>OY728130.1:1213841812-1218641812 GCA_963277665.1 Viscum album
CTCTTTTGTCAGCAATCTAGATAGTATGGAGAAAATATAAAAACAAAATTATTATGAAGTATATTTAATGAAATTATAATTACCTTCAAAAATTACCTATTGGAGGATGCTAGTCTTTTAATGCTGTATGATTTCTCTCAAAGAATTTTAAAATTAATATTCATAATCGATTACATTATCTTGTTTCAGACACTATAAAATCATTGTAAAAAATAAGTAAATTATTTTAAAATGTTTCTATATTTAAATTATTATTATATATATAAACATTAATTGTTTTCAATTTGTAGTAATCAGTAGGATTTGTTTTGTAAAAAATGACATCATGTCATTATTTAGCCTGTATTTAGTGACTTCCCTATCATAAAAAATATCATTAAAACATATAATGAAAATATAATTCAATTTTTATCAATAAAATGTTTAATTTACTGTATTACATATTTGGAATACACATAATGTGCGGTTGGTTGGATGTAAATACATGCATTGAATCAAAAAACAAAATTCTGGGAATGTCTTTGTCGACTACTATTAGCATCTTGTTCTTCTTAAAAAAATACAACTAATTAATAAAAAATTAAAAAATATTTTGTGTGATTAGATCATATAGTTTTACCCTTTCATTATAGTGATAAAAAGGAGTCTGTGATATGATGCCTTTTTATTAAACTCATTGAGTATCTCATATTTTTTCTTCTCTTTTCATTTGTTTTAGAAATTAATTTCTATTATAGAAATGATACTAGGATTCATGAATCCAAATAGTGCTTCACATGGTCATTCCATTATATAGTTGTTAAACAATCATCTATAAAAAATAAGAGGGTTTATTAATTAAATAAACATATTTAGCTCACTAATTGGAAATATTTATTATGAAAATGTACCTTATGTATGTATTCACAAATTAGAAACCCAACCATTCGTGATTGAGAATCTCATTTACAAACTCGAGGTAAATTTTTTTCATAATGGAAGATCAAAATGTTTCGTCTTTATAGTGAATGTATAAAAAATTTATCTTTAATTGTGTGTCTTTAAGATGAATTAATGTAAAAAAATGAATCTCTGGAACTGGTAGAGTGATTTTACACTCAGATGTTCGTTTTATTTTCTTGTTCAATTCATTAGATTTTCATGATTCAATATTTTGTCCCTCCACCTATTTAACCATCTGTAATATCATACCTCACTTTAGTCCTTTTATCTTCAAATTTTACTTGTTTTTCATATTAATATTTTTTGAAGAAATAAATAATGTATCATTATAAGATTAGATTGACATGTTATGAAAGGTTCAATAACATCTTCTATTGTTGAAATATTTGGATCATCAAGTGGAATAGGTAACATAGTTGTTGCATAATTATGTACCTCAATCCCCACTAACATTTGATCTTTTGGGAGGGAATTATTGTGTAGCTGGTCTCCAAGGATATTATAAATTGCACCCCTTGCAACACGGCAGTATGTGGGTGTTGAAAAAAAATCACATAAATTAAACCCCAAAAAATTTTAATAATATAAAGTCATCCGATGTTGTTTGATTTAAATATTTGAGAGAGACTAAGGAAAAATTGTTTACCCCGATTAATGATTTGGGGGAATGAGTATACTCAAAAATAGTGGGATCATTATGATCATGTGAGGATCTTTGCACCACTGCCGGTTAAATTTGATCTTTTCTTATACACCGGTCTGCCAAACCAGACCACAAAATAATATCTTAAAATTAGTCTTTTTGTGTATACATTCATTTAATCATGTGATATGAATCTTCAAGTAGTTTTATATTCTCATGATACGCATGAGGATAGTCGCCAAATCCTAATCCCTTAACACGAATAAATTTTTCATTATGATTCAAAGCTACTAAAGGTTTCTTTTCATTTGGTACAACTATTTCCTATTCCTATCTCTAAACCATATAAAAAATTATGAACAAATTTATTTTATTTAATATTGTTAAAAATCGTAATTAATTGAAATTATGTCATACTTACACATGATTCCAACTCCGATTTTGTGTTTTCATCAACTAATATATCATCCTTATATACACGAACCTCAATCCATATCACATGATGTGGGATGGAAGTGGCTTCTAATTTTGATTCATCAATATATATATATATATATAAGGAACATTTTTTGTTTCATATCACATAATAAAACATTTATTATTTATTTAAAATACATTTAAAGACCTGTAAATTTCAAGTAAATTAATTTTTTTCTTAATTTCTTTGGTATTTTACGAGTACGCAGTTTCTGACGGCACCTGATTTCAAGGCCTGGTGTGCCCGGAATCATTTTCTGAAGTTTAGCTCGGCTATGTTCTGTGAACGAATGAGTGGGTTTCCTAACTTTTGAACTGGTGCATGAAATCAAAATCTGAAGGCACCGATGAAACCGCAGCACCAGTAATTGCTTAGGAACACCTTTTCCGAAGGTGTGTTTTCTTGGGAGGAGTAGTTAAAAATGTGAAGAATAAAAATATAGTTGTTTTACAATTATATTTTTATTACACCACTAATGGTTTAAGTTTTATGGGAAAGAAAGTTGTGAGGATGTTGGGGTGGTTCCCACATGAGCCCCCACCTCCTCCAATTTCCCTAACACACCATTAAACCACCCGCTAGCATTAAATTTGTTACTCATCCTCTTCCCCTCCTTAATTCAGGTCAACTCTCACATTAAATTGTTTGACTAAAGCTATTAAATTAATTTAATTAAGAGTTTTAATTTTGAATATTTGGAATTCATGGCATGGGTTAATAAAATAAGAATGACCCTTATTTTATTTGGGGTTGGTTTTGTTGTGAGAGAACTTTGGGAGAGAACACTCAATGTTTGAAGAATGTGAAGAATGCCAAGACATCGACGAAGAATGACGTCACCGCAAAGAGAGATCGACGAGCTGTCTCTTCTTCTCTCCGCAGTGGGTGTGTGACGACGTTCACTTCTTGGATGTACGTCGTTCCATCTTCTCTCCATGTCAAATAAAGGGAGACACCGCTTCCTCCTCGGACGTTCTCCATCGACGTATATGGAGCTTCATCCCATGACGCCATTTTCCATGATTCTAGCTTCTACGAACTTCTTTGAGGTAGGGGTTTTTCATCAATCAAGAATTATTGATTGATGTTATTGGTAAATTCTTAACCGCCAGTTATCAGAATAATGGGAGGAGGTTGGACCGCACGAACCCGGTCAATCCTCCTCCTTGTTATGTTATTTAATTTTTATGTGTCTTGGATGAAGGCGACGCGGTGTGGTTGCACCGCGCAGGAATGAGAGAACCATGGTGATGGAGCGCGGCGCCGTCACGCGGCGCTGGTAAATCCATAGGAGGTTGTGGACAAGAGTGGGTCATGACAGAGGAGCGTGATTCCATCGCACCAGGACGGAACACCGAGGAGGGCCACAGCCGGGGAGGAGGGGGGCGGCGTCGTCGCGTCGCGCCGGACGGAAGGAGCCGCGGTGGTTCGGGGGAGCGGCAGGCTGATCTGGATGCTAGAGCCAGTTGGAGGCAGGACCCCGCGGGTCCTGTGGGTTCAGCTAAGGCCGTCCATAAATGGCCGGCCATTTATCAATCAAGGTGGGCGCCCCCCACCCCACACATACGCTCAGTGCACGGACGCCCCGGCCGGACCAGTCGCACTGGGCCAGACCGCCCGCGCCGGGCCGGACCCCCATGCCAAGTAGGGCCGCACCAGCTAGGCCGGGCTGCGCCCAACCTGGCCGGACCCGGAACCGGGTCGGTTCGACCCGGTTTGGGTCTCCCCGGTTCGGGCCACCGCAGGGGTAATGGGCAGGGTCGGACCGGGCCCAAACCCCCTATTTTCGGCAGATCCGTTCAAATGCCCATAACGTGGGCTACGGACCTCCAATTCATACACCGTCAGGTGCTTAGCGATCCTTGGATTGAGACAGTCGTTTCGATATATCAAACTCAAGGTTTTGGTGAACTTTGGGTATGGTCGGGTTGGTTCGAACACGAAACCAACCGGGCCTTCGGAGCGAAAACACTTATAAATTGAGATCCGGACGTCTGATTGACGTGTCATCGACTTTGTTGGATTCCTCTTAGTGAGATAGTTATTTTGGATTATTTTGATCAAGGTTTAGATGTAGTTGGAGTATGGCCAGGTTGGTTTTGACTTAAAAACCAACCGGGCCCCTGAGAAGAAAAAGCCAATAACTCTCAGACCGGGCGTCCGATTGACAGGTCGTCTATCGCATTGAGTTCATTTTGTGGAGACGAAACTTTGGGATACATCAAATCCGGACTACATGTCAGTGGATGTATCGACCCCCCATGGCTCATTGATCGGACCCTCCCAGAATCGAGCATGTTGTGTGCAGGAACCCTAGAGCTGGCTGCGACTGCCACGATGATAACGACTGTACTGGGATCCTCCGTGGGTTCGGCAGTGACGAAGACCGTACTAGATTCATATGTGGGTTCGACATCGATGACTATTGTTCTTGTATCCTATGTGGGTTTGTCAATACGTGACTACAATTCTTGTATCCTACGTGGGTCTGACAGTATTTTACTTTGTACTTGTATCCTACGTGGGTCCGACAGAGTAGCTGGTCTTGTATCCTTTGTGGGTCTGACAACATAGCTGGTCTTGTATCCTATGTGGTTCTGACAACTTAGATGAATCAGTGGCTACATCTGATCATCTATATCACCTTACGAAAAATATGCCTGTATGAGCTGAGTCTTGACTTTCAATCACTATCTTCGACATTATTTTTTTTCTATCCTGTGTGGATTGAGTTGTATTATCCTGTGTGGATTAGATTGTGATTTCATGTGTGGACTAGAATATACATGGGCTCATGTGCTGGAGGTGAGCTTAAATTGATGACTTAGGTATATGTATGGCCATCTACCTAAGTAGAGTTGGTTGTTACTTCGTGATTGTGTCTTTCCGTTGTGGTTTATCCTTCGTGGATTCTGGGAGACCTTCGGGGATCTCGGGGTCCCTACTGAGTAGCGTATACTCACCCCTGCACGGGCTATGCCCGCACTACGTTGTGTTGGATGCAGACGACGGACAGTGCTACCATAGGTAGGAGTTCATGGATCTGGACGGTACCTGGAGGTGGATCAGTGGACAAAACGTACATGGAGCGGATGGCTGGAGCCGAGGAGAAGAGGAGACTATCTGTACCCACCCTTTGGGTGGGATTTCCATAGGACGGCTCGATGTTGATGCTTTACTTTTCTGATACTGTACTCTATTTTCAGTTGTACTTTACTTTCAGTTGGGTGTGTATTCTGGCCCATTTACTTTCCAGCACATACTATTGTACTCAGTTACTTATTGTTTACTTCATTCTCTATACTCTGTGGTGTTTGATTACTTTTATAAAGTCAATGTCTTCCCTTTCATTGGGTTTTATGCCTTTGGTTCTAGTCGCCAGCCCGTGGCCTATGGAAGGCGGGCTTGAGGTAGTCATGGTGCAGGTCCCGAGGACGGGTCGTGACAAATTTGTATCAGAGAAGTTTAGTTCTACCGCAGAACTGAGTACTTTGATCTTTATTCTATGTGAAGAAATAGTGTTAAGGTATTATGTGTGGTTATCAGTCCAGGGAGTCCAGTGTTGGTGCGGCGGCCGACGTATCTATACACCAGGACCCTGCCTTCCGATTTTCAACTCAGTGCACGAAAACATTGATTGCATGTGTGTTTCAAAATATTTCATTGTGATTACTTTGTGTCAGCTCACCAGGTATAGAATATTTACCGTGGCGCACCTGTCTCATTTCAGGATGGTCACACGACGACATCCAGCCAGGGATCCGAGCATTGTAGGAGATGACAGCCCACCGAACGATGTGGCCTCGGTGGAGGGCCCTATTACAACAGGGGCATCGGAAGTACCTCTGCACGCTGAGCCACTGATGCCACCAGCCCCGGCCACATAGAGTGCAAGTTTCCTTAGTGCACTGCATGGGTTCAGCATCAGAGACCACATCGGTTCCGTAGGGAGACAGAACCTCAGGCAATCGAGGAGTGGATTGAGGCTGTTGTATGAGTTTTCAGGTTAGTATGGACACCAGCTGGCCTCATGGTGATCTTTGCAACGAGTCTCCTGCACGTGGTAGTAGGAAGATGGTTGAACCTGATGTTCCAGGTAAAAGACTAGGCATCTCTCCTTTGGTCATAATTCTAGAGCCTACTTTGCTCGGAGTTCATCCCATCCACCCTTTGTGCGATGCGCATTCTAAAACTACTACAGCTACGGCGGGGCAGCATGACGGTAGCCCAGTACTTTGCGAGATTTACCGATCTCTCATGCTATTCCACGGACATGGTACAAGACCCATTCATCAAGTCCTGGACCTTCGATCAGGGACTGAGGCATGACATCAGGGCATCGATGATCTCCCTCAGCATTCTGACGCAGGCAGGAGTACTGGAACGATCACTTCTCATAGAGAGCTTTCTTTTTGAGCCTACACCAGCAGCGAGACCTACCACAGGGTGGCATGTAGCCAAGTCTTCTGTAGCTGCCAGTCAACGGATGTCAAAGGGGTCCAAGCGGACAAGACCATCAGGCGGATGACCTTAAGACACTACCTCAAAGGTGTGGGGGCACACGGTGCAGAGCCAGTCTTATGAGGAGTAGACAGTGCAATGCATGCGGTGGGTAGGGCCACATGGCTCGTGACTTCCTAACCCACCATGCAGAGGAGAAACCGACTGTTGAGGGACCACACATTCAGAGGAAGAGGTTCGACCATGGCAGTCCGCAGGGAGCAGGCGGACGAGGCAGAGGAGCTGGTCGAGCAGCAGGTTGTGGGTGATGCTTTGAGGCATTACCACCACCACCACCACCACCACCAGAAGTTCCACCCTGACCACAGGGAACTGGCAGGCAGTGACAGGATCAGCTTTAGGTAGTGGAGGCCTACGACCACGGCGCACCAGAGATGATTCGAGGTATTATCTGTGTCTACTCCACCCTTGCTGCAGATATTATAGATACAGAATCGAGTCATTATTTCATTGCCACTTCCCTTGTTCGGTGCTTGGAGATTCAGAAGGAGTCGTTGGCTCGATCCTTATGGCTAGAGACTCCTTCGGGAGCGTACTCGATGGTTAGGCACTAGTTCCGGTAGTGTGAGCTTACTCTATGAGGAGAGAGCTTCAGCCGGGATCTTCTTGTAGCGGCGTCGGGGTCTTACGATGTCATCTTGGGCATGGATTGGTTATCTAATGTCCATGCTCAGATCGACTGTATTAGACGCAAGGTGTGGTGTGTCTGCACCGATGGAAGCAGGTTAACCTTTACCAGGGAGAAGGGAGCCTTTGAAGCACAGGATGGACTCACTCAAAGGATAGGACAATCGATCACTCATGAGTTGGCTAGCCCATCCTAGGAGCAATAGACGTGCGGAGTCCGAGTTTTCCTATAGTGGTGGATCAGTATGCGGACGTTTTTCATGACGATGTTCTAGGAATGCCTCCTCGTAGAGAGGTAGACTTCTACATTGACATGTAACCAAGGACATCCCCGATATCCACTCCAGTGTATCGGATGGCTCATGCTAATCTTTGAGATCTACAGGTATAGGTAGAGGACTTGCAGGGAAAGGGATTCATTCGACCCAGTGTTTCACCATGGGCGTCCCCGATATTGTTCACCAAGAAGGCGGACGGGATCTTGCGACTGTGTGTCGATTACCATCTCCTAAACTAGGTGGTCGTGAGGAACAAGTATCTGTTATTGAGGATTGACAACCTCGTCGATCAGGTCAAGGGATCACGGTGCTTCTTGAAGATAGACCTCAGGTCAGGCTATCATCAGCTCAGAGTTTGAGACGAGGGTGTGTAGAAGACGGCCTTCAGATGTCGGTATGGCCACTATGAGTTCTTGGTTTAGCCATTAGGCATAACAAATGCTCTAGAAGTGTTCATGAATCTCATGAACAAGATCTTCCTGCCTTACCTCGATCGATTTTTTGTGGACTTCATCGACGATATATTGATATAGTCGACTACTGAGGAAGAGCACGCCTACCACATGTGGGTTGTACTGGACACACTTCGAGAGCACCATCTTTATGGTAAGCTCTCGAAGTTTCCGTTTTGGATACGTGAAGTCCACTTCATGGGGCACATCATCTCTAAGGCGGGAGTTGCGGTGGACCCTGTGAAGATTGTGGCAGTGCTAGATTGGGAGCCACCCAGGAGCGTGACAGAAGTGCGGAGTTTCTTGGGTCTAGCTGGGTACTATCAGAGGTTTGTGCCAGACTTCTCTAGAGTTCCAACACCGCTTTCATCTTTGACAAAGAAGGGGAAACCCTTCATGTGGTCAGAAAGATGTCAGCAGATCTTCGAGGATCTAAGATAGAGATTGACCAGCGCTCCCATCTTGAGGCTACCGGAGGAGGGAATAGGGTACGTAGTCTACTGAGATGCATCAGGGACCGGAATCGGGTGTGTCCTGATGCACGAGAAGGCAGTGATCTCCTATGGATCACGATAGTTGAGGCAGCACGAGCAGAACTACACTACCAATGACCTGGACTTAGCAGCAGTGGTCTTCGCTCTGAAGATGTGGCGGCACTATCTGGTGGGCGAGTGCTTTACAGTCTATTCTGACCACCAAAGTCTCAGGTACATCTTCTCGCAGAAGGACATAAACCTGAGATAGTGGTGATGGCTCGAGTTCCTCTAGGACTACGACTTTGAGATAGACTATACTCCTAGAAAGGGGAATGTAGTAGCCGATTATCTCAACTGGAGGACGGGCATTCAGCTACATGGAGAGGTGACAGAGAAGCTATCCTCTTTGCAGATATCCTTGGTGGATAAGGATGGGGAAGCCTTCCTTCAGTCACTCACAGTCACACCTCCACTTCTTCAGTGGGTCAGAGAGGCACAGCGTGGGGACGTTGACTGTGAGACAGGGAGTGCACAGATATCCTCAGGACAAAAACCTGATGGATTCTCTGTAGGAGGAGAGCATGTAGTCCTTTTCAGAGGGCGTACCATAGTACCAGCTATGTTACAAGAGGGGTTTCTAAGAGATTTTCACACATACCCTTTAGCAGTATATCTAGGGGTAGCGAAGATGTACCAGGATCTCAGGCGACAACACTGGTGGCCGGGTATGAAGAAGGTTTTGACAGAGTTCGTATCTCGATGCCTCACCTACTAGCAGGTGAAGGCATAGCACCTGGTACCATCAGGTTTGGTACAACACTTGGAGGTCCCAGAGTGGAAGTGGGATGAGATATCTATAGATTTCTTGACTGGACTTCCACGTACTTCCAGAGGTCACGACTCCATTTGGGTGATTGTCAAACGACTCACCAAGTCGGCCCACATCATACCCATCAGAGAGCAGGGCTCAGTGGAGAGCTTGGGACGCCTCTATGTCCAGGATATTTTACGGCTTCATGGTTTTCCATCATCTATTGTCTCTGACCGAGATTCTCTCTTTACTTATTGGATTTGGAAGGGGTTACAGGAGGCATTTGGGACGAAGCTACGTCTAAGCACCACCTTTCACCCTCATATGGATGTTCAGATGGAGAGGACCATTCAGACTCTCGAGGACATGCTCCGTGCATGTGTCCTCGACTTTGGTCGCAGCTGGGAGGATCATCTACCCTTGGTGGAGTTTGCGTACAACAACAGTTACCACTCCACCATCAGGATGGAACCGATCGAGGCATTGTACGGCTGACATTGCAGGTCACCTCTATGCTGGACAGACCCTGGGGAGTCAGCACTTGTGGGGCCAGAGATGGTCTAGGCCATGACAGAGAAGGTCCAGGTCATCCAGGAGCGGATGAGGACAGCTCAGAGCTGACAGAAGTCTTATGCTGACAGAAGGCGGAGAACACTGGAGTTCAAGGATGGCGACTGCGTTTTCTTCTGGTTATCACCTCGACGTGGATTATGGATATTTGGCCAGGGCGGAATGTTATCTCCGCGCTTCATCAGACCATTCCAGGTTCTCAGCAGGATAGGCAAGGTTGCTTGTTGTATGGCTCTACCACCTCAGTTGCAACGGGTGAACGACGTCTTCCACTTATCTCACATGAGGAGATACGTGCATGACCCGACGCATATCATCGACCATGGGGAGATGGACATTGATGGAGGGGAAACCTTTGCGGAGGTCCTGGTGGAGATCGAGGATCGACCGGAGCGGGTCCTATGTGGATGGTCGATTCCCCTAGTGCACATCAGGTGATAGCATGGGAACCTATAGGAGAGCACATTGGAGTGGGAGGCTCAGATGCTTACTCAGTACCCTAATTTGTTTCCCAAGTTTGTGATGTGTCTTTACGGGGATGTAAATACCGGAGGTGGGAGTAATGTAAAGACCTGTAAATTTCAAAGATTTTTTTTTCATAATTTTTTTGGGATTATACGAGTACGCAGTTTCTGACGGCACGTGATTCCAAGGCCTGGTGTTCCCAGAATCATTTTCTGAAGTTTAGCTCATGTACGTTCAGTGAACAAACGAGCAGATTTTCCAAGATTTTGAACTGGTGCTCGGAATCAAAATCTGAGGGCACCGATGAAAGCGCAGCACTGGTAATTGCTTAGAAACACCTTTTTTGAAGGTGCGTTTTCTCGGGAGGAGTTGTTAAAAATGTGAAGAATAAAAATATAGTTGTTTTACAATTATATTTTTATTACACCACTGATGGTTTATGTGTTATGGGAAAGGAAGTTGTGAGGATGTTGGGGTGGGGCCCACACGAGCCTTAACCTCCTCCAATTTCCCAAACATCCCATTAAACCCCCCCTCTATAATTTAATATTTAACTCATCCTCTTCCCCTCCTTAATGCAGGTCAACTATCACAATAAACTATTTGATTAAAGATATTCAATTAATTTAATTAATAGTTTGAATTTTGAATATTTGGAATTCATGGAATGGGTTAATAAAAAAAGGATGAACCTTATTTTTTTGGGGGATGGTTTTGTTTTGAGAGAACATTGGGAGAGAATACTCTATGTTTGAAGAACGCGAAGAATTCCAATACTTTGATGAAGAACATCGTCACCGCAAGGAGAGGTCGATGAGCCGTCTCTTATTCTCTCTGCAGCATGTGTGTGTCTACTTTCCCTTCTTGGACGTAAGTCATTCCATCTTCTCTCCACCTCAATGAAAGGGAGACACTGCTTCCTTCTAGGACATTCTCCATCGACGTATAAGGAGCTTCATCCCGCGATGTCGTTTTCCGCGACCCCAGCTTCCACGAACATCTTCGAGGTAGGGATGGTTCATTGTTCAAGAATTATTAATTGACATTCTTGGTTAATTCTTAGCCGAATGTTATCAGAATAAAAGGAGGAGGTCGGACCGAACGAACCTGGTCGAACCTCCTCCCGTTTCTTTTATTTATTTTTCTTGTGGCTTGGACGAAGGCGATGTGGTGCCGTTGCACTGCGCGAGAACGAGAGAACCATGGCGATGGAGCGCGGCGCAGGCGCGCTACGCCGGAACACCGAGGAGGGATGCGGCCGGGGCGGGCTACGGCAGAGGGGCGCAGCGCCGGATGGAAGGAGCCGCGGCCTATGGCCGCTGCGGTTCGGGGAGGCGGCCTGCTGACCCGGCCGCTGGAGCCAGCTGGAGGCGGGACCCCGCGGGTCCCACAGGTTCTGTTAAGGCTTGACATAAATGTCCGGCTATTTATCAATCAAAGGGGCAGCCCCCACCCCCCCCCCCCCCCCCCGCCGTCTACTCAGTGCGCGGGCGCCCAGGTCGGACTGACCGCATCGGGCCAGACCGCCCGCACCGGGCCAGGCCGCACCGACTAGGCCGGGCCATGCCTACTGGGCTGGGTGGCTCCCAATCAGGCCAGACCTGGACCCTGGTCTGGTCGAACCAGTTCGGGCTGACCCAGGGGGTATTGGGTCGGGTCGGACCGGGCCCAAACCCCCAGTTTTTGACAGATCCATTCAAATGCCCATAACATGGGTTATGTACCTCTGATCGATGCACCGTTAGTTGCATAGCGATCCTTGGATCGAGACGGGTGTATCGGATTATTACACTAAAGGTTTCAGAGATCTTTAGGTATGATCATGTTGGTTCTATCATGAAACCAACCTGGCCTTCGGAGCAGAAACGCTTATAACATGAGATCTGGATGTCCCATTGACCTGTCATCGACATTGTTGGATTCCTCTTAGTGAGATGGTTCTTTTGGATTAATCTGCTCATGGATTGGACGCATTTGGAGTATGGATGGGTAGGTTTTTACTTAAAAACCAAATGGGCCCCTGGGACGAAAAAGCCAATAACTCTCAAACCGGTTGTCCGATTGACGCGTCGTCTATCGCGTTGAGTTCATTTTATCAAGACTGAACTTTTGGATTCATCATCTCTGGAATACGTGTTAGTTTATGTATCAACCCCCTTTGGATCGTGGAGCGGACCCTCCCGGAATCGAGCATGCTGTGTGCGGGAACCCTAGAGATGACTGCAACTGCGATGACGATGACGACTGTACTAGGATCCTCTGTGGGTTTTCCAGTGACAACGACCATACTGGAATCCTCCATGGGTTTGACGGCGATGAATACTATTATTTTATCCGATGTGGGTCCAGCAGTACGTGACTACAGTTCTTGTATCCTATGTGGGTCCAGTAGTTTTTGACTCTATACATGTATCCTACGTGGGTCTGGAAGAGTAACTGGTATTGTATCCTTTGTGGGTCCGACAGATTAGCTGGTCTTGTATCCTATGTGGGTCCGACAGCTTAGATGAATCGGTGGCTACATCTGATCATCTCTGTCACCTTACAAAGAGTATGCTTGTGTGAGCTGAGTCTTTAATTTCAATCACTATCTTCGATATGATTGTTGTGATATCCTTTGTGGATTGGGTTGTGTTATCCTGTATGGATTGGATTGTGCTTTCCTGTGTGGACTAGACTGTACTTGGGCATGTGTGCTGGAGCAGAGCTGAAATTGATGACTTAGGTATATGTATGGGCATATACCTAAGTAGAGTTGGTTGTTACTTTGTGATTGTGTCTTTCCTTTGTGTTTTATCCTTCGTGGATTCTAGGAGACCTTTGGGGGTCTCAAGGTCTCTACTGAGTAGTGTATACTCACCCATGCACGAGCTATGCCCGTACTACGTTGTTTTGGATGTAGACGATGGACAACGCTGGCCGAGGTAGGAGTTCGTGGAGCTGGATGGTACCTGGAGGTGGATCACTAGATGAGACGTACATGGAGCGGACGGCTGGAGCTGAAGAGCGGAGGAAACTATTTGTACCCACCCATCATGTGGGATTTCTAGAGGATGCCTCTGTGTTGCTGCTTTACTTTTCTGCTGTTGTGCTCTCATTTCAGTTGTACTTTACTTTCAGTTGGGTTTGTATTCTAGCCCATTTACTTTCCATAACATACTATTGTACTCAGTTTCTTAGTGTTTACATCTGTATACTTACTCTGTGGTGTTTGATTACTTTTATAAAGGAAATTCCTTCCCTTACATCGGGTTTTACGCCTTTGGTGCTAGTCTTCAGCCCCTGGCTGATGGAAGTAGGGCTTGTGGTAGTCATGGCGTGGGTCCCGAGAATGAGTCTTGACAATACATACAAATTTCTTCTCTAATGATGCTGGTTCTTTATTTTCATTACTCATTATTTATTTCATAAATTAATAATTTTAGATCATGTTTTATAAAATGAATAATGCCAAATAATATATTATTGATCAAAATAAAATTTAAATGATTTCTCATTTCCACAATTTCTCAAAGAAGTACATGTTTCTTGATTTATAAAGTGTTCATAACAAAGGGGTGGGTGGGGATTCCTTTTCCCCTCATTATACATAAGATGAAACTTCATCAGAATAGTATGGAAGCCTCTATTAGATTTCCCAATGGACATTATAACAAATTAATTACAAAAATATACTAAAATAAATGAATTCGATAGCGATTAAGAAAAACTAAATCAAAAACTCATTTTATAATTTTCAAAAAATTAGAGAATGTATATTGTAACAATTTCATTATATCATTCGAATGGATTTCATTCTTTATAGGTTGGACACAAAACCATGAGTTAACATCAATCGGCACATTCATCCACATTATAACCCCAATTTTACTATTGAACATTGACTTGTTGGGGTCAATAGGTTGGACATACTGATTCCAACCAACCAAAAGTTTTATTCTCATACTTTTTTCATTATAATTTTAATCAAAACATTGATGCTATGTCATTTCTGTTTTTTTCATTTTTTCATCACTATGTTTTTAATCCCCTAATAAATCCATAGCTTTATCCCCAATAGTCTATTCTAGCTCGGGATTGGTAATATAAACATGTTCAAATTCCATTTTCTGCATGAGTATTTAAACTTTTAATTTGTCTTGAATAATAGAAATGCAATACATTCCATGAAAAAAAGTCTCAAATTGCATTCATCTTGCATGAAATCTTGAAAATATATATAATACTTCAATAATACACTACAAATGACCTTCACTGCCTTTATTTAATATTTCCTCAGACACTTGATGGCCTTCCATCTCTTCATGATGGGAGGAAGGAAAGTTTGAAAGGGGGAGTCCAATCCATCATAAAGAGTTGGTAGACAATCATGCATCTAATTATTAAAATGTTATATGAACCTTTAATAATGGAATCACTAAAAAAGTCTCTTACATAGATATATAATAGCCATATGCCATGTCTAAAAAAATAAATCCTTCTCATCATAATATATGATATTGGCATAATGCAATATGATATTAGTTTATTCAAAAAACTAATAGACTAATACGTTGTGTCATTGATGATAAATCCTCTCATACCACTTATGTGTTTTAAGGTATCATACTGTGATCATTATAGGGATAAAACTACACAGAAAATATTATTTGATTAAAGGATAATTTTGAATGGAATCAATGAAAAAACACAAATTTCATAGTTTTAATATAGTATTAGCGGAATCCATCTTCATGATTAAATGGAATTTGTTTGATTTATAACACTTATGTAGAAAAAGTATTTTGGACTTTGAGAAGATTACAACAACCTTCAATAAAAGAAACATTCATAGGGACCGTCGATCATTGAAGTTGTGCTTGTTCCTTAGACTAGCGATAAATTGTTATCAAAGATGTAGAGAGGTTTGGAAATGGAATACAACAAAGGGTTATTTACAATAGGGGGAGCATATCTATATTTTGTGTATTTTTTACATGGATAAAAGATTATCATGACTTACAACACATGATGATCCAAACCATCAAAAATATATTTAAATAAATTTTTGTTTATTCCAAGGTTATTCAATATTTTAGATGGATTTTCAAATTAGTGTTGACCTATAAATTAGTTATCTCTCTATTTTTTTAGGAAATATTTTAATAAATCACATATCATAATTATTTTTATTAACAATACAACCATAGAAAACTCACTTACCTTTTATAAATACAGTATTTATATATTTTTTGTGTATTTATTTTTCCATTTGCCCAATGATTTCTCAACTCTATCCAATCATGGAAATGTTTTTAAAACATTTTAAGAAATGTTTTCTCACAAAATAAATTCCCCATCACCCTTCTTACCCCATGATTTATGTTTAATAATAATATAGAATTAAATAAAAAAACTCCTACAACATGAATCACAAATTGTTTTTGGAATGTGACTATTTGATTCATTATTTTTCTTGAATTCAATAAATATTATTATTTATCAAAATCATAAATCTATATAACCAATATCATGAATTAAAAATTTACATGAATAACGAAAATCCACAAAACATGTTTGAATGATTTTGACACTTAACATGGTACCTATATGTTCATCAGCCAAAAATGAGGGCCATAACTTGGTATAACCTATTCCTTAATAAAACACATAATTAAGGCATTAGAATCAATAATCCAGTATATAAGTTGAATTTTTTTTAGAAACTACATAGATTTTAGAACCCTATATTATTCAAATGAAGTGAAAACCAAGGGGGGTGAGATGTACCTTTGTTAATGTCGAGAGGAGAGTAAAACATCTATCTCTGTGTCTAGGAAAAAATGGGCTGGACATTCAAATACAAATGAAATGAGAAAAATGATGAAATTGAACAACACATGTTGTATTTCAGTAGTGATCAGAATATATGTCAGTTATTCATGTTTATATGTAGTGAAAAAACACAAAAATCAGAACCCAAAACCTCAAACAATAATAGAGTAAGATTATGAAATAACATGCAACGGATTTTAGCCTTGACTAATTTTATGGAAGTTAGAGGAGTCACACTGGTAGTAGATGAGTTCC
Organism: Viscum album; assembly: GCA_963277665.1. NCBI lineage: Eukaryota > Viridiplantae > Streptophyta > Magnoliopsida > Santalales > Viscaceae > Viscum > Viscum album. The sequence continues at coordinate 1,213,858,145 of OY728130.1, forward strand.
CAGAGATCTTGAGAGTTGCGAGTGACTAAGTCGTGGGTAGGGTTTTTTTAAATAGATCATGGACAGTTTTATTATAAAGTCCTGAAAAATTCAAGGAAATTTTTTTCTTAATTTTCTTTGGATTTTTACAAGAACGTAGTTTCTGACGGCACCTGATTCCGATGCCCGGTGTGCCCAGAATCATTTTCTAAAGTTTGGCTCGGGTACGTTCAATGAACGAACGAGTGAGTTTTTCTAACTTTTTAACCGGTGATCGGAATAGAATTATGAGGGCACCAATGGAATTGCGGCGCCGGTTTTTGCTTAGAAAACGCCTCTTCCGGAGTTGCGTTTTCTCGGTTGTGGTTTTTAATTTTTGGGCTTTAAGTTAAGAAATAAAATAACGTGGTGCGGCAAATTTATTTTTATTTCTGTTAAGGCCACTTGAAAGCCACTTAAATCTACTTAAGCTGAGTTGATGCAGATAGGGTACTATCCAAAAATATCATACCCTCTTGGTAGGATATTTGTGAGGTGGGTCCCGCACGAGCCCCACCGTTTCTTTTTCGCAAAGTAACGCAACCGCGAAAACCCGTCATTATGAAAGTCAACTTATGCGTTTTCTTAAATTCTTAATGCACCATTTAATTGGGCGGTTAACTTCGAGAATTAATTCTATGAATTAATGGGTCGTTACTTATCTAATTTTCGTTTGTTGGCATGATAATAAAATTAGACCAACACTTTTTCTCCTTAAGTGTTGTTCGTTGAGAGGATTTGATAGAAACCTCAAGTTCTTCATCCTCCTTCATGAAGAACATGAAGAACGCGAAGAACGCCGGCCTCCGACGAAGAACGCCAAAACCGGGGAAATCGACGACGCGACGTCGTGTGCCGCGATACCGACATTTCCTCTCCCGCGACGTTCTTCTGTGATGTTCCTTCATCCGCAACAAAATCTTCGATCATCCGTTGAGGTGAGAAATTGTGGTTCTTTAAATTTTATTGCGGATTAAAACAACACAACGATTTAATCGATATAATTAAACATGTTGTTTCTTGGTCCTCGGAGTTCGTCGACGCAACGCCGGATACCGCGACGACGCGATGGTCCCCTCCTTCCGCGACGATCAATTCTGCGAAGAACGCGTGTGTGACGACTTGACGAGGTAGGGGTTTTATTTGGAATGATTTTTCCTTTTTTTCCGTGGGTGTTTCCATTCAAAACAAAGAACCCGATATCATAAGAACAATTTTAATTTATTTACATTTTTTTTCTTGTTATGTTTTCTGTGTTGAATATTTTCTTCTCGATTGTTATTGCCTAATGCGGAGGGTTCGGGCCAAATGAACACGGCCCGACAACCCTCCGCATTTCTTCGTTGTTGTGCAGATTTGGCGGGCGATGACAAACTTGCCGCAAAAGCGATTTGATGTTTCCGCAGTGAAGAACGGGACCCAGGAGGAGCCGCGGCGCAGACGGGAATGAAAACGGACCACCGGACCAACTCCGGTGGCCTGCGGATGCTTCCACCGGTGTGCCACGCTGGCACGGCGGCCGGAGGCGGCAGCGGCTCCTAGCGTGCCGCATACGGGTGGTTCGGGGCGGCCCCACGTGGGGCCGCCTCACTTAAACACCACGGGGGCAGCGCCCACCCCGCGGGTTCTTCCGCTCGGCCGGCTCGGCCGAGCCGAGCCGGGCCGACCCGCTTGGCCGGGTCTCGCCCAGGCCGGGCTGGGTCGCGCCAAACCGGGTCAGACCCGGACCCGGGTCGGGTCGACCCAGGGGGGTCGGGCCGGGTTGGTCCGGGCCCAGACCCCCCGTCTTCTGACCGTTTATGGTCTTTTTCCCGTAACATGAGCTACGGGCCTCCGAACGACACGACGTCAGCGGCGATGCGATACATGGATCGAGACGGTCGTTTCAGTATATTGCACTCAAGGTTTAGGAATACTATTTGTTTGGCCGGGTTGGTTCGTACACGAAACCAACCGGGCCCTCGGAGCGAAATCACTCATATCTTGAGCTTCGGACGTCCGATCAACGTGTCGTCGGCTTCGTTGTATTCCTATAAGTGATATGGATATTTTGGGATACTCTGCCCAAGGTCTGGATGCAGGTGGAGTACAGTCTGGTTGGTTTTTCCTTAAAAATGAACCGGGCCCCTAGGACGAAAAGGCCAATAACTCTCAGACCGGGCGTCCGATTGACGCGCCGTCTGTGACGTTGAGTTCCTATTGACGATACAGAACTTTTGGATACATCAACTCTGGACTATGTGTAAGTTGATGTATCAGCCTCTCGGCTCGTGGAGCGAACCCTCCCAAACGAGCTTGTTGTGTGCGGGAACCCTAGAGCTGGCTGCGACTGCTACTGCGATGACGACTGTGCAGAGATCCTCAGTGGATTCGACGACGACGACTACAGCACTCAGAGATCCTCTGTGGGTCAGTGCTACCAATCCTGTGTGGGTCTGATCCTATGTGGGTCAGCTCTCAGTGGTCCTGTGTGGGCCAACACCTACAGGTCCTGTGTGGGCCCGATCTTGTGTGGGTCTTTGCGGGGGTTAGTTACATATCGATCCTTTGTGGGTCAGATTCTTTGTGGGTCATTGCGGGGGTTATTACATATCAATCCTTCGTGGTTCTGACGACATAGATGGATCAGTGATCATATCTATCGTCATTTGAAGAAGTATTCCTGTGTGAGCTGAAACTCTGTTTTACTCTCCATTGTGGATTGTGTTGAGCTATCCTGTGTGGATTTACGTTTTACTTTCCTTTGTGGATTGTATTGAGCTATCATGTGTGGATTTACATTTTACGTTCCTTTGTGGATTGTGTTGAGCTATCCTGTGTGGATTTTACGTTTTTCTTTCCTGTGTGGACTGGGTTGTACCTGAGCTCGGATGTTGGAGCCGAGTGAGAATTGATGACTTTGGTATATGTATGGGCATATACCTAAGCAGTGTCGGATGTTACTTCGTGATTGTATCTTTCCTTTGTGGCTTATCCTTTATGGATTTTCAGAGACCATCGGGGGACTCGGGGTCCCTACTGAGTAGCTTATACTCACCCCTGCACGGGCTATGCCCACACTACATTGTGTTGGTTGCAGAAGAAGGACAGCGCTGATCGGGGTGGAGGCTTGCGGAGCAGGACCGTACCTAGAGGTGGACCACTGGGCGAGGAGTACTCGGAGCGGTAGGCTGGACCCGAGGAGCAGTGGAGGCATTATGTACCCACCCTTCAGGTGGGACTTTCAGAGGACGACTCGACGTTGCGACTTTACTTTTCAGTTGCTGTTTTTTTCCCCTTTCAGTTGTACTTTACAGTTGGGCTTGTATTTCTGGCCCCCTTTACTTTTCCGCACTTACTGTTGTACGAGCTTTTACTTAGTGTTTACTTTTTCCGCTTCCTTACTCTATTGTGCTCGTTTACTTTCCAAAGGAAATGCCTTCTCTTTTACCAGGATTTTACGCCTTGGTTCTAGTCTCCAGCCCCTGGCCTATGGAAGGCGGGCTTAGGGTAGTCACGCCACGGGCCCCGAGGACTGGTTGTGACAAATTGGAATCAGAGGTTGTCTGTTGTACCACAGACACTGATCTTTCTTCTATGTGAAGCAATAGTGTTTAGCGTATTGGGGGTGGTTATCAGTCTAGGGAGTCTAGTGTTAGTGCGGCGACTGACGTATCCGTACACCAGGACCCTGACTTCTGATTTCTGACTTAATGCACGAAAACCTTGAATGAATGTGTGTTTCATGTTTTATTTGTGATTACTTTATGTCAGCTTACCAGGTATACTGTTCTGACCGTGGAGCACCTTTTTCCTTTTCAGGATGTCCCCACGACGGCAGCCAGCTAGGGGTCCGAGAGTCGTACGTGACGACAGCCCGCCGAGCGACGAGGCCTCAGTACAGGGCCCTTTGACAGCAGAGGTACCGGCGGTACCTCTACCCGTCGAGCCCCCGATTCTTCCAACACCAGCCGCTGACGATGCACGTCACCTCAGTGCACTGCATGAGTTCCAGTGCCAGCGACCGCCCAGGTTCCGTGGGGAGATGGACCCCCAGACAGCCGAGGACTGGCTGGAGGCAGTGGTATGAGTTTTCAAACTAGTGAGGACACCAGCAGACCTCATGGTGATCCTCACAGTGAGCTTACTGCACGCAGCAGTAGAAAGATGGTGGATCTTGATGCTCCAAGTGCACGATGAGGCCTCTCTCATATGGACAGACGTTGAGGGCCTCTTCCTCTCATAGTTCGTCCCAGCCACCCTCCGTGTGGTGCGCATCTAGGAGCTTCTTCAGCTGCGGCATGGTAGCTTCACGGTCGCCCAGTACTCGGCGAGATTCACCGATCTCTCGCGCTACTCGACCGACATGGTATGGGACCCGTTCTTCCGGGACCGGAACTTTGGGCAGGGATTTAGACATGAGATCAGGGCATCGCTGATCTCCCTCAGCATCCCGACCTAAGCAGGAGTACTGGAGCGTGCCCTTTTGATCGAGAGCTTTCTTGCTGAGACTTCTCCAGCGGCGAGACCTACCGTGGGGCGGCACGTAGCAGAGTCTTCCGCAGTGGGTAGTCGACGGATGACTCAGGGGTCCAGGCAGACCAGACCCTCACGCAGACGGCCTGAGGACACTGGCTCAGCAGTGCGGGGCACACCGCGCGGAGCCAGTATTTCGAGAGGCAGGCAGTGCTACACTTGCGGCAGCCAGGGTCACATGGCTTGTAACTGCCCGACCCACCATGCCGAGGAGCACTAGATAGTTGAGGGGACACCCAGGCAGAGGTAGAGCATCGACCGTGGAAGTCCGCAGGGAGGAGGCGGACGAGGCAGAGGAGCTGGCCGAGCAGCAGGTGGTGGGCGACGCTTTGAGGCTCTACCACCACCACCACGAGGATGCCCGCCCTGACCACAGGGAGCTGGCAGGCAGAGATAGGCACAGCTCCAGGCAGCGGAGGCCTACGACCACGGCGCTCCTGAGATGATTCGAGGTACGATCTGTGTCTATTCCACCCTTGATGCAGTTCTTATAGACACAGGAGCGAGTCACTCTTTCATAGCCACTGCCCTTGTTCGGAACTCGGAGATTCTGACAGAGCCGTTGGCACGATCCTTACGGCTAGAGACTCCTACGGGAGTAGACTCGATGATTACACACTGGTGCTGGCAGTGTGAGCTTACTCTAGAGGGCGAGAGAATCGGCTGGTATCTTCTTGTAGCAGCGTTGAGGCCTTACGACGTTATCTTGGGCACGGATTGGTTATCTACAGTCCATGCACAGATTGACAGTATTAGGCGCAAGGTGCGATGTGTGCGCACCGACGGGAGAAGGTTCACCTTCACCGGTGAGAAGGGAGCCTTTTCAACATAGGGGGGACTCTCGCAGAGGAGGGGACAACCCATCACTCAATAGTTGGCTAGTATCATCCTAGGAGCAGTGGATGTGAGGAGCCCTAGTTTTCCTGCAGTGGTGGATCAGTATGCGGACGTATTTCCCGACGACGTTCTAGGACTACTTCCTCACAGAAAGGTAGAATTTTATATCGATCTGTACCCCGGGATAGCCCCGATATCTACTCCAGCGTATTGGATGGCCCCCGCTGAGCTTCGATAGCTACGGGTACAGTTGGAGGACTTGCAGGGAAAGGGGTTCATCCGACCCAATGTTTCACCCTGGGCTTCCCCGATATTGTTTTCCAAGAAGGCAGATGGGAGCTTGTGACTGTGTGTCGACTATCGTCTCCTGAACTAGGTGACAGTGAGGAACATGTATCCGCTACCGAGGATTGATGACCTCTTAGATCATCTCAAGGGAGCATGGTGGTTCTCGAAGATAGACCTCAGGTCAGGCTATCATCAGCGCAGAGATCGAGACGAGGACGTGTAGAAGACGACCTTCAGGAGTCAGTATGGCCACTATGAGTTCTTGGTTATGCCATTCGGCATAACCAATGCTACAACATTTTTCATGAGCCTCATGAATAGGATCTTCCATCCATACCTCGATCGATTTGTCGTGGTCATTATCGACGACATTTTGGTATACTCGACGACTGAGGAGGAGCACGCCTACCACTTGCGGGTTGTACTAGACACACTCCGAGAGCTCCAGCTTTATGGAAAGCTCTCGAAGTTCCGGTTCTAGTTACGTGAGGTCCACTTCTTGGGGCATGTCATTTCTGAGGCGAGAGTTGCGGTGGATCCTGCGATGATCGAGGCAGTGCTGGCTTGGGAGCCACCTAGGAGCATGACAGAGGTGCGGAGATTCTTGGGACTAGCTGGATACTACCGAAGATTCGTGCCAGACATCTCCAGAGTTGCGGCACCACTCTCAGCTTTGAAGAAGAAGGGGAAACCCTTTGTGTGGTCAGACAGATGTCAGTAGAGCTTCCAGGAGCTAAGACAGAGATTGACCAGCACACCTATCTTTAGGTTGCCTAAAGAGGGAGTAGGGTACGTAGTCTACTGCGATGCATCAGGGACCGGACTGAGATGTGTCCTGATGCAAGAGCGGGCAGTGATCGCCTATGGATCACGTCAGTAGATGCCGCATGAGCAGAACTACGCTACCCATGACCTAGAGTTAGCAGCAGTGGTCTTCACTCTGAAGACATGGAGACACTATCTGATGGGAGAGCGCTTTACAGTCTTTTCTGACCATCAGAGTATCAGGAAAATCTTCTCGCAGAAGAACCTGAACCTGAGACAGCAGCGATGGCTCGAGTTCCTCCAGGACTATGACTTTGAGATAGTCTATACTCATGGGAAGGGGAACATGGTGGCCGATGCTCTCAGCAGGAGGACGGGCATTCAACTACTTAAGGAGGCGACAGAGTAGCTAGCCGCTTTGCAGATATCCTTCATGGATAGAGATGGAGCAGCCTTCCTCCAGTCTCTCACAGTCACCCCACCACTACTGCAGCAGGTCATAGAGGCACAGCGTGAGGATGCTAACTGTGAGACGCGGCGTGCACAGTTATCCTCAAGAAAGACACCCGATGGATTCTCCCTTGGAGCAGAGCATGACATCCTTTTCAGAGGACATACCTTGGTAGAATTCTCTTTACGAGAGGAGGTTATGAGAGAGTTTCACACTTCTCCTTTGGCGGTACATCCTGGAGTGGCAAAGATGTACCAGGACCTCAGACGACAGCACTGGTAGCCAGGCATGAAGAAGGTTGTGGCAGAGTTCGTTTCTCGATGCCTCACCTGCCAGCAGGTGAAGGCAGAGCATCAGGTACAAGCAGGCTTAGTACATCCCTTGGAGGTCCCAGAGTGGAAGTGGGATGGGATATCTATGGACTTCTTGACTGGACTTCCACGCACTTCCAGAGGTCACAACTCCATCTGGGTGATTGTTTACCGACTCACCATGTCGGCTCACTTCTTACCTATCAGAGAGCAGGGCTCAGTGGAGAGCTTGGGGCGTCTCTACATTCAGGAGATTGTACGGCTTCACAGTGTTCCATCATCTATCATCTCCGATCGAGATGCTCGCTTTACTTCCTAGATTTGGAAGGGGTTGTAGGAGGCATTCGGGACGCAGCTACGTCTGAGCACTGCCTTTCACCCTCAGATGGATGGTCAGACGGAGAGGACCAATCAAACTCTCGAGGACATGCTCCGTGCATTTGTCCTCAACTTTGGTCGCACCTGGGAGGACCACCTACCCTTGGTGGAGGTCGCGTACAACAATAGATACCACTCCACCATTAGTATTTCACCTTATGAGGCATTGTACGGTAGACCTTGCAGATCTCCTTTGTGTTGGACAGACCCTGGGAAGTCAGCACTTGTGGGACCAGAGATGGTCCGGGCCACGACAGAGATGGTCCAGGTCATCCAGGAGCAGATGAGGACAGCTCAGAGCCGACAGAAATATTATGCTAACAGGAGGCGGTGGCCACTAGATTTCGAGGATGGCGACTATGTCTTATTGCGTGTCTCACCTCGACGTGGATTACAGAGATTTGATCGAGGCGGCAAGTTGTCTCCATTGCTTCATCGGACAATTCCAGGTCATCATCAGGATTGGTGTGGTGGCTTATCGCCTGGCCTTACCACCTCAGTTACACCGGGTGCACGACGTCTTCCACATATCCCAGCTGAGGAGATATGTGCATGACCCGACGCACATCATTGACTATGGGGAGCTAGACGTGGATGATGGGGTGACTTTTGCAGAGACCCAGTGGAGATCAAGGATCGATAGGAGCGGGTCCTACGTGGATGATCGATTCCTCCTGTGCGCATCAGATGGCAGCACAGGAACTTCCAAGAGAGCACTTGGGAGTGGGAGGCTCAGAAGCGTGCTCAGTACCCACATTGGTTTCCCTAGTTTATGATGTATCTTTACGGGGACGTAAAGCCCTGAGGTGGGAGTGATGTAAAGACCCGAAAAATTCAAGGAAATTTTTTTCTTAATTTTCTTTGGATTTTTACAAAAACGCAGTTTCTGACGGCACCTGATTCCAAGGCCCGGTGTTCCCGGAATCATTTTCCGAAGTTTGGATCAGGTACGTTCAGTGAACGAATGAGCGGGCTTTTATAACTTTTGAACCGGTGCTTGGAATTGAATTCTGAGGGCACCGATGGAATCGCAGTGCCGGTTTTTGCATAGAAACACCTCTTCCGGAGTTGCGTTTGCTCGGTTGTGGTTTCTAATTTTTGGGCTTTAAGTTAAGAAATAAAATAAAGTGGTGAGACAACTTTATTTTTATTTCAGTTAAAGCCACTTGAAAGCCACTTAAAGCTGCTTAAGCTGAGTTGATGCGGATAGGGTGCTATCCAAAAATATACTACCCTCTTGGTAGGATATTTTTGAGGTGGGGCCCGCATGAGCCCCACCGTTTCTTTTCCGCTAAGTAACGCACCCGTGAAAACCCGTCATTATGAAAGTCAACTGACGTGTTTTCTTATATTCTTAACGCACCATTTAATTGGGCGGTTAACTTTGTGAATTAATTCTATGAATTAATGGGTCGTTACTTATCTCTTTTTCATTTGTTGGTATGTAAATAAAATAAGACCAAATATTTTTCTCCTAAAGTGTTGTTCGTTGAGAGGATTTGATAGAAATCTCAGGTTCTTCATCCTCCTTCGCAAAGAACGCGAAGAACGCGAAGAATGCTGGCCTCCGACGAAGAATGCCGAACCCGCGGAAATCGACGATGAGACGTTGTGTGCCGCGACACTGACATTTCCTCTCCCGCGACGTTCTTCTGTGACGTTCCTTCATCCGCAACAAAGTATTCGATCATCCGTTGAGGTGAGAAATTGCGGTTCTTTAAATTTCATTGCGGATTAAAACAACACATAGATTTAATCGATATAATTAAATCTGTTGTTTCTTGTTCCTCGGAGTTCGTCGACGCAATGCGGGATACCGCGACGATGCGACGATCCCCTCCTTCTGCGACGATCAATTCCGTGAAGAACGCATGTGCGACGACTTGACGAGGTAGGGGTTTTATTTGGAATGATTTTACATTTTTTTCCCATGGGTGTTTTCGTTGAAAACAAAGAACCCGGTTTCATAAGAACAATTTTAATTTATTTAAAATTGTTTTCTTGTTATGTTTTCTGTGTTGAATGTTTTCTTCCCGATTGTTATCGCATAACGCGGAGGGTGCGGGCCAAATGAACACGGCCCGACAACCCTCCGCAGTTCTTCTTTGTTGTGCGGATTTGGCGGGCGACGACAAATGTGCCGCAAAGGCGATTTGATGTTTCCACAGTAAAGAACGGGACCCAGGAGGAGCCGCAGGGCAGAAGGGAATGAAAACGGACCACCGGAACAACTCCGGCGGCCCGCGGAAGATTCCGCCGGCGTGCCGCCGGGAAAACCTCGTCGCGGCGGCGAGGCGGTTACGCGGCTACGCGGAACCACGATTCCGGGACGCGGCGACCCGGCCGCGTCCGGGAGGTTCTGGGCGGCCACACGCGGGGCCACGTCACTTTGACACCGTTGGGGCAGCGCCCACCCCGCGGGTTCCTCCGATCGGCCGGCTCGGCCGAGCCGAGCCGGGCCGACCCGCCTGGCCGGGTCGCGCCCAGGCCGGGCCGGGTCACGCCAAACCGTGTCGGACCCGGACCCGGGTCGGGTCGTCCCAGTTCGGGCCGACCCAGGGGGGGTCGGGGCGGGTTGGTCCGGGCCCAGACCCCCCCGTCTTCGGACCGTTTACGGTATTTTTCCCGTAACATGAGCTACGGGCCTCCGAACGACGTGCCGTCAGTGGAGATGCGATCCTTGGATCGAGACGGCCGTTTCATTATATTGCACTCAAGGTTTCGGAATACTTGGGGTTCGACCGGGTTGGTTCGTACACGAAACCAACCGGGCCCTCGGAGCGGAAACGCTCATATCTTGAGCTTCGGACGTCCGATCGATGTGCCATCGACTTCGTTGTTTTCCTCTAAGTGAGACGGAACTTTTGTCATACTCCGTCCGAGGTTTGGACGCAGGTGGAGTACGGTCGGGTTGGTTTTGCCTTAATAACCAACAGGGCCCCTGGGACGGAAAGACCAATAACTCTCAGACCAGGCGTTCGATTGACGCGCCGTCTGCGACATTGAGTTCTTGTTGACGATACAAAACTTTTGGATACATCAACTCTGTAATATGTGTCAGTTGATGTATCAGCCTCTCGGCTCGTGGAGCGGACCCTCCCGAACGAGTTTGTTGTGTGCGGGAACCCTAGAGCTGGCTGCGACTGCTACTACGACGACGACTGTACAGAGATCCTCGGTGGATTTGACAACGACGACTACAGCACTCAGAGATCCGTTGTGGGTCAGTTCTACCGATCCTGTGTGGGTCCGATCCTGTGTGGGTCAGCGCTCATTGGTCCTTTGTGGGCCAGTTCCTATAGGTCCTTTTTGGGCCCGATCCTGTGTGGGTCTTTGCAGGGGTTAGTTACCTATCGATCCTTTGTGGGTCAGATCCTTTGTGGGTCATTGCGGGGGTTAGTACCTGTCGATCCATCGTGGGTACGACGACTTAGATGGATCAGTGATCATCTCTATCGTCATTTAAATATGTATTCCTGTGTGATCTGAAACTCTGTTTTACTTTCCTTTGTGGATTTTGTTAAGATATCCTGTGTGGATTTACGTTTTACTTTCCTTTGTGGATTTTGTTGAGCTATCCTGTGTGGATTTACGTTTTACTTTCCTTTGTGGATTTTGTTGAGCTATCATGTGTGTATTTTACGTTTTTCTTTCCTGTGTGGACTGGGTTGTAAATGAGCTAGGATGTTGGAGCCGAGCGAGAATTGATGACTTAGGTATATGTATGGGAATATACATAAGAAGTGTCGGAAGTTACTTTGTGATTATATCTTTCCTTTTTGGTTTATCCATTGTAGATTTTCGGAGACCTTCGGGGGTCTCGGGGTCCCTACTGAGTAGCTTATACTCACCCCTGCACGGGCTATGCCCGCACTACGCTGTGTTGGTTGCAGACAACGGACATCACTGATCGTGGTAGAGGATTGTGGAGAAGGACGGTACCTAGAGGTGGACCACTGGGCGAGGAGTACTCGGAGCGGTAGGCTGGACCCGAGGAGCAGTGGAGGATTTCTGTACCCATCCTTCAGGTGGGACTTCCAGAGGATGTCTCGACATTGCGACATTACTTTTCAGTTGCTATTTTTTCCCCTTTCAGTTGTACTTTACAGTTGGGCTTGTATTTCTGGCCCCCTTTACTTTTCCACACTTACTGTTGTACCATCTTTTACTTAGTGTTTACTTTTTCCGCTTGCTTACTCTGTAGTGCTCGTTTACTTTCCAAAGGAAATGCCTTCCCTTTTACCAGGATTTTACGCCTTGGTGTTAGTCGCTAGCCCCTAGCCTATGGAAGGAGGGCTTGGGGTAGTCACGACATGGGCCCCGAGGATGGGTCGTGACATTTATCATCACTTTTAAAAAAGTGATAATAAAGATCCCTATAATTATTAATAAATTTATAAACATTGATAAATATGGATATTATGAGTGCTTTTTTGGCACAGATAAATCATCAGCATTATCCATCCTAAAAACGCATTGATAAAAGACATATTTATTAGTTCTAATGTTTTAGAATTGATAAATATATCTTTTAATAGTGCGATATTAGTGTTGATAAAGATAGATCTTTATCCGTGCTATAGAGCGCTGTTAAAATTTTTGTAGTTATAAATATATAATTAATTTTATTATAATTTTATACCCATTTTAATATATATAATTATATATTTATTATTATATAAATAATTATTTAAATATTAATAATTATTTACTTATTATATTTATTAATATAGTAAATATAAATTTATAATTTATTTATAAATATTTATTTACAAATATATTATTAACATTATTAAGGAAAATAGAATCTTAAATATATTCATTTCTAAAATGAGTGAAATTGAATAATTTAAAATGAGTAAACATAAAAAATATTGAAAAAATAGAGAGGTTTTATTAATTAAATACATGTTATTAAAAAATATGTATATATATATATTTAGTGATATGGATGAATACATATTTAATATGATAAGACATAATAAATAAATAAATATATAAATGAATAATAAAAAATGACACAAATAAAAAATAATATAAAAATAGAAAACATTAAAAATGAATACCCTAAATTTTTTTATTAAAAAACAAATAAATAAAATTTACCAGTTAAAAAATTATAAACTAATTTTATCATGTTATAATGAAATTCTAAAATATAATAATATTTGAATAAATTACATAAAAATTAGGTGTTTTTGTATCTATATATTATGTAGATATATTTGTGTGTGCATTTGTGTATATAAAATGCATGAACTTATTTATATATATATATGTATGTGAAATGAATGCAACACATGATATTTAATATAGGATATATTTAAAAATTAAATAACATTAAAAATAAATAAGATATTTATATATTATTAACTAAAATTTTATATATAATATACTTATTCATTTTATATATATATATTTAATATATAATATTTATTAATATTTACAATCCATATATATGTATATTAAATTTATTTATTTTCATCAATAATTATTTAATTGTTAAAATTGTTGATATGTTTTCTTAATTTACACACTTTTTTTTGTTTAATTTTTCATTTTATTATAGACCTTTATGAGCACTAAAAAAGTGCTGATGAAGGGAAACATTTATTTGCGGTAAAAGAATACTGATAAAGGAAACCTCTTATAAACGCTATAAATAACGTGCTGATAATGGTTTCATTTATTTGTATTAAATTGATGTGTTGATAATTGTTAAATTTAATCAGTACAAAAAATGAAGTGATGATAAATGGGGAATTTTATCATTTCTTATTTTAGCACCGATAAAGATGAATATTATAAGTGAATGTCTCATGAATGGAAAAATTCCAGCACTGTTATAGGAAATTAGTTTATTATGGTAAGTTCATGAAAAATATTATAAACTTTTAATCAGGTTTATTCATGACATTATGAAATTTTAATTAGGTTCAAAAATGATATATTTAGTGATTAGTTATCCATATTTCCCTAATTCATTATATAGAGATATATTTACCACCTGTGACACAATGACAATCATAGAAATGGTAGTTGGGGTTTAAAATAGTTTTAAGATCCCTGTAATCCTACATAAAAAATGGGGGTTAAAAACCCATAAGGTGCATGCACTATAGAGAGACAGTAGCAGTGGAGGCACTAAGGAAAAGGTGACAGTGTATAAGTGGAGGGTATTCTGGTGAGTACTATAGTGGTGGCTATACTGTAGTGGGTACTTTAGATGCTAGAGTACTATAGTAGTACTATTCCTAGAATTGGCCTTGGGATAAAATTAAAGGCATCCAAGCCATATAATGGTTTACATTCCCACTAGGCCTTTAGGAAAATTATATATATTATAATAAATAATTTGGTTGTGTGGGCTACCCCTTAGGGGGGCAATGACCTGCTTTCCAAGCCTATGTATATGGGGTGTGTCTATGTTTGATGTAATTGTTCCCCAAAGCACCTAATAAATAAATAGTTTTGTAGAAAAATCATATATATGTGTTAAAAAAGATCATAAAACATTCACAAAATCATAAATGATAAAATTAAATGTGCTTAAAAATTAGTTTATCATATAATAACCTATGGAAAATAGATTGGTTTCATTATTGTTTCATTATTTCCTCAAAGCATAACCCATGTAAAATGAATCGTGTTTCAATATAATTTAATGATGATATAACCCATGGAATGGAAATGGGATCCATAAATATATTATCATGATAAACAATTTAAAGAAATAATAATAATTATATCCTTGGTCCATATATACATCAAATCATAAGTTACTTTAAAGGATGTCATCCTAGATGGAAAATTATTTTGAAAGATGACATGCAATGTTTCTTGAAGAGAATATATATTCTTTTAAAATAACATATTAAAAAAAGCCAAAAAAAATTATTTTCCTTTGTTATAAAATTTAAAAATATAAAGTCATATTTATTGAAAATAACATTCACTATGGTGGAAAATTTTGTTCATGTCATAAATGTTAAAATAAACATTCCTTCAACATTTTTACTAAAATAAAAAACATGTATTGTGTGGAGAATCACATGAATATTACATTTAAAATGTATTGTAAAAATTAACAGATGGGTAAAAAAATTAATAAACAATTTTAATATTTTTCAAAACATATTTAAAAACAATTTTATAAAACATGTTTCTTTTTAAGAAAAAATTATTTTGACAAAATGGTGTAATAAAGACGATTTTCCAAAAAAAACATTTTCTCAATTATTTTAAGTAAGAAAGAGACAAAAAATGGTACTTCAACCAGAAAATATAATGAATTAACACTGGATAAGAAATGTATTTAAAATTTATGGGTGTTGGATCCTAATATTTCATCATTACAGTCTCATACATAAACAATTCTGATAATCAATGAGATTTTAACATAAATCCATTACTACCTAGGTAACATTTTAAACATAGTTCACATTAAATAGATAAACTAAAATGGATATTTCATCATCATAAATATCATAATTTGTATCAAAAAAACATTCATGTTTAGTATATACACCACATTAAATAAATAGTTGTCTAATATGGCATGTGAGTTATATTAGTAAAATGTGAGATTGAAATACCTTACCTCCTTAGTAATCCTTTGAATTGTAAGCCCCAATAAACCATAACAAAATTGAATGTTTAAAAATCAATTAAATGATTATATTCATGATATTTCTTTTTAATGTTACAATATATTCAACATTTAAAATAAACAATTAATGAATTTTTATATGTCTACCAACATTATATAGGAGACTAGAAATACCTTACCTTAAGTCTTGATTTCCTTCATACATATTCAAACATCTTGTGTAATAAGAATTATTTGGTTATACGTCAATTGTAGAAAATTAATTACATATATTATACAATTTATTATTTACACATGACCATTTATTACCCATTTTTTAAAATACCTTTTTATAATCATATTCCAGGTAATAATTGATGGTTTTTCGTATATGTTTTAATTTTTAATTTTTGGCCCTATAACATGGATAATGGATAAATAGTCTCTATAATAATAATAATTAAGTAATTATCATAATTACATATTAATGATATCTTTTATTTCATTCATGAATGATGGTTTTGTTAAATGATACATGTATCGATCATTGAGACGGTAGGTTATACATACAAACGAGTAACATTTTCATTTTCAATGATCATTTTTGAAAGGAGATATGTAATATGATATCATTAAAGAAGGATAATAACATCATAACTAAACTACTATTTATTAAAATATACTTACAAAAAATATCCGTGTGTTGTGGTGATGAAATGACAGAGTCACATCTCCTTCTGAAGGTGGTAGCACAAACCTACATGAAGGATGTTTTCATCATTCAATGAGTAAAATGGAAATAAAGAAAATGATATATTATCTTCTAATAATGATATATATAACATTAATATAACAAATTTTTCTTTTATATCACATAAATTAATTAAAATTGTCTTTATTACCTTCTATATTATGAGTTGGTGAAAAATTAATCACATCGCTTCATGAGGTGGTAGTTTGACATACACATGAACGACTTTATTGTATCCCATATAGAATAGAAATTAAAATGGTATATATGATATAATGAATCTAGAGGAATAATTACTTCAAAATATAATATATATACTTTATATAATTCATCTTACTCAATTGTGAGAGGTGGTAATGGAAGAACGAATGAAATCTGTTCATGAGGTGATAGTCCGCTTTACGCACAAATGATGATTTCATAAAAAATTTGATAAAAGTGGGGATAGTTTTTGATCATGTAATTAAAATAAAAACATATAATTATATTTAATATAATTATTTTATTATATCATAATATTTTAATATCAATTTAATTATGTATATGATGAAATGATATAAAATTTTTTGATGAAAAATGTTCCCTCATCCTCGGGTAACCTCCTTAGGTTTACACCGAAATCCTCCCATGGTTGGATTTCTGCTACAACTACGAAATATAGGATGAAAATAGGTATGTTTTTAGTTATTTTGTAATATATTTTAAAAACAAAAATGTTTTTATGATTTTAATAATATAGGATATTGGTTGGAATTTTATAAGTGAGGAGACTGGCACACTTGAAATTTTGGAAAAGAAAAAGGTGAATCAATTTTTTTCACAATCCACAAGGGTCAAAAATTATTCAGTATTTAGACATAGAAAATATAAATTATCAATATTTCCATAAAATAGATTTTATACAAGCTATTCAGTTATTTTAACTATTATATCTTTATTTGAACACCCCCAATGTTAAATTCATTTTTACATCAACTATGGTAAATACTTCTTATAGTTTTTAATATTAATTATGGTAAAAAAAATTAAATTTACCTTATTAGATAATATAAATTATTTTGATTCCAAATATTGAATCCATTTTAATAAATTAAATTCAAAACATTGGAAAATTTTAATTAAAAAATAACCCCATAGACCTGATGAAAATTTGGGTTTTTTAAGAGAAAATGTATAAAATATTAGAGGGTTTTATTGTCAAAATTATGTATCCAAATTATTTTAATAAGATAAATTAAATAATATATTTATATATAATTTAACTAATTAAAATTTAAAACCAATTAAAAATTGAATTTAAATTTACAAAAAATTTAGTTAAAAATGATTTTTTTCAATTACAATTCAGTATTTTTTATTATTTATCAAAAATGATTCTTTTTTCCAGAAAATTGTCAAACATTAACACTAAGATAAAATTTACATGAGTTTTTCAAAATTGAAATTTAGTTTTTGTAATAAATTTTCTAAACTTTTTCGGAAATTATATATAAAATATGATTCTGAAATGGAGACAAATGTTTTTTTATACAAAGTTTTGTCTAAAGAAATAAATGGATTTTTGCATATCTCTTATATAGAAAACGCATAATATGAATATTAAATTTTTTTTTGAATATATGAAAAATAAATTTCATTATAATCATTCGCTAAAGATTATTTTTTTAATTTATTTTTGAATGGTTTTATATTTCATTTAGTATTATTTGGTAAAAAAAGACTAATTTTACAATCATATATAAACCATGAATTTTAATAATTTAGTTAATAAGATTTATATATTCTATTTCAATGACTATACTATAATAATAATTTAAAATAATACTATTTTACAGGTAGGTAACGTTTCATTTAATCTTAGTGATGCATGTAATGCAAGATAACATCATTTTTTTATATAATAGAATCTAAAATTAGTGTTGTGTTTAATAAAAAAAATAAAAAAGAATTTTTTTTAAAAAATATATATATTTCAAAAAATTAAAAGGCTATTATAATAATGATAGGAGAAACACAATTTTGATTAAATTCTTGAAATCAATCTAAACCAAAATAGATTGATTATTCAAAATAATTAATATACTAATATGATTAGTTATAGATTTGTGTTTACTCATGTTTTTAAAGAATAATATATTCATTAGAATGACATGGTTGGACATAAAGATATTTCCATACATCTCAAAAACATCATTAAACTCATGGTTATCACTTTTTACATAATATTGAACCAAATGTTTCTTTCTAACATTAGATATATAATTAATTGATCTTGATAATATTGGGAGGCTCAATCTTCATTATAAACTATTATTATCTTCTCCCTTTTAGATTTTCGGATGTCTTTCAATGATTATGTAACCCTAATTATGTATATTCTAAAAACTAAAACCACTTCCATAAATATGATCAATGATTATCAAACCATTACGTTATTCATTATATAGAAAATAATTTTTCCATTTAAAACATGAACATACTTTAATACTAATTGATACAAAATACTAAAATATATATGTATAAATAGAATAAAATCAATCAAAATATTTTAAATTGTACAAAAATTCACCCAACATCAATGGAGTGGAGTTTGTAATTTCACAATTTTGTTGTGAATACTACAAAGAAATTATTCCACCACACAAAAAAATCCAACCACCATAAAAATACTATATATAGTTATCAATTAAGTCAATAGTGTTTTCATAACATAAATAGTAATCTATATCAACAAAATTACATCAAAATATGTGCATGGACCCATTGTAAAATAAATTTATTTAATGACACCATGTACCCCTCATGTGAAATTTTACTCTTCAGCATTTTTCACGAACCCTATGTGAAATATTTATAATGGATATTATTTTTAATTATTATAAATATATATATATATATAAATTGGTATATATATATTGGTGTTTGTAGATATTTTTGAATAGATAAAAGGTGGAAGAGAAATTTGTTGAATAGAGAAAGTTGTCATCATAATGATCATTGAAAATCATAATACATGCTTTATTGATATATAAGGATATATTGGAGAAAATTTCATCTTCTATAGACCGTTTGAAATTATATATATATATATATCTACTAATTTTTTAAAATCAGTGTAATTCAAGGACTTGTGGGGATATTTACTTTGAATATGTGTTTGAGAAGTACAAAAAATAAAAAATTATATTGATTTGGATTAGGGTGTCAAAGGCATTGAATTATATGAACTTGTATAAAATAAAATATAAAGGGGAAATATTTTTATACTAACATAATTTTTTTTGGTTGGTATAGTGTTCATCCCATGAAAATAATGAATACACCTTTTTAATGAATAATGTTGACTGCCCTCAAAGAAGAAGAGAACCATTCATGGAATGGACTAGTGACAATCCAAAATAATAATGTATATCCCAAATTTAGTGACACGTTGGAAATTATAAAAGACTATATGATTATTATTAATACCAAAATATAATTGAATAATATAACCTATTTCATGATAATATTTTGAAAAAAGTGATGAACTCATTATAAATATTGAATTCAATATCAGTGTATATAATTATTTCATATCAAAAAATAAGATCCCATTTAGTGAACATAAAATGTACATATTGAAAATTTGAGAAACAAATAGAGTGTTTGGTATCTTTATTTCGATAATGAACTATGGATTCATATAATTAGAATATAATGAAGATCAAATATGTTTATCAATACGAGTTAAGATAACTAGAATAATTTCACAATGCTAGTGATGGATAAATGAATTTATATGACATTCATTTGATATAATTTTAGATAAATAACTAATTTTTTTTATAAGGGGTTAGAATTTATAAAATATTATATTAAATTACAAATATGATTACGATGGTATGTGTTTCCTTGGATGCGTGCTAACGGTTTCTAGAGAATAAATATTGATAGTTTTATTTCAAGAAATAAAAGTGGAATAATACTTAATGTGTATAATTCAATTAGATATAAAGATATAAAAAATTTAGATAACGTCCAATAATTTTGATAGATAAAATGTTTTTCATATCACAACATATGATATATATATATATATCATAACCCATAATATAAAGTTACATATCTTTTCTGGTAATAAATATATAAATTCATTAGCTATATGGTAATAGAGATAGAGTTGATTATATTATAATCCAAGATATAGGGATATCATAAAATAACTTAGATATCTAATAAGGTGAAAAATAGGATTGAATGGTGTTATACATTGTGTTAATAGAGAACCAGCATCAGATTTATGTTGAAATTCATATCACATGCCCAAATATGGAATATTGAAATTTACATAACCATATCACTCTTTGTGATATTGATATAGTAAAAGAGCTATTATGCATAAACAAGTATCACATTTAGATATTGATATATGCTGTCTAAGATGATTTGATATTATGTTCTTGAAAAACATTGGGAATTATAATTATTAATGGTTAATTGAGTATGTATATTTGTAAATGATGCATCTGATTTACTCAAATAAATATATTGTGTATTATTGAGTAATTAAACACGAAAGAAAGCATGTGAATAACCTTCTTATGATGGAAGTGTAATGAAAGTGGTGTTGAGGTGATGGAATCTAATATGTTTAAAGATGATTTTCTCAGAAGATGTAAAGAATTTGATAAAAAAGTATATCACATGGAATGATAATATATAATAATATGTCATAAATGAGTCATAGGAAATGAAAGAGTGGTAATTTTGATCATGATTCAGTGAAATACTCAAAAATAAAAAAAATGTGTATCATATGTTAGCGTATAATATATGTAAAATTTTATAGATATATTTTTATACATGATTAAAAACAATAAATAATTAATGAGGTGAATGAGTTATTGGGGAGAAAAACTGGGGAAATATTACTGTCCAAATTAAATTCAATGTCTCTTATGAATAGTGGGACAATAGTTATCATAGAAAGAGATAGAAGGAAATGCAAATAGTGATATAATGGAAATATAAGTCGATATTAAGTATTTCTATCTTAGGGGGTGATAATAGATATAAAAAACATTGATTTATTTCATAAATAATAGGAACAATGAAACACATTTAATGTCATATCTATATATTTTTAATTCATCTATCAAACATGGTGAAAGAAGATGTCATAGCTACATGGTGTGTAGCATGGGTAATGACATAAGCTTAATTCCTCTAAAAATGATATCATAGATAATGAAAAATGAATTGAATTTTACATGACTTATATTATATATTGAGATGACATAATTACTAGGTATATTGAATGTAATTACATTTATATATAATTTTATGATATTTTATGATATATAATGATTAGATAAGGAACATAAATAATTCAATTTATTTTTATATTATATTGAATCTCAAAATGAAGAATGGAGGTGATCAAAAAATAATAAAGGAATTATTGGGGAGTTATAAATAGTGAGAGAACATTATGATGGATATAAAATATATATATATGAATTTTTTTCAAATAAAAATAATTTAACAGAAATAATCATTCTAAAAAAGCATCTAAAGAATAATGGATAGAAGATTTTTATTCCTCGATAAATAATAATCATGGAGAAAGAGAATCTTGAGAATGTGGGATATATTAAGACATGTAAATTGTATAGAGATCATAGTTTCTTGATACTTATGTATAATTAATGATTTTAGTAGATCTTGTATGTTATTTAATCTATTATGGTGTATGAAGAATCCTAGTTTTCTCAATAATAATATGAATGATTTAAATAAAGAGAATGATATTGTGAGACACTCATAGTGAAAATGTTCTTATCAAATATTAATCTATTTTACATATAAGATACAGTAATTTAGTTAGAATATTTTAGAAAAACTGATATTGAGTTAAAATAAAAAGTAGGATGAAAATTATTGTATCTAGGATATAAAATAATAATCATCACCATTTTAAGGATGATACATGAGTAGATGGAATGTGGGGTATAACTCACAATGAGTTGGAAAAGAAATGAGCTTTCTAAAATCATGGAGAGATTTTTTTTAAGTATGATGATCTCACAATAGTGGCCTTGGTCAAGAGAAATAAGGATATGAATAAAAATGATATACCAAGAGGATGATGAATTCACACTAAAAGGGGGTGAAATAGAGGTAACCAACATTTTTCAATTATGTTCGACATTAACTTTTTATTCCATTATGTTGATTGAACCTCTATCATCTTTTTGGATGTATGGACCTTAATTTGGAGCCCATTCCATGATTCACTTATGTAATGAAAATAATTCATAGTATCCCATATGATTTTTATAAGGCTTGGACTAAATTTTTTATCTCACACCATGTTGTGTTTGTTTTTTCCACAAGACATAAATTTTCCACTAAAATTATCATTATAAATTCTAAGTGGCGTGAGAAGTTATTACCATTAATCCCTAATATATCCTTAAAAAAATATGGATTCCTCATCCTGAACTTATACCAGTTCCCATTAGTAATAATCTTAACACAAAAACCCATGAATAGTTATTTGAATGTAAAATCTTATTCCTTTTAACATACATTCCCATCAACCTTATTCTCAATATGGTAAACTGATGTCCAGATATCTCATATCGTCTAAGAACTAAAACTTCTGGATCTTTTGTAGGATTCAATTAATATTGGTCTTGTACACTACTGTTGATCTTCTAAATTTCGATACATCACTATTAATCCATGAAACATCATGTTCCTATCTTCAGAAATCTTCTACCCAAAATAATGTATAATAAATTGAATCCAAAAACTCTATCGCTATCACACTTCTCACATTATCATCTAATATAATCCATAATTACTAATCTCGTATCATAAATTATAAATGAAAACAACCTTTTATATATCCAATATTTCCTAATAAGTTCATTTAAGGGGCATCTAT
The DNA here is from genome assembly GCA_963277665.1 of Viscum album. NCBI lineage: Eukaryota > Viridiplantae > Streptophyta > Magnoliopsida > Santalales > Viscaceae > Viscum > Viscum album. The sequence goes on from OY728130.1 coordinate 1,213,880,978, forward strand.
GAACTCTAATTTTATTTATATATCCTCTATAAATTTATTATAAAATATTCTAAAATTTTTAGATCAAGTCAATTCTCAAAAAATTGGCATCAATTATTCTTTTAAATCTATATCCATGATCACCTAGAATCATGATCTTCCATTAATTAATGTAAAATTTTAAATTTATAACTCATCATTCTCATAATGTTTTGACTGCACATTAATTTAAATCCCATCATCACTATCTGGTACACTTAATTATACATCCTTCAATAAATTTTTACATGAATATTATTCCTCATATTGTATCAGACATTTCCTCTTAATGTGACCTCCCTCCAATGTGTTTTTCTGGAAAAAATACATACTAATAACATATAAGGACCCAACCTTAAAACATTACATAATATTGAATTAAACGAATAATTCACATTGAGGACCTTTTTAGGTTTACAGTTTTAAATAATTAGGACATAACTATTACATATCAAAACATTACAAAGTAGAAACTTCTACCCAGTTTCCATTTTTCATAAAATAAAAACTCTTGAAAAAAAGTCATGTCTAGTTCCATGTTTTAGACAACATGTTGTTTCCTTGATCCCATTATAGACCCTATTCATCTTTACATTCTTTGAATAACATTTCAAAACATGGGATGAGCATAAAATGCTTAGTAAGGGTTATTAAAAAAAGAAAGAAAAAAATTAGTTCATAAATATATACAAAACATGAACTCTTTTACTTAACTCATTAAATCAAAATATTTGTGAATAATATATAGAAATCATAAATCATAAAGGAAGCTTGTGGAATCTATAACATACTTACATTGTAGCTATCACAGCTACATAGGGAGTTACATTGGAATACACATCACAATATATTCCCTATATCTCTTATAGGAAACATTCACGTTTACCTCTGTCGCATTACCCAATGCATTGGAGAGCTATCTCGGGTTCACCTGCCCTAGGTTTATCATGGACCCACCCGTATACGTAGACAATGCCCAAAAACCATAACATGATCATAACACATAACATAGGCATAAAGGAAAGATAAAATTTCCACATTGTAATGACAATATAAAATTTAACTATATTAAAGCATCAAAACGATTATCCAAATAATTTTCAATACCAAAAATATATAAAATAGTATATGGTATTTATTTTCTTTTTAAAAACATTAGGGCCTGTTAAGGAAGCCCAAGATCAAATAATACTCGCAGTGGTGGAATGGTCATTGTCACTGCTTATGTTAAAAAGAAACATTCTTTTTTTGTTCTTTATAAAAACACTTCTTAGAAAAATATCCCCTTTGAATTAATAGTCAAAGTTTTATATACAACATATAAAATAAAGTCATGTATTAGAACAAAATATGACTCAATGAAAGGAGAGTGAGACGAAGTCCCTTACCTCTTGTCCGACATGTCTGGATCGTTCTTTAATTTCCTGAATAATAAACTAAAGTTAATTTATACTTTATTAATAACCTTTTTAAATTTTATTATTCCTTTTATATTACTTATTACCATGTTATACAAATTAATTAATCATTTAAGTTAACAACGTTCGTTTTTTTCGATATTTTGTACTTGAGTAAAAAATGAACACCTAATATTTACAAGTTCTCAAGGTTTCCAATAGTCCATTATATTCAGAATTATATTTCGTATATAGATATCATATATATAGTATATATCCATTAGATATATATATTTATAATATTACATATCATTTGGGGGTAAGAAATGAAATGCACCTTTCATGGAGACGGTAAGCCGTACGTACGCATGAATGCTACATTCAATTCTATTTCTAATTTTAATGGAATTAAAATATAATGATAAATAAGTATATTATAATTCCAATATAATATAATATATAATATAATTAACTCCATCCATTATGCATCCCATGTATGGAATTAACAAGTCATATCACTTTCAGGGGGTGGTAATCCGCACTTTCTCAAATGAGATTATCGTATTTATCCTCTATGGAAACCATAAAGGTATCCTATAAATGAAAAATACATAGTCATAAAGAAAAAAAAATAATTATATATATCATATATAAATACAATGTCATCTTAATGGCCACCTTGAGAGGCAGTATGATATAATTGAACAATCATCGTTTTGTGAGGAGTTAGTTAACTATAATCAGAAACATTATGTTTTTCACCAAATAGATAGAGGTGTGAGTACGTTTAGTTTGAATCATTCTCATAAAAAATTCCTAGTATATTTACGATAATGGTGTTGTTATAAAATAATGTAATAGAAAGAGTTTAAGGGTTGGGGATTTAAAATAAAAGAAAAGAAGTTAAGAGAAACTGTTACCTTTAATTTGGGTAACTCAATTTGGTATAAACCAAAAGGGTTTCTTGAAGTGCCTTATGCCTACAATAAGGCTTCTAGGAGGAGTATAGGGATTTATGGAGATTAATTGGGAAGATTGTTGACAATACAAAAGGTTTGAGAGGTGTGATGAATTAGTTAAAGGTGAAGTATTTTTATAAGGGGGAGGAGGGGCTCTTTAAGAAAGTTTGAATATTTTTTTATTATATAACGATATTCAATTTCTAAAGTTCCAGAAATCATTAAAGTCAAATATTAGATCAATTATCGTCTAAATAAAATAATCTAGTAATAATTGGATAGGTTTCTGTTATTGTTTTAATATATATAATCTTATTTATTTATATCATTTATTAATGAGGTAAACACTACATCATAATAGTGTCATAAATGATTTAATTTATTTAATGTCCAACAATTATAAAACAAATACAATGTAAGAAATATTTTTATCTTTCCAAAGAATATTTATTGTCGAAATGATAACTTATATAACCCCTTTTAAAAATGGATTTACTAAAAGAAAGGGTTTTTTGTAATTTTTTCATTACTTTAAATTAATTAATCTAAAGTGTCATTATCACCCCCAAGTGGTTCCATGGTGTCCTGAAATCTAAAAAAGGATTCCCACGGTCGGCCAATACTCATCCCATAAGGTTAGGACAAGTGTAATGGTAATTTTGAGTTATTATAAATTTCTTTCTACCGTGAATTACCCTATTTACCTTTATCTGTGTTAAATAAAAGTCAAAAGTTAATATTCACCAAAAAATATTTACATCTTATTCAACCAAATTTTACTTACTAATAACATCCATGTATGTTGGATTTTAGAAATTCAATTCATAGAAGTGGTAAAATTTCTTTTTGATGAAAAAGTAAGTGTTTTTAACTTACTAAGTGGTTTCACTATTCATAAAAAATTGATGTTTTTTAGAAAACTACCAAAAAATAAGACTAATATATATTTGATATTTTGAATTCAAAAATTATGTCTATTTAAACAAATTCAAATCACAGAAGTGGATTAATTAATTTAAAATTAATTCATGTTGCCTAAATAGATAGCGTGTTTTCGAGAAATAAAAACTATCAAAAGATTTATAATTATTTATGTCCAATTTCAAAGTGAAATTAATTAAAATGACCATCATTGGATTAATTGGTAAAAATATAATCTAATTACACTTTAAAACCAATTAAAATTATAATGTAACCATAAAAATAAATTATATTATAAGGAACTTTTGAATTAAAATACAGTATTTTTCACTAATCATTAAAAAATAAATTTTATCAGAAAATTAAAAAAAATTACACAAAGTAAATTTTGATATCCCGAATTTAAAGAGTAATTATATTTGGTCAAATAGAATGAAATAATTTGACCAAAACTATATTTAATGGGGGTTCTCCATCAAGAGGCAGTAAATAAAAGTTTTTTTTGAATATTAGAGAATTTACTCTTAAAATCAGATTAATTCACATTTTATGCCTCTAAATTTTATTAAATAAATGTTAAAAAATTAATAAACATGTATAATCATATTGTAGATAGTTTTTTTCATTCTCAACAATACAATGGCTAGGAGTTTACTACAATTTAAATTAATTATATTATATTATTAGTGTGCAATATAAGATTTCAAAGAAACCCATTGTTGCGTATTGGGTATGTTATCGAACATAGAACCCATTTAAAGTAAAATTAATATTTAATTCACAAATATTAAAAAATATAAAATATGTCTTATTCTTTATTTATTTGGGATGTTACATCTTTCAACCATTTTGGGAATTGTATCCTCACAATTTTACTTATCAAAAAATGGTTTTACATATCCCTTATAGCATTTTCAGATTCCCACGTTGCATCTTCAACCAAATGGTTTTTCAACAAAACCATTACCTGGTGAATTACCTTATTCTATAACACTTTCTCTCTTTGGTAAAAAATCTGGACTGGTGGTTCCTCATAAGATATATTCTCTTCTAACTGAACTACCTATGGGATCAATACTTGAGACTAATCTGGAATATACTTTCTCAATATTGAAACAAGAAAAACATTATGTACCTAGGTTAAACATGGAGGTAAAGCCACGATGTATGGAACTGATCCAACTTCCTCTAGGATTTCATAGGATCCAATGAACCTCAGACTAAAATTCATTTCTTTCCAAAATGCACAACACAATTCCATAGAGGAAATTTGATAAAGGAATGATCACCTACCTCTAAAGAGAGATCCTTACTCCAGTTATATGTATAAATTTCCTGACAACATTGAGCTGTTCTCATTGCTTTTGAATCAACTGAAATTTCTATGCCATCTCATCCACCAATTCTTATCCCATTAGCTTCCTTTCACCTATTTCATCTCCAAAATATGCAGTGTAAAAATGATTTCCATATAATGCCTCAAATTGATCCATCTGTATACTGGAATGAAAAATGTTATTATAAGAATATTCAACCAAATAAAGATGCTGGTCCTAACATTCCTGGTAATCCAGTGAAGAAGCATGTAGCATATCCTCCAGGTTCTAAATTGTTCATTATAATTTTCTATCTGATTGAGGATGAAAAGATGTACTAAAATTGAATTCAGTACCCAATGACTTCCGAAGGACTTTCCAAAAGTTATAAGTAAACCTAGTATCACGAGAAGATACAATGAAGAGGGGAAATAAATACAACCTGACTATATTTTTAACATACAACCAAGAAAGTTGATATTGAGACAATGTATCTATAATTGGAAGGAAATGAGAAGATTTAGTCAATCGATCAACTATAACCCAGATTGCATTATTACCTCGAGATGTCTTCGGTAATACCATAATGAATTCCATGGATACATTTTCTCATTTCCACTCTGGCACCGGTAGAGGCCGAAACATCCCTTTAGGTAACAACCGCTCTACTTTAACCTACTGACAAGTGAAACACTTCATTGTAAAATAAAAAATATCTCTTTTCATTCCATCCCACCAGTAATACTCCCGATGATCTCTGTAAATCATAGTAGTTCTAGGATGAAATGAAAACGGGGAACTATGAGCTTCAAATAACAACTCATTCCATAACTATGAATCACAAGGCACAAATAATCTCTTTCCTAATCATAGATAACAATCATTATAAATGTTAAATTCCGGAAACTTACCCTTCTCAACCAACTCTACCTTTTTCTGTAACTCACTATATTCCTTCTGTGCATGCTAAATTCTATCCAATAAAGATGATCTCACTAGCACCTGATACAAAATTGAATAATTTTCTACACCAACAACATCTATTCCAAATTTTATCAAATCAAAAACAAAAGTATCTTGTTCCAAGCGTAACATGGTTAATGAAGCATTACTTTTTCTACTCAAAGCAATAGCCACTTAATTTGATTTTCCCAGATGGTAATGGATCATGAAATCATAATCCTTGATTAATTCCATCCATTTTCTCTGTCTCATGATCAATTCATTCTGTGTGAATATATACTTTAAACATATTTGGTCAGTATATATTTCACATTTTACTCCATACAAATGATGCCTCCAAATTTCAAAAGTAAAAAACAACAGGAGCTAAATCCAAATCATGTGTAGGGTAATTTAACTCATGTGGTTTCAAATGACGTGAATCATAAGAAATTACCTGATCATTCTACATTAGGAAACAACCAAGTCTCTTTAACAAAGCACCACTATAAATAACAAACTCAACATTTCTGGAAGGTAGGTCCTAAATTAGTGCATTCACCAATAGTCTTTTCAATTCTTGAAAACAATCATCACATTATTTTTTCCAGATGAACTTAACCCCTTTCCGAGTTAACATAGTCATTGGACTACATAACCATGAAAAATTCTCAACAAACCTCTAGTAATAACGTCCCAAACCATGAAAACTATTGATCTAGGTTATATTTTGGGGTATTGGGTATTTCTAAACCACTTCTGTTTTACCATGATCAACATTTATACCAATCTTTGAAAAAATGTGACCAAGGAATGAAATTTGATATAACAAAAAATCACACTTGCTGAATTTACCAAATAGTTTATTTTCAATTATGGTTTACAGGAAAACCCTTAAATGACTTTCATGTTGCTCTATACATTCGGAAGAAACCAAAATATCATAAATGAACACAACCAAAAACTTATCCAAGAACTCACTAAAAAATCTATTCACTAGATCCATTAATATAGAAGGTTCATTGGTTAAACAAAAAGGAATAACTATAAAATCATATTGGTCGTATCTAGTATGAAACGTGGTCTTCGGAATGTCAGCTTCTTTCACTCTCAGCTGATGGTACCCCGATCTCAAGTCAATATTTGAAAAATAATGAGCTCCCTGGAGATGATCAAACAAATCATCGATATGATGCAAAGGATACATTTTCTTAACAGTGATGTTATTCAATTCTCTATAATCAATGCAAAGTAACATTGAACCATCTTTATTTTTAACAAAAAATTCAGGAGAACCCCATGATGATGTGCTAGGTCGAATGAATCCTTTATCTAATTACTCATGAAATTGCTTCATTAACTCTAAAATCTCAATTTGATCCATTCGATAATGGGGTTTTGAAATTGGATTAGCATCAGGAACTAAGTCAACATTAAAATAAACTTCCTGATCAGGTATAATACCAAGAAACTATCATCATCATCATCATCATCATATCGATTTTATTCAAAGAAAAGAAGAAAACAACAACAACACAACACCCTCACAACACCCCAACCCCCTATCCTCGCCCCAAAATACAGGAGCTAAGGAGGTCTGAAATAGTGAAGACTAAGAGAACCCCCTCTGATCAAATTGACACCCTCAGGATTCAAGCTAGCCCTAGTGTGAAGGAAAATGTCCTCAGGACCTGAAATAACCTAAGAAGTGAGGTGATCGACCACTTTGTTACACTCCCTCTAGTCGTGTAGCACCTTAATGTTGCTTCCAAGTAAGCACCGACATTTTCTGATGGCATATGTGGTCGACCAGAGAGAGAGAACCTGGTCCTGTATGGACTTGTGCACTAACATTGAGTCGGTTTCAGCTTCCTAGATGTCCAACTCCTTTTGACCACATAAGATGAGACCATAGAGCATTTCAATGGCCTCCTCCTGTAAAGAGATACCTTTCCCTAGCCTTACTGAAAACACCATGAGCATCGACCCACTAGTGTCACGCACCACTCCTCCTCCCTACATTAAACCGAGAGCAGAAGATGCATCTGTATTGAGTTTTATCCATCTAGATGGAGGGTTCTAGCGAACTCATTTTCCCTTATTTCCACTGACTGTGGACGCCGCACATGCCCTTTGGTTGAAACTAAGCTAGATATGGTGCTTCCTTCCAATTTTTAATATCCATGGACATGTCTCCTAACAAATTTTTCGTCCAAACAATAACAATATGTGCCATCACACCCAAAATATCATGTCTCACCTTATTCCTCGCCGTCTAGAGACCCCAGCATCCTGCATGCAGCAGCACTGTTCATGCCATTCATTCTAGACCACTACTTCTCGGGCCATGGTACCAGCTATCCAGAAGGGGAAGGCCATCCATTCTGGGATTGAAGACCGTAGTGAGACTCCCAAAAAAATTCCATAACTCACATGCCTAGCCAATTTCCAAAAACAAATGCACTGTGATTTCCTCCCTGTAGGACTTACAACACACACATCTTGACACCATGTTTACACCACACCTATTGACGTTATCATCTATCAGGACATCTTTTTTCTGAAGTCTCCAGGTGAGGAAATTGAATTTGGTAGGTATATCATTCACCCACAGTACCTCATCTAATGTCTCTCCATTAGCCTAAACCGTCTCCCTAGAAATTAGCCGGAAGTCCTTTGACGTGAAGGACTTAGAGGGGGATGTGGTGAAGAAACATATATCTGGGTCTGAACTCAATTCAATGAGGTTGAAGATTTTTTGTTGCTCCCTATCAAGAACCTTCGTGAAAAAGATGGGAAGCACCTTGACTCCCTGAAGGTGATGTTGGTGGAAGGGAACCCAGGAAAACAGATTGTGGAGCCACTCCAGTTCTGTTGCCAAAAGGATATCTCCCCTCTCCCCACGATCCTGCGTACCTGCAGAAGGAGGGTGGAGATGATCGGCCTGATCACCGAGAAAATAGGTTGTGTATGGGATTCTTCTTGTTCCTGAATCCCAAAAGAGTATTTGTGGAAAATATTCCCCCACGTGGTGTATTTCTAAAAAAAAACCCCATGCTAATCTTGAGTGCATGTAGTAAAGGGTGTTTTCCAGGCTTTGAACATTAATTCTGCCTTCATAGACCAGCCGCACCATCTTACTCCAGGAGGCCTAGTTCCTTTTTCCTACAGATGTGGGGTACTATATGAATCTAGAAAAGATCCTGTTGATATTATGAATAACACCTTTTGGGACTTTAATAGAAGAGAGAGCATGCACCGGATTCACTAGGAGAACACTGTTCACCAGCGTGATCTGTCCCCCTAAGGACAAGTAATTGTTCTTCCAGTTCAAAACCCGGTCAGTTATTTTGGTGAGAATGTGGTCTATGTCAGATATGCGAGGTCTTGTTGACGATATGGGGGTACCTAGGTATCCCATGGGGAGATCACCCCTTTGCATGTCCAGTTTGGAGATCACTGAGGAGACCCACAAGGAGGTGCATGCTTTTTATATTTAGAAGTTTTTCTTTTTATTTTTTATGATCTACCCACTCCAATGTCTATACTCATCAATAAAAACATCAAGATACTCATTTACCACAGAAGCATCATTAATCTGAATGGTTCCTTTGTTTTCACCAATATGTGCAATGTAACATTCATTTCCATATTTTACTAGTTTCTGAGCTTCCTGATATGTTATCAAATAAATGGGTTAATTCTTTTATACAAACTAATAATCATTCTGAAAAGAAGCCTCTTTAGCTCTACATTCAATCTTAGCATGTTAAATAGAAATCCAATCTATTCCCAAAATAACATCAAACTCTACTATTGGAAAAACAATAAGGTTTGCAGGTAGATTCTTCACGCATATATGGACATGAAGGTTCTTATAATATATTTTTATCTTAACATTTCCCCCTGGTGTTTTTTCCATATGTTCAAGATTCATATCTTGATAAGGAATTCCCATGTTTCTAACAAACTTCTCAGAAATGAAAGAGTGTGTAGACCCGGAATCAAAAAACACATTGCCATAATATGAATAAAGAAACAGTACACCTGATACAACTTCATCTGATGGATCAATATCTACTGAAGTAGTTGCAAAGGATTTCACCACCCCTTTATGCTTGTTGTATGGCTGCATTCCGTCACTGGAAATCTTTATTGGACACTCATTTGCATAATGACCCATTTCATTGCACTTGAAACATTTTACTAACTCTAATTCAGATTTTGTCTTACCATTACCCTGATCTTTTTCAGTGCAATTACGAGCCTTATGTCCCATTTTACCACATCGGTAGAACATACCAGAAATCAAAAAGTCATTCCCTAGAATTATTTTTACCACAATTTTCACAAACATTAAACTTGTGTTTTTTTCCATCAGAAATGTTTAAAGAGTTATAACCATTTCCATCCACCTCGACCTCTTATTCTGTTGTTTATCAAAGAACACCTGATCATCGGAAAACTACATTTCCACCTTCTCCTCATAATGAACAAGTTTTTCATAACTTTTAAACTAAGAAGAAGGTAATTCCCTTTGATACTTTGTCTTTAATCCTGAGTAAAAATGGTTGATTTTACTATCAAGATCTCCTATGAAATTTGGCGGAAACCTTTGCAGTCTAGTGAATTTTTCATCATAAGTAGCCACTGAGTCATCCTCCTGCATCAATTCTAGGAATTTATTTTCCATCCTAAGACGAACCACCTAAGGAAAATATTTATCAAGAAACATACCATTGAATTTTTCCCAATAAAGAGAATCAATCTTCTTAATATCCCTATTATTTTTCACCATCGACCAGTACTGAGCAGCTTCAACTTAAACTGGTAAATAGAGAGTCTACCCTTTTTATGTTCTGAACAACCCATGACATAGAAAATATTTTCCAGTGCATTAATCCTCCCTTTTTCTAGCACAGGGTAAGAGAATCCTCTGAATGATGGGGGATGTTGCCTCATGAAAATCTATTCTACTGACATGTTCCTCTGTGGTTGACCTGGCTAATCTCATGCATGGATACCTCCACCATTTATAGCCAGAGTCAACTATGCCATCACTACAAAAAACTATTCAGTTTCAATTCCGACAATCTCAGGTTGCTAATTTAGAAGGTTGTCTTCCTCCTGATGTCATCCCAACATAGCTGCACCATTTCCTCTAAGGAAAACCATTCTGAACACAGAAATATCTTTGGAAAAGAAAAATGGTAATCTGTAAATGCTACATCATTTCAATATTAACATAAATTAATTTATGGATATTAATTTAACAATACCCTAACTCCTAATGTTATCTAAACTAACCTCTAATACCAACTTTAAGGACCCGACCTTAAAACATTACATAATATTGAATTAAAGTAATAATTCACATGGAGGATATTTTCAGGTTTATAGTTATAGAGAATTAGGACTTAACTAATAAATCTCAAAAGATTTCAAATTAGACACTTATACTCAGTATACATTTTTTTTATAAAATAATAACTCTGGAAATAAAGAGTCATGTCTAGTTCTATGTTTTAGACAACATGACTTTTCCTTGATCCCATCCTCGACCCTATTCATCTTCAAGTCCTGTGAAAAATATTTCAAAACTTGGGATGAGCATAAAACAATCAGTAAGGGTTATTAAACAAATAACAAAAACATTAGTTCATAAATACATACAGATCATGAAACCTTTTACTTACCTTTTTGAAATCATAAGATTTTTGAATAACAAATAGAAATCATATATCTTAAAGGTAACATGTGGCATCCATAACATACTTATATTATAGTTATCACAGCTACATGGGGAGTTACTTTGGAATACACATCACAGTATATTGACAAAATCTCTTAGGAGAAACATTCATGTTAACCTCCATCACATTACGCAATTCATTAAGAAGTTATCTCGGGCTCACCCATCCTAGGTTCATCACAGAACCACCCGTATACATAAACAATACCGAAGAACCATAACATGATCATAACACATAACATAATCATAAGGGAAAGATAGCATTTAAACATTGAAATAACAATATAAAATTTCAATATATTAACATATCAAAACCATTTTCAATACCAAAAATGATTAAAATTGTATATGGTATTTATTTTCCTTTTAAAACCAACACGGCTTGTTAAGGAAGCCAAAGATCAAATAATACTTGCAACGACGGAAAGGACGTTGTCACTGCTTACATTACAAAGAAGCATTATTTTTTCTGTTTAGTAAAATTATTCATAGAAAAATATTCCCTTTGAATGATAATTCAAATTTGTTTATACATTGTATAAAATAAATACTTGTGTTAGAACAAAATATGCCTCAATGAGAGGATATTGAGATGAAGTCCCTTACCTCGTGTCCGACTTGGCTCGATCGTTCATTAATATCCTTAATAATAAACAAACGTTAATTTATACATTATTAAGAACATTTTTCATGTTTATAATTTCTTTTATAAAACTTATTACCATGTTATAAACATTATGTAATCATTTAAGATAATAACGTTCGTTTTTTCGATAGTTGGTACTAGAGTCAAAAATAAACATCTTATATTTACATGTTATCCATGTGGTCAGTCATCCATTATATCCAGAATGATATTAATTATTTAGATATCATATATATCATATGAATCAATTATATATATATATTTATAATATTACATATCATTTTGTGGTAATAAATAAAATGCATTGTTCATGGAGACGGTAAGTCGTACGTACGCATGAACGCTACTTTCATTTCCATTTCTTATTTTATTGGAATTAAAACATAATGGTACATAGGTATATTATAATTACAGTATAATATTATATATAATATCATTAACTCAATCCTTTATATGTCCCACATATGGCATTAACGAATCATATCACATTTAGGGGGCGGTAGTCCGGACTTCTTCAAATGAGATTATCATATTTACCAACTATGGAAACCATAAAAGTATGATATTAATGAAAATAATGAAGCTTAAAGAAAACATAAAAAAAAATATATCATATTTCCATATATTTCCATATTAATTACCACTTTGATAGGTTATAGGAGGTAACTGAAAAATTATCGTTTCGTGAGGCGTTAGTTTTCCATCCATAGAAACATTATGTTCTTCACCCGTAAGATGGAGGTGTGTGAAAGTTTTGTTTGAATCCTTCTCATAACAGAATACGAGTATATTTAGGATACTGGTGTGGTTATAAAATAAAGTAATAAAAAGATTTTCAGGGTTGGTGATGTAAAAAAAATAAAATAAGTTAAGAGAAACTGTTACCTTTAATTTGGGTAACTCCTATTGGTATGAAAAAAAGGGTTTCTTGAAGTGCCTTATGACTAAGGTAAGGAATCAAGGAGTTGGATGGGGGTGTTGGGAGATTATTGGGAATAGGATAGACGAGCCAAAAGGCTTTAGAGGTGTGAGAAATTGGATAGAAATGATGGTTTTTTATAAGGGGGGAGGGGCTCTTTAGGAAAGTGTGATAATATTATTTTATTATATAATGATATTTGGTTTCTAAAGTTCCAAAAAATAATAAAGATTAATTTAAGATACCTCATGGTAAAAATATAATCATACAATAAGAATTGGATAGGTTTTGGATGTTCTGTTAATATTTATAATCTTATTTATTTAAATCATTTATTAATGAGGTAAACATTGCATCATAATAGTGTCATAAATAATTTAACTTCTTTGATGTAAAAAAAATATAAAAAAAATACCTTGATGTAGGAAATTTTTCTATATTTCTAAATAATATTTATATTCGAAATGATAACTTATATAACTCAATGTAAAAATTTATTTACAAGAAGAAATTTGTTTATGTCATTTTTGTCAATACTATAAGTTAATTAACCAAAAGTGTCATTATCAGTCCCAAGTGGCTCTATGTGGTCCCAAAATAGACCCAAGGATTCCCATGGTCAGAAATTACTAGAACGACAAGGTTAGGACAAGTGTTATGTTAGGATTGAATTATTATAATATTCTTTTTACCTTGAATTACCCTATTTACCTATAACCGCGGTAAATAAAAGTCAAAAGTTACTATTCACCAAAAATTATTTTCATATTATTGAACCATATTTTACTTAATAATAACAACCATGTTTGTTGTATTTTCCAAATTCAATTCACATAAGTGGTAAAATTTCATTTAAATGAAAAATTTAGTTTTTTAATTAATACTAAGTGGTTTCACTATACATAAAAATTTGAAGTTTTTCAGAAAAGTTCCAGAAATTAACCGTAAGCTATATTTGATATTAAGAATTCAAAAATGATACCCATTTTACCAAATTGAAATCCTAGAAGTTGAATTATATAATTTTAATATTAATTACCGTTTAAAAAACAATGTGTTTTTAAGAAATAATAATTATCAAAAGACTGATAATTGTTTATGTCCAATTTCAAGGTGAAATTAATTACAATGACCATAATTGGATTATTTGATAAAAATATATTCTAATTAAACTTTAAAACCAATTAGAAATATAATCTAACCAGAAAAATGAATTATATTAAATGGAACTTTTGAATTAAAATACATTATTTTTCACTATTCACTGAAAAATGAACTTTATCAAAAAAATGCCAAAAACTTTCCTAAAGTAAATTTTAATATCTTGAATCTAAAGAAGAATCTTATTTGGTCAAATATAATGTATTAAAGTGACCAAAACTAGATTTAATGTGAGTTCACAATAAAAAGGATGTAAATCCACTTTTTGTGTATATTATAGTATTTATTCTTAAAATTAGATTAATTAGAATTTTAAGCCTCTAAATTTTATTGGATAAATTTAAAAAAAATTTAAAAAACATCAATAATCATATTTTAGTTAGATTTTTTCATTCCCTCCAATACAATGACTAGGAGTAAACTACAATTTAAAATAATAATATTATATTATTAGTGTGCAACGTAAGATTTCAAAGAACACCGTTGTTGCGTATCTGGTACGATATCGAACATAGCAAACCCTTTAAATTACAATTAATATTTATTTCACAAATATTAATAAATATGAAATATGTCTTATTCTTTATTTACCTGGGATGTTCCATAATATTATTTTTTATGATAGAAAAATAATTTCAATGATGTACACGATGAATTCATGTAATCCTAAATCTATAATCATAGATTCACCATTATATTTTTGTATTGAAATGAAAATTCATACATATCAATATTTTTACTTCTAATATTCTATCTTATAATATCATGTGTCTTCTAAGTCATTTTAATATTAGATTTTGAAATTCACAGAGCCCCTACATGCATGGAAGAACACTTTTTATCTACTAAACACAAAAACATAAAAATGAATGGGTGTATCACTTTCAATATTTGGAATATTTATTTAGAGACTTCTTTTTTATCTTCACATTGTGAGATTCAGATGAAAAATATTCACTGAGCTATCATTTTTATGTTCTTCTTACTTATTCACATTATTTACCCAGTATCTCAACCATGACTAGTGACATATTCCAGAGTAAAATAAAATTACCTTAACTAAACTCAATATTAGTAAGTTCAGTTATATATAAAGGGATACCCTCATTAATCTAAGATGAGGTCCAATAAAAATGGAATTGTGATCAAATAACATGACGTATTTCATATACTGAATCATTTTATCTATTTTCAAATATAGTGCAATTATCATATAAAACATTCATCTATTAACTCCATTTCTTAATGTTGAATAGAACTCACCAACATCAATTGACAGGATGTTAGGATCTTCCAAGAATTGGTTTTAAATAAATTTGTTTTTTAAATTGATATAAATTTTAGTTATGTTTAAAAGTAATAAACTAGAAGGAATCACACCCCTTCATGCCATTCAGATTCATCTAGAAGGTATTAAATAACGTAATTAATTTTCCCTAAATCAATAACTTATTAAAGGAGTTTTGCCCAAAATGAGTTTTCCAATTTATTAAGTACAATAAACGGGTTTGGAAAATAATTTTTAATAAAAAAAGGATAATTGGATTTTGGGTGATAATAAATTTCTCCCGACCCCTGATAAAATTCACACCACCCCTTCACTATAATTTACCATGCCATTCATTAAACATCACCCCCACTTTCTCTAATTTTTCTTAGTTTTTTCTCCCTAATATTTGACTCATTTAGTGTCTTTAACGGATTCCATGATTTTTGAAGTGTTATTTTTTTCTAATTTATTATAATGTTTATAATTTATTTAGTCATTTAGTTTTTAGTTAGATTTAATTATTTTATTTACTAATATTTTTAGTTAATTTGATATAATTTGTATATAGTAGTTTATATTAGTAATGGAATCATTATTTCTTAATTATAAATATTTAGTAATTATTTTATAATTACTATTAATTAATGAATTATTATTATAA
The DNA here is from genome assembly GCA_963277665.1 of Viscum album. Lineage (NCBI taxonomy): Eukaryota > Viridiplantae > Streptophyta > Magnoliopsida > Santalales > Viscaceae > Viscum > Viscum album. The sequence goes on from OY728130.1 coordinate 1,213,896,940, forward strand.
AAGAATTATTATTTAATATGACATAATCGTTTATATGTAATTATAAAATAATAACTCATAACTAATAGATAATTTATGAAGAAATCAATATAATTTTATAATTAAAAAATATTTAACTAATACTTAATGACATTGTAATTATTAATTAATATTAAATAAAATATGATTAGTTATTATTATACTATATATTAATTGTTAAATAATTAATAATTAACTTTAAAATAACTAGCAATTAAATAAGGATTAATTATTGATTATAAAAATATTAACTACTTATTAACTTATAATTATCCAAAGATCAAATAATGATTCACTAATTATTTTCTTATAATGAACTACAGATTAAGTAATGATAAAAAAGTAATTAACTAATTATTAAAAATTTATTAGATATTGATTTACAATAAATTAACTATAAATTTTCTATAAATTAACTACATTATTAAAATTAATTAACAAATTATTATCAAATTATTATCTAATGACTAACTGATTATTAACTAATGATAACCAAAATATTATCTTGTGAATACAAAATAATTACCTATTTATTATCAAAATATAATCTATGTTTTAATATAAGATTAGTATATGATTCACTAGGGATACCGAAATGATTAACTAAAAATTAATTAATAGTCATATACTAATTAAAAATAAAATAACTAATAATTAACCACTAATTAACTATTAATTACATAATGATTGATGAATGATTGATGAATTATTTGAGAAATATTTAATATTGAATATCCAATTCTTGACTAATAATATTGTTATGAATCCCCAGACCTATGATTCCATATTTAGTACAAAAAATGTGGTATATTTTTTTATAAAATGTAACTAAAAAATATAGTGTCATTTATATTTGAAGAAATTTTTTAGCCTAGGGTTTAGAGGGAAATGACCTCTCTTACAATTCATAATGTTAAAATAAAAAATAAAAAGGTAGTGATTGAACTTTACTCACTCTCTCTCCTTATCAAAGATAAACTCCATGAAACCTATAAATGATCCGGAAAAAATTTATAAATCATTGGGTGAAATTTGTTTCCGAGTAATTCATTTTTATAATATACAATGAAAAACTATTCGAAAATACTTTTTCGTTACATAAGCTTAAAAAAACTTTGATAATTATTTTTTAAAAATTCCTTTCAAAATAATTTTAATTTTGAAAACATAATTTTGAAAATAATTTTCAATATATAATAAAGTTTTTGAAAAATCTTTTAAATATAATTTAATTTTTTTTTTTGAAAATCAATTTCAAAACATTTAAATATTTTAAAACATTATAATTATTTTCAAAACACTTACAACTTTGATGACGTTATTATACATTTGAAAATAATTATTCTTCTGAAGATTCTGTAGAGGCATTGAAAATACTTATTATTTGAAACCATTATAATAATTTTCGAAAATACATACACTTTTAAAAACGAAATAAATCCATTAAAAATAGTAATATGTTTTTTAAAATGTAATTATTTTTAAGAATCCTTTCACTTTTATAAATATTTTTCTTATGAAAATAATCAAGTGATTTTTCAAAAAAATAATATACCTGATTTGGAATATAATCTCATGTGGCCACTTCAACCATTGAATGTTTTCTAGGACTACCCTCTTTCCTTAGAGATGGCTTCACTCCCCACATCCCTTTCATGTTTAAAATATACATGTGTCAATTGGGGTTTTAACAAAATTATACTGCATATATATATACTCATGATTTCAATTTTAAAAACATAACAATGAATTAATAAATTTACACCCACCCACACACACAGATATATATATATTTATATATATAAACAATCATGGGAAATCTGTTGTTAGATTTGTCCCAAAGAATACTCATGAAAATAATCATTTTCCTAGATTGTTAATAAATAAAATAATTAATATCCATTTATTTAAACATTCATTCAACAACTCATATCATCCATTTTTAAATTTTTTCATATAAATGAATAATTTATTTATCTAAATATCTTATATATAGATATAAAATGACTAAAATAATCATTAACCTATGGTCGTAACTATGATCATTAATGAAATGTATTAAAAAAGATATCATAAAATGATATGATTCCATTACATGAAATAACAGTATTTCTAACCACTATTTCTTATAGAAACCAATACATTAATGATATAGGTTTTCACCTACATTAATAATCCAAAATAATTTATTTTGAAAATTGTTATTTACAAAACTATAAACATGAAAAAATACATTCTTTTTCTTTATAAAGTAGATGATATTTAAAAACTCATGTTTTGTGCATAATATAATACCATAAAATAATTTTTTAAAATTATAAAAATAAAACATATATTTGAATATATTATTACTCACTTAAACATGAAATTATAAGTCTGAAATATGAATTAACTTGAAAATTTAATATAAGATATATAAGTATATATAACATGAAATTTTAATATAATATATAATAATGTGTATAAACCATTGAATATAAATAGACAATTATATACATTAACGTTAATAACATAATTTTTTTTAAATAATATATATATATATAATAAACCCTTACTTAAATTAAAGTAATAAAACATTAATATTATTTGAAATAAATAATCAATGGGTTTGAAAATAATATATATATGTATATATATTTGAAAAATATATACTTGAAATTATACATATGTATATATATATATATATATGATTTTAAAAAGAAACCCCCCTTAGTTTAATAGTGGAAACTGAAAATGGGTTCCTTCATACTTCATAGCATGGGTTCGAACAAGATGGAAATAGGGGAAACAAGAATGAAGTCATGGATTCTACTTCATCTTCAAGCATCGTGATTGGGGGTTCTCTATCTGAAATCTGAATTTAATATATATAAAAATATAGGTTCTTATACTTTCGTGGGAATTATGGATTTTGGAGATGTAATGAAAAAATGTTGGTGTACACACAATTAATCAATGAAGAGAAGCATACATCTTATTATCAAACCTAGTGATACTTGAATATGTAGCTTATGTGGTAAGTATAGGAATGTTATTTTCATTATAGATGTATATTCATATATAAATCATAATTTTAAAATGTTATAATTAATTTTTATATGGAGAAATGATGGTTAATATGATACCATGGGTAGGTCTTTTGTGTTATTTATGTGGTAAAGTGAATGTGGATCTAAGAGGTATTCTTTGATGGAGATGTAGAATAGAAAGGATTGATTGAGAAGATGACTAAACATTGGTGGGGATTTGTTGGATTCATCTTCAGGAATAAGATTAAGCAAGGTGGATGATTGTATGATGGTGTATATATGACTGGATGAATGTTTTCTAAAAAAGGTGTTAACACATTGAACATTACCAACATTTTGATCCCGCATCAAATCAAAATGATGACACATGCTCCCTTATAAACTAATCATTTATAACACCCTTCAAAAATATTCTAACGGGGTGTGCTCTTAGTGGACCTTATACTCAAGCCTCTACCAGCCTTTGGTCTGACATATTCATAACTCAATTCCAATAGTCATTGTTTTCCCATCATATACACCTATGGACAATAAGCCTAGGAAACACTTAAACAAGGTACCATGTAATTCTTCCATGACATGGGATATCCATAGTTTTTTCTTCCCACTATGATTGACCCCTATAAGGTCTCGAAAAGTGGTTGAAGTGTCCCATTATAAATCCCTTGTTGGTTTGAAAATTTTCATTGTCAAACTCTAAAATATATATATCTGTATTTTAATTCAACTATTTTTTAAAACACATTGTTAGGTGATATATTTTAAAACAAATTTGATCTCATAATTATTTTCATTTAACCTTCCATTTTATAAAATTTCATTAATTTTATATAAACATAAATTTTTATGATACTTATTAATTGCATTGTCTTATTACAATTAGTAATTTCTTATAAATTTAAATTTTTATACAAATTTATATTTTTAAAAATGATTTACTTTTTTTAATGTACAAAAACAGTCATAACATAACAACTGTTTTTTAATATTTATAATTACATAAATTCTAATATTACATCATGAATATGAATATACATTATTCTAATGTATAAAAAGTATAAAAATAATATATATACGTTTTTATTAAATTTTACTTTAGTTTTTTTAATAACAAAACAATTTTATTTAATTAACATCTTTTAAAAACATAAATTCTTGGATTTTACATTTCACACCCCTTAAAAATGAATTCCTATAAATTCATTCATCATACATAATGAAAATTCAAAAATTCCATTTTCATAATTTAGAAAAGTAGAATATTTAAAATTCAATATTCTTAATTAAAACTTTACTTCCTAGGAGTTCAAAATTGGATGTGTAACTCGTATATTTTTCTCTAAATGAAAGGTTATAAAACAAAGGTCTTACTCAAAAAAAATATTTGAAGAAAGGTAATCTATTTTTTTAACCAAACATCCAAATCTCCAATGATATCTAAATCATTAGTCCAATTCCATCCATGAATCCACAGACCCACACTCTCATATCTGGTAAAATTGTTTTGAGAAATACTTTTTTCGTAAAATGTAACTGAAAGATATACATTAATTTACATCTAAAGATCAATTCTGTTATAGGATTTCGAGGAAAAAGACAATTCTTTCAATTTTAAAAGTTAAAATAATGAATAAAAAGGAATAGATTGAGCTTTTTACTTGCTATACACTTATTGAATCTAAACATTATGATACCTCTAAATGATCCTGAAAACATTTTATAAAACATTGGGTGAGAACGTTTTCTTAGTAAGGTAATTTTCAAGATGTCTATGAAAATCCTTTTGAAAATATTTTTTTAAATAGATTTTGAAAATACATTGGAAAATAATTTTATAAAATTACTTTTAAAATATTTACTATTTTTTAAAAATAATTTTAAAAACTATTTAATATATATTTTATCTTTTGGAAAAACCTATTGAAAATCCATTGAAACACGATTTTTATAATGCCGTGGAAAATAATCCAGATTTTGAAAACATTATAATACCTTTAAAAATAATTATAACTTGGAAATAATTATAATACCTTTTAAAATACTTATAATTTTAAAAATACAATGATTCCAAGGAACAATTCTCATGATTTTGAAAAAATTATAATCATTTATGAAAATTCTTAGGCGTTAAAATATTATAAATTCTTTAAAGATACATAATCAATATAAAACATAATAATCCTTTTTGAAAATAATTACACTTTTGAAAATGAATTTCTGAATAAAATAATACAATTATTTTTCATAAAATAAAATAAAATATATAGAAAAAACATTGGGGCTAGTACAAATGTTGAAGACCTTTTCGGCTACCCCGCATTAATTAGGGATTTGTTCAGTCACAACCACTCTTTTATATTGACAATGTCCTTGCGAAATAAATTATAAAACATTTTCTGATTTCAATTATATATATATATTCATTGTAATTTTTACTTTTAGAAACATATCAATGAATTAATATATTTTGGCACTTATATGTATTTATATATATATGATAATCAATGGTTCAACAAGGAGAGGGAGGGAAAATCCCTAATCCAGGCAATAAAAAATTGGCCAGATGACTGATTCTAATTTGAATCATAGTCAAAAGGGTGCATTAATTCTGTAGGATGATTATCTAAGTCATAATGACCTCTTATCCCATACGAACAAGAAATAATATGTACCAATGTATCCTGATGATTCTAGTCAAAAAATAATTTTGCGGATGTATTTAAGGCCATGGCCGTTATTTTATATATTTTGACTTACCTACTCTGAGGTGAGTGATCATGAATGGTAAATTGTCTCATATCTTTGTTAATCATGATACAATTGAGGAAATGATCAATCTATGATACATTTCAATTATTTCATGGGTATGAAACCCAAAAGGTGAAAACATCAAAAAATTAAGTGATTTAACTTGATTTATTGCAAAGCTATGAGGATTTGTTGAGTGGAAGTTTACATAAAATGAAATATGATATTATCATGTAGTTTATCCTTTTGATGATTGAAAGTGGCATTAATAGAACATGGGGATACTTTCCAGGAAACATGGCTTCTTATGCATAAATGTAGGAGACAAGATATTTGATCCCACGGATGTACATAAGACACTAACATAGATTTTGGAACATTTTTATAAGATTAATTGGTTGTACTCACATTCACAGATCCTATGGAAAATTTTATATTCCATGTGGAGCCTGATCAGATTGGATAAGGAAACTAAAAACCCACAGTTTGGGAATTATGCCAGACTGTTAGTGGAGGTTGATATGTCTTCCACCTTCGTTGAAGAAGTTGTTTTGACAACAAGATATTATAGCATGAGACACAATATTTATTATGAGAGGAGGCCTATGTTTTTTTTCTAGTTTCAGGAACATTACTAATCTTATTTTTTTGTCACATGGATAGAGATTGTATTTTTTAAATGATCAATGGATATAGCTATGCTACATGCTGAGGGAGTAAGGGAATGGTTACCATACCTAGAACCTCAATGGAGAATTATATTTTTGGTCATCCTAGGAATATTTTGAATGGGGAAGCTATTGAGTTGTAGGAATATAATTCTATGTACTATGGAAAACATGATGATGCTGAGGGTTCTATAATTGAGGACCCATTAGGAACCACTATAGAGCCCAAATAATCTCTCAATCATCCCCAAATTTATGGAAAAGGAACAGAACCATTCCAAAATACTATATTCCGATTGGGATATTTTAGGTGAAATCTGGACATGCCTCTTACTGCATCTGAGAATGTAATGAGCTCTAGTGATATTGGCTCTAGCCCTATTCATGTAATGGAATAGACACCAGGCATCACCTCATCTAAGGATATTTCTATAAATCCCTTTCTTGCTGGGAATGAGATTGAATCTTCCATCCAACCTGGAATTTTGGGGATGGGTATGGAATTGTCTATTATTTCAAGTGGGATTGTGCAGGATATTGACAAAGAGGTGTCCAATCCTAAAGTTGGAAATGACAATATGCTGATTTGATCCTCTAGAACTACAAGTATGCTAGGTTAGGATAGAATGGGTGGAGCAACCATCCGGAATACCTCTATAATTTAGGATCCCTTCATATATATTCCTCATGCCAAGGCTACCCAGAAAGTTCCTCATATAGAGGGCATATCTGAGCACCTACTTTCTAGAAATATGTTCACTCCTATTAATGAGAAATATTGGTCAAATGATCCTGATTATACGCATACCCCTATACATGTGAGAAATTATGCAAGTTAGGAGGAATGCAATATCAATCCCAAACCAATTTCACAAGCCAAAATGTCATCATCAACTATAAATAAAGGCACTGAAAGCTATGGGATGAAGAAGGGAATGAGAAGAAAAGGAAAAGGACACATGGATGTTGCATAGTACTAGGATGCATGGACACAGGTAAAACCACCCTGCCTCCCCAATGATGATTGAATACTAAAATTTTCAATTTCCTAAGACCTCCCAAATGGACATAGCACTTATAAATTTTCTCATAGTCCAAAATATACTACTTATTGGAAATGAGGAACCCAAGATTCTCTTTAGAATATGGGAATGCCTTATATGGGACTCTCTTGGATGTAGTTTTGTCTCCCACATCCTCCATGACATCAACATGGACCATATTTTGGTTTTCAAGAATAAAAACCTTCACTTATCATCAGTTATTTTCACGAAGCAATGCGGCTCAATTTCCCTTTATGTTCGGTGTTGTAATCCCATGGTTTTGTTTTCAAATGAAGTAACATTATATATTAACCATTCATAGTAATGGGAAGATATCAATAATGCCTAAGGGACTCCTTTATAGAAATGGATTATCTTGGGTGACATTAATACAATACTAGAACTGATGATATAACTTGAATGATCTTTAACTGAGCTTCCTCAGGTGAATTTTATTCTTGAAATAACCAGCAGAAATCATGTGGAAGTGTCTATTATAGGTTCTTATTTTATTGGGAACATAAAACATTTAATTGAAGACAGGCTAGAAAACATAATACATGGTTTATATATATGGATTATATGAAATAAGTTTTTTTCATATCAAGTCACACCTTTCCCAAACTTCACTATAACCATAATCCAATAGTAGTAGAAATTTATATTTCCACTACAATGTCAACTCGTCTACCAGTATGCTTTAATAAAGTATAGATCACCACTCTATGGTGTTTTAAGATTATTGTTCAAGCCCATAAGACGGACATTATTGGGATCTCACTTCATATATTTTCATAGATGTTATGAAATGTTAAAATACTTTTAGAATAACGGATCATGAAATAATTTTCTAACATGTACTGTGAGATTTTGATTAATGAAGATGACTTTCATACAGCCAAATATGAAAACAACACAATAAAAACCCCCTCTATGAAAGAAATACAAGCATTTAATGTCTTGATGATCTTCTAAATGTCAAGGATAGGTTGAAACGTAATAATATAAAGTTTTTATGGTTGAAAGATGATGATAGATGAAAATAATGTTCAGAAATGATGAAGGGCATTAAAATTAATGGGAGTCTTCACACCTTGGAAATAGAAATTTCTAGTGAAGTTGTTGCATATTTTGAGGCTCTCTATTCTAATTATTGGATTGATAACACTTATAAGATGGTTAATATCATTTCCACTTGTACTAAAGAAAACTAGAATCATCTACTAACAATGGATCTTTAGGAGGCGGTGATTATGGAGTTATTGTCTCCTAATATGGATTGAGAAACTAAACCATATGGGTTATCTAATAAATTTTTCATGTTTTACATGGATATACATCAGAATGACATAGTTAATATAATTAAGGTGTTTTTAGCCATTCCTCTCCCCCCAAGGATGAAATTCGATCTTTATATCTCATATACCCAAAAAAGAAAATGAAGTCAATATTAGTGAAATCAAGCTATTTTTTACTGGTAATACCATTCCCAATGTGATTAGCAAGATCTTGAAGACAATATTGGGTGTGATTTTTTTAAGACCATATTACCCCCAAATCAATTTGGTTTTTTTAATAGGTATAGTCATGGTTAATTTTTCCCCTATGGGATACATCACATGTATTAGGGGTTTTCTTTAAGGGTATCCTCTTTCAGGGATCTTGTTTTCTCTTTCTGATGATTCCATGAGTAGATGTTTCATTGATCTCACCCTTCATGGGATATATAAGTAGCTGTAATCTAGTCCAAAAAATTTCATTCCCTCTCATTTTATTTATGCTGATGATATCCTTTTATTTGGGAAAACCTCAATGACCTCAATTGGGTCCATCAAATATTTCTTTGACAATAATAAATAAGTAGTTGGTCAGGCCATTAGTGGAGGTATATCATTCATCATTATCGAAAATTGGTTCAAGGTTGGGAAACCAAATAGAATTTCTAGAAAAAATCTTGTGAGAAAGGTATCACTCCACTTCACTTACCTTGGGGTTACCTTCTTGTTGGGAAAAGTCAAATTCCACTACTATGAGAATATATATTCTAGAAATATCAATTAGATTTCTGGTTGTAAGGGTAAGACTATGTCACATGATGGAAGGGTTTGCCTCATCAACTCAGTTATTACTTTTCTGTGTCTATATTACTTTTAAATCTACATTTATCAAAAATATATACTGAATAACCTTCAATGTATGATTATAAACATATTATGGATAGGCTCTGTAAGAACTCGATTCTTAATCTTGAGTTACGAGTTTCTCCTTTTCCATTTTCCTTATGTGTTTTCAAGAAAATAAGTAAAATGGGGGGAAATCCCAAATTTTTTGGGGACTCATCGTGTACTTTTCCACACGCCATGTACTTTGGCCATGTAGGATAAGTATACAGGGCGTGTAGGCCTACCGGAGATGAAGGGTATAAAAACTGAGAACACACTGTTTACTTAGTATATATATGTCGTGTAATTAGTCGGCAAGTGAATAGTAAAGCGGTGAAAGTAGCCACCATTGGAGTGATAGTACACATTGTGTATTCAGAAAAACATGTCATGTACTCACGCTAACAGATGAACAGTGCGGCGGTGAAAAGTATCCTCCAAAGGAACAATTAAAAAAATGGATATTACACACTATTTAATTTAGAGTACACATCGTGTATTTTGTTTTTTTCACATAAAATATGCAGTTGCCTCCTCATTCGGTTGAGGAGGCAGCAGACGTATTTGGTGCACGGGAGGAGAGGTCGGGGCTTGGAGGAGCTCCCGATCTCACGCTAGGAATCCGTTTCTTTCGCCGTCGATCTTGGTTTAACCATGCGGTTAAGACCATACTTCTCCTTGATCCATTTTTATCAATTATTTAATGAGGGGTGTTATTCACGTTTGAACATGTAGTTGTTTATCCCCGATCTACGTCATTCTCAGACGTTTCGGGAGGTCTTGTTCACATATATCAATTAGTGGTGATCGAGGTAGGTGGTCTGATGTTGAATTCATACTGTCATGTTGTTTTTGTGTACTATTGTCCTACACACCCATGTTTGTGGTGTCGTATGGATAAGGCCATGAATAATTAAAAACCTAGAATTGCATAGGTAAGATGCTGAATATTTATGAACTACTGTTTGAGATCATTATGTTGATCAAGGGCCACCCCATGGTTTCACGCATCTGTTTAGCCATTTGGATAGGATACCCAAGTGTATTCTGTGATTATTATGTGCATTATGTTTTATTGAGTAGAAATTTATATACATTTCTTGTTTTGTGTTGGGCTCGGCCCGGTTAATTGCGCCTAAGGGTAGTGTTCTGTTTAGCCTGAGTGTAGTGTTTTGCTTAGCCTGAGGGAAGTGTTTATTTATCCTGAGGGAAACGTTTCATATGTATGAGGATAGTATTTTTTTTCCTGAGGGTAATATCTCATATGATTGAGGGAAATATTCATTAAACATGAGGGTAGTCCCATACTGGTTTCGATTCTGATTACCCGAGGGTAAGGATTTGCATGTCTACAAACAATGTTTACTCTGTATATTCATTTTGATGATATAATATGTTATACCTACCAAGCTAAATCACAATCTTGGAATTGATAAATAATAAAATAAATGGAAATTTAATTGTTATAGATACTTACTTTTCAGTACTTCCTAGTTTATTAAATTTTATTACTGCACACTACTGTTGCACAGTTTCACTGACAGTTCGGCACGAGCCATTAGTGGTTGCCTACTGGGATTTATTTGTTACACCCTATTTGGATCATGTCATAGTCCTAAACAGATTATATTGCTGCAGGTGTAGATAAGGTTAACGTTTCCTATACTTGTACTTGATGTTGTAGAGGAGTATGCGAGTATGGGTACGAGCTTAGGCTTGTGATGCTACTGAGTCCCTGATGCACTATTTTCTTTTTATTTGCTATATTTTTCCCTTGTACTGTATAGTTTTAGATTGTAGTGTATCCTGTTTTGGATACTTTCTTAGACTTAGGGACATATTTCATCATCATATATGACTGTTGGTCATTTTGTTTACATTAGTACTATTGCCCATTTCTTTATTGGTATTGTCTACTGCTTATGATTTTTATGCTAGTATTTTGTTCCTATGTGTTAAAGTTTGACAAATGAGGGTATAGATTCCCCACTATCAGACCTAGGCCCTTACTACTAGTTGGTATCCTATGGCATTTTGGGAAATTCACTTGAGGTCATGTGACCAACTGGGTTCAGGGCACCCATTGAGTGGCACCCAGAATCGGGACGTTACAAAGTGGTATAAGAGTGATTTTATTTTCTCTGAGTTATTTTATTATTTAATGATGAAGGAAAGAGATTGATTGTTAAAATATTTGGTAATAATTATGCCTGGGAGTAGTGACCCCATGTACAGGTAAAATCCATATTGCCTCGAATTCAATTGTGTTTTTCTATTTATGATTATTACAATTGATTTGATTTTCACTGTTGAGGGACACACTTGTTGTGTGCTATTTATATTTTTATACAAGGGTTATATTTAGTTTCAACCTGATGAGATGAGGGTATGCCATCTTATGCATCACTTAGGCACATGTTATAATCACATTCCATGCATTGTTTCCATTCCATGTAGGTGCATTAGAATTTTCATGTTGTGGTGATAGATGTTATGCTAGAAAGATCATACTATTGAGATAAATGCCTTAATAAAATACCTTCTATTTGATAGGGTATTGTTATATATGGTTCTGTGAATGAACGGAAAAATTTGGTTTTTGAGTAGTATGGACCCTCATCAACTGAAATGTGGTGGATCATTGACTTTTTTACCTTTTTATAACATGCATAAGATTCCATGATTTGATTCGCGGGGAGTATTGGCCCTCATGGATCGAAATTTTTCACTTAGGTGTCGGTTTCAGTGTTTTTCTAGGCTCCAGAGTAGTTTCAGAGTCATAATTTCTAGAAAAACCTTGAATACACGCCGTGTAGTTTTGATTACATGTCATTACTCTTATGTTCGGGGAGAATATAAAAATAAATTAACTACACACCATGTACTGTTTGTACATATCGTGTAGTTCCTAACTGTGTCACAAGCCGTGTAGGAAGAAACACGGTGTTGGAAAAAAACTCTAAGGGTACACGCCTTGTATCGATTATAAACGTCATGCATGTTGACCCTGTGTCGGCCATTGTAACTAATAAACGTGAATGGAAGAATATTCGTTAAAATACGTTGTGTAGTCCTTACACACACCATGTAGTGTAACCTTGAAATTCGGCCGTGTAACTAACAACACAGGTCATCGAAGCTCGTCTAGTACTCAATGTGTTCCTCAGGGACACGCCGTGTGGTCTTGACCGGTGAAAGAAAATGTGACCTGTCCATGTGTCTGGGGAAATGGGGTGGTGTACACAATGTGTGCAGTGTAACACTCCGTGTTCTGTCAGGCAAGTAGCCGGCCATGTCACTAAAAACACAGGAAGTTGGAATTAGATCAGTACACGCTGTGTCTATCTAGAACACGCCGCATAGTTTGAGTTGTGTTCCCGGCTGTGTCGCGGACAACATAGTTCAGTGAGGCTCAACCAGTACACACCGTGTAGACCTTATACATGCCATGTAGTCTCGCTCACCAGAGAGCTGTGTGGTTAATCTGTGTATAAGGACTTGGGTAGGGGAATAAAATTCAAGTACACGTCATATGTGTGGAAAACATGCTGTATGTTTGGGGTGTTACATGACCAGTGCAGTCAGAGTACACTCTCATGTGCAATACTTAAGGGAACGCGTCAAGTGGTTATTATACATGCAGTTTTGTCTTGTTTTTTAAAACATGAATGATGTTTCTCATATTCCCCACTTAAACTCCTTGTTTTTAGTCCTTGATGATATTGATTTAAGTTGTGTGTTTGACATTGTAGATTCATGCCACCAAGATGACCTCACATTGTTTGCCAGGAGAGAGGCAACGAGTATACTCCTGAGATAGTAGGCCACAGGCTACCGATGGATCCTCCTATAAGGCCAGATGCGGCGCCATCCATTATACCAGACATATTCATAGATGCGCAGCTCTGTAAAGGCTTCATATGGTTTATGGAGACCTTGCAGGGAGCACCACTGGCTGCCAGATCTATGGTAGAGCTGACATGTATATTCCATCAGCAACATCCGCCTATGTTTTCAGGTGATGGCAGACCATAGGCTGTGGATTCTTGGATGGGTTCTATGCAGACTATCTTTGAGCGTCTAGTGATGCCTCCTTGGAGGAGGGTTAAGCTCACGAATTACATGCTACATGATTCTACCAAAAGATTGTGGGATGTTACCACCCACACAGAGAATTACCGAGAATTGATGTGGGATGATTTTCATGTAGTATTCCATGAATTTTTCTTTCTAGATACTCTAATGGAAGATCGAGATTCAGGGTTCACGAATATGTAGAAGGGCACCATGTCAGTGATAGACTATTATGACTACTTCACTACGCTACAACTCTTTACACCTATTCTGGTGGGAGATATGGTGTTGAGGGATCGACCCTTTGAGTATGGAATTCAATATGCCAACTGAGCACTAGTGAATGTTTTTAGGTTTCCCGTAATGCATGATATTGTGAACCAGGCACTGATTACTGAGCGGAACCTGCGGGAAGCCGGTTGTCCAAGACAGGGTGGTTCGACATCGGTTTGTGGTACTATTTCTACCTGTAATAGGAAGAGGCCGACATATTTATCTCACGGTGGAAGTAATAGCTTGAAGAACTCTTTAGGTGGCCAGGTTAGGTGATACCATTGTGGTAAAGAGGGTCACAAGAGACCTCAGTGTTCATGTGACCTAGTGGAGTTCCAAGAATGTGGGAAGATGGGTCATATGCAGCTCTTTTCCAAGGCATTTCCACCAGTGGCTAGTGAGAGGGATTCTGTGCAGACTCTATGTGCGGGAGTAGGTCCTGTAGATTTTTTTCAGTCAGGTAATTGGAATAAGTATGAACGTTCGGGCCAAGGTGGTGGTCGTGGATATGGTAGCCAGACATAAGGATGTCATAGATAGAAGGGTTGTTCGCTCATGGTAGCTAGGCTGTGTTGTAGGGCTGCGACACTGGGTAGGCATCTGTAGTGCAATAGTCCCAACAAGATCCGGATCCCAGAACTTCCACATTTAGAGGAACTATTCTAGTTGCTTCTGTCCTATATTCTGTGCTTTTTTATATTGGTGATATAGATAGCTTTATATATGTTTCCTTTGTGGAGAGCCTTGAGGTTTGTGTTTCTACATCATCTTAGTTTGTGATGCTAGACACTCTATTGGGGATTAGAATGGAAGGTCTGTGTCAGTGTAGATAGCGCCCCCTAGAGTTTGTTGGGTGTCACTTTCTATGGGGCCTCTACATCTTAGATATGACAAGCTATGATTTGATTCTCTGGATGGAATATTTGGTACCCTTAAGACCCTTTAAAGACTGCTATCATCACAGGGTGAGTTTAACGTTACTAGGGGGTAGAGAGTCTCTATTCAAGGGTGAATGGTATGTCCAGGCGAGCCGAGCTAGACTAGAGAATCATGGGTGAGGTGGAGTGACAACCCAAATTACGAGTTTGTATCTGGAAGACCAGGGAACTTGTCTGAAGGATTTCCCTCTAGTGGTTGATGATTTCAGGGATGTCTTCCCAGAGGACTTTTCAGGTCTTAATTCAGAGCTATAGTTGGATTTATCTATTGAGCTTGTCCCAGGAGCAGCAGTGGTGTCCATTCTTCCTTACAGGACGTCTACACTAGAGTTATAGGAGCTCATGAAATAGTTAGAGGAGTTGCAGCAAATTGGTTTCCTCCGAACCAGTACATTTCCATTGGGTTCACCTATCCTGTTTACAAAGAAATCAGACGGTATCCTCATACATTGTGCGGATTATAATAATCTAAACCAATTGAGAGTCAAGAATTGATATCCCTTGCCAAGAATTGATGATATTTTTTATCAACTATGGGGAGCATGTGTGTTCTCAGAGATTTACTTGAGATCTGAATATCCTTTGTTACACGTTAGACCATATGACATACCTCTTACAGCTTTTCAGAGAAGATATGTTCTATATGAGTACTTGGTCATGTCGTTCGGACTCACGAGTACGCTAGTAGTTTTCATATAACTGATGAAATGTGGGTTTCACCCTTATCCGTATTCTTTTGTGGTAGTCTTCAAAGACGATATATTGGAGTACTGTCACACTTGTCAAGACCATGCTGCCCATATTGAGATCATATTGAGTACACTGAGAGAGCATCAGCTATATGCTAATCCTTCATATTGCCAATTTTGGATGAACTAGATACAATTCCTAGGCCATATTATCTCAGAGGTAGGAGTTGCAGTAGACAAAGAGAAAGTTAGAGTAGTAGTTTTCTGGGAGTAGCCTATGAATGTGTTTGAGATACATAGTTTCTTGGGGCTGGTTGGTAAATAACAGTGCTTTATATAGGACTTCTCTCGCTTAGTAGTGCCGCTGAAGGGTTTGACTAAGAAGGGTGTGATGTTCGTTTGGTCAAATGGTTGTGAAACATCCTTTCAAGATTTGAAGGGATGGTTGACATCAGCACTAGTCCTAATACTTCCAGAGCAAGAAAAGAGCTATACAGTTTACTGTGATGCATCGGGTATTTGGATGGGAGTACTGTTGATGCATGGTGATTGAGTAGTTGTGTACGGGTCTCGGCAGTTGAGGCCACATGAGAGGAATTACCCGACTCATGATATCAATTTGGAAGTAGTTTTTCATGTGTTATGCAGTTGGAGACATTATCTCATGGGAGAAATATTTATGGTGTTTACGGACCACAAAAGTATGAAATATATCTTTACCCAACACCGCCTGAATCTGAGGATTCTAAGGTGGGTTAAATACTTTCAGTCCTTTGACTTTGAGCTTTCCTATAAACCTGGTAAGGGTAACGTTGTAGCTGATGCACTGAGTAGGAGGACGCAGATACATGCAGTGCAGGAGGGCAATGGTGAGGGGAAGCTTATGGCATTGTTCTCTGAGATTCATTTGGAGGCGCATGATAGTTAGGTAAAAACTTATCTTTTTTACTTAGCTGCGACCACTACTATCCTGGATAGAGTTATTATGAGACAACTATCAGATTCTGAAGGCCTAGTTCTATGGGAGTTGGTGGCAAGTGAGGACCCTCCTCCTGGTTGGACGATAGGCGATGATGAGGTACTGCATATCCGTGGAAGATTGTGGGTTACATGGGATATACGTGAGGAGTTAATGTGGTAGTTTCATGCTTTAGCTTGGGCAGTGCATACCGGTGTTACCAAAACGTACCATTACTTGATACGTCAGTATTGGTGGTCGGGTATGAAAGGAGAAGTAGTTGGTTTTTTTACAAGATGTTACACCTGTCAGCAGGTGACAGCGGAGCATCAGAGGCCAGTCGGACTGTCACAACAGTTACCCATTCCGAAGTGGATATGGGACAATGTTGCGATGGATTTCGAGACTGGGTTACCAAGGTCACCTCGAGGTAATGATGTCATGTGGGTTTTGGTGGGAAAACTTACGAAGGTAGCTCACTTTTTTCTAATAAAGGAGACCTTCAGTGTTGATGAGCTCAGAATTCTTCATATCTGAGATGTGACACGTCTTCATGGGGTTCCTCGTTCTATCATTACAGATAGGGATTCCTGCTTTATGTCTAGTTTTAGGCAGAGCATTCAAAGGGAACTGGGTACACAGGTGCTTCTGAACACAGCTTACCACCCTCAGACTGATGGCTAGTTAGACCATACGATACAAGTTCTAGAGGACATGTTTCATGCATTCCTCCTAGACTTTGGCGACTCTTTGGAGAAGAACATACCCATGGTCATGTTTTACTACAGTAATAGTTTTTAGGAAACTAATGGGACGACCCCTTATGAGGCATTATATGGTAGGCCATGCCGATCACGTCTGTGCTGGTTGGAGGCACGTGAAGCCTCTATACTGGCACTAAGTCTTGTGAATGAGACATTATGGTTGGTCTAGTTGAAATAGAAGTGGATGGCTACTACACAGTCTTGTCAGAAATCTTATGCTAATCACCAAAGAAGACCATTACAGTTCGTGGTTGGGGATCATCTTTTCTTATGTGTTTCACCAACGTTGGGACATAGGTGGGTCAGGAGATATGGTAAACTTTCACTGAGGTATGTGGGGTCGTTTGAGATTCTGTAGAGATTTGGTCCGATTGCCTATCGGTTGATGTTACCACAGAGGTACTGGGCTATGCAAGACGTCTTCCATGTATCTCAGCTGTGCCGTTATCACTCAAACACGTCTCATATCTTTCAGCCTGGGGTGTTTGTGCTTCATGATGATGCGTCCTTTGAGGAGAATCTGATTCGTATTGTTGATAGGAGCATGAAGGTTCTCTGAGGGTGATCAGTTCCTCTCGTATGGGTGCTATGGAAGCATGGCTGAGTGAAAGAAGAAACCTGGGAGTGGGAGATGGACGTACGTGCTCAGTGGCCAGAGTTGTTATAGGATTTATATTCACCACCATTGGAAGGATAATTCAGGGACGAATTTATTTAAGGGGGGAAGTGTGTAAGAACCCAGTTCTTATACTTGATGTATGGTTTCTCCTTTTCATATTTCCTTAAGTGTTTTTGTGATAATAAGTAAAATGGGGAATATCCCAAATTGTTTGGTTACACACCATGTAAATATACACACTCTATCTACTTTGGCAGTACGGGATGAGTACACAGGGCGTGTAGGCCTATTGGTGATGAAGGGTGTAAAAATGACTACATTCCATGTACTAAGTATATACACGTCATGTAATCAATCGGTACGTGAATAGAAAGGCGGTGGAAGTAGCCGCTAATGGAGTGACTGTACATGCCATGTATTACAAAAAACACACCATGTACTCGTGTCGACAGATGAACAGTGCAACAGTGAAAAGTAGTAGGTAGACGAACAATTTAAAAAATGGAAAGTACAATATATGTATTTTAGAGTACACGCCAAGAAGGTTTTTTCTCTTAAAATGGGCAGTAGCCTCCTCATTCAGTATAGGAGGTAGTGGATGCACTTGGAGCTCGGGAGGAGAGGCCATAGCTTAGAGGAGTTTCCGATCACACACCAGGAATCTGTTTCTTCCGTCGTCGATCTTGGTTTAACCGTGCGGGTAAGCCCTTCCTTCTCCTTGATCCATTTTATCAATTACTTCATGAGGGGATGTTCTTTATGTTGGAACTTGTAGTCATTTATCCCAATTCTAGGTTGTTCTCTGACATTTCAGGAGGCGTAGTTCACGTATATCGATTAGTGGAGATTGAGGGAGGTTCTCTGATGTGTAATTCCAATTGTCATGTTGTTTTTGTGCACTGTTTTGATACCCGCACATGTTTGGGGTGTCGTATAGATGAGTCATTAACTAATTAAATACCAATAATTTCATAGCTAATATTATGAATAATCATAAACTTCTGTTTGAGATCGTTGAATTGATCTAGGGCCACCCCATTGGTGCACATCTCTATTAAATCGTTTGTCCAGGATACCCGAGGGTATTTCATGATTATTACTTTCTTTTAAGTTTTCCTAAGAGGAAATTTATATACATTGATTATTTTGTGTTGGGATCTTCCCGGTTACTTGCGCCTGAGGGTAGTGTTCTGTTTAGCCTCAGGGTAGTGTTATTCATAGCATGAGGGTAGTGTTTGTTTAACCTGAGGAAAACATTCCATATGTTTGAGGACAATATTTCTATGCTTGAGGGAAATATCTCGTATTCCTGAGGGAATTATTCGTTAGGCCTGTGGGTAGTCATCTGCAGGTTTTGATTCTGATTACCTGAGGGTAAGGATTTTCATGTCTACGGACAATGTTTACATGGTATATTCACTGTGGTGATATAATATGTTGTACATGGAACGCTAATGCATAATCTTGGAGTTGATAAATAAATAAATAAATGTATATGTAACTGGTATAGATATTTAATTTTGAGTACCTGCTAGTTTACTTTATTTTACTACTGCACACTGCTATTGCACATTTTCACTGATAGTTGGGCAAGGGCCTTTGGTGGTTGCCTACTAGGATTTATTTCTCACACCCTTTTTGGGTCATCTCTTCGGCCCAAAAAGATTATATTACTGCAGGTGTAGATAAGGGAAAGGTTCCCTATACATGTACTTGATGTTGCATAGGAGTAGGAGAACATGGGACCAAGCTTATGATCGCGATGTTCTTGAGCTCCTAATGCACTGTTTTCTTTTTCTTTGTTGTATTTTTCCCTTTTAATGTATTTTTTTAGATTGAAGAGTATCCTTTTTTTATTCTTTTTTATACATAGGGACATATTTCATCGTCATATATGACTTTTGGTAATTTCTTTAATTCATTACTATTTTCCATTTCAGCATTGGTATTATTTACTACTTCTTCTATTGTATTCTAGTATTTTGTTATGCTACATTACACTTTGACAAATGAGGGAATAGTTTCCCCATTATCAAACCTAGGCCATCACTTCTAGTCGACATCCTATAGCATTTTGGTAAATGATCTTGAGGTCATGTGACCAATTGGGTTCGGGGAACCCGTTGAGTGGAACCCAGATTCGGGACATTACATGCTTAGTGCATGAAAGGAATCATATAAGTATTTCTTATAGAGATTTTATTAATCCCTTTGATATGGGTATTTTTGGGCTCAAGGATATCAAAACATTAAATGATGGATTGATTAATGAGTTCACATGCAATCTATTGTCTTCTAATGAACCCTCGTTTGACTTTATTTTGTAGGTTCAAATAGAGGATTTCTAGTGAATATCCACACTACCTCAGATAATATGTCAAGTCCTCCCTTTATTTCTATTTGAATTATATAATCCATCACTTGAAGGAGATGGTTAGTCGGGACTCAAATATCAATTGTTGTCAGACTTCTTGGCCAGAAAAACCCCATTTATATCACCACTATTACTTCCACCATGGCTCATTTGACTGTGGTTCACTCGATGAATCAAATTCCTTCTCTTTTTGACATCATTTCTAATAAATCTATGATGAAAATTTTACATTATACATGTATGGATAAGGACACATTATTGTTAAATCCCAATTAATGTATCCTCTTAAACACCAAAGAGTAATACATTCTAATGTGTGTGGGATCCCATAGAGGTCCCAAATGGTTGAATAATATTAAGGTCCATTTTTTAAACAACCCATATGGATTCTTATTTATAGGATACGAAAGAACCATATTCAAATGCATGAGTAGATAAATAAATAAGGGTACCATCTTGCCTCATCCTTCCCCCATTGTATGCGGACTGGAGAATCTCCACTGTAAACTTTTTTGGACTCATTTAATCCATGGGAGATCTAGAAATAAATTGGTTCTTTGTTCTATTTTGATGTTTACTATTCCATGAAATTTTATGATCTCATGTTATGAATTTATGAAAGATGAAAAAGAAAATAAGTTTATAACCTACACTTCATAGTTTCTACATCATCCATTCATGCCATCTAGTTCGTAAGAAACCAATAAATATTCTACAATCAATTTATAGTTATTCATTCTGATTCTATTTCCATACAAATGGATATTCATACTACTACTATGGTAGAATTAGTCATGATGCATAATTCAATCTAAGACATACATACTCTACATATGCATGGAGTGGCTTGGAAACCAAAGCAGCCTCTTGAGTTCAGATTTTTCCAATGGATTCCACTGACCCCTGCATTAATAATATTATTTATGGAGCTTTTGCTAGCTCTCTAGGACCATTGGGATGAGGGGGTGTTTTCTACACCTATTACAGTTTTATCAAATGATGCTTCCACCTCTTTATTTTCCAAGGTACTTTTTACGAAGTTGAAAATTGGGTTGTGATTTATGCAATCATGTGTGATTCACCACAACAAGTCACCATTATGGATTTCATCAGACTCAATAATTTTTGTTAATTATTTTAAAGGACTTACTATATATGTGCCTTAGCGAGTCCTCCCATAATGGATTTCATGCCCCTATCATTACAGTCACCTCTTAATTTTTTTATCTCATTTTTACTGGGAATCTGACTAGGTTTCTAATTCCCTCTTAAAGAGGGAAATTATTGAGTTGAGTGCCATATGGTCTTTCAGGATAACCGATATATTTTTTGGGATGTTGGAAGATTACATGAATAGTGTGACATATTTCTATTCTTGTAATACCCCTTATAATGACTAACTTATTCTACTTTCTGTTTTATTTAATAAATTTAGGGTCGTCTTGCTCAGACCTGGGATCTTTGTGGTATATATATATCAACATTCATTATAAATCACTAATGATATTTGGTACCACCAAAAATCATGATAATTATTCTATTTATGGAATTTTGATAATAAAAATAACAT
Organism: Viscum album; assembly: GCA_963277665.1. NCBI lineage: Eukaryota > Viridiplantae > Streptophyta > Magnoliopsida > Santalales > Viscaceae > Viscum > Viscum album. The sequence continues at coordinate 1,213,918,867 of OY728130.1, forward strand.
ACATGTATTAAAAAACTCATTGATAAACTCATAACAAATATTTTATACATTTTATATATAATGAAGCAACTTATTCATTGCTCATGCTTATATATATGTATAAAATTTCATGAATAATCTATAATATATGGTCAAAATTATGATCATTAATGACATGAATAAAAAATGATTTCTTGAAAATATATGATTCTATTACTTGAAATAATGGTATTTTTAATCATTATTTATTATAAATAACAATACATTGATGATATAGTTTTTCACCAACATAAATAATCATAAATAATTTATTTTAAAAATAGTTTCTTTAAAAACTATTAAAATGAAAATAACAATTTTTTTGTTCATAAAAAATATGATAATGAAAAAAAAAGTTTTTATAGAAAATAATACAATAAATTTATTGATTTAAATTAAAATAATAAAACATATATTTATAAATAACATATGTCCCTTAATCTAGAAATTATAATTCTTAAAAATTAATTAACTTGAAAATTAAATAATATATATATATATATATATATAGAACATGAAATTTGAATATAATATATACTTATGTGTATACAAACCTAACTATAATTTATAAATTATATAACATAATGTGAATAACATGATTTTTTTTGAAAATAATATAAACATATAATACACCCTTAATTAAATATAAGTACTAAAACACATATATTATTTAAATAAAATAATTATAGGTTTTTAAAATATTGAATATATATATGTTTTAAAAATATATATTTTAAATTACACACATATATAATAATTTTAGAAAAGAAGTCCCCCTACATGGAAAATGGAAACTAAAAAGTGTTTCCTTCCTATTGCTTGGGTGGGTTCGGAAAAAATAGACAGAAGGGAAACAAGAAGAATGGTATGGAATATAATTCTTCAAATTATGTGAATATGGATTCTCCAATTGAAATAATAAGCACATATATTTATATACTATATTGGAAAAATCCCTCGAGGTAACATTTATACAAGTTTGGGTGGATTGTTCTTGTTGACAAACATGTTTCAATGCTAAATAGTGAAGTTACAAAGAGATTATAGAAATGTTTTGTTGGTAGAGTTCCAAGACAACAGAATAGACAATCAAGATGTGGTACAAACATATCATATACAAGGTGGCATTGTTTCCCAGTGTTTGGAAACTTTTATTCCCAAAATTTGGGGAATAGAAAAAATATTTTTGGAAAATTAATTTTCATGCAAGATTAAAGGTGGTTTAGAAATTTGAACAGATGAAATGATTTTGGATCATTGAATAAAAATATGGAAATATATTAAAGAACATGAAATATTTAAATGTGCATGAAATATGATGTTATGAAAAAAAAGAGATACACACCCAACGCAACATAAAAATTGGTCTTAAGCACTTGGAGGTAATATTACACACATAGAAGATTATGTGTGTGGATCTTATATTTAGGTTCAGAAAAGACTATAAATAAGTAGCTACCCCTCTCATTTTATAAGCTCGAACCATAGATAAATCTATGTATTTGAATCGCATAATAATTCTATGAAAAGGGTGTTGCACACGAGAAGGGAGTTGTGTGTATAAATGTTGTTTCATGCAAGAGGAATCTCAATAATAGTGAGATGATTTTTGGGTTTTCTATGAAAACCATAAATGTTGTGTGCAAGGAATTAATGTTGTGTGCATTATGCTAAATATTATCTTGAAAATTTTAATTTTCCCAGTACACATTTGGTAATGTAGTATTAATTAATTGATTAAAATTGGAAATTCAACAAAATATCTACCTACAGCTTTGGATGCATTCATTCATTTAAATTAAATGACCTACCTTTTCACAAACTAATTTTTTATCTCTTCAAAGAGTAGTGAGAAAAGGTAGACAAGACAGTGATCATTTCTTCTGGAAGTGTGCCAGAGAGAGAGACATAGGGAGTGGCCATTGGGAAAGCAGTGAGTTGGCCCTATAACTTATAAAGGTAGTAATCATGGGAATTGAAGTGATATTTCCTAAAAAATTTATTTTGGTAGTGAGCCTTAGTGTATTTGGAACATCATCATATCATTGTTGTATGATCCTTGGACATCACCTAGGGAGGGTGAAACAACTAAAATAACTATTTCCCATGCATGATATCATTTCTGTTCATACATTGTTTCATGAGAAAAAGAGAAGTGTATTTCTTTAATGATGAAACAATATCTGAAGGGGTAGAATTTTTATTCATTCATACCTGGATTCACCCCTCTATAACAATATTTTACATAGTGGGCCTAACATATAATTACTAGTTTAGTTTGTTCTAATGGAAGATGTGATTTGGATGTTGAGAAGAAAAAATTATGGAATACACACAACCCCTTAATGAACATAAGCCTATATTGATGCTTGGAAACTATTGGTGCTAGAATCTACATATTACGGGGGTGATGAGGCCATTTCCATTCTTGACATATGTATGTACATATATATATATCAATTTTTTAAAATGTTTATATATAATTTTCCAAGGTGAAACAATGTTTAATAGTTTATTGAGGTTAAGTTAATCAAGTTGTTGATGTCACTTGGAGAAAAAGGATCAAAGTGATCTCCTTTTATAGTGATGGAAGCTAGCCTAGAATGATCAACAAGCTGATTGAATAGCGGAGGAGATCAACTAGATTCATCTTGGGGAAGAAGATGAAGATGTAAGGATGATCATACATTGGTGATAATTTGATCCAATGGATGTGTTTTAATTGAGGTATTAAAATTGTGAACACTACATATATTTGATCCCACATCAAAAAAATTATGATTACTTCTCACTTATAAACTATGAAATGAGAACATAATTCTAAATGATTATAATAGGGCTCTCTATAGTCATGCATTATACATAGGACCATATAATCCTTTTGTCTAACCTATTCTTGACTCAGTTCCTTATAGTTTCTTTTCCATACATACTCACCCACATACATTAAGTCCAAACAATATTACGTGATGCACCTTGTCCTTTTACTATGATGTAGTTTATACACGGTTGATGGATACCACTATAGTTTACCCCTAATGGGACTCACAAAGTGTTTAAGGTGTCCCATGTTATATAACATTTTGGTTCTCCACAAGGTTTTATCAGACTCTATAATATAATTCCAAACTATACATCAACTACTTTTGAAAAACTAATACTTATGTGATACATTCTAAACCTATGTTGATCAATTAATTGTTTTTTTGAAAATTTTATTTCATGAAATTCACTTACTATACAATTAAATTAAATTATTATGATACTTACTAATTACCTTGTCTTATTACAGTTATTATCATTATAAATTTCATTTTAAGAACATATTTATTCTTTCCAAGTGATTTAATTTTTAAACAAAACTATCCATAATTATAACATGAAAATGGTTTTATTATTTGTTATTATTACTCAAATAATATTATTACATCTACAAAAAGGATAATAAATATTTTAAAATAATTAATTAAAAAAATGAATTTATATACATATTTTTTATATATAATTATAAATAATATTTAAAATAATATCCTTTACGACATATAAACTATATAACATATATATGTTGTCCAAAAAGGGAATTTCTATTTATATGAAATGTATTTTTTTAATAATTAATAAAGAATTAATAACATACAACATCAACACAATTTGTCAATAAAAATAAATTTAATTGATGAAATATATATCTAAACATCATTGAATAAAATTAATTTATTTTAATAAATTAAATACACATTATACTAATTTATAAACTAAATATTAGAAAAAATATCAATTTTTATGTTAAATTATACATTATTTTATATTATGAATAAAAAAAATTTAATTTTTTTTATTAAAATCATAAATTCGTGTATTGTTATATAAGTAATGATTTACTATTGATTAACTATGTATTATCTAATGATTAAATTTGGATTAAATAACTATTATATATGAAGTAATTAATATTTATCAATAAAATTTGCTAGGATCAAATAATGCTAGATGAATAAATTATTGTTTACGAGAAAATGATTTATAAATTTTTAAAAAATTGTTAACTATTAATTAGCTATTATTAATTAAATATTAATTCACTACTCACTAATTAATAAAAAATAATTGAATAATGATTATTTATTTATTGATGAATGATAAATGAAAGATTAATGAATAAAAAAAGAATTATTAACTAAATATTAACTAATGATTAACTAATGAATTATTAACAAATAAATGATTATTGAGTGATTAAATATGGGTGCATGATAAATAGTACTAAACACTCACCTGGATTTAATCTCATGGTGGATATGAATTATTTGTTTCATATTTTCTTTAATTATAATTTTCTAATTCCTTTAGTAATTTTTAAATTATAAAATTTCAATAAATATGGAGTAGTCATCCATGAAATGATATCCATTTCTTGATTTATTAAGCGGATATAAGCTCTAAAATACCTGAACCTGAGGTTGATACACAGAAAATGGAGGAACTTCAAACCATGTTTTGACACTTTATGTGGATTTTTATTTGATGGTAAATATTTTTTTATTTAATATATTTAGATACCTTTATGAACATTAGAATTTGGAATATGAAACATTACTTTAGTCACTATGTATTTAAGAAACCATAGATAAATTTGGTAAAGTAAACATTATGTGGTTATTTGAGTATTGAAATCCTTGTCCGGGTAAAAAAGTGGGTTCATGATTTGGCATAGTTTCACCTTGGGGAAATAACCTCAAAAATAGTGGAGAGGTTTTTAACTCCATTATCACCTGGATCATGAAAAAGATTCCAAAATAGACACATGGTTTGACACTCTCGGGGGATGTACATTAGATTATTAAAATTCAATTTATAAAGTATTTAATGTATACTTAAATCCACGTACCTTGAAATAAATTTACACAATTAAATCATGTTCAACCATACCTGATTTTTCGTTATTGTGAATAATATTTAGTTTATTTTAGTCCTAATCATAAACCATTTTTAACATATAAAATCTTGTTTTCTTATGTCTGCATCTAGGAGATGTTATTCAAACAGATCGTGGTAATTCATGTATTACACAACCATAAAAAATTGTTAGGGTAACAAATTTTGATACACAAAGAGAACATCATAAAAAAAATTAATTGTTAGTTAAATCTGATATTAGATTAGGAGGTCCAATATAGTATCTATATACACGTTAAATTTATTTATAGGATATGGAATCTAAAATATCCATTGTTTAATGATATATATTTTGTGTTATAAAAAAATTATTTAACAAATGGTATGATTATTATGTGATGGGGTTATATAAAGAAGATTGTTCTATCCAATGATATTGTTCTTTTGTACATTTAAAATGGAAAATGAGAGTCATTTAGAAACATCAATACCAAAAATATACAATTGTTTCCTATCATTTAGATGAATAAAACCAAATTGATCACTCAGATATGTTTTAAGAGAATCATGATGATGAGGAAGTCTCTTGAAATGGGAAAAGTATTGAAAATAGTAATGATGATGAGCAATCTATGGAAGATGGTGGGATATTTGTTTTAAATGCAGTAGTTGTGCATCATCCTCAAAAAATAATAAATTATCCAATACTATTTGAATTTGGGTAAGAAGATTTCTCTAATTTCCATAATTCTAATTGGAAATAATCACTCATACAATTTAGTTTAATGTAGTCTTATAGGATTGATTTTTTCAAATGGATAAAAAAATATACATATGAAGATATTTTCAAAATATATATTCAATGAAAAATATACTGAAATTATATTATATTGAGAGGTAATTTCGATATTTGGATTGAATGTAAAACCATAAAAAACACATCATATGGTGTAAAAAATATTGTAAAGATGTTATATTAAACATGAGGTAAATTCATGATATTCATTTTTAAGGGTGTAAATTTTCTATGATTAAGTCATCTCATACTAGTGTGCAGCAAAAACTAACAAAAGATCATATACAATTTGATACAAAATTTAGGTCACATAATATTTTAGTGATGATTAAGACCTTTCAATAAGTAAATATGTTTCATGAACCATCTCGGATACCCTAATACCCTGTAACTAGAGCCAGTATTAACATAAAAAAAGGATTTTCCTAATCACAAAGGGTGGGAGACTAGCACATTGAATCGTAAAAGATAAGGATGGAACTTATTTACAAAAAAATAGAACAAGATAAAAGATACAAGTCAAAATTATGAAATCTATAAAAGGAGAAGGTACCTGAAACTACATTTATAGAATATCCTAATGAAATATCGAATCAATGTACTTGGTATAACAACAAATAACCCAAAGTAAACTACAATGACAACTAGACAATATCTAAAAAATCTTATTGTATTTGTGAAAAACATCTCCACTGATCAACACCGCCTTTCCATAATCTAATGGATCAATAACATCCCCAACCTACTAGTGACAGATTACGCTTTCTTGGACCTAGCATAATAAATTCTACAATTTTCCAAAGGTATAGGTATAGTGTGAGAAATAAATCTTAGTAGGAATCACCATGGGTTCCAGAATAAATTCTATAAATATTTACAATTTATTCTATTAATTTAAATAAAACAAATCATGACATAACATTTACATATTTTATACAAACACATGATTCAATTTTAATTTTTGTAAGGTATATTAATGAAACTATAAAATAGTCATTAATAGAAATTTTATATAAAATAGATTATATAATTCAATTATCATGACTAGTATTATTCATTAAATTCATGAAATATATATCAAATGAAACAAATCATTGAACCATGGTCAAATAAACTAGGGTATGTTATTTACATTCTATAAGATCCTCATACAACTCAAAAGTGACCACGACTTATAAATATTGTGCATACAGAGTCAACACCATAATAGGGTAACTCATTTGGGGAATTTATTTTTCACCCCTATAGGATATCCCATATTGAGCATACTAAGCTAAAATAGTTCAGTTAGTTTTTTCATCATAAATCTAGTTCTAGGGGATAAACATCCAAGTGTGATTCTCCTAATAAATTTCTAACAACTAAGGATCCCATGTTCTTGAATCAATCAATAAAATTACCAATCAATCATTTTAACACATTTTTAAAATAAAAATTCCCAATTTTTGTATTCATAATGCCATTTTCCATTCCAAAACCTAATCATAGGTTTTCATCATTTCATGCCATTTCAAATCACTTTTAAATTTATGTTATTTTTTAAGATCATTCACTAAATCTTTTTATCAAATTTGTTTCCAAAATTAAAAGATAATTTTTCATGAATCTTCCTAATAATTTCAATTCCATTCAAATGGGGGTTTTTCTAAATTTTTATGACCATTTCAAAATCAAGTATCAAATCATAACATTTCGTTTTTTTCGAAACAAAATTGAGAATCAATTCAATTTATTCAACAAATTCATGGTTTATATCTCTAGGAAACGAATTATGGAACCACCTAAAATTAAATAATCAATCAAGTAATCAACCTCAACAATGGGATTTACCAATAAAGAACAAAGGTATGAAATATATAGGAACACAACTTAGAATCATGATCCAATAAAAAAATGTACATATCCATAAGTTACATGATGATCTATCAAACTCTATGGATGATATAAAGAGAAACAAAAAAAACATAATATAGGATATCCACATACACATAAGAGATTGATCGAAATCAATGCCTCATCAATCTGCTAAGGAAATAGTTTGGTGGAGTAAATTTCACATATTGAGAGCCTCCAAGAGCCCAAAAATAAAGTTAGGTACAAATGTAGGGATTAAGAATCTTAAACATGGGGTTTGGTAATTTTATATTAATTTTTGAAGGAATTTAATTACAAGTTTATTGTTTACTTGGAAGGGACAAATTGATAGACAAAGGGTACCCCTAACTCTGTACCCCTACTATTCTTCTATTTGGGGTGCATAGTTTGGTCACATGGTTAAACTAACTTTGCACTAATCATTATTTTCCCACTATCCATGGTGTTTTCTATTTAGAGGGGTGGCCCCATTGTTTGAAAAATATTTTGTCATACATATACTACCTGTTTAGATGATCTCAACAAGGTGCATGTTTTGGTTGTACAAACCACACGGTTTCCCCTAAACAAAAACCATCCATGAAAAGGCCCTTTACTTTCAAAAACTATCCAAATTTTACATAAAACATTCTAAAACAATATCTAACAAAAAATATCAAAATAATAGTTGATAAATACCAAAATATTGTAACAGGATGTTATGAATCTTCAATTTTTTCCCCTTATAAGATAATTAATAAATTTCCACGTCAAGTGGATTAGTTCACTATTTTCTCATCGATTCCTCACAATCTGTTGTTATATGAGAATCATATATAATCTTCTATAGAACATAAACCAATGGTATCATCCTACCTTGTAAATTATTTTTCTTTGAATCATAATATTTACTACAAAATATGTTACAAATAAATCAGCCTCTACTTCAGGATACTCCCATGTAAATACAAGAGATGGGTCAGAAATATACTTTGAAGATACATAATTTAAAACACAATATGTATAAATGAAAACTATATTGTATATTTTAAAAGTTATTCTTCTTTACACACTATCTCGACAAACTCAAAATGTACAAAAAATTAAGGAGTATGCTTCCCTTTCTTCCCAAGACATCGGTGATCCATCCATGGTGAAATTTTCAAGAACACCCTATAACCAATAGAAAACTATAAATATCTCTAATTATGGACATCATAATATTTTTATTGGTTCTATTACAATTAAATTATTCCTTGAATTAATTGATCATTTATTTTCATCTCTTAGATGATGTTCGGTCTAACCAAAGAACAATCACCAATCTATGACCAATATGATGAAAATTTACATGAACTACCATAAAAAATCCTAAAATGGATTCATATGAGTAGAATATTGTTAACTATTATGGTAGAAAAACACAACCAGTCAAAAGTGGATGTCCAAAGATCATCCAAAATCAAGGATGAATGAAGAAATCATTTCATAATGAATATTTGTAGCTCAATTTACCTTTTCACGCATATAGGGAAGATATGTCCTACTCAATTTAACCTTAGATCTCAGTTTCTCTTAGAGGCCTCTCCAAAATTGAGAGTTATAATGGGGATCCATATCATTGACTATATGTAACACCCGAGACATTTATGAGAAATATTTTGTTTTTATCAAAGGAATCTTTCACTACATAGAACACTAGCTTGGCTTTCTTTACACGCAACCGCGGCCTTCCTCAATAGCTTTCGTCGTACGCAATGCCGAGTTTCACTAAACAACGATATGCTATTAAAATATTAATAAAACTAGCCATTATGAATAGTAATAACCAATTTTTTGAAATTTTATAAATTTTATTTTTCAAAATGGAATTCATTTTTTGATTCAGAATATCGAAATTAGACTAGGGTGAAATTTTGGTATTTTTCTGAAAACTTTCAATTCTTGATGAATAGTGAAACCACTAAGTGATAGTTAAAAAAACTGAATTTTTCATAAAACATAATTTTACTGCTTCTGTGAGTGGAATTTCGAAAATACGAGAGACACAGTTAATAGCAAAGACTAAAATTTGGTTCAATGAGATGAAAATAATTTTTGGTGAATAGTAACTTTTTACTTTTTTTACCATGGTTAAAAGTATATAGGGTAATTAAGGGTAAAAGTGTTATTATTGTTACCCTAACACATGTCCTAATTCTATTGGATAATTTTAATTCGACCAGAAACAACCTTAGGAATACAAGATGACCATTTAGGCCCACATGGATTAGATTAGGACATTTATTATTAATTTATTTAAAGAAGGGTTAAAATAGTTAAAATCAAAGTTTAAAAAGTAAATCATTTTTAATATGGGGTTATACATAAGATAAATTCGACTATAAATATTATTTATAAATCTAAAAATATTTCCTACATAATGGTATTTTATTAGTAATTTTTATACATTAAATAATTTAATTTATTTATGACACAACGATGATGCAGTAACTATCTTATTAATGAAATATTGACATAATTGATGTTATAAATACCCAAATAAATATAATTTTAGACTTTTTATGAATTACAATAATTTTATAGGTTATAATGACATGTTAGTATTGATTTAATAAACTTTTTTCGAACTAATCATTCTTTTATGATTTTCACAGAAATCAATTACTAAATAGTGTCAAAATTGACATATAATAGTTTTTTAAAAATGTATTATATTATTAATTGTTATTTTATTCTTAGAAATCTAAGGATCGGCCAAATGACTTATATAAGGTTATATATATTAATAATAAACAACTTGGAGTTCTTTTGTCTTGATATAGTAAGTTTATTAACCTTATAGTGTAAGAAAACAAGAAGACACGGTAAAAGTTAAATTATCTAACTTAAAGTTAAATCTAAATGATAAGGTTAAGATTGATACCTAAACTTGTATAAATTCTATTTGATGAGAGGATTTAGACCCATACCCACCTTATCTTCTAAATATATCAATTTTGAGCTATTTAAAACCGAATTTGACTTTATAATAAAATAATATTTTTAGTTATTCCAAAGGTGACCCTCTCCTCCCTTATAAAAGGGAACCTCCTCCCTCTCTTCATCACACCACTTTGAGACTTCATGCTCGGACAAACCCTACAAATTTCTTCTCTCCACTTCCCTAGAGTCATCCTAGAGGTCCTGGTCTTCTTCAAAGACCAATTTTTGTGCCCTAAAAGGAGGTCTCAAAGAAGCGCTTCAAAGAAGAGGTAATGTCCGCTACCGATTCTTTCATCTTTATTTCTTTTAGACTTCTTCTTATTTAGTTTTTTAATTATGAAGTAATAACATAAGTATCACTAATATACTGATATGTTATTATAATTATAAAACAACCCTATTTCACCATCTATCCATCCTACAGAAAACGAAATCACCGTGCTTGCGTACGTACAGAATACCGTCTCCACGTCGTGGTGTAATCTATTTTCCACCACCACCTTACTTGGATGGGTATAATGGTGTAAATAATTACTATATATGATTATTGTAAAGTTATATTGATTTTGAAATAGTATATATACACTCCAATACAATTCCACAATCATGGGAACGATATCATCACTCGTGCGTACGTACGGAATACCGTCTCCACGATGTGGTGCGACTCATTCTACATGATCTTCATTGAATAATGATTATATAAATGAATTTAATGAATGAATATGATATATATTACATTAATACCTTTCTGGAAATGAGGTATCTATAACCTAAAAAGAAGAATAAGAATTTATTTGACAAAAAACGCATAAGAACAAAAAGTAATAAACACTCGAATAACAATTAGTAATGAAATATTATTAATAAGAAGCTAAGAATATGACCATATATGATATCATAAAAATAAGTATGATTCAGTAATAAGTCATTAACATTATTAAAATCATTATACAGGAGGTTCGGACACTTACGAAGCAAATTGAACCTAAGGTAAGGGAAAATATCACAATCTCATTTTTATACGAGATTGTTTATACTTTGGTAGTTACTGGGGTGTATTTTATCATCCACATCCATGTTCCCTCAATATGTAATATTGTTTCCATCCACCTAAAACTGTTAAAATCCAATTTTACCCTTCAGTGAGTTTTTATTAAAGGATATTAAAGGAATCTTTTGACGTTTTTCGTACGAAGTACTTTTTGAATTTTCTGACAAAAGTACGAGAAAATTGTTTTTTTAACATATACGGCATGAATGGATTTTTAAATAATTATTTCAAAGTAGCCTTCTTTAAGAGTTTTCAAGTTTATTTTTAATAAACTTATTTTAGTTTAAAATTTTATGACATGTTAAGAAAGGAAAAAAAATTTAAGGTAGAAAGCATATTTTCCTCAAGAATGGAGTTCAAGTGTTTTATCAAAATTATTTTCCATCTAAGATAATATAGGGTTCTATTTATATCCCTATTATTACATTAATTTGATTATGTTGTGATGGATTTATTTTTATGAATTCATTTATCTTATATGAATTGTTTTATGATGTCATGTGGTTTAAGAATCCCATTTTTATTACATGGGTTATGTAATGATGTATGATTTATGATTTTGTGGCACACATATGAATGGTATCATTATGAGATGGGTGGGACCTATATCTCCCTCCAATTAATTGTGTAAAGATTTTAGATCTCATGAGATAGACATGGCTGGAACGGAAGGTTAAACTGGTTCAGTAAAACATGACTGAAACGAGGAGTGAACTCGGTTCAGAAATGGACTGTGTCCACTAAGATAGTCTTGGCAAGGAGTCTTGACTAATAAGAAATGATTTTCTTTGATTATGTGTATATGGCACAATGTTTCATGTTTTATGTTATGATTATTGGGATTACATTTCACTACTATTATTTATCCAATATTATGAAATTATGATCTCTTTTGCAGGTTATGATTTCCAAAAGTTATGTTCTTATGAATATGATGTGATTGATATTTCTTTTGTTTACCCTTACTGAGCATTTGAGCTCACCCTTTTGTATGTTTTCTTTCCCCAGGCCAGGAAGAAGGTTATTAAGTATGATATGCCAAAAAGGACTATAGATATAATGAAATAAATGGGAGACAATGTAGAAGCTTTATGAACCAGTTGTTTATGTTTCTCAGTTTCTAAAGACACTATACCTATATGGTCCTTTCCTGGTTTTATTTTATGTTGTAATAAGTGTGCTTAAATTTTGAAGTAATAATAATGTATGTAATGTATGGGTTGTTATAGTTGGTATCAGATTAAAGGTATAGTCAACCTTTGGAAACTAGGATGTGAAAGCCTTAGTAAGAACCATAAGGATAATTCTAAGCATAGAAAACAATCTTAGTGTTTTAGAAATGGCCATGAATAACCTAGGATAAGACCTTAAGTGTGAAATTTTATTCTTGATTATATGGTTTTCCTATTATAATTAGGGTTTCTCACACTATTCTTCTTGGTTTTAGTCAATGGCTGGAACCCGAAGGAACCATGTTAATGGGGAATGCGACGGGAAATGAAATGATTGTGCCCCTGAACAACCCAACGTTATGGGAGCTGGAATGCAAAATCTTGTAGCCACGCTCACACAACTTTCTCAAGTTATGAATCATTCAGGACTTGCAAAAGAGCAAAGGAAGGAAAAACATTCTGTTGAATCCTTCATGAGGCAGCGTCCGCCTTCATTCAGCGGGTCTACTGATCCACTAGTTTCTGAACAATGGATTAGTACTACTGAAAAGATATTTTTAGTTCTTCAATGTTCTGAACATGATAAATTCATCCTAGCAGTGTATAGTTTGGAAGGAGATTCTGATCAATGGTGGAATCTTATTAAGAATACGAGGAAAAGGGATGAAATTGAGTCCATGGAATTGGACGAGTTCAAGAACTTATTTTTCAATAAGTATTTCCCTCATATTCTTAGAAAAAATATGGAGAAGGAGTTTCTTTAACTAAAGCAAAAGAATTATGAATCTGTTGGTACCTATGAAACAAATTTTACAAGACTTGCAAGGTACGCTTCTGGTAATATTATCCAACCTGAGAGTAAGATCAATCGATTCTTTAGTGGCTTAAAACCAAGTCTTCGAAGGGCCTTAGCCATAAGGGACTTTAATAGCTACGAGGAAATCGTTCGATGTGCTCTTAATGTTGAGATGAAGATTGAAGTAACCCATTAGTCATATGGGTTTTATAAGAAGAGGAAAATGGAATTCAAAGGAAAATATAAAGAGCAGACTGAAAAGAAGATGAGATTTCCCTTTTTCTCAAAGTGTGGAAAGAAACATGGAGGGAGTTGTCATAAAGGGACAAGTAAATGTTTCAAATGTTGAGAGGAAGGTCATCGGGCATTTGAATGCCGCCATGATGGGAAGAAGATGTCTAATGATGCAAACAATGGAAGGGACACACAGAATGAACCTACTACACATCAATGTTTCAAGTGCAAGGATATGGGGAATTATGCCAATAAATGCCCTAATCCAAGGGATTTTTATGATTATTGACATCAAAAAAATCATAAGGCTAAAGACAAAGGAAAGTCACATGAAATTTCTATCAGCGATGTGGAGTACGATAATGATGTGGTGAAAGGTACACTTACCATCCACTCTAAAGTAGCAAATGTTTTATTTGATTCTGGATCCACCCACTATTTTATTTCTGAATATATTTCTAAGGGTATCACCATATTACCTCAACAATTAGATGTTGAGTTAGCTGTGACAACACCTAATGGCACAACAGTCGCATCAAATGTTTATAATTCTTCCCCGATTGAAGTTTGTGGGAAAGTGCTTCCTGCAAATCTTGTTATCATTCCTATAATGGAATTTTATGTGATTCTTGGCATGGATTGGCATTCTTTATATGGAGCTCATTTCAATTTCCAATGAAGGGAAGTCACATTTCATATTCCAGATCAATCTTTGATCGTCTATCGAAGTAAGGATGAACATAACCTTCTAGTGGAAATTTCTTCCATCTAATGGGTCTTGATTCCACTAAATGAGGGTTATTTATCTCAAATGGTTGGTGAGAAACTCACGATTAATAATATTCCCATTGTACAGGAGTTTTATGATGTCTTTTCGGAGGAATTTCTGGGTCTTCCACCAAATCATGAAGTTGAGTTTCCAATAGAACTCGTACCGGGTGCTTTGCCTATTTCAAAGACACCTTATAGAATGGACCCAATTGAGTTGCAGGAATTGAAGAAGCAACTCCAAGAGAACCTTGATAAGGGATTCATACACCCAAGTGCATCACCTTGGGGATCACCTGTTATATTTGTTAAGAAGAAAGATGGATCAATGAGACTCTGGGTTGATTATCGAGAACTTTACAAGATCACTATCAAGAAAAAATATCCTCTCCCACGCATTGATGACTTATTTGACCAACTACGTGGAGCTCAATACTTTTCCAAGATTGATATTCATTCAGGGTATCATCAATTAAGGTTCAAAAGGGATGATATACCAAATATGGATTTCTGTACAAGGTATGGACACTATGAATTTATAGTGATGCCATTTGGTCTTATTAATGCCCCTGCTATCTTCAGGGATCTGATGAATAGAGTCTTTAAAGACTATCTTCATCAGTTTGTGGTATTCTTTATAACGATATTCTTGTATATTCAATGAGCAAGGAAGAACATGTAGAGCACTTTAGAATTATATTGAAGACCCTTAGAAAGGATATTCTTTATGAGAAATTTACCAAGTGTGACCTTTGGCTTCAAAAAGATTCATTTTTGGGTCACATAATCTCAAAAGAGGGGATATATGTGGATCCAGCAAAAACACAGGTTATCAAAAGATGGTCGAAACCAACAACAGTAACCGAGATCCGAAGTTTTCTTGGTTTGGCTGGATATTATCGACATTTTGTGAATGATTTTTCATGATTATCTAATCCACTCACCAGGTTGACTGGAAAACGATTTATGTTTGTTTGGACGGAGAAATGTGATGAGAATTTCAAGGAGTTTAAAAGAAGGATATCTAGTGCACCTGTGCTCACACTGCCTTGTAGTGGAGAAAGGTTTGTGATCTATAGTTATGCATCCAAGAAGGTGCTTGGGTGTGTTCTTATGCAAAATGATATGGTGATTGCTTATGCCTCACGACAGTTGAAAATCCATGAGCAAAATTACCCAACTCTTGATTTGGAGTTAGATGCGGTAATCTTTTCATTAAAGATTTGGAGGCATTATCTTTATGGAGAAAGGTGTTACATTTATACTGACAATAAAAGTTTGAAGTATATTTTCACAAAAAAGGAGATGAATATACGCCAAAGATGATGGTTGGAGCTGATTAAGGTTTACGACTGCTCAATTCATTACCACCCTGGGAAAGCAAACAAGGTGGCATATGCATTAAGTCGACAAGACCGTGCCAGTTTATCCATGATGAGGATCACAAAAGATCCAATATTTAGGGATTTACAAAGGATGGATCATGGAATTATAATGGAAGGGGAAAATCGTATCTTTCTCAAATAAATGTTCAACCATATATACATGTGAATATTAAAGAGGTGTAGAAAGAAGATGTAGAGTTACAAAAGAAGGTGAGAAATATTCCTGAATTCAACCTTGATTGTGATGGGATAATAAAGTTCAGGAATCAGGTTTCTGTTCTTCCCATCCACAAATTAAAGAAGGAGCCACTGGATGAGGCTCACAGTTCTTCATTCATTATTCATCCTGGAAGCACGAAGATGTATAGGGACCTGAAAGAGTACTTCTGGTGGGATGGCATGAAAAGAGATGTTGTTGAATATGTCTCTCGATGCTTGGTTTTTCAGAAAGTTAAAGCTGAGAGACAGAAGTCTAAGGGGATGTTACGACCATTAACCATACCAGAATGGAAATGGGAAAACATCACTATGGACATTGTCACCGGACTTTCTGAAACATCAAAAGGCAATAATTCTCTCTGGGTCATAGTTGATCGTCTTATAAAGTATGCACACTTCATTGCTATTAGAGAGGATTTCTCTCTTGATCATCTTGCCAGGATATATATAAAAGAAGTGGTAAGATTGCATGGATTACCACTTTCTATTATATCTGATCGGGATCCGAGATTTATCTCGAAGTTCTGGTGAAGTCTTCAGCATACTCTAGATACAGAGTTGAGTTTCCGCACTGCTTATCATCCTTAGAAAGACGTTCAGTCTGAGAGAACAATTCTAACTCTAGAAGATATGTTGGGAGCTTTCTCTATGGATTTCAAAGGTGGTTGGGATCAACATCTACCTTTGGTGTAATTTTCTTATAATAATAGCTTTCACTCCAGTAATCAGATGGCTTCTAATGAAGCTCTCTATGGAAAGAAATGTAGGACCCCAACTTGCTGGGATAAAGTTGGGGAAAGAATTCTATTAAGACCTGATCTTGTTGATGAGATGGCAGGAAAGGTCCGATCTATTCAACAACACATAAGAGCAGCTCAGAGTCGACAAAAATGTTATGCCGACAACCAAAGAAAATACCTAGAGTTTGAAGTGGGTGATAAAGTGTTCTTACGAATATCTCCTTGGAAGAGGGTCGTGAGATTTGGAAAGAAGGGGAAGTTGAGCCCTAGATATATCAGCCCTTTCAAAATACTGGATCGTGCTGGAAAGGTAGCTTACCGATTGGCGCTTCCACCGAATCTCTCTCAAGTTTACAATGTGTTCAATGTATCTCTCCTGAGAAAGTACATACCTGATCCTTCACATGTACTCAGCTCAGAAGTTGTACCGCTGGAGCAAGATCTTTCCTATGAAGAACAACCGATAGAGATTATGGATCGTAGCGAAAAAGTCCTATGATACAAGACCACTCGATTGGTCAAAGGTTTCTGGAGGAACCACCAATTAGAAGAAGCTACATGAGAGCTTGAGAATATGATGAGGGAGTGGTATCCACATCTTTTTGTTACAAAGTGACGAATTTCGTGGGAGAAATTCATTTTAAGGGGGGTAGAATGTAACGCCCGAGACTTTTATGAGAAATATTTTGTTTTTATCAAAAGAATCTTTCACTACACACAAAACTAGCTTTCCTTTCTTTACAAGCAACTGCGGCCTTCCTCAATAGCTTGCGTTGTACGTAATACCGAGTTTCACTAAACAATGATAAGCTATTAAAATATTAATAAATCTAGCGGTTATGAATAGTAATAACCACTTTTTGAAATTTTATAAATTTTATTTTTCAAAATGTTCTTCATTTTTGGATTCTGAATATCGAAATTAGCCTAGGGTGATATTTTGGTATTTTTCTGAAAACTTTCAATTTTTGATGAATAGTGAAACCACTAAGTGGTAGTTAAAAAAACTGAATTTTTCATAAAACATAATTTTACCGCTTCTGTGACTGTAATTTCGAAAATCTGAGAGAAACGGTTAATATCAAGGACTAAAATGTGGTTCAATGAGATGAAAATAATTTTTGGTGAATAGTAACTTTTTACTTTTTTTCCACGGTTAAAAGTAAATAGGGTAATTAAGGATAAATGTCTTATTATTATTACCCTAAAACATGTCCTAATTCTATTGGATAAGTTTAATTCGACCAAAAACAACCTTAGGAATAAAATATGACCATTTAGCCCCACTTGGATTAGATTAGGACATTTATTATTAATTTAATTAAACAATGGTTAAAATAGTTAAAATCAAAGTTTAATAAGTAAATCATTTTTAATATGGGGTTATACATACGTTAAATTAGAGTATAAATATTCATTAGAAATCTAAAAACATTTCATACATAATGGTATTTTATTTTTAATTTTTAGACACTAAATAATTTAATTTATTTATGACACAATGATGATGCAGTAATTATCTTATTAATGAAATATTGACATAATCGATGTTATAAATACCCAATAAATGTAATTTGAGAATTTTTATGAATTAAACTAATTTTCTAGGTTATCATGTCATGTTAGTATTGATTTAATTAACTTGGTTCGAACTAATAATTCTATTATGATTTCCACAAAAATCAATTACTAAATAGTGCCTAAATTGACATAAAATAGTTTTTAAAACAAATATTATATTATTAATTGTTATTTTATTGATAAAAATCTAATTTTCGGCCAAATGACTTAGATAAGGTTATATATATTAATAATAAATAACTTGGGGTTCGTTTGGCTTGATATAGTAAGTTTATTATCCTTATAGTGTCAGAAAACAAGAAGACACAGTAAAAGTTAAATTATCTAACTTAAAGTTAAATCTAAATGATAAGGATAAAATTGATACCTAAACTTGTGTAAATTCTATTGTATAAAATTATTTTGACCCATACCCACCTTTGCTTCGAAATATATCAAATTGGAGCTATTAAAAACCGAATTTCACTTCATAATAAAATAATATTTTTAGTTATTCCAAAGGTGACCCTCTCCTCCCTTATAAAAGGGCACCTCCTCCCTCTCTTCCTCACACCACATTGAGCCTTCAAGCTCAGCCAAACCCTGACAATTTCTTTTCTCCACTTCTCTAGAGACATCCTAGAGGTCCTGGTCCTTTTCAAAGACCAATTTTTGTTCCCTAAAAGGAGGTCTCAAAGAAGCGCTTTAAAGAAGAGGTAATGTCCGGTACCGATTCTTTCATCTCTATTTATTCTTCCACTTTTTCTTATTTAGTTGTTTCATTATGAAGAAATAACATCAGTATCACTCATATACTGATATGTTATTATAAGTATTAAACAACCCTATTTCACCATCTATCCATCCCATGGAAAATGAAATCACCTCGCGTGCGTACGTATGGAATACCGTCTCCACGCCATGGTGTAATCTATTTTACACCACCACCTTACTTGGATGGGTATAATGGTGTAAATAATGACTATATATGATTATTTTAAAGTGATATTGATTATGAAATAGTATATATACACTCCAATATAATTCCACAATCATGGGAACGATATCATCGCTCGTGCGTACGTACGGAATACCGTCTTCACAATGTGATGCGACTCGTTCTACATGAGATTAATTGCATAATGATTATATAAATGAATTGAGTGAATTAATATGATATATATTACACTAATACCATTCAGGAAATGAGTTATCTATAACCTAAAAAGAAAAATAAGATTTTATTCGACAAAACACGCATAAAACTGTTTATACTTTGGTATTTACTAGGGTGTATTTTATCATCCAAATCCATGTTCCCTCAATATGTAATATTGTTTCCATCCACCTAAAACTGTTTAAATCCAATTTTACCCTTTGGTGAGTTTCTATTAAAGGATATGAATGGAATCTTTTGACGTTTTTCGTACGAGTTACTTTTTCACTTTTCCGACAAAAGTATGAGAAGAATATTTTTTTAACTTATACGGCATGAATGGATTTTTAAAACTTTATTTACAAGAAGCTTCCTTTACAAGTTTTCAAGTTTATTTTTAATCAACTTCTATTAGTTTAAAATTTTATGACATGTTAAGAAAGGAAATATGTTTTTATGGTAGAAAGGATATTTTCCCCAAGAATGGAGTTCATGTGTTTTATCAAAATTATTTTCCATCTAAGATAATATAGGGTTCTGTTTCTATCCCTATTATTACATTGATTTGATTATGTTGTGATGGAATTATTTTTATGAATTCATTTACATTATATGAATTTTTTTATGATGACATGTTGTTTAAGAATCCCATTTTTATTAAATGGGTTATGTAATGATGTATGATTTATGATTTTTTGGCACACATATGAATGGTATCATTATGAGATGGGTGGGACCTATATCTCCCTCCAATGCATTGGTTAATGATTTTATATATCATGAGATAGACATGGCTGGAACGACGGGTTAAACCGGTTTAGTAAAACAGGACTGAAACGAGGAGTGAACTCGGTTCAGAAATGGACTTTGTCCACTAAGATATTCTTGGAAATGTGTCTTGACTAATAAGAAATGATTCTCTATGATTATGTGTGTATTCCACAAAGCTTCATGTTTTAAGTTATGATTATTGCGATTAAATTTCACTACTATGATTTATCCCATATTATGAAATTATGATCTCTTTTGCAGGTTTTGATTTCTAGAAGTTATGTTCTTATGAATATGATGTGATTGATATTTCTTTTGTTTACCCTTTCAGATCATTTGAGGTCACCCTTTCGTATGTTTTCTTTCCCAGGTCAGAAATAAGGTTATTAAGTACGATATTCCAAAAGGGACTATATATATGATGAAATAAATGGGAGACAATGTAGACGCTTTATGAACCAATTTTTTATCTTTACTAGTTTATAAAGACACTATACCTATACGGTCCTTTCCTGGTTTTGTTATATGTTGTAATAAGTGTGCTTCAATTTTGAAGTAATAACAATATATGTAAAGTATGGGTCATTATACTATATCTAATATAACTGCTTATAAATAGTTATTATATTTAACACAGATATTTACCAACTCTTCAACCTTGGTTTTATCTTGATTTTGAATAAAATATGCTAATTTTTTTGTCATATCGATCACAACCCATGTGGAATTCTTTCCTGAAGGGGTACAAGAAAATTAAACCCAAAATTCCATTTAAATATCATCCCACTTCCATGTAGACACTAGAAGAGGATGAATCAAACCAAAAGGTATTTTTTGGTCATTCATAACTTACATTTAGGTATAATAATGAGAAACAAATCAGCAATATCATGTCGCATTTCTTTCCAACAAAATCCATGCTACATATCATAAAACATATTTGTAGTTCTAGGGTTTAATTCCCACTGGGATTTATGGTAATCCTCTGTAATATCATTTCCCACAATCAAAGGTAAAATATACTAGTTTTGGAAACATCAAATTCGTTAATACAAGATAAAACACATTCTATTGGTATTACAACCAATTAGAGAGTCCCTAACTATGAAAAATTCATTATCAATATTTTGTTCCATAAGAAGTATCTCGAGAATATTAGAGGTCAGCAAGATACATTCCATGAAAACCATTGGCTCTTTCTCCCGGATGTCTAAATGAAACTATAAAAAAGTATCCATCATTTTCACTCTTATAATGATTCTATCATGGATAGGGCTTGATGTTTCCCATTAAAAAAATCTTCAATGACATTAGCCTTCCCCATGGTATATGAAATATCAAAATCAAAAGACTATTGGTAATCTCTCAATTCCTCTGTTGGATGTTCAATTGTTTATTATAGAAGATATAACTCAACCATTTACAGTTATAAAACATTATAAACCTTTAAATGAAATGTTAATTCCTCAAATTCCTATGAATATGAATATTTATTGTGATCTCAATATCATGGTTCAGATAAATTTTCTCTTGTGGACTAAGCTATAGAGAAACAAATTTTATGATAATATTACCCTCTATAAGAATCCAACCCATACCTAATCATTATGAATCATAGAATACCACATAACTATAACTGGAATTTGGAAGTGTCAACACTAGTGAATAAGTCAAAATACATTTCAACTCAAAACAATATATTCTAACATTGATTATTATATAAAAATAACAATCCCTTATGAGGGAGAGAAGTAATTTGAGATGTGATATTTGAGAAATACTTAACAAACCAGCAATAAAGATAGTGATTTCCATCAATTTTAAGAATTACTATATAATGATGTACATGATCCTCCTCAGACTATGAGTAAACCAGGATGTCATCAACAAAGACCACCATGAATGTGTCATGTTACTCATGAAATATCTTATTCATCAATTCAAAAAATAATAAAACATATCATTGGTTACAAAAGGCATTCTAAAAAAATAATCATATTGGTCATACCAACTAAGTAAGAATGACTTATAAATATTAGCTACTTTTATTCTCAACTGGTGATAACCAGATCAAATATCATTCTTTGAGAATAACTTTTACATAATCAACTAATCAAATAGATCAAAAATCCAATGAAATGAATAATTTTTCTTCACCATAACTCGATTGAGTTCTAGTTATCAACAAATATGTGAAGTGTACCTTCAGATTTATTCACAAATATAACATTATCATTCAATGGTGACACACTCTGAAGTATTAGTCTTTTTTATAAAAGATCACTTAATTTATTTTTTAACTCATCCAACTCTGCAGGATTAATATGGTATGATTGAATATATACCAGTTGAGTACCAAGTACTATATCGGCAGATAAGTTTACCTATCTTATCAGTGGTAGGCCAGAGAAATCGCAAGGGAACAGTTCAGGAAGCATGATTATTATTGAAGGATATAATTACTCAAACACATACATATCATATAAAAATTAACAACTAATATTACGTTCCTAAACTCTGAATATGAAGGTCCAACACTACTCGAACTCGGGTCCCATTCATTATAGAAAACATAGAACACCCCATCAGTTGTAGTAATATAATCCCTTTAAATATAAAAGTCAATTTTTTCATTAATAGAAACCATCCAATCCATACTGAGCATGACATAAAGAAGCATCATGTTGTTAACCAGAAAATTCCGAGAATTATCAATCTAGAATAAAGAGAAAATACAAGTAAGACAATTGATACCTTACCCCCTCTTTGTTTGGATGACGTTGTAATATCCATCATATAAGACCAAATCTCTACATGAAGATTTTGATGGTTTACAATATGAGTCAATATAAACATTTTAGATTCACTAGTATCAAACAATGTAGTCGTAAAAGATGAATCTATAGTGATAGTACTTCTCAAGGTCACTGGACCTATATCAGCTTCCTCTGGATACTCATCAACTACGTGAAGAATCTTTGTTCTAGATGCATGTGGTGGGAACCCCGTATATCAAAAATATATTATGATACCAAATTAACTTTTTTTGATGATGATAATGTTCCATTGTATATATTATTAAATAAATGTATTAATATTTGTAGGTGTCCTAAGAGAACATAAGAATTGTAGATCGTTGGTTCCTTGGTACACACACTTCCCAAATTCCCAACCATTCAACCCAAAAAGAAATTAAATGGTACTCTTATAGTCACTATTTGATGTATAGTGAATGTCTAATATTCTAAAGAATTAAATAAATCATCACAGTCACTCATTTATTTAAATAAACTCAAATAACTATCACTAAAAGAAAAATGAAATCTCATGAAACCCGCCTTACCAGTTTGACCACTCCAAACTATCAAAGACCTTTTTAGAACATCAATATAAAATGTGACCTTTTTTATAATAACAGATAAATAGATATTAGGCTACAAAACCATCTCAAATAATATACTCTTCATTTCTCATTTGAACAAATCTTTGTTGAAATTGTCACATTCTTGGAAAATCGATTTACATACTTTGTCAGTATCCTATCATCATGCTGGATGTTGATAAAATCTACAGCCTTATCCAGTACCATAGATATAGATAGAAATGATCATTAAAACTAAATCTAATGTCCCTGAACTCTAAAACCTTTTATTATTGACTATTATCATCTAATCCCAACATCTCCAACATTTCCCTTCTAGTTTATAGGTGGCACATTTCACCTTAATCGAATAAGGTGTTTCCCAGAATTCAAAAAGTGTTCTATCATGTTGAACCAGTCCTCCAAAACTTAATGATCATTATTTACATTGAAATTAGGAATATTTGGGAGAAGAAAATATTGATCATGACTACATGGTTCGTCCCGTGGATGTTCAACCACTATATCCTGTAACGGAAAGGTGTTGGTTCTTTTCCCAAATCCTCGACAGCATGCCCAATAATCTCAACAACATTCTTGTCCATGAGAGGATTCACTCGATGTGGTTCACCATCATATTTCTATTGGGTATTATTCAAATTAATTCTTAGAGTATTCATTATACAAAAAAATAACACACAACACAAAATACATCAACAGATTACTCATATCAACCATGCGAACAAGAGAAACATGAAAATAAATCCCATCATATATGATTTAATGATTTGGATTTCAAAATAACCAAATCAAAAGTTGTTTAAATACTATAATCAAATAAAAATTTCTTCGAAGATACATTCCCAGAAACATATGGTTACTAAATGATATTTATGGTGAGATATAGCTAGAAACACTCTCGCAACTACCAACCATTCCTCAAATATCAAACCTTATGTCTACTAGGACAACTTAAACTGCATATGAATAAAAAGAAAATATAGATAACCTTCATCTCATACCAACATTTCATGAACAATCCCAAATAACCTAGTATCTTGATACATGATCAAATATTGACATAATTGAAAGGATATTCCTAATCCCCTTGGGTTGCAAAAAAGCACCATACATCAATGAATTTCTAGAGGGAATGAATTTTCCACAAAAATAGTGGGGAGAAAATATTTATGTAATTATTATCAACACCCCATAGGGATAAATTATCAAAAATAAATGCTATAAAAAACAAAAAGTAGTATTCCCTCAATGTAATTGGAATAATTACAAACATTTAAAAGGAAACTACCACAAAATCCTAAACATAGTTTTAGAAACCATTTGGGATAAGTTGAGAACTACCGTATCAATCAGTATATCATATCTATGGTCCAATTGAAAAAGAACTACCGGATCCTCTCAGTGGTACTTTACCATTTCATAGATAAGGAATAATAATGTTTTCAAATACTTAATGTAAATGGTATAGTGTGAGAAATATACCCCATTGTGATCTCACTAAGAGTTCTATTATCAATACCATAATAATTTTCCATTTATGTTATTGATTTAAATAAGACAAGGTATGACATTACATTTTCATATTTTAAACCAAACCATGCTTTAATTTCAAATAAATGGATGATATATCAAAGAAACATTAAAATAGACTTAATTTAAGTTTTTATATAATAATGTTTATATAATTCTATTATCAAGAATAATGAACTTAAATAAATCAGTAACATTATATCAAATAAAATAACTTATAGAAAAAGATTTAAATATTCTGAAATATGTATGTTATGGGCTATAGGTTCCTTACACATCACATTAGAGACCAACAATCATAAATTTTGATCATTCATAGTCAACACCTTAATAGGTAACCCATTTCGAGTAACCAATCTACACACCGATAATGGAACTCAACACAACTCATCATAGCTTACTTGGTTTAGTTAGCTTTGTCATTATAAATCCAGCTCTTGGCGAACAAGATCTTAGTTTCATTTTCTTCTCTACTTACTAAAAACCTCATATCCCATGTGATTCATTCAATCAATCAATCACTAATATTATAAATCAATCAATTGAAAATATGTTTTAAATACAATTTTCGAATTTCCATTTACAACATGCCTTTTTCCAATTCAAAACCAACTCATAGGTATTTATCATTTAATTACATTTACCATTAATTTAAATTTAATACTTTTTCTCTACCATAATCACCAAATAATTTCATGAAAACCATTTCAAAAATGAAACCAACATTTTTCATGAATCCACTGCAAAAAATTAAAATACATTGAAATTGTGTTTTGTTTAAAATTTCCGTATCCATTTCAAAATAAAGGATCACATCATCACAATTACAAACTATTTATAAGTTTAAAAACTATTTCTATTAAATCAATAAATTAACGTATTAAATTTTAGGGTAAGTAATTATGGAACTACCTACTTATAAATCAAATATATAGATATCAACACCCACAAGGAGACTCACAAAAATTGAAGGAAGAAAAAAAAGATATAGGAACATGACCTAGAATCACGATATAATAAAACTAGGTATCAATCAATCATTTAATTGTTGATATATTAAACTATATTTAATATATAAGGATATACATTAATAAAACACATGATAGTAGAGCCACTTACCCAAATGAGATCGACCATGATCAATGCAGCTTCGATCCTTCAAGGAAATGGTTTGGAGGAGTAAGTATTACCTATTGAGATCCTCTAGGATAAAAAGTATCATATTTGGTTTGAATATAGGAATTATCAATATTAAAAAGGGGGTTTATGTAATTTAAATAGATTTTCTATGGAATGAAAATTTGCATACATGGTTTCCAGTGGAGGGTTTAACAGTTAGAAAAACCTTGAACCAAAACCATGCACCCTACTATTATTTTGTTTATGGTGAAGAGATTTCAAAGCATGGTTAAACTAATCATGCACAGAATTTTATTTTTTCACTATTCATTGTGCTTTTTGTTTATATGGGAGACCTCATGGTTATACATAGATCACACCCTAGCCATCGACTCCCATCTAGTGTCTCTCAATAGGGTGCATGGTTTTCTAGGAAAACCTCAAAGTTTTCCCTAATTGTTTGTCAACTATGCACAAACCCTTGAATATTTAAAATTCCCAAAATTTCACCAAAAATAGGCCAAAATAATAACCAACCAAAATTATATCCAAATAAAGTTCCAATAAAACATAAACCTTATAAGGGTTTTTACACTGTAGAAAATGTGTAGGAGAGGATAAAAAAACTTTTGGTTACAAATATTGGCTCCCTACTTATGAGATGTTTGGACATGAAATTCATAAACTTTCTCACTAACATTGATTTGATGAATTTCATATGTCACACTCATAAAAATATATTTCGGTTCATTTCCAGGATATTGTGCAATGAATAGTCTGATATGCATATCCACATGATATATTTTGGGAAACTAGATAAATTTGACCTCGTTGGGAGATATATATGGGAATATATATGATTATAATATATATAATGTGCAGTATGAACGATAAACTGATTAGATCACAGTGATCTAGGGGTATGTGTCATCCTTATTCAGATCTGGGAATGGGAGCGGATCCCTCCCCAATCCCCTATTTTTTATGGTCTATTGCTTTATGTGGATGTGTTGTTTTACACTCTCCATGGAAACTATAATTATCACTAATGTTTATGGTTTTCTTTTGATAATATGATTTATTATACTTAATTGTTATAATTTATAACATTCTATATTGTTCATTGTAGGTGGATTCATGAATATCAATTCATCGGTTCTTTGGGATACAATTTTGTGGTAGAGAATCTAATGTTTGACAGTCTACTACCCAACGATGTATGTATATAAATTATTTGGATGACTAGTTAATTTACTAAAGTTATCATTTTTTGATATTATTAAGAAAAATCATTGAACAAATGGAGCATTTCATTTCATATTTCATGGATTACATAATTTTCCCTATTATACCAACTTCCCACATTCTGCACTGCTATGATTCAAAATTCATTGATTATAGTTCCTCTCATTCACTTTCATATTGTTGAGTGGCTCCAGACCAATAGGGTCATACGACATTATGGATTTATTTAGAATAATCCATTTATATAAAGATAGTCAGTAGTGATTTATTACCTAATGATGAATAGGGGAAAGATATCTAGTGGGTCCGATAGTGGGTGTTCATCATTTCATATTGAGTAAATGCATATGAATTTGTTCCATATATCAAAAAAAACATGAGTGTGCTACATGGTATAAACTGAAGTATATACTCTATATTACACCCCATGGAAGACAGATTTAGGATTTAGTTAGTCAATAAATTTACATTAGTTTGTTTTTAGTGTAATTTTTAATCTCAATTTGACCTTATTTACAACATAGTCGACTACAACATATTATCCACATGTCTGATCTAGAGGACAGTGTTGTTTTTATTTTTCAATGTACTGTAATACAACAGGTGTGGGGGTGGGGGATGGGTCTAGTGCATCATGTTCTCCATGATATTATATTAGATCATCCACCTCACAGGGATAATTAACCTACCCAGGTTGAGGAGGTTTGGGCTCAAGAATATCCTCTATTAGTTGTTGATGTTCTAAAGTGGTAGGGGCGACGACATAGACCATATTAGGATATAATTAAGTCCACCCATATTCTTTTGGAGGAGGTCACACATATAACATCCAAGCCATAACTGACTGTGGATGTTCACTTTAAGGCATGTGATCTATACTTTTTTTGTTAAAATAACTATAATTTTTTCTAGTTATAACTAATCCAATATCATAATAGGAGTTATTTCCCATTCCGCCATCTTTTTTTAACCAAGCCTTCACATACCGTTTGGTTCCCCCATTATATGTCTTGTCATTATAGTTACGGAGTTGGGGAAGGATTGGGTGCACATCAAAACATCTTAGTGGAACCTCCTCGTGATTATTCCTAGATATGGAATTATGAAATTGAAGTTCGTACACCTAAGGAAGATCCTCATTCAAACCATTATCCCCCACACGATAGATGTCAGTGGTCTCGATACAGACATACCATTCAGACACCATACTATAGGACATGGACTCATCATAGAAATTAATTATACTCAATGATTTCACAGATTTATATTGACTTAAATTATTTCAAAAAATAATTTTTTATATAATCTATATTTTTATACTATATTAATGAAATTTATTTTATTTTAAACTATATTTTACATGTTTAGCCAATGTTTTAATTTTAATTAGGAATGGATTTATAGTTCAAATTTTATAATTATTCTATTCTTCCTACTTAAAAAATATGAAATCTAATTAAATTTAATGTTGATAAAATTCAATGATTATAATGTATAAACTAAAAAAATAATCAAATAAAAAATTAAACATAGCATAATTATTTATGAAACATTTTCAAATAAAAATATCATTAATATAATAAACAAAAATTTATTTATCCAGTAAATTCATTATTTATTAAAAACATAATATTTACACATTAAATAATATTTACACATATAATATAATATAACTAAAATCTAAACTAATTTTATAACATTGAATAAACATACAAAAAATATTCAAAATAATTGGAATGTCAAAAAATAAATACAAATGTTATGTTTTGAAACCAAAATATTGCGTGCCATTAAAAATATTTTTCATTAAGTATTTTTATTAATTTTTAGTTCAATTAAATTTTCTATGTTTAGTTAGTATGTAAAAAATCATTTATATTTTATTTATAATTTCAAATTTAAAGGCATTAAAAGTCCCCAACATTAATCATCATTATTTCAAGTAGTTATAATTGAATTTATATACATTATAAAGTATAAATGCAATTTAAATGAAATTTTAAAAACATATTAAATATATAAAAATATTTTTAAATAATAAAAAATCATAAATATATTAATAAAATCTAAGTTACATGCCACAAACATTATTTATTAGAAATGAAACATTTCCCAATAAAAAATTTATGGAAATATTTTTTATTAAGTGTTATATGATTAATTAAATTATTATTAAGTGTTATTAATTTTTTTTATTATAATTAAATTTTATTACTTACCTTATTAATTTATAATAATTATATTTTTAATTATTTTATATAATCTAAATAATAAAAATCAATAATGACATAAATAATACAATTATTAATACAACTAATAAAATAGTTAACATGATAATTTTAAATAAATTATAAATTAAATTAATGATATAGAATGCATAATTATTAATATCAATGGTATTATGAATAAATTTTTCTAAAATTAATAAAAATTTCGAATTAGTATAATTTAATGTGTGTATATATATATGTATATATTAAAAATATAAAAAATAAATAAAAAAGATATAATAAGTTTATAAAATAATTTTTTATGTTTGGGAAAATCCATTACAGTCTTTAACACCTCTACACAATGTTTTTTGAAAATATGTTAAGGTCTGAAATTCCTTTGGCATGATTGAAAAAATGCTAAAGTCCCGAATTCCCTTCACATCATTCATGCTTACTTTTTAAAAATATTTTGACGAAGCCTTATATAAAATAAATTTTGAAAAAAAACTGAAAATTATACATTCATGGATCCATGAATAAATTCCCATGATACAACCTTAATAATGACCATTCTAAAGTTGACATGATTGAATTTAAATCATCATCCACTAAGGTCTAATTATAGAAACATGCATGTGCTGCCTATACATTATCATTCTCGAACAACTATAACATACTACACTTGTGTAGAATATCTCTACATGGAGATATTTATTCATGGAAAAATAAATCATTCATAATTATAGTTGTTCAGTCCTCGGGTGCCTTTATAAATTATTTTCAATGGTAAAACTAATTTTTGAATATGTTTTTTAGAAAAAAAAATCATAAAATTATCCCAAATAATAAAATAATCCTAAATGTAAAGTGATTTCTATTATTCATATAAAAACTAAATCACATATTATTTTTCCATTTTATCTTATTATGGATGCGTGAAAAATTATCTTTGTAATTTTATTATGCTCAATAAATAAAGAGATTTTATATGGTGGCCTTTTATCTATCAAGAGGATCACTTTCTATTTAGTGATATGAGTATGGAAAATTGTCATTATCTTGTATGTTTCATGATTTTGAGGTTATTAGGGGGTTTCATAAACCATGTTCATCCCTCTCTATGACCTATTTACCAATTTGTTTCTGTGAGTTTGGTTTTTTTTCATTCATTTTGGTTTTGGGAACCATATTTTCTTGTAATTGTATTCTTCTTCAATGATCTTACATCCATTACTGATGTACTATGGGTGTAAGTATTGAGTTCAAATAGAGGTGAAGTTTTATATAATCCTTCATTTTGGAGAAGTGTTTCTGAATTTCTGATCTAAGAATAATTTTTATAAAAATAGATGAGATCTTCCATCGAAGTTTCCTTAGATGATCTATACCATCTTCATCATTAATAGATTGAAGAGAACATAATACTAAGACCATATCTCTATTTTTTTCAATACTAATTCTTTAACTTGAATCCTTAACTTTTATAAGATCTTATGATATTATCATTTTCTCAGTCACCCTGTACAATGTAAATATTTTTTAAAAATAGATAAACTATATATCAGGGTGGTGTTATTATTATTCTTGTATTACGAAAAATTATCTAAAGCATGTTAAATCCATGTGTTGATAACTATATTTTTGGTTCATGTTTTACTTCATATCTATTTTGTAAGGACTCGACTCCAGTTGCCCAGAGTCGATTCCTTATTTTATTACATTACCATATAAACATGGAATATGCTTCCCGAAGGACCGAGTAGTATAGTATATTTGGAAACAAGATACATACATATGTTCAAGATTATAACATGAAATAAAAAACAATATATATGTTTTATTCAGAACATACCCAAATATAAGTATCTCATTACAGGTCAATCATAATAAATATATTCATGTCCTGAGAAAATGAAACATAAGAAAGGGGTGAGATCAAATTCTTAGTATGGGTTTTCATTACAACGGAAGATATCATAGACATAAAAATTTGGCATGGTGAATAATTAAAAACAAAAACCTTTAAAAATAAACATGAACACATTATGGAAGAAGTAAGAATTGAATAAATTATTCCATAATAAATCATAATAATTGGTATTCTACTTGTCGAATAATCACATGAACTATAAATAATATTTTGATAATTATTGAATTCCTAATGTGGTAAATAATAACAATAAATCCAAGGACTCTTTCCAAGGCCATAGATATCCATTTTTTCTAGGCCATGTGCTAAGACCATAATTTGCCTCATGAGACCTACTGATGCACTAAGGGGCCATAAGGGACCCAACCAACATGTACTTATTCCATTAGATCCTTATATGAACAGGGATAAACATTAAAAACATATAAATTTATTTTGAAACTAATATATGAAATGTAAATAACATTCCCCTAACATTCAACATAAACACTAACCATTCAGAGTAAATTGGTGGATGATTTTACGATAGCACATCCAAAATCAAAACAATGAAAAAACATTCAATTAAATATGGTAGTTAATATCATAAAATATCTATCCCAGTAATACATAATAATAATAAAGAGAATTGAAATATTAGAAGATACTATTATAAAATCATTGAATATATTTTGATATAAATACTCATTTACTTTGAAAATTAGAGATATTTTTGGAGAAATCATTGTATAAAACTAGAAGTGATGTAAGATTGTATTTTTATAATAAAATTAGTGGTTTTATAAAGATAATGGTTTCCAAAAAAAATACTATAGAGTTCAATTTAAGATATATAAGAATTTGGAAAAGTTTCTTGAATCAGGCTTGTATTTAGGGAAGAATGTTTGAAAGATCCTTTTAAAACATATATCTCCCCATAAATAAAATAGTATTAATGTTTGTACATATATATATATATATAATTATCATATAATATATGAGTAGTAAATATGAATAAATAATAATTTTTTTTATCTAAGTAGAGAATAAGAGTAACCCGAATGAAAGTGGTGGTTCAGGTAGAAAATCCTTACCTTAAATACATTGGTGTTCCCCACACGATATTAATTACCAGAATAATCAAATTTTGTATAATAAAATTATTATTACATAACATAATATACTATTAATTAATTTATCATATCCTTATTAGGTTCATTCATCACCTTTTTATGGGTTAATAGATCAAATTTTATTGTTCGGGAGTGTTTTCTGCTTGGGTTGTCATGATATGTTTACTTATATTCATATACTGATCAGCATTTTGAATGACAATGTCTTTTCAGAATATAATTTTTATTTTATACATGAAAAAACATAATATTACATGGTTATAAAATTCATTTAGTTATTAGGAGTAAATATTATTCATTATATAATACTTTAATCAAAATTGTTTGGGTTAATTGGTAGTTCTTTATCACAACGGACACTTTTTTATTTATAAATTAATATCATGTATACAAAAAGATTCAAAAAAATTAAATAAGTTATAATAAAAAATTTATAGTCTTGATAAAAAAAATGGTTTCATTAATATAATTGAATATGGATATAGAAATTGAAAACCAGTTATCGTTGAATGTGATTATATAACACATCTCAGATGGTATTTTCATTTCTAAAAGAAGGGGAAATGAGAGATAATGATGAATTAATATATTATCATAAAACATTATAGTAAATGTAAGGTATTTGAGTTATCATAAAATTTGGATGAAAAGGGGTGAAAAAATGAAAATGAAAATAAAGGAACACGAAATAAAAGAAAAGGTAAGAAATCCCATAAGAAAATTGGGCAGCCTAACGGAGTCGCTTAAAAATCCATAAAATATTTTTATAAGAGAAAATCCGTATCACATAATTCATAAATAATATTTAAAGTAATGAAGATATGAAATTACATATCCAAACATAATCTAATTTAAATTAAAAAGAATAACATACAAATTAATGCTTAAGAAAGAGATGGGTGGTAGATTCCTTGCCTTATAGAGTAACTCCTAAAACATGATGGTTGGGACCTTGGGGTATTGAGGACACCTTGAGAGGACTCTTAGGGAGGTAAAACTACCATAGAATCAATGAAAACGTTTTGGAATGAATGAAAACAAAAGTATAAAAGGGTATTTATAGTAAAAAAGACTGGTTTTTTAAATAATTTTAATGGACACCACATTAGTGGTTTTTAAAAATCCATGGTCTTTCCCTTTGTATTTTCCCATGGTATTGACCACTTAGGAAATATCATATCATATTTTAAATTACATAATTTTACCAGAAATTTATATTAATTATTACATCATAATGATTTCATTAAATATATCGAAAACAAAAAACTATATTTTTACTATTCACAACAAATGCATGTATTTTAGAGAAATCCAAAAACATTACCCGAAATATTTTTCAACGTAAAGATTTAAAAAATTAAATCTATTTTATGAAACTAATTTTCGAAATATTTATAATTTAATTTTTAATTGAAATCATAATTTATTCGAAAAAAAACATGAGAACTATTACTCACTATATATCAAATTTTGAAATAAATCAAGGTCCCAAAAAATTATCTTATAACTATAAGATAATAAAGTAAAAATTTATTAAAAAATTTTATTAAAATAAATTTTGATTTTATATTTTTAAATTATTCAAATAAAATTGAATTAAACAATTTATTACGTACAAAAATACCAATACTTATACTGTGATTGTTTTTGCACTTATAAGATGTCAAAATTGTGTTTATGCGCTAATTGGTAAAGTTTCTATATTTTTGGTTGATTTACTATTCCTTACCATTCATAATTTTAACATTACTATTTATATTGGTGGGTTACTATTCTTAAGAGTATGTTACTATTAATTATAAATTATGTTTTTCTTATAAAACTCTGAATATCTTATTGAATGAAACCGTGCATTTCATGTTTTTGAAATTCAAATCATAGAGGTCGAAAAATTATGTTCAATGTCTAGGTTAAAAAAAATGTGCTTATTAGAGACATAGTGTTTCATGCATTCAATATTAAATTTGTGTGCAAAATCTTGGGGTGTTACATATTTTTCTAATATGAGATGTATTCGATACTACTTCTACATGTTTCCTTGTTGTTCAATTCGATTATTTTCCATCAAAAATATAATCTGAAATCAGTCACATATTTTATACTCAAGTTTATTCTTATTGTTCTATCCATATAATTTTCTATAACAACATGATATCAGATCTTATATATAAATGATGGAATCCAATAAATGTGAGATAAAAAATATAATGGACACACCGATTTGAATATATGGCAGATTAAAACTAGATCCCAAACATGAACACAATAAGTGTATTGATGCACTATATAGCCCTACAAAACCCACTGTGGCCATGGATGATAATTTACATATCATCACAATATATAAATATATCCTTATGGACATATTTCAAAATTCTCATTGTTTCATTTTAATATCCATAAGAGACAAGGTCCTTAGGGAATCATATCATTAATTATCTACTGTGTTTATTTGGTTGAAAATTGAAAATCCTTCGACGACTACTTATTTAGAAATTCTATTATATAATAAAGGGTCTTTACTTTCATTGTTCTTATGGTTACACCTTTTTGGGAACATCTTAATGAATTTAATAATATTTTTCTTGACTATTAAAATATTTATGAATATATTAAAATTGAGGACCCATATATTAATTTTTAAATTTATATTGTTATTTCTAAAAAAAATATTGGTTAAATCATTGTTCTGTGGTAAAGATTTTTCTGAATCATAAGAAGTTAAATTGTTATTTATTCATAATTAATAGAATACAGGATGTGAATCTCAATCTGAAAAGAAAACTATTTTCTCATGGAACAGAACAGAGTGTGGTAGTAAAAATGATGGATAAAAAAAGGTTAATGGTAAGAATACAAATGAATCTAGATATAATAGGTCCAAATATATGTTTATAAGTGTTATCTATTATAATTATAGTAATCATGGACAAATTTTTATATAGTTCTACAAACATAATCAAAAATTGAATTCTAAATCTAATAAATCCATTTAACGATCATTGTTGATTGATGATAACTATGATACTGATAAAGTTATTAATATTAATGATAATAATACATCAAATTATTGGGTGTAATTTTTAGGGTTCTCATTTAATATGTTCTTAATTAAACATGTTTTCATTGTTGTATCTGAGATATTTCAGGGAGAAGTTGTTCTAGGAAAAAATTTGACGTGTAGAGTGAAAGGGAGAATAGAAATTATGTGAGAGATTCATAATAATTATTTAGTGACATTACTAGATGTAAGATTGGTCCATGAAATATATAGAAACCTCATTTAATTATGTGTATTTGACAAGAAAGTGCATACTTTCAAGTTGGATTATAGTTGTCTGAGGATCTTTAAGGGTTCTTGTATTGTGAAAAATGGGAGTGTTTTAAATAGATTGTATGATTTAGATGGAAAGACACACCAATGTATATTAGGTCATAATTTGTTACAAGTATATATAATTCAATTCATTGACATAGATGATTAGGTAATATATGATCCAAAGGTCTATAGGAGTTATGTAACCCAGGGTTATTGATTGGTATAACAATAATAGACCTTATATTTTGTGAAGACTGCATTAAAGAAAAGGGGAAGAGATTCATATTTAATAAGCCTTCCTTTAAAGTCGTTCATCCTTTTGTATTTTTTTTATTGTCACCTATGGGGACCATATCGGGCCTCCTACCATGTTGTAGGATCTTATGTTGTATCCAAAATTGATGATTTCTAGAAAAGATTTTTGGATTTATAATCTTTGAAATTTGTTTCATGTCTTTGAAACCCTTAAATCTCAGAAATCCCTTTTTGAAAACAAAATTAAGGGAAAGATAAAATCATTTAGAGTATAAAAATTATTAGAGCATCTCTCATCTAACTTCGTCCAATTTTAAGAAATAAAATGTGTTTTTTATACATCACCCTATTATGAAAACAACCCAAAATAATGGTTTATCATAATATATTAACCGAACTATATTATAAATATTATTATGTTTGCTAGAATACATAGGGATACCAAAATAATTATAGGATTAATTTTTATATACAAAACATTATATTATTAACTGACTATATTATTAGATAAGTGGATTTAATAACCATAAGGAGTTGTGGCGTAATCCTAAACCATCCTATAATAATTTAGGTGTTTTTGGATACATATCCTATATATAAGTTAAACGTGAAAAAACGGAAACACATATCTATCAACATTATAATTGTATATTCCCTCAAGGGGATAAGGGGTTTATGATTTGGGTGGACATTCCGGGTTTCCAAAAATGAATTTCAATTTTGGATGTAGAATTCCAGGAATCTATAATTTATAAATCAAATATTTAATTTAAGATAGTGATGTGGTTCCTCAAAATGATTCTGTTCAATCTAATAATAAAACCATTAAAATTTCATTGATCTTGATTCTCTTGTAAAATATAATGGTTATCCAATCGGAGCTTAAATTGTTAACCACATTAGCTTGGATATATCAATAAGGGTTACTAGACCTCCAAATAAATTCCTAATATAGTCAATGGATTCTTTTTTATTCCAAATTTCCTATAATCTTAAAGCCATGGTTCCCCACACCTAAATGCCATATTTAACTGATAGAGATTCCAAACATTGGATGTCTTCCATGGAATATTAAATAATCTACAATAATTGGTATGAAATTTGGTATATTCTAAATAATCCATTGACTTCCAATGATATTCACTTAAAGTTGATATTTTAAAGAAAACTTGATATTAAAAGAGAAAATAATGTCAAACATGAATTTAGATTAGTTTCAAAGGGCTTCTTAAAATGTGAAGGCATAAATTAATCTGCATTATTTTCTCTAGTGGTTAAACATTCATCTATTCCCTATGTGCTTATTTTTGTAGCTAAAAATGATTGGAAAATTGGTAAGGGGGATGTCAAAGTAACCTTTAATCATGGAAGAATTAATGAATGTTTTTAAATGAACCCTCCAAATGGTAATTCACAAGATGTTAAATCCAATGAGGTTTGTATTTTGAATAAAAAATTATATTTTTTAAGTAAAACTTCAAGAAATGGTAAACAAGTATGATAAATTTATACCTGATTACCTTTTTAATAAATGAAATCATGATTCATGTGTGTATTTTATGTCTATAAAAAACTGCATGATTTAATAATAGTCATATATAGACAACATTCATACCATTTGTAATAATATTAAACTCATCAATGTTTATAAGTGACAATTAATGAATGTGTTTGATAAGAATGACCTAGGCATTTATATGAGTATTATGGGGATGAAAATAAATAGGGACAACAAAAACAACTTCATGAAATTATCTCAACATAGATACATTTTGGATTATTTAAAGAGATATTTTATTTTATATTTAAAACCTACTAATGTACAAAATGAACATCACTTTAGTCATTCTTTGTCTCAATAACCTACTGCAGATTTAGCTACTAAGTGTATCACCATAGTAAAAAAGGATATTTCCAATGGTCTATCTATGGCGGGCCCATCGCTTGTCATAAATAGTCTTTTGAAGAGACTATTTATGATGGGATTCATTTACTATCATAAATAGTTTTTTGAAAAACATAATTTTGGATGGGGATATTTTACCATCCCAAATACCTTTGGCGCCCATTTCTTGCCAAACCGTATGAAGCCTTTTTTATGAGAATATAGCCATGGTTCAAATAAACTCCCATCATTATTTTTTATTTGTGACTAGAGTTTACTCCCATCACAAATAAATGATCGGCAATAAAATATTTGTTATGGGACCTGTCATAAATACTTTCCAGCATTATTTGTTATTTGTGACAGAATTATCACCCATTGCAAATAAACTGTTGGATGAGAGAATTTGGGATGGGCCATGTCATAAATACTCTTTGTTTCATAACCATAATTAATAATGGTGATTATATTTACAACGAGACCATTCATAAATTATCTAACATATATATCACCCATCAAATGTTTTTCATTCCATTCTTCTAGGAACACATCTCTCATTCCCTTCTGTCAAATTCTCTAGAAAAAAATATTATATGTTTATAAATTTTATAGGGGAGAAACTTATAGGCTTTGCATCCACTAATAGATTCCATTATAAGGTATTTATTTAATATTTCTATTTTTTATTTAATTTATTTTACTTTTTATTATTAATAATATTTATTAATTAATTGTAATTAGATTTTTTTTATAAATGGAAATTTTGTTTTTCATTAATTAGTTTTAATTAATAGTAATTTTTTATTCTAATATTTAGATTTAATTATTAATCATTATTTTTAATCCGCACAATACCGTATTAATTACTTATAATTATTAGTACATATTTATAATTATTAATAGTTCAAAATTATTAGTTAAATTTAATTAATATTAAGTGGCAATTAGTGAAAATTTATTTAAATTATTACCAAATAGTCATAAAATAATAATAATATGTAATTATAAGTAGTAATTAGTGACAATTTGTAATAATTATTAGTAATTAGTAATAATTAGTGGCAAATAGTAATAATTAACAATAATTAATAATAATTAGCAACAATAAGTAATTATTAGTAAAACTTACTAATAAATTGATATAAACTAAAAAAATTAGAAAATGTATATAATTTTCCACAAATTGGTACTAAATATTTTAAATTATTAGAAAACATTAAAAATTAATCACTTTTTAAGTAAATTTAATTAAAAAATAAAACATATAAATTTTTAATAAGTTAATAAAAATATTTTACGTTAGTATAATTAATT
Source organism: Viscum album (assembly GCA_963277665.1). Taxonomy (NCBI): domain Eukaryota; kingdom Viridiplantae; phylum Streptophyta; class Magnoliopsida; order Santalales; family Viscaceae; genus Viscum; species Viscum album. The sequence continues at coordinate 1,213,958,575 of OY728130.1, forward strand.
ATAAATTAATATGAAATAATATAAATTCTTATAATTTACTCTAAATTTGAAAATGAAATGGGTAGTCAATGTTTAAATGATGAGCAATGACAATTATGGACATGGTTTGTATTAATTTATTTGAGCACCTGAAGATTGTAAAATCCAACTCTAATTTCTACCAAACAAGTGCATATTTGTCATTAGGTAAGAAAAATCGGTGCATGGAGAATGTGACGCATCGATGGATGCAGTTGGAGGAAGAGGAGATGTGTCGATGGAAGGTGCAGCCGCAGAAGCTTGAAATTGAGTACAAGTGATTGATCTTGTAAATTAGAAATATTTCGTTTAAATTAGTAGTAATGATTTTAATTAAAAGTAAATGTTTTTAATTTTCAATAATTTGTTTCAATTATCATTAAGTGAGTGTTTTTAATAGTGATTACTTATAGTTGATAAATAAATAGTAATTATTAATAGCACAATGTAATAATGTATAAACCTTAGTAATAAGAAATAATAATTTACAGAATTTTTATTAAATGATAGTAATCAGTAAAAATGAACATTTAACCACTATAATTAGAAAAAATTAGCATTTATTGGAAAAAATTTAGTATTATATCACCATAATTTTTTAAAATTATCATTATTAAAAAAAATCATCAATTAGTTAAATTTAACGTTATTAGCAAAATTTAATTATTTTTAAAAGAATTACCATTATCAGTAAAAATAGTAGTGATTTGTAAACTTTAGTGAAAATAGTGGAAATGACAAAAATTAGTAAAAAGTATTTAAAATGACTAAAAATTTAAAAAAACCTAGTAGTGGTTAGGAAAAATAAGTAAAAAATATCAATAGTTAGTAAAATTTGCGAAACATTTCTGGTAAAATAGTAAAAACTAATATTTATTCAATATAATTACTGAATTTTTTTTAATTAGAAAAAATTAATGGTAAATGACTATTACTATGAAAAAATAGTTTTAATTGATAATAATTAGTAAAAATGAGTATTAATTGTAATATATTGGTAAAGATAATCATTAATTACAATAATAAGTGCAAAATTAATGGTAAATTTTTAGAATTGACGATAATTAGTAAAAATTACTAATAAGATAATATAATTAAAAAATATTACCTATAATATGGAATAATTTAGTAAAAATTTCTATAAATCACTGTAATTATAAAAAATTAGTAGTAATAAGAAAAAATTAGTAAAAAATAGTTGTAATTTGTATGTATTTATAAAAATAAAAATTACATCTCTATTTTTAGTAAATATTAATGAGAATTATTAAACAATAGCATCAATTATTAAAAAATAGTGATAAATCAATATAATTATTAAAAATTAGTGGTATTAATAAAAATTAGAAACAAATAGTGGAAAAAAACTAGAATTAATAATATTTATTTGTAATTAGAAAAAAATACAAAATATCCCTTGTAAATTAGTAATATTTAATGATTAATTACTATAATTTGTGAAAATTAGTGCTAATTGGGAACATTAATGTTAAATCACTGTAATTATAAATTATTAGTGGTAACAAGAAAAAAGTACTAATAATTAGTGGTAATTAGTAATTATTTTAAAAAATAGAAATTAAATAACTATAATAATAATAAATTAACTCTAAATACTTAAAATTAGTGGTAATTAGTAAATATGATCGATAAATCACTATAACTAGTAAACCTACTAGTAACATTTCATTAATTATTAATATTTAATTGTAAAGAAATATAAATTTTAAAAATTTGTGCTAATTACAAAAAAATTTAAATATTGCCGATAATTAGTAAATATTAGTAACATTAAACATTAAATCACAATAATTATTAAAATTTAATGATAACTAGTGAGAACTATCATTAATTAGTAATAAATAGTGAGAAATCACTATAATTTTTAAAAATTTTTAGTAATTCGTAAAAATTGATAATATTTAAAGTAAATTATAAATTTTTAATTTTTTACTCTTTTTTGGATAGTATTCTTCTTATATTAAACAAATAATATGAAATTATTTACTTATTTATTTTTTAGATAAATATTGAACATGGATGTACAAAACAATAATAAGTGTTAAATAGTTTAAATTGGAGATATTTGCATGTAAATATATTTTTTTTTTAATTTTATACTCTTTTTGGATGGTCTTTTCCTTATATAAAGTTAATCATAAATAAATAATTTATTTTATATTGTTTAAATAAATATGTAACAATTATTTCGATACAAATCTTTATTAGATGATCACGATTGGATAAACTATCATAGAAATCCTAGAAGATCTATTATAAATCATGTATATATTGAGTGGTTTATAGTTTTTTTATCATCCTCATCATCAACACTAGAATTATTATTGAAGGAAAAATTGAGTGTCTATTATAGAAATGTTATTTGAGGAGGTTTGACAAATTTAAAAATGTTTGGGGTCATATATTTCATTTTATTTTCATGACATTATGTTATTTGGTATCAAAAAGGTAAATACAGATTCATAGAAGATACTAATAATTTGTTCTAGATCCGTCGTAGTTTCTAATTCCAGTACCTGATGTGGTTGGTTTGTCTTTTCAAAAATTGAGAATTAAAATGTTATTGATTTAAATCCTACACTGGAACCATCTAAATTTGGTGAGTTTTTAGTAGTCTGTATAGGATTAATTATATCATGGTTGTAAGATAAGAAAATTTAAAGAAATTAAATATTTTATTTCTATTAAATATGATAATCATATATCAAATATCTATTTTGATTAGATATTCACTTTGGAAAAGTACTGTTACATGAAGTAAATGTGTTTCCAATTAATTTCAATAAAAGTAAGAGGTTTGTTTCTAATTACGGTCTTGGTTATTAAAGGATTCATGATTATTTGAAGGATTTCATCTTATATTATAGTAAAAATGAGTTGTTAGATAATTAACATACATGTGTACAATATAATTACAAAGAGGCTCTATTATGTATGTCTACATTGATTCCAATCATTTTTTTGAGTTATCTACCACTTACACCAAGATTTTAGAATTTATATATCTCTTATAACAAAACATAATTGATATCATGGAACGAATCCAATATTTCAACCAGTAAATTCTTAAATCATCAATTTTGGTGGAGATTCATAGAAAAATATTAACCAAGGACAACATTCTTTTATTAAAAATCACAAACCATGTGGTTGGGTATTTATACTGAATATTTTTTTTCTATTTGGTTCTTATGGTAGTTATTATTCTTAATGTATTGTCTTTATAATTTTGTACAATTTACCTCCTTTGATGTTCTTGAATGAGACATTTATCATTTTCCATTATTAACTCCAAAACATAAGAAATGAATATATATGTTTATTTGAAACAATTTATTTATGAGTAAGATTTATTGTGGATGGACGGTGTCAATACATATGATGTTTCGGTGAAAAAAAATCCTAATAAAAATTTCATTGTTTTGGAGAATTAGTGACTTCTTAGAATATGAAATGTTATATGGATAGAGTATACACGGTAAAAAATCATGCCTATACTAAATGTGAGAAAAAAATAATTTATTCTCAGAAATTGAAGAAAACCTTTTTTTACAATCATCAGTTTTATCATCCTACCAATCAACTTTTCGAAAAAATACAAATAATTTTCAAAATGGTACAATTGATATAGATAGAACTACAACAATGATCTCAGGTAGTGACTTAAAATCCATTTTATCAGAATTACCTCCCATTACCTTTAGACTAATAATAATCCAATATAAAATTGATGGATTTGGGAAATAATACAATTGGATAAAAGATAATTTTTTTGGGATATTCAATATTTTTATAATTTGTTTTTATGTCACTTATTTTATGTCATGATTATTGAGAATATCTATTTATAATAATATATTTTATATAGTTTTGGACATTCCTAGTAATGCCACTAATAATGTAATGGCATCATTAGACGTTGACATAATTATCGGCGAACAAAAAGTGAACTGTTTGAAAATGATAGATCAAATAAGTTAATAAATCCTAAAGAAACTTATATTGTTTCCAAATAAAATCATTTATTATTTTTCTTGTTGATTTTATATTTGAGGATTTTATATTTTTATGTTATGAAAATTTCAAGATATTTCAGAAATGGTCATATTACCGGACTAAAAATCCATGTATATAATATTATAATAGGAAGACATTTAAAAATTATATTTATTGATTTTTTTAGTTCTATGATTTATGATGTGCTGATAGAAATATCAAATTTTTTACAAGGCATTTGTGTGGAAAGAAAATACTATGATGTATTAATTATACTGCAAGAAGATGTAGTTTTAATTTTATATATATTTGGGAAACAATCTCACTAGATTTCATTGATTTAAATGAAAATTTGATATTACCTTTTCCACATGATGAAAAATGTGGTGGATAATAAATTTCTGATGGATGTTACTATATAATAGATTCACAAATAAATTAAATGAAAAAGGAATTTAACAAAGTGTCGGTTGAAGGATCAATTGAAAAATATTTTTTTCAATAGGAATTTTTTTATGATCTCATTACTTTCAATATGAATATCCATAAATACATAAATGCTTGGTCAATAATGAAGAAAATTTTGATGATGAAATGGAAAATCAATTATCTTTTTTAATCAGACTAAATATTTCTTTTATGGAGTTATTGAAAGACATATTCCATTTAAAAAACATCACAAGGCTCATACATATGTTCTATCAATTTGTGAAGAAATGAAACTATTTCTAATATGAGTTATCCAATCACATATTCTATTATTATTTCAAATAAATTATTGTTATTATTTGTATATTATATTATAATCATATCTTGAAACAGTTTCCACATCTTATAGAAGCAACACTTTATGAAAATCAGAAAAATATTTTTCCCTTTTTATTTCAAAAATTGGTAACATAAATTGATTATGGTTTAACATATAAAATAAATATATTACATGGTATATTGATTATTGTTTTTTAAATTTTCAGGTATCAAAACATGTCGATAAAATTGATAATGGATTTTGTGTATTGACTAAACCACCATCCCAAATAGTTAAATATTATAATGAATATATGGTGAATGGTTTTACATTTCATTCACATGCATATAGGGATTCAAATAAATAATTATTAGTGGAGTTAGCAAGTAGGAAGAAATAATTGAACTGTATTATAATGGATATAACCACGTAGCTATGTTTACGTTTCATTGGTTGGATATTGGTAGAGGTTTGTGTGTTCTTCTTTATTATGGAATCACCGATATTAAATATAAAAGGCTTATTATAGTTGACTAACCATTTTAATTAAATCATTAGGTGCATAAAATATAATATGAATTTTATTTTGATCCTTTAAGAGAGATAATTGATTGGTTTAGTTTAATAAAAATGAAATCATAGGAAAATCAGTTTATCCAAAGTGAATGTTGTTCCACTGAAGTACATGGAATTGAAATTTTTTATGTGACTACTCGAATTCCATCTCTTCGATGAAGTGACACGAATATAGATGCGGACACCCTAATGTTATGGGTTGATGAACATGCTGATTTTGTTAATAAAACAAATGAATTTGAAATAGAAAGAGAAGATTAAGTTAAAAGTCATATGAAAATTTATGATAGTGAGGAGGAATATGAAGTTAATCAAACCATCATATATGAAGATGAGGATAGATAGAAATATTGAACCAATTAAATGTTGATTATATTCATATATAATATAGATAAATATATAAGAATTGTTTTTAATTTATACTAGAAATAGGCTTTTCATGTTTCATATGGTTGATGGCCATTTCTATGATCTGTTTCATGAGTTGGATGAGGCTACACTACCTAGTGACAAGCCTGATGAAACATCATCTGATCATCAAACTACAAGCAGTTCAGTGATGACTCGGAGTGGTCATGGTCTTATGTGATTGTTGATTCTTGAACCATCCCTGAGATACATCAACATCTTGTATTTCATGCACCAATGGAGATATATATTTAGTTTAGTATTTTAGTATATTTTTTTTATTAATTTTAATTAATATATTTATATAGAAATTATTTAATTATATGCTTTATTTTTTAATATATTTTTAAATATAAATATTTGATAGGGGAGTGGTATATTCTTGAATTATTTTTATAGAACAAGGGTGACATTAGATCAGAATCCCATTGATGTTTGTCACAACATGTTTGATCGTTGGATGGTATGTAAATTAATAATAGTTATTTTGAAACATATTTAATTAGTAACTTGAAATTATAAATTATTCATATGGGTTATGGTATCTAATCGATAATAGCATATATAATTTTATCTAAGAGTCATGGAAGGTGTGTATGCATGAGAATTTCTCTCAATGATCTCATAATATAAGGAGGAAAAAAATGTGGAAAGTGGGAGTCAAAAATTTTGATCAGTCTTTCTACACCTACTGACCAGATTACATCTCATCTCAGGTTTGGGGTGGATTGTGTTCATAATGTATGAGAGATGATTTTTACAAGAGATCGTCATAAGGGTGATATAACTTAGGGAGGAAAGATGTGACACTTCGATCTGTCGTCATACATTCAATATGCATCGATGATATATGGTAAGTACCTTTTTTTATAAAGTTATTATAACATTAAATGTGAAATATTTATTTTATACCAATATAGTTACCTGAAAATCATGATATTTCTGAGTTCATTTTTTATAAGGGGATGTACAATAATACTACCACTTGAGAGATTATAGGTAGTCTCCATTTTTATATTATGGTTCACACTATTTTTTTTCTAGTTTTAAAATTTACTAAAAATTATATTTTAACTATTTTAATATTAAATAAAAATTAATGGAGCAATATAAAGGTACGAATTCTTAGAAATACAATGAGATTCATGATGATAATGATGATTAGACCACCATTATAATAGTATTTGATTATGTATCATTGATACAAGTGAGTAAGTATGCCTTTGAGAATGTCCGAGTTGTTTCTACCTTCTCTAGATCGATGCCAGAGAGTTATTATGATATTGATGTGATCTCTTCATTTAGCTTGAGGGTATATCATGGGGAGTTATCATCATCCACATCATCATATGAGGAGCATTTTTGATCCCATGGTGAGATTATTGAGACCATTTTCATGGAGAAGGAAGAGCTATGTCAAAAATAGCGGTAGTGGAAGGAGGAGATGCATCAATGGTAGGAGTTGCCACTCAAGAATATGATGGAGTACATGTGACATCTGAGTCATGGTTTGGGGATTCAGGTTCATCCACCATGTCTTCCAGTTGATCCCCTCCCTCAATGGATTATGTATTTTTTGATAAAAACTTAATATAAATTTATTTTCAATTTTTTTATTAATTCATATATATTTACTATTCTATATAGTATGTATTTATATTGCTTAAAATTATATATATATATATATATATATTATTATTTAAATTTTTTTTGGGAAGATGCACCGATTGATCCCCTCACCTCACAAAAGTGTATTTTATATATCCTAAGAAATTATTTTGGATGAGATACCTACCCATCAAAATTTGTGTTTTTGTGATGACCCATTACAAAAAAATAGGGATCTGTCTTTCTACAATGGGTCATTTTTAGGGGGTCCCACATCAAATACATCAATTTACATTTGTGTATGTTTATAATTCCATATGTTAATATATTTATTAGAATAAAATATTCTATTATTTAACTATACACAATGCTTATGATGCTTTTCACCCCTAATTATATTTATGCTCAATTTTGGAAAGCCTCATTTGAATTTCTTTTAGTGGATTCTTGAAATGTCTCACACACTCTATCATTTACCTTATGTCATTGAAAAAATGTTTATGTGTCTGAAACGTTTTTTGGATATATAGATTCAAATTATATAGGTAATTTGGATACCCACATGGCCCTCACATGTAATGTATGAATTCCCTATTTGAGCCTAATTTCATTGAAGTGTAATTTGAAATCTATGGTAGGCCAATCCATCAATGAAGCCGAGTACAAAACCTAAACTATTGTTATTAAAGTAGAAATTTGGCTGAATGGATTTCTATATAAACACAATTTAAGAAGTTAAATAATAAATTTATATTTTTATAGATGATATTCCTCACCCTATTCCAATTTTTCCATGGTAGGTCTTAGAATATTTATATTAAATTAATGTTCATTATATATTTCATTATATTATGAATTTTGTGTGACAATAAGATACACACTAATAATATGGTAGCCAACAATTTTATAGTGTAAATGAAATTATCTAAATTCAATCACTACATAAGTTTATTGAATTAGGGTCCCATTCAATAATGATATAAGAAATAACAACACCAAGTTACATAAAAAAATGGTGTATATATTTTATTTCTAGTTTTAATATGAGAATTGTCTCACATTTTTTTCTTCCATTTATCTAGTAATGCACCAATGAAAAATTATATTATTTTTTTGTTATGGTCAATATCAATTTACTGGTTTGGGAATTCTGTATAATTATTTCGGGCCTCTTTATATATTTTAATTTGGATCATCCACTATCCAATGTTATTCACATCCATAGTATGTTTTTATGGACATAATTAATCCTTTGGATTTGTTTATTGTTATTTATTATATAAAAAGGAATTTGAATTTGGGGTGTCAATTAAAACACCTTATCTCACTCAGGTGGCTCACATTTTTCAACGATGTGACTGTGGAATCTTATTTTTGGATTTTCCATTTCAAGGTATTTTGGTTTTCAGTGTTTTTTATTAAACACAGTCCTCCATCAATTCAAATCATTAATTTCATTTTATTCATCATTTTTGGATTTTAAATTCATTATGGCCTTGGAATCCCTAGGTTCATGGAATGTTCTTCTTCAATACAGAAAAAATATTTATGCCTATTTTTTTCTATGTTCCCCCTAGATGACATCCTTCCATTTGATGTGTGGATAAAATCCTCATCGAAGATCCACCATTCTTTAACAAGACACGATCCTCCACCTACATTTTCTCAGAGGATATATAATGGATTCCTTAAGAGTAGCATCAAGATAATAGGATCAACAAACCCTAAATCTGGTGTTGCATTTTCTTCTATCCCTATTATTCTGATATAAAATTCATTTATTAAAAGAGATTTTAATTTTTCATTTTCATATTAAGAATGATATTTGTAAATCATGTTTGATCTTTAATAAACCATTTGTGTGGGTGGTGTTATTAACGTGCACGTAGGATCCCAATGGATCTAAACCATGATAAATCCCCGCATTGAATGATTAATTATTTTTTCATGATTTACATAATTTCTACTTGTCTAATAGACCATATTTTTAATACTTCTTTTTTGTATTTCATCGTTGTCGGATTGAATTATTTTACATTAACCATAATTCTAAAACAAACCATTTATCAAATATTCTAGTACATTCTTAGGGGTTTATCTCTTTGATTGTCACAAGAGAGTAAACTAAAAAGGTAATAAGTATAACATAGTTTTTTCCTTGCATTGACAACATTGATAAAGTGTTGATAACCTCAAAACCTTTCACCTTTTATTTAGAGAATGTAATTTCTTCCCCCAATACCTTTTTCTTAATAAAATTTGAATGGTGTTTGGAGAATCAATATGTTTCCCCCCATACCTGTAAAAGTAAACCCATACCTTATCGTAAAAAATTCTCTATAACTCTCCTCCCATTTTAGATCCCTCCATCGCAAAAAAAACTACCTGTTTTTTCTCCATTCCCAACTACTCTTTTGGAAGCGTAAAATGAGGGAAAAATTTTGCATGCTTTATTTAAAGTTATGTTTTAAATTTTTTTTAAATTTCTTTTTATTTATTTTGTTGATTAGTTTTTAGTATATTTTTTATTATTTAATTTACATAGTTGTTTAGTTAATAGGATGTAATTTGTTATGAATTGTTAATACTAATGACTAATTATATATAATTGAATAAAGAATATTTAGAAATTATTTAATAATTATTCATAGTTAGTTATATATTAATTATTATATATTGATTATTATTTAATATCACTTATTAGTTTCTAATGTGTAGTAAAAAATATTTAACAAAAAAGTAACTATTAATTAACTAATAAAAAATTAAAATTAATTTCAAAATTAATATTAATTAATGAATGATTAATGAAAGATTAACTAATGATTAAGTAATTATTAATTCACGAGTAACTAATGGTTAATTAATGATTATCTTATGATTAATGAATTCATAACTAATAATTAACTAATTATTAACTATTAATTAACTATTTTTTTGATTGACTTAGAATGAATAATTAATGATTGACTAACGGTTAACTAATGACCAAGAAAAGATTAAATAATGTATATCAAAATATTAACTTATGATTCAATAAATATTAACTAAATATTAAAAAGTTATTTACTCATGTTTAAATAAGAATTAATCAATAATTAACAAAAAATTAATTAAAATTTAACTAGAAATTAACTAATAATTAACTACTAATTAGATAATGATTTATCAATTATGAAACATTAATTAAAATTAAATAATAAATTAATAAATAAGTATTAACCAGCTATTAAATTATTATTATTTAATGATTATACAATGATTAAATAATGATTAACATTATATTGACTGAGGATTAATTAATTCTTAACCAATAATTAACTAACAATTAAATAGAAATTCAATAATGGTTAACTGATAATTAAGTAATAATTAACTAATAAATTTTTGTTAATCAAAAATTAATCAGCTAATATCTAACTATTAATTAACTACTTGTTTGATACTAATTGACTATTCATTAATGAATAATTATTTAATGATTCATGAATGATTAACTAATTATTAAATTATAATAAACTCCTCATTAACTACTAATTAACTACTTTTAACTAGTGAATGAAATAGGATTAACTAACGCTTAACTAATAATTAATTAAATATTAACTAACTATTTATTAATTAGTGATTAACAATTGATTGAAGAAAAATTAACTAATGATTAATTATTGATTAAATAATGATTGGAAAATGATTATATAATTATTAACAAATGGTTAACTAATGATTAACAAATAATTCACTATTGTCTAACTAATGATGAACTTAAGACTAACTAATTATTAACATAGGATTAACCAAGGCTTAAAAAATAAGGAACTACTAATTAACTCACAATGAACTAACAATTAACAAATTATTTGACTATATTAAAGTAATAAATAAATACTAATTGAATGTTAATTAATTATTAATTAGATAATATGTAAAAAAAATAAACAATTATTAAACTATTAATTAATTAAAATTTAAATATTAATTTACTATTCATAGATATATGATTACCGAATGTCTAATTAATGATTAAATAATAATTAAATAATGATTAACAACATATTAAGATACAATTAACTTATGCATAACTAAAAAATAGTTAACAAATAACTTTTAGCTAACGAATAACTAACTAAAAATTGAATCTCAAATAACTAGTCATTAACTATCGATTAACTAATGAACATGTAATCATTAAATAGTGATTAAATAATCCTTAAACACTCAATAAATAATAATTAAAAATTTATTAATTTATAATTTTCTATTGATTAACTAATGAGTATCTAATCATTAATTTTTGATTAAGTAATCACTTAATATTAACCTACTATTAACTAATTAATTATTAACTTATTTAAAAATAATAACTATATTACTTACTAAAAATTAGGAGAACACATATAATAACATCATTTAAAATAATGAACATCACATGTTTTAAAAAATATCAAGACATTCATTCATTCAAAACACAAATAAGACTAGAACATACGCAAGGTATTATTCTGATTACCCCATGATAGAAACTAGTTTCAATGTATCAGAACATATTTTTTCGGACTCATTTCACCCTTGAATAAAAAATAAAATCAATGATACTATAACTAAATAAAATTAAGTTGCAACATACTAAGGAAGAAACTTGGGACTAAATATTAAAGGAAGTATCACATACATATGTGTTAAGTTGAATATAAATTAGTGAATTAAAAAAATCACAGACATCAAGGCTAAAGACGAGTTGACACATTAATATCCTGATGAGACAAAACATGAAATACATCCTCAAAAGACAAACCATGTGATATCACATTTCCCCTAACATAAAAATAATGGATATAATAATAATAAAATTCCACTTAATTCACGGTTCACATTCCCATACCAGTGTCTTACAAAATAGAGTCTACATATTCTCAATGGACAATGAATGATGTGATTAAAAAATACTAGAATAATACCACCATGAATATATGTAAATATATTATAAATTAAAATAAATAAGTCTATCTCAAATACTCGTTTTTCAAAATCATGTTCACTTTTAAAATAAGTTCACCTGAAAAAAATCTTTAGAAATCCCATTGGGTTTTCTTAAAAAGTAATCTTTCCAGAATCATGGTAAACAAGGCTGAAACCATCCCAACCAACCCAACTAGTATAAAAATTATTATTGAATCCATTTAATTCATAATAAAGATCAATATTTCATCCATAATTACATGATCGAGTATTGGAAATTTGGCATTAGTACAAGGAACACCATTTTTTTTAAAGGGTTTGAAACAAAAATTCATGCACACAACATCATTGTGTAACAAAATAATGACAAAGTGGAAAATCACAAGGAATAACACAACCGCACAAAGAGATATAATAATTAAGGTAAAATAGATAAAATAATCTTAGTATGATTATTTTTCATCATGGTCTCTGACCATAAATCTATAGTCTGGCTTAGTCACAAAAATACCATTTTTAGATGATTTAGAAATGATAAAAAGTTGGAATCTTTCTAAGTATTCAATGATAAAAAATATCTAAAAAACTCTCATAGTCCCTTGGTCAACATTTTGGATGCTCATTTTTTTCATCATCATGAAGGGATCTGATGGTTCCTTGAACAACACCGTAGAAGCTTTTTTGATATTCGTCAAAAAATACTCTCCCAGTTCAATCAAAAACATACCCTATCTAGTACAAGTAATAAAAAAAGAGTCTAATTCCTTTGTCACTATACAAACACCCAGGTACCCCCATGTTCTACTCAAAGAAAACACAATAAACATTCTCATGTTCTACCACACAAAATAAATTACAAATTCCAAAATCAATAAACTCAATTTACTATATAAAAATAAAAACATACTCAAGGTAAAACATGGTCTTTTAAACAATAAAACCATCATCATGTTAAAAGAATTTTTCAAAACATGACATTAAATTCTATTTAAAAACATAACTACCGAATATAATATAATCTTCTTAGATAAAACATCATAAACAACTGATGCCCAAAATAATTGAACACTTTACACTATGTGATAACACTTTTAAAGAAATATCAAAACCACATATTAAAAGAACTAAATCTCTTCAATCCACTTTATAAAACACATGTATTTCATTAAAGACAAAAAACATTGAAAACCCACATTAAGGAATGCAATTGACAATATATATCAATAAATCACATCAAGCATGGATAAATCATAACTAATAATCAAGTTAAAATAAATTTGACAAGAAAACCAATAAAACTAATAATCAAAGGATACTTATAGAAAAATTCCTAAAATAGATAAACCATCCATGATATCATTCTAAAAGATATCACCTTTTATGAAAACCACTTGATCTAAGAAGTATATATCCTTATTGAAATCTAGGAAAATAATAAATCAACTAGGATTAAATACAACAAGACTGAAGGGTAGAGGATCCATATCCATGGGGATAGGGTTATTCATGATATATAGAAGCAATGAGGTCAACATAATTAAATTCTATAAGGGAAAAAATTACCAAAAAAAACGTATGAATTGGATAGACTACACAGATTTGATTCATGGTTTGGAAATCCATGTTCCAATTATGCAAGAGATACTATCTTCCCAAACACAACAACACACAATTTCTATAGAGACCAAAACTATTAGGCCAACCTTTCTTATAATGTGAAAAGTTCATTTGCCCAAACCAATATCCCTACATAGGTAGGAAAATCACGTGTCCATCATACTCTATGGTTTGTATCACTTGAAAGCGATATTTTCAACCCCAGAATCCTAGAAACTCCAATTGTGAAAACGATGTAAAATAATAACCCAACTACAATATGCTAGTGACCAAATCAGTGTCACAAACCCCCCAACATTCCACTTTCTACACAAAGAAATTAAAAGGACATGATAGAAGTAAAAAAAGATTCACAAACAACTTCTCATCAAATGTGATGAGATGGATGATAAATATATAGATAATACCCATTGAATAAACTCCCAAATACTAATGATTCCTCTATAGCTATACTTAAAGTGCATATAAATATTTTATGCCTTCAAATAACACACAACAATGATCATTATTACAATAACCTAAGGGGAATGGATATTTTGATCAGGTCTCCGCACCATTTATAAATTTTATAACTTTTGTAACTAAATGGAACACAACAATTGAAGACCTATATTATTGGAATGAATATCCAAATAGTTCTCCAGAATACATTTGAAACACTGATGAATTGATTCTCATTTCCTTAAATGAAAACACAACCTTAATAAACTCAATACCAACATGTTCAATCCATCTGATAGCTGAATAATCACCTCTACATCAAAAAACATAATATAATTCCATGATAGGAAATGATATTGTTTCTCCACCTATATCATCATACTCTTTGGGTAAACTAAAACAACAAATCAGAAACCATACCCTGGAAAACTCAATAATGTTGGAACCACGGGGATCTCAATAGACTGAAGAAAATATCTATACTAATTACCCATGGAAAAACCCAATGGTCTCTCATTGCCCCAAAAATAAGAAACTATCCTTGAAAAGGGCATGACATAAGAAACAATTTGAACCAAAAATGGAATGAAATCAAAAAACTGAAGCATACATAAAATCTCAAAATCCAAAAAGGAATCACACAATATATAAGGTATGAAATGAAACTAGAATATTTAATAATATCTAATATACACACTTACATTCATAAAATGATATTATTTTTATTAAATGAAAAAAATATATTTTAAATTCATTTTTCCTAGGAGTCATCCCCTTTTATAAAATAAATCCTCTTTATCATAAAAAAATTAAGATAAGAGTCTAAATTTTTTTTCACACTTAAAAACTAAAAAATAAGAACTTTTTGTTACAAAATTAACTTGGAAAACTAAAACCCATTTTTCCTCTATTGTATTTGTTTTGAAAAATCATCTCACATAAAAAAAGTTTCTTTTCAAAATCACTGTATATATTACTTACATTAATGAATTTGAATGTGAATCAAAACACCACTCATATAATATTTGGTAATATTCCTTCTAAAATAAACATACCCACTCAATGGATCATGAAAAACATAGTTGAAACAATGAAATAATGATATGGGATATAAAAATGGAAAAAATGGAATCTCCAAGAAATAAAATATTTTATATCAATGCATTATTGGAAACCTTTTAAGATCTAATTGGGTCAAACACTCAACCACTCCATTTAAGAAAGCTTCCAAAGTGTCAAATGAGCCTTTATCAATAGAATCAAAATGAGAAGTCACATTTTAATGGTTTAAAGTACCACTCTAACCATTATTTTAAAATCAATATCATTAAATCAATTTGTAAAAAATATCCCAAAAAAACATCACAAAACCATTTTAAGAAAAATTTAATGACCCCAAACGTTTTCATTTAAAATTATCAACATGGCCAAAAACTACTTTTAAAGTATCCAATAACCGAACTATGTTTAAATTATTTTAATAAATTACACTTAATTTAGAATTTTTTTCATAAAAAAACAAACAACACTTGTATTTTTAATTCATCACTTACATCTCAAAGAAAAAAATTCAAAAGTTGAGACCCACACTCCCACTTTATTTCATGAAATAAATAGGGTCAAACCCCATTTAAAATATAATATTCACATTAAATATATTTTTAACACATAGAACTATTTTTAAATTGAATCCCCCCAGGAAATAATAATGGAATACCAATTTTTATAACATTAATATTTTTATCATATTGAATAACCAAATAACCCATAAAAATGGATTCTACCTAACAATTGCGGAATTATAAAACTATTGATCACTCAAAGACGTGTAATAATGAAAAGGAAAATAAAAAAAACTAATAAATATTCATGGAATCCTAAGTTACATATCATATCAATGAATAAGAACACCCACAACATTCATCAAATAATCCTCCAAATCCATTTATAGTCAGTAAATCATGAAGAAAAAAACAAGGTTAATTCCATAAAAATGAAAAAAAATAAAAAAAATGAGAACTCCTAGAAACATCGATCCATTTTCTTTCAAGATAATTTTTGGAGGTAAATAAAAAACATTCAAGAAATGATCCAATGTACTAAAGATACTAAATAAAATATGTGGTCCCATAATAAAAGGAATTAATCAAAGAACTCATTTCAAAAAAATAGTTTGAAAAAAATAAACATGCTTTGAACATATCCTTTGGATGTACAACCATGACCCTCCTGACTAAAAAATCATTTAAAACAAGGACCAACCTCATTAGTTTCCAAAAATATTTCCCAACATTTCAAAAAAGGAAATGCTCTACCTTATTTAAAAAATATTTATTTTTCTCCAAATATAATACCTTAAAATATTTCACAGCCCTTAAAATATACCACAAATTTTAATTTTTATTAGTCTACATTTCATAATTAATGAAATAAAAAAACTTATTTTTTGAAATGAATAACCTCATTGAAAAGACATATAAATTAACAAATTATTAAAAATATACTTTGAGATTTTAAATTCTTCATGAAATTACTCTTTTAAAATTAGAAAGTTTTTACACAATTTTTTTCCTTGATTCACTTTTTACAACCATTCTAAAATCTATATTTAATTTACAAAGCCAATAAACATTCGAAACTCACCACAAAATGGTTTTCAAAAAAAATACCACATGGAATTCCTCTCTTCCTTTAGAAAATACATTTTTCATTTGAAATTTAAAAGTTCCAAAACGAGAATCTCATGTTCACCGACACACATAAAAATAAATCCACATGAAACCAAATTAATTTTCATATATTACCCTAATTAAAAAACTCTTATAGACTACGAATGGAATAATCCATTAAAATAAATCTAGGAAGAAATAGAGGAAAAATAATTTGGGGGGAGAAATATATTTTTACACAGCATTCCAACATAGGGTAAAAAATTATATGCCAACTATGTAATAGGAACTTCCATGATCATAGAACATTTCAACATAGACACCACATAGTTTACCAACCCTTATATTCAAATCATGTAAATATGGTATACTAAACAAATCCTTCAAAACAAAAAATGTACCATTCAATAACTAATATACTCAATGAAGATCAAAGCACCACCACAACATATAAAATACCATCAACAAATATAAACATAAAGTCAAGATAAAGAAACAAACCTGATTCACCCATGAAAACTAATGGTTCAGTGTGATATAGATGCGAGGATTCCCTTACCCGTAAACACAACCCAAGTCCCAACAAAATTCATAGTCTCAAAACTACCCAAACACACTAAAAATAAAAATTGGGTAGGCTCTAAAACATTTTTTATTGAACCAACCATGTAAATACATCCATTAGACACATGAACCAGTCTGAAACATGCCTAATGTGTATTCCTGATTCCTTGAGATAAAAACTAATACTAGGGTCTCATAACATAATATTTGGGAATTATTTCACCCATGAATTAGTAATCAAATAATTTACACTATAACTACATCAGAGTAGACACTATTAAAAAAGGAAGTAATTGGAGACTAAACAATAAAGTCAATATCACATACATAACTAGGAAAAATACCGTAAATTAATAAAAATCAACTCCACACAAACATCAAGGATAAAGAAAATATGATACATGTACATCAAAATGAGAAAAAACATGAATCATATCCTCTTGAGATAAACCTTCTTATACCATTTCACCTACAATAAAGAAACATCGAGTGGGGGAAATAAATAAGATTCAATAAATAAATTGTTCAGTTTCCCCAACCGTTGTCCTATAAAAAATCTTTAGAATATACTTAATGACACATGTTGAATGTCAGAAAAATCATAGAATGATATCCAATGAATATATTTAAGGTTTTTATCAATGAAAAACAATAAATATAGTTTGAAAAATACTCAAAACAGTGTTCACTTTTAAAAACAATTTTAGTTGAACAGAATCCTTTGAAATCACTTTATTTTTTCTCAAAATAGTAAATATTTTCAAAATAATATAAAGTAGTGATAAAATAAAGAAATGAAATAACCCAAACAAAAACATGATCAATTCAACCAAATAGTGAATAAACTCGAGTATAAGGAGAAAAAAGGGCCAGGAGGTAGTAAATCATGCTCCTAAAAAATTATTATCAAATAAACTTGTCAAAAACAATAAAAAAAGGCTCATTACAAAGCTGGGTGTGCATCTCCCCACTAAAGTCCATCTGTACCAGACTGGAACTATAACATGGTAATACAAAGGAAAAACTGGAACTAACCTCCACAATGGGTCTTTTAGAAAGATCATCAACAAACTAGTTTTCCTATCTTTAAACGTTAGATATATAAAGAGAGATTGACTTAGAAATATGAAGACAAAAAATCATTAGAGACAACATTCTCCATGTTACATTGCTTGACAATTTTTGAGAGTTTGCATAGAAATAGATGTGTACAACTCTATCTAGAATTTATGCTGACCATAGTGGAATGCATATGTTATCTCCTTTTTTTCATGGCATATAGCCCCCACTTAAATTGAAAACCCATTTCCAATAAAGTGGAAAAAGCAGTCCCTAACGAAGCCTCGATGGGTGCGAAAAATGACACCATCGACAACAAAACCAGGTGTAATATAGACCACCCCATAAATATTTACCTTACGAAAATCAGGGGTTAGTGGAATCCATCAGATTTATGTCACCACATGTGGTTTACTAGCGCTGCCACTAACACCATGTGACCTTAAGACAATATGGTCTGAAAAATCATTATGCATTTCTCTAGTTTGAATCATAGAAGCATGTCTGATACTACGATGAATAGATTAGATGTCATCATAGAAAGAGGTATTGTGGTGGTTAAATATCAGGTTATTCTGTGCCTTCCATGTACATGATAAAATAGTGACTTTCTCTATGAGAAAGATGGATTTCACCTGGTCTCTATAATTCACCTTGAAAACCAAAGTGAGCAGCACCTAAATGGACAAGAAGCTGAAGCAGCACCGAAATATGACCTTCACATAGATCTACAACCTGATGGTAAACATGAAACAATAATACAAATGTTGAAAAGACACCACAACACTAAAGAAAAATTAATATATCGGTGCAAGATGTAGCCCAGTCTACTAACGAAGGAACTTATTAGGAAGCCGCAACTTCTATATTTTCCATACAAGAGGTGAATCATTAAGGTAATTAAACTATTTTCTAAATCCATCCACCCATGAAGTGATCCCAGGTAAGGTACCACATTAAAACTTATAACATTATTAGCTGGAAAACTTCCCATCAAGAGAAAGCATCCAAAACAATATGTAACGGTCTAAATACTCATATTTGGATATCACCATATGAAAATCACTAAGCAGAATATCAGGAGCATTCAGATTACCTTAAATTTGTGATATAGAATGATTCTCCAAGAATGAATATATAAAAATATTATCCTTAATAGGACAAGACAACCAATGGATATTTGAACAGTTTAATTGAGAATTTGTACAGACCAACCATTTGGAGTGATCCATGATATTTGAGTAAGTCATCTTGATCAAAGGACAAATAGAGGATTCCATGTATATATCATACCCATTGTGCAGCTTGTCAACAAATCTGGTAACTAGAAACTCCACTGAGAAATCAGGAAATGAAATAATCCTCCATGTAATGTTTTGAAGCAATGTATCACTGAAAATCTGGATGTAGTTAGTTCTCATTCCCCCTATACCCTCAGATTTTATAGACTCCTTCTAGTAAACCATGAAAATATTCCATTAATAAATCAAACTAGTCCAAATAAAATTATTTATCCTACCACTAAACTCCTTAACAAAGGCCCTAGGACATCTATATAATGGGATATAGTTCACAAACATTGAGGTAATAATAGAATTTACCAGACAAACTCTACCTTCCTGAGACATATTCTTCCATTTCCAACATTCTAATTGATTGGTAATTTTCAAAGCAATGATCTCTATGTGTAAATAATTCACCCTACCCTGAAAGTGAGGAATTCCAATATTAGTGAAGAGAAAGGAATTTCTATTCACTCAATGTATCTGATAAACCTTGTTCTACTTTGAAATGATAATTACTTATCTAAAAACAACAAAGGGCTTATCATAACTAATTACCTACCCTGAAACCTCTTCATAGTGTGAGAAAATGTTCTTAATATAAGAGATGGTTTTTCTATCATCTTTAAAAAATAACAAGATATCATCTGCATAAAACAAGTGAAAGTGTGAACATCAATTCCATCCATCTCTCATTCTATGATACAATCCAGTATTAACAAGGTCATTAAGGAACCAAATTAGATAGTCATTGACAATGTAAAATTACAATTCAAATAATTGATCACCCTTACTGACCAATCTTTATTAATAGAAGAAACCCCTCGAGGACCCATTGACATGAATTGACTACATGGAACTTTTCAATATGGAGCATACCATACCAATAAACCTTGGCGAGAACCCATGCATTTTTTGGATTGCAAAGACGAAATCCCACATTATTCTGTCAAAGGATTTCAAAATCTCAAACATTAAGGACATATTACTATCTTTAACATTCCTATTCATAATATTAACACATTCTAAAGCCATGAAAATGATATTCTATACGTTTCTTCCAGGGAAAACCCCAATCGGTTTTATTCAGATAATGTGCTTGGAAACCTCACCATACCTGCGAGCCATGATTTTACTAATTACCATTGGTATAGAATTTCCAATACTAACAGGCCTGAAATCCTTAATATTGAATTCATTACCTTTCCATGAAATTAGAGAAATTAAATTTAAATTCATCCTAAACGAAATTGATGAATGATGAAATAACTACCTCACAACATTTATCACCTAAATCTAAATAATTTCATAGTAGAACATAAAAAATTTGATAGTGAAGCCATCAGGGCCGAATAAACATTCTATTTTTAAGGATATAAGGGTATCATGTATGTCCTTTGAATTATGGACCTCATTTATGATTTTATTTTGAAAATAATCAATTCTTGAATCAAAGAACTTCATCTGTTTTTCCAAATTATCCTATCAAGAATCTGAATATTTCTTTTCAAAGTATCATGTCACAACATTTTCTAAGTCATTTTTAGAATTAAAGAAGCTCTGATTACATTTTTAGAGCATTAAGACTCATCTTAACCTTCTACTCTCAATGCATAAAATGA
Source organism: Viscum album (assembly GCA_963277665.1). Classification (NCBI taxonomy): domain Eukaryota; kingdom Viridiplantae; phylum Streptophyta; class Magnoliopsida; order Santalales; family Viscaceae; genus Viscum; species Viscum album. The sequence continues at coordinate 1,213,980,164 of OY728130.1, forward strand.
ATGAAATGTGAATTAATATCTCCCTCCTTCAACAACCTAATGTTAAACCGATTATGAGAGAGGATCTTTTTGAGGTTCCAGAGATTATCCTAGATTTCATAATCTTGTATATCATCTTGAGAGGGTGTATCCTAAAACATATTACCTTACTGATAAGTGACAAGATGGGATTCCTCCTCTTTAGTTTCACTGTCATGAGTGTAAAATTACAGTTTACTCTATTCTTTCAATCGGGCCTTAACAATCTTCACCTTGCTAGTTAAAATGTGCAATGGAATTTCGAGAAAAATAATTTTCTAGGACTCTATAATTACTTCCCTACAGCCTGACACAACTAACCAAGAATTATTGAATTTAAAATGGAGGGGTATGACCTCAATTTATAAAAATAGATATCTACTAGAAGAGGGTTATAATCAGAGTGAAGTCTGGGAAGAGTCAAAGTAGAAACATCCACTGCATCACCTCTATCGGCCACTTACACAAAGCACCTATCCTTCTTACTATACTGCCTTCAATTTGAGCTTTACCTACTCCAAGTAAAATCAACACAATATACGGATAATTTGACCAATACACATTGATCAATGAAAGAATATAACTCATTGGCTATGGCTCTATAGAAATTAGTCCGAATTTTTTCCCTCCAGCCTCAAGATAGAATTAAAATCTCCAAGTACAATCTAGAAGGTAGACAAGTTCTCAGTAGTGGAGACCAAATTTCACCAATTGTTTCTTCATATATTGTATAAATTGAGAGGATAAAAAACATAACAAAGATATAATTGGATTAGAAGAAACAAGATAGGGTCATCCACTGATGATCATTATAGAAAGAATAAATCATGTCACTATTTTGTTTTAAAACCCACAAGTATTTTGTGATAGTCTATAATTGATTATTCACAAAAAGGAATACATAAATTGCCCAATTTTAAATCCACCCATCTATAAAACATCATTTTTGGTTCTATAATTCCATGTAGCATAGTATTGTTGGTCATAATAATATGCATAAGGTTTTTTACCATGGTAGAGTAACCTAACCCATAGGAATTCCAAAAGAGGTCCTTTGTGGATTAGAAGACCAAAACCTAGTGAAAGGACCATCATAACATTGTTTTATTCCATAATCTATTAAACTAGATTCAGTTTCCACTATATAAAGAGAGAAATGTTCAAACCTCTCTTGCTCAGGTAAGGAAATAACGATATCACCCAATTAAGGGAGTTCGATGCTAAGAGAGGTGAAGTAGTTATCGAAAACAGTGGGGATTAATAGCAAGGTAGTAGGTGATTTATTCCTAGAAACCATAGATAGTGGGAGATAGGAGAATGAAATTGAATTCTTCCAATCATCTTCTTCCATTACATAGGGCTTCTTCAAGGGAGGACTTTGCATACAACTGATTAGTTTGGAAACACTCTCCTTAGGGAGATCATGTGCCACCATCTATTGAGGAGCATCATTCTGCATTGATTCTTGTAAGTCCGGAATAGCACCAGAACAACCATCCTTATCCATTGACCTGATGGATTCCTACTCAGTCTGGACTTGGCCATCCTCCAGATTAGTAGTCAGACCATGATCAACATTTTCTATAGCAATTTGGGCATGTTCGATCCCAACACTTTGAGCAACATCTGAAATATCAGAAAGTAACCCAGTAGTGGTACCATTATCAGATACAATAAGTGTAGAAATATCACACCTTACACTCGCATTATTATTCTTATCAAATTCTATAAAATAATAAATATCACACATTACACCAGAATTTTTATCCTTATCAGCATCCACATGAGTATAATTTAAACCATCTATTTTTCTAGATGCTTTCAAATTAGAAGGACCTGAGCCAAAAGGAGGTGCCATTTCCTTACCAAGATTTCTCCTATTGATGCTAGCATTATGCCACCTAATATTACAGAAGGTACCTAACTTATTCCTATTACATTCATATATACTATGCCCAAAGAGGTGAAAATTCAAGAAGAACTTTTGTTTCCTTTCATAACCAATATCGAGTTTAATACTGTCATCCCTAGTGGGGAAAACAACTTCTTCCACTATTTTTGGGGACATATCCACCTCTACAAGGATCCTAACACAGTTCCTAGAACATGGATAATCAATATTCCTATCAAGTATTATAGGATTACCTAAACATGAAGCAATATCCCAAAGGATTTGTGGGTTCACGTATACCCAGATAAGGTTGTAAAATCATATTCAGAATTGGGTAAATGTGTTCTTAATAGTTTTGGGATCAATGTTTCTATCCCATTAATGGATGTGGAGAAACATAGGTTATAGAAGAGCTGAACCTAAGCCCCTGGGGATTCTTTTACATTTATATTATGGGAAACAACATGATAAAAACTGTTCACAATAGCGGTAATATTCTAATCATTGATACCCCATATCACAAAAATCATGTTGGATATATCATTAAACATCCAAGGTTTACCCCCTTTTAGATTCACAAAATGGGAAATGATTGAAAACATACAATGCTTCACACTCTCTTCAACATCATCTTGTTTTGTTGATATGTGTATTATCCTACCTTTTCTAATAATACTTCATAAAGGAGCCAATTCATAGTTCAAGAAAGATATATTGCCAGCATGTTTGGCCACATCTCCAAATCTTTATATATATACTGTGCCTTATTTAATAGGATTCGAATGAATAGACCTATGTTTAGAGTAGAGGATAAACAAATTCGTATTCCTTATCCACTCATCAATATACACATCATCCTCATCATTCTTTCCATACATATCAATTACTGGGCACGAATCCAAATCACCCAAACTAGGCTGTTGGCCCTTCTCCTCTCATTGTGTTGCCATCCCTAGATTATAAATACAACCATCATTGCATGATCAAGTAATTAAAAATTATCCTAATCATAAGAAAAATAAATATTTTAAAAAATATTTAAAAAATAAACACTGGGAAATAATGTTAATTTAAACTAAAAATTGATAAATATGGCATAATAACATGGTATAATAAAACCATAAATGACACTAAAATCATGAATAAAAAATATAAAAAATCAATAGAGTATAAGTAATATGGACAATGGGATTTAACCATAAGAATATAGTGTCATGTGGTATAAAAGAACCAATTTCTATCCAGGTATAAAGGTATAACATATTGAAAGATCTCTCGGTTTTCCCTGGGACCAAACATCCAAGACCCCTCTTCTTCACTTTTTCAACATTTTGGAAGATTTTTTAGTCTTACTCCTCAAAGGATCTCCCAGTACCTTGAAAAAAACATGGATTAATACTCACCATTCAACCACAAAGGATTTCTCAGTCCCTCAAAAAATATACCCTAGTTATACCTTTTCATAGGATGAGGTTCAAATTATTTAGTCCCCAAACACATGCCCATGGTCTCCCATGTGCTACTCAATTCCAAACACACAAAACGACAACATTTTCCAAAAAAAATTATATCAAAAAATAACTAATAAACCATCTTTCCCATATTACAATAACACCTATCTCATAAAAAACATTCCCATTTTAAATATAAATCCCACCTTAATGAAAAACAATTCTTCAAAACTAATCATTACAATTCATTTAAATCCATATGTTGTGGTCATCACATGATCCATTTTATAACATTTTAATAATCCATTGATGAAAAAAACATGTAAATAATTTTAGACAATGTGAAACATCTTTTAAAAACACATTAAAACCCACCATGATAACCACTATATTTGATGAGGAACAGTATATACAAACATGATAAAAACAATGAAAAATAAATAAATTTACCAAGGTTGAAGTGGAGATGCTCTAATGCTAAGGGTAGAGGACTAAAAATGATAGGGAGTTGAAATATGGCCAAGAAGAGGTAATAACATCAATGAAATAATAGATAATTGATAAAATAATCTAGATATACTACATGGTTTGGCAACATAGATAGGAAAACCGCACACTAGTCATATGGGAGTAATTGAATCGCCTAACACATGGCCACATTGTCTCTCATAAGACCCCCATATTAGATAATAATATTCTTAAACTATGAAAAAGTTAATTTTTTCCAAACAAACACCCCCATTAGGTGAGATATATGGTTAGGTAAAATGATTTCCAACAATACATTATGGTCTTTTCCCCAAAAATAAGATTTTCAACCACTGGAAGCTAGGAAACTCCATAATTAAAACATGTTAAATAAAAACCGAACTAAGGTATAAAAATGGCTCTATAGGTGTTACATCACACTTCTTCCACATTAATGGCTACATAAAAATTCCTTGTAGTGAATATTTTCTATCAATTAATTAATAATTTAAATATTCATTGGTTATAATAGTATTGAAGTCCCAGTATATATTTTTAAAGGTGGATAAAGGATCTAGTGGATATTAAATTAGGGGTAATATCCCTATAATGGGTGTATTGGGTATTACCTCATTCTTCACTCTATACAAAAAAGTGGTCAAATTATATAGTTATTTTGACTCTCCTAGTGTATCTACTTTGGATGTTTTACATTCAATTCACTTAACCAAACTAACACTAATTAATATCATTATATAAATTTTATAATATTTTTGATGAGTCTTAATATAAGTGAAAATAATATAAAACATTAGTAAAGAATGAGTGTTATTTTTTGTAATGACATAAATGTACAGAAACTACAAGTGGATACGAGATCTTGCATTGATGTGCCTAAAGTTAATAACCCTAAAAGGGGTGTATTGGGTATTAACATAATCATCAATCTTAATATAAAAAATAAACAGACAAACACATCAATTTTAACACTACTATGAGATCTACATTAGTTAATTCACATTATATTTATAGTCTATTTTAATATTAATTATTTTCGTATACCATGAAATAAAATGAACCTATTATTCTATGGAAAACCATACATGATTATATATTATAGATAATATTGTTTTCAATATTTTAATCATGGTCACAAACCACTTTTCCATGTAGAAAGTCGTGTCTACCTGGGCCCCAAAAAATAGTTGTAATTCAAAAAAATGAGATTGATATTGTAGAAAAAGAAAAATAGGGGTTGTTATATGTTATTGTTCCTCCCTTCATGAAAGAAATCACCACTTTTAAAATAAAAGTAATGATCATGATATCCTTTCTATTAACTATAAACATGAGCAATTCTATGATATGATATAGAATCATGCTTATACATTGTCTATTAATGATTATTGGTAATAAGAAACATAAATATTTAAAAACTGTTTTGATAATTATTTTATTGAGTTATACATGGAGTTTTCTACTATCTAGTATCATCATGTTTTTATAAGACATTGAAAGAATATAAGAGTCATCAAAAAAGTTCCATCCTAAAAATATGTGATTATTCAATATAATGTGGAGGATGAAAAAAATAATAATTATCCAGACATGATACAAGATAATTTTGATTATGAGAAAGTGTACAATTATGGAACATAATAAGAAAACATGGATTATAAAGATGAATATAGAGATGTCGGGAATGAATTTTCATGAAATACAATAGTTTTTCATCTTCCATGACTCATGATAAATCTTCCACCACTCATCGCATCTTCATATAATGTTATGGATGTTTTTATGATTTATACTAGAATATTATTACAAAAAAAGTGAGTATTAAATATTTATATAGGATTTAATTGGTTTAATGGAAAACAATTATACATTGGATGATATTTTCCAAGAAATGAATCCTTGAAATGTTTATTTAAAATATTTCTTATTAAAAGAAAATATATATTTTTGTTCAAGATTAAAACTAAATGAAATACATGACATGATGTGAAAAATACTATAATAGATATATATTTCACATGTTTGTGACTTTTTAAATTAATCTTCAACGGTAAGAGATTCCTAGGATTTTGGTGGCTCATAATTCCTTGTATCCAAACCTAACACATGCTCATAAGTCAATGGATATAAAACTTGGTTTATTTATTATTTTTTATATATTGAAGACCTATAATGTTGTTCTTGTTTCCCTTTTACATTAGATGAGAAAAAAAATTTGTTTGCATGATTATTTATGGAAAATCACATAAGGTGAAATAGAATGAAATTGATAAGGTGTATGGTGATTAAGATGAATATTATAAAGTATTTTAAAAAATTAAATCATTTCTTAGGTAATAAAATCGTTTAGTCAACCTCATTATAAAATATCATGTGTCTCTAGATTAATGACTTGTTCCTTCTCTTGTTAATTTATTTTAGTTGTTCTGGGAATTTATTCAATGTATTCCTGCATTTTTTTCTACAAGAGTTTTCTACAATCTAACATACTGTTTCTATATAGAAAGTACATTAGTATTTTTCTAATTAAAGAATCAAAATATGGTAACTATACATATATTCCTTTTGAATTTTTCATAGTCTAGATGGAAAAGTATAAATATTTGAGTTGGTTTTGATAGGTTTTGGCAAACATTTTATGCATATTTAGTGTATTTTTTTTGATATATAATAATTATCAGGTGATCAATGTGTAAATAATTTAATATATTTTTACATATACATCCCCAATGGAAGTTCATAGATAATGTATCAGAAAACATTCTAATGATTTATTAAGTATTTTTCATTATGAAGCTACGAAAAAGGATATCATAAAGATGTGTATAAAATTTCCATTTTATTTTTTACATTTTCAATTTATGATAAAGTTAATTTATAATTCATAAAATCAGTTTCATGTATCATATGAGCTAGAGGATTGAAGAATTGAGAAGTTATTAGAAGGAATTTGTATGGATAATAAGTGAGTGTATGGTTGTATGATATAGATCATAAAAGAGAAATGAAAATTCGAAAGCGATGTGAGGAAGAGGCATAGACACATAACCACAAACACTTTGGATTGAATCAACAACGACATCAAGTGGACTTATATGTTAACTACAACTGGCCTAGTTGAGGATACATTTTATATTTGTGTAATGTAATTTGTAAAAAGATAAACATATACTGTAAATGGAATTCATCTGGTGCTATGGTATAGAAGACACATTGAGTGAGAGATTGGAATAAACAATGGTGAATCTTTCTCTTTTTGAGGTAGAATATTCAACTTAGAATATTATTGGTTCAAATTCACATAGTTCCAAGACCCCATCATATGTAGAAGTGGTGAATTTTTTATACTATTATATAATGTAAGGAATTATGAATATGGAAACTTCTATGAATTTTCATCTCCATGTGTGAAAACCATATTGGCATGTTCCTCTATGAACATATCATGGGAAACATATATTGATCAAGTGTACGAGATTAAAGTAATGATTAACCGCTATAGTATACTTTCAAAACCTATATAAGAGTTTCATAACTTCCTAAATCTTAAACATCTTCCCACATTTGTTTAAAAAATCAAAAGGTTTCAACCTTGAGGAAGACAAATGTATAGTAATATTCTGATTGAGATAGACTATCCTTGTTAAAAATTCCAACTTATGAGATGTGGCATATTTCATATGAAGGGTCATAATAAGAAGAAATTACCTAACGTTTCTAGAATGAATTTTCATTTTCATACATGATTATGTATTTCCTATAAAGAATTCAATACACTATGTTTTGAAAATTTCATTTGCGTCAAACCTCCAATTGGCCATTAGGGAAGTTTTATAAAAATTTTAGTGATTGAAAATCATTCTTATAGAAATAAGTTACATAGGAATTTGAAAATCAACCTACTAAAATTACTCAATAAACCCTAGTAATTTTTTATTTATAGTAAATAGTTGTCTTCTAACTTTTCTAGTGATTATTTAGTATATTTTAATTTAGATAATATTGATCATCTAAATAATCATTTAATATGTTTAAAATTATTCATGAAGATAACCATTGAAATTTTTTAAAAATGCGTATTCAAAAAATAATTTTATGTAATTGTGTATAAGAAACTCTCATACGAACATAGATTAATATGTGTTAACAACATATGGAATAAAAAAGTGTTTTAACATAACCATTATATCATATATTCTACGTATCATAAATTTCATCTAACCATAAAAATAAATTTATATTTTACACTTATGAACTATTTGTTCTATTTTTCTTTATGGATATAGAGGTTATTACTATACTAACTGAGTATTATAGATATGTTTCACATGATTTACTATAGGAACATGTGGTTTGATATGTTAAAAAGTTTAGGGAACACCATTATTATCACATTCAACCTCTTTGTATAATTATACAGTAATGACGATTTCCTATCATCTATAGTGTCACTATATATAAATATAAGTTTTTGGATTATCACATATTGAATTTTCTAACTTAGATATGGAGACATAGGACTCACATATTCTACATTATTAAGGGTAACATGACCATCACCAGAGAGGACATGGTAGTAGTGATTGGATGTTCTATCTAGGGTGCTACATTAATGGGACCCACTCATAGCTTTTATCCTAAGACTATATTAAAATTAATAGTCCTTGACATTATGGTAGTTGATACTGATACCATAGAATTTCTTTGACTATGATTTGGATTAACATGCACATCTCAAATTTACCTTCTAACACCTATGGGAAAACCATCCTTTCTTACATCCGTTCAATTATTTTGTGTCTCGTTTGAGGGGTATATTGTGGTGATAACTCGAGTATGCATGTCTATGTGATTAATTTGGGTGCATGTAATCTCATGTTGGACAATATACTACCTACAAATGTAATTACATACATTCATCTATTTTCTAATCAATTTCATAATATTATAATTTTTGACATTAGTAAAACATTATAGTAACATACATCAACTACCACTTCATATTTTATGGATGCTATATTCAGGTATATTACACCATATTCTTTCATACATCATTCATATGCTTGAGGATATCAGGTTTTGAGTGACTCTAATCCATTATCATATTTTTTTAATGGAACCAACATGATAAAATCTTGTGTCGGTTTAGATTTATTGAATGTGTTACATTAGAACATAGAAAGTCATCAAGGATTTATTCCATGAAACTATTATGGATTATGAACATTGACTATTGATGAAAACATTCATTGAATATCGACATCTTAGATATACATACCTTATTTAATATTGAGGGAATGTTTATGATGTGATATTAGTTTTCCCAGTAGCTCTTTTATGCAACATGGTATTGATTAAAGTTTAAATAGTATCTTGATCTAATGAGAAAATGGATATTAGATATGGAAATTGAATAAATTTACAATAGTTTGTTTGTTTAATATTTTTTAGTTCATTTTAAATATATTTAAAACACACAGGGAATGATAAATTTTTCCACATATTATCCTGAGGAGGGCCAGGTATTTAGTCAGGAAGAATACCATGCTGAAACACGGGGAATGATGCCATCATAGCACATTCTATGTGATAGTATATTTGATCATCAAAAATAGTAGTAATATATTACTACTCAGTGAGGGGAGGTTGATAGTCATGAACCACATCCAATATATAGTGATAATTATGAGTCATGAAGATGATTAAATTTACCGCATCGGGCTGTATGTGAGGCCTCATCAATTCAGTAGGATGAGGCGTCATATCCCATATACATTCCTAAGTAAATTATGAATGTGTACTAGAGGCCACATGATCCATTTATGTTGTTATAATATCAACTGTTTTCATTAGTTATAAAATATATGAGTTCTTATAAAGGGCCATTTCCAATGCCCCATATTTTATAACCAAGGCAACAATGGCGATATGGCCCCCTCATCATATGGAAGGTCCTTCAACTTACACTATAAGAGAAGGATCAAGTGCACATCTCAACATTAAAATGCAACCTCCCCCTAATGATTCATAGATAGATCTGTATACAATCGAGGTTCGTACAACTGAGGAAGATCCACCTCATGTTCATCATACTCCACACCATCATTGAGGTCGGTGATCTCGGTTGGAATGCCTCATTCACACTCTAGACATTGGGACGTGGCCTCATTATAAACACTAATGAAAAATAATTTTACACATGGATCAATATGTTTTATATTCACTCAAATTATTTGAGATTGTATTGAATTATTTATCTTATTGATAATGTAAATAAAATTTTTACAAACAACAATAGTATTAAATTTAATGTATAAATAATCTTTTTCTATAAATTTAGAAACAAACAATTTATTTATAATTTTTATTACATTTGAATTATTTTATAATTACATTAATTATTGGGAAAATATGTGTCTTTTAAATAATTCATAAGTTATAATTATTAACAAATAATAAGTAATAACAATTAGTAATCAATTAAATATAATAATTTAGTCATTATTAATTTGAAAATAAGTAAAACCAATTAACAATTACATTAATACAAATATTTATAATGTATTTCTATTAGGTATTAATGATTATTAACTATTTAAAAGTAAATAGAAAATTTCATTATCTAATATTATTTATTTATAAATATACATTATATAAGTAATAGTAAATATAAAATTTATAAATTATTTTTTAAATGATAATTATTAATGTAAATAATAAATAAATATTATTTAATTATTTATAATTAATTCTAATAAGTTACAAATAATTTTATAATAAAAAATATTATAGTATTAAATTACAAATAATATGTATTGATTTTTAAAATTAAAAAATTTTACAATGAAAATATAGTACCATTATTAAAATATTTTATTTTTTAATTTTTTCCCCAATTAATTATTTACCTTGATATTTATATATTAAATATATATATATATATATAATTATTTTCTAATATTTTTTATTTACGTATAATTAATTATAAATAATAATTTCTCATTTTTTATTTAATTATTAATAATTTATTTATTAAAAATGAGTTGTTTATATTAATTTTATTAGATGATGTGATGGGATCATGCGCATTCATCAAAACATTCAATAAGGAGTTCTTGAGGACCCTCACACATTTGGCATCTATAGATAGAGATCAAATGATTGAGGGCCCTCAACATCATTATTTCTTTTTTTGTAATCATATTTTAGTACTTATATTATATTATATTAAAAAAACATATAAAAAACAAAAATTGGAAGCCAAATTTCATAGGTATTTATTCATTGAAAAAAATCAGAATAAATTTAGGTTTAAAATATTTTTCAAAATTTTGTTATAGAGGTGCGAGGGACATAAATTACATCTTAAAAACATTTTTTATATGGTGTGAGAGACCATCACATCATCCCTTTAAAACAAAATAACAAATAAAATAATTTCTCCAATAAAATATTTATTAGTGTTAATGATATTTTTATAATTAATTATATGTTAATAAAAAAATCAAAAAAAATAATGAATTTTTATGTTTTAAAAATAAACATCAATATATATACCATTATAAATACATATTTAGGATAAAATATAATATAAATATTAAAATTACTACTGTTAGTAATTTCATTATATTTTCAAAATATCAAATAATGGATTTTAAAAAGTATTATATATTAATATTAATTTTTATTGAATAATTATTAGTAACAAATTATTTTTTAACTTACTGTCATGAATTATAAATAATTATATAGATTTTAATTATAATTGTTTGGAATAATTGACACGTATTACATAATGAATAATTTTCATGTTAATTATAACTTATATAGTATATATTTATTAAAAAATATAATTAGGAAACTATATGTTTTGGAATATTTATTATTAATTTGTTAAAATTCATTATTTCATATTTGAAATGCATTTTATATGTTTGTTTTTTGAAAATTTTAAATTTTAGTTGTAATTATTTACTAATTATTAATGAATAACTTATTATTATTAAATATTTTAAATTTATTAATAATAATAATTATTTTTTAAATTAATAATTATTTTTTATGTTTTTTTAAGAATTTTTTTTCATTAATATTATAATAATTATAAAACAATATGATTTTATTCTAATCTATAAAATATTTTTCATATAAATAAATGTTTTGGTTAAAAATTAATACTAAAAATGAAAAGAATATACATTAAAATTAATACTATAAATTTTAGTATAATGATATTATCCTTATCAGAAAGATAAATAACTCAATATAAAATCAAATAATTTAATTCAATAGAAAACATATAAATCAATGAGTAAAATTATTTTTCATCAATGTCTATTATGATGTATCATCCAATAATTTTCAATATGAATGGGACTCCCATATTGTGGCAGCGGACCTCTGTGATGTGGTAAAGTTTGATGAGTTGCAGGTGGATCTTCTTGTAGTGAATGTACCATGATTTTTAGTAACAGAATTTTTGAATCATTGGGAGGAAGTTCCATTAGGATTTCAAGATGTGAACTTTATATTTCATCCACTATAGGAGTGGAAGGCCCTGCCATCTATTGAGGATCCATATTTCATGTGAAGGCTCAGTCATAAAATTTTATTAAATAAGAAATCATTCTTGACATGATAAAAAATCTACTATATTCAGTGAATATTTTAAAAATGAAAAAATACCAATGTATCTCATGGCTACTAGAACACATCCAAAATTAGCTGAATTATCTATGATGGAATATTTTCTGCTTCTTATGGAATAGTAAAGGCCATGGGTGTAGCTCGATGTGGTCTATATCAGTGTTTTTAAGGTTCTCCGACATCTGCAGTTGCTATAGGAGGTTTCTCCATAAGAACCTAGTCTCTCAGAGTAATAACATCATGTCCTCTAAGGTGGGTGATTGGATATAATATCACATAGAACATAAAACAATTACATCATGTCTTGCATTATAGCATGGTATACCACTTAAAAAGTACTTCTCCCTCATCAGGATCATAAATCTAGATAATATTCTCTTTGAAGATATATTGTAACACTATAAAATAAATTACTTATATACACAAAAAGATACAATTAAATACCATATTTGTTGGAAAAAATGATCAATTCCAGCAAATATTAATTATTATTGGAAATAATTTTATTTACCAATGGTAGTTTTTACCAATAGATATATCTGTTGATATTGATCGCTTAATACTAATATAAATAACGTAAAAATAGTAAAATATTTTTATCTATATAGTAATTCCAACATTTTTTTACTATAACATAAATCTGTTAAAAAATTGTTATAATAAACCAGTCAATAACATTAAAAAATTTACCAATAACTAACCATGATAAAAAAATTATTATATTTATACTATTATTTTTACACCAATCTAATATCCATTTTTTGGGGTTTATAAAAAAATTTCCATTAATTGGTTGTAATTTTAAATTTTATTTATATATAAATATAGTAAAATTTTCAATGTTTTAATTAAATTTTTTTATATATTTATTTATAAAAAAATAAAATCATTATATTTTTTTATATATTTACATTTATTTTTATATACCCTTTTTATACATAAATTTTATTGGATGCCCACCTGGTTTATCAGTGTCTCCACAAATAAAATCTTTTAATTTCCATCTATGAAGGTCATCCCCTACTCCTCACCAGTTCCTCAGATGATACCCTACCCAATATTCCTCATCAATAGCCGACGATTGTTCTTAACCAATAGTGGCTTGGCCATCTTTCTCTAGCGATGACGAGGGTTTGGTAGATTGATGATTGTGTGCATTTTTGTGTGGCAGAGTTGGATTTGGTAGCGATTCCTAGGAAATTGTATGAAGCCATAGTTTAGATCGACATTCAACATTAGTAGGTATTGACACCCAGTAGTCATCCTCATCAATCCGTTAGGATTTCTAATTTCAATTTAGCTACTCTTATATTGAAATTTGAATCAGTGATTCAAGTATGGAACAAATAGTCATTACACCTCCTATGCACCCACACTCATCATGAATAACCACCCTCCATTGTGAATTCATCAGTCATCACAAACAGTCCTTCTATTACGAATCATATACCATAGTAGTACCCCATTGAAAAACATATCCACCCTGACCATCAACATAGGAATTTAGATCATCTTCCAGAAACAATGAATGAAAAAACATCATTTTTTATAGCATCGATGAAGGAAATATTACTCAGGTGAGATATTTCCATCATCAAGTGTGCCTAAAATGATCATGTTTTCAAGAATTATACATTCTTATTTGAGATGATCAATCAAATTCGATATGGTTTGGGATGAATCCCAAATTTCAATACCTATTAAATTTTTGTGAAAGGTTTTATTCTTCCATTTTTACTATATATTTTTACTGTAATTATTTTGTATTAATATTCATGAGACATTGATGATGAATTCCACAATGAATTTATTGTATTTCAAGTATACAAACATTCTAAATCAATATTTTTAACCTTTTTTGTAATTTTTATTACATTTCCTTTATTCAAATAGTAATCCATATACAAGTCAATACATTCTATATATTTCATGTTTTCATTTTTTATGTTTATTGTTTTTTCAATCTTATTGAGATTCTGTCTTAAAATATATAAAATGGTGTTATTGTTTGTTTCCTTTTAGAAAATTTTTCACAATTATAGTATTATATTCTAATTTAAGTTATAAATTTATTTCCTCGTATGTTTTTTTAGTTGATGATTTAACAAATATTTGGGTTTGGTGAAGAGATGAATATTCTAATTTTTTATACCTTACAACATCTACTTTTTTTACAGATCTTTTTTATTATAAATTATTTGAGGAAGGGACCTTAATTCACTCACATTGTTCTTTTTTCACTTGTTTAAACATATAACATTAAATTTTTTTGAGTAGGTAAGTTGTGTTCTACTAAATCAATAGTACATGAAAAATTATATCAATATCACTATTCTTTACATTGATTTCTTTTTTTTCATGATATTAATGAGAAATAGACAATATGGGATGTTTCAAATTCTTTAGAATGATTATGTTAGTTTTATTTTTATAAATTAATTTAAAATCATTGATGTGGGTAATAAACAATGTATTTTGGCATGGAATAATCGAAGGAATAAGGGTAGTTTAGATAGGTATATAATCCAGGTTTTCATGTGGTTGAAATTACTCATCCTATTTCAATTTTGGATTCTCTTAATATAATTAGTTTCAGTTTGGTTGTTTTCAATCTCTTGCAGATAAAGTGATGAATTTCAGATTTTTAATGTAATCATGAAAATTCATTCAGAGATTAATTAATGTCCTTGTAGTTTTTTTCATTAATTTAGTAATATTGGTTCTTCACTATTTTGTTATCACACATGGGTATGTTCTTGAATTAAAAATGAGAGTTTAATTAAGGTTCAGTTTTGTCAATAAAATTTTCAATATTCGTGCAGGTTCAGTTTTGAGTTAATTGTGATTATATTACATTATTACAGTCAATAATAGTAATGCTACTTCAGTTTCAGTTGTTATCATACATTCTTTCCATTATTATTAGTAATCAACGTTCATTTTTGGTCCTGTTTTGATTGATATAATATATTCTTATAGTCATCATTTGTAATAAAATTTTAGTTGTGGTTGTTTTTATGTTCATTTCATTTAACATGTTGTAGTGAAGATTGTTATTTAATAACAGACATTCATACTCAGATTAATTGATGTTCTTGTATTTATTAATGAAATATATTCCTATTTTATTTTCATATATTGGAAAGTGATATATTTTCATTAAGTGATGTCAAAACACCTTTCTATATTATAAATATTTAATAATAAAAATTTATGTAACTTATACCTTTTAATATATAGTATAATGCTCCACTACTGATCTTATTGAGGTTTGGTGTCAACATGTGTTTGTGAGGGATAGTATAAATTTTTAACGTGTATATGTGTTTACTCTTTGTGATGGAATGTAAAATGGTTTGTGTAGAGTCTCTTCTATGAGTATATAGATGGGTTTTTATGATATTTCATACATGGAAGGAAGGTTAATATTATTTGCATATACTCTAGAGGACAAATTATCCAAGTTCATTTCATTAAATTGGATGATATTTAGTAGTACATGGTAGGGGCTTCTAAAGGATTAAACTTATTTACCTATCTACAGACAAGTACATTGAAAATTTCTACAAGGTTTAATATATTTAATTAAGTTATGTGTGAAGAATCCTACATTGGGGGATCTTACTACAATTTTTAAGTTAAGGGCTTTGATGGTAGCTTCAACATAGCTAATTCAATAAAAAAATTAAATCTAAATCCATGTATTTTAAAGTGGTGTTTGATGTATGGAAGATTCATGTATGTAATGAAATTAATGATAATGTTTAAACATTACTTTTGGGTTGTAAAGGATCAATTATAGTGAAGTTTGGTTGATATATTCAGTACACAAGGTAAAGAAGAGGGTTCCTCATCAATGAATCGTGAAAACTATTCTTGGATACTGATCATGAAAAGTGTTATGGTGGATTGTTCACTATAAATGTATTGTGAGGCCTTATAATCTAGTGGTTGGACATCTATTATTGACAGCCTATGTCATTCTTCACATATAAATTCAAAATAGATTTTAATTTTATCAAAAAACAATTTTTTTGTATAAATAAATTTGAAAAACATAACTAAATATAATCAAAGAAATTTAATAAATTAATTTTTAAAATTAATATGGGGGATATTATATTTTTAATTGATGTATCACTATATTTGGGTTGGCTACATCCCTAACTAATCCTTTTTCTCTAAGGGCCTAGCTGCATTGGAAGGGCCCCAATATCCTCTTATATCATAGGATCTTCTTGAAATCAAACATTTCTCAGTTCATCTATTTTGGTTTCAATTCATGTAGATATTTTCAATGATTCATTATTATTATATTTGGTTTTTGATGTAGATATTAGATCTAAAGGTCATGGAATTGAATAGTGATAGATTGATTTGTTTCATGATTATACTAGAGATGTCTTTTTATATGTTCTTTGGTTGTTTGTGTTGGACATCTTGGAGCTAAAGGTTTTGGTATTCCAGTGATATGAAGTCTCTATGAAGCCATCTTTCTAGTCCTGAGTCATGGATTGGTCATTGAGGTGGCTTACTATAATGGATGGGCTTGTCTTGGAGCTGACTTACTGGCATGGATGGTTTGTCAGTGCCCACTTTTCACTAGAGCTGGCTCGCTGGCATGGTTGGTCCGGAGCTCTTGGTGATTGAGGTGCCACACTAGAGACAATGGGTTGGAGATAACTTTCTCGAGCTAGTCTCTAGTGTTGGGTCACTGGGGGTGTGGGGGTGGTGGATCATTTGTTTTGTAATGAATTTCATTATTATTATAATTTATCTTTTTTCTACGTTTAAACACATGTGAAAACTTTCTGCAATTTAATTATTAAAATAGATTTATTATATATGCTAAATTAATTAAAATAATATGAAATTCTACTAGAAATAAAAAATTATAATTTTTATTTAAATCTAATTCATAAAAAATAATATATATTGGTAATATTATTACCAATATAAATGTTTTTCATAAGAACCTGTTGCTGAACACTTTTAAATATATATATATTCTCTATTGGTATTATTATAATTTCAAAAAAACAATTTTATCTATTGAAAAAACATTTAACAACAGTGTTATTACCACTAGTTTAGTGATATGGACATATATGTTGGTAAAATATTTTAGGAACAAAAGAATCACTTTTATTAACAGATATGCCCATATTGGAAAAAGTGAAATATTTTTTTAGAACAAAGAGATTCAAATTGAACTAAAAAATATAGAATATACAAACTATGGTAATGATATTTACATACCTAATCCTGTAGCCCACGTCATGCAGTGTAAGATAAATTATTGACATTATTCTATACCTTTGTGCGTAATTAATCTATTTTGATTGATTACGTCACATTGTATGCAATACCTTGATAATAAATGATGCATTTAAATCGCAAATGTCGACATACTATGCATGTTGTTGTCTCTAGTTGATATCCAACCTCACCATAAGAATCATGGAATGAAGTGTTGTTAGTTTTTTAGGTGTTAATGGAATTTCTCAAAAAAATCAAAACTAATTAATTTCTCAACTAATTTGGGACAAATCCAAAATATGAAAATTTTAAATAGGAATGAAAACCATAACATCATCAAACCCATCAGTGCAGTATAGAAGAAGCTGGTCTTATATAACCTAGTGTAACTACTATGAAATATGATATTATTGGTGGAATAAGTTAAAATATTTATTTAATAAGTTCATAAAATGATAATATTTTGTGATTTGTTTGTCAATAAAAGCATGTATATACCTAAATCATTATGTAGTATACTGGAAACTTGATATGGTAATCACTAAAATATTATATTGGCATCCTGAATAACATATGTAATTGAGTCGACATGTAAAAAATAATACTGAAAGTGATATAGATAATGTATTAAAGTAATACTACTCATGTTTTTATTAGAGAACAATAAATATTGGTGATCATATCAGCTCCCACATAGATCATCATACAACACATCCATATCATGCTTTAGGCCAAAAAAATAGTGGATAATGGAGGTATAAGCTCTCATGAGTACATTTTAATTAGTATAACACATCGCTCAAAATCACTATGATCAGAATGTCTTGCATTGAATAATTTTATGTACATGTATGCCAATAATGCATATTCCCATATTTATATCACATCCTGATCATACTCTTTAATTATTATCAAATAAATCATGTGGACCTGCATACTAGAGTTATCAGGGGACATTATCCCTCTAATGAGAAACATGATATATGCATAGGTGTGATCAATGATAGCCTTCTAATCAGCATCAGTGGGTAAAAAAGAAAATTTCATGTTTGGGCAGCTCATAGAAAGAGAAATTCCAACTATAGTAATATTATCCTTATTATTTTTTAGGCTTATAAATCACCATACAAGCTCAATATAGTTTTTATGGATGGGTATTATTGCCACAACTATCTATACTATAATGTCGTGGATAACAACCACGTCCTCTAGAGTGATAGTCATATATCCCTTGGTTATGTTGAATGTGTGAGTCTTGAGTAACCATATCTCATTTAGGGAAGTAAATTGTTGATAATTAATAAATTTATATTCTAATATAGTGACACCATTGAATCCAACACACCATTGATATAGTATAATAGAAGATGGAGTCAAAATTTCTGTAAAATGGTTATACCTATATATCATTAATTGAAAAACCTAATGGGCCATTATCTCCTCACATGAAACTTGTATATATTTCTCACTGAGTTGAGTAATTTCATCCTTCTATATGAATAACATTAAAATTACTATTAGATATGTATAAAATTTAAATATAATGTTACTTTTAGTATAATATAATGATGTGTTGATTTTATGATATATCACTTCTAATATCACCCTCTTCATTTTCACAAGTTGTTAAAATTTATTGATGTTCATTCTTCATAGAGTGTATTGTATATAATTAAATATGTATAATTCATGAAAACATTATTTCATCAATTTCCATTGATCAACTTCACGAGTTGTTTTAATCAATTATATTTTCACTTATTTCATCACCTTTATAATTATTATAATGTTCTAAACAATCACTTAGATTGTTTTAAGAAACATTTATTAGTATATTTGGACAATCACTATAGTTAGTTTATTACTTTTTGATGGATGATTTTAAAATTTAAGTGTACTATATTTTTAGAAGGTTGATTTTGTATCACTGAAATATGAATAAAACTACCCCAAAGGCTTACCCGATGTTCGACAATAATCCAATTTCTAAATACATAGGGTATTAAATTATTTAAAGGTATTATATTACCATGTATAATAATGAGAAATTATTACTAAAATTTTTGGGGATTAAATCATGTTATGACCATCCTTATGACATATGTTTCATCTAAGATGTTTTCATTGTTCTTGAGGCTAGTCTGTCTCATTATAAATTCTAAATGATTTCAATATTCTTAGGGGTAAAAATATTTTGATGTGATGATTCAATGTGGTTTAATCATTTAGAATTTTAAATGGTCAAAAACAACCCAATATGAATCCATGATGCACATTATTATCTAGAAATAGTGTTGATATGGTAAAATGGATTATAATTTGGTTCTCACGAGATGTTAACAAAGGAACGTGACATAATTGAATATGTTCATAGAAACCATTATTCCTTGATGTTTCCATAGTATTAATGCCATGAGTCTAGTAATACCACCAACAATAGACTTATGCTGCCTACGATGGGTTTCTGACAATATATCACTTCAAATAATCTTTCTTATAAGATGAAATTTCACACTTGAAAAGTGGAATCTTATTCAATGATCCTTTCAATATATATCTAAAAGATTCATTCATACTGTATCCCCTAACGAATCTCATTTGTTTTATATCTTCCTCTTTCTATGAATTACATTACATAGTGATGTAATGTCTCATAAACTTGTTCTGTTATATATTACTTGTGATGCCCCTAGAATTCTTTATTAATTCATTCCATAATGTATGTGGTCATGTTTTTCTACCTCTTCCACCATTATATTATAACATCCATTTATCAATCGGAATCTTCATTATGTAGTCACACACTCCCAGATTATCATTATGAGTTCCTTATAATCACTACTCAAACCTTCACTGATCTGAAACGTATAATTTATGAAAGTGATCATTTTATATGTAAATTAATTATATCATTACATTTTAAAAATTATAAAAAAAATAACAAGAAGATTGTATACCATGGATTGCGATATTTTTCTTCTTTTCTAAATGATGAAAATTATTTCACCCACTTTTGGAAATATGTCTAATGCATTATGGATGATGTATATATGGGGATATCCAAATAATAGGATGTATATTGAATATGTAACTGATTACCATATGATGATCTTGTATCAAACATACACCCTAAATGATAGAGAAATGGTTGTTTATACCTTCCAAAACCCAACTCCAATATTCATATTTTTTCTCCTCTATGGAAAATACATGTAGAAAAGGTGAATTTTTATCATATTTGGTTGCTAAAATCAATAATCCATAGTGTAATTTATATATATATATATATATTATTTTAATCATTATAACTTTTTTATATAAACAAAATGTGGATATAAAAGGAAATAATTCCTTCTACAATAGATGCAATTTAACATTAAAAGGATTACGTCGTTTTCTTGAGAAATATATACTTTTTTGTATTAAGGTGAAGGAAAAGTCCGATGGTTTTCCTCATTGTTGATAGAAATTGTGACAACGCTTAGAAAGAGTCATCCAATTCAATATAAACCGTGAAATTTTCCACTTGTTTTTCTATCCATGCATTTCTAAAGAAAATCATACAATAAAATATAAATTTTACGGTATCCTACACTAGAGAAACACGAATATCATGGTAGGACCTAACCCTCTCACCAATAGTATATGACATAAATTTAGTGTCTAGTAATGAATGATATTGTGTCCGTTTAGGCTACAAGAATTTATGATATGCCTCAATCATATAAATCCTTCACTCAACAATAGATTTGTCAAAAATAACCCTCATGTTTAATCTAAAATCATCACCCAATTTTTTAGACCATGTGATATATTTTCTCCATTTGAATCCTGAACTAAATATATAAAAAAAACATAATATGAAATCATTTAAATATACATTATTGGGAATATTTAGTTGTAAAATATATTCCAATGTATAATATTGTGTATATTGAAATAAATATTTCCAATAAAACTCTAGGAAACTAGTTTCTATGTTTGATAATATTCCATTTCAATTCATAAAAAGTAGTTTTAGATTCTAACAAAAATCTAAATAGTTGATTATGATTTATTGTAATTCAATTATAATTTAAAAATATTAAATTTCTTATATGTTCTTCGCAATTTCTCCATGTTCCACTACATTATAATTGTATTCCCCTTCTGTTCTATTATTATATAATTCCTTTTCATCAAACTTTCATTGCATCATATCATGGTTATCATTTTGGATGTATTTTACTCATTTTATAGAACAATTAGATATTCATGGGATGGAACTTCTTTCTAAAATATTATATTCCAATGTTATTATATAATATTTGGTTTCTAAAAGAGATTACAAGAATCCATGTATAACTCCATCAATGAATTATTTGACCAATGGTTAAATAATTTTGTTTCTTCTAACCATCCCTCCTCATCAGTAAATGGATAACCAAGATTTCATAACCTATCCTAGAATTATAAGCATCTATATAAATTCAAGAGGATCTCTTTATCAGGTCTCTAATTTAATAGACCATAATAGTTTTTCATGAATATATCATTTAGTAACACAATCATGTATGATAATCATTCGCGTTGGTCTGCTTCAATAATAATCTCCTTGGATAGTTTGAATTAATTCCATGTAATAGTATAAATATGAAGTCATGATTCTATATGTGTAAAAATGGTTTGTGATCATGACCCCAATAGTTTAAACAATATTCCCTATGAGGAATAATTATATAGGGTTATGTATGTAATAGTTGTTTAAAGTACATTTATTTTACAAGGATATATTTAATATGGAAATAGTTTATAAATTGTATAGGCTTTATCCAAAAATGATTCCCAAAGAGTGTCAAAATATGTGTCTATTACGGCCTTATTGTCATCCACCATGTAAATATTTAGTTAATACAAAATGATCCCCTTTTAGGGCAATTTCCACCATTTTAATCCATGAAAAATCATTCATACACTCTTAGTACCCATACCGATATTCCATTACTCGAAATACCACATATTCAATACTTTATAAAATATTATATAATGTTATCTAATATTTAGACTTGTCGTTAATATTCCTAAATGTATTTAAATATATTAATCACTATGATTTTAGTAGAGTAATAAAAATATGATTCATCTAAAGAATATCCCCCATGAGTTTCAAACGTGGTGTACTATTAGACCTCTTTATCATACAATGAATGATGATTGAGTTAATATGAAATATACTCCATTTAGGGTTGTTAACCTTATGTGATTCTATACTAGGTATTGAATCAACATGTATTATCTAGAGTTGGATTAAATTGCGAAAATAAAAATACAGTTAATACGTTATAAATTGACTTATAGACAATATTAACTATGGGGAATAATCATGCGGGTTTGAAAGTGTAATAAATGTGAATTTCATTCATATAATGATATTTTTTTATAAGTTATCATAATTGTTAGTAACTATATTCGTAATTTTTTACATTTTTATGTAAATTTCATTTGTATTTATTCATTAATATTTAATGAGTAGTTGATCCTTTGTTAATGATTGATTATGCATTAGTTAATCATTATCTATTGATTAGTTAAGAATTAGTTATTGATTAGTTATAGATTATTTAAGGATTAATTAATCATTAGTTAATTATTATATATTCCTTAGTTAATAATTATTTATCGAGTAGCTAATTTTATTTAGTCATTCATAAATAAATATTTAGTTAATAGTTAGTTTTTTGTTAATTATAATTCAATTGTTAGTTAATCCTATGTAAAGAACTAGTAAATGTGTAGATAATAACTACTTAATATTTATTTAATTATTTTTTAAACCTCAGTTATTCGTTTTTTGATCATTCGTTAATCATTCATTAATGAATAGTTAATTAATAGTCAATAATTAGTTAGTTAGTAGTTAATTATTTTTTAATTATTTTTTAATTATTAGTGAGTTAATATTTAACTACATCACAACTATTAAAAAATTGTTAACTAATTATTAGTTAATGATTCATTAGTCAATAGTTAGTTGTTTTTTAATTATTAGAATATTAGTAGTTATGTGTTAGATTATAAGTAGTTAATAATTTTCTAATCAGTTGTTAATCATTAGATAATAATTATTTAAGAATTATTTAATCATTACCTAATCAATTATTAATCATTCATTAGTTAATAGTTAGATAACATTTAGTTATTAGTTAATTTTTTGCTAACAGTTAATTAATCCTAAGTTAAGCATTAGTTAATAAGTAGTTAATCATTAGTTTGTCTTCACTCAACTATTAGTTAATCATTATTTAATCATTAGTTTTTCTTTCATTTATAAATTGATAATTAATAGTTAGTTAGTGGTCAGTTAATATTGAATTATAATTTAATTAGTATTTAATTATTAGTTAATTATTAAATAATTATTTGGTAATATTTAGTTATTCATTATCTATTCATCATTTAATTAATTCTTAATTGTTATTCAATTATTATTTAAGAGTTGTTGAATCTAAATTTAATCTTATGTTAATGATTAATTAAACATTAGTCAATAATTTATTAATCCGTATTTAATAAATATTTAATTATTTGGTAAACAATTTAAATAATTTGTTAATAATTCATTAATTTATTGTTAATAAGTATTTAATTATTAGTTAATTAGAATTTAATAAATATTTTATTTTGAGTTAATTATCAGTTAATTATTATTTAATTATTAATTTTTTATTAGTTAATTATTAGTAAATAATTAGTTAATATTAGTTAATCCTAAGTAAATACTATGTTAATAATTAGTTAATTAGTTGTAACCCATTTGATAATGATTTGTTTGTCATCTATTAATCATTCATTCTTTATTAGTTAATTATATGTTAGGAGATTGTTAATCAATGGTTTTTCACAAAAATTCAGCAAGTAAATTCTAAAATGATTCTTTAAAAATGAGTTGATTCTTGGTTACATGTGTTGTTATAATTAATCATTGAACATTAATATAAATCCATGAAATTCATCAATGGATGGGTTACCCATCCCTATGGTCTAAATCTTTGGAAACTTGATTATATTGTTCATTATTTATCCCTAATTTGGGGATTCTCGAACAGGTCGTGCATACTTTTTTTTAAATGTTATTTTCATAATATTATATCCAATGAATAACTCATTAATTGTGCTTGGGGATAATGTTTTATTTCACATAATCAAAGGATTATATACATTCAATAAAGGAATTTTCGTTTTACCCCTTTTTAAGTAAGAAATCCTTCTTCCAAATCTTTGTTAAGTACTTTGGATTAAATTTGTATATTGTTGAATCCTCATATTCTATAGGAAATTTCATATTTAATTGGAATTCCAATTAAAATGGATAAGTAAATATAACATGATGGATTTGGTCACATTACCAGGGTTCTAGTTTTGGTTGATCCCAGTTTAGTGAAAATAGAAAAGTTGTTTTGGATACACATAATGACGTGTTAACTCTTAGACTTGTTTATGTGAATTTTGTTGATTTATTCAATGATTGAAAAAACGTAGGAAATTATAAGGGAAAATGTATGAAGGGTTCCACCTGAACATTTTTTCATTAACTGTTCATGGTGAGGGACACTATAGTAAGAATAGATATTTAGATAGGAACAATGATTATAGAATATTTGGTCTTGGTCTTAGTGCTTATGTTGATTTGTCTAGACACTCTCAGGCTGAATCTAGATAGTATGTTCTCTATTTAAGTTATATTCTCCTTGGAATCCTCATACTGTAGAAATTTCAAGATCAATTGAACCGACTAATGTGATCTTTTCTTATAAACAATGGAAGTTTGTTACTCAATAAATTGTATATATTATAGGCTACACACTAGATTCCTTATGGGATCATCAAGAGGTTCCAGGAAATCATGTAAAAGAATCTTGTTTATATGAGGTAATTTTACAAGAGAAGGAATATGGAACCAATATGACAATATATTTAACTTCTTATACTTAAAAATGTGTTTTATGGTGGGCCTGGATAAGGTAACACATTAGTGGCTACTGATAACTATGATAAAAAAATTCTTGAACAAGTAACACCAACTTAAGGGGTGGATCAGAGAGACTCCTTGCTGCATGGGTCATAGGGATAGGTAACTACTCAACATATAAAGGAAGATGATGATCTAACTCTTACTGGTTCCCATATTATGGAGGATTTTAATGGTTAATTAAAATTGAAAAATTATGTGGAAAAATGGGAATATATAAATCATGATTCTTTATCAACAATGAAGTCTTTTGGGAATGTCATTATTATAAACAAGATGAAAGTTGGTGATGTGTTTTCATTGATTACTATAAATATGTTAAGACTAGGGAGTGATTATTCACACCTCAATCCCACTATGGGAACTAGGTTTATTCCTCTTTCTATTGAGAGAATGTCGTAGACTAATTATTTCATCCCTTTCTAATATGATTTATAATGGGAGAGGGACTATGAGGATTATGATAGTTCATATTATTATCTATGTGGTTCCCCAAACTACTGTTTGCATGTTTTTTCTCTTGAAGTTGGGAATTTTTTTTCAAGTATGGCCCCATTCAATTCATAGTGTTATCAGTTTTATATTCTTTATAAATGAGATTTTTCCCATCCTTTCTAGTAGTAGGGTATTTAGGAAGGGAGATAAATAGGCAGAATTTTTGAGAGATGGAGAGAGAGGGAGAGTAGGGGGGGGGGGGGGTTTAGAGAGATGGATTTATATTAGAATGTATGGGGATCTTTTATACACACTACTGTATAAAAATTATTTATCAATGTCGAAAAATAATTTTTTTAGAACTGAAAAACAATAACAATTTAATTTTCAATAAAATAAAATTAGCATTATCAGTGCTAAAAATAATTATTGTAAAGTTGTGCTTTATCGGTGCTTCTAATTTAGATTTCATGAAGGGTTCCTTTATCAACACCTTCTCCAATGCTGATAAAGGTTACATTAGCTACTACAAATCTGTATCCCTATAGCAGCCTTATAGATAACAACTAAATCAGAAAAAATAGATTAGATTAAAAATATATAGATGACTATATTGGAATATAAATATTACATTGTACCATCATTTCAAATTCAATATTTAAGAAAAATATATTTACATTGATTCTATATTGAAAAAAAATTATTTGCAAACCAATATATAAAATGAAAACCCTTATACGAAATTTCCAATGGTCAACCTTGATATAACGAAATTTACCTACAATAAAACAATTTTTTATTTTAGTAAAATTACATAAAAATAAGAAAATTGTTATTTTAATGTCATATAGTCTATATATCATAAATTATATTTTTAATACTATGTTAATTATTAATTATAATATTAATTAGTAATTTTATTCTGAATTTCGATTAAAAATATTAATAAATTATATATATAAATTATATTATTAATTACAAAATATAATAATGATATTATCAGTTATTAAATATCTCAATTACCTAAATAGTTTAAATTAATATTATCATTTGACTAAAATTACAATTAATTATTGAAAACATTCACTTTGAGTCATAGCACCCACATAATGTACCAGATTGATGAGTAGTTGATTTATACTTATTAAAAATGAATTATGGAACATTTTTAGGTAGTATTAAAACACTGTGATCTCATTTCTTTGGTTTTGTCTATTTCATTCATGTTTTAATCTTAAATTACACTTTTATATTGAAAACTTTCACTTAAAGACATACCACCACAATGTGTATAAATTGATTAAAATTTAATTCCTATACATCAGAAATTAATTATGGATCGGTGTCATAATGTTTGAAAAACATCCTGTTCATTTTCTTGGTTTTGACTAGGTGACACATTTTTAAACTAAAATGACAGTTTTATATTAGAGACGTGATCTTCAAGTCATAATGACCACATTGTGTGTACGATTAATGGTTGTTCAATTCCTAAAAATTACATGTTAATTATGTATCAATTTACTATTTTTTTAAAAAATTCCCATATCATTTTATAGTTTTAATAGAGTTACTCTCATTTTAAACTAAAATGACACTTTTATTTTTAAAATAATCAAATTACGTCATACAAGACACATAATGAAGCGGATTGATTTGGGTTGAATTTCTACATGTCCAAACTGAATTATGAATTATTTTAAAAAAATAGAATTAATTTAATCCCATTATCATGGTATTAGATTCATAGAACCTATTTTAAATTAAAATGACACTAATATTGAAAACCTAAACATTTTGTCCTAATAACCACATCGTGTGTCATATTGATGTATAGTTGTTTCCTATGCATCATAAATGAATAATGTATTTTTTCCAATTTTTTGAAAAATATATCTTTTTTTCCTAGTTTCAGTTATGTGAAACACATTTTAAACTGAAATGACACTTTTGTTTTGAAAACACACATTTTTTATCATACAGACAACATCATTTGTTTAATTGACTTGTGATCAACACTTACATATAAAGAATGTAACATGGATCAATTTATAACTGATTGAAATATATGAAAGATCATTTCCTTATTATTTTATTTTTTATATGTGTTTCAAACTAAAAATAAACATTTTTATTGAATCATGAATTTATGTCGAAACAACCAAATTTTGTAAAAGATTGGAATGTGGCTAATTTCAACTCATCAAAAATTAATTATGGACTATTTTGCTAATTTTTTTAAAACATACTGAAATTTTTTTCTTCTATTTTTACAATATGACACATGTTTAATCTAAAATGACACTTTTATACTGGAAAAACATACTTTGAGTTGCACCGATGACATCGTGTGTCCGGTTGATGTGAGATGAATTCCTACCCATCAAAAATGAATTATAAATAATTTGAATAATTTTTTTAAAATATAATTTTGATTAGTTTCCACTGTGTGACATGTGATTTAATAAAAAATTAAACTTATATTGAAATCACTCACTTAGATTCATACAACACACATCTTGTATCAAATTGACAAGATATTATTTCATATATGTCACAATTGAATTATTGATTGTTTTCCTAAATTTTGAAAACAATATGTTATCATTTTCTTATTTTTGGCTACTTGGTGAGAGTTTTAAATAATGGTTCATTTTTATATGGTTTAAAAATAATCAGATCTCATTTTCATTATTTTTCAGTTTTGGATCACGTTTTAATATAAAATTAATGTTATATTAAAATATTCAATTTTAGTCATAACAACAACATTGTGTGTCATATTGATGTACGGTCAATTTCGAAACATATAAAATGAATTATAGATTGTGTTTTAAATGTTTGAAAATAATATTATATTTTTTCCATGATTTTGTATTTGGGATATGTGTTTCAATCTAAAATGACACTTATATTAGAAACATGAACCTCAATCCATACTATTAAAATCATGTATATGATTGACATGTCATCGATAGTTATACATAAAAAAATTATGGATCATTTTACCAATTTTTAAAAATCAATTAAGTTCAATTTCTTATTTTTGGCAATGTGAAGAGTGTGTTAAACTAAGATGAAGCTTGTTTATTAGGATAAGAACATTCATTCATACAAACCACATCATGTATGAACTTGACGTTCGGTCAATTCCTATACATCATAAATGTATTGAGGATCATTTTCCTGTTGTTTGAAAATAATTCATGATTATATGATCAACTTCGAAAATGTGATACAAGTTTTAATTTATAATGAAACATAAACATATAAAACACACACTTCATGTCATAATGACCACATCATGTATCCCATAGAGCACATAAGCCTCAACCCAGTTTGTGAGGACTCCTTAAGTGCGTCCAGGAGACCCGAGATCAAATTCAAGAGGAGGATAATTTCCTAGTATTGTAGCAGTACTGTAGTAGAACTGTAGCAGGAACTGTTCAGTATTGTAGTAGGTAATGTAGCCGGAACTGGAGAAGGAACTATTTGTCACTATATCAGCCAAGAATATTCCCTCGTTTGTGCCTTCGGGCCACCGATTTGGTCCTCGAGTACTTTAAGGCCTTCGGGCCTTCGGGCCACCCAGGCCTTCAGGTCAGTAAGGCCTTCGGGCCACCATAAGTGTAGATGAAAACTAGAAAACCTACAATGAACAAGATTCATAAGGAGGATGAGTAAGGAGCCTTCACCATAGAAGAATTTAAATGGATTTCAATAATGAGATAGTACGAAACCTACCATCAGGACAAGCCTACACATGCATGGGATTTCTTAGATTAACAGCTATGTGAAGGTGGTGAGCTGATTTCACGATGAAGATGATAGGGATGATCAGTTCCAAGTAGTTGGAATGGGTTTTATGTAATGTTTGAACTCTATAGGCACTTAATTCTTCTAATTCCCATGGTCCATGTAAGGGTTCCACTTCACCCATTGAAAGGTGGATTATCAAAATCCAACAAAAATGAAGGACTTTGGGCTATTGGAGGATGTATCTCATTAACATGTTTTCAATTCCTACAAGTCACAAATGAATTATACATCATTTTCAGAAAGGTTTAATACTATACAAGATTTTTTCTCATTTCTGACAATGTGGATGGTGTTTTAAACTAAAAGGACACGTTTATATTGAAAGAAAACACTTCAAGTTATAGTTAGATTATGAATATTTAAGCATGTATTTTATGCATCCAGAAGAGTCGGGCGAAAGATAAATAATTCAACCCATATCCTAGTGGGGATAAACAAATATATTACTAATATAGAAGCATCATGGGGCCATTTTTTGTTTCATTAATATGGTTCTTAGGATCCCACATTCTTAATATTTTTTAATATGATACAAAATTGATAAAAACTATTCATGTTGTATTGAGAACCTAATTCTAAGGCTCCAACAATGAACAATACATAATCTTGACTTAATATAATAATTCACATTAGGGATCATTTATGTTTTATATCTTTAGAAAATTAGGTCATAACTTATACAAGAAATCGTGAATATTAATTATAGGCATTCCTACATAGTATCCATTTTTTTCAAAAAATAAAAACTCTTAAAACAAATGAAACATGTTTAGTTCCATGTTTTAAATAGTATGAATTTTCCTTGATGCCATCATTGACCCTATTCCACCTTAAATACTAAGAAAAATATTTCAAATACTTAGGATGAGTATAAAAACCTTAGTACGGGAAACATAATGAAAGAAAAACAGTTAGTTTTTAAAACAACATGTAAACCATGAATACATCATCATAAAGTAATAATATTCACTATAAAGAAGTAGATAAAAAACTTCACTAAATATAAGATCATTTCTTACCCTTTTGTAACCAAAATATTCATATAAATCCCATAGAAAAAAATTTATAGCATATAAAGGTAACTCAGGACATAAACATGTTTAAATGGAATAACCATTCGGTCGACTTCAACAAATATCAATAAATGGAATAGCCATATGGAATACTTCTATACCCAATTCATTGATATTTATAATTTAACCACCTATCCTTCCTTTATCATAGAACCATCCATAATTTGTTTTATCATGTAACCAACCATCAAATGTCCATGTACCATTATATAATCATCACACACAAAAGATTGGTAATATCAACATAGAATTTCATTTGTACTCACAAGAATTAATTTCAAGATATTGAAATAGTATAATCAACATTCAAAACCATTTTCAATATGTAAATATGTAAAAAATGGTATATGTTATTTTTTTCTATTTAAAAATATCACGTCTTGTAATGGAAAGAAAATATCAAATAAGGCATGTGGCGACAGAAAGGTCATTGTCGCCGCATATATTAAAAAACATTACTTTTTTCATTTAATAAAACTCTTCATAGAAGAAATATTCCCTTATAATTAAATTAAAATTCAAAGGGTTTTTTATACACCATATAAAATAAAGAGGTATATATTGTCAAAACATGCCTCAAAGAAAGGAGATTGAGATGATGTCCCTTACCTCATGTCCGACTTGACTCGTTCATTCATAATTTTTTGAAAAATAAACCTATGTTAATTTATACTTTTTTAAGAACATTTTTCTTTTTTATTATTCATTTTTTATAACTTATTACTTTTCTATAATAATTTGTTAATTATTTGGGTTCATATCAGACATTTTGTCGATGGTCGGAACATGAGTCGAAAATGATCTTTTTATAGTTACAAATTGTCCATTTGGTCAAACTAATATTATCTAATGAATGATATTCATGATTAAGATATCATATATATCGTACATATCATGTATATAAGTATTTAGATTATTTCATAGCATTTCGATATAAGAAATGAAATGCACCATTCGTGCAGATGGTAAGTTGTACGTACCCATGAATGCTGCATTCATTTATTTTTCATATTTAATGTAAATAAAACTAAATAATACATAGGTATATTGTAATTATAATATAATATATATGATAAAAATGTTAAATAAGTTCATTAATTCCATACTTTAAATGTTCCAAGTATATCATGAACATGTCATATCATTTTGTGGGGGCGGTAGTCCGCACTTCCTCAAATGAAATTATCATATTTATACAACATGAAAATAATAAATGTATATTATAAATTAGAATTATATAATATTATAGATTAAATAAATATAAAAAATAACATATATAATTACATTTTCATCTTAATTTACACCATATGAGGTGGTAGGAGATAATTGAACAATCATCGTTTCTTAAGGAAGTTGTTCGACATCCACCGAAACAATATGTTCAAATCAATTATATGGAGGTGTGTGTATTTTTAGTTTGAATAAATATCATAAAAATAGCCTAGAATATTTAGTATACTGGTTTTTTTACCTAAAAAAATAATAATAAGAGTATAGGGTGCAGAAAATGAAATATAATGGAAAGAAACATGAGAGAAGACGTTACCTCAAATCGGGCAACTCTCGTTGATTTGAGCCAAAGGGATCTCTTGAATTTACGTCTACCTTGGGAAGTATTATAGGAGGAATATATGTATGTTGGGGGATTATTTAGTAGAGGATGGATGATCCAAGGGGAATTAGAGTTGTGAGTAATGGGTTATAGGTGATGACATTTTATAAGGTGTAGGAAGGGCTCTTTAGGAATGTTTGAATGTATTAGTCTATTATAAAATGATTTTAGATTTGAAAAGGTACAAAAATAATTAAACTAGAATATAATATGAATATATGTTGAAATAAAATCAGTCAATAATAATTATACAGGTTTTGGATATTTTTTAATCCATGTCTTCTTTATTTAACCCTTTTTTACTCTTATTGTTTTATCAAGAATTTAAAACATTGAGAATCTAAATAGTCACCAAAACATAAAAAAAATATATTATAGAGTCAATAATGACATTTTATATTTATGATAAATATTTTTAATAATATAATATTTTTTTAAATTTTATAATAATTAATAAAACATTTTTCATTTAAAAATATGAATCATGTCAATTTTAACACTATACATATCATGACTTTTTTAAAAATCCTTAAAAACTTTTTTATTGTAAAAAACTTTATTAAAAACTGTAACATGTAAAAATAATCCAAAAAATTCTTGGTTGACATCAAAATAACCAAATTACATTTATTTTAACATTTATAATATCAATTATTTTAATCCTTTTTTAAGGAAGCAATCATTGCATCATCATTGTGCCATAATTTTATTTATTTATTTAATGTCTATAAATTATATATAAAATACCATTATGTTAGATATCTTTATATATTTCTTGTTAATATTTATAGTTATAAATATAACTTATATAACCCCAAATAAATATTTTTACTAAATGATATATGTTTTTGTTAAATTTTCCTTAATATTAAATTAATTTTTATAAGATATCATTTTCTTGTAAAAGTGGCTCCATGGGGTCCTCAAATTGACCCAAGGATGAAAATTGTTAGACATGTTTCATCCAATAGGGTTATGACATGTGTCAGGGTAATTTAATATTATTATAATATTATTTTGTAACCCTTATTTACCATATTTACCCTTTAAACATGGTAAATAAAATATTTACTAAAGTTACTGTTCATAATGTATAAAAATAAAAGTTAACTATTTACACAATTTGTCCCTACTGATTCCAAATATGGGATTAATTTTTACAAATTTAAACAACATATATTTCATAAATTTATTTACAATTAAATCCTCTTGCCAAAACCAAAAAGCACGTCTTTTAGAAGTAAAACGTACCAAACGATTGGCATGTGTTAATGTCCAATTTCAAATTTAAATTACATTCAAGGAAAAAAATAAGATTAAATAATAAAAATATTACCTAAGTAAACTTTAAAAAAAATTAAAAGGACAAGATATTCATATTATGAAATTAGATTAAATTGCAGTTTTGTATTAAAATGGAGTATTTTTCATTATTCATCCAAAAATGAACTTTATCTAAAAAATACCAAAATTTCATCCAATGTAAATTTTGATGCACCTATTATTTGGAAGAAGTTTATTTTTTCAAATGGAACATATAAATGTAACAAAAACTTGATTTTAAAATGTTCTCCATTAGAAGGTGGTAAATTGACCTCTTAAAGAATAGTATAGTATTTCATGTTTAAAAAATCACATTCATTCTTATTTTAAGCCTCTAAAATATTTTGGATAAAATTAAAAACATTTACAAAACATGTGTAATCATATTATAGTTAGTTCTATTCATTCTCACAAACACAATGGCAGGACGTTAACTACAATTTAAAATAATAATATTATTATATTAATTTTTCGATATAACAAGAATGTTGTGTGCATTGTAAGATTTCAATTAATCCAATTGTTATGTTTTGAGTATGCTATCAGACATAGAATCTCATTTTAAATTAAAATTAATATAAAATTTAAAAATATTAATAAATATAAAAAATATAATATTTTTTATTTACCTGGTATGCTACACTAATATTTGAAGAAACTCTTGAATTTCTAAATAATAAACGTGATGTCTCAGGTTAGGGTTCTCAATCTACTGAAATCAAGGAAAAATAATCTAATTAGGGTTAAATGAAGGATTCCAAATCATATAATTCACATGGATGGGATTCAGGCTCAAATAACTAAAATGAAAATGGGGTTTGTAAGGTGCCAAGAGAAAGAGGGAACTAAAAAAAATAACAGTACATACTGATTAGGATAAATTTTTGAATGAAAGTGGAAGGAATCCTCAATGGGATCCCCTGAGGGAATAAGATACTATATGTTAATATTTATAAAACATGGGAAATGTGACTAAAAAATTAAATTAATTTTGTTTACATGAAAATTTACATGCTTCTAGTTCCTTATATTGTAGTGGAGTATATGAAATCTAACCCATATCACAGTAGAGAAACCAATATGGATTAACAATTTTGAAGGGTGATGTGGGATTAGTGATTTTTTAGTGATAGGGTTTTATGAGCTGAATTTTATGATATTTTATCATATGATTGAAACGTTAATAGGGTCCGACCACCTAGTCTTCATGCAAAAACGTTTGAACAGACTATTGAATTTAAATCCAATAAAACAGAAGCCTTAGTATGAGGATCTCAATATACTAAAATCCCTAAAGAATAATATTATTCGGTTATTATGAATTCTATAAATATAAACATTTCACATGGTTGGGATTAATATTTAAGTAACAATAATGAAAATAGGGTTGATAAGGGGGAAAATTAAGAAAAAACTAAATGAAAAAACAACACATAAAAATGGGGACCAAGAATTTAATGAATGAGAAAGGATTTATTAGTGGATTAAATAGGGAGAAGAAACTACTAAAACTAACAATTTTGAGCCCCAGGGCATTGTAAATGATAAATAAGTTGAATTGAGTCTAGTTGAATGATTTTTATATGAGATATTAGTTGCTGATTGTGGAAATACAATACAACCTACATATCAGTAGGGACAACAACCTGTATTACCTCTTCAAAAGGGTCATTCAATTACTTGATATTGTTGAGGTGATTTATATAATCCAGATTACTGGAAAAAACATATCTAAGAAAGGCACAATGATAAAATAATATATCATTAAACAAGTAGGTGAGAATCAATTAAATCGAAATTATCTTATGAGATAGTCGAGAATCAATTGATCATTGAGCATTATATATTATTCAAAAAATAACCCATTAAATAAAAAAAATTAAATAACTTAGTTTATCTTCTATGATACTGATTCAGTTGGAATATGCTACCACTTTTAGTGTTGGTTAAATAGGATTGGATGTGGTCGAGTGACCAATTCAGTTTTGCTAACCCATATCATTGGTGATGGTGAAGGATGACTAGGTGTTCTTATGCTGGTGATAAAATTATAGATGGAAGACTGATGTGGCGGTGGCTGGGTGAGGCAACTATTATGGGTATGCACAATGGTAAAGAAATGGGGGCGGTATATAAAAGAATGAAAGTAATAAAAATAATGAGATAATGAAATGTCACCTGAAGAGGAGTACAAAGAATCACTTAACACAGGTATCGATACTGTCAATTTGTCTAATATGTCTGAAGTGGAGTGATGATAGAGTTATAGTCATGTGAATGCTTAAATGAGATAATGAAATGGGTTATGTTAGGGTTGAATTTATATTATCATTAAGGGTTTTATAAATATTTTCCAAAAAGGACTAATAAAGATATGTTTTATTAGTGATAAAATATAAATCATTGATAGAATCATATTCATCAATGATTTTTAAAATGTGTCAATAAAGATAGACTAAAATAAAATAATAAAATTTTGAAAA
Source organism: Viscum album (assembly GCA_963277665.1). Lineage (NCBI taxonomy): Eukaryota > Viridiplantae > Streptophyta > Magnoliopsida > Santalales > Viscaceae > Viscum > Viscum album. The sequence continues at coordinate 1,214,016,668 of OY728130.1, forward strand.
AATTTATATTAGAAATTAATATATAAAAAAGTAAAAAATATTTAACATTATTAATGAACATATAATCATAATTTCATGAATATTAATAATTAGTGAAATTGAATAATTAAAAATGAATAGAGTTCAAGAATATTAAAAAAATAGATAAGTTTTATTAATTATAAAAATTATTTAAAAATGAACATATAATAAAATAAAGATGAATTCATATTACAGAATTAATTGTTAATAAATAAACATGTATAAATAAATATTTAAGATGAATAAGTTACAAAACTTATATAATATAATTAACAATATATGTGAATAAATAATGTTAAAATCATTTAATTTTTCAAAATAAAAATTTATAATTCAAAAAAGGAATGTATTTCAAAAAAACTAAAGTAATAATTATTATAAATGAAAATATAATACTAAAAATAAATAAAGTAATTTTTTTTAATATTAATAAATTGAATTAATAAAATAAATATTTAAAAATGAAAAAATTTATTAATAAAAAATATAATATAAAAAATATATTATGTTACTAAATGTAATGATAAAATTAATATTAAGAATTAGGTCAATTATATAATGATTTTTTATATAAAATTTCATTTATTATATAAATGTGTGTGTGAAATTATTGTATGTATATATATATATAACATGAGATTAAAATCTATTTAATTGAACAATGAAATAATGATATTATATAATATGTATTGTATGTTGCTTGATATTCTAACAATTTATTATTTTTAATTAATATTAATTTTTAATTAGATAACATTTTACTAGATATATGAATTATTAATTATCAGTACATATTATATTTATAAATTATATTCAATGAAACATTATATATTGATATATATATATATATATATTTATCAGTATGATTATATATCTTTATTAGAAATATTAAATATATTGTTTCATAATTATGTAAATATATATATATAATGATTAGGTTTTTAAAAAATATTATATGAATAAATATTAAAAATGAATAAATTATAAAAAAACATAAACAAACATAAGATTAATAATGAATAAATAATATTAAATTAAAATTTTTTAATCATTAGCGTGATTTCTATTATTTTATTTTTCATAAAAATATAAAACTTGAATTAAGCACCCAATGCATGAAAAGAAATATTGAATAATTTTTTTTACAATACATGTGAAAGCTTGAAGTGAACATACACCGTCAATGAATTTTGGGAGATACATAAAAATGTGACAAAATATTATATATGAAAGTGCACATTACATCAAGCCTACTTGAATGCAGTGTTCCATATGCCCCAAAATCATCACATTACATGAAGGTAGCCACTCTAAATATACACAACATGAATCAATTACCTCAAAATGATATATCATCAAATGTTATGGGATTAATCAACATGCTAATATTAAACAACTATGATAAAAATATACACCTTCACCTAATTAAAATACTATTGAACTAAGAATCGGGTTTCAACATCCTCATTAAACCATCCATGAAAAGAAGAAAGTCATCTAAATTTTTATAATCCACTCCTATAGAATTAGATAATAAATGATGAGGTGTGTCTTGTCTCAGCTAGTTTGACCTCTAGAGTTCCCTTAGATCGACATATAACATTAACATTACAATATAAGATGCATCAAATCATCAAAAAACATCCATAAGATTTTTAATTCTCTAATGAGTATCCGTAGTGGAAATATATGAAAGTTCATTAAAAATATTATCACAAGATAAAAAAGTCATCCTAAATTGATTCAAACACACATAAACATATATAAACAATTTCAAGGAAGAAAACATTAAATTGGGAAAACAAAAATAGGATCCATCCATGGTATTTCCCAAATTTTGATTTTTGGATTTCATTTAAATTATTCTTCCATCTTGATAAACGTCCTTTTTTTATTTGAAGGTAAACTTGAAAAATGAATTAATTATTTTATTTATTTATTGAACATAATTTCATCTTTCTCACCATGATAAGAGTTAGGTTTCCTCCCCCCAAATCATATGTATCCTAATATTCATCCCTCGTCATAGGGTCAAAATTGTCATCATCATTTCAATTGATGTTGGTAGATGATTTTGACCCAACCACGAAATATGAGTTGATGTATTCGGGTTATTTTAATTATTTAAGATATTTATATAAAACACACATGAAATTAGAGTTATTCTTAATATATTTAATATTATATTCACCATATTATTAAAAAAGATGCTAAACAACCACATATTTTTGGGTAATACATAATTTTTTATTTATAGATTCCCCTAAGGATCCAGTAATGAATTCTCAATCGGATAAGATTTCTCATAAACATCAAGGATATATTCACCAGAATCAAAGTGGACATCCTCATCCTTCTATTTTTCAAAATGGAATACTCCTTAGATTCTGGGGGAAGATTTTTTTTAATATCCACCTTATAATCATTTATAAGATGGGTATAAGGAATAGAATCCACAAATCCTAAGAAATGTTTAGGAGAGAGCTGTGCCCAAGATGGGAAAACCATATTTTTATTGAATTCCTTATAAAAAATATCCCTATGGGATCTAGAGGAAGAAATCATATTCCCCTTATAGTATCCCTTTTCAACCCAGATTGATTTACTTAATGTATTAGGGTGTGAAAGATAAGGCCTTCTTCCACATCCCTTTGATGAGTGTCCGACATTAAAGAATTTTTTTCTATAAAAATGAAGGATTTCGAAGATGACTTCCTATAAAAATAAAAAGTCACCATTATGAATCCATAATATGGATTGAATATGATGAAATAAATCAAGATCATTAAATACTCTAGAGATATAAGGCCTTCAGATATTTCTAATAACAAAATATAATATCATTGGTCTCTTAATTATGCTATAAATTAAAAAGATGGATTCTTGTTTAAATAAATAGAGTCTAAAATGAGGAATCCTGAGAAGATAAGATTTATAGGGAGTGAAAAATATATGATAAATCCCCATGACCATTTAAATACATTATTTATGTTTAATTTTTTTAAACATGTTCAGATCACCCCTTTTTAAAATATGAATTTGTTCAAGAGAAGATGGAATATGAATATAGTAGGAAAACACTTGCACAAAATCATGAAAACAAATATCTGGGAGAACAACAAAACCCTAGAAGCTTATATGTAACCATTATACCTAATAAGGGCATTAGGATATGACAACTCCACCAAGATTTAGTATACTTCCAAGTCCCAAATTTGGGATCATCTTAGTTTTTCCTAGATAAATCATTAATATCCATATTTTTATTAAACAAAATATTTTCTTCAATGTTAGTGTAGATATCCTCTATAAACACATAATAGTCTTTATAGGTATATATCTTATGTTCAATAGTCCAAAAAAATATATATTAAACTTGTGAATCAAAAAATGTTCATCATTATTATTAATTCTATGTGGAAACCATTCATCAATAAATTTACTTTGAGTAAACATAAAACTTTTAATCCTTGATTCATTAAATTCTTCATTTGAGGCCTTTGTAAAACTGTAATAGATAATTTTCCAATATTAGAATAAATAAAGAGGTTCATATTAATATAACTCATCCCTAATCAATTTTTGTGTCTATTTTTAAAAAAATTAAATTTATATAATGGAACGCGGATAATTTTGAACCCTCCACCTACCTCATTACCATAGCTAAACAACATCATGAACCCCAATTTTAGATCCCCCTACCCCCTCTTCAAGTAATTTGCATCTTCGGCCAAAATAGTGATTTCCTCCATACAGTATATTAGTATAGATATCAACACCTTCCCAACAATTGACTGATAATGGATGGATGCCTTGGAAGAGAAATAATCCACTATTTCGACAATATATTCTCCTATGGGATGAGGTCTCCATAGTAGGAGATGAATCCAACAAAAATTATTTCATGTAATAAATGAGGCTGAGACAAAGATTCATCCCCGTAATTCTCATTTCTTAAAATTGGACATGTTTAAATATCTTCTTTTATTTTGTTTGATATTTTGTGTTCGTTGGGAAGAATATGTCTCTCTTGGAACAATTGATTGTCTACCTCAGATTGAGAAAAATATCACCTTTTAGATACATCATGATTATCATCCTTCATATGAATGAATAATGAATCCTTAAATGATGAAATATTCTCCTTCCCCTGATCCATAAAAAACATCTACCATCTAGCTTGGAGAGGAACCAATTTTATGTGGATTCTTCTCAATATTTTCCAAAACATTTTTGAAAGTCCATCATTTAGTTGGTCAAAAAATCTTGTATGAGTGCTTAAAGAATCTCTATGACCCCTAAAATTCATTACCACATAATTATTGGACATTTCTATTATATTCAAACTATTTTTATAGAAATCATTATAATGCCACATCATTCCACATTTCACACAAAGTTATCTTATACTATATTCTTCAATGGTAGGTCCAATATTATTGAATCTATTGAAAAAGTTAAGAACCCAAACATACTCTTCAAAAAATATTCATTATTTATTATTTAAGATAAATTTTCATATCAAATGATGGATCTGATCAATTTAAATAATCATTCTAGTAAAATACCCATACCTGGTCTCTTCAGTTTCTCTATCCATTTGTATTGGAATTCAATGGTAAATGTTATTTCCCACAGAATTTGAAGGTGATTTGATAATAAAATCAATCACCATATAAACATCTAGTCCTTCATGAACAATTTTTTCATAAAAATATGATTAAACGTGGGATTCCATTACATAATTCATAGAATTATACGCTTTAAATTAAAAAATCTATATCCCCAAGTCATATATTTGAGTGTTATAAAAGGTAAGTTGATATAGAGGTACCCCTTTACTAAATATTTCATTCTCTAATAATCGAAACCTCAATAATTAATCAATATCTTCTCTGGATCATCAAAACACACTATTTTTTTCTTCAAAAGAAAACGTAAATGAAAAATAATTGAGTGATTACAGTCATTGGGTTAGCAATATATAATACATTTTGTCAATTCCAAAAAGTTCATTTCCAAGTTCTTAAGATTTATCTCACTGGATGAGTTCATATTATGAAGTTGATGAAATAATCTTTTATCCAAATATGATACCCAATGGTTTTGAATACCTTTATCACCCATAGTCGCAACTCATGAATTAGAAGCATCCACTGGTGGAACATCGACCGAAGTATCCTTGGATTAATCAATAGGTCTTAATTCATGATTTCCCATTATAATCCACGTGAAGTTGATCATAGAAACCTTACACCATCAACCTTATGATCCAAGAAGACTACTCTCTTCTTTGATTTATTAGGGCCGATGGATAAAAAAGGATAAACAAAGGAAGAGATCCTTACACTCAAATTCAATGACCTAAAACACAACAACCTAGATCTGGTTCTTTGTTTATTACATTATTATATTATATAAGGAATGAAATACGGAATGGCTGAATTGATTAGTTTTTTTGGAAAAATAGATACATACATCAGTCTCTTATTTCATTTTAAAACACAATATAACAAATTAATTTTATTTCGAGAATTAAATTATTCCATATAGATTATTATTTATTCTCAAACACGCTACACTTCACTAATTCTTGATAAAGAAAAAAATATGGTTGAGATCAAATTATAACTAAGGGTTATGTATAACAGATTTTATAAGGAATAAATAAGTAATAATCTATATGACTAGTTAAAGAACTAAAATCACATTACATTTAATCAATACATTAGCTATCTTAATTAGATAAGGCATAATGAATGTGGAAAGGTATTTAACTAAAAAAAATTCCATTTAATCAATAAACTGAGAATGAAATTAATCCATAGATAATATCATTTAAAAAGTAACATGGATAATAATAACTGAAATCAAAGAGAAGTAAATTCATAATTATCTGTTTCCATGATCACATGAGTAATGATACCTTTACTTTCAAGACCATTCAAAATACGATTTAAACTATTGGGTACTAACCCATTAGGTTTAGACAAATAATTTAATTATACCTTATATATTCTTCTCATGATAAAACCACTGCAAAAAGGGGATATCATTAATTCGGACCCACCCATCCCTTTAAGACCAAATTATTCCAAATATACTAAATATTTTAATTAATTAATGAATAATGTTCAATATCATAAAATTTCTATATTGAGACTGTAATATAGATTTATCAATATTTTCCCACTCATTAAAGTAACATTAAATGTGAAACATGATATGTAGAAATGGAATATAATTTTTGAAATAAAAAATCCATGATAAAGGAACGGGATAATTAGGGGGAATTTATTGTCCAATGTTCATATGAATGTTAATATTTCAAGGAGAATATAATGATAAAATAATGATACAATGAGGTGAATGTTAATAAAATACCTGTTCAAAATAATTATAAACCTATCAGAGTAAGAATATGAGTGGTTTTAATAAAACATATCTCCATGGGAGTATATGTAAAATAAAAGGTTTTGATCTTTCATTTTTTAAAAACATTTTTGAGGAAAATATCATTTTCATTTTTATAATAACATTTTAAAACATAAAACAATTTAAAAATACTTCTCATTGATAATAATTTAAATAACTATTAATTTCAATAATATTATGAAAAATATTCTTTAAAAACAAATTTCTAAACTTTATAATAAATTATCAAAAAAATGATGGTCATGTTAGTTGATAATTTTGTACATGACATATAAGTTAAAAAGTGAATTCTTTTTGCAGTGTAAAAAGGATAGGGTTGAGAAAAAAAAGAATATTTGATTGAATTATTTCATAAAAATACAAAATGGTAAAAAATACATTAATAAATAATTTTTAACTGTTAAAAAAAATTTAAATACATTTTTAGAAATCAAGAATTTAGAAGAAAATAAATTTCCGACTGAAAAGAGGAATGAAATCAGATTTTCTTTAAGACATTTTATTAAAAATTTTATGTACCAAAGAGTGTAATTGTTTTTCTAATATATGATAATTTCATTAATAAATATTTAAAGGGGAAAATTAAATTGGTTTATAAATATATTATCAAATAACTTAATTAAATGAAAATATAAGTTTTTACAATCATGATTAGAATGAGATTGTGAAATAAAACCTCGCAATGATCACAACATTAAAGTGAGAATTAATCAGTAAAAAATATTATTTATCAACGGTAATTCCAAATAAAAAATTAAATACAACGTAATATGATAAAAATACATTACACTCATAAGAATACAATATCATTGATAGCAAAGAAGTTATATATGTAAATGTAAAGATGTATGGGTAGAAATTTTTTTACCATTTAGTAAATATTATTTAAAATACCCATAGATGAATAATTCAAATTGAAACATGAAATAACAGGAATAGTGAACAATTAATGATATTAAATTTTAATTTGGTATTATATAATCCCTATAAAAGGAACATGGTGCCTAACAATACAGTATGCCTCAATAAAATGAAACTGGGATGAAAACCCTTACAACTTGAAAAAATACTAGACAATTACACTTGGATGAATGAATTAAAATGAAACATAAAAAATATAAATTATGAATTATTCATGATATTACATGTGAAATGGGAATTGTACACACCATATGAAATAAATTGGTGAATAACATACATATGTTCCTCTATGAAATGAAATTGTGACAGAATCTCTTTCATCCTAATTTGTTTTACATAAACCTGATATAACCTCATGTATATTGGTTTCAAGAATTTTATTAATTACTAAAATAACCATAGTAAAATTTATAATCTCATATATTATTTTTTTTATATTTTAACACCTAGTTTTTAAATAAAATTTCATTATTTTGATTATTTTGGGTGTTAATTGCCTTATATTTTGATGCGTGTTTTTTCATGAAAGTTAAATTCCATTTACATAAAATATATATCCATAATATCCAAAATGATTTTAATTTATAAAAATTATATTTACTTGGTAGATAAATTATTATAACTACTTATTAATATTGAATGTCTAAAATGAATCATATCACATCATAGTGATGGTAGGACGTACGTACTCATGAGCAATGATATAATTCCCTTAATCAGTGAATGGGTTAGGAGTTAGATGATATATTAATTATATAAAAACAATATAATTTTATATATATCAAAAATATACCATAATTTTATACATATCACATTCCCTATAAAACATAGTTTAAAAATGAATCACATCATTTCACAAGGCGGTAGTCTGCTGTACACAAGAGCGATGTTTTAATATTTCAAATGGTAGGGAATTTAATATTTCAAATGTGATATTAAAATTAAAATTTTATAATAATATCATAAATATAATATTAATTTAGTAAATCCATCATTATATCCATCCTTTTGATGTGCTAATGGAAAACCAAATGAGATCAGTTCATGATGCGGTAGCCCATCGTACACACGAATGTAAATTTCATAACACATTTAATGGAAGTGGAGATGGATAAGTAGTAATCCCTAAAAATAATAACAAATAACTATATTATATATATTGGTTTTATTTTAAAGTTAAATACATAATTTAAGGTGGAACTTTATAAAAAATGAATAATATTGGTTACGATATGTACCTTCTCAAAGAGAAACCTTCTTTGGATGACTTCTTAAGGACCCTTGGGATGGTTTTTTGGGAGGAGTAGAAGATATATAATTAAAATAATGGTTTTGGGAGAGAGTATTATATGTTTTATGAGAAAATTTTCTGTGCAGGTGTGAATAACTGATGTCAGGAAATTCCCTCTTATACATGGGGAATGAAAAAAATCTTCAAAATTACAGGTAAATTTTCAAAAATATTCCAAAAATGACGTAGTCATTGATATGAAAGAAGATTATAAAATTTCATATATTATAAATTATAAAGGATAATGTATAAATATTGACATAAAAAACATTTTAGAAATTTTTTAGTCATTTATAACACTTTTATATTAATTTTAACCCATGGTAAACACATATTTACATTAACTATGGTAAATTATTTTTACTGTTTTACTATTCATAATGGTAAAAAATTATGTTTTCCTTATTAGATAATATCAATTATTATTATTTCAAATATGGACTCTATTAATCAAAATTACATAAAAAAACTGGGAAGATTGAATTTAATATTAATCTCCTATACTTGTCAAGAAAGCGAATTTTAAAGAGAAAATTACCAAAAGTTTACACACTTTTTATATAAAAAATTAAATTTAAAAATGATTCTCATAATGTAACATGGATTAATAGATATAAAATTGACCTAGTATTATATTAATTTGAATTAAAAATATAATTTAACATTATAAATAATATAATTGAAAATGAAATTTTAAATTAAAATTTAGAATTTTTCAGTATTCATATAAAAAATGATTCATTTATGAAGAATACAAAAAATCAAGATAAGATAATTTTGATATTCTGATTAAAAAATTCAGTCTATAATTTAAAATATATTTTCAAGGCATTAAAAATTAATTTATATTATATATGCAATGCATGTCTACAAAGTCTTTTTTGGAAAAATACTGTTTCTAATAAAACATATCGTTTTGAATTTAACAATTCTTATTTTATTACTAATCAATAGATAACGATATTTTTCATAATTTTTTAGTACTATTCGTACAAGAAAACTCAATAGTTAGTCTATAACTATTATATTAAATAATTATATTTGAATAATATTTCCCATTTTGTTTAAACTTAGTGTTGTGTGTGACACAAGCAAGACTCAGTGTTGCGTGAAACGAAAGCTAGGCATATTATTGTGTGTAATGAAATCTAAGCATTGAATTGTGTGCAATTAAAGATAATAAAGAGATTGAATTTATTTATAAATAAATATATCATAATGTCTCAGGGTGTTATATTTTCTTATAATCATGGGGTCACATGTTGCATACACTATCAAACACAATATTCTTATTCTATAATCCAAGGGTGTTACACGAAGAATCACCCAGATCTGTACTTGAAGAAATCATTTATACCCCAATTAAATATAAAGATCTATGATCACCATAAAAGATATATGATGAACAATCTCATTCCTTCCCCATCTTTTGAAATTGAATCAAAAATTGAACAAATTATAAAATTTATTAAACTAATGAAAAAGAGGTATTAATTATTAAAAATTTATGTTTTTTAATTAATAAGAAAATTGAAAACGAATATATATATATATATATATATATATTATAAAAGATAATATTTTATTAAAAACATAAAATTAAATAAATAAATACATATAAATAAATATTAAAATGAATAAAATTATAAAAATATTAAAAAAAATATTTAAAAAAGAAAGAAATTAGAAAAAAATATATAATTTTCTTAACAATATAATTAATAATAATAATGAATAAATTTTAATAACTAAATATTGTTATTAATTATATATATTATTAAAGAAATTCAAAATGCATATATATTAAAATTATAATGAATATAAACTAATTTTATAAATTAAAGAATATAATATAATTTATTGTTATTGAAAATTAATTTATATATTAATATTTAAAATATTTAAAATTACTAAAATGTAAAAAAGGAAAATTTAAAATGATTAAATTTAAAAAAAAATTATTCCTAAGGAATAAATTATATTGAAATTAAAATAAATTATAGAAATAGGTGTGTGTTTCTATATTAATTAATTTTGTGTGTGCCTATTTATGAAATTTATATAACACAAGTTTGATATTTTCAAATTACAACTATATTTAAAAAATCATAAATTATAAACACTAAATTTAAATGATTATTAAAAATAAATAAAATTATAAAAATAATAACGAAATAAAAAATAAAAAATAATTAATGTTATATATATATCAATTAACAAATAAGAAATTATATATATTAAATGTTAATATAAAACATGAATAAAAAATAATAATTAAAAATTTAATATATTAAAATTTAAATACTAATGAACAAAAATATAAAATGATAATATTAACAATTTATTATTGGTGTATATATTTATCACTAAAAAAGTGAATTAATTTTGTGTATGTGACTGTAAAATTATTGTTTTCTTTATTATGTGTCACATGTTTAGTCATATTTATATTTTTAATTAAATATTTTTATTTGGGTGTATATTTCAAATTGAAAAAAATCTTATTAAATGTTTATTAATAATAATTAGTAAATATTTTTTATTAATATTTATTTTTTATAAAATTATAAAAACAAATTTCACTAAATATATAAATTTTATATATGATTTATAATAAATTACTATTATATAAATAATATTTAATAAAATTAGATATATACATATCAATATATATTTCAATTAAGAATAAATTTTTTAATAATATAAACGTTTTATTTTAGCTGCCATTTTTTTTGTTAAATATCTTATATATAAACTGTAAATATATATTTAGTCATATATAAATCATATTTGATAAATTATATTATATTTTTATCTATATTAAAATATTTATAAATTAATATGAGTTTCATAAAGATATATATTTTTAAAAAATTTATAGTTATTCATCGCTTTTTAGCATAGATATTGAAAATCCTTTATGAGTTCTTTTAAACTAGTTCTGTTAAAAGGAAGTACAACATATCATGATTTTTTTTATTAGTGAGGGGTGGTGGTTAAAGGAATTTTACCTCATAACCTCTTTCAAATTTTATTATACGAAATGTGTTGGTGGCGCTAAGACATTATTCTTAATTAAAAGTAAAATTTATTAAGGAAATCAACTATTTTTTCCATCTCATCAATCTGAAAAAAATGAATCGATGATATGAACACATTTTCAGGTTAATTAAAAAATTAATTAAATAATATGACTAATTTAGTTTCTCTAAGAAACATATAAAATACTCAATCAACCCAATAACTCGCATTTCTAGTCTTCCAAATCATCTGCCTTAGGTTCATAATCATTTTTAATCACGTTCCAAATAAAAAAACATGCAACAACATATTTTATGAAGATACTAATTATTGTATAGTCATCATCTTCGTATAATTTTGTGATACTATCATCATGGAGTTAAAGTTCACTATATATAATATTTTTATACCTCTATTAGTTCAGGGTGTTTTCTTTATATACAATAAATACACTACATGGACTCTCTACATTAATTATTCATATTTAGCTTACAATTATGTAATATATGAATGAACCTGTGTTTTTATAATGAATTTAATTTTCATTTTTTTCTATGGCATGATTTTCATTTCACAACATCGTCGAACACTGATCTCAATACTACATTTTATTCTTTTAAAATTACTAGAAGTTATCAATATTAGTGATAAAAAATATTTTTATGAAATGTAACAAAAAAATCCTAGTCCTTTATCAACACTAAATAAATATGTGTTAAATTGTTTCATTATCAATGCTAAATCAAAAGCGCTGATAATGGGGGACTTTATGAGATATTTTTTGGGCTGAAAATGGGTATGTTTATGAGAAAAATTTTACCACTGAAAAAAAGAACCGTATTCATCACTAAAGAAGAACTGAAAAATGTCACTTTTTCTTTGCTCCAAAATCATTGATAATGAAACCTTTGTTAGTGATAAAAATAAATACTGATAGAGGTACCCCTATAAACATTTTTTTTCTAGCTCGTAAAATTTGAAGAAAAAATTTATTTTTTTGGGCGTTTTCACTAACCCATCTTTAAAATGTGTTCCCACTCTCATCCCTCTGAGAGTGCATAGAATTTCCCTCTGTTAGTTATTTTCCACTACCTCACATTTTTTCATGCATTCCTTCATGGACTCCATCCATAGACATCCCTTGTGAAATTTGAACCCCCTTACCACTTCCCCAATCATGTTTTATTCTATATTTTTTTATATTTTTAATTATTTATATAAATATTTACATATACTTTTTTTTTCATATATTCATACAATAATTTTCAAAAACATTTATAAAATATATATTTGTTGGTGTGTCATATATATATATATAGATACACTAATATTTATTTAAATATATCATATATTAATATTCATTTTCAAATAATAGAATATAAATATAAATATATATCTATTTTTTAATACACAGGTGTTGGTATATATAAACAAGATATATACATTTTTTAAGTGTATATATAAATTCATGTTTATTTATAATGTACAATAATGGATTGATATTATTTTAAATAAAATGTTTAACAACTAGTTCCATATGATTTATTTAATTTTTTTCAATAAATTTTTAAAATATGTCTCTATATTGTATATTAAGATACACATTTTATAAATTATGTATATATATTAATATGACTATATATTTACATGTATATTTAATAATATTTATATATAATTTAATATTTACATATAAATTCAATTTTATGGTTTTTTAAATATTTACTATAAATACATTTATATATTATATTCAATGAAAACTAAATAATTATAAAAATAAAATTATATATGATTTTTGTACCCAATGTTGATACAAACACATGCACACATAGGAACATTAATATTGTACACATATAGAGACATATATTTACTTATATGTGTTTATTTAAATATTTTACAATACATATCGAAATATTTTTTATTGAGATATACACTTTTATATATAAACAATAATTGTATTGGTATATGAATATATACATATATGCATGTATATATGCAATTTTAAAAGGTAAATAATGTGGATAGTTTTTTATTCTAAATAAAATGAATAATGAATGTTTATTCCCATATGGATTATATATTTAAAAAAATATGTTAATAAGTTTAAATATCTATTTGTAAAATCAATATATTATATATAAATATTATATAATAAACAGATATTTAATTATAAATAAAACTAAAAAACATAAAATGATAAACTTTCAAAACTGTTATATCACTATGATTGTATTTTGTGGGATTAAATTTTGTTTTCAATGAAAACTAACAATAAGAACCTTTGTGAAATGATTAAAAGTAATATAATATTAAAAAACTATGGTATCCCATAAAAATAAACATTAGAGTCATTTTGGACATTTATTTAATTATAAAATAAGTGATCTATGTCCCCAATGATATCACAATGTAGATTTCTTCACATTATTCAATTTTATATGTGGAAGAGTCGAAACTGATACAATATTCAAAAGTTATATTATTTTTATGTTCATGTCGTGTTTTCAACTAATCATATATTTTTCATTAATTTATTGAATTTTTATGTCAATGAATTTTTATTAACTGATAATTTCTCAATGATAACTTGAAAGTCATTAATTTATATACATTATTATTTTTCTTATAAGACACTTTTCAAAAAATACATTTTATATGTAGGTAATATTTAGTCCTCTAAAAATCATATTTAATAAAATATATTATATTTATATTAGTATAAATATATTTATATGTCAAAATATTATTTCTAATGATATATAGTTTTTTATTAAATTTAACTTTTATCAATGGTAATAAAGTGTGTAATTTATCAGTGTTAATATAAAAGCATTGAAATAATTACCCCGTAATTTTTTATCATTAATGAGTGGGATCATTTACCATCTCATTTATCTAGATCGCATAAACATACCCTTTATCATAACTACAAAGAAACTTGTAAAGTGTACATTTATTAAAGTGAAAAACAGTTCATAATGGTTGTCTTTTATCAGCCCTTTTTTATCACTAATAATAAAACAAAGTATCAACAATTTTATTTATAACTGATAAAATTATCCCCTTTATTAGTAATTTTTTCTTATGCTAATAAAGGGTTGTTATTGATATTTCACAATATGTAGAAGTGTATTTATCCATTGAAATATTATCTATTGCACTCAACCTCAAGGAAGAACATCTTAGATGTGGTGAATTATTCATCAGAAATCAAAATCCCCTTAAGGTTGCCCATGATAGTCTTAAACACTATCATGAGCTCGACATAATCAAAAAATTATTACACATGAGGCTATTCATGGGTAATCCTAGGATTATTATGTAAAACACAATTAAATCATCTAACAAATTTATATCATTCTATCCATCTATATATGGTTTCAAATATTTTTTAATTATAGTTACATTTAGGTTAAAAAAATTTGAATATTTATGTTGCAATTTTCTAGTTTCCTCATTGCTTTCATTTAAATATTAAATGTATCGAGGCAAGAAACACCATTTCACAAAATTGATGACATGAGAAAAGTATTTCCACTCAAAATTACATTTTATATTTATTAGGTGATAAAAATTAGAAAAGATATCATTTTTCACATAATAAAAGGAGAAATTCCTTTTGTGTGGTATATCCTTTCTCCCCATCCCTTATAAAATCCTCCCCTCCCCACTCCATTCACTCAAATTTTCATTCCCTCTTTAAAAAACACACCACATCTCTCCCTATGTTTTCTCAGTCTTTTATCACTTGTGTCCACATTTTTTGTGACCTTATTGGAGTAAAATATTTTTGAAACATCATTTAAATATATTTTTTAAAATTTAATTTATATTAATTATTTATTTAGTTATTTAATTTGTTGTTAGATTAAATTTTTTTATTTAGTTTATTTAGTTAATTAGATATAATTAGTAAATAATAGTTAATATTAGTTAGTAAATTATTATTATTTGATTATGAATATTAATTAATTAATATATAATTAGTCTTAGGGGTGTTTTTATTTTTTATAAATGAATTCATTTTTTATGAATTTATGGTCAATAAATTACTAATATATAAATAAATAAAAATTTGTAATTAATATAAATTGCATAATGATTAAATTTTAGTGAAATAATATTTATATACTAATTAAATAATAATTATAAATTAAATAACTAATAATTGAAAATGATAAACTATTAATTAAATATTTAAGAACTATAAACTAACTACTTAATGACTATTTATTAACAAATTATTGATGAATGGTTAACTAATGATTAACAAGTTATTAATGAATGGTTAAAGAATTATTAAGGAATGATTAACTTAACTTTAAATAATTTGTAAATAATGATTAACTAATGATTATCTAATGATTAACTAATGATTATGAAATTATTAACAAATAATTAATTAATGATGACCTATTATTTAAATATTAACTAATTAATATTTAAAAAATTATTAAATATTAACTAACTATTAATTATCAATGAACTAACTATCTAATAAATATTTACTAATGAATGTTTAATAAATTATTATCTAATGATTAATGATTGATTAACAAATAATTAGAAACATATTATTGAATGAATACTTTAAGATTATGTTGTTTCTATCTAATTATTAACTAACGATTAATTAATAATAAACCAATTATTATTTAATGATGAAATAATGGTGAAGTAATGATTAGTTAGTGATTATGTAAGGATTTTCCATTTATTAATTAATCATTTACTTTTTATTAACAATAATATAACTACTTAATAACTATTTTTAATGAATAACTAAGTATTGATAAATGAGATATTAATAAATTATTAATAAATTATAAAAATATGAATAACTGAAGACTGATTAATGATTAACTGATGATTATACAATAATTAAGTAATGATTTACTATTAATTAACTAAAAATTGGGTACATAACAACTTTAA
The DNA here is from genome assembly GCA_963277665.1 of Viscum album. Taxonomy (NCBI): domain Eukaryota; kingdom Viridiplantae; phylum Streptophyta; class Magnoliopsida; order Santalales; family Viscaceae; genus Viscum; species Viscum album. The sequence goes on from OY728130.1 coordinate 1,214,033,289, forward strand.
TTGTTGAATATTAAATTAGTTATTCCATAATGATTAAAGAGTGATTATTGAATGATTATAGAATGATTAACATGGGATTAACTAATGTTTTACTACTATGTATGTAATAATTTATTAATGGTTAACTAAGGATTAAATAATGATTAAGTAACGATAAACCAAGAAGTAATTAATTATTAGCTATTAATTAAATATGAATTAACTATAGACTAACTACATAAAAATTGCTCACTAATGAAGGGGTAACAACTGATAAACTACTGAATAATGAGTGACTAAAAAAATATTTTGGAATGATTGACTTAGGATTATCGAATTCTTAACTAATGACTAATTAACGAATAATGAATTATTAAATTAAGATTAAAAAATCACTAACTAATGGTTAAAAAAGATTAATATAAGATTAAATTAGAATCAAAGAGGCCCACCACTAAGTCAAACATGATTAACTGTACACCTAATTTCACATAATCAGGGTTCTATAATCTAAAATTCAAACACTTTTCAATAAATTTTTATAGATGTATTTGGGAATATTAATTTTTTTACAACAAAACATTTTTTACATCATTTAGTTGATAATAAAACACTCTAAAATTTCAATAAAGATAAGATTGTGTGTTTATCATATCAATGAAATCCATATTTGAATTCTACAAGTTGATGTGGATGTGGAATATATGTACCAAGGGGTAATTTCTATAAAGAGGAAGAATTAAGATTTGAATCAATCATTACCTAATGCAAAAAAGAGGCATTTATTCCCACCTGATTGGACACTCCCAATTGATATTCTTTAGATTATTATGACTCTCTTTATAAAATACATAACGTACCTTTCAAAATATTGAAATTTCAACAATGAATCATTTATGACAACACTATGGAAATAATAAAACATTCCAAAACTTTAGTAATATAATGATTTTGTGGTTATGCATGAATTGAAATACCTATCTAGAAACTAAAGGTGGATAGGCTCTTCTATAATTATGCCTTGGGGTAATAACTTCTAAAATGGTGTGTTGGGATTTGCTTCCCTCGTCACCTGGTGTAAAAAAAGGATACTTTTTGCACACCTATATTGACACTACTAGTGGATACTCAATATATATTTCACATTACCTTTATAAAATTATAAACATACCTTAAAAAATATTAAAAAAATTTATTAAAATTATTCTTTATTTTGAATATTATTTACACTATTTGAATCAGGATCAAAACCCATTTTTCACATAGAAATTCATATTTTATAGTGCTATCAACTACGGGTATGTTATTCAAACCCATCAAATGGAATCATATAGTGCAAAAAAACCAATGGTTATGATAAATCATTATGTTACCCTAAGATACCTTTAGGAAGGAATTCATGGTCAGTTAAATCAAAAGTCTAGTAAAGAGATCCACTCTATTAGAAATATAAATTTGAAATTATAAGACATTTTATTGCATATATCATATCTATTAGCTTCTGATAAAGAATGGTTATAGATAAAAACAATATTTTCCCAATGGTATAATAATGTAGTGATGATGTTATATGTGGATGTTTCTAGTATCCAGCATAAATGTGAAATTTTATTATGATAGAGGCATACAAGATTAATTAATGATGATCCATCCCCATAATATGTGAATCTTTTATATCATGTGTAGGAATACAACAAATATTATCTCATAGATATACATTAAGAGAATTCTGATAATGAGGAAGTGTCTAATAATATAATAGATGGTGAAAATAGTGATGATGTGTATGAAGCTTCAAAATGTATGGAGTATATTTATATAAAATAAATAGTTGTACATTGACATCAATGAAAAATAAATCAAAAATAACTCTTCTCATTTTTCTCAAAAGATCTGTCACATTTTCCAATATTTGATTATAAAATTACCACACCTACAATTGAGTTTAATGGGGTTATAGAAGATATAATTAATAATATATAAAAACAGTTGTTTATTTGAATAAAGTATAAAGGAAATCATGCGATGAAAAATATACAAAAAAATACATACTGAGAGACACTATAAATATTCAGTTCAAGATTCAATCCAAAATATATATATCATATGGTGTGATAAATATGGTGATGACTGTATATTTATCTCGAGGGAGATTCCTAACACTACTCTTGGATGGTGAAGAATATCTAATATTGAGGAATCTCATATATACATTCAGGAAAACCTGATAAAAGATCATATATTTCTGGATATTGAATATGTTTCCTTTATTATTAATGAGATGATTAGGACCTACCAGTATTCACCTATATCCTTTGTGCAGGAGAGGATACAATAAACGTTTGGTGACAAGATTTCATATAGAAATGCATAAATGGAGGAACCAATAGAAATTGTCGAAGTTAATGATGATTGTGATGAATTTTATAGGTTGTTTTCATAATTGATCACAATACTGAAAAAAACAACCAACTTTTATTATAAAATGATATAAATAAACACGTGTCTCTTGATAACTGAATTGATCCTTATCATGTCAAATTTCATCAATTGTTATCGGGAATCATTCCAAATATTATTGTATTTTTTTTTGTAAAAAAATTATTTATATTAATGGAACATTTTTAAATGGAAGGTATATGTAAATATTTCTTTTTGAGGTGACCAAATGTGTTACTATATGCCACTATCAATTTCATTTTCCATTATAGGGAAGAAAAAAATATGAATCTGGGTATTCTTGTTTGTCATGTAGTATCATTGATTTAACCTATATTTATGATTCATGTTTGATATATAACTTTCATCATATAATCAATGAGGTGATCATTATAGATCTTATTACTAAGATATCCCCAAATTCCCATCATCAATTCTATATGAGACACATTTCTAATAACATGAAACATTATTTTCATGAAAAATCTATGATTAAGAAAATCATGAAACATGGTATATAATCCAGTTATTATTTCATACTATGTTAATTAAATGTTAAAATTAATTTACAAGTAATATGATCACATTTAGTTATCATATGATATGTATTATTAATGTTTTGGGAAATGATTAGAATGAAATAATAGGGAAAATAAATAGGTGTATGATCAACTGACAAAGATTCTAAATGTAAAATAAACATTGGAATACAATAGGGGGAATAAGTATATATATGTAACTACAAACATTTAAGACTTCATAAATGGTTTCTTCAATGGGATTTATAAGGTACCTATGACATTCCATATTCAAGATACATTTTATGATTTTATAATGCACTTATCCAAATAGAGGAATACCAACTACCGATGAGATTCATTAGGGGCTACGGTACAGATGACATGATCAGAAAGACATATTCAAGAACATTGATAAAGATTATTCTTATAATATATTAATATTTAGTTGAGAAGAAATATTATTAGAAGGGGACAAATGCTAGGACCCCATCATATATAGTAGTGTTCGAGTGCATGTGGTATTTCTAGACACAAGGCATTGTCAATGTGGAATCTTCAAGGCTTGGTGCATATAAATAACTTACTAATCGGAATTTCTACCCTCCATGAAGATAAATGAGATGCTCCTTTGTAGAACCCTATCAATGTACGTTCCGTGCCAGCCCATGTGTCTATAAACAAACAAGAGGGTCAATGGGTCTTCTAGCACACCCTAAAAGAGGATATAAGCTTAACAGTGACTGGTCTTGCATTTTGGGTATAATGAGGGTGGGGCATGGTGCAGTTCACTCGGGGTAACATCATTCTATCATTTACAAAGACATATAGAAATGGTGACCCTCTCCATGGTAAGGAGAAATATATTCTAACAATGTTACCCCTATGAAATTTGATAAACCTAGAGGTCTCCCCAATGGAGACTGATCCTCCATGATACCCTGAATGGAAGATGTGTCACCCCTGGTACATATCATATATGGTTAGAAAGTGAATAATGCTTCTCAACAACAATATACTGGAGGATCAAAAGTGGAAAGAGGGAAACAAGGTTTTCGATCATCATTCCTCTATGGTGGGATCTAGGTTAAATATTCTCACCAATACCCATCCTTTCAATCTTGGGGGAGATAACATAATTTGAAGAGATTCATTGGGTCTCAATTATTTCAAACCCCCATACTCTTTTTCCTTACCATTCTCACACTATAGATCTATTTCTCTTACTTTCCTATTTGATCATTAATAATAAAATATTTGATATTTGATGGATGTATGGTTTATATGAACATATAAAATTACTGAATCTTCCTTTGAAAATATTTTTGGAATGGTAAGATGATTCAACATATTTTCACGATATCATTTCTAACTTAAACAGTGCATCATGGAAATCTATTAGAGAGTTTTGACATTTTAAATTACTTGTTAATCTACCAAAACTGATACTTGACATCACTAGGTTATGACCAAGATGGAGACAATGTACGGTTAGATAAAGAATGTGATTGAATAGCCTCATGAACAAGGTTATAATATAATATCCAACATATTCCATAGGGAGTTCATTATAGAATGTGGTTCACTAAAATTACTAGAATTCATTTTTATTCCTAACTGTGATGATGTATTGATTTTTTAGAAATGTTTCATTAATTAGAAATAAAAATTTTGATAATTTGTAAAATGTGAATTTGAAAACCAATATTTTAAAAAAATCAACATTAGTGGTTTATTAGAATATAATAATTATGAAAAAATTGATATTCTAAGTTAATATATAAAGTGTTTAAAATGACATTTCAATAAGTTAAATGGAAATTATAAACCCATGGAAAATGGTTGAGAACATTATTCAGGAGGATAATTTAGATTTCATACATAGTTTTTACTTTTAAAAATTTCCCTTTTGGTCCCTAGAAATTAATAAACTTGATTTTATACCCTTATGCACACTTATGACTTAATTAATCATATCGTAAACATCATGAACATATTATCACTCACATGTAACACTCTATCAATTATAGTGATTAAAGGGACTCATGAATAAGATAAATTGAAATAAAGGATCATTGGGACAATGATTGAGAACACTATTCAAGTAGATAAAATGAGATTTTAGACATAGGCTATTAATTCGAAAATTTTACTTTAATACCTAGAAAGTAATATCCTTCATTTTAGACACTTTTGGACATATATAAATTAGTTAAAAATATCATATATTTCATGTAAAATTTATATCTCAATTCTAAGACTTCAACATGTAAATGTCTAAATGGAATCATCGATAAGATCAAGGGAAAATGATCAAACCATGTTTTCATGAATAATTTAGATGTATTTATATAGAATATAGTATATCATGATAGATAATAAATTCATCTTATCAACTACAAAAAAGATCTAAAAGTGTTTACATAACTATTATATCCTATATTTTAGCAATCATAACATTCCATTGACCATAAAATTATATTTACATTTTAGAGTTTGATATGATTTGTTTCATTTTTATGTAGAGATAAAGGATACAAAACAACTTAATGAGTAGTATATACATGTTTAATGTGAGGTGTTAGTGATCTATGAGGTTTAATGTATTAGGGTGTGTATGGAACACTGGTATCACTATATTATATCTGCAGTTTCTATTACACCATTCCTATGACATGATGATTACTATGGAATAATTATATCAAATTATAAATTCATTGATCCTCACCACCTTGGTTCCTACGCCGAGAGATGGATACCTAAGACACACAGTTTCTACATATAATAGGGAGATATAACCATCACGCTTTAGTATGTGGAAATTATGCTCAATATTACTATCCGATGTGATACAGTTATAGGAGACAAATGTTGAGGCCATCCTGATCTTTTACATTGATTTATGGTCCATGAAATTTTTAGGGACACTTATTCTATAGAAGTAATTTATAGGTATATAAGCTTTGTGGATATAAAATTAACACATTTACCAATTAACATTGACAAGAAGACTATTATTCATCACACCAATGGATATATATTATGCATCATTGAAGGGAAAAAGTGAACTAATCACTCATGTAATAATGTATGAATGATGTATATAGGGATATTAGAGTACTTTGATCAAGATAGGAGATATAACTTTGTATCATCATACATATAATACATGTATAATAGTTACACACGACATGGTGATTAATTTGAAATGATCACGGAGGACATGTCATCTACATTCATATATGGACATGGGAATGAATCCCTATCCTCACCCCTATTGTTGATGGCTCAGAAATTTATATAGATGTGTTGTGTGAAACATTGAATAGACACTGGTATGATCACTCATAATTATTTTCTTCTTATGCTTATGTGATTTATTATAAATATTTAATTATTTTTTACCACTTTCTATGTTTTATGGTATAGGTGGAGTCAGGAAAACTACCTTTCAATACATCAAGACACTACTTGGGTGTATATGTTATCTTGTTGAACAATTTTCTACCCACTGATATAAGTATATACATTATTCTATTGACTAATTAATTAGATAATATTAACATATTTGAAACATATTAACAAAACATTTTATCAAATTTCACATTTTGTTTCATCTTTTTTAGCTTACAAACCGGGATATATAAGACCATCTTCACACATAATACACTACATGTCTTGATAATTCCATGGTTATAGTACATCTCATAGACATTAATATTATTGAGTGACACTATCATGATCGATTCATGAAGAATTTTGGATTTTTTCAATATATTTTGTTTCCACCCAGATAACTTGTTGTGTTGTATGCCATAAAGCTAATATAGAGGCATGATTGTGATTAGAAAAGACAATATGAATAGTATTACAACATATAGGAATGGAAAACATTATTTTTTATTAAGGAATGTGTGTGATTTGATGTCACCTATTATAAAAACATGAGTATGATATATAATATATACTGATGTCTATAATATATTTTACCATAAAAGACATAGGGAATTATGATATAGTAAGTCCTTAACATTACATTAAACTCCTTGTTTTATTTTTTAACTGATTTTGAAACTACTAACAGCATACATGACTACATCATATTATCCACATCTCTGATCCTGATGAGGTAGATATATTTATTTAGGCAGTGAACTATGTTACAATTTAAGAGATGATGCTATTGGTTTATGTAGTATAGGATAATATATTTGATCTTACACCTTAAGGAGATAGATCCATTCTTAGGGAGAGGTGGTTTGGGCTCATGAACTCCTCCAACATGAGCTGATATTGAGGATCTGTTATGACGATATCTTAGAACAAACTGTACTTAACATGGGGCCACACCTATTCCATATGAAAAGGCAGCACTAAGTATAGTCAAGCCACGACTGATTATGGATGTGCACCAATTGGTATGGGACCAATTTACATTGTCAACATATCCCAATTCTTTTTAGTTATAGATTATAAAAAGTCAAATCAGGGGTCATCTCCCATGCCTCTGTCTTTTATTAAAGAACCGTTTTAGCTCTTATGGTTATCCCACTCCTACGGTGGGTTGTCATTCCACTTATGAAATGGGGTACAGATTAGGTGCACATCATGGAATCCCGATGAAACCTCCTCCCAATGATTCACATATATATCATCATAAATTGGAGAATCCAATGTTTATTAATGAATCCCCTCTAACGCATGACAGTCTACCCTAGCACAAAGGACATCAATAATGATTTGTGAATCTAATTCCCACACCGTATTATATGGAGGCACCTCATCATAGGCAATGATTGTACTCATTAATGTATATGTTTTCTATTAACTTAAAAAATTTGAAGTAAATTTATTTCTTGTGTTCTATATTATTATCAATATATTATATTCTAGATTTTTTTTATTTTCAACTATTTTTATATTTTTATCCTATGATTTAAATTTAAATTATAATTTATTCTGGATTAAATTTTATAATATTTCAAATTTGAATACTTGAAACAAAATGAAACATACTAAATTTAATGTAGGTAATAATAAGATTTATAATATATAAAATATAAATACATCCTAAATAAAACATAAGATATTGTATAAAAAGAAAAAAATTAGTTTAAAATAAAAAAATTAAAAAATTTATTAAAACAAACTTATTTGCATAACATAGAAATATTTTTATAGAAAACATAATCACTACAACTTAAAGAAAATATGACCAAAAAAATAGAATCACTAAAATCTAAATAAAATTTTAATAATTGGCGAGACATATAAAAAATAATTAAAAATAAATGGAATAATAAAACAATTTAAGAATAAAAATGACATGGTATGAAAAAAAATATTTTCTTCCATTTAAATTTTTTTTCATTGATTGTTTATTAAATTAATTTTATTTTAAATAGTAAAAAAATACATTTATGCATTTTGTTAAATTTCATTAAATTTCATTTATACATTATAATTTATATTCTTTTAAAGCAAAATACATGAAACATAATAATGTTTTATATTGGTGGAATTTAAAGCATAAAAATTATAAACTATAAATACGATGTAAATGAAATTTGATCGATTGAATAAACATATAAAATATAATTTAAAATAAAAATAATTTCACAAATAAAATAAACAAAATTAATTTATATAAAAATTATTAATAGTTAAAGTACATAACATTAAAGCATTAACGAATTTATTGGAAAAATTCTTATTAAATATTAAATTGTTAATTAAATTTTTATGATGTATTTTTTTTATAAAAAAATTATTATTAATTAAATTATTAATAAATATTAATTTTATTGTTAAATAATTAAAATAAATAAATTAATAAATATTAATAATAATAATATAAAATCATATAATTATTATTGTAACTAATAAATTAGTTAATAATATAATTTTAAAATATATATTAAATAAATTATTAATATGAAAAATAAAAGATTTATTAATAATAGAATTATTAAAAAAATTATTATAAAGTTGTTAATTTTTAATTTTTATATTAATTGAAATATATATATATATATATAAATGAAACAAAATAATAATAAAAAGAAGAATAAGAATATTAATTTTAATTTAAATATACATATATATATATATATACATGTTGTTGGATTTTGAAAAAATGATTCAAGACCCTTAACACACTTTTCCAATGTTTTTGACAAAGGTGTTAATGGCCAGATTCCCTTATGCCCCCCCCCAAAAACCAAAACGCATTAACTGAATTAACATTTTTATGCATTAGTTTTCAAAAAATAACCTAAATATAATTGAAAAATATATTAAAAACATGTTAAAAAATATGTCTTCGTGTGTCATAATTTTTAAGGTGGATAAAGAGTATGTAAAATAAAAACAAGAAACTTCATATATTTCATCGGACATACATGTCTTCAATACTTCAGATGTGGTATGCGTACTTATTTGAGTTTTCATGGAATAAACCCATGATCCGTTCATTTGCTCACATTTAAATAATATTTCTAGTTATTTGTAGTTACTAAATAGATGTGAATTGGAATTAAGGGTTATGTGTTAATTAGTGGTCAAAATGTGATAAACATTTCACATATTTATTCACTCTTGTCCAGGATAGCTCATTGTGAGATATTGTTGACACCACTATTATATAGGATTCAATTAACTTGAAAATTTATTTATTTTATGGAAAAACAATTCCAATTATTTGAATAGTGATAGAAGTTATTAAAAGGTGTATTTTATTGGTTTGGGTATATATAAACATGACTGAGTTTAAATGAATTGATGGATAACGAGATATAGGATTAAAATAATTTTTTAAGGAAAACGTTATTTCAGTGACACAAATTTTGTTTCACAATCTTAATTAAATGATTTTTCATAACCTATAGATTTAAAATAGATAATATAGGTAGAATATCAAAATTTGGGTTACATCATTGTTATGTTTTATGATTTATAGACGAGGCTACCACTACTATGGATCCAAAGATAAATAGTCCTACCTTTTATCAATACTAGCTAAAAAGAATATATAAATGTACCATATAGTACTACTATCTAAAAGCCAATCATAAAAGCACCCTTTATCAATTCCATCTAAAAAGAAATGATAAAGGTACCCTTTAGCAACCCTTTTATCACTAACAAATACAATCATTTATCAAAATCTTTAGAGTTGATAGAGGGCACCCTTATCCTTGCTTTTCAGGTGGCCTTTATCAGTGATAAAATACTTTAACAAACATTTTATTCCATAAATAATTATATTATTTAAAATCATATATTAATATATAAATATTTTTATATCAAAAAAATATAATATATTTTTTAAAATATGATTTATATATGAATAAATACACATTTTATGTTGATAGATAGAATATTTAATTTAATAATACATAAAGAAACAAAAAAAAATTAAAACAATTATTTTATGTACAAATATATATTGATATATATATATATATATATATAATTTAATAAATTTTATTTATATACTACAAACATATTATATATCATATTTATATATCATGAATTCTATAAATTTTTTCTGATTTAATCCAAAATTATCATTAAATAAAAATGAAGACTTTTTAATATTAATAGTCATTTAGTAATATTTTTTTTGTCGACATCATATTTTAAATTAGATATACTTACCAAAAAATAAATATTTATTATTAATTTTAGAAATTAATTATATATTTTACAATTAATATGTCATAAAATAATTTCACACTTACAAAAAATAAATTAATTCAAATTTATATATATAAGCATATACGAAAACAAAAAAAATGTAATTTTATAATTTTAGATTTAACTTTAATAATATTTAGTAGTATAATATTTTAATTTTCTATATATTAAAATTTATTAGTTTTTTATATTTAAATTTATTATATAATATTTATTACTTTTTAATTAATATATATACATATTAAATTTTTTCATTTGTATTATTTTTTATTTCATTAATAAATTATCCCTACTTTTTGTAATGTATTCATTTTATATTACTGGTTTTGTTAATATTTATATAATTTGATTCATTTTTAATATTTCTTTAAAATAATTAATTATACTTTTTTTAAACAGAAATAATTTACATATATCAAACAAATGTAACATTAATTCCACACACAAACATGTAATCAATCTAGAAATACAGATACATAAATACTATTTTTATAATTTATTAAAATTTTAATATTCATTTTAGAATTTTAATTATTAACTCAAGATATATAGATTCATTATATATTAGTTTTTAAACATTAAATTTTAATCATTTTTATATTTTTTTAATATATACTATCAATTTTATTTTAGTGTTTTTGGAAATTTATTCATTTCTAATATTATTTAATCATTAATAATATTATTTATTTTATTTAAACTATTTTTTTAATTTATTCATTTTTATGTTTTCAATATTTCATATTTTTTTTAATTTTACCATTTTTTATATTTCTTTATATGATTTTATTCATTAAAGTTTCATTGTTTTAGTATGATTGTAATTTATATAATTAATATATTTTCATTTTTAGTTTTTTAATCTATATAATTAATTGTTCTTTTTAATTTTATTAATATATTCATTTTTACTATATTGTATTTGAGTCCCAATTTCTTTTGTGTTTTTCCAAATAATTCATTTTTTATATTTATATGTTTAATATTTCTATAATTTTTTTCCCTTTAGTATTCATTTATACATATATATTGATTAAAATTTATTGTTTTTAACTTAAATTTAATTTTCAAAATTTAGATATGTATTCATTCTCATTTTCACAATTCATTATTAATTTTTTATGTAGTTTATATAACTAATAATTCTAATTCATTTTTTAATATTTTTTTTGAATTTATTCAATTTTTAATAAAATTTGACTCATTTCTAACATTCGTCCATCTAATATTATCCAATAATTTATAATGATAAATTCTTTTTACATTTTTTATTACTTATTCATTTATTCTATTTATTCATTTAATATTTATGTAATTTATTCATTTTTTATTTTTTATACATAATTATTCATCACTATATTTAATATTTTTAACATAGATATATATTTAAATTAATATATATATATATATATAATTGATTCATTAAATATGATTTATCTACAATGTATATATTTAGATTTAATAATCATATATATAGTGAAAATGGGTTATAATAAAAAAATATTAAATAAATATATTGACTAATTAGTTTCGAGCAATAGATGTTACATATTATAAAAAGTGATAATTTATTTGTTTAATTTATCATATATCAAAAAAAATTTATATATACATATATAAATTAACATGGCACAAAAATATATGTAATTAATTTATATTTATATAATAACACACACACACATAAAATTAATAAAATTTATTTAGTTTTTAATATTTATTTTATTATATGATATTGTAGTATAATATATTTAATATATTTTTTTAAGTGATAGATTTTGTTCACATTTTATATTTTTATTTAATACGTACAATTTATTACTCTTAAGTATATTTCTTATATTTTATTCTTTTTTAATATTATTTATTCATTAATAACACTATAGATAAGTCAATATTTATTAAACTAACTAGTTTTTTTAATTTTAATTTTTTATTCATTACCATTTAATGTTTTTATTCACATCTTTTTTTTAATGTTTTTTGTAATGTATTAATATTAAATATTTATTTATTCATATTTATTCATTATCATTTAACGTTTTTAATATGTATTCATAATTTTTTTAATAGATATTCATTTCTAATTATCCTATAATTTATATAATTAAAAAAACCTATTCATTTTTTAATACTTTGATGTATATTTTTATTTAATTTTTCAATTTCACTCATATATAACATTCTCGCTTTTATGATTATATATTCATTAATACTGTATATTTGTTTTGAATTTTAAAAGAAATTATTCATTTTTATTATATATTTGTTTAATAATTCTATATTTTATTTTACAATGTTTTTGGTATAGTTTTTAAAAAATGATGTAAAAGATGGTTTTTGTCAACATTAAAATACAATGCACTTAAAATAACCATCTTTTTTCCATACTTTAATTTAGCACTCATAAAGATAGGTTTTTGCAATGCTTTCTATTTTAGTGTTGGTAAAACAATTATTTAATTGTTCTTTTTAGAGAATTATTATAAAACCCTTCCCAATCATATATATTCAACCCTAATAGAACCCACTTTTTCGTGTCATATATGATTTCATGGAATTCATTCTCTGCTGCTTCTCCCCATCACACATCTCAATAGAATTGACCATCTCCAAACCTTTGGTATGAGGATAGTTTTTCTCTATTTTTTTTGATATTTCCTTGTTAAAACATATTTAAAACATTGATACCTCTCTATATTAATATGGTTCTTACCTCCATGCACATTATATTCAAATATCATATACATGAGTCACCATGTGCTCATGATCACCCAAAGGCCCCATGCATTTAGAATATGTGGGCTATTTCAATGTTAATTTTTCATTTAAGCATCTGGTTTTAACAACATCCAATACACAAACCACATTAGGGAATCATCTAGGTGGATACTAGAAACTAATCATTAACTATGATATTGAATAGCAATCCATATAGAGAGAGGAGGGAAACGTACTGGGAAATAATATTTTTAAAAAGGATAAATAAAAAATTTAAAAATGAGTTAGGGAATTGAGTATTTTTGAAAATATTTGAAGACCCATTATGCATCTATCTTATCCATGAATAGTGAATAAGGATTAACTTCATATTTTTGTATTTTAGTTCTTTCATATTGTCACATATCACTCCCAATACCCTCCCATAGTTTCTTTCCCCCATTGGATGAGGCCTATTTTTCAAGTATTTAACATTAGATAAAGCACACCAACCAGATGCATCATTAACATGACCCATCTTAAAAGGTAATAAAAATTATTTCACCCACTCATATGTGGAGAGGAATTTATTTCTACCATCAGCGTATGGAAAAATAATTGCATTAAAATTATCAAGTTAATGGTATTTATCAGATTTTTCATTTGGAGTGCCTCAGTTATCTATGTTTTTTACTCATTATAGTTTTTTCACCATACTAACCCCATTCAAGATTCCATCCACCATCATTACAACCTCATTCCTAATTAGTATGGGGTTTTTTTTTCATGTGAGTTATTTATTTTGTCCCCACTGGTATTCATTATGACTACGAAAGAAATTTTTTAAGTCATAAAATTTTTTCTTCCTTGTTGTATTTTTCTATTCTTCACACTGAGATAGACAATAAAATTTATTTAATCCATACAGCCATATTGGGACTCTTATAAAACTATATAAAGCTCCACTCAGGCTATCATTCATTCCTTATATACACATCATGACCAACATTTAAAAAATATATATACCATTAGTTTTTAAAATCACCCGTAGTTTTCACTCATACATTTTTATAGAGTAGATTTCTGATATTGGATCTACTAAGGATGTGTCTCATTTTAATTTAATATAGGGTAGTTTGGTTTCTACTCTAATCATTAGTTTGAGAATAGGTTTTCTACATATACCACTAGGACAATTCATCAACTTGTGTAGATGTTGGTTGTTCATTCCTTCCTTATGTAAAATTTTCATTTGTATTCTTTGAGTATTCATCCAAACCATTTGAATTTTACTACTTTCAAGAATTCATCAAAACCCAATTATATTATTATTTGGGTTTTCCAGTAGCTTGGGAATACCAACATGAGACTTCTGGTTTAATGGATTTAAATTCATGATTTTCATCAAATCATTGGTTGTGAATATTAGTTGATTTGGCACATTAAACATTTTCATCATCTGAACTAAATCATCAATCTTATCATCTAAACCCCATATTATTGAATGGCATCCTATCCTAACACATATCACATGAATAATTAAATACCATAAACTAATCCCAACTTTTATAATCACACCTAGAAATGTTATTAAAACCATCCTTGAATTACAACTGTTTTCCTCACGAAACATCAAATCAAGAACCTGGACCAACCGCCAAATGATTTGACATGTTTTTTTCATTTCTTGTTTCCCTTTCCAAAAATTCAAACATGTTAGGTATCATGACCAATGAAAATAAAATTTTGGGCTCTTATTATTTTAATTTATATTCAACCTTGATCTCTCTACATTAAATCCATCTCCTTCATCAATTTCCAATATTAGTTCAACCACACGCCATCCAATTTTTATTCAGAGACACAAAATTATTATTATATATAGAGTTTATCAGTTTTAAACCTATTAATAAAAATGTGTATAAAATTCCAATATCAATAACTTCTATAAATTGTGTCACTGTAATTTTTTTACTATTTGTTTGAGTTTCGAAACTAATTATTATTTTTTTCATAGGAAATGAAAAACATTATTAGAAATATATTTAAATTTATAAATTTATTATTAATAACTTTTTTATATTTGTTTTTTTAATGAATATTTCTTAACATAGTAGGTTGGATATGAATCAGAAATTCATATATGCTAATATTATGAAAAAAAAAATTGAGTTAAAGAGTTCATCAAGATTCAAAAACAGAATTCACATCACCTTTGTCAAATATGTTTTCATGTTATCATTATTGTTATTCTAGAAAAATTCATCCTGAATATTTGGAAGAAATTCACTTTTTCATTTAATTTATTGAAGTTATAAATGATAGACTAAATATAGGGAGAAACTACATGTACGTACTTGCTGGGATAATACTATGAATTATGAATCATTTGATATGAATACTACTCTAAATGATGATGGAGATCAAATGACAAAAGTGAAAACAGAAATTTAATATAACCTTAACGATTATATAATGTTTTCTATGATGTTATATAGTTTTTTAAAGAGACAATTGTATATTATATTTACTAAAATTATATAATTTTCAATTTTATTGAAGTAATATAATTTGAAATCTAGTAGGGGAAAGAGTGATAACAGCTTTATATAACTAATTTGTTTATTAAATGATATGATACCTAAAAAAATGAGATTCCTTTTAATAAATATGACATTAAACCAAAGTTGCGTTCAAGGGACATCTTCTCTAAAATAGTACATGATTGTCCAAATGACATTATATTATTTAATAAGGAACATGAATCGCTCAAAAAATTCCACAATGGTTGTGATGATAGATACAATAGAGTTAATAAATTTATTCAGATGTTTTATTGTAATTTATTATAATTCTTAGGTTTCGAAAAAATATATGGATGTCTTGAATCCTCTAGAAAATTAACAAGGAACATAGAAACAAGAATTGATGATAGGAACCTATGTCACCTTGTGGAATATCCTCAATAGAAATAAATTTATTAATAGTGTATTGAATTTTTGAAATATTGTGAGAAAACATCCTTTTACATTTTCTATAGTTTAAATAAATAATTTTTCTTTATATAATAGTACTCATATTATATTTACAGTTATTTTGGTATATTATATCTTGTTAAATTATATATTAATCAAAAATACATTTTGTTGTCTCTACTTATATCTGGAACAAAACAACCCTATAATGATATCGATTTCTATTTAGTTCCATTTTTCAAAGATCAGAAATCAATGTGGGATTCATGTGTTACATTGTATAATTCACATAGTAATGAAATATTTACATTAACATTCAATTTTTAAGGTATGATAAATGATATTATTGATAAATTATTATTTCCAGTTTTAACATTAAACAATTTTTGGGGTGTCCCATTTTTTCAGAATGCATACAATCGATTAGGTTTAAATGTTCATCGGAGACTGATTTTTTGAACATCACACATTTTTACTCTATTGACAAAAATACTGATCCTAGATGACATTATTTGATGGAAATATAGAACGAGGTAGATAATTGACTCCACATATGGGAAATTAGTTATTTGAGATATTAAAATATATTCACATAATTTTTAGTAAAACTTTTTTGATACATAATATAAAATTGGGTCTGATAGGTGATTATTTTTCATTGAATTCCCATAATATAATTGTTCTAATATCAGAAATTTTATTTGAGTCATGTATAAAGAAAAATATATAAGGCATTATTATTGGAATATTAGTAAATGTACCAGAAAAATAAAAAGATGACCTCAGGGATAAGATTGACAAGATTGACATGGGTATAAAAAAGAGATGGACCTTCTGAAGGGTAAAAGGAAAACTTTTCTTCATCTAGTAGCTTACACACTATCCAGAAAAAGAAAATTTTCAATTTTTCATCATCTTTAATTGTTAAAAAGTTTCATAGGGGTATTCTAAAAATATCATGAATTTAATGTTAATGGATAATTTCAAATTAAAAGGTCTAAAATCACCTAAGTATCATGTTTTGATATAATATTTTATACCTATATTGTTATGTTTCATTTTACCTAAACATGTTTGACATACATTAACTAAAAATTAAATTATTTTCAAAGAACTTTTCATTATTGTTATAGAACCCATGACGTTTCCAATCATGAATTTGGAGTTTTCTATCATATTTTTTGAATTGGAAATGTTAATCCAACCACCATTATTTGATATAATGGACCACCTCTTGGATCATAGTGTTAGAGGTATTAAACTAAGTGGTCTTATTATTACTCAAGGATATACCCCCATTGAAATAAATATAATGATTTTGAAAGGGTTTATCAAGAATCTATGTTATCCAAAATTTTGTATTATAGAGAAATATTTTGTTGGAGAATGTATTGAATTTTGGTAGCAATTACCTAATGGATGTTGATATCATTGGTCCTCCAAAATCGAATAATAGTGTATTCTTTAAGAGAAAATAGATTTTTTAATAAATATTATTACAAATACCATTATATATCAGGATAAATATCACCTCAAATATTTACATTATTTTGATGAGGTTTATCCAATCATTGAAAACATGAGATTTTTTTCTTAGTTTTTAATCCACCAATGGTGGAAAAATGGATATAAAATACCTCTAATAAATTGTTTATAGGATGGTTTCAATATCATATATAAAATGGGTTATCTAAAAATATGAATTTAATTGTTGAATGAGTTTGGTGGATATCCATGTGATTAAATGTAAATATTATATCAATTAATGGTTTTATAATCACTAGTTATATGTTTTATATAAATGAACAAGATGAATGAATGATGATGCAATAAAGTGGAGTTATTATTATTGCAGAAGTGATTCAAATATCTGGTTCCAAGGATAATAATCCAATTTATGCAATTATGTCATATTTTGTAGTCATCAATGATATATACAAGTTGTATTTTCAACCTTTCAAGTGTTGATTTTCCACATTTAATGTGTTGAAAATAGAAGTGTGGTTTAATTAGAGAATTTGGCTTCATGAAGGTTGATATCACTATAGAAGGGTATAAGGATGGACCCTAAATTATTACACTATAGTAAGTGCACTTATTTTGTGTCGTATATCTAGAAAATAGATATTTGTCAATTTTTATGTTGGAGTCTAAAAATACAGTGGTGTAAGATGAAAATTCAATTGTGAATGACCCTTTCATTATGAGATCATAGTCATTTCATGAAATTCCTAATTTATATAGTGTCTTGTACTGTAGTGGGGACCATAAGTAGGTGATGTGGATACTTGTTATAGGATCCAAATACCATTATGCTTTAAATATAAAAATAGAGTAAAATGATTATGTTAATGTTTTTTTCAATATAATATTCATTTCTTCATAATATTGTGTATTATCTACTAGATTTATGTAATATATATTAAATTTCAAACTAATAAAGTTGATAATAACTTATTAATATGATGATATTTCTAATCATCATGAATGATAAAAGATCTATATTGAAACTGAAATATTATTGGGGGAACAACCACACATAAATGAAAAAAAGAGATGTTATATCATAATGTTATATAAAATTTGAGGTTATCTAGAATCAACATGGCCAACCTATTTACCCTAACATATTAATGTTCATTAGTTAAACCTAGTTCAATAATTGAATGCATAGGCCAATTAATTTAGATACATGATATAAATGAAGGATGGTGTCTTGGCCACAATGACCAAAACACAATAATTATAAAAGAATGTGGCTAGATGAGTCTAAAAGTCATAATTATATTCCAATCTTAATCCTGAAGAGGGAGTAGATCAGTGAGGAGATTATCGAGCCAGGTAGTTTCATGTTTTAATACCTTGTTTTCAAGGCCATATGCAACCATATTTTCATCATGGTAAATATGACTGATAATGTAGTCGATGACGAGAAGCCAATGAGTGCAATCTATTCAATAGGTAGTAATCAGCGACGCAAGATGTACCACACCATTCCAATTGTTTTTCAAAATGGTTGTTGAATCACTGTAAATCGATATATTCTTCCAACCATAGTTCATTTACAAAGAAATTGCATGTATCATAATCATCATTTCGGCCTCCAGAGAAGAGGCAATTCCGCAGTTATTAAGAAAGCATATGAGGATCTGACCGAGGTGATTCCTAATGATAGCGCCACATCTTGTGGGACCTGGATTGCTAATGAAGGAACCATCCACATTTACATTAATCCAACTAGAAAAATGATCTGTCCAGAACACTTCAAAAACGTGATGAGGACGAACAAAATTTCCATCAATCTGAACACGTCCCAATGTTACAAAGTCATCGATATTGTTGTTGAAATGTCCATTTTCATTAATGTATCTTCACTTATGGTAATGAGAATCCACATCCGACCTTCATTATGGTTGAATGAGTAATTATCATGAATAGTGTAATTTCGATCAAACTAGATCACTTGATCGAGCTTAGTAATAGCTGCATGAAAAAGGTTCTTAATTTTCTTAGAACATTAAATTTACACACATCTATTTATTTGAGAGTTGAGATAGTCAAAAGTCAACTATCTGTAGTAAAAAATTTCAAAAATATAGTTCTAAAGAGAAGAAGAAGTGGAAAAAAAAGAAAGACATGATCATTGTCTTTTCTATGTTGATTCCAGAGTCTATATTTAGAGAAATGTTGAATTCCTAAAGATTGAAGGCACCTATTTTTGGGAACTCTTTTGTTAGCAAAGAACAAAATCAATGGGAATCTTGACTTATTTATAAACACATGTAATAATGTCATGAAATATTCAAATATAAATATTTGGAAAGATATTAGTGTAATTTTATATTTTACTTTATCAATGTTTCATAAATTTTATAATAAAAATTTATTTTTTTTAACTTTTTTGATATTAGTTATTATATATGACTCTTTAAATAAATTTTTATAAAATTGTAACTAGAAAAGATAATGGTGGATTATAAACAGCTCTGAAAAAGAATTACATGAAGGATTCTATAAGAAATGTAAACCCCCACCCCCAAATATTTAGACAGAAATTATAAACCAGAAAATATATAAATATTTTGATTACCTTATACGATGAACAAATCATTTCAGGTTTATTTTAATACATAATATTTTATTGGAAAATATTTATTTTATCCACTTTGATTGAAAATTATTAATTAATAAAACAACGAAAGAGTGATAAAAATAAGATACATGTATTAAAACCCATTCTCCCATACCAGAAAGAAAGGATGGGATATGCCTAACTTGATTTGAAAATGGAATGTATTTTAAAATTATAGTAAAAGTTTTATATGATATGAAACAACATGGGTTTATATATATATATATATTTATTTATTTATGAATAAGAATCCAACACCACATCCATCCCACATTAGGTGTTATGTAAGGTGGCTCATGTGTATGAAGAGTGTAAACTAGTAGATGAAAACAAACAATAAATTTTTGAATTATGTGTAAATATGACATAATATTAATTTATTATGATTTTTGACAATATTATATATAAATATATATTTATCTTCATACATTTTATTATACGATTTAGACCCATGAATTGACATTGACTGCACTGAATGAAGAACTACTTTCATTAGAGTTAGAGGTGATAATTTTGAAGTGTCACCTTGAATATATATAGGAAATGAAAATTCACATAGAGATACATATGAGATGATGAAACCCAAGAAGGTGGAGGTAGTTTCTAGGGAAGATATTATTTCTTAGTCATATTGGGTGAATAAGTATATATGAAAATATCAAAATTAACTAGTAGTGAAAAAAAGATCATTATGTGAATATCTATATAACCTAACTAGTTTTGAGGCTATAACATCCACTCAACTCGTTTCCTTACATGAGGTAATAAATTTTATGTATCATTTTGTGTTTTATTGATAAATATGTTATGATATAGTGATATATAAATTCAAGATACTTTATGTAGTATGGTCATTGAGTGAACTAAATAATCCTAAGGATTTATTCAGATGGAAAAACAATTAAGTATATATAGTTTGATTCAACTTTAAAAAAAATTCAAAAGAATTTATTAGTTTTGTTCAATATTTATGTAGTGTTTGAATGAAAGCATTGACAATTTCTGTGGATATTAAATTTGAAAAATAATGAAATTTATCATATTCCATAAAAATAATAGAATCCTAAAAAAGGTAATTTCAAAAATAAATTAAAATTCCATTAAAAAATTGTCATTCATTTATTTCACTATATTTTCATGGTACTATCACAAATTCCATGAATCTAAATACATTATATAATAACTAAATTTTTCTTATAGATTATTTGAAAGAGTATATGGTGTTAGAATGCTTACTAAAATTGTGTTAAGGTGATTACCAATGATGTCTATGATCTAGTAAATCTATGAACATAGATATATATTTAAGATGTGAAATTTTTTTTTCATAATTCATATATTTTATTTCTTTCTAAAATAAAATCTATTTATTATTATAAATCTAATAGTTATAATTTCTATCTAATATTATATTTTCAAGAGATCAATGAAGAAAAGGGGAATTAAATGTGACTCAATGTGTATGAATTTTGTAAGAAAATTTTCATTTTAGTTTAAAATAGTGGTCACATTTTCAAAAATAGGAAAATGAGATCTTATTGTTTTGAATCATTAGGAAAATGATAAAAAATAATTTTTGAGGTGAAAGAATCAATCTCACTTCAATTTGACATTTGACGTGGTCTCTATGAATTGAAGTTATTTTCTTTAATATTGAAGTATGATTTTACATTAAATGTTTGTTATATAGAAAAAAATGATCAAACAAGTTGAAATTGTTTTCAAATTTTAGGATAGTGATCAATAATTAAAAATTTTGATGCAGGAATAAATATATCATCAATTTGTTACATGATTTGGTATGTTTAAATAAAAATTTGACTTCAATATAAATGTGTCATTTTATTTTAAAATGCACATCACATTTCCAAAATCAATAAAAATAGCTCACAATGTTTTCAATTTTTTTAAATGATCCATAATTGATTTCTTACTAGTAGGAAATAACTATATATTAATCCAATACACGATTTTGGTGGAATTACATGATGTTCTTATTTTCAATATAATTTTTATTTTACATTGAATGCTTTTTCGCATATAAAAAACTGATAAAACAAGTTTCGATTGTTTAAAACATTATTAAAATGATCCATAATTCATTTTTGATATGATGGAATTCAATGAATGTCAATCTATAAAAAGATGTAATATGTAATAATTGAAGTGTATATTTTCAATTAAAAAATTTCATTTTAGTTTAAAATGCATTTCATATTGTAAAAAAAGAAAAAAATAGATTATATTTTTTTCGAACATTAGGATAATGATTTATAATTAATTTTTAATTTATAGGATACCACTGCATGTCAATAAGACACACAAGGATGTCAGTATGACTCAAAGTGCATATTATCCACATAAAATGGACATCTTACATTAAAACGTGTATTACATATATAGAAATGTTAAAATGAGATTAGGTTATTTTCAACATTTAAGAAAATAACACATAATTCATTTGTGATGCCTGGAAATCTATTGAACATAAATATGACACGTGATTTTTTAAGTATGACTAGAATGGAATGTTTTCAATATAAAAGGGTAATTTTAATTTATATTGAACATCACATATCCAATGTCATTAAAACTACCTTGGGTTGTTTTTCAATATCATGAAAATAATCCAAAATTAATTTCTGACATTTAGTAATTGTCCCCACATAAATCCAAAAAATAATGAATGTGGGATAACTCAATGTGCATGTTTTCCATATAAATGTATAATTTTTGTTTAAAATGACTGTCACATTGTTAAAACAATGAAAACGGGATCATATGTTTTTCAAACATTATTAAATTGATCCATAATTGATTTTTTATGTGTTAATAATTCACTGATCATCAATCCAATTAATATCATGGTCATCCTGACTACAAGTACATGTTTTTAATAGAGAAGTGTGATTTTTGATTGAAGAACCTGTCACATTTTGAAACCAATAAAATAGCTTACATATTATTTAATAATTTGAAAAAGTATCCACAATTAATTTCATATGTGTATTAATGGACTACACATAAATCCTAAAAAATATGTGGTATATATGATTCGATGATTTTTTCTCAATGTAAGTCCCATTTTACATTAAAACATATGTATCATAGATAAAACTATGAAAATGATCATATATGATTTTCAATGAATAAGAAAATTTTTCATATTTAATTTTTTATGTGTTGGAATCAAATTAATTTCAATCTGACACACAATGTTTTGGGCATGTCTTGATGTATGTGTTTTCAGTAGAAATGTTCCATTTCAGTGTAAAATGAGGTTCACATAGAAAAACGTGTGAAAATGATACATATAGATTTTAAACATTAGTAAAAAGGTCCATAATTTTTTTGGATGTATATAAATTTACTGCATGTCAATCTAAAAAATGATTTTGAAAGTATAAATAGAAGTTCATTTTTTCTATTTAAAATTTTTATTTTATTTTAAAACACTTGTCACATTTTTGGATCCAATAAAATATTATCATTTTACTTTCAAAATTTATTAAAATGATCTATAATTTATTTTTTATGTGTATAAATCAACCGAACATCAATCTAACACACAATATGGTTGTTATGTCCTGAAGTACAAGTTTTAAATATATAAGTGCCTTCATTGCTTAAATTATTTTCACAATATCAAAACATAAAAAAGTATTTTAGGTTGTATTCAAACATTTGGAAAATGATCTATAGTACATTTTTTTATGTGTTGGAATCGACTACATGTCAATTTGATACATGATTTGTTTGGTATGATTTGAAGCATGTGTATACAATATAAGTTTCATTTTACTTTAAAGCATATGTCACGTAAAAAAACAAAGAAAATGAGATTTTATAGTTTTAAAATATTACTAAAATTATCCATCATTAAGGTTTTATGTGTACGAATCAACATCACATCTATCTAACAGACGATGAGGTTAGTATGTTTAGAAGTTTTTCTTTTCAGAATAAAAGAATAATTTTAGATTAAAATGATGGTCACATAGCCAAAATAATGAAAACAATCTACGATTGTTTTCAAAATTTACAAAATTTATTCATAATTCATTTATGACATGAAGGAATTTGACATACCACAATCTAAAACATGTTATGGGTAGTATGACTCTATGTGAGTGTTTCGAATATTAAAGTGTCATTTTTGTTTAAATTTATTATCAAATTTAAAACAATCATACTAGGACATAGTATATTCAAGAATTAAAAATTGTTCCATAATTCAATTTTTTATAGGAATTGACCGCATGTCAATCCAACTCATGATGTGGTGGGTATGACCCAAAGTTCAAGATTTCAATATAGAAGTATAATTTTTAGATTAAAACACCTACACATTGTCAAATGTAATAGAATGAGGTCAGATTATTTTCAAATTATTCAAAAATGTGATATAATAAATCTGTGATGTGTACGAATCGACCTCAAATCAATATGACATATGGAATAATCATTATAACTCAAAGTGTGAGTTTTCATTAAAAGTTTCATTTTACATTAAACTGTTCATCACATTAATAAAACAAAGAAAAAATATCAGATTTAATTCAAACATTATAATAATGATCCCTAATTTATTTTTGACTTTTATTAATTGAATATTCATCAATATGACAAATGATGTTGTCTATATATTTAAAAGTTTTTGTTTTCAATTTCAAAATGTCATTTTATTTTAAAAAACATATCATAAAGGTAAAAAATTGAAAACAATCATATTTACTTCACACTTTATGAAAATGATTTATAAATCATTTTTTATGTGTGTGAATTGATTGCATTTAAATCATTCACATGATTTGGGTTAAATGACTTGTAGATCATGTTTTAAATATAAAAGTGACATCTAATATTAAAAAACCTATTAAATTGATAAAACATATTCAAAAAAAATATATTATACTAATTTTATTTCAAAATGACCTAAAATTAATTTTTTATGTATATTAATTTTCCACACATCAATCTGACCCACGATGTGGTTGAAATGACTAAAAATGCTTTTTTTTGCTATATATGTGTCATTTTAGATTAAATTGTCTTTCACATTGTCAAAACTGATCAAATGATCTCATAAATTTTAAAAAATATATTAAAATTATCCATATTTTATTTTTTATGTTTACGAATAGACCTCATATCAATCCCAAACATGATATTGCCAGTTTTCCTCAATGTGTGTGTTTCCAATATAAGTTTTATTTTCATTAAAATGATTATTATATCACCAAAACAATGAATATAGCCATGGATTGTCATCAAATATTATGAAAATGATCCGTATTTCATTTTTATATGTAATAATTTTCCCAAAATCAATATCACAAATGATGTTTTCAATGTTACTAGATGTTCTTTTTCTGAATATAAAAGTTTTAAATTATTTTAGAATGTGTATCCCAAATCCAAAAAAAAAATTAGGTCAATTTATTTTTAAAGCATTAGAAAATTATACATAATTCTTTTTTGATGTTTAATAATTAACGTCGCATAAATCTAACACGCGATATGTGTGGTAGGACTTGAAGTGCATATTTTCAATATAACATATTCTCTTTAGTTTAAAATTCATATCACATTTTCAATATTTAATAAATAAGGTCATATTAATTTCATGCTATAGGAAAGTGATTGAAAATTAATATACAATTTGTATAAATCAACCTTACATCTATCCAATAAGAGATGTGGTCAGTACGACTCAAAGTGTGTTTTTTCAATATAGAAGTTTCATTTTAAATCAAAACACCTCTCATAATGTCAAAATTAATAAAACAATATCTTCTTATCTTAATAAATGAGGAAAATAATTCACATTTCATTTCTAATTTGTCGGAATATACTACACATTAATCCAACACACGTTGTAGTCTGTTTAATGCAAAGAGTTGGTTTCCAAAATAACTTTCCTTTTACTTTAAAACACATTCGATATATCAAAATCCAAAAAATATCATATTTTTCTAAAATAGTTTTACAATGACTTATTATTCATTTTTTGATGTGTAGGAATCCATTGCATGTCTATATGACACATGATATGGTCAGTATGACTATAATTATGTCCTTCCATATAAATGTTTCATTTTATGATAATACACGTGTCAAATATCCAAAACGAATAAAATGCGATTGGATTGATTTCATAAAATAAGAAAATGATCCATTAATCATTTGTGACCTGTAGTAATCGACAACAAATCAATATGACACATGATGCGTGTGGTAAAAATAAATGTGTGATTATTCAATATATGTTTTTCATGTTAGTATAAAACACCTATTACATTTTAAATACTAAAAAAATATTTTATTATATTTCCAAATATTTAAAATATGATCTATAATTATTTATTAGTAATAACTAACCACAAATTAATTTGAAAAACAATGTGGTCAGTATGACCCAACATGTGTGTTTTTGGTAAAGAAGTGACATTAAAGTTTAATTATATAATTTTAAATGAATATTTATGAAATTAAGATAATTAATAATAGGTAATATCAATAATATTTGGTGTTTTTCATAATTTAAGTTATATTTAGTATTAATTAACAATGAAGTTAATTATTCAAAATAATATTTTTATTTAATAGTATAAAACATAATTTATATAAAATAAAATATACAGCCATTAATAATATAATTAATAGTATAATTGAAAATATATTTTAAACGCTCAGCAGTTAAATTTTTTTCTAGCTTATATAGCATTGAAATTAAATTGTTTATATTTTATTATGTACAATTTTTAAATTAAACATTGGTTTTATTTCAAGGACAAGAATTTAAAAAGAGGATGACCATTAGTAAAAGCCTATAAGAGTTTTCATTTTTATATATATCTATAATTATTATTTTCACTTAATTATAAATACATGATAAATGTAAATATATTTTAGTTACTTTTTTATTTAAAATTATGGAGTAATGTAATATTTGTATTCCAATAACGTTTTTTGAAAATTTTATTCCAATATTTTTATATATTCTTATATGGTTGGTAGTTAAAGGGATGATACAGGGTTGGAGATTTGTAGCAGCTGGTATGAACATTATCAATACCATCCTAGTGATGAAAATGGTCATATTTATTGGTACTAGGGAACTTGTTGATAAAGAACCCCTTTATTATTTCAAAAATAGATTCTCTAATAAAGATAATATTTAGGAGTAAATTTGTTTTAACTCTGATAAATGGATTATTTATCAGTACTATCTCATACACTTAGAAAGGAATAACACTTTTAATGGCTTTTATCATGTCACTGCATAAAAGAGATGAAAAATAAAATTTATAGAAATGATAAAGGCTAATTAATTATTATTATACCTAATTATGACATCCCTAAATTATGGTAATGGGGATATATTTTAATTATATATCATTTTGAAACAACATGAAATTAATATTAAATGGTATATTTTCTCTCCTCAAGTATATATTTTATTCTCTATTTGTGATAATTGACCAATGTGCCTCCCTTAGGTAAATTTTAATAGTATCTCCCCTATAAAACACATATCACATTTATTTAATTATTTTTAGAGCTCATATTGAATGTATTCTGACCAAAATTCTGTTCCTTATCTCAATTAATCTATTTTCATACTTCAAATTTCCTAATTATGGGATGTATATGTGATATTTATTTTGTGATATACCATAACATTATATGGTCTTATGTCAGGTCTTATATAATATTATAATATTATATAATCATTATTTTACAATCTATAAGGATTTTATGAATATAATTTACAATTGGTGATTTTTTATTTCTAATATTTGTAATAAACGACTTTTAAATTGATCATATTTTAAAGAAAACACATAATATTAATCATCATGAGGATTAAAGTGTTGTTGGATAGATTTAATCATACAAATTTTTTCCTAGTATTTTTTTATATTCTTGAAAAATACATTAAATATTTTCCTCATAATTATTCGGGCTGTTATATGGAAATGATATAATTTTTTTAATGAAAGAGGTAAAAATTGGACAATATTTAAGATATATTGAGATGTTTCAACAATATATTCTTAATATTTATAGTGTGTTCATCCAAATTATTTTTATGTAATAATTTGAAATAAGACATTAATTTTTATGGGTTTTTAAAAGGTATATTATTATATTTATGTTTCAATTTTGGAAATACTTATATTCATTTTTTTGGAAAATAGATTAGAGAATGTGGATCAGAAATAATTTCACTTATATTCCATATATGAGGATAAATGGGATATTATGGATTCATTAATTATAATATTAAATTTCTATACTTCATGTTATGATAGATATTTGTAATCAATGGTTCCAATTGAGTGATGGGCCAAAATCAATATTGGGTTGTTATTTTTCCTTGAGAGGTCTTACCACTTAATTTCTTTTTTATATTTTCTTAATTTACAATATGTTTTATATAATTGAAATTACAAAATGTTTTTATTTAGAGGAATTAATTACAGAGTTTTTTTTATTTTGAGTATGTGGATATTATTTTGATGACATTGGTTGATGAAATATTTGGCAATTTATCATTTATCTAATTAAAGAATTATTATTATTTATATTCAGTTTGTAATTATTTTGGATATATTCATTAAAATATAATTTATAAAATTATATAAGATGTAATATTGTTTTATTTAAATTTATAAACAAAGTTTTATGGTTTTTAATATTAACGATAATTATTTGAAAATTTTAGGAATATAATTTCAGTTAATGTTTCTCAAACCTTCGAGGATACCTTATATATGAATAATATATCATATTAAAGCAACCTAAAATTTTCATTTATTCCTTTTTAATATTATAATTAATATTTTTCTGAGGAGATTTATAAGACATTTTCAGAAAAATAGTTTCCCAAATGATCTAATATATCATACACAATATTATAAATTGTTTTGTATTCACATAATTATGCAATAAATGTGGCACAACATTATGGTGGTTATTGTGGTGTGGTGGTCAATATTTATTGCCCCATGGAATAGTTTAATGAACTATTCCATGGATAATCATACATATCTATCCAAATTGTTTGATAATAAGGGGGACTCAATGTGTTTCATATTCAAATTATATCATGAATAGTTCTACATTATTTGATGATTACTATAATAAGTTTAAATGTCTCATGAAATCATTTAATAATTAAAAAAATTAATAGGGGAATGTAGCATAAGCTCAAATAAGATTAATCATATGGTATGTTTATGAAATATTCAAAATAATATTAGAATGTTATTTCATATTTTGGGAGACATATATAAATCCTATTAGTCTTAATTAGTGATGTTTCTTTTTCCATTATGTGAGACTCTCATTATAAATTATCTACAAACTAAACCTCTCCTTCTCTCTCCCTCTTTTATCCTTTAAAATCAAGATTATATAAATACATTTATAGAAAAGGATACTTTCCAATTTATAGGAGATATATATTATAGCGACCCTCTATTATCCAACAACGAAATTACATCATTTTTTTTTGAATACATAATACATTAAATAGATAGATACTCAAACACTAAAATAGTTTAGTGCCTTGAAAGAAATGGAAACATAAATACCGGTACATAAGTGAGAAACATTATTTTCCACTTGGTTCTTCATGACTGTATCATTTCTTAGACACATCATAAATAATTCATATCCTTATAAAATATATAAGGAAAACAAGAAATATGGATGATCTCAGATGTTCAGATAGGGAAAATAATTGATATATGCAAGCATAATCATGAGCATAATTCCATGATATATTTATCAAAATATTGTAAGATCTTACCATTAATATCAAAGATTATAAACCTAAATAATTTAAAAAATATTAAAATTTCATAAGAAATGAATCCTAAGGGAATTAATAGTATAATCCATGAATGAATAACATAGGAATAAGACATGGAGTTGTGGCAGACACATCAGTATATAAAATGATTTCCATATTAGTCATGGATTAATTCCAAGGCTATATTAGTGAATGGGTTCACTATGTAAACCATATTGGAGACATGGTTTATGCCCAATAGCATATTTTTAGTGAAGGTTCAATCCTAAGACCATATTATTAGAAAAATTATTTTATTGAACTGATTTCAGTCCCCTGTCTATACATGTTTACCACATGATATATAATATTTACCCAAAGAATTTGTGGGACATATATGTCAAACCCATCTCAAAATGAAACCATACATTTTTATGTGAATAGATCATAAAAATTAACCATATAATGACCAATGTAATGATCTGGGTATCATAAACATGTCTTTATATAATAACTTATGGAAAATAGAAAGGTTTCATAATCATTTCATCTATTCATAACCTGTTATAATAAGGGAGTTTCATAAGCATATAACCCATGGAAGAGATATGGGTTTCTATAACATCATGCCATCAAAACATAAACCATTTGAAGAACGAATAACAATTGTATCTTCGATAATACCTATAAAAATTCATGAGTGACACAAATGTATGTCATAATAGATTTAAAATAATTTTGAAAGATGAATTAAAACATTTATAGAAGAAAATATCCTTTTCTCTATGAAAATTGTTATTTAATAATTTTTTTTGAATTTTCATTTTAAAATATCGTTGAAACATATAATATTTATTTTAAAATAGTTTATATAATATATATTTTAAAATTATCTTAAAACACCATTTAAAAAAAATTATAAATTTTTTAGAAAACATTGTTTTGGATTAAAACAAATTTTCGATTGAAGTGAGAAATGATGTCTGATTTTTGTAAAAACATTTTATAAATAATATTTAATAAAAAATTGTTAAAAAATGAAAGAGTTTCATTATTATATCATGAATTACTATAGGATAATAACATTAATGTGAATTATTGAAATATGGTTTATAATGATTCATTATTGAAAGAATAATAAAAAATAATACTGATAAATGCTAAGATTATAGAAATAAACTCTTACCACTTTGGTAACATTGGATAAAAAAATCCCAAGAAAGAATGAAATTAAATAAACAATAAAATATAATGAAAATAATTAGAATCTTGATATAAAATTTAAAATGGAATTATATACACCTTGTAAAATAATATTTATGCATGACATAACATGTGTCCCAATGAAGTCAAACTCGGACAACATTACCTTATCTATTTGGTAACTATTGAAACGTAAAACCCATGAAATAGATATCATAAAATATATATGTAAATACCCATAAATATAAGTATAATACTTATAGAATTATTTTTTTGGAATTATATACAAAACCAAAAATGAAACATGTTCTTAAAAGGTATAAGACTCACAAAATAAAAGTGAGACTTTAAATCCCCTTACCTAATGGCATGAATCTCATAATACTCTTTCAAACCTCATGTATTATGAATATAAGTTTATTAAAATATTATTTCAGAACTATATTCAATTATATAATACAATATATGATATTCTTATGACCTTTTATTACCTATTAATAAACGCTTCCTTGTTAATGTTATTTTTCGGGTAATAACGACATTGTTTTTTAATGTGTTTTGATTAGTTATATTTTTAGTCTTACTAATTAAATAATGATTAAATAATATCAAAAATAATAAAAAAAGACTTAAATATAATATATATTCTGTATATTATAATTTATAATTACATATAAAAGATATAAAAATTTAATGAAATACACCATTCTTGGCAATGGTAGGCCATACGTATTAGTGAATGTTGTTTCTATTTTATCATCATTTTGATTGAAAGAATTAATGTAAAATATACACATATATATATTATATAATTTTAGTAAAATTATTATTTCATATATAACATCTATTCTTATTAAACTCGTCTTTATTATATTTCATATAAGGCGTGAACGAACAACATTGCTTTGATGGGGTAATAGTCCACCTGCCCACAAACAATGTTACCGATTTCCCAAAAAATTGGTATCATTATGGTATGTGTTGTATAAAAATTAACGAATATTATATAAATTATAAAATTCATATATATATATATATATAATATAAAAATTTAAATCTGATCATTATTACCAACCATGAAAGGTAGAAACGGAAGAATGAATGAAATTGGGTTGGGAGGTGGTAGTCTTTCATACAAACTAATTATGATTGGGTTTCTCATTTGATGTAATTGTGTGTGTGTGTGTAGGTAATAGCCTTAGAATAAAAAATATCAAGTCTATTTTCTATACTGAATATATTATATAAACATTTAATAAGAATATTTGCAGGGGTGTAGAAAGAAATAAGACAAAAGTGTTTGCTGAAAGATATTACCTCTTCCATGGGTAACTCCTTTAGGATGGCACCAAATGGCTACATAGGTTTGATTTATGAACAAAGATATTACTATAGGATGAATTTATGGAATTAAAAGAGGATATTATGATATGTTTTGTTCGATTAAAAGTTCCCAAGAGGTGTGAATAAGTTAGGGGGTCGAATTCCCTTTTGTTAGGTAAGGAGGATTGACATTCTTTTCAATATAAAAAGGTAAACCCAATTGAGAGGTCACTCTTACATCATGATCATCCATTAATTGTATATTTTTCCCATATATTGCAATTAGAAGACATATTTCTATAAAAATTATTTTTTACATGTATATAGGTTTTTTTACCCTATGTAAATGTATACTCACTAAGTATTCTTATTTTTACCTTAATCGATGTAATTAATTTTACTTACTATCATTAATGTTTTTGTCAAAAAAAAAATTGAACATATTATAAATTTTAAATTTTAGTAGTTCCAAATATGAAATCAATTTTTTCAAAATCAATTCACAAAACTTTCAGAAATTAATTTTAAATTAATCCCACGGACATGAATATGTGACATGTTTTTAATGTAAAAAAGTTCATGATACTGAAAAATTTTTAATTCAATTTTATTTATAAAATGTTTAAATTCCCTAAATATTATTAATTTATGTAAAATTGAAATAATTATACTCTAATAGAGAATTAAAATATAATTTAACAATGTGAATAAATTATATGAGAGTTATGTTTTCAATTAAAATTCAGCATTGTTCACTATTCATCCAAAAATAAAATATATTAGAAAAATACAAAATATAATTCCTAATATAATGTTGTATTTTTGGATTCAAAAATTAATTTTATTATAAATATACAAATTTCTAACTGTGTCTAAAATTAATTTTATTATTTTTTACCGAAGGACATAAAATACAGTTATTTTGTGAATTTTCTTTTTCAAAACATATATACTTTACCAAAAATTTATATATTTCATTATCAATATGTTTTATTTATGAAAAAATTTATAATTACTTATTAGAACACATATTAAGTACTGTAATGGATATTTTATACTTATTTTTTGAAAAAATTTATAATAATATTAAGATGTTTCGTAGAAACTCTTTGTTTTTTAAACTATTTGTTGTGTTGGGCCTAGAGAAAGTATATATTAGTGTAGTAAATAATGAAAGTTAACATAATTTAGCATTCAATGCAAGAAATAAAATAAATTTAGTTTAAATAATTAGTCATAAAAAACTGAGGGTGTTACATTCGCCCCCCTTAAAATAAATTTCACACTTGAAATTCCTCATTATGATACAAAAAAATGAGGAATCTTCTACATCATAATATCCTAATTTTTTCTTGGATATTACTCTATTTAATGATTTCTCTATAAAAAATTACCATGTGGGTGTAATAGTTTCTCAAAATATACTCTCTATGATCCATAATTTCAACTGGTAGTTCCTCATAATAAAGATCATTCTTCAGTGGTAAGGCTTCTTTATGTACATGTAATTTTCCCGGTATATACTTATTTAAGAGAGATACATGGAACACATCATGAACTTGAGATAGATTTGGAGGATGTTCTAAGTTATATGAAACCATCTTGATATGATCAATAATTTCGATGGGACCAATATAACATGTGTTTAGTTTTCTATTTGTACAAAATCTCACAACCTTGTTCCAGGGAGAGATTCATTGAAAAAACATCTCACCGACATCAAATTATATATCAAAATAACAATTATATGTTTAATTTTTTTACTAAATCAAACCTGCCTTGATATTCTTTTGAACGGTTCTAACCTTCATAATCATTACATTTTATATCTTAGTTCCCAATAGATTTCCTTCTCCAAAACCATTAAATCGTATTGAATCTATATATTTATTTCGATTGAGGTCTTAATGAGGAGACATCTAAATTATTGAGTGAAAACTATTTTTGTATGAAAACTAAACTAGAATAATTTGTTGATCCCAACCCCCTTTTAAATATAGAGAAACATTTCTCAACATATCCTCTCGGGTATGAATTTTCCATTCATACTAACCATCCATATAAGGATGACAAACAGTGATGAAACTGAATTTTGTATCAAGTTCTTGCTGAATATTTTTCCAAAACGTAAAGGTAAACCTCATATCCCAATTAAATACAATGGAATGTGGTACTCTATGAATCCTTAGCACATCCTTAATTATTTTCATCAAAATTTGATACATAGAGAAGTCTTCTCAGATAATGACGAAGTGTGATGTCTTAGTATGAATATACACTAACACCCATGTGATAATATTCCCTTTAGAGGTTTTTTGTGGTCCAACAACAGAATCCATAGTGTTGTTTTCCCATTTCAATTCTGTTATGGGTAATAGATGATACATCCCCTTAAATTTTTTTCTTTCACCCATAACATTAATGCATCCCAAGAATCGAGATAAAAACACTACAATATCCCTCTTTGCGCATTCCCCCTAGAAGTATTACTTCAAATATCTATACATATTTATACTTCCAGGATCAATAAAGAATGAATTGTTATAATCTTCCTCTGATAGATAATTCTTCAAATCTAGTATGGTAGGTACATATACATGGTTCCTAATCATTATAATTTCATCTTGATCAAGGTTAAAATATTAAACATTTATAACCTTATTCTATTGTTCTATATCTTCTTTATGCACCTCATTAATCTTCACATGGATTGGGATTCGAATATTTAATTGATAATGATATCATTTCCCCCTTCCTTCAGGATTTCCAGGACCATCCATTTCAAATAATGAAATATTGGATCTTAAGTGATCCTAATAATGGATACAATGTCATTATCTGTCTGGATCAACGAATCGACCACCTTTTACTCCTTCTTATGGTGGTAATTTAGGGAGTATTTATAATCCTTTAAATCTATAATCACCTTCCCAAGAACATGTTAATCTCCTTCTATGTGAATATATACATCATAATTTAATGATGGGAATAAATATCACACTTTTCATTATAAACATAATGCCTCCATATATTTAATGAAATAATTACTATAGATATCTATTAATCATGAGTTGGGGTTAAAAAACTTCTCCACTACTAAATAATGTTAGCATAGGTGAACTGACTAACCTTATCTTCAGTTCTAGAAAATTTTCATCACATTCATCCATCCAGAGGAACTTCGAATCATTATGAGTTAACTAGGTCAGACGATTTGATAGTCATGAAAAATTCTCAAAAAACATTGATAATATCAAGATAAAACAAGAAAACTATTGATCTCTTTAACCGTGGTTGTTCTAAGACAACATTCAATAGCCTCCATCTTTGAAGGATCTCCTAATATTACCTCTATTTCGATTATATGACCAAAAAATTAAACCTTTTTCTATTAAAATTCACACATTTGAAATTATTCATTTAGTTTCTCCTTCTATAGGGTATTTAATAAAATTAGCATTGGGACATGATTCTCCTACATTATATTTTAATAGATAATCATATCTTCTATAAATACTTACTCAAATTAATCATAGTGATCTCTAAAGATTCTATTCATCAAATCAAAGAAGATAATAGGGTAATTAATAAGACTAAAAGGAATAATTGTATATTCATAGTGTCTATAAATTTTATGGAATTCCATATTGGGTATATCCTTTTTCTAGACAATAAATTAATGTTATCTAGATTGAAGTCCATTCATGGATGATTATTGAGATATACACAATTGATCAGACAACTAACAAAGATAGGGAAGATGATACATGTTCATGATAATGATCTTGTTCAACTCCCATTAACCAATACAGAGTTTCAATGATTCATATTTCTTTTTCACATAAAAACAAAGGGAAACCCAAGGTGAAACATTTGTCCAAATGAATATCTTTTTAATGTTTTCTTTATGTTTCTCCTTCAATTTATCCAACTCAATTGTAGCCATTCGACAAATTTTGTTCAATTCATGTGGAACCAGTTATGTGTTCTATATAAAAATAAACATCATGATTTGGGGGAGGGATAAGAATATATTTTAGAAACATAACCAAACATTCCCAAACAACAGGCATCTCAACCAGAGTGAAATAATACACTAGAGAAGTAATCATCGTATCATTAGCTGTTTGAACTTATAATTACACATATAATAATTTGGGTGAAACATTAATACCCAATGAAAATTAATTATAAATTGAAGAGTTGGTAGAACTATAATGAAATAATACATTATATATTCTACAGTGGATGGTATGTGTACCCTTCAAAATGTTATTACAGCACCCCTTGTCAAAAAAATTGATTTAATGAGACTTCTCCTTGTCCCATGACTTAAGAGGTGCATTCTATGAATCTTCACCTCTATTGTCAATGTTAGATAACTTTTTCCCATCACTTCAGTAATAAAATTCTTTATGAACATCCCTTCCATAGTCAATTCATTTATTATATGCTATATGAAAATTTCCACTATGATATTTACCACACCTATTGTATAAATTAATGCCCATCTTCCTCTCTCCGTGTATTTTGGATTTTCCTTTGAACTCCATCTTCCTTTTCTAGTAAAAACCGCGATATTTATACATAACTCTAACCTACATTTCACCCATGATTTCACAACACACAATATCTTCATAGTGACTAAAGTCACTTATTCCTAACAACCATCATAGAAATGTATTTAAGCCACGAATGAACAGATCAACATTAATTTCATGTTTGATGATAATACTATAAGACAACCTCAGAAGTCCTGTAAAATTAGTCTATTAGGATCCAATATATTAATCTTCCCTTTTATTTAACTCAAGTAACTCTTTCTACATCATTGTAAATAGAATACGGGGAATGTACATTTTGAAAAATAAGTTCATGAACTCATCTTAATCCATGGATATAATTTCTTCTAATTGCTTGTAATCGTGATTAAAGTAATCCACTACTCTTCTTTTCCTTATAATATATAAGAATCCCAAATGAATTTATGATGCTCCAATCAATGGCCAATGGAGAATATATTATTGGTGTTAATGATCCATTATTCATCACTTTTGGATTAGAATAGACACTAAAGGAAGTTTGATTTTACCTCATAAAGGACTCAACAAATTGTTGTTACTTACATTTCTAATTTTTATGCCTAACATGATTAATGTATTGAAAATATTTGGTGGGAATAATACTGATATTTTTAATTATAGATCCCATAGAATTTGAATTATCAGGTTAACAATCATTTCATTTTCCATCACACTTGGCATTAACGTAGTTCCTTTAGTTTCTAAACATTAACTAAAACCAAATATTATAGAGAAAGAAACAATTATCATAGTTTGGAACATCGTTATCATGGAATTTCATACTGGTTATCTAAATTATAAACCTTTATTTAAATAACAACACCATAGTTTTATCATATATTATTCTTATCAAACTTATATTTAAATCATTTATGATGGTTCGTGGAGAGTTTGTAAATTTACAAATCATATCACCCATGAATGTCAAACCAGGTGTGCATCAATGCACAAATTCATTCACTAGTAATTGATCAAGTCTATCTCAATATAGTGTTTTTTCGGTTGTTACTGTATATACATATATGCTCTAGCCGCATCCACTTGCAGGATACTAACATAGATGTACATCTATTAAAGTACTCACTCCATCCTTTACTAAATTTCCGGAACATGTTCATATACATTGAATCATCTTTATGATTATCCTTATGGACACTTCCTTAGGAATATAAATAAGGGTTTTTCATCCTATCATCTAATGGATAACTTATATTTTTATATGATACCATCAATACTGACCATTGATTCTAAGACATATACATTACATCAATTTTTGAAGAATATTTAATCCATTATAAAAATGGACACATAAAAAATTTATTAATTTAGAGCCTTTTCAAACCTAGAAACATTAACACTGGTTCATAAGTGATCTAAATTATCAGCCACTCGGTTAATAAAAAATAACAACTTTCTTAGTAACATCACACATAACATAGATATTTATAACATGAGGTAAGGAGTCATAAAAGGGTAATCTTATATTCTTTATAATGGTAAACAAGGGATATACGTATGAATAATAATTAGCATAAGGGTATGATAATGTGATAATAATATTATAATATTATTCCCTCCATATCAAATTCCATAAGTATGAATCTTGGAATAAATATTTACATTACATAAGACATGAATCAAAAGGTAATAAGGAGCATAATCCATGAATGTATAATATAGGAATAAGAAAATTATGACACATAATCATATAAAACGATTTCCATAGTAGTCAAGGAATACTTACAACTCTATCTTGGTGGAATGGGTTTACATAAAAATCTATCTTGGTAGTCATTTTTCACTCTCATGACCATATTTTTAGTTATGGTTTACTCCTATGAATATAAGTGTAAAAAATACCTTTATGGATCTGAGTTCACTTCCCATTATATCTATGTCTATTTTGTGATATATAAATACTTACCCAATTCATTGACTGAGATAAAGGTCTTACCTATCTCATAATGAAATCATACATATGTGTAACACTAGATCATAAGCATTAATCCTATCATAACCCATAAAATGAAATGATTATAAAGAACATATCATCATATCATAACTTTTATAAAACTATTAGGTTTGATAATCATTTCATCAATCCATAACCCATAAAATGGAGCTGGATTCATAACTATATAACATGTGGAAAAGAAGCATGTTTTATAAATATTATGACATCAAACCATAAACCATCCAGAAAAAGAATATGAATGGTTCCCTTGGATCATACACCCAAAAATTAATGAGTAACACCAAAATATTAAATCAAGGATGAAATATAATTTTGATGTATTATTTAAGTCATTTATTGGGAAAAATACCCTATTTTCTTTGGAAAACAATTTTTCAATACATAAAACATATTTCAAACATTTTTATAGTAAATAGATTTGAAATTTATAAAATATGATATTAAAATAATTTATATTTTTTTCATTGAAGACAATATTAAAATATCATTGAAAAAAAATTAAAACATTTTTAGGGATTATGGTTATGGGAGAAAATAGATTTCTGATCTAAAAAGAAATAAATTACGATTTTCATAAAAGAATTTTATTAATAATAATATGTAACAAAAAGTTGAAATATTTTTACATTACATGAGGATGTCATGTATAACCCTATGAGGGGAAAATTCATGAGACTTTTTGAGAGATAGATCATAATTTTTCATCTAGTGAATCATAATCACAATTAATCCTGACAACAGATGAAATTGTAGAAATAAACTATTACCACATTGGTAACATTAAATCAAAATATCCATGAAATAATAACATTAAATTAATTTTAATATATCATTAAAATTAGTATATTGATGATATAACATGTAAAATGATATTATATATACCAAGTAATATAATTTAGTTGAATAACAAAACTTTTATCACCTAGAAGGAAAATTGAGTCAAAAATACATTACTGGATTGGTAACTTTTGGACCAAAAAACCCAATAAAATATAGATCGTAAAATGGATACGTAAATACCCAAAATATTTAATTATAATGATCATATAATTCATTCATTGGTATTATATCTACAACACAAAATAAAGTAGTGGTGAATATGGTATAAGTCTCGTAGAAATGAATTTGAGACTAGAAATCCCATTACATTATTTCATAACTCTAATCATACTCTTTAAAACCTCGTTTATAATTAATATAAGTTTTTAATAAATCTATTAAATGACCATATTTAATTATATCAAAGAATATATAATATTCTTATGAAATTTTACAAACCTTTTATTAACACTTCCTTTCTAATGTTAAGTTTAAGGTATAAGCTGTTTTTTCATATGTTTTGATTGGTTATATTTTTTGTCCTCTTACATGTATATGATATAATAACATAAAAAATCATAATAATGAGAAAATTATAATATATATTTATTATATATTTAATATTAATAAACTTAATATATATATATATAAAAAGGAAATAAAATACATTGTTCCTTGTGACGGTAGGTTGTATGTACGCATCAATGTTGTTTCAATTTTCTTTTCATGATGAATTAATGAATATAAGTAAAATATATATATATATATATTATAATTATAGTATAATTATTATTTCATATATAAAATATAATTTTATTAAATCCATATTTAAAACATTCCACTTAAATCATGAACGAATCACATAACTTTGAGGACACAGTAGTCCACAAGCCCACAAATGATGTTATCGTATTCCCAAAAAATTGAAAGCATTAATTTATTTGTTATATAAAAATTATATAAGCATAAATGAGTCATGGATATAATATATATATTTTAAAAATATAATTATCATTATTATTAATTACCTTGAAATATGGAAATGGAATAACGTACATCATTGGTTTGTGAGGAGGTATGACACTGTACACATGAACGATGGTTGGGTATCCCATTAGTTGGAAATTTATATTAGTGTTGGAAATACCACTAAAAAATAATAGTATATTAGTTATACTTATGATATTATATGTTCATAGAAATTATAATTTTATGTTGGAGAAAGAAATAAAGAAAAAGTTCTTATTGAAGGATGTTACATCTTCTTTGGGAAACTACTTTTGTATTTCATTAAAGGACTTCCTTGAATGGATTTATTACCAAATATAGGATTATAGGATGTAGTTAGATAAGTTTTGAGTTTATTTTTATAGGGTTTGGAAGATAAAAGTTTCTTGATTGGTGTTAATAAGTGTTGGGGTGAGTTTACTTTTATTGTTGAGTGGCATTGTTGTAAATATAAAAAGGAAAACACTATTGAGAGGTCTCCTTTACATAATGTGCCTCCAATAATTTTTCATTTTTTATAAAATATAGTAATTGGTCGAAATATGTGTGTAAATTTGTTTTTGAAAAGTTTTTAGGTAATTGGGCCCATTAAGATAATGTATAACAACAAAGTAAACTCATTTTTTATTTATTCACTGTAATTAATTTTGATTACTTTCAATAATATTTTTGGTCAAAAACTATATAGATCTTATTATAAATTATAAACTATTAAAATTAATAACATTTAATTAAATTAAGTAAATTCTAATCATGGATTTGGCATAATTTAATTTAAAATTAATCTTATAGATGGGATGAGATGGCTTTTTATTAATGTGAAATTGTTCAAAAGATTGAAATGTTATTATATAATTTCAATGATAAATTGGTTAAAATTACCAAAATTGTATTAATTTATGTAAAAGTGAACTAATTATACATTAATATAAAATTAACATAAAATTTAACTTGATGAATAAATTATATATCGAGGCAGTTTTCAATTAAATTTCAGAATTTTTCATCATTCAACAAAAAATGAAATATTTTCGTAAAACGAGAAAAATTATTCCTAACATAATTTTGAGAGTATAAATTCAAAATTGGTTTTACTTTTATGAGATTAAAATTTAATAATTTCCTACAATTAATTTAATTATTTCTCACTGAAATACATATAAAGTAGTTTGTTGATAAAATTATTTTTTAGATCATATAGACTTTACAAAAAATTATATATTAGATTATAAATATTATTCATTTACGTGAAAAATTGTTATTTATTTATACAATTCATATTAAAAAATTTATTGGATATTTTATAACATCCTTTTGAAAAAAGTTATAATAATAACGTTTTGTTTGTTAGAAACATTGTGTTATATTTACTACGTGCTAAACTGATAATGTATATAGTGAAATCGTAACATGGTGTAGAGTATAATTCCATTTTAAATTGGTTTATTGTGTAATGAAATACATAAATAAAATTAAATTTAATAATAAATGTTTCATAAGAACATGTGGTGTTTCATATTAAGCCAGTAGATTACCTAGGATAAAATATTCATTTATCTGATTCTTTATAATCAATGTCAAACTCATTTTTATGAGCCGAATCAACATGTGAATGGCATGCCATTAATTTATTCATTATTTTCTTCAATCTAATGAATATAGAATATTATATGTCTTTTTGTTGTATATAAATAACTCATTACTTAATTTGGATAAGATTTATTCTCTTTAAAACCCATCTGTTGTATGAATTCCATCTGAATTATATTTTTATTGATCAATTTAGGGATGGAAAAATAAGAAAGAATTAGTTTCCCAGATGTCATAACATACCCCTTATAAAAAATAGATTTGGGTTCATCATTTTTGTGACAAATTTCACGAAAATTATTTGAAATACAAATTTTTTTCTTTAAATACTTAATACCACGATATATTTGATGTAAAAATATTTTTAATACCATAAAAGGAAAGAAAAATAAAAAATGTATCATTTTTTCTTCAAAATTTCATGGTTTTCAGATCACTATACTATAATGGAATTCACCAAGCAGATAAAAAACACATTCAATGGTGCCCATGATATTATGGGACATCGGAAAACCTATACAAAATAACCTTTCTAGGTGATTTTGAATTATTAAAAAAACATTTACCCAAAATGTATTAACCTAAAAACTATCAATATCCATGAAATGGGTTGAACTGAACAGTTTATTCAAATTGAAAAGGATTCAGAAATAGTCTCATGTTATAGTAGGATCATTATAATAAAATTTCATTCAATGCACTATAG
This sequence comes from Viscum album, assembly GCA_963277665.1. Classification (NCBI taxonomy): domain Eukaryota; kingdom Viridiplantae; phylum Streptophyta; class Magnoliopsida; order Santalales; family Viscaceae; genus Viscum; species Viscum album. The sequence continues at coordinate 1,214,076,736 of OY728130.1, forward strand.
TGATAATTCATTTAGTTGGATTTTAAATAAAAAAAATTTATTTAGAATTCTCAAAATACATCTCTACTGTATGCCCAAAGCAAAACAGTTTTGGTAGATGCAATCTAGGTTTAAAGTGATTTAAAATGGTTAAAATAACACGATATGTAAATTATTTATATTAATTTATGATCAGATCATTTATTTAAATATAAAATAAATATATCTAAAAAGTATTTTTAACAAATGTATTATTTTTGTATACAGTTTCATAATTTATTATATTTTTATTATTTGAAAATAATATTATTCATAAATATAAATAATTTCTATGTCATAAATTATTTCATATTAGAACCATGTAGATGATAAATTGAAAATTTTTTATTTGATAAAAGTGAATTATCCATATTTATCCTTGCCAAAATTATACTTTGTTTATGAATTTTACATAAATGATGATCTCATGTAAAAAATTTAGGAATTTTTTTATTCATTTTGGTAATTCCAATTATTTTTTCATGAGTGCTAATGTTATATTAGGACTTGTATTCTATTATTTAGTCTAAATAAGTTAAATTTCTCAATTAAGTACTCATACATGCATCCAAGGAGTTATGTTTATGTTTAAAAATTGATTTAGATTTATTTTACCTTGGCATAGGATTTTATAAGGCTGTAAGAAAGAATTATAAAATTGATTATAGTTTTTAAAATTAGGTGTTAGAATTTTTGTGGAATATTTGTGTCTATTAAGTTATGAATCATTAATATAGGGACTTTGGGAATGATTAATAATTATACTAAAGGATTATTCAATTTCTAGAAAAATGGGGATAGTCTCTTTATCAATTTATTCTTACTCTTATGCGGATTTTTATTTAATATGATTCCAGTCATTTACATGAAATGGTTTTTCATTTCATATGCATTTGATACATGTAGATATGTGTGAATAAAGATGGATTTTAATTCAGATGTGTAACACAATATATGAATTGTTTAAAGAGTTACACATTCTTAGGGTTTAAACACATTTTTTCTATGTAATTCATAGAAATGTTAGAAAAATAAAAAGACACACGCATACATGCAAATGAAATAACATGAAAAATGATGGTGTTATTAAATCTACATAAAAATAATATTTTTTAGAATCCATATATTAAATGAACATATCAATACCGTAATTTTCAAAATTAGTATTTTTTACTAAATTTTGGTTCTCCTAGATTAACAAGTCTGCATAATATAATACTTGTCTGTAAAAAGATTATATGCCTGATTTGGCATTCTTTATTGAATATACATAGAAACAAACCCTAGGAAAGAAACTGTAAAAATATTTTTGAGTTTATCCGTGTTATATAATGTGTAATAATTTCTCCTCTCACCCATCCAATAGTCATATATTATGTTATTTGTATGTTGGCATACGAAAACAATTTTGTGTAGAGTAGAAATCCAAATCAACCTCAATACATAATGATATATAGATTTTGGACCATTGATGGGTGTTATGAAGTCTCTAACATGTTTTATCATTTTAGTTAAATAATATTTAATAAATATCATTATTAAATGAATATTAAACCTGATCATATTTTGAAGTAAAAAATTTACTATAGATAAATGTCACCATCATTATCAGACATGAGATTGAGATCAATAATATAGATAAGAATAAGAGAAATAAAACATTGATACTGGTATAGAAACGTAATTATTTTTCATAAAATTGATAGAAAATACTATGTATTAGTAAAAAAATCCCAGACAACCAAATATAGTTGTATTTCAACAATTAAATCTACATTTATTGGAGAATCATATAAATGCCTACACCAGTTTTCGATGTCAATTGATGAAAAAATGAGATAAATGAATTTATCCTCTATAAATCTAATAATATTATTGTGTATTTCATGTCTATGAGATACTGAAGATATACATTAAGACATGATCACCAAATTTAATTCATTTTATAATTTTTATTGGAACAATTTTAATAATAAGAAAACATTAATTATATTTATACCATATTATCTAAAAATGTTGGAAATTAGTGACAATGATATAAATTACCAAGAATATATTGTTGTGTCGATAGTAAAAATGAGTAATAGTTTGATCAATATGTAAAACATTATATGGTTAAATATTAATTATCATTCTATGAAACCTAAAGGGGTTGTTATGAATTATCGATGGAATATCCAATTGATTTAACTATCTAAAATATATAAAAGAGTTTATGAAATTCTAAGGAATGCCTGTTTTGGATATAAGTAATATGGAAAATAATTTCATAATTCTCAGTGGGCGTATAATACAATATATTAGTTTTATTATTGTGGTAAATGAACATGTTTTCCAAATTAGGGTATAATTTAATGAAGAATTTATTTTTCATTCAAGTGATTATGAAAATTATTGTTAAATTTTTCAGTTAAATGTAGAATAATATTTTACGATGTGATAAATTAGAATAAAGGATGTAAAGGAAAACTTATTTTTTATTATCATCTAGAGAAAGTCCTAGTACCTCTGTTTCAGAGGGCCCTCAAGGGGTCGAAAATAATGTAAGCGAAGAGAATATATTTACGCAAAGATCTGACACTCCCATGGAAGAGACCCAAAACCATAAAAAATGGTATGTCCCTCTTCTAGACATCCGAGGCTTGCAAGTGTGTCCTCAAAGAAGATAGTTTCCATGCAGCTATGATGAATGATGCATCCCGAAGAAATTTCCCTGACACACCTTCACATAATGTAATTCAGAACCCATGGAATCCCATGCCTTCCTTGGATCATCTTCACTAGAATTTCGGAATCTGACTCAACCTCTGACACCTCAAGACCACGTTCCCTGCAAAATTGGAGACCAGTAAGCAGTGTATGAGCCTTCACCCCTATAGAATAACTTGGGCCATAGAAATAGCTAAATTCCATAACATCAGAACTGTATGCATCATGCAGGACCCCTCCACCACTCATTAATCCATTTCTAAAACAACCATCCACATTGAGTTTCAGCCCGCTGGAAGGGGGAGTCCAACTAACCCATCTACATCCCATGCCTCCAAGAGAAATGGGTTTGGTAAGGATGTTTCAAATCAGGGACAATTGCTGACTCCCTTTCAGTAGTGAGAGTAGATTATGAATAAGGGACCTTGCCCTCATAAAAAGAAATGTATCTGAAACACGGGAACCCAACCATTCCCGATTCCTGGCTTCCCAAATTGTTTAATAGATAGAGGTAAGGATGATGTCACTGAACATAAATTCCATGATATTTTCCTCCACAACCAGCATCCATGAGGTCATGAGGCTGTGAGAGGGAGGCTGATGAAGATCAATCCTTGGCTGTGGAGAGAAGATCGACCAAAGTTAAACCGCCCACGTGCTCTTAGCAAATAAATGGTCATTGAATTCCCTCTTCGAGGTCGCATAAAAAAAGCACCATGAGGATAACTATATACCCCTCCTCTATATATATTCATCATTATGTAAAGCCTTATTCATGATACGCCAAATGAGGAAGCTCATTTATGTGGGGATCTCATTACACCAGTAAACACTAGCCCTATCCTCCGGACTAACATATGCATGTCTGCTTCTTCTATACTCTTGGGTAGAGAATATGCCCAGACTCGAACCCATGTAATAGCCTCTATCCTCCAACTCTACCAAGATGATACTATCGAATACCAACATCTTTTCCTTGTTAAGTACTGCCTCAATAAACAAATGATAAGTGCTTGCTTATATGAAGGAGATATTGGGTGTAGGGCAGTTCAGGAATCCAAGACATTCCCCCACCCAGTTTTCTTCCCAGAAGCCGACATCTCATCGTCCTATGAACCACCAAATCGATTTGGATATCTTGTCCAAGTGGTCGAACAAACACAATGAAAATCCAAACTAGCCTGCTCTTTGGGTTCATGTATATTTCTATTGATCACTGTATATATTCTTGAAGAAAGAATCCCACATCGATTTCCACATAATGGTGTCCCACACATGTCTTGATTTCATTCCTTGCATGATTTCTATAATATTGTGTAATCCCACACCATCCTCCTCTACTGGTCGCTCCATACTCCCCCAGTCGCCCAGTGACAACAGCCATTCGGATTGGCGTCCCACAAGAAAGTGCACATCACCATCTCCATTCTTACAATAGTCCTCTTCGGTGGTTTTATAATCTCCAGTAAATGAAACGGAATGGAAGTGAGAACATTGTTAATAAGTGTGACACGTCCCCCAAAGGATAGGAATTTGTTTTTACAATTCATAATTCTTCCCAGAATCAGATTCATCATATCTTCAAAAAACATTTGTTTAACATGTCCGGGAGAGAGTGGAACACCAAGGTAAATTAGAGGAAGTTGTCTTCTCTGGCAGCCCAAGATCTCTTCAATATTTCTACAGCATCTTCTTGGGCACTAGTTTGAGAGGAAAACATGACTCTTTCCTACATTAAAATTCTTCCCACTCAAAGATTAGTAAACCGAGAGAATCCCCAAGTTTTTTATCAAGGATATTCTTCTATCATTCGTAAAAATCAGAATGTCATCTGCAAAAACCAATTGTGAGATTGTCTCCCTTCCTTTCCTTCCAAAGAATGGTTAAAGTTTCCCATTTATCATGCTCATGTGAATATTTCGAGAGAGGGAGCCCTGTGCTAGAATATAGAGAAATGGAGACAAAGGGTCACCTTGCCAGACACCCCGCACTGATTTGAAGAAGCCAAAACACATTCCCTTGAGGGATATGGAAGGCCACAGTGATGCATAGCACTGAAAACAAAGGTCGAAAACCCATTCCTGGAATCCAAATTTACGAATCACCCATATGATAAAACTCCATTCCAACTTGTCATATGCATTATCCATATCGACTTGGAATATGACATTAGACCCAACCACCTTGCTATTTATATCGTTAACAAGTTCACTAGCAATTCCGACTAACCCTTTTATGCTTATCCCTTTGATAAAACCATGATGCTCACCTAAAACCAATTTTGAAATGATCTCACCCATCTTCCATGCAATCAAACTGGACTGAATTTTTTAGGATACATTACATAGAAAAATTTTCCTGAACTGGCCAATGAAAGTGGGATCTTTAACCTTCGGAATGAGTACCACCATGGAAGCACTCACCGATTTTCTAACCTCACCACCCCGAAAAAAATCTTGTATGGCCTCCACCAGCTGCCTTTTCACCACCTGCCATGCCGCCACATAGAATTCGCTTAGGAAGACATCCAGTCCAGGGGCACTACCATAAGGCATAGCTAGCACGGAGCCCTTAATTTCCACTTCATCTGGAAAGGCTAACATAATCTCATTATCAGAGTTACTCACCATCCATGTAATCCCCTGACAGAAAGCCTCAGTCACTTCAGGCCCTTGATCATCATAATTTCAAGAACTCACTGACCCAGTCAGGAGACCTCCAATGTGTTCTAAATCCACACAACCAGGAGCCTCCATGTCCGACGTGTAGACTCCATTTCCTAAATAGAAGTTGAGTCTCGATTTTCTCTTATCCTTCAGGCAGGAATGAAAATAAGCATTGTTTATATCTCCATATTTCAGCCATCTTATGAAAGATCTCGACCTGTAATCATTCTCAATTTGAAGAATATTCTCCATGAGAAAAACCCGTTTGTCACAGAGTAATGTGAACTTATTCTCATCCCAAGAAGTTTTCAATTCTTCCTCCAGGTTCACGATTTCTGTCTGCATGCTTTCCACTCCTGAACCATCAATGGTTCTGTGGACAATCCATTCAAGAATACCCTTTTTGAGTCTCCTAAGCCCATTTGTAAGATCATGCCATGCCATTCCATCATCCTCTCCTTCCCACGAGTTTTTGACCGTTGTCATGAAATCACTCTTTTGGTCCAAATTAACGGTGTAATGGAAAGCTCTATGACCCGACACGTCCCTATGGAACACCAAAAGTAGCGGATAATGATCGGATATCATATGAGTGAGGTGTGTGACCGACTCTTGCCCAAAGAAACCAAGGCCTTGAAAATTCACAAAACTCCTGTCTAGACGACTCAATATCCGACTATTTCCCCTGCGGTTATTAAACTAGGTGAAACTATTGTCTTTGAAACCCAAGTCGAAAGGACCCACGGAAGATGTGATGTCCCTGATATCATGAATCCCCCCAATATTACCTGATGAACATTATTTCTTCTCTGAATGATCAGTGATCTTGTTTAAATCTCCCCCCCCCCCCACAAATCATGGAAGAGAATTCATCCGAACTCAACTCAGGAAGCTCCATAATTCATATCTCATGGTAGTGTCATTACAGACATAAATAAAAGATAACATGATCTCTCCCCCATCAAAGTAGATTTTGGTATTAATTCACTAGGCCATAACAACAATATTTATGACTTCATTATAATATTTTATACTAGCTTTCTTTGATCATCTTCTCCAACAAATGAATTTACAGATCCATTTTTCATTATGCACATAGGTTTCTTTTCTCATACACCATGTGTCATTAAAACTCAATATTATCATCAATGGTCTTCAAAATATCAAAGGATCTCCAGTACTAAATTTTAATTTACACCCATAAACATTAGTATTTAAAAAAAAATTGGGTCGAAGCCATTTTTTATTATGAATGAAAAGACCTATTTATATCTAGATAAGGGGATACCCTTCACATAGCCAATATAACCAAGGCCAAGTGACCCATGAACATGGACCAATGTCCATGGGGCTTAAAATCCTTAAATTTTGTATTCATTAATGGAATGGAAAAAATAATTTTTTACCTAAAGCGAAAAAAAATATAATAGAATAATGAATTGTGTTTTCCTTATAGAAAATTGTATTATTCTCTGTAGATCATCGATGTTGAAAAGGAAATCATGTCAAGTTACCAAAATTATACCGGATTTCACTATCCTTGAACTAGATTCAGAGAATCTCTAAGAAAAATAACATCATTTGATACTCATTATTTCACCTTAAAAAAATATAAAAATATAATTTTCTTTCCATATATGTAACTTCATAGTGAAAATATAGTCTCACAAAGACTTGTTTGGTTAAAAATACAACATGTATCACCTCGCATTGAATTTCCATCATGAATAATACAATCCCCATCCAAATAAAAATCAATTATTTAACACCAATAATGATACATAAATAATTTTGTTATGTTAATGGTTGAAGGGTATATCGATATTTGACACATTTTCATTGACATTATTATTAAAAAATCATGAAATTTCATCTTATTCATCAAGAGGCGCATTCACATGCTAACCATATTGAATAAATATTAATTAGTATTGTTTTAGAGAAAAATTTTAATATTTTTTATAATACCATTTGAATTATTCATCAGCATTGTAATTCTAGGAACTCTATAAATTGGTAGGTAGTAATCCCAAAATATTTGTAAGGTATGATGCTAACATGGAGGGAATTAATCCTTATTTAACTATAGATAATCCTTTCACACTAATAATTCATTATTATTCATGAATGGGATGATCATGTTGAATAAGATGATCATTAAAATGGATGGAATCAATCTTACATTGATAACCATTTTTTTATACATAAAAGGAATGATATATGTAGGAAAAAATTATGGTGAAATTATATAGAGACGTGACTCATATGAATCCTAGAAATTGTAACATTATTAAGGTCATGTAATTTAAAAAAATTCACAACTAAATTTTAGTCCACTACAAATGTCTTCATATTTTTTTCATACTTCTACAAAATTCTCCAAATTTTTATAGAAAACACCATTACACTTTATTACATTCTTTATAATTAAGTTCATCTCTAAAATCAATTTATGTAAGGGATTATTAAATATATAAACACATGTACTTAAATAAATATATATATCTTATTTATTTAACATCACACAAAAATGATTTGATAACATTCTTGACACAAAATTAGCCACTCTTGATGAAAACAAATACATCTAAACAAATGGGCACACAGATCCCCAACATTCTATTTGAAATTAATACCACCAATATAATAGTATAAATATAATAGATAAATCAAAATTTATTCCCCCCTTATAGATAAAAAGTAAAAAGTAAGTGTATGGGGCCTCTCATGTCATCTTCTTATCAATCCATTAAATAAATTTTTTTTCTTTTCAAATATGAACTACGATATTATTTGTTTTTATAGCGGGAAGGATGGAACGGCATAATTTTCCTAGAAATGAGCCTTCAGTTATTCAAATATAACCCTATGTATCATAATTTAGTGTAGAGAACATGATCGAATAACCATGGAGTCAATGTTATTTATAATCTAATGAAATATTTGATTTCAACTCAATTTTCAATTTTATGGGCTTCTTAGAAGATTTATCATTAATTAAATGTCTTGAAATAATCATTAAAATTCATAAAAATAGTTCAAGTGAATTATATTGAATCCAAATTATTTTCTCATTATGTTTTAAAACAACACTCCCCCTTAATAAACATTTTTTACAGATTGAAAACATGGAATTCTTTTTCATTCCCTAAACGGGTGCACTCATTAAAATTCATAATAGAAGTTAGAAATTATTATGAAGAGATACATTTTAAGGATATTTTATAAATCTCTTAATCTTCAATATAAATTCATTACATGTTATGAAAAAATAAAAAAGAAATAATGGAAAAAGTTGTGTCCTATTTTCTCTTGAGTAACAATAGAATGATTACAAATTTCCCCTAAAACTATACTTTTCATTCCATCTTATCTTAATATAGATTTAATTATTTATAACCTGTTTTATTCGTTTAAAATATTTTAAATAAATGTTATTCTATTTATTTATTTCCTTATTAAGAATATTCATTTTTACCTTAGATGTCAAGGAAACATTATTTCATTGTACCAAAAAAATGTTTTTATCATTACCCCTAGTGTTGTAATTATCATATTATATTTCATACCATGTCAAACAAATTAAACAATATCACAATGATTTACAATAATGTTTAGGATATCAATTATAGAGAACCTATCACTCTCTTCAGTATTCTCTTAGGAATTTACTCACATTACATTATCTAAAACAACTAATTTTTTACCCATTCAGTTATCCAAATTAACGTGATTTTTCAATTTTTTTCATTCATTATTACTTGGTATAACCAGCCTCTTTATTTATTCTATCCATTTTTATTATCTATTGAATTTACCTCCCTTTTTGACCTAAGGGGTTACCTCTTGGTAAGCTATCACGAACTAGCCCGGGATAACCCAGAACCAGTCACCTGAGTCAGTCTACGACATGTCCTAATGGGCATTCCTGACCCCCACATGCTGGTAACTAGTTACAGGAATCAAGATAACTAGTTAGGGAATGATATGGACCTTAACAAAGAAAGATAAATATAAAAAAACAAAAAAGTATATAAACAAAAAAATAAAGTAAACAAACTTGTAGTAGAAAAAGGAATAAACTAAGAAACATTACATACCTCAAGTGACATCAGGGGTCACCATGGAACATAACCTATAGTCGCTCCGAGAGAGATTAAAAAATAGAGGAACCAGAAATAGAAAAGTAAAGTTAGTGAGAGAACCAAGATTCTCAGTAGGAAATCCAAGATACAACTACTGTTTATGCCCTTTCCATTTATATGAAATCAAAAACATGCTAGTTTGAAAATAGGAAGTAATAATGTAATGTTTTTTTTATACTTTTCAAATTCGGATAAAAAAATTCATTTTCAAGTAAAGCATTTCTCTTGAAAGTCATTTCTAAAATAAGTTCCAAGAATTCAATAACATTTCAAAATGAAAGGAAACTAATATAGATTAAAATATGGTTTTCAAAAATAAGACATCCATTAAGAAATAATTGAAATGATAATTTCATCACATGAATCATTTCAAAAATGAGCACCAGGGGTAATCCTTATAGGTAGATAGAACAAGTGGGACCCTGATACCTCGTACCTCGGTGAAACGTGGCTTAGAAACCGCAAACCTTAAAAAAATGGATTAGAAACCACAACCCTCTGTAATTGTGGCTTAGAAACCTTGACCCTCAGTAATCCATATGTTTAATTATTGTCGTTGTGTTAATCTTGATATAAATTCCGGGACAACCCCTACCATGTCATCTAGCTACTAGTCATGGTCACCCACCTAGATACCCATGTTTCCCATTGTGCTCTTTTTAATGTGGTGGAGAGTTTTCATTTTTAAGAAATCATATATGTACATAACATTTTCATTATCTAAAACCCATTCAACATATCACCCCCGCTCTCCCTCATTAAGCGCATTCCCCCTCTTCACCTCACACAACGCATAAGCATACAATTAGGAACATAATTACACATTATACATAATAAATTGTCTAATACCAGGTGGGCAAGCCTCATGAGAGGTTTTTCTTTTTTGTAAACCATTCTTAGGGTACCGAACAAGAATAATTTCATAAAGGGAGTACTTTTTACAACTAATAGTCTGAAAGTAAGAACACCATTGTAACTACTCAATACCAATTCAAAACCACTTAGGAAATAAATTTTTAGGAAATGTTACTCATGTATTATAGCATTAGAAATACATTTCAATTTCCAACGTAAAGAAATAATCATTTATAGAAACTGCAACCAGATTCTGTAGCATGTGTATATAGTGTAAATGTAAAACATAATTTTAAACAATTAAGAAATTATAAAATTAAAATTTAAGGAATTGGAATAGGGGACCTTCCTCAAATAGGTCGCTATTTATCGACGACCACATGGTCTGAAACATGGTGCATACATGCACATGAATTTATACATATATATATACCCTTCGCTTCATAGCACATATTCCCTAATCCATGAGGGAATATGTACAAATAGGTCATATATATATATATATCCCTTACCCTATGCATGTACATGTAGGATACCTCGACACCCACAGCCCAAAACCATCGTAGTGAGGTCCAACGCACTACACATATAATTCTATAGAATAATTAAACACTTAAAAAATCAAAAAAAAATCTAAGTAACACATCAAGTTTTTTTAATAATAACACGCTCATCATCAAGTAGGAAAACCCACATTAAAAACAAAAGTACACCAAAGTCACATTGAAACATACTTTCCATCTTTTGAAATAATATACAAATCACGTTGAAAAATGAACAACATATAAAACATGATCAATGTGGTACATTTCCCATAAATGATCCTATTCTCACACAAACACGCCTCACTTACCAAAAAAATAAATGTTTCACTACTTAAACAACTGATTTAACATGTCCAAAGATTTTGACAACAAGGCACACACACAAAAATACCCCAATTTGCATACTCAAACCTACTTTTGAAAATACACACACACCAAAACAATATAAAAACATATTTAACACACTTTATAACATTTAATAAACCACTTGAACATTTTATGAAACAACCCATGCTGTATTACCAAACTTTGAACACAAACGGACACTAAAAAACACTTTTAAGGCCTAAGTCACACTAATAACATGATAAAATGAAATTCACATCCCTTTCGCAACATAATAAACCACTAATAAAAGACTAAACATGTAATTTCACGACAAACGCACTCTATTCCATATAAACGTGCTATAAAAAAGATCAAATGTATATTAAAATTCATTAAATCTAGTTCCACATCATCCAATTTAATCAAAGACCATGCTGAATTAATTTAACAAACAAAATAAATCATCAAATAAATATTAAGCATGGACCCACCTATCATTAGTGTCGAAACCCCTAAAACATGATGAGAAACATAAATTGCACCATATTCACACCATAAGAGACAAAAAATGAACCCTAAAACAAACAATTGACCCCAAACATCAAAATAGACTACAAAAAACAAAACCCTATGAGAAACTAAAATCCTAATGAAGAGGAGGAGGAAATCAGTGAAGAAAGACATGCCAAAAGAGGGGACGATGGCCATATAGCATTAACTAGAGGAAGCATCATAAGTGAAGGAAGTGCATTGGAATGGGTCGACCAACAACGGGTGCACCAGGCAGGGTCACGGCTAGAGGTGGGGTGCTCACCGAACTAGGGATATTTTGGGGGTGTTTCATGCCGCATGGAGGGGGAGGTCATCACACTGGGGAAAGAGGTTGGTCAAAAGGTTGATGCCCTAGAGGACAGAGGGAGGCATGTCGTAGGGACCTCACCGGTGGGGGGTAGCGTGAGCAGGAGAGGGAAGGAGTGTGCGTGGGGGGGATCACATAAGGGGCTAAGGGTGGGAGAATATGGTTTAAAAAATATTAATAGTAATAAAAACATAAAACATAATGTTAAAAATAATAATAATAAAAATAATAATAATCACAACAATACTCAATATAATAATATTAGTAATAACTGAATTTATAGTAATAATAAACTAAATAATAATATTATCATTATTATTGTTATTGAATATTTTCTTCAATTATTTTAATTTTATTTCATTTGGATTTCAATTTAATAATTTTATTACAATTTATGAACCCAGAAGACAAATAAATATAAATAAAAAATTATATAAAAATAACTGTGACTGCAAGATACCAGGTCGGGGTGTGATTATTCTTCCCAAAAAAAAATTCTTCCCCAAGAAAGTCATCCAGCCAAAAAAGAATAAAATGTGAGTTATAAACTGAACGAGGATAAAAAAATCACAAACGCAGTGTGAATTTTCACTCCACGAGTCACACTCAACCAAGTCTATGAGAAACTGCAAAGAGAAGAGCCGTTAAGAAATGAAGAGGGTTCTCCCCACCACAATAACCCAACTATCACAACCAACATTGAGACTCTCAACATAGGATAAATCGATAAATACTAACTTAAACCAATGAGGAAACTGCCAACAAGGCCAAAACTCATACACATACCAGCTCTCGAAGAAGGAACAACCAGATTAATGGTGGGTCTCCCACCCATCTAAGAACCGCTCATCTTAAGAAAATTAGCACAGACTAATACAAGCCCAACAAAAACTGACCCACAAACTCTTCACACAAACCAGACCCCCACCACATGGAGCCCCTGAGGAAAGACCCAAAACTGAATCGCAGACCAAATCCCTTTTCATTATTTCCCAAGATAAATGTATCTCCCAAAACAAGCACATCCTAAAACAAGAGCGGGTCACAAAAGGAGCTACCCTCACAAGAGAAAAAATCATCATGGGACATGGATACATAAAGAGAACACATTAAATTCTCATATTTTATGAGGCACAACTACTGGAATTATAGGAAAAAAAAGATCAGCATAACTTTTTACAACCAAGGTGGGGTATTCAATGAACAAAGACCCAATGAGAATAAGAGACCTATGTGCCTCTTTCAGGAAAACATAACCTTCATTGATGAGAATGTTACAGCATAGGAATTCAAACCGTCCCTATTTTAGCTCTTAAGACAAAAGTTAGTCCAAGGTTTCCTACACCCAATGATTCCTTACAGCATGAAATGATTCACTCCGAGAACTATAGCTACAGCTCTTTTGTATTGAAGAAAATTTTACCCTGCAGTTAGGATACACCGTCCTTTGGTTGAGACTCCTTCTAATGTTCTCTCTAGTTGAACCTCTCTATGTTTTCAAAATAGCCACACCGATGTAATTTCTTCGAAGGATGAAAAAAATGAGACTTAAACTGCCAAAACTAGGCACACCAAAATCTTACAAGAGATTGGGCTGACTAATAGAAGAGGAAATTTACCAAAAAAAATATTGTGAGAATGGTTCCTCCAGTTCACTCTCATATTAAGAGGAACCATCCCAAACACAAAAAAACAATAAGTCTTTGAACACTAGAAGAATACCCCACACTAGAGAAAAATTAACTGATTCTATGAGGTAATATTTGGAGAAAAAGGAACCAAATCCTTGAGATGCCCAAAGTAGGCCTTCATTGTTTGTTGGTCTTGCTGGACACTCACGAGCTCTGCCACTTTCCTCACTTTCACCTCCTCAGGTACAAACCATCAGATATAAGTGGTCTTAAATACCTTCTAAGACATCCTATCATGAAACGACGCAGGTATTTCTTCCCACACCAATCCAAAGTTGATCCTTCAAATGAAATTGAACCATCACGAGCATTAATAACTTTGGGAGTTCCCAATAACCTAAAAACGTCATTGCTTTCACCAAGCCTATCCACTACCTTCAATAGATCATGATCACCATGGATGATGGACAAAAACCAAAAGGAAATCAAATCAACCACTCTACTAAGGGTCTGGGTATGAAAAAAAAACTTGAAAAGACACATTAGAATTATTTTGGGACTTTTCTGGGGAGCATACTCAAAAACAAGAGGCCCAAATCCGAATCAAATCTCACCATAAATGGATATTCCACACCTCAATCAAAAACTAATGCAAAATATCAATTAACCATTATGAACAAAATTTAATATTTAAAAACCATGAACCCACAAAATAAAATACCAAACATGAAAAGAGAACACGAAGCAATTTATTACTCACTTTTCATAACATTTAAATCACCTTTTTGAAAACCATTTTTCTACATATAAAACTACTTAAATATCCACCATTGGTATGCCATGAAGTCTCAAATATACATATACCTTTGGGCTATCTCATTCACCCATCCACACATACCACTAATTAACCTTGTGCTATATGCATACCTCTATATATGTGATCCCTTATAGGAACACAAAGGGTTAATTCAAAACACATCTCATTTTCAAAACGAATCATTCAATGTAAATCACAAATTCTTATACAATTTGAATATTTCACTTATCATTCATGAAATAAATTTCAAAATTCCCAGACATTTTTCAAGTCTCATTCCAAAAAAGAGTTACTCAAATCCCAAAAAACGTCCAAAGAACCTCCCATTTTTTCATTTGAAACCACACATTCCATTAAAACAAAACAATTCCCATTTCAAGACCACTTTTCCACTCAAAAATCACATTCCATTTTGAAAAATATTTTTTCTATGAACCATTTTTATTTTTTAAATCCACTCAAGTTAGTAAAAAAAATCCCAACATAAATTACATCAAAAATACAAAAATTTAGGGATGAGTGGCTATGCCAACCCAATAAAATGGCTTAGAAAATAATGCTCCAAGCCTGCATTAACCACATGAGGCATCTGGAATCATGCACTCGGGTTGGACATGGGTCATTAATCTATGAAATCACACTGTGTAACACTAGCTCAATTCCTTTGTCATCCCTCATACTAACAGACTATTCCAAAGAAGAAAATTGAAATCTCAAACTACCCCTGGAAACTCGAGTCTCGGGAAATGCAAGGGTTCATGACACCCTTCCTACACCAAACTCTCAAGTCCCAACACTCCTAATCACCAAGAATCCAGACACCCCAAATAACAAGAAAATCCTATGATACTATTTCATCATGAACCAGCCAGGATCGACCCTGAACTGGTCACCCGAGTTGGTCCGCGACATAACCCGAATGGCGTTCCCGATCCCCTCGGGCTGGAAACTAGTGTTGGTCATCAATATAACTAGTTGGGAATAAATTTTCCTATAAAAAGGAAGATAAATAATCATAAAATGAACAAACAGATAAACAAAAGAAAATAAACTAAACAAATTGGTTGTAGAAAAAGGAATATACGAAGCAACACGACATACCTCAAGTGACCTCGTGGGTCACCATGGAACATAAACTACACTCGCTTCGAGAGTGATCCAAAACTAGTGGAACCTACAACTGAAAATTAATGTAGGGATGAGCACTAAGATTCTCAGTAGGAATTATAAGATAAAACAATGCCCTATTCCCTTTCCTTTTATATGAAATCCAAAACATGCTAGTTTGAAATTAAAATGTAATAAAAGAATGTTTTTCATTCATTTAAAATTCAAGTAACACGTTTTCATTTTCAAGAAAATAATTTCTCTCCCAAAACATGTTCAAAATAGGTTCCAATCATGCATTAATGTTTCAAAATGAAAGGAAACTACTTTAGTTTAAAATATGGTTTTCACAAATCAGACATCAAGTATAAAACATCTGCAATGGAAATTACATCACAAGAATCATGTCACAAATGATCACCATGTGTAATCCCTATAGATTGATAGCACAAGTGGGACCCTAGAGACCTCGTACCTCAATTAAATGGGGCTTAGAATCCACGAACCATAGAAAATGTGTCTTAAAAACTACGAACTTCAGTAATTGTGGATTTGAAACCACGACCCTGGGTAATTCATATGTTTTGTTTGTGTTTTTGTGTCAATACTCCTAGACAAACTGGGATGATCCCCAATAGAGTCATCTAGCATACTAGTCCTGGGTACCCTGCTAGATGCCCAGGTCTCCCATTGTGGTTTATTTCAAGTGGTGGTGAGTTTTCTTTGTTAACCAAAGTATATGTATATAACACTTTCTTTATCTAAAACACATTCAACCCTTTACCACTGCTCTCAATCCTTAAGCGCAATCCCCCTATTTCATGTCACACAATGCATAAGATTCAAATTATGCACATAATAACACATTTAACATAAAAATCATTTTCTAAAACCAAGGTGGTGTGCGTCAATAGAGGTTTTTGTTTTCCATAAAACGTTCTTAATGTGACAAACATGCATAACTACATAAAGGGAACAATTTTTTCAAAAACCCAGTTTGAAGGTGAAACACCTTTGGAATTACTCATTACCAATTCAAAACCACTTAAGAAATGAATTTCAATAAAAGTCACTTCAGATCAATAGAATTAGAAATACATTTCAATTTCCAAGCAAAGGAATAATATTTTTTAGCAACAGTTACCAGAATCCATAGCATGTGTATATATCATAAATGTAAAACATATTTTTAAAACAATCAAGAAATTATTAAATTAAAATTAAAGGCATAGTCATAGGGGACCTACCTCAAACATGTCTCTATTTTTCAATGACCACTTGAACTGACACTTTGCGCATACAGGCACACGTATTTACACACACACACACACACACACACAAACCTCGCTACATTGCACATATTTTTCATGCCATGAGGGAATATTTACAAAGTGGGCTTACATATATATTCCTTACCCTATGCTTGTAAATCTACGACACCTTGACATCGCAACCCAAAACCACCATCATAAGGTCCAATGGACTACACATATAATTTTATAAAACAATTAAACACTTAAGAAATCCGCAAAGCATTTATAAAAAACACAATAAGGGTTTTCATTAATAACACACTCAACATCAAGTAGGAAAATCCACTTTAAAACCAAAAGTACACCAATGTGACATTAAAACATACATTCCATATTTTGAAAGAATTTAAAAACATGTTGACAAATGCACAACAATTAAAACATGCTAAAAGTGGTACATTTTCCATTGAATATACTTTTCCCATATCTACTTACCTCATGTACATAAAAAATACTTGGAGAAATACATAAAAAATTGATTGAACATGTACAAAGATTATTAAAACAATGCACACACACACAAATACCCCAATTTGCATACTCACACCCACTTTTGAAAATATATGCACAGCAAAACAGTATCCAAACATGTTTCAAAACCATTATAAGAATTCATAACCGAGTTAAAAATTTTATGAAATAATCCCAAGTATTATTACCAAACATTGAACATAAATGCCAACACAAAAACCTCTTCTAAGGACAAATGCACACCAATAACATGGTAAAATGGAATTTTATGCCCTTGCGCAACTTAAAAATACACTAATAAAAGAAGAAACATAGATATTCACCACAAAGACGCACTATTCCATAGAAACATGCTACAAAATGGATAAAATCCATATTAAACACCATTAAATCCAGTTCCACATCAACCAATTTAGTCAAAGACCATGAAGAATTAATTTAACAAACAATATAAATCATCAAATAAAGATTATGCATGGTCCCACATATCTTTGGTGTCAAAACTCCTAAAACATAGTGTGAAACTTCAATTGTGCCATTTTCGCACCATAAGGTAACAAATATGAAGCCTAAACCAAGAGATTAACCACAAACATCAAAATAGAGTCTTAAAAACAAAACACTATGAGAAACTAAAATCTTAAGGAACTGTATGAGGAAATCACCGATGAAAGACATGACCTAATGGGGGCTAGAAGTTGGTTCGTGGTTACCGAATTAGGCGTCATAAGAAAAGGAATAGAGTTTGAAAGGGTCTTCCAATAGCTGGTTCACCAGGTAGGGCGACGACCAGAAGTGGGGTGCACGCCAGACGGGGGCTTTGTCGGGGGTGTGTCATGCCACATAGAGGTGGGAGGCCTCCGCATGAGGGAGGGTGGTCGGCCAAAGGGTCGCCGCACCAGAGGAAGGAGGGATGCATGTTGTGGGGCCCTCTTTGGTGGGGGGTAGTGCGAGCGGGAGAAGGAAGGTGGGGGCGGGGGTCAGTCGAATAAGTGGTTAGGAGTGGACACTAGTGTTTAAAGAAATAAACAATAATATTAATTGTAATTAAAACACAAAACTTAATGACAACAAAAACAACAACAATAATAATAATCAATATAATAATATTCATAATAACTGAATTTATAATAATAATAAACTAAATAATACTATTACCATTATTATTAATATTGAATCATTTTTTCAACTATTTTATTTTTTCACTTGGATTTTAATTTAATAATTATTTAAAACATTAAGATACCAAAATATAAATATAAATAAATAAATAAAAATAATTGTGATTGCAAGATACTGGGTCGGGGTGTGACATAGGCTATTCATTAAATCATCATCTCTCTAGCCTAAATGATCATACCATACACATATATTATTCATTCACAAACATATTT
Source organism: Viscum album (assembly GCA_963277665.1). Classification (NCBI taxonomy): domain Eukaryota; kingdom Viridiplantae; phylum Streptophyta; class Magnoliopsida; order Santalales; family Viscaceae; genus Viscum; species Viscum album. Next base: position 1,214,095,593 of record OY728130.1, read on the forward strand.
TTTCACATGATAACATGATATATTTTGAGTGAGGTCTTGTTTTATTTTAAGATATACACCTTTTTGTTTGGTGTGGCTCCCCATGGGGTTTTTCCTCCTTTTAGATAAAGATATATTATACCATCATGAAAAAAATATGTATCCATATCTTCAAAAACATGACTAATATCCTCTAAATATGGATCATTCATTTTGGTGGTGTAATGAACCAGGTCGGGTCGCCATCCGTCCTGGCACCCGACCCAGTCCGAAACATGGCCCAAAACGCGTTCCCGACCCCCATGGGATTGCATAAGTGCCCGGGTATCAAAACTAAAACATGCCAATGATTTAACCTAAATATTAAACACAAAAAAACTGATAAGATAATGAAACTGAAACTGAAAATCTGCAACCAATCAGGGAATTAAACTAAAATACATTTAGAGGTTTACAACTTGAACCAACATACAGAAAATAAACAACAACGAAAGAATCTAAAACTCTAACTCAATCCTCAATGAAAAAAGAGAGGCATAAAATCCACATGCCACAACACCAACATGTATGAGAAGACCATCAACGACCAAAACCACCATCGTTGAACACGATGCTTCAACCTGGAATACATTGAGAACAAGATCTACATACACCCAAAGGTATTTATAGGGTGTGTGATAAGAGACCAATAGGATTTCATCCAATAAAAAGGTTCCATGCATATTTATTAAATTAAAAATACATTTTCAATGGTAATTATAGCAAAGAAGTAAATACTGGAACAATTTTAGAGAAAATGGGATTAATGAAAATAGTTTCAAATGGAACAACTTAAATTAAAACACACACACACCCTTTCCCTTTTAAAATAACCAAAGTGTCACACCGACGAGCATAAAGTAACCAATGAGCACTAATATGGGAGATTCTACATGGGTGTTAGGTAGCTTGGGTCCCTAGATCTTCGTGACTCGGTGAAACATGTCTTTGAAGCCACGAAGAATAGAAAACGTGCCTTAGAAGGCCATGACCATAAAAAACGTGGTTTAGAAGGCCAAGACCCTCAAAAAAGCATATGTTTATTTGGTGTTGTAATTTTTAGTCCTTCCAGTGATACCCGGTTGAGTCACCTCCGGAACACTATCCCTCTAGTATAGTCCACCCTCCTTGCTACCAAAGCTTCCTGGTTTGTGATCAAACAAGTTTCAAGTTAATTTCACCTGTCAAAATAATGCATAAAAACCTAACGGGGAACTTACACATGCAATATCACAATTTTCACACCCAACCTCGCTTTTAAAACCATATGCAAACCAAAAACATTTTAAAACATAATCTTCACTACTTTCACATTAAAATAAACTAGATGCATAGTTGTACAAAAACACTTTGATAGTTTAGAAAACCCTTGAGAGAATTTAGTAAACAGTTTTCAAACTTGTCACAAAACTCTTAAAGGGAAAAAATTCATTCAATGCCACTTCAAAAAATAAAATATATTCTGACACACGCCAAAATATAAACCATGTCATCCGCACTCCATAACTCACACACTACACAATTTACAAATCAATAATAAACCATCCAAAAGTGAGAGCTTATAAAACTATTTAAAATAAATATCATGGCGTTAACCACTAAACCCACACAAAACCCTCCATTAAGACTAAACATACCCGACATCATTCCAAAAATATAATTTTCACTATATGCACAAACTAATAAGCTAACCGCATAATATAAACATAACTAACAACTAAAGAGCTAAAATTTCATGATATAAATCATATAAGTAACATAAATATGTTACCAAACTATTTCCACAAAAAACAATCTTCAATGAAAACCCACTTCACACTACAAAAAATAATTAATTAATATGTTAAAAAAATTAAGCTTGCAAATAAATTCATCAAGTAATAACTTAGACATGGAACCACATACCTCAGGTGAATAAACTCCAGAACATTTAGTGTGTGACTCCAATTGCTCATCAATGACCCTAAAAAACTCAAGATAAACCTTAAAACCAGATATCAAATAAATTATTAAGATCAGACCAAATTCAGATCAATTTGCACCCCAACAACATGATTCTCCTACCCGCAATTCTACCAAAAAGAAGAGATATTAATCTAAATAGAAGACACCAATGGTGGAGATATGGGAGGTTGCCTGAGAACATTGGATAGGTGCCATATTTATGCCGTAAAAAAAACAAAAACATCCGATAAGGTTTGTGCGGCCAAGGGGTTGTCCACGGTAGGGGGTGCGGTTGTGTGATGGTCGACCGGGGAAGGGGGTGTGGCTGTGCGATGGGTTGAGCAGGGAGGGATGGTCGGACATGGAGTGGGCACTAGTTGGGGAGTCTGGAAAGGTAGCATCGGACAATAGGAGAGGGCGGCGCCAGCTTGGAGGGTCACTGGGAAGGAGTTTCGGCTTGTCGGATGTGGGGGTGGCGACAGCTGGTCCGGGGAGCAAAGAAGCGGTGCGACCGGATGGGGTCTGACAGCAGGCGATGCGACGGGGTGTGTGTGCGGGGGACAAGTCATCGGCGTGACGGGGTGTTCAAGGGGAATGCAGTGGCATGATGGTGTGTTCAAGGGGGAGGCGGTGGCGACCTTCCGCAAACAGTAGGGGTACCCCTCAGGTGCGGTGCAATGGGGGTTCCAGTGGAGGAGGTGTGTTAGGAGAAGGGTAAGATGGGCACCGAAAAAGAAAAAAAAGAAACCCCAAACTAAGAATGAAAAGAAATATAAAGTTAAAATAAAAAAAAACTAATAATACTAATAATTAATAAAATAATGATACTAATAATTAATATAATAACAATAATATACTAAAACTAATTACAAAAATAATAGTAATAAATTTATAGTATTAAAATAAAATTTATAACAATTATAACAATAGTGATAAAAATAGTTATAACAATTACATCCTCAAGTAATATTATTATTATGCCCATTATGAAAATTTATTAAAAAAATTTATCACATTTAATTTTATTTATTTATCATCAAGTCATTTTATTTAATTAATTGGACATTGGCAGGTCACCCGGTGGACCCGGAAAGGTAGCGCGGTTTCAAAATCATGCCTCACCCAAGTCGTACCTCTCCCAAGGCCTCATGGTCTCAATGTTCATTGTGTTATAATTTTATCATTCGTCGCATATGTTTTTCATCTCCCTTAAACATCGGGAAGGTTTTGCGGAGATCTAGGTGAGGTCGCGTGACATTGATCTCGGTTTGTTGGATGCAACCAAGATCGAAACATTTGTTTCTAAATAAGATCTTGAAAATTTTTAATTCAGGCCTCAACCCGAACTATCTGATGCTAAATAAAAATAATAATATAAATAATATAAAAATGACAAGTGTGACAATTCTCCACACTATAATTCTTTCCGTCCCCGGAAATCCACAACTAGAACCAAACTCCAATGTAGAAAACCACACTCCCTTAAGGATTAAAGGGGGGTCCCCCACAAACATCAAGCGAAGAGATTCAAAAGCATCATCTCAGAGAGAGTGACACAAAGACAACTTCAAGAAACTCATAAAATGACTTTCTGATATCTTTTACCCACCCCAAAGAGTTAGAATGCCTCCAGTTGACTGATCGAGGAAAGGAACTCTTGCACCCATGGAAACCTACTTCACAAGCCGAAACATCTCAAGTACTATTAAATGAAAACAACACAAATTGGATAGAAGGAATAAACAAGATCAAACCATGCACAAGGAATACTCTTATCACTTATCACCAAGCCATCTTTAGAAACAAAACCAAAAGGTCAACATGGGGAAGTCTGTGGGGCTCCTAACCATTAAGAACCTACCAACACCCATGACAAGATGAGAAAACCAACATGGGGATCTCTGTGTGGACTCCCCACCATTAAAGAAAGGAAAAAATGATATATTCTAGAGACCATTGTGCGAGACCCATCGTGGGTCTCACCGCCATTAAAACTAACAGAGGATAAAGAAAATTGAAAATTTCATGATGGTGACCAAACACTCAACTACAAGGGGCGGGGAGAGAGGGGCCAGACTACCGGGGCATCAAAATCATGACCTAATTCAAACCAGAATTTCCACATTCCTGGATGAGCATTATTCAAATTTGAGACAGATTTACCCAAAAGAATCCTATAAAGACCACTAAAGCAATTACATCCAATGGGACACAACCCCCAAGACTACAAGGCAACGATACGAACACGCATCCACATGGTAACAGAAACCTTATACAACCAGATGGTTCATTCTGAGTGGAAACCCCATAGAAACAATTTAAACTTCCTCTACTTTCAACACCAACGACAGAAACAATGTTTGGGACTCATACACTCCTAGGGTTCATGACCACGCGCCAGCTTCACTCTGAGGCCTATGGATGAAACCTTGATGTTTGAAGCATCTTATGCCTCGCAGTCAGGTATTGAAGAATCCCAAACAAAGCTTCTTCCTTTTGTGTCACACACAACCACACCACAACCGAGACAACACCAACAAACACAACACATCACGACATCCAATTGTTCCTACACGGATCATTTACCAACACAAGAGCTAAAAGGGTGCATGTGCATCACCCTTTGTCACACTGAATGAGGTCACAACACCACAAATCGTCACTAAACATGACCATTTCTATTAAGAGAAACATTATTCAGAGAAAGACTCCAAACTGTGTCCTAAATGACATGTGATTCCTTCAATAGACCATAGCATCCCCATGCGACTGGGTCTGCCACACTAGTGACCTAACATATACCCATTCTTAAATGAAACTAACTAATGGGCCAAAGGTCATTTAGAATAGTAGCACGAACCAACAACTCTAGGCTGCTTCCACCTTTCCCCTATGGAATCTCCTTCACAATTTCCAAATAGGTCTATAAACTGAATGATGTAAAACTTCACCCTTGACTATAAAATAACTAAAATAAACCCAATATTCATTCAACCCTTCGAACGTCGCCCTCCTGGTGTGGGAGGATCTGCTTGACTGAAAAGGATGAGAGCCATACTTAGAACACCCACTAAAAAAGTACAGTCCTTACTTTAATCAACCGGAGGGCCTCCCAACAGTAAATTGTAAATGGCCGCACATCAATCACATGTTAATTCTTTATAGGGCCATACACTAGTCAAGAAAACCATGGACCAAATCAAACTGTTCCAATGAAAAATACCTGCCACAAGCAAACACTAAACGTGTAGGGGGGAACCACTAATAGGGCTTCTCAAAGCACTTTTCAAAATGATTCACCAAACCACACCCTTTCGCACCAACATACCAATAAAAATTCAAAATCAAGACACAAATCAGTCAAAAAGGATTCCTAGCTCAAAACACCTCACATCCAACACTTCGCAAAACACAAGTGCACGTCACACTATTACCTGTTACTATAAAAACATATTTTATATTAACAAAATTTTTGAAAATAAGAAAATATAGTGGGTTGTACAAACACCAATGGTGTCCCATTGACCTCTTACATGCATGTTCCCATGCCATACTAGCACCCACCTCATGTCAATCCAGGAATTCATCCGATCATGCCATTAGCCGTTTATCTTACCTTATATGTTCATGCATGTGGTTTCCCATGAAAGCATCACAGATCAAAACCATACATTTCCCTTTTTTTCAAAACCAAACATTCAACCCATACTTTTCAAACCTTACAAACCATTTTATTTTTAAAGCGCTTCATTTGAAAACATTGTCCCAAACAAAATTATTTTTACCTAGAAACTAGATTTCCCTGAAACCGAAACAAAGAGATGAGAAACGATGCAAGAGGAGACTAGTGTCGGCAGGGGACTGAGACATATATGGCTGGAAACCATACGCCAATCACGCCACCAGCACAGAGTATTCTAGGACAGCATCCCCAGCTCCACATGGATTTCCAACCATGGGAGCTCACAGAGACCAGTGACCCTACCCTCTTTTCATTTCCCCTAATCAGGATTAACCACATAGACCAATGATTTAGATTGACCTCAACTTACTCTAGTAACATGAGTCCTACCACGAGGTGTGTTGGCCAAAAACCTTACTCGTAGCTAGAACATCGAGTTCTAGAACCATTAACTTTGTTCTACCCTGACTTTATGCCCAAGAGAACATGGTAAAAAGGAGAAAACCTCTCTTTGAAACCATTTTGTCACAAACATGTCTGGGTCGCCATCTGACCCAGTGCCCTACCCAATCTGCGACAAGGCCTGAAGGGCATTCCCGATCCCCACAAGCTGGCACAAGTGCCCTAGTATCAAAACTAACACATGGGAATGATTTACCCAATATAGTAAACACAAAAAAACTAATAAGATAGATAAACTGAAACTGAAAATAGACAACCAAACCATTATTTAAACTAAAAACAAATTTAGAGGTTTGCATATTAAACCAAAATCTAGAAATAAATGACAACAAAGAAACTAAAACTCTAAATCAATCCACCATGAAATAAGAGAGGCACAACATCCACATGCCACAACACCAACATACATGAGAAGTCCATCAACGACCAAAACCACCATCGTTGAGCAAGATGCCTCATCCTAGAATACATAGAGAACAAGATCTACAAAAAACTAAAGGTGTATTTAGGGTGTGACCCAAGATCCCAATAAAACATCACCCAATAAAAAGGTTTCGCGCATAATTATTAAATGAGAAATACATTTTCAATTTTAATTAAATCAAATAATTAGATACTGGAGTAGTTATAGAGACAACGGGATTAAGGAAAATAGTTTAAAATGGAACCACTTTTATTAAAACACATACACACCATTACCATTTTAAAATATCTAATGTGTCACACCGATGAGCGTAATGTTACCAATGGTCAATAATATGGGAGAAGTCGCATGGGTTTTAGCTAGCTTGGCTCCCTAAATCTTCATGTCTCGGTGAAATGTGGCATAGAAGGCCAAACCCTCAGAAAACGTGGATTAGAAGTCCACGACCCTTAGAAAACATAGATTAGAATTCCACAACCCTTAGAAAAGCATATGTTTAGTCAGTGTTGCAATAGTCATTCCTGCCAGTGAAACCAGGTCGAGTCTCCTCCAGAACATTGTCCCACTAGTCTAGTCCATCCTCCTAGCTACCCAGGCTTCCCGGTTTGTGATCAAACAAGTTTCAAGTTCATGTCACCTATCAAAATAATGCATAAAAACAAAATGGGGAACTTACACATGAAAAATCACTATTTGGAAACCCAACACTGCTTTTAAAATCATATGCACACCAAAATCATTTTCAAACGTAATCTGCACTGCTTTCACATTAAACTAAACTAGATGTATATTTAAACAAAAACACTATGATAGTTAAGAAAACCCCATAGAGAATTTAGTAAACAATTTTCAAACATGTCACAAAACACTTAAAGGGAAAAAATTCATTCAAAACCCCTTTCCAAAATATAAAATATTATAACACACACCAAAATATAAATCACATCATCTGAACTCCCTAAGTCAAACACTACATAATATACAAAACAATAATAAACAGTCCAAAATTAAAAGATTATAAAACAATTTAAAATAAATTGCTTGGCGTTAAACACTAAACCCACACAAACCCCTTCTTTACGACTAAACACAACTGACGTCATGCCAAAAATACAATGTTCACCATTTTCACAAACTAATAACCTAACCACATAATTTAAAAATCACTAACACCTAACTAGATAAAAGATTGCAACAGAAAACACATACGTAACATAAACATGGTACCAAAAAATTTCTACACAAAACAAACATCAATGAAAACCCACTTCGCACAACACAAAATAATTAATTAATATGTTAAAAAAATTATGCTTGCAAAAAAATTCACCAAGTAATAACTTTAACGTGGAACAACCTACCTCAGGTGAATAAACTCCAGAAAATTATGTGTGTGACTTTAGTTGCTCATCAACGCACCACAAAAAAACATAAGATCAACCTCAGAACAATATATCAAAAAAATTATTAAGATTGTAGCAAATTCAATGTAACTAACACCCCTAAAACATGAATCTCTTACCCCCAATTATACCAAAAGGAAGAGCAATTAATCAAAATAGAACGCACCTACGGAGGAGATGTGGGAGGCTATCCAAGCCCATTAGAGAGGTTCCAGAGTTATGCCACTTGAAAAAAACATCCAAGATGGGTTGTGCGGCCAAGGGGATGGTCGAGGTAGGGGCGTGGTTGTGTGATGGTCGACCGGGGCAGGGGGTGCGGCTGTCCGATCGGGTGAGGAGGGAGGGATGGGCGGACAGGGAGCTGGCACTGGTGGGGGAGTCTTACGAGGCAACGCCGGATAGTAGAAGTGGGCGACACCCAATTGGAGGGTCACTAAGATGGAGTTTCGGCTGGCCAGACGTGGAAGTGGCGGCATATGGTCCAGGGAGAAAATCAATGGCATGACATGATCCGATAACAGGAGGTGCGATAGGGTGTGTGTCCGGGAGACAAGGGAGTGGAGTGATGAGGTGTTCAAGGGGGAGGCGGTAGCGCGACGGGTTGTTCAAGGGGAAGGTGGTGGTGGCCTTCAGCGCATTGCAGGGGGATCCTGTAGGTGCGGTGCAAATGGGGTTCCTGGGGAGGAGGCGCGACGGGAGAAGGGTAATGGGGCCCCGAAAGAGAAAAAAAGAATCCCTAAACTATGAAGGAAAAGAAATAGAAAAATAAAATAAAATAAAAACCAATAATATTAATAATTAATATAATAATTATTATAACAATAAATATAATTATATTAATAATAATAAACTAAAACTAATTACAAAAAAATAGTAAAAAATTTATAGTAATAAATTAAAAGTTATAACAATTATAACAATAGTGATCAAAATAGTTATAACAATTACATACTCAAATAATAATATTATTATGATCATTAAAATAATTTATTAAGATATTTTATCACATTTAATTTTATTTATTTATCATCAAGTAATTTCATTTAATTAATTGGACATTAGTAGGTCACTAGGTGGACTAGGCGAGGCTGCAGGGTTTCAAAATCATGCCCCGCCTGTGTCTTGACATGCCGAAGGCCGCGCGGCGACCCAGGAAAGGCCACACGGCTTCGGCTGCGGTGCACTGGATGCAAAAAAGAACGAAACATTCAAAACTAAATAACAGCTCAGAAAATTTTAAGTCGGGCCTCGACCCAAACTATCTGATGCCCAATAAAAATTATAAAATAAATAATTAAAAAAGGAAGGGTGTGATGGGGGTGAATCTTTATAGATTTTAAATTTCATTTCCTACATAAAATTATTTATTCTCTTACCTTGGAGGTAGTGGCTTTCTCATAATTTTACTCACTTACATTTAAGTGGGATAGTGTCTCCCACTTCACTTTTCATTTTTATTATCCTTATATTTGTATTTAGGAACATTTTTATATGGTAAAATATAATCATTTTGATATTTAATATAAACACCTTATATATGTTAATTTGGATCATTGATATCACCAACTTGAAAAGATTTATCATTATCTTCTACTGATGTGCAGATAATTTTTCTATAATTCCTTAACTCGTTTTCTACCCCAAGGAATATTTTTATGTATCAAATATAACTTATTCTATTAAAAATAATATTGTTTTTCTAGATCATTGAACAATTATTCTTTCTCATCCACACTTAGTCTAATATTTTTAATACATTGAAGAAATATAATTCATTTTTTCATAATTTTATTTGGTAGAATAATGTTCTTTTATTATTTTAATTGTTTTATTATCTTCAGCTTTAGTATTTAATTTTAATCAATGTTGGAATTAAAAAACCATTATAACTTTTTTGACCTTCTTTCAGGCATTCATTGATTGTTTTTCGATCTTCTTTAATTTGGGTATTATTTTGGGGTTTACTAAAAGAATTTGGAAAATTTTGGAAGCCCATCGGGCTACGCACGGTTGGTACACAGTTAGGGAAAACTGTGTGGTTTATCCAAACAAACCATATTCCCAATTGAAATATGTAGGAATGTGTTTCACAGTTTTCCCAAATTATGCATAAACCCATCCAATCTAAGCACCAAATGGATAGTGGAAAATACATGGTTAGTGCAAACTTAGTTTAATAATGTAGAAAAACCATGCAGTCAATATAAAAAACTAGTATGGGTTCATTATTAGTACTAATCCTATGACTGTACCTCTGAAACTATGTTTATGGGTTATAATGCCCAAAAAATTGTAATTAAAATCATGAAATTCAATCATAAATAATAAACTCCTCCTAATTTTACATAGTTTGATCCATTAAATTTTGGGTTCCCTCTAATGATGTTTAAAAAGGGGTTATTGAATTTTAGGGAGCATGGGTTGAGAGTGATAAGTGATTTAACAGAATTGTGCCATGATTTTTATTTATAAGGATCCCTTATGTGATATTATTAACTTGACTTTCTCTTTTCCTTTTTCTGAGTAGTCATGGGTAATTGGATAATTAGATAAGATGAAATAGATATATTATTCGATATAGGAATCGCACCCTATCTGGTGGATCTATAGAGAACATGAAATTTTTAGGTTATGGTCATGTGGCCAAGAAAGACGGTGTATGTCGAATAGGTTTTCATGAGACATTTGAGATGATATGTAATCCCAATGATTAGTGAGGATGAATTTTGACTACATTGTATATGGAGGAATCATAGTCATACATAGGATGTTCCCATATAATCCATATACTTGATATTCAATAAATGATAGTGTTCATTTTCACTTCTTGGCACTAGAGACTCTTTTCATGATTGATTAATATTATAGATTGATCTATTTATTTCTATTATGAACACAAACCGAATTTTATTAACTCTTGTACAAATCTTGATATGGGGTTCATGTTCTTACTTTTCTTGTTAGATATGAAAATAGCTTCGTAAATAGTTTGCAAATATTTTCAAGAAAAGGTTTTTTTAATGGTGAAATGGAGTATTTTATAGGTTTGGTATGATAAATTATTTTGAAATTATTAAAAATATACTTTATTAAACTAATACTCATACACTATTTTTTATACTCCTATTTTAGAATATTTAAATTACATAATGATGTAGTTTCATTGAATCTTTGGTTGAATCCAAATAGGCTCTATTGCTGACACCCTAAATATATCATTACCTATTTTTAGCCTTTTTGATCATATAAAAAGTACACATGATTTCATATTAACCATGGGTTCATGAAATGGTGACCATGGGTGGCTGACATGGGACATGGGACATGGTAGGTGGCTGTGGACCTCCAATAGTTGATTTTTGGTTATTATGTTTTTCATTTAGTTTGTATAGAATCTATTTGTACTCTGAGATGTATATGATGATATTTTGAAAAGGTTTCTACTATGTGACAAGATTATTGTTATCATTTTTATTGTTTAAAAAGTTATCAATGTTTAAATTTTTGGATTCTTATATATTTTTAATGGGACCATATATATTAGTAACACTCTTCACCTTATTGGAGATTGACTCAGATTTTGGAATAGATGGAAATCTAGATTGGATTGTCAAAATGGTAATAGATGATGTATTTACATTAAAGTATATTTCCATGAGATACGTTATGTTATTTGGAGTGAATCATTATATGAAGGAGAATAAGGATATATCGAGACTCAACTGAAAGTTCATTAATGGTTTCTTGATCACTACCTCCTCACGAAGAGATTTGAATTACCAGGGATGTGAGGACATGAGTCTTTATTTTGAGTCATTTGATTCCTAATGAAAAATGATATTTAGATTCCTAATGATATTATCATTTATTTTTCTAAATCTATAACTATTTTTATATTGGATCAGAAAGAAGAAAAAAAATCACATTGCACCATCACGGTTTGGTAAACTATGAGGAATTAGTATGACTAGTCAAGAATTCGAACAAGGAACTATTTTATGGTTGGTGTGCGGTTTTTCATTTATTTTATCCATGCCATGCATATTTATACTATATCCAGAACTTTTAATGTTATTCATTTGCTTCAAAAATGACTTCATTCATCTATGGTTAGTTGGAGGGTTAGTTATGGGGGTTTTTCATGTTCTTTTTTGTTCATTTCATATTTAATCACTTATTGATGATTTTAAATCCCTTTTTAAAACCAAATATTTTTAAAACGCGTTCTTTTTGAGTTATTTGAGAAATGTTTTTAATTACCAAATTTGAGTTTACAAAATTTTTTGTGTGGAATACTAATTTTAAAAGTCACTTTGATTATGTGTCAAATAATGTTTTAAGATGAAATTTTTTTGTATTGTATTTGAAATGAGATTGGATTTAGAAATTTTATAATGAGATCAATTATTATTTCGAAACCATTAATGAATTTACATGCGTTGTTAATGGATTTATGAAAGCTATGATTGATTTATAACAAGATTTCAGATTTTAAAATGGGAGATTTTTTAATATGTTTAAGACTTCTTTGTTTTGAAATCAATGATGCTTTGATGAAGAGGTATATGTATTGATTGAAAGATTATAGATTTATTTTATTCAATTTTATATAATATGATATTCTTGTTTTGATGATCCTTTGTTTAATGATGACCTAAAACAGACCCCATTGTGTTTTTCATGAATGTTAGAATTTTCATTCTTCATTTCAGATTTTATATTAGTCCTTTTCAATTTTTAGAGGTGAAATATTTTGTCAACAACTCTACCTAGACTCCATATCGAGAGGTAGATATAGAGACTTTACAAACATTAAACATCATACTTAACTTCTTTTATTTTCATAAAAATTCATATAAAGTTGAATGAGGTTATCTTGAGTTAGTAATGTGTCATGATGAGTTTGATGGGATATTTTATTCTTTAAAGACTCCAAATGCTCTAAATGTCAAGTTACAAACCTCTTTAAGAGTAGTGATAATTTGTGATTCCCTATCATACGTATGAATAAATGTAAAAGGAATTATTCAAGTCATTATTCACATAGTGGATTCATCAAAAGGATGTGATGAAGGAGAAAGTTACATATATGTTGGATTTTATTCATGATGAGATATCTGTTGCAGAGTATTCCTCACAATTCTTAAGTTTGAAATGTTTCTTAATTGACCTTATTGGTAATGAATATTGTAAGGAATTTTCATTGTAAAATATCTTCTCTTATACCTTTTATCTACCATTCTAGTTGTTTGCCTTATTTTTTATGATACACTTGATGAGACTTTTTTGATTGAAGGAGATCTATAAAAACAACACAAAGTAATGAACTCCTCATTCGTGGATAAGGACAGACGATATTCTCCATGAAAGAAGAGGACCGTCTTGTTATTCTAGTGTAGAGAACCTGGTGATCCTAATATGTTGGGTTTTAATGTTCCTATAGTTTTTAAATGGTGTGTCCATTTGTAACTCCTTAATAAGTTTTGTAATTTGGGAGACCATAAATTTATTTTTTTATTATGGGATCATAAACACTATAGTGTGGGGTAGTATATTCATCATAATAAAATGGACCCATATATAAGACATATAGTTATTTTTTTACACCATAATGGATGCTTCCAGAGATGGTTGATGTTGATCCAGCTTGTTGTTTCTAACGTTGTATTGGAAACTACATGATTTTTCATAACTATGTCTTGTATGTTATTTTTAACCCTATATTTTATAAATCTTGTTGGATGGTTTTAGTATATTTTTTACGGTTCTATTTTCATGATTCCACATTGGTTTTTCCTTTTGTTTGGGAACTAATTAATTCTTAACCTTTATTTTTGGAAAGACTCTAGTTCCTTGATCTTCATTATGATCTTGGGGATGGAGTGGAACATTGTGTTGAGATATCGTGAATCCAGTTTTTCCTGATTATTATCCCTTTGTATCTTCTAGTTTATACTTGGTGGTTTTAGCTAAATTTTAAACTCATGCAGAACATCCCTTATAAGAGAATAGTGTCATATTGTGAAATGTATTTGATGGTTGAACTATTTATGGTTTTACAAGGATAATCCTCGATATGGTACTTAGGAGACTAAGATTATGTGATACCTTGATAGACCAAAAACTCATAGGTATTGGAGTGTGATTAGATTAACTAATTAAGGGGTGATGCTCAATATTGAATATCATAGTTTATAGTAGAGTACTTACAAAAGATAGAAATTCTTATTAGTTTTGTTCTTTTCATGTGTATGTCTGATTGTAGATAGAACATCAATATATTGTTTACTATGAAAATACCATTTTTAGTGGATTCTTTACTTTCTGTTTTTCAATATCTTTTTATAGATGAACTCCTTAGCAATTGGTTAAAGTTACTTAATTGGATCAATGGGAAATTCTTTCTCATGTTATACTATTTTGATGAATCTTTCAATGGAGGGGAGATCTATGAGAGGTCTCTAGTATTTCTCCTATTTGAAATAATATGATGACCTTGTCGAGTTAATCATGAAGTTGTGTGTGATTTAGACCTTTGGAGAGTCTCTATTTTGGACTGTGGATTGTACACATCACAAGATAAATGATGTGTATTATCTTGTGTCATCTTCTTCTATTTTTTGGACTGAAATATTTTTCGGGATATAAATCACTATGTTGGAGAGTGTGTAGCATTATCATAAATTCATTCAGTTATACCCTAAAACCTTTTCTAATATCCTTTAATCGGGGTCCTATTTTAAGTTCATTCATAGTGTTTTAGGAACATTTTTGAATTCCATGGTGTTGTGCATAGTTGGAACATTTTTAGGGAAGTCTGTGTGTTTTGGATGAGAAAATTTTGCACCCTTTGAAATCCACAGGAAGGGGGCTCACAGTTTTTTGAAAATGTGTAGATACCCTTCAAATCTACTTCCCATGGATATTGGGAGATGGACCATTGGCTCGTAGTTAATTTAACCATATGTATAAGCCATGAAACTCAAATATAAGACTAGTTGGGGAACAAAATTAGTACTAATTGTAAAATTTAACCCATGAAACCAAACATATTGGTAATAATGCCCCAAAATTGAAATCAAAATCCAAAAACACACCTAATTAACCCCAAAATCCTCTAACATTAACCTAATTTTTTTTATTTCTATTTTGGAGCACTCCACTGTCATTTTATCTCTCCCAACATCAGCTTTTGAATTATCTACGTGTCAAGCGTAGTAGGGATTCTCTTTTTGTAAGTTATTCCCACCTTAAATATCGGCCCCACTTCTTATTTTGATTCATTCTTCATATAGGTTATGATATAATTGTTCTTAATTATTCCATGGCTAGTTGATATAGATTTTTGGATCTAGGATCCCTTTTCACATTTATCTATATCTCTCTTCCAATATCTTGTGATTGTCATTGTATGTGAAAAATTCCAGAGAAATTGCTGCCAGATTTCTAATTTTCCAAGATGGTATATCTTTGATTTTCCTCACATTTAAATTTATTCTACCTTTATAACTCATTGAAAGAGGTTTCATAATTTGTGAGTCATTTTCCATGATATTTTCTGTTCAAAATCCTTGAGAAATATTATTTTACCATGTTCTCTTTGAATAGAACATAGAATGAATTTAATAGATATGACCATGACCTCTCTCACCTTTCTTTTAATTATATTTTCCCATGATTATTTTATTTTATTTACAAATAATATTTAAAGAGTTACTGGATGAATGTGGGGAAATTGGACTTGTTTCTTATCATTAAAATGATATTCATTGATTTGAATGAAGTGAGTAGAGCTAATTGATGTTATCTAAACTGTTTTAAATGCATGAATTTGTGAAATAGACAATAAACCACTCTGATTTTAGTTAACATTTTTTAAAAGTGTCTTCTTGGGTAATTTTAGATTAGTGATTTATTGGGATGGAAAAGGGGTGTATTCCCATGTTTGGAATTAAACTTAAGCTTTTTTAATATGTGAAACATCCTTGAAAAACTTTGGGATGTTTTGAATAATTTTATATTTAATGCTGAGTTTTTCATTACAAATTTGGTTTGTGAATAGAAGTGGTTATGAATACCCTCGTTAAATATTATATTTAAGAAAATGTTTCAATAGAATTAATGATGTCTAATGGACCGGTTGAAAGTTGTGATGATCCCATCTTATAATATTCCATTATTGTAATTTTATTGATTCTTGTACTTCACATTGATGGTTGTTGAAAAACGGATTATCTAATTTGAGGGTGAATGGGCTGTGATAGAGATGTGATTTGAGGGAATGATCCCATATTAGGTTTTGATCAAGATCCCCTTTTTCATCCTTATTACATGATTATGTCACTCCATTCTAATGAATAGTAATGGGAACTAGTATAGGTATATGATATGACCAATATATATGATTTTATAGTGGAATCACACTCTATTTAGTATATCTATAGAGAACATGAAAGGTTTTGGTTATGTATATTCATCTTGGATAGAGGGTGTGTGTGGAACTAGTTTTCTTGTGAACCATGTGACTAAATGTAATCCAACGTATTAGTCATAAATATTTTTTATTTGTTTTTATATGATGGAATGACTATCATACCTAGTTTTTTAACATGAAATCTATATAATTGATATTTGATACCAGAAATCATTTGTTTCCAGTACATGGAAATTGAGTTTCATTTCTTGATTAAATACTGGTCCTGATTGATCTATTTATTATTATTATTATTATGAGCCTTGAATATTTTGAATTTACTCTTGTATAGAACCTTATATGAAGTGAATGTTCTTATTTTTCTTGTATGATATGATTGTTGCGTGTGAAATGGTTTTAGAATATTTTCAAGAAAATATTATTTTTTAAATAGTGAAATGCCATGATTTATAGGTTTAGTTTGAAAAATTAATTTGAAATGTTGAAAAATATATTTTATTATAAAAACAATCAAACACCTTTTATTTTACTTCAAAATTATAAAATTTTAATTCCCTTAAAATCTAACAGCATAGAAGATTTTTTGGAATCCTACTGGGCACAATAATTCACACCCTTATAATAGTGTTTGGTGTTAAATGTGTTTATGTTCATGTAGATTTTTCTCATGATTTTATATTCCATTTTGGGTTCATTCTACAGTGACTAATGGTGGGTGGCATAGGACATGGTGAGTAGTCATATACCACAAGGAGAAAATTTTTGGTTCTTATGTTCTTCTTTCAGTTTTCTTAGTGTCTCGTTGTATAATCAGATTTATCTAATGATATTTCAGTATGAAATTTTTTTCAGCATAACTTTATTATTTTTATTTTTTTAGTTAAATAATTCAAAAATATTAAATTATAGATACCTAGGTGCTTATTATTATCCCATAGAGATCAAAGTTTCTCTTCAGGTTAGTGGTAAATTGACTCTTATATTAGGGTAGATGAAATTACAAGTTGGTTCATCATACCATTGATCTCTCATTCTAGATCAGTTCTTACATATCCAAAATAAACATTACTTGAAAGATAAAATCTGTCATCAACATGTTCCAAAACATTAATTCATCATTTAATTGGATTCTTGATTATGAGTCTATATTTTCCTTCATGGTCATTATGTTTCTGTTTTCCGAATAGAATACCTTCTCTCCATTGTCTATTTATTTTTCTTTTACCACATTATTATTTTTGGGATTTCCAATATTTCTTCTCTGAATCATATTCAAAATCCTTATTCTTAGGTAAATAAATGAAAAAATTTACATTTTCATTATAGTTGTAGAATATAGATTTTTTACTACACATTATGTACTTTCATTATTGATTGAAATTATATGATAATATAGAAATTGTATTATTTCATTCCTAAAACAATTGTTCCTATTCAAAATTACATGATCCTATGAAATATTTATCTTTGAATTTAATTTTTCTAATTAGATTAAAAATTGTCTCATCCTTAACATTCTTTTTTAAATCTGGTTCCTTTATCATCTAATATTTATTTAAAATATTGTGTATTTCATTCAAAGACGGATAATCCAAATCCTCCAAGGGATAAACTTTGGGATTTAGTCTATCTGAATTTTATTATTAACTCTTTTAAAATCATAGAATCTTCTTTATTCTCAAAAAAATCAATATTTATCAATATCGCATTCACTCTATTAAAATAGTCAGTAATATTTTACTCATCATCAATTTTAATGTTTTCAAACATTGTTCTAGATACATGAAACATGGATTCCTTCACTTTGTTGATACCCTAATAACTATATATCAATTTATCTAAAATTTCTATTATAGTTTTATGTCCCATGTATCTGATATATAAATTTTTTGATAAAGGTATTAATATATAATTTTGGACTTTTATATCTTATTTTAAATTTCTCTTATCATCAATGGTCTCTAAAGAATCTTCAGTCATAGGTGTAAAGTCCATCATTATCACTTCTCTCAGTTCTATAACAAGAGGAAGAAGATATCGGAAGCATATTTCTCTTCTAACTATAATTTTTATTCCCGTAAAAATATATATCACCTAAGTTGTGTATATAATATAAGGTCTCCACACTCATTTTCTTCTATGATCATTCATCATGAGCCTTTTCACTAATACCACATGATGTTCTCCTGAATATTGATATTATATAGAGTGGGTGGGTTGAATGGATGATCCTATTTTTGATATTTTATCCACCCAAAATACACCTTTTTTGTTATTTAGTACCATAATCTGGTCAAGCTTAATAATTCACCCTTTCCTAGTATGCAAAAAATTTGAATGTAACATGACACCCAAGGATTTACAAGCTTCAATCATGAAAGAATACTCAATTTTGTAGTGAGTTAGTACCACCAAACCATGGGTTATATATTGTAATATTTTTATCAATTATTATTGTTTTGGGAAGTTATCATATTATATCATTGTGTTTCATACATCTACACATAGTCACAATGTGTTCATGCTCTAAAATACCATGAGAAAATGAAGATTTACATTCCATACAACTACAATTTGATCTAAAAAAAGAATGATATATTTCAGATCCTAGTAACATATACACCATCTGAAAATGATATTCCTCTTTGAATAGCCACGATCTTTAATCTTCTCATGTACCGATCTTAAAAAATATATACAACTGGAAATCATTGTCATATTTTCAAGTCCTTAAACCCACATTAGTTCTTCAACTACCTATATATTTTTAATTTTATGAAGTAATCGATTAATAAATTATTCTCCTTTAGCCAATGAACTAAAAAACTCAAACTCCTTATTTTATCTTTTTTTATACTTTTTAAGTATCATTATAATCAAAATTCATCAATCTATTGAACATATTTTTTTTATTTCTACTTACATTGTACCTCTGTCTAGTTATATGCACATTGGATACAATATTTTAGGCCACATTTTCTTAACTTTAAATATTATTTTCAATGGTCTTGAATATCTAAAAGGTATCTATTTGATATCATTAATTTACTCCCATTGACATAAATATTCATAAACTAGAATACCTTAAATAAATTTTTATCTCAATCCAAAATCACATTCATTGTTTAACAACGTTTAATTCCACCATAAAAATATGTGTGATTATGAAATGGTCTATAAAATAGACCTAATATCTATATTGATTTACCAAAATTTCCTTGGATTTAATTCTCCTCAAACAAAAATCATTGGACCTCGGAGAAGAAACATAGAAAATAAAAATATTTGTAACTACTTCAACAACTCAATAAAGATATTTTTTATTATTTCATAAAAAAACAACCAATAAAAAATATAATCCAAAAATGATTATTTTGGTTCATGATATTATACTTCTCACCTTATATTTAACCTCCATATCATGTCATATTCCACGTTTTCAAAATATAAATTAATTTTCTAAAACTCATTAATATTTACAAATTATTTTGTTGTGTTTAATATTTGATGGGAAAAAATATTAAAATCATTTGTATTTGTATTATTCTTGAAAACTAAGGAAATTTTCTTTTCCTTAGCAGGAGCCTCATTCACTTGATAACTAGATTGAATCATACCTTAATTTTGATGTTTTTATAACAACTATTTACCTTTGGCATCTTACTATTTGAATAATTAATCAAATTTATAATTATGGAAACTCTGTATTTCAATCTGTCAAAATACTAAAATTTCTCGATGTCATGATGCTTATACTGAGGGGATTAATCTATAAACAGCTCCAGATGATCCTTACGCACTATGTATTCATAATTATGAAGGTATAAGATGTTTATATATGTGTTGATGATTTTTATTCATTAAATAATCAAACATGAACATATTCACAAGATGTGTATTCAAACAAAGAATGATTTTTTAGAGGACAAGATGATTCTTACATTGTATAGGAATATGACTCATACAGAATTTGGACTTTTTAAACTTATTTAATCAATAAAAATTAATAAATTTCTCAAATAAATTCCTTGCAACTCAGAATGACATTAGTCCATTTCCAATATTATCAAAAAAATTCTAAAATATTATACACAATAGTATAAAAAATCAATACTTTATTTATCCATGATGTTGATCACAATAATCATCTGATGTTAAACCTATATAATCCAATTTAAAAATAACCTTCATGAATCATCTCCATAATTTTCACTTCAAATCCCCCTAACACAGTTAAAATCATTTCGACACACCAAACACTCTTCTTATTAATAACTATTATAACTATACACATGGGTAAAACTATTCGGGTAGGTCTTGTGCATCCATCTATGACTTCTCAGTGCTTCCACTGGACTATACCATTAAATAATTCCACCAGATTAGTTTTTATTATAAGTTTATTACACCCTAATTACATGGGAACCGTCCTTCTGACTAGGGCTAGATTTCACCATTGTTATTTGAGTAAAGTGATTATCTCCACTCAGTAATATGGGACCCATGATTTTATAACAGGATCACACCATTCATATTATAGTTTGGTCAATTTCATGAACACCTTAGGATAGTGTTGGATAACCCAATATGTAAAATTTCCTTCCCCCATCAATACCCAAGGGGTTTTACACCCCACCCCATGTCCTTGATACTTGGTAAAAATCTTATGCATATATTCAACATTTCCATAAAACTATTAACGTTTTCCATTACACCCAAATACGATGGAAAAATTCTTCATGATTAGTATCGGTGTGTACCGTTATTATCAAATGTATTTGAATATCCACATAAACCAATGTGGGACACAAATATTGCTAACTAGAACACACGATCAAAAGGCTGGATCATGTTATAATGTGAAAACCCAAGGGGAGAGCTTGAAAACCTAGGGTGAAACACATTCAATATTCAAGATGATGATAATGATTAAAGTGGTTTTATACCAAATAAAAGAGTTCATCCAAAATAATTTTTAAAATATAAATTAATGAGTTACCACCACTAAAAAGTGACACTTTTTAAGAAAAAAATACATCATAAGAAAATAATTATCTAAGAACATAAAATACATTATCTGATATGGATAAAATATATGGTTTTTTTAAGTTCACACCAAAAAAGGTAATGTTAATTTATAAAAAATTATTTTTCACTATTATCATGATATTGGGAAAATAATATATTTTTTAATATGCTTGTAGTAATATGTTTAAACTTATGGAAATTAAAATCACAATATAATAATATAATAAGAATTTAATTCTATGTAAATTTCACATTAGATGATCTAATAATTTATAGTTTGTAATGAAATAAAACTGAAAATATAAATTTAGTTACCATATTTATGTGAATGTTACATTATATCCTAATGTATTTTTGAATATGATGGTAATTACTGTTAATGTAAAGTGTTAAATTTTGCTACCAATTGATCTAAAATGAAAAAATTAAATGGAAAAGTTATGATATTGTGATGATGATAATGAACATTGAATGAGCTTTAAGTAGGAAAAATATGTTATTTTCATTGTAACATTTGATGTTTTGAAGTAATTTAGTTTGAATATAGTGTTCAAATAGTTAAATATTGGGAATATAATTCCTAGATCTCTTTATTTTTATATTATCCTTCTTCATAGATGGTACTATATAAAAGAGATATGTGGGAGTTTTTTATTATAGGGTAAGATATATATATATATATATAGTACAAACTACATAGAAACGTAATGAGTGTAATAAAACAATAAAATTAAAGATAATATACATCCCATATAGAGGCCTATCGTATGAGATGTGATTATCCTTGTTCATATTTATGGTTTTGTTAGTATTATTAAAATAATTTAAGAATGTAAAATTAATCATGTTATTGGAAAGGTAAAATATAATTTATCATTATTTCATATTGGATTCATATATTTTAGGAAGTGAAATAAGAATTTCTACATGAACATATGACACTGAGTTATCCCTAATTGATGTTAATCATGGACAATTATAGGTTCTAAAAAAATTAAAATGGTAGAATAACTATGGATTCATATAAAGATATACAATATTATCATGTGACCCTAAAATAATGTTTAACAATAGATTCCCCCAATTTTCCAACCTAGTGTAACATACACTATGTATTTGGTATACCAAAGTTTAATATTTCATATTGAATCCCCATAAAAAATATTAGAAGTATACTTGACAAAACATTATTCATAAATTGATACTTTTCTTATGAAATCCTTGAGCCTTAGATAATTTGGGGTGTGTACATAAAATCTTTACTAGGTTGTCAGTTGAGGATTTAGAAAGAGGGGATTTGTCCTCTTATATGACCATTATGACATCAAGGACCCTAATTGAGATATAAAATTAATATTTATGTTTATAAATATATATTATTCATTATATGTTCATATTTATCTAGATAACAGGTATTTTATGGGTTCATACATGTAAAGGGAATACATATTTGGTATTCATTGACCATGTCAATTTATAATTGAAGAGTAAGAAACATATGAGTAGTCTATATTTGATTAAAATGCACCAATAGTAAAGAACCTAATATATATATATATAATATTAATTCTAAATAAGTGTGTGTGTTAAATTTATTAATATATTATAGTATAAAAAACATGCCCCATATAATAAATAATAATAAGACAATATTATATTAAATTAGAACACTCCATTTCATGAATAAATATAAAAAATAAAATTGAAAATATTAAAATGAAAAATTAACATAAAAAATAAAATTTCTAGAGTTGGAAACATTAAGTCATTTTGATCTCCTAGAGTAATCACAACATCAAAAAACACTATAAAAAGAAATAACATTCAATAATGTGATAAAAAAATTTATAATGAATAATTTAAAAATAAATATTCTGTATTGTTATAAAATAAAAATATATGGAATTAATGTTAGAGAAAACTGAACAAAATTGTTAAATAAGATAAAAAAAATATTTTAGATAACGAATCTAAAACTCTATATTCAGAAAACATTTTTATTTTACATTTATTAATATTCACTTTTTTGATAAATTCATAAAAAATTGTGATATTTTTTTTCATAAAATTTTATTAAATAAAAAATATATATTTTTATATAAGTAATAAAATTATTATATATGACCATAAATAATATTCATAAGTGTACGAGTTTTTATCATGTCATAAAAATTGATATTTTTCAATAAAAAATATTTTATTTAAAAATTAAAGATGTCATATTTTAAAAATATTTTAGTAAAATGTAAATCATTTTTATAATAAAAACATTAAAATATGGATAGGGGGATATTTTTGAATTTATTTTTTAAATGTTAAAAGATGAAGTTGAATACTAAAATAATGTAAAATATTATATTTTATAATAGTTAATATGAATAATTTTTTGAGGATTCTAGAATTTTTAAAAATATTTATTGTCTACATTCAAATCATATCTCAATCCCCCTAGTGTTGAATCATAAATATTTTCACTATTTGTATCTAAAATATTTTACTCTAATATTTTATGGAATTATTTTATTCAAAAACATCACACTCCTCACATTATGAATAACTACTATTTCACTTCACCTTTAAAACCCCTTAAATTCACTAAAATCTACCCAAATACATATAAAACACTATTACACACATTCAAAAAACTTTTGGCCTCACAAAAAAATAAAATATAAGATATCTTAATTTGTATTGTAAAGGCACCAAAACAAAGTGATACTGTATGTTTTCTTTTTTTACACCATTCAATATCGTTTAATTATTCCATCGAATTCTCTATATAGTTATCAAAAACATGAATTTCACCAAATTTTAATAAATTTAATAATAACATAATATATATTATTTCATCATATAATTTCATAAAATTCATGTTTATATTTATTTACAACACTCGTCTCGTCCTATAATTTTGTAGACAACCATATTAAATATTTTATGAAATATCTACAACTACCTACATGAATGGTTAAAATAAATATTTACATTGTAAAATATAAACATCATAATTATATAATAATATTTTTTATATTAAATATTTGAAAAATAACCAAAAATTAAATTAAAATAATTATGTTCATAGTGGTCGGTAAAACCACCCAAATGGAGAAAATATTAAATTATATCATTTATAATAAATGTACTAAGATTATGCTAGAAACAAATCTGGATATCTAGAACCATTAATGATTTTATAATGAGTTGAAAATCATATAATAACACTTAGGAAGTTGTGGGAACTGTTTAAAAGAACTTGTAGCACTATAATAAACCAATATGGCCTTGGAACCATGAAGAATATATCCTCAAGATAGTGAACATGGACATCATATACAAATAAAATGATTATAAATTAATATAAAATAAAAATAATAAATCAAATATAAATTAATGAGATTAAATATTAGGTATTAAATTAAATAAATTTTAATATTAAGGATGTTTTATACATTTATAAATTGAGTCGAGCCCCGAGGTATGGGAACACCCAAACCACCATTATTTTCCATTATGTTATGTTATTTATCTCATTAGATCTAATTTTCACTATATTAATAAAATTATATACATCTATATTTAATATATATGTTCCTACAATATATTATGGGTTTATTATACCTTTATTTTCCTTGGATGTATAAATTTTTAATGTTACACTTTCTGTCTTTTCTTTAAAGAAAACTCGATTAAATGGAAATTTTCTATTCATTTATCCTTCTCTAGTGTC
This sequence comes from Viscum album, assembly GCA_963277665.1. Taxonomy (NCBI): domain Eukaryota; kingdom Viridiplantae; phylum Streptophyta; class Magnoliopsida; order Santalales; family Viscaceae; genus Viscum; species Viscum album. Next base: position 1,214,120,715 of record OY728130.1, read on the forward strand.
AATAAATTAAATTACATTCATTTCAAAACATTCTAAATGTATATTCGATTGTATATAAAACCATTATGTCTCATTTCAGAATTTATATAACACACGGGGAGATTACCATATTATTTTCGATGTTCCCCCATGTCTATGATGTTTTGAGTATATGAAAACTTTAATTCTAATTGTAGGAAGTCATTAGGACATTACCAAATATGATTTGGGTTTGAAATTGGTCAAGTGGATAGGTGTAAAGCTCATCACTCAATTTTAGGGTGAAGTATTTCCTACTTTTGGAGTCTCATAATGTTTTAATACATGTTATTGGATTCTTTGTACAATTGAAATGATTACCCTTATGAAATTGATTGACTGGAAATGTGAACTGAAGTAGACACTAATTTATGGAATTATACATCTCTTATTTGATCTATTTATATGGTACATGAAATTTGGGATCTATAGATATTTTCAATCTAATTTTTATTTCCATCCAAATTGGTATTGGGATTCTATGAAAAGAGGAATTAGGTGTTGTGGTATTGAGATCATTCTTTTGAGAGAGGATTCTTAAAATTCATGGTGATAAGAATCATAACCAATGTTGTTTGATGGATCTTGAATAAAAACATCATACCTTTTATGTTCATTTGAAATGGACCATATTGGTTTTTTTAAGGTTGTGTCTCCAAGATCACTTATAATAATTTTAATGTCTTGTAGTGTGGACTAAAAGGAGAAAGGATTCCAGAAATAGGTTTTGTGGGACTTATACAGGAGAGACCAATTTTTTCTTCTACATTATTAGTAACTAAACATAAGAGGGAATGGTTTGTGCCTTAAGATTTTGGAGATGTATATATGTATGACTACATTCCGTATTTTCATAACTATATGAGAATGAAAGACTGGTAATTTTGTAGATTACAAATAATTTGAGGCTTGTATATAGTGAGGTTGTCACTTATACAAAGTAATTGACCCTTTTATCTTACTCATGATAATACATGAGGTAATATCAGGTTCTTAAGATAAGGAATGTTATTTCATCCTTTTCTCATCACATATGGAATTTTAGTCTCATTACATAGGGGGTCCCTATCCCGTGAACAATTTCATCCTTGGCTCATCACTATAGGAATCATTAGATCACCACCAATGGTGTGTATCATGATAATCACATAATTTGTTTGATCATGATCACCATAGGCCCTATCACTTGTGGTAATTTTGGATTTCCCCATGGTTTTTAGATGGATCTCTATTCATATTCAAATAAGAACGAACAACATCTTCCTCATGAAAAGGAATTATGAAATCTTATGTTTCTCACATACAGAAATGATGGATATTATAATCTCAGCACATAGAATAGTTTGTTGGTATAAATCTAGGTAGGTAGGTGGTTTTAGTTTATAGTGTAGTTAGTATTTTACTTGGGGGATACCACTTCTTGATGGATACATAGAATGGTAATGTGTTGGAATATTTGGATTGATCATCAATTTTTTTCCTATGTATCCAGTTATAATAGATATCAAAACCCACATAGTTTGAGTGGAATATATTAATGTAAGGTGGAAGGATCATTCAAATAAACTAAGAATCAAGTGGAAAGGATATTTGTTTCATGATAGGTAATATAACAAGGAATGAAGTGGGGATTGTTGGGACGGAGAGTGGTGGCAAGAGGGGGGTGAATTGCCTTTTAAAAAAGTTTAACAATTTAAGAAAAAGTTAAAGCGCAGCAGAAATAAAAGAGGCAAGACACAAAATTGATAATGGAGTTCGGCCTAAAACCCAAGCCTACGTCTCTTCTCCCAACTCAACCGTTGAGATATTTATACGACAGCTTTCTTTTTAATGGTTGTAGCAAGAAACCCACTAGACTTTAAGGCAGCCAAGAAACCTATTACAGCTTTCTTTTTATTGGTTGTAGCAAGAAACCCACTAGCCTTCTTACAGGTGAAGGCTAGCTCACCTATGACTCAATCCATTTACAGGGAAGGCTTGAATAACCTCTTCACACCTTGAAGGTGGTGTGAAAACCCAAACAAATGGAGGATGAGAGAAAGAAGGGTTTGTATGCACAAAATCAAAATAATGCTCAAAAAGATAAAACAATAAAAACCGTAAAGAGGAGAAGTCTTGGGTTCCAATGGATTGATTGGTGATGATGAAGAGCGCTCCCAAGCTTCTATGGTGGTGCTCCTTGGTTGTGTAAGTGAGTTGGAGCAGGTGGGGATCCTTGAAGGAATGCGCCGGAGGTTCGCCAAATGATCGAAAAATGTTCCCGTGGGCTACTATGTTTTTCTGGGGCTTCCTAGTCCTCTATTTATAGGAGAGGAACACCTAAATGGCCGTTGGGGGTCTTTGGAGCCGTTGGAGAGGCCTTCGGAGCCGTTGGGAGTCAAAAGTACAAGTCTGGTCAAAGCCCAACGGCTAGTTTGACTGGGCACACCGGCGGGCCGGTGGTGTCTCACCAGCGGGCCGGTGGTCCACCGGCTGGCCGGTCCTGAGCCACCGGCTGGCCGGTGATCCAGACAGAGAGCAAGCTCTCTGCCCAGGTTCTATCGGTGGGCCGGTGGTCAGCCACCGGCTGGCTGGTGACAATACCGGCTGGCCGGGGATCTCACACCGGCTGACCGGTCCACCGGCTGGCCGGTGGGAATCAACCGGTTGGCCGGTAGACTCAGAGAGTCTACTTTCAGTCTTTCATGGCCCAACTCCTTGGAAACCTTTTTCCTATCAACAAAAACACTTGAATATAAGTTAGAATAAAATAAGAGTGATTGTGATCATTAAAATCCAAGAGAGAGAGGGGTACAACAATCTCCCCCTATTTTGATGATCACAATCACCAAAACAAGCAATGAAAAAGACTAAAATGAAAGGCATGCTTTAAACGATAAATTGAAAAGTAAAGCAAAGTATGATAGAAATATTTCTCCCCCAATCAACCAAGGAAATCTCCCCCTTTGTGATTATCAAAATAGCACGGGGCATAAAATTTGATTGAAGGAAAGGATTGAAAAACATGATAGAGTTTTTAAACCAATTGAAATTTTTGAAATTTGAATGTTTTAAATTGAAAGTTTTGAATTGAATGTTTTGAATTGAAAGTTTTGAATTGAATGTTTTGAATTGAAAGTTTTGAATTGAATGTTTTGAATGAAAAACGCAAAAAGGCTTAAACGATCCTAACTCCCCCTAAATAAAAACAACAAATCACCGGGGAGAGGATTTTAGAATCGAGACAAATTTTGGTCCGGAGAGACTCGCTAAAAGGGATTTTTCAATCCAAACTTGTCTTGTGGTGGGTCTTCTCCTATGAAATTCATCGTTAAAGGAAATGGTTTTGGGGCTTCCATACCGGGAATTTTTGCAGTCGCACTCGTAAATTAAGTGCCTGATCTTTTTGCAATAGTTGCAAAATTTATATTGGGAGCTCCCCCTTACAAAAATAGTAGGATCATGGGAAGAGGAATCTTGCTTGGAATAGCCAATCCCTTGGGTGGTTCTAGACATGCATTGGGAACCAAGGAGCTTTGAAAGGCTATGTTCACCAAGAGGGTGGTGAATTGCCTTTTAAAAAAGTTTAACAATTTAAGAAAAAGTTAAAGCGCAGCGAAAATAAAAGAGGCAAAACACAAAATTGATAATGGAGTTCGGCCTAAAACCCAAGCCTACGTCTCCAATCCCAACTCAACCGTTGAGATATTTATACGACAACTTGCTTTTTAATGGTTGTAGCAAGAAACCCACTAGACTTTAAGGCAGCCTAGATACGTATTACAGCTTTCTTTTTATTGGTTGTAGAAAGAAACCCACTAGCCTTCTTACAGGTGAAGGCTAGCTCACCTATGACTCAAGCCTTTTACAGGGAAGGCTTGACTAACCTCTTCACACCTTGAAGGTGGTGTGAAAACCCAAACAAAGGGAGGATGAGAGAAAGAAGGGACTGTATGCACAAACTCAAAATAATGCTCAAAAAGATAAAACAATAAAAACCATAAAGAGGAGAAGTCTTGGGCGCCAATGGATTGATTGGTGATGATGAAGAGCTCTCCCAAGCTTCTATGGTGGTGCTCCTTGGTTGTGGAAGTGAGTTGGAGCAGGTGGGGATCCTTGTAGGAATGCACCGGAGGTTCGCCAAATGATCGAAAAATGTTCCCGTGGGCTACTATGTTTTTCTGGGGCTTCCTAGTCCTCTATTTATAGGAGAGGAACACCCAAATGGCCGTTGGGGGTCTTCAGAGCCATTGGAGAGGCCTTCGGAGCCATTGGGAGTCAAAAGTACAAGTCTGGTCAAAGCCCAACGGCTAGTTTGACTGGGCACACCGGCTGGCCGGTGGTGTCTCACCAGCTGGCCGGTGGTCCACCGGTTGGCCGGTCCTGAGCCAGCGGCTGGCCGGTGATCTCAACAGAGAGCAAGCTCTCTGCCCAGGTTCTACCGGCCGGCCGGTGATCATCCATCGGCTGGCTGGTGACAATACCGGCTGGCCGGGGAGCTCACACCGGCTGACCAGTCCACCGGTTGGCCGGTAGAATCAGAGAGTCTATATTCAGTCTTTCTTTGCCCAACTCCTTGGCAACCTTTTTCCTATCAACAAAAACACTTGAAAACAAGTTAGTATAAAATAAGAGTGATTGTGATCATTAAAATCCAAGAGAGAGAGGGGTACAATAGGGATTACACATCAAGATTCCCAAATGTGTCTGGCCTAATCAATGAAATAGGTAAAATAGTTATGAGTCAAGGTTTACACATTGTAAGAGTCCCAAATATGGTTTTTATCCTTTTGCATTTGGAATCCAAATGAGGAAGGGATATTGGAATAGATGTTCCCTACACCTCGTCAGAATTCCATGATGGATATATCTGTTATGGGGATTTAAACGTGGAGAAATGATGCTATGATGTCCATTTTTGTACTAAAAAATTGGATTTATCCCATGCTATGTATTTAACATTAATAGCTAAAAATTCTATTAAGGACATCCTTTGTTATCACTTCAATACTTTGATTAATTGGGACTATAACAGTATTTTTTTAGTGATGTTAAAGTAGGTCTCTAATAGTGATAAACAAGATTTGTTAATGGAGGTCCTTTAATAATGATTTTTTATGAGCACTGATAAATTACAACCCTTTACCATTAAATTTATAAATGTGTAGATAAATAGGGTCTTTTATCAGTGTTTGTAAAAAATTGCAGATAAAGGGTGGTTTTATCAGCTCTTTTTTAGAAGTGATGATAAATGCCTCCTTTATCAGAATTTTTTAGTAACTCTAATAAGGATATATATAAAAATTATATTTCATCAAAATAATATATTAATATATAAATACAGTTATATTGATCTAAATATAATATATATTTTTTAAAACATGTTTTAGATAAGGTAAATAGGAATTTACAAACAATATATTTGATATTTATTGAAAATGGATTATAAAAAGATTCAAATTTTTTTTAATGACATTTAGATTATTATTGCGATTTAATTATTCTTTAATATCAATTTGATGAAAAAAAATCAAAAAATAAATAAAATACAAAAAGTAAGTTAATAAGTAACTTGAACTTCAAACAACCATATCTTTTGATCCGAGTGTCCATTTGAGCTCTACCACATATAAAATAGTATCTTGGGATTAGATCTATTAAATTAGTGACATACATAATCCTACATAACATTTTAATGGCTATAAAATTTCCAGAAGGCCTCTAAAATTACGTTTTTAGTCAGGGTACCCCAATATTTAGACATTTGATGGATTTTTAGCCTCACTTAAGGGGTTATTATTTCTTTTTTGGTAGATAGTAATGTTATTCACATGTATTACTTTTTTATAGATATTACGGTTTTAAAATTTTGTGATTTTTCACAACTTATTTTTATTTATAATTAAATAAATAATCTTTTTCATATATTTAATTATAATAAATCTCTCATATAAATACATATATCACCATATTTAAGTAAAAATGTATTTTCAAATATAAGTAAATAAACAAATATTCTAAAAATATATCTAAAGTAATATCTACTCATTGTTTAAAATATAAAAATATATTTATAATGTTTATATATACATATATGTGTGTATTAGTAAACAGATATTTATTTATATTATGTTTTATAATAGGTAAATGAATATAATATATAATATATTTAAATGAATATATGTATATATATATGACACACGTATATGGTATCACAATATTATAAAATAATTATATATATGTGTGTGTAATATATTTAAATATATATATATATATATATCATTAAAGATATAGTAATATGACATTGTGTAGTGCTAAAGGAATTCCATCATTAATGGATAGGTGTAGCGTTCAAATCTATGTGGGTGCTCCTGAGGATGGAAATTTGTAAAGCCCTAATAAAAGGGATGGTGGGGTGAAATGTGTTGATAAAAGTGGGGAGAGCGATGTTAAAGGTTTCATGGAAGTACTAATAATGGGATCATGCTAATGTGTGTCTGATAAAACATAATTTTATCCCTTTTAACAGTGATGGCATTATCTGTGATAAAAAAGATATGTTAAAGGCCCCCATTAATTGTTATGAAAAATAACTATTAAAAGGTCCCTTTTACAGCACTAAAAAGCACTGTTAAAATATATTTGTATTTTTTACATCGCTATAATTATAAGTGATTTTTTAGTACTGATAAAGGGTTACTATAGCATTGTCAAAGGGCTCATTTGAAGTAGTTTTTGGATTAATTCATCCAAAATAGAAAATATAATTGAATGAAATGAAATATGTGTAGACCAGTAACACCTAAATAGTTATATCATGAAGTATCACTGACTGGACCAAATTCATCAAGGATATGTTCCATTAGTAAGAGGCATAAAAGAAATTTAATAACCCTTCACATTACATACCATGACCATGAAATGAAAATGGGCAGAGTTCACATAGGTAACATCTAAATGAAATCCTGTAAAAGTATTTCTGTTAGAATTACTATACAATGTGTAATTCTTTGGAGTCCTCTATAAAGGGTAATTTTCGATTTACCTTCCTCAAAATTCTTCACAAAGTGGTTTTTATAGGATTCCTTAAGAATGTTGGATTTTTGGAAGTCATCGTTGCACTCATTTATGAAGGGGAATTTATGGGAATCCTTTAAAAAGCTAAACTTCATAGGGGTCCTTAATGAAGGGACCTTAATGTGAGACCTTCATGAATGGTATTTCACATGATTCCATCAAAAAGATTATTTTAGGGAGAAGAAAATATCATGAATGAATTATGGAGTTACATTAATCTTATACATCATGTTACAGAAGAAGTTAGTTACTTTTTTTCAATAAGTGTTTGTTGGTATTTATAGGTACTATATTCCTATAAGAGGAATAATTATATATAGAAGGTGTGTGACTATAAATAATATATATCAGTCAGATAAATAAGTCTAGTAGTGATGGGAAAATGAAACCATGAAAGAATATCATTCTCACCACTCTAATAATTATTGGCTGTAAAAGAAAAACAAGGTCATGTCTGAATATTTTGAGCTCACTAAAAATTATGTCTAGTTATAATGGAAATAAATGATTTGGTTTGAATCCTATGTGATCAACACAAATGATTGTAGATCTTAATGGTTTTATATATCCACAAACCCTTTATATAGGTGAAAAAACATTATCCATCCATGAAGGAATTTTGTGAAATATCTCTTCATAGAAATTATCAATTTGACATTTTTATTCAATATAAAATGGATTCCAACATGGAGTGGACACAAATTTTGAATTTTAATTTTGATTTGGATCCATGGTCTGTAAAATAAAATCCAAAAAACATATTACCCACTTTTCTAAGAGGGTCCTATATAGAATATGATTTCTTCAGCCAAAATGTTACCAATAGTCCCTAAAATGGTGTTTACAGTTTGAAAACATTTTTTCATCATAAATGGATGAAACCATTTCCATATTTCTAGTTGGAGGGTCCTTCCAACTCTAAAACATACCTGGAAAAATATTTTAGAAAAATATTTCACTTGGTGTGTGAGTTATCAAACAACACATTGATATCTCATTTTCATATTATTTGTGCATAGAGATTGTTTTTCATCCTTCAATCGAGATGGGATTTCTGAGTGGGGAACATATCAGGGTTTCTATATAAAAATAAATGTCTCACATTTTATGATACAAAAAATATGAAACCATTTAATTGGATACATTTATAATGAAATTAATATGATTATAAGGTAACATAGAGAAATTTTTCTAAAAAGTTATTTTTTTTGCTGGGATTATAGATTTGATACACAAAAAATAATATGTCCATCAGGTGTAGGATATCAACTCAAGGATTTTGGTTTCAACAAGATGATTAATGGAATCATTTATTTTTGTTTTTCTAATAGGAATATTCAAATCATGGATTTGGTTTTACTAAGAGGAATTACCCACACAATGATTTTGATTTCCCGATGGGGAATATTTGACGCAAGGATTTTGGTTTCTCCCAAATGAATAATCAACTCAAGGATTTTTATTTTCTAAGAGGAATAATTTCCTGAAGTATTTTGACATTCTAATATAGGGTTAATGTGGGGGGATCAAGTTGAATTAGTGAGGTAAAATACTTTGGTGATAGAGGGAATGGAATGTAAGATTATTTTATTCCCCAGATCTGCATTATGATATATGGATATCACTACATATCATATGAGAATAATAATCAATCCAATCGTTTTTCATAATAATAACTCTCTTTACAGATCGTTCTCCTTTATAAGATAAAATATAATGGTCTTATCCTAGAATAGAGTTATTATGGATGACACAACCTGATATTCTAAAATAATACACAAGGAAAACATCATTTTACCTGTATTGTATGAAAGTTAATCTAGTCATGTTAAATATACCACTCGAATTTTTATAATATTTTATATGATATTCTATTTCATCTTCTAGTTTAAGGTAATACAATTATAAAATTATATTCTTTAATGAATGATATTAATTGATATACATGAGTAAAAAAGGAGTTCCTTATTTCTTTCATGTGTCTATGGAATTAGTGAGAAAATGGATAATTATTATTGTGGAAAATAATTGTCCCCAATAGCAATATATCATTAAATTATTCCCCTGTCCATTTTCCAAATCAATTGATGGAGATGATTAGTCCATAGGAACGTATATTTTTCTTATGTTTTCCATTTACATGTTTTCCACATGATAATATTTGTTCCTTTTAATACTTTTAAAAACTCAAAATACTTCATAAGAAATACGTGGTTTATTCCAACTGAATGGAGACTAAAAAATTTTCTATGATTACCACTAAACGTAATCAACCTCATGAATAATATACCACTTTATGAGGGAAGTTTATGGTTATGAAAGTCAAAAAAATATATTGGGAATTTTATTTTAGACACCTTTAAATAGAATATGAGGTAATCTATATTATATAAAGGGTAAGATATACATGGTCGAAATTAGGAAATAACTTATTCAACTAATTCCAAAACTCTTTATGAATGGATATTATATTTTATATTCATAATATTTAGATCTTAGAATTGTTATGTTTAAGGATAGAAAATATTGAACAATGGTGATGGGGTTTACAGTTATATTAATTTGATGAAGGTGTGAGATAGTCTTTATATTAAGTTTTGTGAAAACACAACATAAATGAGATTCAAATGAAAATATTAATAATCTAATGAATGGTTTACCACAATTTAATTTCTTATAGATCAAACCATTGTGCCAGGTGGTTTTGATTCCTAAGAAGACGACTATATTCCCAATATTTAATTTATAAGAGTAGAATATCAACTCAAGGATTTTGGTTTTCCAACAGTTGTATCTAAACTCAATAAATTTTAGAATTCATAGATGATTCCCAACTAGATAATAAAGGGGACATTAATATGATATCATAATCTTGACATGAAATTTGGTACAACGCATAAATGTGAAACACTAAGGGTATTGAAATAAATTTAGGCTATTAGGTTATGGAAAGGATAAATCATAATAAAATATTGTTTAAGTAATTGGTAAATTGAGACAGTTTGTAATATGTCAATTTTTAGTAATTGTGGGACCATATTCACTATTGATACATGTCAAGTATCTATCGTCAATTGTCAAATTAGAAATATAAACCTATAGGGAAATCTAGAAAAATAAAATTTCATCATAAAGTGTTGTTCTTTTTTATAGGTAAATAAATTATTCAGGAATGTATACAACATTAGAATGTAATGCTAATTTAATGATGAAAAACATATTCCCTTTGTATAGTCATACATTTTGTCAGTTCAAGGATCATTCATAGGGGACCTGTGTAATTCCATTGTTTGTTTGTGTATTTATTGGAAGACTAAGGATCATTTATGAATGACTATAAGGATCTATTAACATTCACATACTAATATATAAAATGAAGGGTTTTTGGGGTAACACTATCACTAAAATTCTCACTCACATGGTTTCATCAAACATAATTTCTCATTTTTGGTTATATGATAAGATTAATGTACAATATCCTACATAATTCACAAAACAATGTAATTTTTGGTTTTATTACACTAACGCTATATGATAGTGTGGTTAATAAATTAAAAAATATTTTTGGATTATAGTTGTTAAATATTTCCTATGAATTCCTGAAGCATCCATTTTGAAAAAAAATTATCATTAAAATTTTGAAAATATGAAATTTCTTTTCAACACTCACATTGACACTATGAGTGACTTTCTTAACAAATGTGAATAAATCCCATAGGTAATTCCTGAAGAAAATATTGATAAATAATTAGTAAAATTATAATTAATCCTTTTTATGAGGGATATATTGTGAATCACTTCAATGAGTCATGCTTCATGGAATATTGATCAGGAACCTCTTTCATAAATCTAATCCATGAATCAGATCTGCAATGTACCTTTATAAGGGAAAGCTCATGAGGATCCTTTTTAGATAAAAATCACAATCATAGTTCATAGAAGGTAGTTCATGAAGCATCATTCATGAATTGGTAACATTAAATTATTTTCTATATATATTCTCACATGAAAAAAAAGACACACATACATGTGGACTCCAAAATTAAATTTTAGCATACTACCAACTATTCATGAGTGTGGATTATCAGAAACAAGAATTGAAACATTGAAAATTAATTTATTTATGGGAAGTTATTAATCCTAATCGTCCTTTCACCCTTCTTAATCATCATTATAGGATGATCTCAGCCAAATTATTTTCTTGAATTCGTTTTTCCGATATCAATGTCCAAAAAAATTCCTTCCACTTTGCCTTTATACAAAACCTATTGATGTACGTGACTATGCCCTGAAAATTAGTGTAAACCCCTTTTATCATGTATTTACTTGATAATGATCCTTTTTTTCTTTCCATCCAAATTGATACATTCCATGGTAGGTATAGAGTCAGGTCTCCCATTGATACATAATGTCCTTATTATGAGGGAATTGGTGAAGCCTCCCACAACTCATGAGACTCATCTTGGATGATAAAGTATCGAGTCGGTTTCCTTTTGGTCGACCCAATAAGAATGAGATATAAAGAAATAATCCTCCTCATTTCAATTGTCACACCCAACATATTATAATTGGCTATATACTATGTTTCAACAATGTAAACATGACATCGCGTGACTTTAATACTAGTTAAGGAATCCATGGGTAGCATATTCTCCAAACCCATAAGTATCCTTCCAAATCTTTATGTATGGTTTAGGACACCTATCATTCATAATATCCAACTCTTATTTTGTGATCCATATCCCTTGTGAGCCTAATCATCCTTTTTTATTTTATTATCAATAAAAATTAGATAGATCCCACACCTTTGGGTTTCTCATGTGTAATTTCCATCCCATTCATTAAAAGGGACATATACCTAAATGTAATATTATTTAAAGGGATAAATTCCATATGAAATACACACATAGACACACACACACACACATATTTATTTATTTGTTTTTTTGTGTGTGGGTGTGTTTTCATTTTTATGACCCACTCATTCCTTTGTTTTCAACCCTTCCATGCCACAAATGTTATTCTTTTATGACATAAAATTATATGACAACATCGTTAACATATAGAATTAAACTTTATGGAATAGTAATTCCAAAAAAAATTAAAATGTGAAACTTAAACATTGTGGGAATTGATTCCTTTCAACTAAGATTCATAGGATTTATTTTAATGGTTCAAACATATCATCCAAACATAAACCATCACGCAGTCATACTCACTTCAAACCCCATTTCCTCACAAGTCATTATTACTTATAAGATATATGATAAATGTATAACCAGACATACATATCAATACAACTATTTTTAGGAACCTTTAAGAGAGTATTCCATTTTTTATTATTTTAAACTACTCATAATAGGTCTTGGAAACATGACTATAAAAGGATCTTCACCATGTTATTGACATACAACCATAAGAAGCACAAAAATTTTCATTGTGAGTTAAAGAAAAAGGTAAAATATTCCAATTGAGGGCAACTATGTTATCTGAGTTTGGATTCAATTTATCAGGATAAGTAGGAGGACCTTATCATTGTCCTTAACCCAAATCTGAAAAAACTACTACATCTCTAGGTGCTGATAAGTTTCATATTGCCTATATATGAGGCTTTAAACAATAGAATAACCATCTAATGTGTGAAATATTGAGAATGTATGATATATACAGATTTTATAATTAATGTTGAACCTGTTTTGTATTTTTTTTACATAAATACATTGTTTTGATCAAATCACAAATACATTTGAATCTAGTCCCACAATGGGATTTGGGATCTATATATGAATAGGTCTTGAATATATATAAGATTCATAGACAAAATAATAATTCACTAACAATATGTGTAATGAAACCAGTATTATATCTTCTTGACTAATATGAATCCATGAATAAATGGGAAGGTCACAACAATCATCTATATTTGTAAATTATGTCTCCATTAACTCAATAAAAATTTTTGTACATTTTATTTTAAAAAATAATAATGGCCCTAACTAAATGAAATTACTATTAAAAGTGAATAACAATTCACCTTTATAGAATTAATATTATTGAATATATATATGTATAATATATTTATTAGTTATATTTTTATTTCCATCTATTTGAAGCATAGATGAATAAAATTACAGCACTTAGTGGATGTGGTAGTCCACATTTACGCACGAGAAACTTTATTTTTCTACAGTACTTTGGAATGTGAAAATGTAGACATGATATTAAAATTTCATAATAGTAATTATTAAAAAATATACAATATAATAATAAAACTCAACATAATACTCATCCATAAAAGATGGTCTAGGAAAATGAATTATATCACTACATATATATGGTAAGTCGTTTGTATGTACGAGTGATAGAAAATGGAAGTTTAAATAAAATTAAAATATTTCAATATATTTAGGGTGATGAATTTTTCATCTTATGATAAGTACCATTTATTAATTAGAGGTAAAAGATGAATTAAAATTTATTATCGGTTAAGGTGATTACCTCTTCTTTGAAAGAATACATTTAGATATCTTACTAAGCACCCTATTATAGGGCTTTTGTCGAGACCAGCACTTCCGGAGTGTTTAGGAAGATTTTTAAAATATACTATTTTAGTGTTTGGTAGAGATATAATACTCAAATTTTTTTAAGGAGTGTATTTTACCTATTATGAGCTAGGGGCGGGGAACTCTTGGAATTTTAAAAAATATTAAATTATAATAAATTATTCCTATACCCAAATGATTTCAAATGGATAGAGATTAAATGATAAGTTATCATGTGGTTGAAATTAAATTAAATGATAAAATTTTTATTGGTTTAATTATTGTTTTAAAAATTATCATTTTGTTTAATGGATAAGTTAACTTTGTAAACCTTAAACACAATAACATATTTTTCACTCTTAAAGGTTTTTATTTTTAATTATATGGTAATAATTGATTCATAAATATATAATAAATTATAATTTAGACTATAAAATTTCCACATTGTCCATTTTCAATATTCTAATAAATTTTAAATAATATAATATTTTATAACTTTCATAAAGCACATTTAATTTCATTTTTGACACTATTTATTTCATTTGACATTAAAGACATAAATAAAAATATGAAACTAAAATATAATCCTTTAACACAAAAAAAAGATTTATTAATGACTAAAAATTATTGATCAATATAACTCACTCAAAATATATGACTTTTAGTATTTTTTAAAATCATTTACTTCATTTTTATTAATTGAATATACAAAGTTTCAGAATTTTGTAATAAATTAAATTAATTACATAGTAACTATAAATAAGAAATAGATTAAATATTTCATTATTCTCAGAATAAGTATCAATATTTGTTCAAAACAATGTTCCCCTATGTGAACACATAAGTGGGATTTAAAAGTATGAGAGTGACATTTTTTATTTTTCATTTATTTTAATATTATATAGGTCATCTTCATGATACTACTTCACTTACACTATTAATTTAGGTGACCAATGTGATATGGGTAAAATTATATTTATCCAATACAAATTATGATGAAAAGTTGTGTCTCCAACCCTTAGTTTTAACCATGGTTAAAATGATATATTCTTTACCGAGATGATAAATATTACAATAGTTACTATTCATAAAGAATAAAATTACAGGGGAAAAATTTACCAAATTTGGATATATTAAATCCAAATGTGGAATTCAATTTTAACAAATAGTTTTCTGTAAGTCAAAAAAATCATTTTTAAAATTAGTTTTTAAAACATGTTGAAAACAATATTTTAGAAATATAGATTTTGAAGAAAAACATGTATTTATTTTTATACCATTCTTAGAAAAAAAAATTACATGAATTTTAAAATATTTAAATAATATAAAATAACATAATTTCATTATAATAATTTACTAATAGTGATTAATTTAATTTATTACGTTAAAAACACATTGTGGTCATAAAAATAGTTTTTCAGAAACACAACTCCTTAATTTTAAAATGATCTTTATTTTCAATTATATTTAATTGACAAAAAATAATTTATTTTATACATTTTTAAATCATATTAAATTAATAATTTATTATGTCATATTCATACTCTCTATGTAATACCCCAAAATTATAGAATAACAACATTGTATTTAATAGCATGTATTACACACAATACCAAATGCGTATGGAAATATAATATCTAAAGAAATTATAGTATATTTACTATTTTAGAAAGCTAAAATCAGTTAAACATATTAAAATTCATCAATAATGGATTTTATCTTTTGTTTCGTGCAACAAGTTTCTTCAATGGATTGCATTACACACATAACAAAATATTACCGAATATTATTTATACTATTAATTTAAAATGAATGTTATATAATATCTATTAAATTTGTAGTTATAAAAAGAATTATATAAATTATTAAAATATATTGTTTATTTCATTATTTACCAATAAATAATAAATTAATATAGAAACCGAATGAATATAAATGAAATGTTCTTACAAAAATCTGTTTTTATTCTCCACGTGTGACTTATATTTTTAAATTAAATTAATTAATACTAATGACTTGTATTAATTAAATATATATTATATAAAACATATAAAAATTTTGACATTTTTTCAATAGATTTTATTGGAATATTATAAGAACATTTTAAATTATTTTCATAAAACGCAATATTTTTTTAAAGGCATTATTGACGCCTTTTAATGGTGAACCTATTTTAAATACACATTTTAACACTTTTATAAACCAAATTTTTCCAATTAAATATAAATTTTGAAAATTAAACATAAAAATTATAAATGGATTCTTGTATGTATTTTAATGAAATATTTCATTTTTTGATGAATACTAAACATACAGATTTTTAATTTAAAACAAATTTTCCATCTTGTTTATTTATATGGATAATCAATATTGATTGTTTTTTTAAAGGATAATTATATCAGTTTTAAATATATTATTCCCTATTTAGGAAATTTTAATCAGTTTCATATTGATATTGGATACAAAAACATTTCCTAATTTTGATTAGTTATACTTTAAAAACATGATTTCTCATCCCATTTGTGGGAATAATTTCAAACTAATTTATACAACCAATGTTATTGTAATATTTAAAAATTGATTAAATATATGGAATCCGAATAAATAATAATTACTGTTATTGTCAATATATTTTTAACCATAAAATATAGTTATATTAATTAAAATTAACTACAAATATTAAGAGTAAATTTAGATTCACAAAGGACTAGTCCTTAAATTGAATGGTGAAAATGACCTATACACATGTCAAAACCCCATATTTGGTACATATACATCCCATATACTCCCCTTAATATAATTGAATTCATTATTGGGGAATAATTATGTAATGGAGGCCTCTCAATTGTGTTTACCTTTATATATTTTTAAGAATGTCACTCCCCAACAAAATAAAAAGGCACTCATACCTCACATTTATTCAAACCTCTCTAGACCTTTTTCTAAACCTAAACCAGAACAAATAACATTGAATAATCGCTCTCATCATCTAAAATTTCCCAATTGTTTCATAATTAAATCCAAGGGACTCTTTCTTTATAATCTAAAAGGATATACTCGAAAACGAGGTAATACTCTTGAATGAGCACTTTTGTTTTTTTATTACATAAACTAATTCCTACATTTTTATATCATGATTATATAATAACAAAAATATATTGAATATAATAATATGTTTTAATTTTAATTTTTCTACCTTCACTCACAAAAAAATCCATAAAATGGGATACATAATCATCATTCGTGTGTACGGAAGACTACCGCCTCACAAAATGATGATGTTCATTCTTCCATTACCACTATTGATGGTAGATAATGATGATATATTTATAGCTTTTATGAGATAAATTTTATATTTATAATTTATTTCGTATTATTTAGTGATTATATAATACATAACATCATGTTTTCTATTTTTTGGGAATATGATAAATTCATTTGTGGAGGTGAGAACCACCACCTCCTCCATGCAAATTACTTAGTTCATGCATTAAAAGGAATGTATTAAGGATGGTACTAAATAAAATATGTGATAAAAATGAAATTACTATTATAATAAAAATATATTATACATAAATATAATTTAATTTCAATTCTTTTAATACGAAATAAATATAGATGCATCGTTTAGGCGTACGTTTTCCGAACCATCTCCACAAATTATGTAATTAATTTAACATATCCAGACATTATGGGTTACATTCAATCAGAAAGCAGTGTATGGTAAGACGATTTCTAGTCTCACTTTTATTTCTTCAATACTTATTCTTTCTTCACAACTCATGTCTTTTTGTTGTTTATATACTACCATATGACATATTATATCATGATTTTTTTTCATGAAATTATATTTTTTTAATTGATATTACTTTTTCATGGGTATCATGATTACAATGTTACTCAAATAGTAAGGGATTTAATCTCACATTAAATTCCATTCAACCATATTTTTTTTATGGACCAATTCACTATAATTTGGTGTATATAATTCATATTTTTCATCTAATATCATATTAAATAATATTTTATGTTATTTTATGTTTCGATTCTAATAATATCATTAAATGGACTGACATGAAAACTAAAAATTGTTTAATGTTATATTTTCAATAAAGCTTTATTTTCTAATTATTAGCATTGTGTTGAGATAATCACTTCTTTATTACCATTTTCTTTTGTACATTAAATTTACTTTAATTATCCATAATATTATGCAATGTTTATGATTATTATGAAAACATTATGACATTAGTATATATGGTAAACACTTTGAAATCAATTTGATTGGGTGGGTAAATATTGATAAATATGTATCTTTTACTCAATATGGGTATTTGGTAAGGCACATTGTACATAAATTAAATCAAGTACACAATATATGAGGAAAGAATATGCATGGTACAAAATTAGTGGGGATTGGATATATATATACCCTTGATACATTGGAAGTCTCATGATATGAATAATTTGGACAATAAGATAGTTTTTACCCCGTATGTTATATACTATATTTTGAACGGTTTTCACATTAAAGGTATCATCTACATAAGAAACATATAATCTAATAATCAATAATTTCCATCATTTGGATTGATTTATTATATATACATGATATTTTATCTTTGAAAAAATCTAAGGATGTAGTCCATTTTTTTAATTGATTAAAATACATCTATTTCAGTTACTTACCAAAAAATATATTTTTCCTTATCCAATTATATACATGAAATGTGTTCTCACTTTTTTACAATGTCACATTGATTATGATAATTTATTTATTTCTGATTTTATTATAATTACCCTTACTGAGTATTTGAGATCAACATTATTTGGTTTACTTTCCCATTGATATTAAGAAGAAATATTTGGATGATATTTACAGGATATTTTTCATTTAATTTTGTTATTTATCATGTTTTATATTATATTTACCAATGTAATATGGGTATCATGTATGTAATATATATTTACATACTTTCCAAATAGATCATTCATTTTGGATTTGATTTCCTAAAATCATTCCAAATTAATAAAGTAAGGTACTGACTCTAAGATTCTATGGTCGAGGAATTACACTTGTTATCAAATGATTTTTAGTTGAACCCTATAAAAATATATTTATGAAAACATATATTTGGGAACATAACCCTAATATATAAATTGGGGATAAGAATATGACAACATCCCTAAACATATCTTTTTAATTATTACAAGAATATTTCTACAAAAAAAATTTATGGTATGTAATTCACTATTTTGTGGTTATACATTATGTTTCATAGTGTTAGGATATAATCTAGTATATTTAACTGATCTGAAATGGAAATTGGGAGAAATAAAGGTGATAATACACATAGAAAATGTATAAGCCTCCCTATTGAGAAAGATTTTATAGCAGGTATTGGAACTAAGAAACTCTTGTACACAATATCTAAGCTTAATAAGGTTATGACTCGCAACCTTTCTTGGATGGAGAAACCTATTCCCTAATGGGGTTTCCCTATATTGAATCACCTTATGCGAAAAAGTCCCACATCCTCAAGTGGGACTAATAATCCAATTGTCTCTGAGAAATGGATTATTCCTTTGGAGAAGATATTTATGTCATTGGTATTTTCTGGAAAGTAAAATTTTATACTCATAGTGTATTGTATAACAGACTATTGCGATAAATGTTGGTTTTTGATCTAGAATACAAGGAAGAGAGAAGAGGTAGAACTCATGGAATAGAAATCATTTAATGAAACAATCATTAAAAAATATTTCCATCTTGGGAAACAAATTGTGATGAAGACAAAGTTCAATATATTAATGAAAAATAAAAAATAAATTTTAGGGATTATGATGATACCTTTTTAAGGATATCCCTATATGTTACGGATTTTATATCAAACATTGATTTCATGATTGGCCACTTAGTTTAAGGTCTTAATACAAATCTATGAAGGGTGCTTCTTTCCCATTCTTTTTCATCATACAAAGGACTATATTTATGAGCCACCAAAATAGAGAAGAAATTATCATGACCATACATATAAAATGTAATAAAAGAGAATAAGTGTTCCATTGAACACTAGGAAAAAGGGAATTTGTCAATTATGAATAAAGAAATGAGTCAGTTCCCACTATATGTGAAAAAATCAACCTTGTATTGGACAACAATTTTGAATTTTAATTTTGATTTGGATCCATGGTCTGTCAAATAAAATCCAAAAAACATATTACCCCCTTTTCTAAGGAGGTCCAATATATAATATGATTTCTTCAGCCAAAATGTTACCAAAAGTCCCAATAATAGTGTTTACAGTTTGAAAACATTTTTTCATCATAAATGGAAGAAACCATTTCCATATTTCTAGTTGGAGGGTCCTTCCACCTCTAAAACATACTAGGAAAAATATTTTAGAAAAATATTTCACTTGGTGTGTGAGTTATTAGACAACACATTGATATCTCATTTTCATATTATTTGTTCATAGAGATTGTTTTTCTTCCTTCAATCGAGATGGGTATTCTAAGTGGGGAACATATCAGGGTTTCTATAGAAAAATTAATGTCTCACATTTTATGATACGAAAAACATGAAACCATTTAATTGGATTCATTTTTAATGAAAATAATATTATTATAAGGTAACGTAGAGAAATTTTTCTAAATATGTATTTTTATTTGCTGGGATTATAGAGTTGATACACAAAAAATAATATGTCCATCAAGTGTAGGATATCAACTCAAGGATTTTGGTTTCAACAAGATGATTAATGAAAAAATTTATTTTGGTTTTTCTAATTAGAATATTCAAATGATGGATTTGGTTATACTAAGAGGAATTACCCACACAATAATTTTGATTTCCCAATGGGGAATATTGGTCGCAAGGATTTTGGTTTCTCCCAGATGAATAATCAACTCAAGGATTTTTATTTTCTAAGAGGAATAATTGCCTGATGTATTTTGACATTCTAAAATACGGTTAATGTGGGGGGATCAAGGTGAATTAGGGAGGTAAAATACATGGGTGATAGAGGGAATGGAATGTAATTTTATTTTATTCCCATGATCTGCATTGTGATATATGGATATCACTATATATCATATGAGAATAAGAATCAATCCAATCGTTTTTCATAATAATAACTCTCTTTACAGATCATGATCTTTTATAAGATAAAATATAATGGTGTTATCCTAGAATAGAGTTATTATGGATGACACAACCTAATCATTAAAAATAATACACAAGGAAAACATAAGTTTACCTGTATTGTATGCAAGTTAATCTAGTCATGTTAAATATTCCACTCGACTTTTTATAATATTTTATATGATATTCTATTTCATCTTCTAGTTTAAGGTAATACAATGATAAAATTATATTCTTCGATGAATCAATTGAATTGATATACATGAGTAAAATAGGGGTTCCGTATTTCTTTCATATGTCTATGGAATTAGTGAGAATAGGGATAATTATTATTGTGGAAAATAATAGTCCCCAATAGAAATATATCATTAAATTATTCCGCTTTCCATTTTCCAAATCAATTGATGAAGATGATTAGTCAGTAGGAACATAGATTTTTCTTATGTTTTACATTTACATGTTTTCCACATGATAATATTTGTTCCTTTTAATACTTTTAACAACTCAAAATACTTCATAAGAAATACGAGGTTTATTCCATGTGACTAGAGACTAAAACATTTATATGATTACCACTAAAAGTAATCAACCTCATGAATACTATACCACTTTATGAGGGATGTTTATCGTTATTAATGTCAAAAACATATAGTAGGAATTTAATTTTAGACACCTTTAAATAGAATATGTGGTAATCTATATTTTATAAACGGTAAGATATACATGGTAAAAATTAGGAAATAACTTATTCAACTAACTCCAAAACTCTTGATGAATGGTTATTATATTTTATGTTTATACTACTTAGACCTTAGAATTGTTATGTTTAAGGATAAAAAATATTGAACAATGGTGATGGGGTTTATAGATTTATTAATTTGATAAAGGTGTGAGATAGTCTATATATTAAGTTTTGTGAAAACCAAACATAAATGAGATTCAAATGAAAATATTAACAATCTAATGAATGGTTTCATACAATTTAATTTCTTATAGATCAAACAATTGTTCCATGTTGTTTTGATTCCTAAGAAGACGACTATATTACCAATAATTAATTTATAAGAGTAGAATCTCAACTCAAGGATTTTGGTTTTCCAACAGTTGTATCTAAACTCAATACATTTTAGAATTCATAGATGATTCCCAACTAGATAATAATGGGGACAATAATATGATAACTTATTCATGACATGAAATTTGGTACAACACATAAATGTGAAACATTAAGGGTATTGAAATAAATTTAGACTATTCGGTTATGGAAATGATAAATCATAATAAAATATTGTTTATGTAATTGGGAAATTGAGACAGTTTGTAATATGTCAATTTTTATTAATTGTGGGACCATATTTACTATTGATACATTTCATGTATCTATCGTCAATTGTCAGATTATAAATAGAAACCTATAGGGAAATCTAGAAAAATAAAATATCATCATAAAGTGTTGGTCTTTTTTATAGGTAAATAAATTATTCAGGAATGTATACAAAATTAGAATATAATGGTAATTTAATGAGGAAAAACATATTCCCTTTTTATAGTCATACATTTTTCCAGTTAAAGGATCATTCATAGGGGACCTGTGTAATTCTATTGTTTGTTTGTGTATTTATTGGAAAATTAAAGCTAATTTATGAAGGACTATAAGGATCTATTAACATGCACATACTAGTATATAAAATGAAGGGTTGTTGGGGTAACACTATCACTAAACTTCCCACTCACATGGTTTCATCAAAGATAATTTCACATTTTTGGTTATATGATAAGATTCCTGTAAAAGATCCTACATAATTCACAAACCAATGTAATTTTTGGTTGTATTACAATAACGCTATATGATAGTGTGGTTAATATATTAAAAAATATTTTGGGATTGTATTTGTTAAATATTTCTTATGAATCCCTGAAGCATCCATTTTGAGAAAAAAATTATCATTCAAAATTTGAAAATAGGAAATTTCTTTTCAACACTCACATCGACACTATGTGTGACTTTATTAACACATGCGAATAAATCCCATAGGTAATTCCTGATGAAAATATTGATAAATAATTAGTAAAATTTTAATGAATCCCCTTTATGAATGATATATTGTGAATCACTTCAATGAGTCATGCTTCATGGAATATTGATCAGGAACCTCTTTCAAAAATCTCAGCCATGAATCAGATCTGCAAAGTACCTTTATAAAGGAAAGCTCATGAGGATCCTTTATAGATTAAAATCACAAACATAGTTCATAGATGGTAGTTCATGAAGCATCATTCATGAATTTTTAACATTAAATTATATTCTATATATATTCTCACCTGAAAAAGTGACACACGTACATGTGGACTCCAAAATTAAGTTTTAGCGTACTACCAACAATTCATGAGTGTGGATTACCATAAACAAGAATTGAAACATTGAAAATTAATTCAATTGTGCAAAGTTATTAATCCTAATCTTCCTTTCACCCATCTTAATCATCATTATAGGATGATCTCATCCAAATTAATTTCTTGAATTAATTTTTCCGATATCAATGTCCAAAAAATTTCCTTCCACTTGGGATTTATACAAAACCTATTGATGTACGTGATTATGCCATGAAAATTAGTGTAAACCCCTCTTATCATGTATTTCATTGATAATGATCATTTCGTTTCTTTCCATCCAAATTGATACATTCCATTGTAGGTATAGATTCAGGTCTCCCATTGATACATAATTTCCTTATTATGAGGGCATTGGTGAAGCCTCCCATAACTCATGAGACTCATCTTTGATACTAAAGTATCGAGTTGGTTTCCTTTTGGTCCACCAAATAAGAATAAGATATAATGAAATAATCCTCCTAATTTCAATTTTCACACCCAACATATTATAATTGGTTATATACTATGTTTCAACAATGTAAACATGACATCGCATGACTTTAATACTAGGTATGGAATCCAAGGGAAGCATATTCTCCAAACACATAAGTATCCTTTCGAATTATTATGTATGGATTAGGACACCTATCATTCATAATATCCAACTCTCATTTTGTGATCCATATCCCTTGTGATCCCAATCATCCTTTTTTATTTTATTATCAATAAAAATGAGATAGATCCCACACCTTTGTGTTTCTCATGTGTAATTTCCATCCCATTCATTAAAAGGGACATATCCCTAAATGTAATATTTTTTAAAGGGCTAAATTCCATATGAAATACACACACAAACACACACACACACACACATATATTTTTTTGTTTGTTTGTGTGTGTGTGTGTGTGTTTTTATTTTTATGTCCCACTCATTCCTTTGTTTTCACCCCTTTCATGCCACAAATTTTCTTATTTTATGACATAAAGTTATATGAAAACATCATTACCATATATAATTAAACTTTATGGAATAGTCATTCCAAAAAAAATTAAAATTTGAAACATAAACTATGTGGGAATTGATTCCTTTCAACTAAGATTCATAGGATTTATTTTAATGGTTCAAACATATCATCCAAACGTATACCATCACTCAGTCGTACTCACTTCAAACCCCATTTCCTCACAAGTCATTATTCCTTATAAGCTATATGAAAAAGGGATAACCAGACATAAATATCAATACATCTATTTTTAAGAACCTTTAAGAGATTATTCCATTTTTTTATGTTAAACTACTCATAATAGGTCTTAGAAACATGACTACAAAAGTATCTTCACCATGTTATTGAATTACAACCATAAGAAGCTGAAAAATTTTCTTTGTGAGTTAAACAAAAGGTAAAATATTCCAATTGAGTGCAACTATGTTATCTGAGTTTGGATTCAATTTATTAGGATATGTAGGAAGACCTTATCATTGTCCTTATCCAAAATCTAAAAAAACTACTACATCTCTGGGTGCTGATAAGTTTCATATTGCCTATATATGAGGCTTTAAACAATAGAATAACCATCTAATAAGTGAAATATGGAGAAGGTATGATATTTACAGATTTTATAATTAATGGTCAACATCTTTTGTATAAAAACTTTTATATAAATACATTGTTATGATCAAATAACCAATACATTTGAATCTAGTCCCACAATGGGATTTGGGAACTATATATGAATAGGTCTTGAATATATATAAGATTCATGGATTAAATAATAATTCACTTACAATATGTGTAATGAAACAAGAATTATATCTTCTTAACCAATACGAATCCATTAATCAATGGGAAGGTCACAACAATCATCTATATTTGTAAATTATGTCTCCATTAACTCAATAAAAATGTTTGTACATTTTATTTAAAAAAAATAATGGCCCTAACTAAATGAAATTAACATTAAAATTGAATAACAATTCACCTTTATAGAATTAATATTATTGAATATATATATATATATATATGTATAATATAATTATTAATTCTATTTTTACTTCCATCTATTTGAAGTAGAGATGAATAAAATAACATCACTTAGTGGATGTGGTAGTCCACATTTACGCACGACCGGCTTTATTATTTTACAGTAGTTTGGAATGTAAAAAGGTTGACATGATATTAAAATTTCATAATAGTAATTATTAAAAAATATACAATATAATAATAAAACCCAACACAATACACATCCATAAAAGATGGTCTAGAAAAATGAATTATATCACTACATATATATGGTATGTCGTTTCTATGTATGAGTGATAGACAATGGATGTTTAATTAAAATAATAACATTTCTATATATTTAGGGTGATGAATTTATTATCTTGTGATAAGTACCATATATTAATAAGAGGTAAAAGATGAATTAAAATTTATTATCCGTTAAGGTGATTAACTCTTCTTTGAAAGAATACATTTAGATATCTTACTAAGCACCCTATTATTGGGCTTTTGTGGATACCAGCACTTCTGGAGTGTTTAAGAAGATTTTTAAAAGATACTATTTTAGGGTTTGGTAGAGATATAATACTCAAAATATTTTATGGAAGATAAAGTGTATTTTACCTATTATGAGCTAGGGGTGGGGAACTCTTGGAATTTAAAAAAATATTAAATTATAATAAATTCGTCCTATACACAAATGATTTCAAATGGATAGAGATTAAATGATAAGTTATCATGTGGTTGAAATTAAATTAAATGATAAAATTTTATTAGTTTAATTAGTGTTTTAAAAATTATCATTTTGCTTAATTCATAAGTTAACTTTGTAAACCTTAAACACAATAACATATTTTTCAATCTTAAAGGTTTTTATTTTTAATTATATGGTAATAATTGGTTCATAAATATATAATAAATTATAATTTAGACAATAAAATTTCCACATTGTCTAATTTCAATATTCTAATCAATTTTAAATAATATTATATTATATTATTTTCATAAAGCACATTTAATGTCATTTTTGACACTATTTATTTCATTTGACATTAAAGACATAAATACAAATATGAAACTAAAATATAATCCTTTAACACAAAAAATAATATTTATTAATGAATAAAAATTATTGATCAATATAACTCACTCAAAATATATGACTTTTAATATTTTTTAAAATCATTTACTTCATTTTTATTAATTGAATATACAAAAGTTTCATAATTTTGTAATAAATTAAATTAATTACATAGTAACTATAAATTAGAAATAGATTACATACAAGAAAATAATTTCATTATTCTCAGAATAAGTATCAATATTTGTTCAAAAAAAAATTTCCCCTAAGTGAACACATAAGTGGGATTTAAAAGTATGAGAGTGACATTATTTATTTTTCATTTATTTTAATATTATATAGGTCATCTTCATGAAACTATTTCACTTACACAATTAATTTAGGTGAACAAGGTGATATGGGTAAAATTATATTTATCCAATACAAATTATGATGAAAAGTTGTGTCTCCAACCCTTAGTTTTAACCATAGTTAACATGATATATTCTTTACCGAGATGATAAATATTACCATAGTTACTATTTATAAAGAATAAAAATACAAGGGAAAAATTTACCAAATTTGGATATATTAAATCCAAATGTGGAATTCAATTTTAACACATAGTTTTCTATAAGTCAAAAAAATAAATTTTAAAATTAGTGTTTAAAACATGTTGAAAACAATATTTTAGAAATATAGATTTTGAAGAAAAACATGTATTTATTTTTATACCATTCTTAGAAAAAACATTACATGAATTTCAAAATATTTACATAATATATAATAATAAAATTTCTTTATAGTAATTTACTAATAGTGATTTATTTAATTTATTTAGATAAAAACACATTGTGGTCCTAAAAACTGTTTTTCAGAAACACAACTCCTTAATTTTAAAATGATTTTTATTTTAAATTATATTTAATTGACAAAAAAAATTTATTTTATACATTTGTAAATCATATTACTTTCATAATTTATTATGTCATATTCATACTCTCTATGTAATACCCCAAAATTCTATAATAACAACATTGTATTTAATATCGTGTATTACACACAATACCAAATGCGTAAGGAAATATAATATCTGAAGAAATTATAGTATATTTACTATTTTAGATAGCTAAAATCAGTTAAAAATATATAAATTCATAAAAAATTGATTTTAGCTTGTGTTTTATGCAACACGTTTCTTCAATGGATTGCATTACACGAATAACAAAATATTACTGAATATTATTTATACTATTAATTTAAAATGAATGTTATATAATATCTAATAAATTTGTAGTTATAAATACAATTATCTAAATTATGAAAATACATAGTTTAATTCATTAGTTACCAATCAATAATAAATTAATATTGAAACCAAATGAATTTAAATGAAATGTTTCTACGAAAATCTCTTTTTATTCTCCACATGTGACTTATATTATTAAATTAAATTAATTAATATAAATCAATTGTATTATTTAAATTTATATTATATATTAGATATAAAATTTTTGACATTTTTTCAATAGATTTTATTGGAATATAATAAGAACATTTTTAATTATTTGCATAAAAGGAAATATTTTTTTAAAGGTATTGTTGACGCCTTTTAATGGTGAACCTATTTTATATACACATTTTAACACTTTTATAAACCAATTTTTTCAAATTAAATATAATTTTTGAAAATTAAACATAAAAATTATAAATGGATTCTTTTATGTATTTTTATGAAATATTTCATTTATTAATGGATACTAAAAATACAGATTTTTAATTTAAAACTAATTTTCCAACTTGTTTATTTATATGGATAATCAATATTGTTTATTTTTTAAAATGATAATTATATCAGTTATAA
Source organism: Viscum album (assembly GCA_963277665.1). Lineage (NCBI taxonomy): Eukaryota > Viridiplantae > Streptophyta > Magnoliopsida > Santalales > Viscaceae > Viscum > Viscum album. The sequence goes on from OY728130.1 coordinate 1,214,148,772, forward strand.
ATATATTATTCCCTATTTAGGCCATTTTAATCGGTCTCATATTGATATTGGATACAAAAACATTTCATACTTTTGAATAGTTTTACTTTAAAAACATGATTTCTCATCCCGTTTGTGGGAATAATTTTAAACTAATTTATACGACCCATGTTATTGTAATACTTAAAAATTGAATAATTATATAGTATCTGAATAAATAATAATTACTATTATTTTCAATATATTTTTAACCATAAAATATAGTTATATTAATTAAAATTAAATACAACAATTTTGAGTAAATTTAGCTTCACAAAGGACCAGTCCTTAAAATGAATGGTGAAAATGATCTATACACATGTCAAAACCCCATATATGGTACATATATATCCCATATACTCTCTTTAATATAATTGAATTCATTATTGGGGAATAATTATGTAATGGAGTCCTCTCAATTGTGTTTACATTTATATATTTATATGAACGTCACTCCCCAACAAAATAAAAAAGGCACTCATACCTCACATTTATTCAAACCACTCCAGACCTTTTTCTAAACCTAAACCTGAACAAATAACCTTTAATAATCACTCCCATCATCTAAAATTTCCCAATTGTTTCATTAGGAAACACAAGGGAGTCTTTCTTTATAATCCAAAAGGATATACTCGAAAACGAGGTAATACTCTTGAACGAGAAGTTTTGTTTTATTTATTACATAAACTCATTCCTAAATTTTTATATCATGATTATATAATAACCTAAATATATTAAATATAATTATATGTTTTAATTTTAATTGTACTACCTTCACTCACAAAAAAATCCATAAATTGGGATACATAATCATCGTTCATGTGTACGGAAGACTACCACCTCACAAACTGATGTCATTCATTCTTCCATTACCACTATTTAAGGTAGATAATGATGATATATTTATAGCTTTTATATGATAAATTTTATATTTATAATGTATTTCATATTATTTAGTGATTATATAATACATAACATCATGTTTTCTATTTTTTGGGAATATGATAACTTCATTTGTGGAGGTGAGGACCACCACCTACTCCATGCAATGTACATAGTTCATGCATTAAAAGGAATTTATTAAGGATGGTACTAAATAAAATATGTGATAAAAATGAAATTAATATTATAATAAAATTATAATATGAATAAATATAATTTAATTTCCATTATTTTAATACGGCATAAATATAGAAGCATCTTTTAGGCGTACATATGCCCAACCATCTCCACAAATGATGTAATTAACTTAACATATCAAGACATAATGTGTTACATTAAATTAAAAAGAAGTGTATGGTAAGAGGATTTCTAGTCTCACTTTTATTTATTCAATACATATTCATTCTTCACAACTCATGTCTTTTTTGTTGTGTATATACTACCATATGACATATTATATCATGATTTTTTTCATGAAATTATATTTTTTAATTGATATTATTATTTCATGGGTCTCATGATTCCAATGTCACTCAAATATTAAGGGATTTAATCTCACATTAAATTCCATTCAACCTTATTTGTTTTTATGGACCAATTCACTATAATTTTGTGTATATAATTCTTATTTTTCATTTAATATCATATTAAATCATATTTAATGTTATTATATGTTTTAATTTTAATTATCTCAATAAATGGACTGACATGAAAACTAAAAAGTGGTTAATGTTATATTTTCAATAATTCTTTATTTTCTAATTATTATCATTGTCTTGAGAGAATCACTTCCTTATTACCATATTCTATTGTACATTAAATTTACTTTAATTATCCATAATATTATGAAATGGTTATTATTATTAAGAAAATATTATAACATTAGTATATATGGTAAACACTTTGAAATAAATTTGATTGGGTGGGTAAATGTTGATAAATATATATCCTTTACTCAATATTGGTATTTGGTAAGGCACATTGTACATAAATTAAATCAATTACACAATATATGAGGAAAGATTTCGCATGGTACAAAATAGTGGGGATTGGATATATATATATATATATACCCTTGATACATTTGAAGTCTCATGATATATATCATTTGGTAAATAAGATAGTTTTTACCCCGTATGTTATATATTATATTTTGAAAGGTTTTGACATTAAAGGTATCATTTACATAAGAAACATATAATCTAATTAACAATAATTTCCTTCATTTGGATTGATTTATTATATATACATGATATTTTATCTTTGAAAAAATATAAGGATGTAGTCCATTTTTTTAATTGATTAAAATACATCTCTTTTAGTTACTTACCAAAAAAATATATTTTTCCTTATCCAATTACAGACATGAAATGTGTGCTCACTCTTTTACCATATCAAATTAATTATGATAATTTATTTATTACTGATTTTATTATAATTACCCTTAATGGGTATTTGAGATAAACCTTATTTGTTTTACTTTCCCGTTGATATTAAGAAGAAATAATTGGATGATATCTACAGGATATTATTCATTTAATTTTGTTATTTATCATGTTTCATATTATATTTACCAATGTAATATGGATATCATGTATGTAATATAGATTTACATACATTCCAAATAGATCGGTCATTTTGGATTTGATTTCCAAAAATCATTCCAAATTAATAAAGTAAGGTACTAACTCTAGGATTCTATGGTTGGGGAATTACACTTGATATCAAATGATTTTTAGTTGAACCCTATGAAAATAGATTTATGAAAACATATATTTGGGAACATAACCCTAATATATAAATTGGGGATAAGTATATGACAACATCCCTAAACATCTCTTTTTAATTATTACAAATTAAATCTCTAAAAAAAAAATATTTATGTTATATAATTCACTATTTTTGTGGTTATACATTATGTTTCATAGTGTTAGGATATAATCTAGTATATTTAATTGATTTGAAATGGATCTTGGGAGAAATAGAGGTGTTAATACACATAGAAAATGTATAAGCTTCCCTGTTGAGAAAGCCTGTATAGCTGGTATTGGAACTAAGAAACTTCTGTACACAATATGTAAGCTTAATAAGGTTATGACTCGCAACCTTTATTGGATAGAGAAACATATTCCCCAATGGGGTTCCCTTATATTGAATCATCTTATGCGAAAGAGTCCCACATCCTCAAGTGGGACTAATAATCCAATTGTCTCTGAGAAATGGATTATGTCTTTGGAGAAGATATTTATGTCATTGGTATTTTCTGAAAAGTAAAATTTTATACTCATAGTGTATTATATAATAGACTATTGCGATAAATGTTGGTTGTTGATCTAGAATACAAGGAAGAAATAAGAGGTAGAACTCATGGAATGGAAATCATTTAAGGAAACAATCATTAAAAAATATTTCCCTCTTGGGAAACAAATTGGGATGAAGATAAAGTTAAATATAATAAAGAAATGATTCAGTTCCCACTTTATGTGAAAAAAATCATCCTTGTATAATTTTCAAGGGATTAAGAGTTTGTTATAAGTGTAGAGAAAAGGTTTATATGATTGAATAACTCAAGGGAAAGAATGAAAAAACAATTATTAATTGTTTAAACTATAATTATGGTTCACAATGAAAACTAATTCCCCAAGTGTCAAGATAATATACCTTCGAATATGCTAAGGGATCAAGTTCAATTATATGTTATTGGTACAAATAAAGTGTAATGATTAATGATCTTGTATTTGGATTCAATAAATATGTTATTTGAGTATTTTATCAATGATTCACTATTAATTATAATCATGAAATATATATATATATATATAAGTATTTTATGATAGTTTTATTTCATTAAGGATTTGGGAGCACAAGTTTAATAGTACCGATGACCATGAAAAATAATTTAGTTAAAACATTAACTTCTTAGAGGAATATAATAATGGGAAATTAAAAACTTAAATTATTTTTTCTAATTTTTAAATCATGATGGTTTGTGAAATATACTATTTATATGGATAATTTAAATTGGGTATTACTGACCACCTTGGAATTGAGAAAAGATTTTTTTGGAAATTTAGTTGTGCTATCATTGATGTTGTTTCCATAAATTATTTATTTAAAAAATATATAATAAAAAAATTTCTACATAAGTAATAATAAAGAATTAATGTTTTCAATATGGTTTTATGGTCATTAAAATTAATAACATGTTTAAAGAGAATGAATTATAAAGATATTCACACATTTGGAATGTGATAATTTAGATTTTCATTATATTATTAAACTATTAATGATCAGTTCATTTGTGTTGATTAGTTACCATATTAGTAATGTGTTGGATCATAATATTTTCAAAATTTTAATCATTTATGAAATTGGTTTAGTTGATCTTTTGTTGAAGTGTTAGAAATTAATGTATTACTTCTCCATGGAATGAATTTTGTGAAATGAAATGATGTATAAATAGTTAAAGTCACAACCAAAGGATACTATTTTTTTATGAAATAGAAATATATATTTACTTATATTTATATATTGTGAAATAATTCATCAAATCTAGGAAAAGGGTCTTGAATATAAACTGTTAACATATTATGCTCATTTTTTATGATATAAAGGATGTCTTTCAAACCCATAGTGTATGGATTTTTGGTCAAAAAAATTCTCATTAACATGATCACTATCACACTCAACCATAAAATTATAGTTATATTTCTATCCATGTACATGTTTACACTAATGTTATCTTATTTAGAAACTCAATTATATGTTATTCCATGTGACTTTTGTAGATATCATTCTCTATAATTATGAGGATATTTTATAAACTCACTTATTATGGTAGGATCAAAATAATGATGTACATGGTCAATATACAAGATGGGGGTGAATTTTATACTTTAAAAATTTCCTTTAGAACCTTTAAAGTTGATTACGAATAACTATGTTTTTCTTAGATAAGGAATTTTCTATGTTTAATGAAGTTAAACTAAGAAAATTTGAAACACCTCTAACACCAATTGAAAACTTGGAATAAGGAATGAAGTTATAAACATCACGTTCTATGTACTTTCTTAGAACTGGAAAGAGATTCTGAAAGTTAGTTCCAGAAATATGGATCCGGAAATTGAAACATAACTAAAGATTACAATATGAGATTCTACCTTAAAGCATATAGAATCTAAATGGAACAGAGTACAAGTAAGGAAGTATAAGAGTGTCATACTTTCCTTACAATACAATATGCATTGGAAACAAACAAGTAGTAAAACTACAAGTAACAATATATAAGTCTTTTAACCCAACGAGAAGGGTATTCAACAACCTTGGATAAAGGTCCCTTGATTTATACTTTCAAGAAATTATGTCTTACCGACACCATGGTAGGACCTTGGTACGATGATCGGAATCTATGCCTTGTTATCCCCCCAAGCCCTCAAATTCAAGGTAGTTGGAACCTATGTATTCCTCAGCAAGGAATCCCTCAAACTTCATGGTAGTCGGCACCTCTATCTTCCTATACCCGGAAGTCCTCGAATGTAATCACCAACATTCAGAGTTGCATGAAGCTTTGAGAGTTAATAAGAGCCTCTCTCTAGAAATCACTTCAAGCATGTAATCACATGAGTCGAAGATCAGTATCGAGCTCTTTCAAATGAGCTCATATTAATAGGCTCGATCGACCTCCTTTCTAAAAGTCATATATTCCTTAAAAATCAGAGGGACCTATACACGTGTCACTTAACCAACGGTTAGTTTATAACCAAATAGACGACATCGTTTTTTAACAAAACAAGTGTAACAGAACTACGACATCGTTTTAAGTCTAACTCAAAAAGTTCGGAGTGAAGATTCGGAGTGTAATAAAAAATATTAAAGAGTATAAAAATTATAAAAGAGTAAGTAAAATGAACGTTCGAAGTCTAAGAAAAAATAATATTCGGAGTCTAAATAAATATGGTGTGTATAGAGAAATGATGATCAGATTCTATTTAATAATTGAATTCGGAATGAATATTCATCATCAGAATTCGTAATGAGAATTTGTAATCCGGATTCGTCAGTAGATTTCGGTGTCGAACTTCATGAGAGTTTGTATCCAGAATTCAGAGTGGAACATTATTTGTGTTCGTATCCAGAATTCGGAGTGGAACTTCATTACAGTTCTCATCCAGAATTTGGAGCCTAAAATAGAATGCTTCATATCAAGGCTTTAAACAATTCCTAGAATATAGAAATGAATCTGATTCTTATACTTAAGAAATATATAGATATAGATAATGAAAATATGATAATGATAATTTTCCTTATAAAAGAGATTTTCCTTATAAAAGCTATTTTCCTTATAAAAGCAATTTTCCTTATAAAAGCAATTTTCCTTAAAGATAAGGTGTTTTTGATTTTCAAAACAAGAAGGAATGGAAAAGTCATAAAGAAAACCTTATTGACTCAACAATGATGTTATCTGTTCATCAATAATTTATTTTCAAATGTCGCATCCTTGATTATAGAGTTTAATTTTAAATTGTATTGATGAAATTTATTTATGGTTAGGATAATTTACACCACAAAATTATAAAATAAGGACACTATATTTGGTAGTGTGTATGACAAAAAACACAAAGATAGTATGGGAATATAATATCTGAATGATTTAATATATATTTACTATTTTAAATATATTCAATATTTTATATATATTTCAATAAACACATTATTTAATTTATCTTTCATTACAAACAATGAGTTTCTTTGATGGATTATGTAACACACAAGTTCAATTCATACTGAATAAAATTAATTTTTTTGTTTAAAATGAAAACTATATCCTAGCTGTTAAATTAGATGTTATGAATTGGATTAACTAAATAATGAAAATATATAGTTTAATTCAATAGTATAGAGACCCTTTATTTTCATACATTAACATTGTTTAACTTTTTCAGTTTACTTAAAACATTATAAAAATAAACACCCAAACTCTATTCTTGTCTAGTGCCTTTTGAAACATGAAAACATAAAAAATAATTCATAAGTGAGCTAAATTATCTCCCACTTTGTTCTTCATAACTACCACCCTTATTAGACACATCAATCATAATATATATCATCATAATATATGGATGGAAACATAAAAATGGGTGAGACCAAATTCTGAGTAAGTGTAAATAATAGATATATATAAGCATAATCATGAGCATAAGGGTATGATAACATGATCATGAAAATAGAAGATCATACCCTACATACCGAAGATCATACACATTAATCATGGGATTAATCTTGGCCATTCAAAATACCTGAATCCTAAGGAAATATACTACATAAGAAAAGAAAGAATAAAAAAGGAAAACCATTAAATTGTGAACGATACATAAGCATATATAATTATTTCTATAGTATTTAAAGAACTGATTTTAAGAACATATTTGCAGAAAAAATATTGGCTGAACTGAGGTCACACCTCTTTCCAACCCTGTATAACATAACTAAATACACCCCTTGTTTCATCCTTCTATTACTGAACCAAATTCATTTCCCATTCCATCCCTTTAACAATGAACTGAGTCTATTTATAATTCCATATATTTCTATCCTAAGAGATATAAATATTTACCCCATTCATTGGATGTTGATATAGGTCGCACCCATATCATAGTTAAATCATACATACATGTTCCACAAAATAATAGACAATCATATCATAACCCATGGAATGGAATGTGTATCGTAAACATCTAAACCTATCATACCTTGTGTAAAAATATAAAAGATTCATAATAATTTCATCACAATCATAATACATGAAAGTTAAAGAGATTTCATAAACCTATAAACCATATAAGATAAATAGATTTCATAATCATATAACCTATTAAAGATAAGCGAGTTTCATAAAGAATACGATATTAAGCATAACACATTCCTATAAATTATATGAATGGAACCATTTTTAAATTTCATAGAAGGGCCTTAGTAACAACAAAAAATGTGATCTTATATGGAAAATAATTTTCAAATACTTTTCAAAAATGATTCTTGATGAAAATATCCTTTCTACATTGATAATTATTATATATATAACCATTTAAAATAATCTTATATTAAAATACCTAGAAAATTTATTAAAAAGACACAAAATCATTTTGAAATCATTTTTTCTTGAAAATATATTACACAATATTAAAAAACCATTAAAAACATTTTTACTCAAAAAACACTCTAAAAATTTATAAGGAATACATGAAAATGACTTTAAAACTATTTCTTTGAATTTACTTTTACAACTTATAAATAAGGCTTGATAACATTGTGAAAAACAATTTCTTTGAACATTTATAAAATAAGATTGAAATTATTTTTAATATAATTTTTCATGAAAATATATAAAATAATCTTCAATGTTTTTTAAACCCATATTCATTGAAAACATATAAAATAATCTTGAAAACAATTTGAACATAATTTCCTTTCAAATAACATATATAAATTATAAATAAAACATAAAATGTATTTGAATGCCATCTCATTGAAAATATTTTTACAAATATAATGAATCCTTGAAAAGTATAATATATTTTAAAAATAACATTTCCATGATAATTGGATTCATATGTCTTTTGAAAATATTGTTGAAAACATTTTTGAAAACAAGTTTTTTGAATAAAATAGATTTTTAACTAGGGAGAGAGATATTCATATTTTATAGAAATATATTATCTTAAGTACCAAATATAGGAAAAATTGTACTAATACATGGATATAAATTGAATGAAAATTGAATAATGAAAATCATGAGGATTCATGATATATTGATCATAATATTTCATAATAGCAAGCATAAATATAAACATCCATGAAAAAAATGAGACTTTCTCTATATACTCTTATAACATAGTTATTTTGGATCATATTATCCTTATAAAAAATAGAAATTACATGAACCATAAAATATAATGAAAGAAAAATAAATCCTTAGATAACTTGTATAACTAAATTATATAAAACTCTAATGATAAAGTAGGTACATTACAATACTTGAGTATCAAAGAAGTCAAATTGAGACAAAATTATTTTACTGATTTGGTAACACTTGAAACATTAAACCCATGAAATAAAGATAATAAAATGGATATTTTAATACTCTTAAATTTAAGTATAATATACATATAATAAAATCATGTGTATTAAATACACCACATAATAGGAAATATTGGTAGACATTGCATGTATATCATGAAAATAAGAAGTGAAATGAAATCATCTTACCTTGTGTCTTGACACTCATCGCACTCATTCAAACCACCTGTGTAATAAATATAAATTTAATATACTAATTTTAAAGAACAAAATTATTACATATAGTACTGTATATGGTTTTATTATGACCTTATATTACCCTCTTCTTAACAATCATGTGTTATGGTTTCACTTCGGGTAATATTCTCTTTATTCTTTGCATGTGACTTCAATTTTTATATCTTTCCTCCTTATACATATATCATGATTACAGAATGTAAACAATGAGATAAATATAATTTATATTTATTATATTTTTATTATAATATTTTTTATGATATATAAGTATGACATTGAATACACTATTCATGGAGAACATAAGTCGTACAAACACATGAACGTTGTTTCCATTATTTTAATCATATTGAATGAAAGGAAAAAAGAAAATTCAAAATATATATATTTGTGTAAATTGATTATAGTATAATTATACTTTTATTTATATATGTGATATAATTTTACTAAACCCATCCCTAATACATTCCATGTTTTGCATGAATGAATCATGCCACTTTGAGGGGGTGGTAGTGCACACATCCTGAAATGAAATTATCATTTTAACATCAAATGGAAAGTAAATAAGATATATATTGTAAATGTAATAAATATGATTAATGAAATAATAAATATAATATCTAACATATATATATAGTTTCCATCATAATTTCCTCCATGATAGATGGTAAGGAAAATTTAACAATCATCATTTAGTGAGGCGGTAGTTCATCATGCACATAAACAGTATGTTCTTCATCCATGAGATGGAGGTGTGTGTTAGTATAGGTTGAATACATAGAATAAAAAAATTTATTAATGATAATACTTTATTATACTATATTAGATAAATGAAAATGTATGGGGTGGTGAATGAAAAAAAACAATGAACATGAGAGAAGGTGTTAACTATTAATCGGGTAACTCCTTTTGGTTTCTTCCAAAAGGATATCTTGGATTGCCTTCTGCCAAAGGGAAGGATTATAGGATGAAGGTAGGATTTATGGAAAGTATATTGGTTAGATAGTTTCTAAAATTAAGTGTTCTAATTTCTTTGAGGATGTGGGACACGTGTTGGACTTTTATTGGGAAGGAAAATGAATCACTAGGAATTGTTCAAAAGGAGTTAGGTGTACAGATGTTCTTATATAAAAAAACTAATAAAAAATAAAATAAATAAATAATGTAAGTTTTATGGACGAATAATGTACAGAAATTTGGTTTTTTTAAATTCAATTCATCATTTTGGACCCTAAGATTAAGGTTTAGTGCCTAATTAAGATCAATTTGACTTTACTCGGTATAATTAAATGTAATCGATTTTACTAAAATTTTTTATAAAAGTTTTAGCTGAACTTTTCATGATAAAAATATTATACTAATTACAATTCTTTATGTTTATTTATAATTCAATTCTATTAAGTGAAAAATTTAATATTAATTCTAATTCCATTGACATGACGAAATTACGGGCCCTTAATGTTGATAGAAGTTCAAAAGTTTATTTTTTATTGTATTAAACTTGATAGTGAACTTTATTATTATTACCAAAATTGTATTAATGGATTTATAATATATCTAATTTGAAATTAAAACATTAAAATAAAAATTATCCTTAATAATTATTTAAATGAAAAAGCATCTTTTAACCTAATTGCGGTATTTTTCAGTATTCATAAATAACGAAGTTTCATTGAAAATTCACAAAAAATCACCTTAAGATAATTTTGAAATTATAAATTAAAAAATTGTGTTTATTTTATCAAATTATATTTCTAAATTTTTCTAAAATTAATTTTATTATTTTTCACAAAATGACATTCAAAACAATTCATTCAAGAAAATAGTATTTTTAAAATATATGGACATTAACAAAAAAACATATCCTTCATTGTCAATATTTTTTAAAATTATAATAAATATTTCATATGAATTTATTAATATTTATATTAATATTTTTAATTTCTGTGCTAAAATTGTTTCATTTTAATAATTATGAAAATAAAAGGATGTTTTGTATAAGCATCGGCATTCTGTGTAAAGTATGCCAAGTTGGTGTAGTGTGTAACATAGCCCATGTTTTTTTGAGTAACATACTCCATTTTAGTTCCATGTGAATGAAATTTTTTAATTATTAAATTGAATGAAATAAATGTAAATTTAATTTTCTCCTGAAAATATGTTAATAAAACATGGGGTGTTACATTCTACATTCCCCCCAAATGAATTTTTCCCATGAAATTATTCACTCTGATAAGAATTATGGGGATACATTGAGATAATTATATCCTAAAGTCCCAACATAGCCTCCTCTAACAGGTGATTTCTCCAAACAAATCTTTGACTATGTGAGTAGTCCAGTTTTATAGAATATTCCTTATACAATCAAGAATTTCAATAGGAATCTCCTCGTAAAAAATATCCCACTCCAAAGGTATGACCTCTAAGTTCATTTAATATGAAGGGTATGTAATGTAATTTCTCAAGATAGATTCATGGAACACCTCATGGAGTTCTGAGATATTTGGACGAAGTTCTAAGTTGTAGTCTACCTTACTAATAAAATCAAGAATCTGAAAGGGACTAATATACCATGGAAGTAGTTTCCGTTTCTTCTTAAATCTCATAAACATCATTTAGGGTGATATATTTAGAAAAACTTATTCACCAACTTCAAATTATTGATCGCGCTGATGGTTATCAATATAAATTTTCTTCCAAATTTGAGACACCTTGATATACTACTAAATTGTTCTAATATTCTCAACTATATCTTCCACAATCTCAAGTCCCAATAGATTTATTTCTACAACTTCATCCCAACATGGTAGGCATCAAAATTTCATCCCATATATGGATTCATATAGTTTCATAGAAATTCATGAGTGAAAGCTATTGTTAAAAGAAAACCCAACTAGAAGAAGTTTTTTATCCCAACCATATTTGAAATCTAAATAACAATATCTCGGTAAATCATATAGGGTTTGAATATTTTGTTCAGACTAACCATTATTCTATTGATGATAAAAAGTAATAAATCTCAATTTGGTATCATGTTCTTGTTGAATATTTCTTCATAGCTTTGTGGTGAACCTTCGACCCTTGTCTGATATAATGGAATGTGGTACTCCATGAAACCTTACCACTCTTGAATATATATCTTGGAATGATGGTCCAAAGAGAAGTCATCTATAATAGCAATGAATTGTGGTAACTTAGTAAGGTGATAATATACCATATTTATAGAATTAAAAACATTAGAGGTTTTGGGTGCTCCGACAACAAAATCTAGATTGATTTTCTCCCACTTATATTCTCATATGGGTATTTTATGCAACAACCCTTTAGATTTTTTCCATTCATCATTAACTTGTTGGAATACCAAGCATTGAGATACAAACTATATGTTAACTGTATTAAATACATTCCACCCGAAGTTTACTTCAAGTCCATATATATCTATATACTTTGAGGATAAATATAGAGTTATGATCCTTGAGATTCTTCTAACAACTCCTTCTTTAAATCTAGCATGGATGGAACACATACACGGTTCTTGAACCTAATCATTCCATCCTGATCAATGTTAAACTCATGATCATTTCTCACCTTCTTTTAGATATCTACATCTCTCTCCTACGCCGCCTGAATATTAACTTCAATAAGGGATAAATAATTAAATTTAGAAAGATAATGTGTTTCCCATTCATTCATAATTTATAGACCCATACTTTTGAAATCCAAAAATATTGTTGAGATCCAAATCCTGGATAAGCTAGCATGATCCTTCCAAATCATAGAATCATCCACCTTGTCCGGTTAACTTGGGTGGTAATGTATTGAGCAATTATAATCCTTTATCAACTCAAAAAATATTTTCTACCATATATTAAACTCCATTTATGTGAATATATATTTGAGACTTTCATTATTTTTATATATAACACACACTTCTCTATAATGGGTATACCTTCATACCTTTAATGAAAAAATTTCCATTTCTAACTCTAAATCATGTGTTGGGAAATTTTTATCCAAAATATTCAATTATCACGAGAAATAAGTGTTAACCATGTTATTATTCATAAGAACACAACCAAATCCCGTATTGGATGAATCACTAATGATTAAAAACCCTTATCCACTAAATGGTAAAGTAAGAACAGGTGCACTGACTAAACATCTCTTCTGTTCCATGAAATGTTTCTCACAACACTTTTCTAGAAGAACATGACACCCTTCTGAGTTATGTGTGTTTGATTATTATATAGACTTGAGAAATTCTTCAAAAACTATCAATAATAAGCATATAAACCAAGAAATATATGTATATCAGTCACTGTAGTTCATCTAGTCCAACATTCAATAACCTCTAGGTTTGAGGGATCTATTGTTATACCACCTCTTGAATCCACAATGATAACAAGGTAATTAATAAGAACAAAATCCATCACTATATATTCATAAAGTCCATTCATTTTAAATAATTATAGATTTGGTATATCATTATTCATGAAATTCAATTTATGATATCCAGATTTATGGAAAATGTTGGAAATGTATCGAGGTCTGTGTTTTTTATCAAACAAAGTATCTATATAGGGAAAAGGATACTTGTTCTTGATTTTGATCTTGTTTGACTAAATATAATCAATTTAGAGTCTCATTGATCAATTTTTAGTTTTCAAAAAATAATGGGTTAACCTCATGGTGACACAATTGGCCAAATGAATCCCATATCAAAATTTTCTTGGAGTTTTTTCTTCTATTCGTGTAACGCAATCGGCTCCCTTATTTAAAGAGTTTTGAAAATGGTGTGGAACCAGGTATAATTTATATTTAGAACTCAACATCATGTATTATTGGATGATTAGGTAAATATTTTGGAAATGAATTTACAAAATATCGAACAACATGCATATCATCGATGTCATTTTTATCACTAACCACTTCAGATAAACTACCCTTTTGAATGGGAATTAAGAACCATAAAATGGATGTAATATCCATAGATATTTTATTCTTATCATAAAATTGAAATAATATTATAGTATTGTTTTAAATATCAATATTAACTTCCCTTCCTCAAAAATTTATTTGATATTGGTGAAGAAAAAGGCAATCCTTAACTAAGATGGTATCAAATTCAACCAAAATAAGAATGAATGGATTTTATAGAAGAACATTCCCAAAGACTTCAACATGAGAGGGATCATAGAATTGAGATACAATCATCATACCATTAGGGGATTTCAATTATAACTCCAAATCTAATTGTGTTAGTAGAATCTTAACAACCTTATAACATTATTTAGATATTAATGAGTGGGTAGTTATCGAATCAAATATGATATTTTCAGTTCTAGAGTGAATGATAAATATATATTTCATCACTAATTATCTAACCCCTCATTGTAAATAGAGATTTTATTATATTTACACTTATAACATAGTTTAATTAGTTTTTTACATCAATCATAATCACCAACCCTTGGGTCTGGGTTGTGGTTATCAGAATGATCGTTCTCCTTGCACCAGTAGAACTGAACCATGAGAGGTGTATTCTGTTGGTATTTTTCTCCATTATCATTTAGAGAAAACTTATTCCTATCATTTTTACAACCAATATCATGCTAACCTTACATTCAACACATAGAACATTTTTCATTACCCTCAAGAAAAAATCCTCCCAGACTCTTATGGAATTTAAATAATAAAGGGAAATTCATTATCTTTTCTCTACGGTTTTTAGAGTTTCCTTTAAACTCCATCATTATATTCTTAGTAGAACCATGAAATTGACAGGTGATTCCAATCACCATTTCAACCTTCATTGAATAACTCACAATCTCTTTCTAGATACTAATGTATCTGATGCTCTTTTCCCTTCTAAAATTTGGCTTTATGCCACTGAATATCCTATCAACATTATATGTGAGTTGGATGCTTATTCCTAAAGCTTACTTCACATGTCTTGTGAAATTATCCATGTAGGTACTAACAGATTAATTATCCTTTTTCTTCACATAGGTAACTCATTATCCATATTGGTATGAAGAATCTTTGTAACATACATATTTCCGAATAAGTTCGTGTACTCGATCCAATCTAGGGATTCAATCTCATCTTACTACCTCGTATTCTTGATTAGAGCTAACAAGTGGTCTACTTCTATTTCTATCTAATAGGAAATTATAATTAATTTCTCATGATATGAACATTATAGAATGGACAATATCTATTTAGAAGTATTCATCAATTTTTCAAAAAAAATTGGACTAAAAGACCCTCTGAAATAAGGTGGGTATTGCCTTAAGAAAGACTCAATATAATGTTATTCCATCTTTTAATTATTTGTAATTCTATCATGATTCATATCTTGAGAAAGTAGTGTGGGTGTAGTAGTGAGTTTTCTTATTCCAGATCCCATAGATTTCCATTTTTCAAGGGTAAAAGTGTTTCATTTTCAATTGCAACAACCATTAATGTGGTTCCACTAGGTTTCATCCATTGAATAAAACTAAAAATCATAGAGTAAAAAGTAGTTATCCTAGTAAGGAAGTACATAATCATGAAGATTCACTTATAGGATGTCTAAATTATGAAACCTTCTTTAATATTGGACATATTCGGTTTCTCCTAGGTTATTGATATTTAACCTCTTTTTAAATCCTTCACACTGGTTTGTGAAGATTTTGTGAGTTCCAAAATCATATTCCCTAGGAGTTTCAAACTAGATGTGCAGCAAGGCCCATTTAGTGTTCTAAAATACCCTGAGTTAGGCCTAAAACATATTTTCAGATATTTTACCACTAGGTACATCTATTACAGAGTCACATCCACTTTTATTGTCAAGAAAGTGATGTATTTCTAGGAAATAACTCACTCAACCCTTTACCAAAATTTCTGTATAGTTTCCTATAATTTTCCTTAACCTCATGCATATCTCTATACAAGACCATATGGTTCTCACTAATGTTTTATCATCCATGATTCCATAGGTCAACTAATACTTTTCTATGTTACCAACTATTTCAACCCTCACGTTTAATACATTAACATTAAATAAATTTTTCACAACACATACATTATACAAGAAGATTCCCAAATATCATAGTAGTCTACTGCCTTTGGAAACATAAAAATATAAAAACTGATGAAAGCACAACTACATCGTCTCCTATTTGGTTCTTCTTCACTATAACCTTTCTTAGGAATATCAAAAACAACACATATCTTTATAACCTAGGGATGGAAACATAAAATGGGTGATCCCGATTACTCAGTAAGGGTGAAAAAGGGAGGTATGTATGCACAATTTCGAGAATAAGGGTATGATAACATGTTCATGAAAATAGGAGATCTTACCACACGTACCAAATATAATATACATTAATCATGGTATAATTCATTCTATTTCACATGATATGAGTCATAATTAAATAGAGAATATAATCCAAGAAATTATAATATAAAAACAGAATAAGGAATTGCTTTAGACACATAATCATGTATAATGACTTTCTTATTACTGAATGAATTAATTTTGAGACCATATTAGTGGATAATTACTTTACTAAATTAAGATAACAACCCATTCTAGCCCCGTATTACTTAACCAAGTTCACCCCTCATTCCAACATTTTATTATTGAACGAAGTAAATTTCCCATTCCAGCACTATAATAATGAACTGAGTCCATTTATTGTTCCATTTATTCCTATCTCATGATATATACATCATTAACCAATACATTGGAGGGATATATGCATCCCACCAATCACATAGAGAAATAATACATACATTTCCCACAAAATCAATAAAAATACTATCATAACCAGTGAAATGAAAGGGGAATCATAGACATGTAAACCTCTCATAACCTATAGAAACATATATTGGTTTCAAAATCATTTATTAAAAATCATTGCCTCAGATAGAGAAATGTATTTCCTAAAAATATAACCCATATAACAGAAAATGATTTCATTAACATATATCATGTGAAAGAGAAACAATTTTCATAAATACCGTGACATTAAGAATAACCCATTTATAGAAAAAATATAAATGAAACATTTATATAATTTCCTAGAATTGCATGAGTAATATCAAAATATGTCATCTTATATGGAAAATAATTTTGAAATCTCTTTCAAACATATTTCTTGGATAAAATATCATTTCTCATATGAAAAATTATTTTTAATACATAAATCTATTTAAAAATAATTATCTCAAAAAATATCATGAAAACTTATAAATAATAGTTATGTTCATTTTATAATCCTTTTACCTTGAAAACTTATAAAATAATCATTAAAGCATTATAAAACCCTTTTTCATTGATTAATCATTGAAAACATATAAAACATGCATTGAATTGTTTTTAAAACCATTTCATTGAAAATAATTTTGGAAATTGTAAATAAGGATTTAAAATAGATTGAAAACAATTTTTTCCGAAAACATTTTGAAAAGAATTTTCCTTTAAAACATATAAAAAATAGTTAAAAAACTTTTGAAACCATTTTCCTTGAAAAATTATAAAATAATCATGAATACATTTTGAAAACCATTACATTTTAATATAAATTTGAAAACATATAAAAAAATCTTGAAAACATTTTGAAACCCATTTCTTTTAAAATCCTTTTAATGATTATAAAGAATGATTGAAAACTATGAAAAGTTTTTTGAACCCATTTTCACTGAAAATGGTATTTAATGTTCTTTTTAAAACATTTTTTAAAACATGGTTTATGAATACAATATCATCTTGGGTGTTGTAGCAGTACAATTCACTGGAGGGCCTTCGGGCCAAAATGGGTTTTTAAGCCTTATAATTGGGATTTCATTCCCCTATGAATTCAGGAACTGTAATGGGTCCCACTGCACCCAATAAAAAAATATTTATCTTCATTAATAATAAAATTATTGCGTTAGGCCCAACATTTAAGAAAAATAAACAATCACAAAAAATGATGAGATTGTCTCAAAAAAATCTTATTACTTTGTAACATGGGATCTTTGTCCTCATATAATAAATTGAAATTAAATAAAACCTAAAATATTATTAAATAAATTAAATTCCTACTATGACATGTAAAATGGAAGTATATACACCTCGAAGGATAATTTAGGTGAATAACAATACAAGTCTCAAAGAAGGAAAATTGAAAAAAAACAGTATTACCAATTTGGTAACTTCGGAAAATTAAACCAAATGATAGAAATATAATAAAATAGTTATTAGAATACCTATATATTTAAGTATAATATACATATAATTCAAACTTGGTCAGTACATATAATAAACTAAATTACAGTGCAGCAGACATATCATGTATCTAATGGAAATAAAAAGTGAGACAAAATCCACATACCACGTGTCTTAAATATCATCGTACGCATTAAAACCTCCTATATAATTAATATAAATTTATTAAAAATCTATTAAAACCATATTATAATATTTAGTAAAATATATGGCTTTATTCTATCCTTATATTTCCATCTTGTAAACAATCCTATGTTATGGTTTCACTTCGGGTAATATTCTATTAATTATTCAAATGTGTCTTAATCGGTTATATCTTTTCTCATTATACTTATATCATCATTACATAATGTTAAAAAATATATAAATATAATTAATGTTATTTATTTTTTTATTATAATACTAAATAAAATATATATCTATGAAATTGAAGACATCGTTTGTGTTGATGGTAACTCGTACGAACGCTTGAACATTGTTTCCGTTTTTTGTTATCATTTTGAAAGAAAGAATAAAAGAAAATGAAATTTTTAAATATGTATATAATATCATTATAGGATAATTTTAATGTTATATATGTCATATAATTTCACTAAAACCAACGTTAATACGGTCAATGTATTTTGTGAAGGAATCACATCACTTTGATGGGGCGGTAGTCCACACATCCTGAACAGAAATTATCATATTAACAACACATAAAAAGTAAAAATAATTTTGTTTCAAAAGGAATATATAATATTAAATAAATATTAAATTTAATATATTACATATATAAATATAGTTTCCATCATAATACTTTCCATGATATTCCATAACAAAAATTTAACAATCATCGTTTAGGGATGTAGTAGTTCGTCGTACACCAAAAATATATATTTGTAATCCATTATGATGGAGTTGTGTGTAAGTTTATAATGAAAAATTAGAATAAATAAATAATTTTATTTTTATTATATTGTTTTTTATACAAAAAATTGATCAAATAATGTGTATGGGTGGTGAAATAAAATATAACAAAGGACTTATGAGATAACATTATTTCTTAATCAGGTAACTCCTTTTGGTTTGTGCCAAAATAATTCCTTGGATTTCCTTATTCCTAGTAAGGTCTTATATGAGGAAGGTAGGATTACTAGGAAATAAATTCAGATTATATTGGATGGAATACATATTTTGGGGAGGTGTAAGGAAGTGGGAGAGGTGGTGGAATTTTTTCGGGAACGAAAAAGACTCACTTGAAATTTTGAAAAACATGTTACCCCTAGACAAGTTATTTTTGAAAAAAGTAATAAAAAAATAAATAAGTAATGGATGGTGTATCACTGAATAATTTTCATCCAATAGGTTTTTTATAAGTTTATAGATCATTTGATCCCCTATGATTAATGTTTAGTCCCAAATTAAGAATAATTTGATGTTAATTGTTGTGATTAACATTAAACACATTTACCAATATTTTTGGTAAAATTTTAAGTTGATATTATTATATTAAAAATATTATACTATTTTAAATGTTTATTTTTTGATTTTTTAAATTCAGATCATATTATTGAAGTAATTAAGAATAATTCAAAATTTCTATGTAGGACGAAATTTCGGGTCATTAAATTAAATGAATTTCAAAAGATTATTATGTTTTTTAATTATATTTGAAAGTGAAATTGATCCTAATTACCTAAATTGTATTAATATATGTATAATTTATCTAGGGTTAAATTAATAATTTTAAAATATTAGTTATCCTTAATAATTATTAAAATGTTATTTTTAAACATAAAATGACTTTACCAGAAATCATATCATTCATTATCAATATGTTTTACATTTATAAAAAATATTTTAAAAATATTTATTAAATATCATATTACTAATTTTGAAGGAAAATTTATAATTATCTCAACTAAATATTTATAAAAATAAAAATATGTTTTTTAAAAACATCATTGTTGTGTGTATTATATTCCAAGTTAGTGTTGTGTGTAACTTATGCAGAGTTGGTGTCCTGTAATGTATGCCAAGTCAGGGTTGTGTGATACGAATGTTTGAATTAGTGAATTCCAAGTAATAAATGAAATTTTTATTTATTCCAAAAAAATTCCATAAAAACCCACGGTGTTATAATTGGTTACCAATTAGTTATAAATGAATATAGAAATCAAATGAATATAAAAGAAATGTTTTTATAAATAAAATAATTTTATGTTATGAAGGTATTTTATATTAATAACTTAAATTAATTAATATTATCATATTATATTAATAAAACTTATATATTATATATTCATGAAAATATTTTTTACATTTTTTCAACAGATATTATAGGAATATGGTAAGAATAAATCATATTTTAAACATAAATGGATATATTTTTTTAAATCCAATTTTCAAACCTTTTAATAGAGTAATAATTTCAAATAAACAATTTGACACTATAATCAATCTTATTTTTTCAAATAATATAAATTTTTTAAATCCTAACATCCAAATTATCTTTGGGTGACTTTTTGGTTTTTTCTGAAACATTTCCCTTTTTATGAATACTAAAAAATATTGAATTTTAATTTAAAAAGTGTTCTTCTTTCTAAACTATTTCTATGTTTAAACTATATTTTATATTGGTTTTTTAAATTAATAAGTTCAATTTTTCATTTATAAATCCAATTGAAATCCTTACAGTAAATTTAGCATTGATATTGGATATAAAACCATGTAATACCTTTTAACAATTTTCCATTAAAACCCTACTTTTTTGTCCCATATGTGGGAATAATTTTAAATTTATTTCAAAAACATAAATTATTAAAATTTATAAAATATATTATATATTTGGAATCATAATAATATTTAATTTTTAGTAAGGATAACGTTTTTCTTTACTAAAAATAATAGTGAATGTAATTATAATTAATTGTAGTGTTTAGGAGGAAATTTAGCCTTACTAAGGATTGAGATTTAACGATAATGCCCAAAATCACCTCAAAACCTATATAAACCCCATTATATAGAAATATTTCTCTAATACCCTTCATTTAATTATATTTTATTCTTTATTGGTAAAACATGATGTAAGGAGGCTTCTCAATAGTGTTTATCATTCTATATTTATATGTATAACACTTCTCCACTGTAAAATGCCACTCACCCATCCCACATATACACAAATATAGAGCCCATTTTTTCAAAACAAACCGGACTAAACAATCTCCCAGCTACCCTATCCTCATTTTAGAGGCCTCTATTAGGGAATAAATCATACCAAGTAATGGTTTTTGTATAAAATTAAAGGACTTACCCAAATAAGGGGTACCATTATCCAAAAAGAACATTTGTATTATTTATTTCGTAAACCCATTATTTTATTTTTATATAAAAATTATGTAATAACCTAAGTATATAAAATATAATAATAATTTTATAGTTTTCTTTTATATCCTAAAATCACACGAGATTTTATCAAATGAGGTATACAACCATCGTTCGTGTGTATGGAAGAATATCACAGTGTAAGCAAATATCATCTGTTCTTCCATTTTTACCATTCGAGGTTGGTAATAATGATGATTTTATAGTTCATATATGAGATATATGATATTTATAATATATTCTTTCTTAAGTAATTATTATATAAGTTATATATTGATGCATTCCCTTTTTGAGAATATGATATCTTCATTTGTGGATGTTTGGACTACCACCTCCTCAAAACAGTGTTATTCATTCAAAAAATACATATATTTTTTTATGATTTTTATTAATATATTTGATAAATACGAAAATAATATGATTATAAAATTATAATATTGATATTTATCATTTCATTTTCATTTATTTAATATGACATTAAAATGGATGAATTTTTCATGTGTATGTATGACCTACCATCTCCATAAATGAAAATTTTCATTTTCTATCTCCAATATTTGGGGATTAAAATAAGTATATATAATAAAATATATATAATATTTGAATCATGATTTACATTCTGTATATGATAAAATCGTGATATATCTAATATGAATAAAAAATTAAAAATCAATACATAATTGAAAAAAAGTTAATTAACATTGGAAGCAATGAAAATAATGGAATATTATCAACAAACAAGTGATAATATTTTATAAGACGGTCATATAAGGAATCATAAATATAAATATGATTTTGTTATTATTATTTTTCTGAGGTTGCATATTTTAGGGCGGTACGTAAATGGAACGATGAGGATCGTCATCCATCCCTTTTCTTATAGAGATGAGTTCTCGTATATTTCACCATTCCTTCTGTTTCGATCCATTCTGCATCATTATTCTTTAATGAAGTTTGAATTAACACTGCGGGAACTGTTGGTCCTAGAGGGTGATTACATGGATTTCAAGCACTTGTGCAATCAATCCTTCATAGATATAACTTCCTTGGATGGTCTCAAGCATGTTTATTCGTGGAACCAAAAATTCGAAACGACCCTGGTGTACATGATTCATAGACCTAATTTCCAAAGGAAGGTGCTCGGTGACTGATTATTTAAACAACAAATCATAAAGACACTATTGGTCAAGATGATGGTAGTTTAGGATCACCAAACCTTTCAGGGAAAGGATTGTTGCCTGTTCAATAACCCTATCATATGGATTTAAGTTATTTTCATATGTTCATGAATCCTTGGTTCATTCCCAAAGTATGTTTACATAGGTTTCCCTTTGTTTGAAGGATCGTCATCAGTATGCGTATATTTGATGCAATGGAAGGGATGCTGAATTGAGCCATATAATTTGGAACTCTAGAGTTTATCGTCATCTAGGGGGTGGAAGGTGATGTGATGTTGGGATCTGGACCATAAGAAGGTTTTCATACGTATCCTTGGGGGATAAATTAGAACCCATGTAGTTTGGATTGTATAGGGATTATGCGTGGAATATACCCATTTGACGACCATGATTGGGTGGACCCATTTGGATATGAACCCTTTTGAGCTTAGGTCTCCTGAGATGGATCCTATGTTTCCTGATTTTATAAATAATTATAGATATCTTAGTTCAGATTGTGTGTGGCTTATGCATGGAAGCTGCCCCTTTGATGGGACATGGTTGGGTGGACCCTTTTGTATGGTCACCCTTTTGATCGCGGGCCTTCTAGTTGGCATCCTATATATCCTATATATACAAGGAATTAGAGTTATTGTAGTTTTGAATAATGGGGATGCTAAAATTCTAACAAACCTCTATACCCATGTGAGTCATGCTCGGTGTGAGAAACAAGAGGATTTGAAAAATTAAACATTGCTAATGTTTCCTAAACTATTGGTGGGGAAGGGAGAGCCCGTTCTAGAAGCGTTTGGGGAGTCCATGGGAAAGTGTGTGTAGAAATGAACATTTCATTGTGAAATTACGATGAAGGTCATGAGGCCCTGCCTCAGAAGTCTGGGGAATTACCTCAGTGGGAGGGCCCTAGAGCATCATGTGGGGTATACTATAGTTTACTATCATATAACCTGGATAACGGAATAAAATTTTACTACCCTATGTATGGGACTAGTTGGGGCCTTGCAGTTTAGGGTCATGTAATGAGGACCACTTTCTATAGAACCCATGATTAACTGATGGAAAATATTGCTGGGGTGTTCCGAAGTGCCTCAAACATGAGAGGGACAGAAAGTACAAACCATGATTTTAGGGGTTCATAAATTAGGATAAATTATTTGAGTAATGGAATCTATTGAGTCATACAGAAGTAGTAAAGGAATATCTTAAGGATGAATCTTCCATTGGTTGATGGTAATTTTTATGGACAACATATGCAGAGCCACATGGGCAATATGTCAATAGTAAAGAAGAGGTGTCCTCAGGACACTGGCCTTCATTTTCAGATGGCCAAGAATGTTTATGAAGATATGAAATCACCCAGTATATTACAGTTTAATTTCATATATATTGTACAATGTAATCACAATTTAACGTCATGTGGATAGGACTAGTACGATATAGTTTAACATTATATGGTAAGGACGATAACTCCTAGTTTAAGGTCGTAGTGTTTGGACAAAAATTTATAGGATCCATTATTAACTGAAGTATAATCAGGTTGGGATGTTCTGAAATACCTCGATCATGAGAGGAAAGGAAAGTGTAAAATGTGACATTAGGTATTCTCAGATATGGATAAATGATATGGGGCATGGAAGCCATTAATGTGTAAATAAGTACGAATATACTCTCCTGAGGTAAAATTTTCCTATGATTGATGAACATTTTTGTAGGCTTCATATGAAGAACTTTTAGGGCATGATTTTCTCTGTCAAACAAAGGTTTCTGCAAGACACTGGCCTTCTACTTCGGATGGCCATGGATGTTTATGAGGATATGGAATCACTAGAGATACAATGTTTGATGGATGGAAAGGATGTTTTTGAGCATTTTTGAAACACTCAAGGTGTGATTTTCCATGGAGTTTCAGGTCAACCGGGAAAAGGATGTAGGTGATAGTACTTTTAGGGAGGTGCATAAGGAATTTCGCTTCTCATGGTACTTAAGGGTTGGATGCTTGGGCAACATTAGGGCGGAATGGAAATTTTTTTCGACCCGACCCATGTACTATCTTCATCATTTGGGCGTTTGTGATCTGTCTTTAGCATATGGGAATCCACAAACTATTTCACACATACGGGCATCTAAGAACCATTTTTATTATAT
Source organism: Viscum album (assembly GCA_963277665.1). Lineage (NCBI taxonomy): Eukaryota > Viridiplantae > Streptophyta > Magnoliopsida > Santalales > Viscaceae > Viscum > Viscum album. The sequence goes on from OY728130.1 coordinate 1,214,173,987, forward strand.
ATATTTTTTGGGTTTTATAGTTGGTTGAGAAGGATCTTCTGAATACGGTTCGCTGGGAGGACATTCACAAACTTCTTTCTGCATATGGTTCATGGGATGGTTCCCGTGAACAATTTTTGATGTGGGGTAGAGTCTCACGAACTGCTTCAGGGGTCGAATAAATTTCTCCCAAACCCTTTACATTCATCATATAATTTTTTCCAGTCCTATATCTCTCTCTACAATCTCCCTCATTTCAATTCCCCTAGTAGTGATTTTATAGAGTGTCGACAAATCTATATATACGGTTCATGTGAAACCTTCTATAGAAGATTAGAGAAATATATTTACCTACAAAAGACTCAGTCAACTAGCATTTTCATGGGTTACTGTATGCCATCAACTTCTTCTAATCCGCAAACCACATCATTTACGGGGATGGTGTGCAGTGCATATCTCTGCAAGATTCTGGTCAGCGAAAGTGGTTCACGACACCTCCAGTTCGTGGGTGGAAATTCACCATGATCTGCTTCATTCGTTGTCCAATGCCTTGTGGTCCAGCATGTCATATACCTTCCACATATTATTGGGTCACATATTATTCCTTCTGCAATCCTTTCCTTATAGTCGGTACACATTCTGGCCATATCCCTTTGAAAATTTTGATTTCTTCCAATTTCTTCTACAATTTTCAATCCAACATTTATATCATTGGATCTCCCACTATCATAAGAGTATTTCCCTTCCCTTTTATAAATGTTATGGAATCTATATATTCCCCCCATAAGAATGGTATTTGATCAGAATGAAGAGGAAGTTATTCCGATGTAGAAGCAGTGCCAACGTGATTGATAAGATAGTGCACTAATTTGATCATATGACAAGGAACTCAGTTAGCGTAGTTTGACTATTTATGAGGTTTTATGGAAAAATATCTTGAAAATTCATGTCCTTTTCCATTATTAATATAATATTTTCCTAATCCTTCTTAATACGGGCTTAGCTGGCATATCTCGACTTTTTCATAGGCCACCCTTTGTTGGTTTTAGACCTAACAAGATTTACACGTTATCTGATGGATCGATGTTTTCTATTTTTTCTAACAAACAAATACTCAAATTTTCCACATGTGTTCCCTTTTCGGATTTCCCTCTAGAATGTATGAATTCAATTTCACTGTTAATTCATAGTCCTACCACAAAAACTTCTTATAGATGTTTTAGGTCAAACAGCTTTGAATAGACTAAATGGGGAAAGGGGTCCAATTCTAGACCATCAGCCAGAAATGTTCTAATACCCTTCAAAAAAGGATTAGGTATTTTTCTTGTCCCATGAAATGTGGATTTTGGGCATGAATGAGGCTTGGGATACACGTTTTGGCATACAGAGGTAGTAAAAGACTCTCAAAGAGATGAATTTTCCTTTGATTGATGACTATTTTTGTGGGGGACATATGCAGAGCCACTGGGGCATGATGTGTATAGTCTATCAAAGGTTTATATGGGACATTGGCCTTCCATTTCCAATGGCCTAGTGAGATTCCCATCATTTTTAATTTATTTTGATGTTAGGATCCTCAATTGGTGGCTGGACCGAGTAGTGTTTCCAGAAAACATTAGGAATATTCATATCGGCTTTGGGTGGGAAACTGTCCCGCACATTTCTTACATGCAAGAGGGAGAGTTAGTGAATGGTTAGTTCAGTTGAGAATCTCATCTATGTGAGGGGGTCATGGAAAGAAAGTGGTACATAAATGGTCATCCACGATTTTAATGAATCTATTGGTATGAAAAGACATGAATTTCTTTTTAGCATACAGAATCATGAAAAGACTTTCATGGGGATGAAATTTCCTTTGATTGAAAGCCATTTTTGTTGGAGACATATGTAGATCCACCAGGGAATGATGTGCATAGTCAAGCAATGGTTTTCGCATGACACATGCAATTAATCTCCGATGGCCATTGAGGAATATAGAGATTGGGGACATTCTTAATACAACATATGACCTTCGCCGAGGGGTAAACCTGAGCATCAAAAATGTTCATTTTAACCGATCTTGATTGAGGAATCCCAAAAATATGTGGGGGAACTCTTAATTTGTACTCAGATCAACCTCAAACGTATGAATTCCATATCTTTAGAGACCCATAAAGGAATCAGAGATGAATCTAGCTTTTATGTTCCAATATACCTAGGATATGTTTAAGGAGGAAAGAGTAAACCATGACACTGAGAGCCCTTTAATCCGGAGGGATGGGATGATTCTTGGAAGTGATTGGGTGTACTGGAATATGAGAGGACTCTCTTGGGGATGAATTTACCTTTGATATATGACCATTTTTGTGGGAAATGTATACAGAGCCACCAGGACATGATTTTCATAGTCAAGAAAAGGTGTTTAGAGGACAATGGACTTCCATCCTAGATGGCATTGGATGGTAACATTGATTTATGATCACTCATAGCACTGACATTGAAATATAGAAGGGGTGTATCCAGATATAGTGGAGATATTTGGGCTATGATTTACTCATGGAATAATTTGTCCCTTACATAGATCTAACTCATACGTAGGGTGAGGAATTTGTCCCATCATTAGAGTACATGGTTATTTAACCTCACATGGATAGGATTTGGGGTTCCTCTCAAGGTATGGAATCTTGACATGCCTTTTAGGGTTGTTCAGATATAAAAAATTTCCTAGGATATTTTTCAATAATTCCATAGTGGATCTCTCACTGAAATCCCTACTCTCATGTGATATATGATCGGTGTGTGAAACAAGGGATTACGATGATTCTATGTAATTGATTATGAATAGAAAATTCAGCATTAGAGGGAATTTTTGGGCTTAAACTAATGTTATGCAGTTTAAAATTTTACATCAAGGAGGATTTTATCCATACATTTTAACGTCATGCAGTGAGGACGTGATGCTATAATATTTAGAGTCATATAGTGGAGAATGATTTTGGCCTTACAGTTAATCATTGTGCGGTGAGGACGTTTTTCACCTTGCTATTTAGATTCATTTAGGAAGTACTATTTTGTCCTTGTACTTTAATTTTTTGTGGTGGGGATGCTTTTAACCTTTAGTTATAACATCATACAGTGATGAAGTTTTTTGCCTTACAGTTTAGAGTCATCCAATAAGGACATGATACTATACAATTTAGATTTGTGCAGTGTGGAAGATTTTGGCCTTTCATTTTAGATTCATGCAGTAAAGATGATTATACAATCATAATGACCCTCAATAGTTTTTAGGTTAATTTTAATCAGGATTTTCAGGTGTTCTTTAGACGTGAGTGAAGACAAGAGGTGTAAACCTTAGGAGGGATGACATGGGGCTTGGATGTCGTTGGGCATACAGAGATACGATAGGACTCCCCTGAAGAATAATTTTACATCAATTGATGGTCATTTTTGTGGGCAACGTATGCAGATCCACTGGGGCATGAAATTCATTGTCAAGCAAAGATATCTATAGAACACTAGCCTTTCATCTCATATAGACTTTCATGATTATGGGCATCCATGTTTTCCTATTGTATGGAGTGTGAAAAATGGGAATGATGTTCATGGGAATGTGATAATACCTAGACCATGATTAATCGTGAACTACATAATCCTTCCAAATAGGTCAGACCCATATGTGTAGGGGGAAACAGAATCATTTGACTTGTCTTGACTGTGAGGCATGTGTATAATCTCATAATACCGAGGAGTGGGACACACCTAACTCTTGAATAATTTCATAATTTATTTTCTTGTGATGGTACCTTCCATAGACTCCTCATAAAAGTATGATTTATGTATAGGGGAAAGGGAATTTTTTGCTAATGTCATGGATAGGATACCAAATCCGGGCCTCACCATGTATCCTTCGAGGGAATGAATCAATACATAAGTCATTCCGAATGTTACATAAAAATGTTTTCTCGACATGTAGGGATTCTTGAGGAAGTATTTTATTTCAAAGATGATGGATGGGCCGGGATTGAAGATCGTGGCATCACTACATAATCTGTAATTGTTGGAATCAATCCACACATAGTATTGAATGTTCCCTTTACCAATTTGGCTCAGTCATTGTGTGAGGACATGTTAGGTAATTTTGGTTACCCTTTATATAGGTTTTGGGCCTAGAATGATCCCCTCTGATTTACAATAGTAAAATAATCCTCACCACTAATCCTTAACCCATGTGAGTTATACTCGATGTTAGAAACAAGGAGTGTCACATAGACACCTTCACAAGTGCAGGGAGGTAGGGAATATGATGGTGACATTTCCTTTTTCTTTCCTGGTGGGGCTAGGCCATTATTGAGGATCGAGGAGTCACTACGTATCCCAAAAGGGAAGGAGTCAAGCTGTAAAGCTTTATATATGTACCCTGAACCGATTTGGATCGGTCTAATGGGTAGGGGTATTTTTGTTCTACCATCACGGTTACCAAGTCTGCTATGTTACTCCATAGTTAACTTTTGTTAGAGAATCCCTACCAATAATCATATTCCCACATGAGTCATACCTGATGTGAGAAACAAGGAGTGATAAGGGTTTCCCTTATCAATGTTGGAATATAGGTGGTGTGATGGAGGCATTTTTTTAAGGTGGATCAGTCATGATCAAGGATCGAGGCATCACAACATATCCAGTGAGGGTAGGAATCAAGCCGTACATATATCTATAAGATATTATGAAGTTTATTATCAAGTTTCAAGAGATCTTTCCTTACTATTTAACGTCATATACGAAGGATGATGAATCATAGTTTATGGTCTTAGATTTTATACGATTCCATTTCAGTTTAATGTCATGTTGCAAGGACTAATATGATACAGTTTAAGGTTATGTGGCCAGGATTATGACTCATAGTTTATGGTCTTAGATTTTGGACCACGTGATTAAGGGGGCTATTATAACACTCAATTCAGGGTCTTATAGATTGTAACTCGTTATTGAGGTTATTATAACTCATATTTTAGGTTCATAGATCTCGGACCTCAGAATTTCCATTATAAGAAATATTTCTTTAAGAACTTTTCATTTGTATGAACCATGATGAGTTGTCCATCCATTGATAACAGGGCGTATGCTCCATTGGAATATACATACTGTGTGAATTATGGTCCTTCCCACTTTGGATCATTATTTGAGGGCTTCTTCCCAAGTATCATCAGGGTTCTTAGAATTCACACCATTTCTCCTTCGAGGAAAGATCGATGGGGAACCATTTTATTCAAGGGTTGTGAAATCCAAATTTTGTTGATTTATGAATTTTTAAGAGTGTGAAGTCATTTCACAACTATCTCCTAAAATTAATCATAACATCTCTGGGATTTTTAGTCTATGGATTTTTTATCACAAATAGCCACACAAAGTGATGGAACATGAATTTTTATAGGTAACACTACCTCTTCCCCATATACTAGTGAGTATGGGGTTTCTTAGATGGTCGTGCGGGTCATGGTATAGTAATCCCATAAAGCATGAATGGTCTTGTATGACCACTATTTCTTATCCTTATTTACTATATGTTGGAATATAATGGAAAAATTCTAGTCGAAAGCCTCTATCTAGCCATTGGCGGCCGCATGGTAACGGGACAGATAGTTGGCATTAATTAAATACTCCTGGTATGACTTATCCAACTCAATAAACCAAAAGTTAGTGCCATTGTCTATTAGTATATTTTGAGGGAAACCAAATCTGTTAATGATGTTGGCCTCTACAAAGCTAGCATTTTTTTTCTCTCCTTGACTTCTTTAAGGGGTATGTCTTTGGCCCATTTGGAAAAGAAGTCAGTCTATGTGAGTATGAATTTGAACTATCTGGATGTGGTGGGAGGATATGGTCCCACAACATCCATCCCCCAGGTGATGAATATCCTTGAGTACATAGTTTTATGAAGGAACATTATGGTGAGGCATATGAAATTAGATAAAACATAGAATGAGTGGATATTATTAGTGAATATGGAACAATCTTGTATCAAATTGGGATATTCATACCCAAGACTTCGAATTTGGTGACAGATCATGGTCACTGACTAGTGCACTCCACAAGAACTTGCATGCCCTTGTATCATAATGGAAATAGTGTATTCTTCATCAATGCACTTGAGAATGATTCCCTCAAATCCTTATTTATAGAGAACCTTTATTTGGTTTACCCCATTGTATAGGAAAAAAGTCGACTTTCCATCTTCGTACTTGTCCACTTTCATCCCTATCTAGTGGGGGTTCCCCGTTCTGAAGGTAATTTTTTATGGGAGTCATTAAATCAGTTTTATGCCCATATGGTTCATAGATGGAGCTAATTTCATCGACTTCTTCAGGAACATTCTGGATGAATGGAAAGACCATCTAGTAGTGAGCCATGTTAATGATTTTTTTCATCTTAGTCAGGATCAGCCAAGGATGTGACTTCATTTTTGAAAGCATCAGCTAGATCATTTTGTGACCATTGGACAGAGGATAATGTTGGTTCTGATGGGAATTCTTCCATCAGTGATCAAACATGGTTCATCAAGGGGACCAATTCTTTTTTCTTGATGTCGTAGTCACCATTGACCCATTAGGTGACTAGCTCTAAATCACCCTTTATTTTTAACTATTTGTCTCACACCTAGAGTTCCAATTCCAAGCATGAAATGGGGTCTTGATAGTCCTATTAATTGTTCATGCACTATTTCCAAACTATGAAATATTAATATAAGATGACCTTATCAGGGGATATGAACATGAATCCTATCCCCACACTGTTGAGTTTGGAATCCTCCATCCTTTTTCTTGTCGGGCTTCAGGAACCACCATCGATGTTCATTTCCCATGCCTAGTGGTTATCCTGAATAAAAAACACTTCTTCTTTAATAATTTTGGTATCCAACAGAGTTGTTTCTTCTAAGGGGTTCTTGACTAGGAATCCTTATAAGGCATGACCATTGTGGTACTTCTAGGGAATTCATCATATGTAAAACGGTTTTAGGATGGCTGCCATCATGGTAGACACCCATTCAGCATGGGACGGCTTAGGATATATTTGATCTGGTTGTAGTGGGAGACTAGGTGGACCTCATGGTGCTTCAGTTAAATCATTACATTTTGAAATTATTTGATTAGGTCTAAGTAGTTCTTTTCAATTTTCAAATACCGTGTTTTAGCATCGATCATTGTTCGGTTGTGGGAGTAGAGGCTTTTCATGATGCTGGCATCATTATTCTATGAGAGTAAGGTGCCTAAAGACCATTCCACGGTGGTTACATATAAAATGAGTGGTCTCCCCTATATTGTATGCATGAGAACTTGTAGGCTTAGAATATATCGTTTAAGATTGTAGAACACTTATTTACAATCATTATCCCATTCATACGTGACTCCTTTCTTCATGAGTCTGGTGAAAGGTAAACATTTTCTATTTTGGTTATGAAGATCCAAATATAGTCAAGGTGCCACTAGAGACCTCTCAACTCGATGAGGTTGCATGGTGTGGACATTCCAAGAATGGATTTTGTCTTCTTGGGGTCGAATTCGATGTCACGAAGGTGTACGATGAAGATGAATAATTTTCTAGAGGTAATGAATAATTTTCACATCAGAGGATTCATCATTAAACTATGATTTTGCAACTTATGGAAGAAAATTTTAAGATCATCTAGGTGGTTCAAACGTTGTTGTGACTTAACCACCTGGTATTCCACATAAATCTTGACGAAATTTCTAAAGAAGTGATTTAAGATGCGATGAATGGAGCATTGATATGTTCTTTCAATATTCTTTAGACCAAAGGGAATCACATTATAAAAGAACAATCCTTGAGGGGCCCTAAAAGAAGTAGTTTCTTCATCTCCTTAGACCATTTGGATTTGATTTTATTAATAATATTCATCCATGAAAGAGAGGTCTTTATATCTAGCTATCACACTGATCAACAATTCTATGATTTAGAGTGGGAAGTCATCTTTTGGGAAATTCTGATTAATGTTCTAGAAGTCGATGAAGATTCTAATTTTTCCATTATTCTTTTTTACAAAGACTATGTTTTCTGGATATTTTAGATATTGGACCTTTGGTATAAAGTTTTCATTGATCGTCTTATCAACATCAGCCTCTATTTTGGAAGAATGTGTCGGGTGGGTCCTTCTGGCTGTCTGATTATAACTTTGGCGATATTTTGTTAGCCCAGATGATGGGTGGAGACCTTAATATTGAGGAATGGCATCTCTTTGCAATTTTTGGCAAACACATCTCAATTATTCTTTAAGAAGGGGGTGTATGCCTCCTTCTCCCTAGCAGGCATGGCCACACTGATCAGAGTGGGCCAAGGGTCATTTTCATTGCTATGATTTATCTCCTTAAGTTTATCGATGGTGGTGGAAGCACATTCTTCAAATTCTAGAGAAGAATCATTGAGGTCGTATTATTATTATTATTATTATTATTATTATTATTATTATTATTATTATTATTATTATTATTATTATTCTACATCGTTATCATATTCATCTCCTGATGGTGAAAAGATTTTTGAGACGAACTCTCTTATATTGTAAGAAAAATCATCTTTTACCGTAGTGTGTGAGGTAAGGGTAGTTTGATGTCCCAAGGATGGGCTAGGAACATCTTTTATAGGTCTTTTCCTATCATCGTGGAAGTCAGACTGTGCTTCTGGGACCTTGGAATGATAGTTCATAACAGATACCGTAGATACAACTTAGCCTATACCCAGACATGCATTTTTTGCATTCAACATGGTTGATGGGTAATACATACTCTTCCCCTAGTTGCTGGAGTGGGTCGGCTGGAGCCATTTCCAATCCATTTGTGGCATTTATCCAATCAATTTCGTCAACCAAAAGATGTTTTTCTTCTGATTCATAGAACCCAAGGATGATATAATGCGAATCACATGGATCAAATGGGGATTTATCTACATTCAACATAATATTTTTTTTTTATTAGTTAAATATTTTATGCACTGATGGTGTGAGGATTTAATTGTATCATGCTGATGTATCCAAGTCCTCCCTACGAAAATAGTGAAGGCCATACTTTTCCACACCACTAAGAACTCGAAATCTTATATGAGATCTCCAAGACATGTTTGAAGCCTGATTCGTCCCAATGGTTTCTACTAGCTTTTTTCATATCCCATCAGAGTTGTAGTGTACGGTGTCCAGTTGTCTTCATCATATCTTAGTCGACAAAGCATTCACATTGGGAGGAGGTTAACTCTAGAGCCATTGTTGATGAAAATCTTCCTGACATCAATTCCATTTAACTTGTCAGACACATATAAGGGTTTCCTGTGCCCCTACATGATAGTGTCTTTATACCTATATGTGAAAGAGATTATGGATTGACATTCTTCAGGACTAGTCACTTTTTGGTAGACTTCGGCTACTGTTACATCAGCCTTGATCTCCCAGGGACTTAGCAAGGCTTCAATAGGTGCCACCCTAAAATATGCAGACAAGATCAAGGCATCCAAGATTAGCAGCTTTTATGGTACTGAAGATGACTAATTTAAAATATCATACTTTTGATCTAAATTTCGGTGCTCCCGGATTGAGGTTTCTCTTTTATTGAAACTTTAATGTTTTGACCTTTGGGAAAAGATGGCTCGTCCTCTGTAACAAGGGTTGGTGGTGCGGATGTCCTTTCAACATTTTGCCGAACTGGTCCACCGATATACCTTGGGACTTTTGATATATTTTATTCTTCTGATGGATATTCCATTATTATTGTGCTTGAATTTCTTCTGATGGGGGAGAAGGAGCATTCCTATGCTTGTGATGTTTTTCAGAGGGTCCTTTTGTGAGTTTCCATAAAGTTAACAGTTTGACTTGTGGCATGGCTGGGAATTGGAATCCTGCCATGATCATGCCTTCCAGGAAACCTCCAACCTCGACAACCTCTTCCTATAGATCTCCAATTTGGTGTGTGGAAATTTGGGTTTGTGTCCGTAGTCTTCATCAGAGAAGGGGGCCATCACGTGAATGGCATTAATGGAGCTGATGATCAGTTCTTGATCCGAAATTGTTTCTATCTAATAGTCTCCTTCTGATGGTTCCATTTGGTGGGGTAGTGCTCATTGTACCATTTGGCGGGGTGATGCTCATTGTACCAAGACTATTGGTGTGAAATATAAATGTCTCAACACTGACATCAACTTTGTTTTCAGCTCATCTTCTTTATATTTCTTTATTTACTTCTGGACTTTAGAGGACCATGGGGAGGAGTATGATAGTTGTGCTATATTGGGAGACTTTGGGGGAATAATTGGATGTTTCAACTATTCTTGTAAGATTCCATGGACATAGTTGATAGTCTTCTAGGTCATCCAATTGTCATGACTTTTCTCTTGGTTACGAGGGACCATTTTCTATTACACTTCCTCTCTTGAGTCTAATGTGAAGACATACACCACTTGTGCTAGTGGCAGGCCCAACATGACATTCCCGAAATCCACCATCTTTTGTAGGATATACTTGAAAATAAAACTTATGGATGGAATTTTTCAGTATCTGATGATATAGAAGACAATTTAAATGGTCATCTATAACCACTTTATCATCTTTCTCATTCCCTAATAACTGGAGTAGATTTCAATTCATGGAGGCTATTAAATAGTCACGGAACTGGTCATGTCATAATTAATAAACATTACATCTTTGATATTCAAACTAATTTATTTTATCACCCTATCACTCATATTTACAAGGTGGGGTGGTTGTTGGCATCTCGGAGGTTCTACATAGTTCAGTGGGGGCCTGATAACTGGATCTAGTGTCGGGGGTGGATTAGGCATGATAAAAGTCACTTCATCTTTTCTAGTTCTTTTCTCTGGGGCTGATGGGGCTATTAAGGACATAAGGTTGGTCCTCTATAAGTAGTCTTCTATCCTTTGAGAAATGGTACAGAAGTGTCTAAACCCACTAGTGTACTTCACCAAGATGGGAAGTGTTTGCAATTCATCACAATGGTCATCGATGCACATTGTGATCATCTCATCCTAGGGGAGTGGCCGGTTAAGGGAATATTTCAAGACCTTCCACCTAGAAATGAAGTATAATAATCTTTAGTTCCCTCAGTGTTTGTAGTTAATGAGATCACTGAATTTAATCTTCGGTTGTGTCAAAATAAACTACAAGAGAAAATGTCTCTAGAGGTCCTCCAAACTTGTAATTGAATTGGCTCGCAGGATAGTATAACATACAAAAGTCGAGCCCTATAGGGTTCATATGAAAAACCAGAGTTTCATGGCTTCTTGATACTCTAGAGCGCCCATCATGGGGTTACAGTATGTGGAATAGTTCCTAAAATTTTGTTCTGGGTCCCCCAATCCAATGAATAATGGGAATATGGGGTTCCTGAAGATTGGTGGTGGAAAAAAATTTCCCACCCACTCGGTGTAGGGTTTGCACTCTAGTTGTATCGAAGTGCTCTATCCCTCAATGTCTTCCAGTAGAGCCATTAACAATTTGACATTATTTAAGATCCCCTGATGCAGATCATGTTGGTCTTGATCTTGAACTTGTGAATCAGTGGGCAAGTCTGGGTGTGATGATGCTGCTAGAATTTATGGTTGATACCCACCCAGAGGTACCATTTCTGGGTTTACCTGGATATATTCTTGCTGCCTTCCTAACAAGGGTAAGTCTTGATGTCCTTCTCAGGCAAGTTGAATGGTCCTCTTATAATGGCCTCATTAACCAGGATGAGTTCCTATGGCATGGGAACCGCTTCTAGGAGCACTTTCTAACGTTTTGTAGGGGGAACACATCCAAAAATATAGCTCCCTTGATGTAGCTCGACATTAATTCGTCTGACTTATTTCATTTCTTCCTCTTTCTAAGTGAACCTTTCCTCGAGGTTGAGGGACACACTCTCAAGGGTAGGATAATGTGGGTCCTAGAGGACCTTGGATTTATTATTCACTTTATCGAGGTTTCATGTTGGAGGTAATGTCGTATTGACTGAGGGGCACCTAGATATAGGACCTCACTCTGGTTTCGAGTATGCACACCATCAGGTTCAATGTGTAATTCCCCTGGGAGGGAACCATCTCCCTTAGTATCCTATCCCCTGAATCATTTCATGTGAGATCTGTGGGGTTGAGGTTTACATCATCCACTAAGGCATACAACATTGGGGGTGGTGTACCCGGTGTATAATTGTAAAAAGGATACCTTCACCCTTTATTGAACTTTCTCCTTTCATTCTGTGGTATTCTTACAGTTTCTTATCAAAGATTGACATGAAGGAATACATGGTCTAATCTCGTAATGTGACTTTGTCTCAGAGTGTGTGAACCACAAGAAGGGGTGGAACAGGTGACTACGTTTTCCACCATTCTCCCTATATGGTGAAAGACGTACATCCACTATGTATTGATTTGAGGTAAAAATGAACCCATCCAATTGGGATGGGGTTGTTTCCATTCTTCCATTGATTCATTACAACCTGAATTTTTTGGTCTTATGGTTTCATTTTGATTTAAATTGCCCCCGACCCTATGGGTTGGGGTTGTTCCCGTTTCGCCGTGGTACCTGCCTCTATTGCCACCCATTTAATTTAACATACTCCCGTACAGGTATAAGAGGAGTATGGAATTGGGGATTCACAGAGTCTATGGTCTTTTTAATACCTTAGAACTGCTTTTTGGTTGGGTTCCTTGAGGCAGGAAGCCTATTGGATATTCCTGGTTTCCTGAATCAAAATATTTTTGATGTCTTGATCTCTTTGGCCCTGATACTTTTGAGACTTACTTCGGGCCAATTTTTGTTGAGTATCCCATATTTACTATGTAGGGGTTTTACTTAATTTTTTCCTATGGGTGATGAAATTGCATCATGCCATTTCTAATGGGGGCCTACTGAATGAGATGTGGGGTGAAGTGAAAGTCTTTATGTTCTCCCCACCACCAAATGTGAACTACCAATGTAGAATTGCCGATAATGCAAAAAAAAACTTATGTGGTGCATGAAGGCTATCCATTTCTAGAATTTTCTTTGGACTGTATGTTTGTCGATGCCTTGCAGATGGGTTTGATTCCAGGTCAATTAGACTTCAAAGATCCTCTATCGTGCTGACATGGTACGTGTACCCTTCATAGTAATAAATTTTTCATTCAAAATTTGAATAGTCATCCATATATTGAGGTGAATGTCATGCAAGAATTCCGGTTAAAACTCTCCTAGTATGTCAAAGTGAGAAATGGTCATTGGGAAATACATTATTGGTATATTATCTCTAGATATTTACCTTCTCAAAAGAAAAATGTCATTTTTTTGTTCTTTAATAGGATCCTCTATTTGATCTTCCATGCTTGATTGCTTCATTATAATTTCATTCCGTGCTATCGGGCTGGTGGGAGCCTTATTGATTTTTGGATGGCGCGAGGGTGGATCGGAGGATGAATGTGGCCCCGTGCCATCCTCGGGTTGAGAAATAATATCAATCATTATAGACGGAGTGCCCGATGTGTCTGACTTCTTTCTGAGAACCTCAAAATAGGAGGGATTTCACATATTTATTCTGGAAATGGGAGTAACTTCTTACCGTAATGTATTTTATTTGTGAGGAGGGCCTTCTCAATTAGTGATGTAATGGCGATGTCTATTATTAAAACTTGATGATCAACCACAAGAATTTTAATTACGACATATACCCTAGAGAAGAACTTTAGGGTAGGCTATAGCAAGAGGGGGACCTTCTTACTACTTGATGTCATTGCGGGGAGGAACTTTATAGAAACTATTATTACGGGGAGGGCCTTCACAATGATTATCATCGTGGTGAGGACTACCATACTATGTTGATATATGGATACACAAAGAATTTCTATAGTGTACATCATGGGGAGTTCCTTCAAGATGTTATGTAATGAGGGGAGGACCTTCTCGTTGCTTGATGTTAACATGGAGAGGGCCTTCACATTATTGTAGGGAGATCCTTCTCAAAAACTATCATTATGGTGAGGACTACCATCATGACTTGATGTCCAATTACAAATATAAGCATATATGTAGTGTAACCCTGGGGCGGACCATCAGGTAGGATGACAACAAGGGGAGGACCTTCTTACTATTTGATCTTTATGATGAGGGGAGGGTAACCCCGATGCACATCCACAGACATGATCTCATGATCGACTATTTTTGACCTACAGAGTAACCCCAAATGGGTGCTCTGGGGAGTCCCTTTAGAGGAACTAGTAGTGACATTGTGGGGGGACATTCACAACTGATACTGGAACTTCCATAATTTGGTAAGATAATGAAAATTTCATAGGACTTTCGTTATATATGTTTGAAGGAATCAAGAACCCTAGATTCTAGTAGTGAAATGTAACGCCCTGACCCCAGTTACCCAGAGTCGGTGCATTATTACATAACATTGGCATTATCACAAGAAAGATAAAATCTCGAAAGACCGATTAGTTTAATAGCCTTGGAAACACTAGATATATTCATAAGTCTTACATTACATCATAAAGTGAAAAACTACTACAACAACATATTGTCTCCATATTCCACACTCATATCCCCACATAATATCCCTGTAGGTCATTAATAATTTACTTCTTCACTTCCTGGGAAAAATAAAACATAGAAAAGCGGTCAGCTCAAATGCCCCGAAAGGATAACAATATAGCGGAAACTCTCATAAATAAGAATAAACATTTAAGGCAATGTATAGCTAAAACAATAGCCTTTTAAACTTGAACTTCAACATAGTATGGAAAAAGTAAAATGAAATAATTCCATTTACTTATTCACATTTATATTCTACTAATCGAATAATCACATGTAATATCAATAACCAATTTTATAAGGATGGAATTCATAGTGCCAGACTATCATAACAACATAGACAAGGCATCGTGCCAAGACTACAAATAAGATTTTGTCATGGCCTTGTGCCAAGACACTAGTTTGTCTCATGAGACCTACCGATGCATCGAGGAGCTATAGCGGGCTCCACCTGTAACATATTAAGTCCAATGCATTCCCATATGAAAAGTTTTAAACATAACATAAACATTCGTATTAAAACTAGCATACAAAATGTCAATACATTCACCATAAACTATGAATGGTATAAAAATAGCACATCCATAGTCAAACATATCACAAAACCTTCAATACAATATAGAAGTTTTGTATCATACTAAATCAACTTCAAATAAGCGTAAAATCCATCAAAGGTTGTTGACATAGATGAAATCAAAACTCTTTTTAGAGAAATATCTCTTTCTATTTTGAAATCATTTAAGAGTCCTATATTTATGAAATAAAACATTTTCATTGAAAATATTGTTATATGCTGGTAAGGGAAGCTTTGACGATTTTATAACGGCGGAAAATAGCCGCACCTGCCGTATAAGTTAAAAAAACATTCTTACCTTAATTTTGTCGAAAAGGTTAAAAACGCCTTGTTTGGAAAACGATGGAAAGATTCCTTTATAAAACACTTATAAAAAGTCAAACAAGGGTATAAATGACTTTAACCCATATTCTGGTAAATATTAAAAATGTTTTGATATACATTTTTAAGAAACATGGATGTGGATGATAAAGAGATCCCAGTAGACTATTACGTATAAACAACCTTAGATAATTAAGAGATTGTGAAAAAACCCTTACCTTGTACTTTTCCTTGGTTGGGATAGGTTAACCTCCTGTATAATGGTGAAATAATTGTTATTAAATTATACAAGAATCATATATATTAATATGATATCATATATGATCTTTTAACATTAATTTGTTAATAATATCTTTGAATTATCGTCATTTCGGGTGTTAACTTACTCGTTTTCTTTTATATGTTTTGTTAAATAAGCCGTGTTTGTTACGGATAGGTTGTATCTAATTCATATCCATAATGATATCAAGTCCTTAAACATCATATTTAAATCATCAAATGATAATTATATTTGAATGGATATGATGGAGAATGAATCTCATCGCGTTCGTGGAGACGGTAGTCCGTACGTACGCACGAGCGACAATATCATTCTTTTGATATTAAACTAATATATAAATGGATGGTATATCATATATAAATAATCATTAACATGTTATATTTATTATTTACATGAGTTACACATCATTATTATACCCATCCAAATAATAATATATTGAATAACAATTACACCATGACGTGGAGACGGTAAGTCGTACATACGCACGTATGGTGACATGTTATTCAAAGGGTGGATAGAATACTGAATATGGTTGTACCATATTTATAATAAAATCAAAGTATATATAAGATACTAGATTTATTATTTTATAATGGTCATAACAAAGAAAGAACAAGTGGAAGAAGAAAGGAACTTGAAAAGGGGTGGTGAAAACATTACCTCTTCTTCGGGTTCTTCCATTTGATTTGATCAAAAGGGCTCTATAGGTTGGCTTTCTGATCGAACTAAAGCATCTAGGTTGTAATGAGGGAAGTTGGGAGAGTATTTGGGCAGAGTTTTTCCTAACCAAAAGGCTTTGAAGGTGTGAATAAATGAGAAGTAGGAGTGTCCTTTTATAAGAGGGGTGAGGGGCACCATTGGAAAAGCTAGAAATATTAATTTATAATAAATTCATATTCGGTTTCTAATGTCCCCAAAGTTTATTATTCAAAGGTTAAGGTAGCGATATGCCGAAAAAAATTCAACCAATAGAATTTAGATAGGTTTGGGTTACTATATTAACCTTATCATTTAGTTTTAACTCTTAGTTAATTAGTTTGACATTTACCATGTCACTTTGTATTTTTATAATATATAGTTAATAAACATACTATATACATCTAAGCGACCTCCAAGTGGACCATTAATGATGAACCTATCTTAATATAAGACTATTGGCCGATCCTTAGTTTATTAGGAATTTAATATCAATTAATAAGATAATATTTGTTTAAACAACTCTTTTATGTCAATTTTGACACTATTCAATAATTGATTTTTGTGAAACTCATAACAGAATTATTACTTCGACCAAAGATAATTAAATAAATTCTAACATGTCATATTATCCTAGAAAATTATTTTAATTCATTAAAAGTCTCAAATTATATTTATTTGGGAATTTATAATATCAATTATTTTAATTTGTCACAATTATGGTAATTAGTGCATCATCATTGTGTAATAATTAGATTAAATTATTTAAAGTCTAAAAATTATAAATAAAATATAATTATGTATTAAATCATATTAGCTTTCTAATTAATATTTACAATCGAATTTATCTTATGTAAAACCCTGTATTAAAAATGTTTTAGTAAATAAACTTGGATTTTAACTTTTTTAACTCTTCTTTGAATTAAATAATAATAAATGTCCTAATCTAATCCAAGTGGACCTAAATGACAATATTTCATTCCTAAGGTTGTTTTTGGTCGATATATACTTGTCCAATAGAATTATAAAATGTGTTAGGTAAATATTAATATCATTTTTACCCTTAATTACACTATTTACTTTTAATCGTGGTAAATAAAAGTAAAAAGTTACTATTCACCAAAAATTATTTTCATCTTATTGAACCACATTTTACTTCTTGATATTAAACGTGTCTCTCGGATTTTTGAAATTCCATTCATAGAAGAGGTAAAATTAAGTTTTATGAAAAATTCAGCTTTTTTTAACTACCACTTAGTAGTTTCACTATTCATGAAAAATTGAAGTTTTTCAGAACAATGCCAAAATTTCACCCTAAGCTATAATTGATATTCCAAATTCAAAAATGATATCTATTTTACAAAATTCCAAACATATAAGTTGAATTAATTAATTTTATAATTAATTCCCGCTGTCACAACAAATAGCGTGTTTTTAAGAAACAATATATATTAAAAGATTGACAATTGTTTAGGTCCAATTTCGAAGTGAAATTAATTATAATGAACACCATTAGATAAAATGGTAAAAATATATTCTAATTATAATTTAAAACCACTCAAATTCATAATTTATAACCATTAATTTTTTTGATTAAAAAAGTTGTTTTTAATTAAAATTTAGTAATATTCACTATTCATCAAAATATTAAAGTTATCTGAAAAGTACCAAAATTTCACCTTAGGCTAAATTCAATACTCCAAATCCAAAAATGAAGTCCATTTTGAAATATAAAATATATATAATTTCAAAAAGTAGATATCACTATTCATAACGGCTAGTTTGATTGGTTGTGGTGTGTGTTAGAACACGAAGTTTCGTACAACACACGCTACTGTATTATTCAAAGGAAAGCGTACCGTGGAAGCTTGGGATGTTTCATTTTAATTTTTTGATATCCCCATTTCGTCAAAAAGTTTAAAAAATTGTATTTAAAAAATGTTCACTATTAAATGTTGGTAAAAGTGCAATACTGAAAATGAATTTTTTCTTACATTATGTATAAGAAACTCATTATATGGATTCTAAAATTATAAGGATTATATAAAGTTTAATATTTAGTTATTACTATTCATAACCTCTTTTTAACAGATTGTTTGGTAAGTCATGGTGTGCTTGAACTCGGTGTTGCGTGTAGTGTAAGTTATTGTATTATTTTGAAGAAATAACACACTATGAAATCTTGGGGTGTTACATTCTCCCCTCCTTCAATAAATTGCGTCCTCGCAATTTGAAATTATTCTTCGAAAATAAAAGGTTGAAAATAAAAAATATCTTTGTGGGAAAACCCACATCGGAAATTGGGTTACTAAAATTGAGTCTTAATATGAGGAAAAGAGAAATGAAAGGGTCACCACCAAATTATGATCTCGATTAAGAGAACATTCGTGGCAATTAGAGACATATAATTGGAGGAAAAACGTAAATATTTATAGGTAGTGATTGAGGTCATAAATCACAAACATGTTTAAAATTGAGGTCCTTAAATTCATCAATCTACGATGATTTAAAATACCATCGATTCAACAAAACATAAGGTATTAGGATAACACATTTTTGATGTTTCAAAATATCTTAGTAGAAATCCCACATCGAAAAATGAATTAATGAGGCCTCTATTTAAAATAAAGAGTGGAAAGTATGAAGATTACAAAAAATATCACATACTAGGGTTCCATGTAGGAAAATATGGATATGGAAGATAAATATAACCATAAATTATCTGATGGAGAGTGGTAGAGAACATGGCTATGAAAAGGCCAACAATCCCAAATCCATAAATTAGTGATGATTTAAGGTACCATCTAGGACAACATTTTTGTTCTCAGTTCCTTTTCTTAATGTTGAGGAATTTATTTATGAGATTGGCTATGATCATAAGGATATATACTTACTTTATAATTAGAGTTTTATCCATTAATAAATTTCTACCACAAACTCATCTTTCACTCGTAAAAAATATTCTATTTATACTATTCGTACAGGGTTCCAAAATAAACAAATTTATAATTCATCTACCAGATCTTTTAAAAAAACTACATTATTTAATCCAGGAAAACTTGTGGGCCAGTTGTAGGTGATACACCCTTGTCACCCTTCGGTTGCGGGTTCAAGTCTCGCGGCCTTGCGGGTCGCGACGGGTTGCCGCCCGACCACTGGGTTGTCCTTTTTTGGCAATCAAAAATTAATCTCAAACTAGAATTTATCCAAAATACTTCTGACCAAACTCAGAGTCCAGTATTTATAAGGAAGGTAAACTTAATGCAGATCCTTTTCACCCCGTAATAGCATATGAATACCTTCATCATGTATTCTTTTAAAACACTGAAACTTCCGGAATTACCATAATACTTATTGATTACATTCATGCTCCCTTATTCCATAGAGAATGCTAGATATACTTCATCAATCCAAAAATGTTTTAAACCCCAATAATGATGGAATATACATATCATTAATCAGCTTCAAGGTAGTCAAGAATATCCAATATAATTTATCCAAATCAATCATGTATTATTCTAAAATCACTACCTCAGTATCAGAACCATATTATGGTTTATCTTTCTCTCAACCATATATTTTCCAAAAATTTAACCTGCTATTGAGTCACTTTTCTTTGTTCCACACAATCTCAAGTCCTTAATGAAATAGTACTGCAGTGCAATCCTTATATACTCCATAATTATTATAACAAGTACATTGATGATACAACACTCAAATGACATAATCAACATAAGAACTCTAATCCTTCCTCTTCATCTGTGGTAGTATCATAACTTGATTATTATCCAATAGCATCATTTGCGGCATAGTCTGATGACTGGGACATCGGTTCGCGGAGTGTCCAAACTCCTTGCAAATGAAGCATTGTACATTTGAAACCATTTTCTTACCCTTGCAGTCACGTACATTGTGAACTTTTCCTCCACACTTATAACAAACTCTCATTCCTTTCAGAAAAGTTCCAGGGTGTTTCTTCCCACAGTTATCACATTTGGGAAAATTCTTATTTTCCCTCTTCCCTTTATCCATCATTCTCTCTTCCATACTTTTCGTCTCTTGCTTCCCTTCAAATCCATAGGACTCAGTAAAATCTTTACTTATCTTATCAACACAAGATATTATTTCTTCATATGATGATAATACATGGGATACTATTTTTCTTATAAATTTTGTCTTAAGACCATGAAAGATATGGTCCTTCTTTCTCTTTGGATCACGTGCATTGCTGGAGTTCTCATTCCTTCTACTGGGCGCCATTTCTAAACAATGGCATACACTAGATTAGTTTATGAATAAAAATACCTAATCCCAAACTTGTAAGACACATAACATAAATTAAATAGTTTTTGGATATAATCCATAATCATAAAAATTTCTCCTTTGAGGAAGTAAATCCACATAAACCCTTCATAATGGTTTGTAAAGAAAATGAGAATTATTCTAAGCATATCCCACGGGAGTGTCGTAACAAATAGTGCAGCAAGGCCCGTTGTCGTGCACTAGTTCTCGTTCGAGTCTAGCTCAAAGCGGTGTTTTCGGGTTTTACCCCTAGGTACATCTGTGCCAGAGCCGCCTCTACCTGCTCGTATCCAGACAGGGATGTATTGCTCAGAAAACTCACAAAATCTTTACAATACCAAAATTCTAGGAAGTTCTTCTATACTAATCCTCAAAGTTCATCTTAGGTCTACGTGCTCTAATCAGAGTTTATCTAAATCTATCTTCCAAGGTTTGTACTAAACCTCCTCTGATACCGACTGTAATGCCCAGACCCCAGTTACCCAGAGTCGGTGCATTATTACATAACATTGGCATGATCACAAGAAAGATCAAATCTTGAAAGACCGATCAGTTTAGTAGCCTTGGAAACACTAGATATATTCATATGTCTTACATTACATCATAAAGTAAAAAACTACTACAACAACATATTGTCTCCATATTCCACACTCATATCCCCACATAATATCCCTGCAGGTTATTCATAATTTACTTCATCACTTCTTGGGAAAAATAAAACATAGAAAAGGGGTGAGCTCAAATTCCCAGTAGAGATAACAATATAGAAGAAACTCTCATAAATAAGAATAAACATTTAAGGCAATGTATAACTAAAACAAAAGCCTTTTAAACTTTAACTTCAACATAGTATGGAAAAAGTAAAATGAAATAATTCCATTTACTTATTCATATGGATATTATACTAATCGAATAATCACATGTAATATCAATAACCACATTCATGATGATGGAATGCATAATTCCAGACTATCATAACCACATAGCCAAGGCCTAATTCCAAGACAACAAATAAGATTTTGTCAAGGCCTTGTTCCAAGAAACTAGTTTGTCTCATGAGACCTACCGATGCATCGAGGAGCTATAGCGGGCTCCACCCATCACATATTAAGTCCAATGCATTCCCATATGAAAAGGTTTAAACATAACATAAACATTCGTATTAAAACTAGCATACGAAATGTCAATACATTCACCATAAACTATGAATGGTATAAAAATATAACATCCACATTCAAACATATCACAACACCTTCAATACAATATAGAAGTTTTGTATCATAGTAAATCAACTTCAAATAAGCGTAAAAACCATCAAAGATGTTGACATAGATGAAATCAAAACTCTTTTTAGAGAAATATCTCTTTCTATTTTGAAATCATTTAAGAGTCTTATATTTATGAAATAGAACATTTTCTTTGAAAATATTCTTATAAGCTTGTAAGGGAAGCTTCGACGATTTTGTAACGACGGAAAATAGCCGCACCCGCCGTATAAGTTAAAAAAACATTCTTACTTTAATTTTGTGGAAAAGGTTAAAAAGCACCTTGTTTGGAAAACGACGGAAATATTCCTTTATAAAACTCTTATAAAAAGTCAAACAAGGGTATAAATGACTTTAACCCATATTCTTGTAAATAGTAAAAATGTTTTTGAAATACATTTTTAAGAAACATGGATGTGGATGATAAAGAGATCCCAGTAGATTATTGCGTATAAACAACCTCAGATAATGAAGAGATTGTGAAATAACCCTTACCTTGTAATTTTCCTTGGCTGGGGTAGGTTAACCTCATTTATAATGGTGAAATAATTGTTATTGAATTATACAAGAATCATATATATTAATAAGATATGATATATGATCTTTTAACATTGATTTGTTAATAATATCTTTGAATTATCGTCGTTTCGGGTGTTAACTTACTCATTTCTTTAATATGTTTTGTTACATAAGCTGTGTTTGTTATAGATATGTTGTATCTTATTCATATCCAGAATGATATCATGTCTTTAAACATCATCTTTAAATCATCAAATGATAATTATATTTGAATGGATACGATGGAGAATGAATCTCATCGCGTTCGTGGAGACGGTAGTCCGTACGTACGCATGAGCGACAATATCATTCTTTTGATATTAAAATAATATATAAATGGATGTTATACCATATATACAGAATCATTAACATTTTATATTTATTATTTACGTGAGTTACACATCATTATTATACCCATCCAAATAATAATATATTGAATAACAATTACAACACGATGTGGAGACGGTAAGCCGTACGTACGCACGTATGGTGACATGTTATTCAAATGTGGATAGAATACTGAATATGGTTGTACCATATTTATAATAACATCACAGTATATATAAGATACTGGAGTTATTATTTTAGAATGGTAATAACAAAGAATGAATAAGTGGAAGAAGAAAGGAACTTGAAAAGGGGTGGTGAAAACATTACCTCTTTTTCGGGTTCTTCCTTTTGATTTGATCAAAAGGGCTCTATAGGGTGGATTTCGGATCAAACTAAGGCCTCTGGGTTGTAGTGAGGGAAGTTGGGAGAGTATTTGGGCAGAGTTTGGCTGATCCAAAAGTCTTTTAAGGTGTGAAGAAATGAGAAGTAGGAGTGTCCTTTTATAAGAGGGGTGAGGGGCACCTTTGAAAAAAGCTAGAAATATTAATTTATAATAAATTCCTATTCAGTTTTTAATGGCTCCAAAGTTGATTATTCAAAGGTTAAGGTAGGGATATGTCTAAAACCATTCAACCAATAGAATTTAGATAGTTTTGGGTTACTATATTAACCTTATAATATAGTTTTAACTCTTAGTTAATTAGTTTCACATTTACCATTAACTTTGTATTTTTATAATATATAGTTAATAAACATACTATATACATCCAAGAGACCCACAAGTGGTCCATTAATGATGAAACTATAATGATATAAGTCTCTTGGCCGAAAATTTGATTTTTAGGAATTTAATATCAATTAATAATATAATATTTGTTTAAAAAACTCTTTTATGTCAATTCTGACACCATTCAATAATTGATTTTTTTGAAACTCATAACAGAATGATTACTTCGACCAAAGTTAATTAAATAAATTATAACATGTCATATTAGCCTAGAAAAGTATTTTAATTCATTAAAAGTCTAAAATTATATTTATTTTGGAATTTATAATATCAATTATTTTAATTTGTCACAATTAGGGTAATTAATGCATCATCATTGTGTCATAAATAAATTAAATTATTTGAAGTATAAAAATTATAAATAAAATATAATTATGTATTAACTCTTATTATCTTTCTAAATAATATTTAAAATCGAATTTATCTTATGTATAACCTTATATTAAAAATGTTTTAGTAAATAAACATTGATTTTAACTCTTTTAACTCTTCTTTGAATTAAATAATAATAAATGTCCTAATCTAATCCAAGTGGACCTAAATGATAATATTTCATTCCTAAGGATGTTTGTGGTCGAGATACACTTTTCCAATAAAATTAGGACATGTTCTAGGGTAATATTAATATCATTTTTACCCTTAATTACCCTATTTACTTTTAACCGTGGTAAATAAAAGTAAAAAGTTACTATTCACCAAAAATTATTTTCATCTCATTGAACCACATTTTACTTCTTTATATTAACCGTGTCTCTCGGATTTTCGAAATTCCATTCACAGAAGTGGTAAAATTATGTTTTATGAAAAATTCAATTTTTTTTAACTACCACTTAGTAGTTTCACTATTCATCAAAAATTGATGTTTTTCAGAACAATGCCAAAATTTTACCCTAAGATATAATTGATATTCCAAATTAAAAAATGATATCTATTTTACAAAATTCCAAAAATATAAGTTTCATTAATTAATTTTATAATTAATTCCTTCTGTCACAACAAATAGCGTGTTTTTAAGAAACAATATATATCAAAAGATTGACAATTGTTTTGGTCCAATTTCGAAGTGAAATTAATTATAATTAACACCATTGGATAGAATGGTAAAAATATATTATAATTATACTTTAAAACCACTCAAATTCATAATTTATCACCATTAATTTTTTTGATTAAAAAAGTTGTTTTTAATTAAAATTTTGTAATTTTCACTATTCATCAAAATATTAAAGTTATCCGAAAAGTACCAAAATTTCACCTAAGGCTAAATTCAATACTCCGACTCCAAAAATGAAGTCCATTTTGAAATATAAAATATATATAATTTCAAAAAGTAGGTATTACTATTCATAACGGCTAGTTTGATTGGTTGTGGTGTGTGTTATAACTCGAAGTTGCGTACAACACACGCTACTGTATTATTCAAAGTAAAGCGTACTATGGAAGCTTGGGATGTTTCATGTTAAATTTTTTGATGTCCCCATTTAGTCAAAATGATTAAAATATTGTATTTAAAAAGGGCTCACTATTAAAAGTTGGTAAAAGTGCAATACTGAAAATGAATTTGTTCTTACATTATGTCTAAGATACTCATAATATGGATTCTAAAATTATAAGGATTATATAAAGTTTAAAATTTAGTTAATACTATTCATAACCTCTTTTGAACGGCTTGTTTGGTAAGTCATGGTGTGGTTGAACTCGGTGTTGCGTGTAGTGCAAGTTATTGTATTATTTTGAAGAAATAACACACTATGAAATCTTGGGGTGTTACAAGAAAGATCATGTATGTGGTCTTCATTTTATAGTTTCATTTGGTGATTTTCATTTTTGGGTGCTCTTGTGTGGGTATCTATGGCCATTTTTTGTTGGTAATGGGCTTCATATAAGGGTCCCTATCTTGTTGGGTCCTGTGATGTTGTCAAGATATGACCAAGAGCATCTTTATTTTTGGCAGGGATATGATCCTGGCCCTAGGGAGACCACCATATTGGACCGGAATCCCCCAATTGTAATGCTTATTCTTTTTAAATCTAGTTTTCTATGTACTGTGGGATATTTCCATCAACCCTCTTGGATTGGATAATGGAAGCATAACTGCTCTGGAGTGACTAACTCATTTTTTGAGTGAGTCATACCATTCGGGGAAACCGTGTTGTGGGCTCAATTTCTCACATTTGTCGTTATGAAATTATATCTTGGCATGTTTGGAGGATATGGTCTAGAATCGATGTATGATCATCCATCATTTCTAGGATGTTTTCGGATATATATTTGGATGGAATGGGTATGAAGTCATATTCTGACGTTGGAGAAAAAGTTTGTACCTCCTCTTGTCCTCCATGAGTTTCCAGTAGGTACTAGAATTTCGCTTATACCGAGATAGATGAACGAGTCTTCCACCAATTGTCCTCTCTGGTTGCCATAGTATTGGATTGGTGGTCATTATATTCATAGTCAGGGATTTCCATCTACGTTCTTTCCACTGTATTTGTCTCATGGGCTTTCTATGCATCTATAGGAATTTTCCTCTACTCATATTTAGTTTCTACCCTATTTAGATGGAAGTCTTCTGGTGAATCAGGTGGTGTTTGTTCCTACGTATAGCCTGTTTCTGAACAATTTAGATTACATGATTGAAAGGTGTTAGCAGGTGTGTGTTCCTGCATGTAGTAGAGTGTCACCCTATTTGGATGGATGGATTCTTGTCGCCTGAAAGATATAATCATCTTGCAGTAGTTTTCCACTCTGTCTGCATGGTGGTATTGACAAGCATTAACAGGAATGTGCATGTGCTCATATTGTGCCACCCTATTTCCATGGTGGGAATGTGCAGAGAGTGTTGGGTCATAAGTATTCCCATTGAATACCACCACGTTAGTATAGAGGATCATTTACTCATGAACTAGGGTGATGTCATGTTCTTAATTATATATTCTCCTCCCTTGGTAGTGAGCATGAGGGCCTGAATCTCTTGGACATTGGCAGGTTCCCTCGGCATATGGTCTTCCTCGGTTGGAGGATGCCTGGTCATCCGTTGTCTGTGGCGATTCACTCTAATGAGGACCTATGAGTAGGACCCCTATTTAGTCGAGATGATGTTTTCGGCATTGTCTTCATCTACCTCCTTTAGATAATGGAAGTTCTCATTGTCACGTTTTAGGGACATGCTCCCAAAAATGTTCGAGATTACCCCTAGGGCTGCCTTTTTATGGCGTACTAGTAGGGGCTAAAGTGGTGGCAAGAGGACCTTTGAAGACTATATGGATTGTCTTGCATCCTCCAATGTGGGGAGATTACCATTTTAGTGTAACTCATTGATCAGTGTGTTTGATACACATCTTGAAGAAATTGGGTAGGTGAGGGGGTCTTTCTTTTCATTGGGTCCCCGACCGCCTACAGGATCCCTGAAGTGTCTGTCTTCATGGGTCGTTGGGATTTCATTTGGATCGAAGGTCACACTGTGGGAACCTAAAATATACATATATGACATAATGACCAAAAAACATCATCAAAATATCATTTCTTTAAACATATACACATATGGTTATTCAGCCCAGCCCCTTCCCCTCTTATTTTTTTATGGGGCGATGGAGCCTGAGTGGGGTAGAATTGCCACCATAATTAAGGATTCACATCGAGTTCACCATTTTTTTCTGCCTCCACGGTGGAATGTTTTCTAGGTACTGAGGCAAAAGAAATGGTCTGACACGTAGTATACTTTTGTTTTTCTTCATTTGTATAGAACCGCCACCTTGGTTAAGGATTCATGACAGGATCTCCATTTTTTCTACCATTGACGTGGTGCATGTTGCATGTACTGGGGCTAACAAAATGGTCTAACGTGTAGTATCCTTTTGTCTTTTATCATTTGTGTAGAATGAACACCTTGGTTAAATATTGACTTTGGGTTCAACATTTTTGATTCACCTCCAAGGTGGTGCGTTTTGCACATACTGGGCTAAACAAAATTGTCTAACATGAAGTATCCTTTTGTCTTTTATCATTGGGGTAGAACCAACACCATGTCTAGGAATTCATGTCATGTTCACCATTTTTGTTCCTTCTCCGAGGTTGTTCATTTTGGGAAGACTAGGGAGAACAAAATGGCCAATGAGAAATGTCCTTTTGTCTTTTATCATTTGGTTAGAACGGTTACCTTAGTTAAGGATTCATGTCGGGTTCACCATTTTTGTTCCACCTCCGATGTGGCGCAATTTTTGGAGGTGTGGAAATGGAACGACTAGGATTTTCAACCATCCCTTTTTCTATAGAGACGGGTTCTCATCAAATTCACCATTCCATTACTTTCAACCCATTCAACGTCATTATCCTTTAATAGAGGTTGAATTAACCCTATGAGAACAATTTTCCCAATGACCTATTATGTGGGGGTCAAGAACTTGAACAATAAATTATTCTAAGATATAACTTCATCGAATGGTCTCCAACAGTTTTATTCATGGAGCTACGAACACCCAATAGTCGTGGTATCCATGATTCTGGACCTGCTTCCCAAAGGCAAGCACTTATTGACCGATCATTCAACCAACGAAAATTAATGACTCCATTGGTTGAGAGGATGGGAGGTTAGGCTCACCGCATCCATTCGGGGGATGATTTTTTCATGATTGAGGACTCTCTTATAGATTTAAGCTGTGTTCATATGATCATGAATCCTTGGTTTATTCTCGAAGAGTGTGTCCATGGGATACCCTTGGTTTTCTAGTTCGTCGTAGGTATGCATGTATTTTGTTCTATGAATGTGATGCTAACTTGAGATATATAATAAGGCACTCTAGAGTTATTCGTCATCTAGGGGGACGGAAGGTGATGATGTTGTGATCAGAACCATACAAAAGGATTCCTATGTATCCTAGGGGGTGGAATAATTACCCATATTGTTTGGATTTTGTGGGGATTACACGTCGAAGCTGCCCATTCAAAGGACCTGATTGGGTGGATGCTTTTGGATGGCCAGCCATTTGATCTCTATCCTCTTGGGAGGCATCCTACATATCCCGATTTGATCAGGAATAAGAGTTCTAAATTTTTATATTGTGTGGGTATTATGCACGGAACATTCCCATTTGAGGGTACATAATTGGGTGGAACCTTTAGGATGGTCTCCCAATTCATCTTGGGCCTTCTGGTAGGCATCCTAAATATCTTGTTTAAACCTGGAATTAGAGTTCACGTAGTTCAAAATCATGAATATGTTGTAATTACCACAAACCATTAAGCCCACATGATTCATGATCTGTGTGAGAAACATGAGGATTAGAAAGATTCAACAATGTACATGCTTCCTCCCCAGT
Source organism: Viscum album (assembly GCA_963277665.1). Lineage (NCBI taxonomy): Eukaryota > Viridiplantae > Streptophyta > Magnoliopsida > Santalales > Viscaceae > Viscum > Viscum album. Next base: position 1,214,202,939 of record OY728130.1, read on the forward strand.
TGTTAGAGTAGGGGGTGCCCACGGCGGAAGAGTCCAGGGAGACTGTGGGTGATGGAGCGAAGTAATGAACCATTCAATGTGAAATGACATTGAAGGTCATGAGGCCCTGCCTCGGATGATTGGTTATATACCTCAGTGGAAGGTCCCCAGAGCGTCATGTGGTGTATATTATAGATTAATGTCAATTATATTGGATGATGGAATCACAATTTATTATCTTATAGATGGGACTATATGGGGTCTTGCAGTTTAGGGTCATTCGGTGAGGACCACTTGTTATAGAAACCATGATTAACAATAGGAAAGTCATGTTTGGGTATTCCCAAGTGCCTAGAACCTAAAAAGGATGGAATGTAAAAACCACGATTCTAGAGGGTCTCAGATTAAGAGAAATGATATGATGCATGGATGCCATTGAGGAATACAGAGTTAAGAATGGACTCTCCTAAGGATGAATTTTACTATGGTTGATGATCGTTTTTGTGGGAAACCTATACAGAGCCACTGGGGCATGATGTGCATAGTCATATAGAGGTGTTCTGAAGAAACTAGCCTTCATTTTCTGATGGATGGGAATGTTTTTGAAGATCCAAAATCACCCAGTATACGACTATTTAATGTCATATAGGTAGGAAAATGGCAGCACAATTTAACATCATAAGGATAGGAGTAGTACCATATAGTTTAATGTTGCGTGGTAAGGAAGATAAATCCTAGTTTATTTTCATAAATTTTGAACCATTTGTTGTAGGATCCATTATTAATAAAAAGATAATGTGGATGGGATATTCTGACATGCCTCGAACATGAGATGTTAGGAATGTGTAAACTGTGACTTTAGGGATTCTCGGATCAGGAGAAATGATATGGGTCATGGAAGCCATTGAGGAGTACATAGGTAGGAAAGGACTCTACTATTGACGAATTTTCCTTTGATTGACGGTTATTATTATAGTCTTTATATATAGATCTACCAAGGCATGATGTGAATTATCAAACAAAGGTTTCTATAGGACACTGGCCTTCAGCCTCTGATGGCCATAAAGTTCTAAGAGGATCCAGAATCACTAGATATACAATATTTGATGGATGAAAATAATGTATTCAAGAAGTTAAGAAACACCCATGCTATTATTGTCAAGGGTTTTCTATGTCAACCAGGTATAAGAATCGAGTCAAAGGGATTTTTGGGAGGTTTATGATGAATGTATCTTCTAATGGTATTTAAGGGACAAATGTTTGGGAGGCATAAAGGTGGAATGGAGATTGTAGTCGACCCCACCCGAATATTTCGTGGTGGATCTCTCCATTATTTATTATGTTCAGTGATGGATGTGATGGGATATGCCTGGAGGGATAGGACCGTAGGTGAGCAGTGAACCCAAGTGGGGGTGTGGGGGCATAGCCTCGTGGTACGGACAAGTGGGCATGAACTATTTTCTACCTAGGGAATCTTCATAAGAGATGGCCACGTATGAGCTAGCCACTTATAATGGTACGCAGAAGAGTTTTTTGTATATGATGGTATATGGAGGAGCCTACCACGAAATGTCTTCCACATAGGGGGCTCACGTACTGTCTTTCGCACATGGTCATCTATGAACCATGTTCATCATATGGGAATCCACATATTGTTTTCCACATATGGGAATCTAAAAACTGTTTTTATAATATTTTTTTATTGGTTCACTGTTTGGTTGTGAAGGGTCTTCCAAATATGGTTCGTAGGGAGGACTTCCGCAAACTGCTTTCTGCATATGGTTTGTGGGATGGATCCCGTGAACTATTTTTAATGCAGGACGGAGTCCCGCAAACTTCTTCGGTTTCAAAATAAATTTCTCTTACACCCTCTACATTCTTCATCCAATTTTATTCTCTCCTAAATCCCTCTCTCCTTTATTCTTGGTTTTTGTTCCCCTGGTAGTGCTTTAATAGAGTGATAGAGAATCTATATCTGTGGTTTGCATGACACCTTCTGTAGAAGAATGGAGATATATATTTACCTGTGAAATACTCAGTCAACTGGGGTTTGTAGAGGATGCGGTACGTAGTCGAATTCTTATCCTTTGTGAACCACATTGTTTGTAGGGATGGTGTATAGGGCGTATCACTTCTAGATTCTTTTCGGTTAATGCAATTCGTAGAGCCTTCAGTTCACATACGGAAATTCACCATGAACTGCTTCATTCGCCAACCAATACCAAATGGTCCACCATGTCATAGTCCTTACATGTATCGGTGGTTCTAATATTCTGACTTCAGAAAAACCTTTCCCTTTAGTCCATACACGGTCATGCCAAATTCCATTTAAAAAGTTTATTTCCTCCAATTTCTTCTCAAATTTTCCATCCAACATTTATATCCTTGGTTCTCCCAATCTTTTGGGAGTAATTTCCTTCCCTTTGATAAAATTTTGGGACCCTACAATTATAATTTCATAACCTAATTAAAACCATTGTACATGATATTAATGGATTTTAAATTAAAAGGAAGACGACGTTAAAGGGATTTTTAGTCTCTCTTTTATTTTTATGAGTCTTATTATTTATTAACCACTCATTTATTTTCTATGATGTGTATCTTTCCCATTGAGATGTTACATAATTAATTTAATTTAATCAATTATACTCCAAATTTAAATTTATGGTATTGTTTCATGGGGATCAAGATTCATAATTGAATTAAATAGCAAGAGATTTCTTTGCAATTTATATTCTATTGAGACATATTTTTTTATTATACACCAATTAACTTTAATTTATTGTATATAGTTATCCCTTTTCATTTAATATCATGACTCACTCGTATTTCGGATCATTTTATTTTTCAATTTGAAATATCTCATGTAAGGGGTTTGACATGAAAATTAACAAGTGGTAATAGTTATCTTTGTAATCTCATTTTCTATTATGATTGATATAATTTTATTAAAACATTTACATACTAATGACTATTTTCCATTATAAATTATATTTATTTTAAATATCAATACTCTTACATGATGTGTATATTTATTTTATAAAACATATACCATTTTTTCATATTGTTCACACTAGGAAATATATTTTATTAGCTAGAGAAATATTGATAAATATGTATCTTTTACTTAATATGGATATTTGAAAATGCTCATTGTTCATGAATTAAATCAACTACTAGGTATATGTTGAGTTATTTAGATAGTTATTACATTAGTAGGACATGGTTATATACATCCAATAAATGTATGAGTACTCTCATGAGATGAATCTTTTGGAAAATCAGATGGGTTTTCTCCCAGTATGTCATTCTCCTTCTTATGAATGATGTTGATGGTAAAGGTATCATGTACCTATGGATCATGGCTCCCAATAATCATTAATTTACTTCCTTTTGATTCAATTATTATTTATCCATGATATTTTATCATTCAAATTTTCTATGAATACAGTTTATTCATATTTTATTAATTAAATGGCATATTTTTTAGTTACTTACCATACGAAATAGATTTTTACTGATTTGATTTCAAAAATTGAATGTTTTATAAGTTATTTAACTTGAAATATTATTATATTAATTGATTCATTACTACTTATGTTGTTCTTCCACTTATCAAGCATTTGTTCTCACCATTATTTTGCATCCTTTCCCCAAGATTTAAAGAAGATATATTTGAATGTGATTTCAATGATTTTGTTTGTTTATTTTTATTTTTTATAATGTTCTATTTTATATTTCACAGTGTAATATGGGTATAATGTATGTAATATTCTTTTCCAAAATTGTTATATTGATCAATTCAATAGGATTTTATTCCTCAAAAACATTCCAATTTAATAATATATAGCACTAGATATGGGTTTCTAGGGTTGGTTCATTAAATGACAATCCAACAGCCATAAAATAATTGTAACATTAAATAATAATATTTTAGTAGTATATCATGGTTCAATTAAAATTGTGGTTGTTAATATTGTAAGCTATCAAATAAATTAAATTAGTTTGAAGAAAAATGTGTCATAAAATCTCATGGTGTAATATTCTACACCATAAAAATTAATTTTTCTCTAAAAATTGTATCACTTTGATAAAAAAATGAGTATATATGTATTTTTCACACCCTTGGATTACAATATAGATTATAAAAATTAAAAATTCAACTAAATAATATTAACCATGCTAGTGGACTTTTTCCATATCACTTTGTCTCTATAATAAAATATTTCTACAACTTTTTCTTCAAAAGAAAGTTCATTCTCTAGAGGCATGACCTCAGTGTTCAATAAAAGTGAATGGTTAGGTATGAACATCTTCATGGTAGATTCATGTAAAATGTCATGAACTTGAAAGTGGTTTGGTGGGAGTTACATGTGATAAACTTCAATCCCAAATTTTTCAAGAATATCATAGAGTACAATATACCTAAGGAAACCCTTCAATTTATAACACATTATTTAATTATTTATACATAAAATTACACATAATATAACCTAAAATATTGAGAATTTGAGTTTCTTTGAGAATTAGGTACAAAACATATCAATTTAAAATGAGTAAAACATTATCATTGCTGAAAAAAATTCATTAGTTGATCATAATATTCTATTGAACTTAAAACTACATGGGATGACCTAATGACATATATAAGAAAGGTGTGAGATATAAAGAGCAGTAAAGGAATAAATATGTAATAATATGAATAAAATTAATTAACTTTAGACAATAGGAATAAAAATGGTGCATAAAAGGAGTAATAATCATAACAATGAACAATGAGGCATTATATAGCATGATAATCATAATGGAGACATGGGAAATGTTTAAATAACTTAAAACACTGCATCATAAACATTGTTCAAGGAAAAATTCCATGACATCATGAAGGAAAATTTCCCATAAAGGAATCATAGTTACTCTCTATCCCAAAATGATATCTCATAAGACTAAAAATTACATAGTGCATTGGAGCACTATATAATTCTCAGTGCACTAGTCACTTTCATTTCATTATCATGCTTAAGTGTACCACATAGATCATAAAACATTGATTCCTTCATCATCATATATTATTCAATAATATATAATTATAGAATATATACATTTTTTCAATGTTAAAAAATTAAAAGTGTATAATGGTGGACACCATTGATTGGAAATAGGTATGGTATTCAATTCACAAGTTTTTTGGAATATTATGTCACTGTGAAATTTTTCCATCACAACAGTGTCACATAACAATTCATAAAATGTGTAGATGAGAGATAAAGTGGTATAAAATAATTTATAAATAAAATGGGAATTTATAGGGTACTGAAAATAAATATACAAAAATTATAATTGTAAATATAAGTCATTGTAAAATTAATAAATCATAAATAAAGATGATAATGAGTGGACCCCTTACTAAATTTCAGCATGGTAACATGTGCTTGTATAGGTTTATAGGAGGGCTTAATAACAGTGAATAGGTTGTCTGATCATTTATAAATCAAATTTAAATTAAGAGGGATATGTAAGAACATAACCCAATTGTAACACCCCAAGCTTCCACGGTACTTTTCCCTTCGAATAATGCGATAGCGTGTGTTGTACGCAACCTCGAGTTCTAACACACACCACAACTAATTAAACTAGCCATTGTGAATAGTAATACCTACTTTTTGAAATCATATATATTTTATATTTTAAAATGGACTTCATTTTTGGATTCTGAATATTGAAATTATCCAAGGGTGAAATTTTGGTACTTTTCGGATAACTTTTATATTTTGATGAATAGTGAAAATTACTAAATTTTAATTAAAATCAACTTTTTTAATCAAAATAATTAATATTGATAAATTATGAATTTGAGTGGTTTTAAAGTATATTTAGAATATATTTTTACCATTTAATTTAATGTTTGTCATTGGACATAATTTCACAATTATACCAGACATAAACAAGTGTCAATCTTTTGATAGTTATTATCTCTTAAAAACACGCTTTTTATTTTAACAACGGGAATTAATTTTAAATTAATTTCTTCCACTTCTGTGTTTTGAATTTGGAAAAATGGATTACATATTTGGAATCAGGATGTCCAAATTATGTAAATAGGTAACTTTTATTTTTACTCATTTTGAATAATTACTGCGGTAAATATTTTATTTACCATGGTTAAAGGGTAAATCCGGTAAATAAGGGTTAAAAAATAATATTATAATAATACAAAATTACCCTAAAACGTGTCCTAACCTTATTGGTGGACACATACCCGACCATGGGCATCCTTGCGTCGATTTGGGGACCCCTTAGAGCCATTTGTATGTGGTAGGGACACATTATATTAATAAAGTTAAAATAAAAATAAAAATGGAATAAGCTTACATCTTTTAGAAAAACAATTTTTACATAGGGTTATACATGTTGGATTTTCGATTATAAATATTCATTAGAAATCTAAAAATATTTCCTACATAATGATATTTTATTTATAATTTTTAGACATAAATAATTTAAATTATTAATGACACAATAATGATGCAATGTTTACCTCATTAATAAATCATTTAAATAAATAAGATTATAATGATTAAAATATTATATAAAACATGTCCAATTCTTATTGGTTGATGTTATTTAGAAAATGAGTCATCTTATCTTCGACCTCAATGATTTTTGGACCATTATAAACCGAATATAATTATATTATAAAGTAATACTTTCACTCTTTCCTAAAGAGCCCCTCCTCTCCCTTATAAAAGGAGACCACTTCTACTCATTCCTCACACCTCTCAAGACACTTGGCTCGTCCAAACCCTGCCCAAATACTCTCCCAACTTCCCTCACTACAACCTAGAGGCCTTAGTTTGATCAGAAAGCCAACCTAAGGAGCCCTTTTGATCAAATCAAAAGGAAGAACCCGAAGAAGAGGTAATGTTTTCACCACCCTTTTCCAAGTTCATTTCTTCTTCCACTTCTTCTTCCTTTGTTGTTACCATTCTAAAATAATAACTCCAGTATATCACATATACTGTGATGTTATTATAAATATGGTACAACCATATTCAGTATTCTATCCACCCTTTCAATAACATGTCACCATACGTGCGTACGTACGGCTTACCGTCTCCACGTCGTGGTGTAATTGTTATTCAATATAATATTATTTGGATGGGTATAATAATGATGTTTAACTCAGGTAAATAATAAATATAACATGTTAATTATTCTGTATATATTATATACCATCCATTTATATATTATTTTAATATCAAAAGAATGATATTGTCGCTCGTGCGTACGTACGGACTACCGTCTCCACGAACGCGATGAGATTCATTCTCCATCGTATTCATTCAAGTCTTATCCTCATTTTAGGGTTAAAAATAATGTTAATATCATTCTGATTATGAATTAGATATAATCTATCCATTATAAACATGTCTTATGTAACCAAACATTTAAGAAGAACGAATCGATTATCACCCGAAACGACGATAATACTAAGATATTATTAATAAATCAATGTTAAAAGATCATATATGATATCATATTAATGTATATGATTCTTGTTTAATTTAATAATAATTATTTCACCATTATACAGGAGGTTAACCTACCCCAACCAATGAAAAGTACAAGGTAAGGATTTATTTCGCAATCTCTTCATTATCCGAGGTTGTTTATACATAATTATCTACTAGGACCTCGTTATCATCCACGTCCATGTTTCTTCAAAATGTATTTCAAAACATTTTTAATATTTAAAAGAATATGGGTTAATGTCATTTATACCCTTGTTTGACTTTTTACAAGAGGTTTATAAGGGAATCTTTTTGTCGTTTTCCAAACAAGGTTCTTTTTAACCTTTTCGACAGAATTAAGATAAGAATGTTTTTTTAACTTATACGGCGGGTGCGGTTATTTTCCGCCGTTATAAAATCGTCAAAGCTTCCCTTACAAGCTTATAAGAATATTTTCAAAGAAAATGTTTTATTTTATAAATATATGTCTCCTAAATGATTTCAAAATAGAAAGAGATATTTCTTTAAAAAGAGTTTTGATTTCATCTATGTCAACATCCTTTAATGGATTTTACGCTTATTTGAGGATGATATATTATGATACAAAACTTTTATATTGTATTTAAGGTTTTGTGATATGTTTGACTGTGGATGTGCTATTTTTTTATATACCATTCATGGTTTATGGTGAAAGTATTGACATTTCGTATGCTAGTTTTAATACGAATGTTTATGTTATGTTTAAACCTTTTCATATTGGAATGCATTGGGCTTAATATGTGACGGGTGGAGACCGCTATAGCTCCTCGATGCATCGGTAGGTCTCATGAGACAAACTAGTGTCTTGGCACAAGGCCTTGGAAAAATCTTATTTGTAGTCTTGGCACGAGGCCTTGGCTATGTGGTTATGATAGTCTGGCATTATGCATTCCATCATTATGAAAGTGGTTATTGATATTTCATGTGATTATTCGATTAGTAGAATATCCATGTGAATAAGTAAATGGCATTATTTCATTTTATTAATGCCATACTATGTTGAAGTTAAAGTTTAAAAGGATTTTGTTTTAGTTATACATTGCCTTAAATGTTTATTCCTATTTATGAAAGTTTCCGCTATATTGTTATCCTTACTGGGCATTTGAGCTCACCCCTTTTCTATGTTTTATTTTCCCAGGATTTGAAGAAGTAAATTATGAATGACTTGCAGGGATATTATGAGGGGTTAATAGTGTGGACTATGGAGACAATATGTTGTTGTAGTAGTTTTTTTTTATTTTGATGATGTAATGTAAAACTTATGAATATATCTAGTGTTTCCAAGGCTACTAAACCAATCGGTCTTTCGAGTTTTGATCTTTCTTGTGATCATTCCAATGTTATGTAATTAAGGCACCGACTCTGGGTAACTGGCGTCGGGGCGTTACAGTTGGTATCAGAGGAATTTTAGTACAAACCTTGGAAGCTAGATTTAGATAAACTCTTATTAGAGCACGTAGACCTCAGATGAACTTTGAGGATTAGTATAGAAGAACTCCCTATAATTTTGGTATTGTAGAGATTTTGTGAGTTTTCCGAGCAATACATCCCTGTCTGGATATGAGCAGGTAGAGGTGGCTCTGGTACAGATGTACCTAGGGGTAAAACCCGAAAACACCGCTTTGAGCTAGACTCGAACGGGAACTGGTGCACAACAACGGGCCTTGCTGCACTCTTGGTTACAACACTCCCGGGGGATATGCTTAGGATAACACTCATTTTCTTTACAAATCATTATGAAGGGTTTATGAGTATATACTTCCTCCGAGAAAACATTTTTATGATTATGGATTATATCCATAAATAGTTCAATTTATGTTAAGTGTTTTATAAGTATGGGATTATGTATTTTGATTCATAAACTGATCTAGTTTATGCCATTGTTTAGAAATGGCGCCTAGTAGAAGAAATGGAAACCGTATCAATGCACGCACTCCATGTAGGGATTTCCCTCCTGCTCAAGATAATTATTGTGGGACTGGTGATACAACTGGTGCCGATCAGCTAATCACCATACTGGGACAACTTACTCAGGTTATGAATAATAACCTTACCCGTATGGAGAACCCTGATCCACAGCGTGGAGGATCAATGTTAGATCGATTCATGAGGCAACAACCACCAACGTTCAATGGGAGTACAAATCCCTTAGTAGCTGAGCAATGGATAAATTCCCTAGAAAAAATATTTCAGGCTTTGGGGAGCAATGAAAGGGAAAAAGTTATCATGACAGTTTACCGCCTCACTGGAGATGCTGATCAATGGTGGTCATTGATTCAAAACATGAAGGAAGATGATGAAGTATCAAATATGGAATGGAGGGAGTTCAAAGATATTTTTTTAGAAAAATACTTCCCTCGTGACCATCGAGCAGATATGGAAAGGCAATTTCTAAGTCTGAGACAGAAGGAGGATGAGAATGTCACAAAGTATGAGGCTAACTTTACAAGGTTAGCAAGGTACGCTGGTGATTATATACGTAACCAAAGAAGTAAGATTTATCGTTTCTTTTATGGGTTAAAACCATTTCTCCGTCGAGCATTAGTCTCACAATCCTTTTCATCGTACGAAGACATTGTATCATGTGCTATCAAAACCAAAAAGGAATTCTCTAAGTCTTATGACTTTAAATCAAAGCAAGAGAAGAAGAGGCCTGCTAATCAATCTGGGAATGGAAATAAGGGGAAGAAGGGAAAGGTTGAATATCCATCCTGTGGTAAATGCGGGAAGAAACACCCTGGTACTTGCTTGAAGGGAATGGGAGTCTGTTACAAGTTTGGTGAAAAAGGCCACCAAGCTCGTGATTGCAAGGGTAAGAAAGAAGCCACCAACGTTCAGTGCTACAATTGCAGGGAGATGGGGCATTATGCAAATGAATGTCCTAAGCGTCAGGAGAACATACCTCAGAAAAGGCCAAGGGATCAAGGCCAGGCTTATGCTATCACTACTGCTGAGGTAGAAGCTCTGAAAGGCGTGGTGGCAGGTAATTTAATGGTTTCCTCAAGTTTAGAAAATGAATTATTTGACTCTGGATCGTCGCATTGTTTCATATCTTCCCAGTTTTCTAAGAAATTTAGATATTTCCAATTTCATTTAATAAGGGAGTTGTCGGTTAAAACTCCTAAGGGAAGTATCATTGCAACAATGTTTTGTGAATCAGTCCCCATTAGAGCACATAAATTTTCTTTATCTGCTGATATCATCGTCATACCTATGATTGAGTTTGATATAATCCTCGGTATGGACTAGCTTTCGGACTATGATGTGAAGATTTATTGTAAGAAGAAAGAGGTTACGATTCTTGATGATAATGATAAGGAACACCTTATTTTTAGAGAAGAATCGTCACCACCCAATTCTTATTTAGATCCACCCCCAGTAGCTTAACTTAATTCAATTATTGGGGAGGAAGAGAATGAAATAACTGTCGGTGAGGAAAGGAATGTTCAAATAGAGGATGTACCTGTTGTGAAATAGTTTTTTGATGTATTTCCGGAAGATTTACCTGGACATCCTCCAGAACGAGAAGTTGAGTTTTCCATTGATTTGATTCCTGGATCAAGGCCTATATCGAAGACCGCTTATAGAATGGCCACTATAGAGTTAGTCGAACTAAATAAAAAACTAGAGGAATTGAGTAATAAGGGATTTATTCGCCCTAGTGTTTCTTCATGGGGTGCCCCTGTTCTTTTTGTTAAAAAGAAAGATGGATCTATGAGGTTATGTATCGACTACAGGGAGAACAATGCTATAACGATAAAGAACAAGTATCCCCTACCTCGTATTGATGATTTATTTGACCAACTGCAAGGAGCTCAATACTTTTCAAAGATTGACCTTCGATCTGGATACCATCAGTTGTGTGTGAAGAAGGAAGACATTCCGAAAACAGCATTTCGAACCAGGTACGGGCATTACGAGTTTACCGTAATACCGTTTGGATTGACTAATGCACCCTCTGTATTCATGGATCTGATGAATAGAGTTTTCAAGGAGTATCTCGATGAATTTGTGGTGGTATTTATTGATGATATCTTGGTATACTCCAAAACCTACGAAGATCATGAAAATCACTTGCGCATTATCTTGAAGACTCTGAGGAGGCATGAATTATATGGGAAGTTTAGCAAGTGTGAATTCTGACTTCAGGATATTTCTTTTCTTGGCCATATTGTCTCTAAAGATGGAATCTCTGTTGATCCGTCTAAGAACAAGGCAATCCAAGAATGGCCAACACCTATGAGTATAACTGAGGTACGTAGTTTTATTGGTTTGTCAGCTTATTATCGACGTTTCGTCCAGAATTTTTCCCGATTGGCTAACCCATTAATGAAGCTCACACGTAAAGGGGTTAAATTTGTTTGGACAAAAGAGTGTGAATAATGTTTTGATGAAATAAAGAAAAGATTAGTCAATGCTCCTATATTGACTCTACCATCGGGGAATGATGGGTTCGTTATTTATAGTGATTCATCAAAGAAAGGACTTGGCTGTGTCCTTATGCAGAATGATAGAGTTATTGCCTATGCATCACGACCCTTGAAAATTCATGAACAAAACTATCCTACTCATGATCTTGAGTTAGCAGTTGTGATCTTTGATTTGAAGATATGGAGACACTACCTCTATGGTGAAAAATGTGAGATTTATACTGATCATAAGAGTTTGAAGTATATTTTCTCCCAAAAAGAACTCAACATGAGGCAAAGGAGATGGCTTGAATTACTCAAGGATTATGATTGTACGATACACTACCACCCGGGGAAGGCAAACAAGGTGGAAGATGCTTTGAGTAGAAAAGACCATGGAGTTTTGAACAATATGAGAATTGAAAGGGATCCAATTTTCATGGATCTAGTGAAGATGGACATGAGAATAACCAGGGAAGGTGAAACATCAATTCTTTTTCAAATGGTTGCCAAACCATCTTTACTAGAAAGGATTAAGAGTTCTCATACCGATGATGAAGAATTTCAGAAGAAGATTAAAGCTGTGAATGATGGGAGATTGAGAGACTTTGTGTATGAAGATGGAATTTTGAAATTCGGGAAGAGACTTTGTGTTCCCGATATACCTGATCTGAAAAGGGAATTGCTAGATGATGCTCATAGTTCCAATTTCTCTATACACCCTGGGAGCACCAAAATGTATAGAGATTTGAAGGAACATTTTTGGTGGGACAACATGAAGAGGGAGATTGGTGATTTTGTGTCAAGATGTATGGTTTGTCAACAAGTGAAAGCTGGAAGGCAACAGCCTGGAGGAGTCATGCAACCTCTTCCCATACCGGAGTGGAAATGGGACAATATTACGATGGACTTTGTCATGGGGCTACCAAAGACTCCTAGAATGAACGATGAAATATGGGTTATTGTTGATCGTCTTACCAAGTAAGCACATTTTCTTTCTATAAGAGAAGATCTACCCCTCGAACGTCTAGCAAGACTATACATTAATGAAGTTGTGAGACTTCATGGAGTACCCCTATCGCTTGTTTCTGATCGTGATCCCCGTTTTACTTCAAGATTTTGGAAAAGTCTTCAGAAATCTCTGGATACTGAACTTCATTTGAGCACTGCTTACCACCCTCAAACAGATGGACAATCAGAACGGACTATTCAAACCCTAGAAGACATGTTGATATCTTGCTCACTTGACTTTCAGGGTATGTGGGATCAATATTTACCACTGGTAGAATTTTCCTATAACAATAGCTTCCATTCGAGTATTCAGATGGCACCATATGAAGCGTTATACGGAAAGAGATGTCTTACACCAACCTGTTTGGATGCGGTTGGTGAAAGAAAACTTGTAGGCCCAGAACTGGTGGAGGAAACGGTGGAAAAGGTGAAGGTAATCCAAAATCACATCAAAGTAGCTCAAAGTAGGCAGAAGAGCTATGCCGATAATCGAAGGAAGGATTTGGAATTTCAAGTCGGTGATCATGTTTTTTTGAAGGTATCAAATGGAAGGGAGTCATACGTTTTGGTAAGAAAGGTAAATTGAGTCCCAGGTACATCGGACCTGTCGAAATTCTAGAACGAATTGGGGCTGTAGCTTACCGATTGGCAATGCCGCCAAGTCTCTCCAAAGTTCACGATGTGTTCCACGTATCTCTGTTGAGAAAATACATGCCTGACCCAACGCATGTACTCACCTATGAGGAATTAGAACTGGAACCCGATCTGTCTTATTGTGAAGAGCCTGTCAGGATTCTTGATACAAGAGAACAAGTACTGAGAAACCGGACGACGCGTCTGGTAAAAGTTTTGTGGAGAAATAATAAAATGGAAGAGGCAACGTGGGAACCCGAGGAACTTATGATGAAGAACCACCCAAGTCTTTTTATGCAGTAATACCCTAGAAATTGCGAGGACGCAATTATTTGAAGGAGGGGAGAATGTAACACCCCAAGCTTCCACGGTACGTTTCCCTTCGAATAATGCGATAGCGTGTGTTGTACGCAACCTCGAGTTCTAACAGACACCACAACTAATTAAACTAGCCATTGTGAATAGTAATACCTACTTTTTGAAATCATGTATATTTTATATTTCAAAATGGACTTCATTTTTGGATTCGGAATATTGAAATTAGCCTAGGGTGAAATTTTGGTACTTTTCGGATAACTTTTATATTTTGATGAATAGTGAAAATTACTAAATTTTAATTAAAATCAACTTTTTTAATAAAAATAATTAATATTGATAAATTATGAATTTGAGTGGTTTTAAAGTATATTTCGAATATCTTTTTACCATTTAATTTAATGTTTGTCATTGGACATAATTTCACAATTAAACCAGACATAAACAAGTGTCAATCTTTTGATAGTTATTATCTCTTAAAAACACGCTTTTTATTTTAACAACGGGAATTAATTTTAAATTAATTTATGCCACTTCTGTGTTTTGAATTTGGAAAAATGGATTACATATTTGGAATCAGGATGTCCAAATTATGTAAATAGGTAACTTTTATTTTTACACATTTTGAATAATTACTGCGGTAAATATTTTATTTACCATGGTTAAAGGGTAAATCCGGTAAATAAGAGTTAACAAATAATATTATAATAATACAAAAATACCCTAAAACGTGTCCTAAACTTATTGGTGGACACATACCCGACCATGGGCATCCTTGGGTCTATTTGGGGACCCCTTAGAGCCACTTGTATGTGGTAGGGACACATTATATTAATAAAGTTAAAATAAAATTAAAAATGGAATAACCTTACATCTTTTAGAAAAACAATTTTTACATAGGGTTATACATGTTGGATTTTCGATTATAAATATTCATTAGAAAGCTAATAAGATTTAATAAATAATGATATTTTATTTATAATTTTTAGACATAAATAATTTAAATTATTAATGACACAATAATGATGCAATGTTTACCTCATTAATAAATCATTTAAATAAATAAGATTATAATGATTAAAATATTATCTAAATACTGTCCAATTCTAATTGGATTATGTTATTTAGAAAATGAGTCATCTTATCTTCGACCTCAATGATTTTTGGACCATTATAAACTGAATATAATTATATTATAAAGTAATACTTTCACTCTTTCCTAAAGAGCCCCTCCTCTCCCTTATAAAAGGAGACCACTTCTACTCATTCCTCACACCTCTCAAGCCACTTGGCTCGTCCAAACCCTGCCCAAATACTCTCCCAACTTCCCTCAATAAAACCTAGAGGCCTTAGTTTGATCAGAAAGCCAACCTACGGAGCCCTTTTGATCAAATCAAAAGGAAGAACCCGAAGAAGAGGTAATGTTTTCACCACCCTTTTCCAAGTTCATTTCTTCTTCCACTTCTTCTTCCTTTGTTGTTACCATTCTAAAATAATAACTCCAGTATCTCACATATACTGTGATATTATTATAAATATGGTACAACCATATTCAGTATTCTATCCACCCTTTGAATAACATGTCACCATACGTGCGTACGTACGGCTTACCGTCTCCACGTCGTGGTGTAATTGTTATTCAATATAATATTATTTGGATGGGTAAAATAATGATGTTTAACTCAGGTAAAAAATAAATATAACATGTTAATGATTCTGTATATATGATATACCATCCATTTATATATTATTTTAATATCAAATGAATGATATTGTCGCTCGTGCGTATGTACGGACTACCGTCTCCACGAACGCGATGAGATTCATTCTCCATCGTATCCATTCAAGTCTTATCCTCATTTTAGGGTTAAAAATAATGTTAATATCATTCTGATTATGAATAAGAGATAATCTATCCATTAAAAACATGTCTTACGTAACCAAACATTTAAGAAGAACGAATCGATTATCACCCGAAACGACGATAATACTAAGATATTATTAATAAAGCAATGTTAAAAGATCATATATGATATCATATTAATGTATATGATTCTTGTATAATTTAATAATAATTATTTCACCATTATACAGGAGTTTAACCTACCCCAACCAAGGAAAAGTACAAGGTAAGGATTTATTTCGCAATCTCTTCATTATCCGAGGTTGTTTATACATAATTATCTACTGGGACCTCGTTATCATCCACGTCCATGTTTCTTCAAAATGTATTTCAAAACATTTTTAATATTTAAAAGAATATGGGTTAAAGTCATTTATACCCTTGTTTGACTTTTTATAAGAGGTTTATAAGGGAATCTTTCCGTCATTTTCCAAACAAGGTTCTTTTTAACCTTTTCGACAGAATTAAGATAAGAATGTTTTTTTAACATATACGGCGGGTGCGGTTATTTTCCGCCGTTATAAAATTGTCAAAGCTTCCCTTACAAGCTTATAAGAATATTTTCAAAGAAAATGTTTTATTTTATAAATATATGTCTCCTAAATGATTTAAAAATAGAAAGAGATATTTCTTTAAAAAGAATTTTGATTTCATCTATGTCAACATCCTTTAATGGATTTTACGCTTATTTGAGGATGATATATTATGATACAAAACTTTTATATTGTATTGAAGGTTTTGTGATATGTTTGACTTTGGATGTGCTATTTTTTTATATACCATTCATGGTTTATAGTGAAAGTATTGACATTTCGTATACTAGTTTTAATACGAATGTTTATGTTATGTTTAAACCTTTTCATATGGGAATTCATTGGACTTAATATGTGACGGGTGGAGCCCGCTATAGCTCCTCGATGCATCGGTAGGTATCATGAGACAAACTAGTGTCTTGGCACAAGGCCTTGGAAAAATCTTATTTGTAGTCTGGCACGAGGCCTTGGCTATGTGGTTATGATAGTCTGGCATTATGCATTCCATCATTATGAAAGTGGTTATCGATATTGCATGTGATTATTCTATTAGTAGAATATCCATGAGAATAAGTAAATGGCATTATTTCATTTTATTTATGCCATACTATTTTGAAGTTAAAGTTTAAAAGGCTTTTGTTTTAGTTATACATTGCCTTAAATGTTTGTTCTTATTTATGAAAGTTTCCGCTATATTGTTATCCTTACTGGGCATTTGAGCTCACCCTTTTTCTATGTTTTATTTTCCCAGGATGTGAAGAAGTAAATTATGAATGACTTGCAGGGATATTATGAGGGGTTAATAGTGTGGACTATGGAGACAATATGTTGTTGTAGTAGTTTTGTTTTATTTTGATGATGTAATGTAAAACTTATGAATAAATCTAGTGTTTCCAAGGCTACTAAACCAATCGGTCTTTCGAGATTTGATCTTTCTTGTGATCATGCCAACGTTATGTAATTAATGCACCGACTCTGGGTAACTGGGGTCGGGGCGTTACACCAATATTATAAAATTAAATTTAATAAGTATAGTATAAGAGAGGTGGTTGAATGGAAAAGAAAATAGAGAAATATATTGGAAAATTTTAGGATGGTAACAAGTGTACCTAAAGGTTTATTAGAGGGATTTAATGATAGAAAAAATGATATATAATAATTAATACATCGAATGGATAGTATAAAAAATAATTAAAAACACGTCTCACTATTAAAAAATGATAATTAAATGTCATAACATAAGAGGTTATTGATAAAAAATGAGATAGGGGATCCTTTACCTTGAAAGTGAATCCAAATGGTTTGGAGTAGATTCATGAGATATTAGGGGAACCATGGATTAAATATTTTGGGGTTAGGATAGAGTGAGTTTGTGATAAAAGGGTTTTTAGTGAAAATAAATGGAATCTTAGGTGGGTTTATAAAAAATGAGAGGGGAGTTCTTTATTATCTCCCAAAATTAGGTTTTAGACTATATATAATAAAATAAACAAAACCAAAAATCTTCCAATGACGTTTTGTTAAGATTTATTCGAAATTAAAATTATTAAAATTATTTTAGAAAGAAAAGGGTTGAACATAATAAAATATTACTTCTTATATGTGTATGTTAGTCATACTCTAAAACAAATGATTTCAAAACCATAAAATATATTAATTGTTTTAAAAAATTTATAAGGGAATTATAAAATTAACAAAATAGACATAAAGTCAAATAATATTAATGTTAAAAAGTATATTTGGTATTGGATACTCTTTAAAGCATTTATTACATCATTTTTGGACATTATGATGTCATAATACACATCGAATAGTTATATAGTACTTAATGTTTACCCAAAAATTCAAATTTCTTAGAGTATTATGAATAATTCACCATTGGAAAATTTTGAAACTATTATTTAAAAAAAATAATATTCATTTAAATAAATTTATTAAAATATATTTGTATTTTTTAAAAATTAACAATCGATATTTATTTAGTAATGTTGGGTTTTTTGACTATAAGAGTTTTTTAACCCTTATAAAAATTATTTTCGGCTTCATAAAACTTATATAATAATTTATTATTATTAAAAATTATCTAAAAATATTATTTCAATAAATTAGTATTTATTCCAGAAATAAACTAATTGTAAAAAATAATTTCCACAATTTAATGTGAATATTACACAAAAAATAAAATTTAGGTTTTATTGTATCAAAATATAATTTTTATCAAATTGATTACTTAATAGTTTATAAATTAATGAAATTAAGGGAAAAATTTAATAATAATTTAATGAATATTATATATAAATATTCATAACAAAATTTTTAGTTTGTTTCAAGTCATTGTAAAAATATTGCCTTAATTATCCTATTTTCTTTCTATTGGGATAAAAAATATTTATTACAGTTAATATTCATATTTATTGAAAATTAAGTTGAAATAATTATTTTATATTAATTATGAGGATTCAAAATATGGAATAAATTTTATCATAGTAAATTCAATTATTTGGAATCAATTATTTTAATATAAAACCTGCAAGAATGACAGAAAGAGGTTTTTTGAAAATACTTTTTTAGGGAAAATATAAAATAACATTAACTATATAACTAATAATCATAATATATGAATTTCAATTCATAAAGACTGATGTTTTTTATAAACATTTTATTATGATAGTTTCTCCTTTGGTGTTATTTTAATCAATTATAATGGAGAAACAATAATTATTTTAATTTTATTTTTAGGAAAATGTGGTTTTAATCCAAAATATAAACTTATTATTATAGAAAACATAGTTTTTATTTATATAAAATTAAAAGAAAAATTTTATGTTTAAAATAATTAATTTATTATATGATATTAAAATTTTACATAAAATGGTATTTTTTCACTCTTCGAAGAAAAATCTTCTTTTTTTGAAAAATCCCAAAACATCAATGATAGTTATTTTGGAAATGATGATGTAAAAAATGGTGTTTATTTTATCAATTATATTTCCAATATATTCTAGAAAATAATTATAATATTTTTTTTATTCATAAAAAAATAACCATTTATAAAGAATACATGTTTGGAGGAAAAAAACGGATTTAACAAAAAATTAATAGATTATTTATTAAGAAATATATTTCGTACATATATATATTTCATACATATATGTATTTCATAATAATATATTAAAAATATATTATTTGTATTGGTTTGTTGTTTCATATTTCATACACTATCGAATATTGTTTTCTTATTTTAAAAAATCCGGGTGTTGATTCTTTACCCCTTTAATAAATTGCATCCTTATAATTTAAACGTTAAATTTGTAAGAAATATTTAAAGGCATGAAAATTTCATTACAAAAAAACCACATCATAGATACTATTAAATAATCATCCTATTGAAATGAGATAATGGTAATTCTAATGGAAATCACAATAATGAGTTTCTAATTAACATATCATTAGTGGGAAATGAAAACATATACATGGAAGAGAATACTAACACAAAATATCTTTCTGATTATGATAGAGAACATTGTTAGGATAAATTTCATAACGTAAAAACCCATAAGTCCATGATGGATAAAATAATAACCACTTTATCAAAAATTACTGTAATATGAAAACATTTTTGATTTAATGTTATTTTCATAGAGTTAATAAATTTATTAATCTTTTAAACTCGTAAATTTAGGAAATATACTTCATTAAAAATTAAAATTAATATTCTAGAAAATATAAATTTTTTCTAAAGATGATGGTAACTCATGATGAATATTTATTTTCTTGATACACAATAATAAAGTTTTAAGGGATAAAATTATATATAAAATAATAATAATATATTCCTCCCATCTTTACTAAATGAAAATTTGTTAGTATAAAGAAATATAAAACCAAAAATAAATTAAACCTAATATAATAATCTCAAAAATTTTAAAAATAATATCAAATATTATAAAAAGATCATTGCTTAAATAAATACCCATATAAAACCATAATGAACTCGAAATTTAATTGTGTTTTAACATCAATGGTGGTATCATACCCTTCATCTTACACCTCCAAAAATATAAGATAATTCATCGGTGATAATCCTAATGTGTGTACATAGCTCAAATCAAATAAAACAACTCCAAAAATATCATGAACAGCCTCAAATTATGAAATAATTCCATCACATAAACCTTAAAAAGTTGAAGCAATTATATTAATGATTAAAATTATATATATAATCCTAAGACTATTTAGGTTTATACAAAAATAAAACACCTGATTAGTGTTATCAATTCCTAAATTATATATTTTATAAAATTAAACCCTATTAGTAAATCACATTTATATGTAAATGGTACCATTCAATATATTTTTTTAACCCTTAATGAAAAAACATCACTGAGCAATCCTTAGATGCTTCATGATTTTTATAATTATAATTTTATTGATATACTACATCATAATCATCACTATTAAATAAAAATACATTAACATATTAGTCCTTCACATAAATGATTTATATAACATAGGTACTCAGTATAACATGTCACCATTGGATCATAGAATTGACCAATATAATTCCTATATAATCCACACATAAGACATTAAAAAATAAAGGATGTTGTGGGATGTAATTAATTTATTCCATCACACTCTTAATTATTTGGGAAACTAGATACCTTATGAACTATTTTTCCACACATAAAACACCATTCAGTTATATAGTAAAATTTCCCTTTGTGTATCCTACCACATTTTTTAGGCAAAATAAATTGAATCTTATTTTATTTATAACTTTTATCAGATGACCTTTCGTGAGACATCCTACTCATTAAATTTTATATATTTGGACATTCAACTATGTGAAAATTGTTAATTATCATTTTTGATAGGTGGTTTTTAATAATAAAAATATTCATTACTTGATATCACATAAAGTTAGGTATCTCATTTGGGTAGTCATCACATTTCCCATTGAATTAAGTTTTGTTTGGGTTCTCCATATTTCTATTGATTGACTACAATAAAGGTAAGATTTGGGATGATTAACTTTAAACTATTTACCACAAAAAAGGGAATCTAACAACATTAATGGGATAAAATATAAATTAATTGTACCTCTATGACATAATAATTTCCTAGCTTCAATATAATTTATCCACTATCTAGTTCCTAACATACACTCCAATGGGAATTGTTTCCTTTAATAATGGTTTTGTAATGAGTTTGTGAATTTACCAAAGTATATCTCATAACAGTGTCAAACCTGGTGTGCAGTAAAGCCCTTTGTCATGGACTAGTTTTGGATCAAGTTTATCCCAATTTAGTGTTTTGAGATTTACTCGTAGGTAAATTTGTCCTAAATCCAAATCCACTTATAATATCTTGAAAATAATATATTTTCATGGAAACCACATATTCTGTATATTACCAAAACATGGTGATTTATTTTTATAATTAGTATTATACCAATGTATTTTGATAAATATTTCTATTCCTAATCCCAAAAATAATTAAATATTTAATTTAATACAAACTTTGACAACAATAGTATTTATTATATATTAATTCTTTATTTATTACATAAAATTGCATGTAAAAACCAAGATTATTTAAAATGAGATTGTATTTGAGAATTAGGTACAAAAACAACAACCTAAAATGGGGAATATACAATATTTGTAAGAAACATCCTAAAGAAGATCATAATATCCCATCGAACATAAAACTGAATCGCATAACCTATAGAAAAACATAAGAAATGGGTGAGCTGTAAATCCAAGTTAGGAAGTAAACATGTCAAAACATGAAGAATGTAATATATTTTTGATAACCGGTATATCTATAGGGAATAAATGGAGTTGAAATCATTAAAATGAATAATTTTGCAAGATATAACATGATAATGATTAAGGTGATATGAAAAATGGGGCAATAACTTAAAACAATACATTACAAACATATGTCATGGATAACTACCAAGACATCATAATTGAAAAATTCCCAGAAAGGAATCCATTTTACTCTCTATCCCAATATGACATATCATGTGACTAAACATTAAAAAATAAATTGGAGTACACCATAATTCTTTTCACACCCATCAATTTCATTTCATTATCATGTTGTAGTGTGCCACATATATCATCCAACATGTATTCATTCATCATCATATGTTATTCCACAATAAAGTAATGAGGAATACATACATATAAGTTCCAATTAAAAGAAGTAAAATTTTATAAATTTAGACACCATTGATAAGATATGTGTGTGATGTTCACTAGAAAGTTGTTTTGGAATGGAAAATCATAGTTATATTTTTTCAGTATAACGGTGTCACATAAGAAATCATAAAATCAGTTGATGAGAGTGAAAGTTGTCTCTCATCATTTTCAAATCAAATTTGAAGCAATGGGGGCATTTAAATACATATAAAACAATATAATTATTAATATAAGGCCTATGATAATAAATAATCTTTTATAAAGTGAAGAATATGGGCACCCTTACTAAATTTTAGCATGGTAACAGGTGTACGTATAGGTTCATGATAGGAATTTATGAGAGTGAAAAAGATATATCATAATATTTAAATAAAGGTAATGGTAATATGAATATTTAGGATATCATAATAGTATAATTAAATGAAATAATAGAGTAATTACTAAAGAGAGACTCTTTAATGGAAATGAGAAGAGATAAATCTCTTACTAAATTTCAACATGGTAACAGGTGTACATAAAATTTCATGGGTGGGTATCAATGAATGATAAAAGGGTAAATCCTTATTTACACATAAAATGGATAGTATGGTGGATATTTATGAACATATACCTACATTAAAAATGGTAATAAGAAATACATAACATAAAATAGTTCTTGAATAAAAATCTGATTGGTAGATCCCTTACCTTGAGAGTGAAACTCCAAATGATTGGTAAGAGTTTGTTGAGAGCATTGGGGAACCATGGGAGATCTACAGGGGGTGGAATATTAATTATGTAATATTTTTTTTAGGAAAATATAAAAGGGGTTGTGGTTGGTTTTATAATAAATGACAGGGAGTTATTTATTATTTCACAATTGTAGATTTTAGACTCTATATAACAGAATAACCACAAACATAAACATTCATAAGGTTTTTTACCAGGGTTTCTACAAAATGGGAGTGGTTTTACTTGTTTTATATGGATAATTTTCTAAAATAATAAAATAATACCCTTTTTTATGTTTAATTGAGTCATACTATTAAAGAAATCATTTTAAAACCTTAAAATATATTAAACATTTTTGGAGAATGCATAATGGCATTATGAAATTAGTCAAATTAACATAAAATAACATTATTTTAAACCGAAAAAATATAATTTGTCTTGTATACTATTTATAGTGTATAATATAACAAACATGGGACATTATAATGTTATAATACACATCATATATTTATACAATATTTAATTTATAACTGAAAATTGTATTATCTCAGAAAATTATGTAAAATTAACCATTTCATAATATTTACATCCAGATTCCATAATGTAATTTTATGTTTATCAATATAATTCAAAAAATATTTTTATTTTAACTATTAAAATAAAAATTCACATTTATGGGAAATTTTGAGTTATTTTTAAAATAATAGTTTTCAAAAAATTATAAAATGTACATTTGGCATCAAAAAAATTATATGATCATTTATATTTATTAAAAAATAATTTAATAATAATATTTCAATAGTTTAATATTTATTTTAAAAATATATATTTTTTCATCAAAAATAAATTCATTTATTGAATTTTAATATTACTCAAAAATATGATTTCTGTTTTATTTTATCAAAATATAATTTTTATCTATCTAATTAGTTAGTCATATATAAATTAAAAACAATAAAGAATAAATGGAAAAATATTTTCAATGGAAATGAAATATAAATATTCTTATTATTAGGGTTAATTTTTCTTATGTCGTTGTAAAATTATTTTTACTTTTAATTGATCTATTTTGCTTTTATCATGGTAATAAATAGTTATTGTAGTTACAATTAATATAGCTCAAAATATATGTTGAAATTACTAACTAAAATTAATTATGATGAATCTAAATATATAATCAATTTTTTTTCGAAATTAATTCAATGTGGATGATGATTTTAATTTAGTATAAAACTTACAAGCATTGTGGAAAGTGGTTTTTTAGAAAATATATATTTGATGGAAAAAATGATTTTACTTTAACTCTAAAACTAATATTTTCTATTATATGAATTTAAATAAATAATAATTTATATATAATATAAATATTAAATTTATATTATTTATTATTATTGGTTATTTTAATTAAGTATAGATGAGAAACTTTTTCCATTTTAAAATATTTTTCATAAAAATATGATTTTAATTCTAATTATAAAATTATACTAAAATTTGGAATAAAATGATTTCAATAAAATTAATTAATTTAAATATAATTATATAAAAATGAAATTTCCATTAAATAAAATTAAAACAACCATTTCCCTTGATATTTAATTAATTTATCAAATTAAATGAAATTTTATCATAAAAAACGGTATTTTTTCTAATCCAATAAAAAATCTACATTTTTCGAAAAACACCAATTTTTTACCCAATGTTAATTTTAATATAATGATATAAAATATTGATTTACATTTATAAAATATATTTTCTAAATGTTCTGTAAAATAATTATAATAATTTTTCATAAAAAATAAATAATAAATCATTTTTGAAGAAAACATATTTCGAAGAACAAAAAGGCATTAACAAAAACTGATTGATTATTTATAAAGAATTTATATATATATTTAAATTATAGATAAATATTTATAATAAATTATTTAATCCAACTAAAATTAGAAAATTTAATGGAATAGTTGAAAATGTTGTTTTTCAAAAATCATCATTTGATTAGGTTTGGTGTTACGTACTCCATACAATATCAAAAATAGTTTTATTTTTTAAAAAACATTAGAGATTATAATAAATAGGTCTCATATTTTATTTATTTAAAAATCTCATAACCTTCTTCAATATTGAAATTCATAGAAACACCTTTTCACCAACTTCAAACTCCAAATGTCACAAATGATTAACTGCATGGAATTTATATCAAATCTAATTTGACATTATATGTTGCTGAATGAATCGATGTTTTTCTAACATTTCCTCATCTAGCACAAGTCCAAATAGATATTTTCTCTAGCTTCATCCCAACACATTTTATTTATACACATCTTTCAATATATGTAATTGTAAGTAACCATATGAATTCTATAGTGAAATATATTTTTCTACGAAAAATCAATAATAGGAGGGTGTTTATCCCAACTATCTTTGAAATCAATAAGAAAGATCTTAGTATATCTTATGGGGTTTTAATGGTTTTGTTAGAATACCCATCTCTCGGAGGATGTTATTTCATCCTGAAACTCAACTTTTTATCTATATCATGCTAAATACTTTTCTAGAACCATGAGGAGAAACTCAAATCTGTATCAGATAAAATAGAATTTTGTTCTATATAAAACATTATCACTTCCATAATATTAATGTTGGATTTCTACTCAAGTCCTAATTCTTATCATATATCAATCATGTTTACTAACTTCATATGTCGATTTACTAAAATTGAAATATCATTATTCCCTTTATATGTTTTGGGGAGTCTAACTAAGAGATACATGGTTATTCTTTCGCATTGTCATTCAGATATGTGTACTGGTTGTAGCATCTCATTAGACATATATCTCTTAACCTTGATATTATCACACACCAAGAACCAGGATATATACTCTGAAATATGTCTCTTCATGTTGTCATAGCAAAACTATTCATTCTGATCACTATACATCTTCGTACATTAGAGATGAATAGATAGTAAGAAATTTTGAGCCTTATAAAAAAAATCATTCATCAAATATGGTGTGAATGGAACACATACATTATTCCTAAAATATATTATCCCCTTATAATCAAAGATAAACTTTGTAAATTGTATTCCCTTCTTCATTAGTTCTTGATATTCATTATCTACCTCTGTAGTCCTCACATGGATAGTCTATTTAACCCTAATATAAGAAAGATAAGATTAATAAAATTTCATTAAGATTTAAATACTCATCCTTTATAAATACAAAAATATTATAACTTATTTAAACCTCATAATCGATAATCTATCATTATCTTCTTGACATAGAACATCTTCCATCTTGTTTGATTTTCAAGGGTGGCAGTGTATTGAGAAGTCATAATCCTTAATGAATCCAACCATCTAAATTTAAGTATATTTATCACCTATTTAGTGAATATATATGTTAAAAACGTATCATCCATATATATATATATCATTCATTTCCCCATAAATATAATTCATCCATAAATTTAATCAAAAAATTATTTCATCTAACTCTGAATAATTATTTTGGTATTTTTTTCTCATAAGCCTTCGATTTTTGTGAGGCATAAGACTTATTGTTCAACAACATCCATCACCAATTGATCCACTAATATATACTTTATAGAGATTATATGACCCAAAATGAAACTATATATAGCCAAAATTCAATTTATATAAATTATCCATAAAAGATATCCTCCCCGAGTGCTTTCCATTAAATTATATAGGGATCTTAATGTTATTCCTTTATTCTTTAATATATAATCACATCATCTATAATGACTACCACAAACTGATCAAGGTAATAATGAAAGATTCTATTAATTAAATCAATGAAGGTATAATGTAAATTAGTAACACAAAATGACATAATTATATATTCATAGTATCCATACATTGCATAGAATACTATTTTGGAAAATCCTCTTTTTTATATCTAATTAATGATATGAAGAATGCAATTCAACTAGGTCAAATCATTAGGATACATGGATCTAATCTTATTTATCATCAATACAAGGAATAAGATACTTATTCATGATCATGATCTTCTATAGTTCCTGATAATCAACACTAAGTAACATTTATCCATCATTTTTCTTGAAAAAAATAATAGGTGCACCCTTGGTGATACACATTACTGAATGAATCTATTTTCAAGATTCCCATAGAGATTATTCTTCAATTACTACAACACAATCTAGTCCATTCACTATAGATTGTTTTAAATTGGTGTAACATCACATATTTGTTTTATTTTAAACTCACCATCTCTACTCAGTTGAAGGAAATGAAACTCAACCCGAAATACATCAAAAAAACATAATGACCACAAATTTCATCTATGTTGAGCTGATCCTTAGTTATCTATGATAAATAAACCTTTTGAATCATACTAATGACCCATACAAAGAATAAAACTTCCACTAGTTGTTTGTATGTGTCATGACATTGATATATTATCATAGGTAAATTCAAAATATCAAAATTGTCTTCCCTTCCTTGGTAATTTATGTGTAATTTCCGTAAAGAAATCTAGTACACACATAAAATAACATTAAATTCAAATAGTTGTATAATAATAATATATATATGAAGCACATTCCCCTAAAACTCTATCATAGAATAGTCATATACATGACTTGTGACCATCGTACCATTAGAGGTTTTAACCACTAAATCAACATAAAAACATTACGAATATAATGAAAAATTACACTAGACATTACCTGATATATAGGATTTCCTATAATTATTCTCATGTAGGGAAATTCAGTATTTAATATTTATAATTACTACCTCAAATTCAACATTATAGCTCAACACCATACTAAAAAATAGTTAGCAGGACCATCATGAATAATTAATCAAATTGATCAATCATAAAAAGTCATTAATAGGGTATATAATCAAGAAACATTACTCTCTATTGACTAAACCTTAGGTTTAACCTATGTTATTCATCACTATTACCAACACAATAAATTTTTATCATACTGATGGACTTAATCCTAAGGTTTTTAAAAAATATTTCTATCCCTTTTCTCTAAAGATTTGATAAACCTATCCTTTGATACTAGAAATAGTGGCACAATATTTTCATACATAAATATGTTACCATTTTAGATGAATATCCAACATATTTCAAAAATACACATATACGGACCATAAAGGTTTAGTTTATTTAGAGAATAGATATAAAATATTGTTATTAATGGGTTTAATTAAACATTTACCATAAAGATATTATTATAGAGTACATTTAATAGGAATACCCTACCCAAACATTTTTTCATAAACTGGGGAATATAAACATAAGAATGGGTGAGATCATATGCCCAATAAGGCTAAAAATATGTGAGATCAGTCTATAATAAGATAAAATAATAAAATAATAATACTTTTATGAGATAATGAGAATAACTTACATAGTTCGTACACAGTCAATCAGGGATCCTAAAAATTATTCATGTTATAAATATTTGTTATTTCACAATACATTAATCATAAGAGATAGAAATCATCAAAAATCAATCAGGACCATAATTTCCATTCAAATAATTGATTCACCATCTTACGTATATAAACCTTTTCATATATCATAGTTAACTATAATTTCTAAAAAATCATTTTGGATCAGAAATAACCACCAAATTATCATATCATAATGGATCCTGAACCATTACCTATTTGCTATAGTGGATCATTCACATCAACTAGTTTAACATATAGGACTAATCACATCGACTTGTATCCCAGAATTATATCATTATATATATAACTCTACCCATTGAATTAGAGAGATATATAATTTTAATTCAAACTAAAATATAATTAAAACTATATATATGTGTGTTAAATATCATAAAATATTAATTTTATCAACATATTATAACCAATAAAAATAAAAAAGCATTTATAAACTTTTCAAATCTTTATCATAGAATAACCCATGGAAAATAAATAGGTTTCTTAAACAAATCATCATCATATTCATAGAAGAACTAGAGAAACAATAAGGATGGTATCATTGGATAATATCTCCTACGAAAAATAGTTATCATTAATGTATGCTATCATATATTAAAATTATTTTGAATGTATCACTAGAGTATTTCTTAATGAAAATAACATTTTAAATTTTAAATTTGTTTTATAAAATATATGAATTTCCCAAAATATTAAGGAAAATATTTTATTTTAAAATAAGCTTCAAATATTAAAAAATAATATTAATTAATTGATCATTCATGGTGGAGTGAAATTATGTTCATGTAAAATACGTAAAAAAAGGATTATTCCATTTATAATTTTTTTTTAAAATAAAAAAACTATATCTTTCATGAAATGAAAAGAAGATTCCTTTTAACACATTTTTTAAAAAATTATGTAATGAAAAAAAATTTAGATCGTTATAGTGGAATATTAAATATATTGTTTGAAACATTTTCAGAAATGAAGGTTATGGAAGAAAAATTATTTTCGAACGTAGAGAAAATAATGTATATATTCCTCAAAAATATTATTTCAATATCATGAATATGTAAAGAGTGTAAAATTAAAGGTAAATATGTATTCATTGAAAATAAATAAAGGATAAGAAAAATTACAGGGTTTAAAAAAAATTATTTTAACTTCCTACAATTGGAATTCAATCATAAACAGTATGGATTACAATTTTATTAAATCATAAATATTGTACCATAAGTCTTTTATTTCTTCTTACATTCTCAAAAATTGTATCATAAATATAGATTTATTGTACATGTATTAAAAAAATACTCATATACATCATAAAATCTATGACTTACATGTGACATCTTATCACTTGGTATTAATAATTTTTTATTAGAATCGTTATTCTATGTGATAGCGACTGGATTTTTAAAGTAAATTTATGTTCAGCAGTCTGTGTACTTATACCTTGATCATGGTTCCAAAATATCAATATTTTAATCCTGGTATAGAAATATTATATATTAATTTTATATATATATACTAATATGTATATATTTGTATTTATCCATAAAATCTATATATAATAAAACTAAATAAATTTTTAATGGAGATGGTAAGTCATATGTACAGAAAAAAAATTCTTCCATTCCAAGATGGATGGAATAAAATAATGATAAATAATAATTTACCCATAATGAATCAATGTTATATAAAACATATAATATATAATATATAATCATTATATATTTATTTAGTACTATACACGTATTGAGAATATGAAAAATGAGTCATATTGCTTCATTGAGGTTGTAGTACATATGTCCGCACTAGTGATGTTATTATTTTCCCATGGTTTAAAAGGTAATAAGGTTGATATGATTTCATCATTTCAGAAGAATAAATATGTCATAATTGACATATGTAAAAATTATACACAACATAAAAATAATCCCTAAAATATGGTGAAAAAAAATAAATTGAATCCCTACATGGTGATGGTAAGTTGTACTTATGCATGAGGGATACTTTCAATTTTAATTAGATAGAAACATTGGTGGATAATGACAATATTATAATAATAATAACATTTTAGTATATTTAGGATACATAAATTATTATTTTATGAAAAATACCATATATTTGGGGGATTAAAAAGAATAATTAAAATGAAAGTGATCAGTTAAGATGATTACATCTTCTTTGAAATAACTCATTTATATCTCCTCTTAAAGGAACTAGGTATGGTATTTTTGGAAGACGATAACCAATCTAATGGGAAGAGTATTTTTTATAAGATATTTTTTAGGGTATGGTCAAGATAAATGGCTCAAAGTGGTGTAAATAAGATAAATGTGATGTTTCCTTTTATAAGTAAGGGGGGGTTCACTAATGGAATTTCATACATGATTCAAATCTAATAAATTCATACACTAGTCACATGAGTCCCAAATGGATAGATATTCAAATATAAGATTTTATTTTTTTCAATCCAATCATCAAATAAAATATTGGTAGGTTTATGTAGCGTTTTAAATTTTATCTTTTTTGTTGAATCCTTGGGTAAACAAATTTAACCTTGATCACGATTATGTATTTTTTACTCTTAAAGAGATATATTTTTATATTAAAGGAATTATTGATTTTTTAATGGAAAAGGGAATATAGTTTCTACCATAAAATCACAAACATATCTTATTTCAATATTTTTGTTTTTAAATGAATTTAATAATATATTATTTTCATAAAATATCATTACTGCCATTTATGATACTATTCATATAATTCTACTATAAATACATCAATATAAGGGATACATTCATGTAAAATTAATTAATAAATCACCAAAACATTTTATTCATTTCTATAATTCATTACAAACAATAACTCACTCAAATAATATTAATTTTATTATTTTTAAGGCCATTTTTTATTTTTGAGTTCATTGAATAAAAATGTGTCATCATTGTGTAAGAATTTGAGGTAATTATATATTCACTAAAAATTAAAAATTAATTAACATTATCAAAATAGTTCACAAAATTTCAAAATCACCATTAATATTCATTCATGAAAATCTTTTATAATGGTTTATTGTTTTATTTTGGATTATTGTTTGGTTGCTACAGTTTTTTGTGGATGGTTTTTATTACAGTGTGTTTCACGTTGGTAAATGTGTTAATTGGATAATTATTGATGACGATCATGAATCTATGTAGATGCTTTAAGATTCTTTTACTTTTCATGGTCATTGTGTTCCATCTCTCCCACAGGTTATTCTGGTGTGGTGGCTACCATGAAATTATTGGGATGTGTTGTTTAAGTGGATAACAGTGTTATAGGATGTAAAATCATCATTTGGTGTTGAATAGTGATGTAGAAAAATCTATGAAATGAATAGGTGGTGTTTAGTTGAGAGACTATATTTGACAGTCATCTTTTTTTAATATTTTTGTGAAGGTGTTTATCTCGTATTTTGATGATCCCATTGGATGGTTCTTGATGAGTTTGGGGTTTGGGGTTTATATCCTACTATGGGTTGTTGGTGATGGATTTTGATGACTTTTATAGTGTTTTTATGATGATAAAGGTGATGAACAAGGTGAATATGTCCATAGAGTTTGTGGGTTGAAGATCCATACTAGCTATTCTTCATGGATAGATTTTTTTGGTTATTATACCTAGTGTTTGTGGGGCAATGAAAATGACAATGTTTTTTATCTAATCATGGTAGAGGTTGGTGATTTGATATCCCTTGATGCATGGTGATGATTTTTCTTGAATAGTGGATTGGAGATGTTTCTCAAGGGTTTCTTGTGGATACAGTCTTATCTTGAAGTATGAATTTGGAGATGCATGGTTTATAAGTACCAATTAGGTTTCTTTTACAATTTTGAACATTGGTTTATTTCTATTTTAATATTTGAACTTAGATCATGAAATATGGATGCTTTTTGAATATATGATTACAACTAAACCATAGTGTGTCTTTTAAAAAAAATTTAAAAAAATATGAGAAGGATATCATCCAAAAAACATGTGAATGAATCTCCAATAAAAACAATGGTCAACATCTTCTAAAACTTATTAAATATTTTACAACATATTTTGTACCTAAAATCAAACTATATTCCACATTCTTTTTCTTTTGAATTATAGAATCTTGTATTAATTATTTTTCTTTAAAAAAAGTATTGGTATAAATATTATTATAATAGTTAATATGATTCCTAGATTTTCATGAAAATTCACATATCTTCACTTAGTTCCACCTATACACTGGAAATATATTTCATTTTATCATCCACATACCTAGAATATTTATCTTCTTTCCAAGATACTCGTCTTAACATCATGCATATAGACCTCATGCACACTGACATGTATAGAAATAAAATAAAACACAATATAAAATGGGTTCAAAAAACCTCCACATTATTTTTCAAAACAAATGATCGAAGATTCATGTAAATGTGTCATTTTATCTTCAATTTATTATTTCAACATCTTCTAAAATCTTCAAATTATCATTTCTAGTCATTCAACATTTATAATTAACTTCTGTAATTTTTCTTATCCTTGCCTTATTGAAAATATGTAAAATGATCATTGGGAAGGGGTTTTATAAGTTTTCACTTTTGAAATGTTCCATAAATTATTCTACTTTCTCTCCACTTGATCATTACTCAGTGTAGAAACTAATTGGGTCTAATTTAAACAAAAATTTAATCCTTTTTTTATTAGAAAATGATAACAACAAATATGAAACTACATGACGCATTAAATAGGGGATATTCAATTGATTCTAGTTCAATACCAATTGAAATAAAATTAGAAACAATTTATTTTAATAATTTCATCAAAAAATCAATAACTTATCTTTCACACACATACTAAAAAAATTAAAACATAATTTGAAGGTTTTATATTTATAAATCATCCTTGAAATTCCCTTAAATTTTTTTTCCGTAATTGATTCATTTTGATAATACCTCTAAAAATGAAATTTTATTATTCTATAATTATAGCTGAGAGAATATTCATACATACCACATAAACTAAATTTCAATAACCTTCCACAAATTCCATTTTTTCAGGAAATGTGATGTTCTTGTAGGTAATTAATTTTCTCCCCCTTGAGGGATTATCTCTCATTTTCTTTATGAAGGTGGAAATATTTGTTAGAAGTAATTTATAATATCACAATTTAAAATTTCACCAAAATAGAACATTATAAACATATATAAAAATTTTAAAACATCCCTATAATCACCACGGTATATCTACAAACATTAGCACAATTTTAATAGGGTGCATATTCCCTTAGTTCTCCTCCTAGGAACAAGCATCACCATGAATTCATTTGATACTCAGTACACGAATACAATGAAAATAATGGAATAAATTAGAACCCTTTATTCCATAATGTAAATATAATTTTGGAAAATTTATTCTCAAAATTATAATTTTTTAGAACTTAATTTAGAAGGATAAATTATTCTATATATTATTGGTTTTAGGTTGTGTTCTTCATGGGACATATGTTATTCTTATTTTTATCATCAATTTCCCAATATGGAAGATTTTTCATAACCTAACACATCATGTCACGTGTATCCTATAGGGAAAGTATAATTTTTATGAGAATATATTCTTAATCTGGTATGGTTTTAATACAATCATTTGAGTTATGTCTAGCATATTTTAATCTCTAACAGAGAATCTAATGATATCATAAATTTTCAACCTTTGATAACCACTCATGAAATTTTATTTTATATTTATGTGGAATCCTTTATTTCCCTTTAGAATGTTCTTTATCTGTTTATTTTTATATATGTATTTCCCTTCCCAATTATGTAGGAAATACTATCTTGCACTATTTAGAACTATTCTCATATTCCTTAGAACTTGCAAATTACATATCATGAATGTAAACCACTAATTCAATTCAAAATTTTCTTTAGTGAGTTTTGTATCTTCTTTATTTATCAAAATTAACTCCTTTAATATTAATTTCTAGGTCTTGGATATAATAATTCAAGGATTTCCATCTTCTTAAATAATAAAAGAAAATTCCATTTGTTATTGGTGGAGAATTTTTGTTATACTTCTTGGGTATACATTTCTTGACTTAATTGTTTTTCAAATGACCCAAGGTAGACAATAATTTCCTATTCCCATTTATTTTAATTTTTAATTTTTTTCCATCCCACTTTATTTTATTTTGACACATTATTGATGGAATTATACTATATTACTTCCAAATTTATCCCACTCTCTTTTATAATATCACCAAGATTCTATATATATCAATATCATTTAAAGATTGACATTAAACATTTCTTTTATATATTTTTCTTCAAAAAAATATTTCTCCCTTGCTCTTAGATTATTTTTTCTTCCATGAGTTTAAATTTTATGCCAAAAATTAATAACTATATTCACATACCTTTTACAATACAAACTAAATCCAAAAACATATTTAATCTCTCCTCTTGAGTTATAATCTCTCAATAATTAAAGAATGTTATTTTTTTAAAATTTTATTCCCCATTTCATATTTAATGTTATAAAAACATCTTAAAATAATTTTTACATGAAATGTATATGTAATGGTTGTTTTTTATTTATCTTTAATAATATACTTTTCTATAGATATTGTTTTGAATCCTATATTGTACATGAAAACTAAATTAATATAAACATATTTTTTAGGATGTATGGTTTCATTTCTATTACTTTAAGAAATTTATCAACATATAATCTCATGATCATTCTTTCTAGATATTGATATTTTATTACAATATTATTAGTTTATGTTTCTTGTGACAAAATCTCTCTTTGAAATTTGTTTTTAAAGAATAGTCTTGAACACTTTCCTTATTAGTTAGTTTGACATCCAATTCAAGACATTACATATTGATGAAATTTTGACCATAATCTACCAATTTTAGTTTTTCTTGATGCTACCTTTTTTATGTTATCAAAAAACAACTCATGATCTTTATGCATGTTAATAATCTCTTTCATATATTGTCAGTCCCTTTTTTCCACTTCCCTTTGACTTCTGACTATACATTCTTGACATCCATGCATGACTTTTATTTTTCCAATAATGTATGGATATTATTTCCAAGTCGTTTCATGGATTATTTTTTCAACATTTGATGGTAATGATCCACAATTATTAAAATCTAAAGGATATTTATTCATTTTCTACAATTAAGGAACTTTTGGTTCTAATATTTTAGAGATCCCTACATAAATAAGTACCTTTTCTACAATTATTTATCCAAATATGGAAACTCATCTTCATGATAGGTGATCTATTCATGTATGTTTCAAAGATATATATAATGATATGTGACTACATATATAGGTATTTTTTCATGTTCTTCATCAAATAATAATTTTAACCATCAAACAATTCATCAAATGACTCCTTAGTGATGTGAATTTCATTATAAGTATGGACTGCTTCTATAGTAAATTTCCATCAGAAAACTATAGTTACCTAAACATCATGTAATGAAATTTTATCTTACAAGGTATATGGTTTCTCCATATCCTTAGTCTTATATTTTAATTACTAAATATTTATCATCCATGATATATTCATCAATATAAAATCATATGGTAGCTAATTATCTTTCTTATTTACATAAGGGGGAAGTCTTCTAACTATTTATTTGTATCTCCTTAATTTATTTGTTATTTAATTTCATAGAAAATTTAAAATTATGATCATAAATAGATTTATCTTATCTATGATTTAACATAAAAATTAATTTAGAAATAGAAACTCAAATCTAAAAAATCGTGACAGTTGAGAATCCAGTAAGAGGTGTGGCCTAATACTATGATACTAATTATTTGGATCACTTTAGGGAATTCCTAACACTAATATAGGTTGAATCAATGTTATATAATCTTAATATATTAAATGTTTATCACTGATTTTACCTATACACATCTTAATTTAATGAATGTCTCTTACTCAATTCTCAACTTGGGTTATTATATTCATAAATTAATAATTTAAAGAAACAAGGAAACCTACATTTGTAAAAGAGGTTTTCATCTATTCTGGATGAGTACACCATTTGAGTAATGTATTTTGGATCTAAATGAAACATATTTATTATTTTATTACCAATAAATAGCTTGAGAAAATTAATTTTCTTGGAACCATATTTATAGAACCAACATGGTACAATTGAAAGCACTGACTTTATATTATTTGGATACAAGAAATTAAATTCACAACCTTGATGTAATATAAATAGTATATGATTGTGTATCTTTTAAAAAAGTGGATTTAATATTCTTCCCCATCTCATGAAAATGACACGGGTTTCCTATAACCCCATCAATTATTACGATACAAAGATATAATGGGTTGAGTTCTCTCTACCTTCATCAGATTATATGATTATCTAAAAAATAATGCCACTCCCTTGTTATTATTATTATTATTTTTCACACAAGGATAATATATTTCTCTGAAACACTATATTTATCACTATTCAATAAATATAATATTTATGAAGGATAAATTTTTGAGTCTCTCAATTCTATTTTTAAAGTCACCAAATCAATAGAGTAGTTAGAGAATCGACAAATTTCTTCTCTTAATTATATGAATATATATTCACAAATCATATGAATACTAACCAAGTAATATTATTCCTTAAAAATTTGTAAAATATTTTCCTTTTTAAATCTTTAAAATCATTTATATTTATATCATATTTAAAATTAGTCCTTGTTGATCTCCTTTTAACTCACCCAAAGTCTCAACCTTTAATTCCAAATTATAATTTGATTTATTATGGTTTTCCTTTTAGGATTAAATCTTATAAAAAATTCACTTATTAATTATTTGATTTATTCATGTGTTTTATTCATCAACATAGTCATAGTTGTTGCTCCTTGTGATACATCAAAATGTTCTCCCATAACCTCCCTCTCTCTATCATGTCTGTGTAATGGAACTCTCCAAATAAATTGATTGTTTCATGATGTAGTTATCCTCTTCATAGTATAAATACATTTCATATTCCATTATTTTCTTCATCTAATGGAATTAGTCATACTTTTTTAAATAATCATTATATTTAGGTAATTTTTTGAAAAATTAACATTTTTTTAATTAGTACATCTTCATAATACTTTATTTTGGTATCCCATATAATATTGTTATGTTTGGACTCTTATGAAATTAAGAGATTATCCTTATGAAATCTATAATCATCAATATTATGTTTGGTATCATCTTTTTGAACATGAAACTCGACCTTAATAATTATCAAATCATCTTCAAGAACATCCCTTTCATTTTTCATATTTGATTCTAAAGTCAAAATGACTCTCACAAACTTCTACATGACTTTTATGAACACTACATGAATTTTACGATTTGTAATTAAAGATTCATAATTATTTTTAAAAACAATTCTTGTTAGTCTTGAAAATATATGATCAAACATTAAATGTTTCGAACTAATTTTTCAATGTTTCTATGTACTCTTCTTAATAAGTAAAATCACTCTTATCAACTCATCACTTACCCTAATGAAGATTCTAATTACTCTTGCAATTATTGTAATCAGCCAATTGAAGTAACTTTTGTACTCATTTTAAAAATAAATTATCTAAAATCAAATTATATTCCCAAATAATATAAACATTCATATCAATTCAAATATTCTTCATATCAACTCTGAGCCTTCCCTATAACTCTAAATATTAATGATGCATGTGAATATTCCATGGAATATCTCAAAGGGATTTCACTCCAATAACTTAATTTATCCCCCATTATCAATGTTAACATTTATCTAGATAATAATAATTATTTATAATAATAATAAAATATATATATTGAACTTTTTTATTTAAAACTCCTACATTAGGATAAACTGGTTGGCATTCTTCCACCTCCATTGGTCTGTTCTTTAACAAATTCAAATTAGATTGATCAGATTCTCTATATAAAATATCAAGTAGTAGGATCCTAAAACCATAATTTCATAGTGATTGGATATGTAATAATAACCAATAGTAGTATCTTTTACAACTTATTAAATCTATTAGCACAGATTTTGTACATAAACCCCTATTAGATTCTATGTCATTTTCAATAAAAATAATGGTATTAACTCTTAATTCATTCTTTTATCACATGAATCATAGAAACAATATTACTTGAACATGTAAGGTGGTTATTAAAAACCCTAGTAATATCCACATCATATAATATAGTTCCAAAGTTACATTGTAACTATTTTTCATCTTCTTATAGAAAAATCATTGAATTTTTAAATTCCTTCCATGTTATTCTTATTAACATCATGCATAAATACCAAATTCTTATTAACATATATTGAAATGAAATGAAATGTAAAACAATGTGGGTTTAATAATGACACTTGCCATCTATAGTTTATCAGAGATTTAATCAATAGATGAGGTTCCCCTATATAATACCTTCTCCCTCTACGCCTCTGAATACTGAGAATCAGGAGGAACCAGAGGGAGGGTGGTCATCCTTATAATTACAGAAGGTCCATATTTAATATCCAACCATCTCATATTCATACAATACATTTGATTTTTTTTCAGAGTGGCTCCCATTCCATGTATTCCCACCATCGTTGGACATTCCCATGCATCTTCACCCTTAGTTATCGGTGATACCATCAAATACGGCATAAAACATGAACTTTATATCCATTGGTGATATAATCATGAAATCGTTATATTGGGTCATGATGCTGATATAAATGTATTACAGTAAGAGTTTTAATATGATACCAACCTATTCTACTATCATTATTTATTATAATTTATGCAAAACAAGATCATGTATCTTGACTCTCAAACGTTGAGGAGGGGAAAAGAACCTCTTTTATATTAATATGAATTTCTAACCAT
This sequence comes from Viscum album, assembly GCA_963277665.1. Taxonomy (NCBI): domain Eukaryota; kingdom Viridiplantae; phylum Streptophyta; class Magnoliopsida; order Santalales; family Viscaceae; genus Viscum; species Viscum album. Next base: position 1,214,242,573 of record OY728130.1, read on the forward strand.
GTCTATAAAATTTATATCCTACATTGATTATATACCCCTTAAGTAATGCATAATAACCATCCCTCTCTTAAAGATATAAGATATATACATACATCAATGCTTTAGTTTTCATCATCAATAATGATGTTAGTTATGGTGTCGTATGACCCAATAATGAAAAAGTAGTGTTCACCTGTCATGTTTACCACGTTTCATTCACTCAATGAGCATGGATTAACTCTATTGATTATATGAAGATATGGTCTCAGTCAATCATCTTAGTATAAATGGTCACTGATTAATTCAAATATTCTCACATGGGCTGCAATCCAAACCCAAAATACATTGAAGGATTCGATGATCTTAAATGGGGAGTTCCCTTTATAGATATACCCATGTTTTTCATATAACATATCCAATAATTTCACCTCCTTGTTGATCTAATTTAGTTATTTCTTTAAATAAATTTTAAATATCCCATATCTTATTCAATTGTCTGATTCTCAAACATGGTTGAGGTATCTGCTAATATTTAGTACCAAGAAGTTCTCAAGAATGACTAACCAATCGATTTGGGGATGACCACAAAACCAAAGTCCGAGTAGTGACCCTATAGAAGTGTTGGATAACAATCCTGATGGGGCTCATGTTTCTTGTGGGTTATAAATGTATTTAATGACACCTTAAATGTATCTATCATCAATTGGTAGGATGAAAATAAAAACATAGAGGAACATTTGCAACCTGAAATTTCAGTAAAAAAAGTCTAGAATCATTCATGGTCACATAGGTTCATCATGTTGTATAATTAATTGGGAGTTGAAGTTCATTCACACAGGACCATATTGGTTCCTTTATGAATCTATTCATCTTGGGTGGGGTCTATGTATTATTCATATAGTATAGGTGTGATCCCTTTTACATGTGTATATCTTCAAGGACCAAGGCAAATTCATGGATGTCTAATGGGGTCCTTTACTAAACATGTACTTTATTGTAAAATGAAGGCTCATTGTTGGAACTCCTCCTTCACCCTTCACACACACATGGTTTTATTGTGATTATGTCTCATTTATTCATATGACGTAAGATTATTATTTGGTTTCTAGCTCATTTTTCTAATATGTTTCATTTTTAACTTCATGAATTTACACCTAAATAACTATTTGGTTTCTATAAAATTATTTAGTTTAGGAAGGAGGTTTTTTAATGTCACCCACAAATAATTGGCACTTCCATCTTAAAAATCATCTGATATTTTCCAATTAAAAAAATATGATTTATTCTCAGTTGTCCCATCAACTGTGAAATTTTTCATTGATTTAACTTGTAGAGAAATCGCAAAAGTGATTCCAAATCCAAATCCAAATATGGAATAAAAAAAGTACTAAAAATACCAATAGTGTAGGTTGGATAATGAAGCCCCTTCATGAATCACATCATGGGGAGAACTGGTTATGAAAATCCTACATGAAACCCATCCATGAAGCATACCTAACAAGCCCTTCATCAAGGAAATTTCATAAAGATACTTCACAGTGAACCCCATGAACATAGTTTAAGAATATAGATTAGTGAAGAAACACTAATAAACTAGTATCCATATATTATATTCTATCTAAATTCTTGTTACAAACCAAATACTAAATGAAAAAGATACTTACGAAAGTACATTATAGCTTCTTTACAATGGTCAAGGAGGGAAAAATATCAATCCAAAGGATGGTTACTTTGTGAAGTAATTCAATTATGGGTAATTGGGATTCTAAAACACCCTTTAATCTAACCAGGTCATTTACCTAGGCTTGTATCATCCAACATGCATTCATGTCCTCCATTCACCATGTATAAAGACTTCAATATTAAATTCCAATATATAATCCTTCCCCAATTCCTAATGGTCAAGATCAGGCCACACACCTCATCATACACCCCATCAATCATGTATTCCCTAGAAATTGAGATGTTCCAACTTATTATCTATGTCTAATAAGTCCATTATTATGTTTTAAATCATGAAACGTGTTGATAATAAGGGTACTTATTATAAGGACACTGGTTAGCCTCCCTTGGTTCATAATGCTCATCATAGACTCTAATGTGTTTAATCATCTTCCTTTTTTCCAAACTAATGAGCTAAGGATCTAAATATATGGGAATCTTTTTTTTGGTATAATCTATCACCTATCCCAATGGGATTTCTAATAGCTGTGAGACCCAAAATCCTGACATTCCATCTAGGTTAGGAATCTCTTAATAGAAAATGGGATTCCTATTAAAATGCCCCACTGGATTCCATATTTCCTCTCTACTAATATTACCAAATTCATTGTGACATGACATAAATCATCAGGAATACATCCTATCATTATAAAGTTAAACACATGGGAACATTTTGTCACAGAACCTTAAACTGTGTAACTCAAGATACATGATATTTGATTCCTATCCACAAGTATATTTTGGATCCCTCTCTATGTTGCAAACCCAATATCCCAACATATACCCTCACTGGTCCAAAATCACTATGAAAGTCATATTCTCTCTATGAAATATTCCTTAAGATACATACTGTAAATGTAAACATATTCATAATTCCACACTAACCATTTATTTGAATCATTTTCTTAGAAATACATTTCATATGATGTGAATCTACTTGGAATAGGACTCATATGCATGCACTTGAACGGATCCTCACTCAGTCATGGATACAGAACTGTATAATAAAAAATATTAGTTCTTGTCAAATGAATATAAATTGTATGACCTATCATGTTAAATAGAACAAAACTACATGAGTTATGATTATATTTTTAGGGATAATTAGGAATCCACTCTCAGGGGGAAAATCCCAACCCCACAATACATATCACCTCCCTAGGTGGTGATAAATTCTAGGGCATCTTTCTTTCAGGATTTAAAACATAATTCAATCATAAAATAAGATAATGATTGGGAAACTATGATATACTGTATATATATATATGTGTGTGTGTGTGTGTGTGTATATATATATGTATATATATATATTTATATGTGATATCCTTGGTGGATATCCACTTATATATATATATATATTCATAGAAACATGTGATTTTGATACAATTAAAAATAAAGTGGTCATCATTCCTACACTAGGATTTTAGAAGGATTAAAAAGTATGTCTTACAACTATATAGGATTACTATATTCGTAGATAACTCACCCCCCTGATGTGATGATCATATAATTCCATCCTATCATCCAATTCATAATCCATGAATCACTGGTAAAGTACTGATGATCACCCAACTTTAAAGAGTATGTCAGAATCAACTCAATCCAAAATATAAGAAAATTACAAATCAAAAACCCTAATACTATCATGAAATATATAATGGGAGTTAAAAATGATTTTTATTATTAGAAAAAACATCACAAATGTGTTACTTGGTGGACCAATAGAAATTGTTTTGTCCACTATCAATTCCTAGAAGTGTATACTCAGGTAAGACAATCATTTTGTTACCAATTTTTATTAAATAAGAAAATGAAGATGATATCTCATGGATAATGATTTCTAAGAGGTCTATCTATACTAATTTAATTGGGTTGGTAATGATTCAAATATCAATGTTATGATGCATTTTTATATAAGTAATTTTATTCAATAAGGATTTAAGAACCATAGAAATTATGACACTCTATAGTGAACACATTCTCATGGGAAAGGGATATAAATGAGATTATTTAGTATATGTTTACTTAAATGCGGTTTTTAATCAATATGATGAAGTTTTCTTATTGTAAATGACAATGTTACCATAAAAAATCTCAAGATCACATGTAAGAGGTGATGAAGATAAGTCCCTACATTATCCTAGGACAGTTATTCAAGTGCTTATAACATTTCTTTTTATGGGTCTAAAATATTTTATTCAATTTTCACATTTTGTATCTAAGCCATACCTAACCCACGATGTGATATTTCTTATTGAAAAAGGACATAACATTTTATTAATCCTCTATTTGTGTGTTTTAATATGAAAATACTTTGTTTCTATTTTTATTTTATGTTTAGTGTATTGCAATTTCAACCATGAAGATATGATTTTTACAGTCATACTACTGCAACCCATGGTCTAATAAGTATAATTTCATAAAACTTTGACAACATTTTGATGTATTAAATATATTATAATGTAAAGAAATTTATGTAACATGAATTAGGTCATGGTTTTAATATAGACTACCTCAAGTAAAGGTGTATGTGGTTTATAGTCATGATGAGTGGACCAGATATTAGTCTGTAATTTTTTATCATAGACAATGATAAGTGATAATGGAATCACAATGGGTTTTATGGTTATAGAAATCATGACACTCATATTTTTGGATATGATATGCTATCCCAATGTACTATTTACTATGGAAAGGCCCAATGTGAATGGGGATACTTTACAATTGGAGGTGGTTTGATATTGATAGAATTTTTTGTCATCCTAGAGAAGAATAATGTAAACATCACAACATATTCTATAAGAATAAGAATCTTTACACATGTACTTCTAAATATATAGACTTTACATAGATCATTCTCATATAAAGGAATATCTAATTTTCCAAAATCATGGTATGATATTGGAGCCAAGGGAATCTTTTTTAATTATAATAACGACAAGAGATATCAATTTTCTTTTGGAGTGACGAACTTTTTCCATGAATAGGTTTTTGTATAGAATATATATGATATACATCCTCAAATGCATCTATTTCTCATGTAAATAAATCGGTTCATATAGGATAGACCACTCAATGTAATTTATGATCAATTGGTATTGATAAAATATTAATCAGTTTAACATAATGTGATAAAGACATAGATTCTATGTAGTTTATATTCATACAATGAGGATTATTATATAGGGTTTTTGCATAGATCAACCTCGTGCACATAATGATATGGGTTCTTATAAGTGTGTCCCCTTTGAAGAATTAAATGTTTATTAGAGAGACTAATCATTATAATGATGTGAGTATTTGGTTTTGATTAATTATTGGGACTAATATAAGATATTAAGGATTTAATACATATCTTATGATAATAAGAATTATGTGATATATAATTCTCATAAGGTGGAATTTTATCATGTGTTAGGTGAGATATGATATTTATATCTTCTATTGTTTCCATAAACATTGAATTATAGTGCAACGAAAGGGTACCCATATGTAGATTGAGCTCTTACATGGGAGAGATTCATTTAGGAACTTTGATTTAAAAAATAGGACCCTATAAAAAATGTAGGTTCCTGCAATAAAAACCTCTCCTAAGAGTTTGATGTCTTTTGCGGTTGACTTAATATGGATTTTAGTATAGTATATGATATCTAGGTGTCACAATGTATCCTATAAAATATGAATGAATACACACATATTTCATGGAGGTCTCCTCTACAAAAATGGAGCTCATGAACAAGGAATATTTTGATTAAATAAAGATGTTACCTTATAAAAACACGATTTAGGTATTTTCCCTTTTATGTTTAATACTTATATTTTATCTTTTTGAGATATTAGATGAAACTTCATGGGGTTTTGAGAGGAATTTCACTTGTTTTATTTTTGTAGAAGGCCAATATCCCACCAATGACATGATAAGAGAATATGGTTCATTTAATAACTCAACTCGAAATCTAGTGGGAGTCCATCGGCCAGTAGATGGAGATCTGTAGAAAATATAAATTCTTTTTACATTGACAAAATGGGTGGTAGGATAGCCATAAGCCAATGTGAATCTTCATAGGATGTTAGCCAGTTGGGGTATCCATTAGAAATCTTATGGCCTCATGTTGTTCTAGTTATGAAATGTTATTTCAGTAATTTTAAATAAATAAACCCTTAATTTAGGCCATAATTTATCTTTTTTAAAATTAATTCAACATGTACTTCGGATAGCCTTTCGTTTGGAATTCTAATATCTTTTGATATTTATCAATGGGCATTTTGATATTTTTTTGGCCATTTATCAACATTTTGATTCATCAATAATATTTCTCATGGAGGCAAGTTCATATTTTGGTTGTGGTGGGATGTGAGTGATCATTGAGTACCTCCTCCAAATTTATATTGTGTTTCCTTTAATTCTGATATATGGATCCTATTTTCATTATAATTTAACACAAGTGTGATTTAATTGGTTCCATCACCAGCCTATATATGATGAAACATGAATGCTCTTGGGTTTAAAAATTACTTTTTAAATTATAATTGGATTAATCCTTGATTTAGTTGATATGATTGAATAATTTGGGTTTTGATAAAATATGGGTTTTTCCATTTTGGTAAGAGAAATATTTTTTGAAATAATTGATAAATTAATTATGAAATTGGTTTTAAAAGAATAGTTTTTGATGAAAAATTTTGTTTGTAAATTTTTTCTATAATGTTGTAATCCCATTGAAATTCTTAAATATATATAGTACACAGTAGCCTAAAGTGATATTTTGGGGGTTTAGTAGTATTCCTTTTCCTTTGACACTGTAAGGGAGTTCACTTTTGGGGTTTTCCCCTTTTCCTATATCATATAATATTTATATACATGAACATGTTCTTGACATTGTAAACATGTTTACTCTCTAGGGTCTTTCTTCATCCCTAGATTGAAAATGATTTGAATCTAGGGACTTGATTTCTGCACTATCCCTCATTCATTATTGGGTTATGTGTAACCTAGCTGTCTCAAACCTATAAATTCTTAGGGGCGTATTCCAATGTTCCATTTTTTCTATTTCTTTTTATTTAATATGATATGATTCATTCTTTGATAAATGTAAAATTATTTATTTGAAATATGATTTGAAACTTTATTTTATTAATTTTGTGTCAGAATAGTGAAAAATAAGAAATATATTTTCCATTATTTTGTATAAATTTCAGAACTATTTATCATGCTATTTGTTATATTTAATTTGTAATATTGGGATTATTTGATCGATACATTATATTTAACAACTCAGTGGAATCCTACAAAACCTTTTATCACATACCCTATACACTCCCTTAGGCGCATGCATACCTTATTATTTTTATGTGGGAGAGGGAAAGCCACCATAGTTAGGCGGAAAGGTCCATGTCATATGGGCATGTGTATTAAGTGTTAAGACATTGGGTTATTTCCCAGTTATCACTTGGAGTAGTTTTTGTTTGTTTTGGGTGTCCTTTTTGGTTGTTTCTAGACATAAACCACTATTTTATATTTCTTAATTTAATTATATAACTACTATTTTTTACTATAAAATGTTCATTTTCTAGTTATATTTCACTATATGTATGATATTTATCTTGTTTTATGCTGGAAAAACATTCCTTTTGGTTATTGTGGGATGTCTATGTGCCTTTCACCAATGTGCAGGGATCGATAATTCACATTGGGTTTTATCATTGTCCTTCTAGAGCCCAGTAGAAATGTTTACTGGGTTTGGTTCATGAAATTGTTTTATTTCAACAATATTATCATTATTCATGGGAATTTGATAGATAATTTATAGAAATTTTGGTTCATAGGAGGTAGGTTGTAGTATGTTCTGGGTCATCTCTTCCATGATATCCCTCAAGTCCCTGTAGGGTGTTGGTTTTTGTGTATCATGTGTTTGGTTTTGATATTAATCTCATTTTAAAAAAATTATTTAGAGTTTAAATAGATATTGTTATTTTTTAGATCATTGTTTTTATTTTTGTTATACATAAACAAGCCTCTTATACTTTTTCCAATAGTTCATTATAATGGATGCATGAGAACTAATCCTCCATGGAATCTTATTCTGGATCAAAATATCTTTGATGATATCATCAAGGTAGTTTTTTCTGGATAATAGAATTAAAATCCCATACAATACCATGTTTATGAGTTGAAATCAAGAGATGGAAGAGATATTGATCAATCGTCAGTGTTAATACACCACAGAAAGAAAAAATTTAGGGTACAAAAACCCTTAATATGGTGAGGGATGGGCCGAAAAGATCACTCAGGTCATTAAATTTCTATAGACACCCAAATCAATCAAAGTGAGGTGTGTGATTTTAAAGATCAAGTGTCCACGAAATAGGTTGTGGGATTTTTTTTGTTCATAGTGATCGACATGTGGGATCAGAGTGGAAAGGATTAAAGACTCTTTTCATTATGTCATCATAATTGAATTCCTTATGATAGTGGATTCAATGATGTTTATATATTTATATCAAGGGGAATTCAGTGACATAATATACCAACTGTTGTTTGGAGTTAGTTAATTTTTCTACAGATATAGTGACCAATGATTAACAAAATGTTCGGGAATACATAAGGGGATTGTGACATTACATTTGATCATAGATATATATATACTGAACCTATATTGATAGGTTTTACTATGATATGATGTAATAAATTAATGTGGTGGGTATTATATGATCTTTAGGACATCTCTTCTACCATGTGAAATTTTAATTGGTGAAAATGGGAAGAAGAGAAAGGGGAATGATAGTAGGAAGTGTGGTGGAGGTAGTTCTTAGTAGTAGTACTTTTATACTCTTTTAGCATTATCTATAAATGTACTATTGACTTAATAACATTGTCCCAAAGTGGGGCACACTGGATTATCTTAACCCCACAAATTTGAATAATTTTAATGCATATAGATTCAGAGGTCATTTATAGATATTTTTCCAGGTTCTTCCTATATCAAGATATATTAATGGATATTAATCTCCAAAGATAACTAAGTCATAGTCAGAAGTTTCAAATTCAACCAAGATCCATTCATAGGCCATCGAAGTGAATCATTATCACGACCCGACCCAACGGGGCTCGAGCCGCGACTCCCCAAGCCTCCCTCCAATAGGCTAGGGGTTGGCGTCCAACGCCGAGTAGGCTATCACACACGTGGGAGGCATTAGTCTAAGGTACCTGTACACACGCACCCACAAACACCTACAAGAAACTGTGCAGCGATATAGAAAACTGAAAAGTAAATGCATGCATACAACTATCCCACAACTAGAGTACAACAGAAGTACAAAAGCGAAAAACAGGGCCCACTAAAAGAAAACTACAAAAGTGCGTTCAACCTGCTCTGAAGAAGGGGAACACTGCCACAAACAACCACCAGAAAGCTGCCTTGGCACCGCAATGGTAAACACCCTGGTCAATCTTTCTCACTCAGCTCCGCCTGCTCTGGGTCCTCCTGGAACTCCGTTGAAAGGCATGTGGACTGCACAAGACACAAACATGTGTGGGCAAAGCCCTTGAAGGGGTGAGTATAAACATACTCAGTAGGATCCCCAAAAACCCAAAACAAAAAGAAGTAACTGAAAGGAAACAGTCCACTCATCCCAGCAAGAGGGTGCCTAGATGAGAGAGAAACTCTATCTCATGACCATCCTCGCCTAAACACAACAAGTCAGCTCAGCTCAGGTGTATGCCCATACAAACACCTTGAACAGTCCATATATACTTAGCTCATGCAACAAGCCACCTGAGGTACGACCTCGTCACTGGCAATGGTTCACAACCAGGAAAGCACACTCCACAATCACTGTCATCCCAGATGATGCGCGCCAGAGAGATACACTCCATCTGGTCCTAAGAAAACATCTCAGACACTCACCTGAGAGACCGCGCTCGTCGGATTCTGTCTCTGAGGCAAACCCTGCTAAAACAACATAACCAACAAACTCCTCGGATAGGGGATCACACCTAGGGTCCGCTAGGGGATACCATAACCCACTCCGGTATACGGAGCTCACATATAGGGGATCACTCCCAGGGTCCACTGGGGGATACAATGACCAGATCTGGCATACGTAGTTCTCACATGTAGGGGATCACACCCAGGACCCGATGGGGGATACCTCAACCCGATCTGGCTCTCGACAGAAGCACGACACTTAGATAGAGGATCATCTCCCATATAAAGGTGGTCACGACGATACCAGAACCCTATATGGTATAACTCGTGATGTAGGGGATCGAACTAACGATGATGAAACCCTTCAAAAACCATGTGATGAGTAGGGGATCGCATAACCAATGATACTGCAACCCTACTATAAACCTTATGTTGAGCAGGGGATCATATACTTGACAATTCTACAACCCTACTGAGCAAGGCCAACTGCATAGGGGATCATATTCCCGATGATGCCACAAACCCTATGGGGTTAACCTGTTAGATAAAGGCTCACCACCCATGGATAAGAGGACACAGAGATACCAAGAAACCGATCGAGAGAAACGATGCAAGAGGATCCCGCTCCGAGCCCACCTGAGAGATGCCATAACTCTAACAGAATAAACACCCCATCGAGAGGATCGCAAGCCGATACTACAGCTGTGATACCGCGTGAACCCCTGTAGGAATGAACCAAGAGAGTACCCTCAACCACTGCTGATCCAAACGTCGCTAACCCAAACAACCCACAACAACGCTACCATGTGTAGCACGAAGGCCAATACCGAGGCAACCATCACGATCCACATGGAAAAACACACAGGATAGGATGTTTACTCGCCCGAATCAGACAACCGGTGAAAATGAACTATTCACTATAGCATGCCCATGCGGGGCCCACACATCAATCCTGAGACTCATCATGTGGATCATACCACAGTGATCCCATCAGAAAAACACACGGAATCGACTACTCGTTCATCCAAAATGGACACCCGGTGAAAAAGGAACTATTCAACGAAGGCCAACTCGGGTGGGGCCCATGCCTCAATCATGAAACACATCGAACGGATCACACAATTGTGATCCTCTCAGGAAAACACACAGGATCAATTATTCATCCGCCAAAATCAGACATCGGGTGCGAAAGCTGCCTTTCCCCGCAAACACAAAAACACGACCTTGTGGTGCCCACACCCCGTTCTTAGTACCAACACTCGGAAAGCATCTCAAAATTTCCGTCGTACCGTCAGGGTCTCAACACCACTGACGGCACATCATTCGGACGCTCCGGGTAGAAGTTACAACGGCCTGAAGTCGTAAAATAATAAAATGTTATTATTTTATACGATGTTTCTAACTCACAAACCATGATCCTGAACCTTTTAACCCTCAAACCCACACCACAAGGTTCGCCTTTTCATCAGGGTCACGTCGCCGTAGACGACACATGAATCCAATATTTTGATTTCATGAAATGGGGGTTTAAAAACCCTCGTATGACAAAAAGGGGTCGAACCAGCCTCGACCGGCCGGTTCGGTCGGCCGGGACCGGCCGTCGCCGCCGTCCTGCCCTGGCCTGCAGCCCTTCACCGTGTGGCGCCCAGCGTATCCGCGCTCCGCCGGCGCGCCGCCGGCACCGATGTCGCGCCGGAAAACCATCTACGGACCACCGGGGGCACCACGATGGTCCGTTGTGAGATCCGAAAGTACCGGTGCGACCCGTGGGACACAATCTTCCCTAAAACGACCTCAAAACGAATCAATTCACAGAAAAACTAGGATCAAGGGATTAAAACGCAAACCACCTACCTCGCGGGCGAAACGCCTAAGCTTCGGGTGCAGAATGACGTCGGCGACGCCCTGAAGCTTGATCTGCTGATGATCGGTGCAAAAAATGGACGATTCCGGATCAATTTAGTGGAGAACTGTGGTAGATAAGGGTGAGGTCACCCACTGCACGTGATGGAGGAGGGAGGTGATGAATTTTTGTTTTAATTTTTTTTAAACAACTCATATAACTCCCCGCCAACTCACCTCCATCCCGACACTCGATGCAGACAAAGGTAAGGTCACCCCTAGGGTAAAAACACTGTTCTAAACGCAATGGAGGACTTATATTTTCGATATGAAACTCCGTTAAAAAGTTATTTGAGCCGACGCTCGAACACTATCTTTTCCACTTAATTACGTAAACACCCCTGGTGGCGCTTTCCACCGCAGGCCCACGCCCGTAAAGTTTACACCTCACCTAGGGTAAACGGAACATTCTGGACGCAACTATGCCCTCGAATTCCTGTTCTAGCATACCTTTTAGGAGATATCACACTCCCTCCACATGTATAGTATTAAAATACTTAATATTTTTATAAAATTAATTACGGGCACACTGGGCCTCGGAATCGCATGCCTTGTTCACGCCTTGCTCTGGAATCATTCGTACAAATATTCCAAAGTCTGACAGGGCCAAAAACCCGAGTCACTACATCCTCCCCCACTTAGAACTTTTCATCCCCAAAAATCCATAAGCATAAGAAAAGTGACTGGACTCTCAACTGGGTCTCCCACACTAGTGAGTTTTCCAACAAACACCCATGACCAAACACATAAGTCAGAGAGACTCATCCACCACACCTCAACACTATCCTCTTTGGGTGGCACTGACTCGCCCGCATGATTTTAACCGCGTCACAAAAACGCGTCTCAATGGGGGAAGGATCCCTCTTCCTCACGCATTCGAAGCATGTTGAACAACACCCACACAGGGTCTAACCAACGACCTGAACAAAACTCGATCAAGAAACGGAAAGGAAATAGTACTGATAAACAGTGTCTATCAAACTACTACAGAAAGTAGAAAAGACACAAGGCGTACCTCTATCCATCCGCAGAGCCTCTGGGTCAACAGCCTATAGGGAATGCAGTTGGCCTCACCCTCATCCCCCAACTCCCTGAGATCAACGTGGACCTCCTGGGGGTGGGAGGGTGGTAACTGATACCACCTAACTCCTCCTGTTGCTGCACCATCTCCGCCACCACCTCCGCTACCCTATGGACCTCCTTGATCAAAATGTTGCATCTGCCAAGGTAGTCCCTCGACCTGCTCCCTCTCAGCAGTACGTCGGGTCAGACAATCCCTTGCAAGATGTCCCCGACCACCACAAGCGTAACACCGCCTCTCCTGCGGCTGACCAAAATCAGCATGCGAGCCCTGTGAGCCCTGAGCCTCAGATCCTTCCTCCTGGGGTCGCCTCCTGAAATGTCGGCCATGTCCATACCCCTGAGTTTGTCATCGACTACCAGATGCCGATGTCTCAGCTCTCACGTGCCCATCACTAACAGGGGGAATCTACTCAGCCAGAAATCTCTCCATCACCAATGCTCGCTCCTGTACTCCAGCATATGTGGTTAGGCAGATGTAAACCACACATTCTCGGATGTCCCTACGTAATCCTTGCTCGAATGTCTGAGATCTATAGAATGGGACTCGAAACATGTCCAGGGAGTAGCGCGATAGGTCCGTAAACCTTGCCGAATACTCCAACACGACCATGCCCTCCTATCAAAGCTGCAGAAGTTCCTGGATTTGCATTAACCTCAGTGTCACCAGATAGAACTCTTCCATGAAGAGCTTATCAAACTCTTCCCACATGAGCATCTCCTTGTCATGGGACTATGTCACCAAACTCCACCATCGCCTGGAAGAACCATGCAGAAGGATCGCCGCTAGGACCACCATCTGATCTGGAGGTGTCCTCACTAGGCGGAAAACTCGGGTGACTGCCTCAATCCATTCATCTGCTGCCTGGGGGTCTGGATCACCCTGCAACCTTAGAGGGCACTGCCTATGGAACTCGTGTAGTGCACTCAGCCTGCGCCCAACCTCATCATGCACTCCTGGCACAACCAGCTGCTCAACAGGTGGCAGCTCAATTGGCAGACCACCCGGAGGTGTAACCACAGAACCCGCACCCTGCTCCACAACATCTACATTGGGTAGGTCGTCAGCACAATCCTACTGCGGAACCCTCACTGGTTGTCATCGTGGAGGCATCTGAAAATACATTCAAGATGCACCACAGTCAAAGACTATATCTGGACACCTGGAAAAAGAAGGACATGGAAAACCCAAAAACCCAGTCCTATATGAGGCATGTACCGTTATTTCCTTACGACCAGTTTATTAATGTCTCGAGTCGAAAGGCATGTTGTCAGAGTCCTGGTGTATGGATACGTCGGCTGCCGCACCAACACTATAGTCTCTGGCCTGATAGCCGAACTCAAAACATCCTAACACTGCCGCTATGGAACCCAAACCAAACTCATAGATAGAGCAGCTATGCTCTGAGATCCCATAGCTGGAACCTCCTCTGATACAACTCTATCACGAGCCGACCTAACGGGGCTCGAGCCGAGACTCCCAAGCCCGTCTCCAATTGTCTAGGGGCTGGCGTCCAGAGCCGAGTAGGCTATCACACACATGGGGGGAATTATACTATGGTACCTGTACCCATGCACCCACAAACACCTCCATGCAACTGTGCAGCAATATAGAATACAGAAAAGTAAATTCATGCATACAACTATCCCACAACCGGAGTACAATAGAAGTACAAGAGGGAAAAACAGGTCCCACCAAAAGAAAACTACAAAAGTGCGTCTAACCTGCTCTGAATAAGAGGAACGATTCCACAAACACCCGCCGGAAAGCTCCCTAATCACCGCACCGGTAAACACCCCGGTCAATCTCGCTCACTCAGCTCTGCCTGCTCCGGGTTCTCCTGGAACTCTATCGAAAGGCATGTGGTCTACACAAGACACAAACATGTGCGGGAAAAGCCCGTGCAGGGGTGAGTATAAACATACTCAGTAGTCACCCCAAAAATCCAAAACAAAAAGGAGAAAATGAGAGGCAACAGTCCTCTCATCCCAGCTAGAGGGAACCCTGATGAGAGAGAAACTCCATATCCTGACCATCCTCAGCTAAACACAACTAGTCAGCTCGGCTCAGGTGTGTGCCCATATATACACCTTGAACAGTCCAAATATACTCAGCTCATGCAACAAGGCACCTGAGGTACAACCTCGTCAACCGCAACGATTCACAACCAGAAGAGCACACTCCACGATACCTGTCATCCCAGATGATGCGCACCCGAGAGATACACTCCATCGGGTCCCAAGAAAGTATCACAGATGCTCACCTGAGAGACCACACTCGTCGCATTCTGTCACAGAGGAATACCCCACTAAAAAAACGTAACCACCAAACTCTTGAGATAAGGGATCGCACCTAGGGTCCTCTAGTGGATAAGAGAACCCACTACGGTATATGAAGCTCGTAGATAGGGGATCACTCCGAGGGTCTGCTGGGGGATACCACGACCCGATCACACACATGTAGTTCTCACATATAGAAGATCACACCCCGGACCCGATGGGGGATACCAAAACCTGATCTGGCGCTCGACAGAAGTACGACACTCAGATAGAGGATCATCGCCCATATAAAGGTGGTCATGACGATACTGAAACCCTATATGGTATAACTCGCGATGTAGATGCTGCAAACCTACAGAAACCATGTGCTGAGTAGGGGATCACATAACCAACAATACCACAACCCTACTATAAACCTAATGCTGAGCAGGGGATCGTATACCTGACGATGCGACAACCCTACTGAGCATGGACCACTATGTAGGGGATCCTATTCTCGATGATTCCATAAACCCTACGGGGTTAACCTGCTAGATAGGGGATCGCTGCCCGTGGATAAGTGGTCACAGCGATACCAAGAACGTGATCTAGAGAAATGATGCTAGAGGATCCCAATCCGAGACCACAGGAAGGATGCCACAACTCTAATAGAATAAATATCCCATCGAGAGGATCACATGTCTATACTAGGTTTGTGATGTCACACGAACCCCGGTAGGAACGAAGCAAGGGAGTACCCTCAACCACTGCTGGTCCAAACGCCGCTAACCCGAGCGAACCGCAACAATGCCACCCTACGTAGCACCATGGCCCATACCGAGGCCACCATCGTGATCCATGCAGAAAAACACGTAGGATAGGCTGTTTACTCGCCCGAAACGGATAACCGGAGAAAAAGGCACTATTCACCGTAGCTTGCTCATGCGGGGCCCACACATCTATCCCGAGAATCATCAGTCGGATCATACCACAGCGATCCCCTCAAAACAACACATGGAATCGACTACTCGTTCGTCCAAAATGGACACCCGGTTAAAAAGGAACTATTCACTGAAGGCCAACATAGGTGGGGCCCACGCCTCGATCCCAAAACACATTGAATGGATCGCACCATTGAGATCCTCTCAGAAAACACATATGATCGACTATTCATCCACCAAAATCGGACTCCTGGTGCGAATGATGTGTTTCCCCGCAAACGCCAAAACCCGGCCTCATGGGGCACGCACCCCATTCTCAGTCCCAACACCCGGAAACTATCTATAAAAGTGTCGTACCATTGGGGTCCCAATTCCACTGACGACACGTCATTCGAACGCTCCGGGTAGAAGTTACAACGGCCCGAAGTCATAAAATAATAAAATATTATAATTTTATATGACGTTTCAAACTGTCGGGCCATGATCCCAAACCTTTTAACCCTCGAACACACATTGGAGGTTTCGCCTCGTCGTCAGGGTCGCGTCGCTGCACACGGCACGCCAATTAGACTTTTGGATTGCAGGAAATGAGGGTTTAGAAACCCCCCGTATGACAAAATGGGGTCGGACCGGCCTCGACCGGCCGTTCGGTCAGCCTGGACCGGCCGCCACCGCCGGCCCATCCTAGCCGGCGCCCCGCACCAACGCGCACCACCAGTGCCAGCAGACCTCCCGCGGACCGTCGGGGGCACCCCAGCAGTCCGTTTTGCGATCCAGAAGCACCAGTGCGACCCCCTGGGACGCGATCTTCCCTACAACAACCTCAAAATGAAGAAATTCATAGAAAAAATGAGATCAGAGGATTAAAATGCAAACCGCCTACCTCGCGGGCAAAACGACGAAGTTTCGGGTGTAGAACGATGCCCTGAAGCTCGATCCACTGACGATCGGCACAAAAAACGGATGATTCCGGCTTGATTCAGTGATGAACGGAGATAGGGAAGGGTGATGTCTTCCGCTGCGCGTGAGGGAGGCGGGAGGTGATGAATTTATGTTTTAATTTTTTTTAACAACTCATATAACTCTTCGCCAACTCGCTTCCATCCCAGCACCCGATGCAGACAAAGGTAAGGTCACCCTTAGGGTAAACTCACCATTATGAACGCAAAGGTGGACTCAGACTTGCGGTCTGAGACTCCGTTCAGAAGTTATTTGAGCTGACGCACAAACACTAACTTTTCCACTTAATTATGGAAACTCCCCTGGTGGCACTTTCCATCGCAGGCCCATGCCCACAAAGTTTAAACCTCGCCTAGGTTAAACGGCACATTTCGGACGCAATTGTGCCCTCTGATTCCCGTTATGAGCTACCTTTTAGGAGATATCACACCCCCTCCATGTGCATAGTATAAAAATACTTAGTATTTTTATAAAATTAATTCTGGGCACACCGGGTCTCGGAATCGCACGCTGTCTTTGCGCCTAGTTCTGGAATCATTCATAGAAATATTGAAAAGTCTGACAGGGCCAAAAAATAGATTCACTACAATCATCCTCATACAATTGATGATTTTCTTGAAGATTTTTATGTAGTAGTGGATATTGTCAGAGGTACCATTTGTTATTCATATTTTATAGTAACTATTCATTTTAAAATAGTTGACTCATACACTTTTAAATATTCGCATTTTTTATGTGTTTAATGTTATTATTTAGATCATTTTCATTTTTAAGTCAAGAGATCCCACTTATTAAGATGAAAGAGTAGGGGTTTCATTTCCCTTCATTCACTCTTTATATATTAGAAGAAAATTTAGTATGTGAATTTCTAATTTTAGGCCTAGACCTTTCTCACATAATAATTGAGATGAATTGTCTTGTTTAAAACTGATCTAATATTTTTTTTACCATTTATCTTTTTTATTCTTAATTTTTCGTGGGATCTCTTGGGTTTTCTTAGAAGAGTGGTGCCTGAGGTCTAGTCATGCTTGATCTTCTCACCCATAGCATAGGAGTTTGTTTTCTACCATTACAATTGAGCCTGAGGATGTTTCCTCTCATCCTATTCCTTTCATGCTCATTTGGTGCTTTCATATGGTATTCCTATATTACTTTTATGGTCTTATTGTAGAGGGGTAGTAGGTTTCTCCATCATGTTGGTTAATGAAAATAAAATGATCTTCATTCCCACTAATAATATGCCACATGTTCAGTTGAATGAGACAAATATTTAGTGTCATGAACTATTAGAGAAGTTATTGTTCCATCATATTACTTCACTATGGGTGTAACCATGCTCGTTTCCAAGAAGGATAATATTTCTCTTCATATCTTGAAAGACACTTAGTGGTTGAATTGGTTAAATCATATAACTAAGTATCATTTTCAACATGTGGATGACCAATTATATCAATTAATGTGGGAATGGTGATTTTCTAAAATTGATATTCTATTAGATTATTATTTTCCTTGATTTAGATAATAACAAATCTTGATGACCACTTTTGGGAGTAGGTATGGGAATTATGAATACATTATATTCCCTTTTTACAAAACTAATGATCTTAAAAGGTTTATGGATTTGATGAAATGTATTTTCCACCAGTATATAAATACCTTAATTTTATTATTCATGTATGATATAAATGTTTATTAATGTTTTGATCATGTTCACGAGAACCTTATGAATTTAGTTTTTTGGAAATCATGAGGTTTCACTACAATTTCAAGAAGTTATTGAATTACAATTTCTATATCTGAGAGAAAATGTTTTTATGGAATGTGATTTTCGAATCTAGCCAATAAATTGATCTTAAAAATGTGATGACTACCTTTTCAAGGGAGTACCCATAGAAAATAATCAAGATATATAGATTCCTAGTCTTATATGGATTTTTTAGTGGTTTTTCAAGGATTTCTTAAAGATTTCATAATCATTGACTTTCCATTCCATGAAAGGGGTTATTTTCACAAGTGTTTGGCCTATTTTTATATATTGAAACAATTAAAAAATTGTCTCCTATATTGATCTTATCATAACCCAATAAAAGTTATATGGTTAACTAGGATGCTTCTAGTGCTAGTCATGGGTGCATGTTTAGGTTGTATGACCATGTTGTACTGTATGGTTTTCAATAGGTTCATATTCATGAGAAACATTACATAAATTATGACTTGTAAATCACCATTATTTTTCATTATATTAAGTGTTGGAAACACTATATTTTTTGTTGAATGATTTATGGTCTATTGTGATCAAAAGAGCTTGAGTTATATATTATTTCAAAAATATCATAGCCTTAGTTATAGGTAATGTGTAGAATCCTTCCCTATTTTCTACATTTAACTCATATATAACTTTGTAAAGGGTAATTTTAATTATTCCACTATCAATATTAAATTTTCTTCTCAAGTTATCTTAGAATCATTAGAGGAGTTAAAACTTATAAGTAATTTTTTTCAGTTAAAAATAAACATTAAGGAGTATGATTTAGGCATTCTTCAAAATAGTGTTCAGTTTTCATCATCTCTAATTGAGTATATTATGAAGGGCCAGTAAAAAGATGATGATTTCAGGGGAATAAATGAATCTTTATATGGTTGGGGGACTATTAATTCTTATCCCCTTCCATCTAATTAATTTATTTATTTCTAGAATCGTTTTATAATCTCGTCATCCATCTACAATTCAATGTTGTATGATTATCATATTTCTTCATGGTTTATTAAACATGGAACAAGAAGGATGTGATATGAAACTATATGATATTTCTTTGGCCATGTATGAAGTTTGACATTCATAACTATGTATCTCACTATTACACCTACTATCAGAATACAGATGGGAACTAGAAGCATTCTATTCTACATTATTCTCTTCTATTGGATGTATGGAAGTGGTATGAGGTGTCCATGGACATTTTTATTGGATTACCATGTAATCCTCTAGTACATTGTTTTACCTATATAGTGATTGATCGTATCTTCAAATTTAATAATTTCATTCTGATTAGGGTCACCACTAAGACTGGGTATTTGGATATTTTTATGTGTAAGAGATTTTGATGTTTCATGGATTTCCCCTACAACTATATTTAATATGGATCTCATGGTTACTTATCAATTATAAAGGATTATCCAAGAGTTTATGGGGACTTGTACCAAATTGAGTACAACTTAACATCTATACATGAATGATTGATGGAGTGTGTGATTAGGATTCTGTAAGATAAGTTTCACAACTATATCTTGGATTTTGGTATATCATTGGATAACAATATGGGACATTTTGAGTTTTCATATAATTGTAGTTACTAATTATCGATCATATTAGATCCCTTCGAGGTTTTTTATGGTCACTCATCCTAGTAACATCATTATTGGTTGGAGGTGGTTGATGACTCTATTACAGGAAATAATATAATTAAAGATTCATCTGTGATTATTCAATATATAAAAAAACTCTTGTTAAAATATTAAAGTTGGTATAAACCTTATATATATCATATTTGTTGTATTTGGATTATTCCATTGGTCACCTGGTCATTATGAAAGTTTATCCTCAGTTGGGTCACCACCAGCTCCAAAAATCTAGAAAATCATCTCTAAGATATGTTGGACCATTTGAGATCATTGAGTTGGATGGATAGGTTTCTTATTAGTGGTAATTATGGAATCAATTGAATGTTATTTATTTTGATTTCCACATATCTAAAATTAAAAAGTACCATCCTAATCCATCATATATTATATGTTTGGATGATATTGAGTTGCATCCATACGTTTCAATTGTGGAACGACCATTCAAATTTTTTGAAGCTTTGATGAATATTGTACATTTTAATTCTATTATGTTTTTGAATGTGTAATTTCATCAGAGATGAGATTCTTAGGATACTTGGGAGCATAAATCATTGGGGATGGAGTAGTGGCCACAAATTTCTCCATATCACCATCCTTCCATGTGACATTTTGGGGTTCAAAAGACTTGTAGTGATTATAATTTTGACATCGTGATTTTGGTGCGTTCCTTTCATATGTTTCATATGTTATAATTCATTTTAAAAACGAGTCTGTGGTGATATAAATGAGTATCATGAGGCCTTGGTCTTATTTTCTAGCTACATAAGGCCCATAGCCAACCATTGATGTGATGGAAAAATGAGGTTCCTATAGGAACACCATAGACCTTCTACTGAATATCCCAATACTAAATTAATTCGTTTTATATCCACTATAAATTTTTTAGTAATCCAATAACCAAGTACTAGGTTTTCTTCAATCCAGTACAAAATTTAATGACCACATGAAAGTCGGTTCTCATCACCAAGTTGTCAGTGGGCTTATGGTGGTCTGGCTAAGAATGTTTGTTTGAGTAATTTTAAGCCCTTGAGCCCCTAATTAAACCCTAAATATATATTTGTTAAACCGCTTATGATCATTTCTTCTTGATAGTCATCCCTTTAGTTTTCTAATATCCATTATTTTATCATCTTGGAGTTTCAATACTAGTTTTATAGGTTATCAATATATCGATTTATCATGTGTATGTATCCAAGAATCTAAAAATATTATTGATTTTGTGGCATCACATATGATCTTTTAGGGCCTCCACTTGTTTACTCTTATGTCTCCTTTATTTCTAGTGTATGGAACCTGTTCTGGTCGGCATGTAACCCATGTGTGAGGTCGGTGGTTCTCTTGATAGCCTACATTTGATGAACCATTAATTAACTTGATTTTAGATTTTTATTTCCAAAAGATAATTGGAATGATCCTTTATTTGGTTGATATGCATGTGTAAATTTATTTTTAATAAAATATGGTTTCCCCCTTATTTTGGTAAAATAAAGTAGTTTTCATGGAATAATGATATGGTTTCATAAATGGGTTTTCAAATCATCATTTTTGGTGGAAAAGGGTGGTCTTGAAATTGATTTTGACATGTTTTGATACCTATGAAATGATTTTTAATATACAATATACCAACCCCTATCTTTATTGCACACATAAACATGATTTATTACATAAACACTTCACTTGATACAACATGGATGATAGAGAGGATGAGTGGCTTTGGGGCTTAAGAACATTACATAACTACATAAATCATGAAACAAAACATCTTTATTGAAAACATTGTTTACATGACCAGTAACCTTTCTTGTACTTAGCATTGCATGCGATAACTTGAGGACATCAATGTTAATATGGTGAGGTATAAAGAATGGTAAGGGAGTAAACAAGGCATAACCTAAATAAAACATCAAATTTTAGGAAATAGGAATACCAATGGAGCAAAAAAGAAACATAAAAATAAAGCCTTGAAAAATCATTATTATCACAACATGTAAATGTGGCAACAACACTTAACATGGTATTATCATGAGACAAGGCTAATTGAAAATAGAGCACGAGTAAACAATCATTTCACTTTAATTAGCATGATTAAACACAAATTTCAATTGAATTGGTATTAGTAAACCCTCATTGCACTTGACATATCGTTATACTAATCTTTACCCAGTGCGTTGGAGTGCTATATGGGTGCACCCATCTTAAACATTTAATTTCATGCATATGTGTTCTACAAGATCATACAACATAGATTCATTAAAGATCATAATTTATTCGACGATAAAGGAATTTGGAATTCATACATGGAAATATTCTATCAATAATTATATGTGCAAAAAGGTGAATACCCATTATATAGAAATGTGCATGTTATTCACTACACAATGATTTTGGCGTGGAAAATGGTAGTGAAATTGTGGCAGCATAACAGCTTGACATAAGAATTAAAAAAAGGTTGATGAGATAGAAAACGGTGTATCATAATATGTACATGAAATTGTCAGTAATGGGGTCTTATCGATACATGTCCCAACATATGTAACAGAATTTGGATTCATAATACAAAATAAATCCTTGAATTTTAATGATGGTAGAGAAATTCCTTATGGAATCTCGGCACGGTAACGGGTGTAAATGGGAGGCATTAATGAGAGAAAAAATGGGTCTATAATCATTCAAACATAAAGAGGTAAGTATGGATGAGTGGAAAAATCACACCCCAACTTTTTAAATTGTAAATAAAAGTGCACAACAACATAATGAAATTTAGACAAAATAAGAAAGGAATAAATCCATTACAGAATGTTGACTTAGTAATGGGTGTACATAGAAGGCATTAATGAAATAAAAATAAGTATATAATCATTTAAAAATGATTATGTAATTATGGGGGAGGTGAGAAATCATAACTTGAACATTTTTAATTGAAAAAAAAGGGAATAACAACATAAGGAAATTTGGACAAAATTGAGAAAGGATGAAATCCCTTACTTGGAAGTGTGATCCCAAAGGCTTGAGAGGGGCTTGAGAGGGGCTTGAAAGAGGATTCTAGAAAGATTAGGGCACCTTGGGAGTATTCTAGGGAGAGGAGGGAAGGGGTCAGTTGACCTCCAAAGGCTTTGAGTGAAGAGGATGTCGGATCTTGGGTGGGTTTATATAGGAAAGGAGAGGAAATTCTTTATTATTTGGGTTTGGGTCCCACAAATTAAACTAATAAAAACCACAAACCCAACCACAGGTTTTTCCCATGATGTTTTCCATAGTAGAGTGGAAAACAATATTTTATAAGGAAAATTTCCAAAATTCTTAAAATATTAGGCTTTCTAATGTGGAGGTGAGTCACACTCTCAAGGAAATCAATTAAAAAGTTAAAATGTTTTATAAGTCTTAAAGGTTCCAGTGATGCTTTTTAAAATAAAACACACAACCAAAAAATAACATTATTTTAATGGTAAAGCATATATTGGCTGAAAAAAATGTTTATAGAATTTTATTAAATCACTATTGGGTCATTATGATGTCCTAAAAAAATTATATATTTAAATTGTTATTAATTTTTTACCCAAATATTTGAATGTCTCAAAAAATTATAAAAAATTCACCATTGGATAATTTTGAAATCCTCGTTCCAAAAAAATATTCATTTACCTAAATAATTTTCTAAATATGTGAATTTTTACTTTTAAAAAAAATCTGACATTTATATAAAATTCATGGGTTTTGACAAAAACTGCATTCAAACCATAATAAAAATTACAATTTTATTATTAAAAATTATAAGTTCATTTTTATTCAATAAAAAGTAATTTAGTAATAATATTTTATTAAAATATTATTTAATTCAAAAATCCATTAATTCGTCGAAATAGATTTGATAATTTAATATTAACTAAAAATATTATTTGTGATTTATAAACTATTTACAACGTAACAATAATAAAATGAATGTATATTATTTATTATATAAAAAATTAATGCATATAATAATCGTGCTAAGGTGTTATTGCATAACTACTTAGAACAGTTGCATAAGACATATGAGTATTGTGTGTGCTGGTAACAGACTCCTGGGGTGGCTTAGATAACATCGCTCAAGTGGTAATCTCTATCAACTTCTAATTCTTCTATAAGAAGTTCTGTTCAAGAATAATGTGTTCAAGCTCATCTTGGGTTGGTCATGAGTGATTCCCAATGACGCCATCTCCTTTATGAGCTCTGAAAAATGGGATTCCTAAGGATCAATTCCACTGGATGAGGTCATCAATTCCTTTGTCAGAGTAAATTGGATTTGTTAAAGCCCTATATTTACACTAATCACGTGATCATTGTTCAACTACTATACTAGAAATGGTAACAATTTGTAATGGTATTTTAATATCCAAAAACATAAAACCAAATAAGTGCCTATTTTTTATATATCCAATTTTCATAATTATAAATTTAATTGGATCAAGAATAATTTTAATTAATAAAATTTTTGGTCGTTAAAATATTTCCCCTTAGGAAATATCAACCTCGAAATTTTCTTTCCCCATACTAAATAGATGTGGGTAACTATCCTTCAAACTTGTGGTATCTTTCCAACACCATGACGAGGGGAATTGTCTTATTTTTGTAGAAATTTTTCCCTACGATCTAGGATCTTCACTGGCTTCTCTTCATAGAAGATTTCATTCTCCATTGGTACCACCTATGGATTGAGTACATGGGATAGATCTGGTATATACATCCTTAAGAGTGATAAATGAAATATATCATTTACTAGAGATAGTTTTGGTGGATGTGCTAGTCGATTGGCCACTACTCTAATGCATTCGATGGTCTCAAAAAGGCTGATGTACCCTGGACAAAGCTTCCCCTTCTTCGCAAATCACATAACTCTCTTCCAAAGTGATATGTGGAGGAATACCATGCATCCAAAATCAAAATATAGGTCTTGTTGTCGATTATCATAATAACACTTTTTCCGAATCTGAGAAGCTTTAATGTGATGCTAGAGAGTATTAACCTTCTCCACCATTTCTTAGACCATTTTTGGATCTAAGAGTTTTCTCTTCCCAACATCATCCAAATATGATGATGTTCTGCACCTCTTCCCATACATGTCTTCATGGGGATCCATTTGAGGTTGATAAAATGTGATTAATTTCAGCTCACTGTCTAGAGCATGTTGAAGACTCTTCCAAAACATAGAGGTGAATCTTGGATCTCGATCAGATACAATATATAGTGGTAATACGTGTACCTTTACCATGTCTCTGATGTATATCCATGCCATTCGATCCTATAAGAAATCCTCCTAAATTGCAATGATGTGTGTAGTCTTTGTAAGACAGTCCCTAACAACCCATATAGTGTTGTTTCCTTTGGATGTCTTTAAAACTCTGGTGAGAAGTCAATGGTGATGTTCTCCCATATCCATGATGGTATAGGTAATGGTTTCATCATCCCCTTAGACTTTTTCCCCTCAACATTCATATGATGACATACCAGGCATGTTGATGTATACTCTGTGATCTCCTACTTTATGTTTTACAACAAATATTGCTCTCAGATATCTCAATACATCTTTTTGTTCCTTGGGTGAATGGAGAAATTTGAACTATGTGAATCATCCAAAAGCTTATTCCTTATCTATGGATTCAATGGACCACATAGTATTTACCCAAATATCATAATTCCTTTTTCATTACCATTGATCTATGAGGATTTCCATTTTTTGATAGTTTCCACCTTTTTAAGAATTCCCAAATCATCCTTTTGAGTATCCTTCAACCATTCCAAATGAAACAGTTGAGAAATAATTTGTGAAAGGAATGACGATGTTCCCTTATTAATGATTATCAGGTCCATCTTAATCAAATATAAGAACAATGGATCCATTTCAATTCCCATAAATAATATAATTTCATTATCCTTTCTACATAGAGCATCCACCACCTTTTTCGCTTTCCTAGGGTGGTAATTGATTGAGCATTCATAGTCGCCGATAATATCTATCCATATTTTTTGAGCATATTCAACTATTTATGTGTGAATATATATTTGAGTCTTTTATGGTTTGTATATATTTTACACTTCTCCCCAAATAGATTAAATCAATGATCATTGCAGCCAACTCTAGGTCATTTTATGGATAGTTTTTCTCATGAACATTCAATTTCCTGGAATCATACGTAATAAATATGTCATTTTGCATCAACACATAGCCCATTCCCTTCTTCAAAGAATCACAGAATACCACCAAAAGTTCTCCACTTGTGGGTAGTGTGAGCACATGTGCATTGATAAGCCTCATTTTCAACCCCTTGATTATCTCTTCACATTTATCACTCTAATTAAACATGAATCCCTTCCGAGTTATCTTTGTAAGAGGGTTTGAATATCTTGAGAATTTTTTTTAAAAAAATTCAATAATATCTAGCATACACAAGGAATATATAGATATCCATTACCAATGTATTCCTTGACCATCCCTCAATTTTAGCTGTCTTTGAGGGATACATAGATATCCCATTTCTTGTGATTATATGGACCAAGAATAAGACATCCATCAACCAGAACTCACAATTTATGTATGTTTCATAGAGCTTATCCTTTTGTAATGTCTCTTGTAAGGTTCTAAGATATTCATCATGACCCTCCTTGGTTATGGAGTATATTATAATATCATCTATATATACTACTAAAAAAAATTTGTGGTAATTTCTAAAGACTCTATTCATTAACTCCATGATGATTTTAGGAGAATTAATGAATCTAAAAGGCATGAATATGAATTCATATTTCCCATACCTTGTACAAAAAGTAGTCATAGGGATATCCGCCTTGTTCACCCATACTTGGTAATATCTCAACCACAAATCTACCTTAGAGAAGTATAGTTCTCCACATAGCTGATTGAACAAGTCATCAATTCGTGGAAGAGGATACTTGTTCTTTATTGGGATTTTGTGGAGCTCACGATAATCAATGAAAATTCACATTGATCCATTCTTCTTCTGAGTGAAGAGAACCAGTTCACCCTATAGTTAAGCACTTAGGCATATAAACCCCTTATCTAGATTCTTCGGTAGTTGTTTCTTCAGCTCATCAAGCTCCACAAAATCCATTATATAATGATTCATGTATATTGGAAACTCCCCAGGTATAAGATCAACTGATAAATCAACATCTCTTCTTGGAGGAAGACCATGAAATTCCCCATTAAACACTTCAGAGAATTCCCTCACAATATATAAGGCCCCAGCCTTAAACCTTACTTAATCTTGAGTTATTACAAGATTACACGTTGAGGATCTTTTCGGGTTTAGAGTTTTAGAGAATTAGATCATAAAACTTGCATTACATTCCACATATAAACAAAGTGGTTACATAAAGATAGTATTCTTCATTCCCATCAATGGAAACACATTTAAAATAAAACATGGATTATTTCTTGACACATCCTTGACTCTATCATCTTATCATGTACCTTTCCCTTGACCTGTGAAAAACATTTCAAAAACTTGGGATGAGCATAAAAACTCAGTATGGGTTATAAAAACATGGAAAGGAAACATGAGTTCATATATACATAAGAATAAAATCATACTTTACCCATAAAACATAGGCACTTTAACAAACCTCATAAAAACATGAATAAATCATATAAATCATAAGACATAAAGGTAACTTGAGGCATTCATAACATTCTTACGTAGGGAGTAACCCTCTTGGTTACGTTTGGAATACCCATCACAGTATATTCCCTAGAAATCTCTTCGGAGAAACCTTAACGTTTCACTCCTTCGCGTTACCCAATGCATTGGAGAGCTATAACGGGCTCACCCTCCCTTAGTTTATCACGGAACCACCCGTTCTTCATAATAATGCCCAAGAACCTCAACATAATCGTATCACATAAAACATGCATAAAGGAAACATAAAATTTCCACCATTCAATCACAAGATATCAATACCACACATTGATATAAAAATATTATGAAAACCATTTTCAATACCAAAATAAAAGAAAAGTACAACATGGTATTTATTTTTCTTTTAAAAAGAAGGAATGGCTTGTAGAGGAAGCCGAAACTCAAATAACGGTTACGACGGCGGAGAAGTCGTTGTCGCCGCATACGTACGACAAAAACATTCCCTTTTGTCGTTTAGTAAACGCTTCGTATAAAAAAAGATTCCTTTTGAATAAACGTAAAAGTCAAAGGGGTTTATACACCGTATAAAAGAAAGTTGTGTATAAAATAAAATATGCCTCAACGAAAGGAGATTGAGACGAAGTCCCATACAAAGATAATTTTTAAAATAAAATAGATACATTATGTGTATTCACTATAAGTACACATAAATAAAGTACAAATACAAGATACGACATAATAATATAATGACATAATTTGAAAGTAGGAGATTAACCCAAAGAATGGAAATTGGGTTAAGAAGTTCCCATACCTCGTATCTGACTTGACCCGACCGTTCTTTAAACTCCTGAATAATAAACTTTAGTTAATCTCTACTTGCTTAAGAACCTTTTTCAAGTTCATTATTACTTTTATACCATGTTATGAACATCATGTAATTATTTAAGTTAATAATGTTCATTTTGTCGGTATTTGGTTCTTAAGTCAAAAATTGACTTCTTTTACTTACATGTTGTTAATTTTGGTCAAAGGTTCATTATATCCAGAATGGTATTCATTATGTAGATATCATATATGTCATATATATCCAGTACATACATTCATTTATAATATTACATCACATTTAGAGGTAAGAAATGAAATACACCGTTCATGGAGACGGTAAGCCGTACGTACGCATGAACGCTACTTTCATTTCTTTGTCATATTAATGGAATTAAAACTAAATGAGAGGTATGTATATTTTAATTCCAGAATTATATTCATCATTTAGATATATCATTAATTATATATATCCATTATATACATGTACTTTTAATAATACATTACATTTGGGGATAAGAAATGAAATGCACCGTTCATGGAGACGGTAGTCCGTACGTACGCATGAACGCTACTTTCATTTCTATCTCATACTTTAATGGAAATAAATGATAATGATATATATAGGTATATTATAATTCCAGTATAAAATCATGTATAATATCATTAACTTTATCCTTTACACATCCCACATATGGTATTGACGAATCAAATCACTTTTCGGGGGCGGTAGTCCGCACTTCCTAAAATGAAGATATCGTGTTTTACCCATAATGGAAACCATAAAGGTATGCCCAAAATGAAAAAACAGAAGCTTAAGGAAAACATACACATATTATATATCATATATAAAAATAGTGACATCATAATGGCCACCTTTGAAGGTGTTAAATGAGTGTTGAACAATCATCGTTTCGGGAGGCAGAATTTTGCCATCCACGGAAACCTTATGTTCTTTAACCATTTGATGTAGTTGTGTGGGAGTGTAGCTCAAATAAATCTTATAACAACATCCTAGTATATTGAAGATACTGTTGTTGTTACAAAAGAAGTAAATAAAAAGAGTTTAGGGGGTTGGAGAAGCAAAATAAAACAAATGAACTTGAGAGAATGAATTACCTTTAAAAGTGTAACTTCTTTTGGTTTGAGACTAAAGGCTTCCTTTGAAAGGATTCTGCCCAAAGGGAATCCTCTAGGATGAGGAGAGGGATGTGGAGAGAGCAAATGGGCAGGGGTTGGCCGAGCCAATGGCTTGAAGAGTGTGTGAAATGAGGTAGAGGTGGGGGCCTTTTATAAGGGGAGAGGAGGGGCACTTTTGGAAAGTAAAGAAATATTAATTTATTTGAAAATGTGTTTCGGTTCTAAAAGGTCCCACATTGATGGAATTCGTGGATAAGGTGATAAGGTATCGAAATCCATTCATCCAATTGGTTTTGGACATGTGTAGTTCATAGATTTTATTTTATCTTCCCATTTTATTTAAATCGTCAAATAATGATGTCATCGCTGCATCATTATTATGTCATAAATAATTTAATTTATTTAATGTCTAAAAATTATAAAAAAAAATACTATGATATAGGAAATCGTTTTATCTTTCCAATGAATATTTATAATCGAAATTTGGACTTGTATAACCCCACTTAAAAATTGTTTTCGCAAAACATATTATGTTTGTGTCATTTTCACTTTAACATTTAATAAAAAGTAATTTATGTTATTTCCCAACAAAAGTGGATACATGGGGTCCCCAAGTTAGGCCATGGCTTGTCTTGGTTGGCCATGACACAACCAATGAGGTTGGGACATGTGTCTAAGTCATTTTATATTATTAAAGCATTATTTATACATTAAACTACCCTAATTACCACTAATCGCGATTAAGAACTTAATAAGTTACTATTCACCAAAAAATTATTTTAATCTCATTGAACCACATTTTACTTCTTAATGACAACCATGTATGTCGGATTTTCAAAATTCAATACACATTAGTGGTAAACTTTAATTTAACTGAAAAAAACAGTTTGCTTGATTACCACTTAGTGGTTTCACTATTCATCAAAAATTGAAGTTTTTCAGAAAAATCCCAAAAATTCACCCTAAGCTATATTTGATATTCCGAATTCAAAAATGAAGTCCATTTTACAAAATTCAAATCATATAAGTCACATTAATTAATTTAATAATTAATTCCCGCTGCCAGAGCAAATAGCGTGTTTTTACAAAATAATAAGTATCAAAAGATTGACACCAGTTTAAGTCTAATTTCAAATCGAAATTGATTCCAATGACCACCATTGGATAAAATGGTAAAAATATATTCTAATTTTACTTCAAAACCAATTCAAAACATAATCTAATAATATAAATAAATTAGATTAAAAAGTAGTTTTGATGTAAAATGCAGTATTTTTCACTATTCATAAAAAAATGAACATTGTCAGAAAAATACCAAAAATTACACAAAGTAAAATTTGATGTCTCGATTCTTAATAAGAGTTTTATTTGGTCCAAAAGAATGTATAAGAGTGATCAAAACTATATTTAATGACGGTTCACCATTAAAAGGTGATAAGTGAACCTTTAGTGAAAATTAGAGTATAAAAGCCTAAAATTGAACTCTTTCCGTATTTTAAGCCTTTATCTTTTATTGGGTAAATGTAAAAACATATAAAAACATATCTATTCATATTTTAGTTATTTCTATTCATTCCCGCCAGTACAACGGCTACTTTTTAACTAACATAATATTATTATATTACTAGTGTGCTGCGTAAGTTTCAAAGAAACTCATCGTTGCGTATTGGGTACGCTATCGAACATAGCAACCCCTTTTAATTAAAATTCATATTTAATTCTCTAATATTAATAAATATGAAAATTATTTATTCTTTAATTACCTGGGATGTTACATCCTTCCCCCCTTTTGGGAATTGCGTCCTCGCAATTTTATTCACTTATCAAAATAAGTGGGGGTATTTATCCCTCATAGCATTTTCAGATTCCCACGTTGCCTCTTCAATCACATGGTTTTTCCAAAAAGCCTTTACCTGATGAATCACCTTATTCCGTAACACTTGCTCCCTGTGGTCAAGAATCTGGACCGGTTGTTCCTCATAAGATAGGTTCTCTTCCAGTTGAACTACCTCTGGACTCAAAACATGAGATGGATCTGGCATATACTTTCTCAACATCGAAACGTGAAAAACATTGTGTACCTGAGATAAACTCGGAGGTAAAGCCACTCGGTATGCAACTGATCCAACTCTCTCTAGAACTTCGTATGGTCCAATGAACCTTGGACTCAACTTTCCTTTCTTACCAAATCTCATCACACTTTTCCAAGGAGAAACCTTGAGAAAAACATGATCACCTACCTCGAAAGATAGATCCTTCCTCCGGTTATCCGCATAACTCTTCTGCCTGCTCTGAGCTGTTCTCATGTGTTTCTGAATCAGCTGAACTTTTTCTGCCATCTCTTCTACCAATTCTGGTCCCATCAACTTTCTTTCACCCACTTCATCCCAGAAAGCTGGAGTTCGACACCGCTTCCCATATAATGCCTGAAATGGTGCCATCTGTATACTGGAATGAAAACTGTTATTATATGAAAACTCAACCAAAGAAAGATGCTGGTCCCAACTCCCCTGATAATCCATAGAACAAGCTCGTAGCATATCCTCCAATGTCTGAATTGTTCGTTCTGACTGCCCATCTGATTGAGGATGAAAAGCTATACTAAAATTTAATTCAGTACCCAACGACTTCTGAAGACCTTTCCAAAAGTTAGAAGTAAACCTGGGATCACGATCTGATACAATGGAGAGGGGAACTCCATGTAACCTGACTATCTCTTTAAGATACAAACGGGAAAGTTGATCAAGAGAGAAAGTATCTCGTATAGCAAGGAAATGAGCAGATTTGGTCAAGCGATCAACAATAACCCAGATTGCATTATTACCTCGAGATGTCTTCGGTAATCCAACAACAAAGTCCATGGATATATTCTCCCATTTCCACTCTGGCACTGGTAAAGGCTGAAGCATCCCTTTCGGTAACTGCCGCTCAGCTTTAACCTGCTGACAAGTCAAACACTTCACAGTAAAATCAGCAATATCTCTTTTCATTCCATCCCACCAGTAATACTCCCGCAGATCTCTATACATCTTAGTACTGCCCGGATGAACTGAAAACGGAGAACTATGAGCTTCACATAACAACTCTCTCTTCAACTGTGAATCAAAAAGAACACACAATCTCTTCCAAAATCTCAAAACACAAACACAAACTTATCCAAGAACTCATGGAAAATTTGATTCATAAGGTCCATGAATACAGCAGGTGCATTGGTTAACCCAAAAGGCATAACTACAAATTCATAATGGCCATATCTAGTACGGAACACAATCTTCGGAACGTCTGCTTCTTTTACATTCAACTGATGGTACCCCGACCTCAAGTCAATCTTCGAAAAATACTGAGCTCCCTGGAGCAGATACCACTTCATTTGATGGCCCAACATCTACTGAAGTTGCAAAGGATTTCACCACCCCTTTCTGCTTGTAGTCTAACTGCTTCCCATCACTCAAGCTCCTTGTCGGACACTCGTTTGCATAGTGACCCATCTCATTGCACTTAAAACATTTCACTAACTGTAAATCAAATTTGTTTTTACCTTCACCTTGATCCTTTTCAGTGCAATCACGAGCCTTATGTCCCATCTTACCACATCGGTAGCACTTCCCAGAATTCAGAAGACATTCCCCAGCATGCCTTTTGCCACATTTATCACAAACTGGAAACTTAGTTCTCTTACCATCAGACTTCTTTGAAGAATTCTTACCTTTCTCCTGCCACCTCGGTCTCTTCTTCTGCTGGTTGTTATAGAACACTTGGTCATCGGCAAACTCCATTTCCACCTTCTCAGCACATCGAACAAGCTTTTCATAACTTTTAAACTCTCGAGAAGCTAATGCCCTTCGATACTTTGGCTTTAATCCTGAGTAAAAACGATTGATTTTACTATCAAGGTCCCGGATAAAATTGGGAGCATACCTTGCCAATCGAGTGAACCTTTCTTCATAGGCAGCCACTGAGTCTTCCTCTTGCCTCAATTCCAAGAATTTCTTTTCCATCCTAAGTCGAACAGCCTTAGGAAAATACTTCTCAAGAAACATACCTTTGAATTCATCCCAGTCAAGAGCATCAATCTCATCGGCATCCCTGATATTTTTAACCATAGACCACCACTGATCTGCTTCACCCTCCAAACGGTAAATAGCAAGACTAACCTTTTGATTGTCTGAACACCCCATGACATCAAAAATCTTCTCCAGTGCTTTAATCCACCCTTCAGCTTGCACAGGGTCAGATGATCCTCTGAATGATGGGGGATGTTGCCTCATGAAATGTTCCACCACTGACATGTTCCTCTGCGGCTGATCTGGCTGATCTCGTGCATGGATACCACCACCATTTATAGCCTGAGTCAACTGCGCCATTACTGCAACAAACTGTTCAGTTCCGATTCCGACCATCTCAGGTTGCTGATTTGGAAGGCTGTCTTCCTCCTGATGTCGTCCCAACATAGCTGCTTTGTTTCCCCTACGGAAAACCATTCTGAACATGGAAATATCTTAGGCGAAGCAACATGGCAATCCGTAAATGCTATATCATTTCAATCATATTATAATTTAACACTTTTCTAACTCCTAAAGTTGTCTAAACCTCCCTCTGATACCAACTATAAGGCCCCAGCCTTAAACCTTACTTAATCTTGAGTTATTACAAGATTACACGTTGAGGATCTTTTCGGGTTTAGAGTTTTAGAGAATTAGATCATAAAACTTGCATTACATTCCACATATAAACAAAGTGGTTACATAAAGATAGTATTCTTCATTCCCATCAATGGAAACACATTTAAAATAAAACATGGATTATTTCTTGACACATCCTTGACTCTATCATCTTATCATGTACCTTTCCCTTGACCTGTGAAAAACATTTCAAAAACTTGGGATGAGCATAAAAACTCAGTATGGGTTATAAAAACATGGAAAGGAAACATGAGTTCATATATACATAAGAATAAAATCATACTTTACCCATAAAACATAGGCACTTTAACAAACCTCATAAAAAAATGAATAAATCATATAAATCATAAGACATAAAGGTAACTTGAGGCATTCATAACATTCTTACGTAGGGAGTAACCCTCTTGGTTACGTTTGGAATACCCATCACAGTATATTCCCTAGAAATCTCTTCGGAGAAACCTTAACGTTTCACTCCTTCGCGTTACCCAATGCATTGGAGAGCTATAACGGGCTCACCCGCCCTTAGTTTATCACGGAACCACCCGTTCTTCATAATAATGCCCAAGAACCTCAACATAATCGTATCACATAAAACATGCATAAAGGAAACATAAAATTTCCACCATTCAATCACAAGATATCAATACCACACATTGATATAAAAATATTATGAAAACCATTTTCAATACCAAAATAAAAGAAAAGTACAACATGGTATTTATTTTTCTTTTAAAAAGAAGGAATGGCTTGTAGAGGAAGCCGAAACTCAAATAACGGTTACGACGGCGGAGAAGTCGTTGTCGCCGCATACGTACGACAAAAACATTCCCTTTTGTCGTTTAGTAAACGCTTCGTATAAAAAAAGATTCCTTTTGAATAAACGTAAAAGTCAAAGGGGTTTATACACCGTATAAAAAAAGTTGTGTATAAAATAAAATATGCCTCAACGAAAGGAGATTGAGACGAAGTCCCATACAAAGATAATTTTTAAAATAAAATAGATACATTATGTGTATTCACTATAAGTACACATAAATAAAGTACAAATACAAGATACGACATAATAATATAATGACATAATTTGAAAGTAGGAGATTAACCCAAAGAATGGAAATTGGGTTAAGAAGTTCCCATACCTCGTATCTGACTTGACCCGACCGTTCTTTAAACTCCTGAATAATAAACTTTAGTTAATCTCTACTTGCTTAAGAACCTTTTTCAAGTTCATTATTACTTTTATACCATGTTATGAACATCATGTAATAATTTAAGTTAATAATGTTCATTTTGTCGGTATTTGGTTCTTAAGTCAAAAATTGACTTCTTTTACTTACATGTTGTTAATTTTGGTCAAAGGTTCATTATATCCAGAATGGTATTCATTATGTAGATATCATATATGTCATATATATCCAGTACATACATTCATTTATAATATTACATCACATTTAGATGTAAGAAATGAAATACACCGTTCATGGAGACGGTAAGCCGTACGTACGCATGAACGCTACTTTCATTTCTTTGTCATATTAATGGAATTAAAACTAAATGAGAGGTATGTATATTTTAATTCCAGAATTATATTCATCATTTAGATATATCATTAATTATATATATCCATTATATACATGTACTTTTAATAATACATTACATTTGGGGATAAGAAATGAAATGCACCGTTCATGGAGACGGTAGTCCGTACGTACGCATGAACGCTACTTTCATTTCTATCTCATACTTTAATGGAAATAAATGATAATGATATATATAGGTATATTATAATTCCAGTATAAAATCATGTATAATATCATTAACTTTATCCTTTACACATCCCACATATGGTATTGACGAATCAAATCACTTTTCGGGGGCGGTAGTCCGCACTTCCTAAAATGAAGATATCGTGTTTTACCCATAATGGAAACCATAAAGGTATGCCCAAAATGAAAAAACAGAAGCTTAAGGAAAACATACACATATTATATATCATATATAAAAATAGTGACATCATAATGGCCACCTTTGAAGGTGTTAAATGAGTGTTGAACAATCATCGTTTCGGGAGGCAGAATTTTGCCATCCACGGAAACCTTATGTTCTTTAACCATTTGATGTAGTTGTGTGGGAGTGTAGCTCAAATAAATCTTATAACAACATCCTAGTATATTGAAGATACTGGTGTTGTTACAAAAGAAGTAAATAAAAAGAGTTTAGGGGGTTGGAGAAGCAAAATAAAACAAATGAACTTGAGAGAATGAATTACCTTTAAAAGTGTAACTTCTTTTGGTTTGAGACTAAAGGCTTCCTTTGAAAGGATTCTTCCCAAAGGGAATCCTCTAGGATGAGGAGAGGGATGTGGAGAGAGCAAATGGGCAGGGGTTGGCCGAGCCAATGGCTTGAAGAGTGTGTGAAATGAGGTAGAGGTGGGGGCCTTTTATAAGGGGAGAGGAGGGGCACTTTTGGAAAGTAAAGAAATATTAATTTATTTGAAAATGTGTTTCGGTTCTAAAAGGTCCCACATTGATGGAATTCGTGGATAAGGTGATAAGGTATCGAAATCCATTCATCCAATTGGTTTTGGACATGTGTAGTTCATAGATTTTATTTTATCTTCCCATTTTATTTAAATCGTCAAATAATGATGTCATCGCTGCATCATTATTATGTCATAAATAATTTAATTTATTTAATGTCTAAAAATTATAAAAAAAAATACTATGATATAGGAAATCTTTTTAGCTTTCCAATGACTATTTATAATCGAAATTTGGACTTGTATAACCCCACTTAAAAATTGTTTTCGCAAAACATATTATGTTTGTGTCATTTTCACTTTAACATTTAATAAAAAGTAATTTATGTTATTTCCCAACAAAAGTGGATACATGGGGTCCCCAAGTTAGGCCATGGCTTGTCTTGGTTGGCCATGACACAACCAATGAGGTTGGGACATGTGTCTAAGTCATTTTATATTATTAAAGCATTATTTATACATTAAACTACCCTAATTACCACTAATCGCGATTAAGAACTTAATAAGTTACTATTCACCAAAAAATTATTTTAATCTCATTGAACCACATTTTACTTCTTAATGACAACCATGTATGTCGGATTTTCAAAATTCAATACACATTAGTGGTAAACTTTAATTTAACTGAAAAAAACAGTTTGCTTGATTACCACTTAGTGGTTTCACTATTCATCAAAAATTGAAGTTTTTCAGAAAAATCCCAAAAATTCACCCTAAGCTATATTTGATATTCCGAATTCAAAAATGAAGTCCATTTTACAAAATTCAAATCATATAAGTCACATTAATTAATTTAATAATTAATTCCCGCTGCCAGAGCAAATAGCGTGTTTTTACAAAATAATAAGTATCAAAAGATTGACACCAGTTTAAGTCTAATTTCAAATCGAAATTGATTCCAATGACCACCATTGGATAAAATGGTAAAAATATATTCTAATTTTACTTCAAAACCAATTCAAAACATAATCTAATAATATAAATAAATTAGATTAAAAAGTAGTTTTGATGTAAAATGCAGTATTTTTCACTATTCATAAAAAAATGAACATTGTCAGAAAAATACCAAAAATTACACAAAGTAAAATTTGATGTCTCGATTCTTAATAAGAGTTTTATTTGGTCCAAAAGAATGTATAAGAGTGATCAAAACTATATTTAATGACGGTTCACCATTAAAAGGTGATAAGTGAACCTTTAGTGAAAATTAGAGTATAAAAGCCTAAAATTGAACTCTTTCCGTATTTTAAGCCTTTATCTTTTATTGGGTAAATGTAAAAACATATAAAAACATATCTATTCATATTTTAGTTATTTCTATTCATTCCCGCCAGTACAACGGCTACTTTTTAACTAACATAATATTATTATATTACTAGTGTGCTGCGTAAGTTTCAAAGAAACTCATCGTTGCGTATTGGGTAAGCTATCGAACATAGCAACCCCTTTTAATTAAAATTCAAATTTAATTCTCTAATATTAATAAATATGAAAATTATTTATTCTTTAATTACCTGGGATGTTACACAATAGGTTTTTTTCAAGGAATGTTGCTTCCTAAGACTCAATAATATGAGCCAGATATGTGTGCTTATACGAAAGTAATATCCATGCATGAGATGATGGTTCTAAGTAAGATTCATCCTCCTCCTTTCACTTGTACAGAATAGGGGATTGATTCTCTATAGAGAAATTGATTTAAGTCTCATGATAATTTATGATGGCTGTTTATAAGGAAATTCAATCCATGTTGAGAATTGCCTCAAATTAAACCAAAGGGTGTATGATGAGGTTCTATGGAAAGTTAAATCCATATATTGTGAATGGGGAGGAGTTATATTCATAGGTTTCTATGGTTTCCACATTTTCTGTTCTCATCGACATCATTACATCCATGCTTTTTGGTGGTGGTGGAATTGTTCTACAAAACATTCAGGATATAAAATAATGCGTCAAACCAGAATCCTAATGTAAATTTGCTATTCTTGAATGAATAACTAGCATACCTACCACCAGTTTGTTGTTGGGTTCACTTTGGTGGTAGTGATTGAAAAAGTTCTCCCTTGCTGAATTTGATCTTGATGGTTGCCTCCAAAAACAACTTTTGGGAGTAGAAATGGGAATTATGAATACATTATATTTCCTTTTGAACTAACTAATGATCATAAAATATTTATGGATTTGATGAAATGGATTTTCCACCAGTATATAAATACGTTAATTTTAGTATTCAAGGATAATATAATTGTTTATTCAAGGTTTCATCATGATCATGATAACCTTATTAATTTATTTTTTTGGACATCATGAGGTGTCACTACATTTTTGGGAAGTTATTTAATAACAATTTCTAGATCTGAGAGGGAATTTTTTTATGGAATGTGATTTTCGAACCTAGCCAATCAGTTGAACTTAAAAATGTGATGACTACATATTCAAGCAAGTAACCATGGAAAATAATCAAGATATATAATTTCCTAGTCCTATATAGATATTTATAGTGGGTTTTCAAAGATTTACTAAAGATTTCATAATCATTTACTTTTCTTTCTTAGAAAGGGGTGAATTTCAAATGGGATTATAAGTGTTTGGCCTATTTTTATATATTGAAACAATGACTAATATTGTCTCCTGTATTGATCCTATCCTAACCCAATAAGGGTTATATGGTTAACTAGGATTCTTGTAGTGCTAGTCATGGGTGCATGTTTATGTTGTATGACCATGTCGTACTGTATGGTTTTCAATAGGTTCATATGAATGAGAAAAGTTACATTAATTATGACTATAAAATAACCATTATTTTGTATTATATTAAGTGTTTGAAACACTATCTTTTTTGGGTGAATGATTTATGGTCTAATGTGATCAAAATAGCCTGAATAATATATTCATCCAAAAATATCAGAGCCACAGGTTTATGTGGTGGGTAGAATCCCTCCCTAGTTTCTACATTTAACACATATATAACTCTGTGAAGGGTAATTTTGATTATTAAACTCTCAATATGAAATTTTCTTCTCCGGGTATCTTATAATCAATAGAGGGGTTGAAATTTAAAATTAATTTTTCTCAGTTACATATAATATTTAGGAGTATGATTTAGGTATTCTTTGAACCAGTGTTCAGTTTTCATCATCTCTCATTGAGTATATTATGAAGGACCAGTTACAAGATGATATTTTTTAGGAATAAATGAATATTTATATGGTTGAGAGAATTTTAATTCTTACTGTCTTCCCTCTGATTAAATTCTTTATTTATGGGATTGGTTTATAATCTCGTCATCCATTTACAATTCTATAATTCATGATTATCATATATATTCATGTGTTATTAATCATGGAAGAATAAATATGTAATATCAAATTATATGATGTT
The DNA here is from genome assembly GCA_963277665.1 of Viscum album. Classification (NCBI taxonomy): domain Eukaryota; kingdom Viridiplantae; phylum Streptophyta; class Magnoliopsida; order Santalales; family Viscaceae; genus Viscum; species Viscum album. Next base: position 1,214,282,944 of record OY728130.1, read on the forward strand.
TTTGGTGGCCATGTATGATGTGTGACATTCATGACTATGTATCTCACTATTACTCCTACTAGCAGAATAAGGATAGGAACTAGAAGCAATCTATTCTACATTATTATCTTTTATTGGATGTATGAATGTGGTATGAGGTGTCACTGGACATTATTATTGGATTACCATGGAAACCTATAGTAAATAGTATTACCTATATGGTGATTGATCGTATATTCAATTTGAATCATTTAATTCTGATTAACGACACCACTAAGACTGGGTATTTGGATATTTTTATGTGTATGAGATTATGATGTTTCATGTATTTCCCCTACCACTATATTTAAAATGAATCCCGTGTTTACTTATCAATTATAAAGTATTATCCATGAGTTTATGGGGACTTGGGGAAGATTTAGTACAACATAACATCTATATGTGAATGCTAGATGGAGTGTGTGATTAGGAATCTATAGGATAAGTTTAATGACTATATCTTGGATTTTGGTCAGTCTTGGAATAACTATATTGGACATTTTGAGTTTTCATATTATTGTAGTTACTAATTATTGATCACATTGGATCCCTTCGAGGGTTTTTATGGACACTCATACAAGTAACATCATTATTGGTTAGAGGTGGTTGATGATTCTCTTACAGGAAATAATATAATTGAAGATTCACTTGTGAGTATTCATGATAGAAACAAAATCTTGTTAAAATATCAAATTTGGTATAAACCTTATATTGATCATATTTGTGGTATTTGGATTATTCCATTGGTCACCTGGTCATTATGAATGTTTATCCTCAGTTTGTCACCACCAGCTTCAAAAATCTAGAATGTCATCTCTAAGATATTTTGGACCATTTGATATCATTGAGTGGGTTGGATAGGTTAATTATTAGTATTAATTATGGAATCAATTGAAATTTATTTATGATGATTTCCAAAAATATCAACTTAAGAAGTACCATCCCAGTACATCATATTTTATGAGTTTGGATGTAATTGAGTTGGATCCATACGTTTCAATTGTGGAACGACCATTCAAGATTTTTGAAGCTTTGATGAATATTCTACATTTTAATTCTATTATGTTTTTGAATGTGTAATTTCATCATAGATGATACTCTTAGGATACATGGGAGCATAAAATCATCAGGTATGGAGTAGTGGCCACACCTTTCTCCACAATATCATTCTTCCAGGTGAATTTTGGGGGATAAAAAGTCATGTGGTGATTATAATTTTGAGATCTTGATTTAGGTGAATTCTTTTCATATGTTTAATAGGTTATCATTCAGTTTAAAAACGAGTTTGTGGTAATATAAATGAGTTTCAGGAGGCCTTGGTCTTATTTTCTAGCTACATAAGGCCCCTAGCCAGCCAGTGATGTGATGGAAAAATGTGGTTCCTATAAGAAATCCATAGACCATCTAGTGAATGTCCTAAAACTATATAAATTCATTTTATATCCACTATAAATGTTATAGTAATATACCAACCAAGTAGTAAGTTTTCTTGATGCCACTACGAAATTTAATGGCCACATGACAGTTGGTGCTCATCATCAAGTCGTTAGTGGCCTTATGGTGGTCTGGTTAAGAAAGGGTGTTTGAGTAATTTTAATCCCATGTACCCATAATTAAACCCTTAATATATCTTTTTTAAACCTATTATGAATGGTTATTCTTGATAGTCATCCATTTAGTTTTCTAATATCCATTATTTTATCATATTGGAGTTTCAAAACTACTTTTTATAGGTTATCAATATATTGATTCATCAGGTGTATGTCTCCAAGAATCCAAATATATTACTGGTTGTGTGGCATCACATATGATCTTTTTGGGCCTCCACTTATTTACTCTTATGTCTCCATTATTTCTTTTGTATGGATCCTGTTCTGGATGGCATGTAACCCATGTGTGAGGTTGGTGGTTCTCATCATATCCTATATTTGATGAACCATGAATTCCCTTGATATTAGAAATTTATTTCTAAATGATAATTGGCATGATCCTTGATTTGTTGGATATTCATGTGTTAATTTATTTTTAACAAAATATGTTTTCCCCCTTCTTTTTGTAAAAGAAAGTAGTTTTCATGGAATAATGAAATGGTTTGTTAAATTGGTTTTCAAATCATCATTTTTGGTGGAAAAGTGTTGTGTTGAAATTGTTTGTGAAATGTGATGATCCCTTTGAAATGATTTGTTATATATAATATACAAACCCCTATTTGGTGGAAAAGGGTTGGGTTGAAATTAATTGTGAAATTTGATGATGCCTTTGAAATGATTTGTAATATACAATATAAAAACCCCTCTCTTTATTACACACTTAAACATGATTTATTACATAAACTCTTTACATGATACAACAAGGAAGATCTAGAGTTTGAGTGTCTTTGGGACTTAAGAACATTAAAAAATGACTTAAACAGAAATACAACATCTTTATTGAAAACTGAATCTACATGACCACTATATTTTCTCATACATAACATTGAATGGGATATCCTGAGGACATTTATATGAAAACGATGAGATATAAAGACTATTAAGGGAGTAAACAAGGCATAACCTAACGAATACAACAAATTTTAGGAAATAGGCATATCAAAAGAGCATAAAAGAAACATAAAAATAAATGCTTGATAAAGAATGATTATTATAACATGTAAATGTGGCAGCAACACTTAACATGGTATTAGCATGATACAAGGCTCCCTGCAAATGGAGCATGAGTAAACAATCATTTCACATTAATTATCATGATTAAACCGTCATTTAAATTTAATTAGTATGAGTAAAGCCTCATTGAACTTGAAATATCATTATACTAATCTTTACCCAATGCGTTGGAGTGCTATCATGGTTCACCCTTTTTAAACATTTAATTTCATGCATATGTCTGTCATAAGATCATACAACATAGATTCATTAAATATCATAATTTATTTGATGATAAATGAATTTGGAATATATACATGGAAATCTTCCATCAATAAATAAATGATAAAAAAGGATAATATCCTTTATATAGAAATGGGAATGGTATTCACTATATAATGCTTTTGGCATGGAAAATGGCGGTGCAATTTTGGCAGCATAACAGATTGACATAATACTTAAAAAAAATTCTATGAGAGAGAAAAGGGTGTATCATAATATGTACATGAAATATTCAGTAATGGGGTCTTATAGATACATGTCCCAACATATGTAAGGTAATTTGGATTCATAATACAAAATAAATCCTTGAATTTAAATGAGGTTAGAGAAATTTTTTATGGAACATCATCATGGTAATGGTAGTAAATGGGAGGCATTAAAAAAGATAAAATGGGTTTATAATCATTAAAACATAAATAGGGAAGAATGGAAGAGGTTAAAAATCATACCTCAACATTTTTAATTTTAAATTAAACTGCATATCAACATAATGAAATTTGGGAAAAATGAGAAATGAAGAAATCCCTTAAGAAATTTCGTCATAGTAATGGGTGTACATGAAATGCATTAATGAAAGAAAAATAATTATATTCTCATTCAAAAATGGGGACGGAATTACTGGCGAGGTGAGGGTTTTGGTATGTACTTCCTTAAGAGTGTTACGTTGACTATATCATTTACTAGAGATAGGTTTGGTGGGAGTGCTAGTCAATTGGCCACTGCTCCAATGCGGTCAATGATCTCAAAAAGGATTATGTTCCTTGGACTAAGCTTCCCCTTCTTCCGAAATCTCATAACTCTCTTCCACGGTTATATTAGGAGGAATACCATGTCTCCAAAATCAAACTATAGGTCTTTTGTTGTTATCATCATAAATTTTTTTTCTAATATGAGAAGATTTAATGTGATGCTAGATATTATTAACCTTCTCCACCATTTCATCAACCATTTTTGGACCTAGGAGTTTTCTCTCCCCAACATCATCCCAACATGTAGATGTTCTGCACCTCTTCCCATATAGTTATTCAAAAGGATCTATTTGGATGCTTTAGTAGAAAGTGTTGCTGTAAGAGAACTAAAATAGAGGAATATGTTGATCCCATCCTCCTTTGATGTCCATTTAGCACACTATCAAAATGTCATCAAGTGTTTGGGTAGTCCACTCATATTGGCCATCAGTTTGAGGATGATAATATGTGATGAAGTTTAGCTCACTGTCTTCAGAATATTGAAGACTATTCCAAAAAATAGAGGTTAATCTTAGATCTCAATATGATAAAATATATAGTGGTAATCCATGTACCAATACCACGTCTCTGATGTATAAACATTCAAGTTGATCCTGTGAGAAATCCTCCCAAATTGCAATGAAGTGTGCAGTCTTTGTATGACAATCCTCAACAACCCATATAGTGTTGTTTCTTTTGGATGTCTTAAAAAGTATGGTGAAATAATCAATGGTGATGTTCTACCATATCTATAATGTTATGGGTAATGGTTTCATTGTCCCCTTATACTTCTTCCTCTCAAGCTTCACATGCTGACATTCCAAGTGCATTGATGTATACTCTGTGATCTCTTTATTTATGTTTTACAACAAATATTGCTCTCGGATATCTTGATACATCATTGGGTTCCTTGGGTGAATAGAGAAATTTGAACTATGTGCATCATCCAAAAGTTTATTCCATAACTACGGATTTGATGGAAGTCATAGTCTTGACCCAAATCTCATAATTACTTCCTTATTAACATTGATCTCCGAGGATTTCCATTTTATGATAGTTTCCACCTTCTTATGAATTCCCAAATCATCCTTTTGAGCATCCTTTAAGAATTCCAAATGAAACGGTTGAGAAATAATTTGTCAATGGATTGAGGATGTTACCTTATTTATGATTACCTATTCTATCTTAATCAAATCTAGGAAAATTGGATCCTTTTCAATTCCCATTATTAATAGAATTGTTTGATCCTTCCTACATAGAGCATCCACCACCTTGTTCAATTTCCTAAGGTGGTAATAGATTGAGAATTCATAGTCATTGATAAGCTATATACATATTTTTTTAGCATATTCAACTCTTTATGTGTGAATATATATTTGAGTCTTTTATGGTCCATATATATTTTACACTTCTCCCCCAAAGAGATAATGCTGCCAAATTGTTTATGCAACGATAACTGCAGCCAACTCCAGATCATTTTTTGGATAGTTTTTCTCATGAACATACAATTTTCTGGAATCATAGGTAATGACTCTATCATTTTTCGTCACCACATATCCCATGACCTTCTTCAAAGAATTACTAAACACCACAAAAAGTTCTCCACTTGTGGGTAGTGTGAGCACATGCGTAGTGGTAAGCCTCATTTTCAACTACTTAAGGATCTCTTTAAATTTATCCCTATAATCAAACATGAATCCCTTCTGAGTTATCTTTGTAAGAGGGTTTGAAAATCATGATAAATTACTCACAAATTGGAATTGATATCTATCTTACACAAGGAATCTATAGATATCTATTACCAATGTTATCCTCGACAATCCCTCAATTGTAGCTGTTTTGGCGGGATATATAGATATCTCATTTCTTGAGATGATATGGCCCAATAATAATACCTCCTTCAACAAAAACTCACACTTTATGTACTTTTCATAGAGATTCTCATTTATTAATGTCTCTAATGCAATTCTAAGATTTTCATCATGATCATCCTTGGTTTTGTAGTATATTAGAATATCATCTATAAATACTATTATAAATTTGTTGAGGTAATCTCTAAAGACTCTATTCATTAACTCCATAATGATTTCTGGAGAATTAGTTAGTACTAAATGAATTAATATGAATTAATAGTTCTCATACCTTGTACAAAAAGAAGCCTTGGGGATATCCTCCTTTTTCACCCTTACGTGGTAATATCCCGACAAAAAATATACCTTGGAGAAGTATAGTTCTCCACATAGGTGATTGAATAAGTCATCAATTCGGGGATGAGGATACTTGTTATTTATCTGGATTTTGTTGACTCACGATAATCAATGATAATTCACATTGATCCATTCTGCTTCTGGGATAAAAGAACTGGTGCACCCTATAGTTAAGCACTTGGGAATATAAACCCTTTATCCAGATTCTCAGCAAGTTGTTTCTTTATCTCCTCAAGCTCCACAAAATGCATTATATATGGATTAATGGATAGTGGAAACTCTCTAGGTATATGGTCAATTGATAATTCAATATCTATTCTAGGAGTAAGACCTTTCAATTCCTCAAGAAACACTTCAGAAAATTCCCTCACAATAGGCATGTTTTCAAGGAATATTGCTTCCTGAGACTTAATAATATGAACCAGATATGTGTGCTAATAGGGAAGTAATATCCCCACATGAGATGATGGTTCTAAGTAAGATTCATCCTCCTCCTGAAAAGTTTATAGAATTGGGGGTTGATTCTCTATATTGAAAGTGATTTACCTCTCACGATAAATTATGATGGCTCTTTATAAGGAAATTCAATACTTGCCGAGAATTGCATCAAATTCCACCATAGGTTGTATGATGAGGTTCTTTGGAAAGATAAATCCACATATTGTGACTTGGGAGGAGTTATATTGAATGGTTTCAATGATTTACCAATTTTCCATTCTCTCTGACATCATTACTTCCATGATTTGTGGTGGTGGTTGAATTGTTCTACTAAACATTCAGAATATAAAATAATGTGTCAAACCCGAATCAAAAAGTACATTCTCTATTATTGAATAAATAACTAGCATACCTACCACCACTTTTTTGGGTTAACTTTGGTTTTAGTGATGGAAAAAGATCTCCCTTGCTTCCTTGGAGCTTGCAGTTTGCCTCCAAAAACTGTTGGATTAGGGTGTTGATTCACAAGGTTCCCTAATTATTTACATTTCAAGTAATGAACTACGCGTTGAGGGTCAAACACATCATTCCTCATCATTGTCACAGCTGCGAGTTTTTCTTGTAGGATGTTAATGACTAGGTTCTCTTCTCTTCCAAACCTAAAGCATTTCCTCATCCCCTTCAGGAAGTTTTCGAGGTCCTTATTTCGGCAACGTAGGAAAGTGGGGTGCTTGATTTTCTTTGCACCATTTTATTTATTAATCATACCTAAAAATTTTAATTCTACTTATTGTTATTACCCCCATGATACCCCTGGGATTCTCGAATCTCCATTTTGGCCTTGAGGTTACATTAGACAATTTCCACATAGTTATTGATGTCATGGATCTCCACGGATTCCATAGGCTATGTTTCAGCCCACCAAAGAAGTGGTCAACCTGTAACTTGGGGGTAATGACAAAGAATATGGTGTATCATTAAAGCATTGTGATGTTTTCCTTGTACACTCCGAGGGATTTTTCATCTTCTTTCTTGAAGGAAAATGATGTCCCTTTCCATCTTAAGTCGAAGGTTGCAAAGAAAATATTTATCAAAAAACATCTTTCAGAAATCCTCCCATTCCAATGCCTTGATCTTCCCCTCTGGATTCGTATTTTTGATCAATTTAAACCATTTATCTTCTTCACCCTCCATACAATAAGGATCCAAAATTACCTTCTCTTGTTCGGAACATTGAAGGATGGAGAAGATATTTTCAATTGATTTGTTCCATTGTTCGATGATTCAGGGATTAGATGATCTATTAAAAGTAGGAGGACTTTGTCTCATAACACTCTCGATTGAGACTCGTTCTTTCTTTGGTGGGGTGGGGGGGGGGGGGGTTGAACTTCTTTCTTGACCGATATTTCTATTAAAATATTTAGGTAACTGAGAGAGTATCATGAGAATGTTCTTGAATCCTACTCCCATCGGATTGGGAATCTCATTAGAATAGTCACCACATTTATCTTCGCATTGTTTTTTAGGATGAGTCTTCCTATTATTTACTATTGGCTGGAATAAAAGGAATGTTATGGGTAACACAAAAATGGTAATCCAAGGACAAAAATGGATGCCTTATAAATAACTCTTATTTTCTTATCTTATGGATATATAGGTTTCAATATATGTTATCTATGATCTACTTTCTAACTTATATCCGTAGGGGAATTTTTTTAATTCCATTAATAGTGGTTCATACTATGCTTTTGAATTTACCATGGTATATCCCCAAGGAGTTTCGTAACCAAGAGTGCAGCAAGGCCTCTTGTCATGTACCAGGATAATCCTTGTTGGAGTTTTCACTAATAGGTATATCTGTACCAAGGCCACCTCTACCTGCTAATATCCAGACAGGGAAGTATTTTCTTGATAAATCACTTACTCAAGAATCACCGAAATTTAGGGATGTATTTATTATAATGAGTCTTATATCTAAGGCTTTCACTAGGGTTTTATAATCCTAATCCCCAATATAACTAAACCTATCCTATGATACCAACTATAATAACACTTATCTTTATTACACACTTAAACATGATTTATTACATAAAATTATAACTTGATAAAACATGAAAGATCAAGAGGTCTAGTGTATTTGGGGAATATTAACATTACATAATGACTTAAAACATGAAACACAACATCTTTATTGAAAACATCCTTTACATGACAACTACATTCCCTCATACTTAGCATTCCATGGGATAAACTAAGGACTTGAATAAGAAAAAGGTGATCTATAAACCCCATTAAGGGAGTATGTGAGGTATAACTTGAAAAATAAAATAGATGTTAAGAAATAGTCATATCAGCAAAAAATAAAAGAAACATGAACATAAAGGCATGATAAATCATGATTATCACAATATGTAAATGAGGCAACAACACTTAACATGGTATTATCATGAGCCAAGGCATATTGCACATGGAGCATGAGTAAAGACTCATTAAACTTGAATTACCATGAGTAAACTCAAATTAACATGAATTATCATGAGAAAATATCCATTTCACCTGACGATTTAGGATAGTAATCTTTATCCAATGCATTGGATCGCTATCATAGAGAACCCTTCTTAAACATTTTATTTCATGCATATGTGTGCCACAAGATCATACAACATAGAATCATTAAACATTATAAATTATTCCATGTTAATGGAATATGGAATTTATACATGAAACTATTCTGTAAATAATTAAATGTCAATAAATGTGAATACCCTTTATAGAGAAATGGGCATGGTATTTAATACACAATGATTTTGGTTTGTAAAATGGTGTTGCAATTTTTACAGCATAACGGCTTGACATAAGCCTTCATAAAAAAGGTTGATGAGATGGAAAAGGGTGTATCATCATATTTACATGAAATGGAAATTAATTGGTTCATATAGATACATGTACCGACATATGTACTGTTATTTGGATTCATAATACAAAATAATTGCTTGATTGTAAATGAGGATAGATAAATTCCTTACTGATACTCGACATGGTAATGGGTGTACATGGTTGGCATTAATGAGAGATAAAAGAGATCTATTATCATTAAAACATAAATATGGTAGTATGGGGGAGGTGAGAAATCATTACCCAACATTTTTAATTGAAATTTAAAGGGCATAATAACATAATGAAATTTGGACAAAATTGGGAAAGGAAGAAATCATTTACCGAATTTTGGCATAGTAACATGTGTACATGGAAGGAATTAATGATAGAAAAGGAGGTCTCTCATCATTAAATCATAAGGAGAGAATTATGGGTGAGGTATTAAATCATACCTCAAGATTTATAATTGAAAAAAAGAGGGCATAAAAACATAAATAAATTTGGACAAAATTCTGAAAGAATGAAATCCCTTACTTAGAGGTGTGATCCCAAAGGCTTGGGGGCCTGATATAGGCTTCTTGAAATAATGGAGTGACCTGGGTGGATTCTAGATATATAAGGGCTTGGGTTTTTCAACCTCCAAATGCATTTAGTGAAGAGTAAGTGGTAGCTTTGGTAGGGTTACATAAGAAAGGAGACGAGATTTTTTGTATTTAGGTTTGGGTCACCACACATTAAACTAATCCAAACCACAATCCATCCCATGGATTTTTTGAAAGGGTAGTACAAAAACATTTTTTATATGTCCAATTTCTGAACATCTTAAAATAATAGGCTTTCTTATGTGGAGTTGACTCACACTCTCAAGGAAAACAATTAAAAAGTTAAGATGTTTTATAAGCCGTGAAGGGTCCACTAACGCTTTTTCAAATAAATCAAACAAAACTAAAATCACATTATTTTAGTGGTAAAACATATTTTTTCAAAAAGATTTTTTTATATTATTTTATTGCAACACTATCAGTTCATTATTATATCATAAAACAAATTGCATATTTAAAAGGTATTTAATTTTTTACCTAACAATTCGACTATCTCAGAAACTTAGGAAAATTTCACCATTGGATAATTTTGACGTCCTAATTCCAAAAATAGTATTAATTTTATCTAAATAATTTTCTTAATATTTTAATTTTTTACATTTAAAATAAGAATCTACATTTATTGAAAATTCATGGGTTTGAAAAATACTACATTCAAATATCAATTAAAGTTACAATTGTTTTCCCAAAAAATTATACAATCATTAATATATAATAAAAAGTAATTTACTAATAATATTTTATTAAAATAGTGTTTAATTCAAAAATACATTAATTCATCAAAATATATTTCATAATTAAATATTAACTAAAAATACTATTTGGTCTTTAAAAACTATTTACAACGTATAACAAATAAAATGAATGTATATTCTTTATTATATATAAAAATAATTATAATAATCATAGTATTGAGATCTTGTTACATAAAACCTTATAACACTAGCATAGGACTGAAGGGTAAGGTGTGCGATGGTGAAATTTTCTTTGGGTGGATTGGATAACATCGGTTGGGTGGTTATCTCTCTCAACATCCATTTCTCATGTAGGAGGATTTCTTCAAACATAACATGTTTAAGCTCAGCTTGATCTTGGTCAAGAGCGAAGCCCAATGATGCCACCTGATTTTCATGCTCTGAAAAATGGGCTTTATATGGAGAAATTCTATTTTATGAGGTCATCACTTCCTTTCTCTGAGTAAATTGGAATTATTAAAGCCCGATATTTACACTAATCATATGATAATTGTTCAATGGCTATATTAGAAATGGTAACAATTCTTAACGGGGTTTTAAAAGAGAAAAAACATAAAACAAAATAAGATCATATGTTTTATATAACCACATTACATAATAAGACATTTAATTGGATCAAGAGAAATTTTCATTAATAAATGATTGGGTCATTACATATAGCACATGGGAGCCTTAGGAAACTAGTTATGGTTTTCTATTAGGCATTTTACATTGACATAATACGTGGGTTCACATTATTGTGTGTTCCACTCTAAAATATTCATAGATGCATTGACTCTAGGAACATGGTTTTGACACCAAGATGAAATTCCCTTTCTAGGTTGTTCCTCCATTACAAGATCATAGATTCTTTATATATAGGGACTTGATGTATGCACTTGTTGTGATTGTTTATTGAGTTACAAGTGACCTACATAGACTCAAAATATTCATTCAATGGGGTGATCTCTATTGTGCTTGTATTTTAATTATTTGGGCTTATATATGATATAAGGAATGCTTTGATAAATTTTAAATGCTATATTCGATATATGATTTGAAAATGTACTGTCTTGATTTTCTATAAGAATAGTGAGAAGTGGGAATATATTTTACCATGTATTGATATAAATGTGTTAATTATTTATCATTCTTTATTTTACTTTAAATTCATCATTTTGGGATTATTAGATAGATACTTGAAATGGAAAACCTGGCTGGAATCCTAAAAATTAATTTTGATCACACCCTGCCTACTCACTCGGGGGGGGGGGGGGGGGTTTAGGCCATATTTTTCATGATTTAGGTAAGGTCAAGCTGTCACAGTGAGGTGGAATGGTTTATTTTAATTGTTCATGGGTATCAGGTGGTGAGGTGATGTGATATTTCTTATGTATCACATGTTTTGGTCATTGTTAGTTTAAGTTTTCAATTTTGGTAATTTTTTGAACGTTTACCTTAGTTTTATCTTGTTACCTTTGGTTGTGACGCTACCATTGTTGTTATTTTGACTATGTGATATTTCTATTCCAGTTATATTTCATTATAGGTATTCCATGTATCTTGTTACAATAAGAGAAAATCATTCCATCTAGATATTGTTGGATGTGTAGACACTTTTCACCAATCGATGGGGATTAGGAATTCCCTTTGATAAATTTTAGGGTCCAGTTTGGAGCCTAGTTGAATGGGTTTTCTATTTTAGGTCATGACAATCCTCGTGTAGAGTTGCGAAGAAAGAAAACATGGATGGGGTTTCCTCATCAAGAAAGGGTGAGGTGTGATCTATTTACTGTATGGATATCGGAGGACCTGGCATGAATGGGAGGTCCTAAACACTATGAAGAAACATTATAAGTGGAGGAAATATTTTCATAGAATAGGTTAATAGAAAAATAACCATATATTAGGGAGTTTCTTATGTAGATATATATTCATATAAAATGAATTTGAGTCTCATGGAATGGAACTTTCATGGTAGTTATGTTTCATTTAAGTTGGACACTATGTTAGGTAGTTTTACATCATTTGAAAAGCATACATATATCTTGTAGTTTAGGGTCATGTAAACACGGGAATTTTCCAAGAAGTTTAAATCCTTATATATTGGAATTTATGTCAATAAATTTAATGTCATGTGAAAAGGACTAATTGATGTAGATATTCCCTAAAACCTTATATTACATTTATATATATATATTTGATATCTTATATAAAAATTGTGATCCGCAAGTATGAACAGGAATACAGTGTATATTTCCTATGATAATAGTTATCATTTGAATAGTCTGATAAACCCCCTTCCAATCATTTAATGAAAAATTTTACTTTATTAAAATATTTTTAGTTAATATATATGATGCATTCATATCACCCATGGAATATTTTCCTACATTTTAATATGTCAATAAATAAGACTTTACATGGAGCATCCTTCGAACTTCGAAATTATAAATCCATATGATAGCTGTAGTTTTTGAAATTTCCTCATTCCATTAACAAACATCCCAATACTCATTTCTCTCTTTATCTTCCCTCTTTTCATATTGATGTACAAGTACACTACAAAGATAAGACAGATCCCATCTGAATGTTGGATGATTCAATTTATAATTCGGATACCTATGGAGATATGATGCATCTTTTTCCCACTTTGGTGATATAATTCCAAACCATGAGATAGAGTTAAATATGATGTAGTAACTTCTTCTATTTATGGTAATAACATTTCACAGAATTATTTGATTATTTTAGTTTTTAGATTGGTTTCATATATCATTCATAAAATATCCACAAACCAGGGATTTTAATAACTTAATTAATTTAATAATTTTTGTTATACTCTAATGAAACCCATTAGTTATATTATTTAGAAACCATGATTTAAATTTATGAAAAATTTTATTTAAATGAAAGATAATTAAAAAAATAGAGTTTTATTTTTTATGCTTTTTTGAAAATCCCGAAAAAGTGATTACCCTTGTGTGGTGGGGATACATACAGGTAATGATAGCCTTACCCTTATGTAAGTTAGATGTGTAAGGGAGAAAAAGAGATTACCCTTACATATAGTGGTATCTTTATGGGTCATCACATGTTATTATTACATAAAATAATGGTTTTTTAAACTTATTTAAATTTTTAAAAGGGTTATGTAATGGTAGTTAAGAACTTACCCTTACATGATGATGTTTTTATAGTGGTCATACCCTAATGTAAAATGTATGTTTAAGGGCATCCAATTTGATACCGTTAAATAATTTTTTTTATAAAGGTTGTCCTATAGCACCCTGAGATTAAGATACATGGATATTAAATCATTTTAGATGAATATTCATCACATTACAGAAACACATGCATCGGGAATGTAATAGTTTTGTGTTTTTATAAACATGGAACAAATTCTTCTAATTTGGTAAAATTTCATCAATATCTCACATAAATATCTTCCCTTTATCACTCCTATATAAAACCATGCTTCAAAACCTATCGAAATAAACATAATAAAGGGTGAGATAAGGTGCTCCGTATGTGCCAATAATAGAGATATGAATATATAACATGATCATAGGGGAATGAGAACATGAAAATAATATTAGAAGATCATACCCTATATAAAAAAGGTCATAGACATGAATCATGGAATAAATATTGGTAGTTCATAATAAATGAATCATTGGATAATCCAAATAATAATCTATGTGGGCATAATATAAGAATAAGATAATGAATTTTGGCAAACACATAAGAATAGAAAATATTTGGTCATCGATACCTATATGGACCTTCAAAACCAGTTATACATGGGCTAATCAACCATGTATATTTTTTAGTTCTGGGTTTTCTTCTCATGAATCATTTTGTTTCGACCCTAGGATAATATCATATGTACCCCTTGTTATGGGTTTCTGATTCCCTCCCATTTACCCCTTTATTTTTTGTTTTGGATACCCTCTAATGTACCCTCTTATTGGGGATTTGGATTCCACCTCGTGTACCATCTTATTTCAGGTTTGGAATGACCTCCCATGTACCCACTTTTTTCAGGATTGGGATGCACTATAATTTAACCTTTTATTATGGGATTGGCATTCCCTTCCATGTACCCCCTTGTTATTGGATTTGGTTTGCCTCATTGGAACCCTCTTTTTATAAGCATCAGATGTCATCATGTGTACCCTATTTTTATGGGCTTGGGATACCCTACAATTAAAGACATTATCTAATTGAATATTTATCAGTAAAAAATGAATTTTAGTGGGATATATTTCCCACCCATCACATAATGAAATGAAATAATCATGTACAACACGATAAAAAACACTCATCATATCATGACCAAGAAAAAAACCAAATGGGGTTCAGAAACATAATTTCATAACCGATGAAATGAAATGGGTATCATAAAAATTTACTCTTATCATAAAATATGTAAAATATAAAATTTACATAATTATTTCATCATAGAATAATCTTTTAAAATAAGTAGGTTTCATAAGAATTTATAATGGCATAACTCATAGAAGAGAAATATGTCTCATAAAAACTTATCATCAAAATCATCAACCATTCAATGGATGGATAATAATGTTACCCTTGAATCATAAACCCATTAGGGAATATGTAATATCAATGTATTTCATCTTAGATGGAAAATTATTTTGACAAATTATTTCATATTTTTTGGATTAAAACAGTATTTCTTCTTTGAAAAGAAGTTTTTTGAACATAAAACAACATTAAAACCTTTTTTCTTTAGAAATAACATTAAAAACATATGAAGGAAACATTGAAAACCATAAAACATTTTTAAAATAATTTTCCAAGAAAATGTTCTAAAAACACCATTTAAAAACAATTTTGATAATTTTTTTATAAAACATGGTTTTTGAATATAAGATATTCCTGGCCGAATAGCGAAATAATTTCAGATTTTATTAAAAATGATTTATTTATTATCATTTGTAGAAAAGAGTAGAAAAATTGTAACATTATATTAAGATATCATTAATAACCATAGGAGAAGATAATAATTGTGATTTATTTATATATGAATCATAATAGTTTATCAAAGGGGCATAATGATAAAAACTACCAAAAAACGTTGAGATTGAAGAAATAAACTATTACCACATTGTAAAAATTTAATCATAATCCCCATGATAGAATAACATTACATGAATAGTAGAATACTTTATAAATAATTTTATTAATGGTATAAAACTTCAAAGGGTCAGTATATAATCCCTGTAAAAGAATATAGGAGCATAACAGAACATGCGTCTCAAAGAATGATAATTGAGAGAACATTCCCCAATCGCTTTGGTAACATTTTCACTTTAAATCCCAAGAATGATAGATCCTAAAATAGATTTTTAAATCTCAATAATTATTCCTATAGTATTAAAATAGATTTATGGGATGTATACTCACCAAATAAAAGAAATAGGTGAACGTGACCTGTCTCATAGAAAGTAAAAAATGAGAAAAAATCACATACTACTGGAGTAACTTATGAATCAAGACATCCAAGAAAGAATAACACAAATTGAAATATCTAATAAAATAAATTTAATCTATTTATTTTTATTATATATATAAATACTATATATTCAACACTGAAAATAAGTAAGTGTGGAATAAAGAATAATACTCATAGAAATAATTTTCAGACTTCAAACGACATTACATTATGTATTGAATCTCTTGGTACACATTCAAACCACTTGTAAAATAAATATAAATTTTTTATACATAAAAAAGTAAATATATTATTATATATATCCATATATTACTTTTTTATTACTTTATATTTCACTTTTTATGAATTTAATGTTAAATCTTCATTTCTTGTAATAACAACTCTTTTCATATATGTTTTGACATGTTATTCTTGATTATCTTCCCTATATAATAATTTAATTAAATGAAAAATTTAAAAAATGAAAAAATATCATATATATTCAATATATAGGTATTTATAATAATCAATAGAAGATATAAATATTGAATGAAATAAACCATTAATGGATATGGTAGGCCATACGTATACATAAACTTTGTTTCGATTTTCATTTCATATTTTTAAATAATAAAAATTAACTTATTAATATATATATATATTTAAATTATAGTAAAATTATTATTTCAAATATATAAAATATTTTTATTAAACCCATTTTTAATACATTCTATGTAAAATGTGAATGAATCACATCATTTGAGGAAGCGGTAGTCCACACATCCTAAAACGAAGTCATTGAATTCCCAAAAATTGGAATCCCTGATGATATGTGTTATATTAAAATTAAATAAGAATAAATACAATATAAATAACACATATATCAAATAATATTATTACTTCTATCATTATTCAAAACCATGAGAGCTAGTAATTGAAGAATGAGTGATATTGGTATGTGAGACGATAGTCTGCCGTACACACGAATGATGATTGTGTATCCCATTTGATAGAAGTTCATGAAAATATATGTTGTGAACTTAACATAAAAACATATTAGTACAATTACATCTTCATTGGGAAACTCTCTTTGATTTTCACTAAAGAACTTCATTGGTTTTCTTTAATCCTAAAGTGAGGATTCTAGGTTGAGAGTAATTAATTTGTGAGATTATTTGGTAACTATTTTTATGGTACCAATGGCTTAATAGGTTTGAATAAATGAGGTGGGGAGTTCCATATTAAAAGTGGGGAGAGAACAAACATGGAATTTTTGTATTGAATTGTGAGGTACCTATGTTTTTAACTATAAAGAGGCATCAATGTAAAATAAAATGGATCCATTAGGGTTTATGATCGTATTATTCCCATCAAATAGGTATTGAAAAAGTTTAGGGTCATCTTTAAACCAAATAATCTAATTTTAACCATAAGTAAACTCATTTGAAACTTAATCAATAAAGTTAATCTTAACTGGATTTAGTAAAAATTATGGTAAAAAAGAAATTTTAATATACAGGTATTTATATATTATTCTGATTTCTAATATGAGATATGTTTTTATAAATTAAAATCACATAAGTGGAAGAAATTATTTTAATATTAATCCCAAATAAATGATAGGAAAGCGGGGTTTTAATGAGAAAATGTATGAAAGGTTGAAATGTTTTTGTATCAAATTTATATTTGAAATTGATTAAAATGACAAAAATTGTATAAATATAGGTATTATAGACTTGAATACATTTTAAAACTAATTTAAAATATAATATAATTATATAAATAAACTAAAAGAAAATGAATATTTCAATTAAAATTCAATATGTTTATTTATTTAACAAGAAATACAACTTCTTATAAAAACAAAAAAATCACCAAAAGTAAGATTGGATGTTAAAGTTTTGAAAATAACATTTATTTTTTCAAAAAAATTATAAAATTCTCAACGTTAATAAATAAAATAGCTTCGTCATTAAATGGTGGTAAAATAATATTTTATAAACATGCATCTCTTTATTCATAAAATTGGATTTATTCTTATATCTTCTCTAGGAAATACATAATAAAACTGAAAATTAGTTTATTAAATATAATAAATATATTTCATTAAAATAATTTATCAAATGCAGTTTAATTAATTTATAAAAATAATATCCCACAAAATGATTTCTTATATTTAAAAAAAGGTTGTATTTTAATTTCCAATTAGTTGTTCCCTATGTAATTCATATTAATCACATGAGGAAGCCATATTTTCATAAATTTAATTATTATTATTGATAAATTTAATTAAAATAGCTAGCTGATAATTATTATAAACTTTTTGTAATATTAATTTTATATTATAGTTTTGTAAAACTCAGTCTAGCGTGTAATGTAAGATATAGAAGGAACTCATCACTCTGTTTAACACAAGACAAACATAGTGTTGCTTGTACAACATGATAATATAAGTGTTGTGTTAATTTATGTATTTACATGTTTTGTTATTTAATTCTATCCGAACATAGTTCTCTCATATAACACAATCTATTTTCAGTTTTTGATTAAATATATAATATTTAAAAGATTTAATTAATTTGAATAAAATTCACAATATCATGGGGTGTTACATTATAACTGCTAAAAATTAATTTATCCATTTAAATTATTCATGGTTATAAATGGTTTAATAATTTAATGTTCATTTTATAGAAACCGATATAATAAAATTAATACTAAATTTTTTTTAAGAAATAAACGTTTGAAACATAATTGTTACCCAAAATAACACATTACTAGGTTTCCACATAGTAGAACATATGTGGGAAGTGAAATCATGGGCATAGAAGATAAATATATCCCCCAATTACCGATGGATATTGATAAAGAACATTGACCAACATTAGTGGGTGATCTATAGAAAGGTTACATTCACAAAACCATAAATCTGTTATAATATAAGGGACCATCATATTCATCATAAAGTAAAGTATTAGGGTAACATTTTGTCAATATACATTAACAAAATTTGAATAAAATTCATATTAAGATGTAATTAGATGATTTCAAAAAAAATCACCCTTTGGTTATTTCATGTTCAATTTCCACTTCATCTCATAGTCTCGGAAGAGAAGGTGAATTTGTCATTATTGAAGCACCAACATATCATGATATCCATAAATATAATGATAATTCATTCCATCATCCTTTATTTGTCATCATATAAAAAAGGTACTACATGATATACTATATTCAAAAGTCTTCATATTGATATATTATTCTTTTATCTCTAAAGACACGTCTAAATTTTAACTTAAACCATTCCATAAATGGTTAACCTTATAAATATTTCCAAATATGAAAATCCAAAACGTGAGAAATAATGTCACTAAATTTCTCAAAATCATCAAAAAATTGAACACCTAATATATTATAAATTATCTATTATTTTTTACATTCTAGAAATTGTAATATCATTAAAGAATATTATCTTTGAACATGGTATGAAAATATATTTCTTGAAATCCTAAAAAATGAATTATAAATTTTTCCAAAAATTGGTGGATATATTCCTTAAATCCTAGTATATCGTAAACTCTATCCATGATTTTAAAAAAAATTCCCATAAATCATTAATCTATTTCAAAGGTTAGCAGTACTATGAAATTTAATTTACATTTTTTAGACATCTATTTATCCAAAGAAAAAACCAATTTATAAACATCAAAAACATGATATTTGTTACCTTCCCTTAATCATGTATTTCCCTAAATATCACTCGGCCATTAGATAACATTAATATAACATCATAAACATTCCAAAAAATTTCCAAAATTCAATGAAAAATATATAATTAATGGTTCAAATAGAAAAATTATTTAATTATAATACATATACACTTCAATAATCCGACATTATTCTTAATCTACTACTTATAATTCATCATCTTATTCATTAATAACCCTTTTCTAAAATATGAAATATGAATAATTTCATAAGGATACTCAACATTGATATAATATTTCTTCTTAAATTAAATTTAAACAACATTGATAGATTATTACATAACTTTCACATTTCATTCATGATCTCTTAATCATCAACAGTGCAACCAATAATCATGCAACATTTGGGATTATATTCATGAGATTTATACTTTATAAAATTGTTTTGCATAATTCCCATAATTTAAACATATAAACCATTCAATGTTAATCCAATTTCATCTAGTTCCCACTACTAAATAAAACCAAAAATTATAGTGTGATAAACACTTATCATTGTAGAGATCTAAAAAATAATGAAAATCACTTATATGATGTCTAAAGAATGATATATTCTTATTTAATATAGGAAACTAAATGATTATCCTAGTTTATTCATAGTCATATTCTATTAAAATACTTCACATGGTTCATAAAGTGTTTTTGAATTCTCAATTAATATATTATGTGACTGTAAAACCATGTTTACAACATGTCTCATTGTTATGCACCAGTTCCCAATTGAGTCTGTCTCAATACAGTATATGCAGGGTTGTTATTAGTATTCACATTGATTCTATTTCCGCATCCACATGTAGTATACATTCAAGGATGTATTTCTAGGAAACCACTCACTAATTAATTTATGAAAACACTAAGACATTTTCTTATACATTAACACATCCATTGACATATACATAGATACATACCAAAATATATATTCTTTGAAATATACCTATGGATCCCACTATTTTCTCTCATCATAGTTCTTAACGGATGGATAAGCCATTCCTTTGATACCAATTATTTCAACCCAGACTTATCAAGCATAGGTATTTCATTATTTTTATGTACATTTATTAAATTTCAAAAAATACAAGCTTGATGAACATAATAATTTTTTCTATTTCAAAAATTGGAACACATTATTAAAATTTGATAAAATATATTCAACTTCCCCTGTAATGATCAACCCATTTAGTACTGCTACATAAAACTTTTATTCATAACTTGGGGAAATGAAACATAAGAAAGGGTGAGCTTACAGGATCAGTAAAGGTAAACATTATAGATATTAATAAATAACATTAACATAAGTGTATACAAACATGATCATAACATTATATGATCATACCCTTCATAGTAAAGATCATATACATGAATCATACAATAAATATGGGAATTGTATAGGACATGAATCATATGAAAATAAAGAGAATAATACATTATATCATAACATAGAAATAATACATGGAATCGTGACATACACATAATCATAGAAAATATTATTTGAGAGCTACCTACAAAGACCATCATAACATGTTAGGATTGGGATAATCACTTGTGTACCTACTTCATGATTTGTATTTCCTCATATGTAACCACTTTTTTAGGCTTGGGATGATCTCTCATGTACCCTATTATTACGGGATTGTGATTCCCTCTCATGTATACTATTTTTTTTTGATCTTGTGATTCCCCCCAATGTAATAACTTGTTACAATTGTGGTTTTCCCTTCAAAATTCCCACTGGTTTTTGGATTTGGATTCTCTCCGGTGTATGTTGTTATTTTAGGCTTGGGATTCTCTCCCATGTACCGTATTTTTATGTTCATGGGATGACATAAAATGTACCCTCTTGTAATGGGATTGGGATACCCCCCCCCCACCCGGCCCCCTGTTTACCCTCTTACTATGAGCTAATGATGCCCTCATGTGTACCCATTTTTATCAACTTTAGATTCCCTACCGCGTACCCTCCAGTTATGAGCTTGGTATTCCCTCTAATTTAACCATTGATCTCCATGAACATTTAGCATTACCCGATGAAATTTAGGGATATTTAGGTCCCAACCTCAACATTATGAAATCATATATTCATGTTTCACAAGATAAAAAACATTAATCATACCATGAACTATTAAAAAGAAATGGGTTTAATAAAAATCATTTTATAATCCATTAAATGAAATTGGAATCATTAAAATTTAAACATACCATAAACTATGGATAAGATAGAAGATGAATAATCATTTCATTATAGAATAAACCTTGAAATAAATAGGGTTTCATAAGTATTTATCACAACAAAATCTGTGGAAGAGAAGTAGGTCTCCAAAAGAACATCTCATCCAAAGAATATTCTATTCAGAGAAAGAATAAGAATATTACACATAAAAAATATCCCCATTAATTCATAGGTAAAAAAAATTAATTTCATATAAGATGTAAAATTTTATATATATATATCATTTAAAACATTTCTTGAGGAAAATATCTATTTCACTTTAAAAAAACAATTTAAAACATGAAACATTTTTTAAACCATTTTTTAAAACAAATTTGAAACAATATAAAGAATTATTTGAAAACAGTAAAAAATTTAATGAAAATTACATTTAAATGATCTTAAAATATAATTTAAATATAATTATGAGTTTTTTAGAAAACATGTTTTTTAATAAAATTGATTTCTAATAGAAGAGACAAATAATGTTTTATTTTCATCAAAAATCGTTATTCATCATAAGAACCAATGAGTGGAAAAATGAAACCACTATAAGAATATATCATGAATAAAAATTAGAGAATAAAATTCATTAGAATGATAAAGATATGGTTCAGAATATTTCATCAAGGTAATCATAATCATAAAAATCCTCATAAATAATGACACAGTAACATTAAACTATTTCCACATTGGTAACTTTAAATCATAATCCACATGATAGAATAATATTACAATAAGATTATAATATAGTTAATAAAATTCTATTACTTATATAATATATCAATGTGGAATTATTTACATGTCACAAAATAATATAGGTGTATGACATAACATGTTTCCCCAAGAAGGAAAATTGAGACAAAATTCCCTTACCACTTTGGTAATGTTTTAATTATAAACCACAAGAATGACAGATCCAAAAATGGATATATAAATCACACTAACTATCAGTAAAATAATAATAAAATACATATAGAGGTATTATACTCACCACATAAAAGAAATAGGATGTGAACATGGCTTATGTCTCATGGAAAATAAAAGTGATACATCAATCACACACTATTTAATTAAATTTTGAATAACTAGATTTGTTAAAGAATAAAAAAATTGAGACTTTAAATATCATTAAATAAATTAAATTTATGATATAACGTGGAAGAGTACACTATATAAACCACCTAAATATACTAGTGGGGGTTATTTCATAAGTCATGCAGAAGTAAAAGTGATACTAGAAACCCCCTTACCTAATGTATTTCCTTTCATTATAAATGATCAAACCTCCTGTATAATAAATATAAGATTATTATAAATCTACAAAATAGAAAAATTATTATATAACATAAATTATGATATTTTATTATGAATTTTATTACCCATTTATTATGAATTTCTTATTAAATTTACATTTTGGTAATAACCGCTTTGTTTTTCATATATTTTTTACTTGTTATTCTTGACCCTTATACATTAATTATTTTTTAATTATTTAAATAATGTAAAAAAAATTATATAAATATGATATAGATTAACAATATAAGTATTAATAGTAATCTATAAAATATTTAAATATTAAATTAATTACACCGTTCTCAAATACGATAGGTTGTGTGTACGTATGACCATTGTTTCAATTTCAAGTCGTATTTTTTTAAAAAAAGTATATGATATATTTATTTATATGTAATATTTAAATTATAATTATTACCCCATATTTATCACATAATTTTCATAAAACCATCCTTAATACATTCCATGTAAATCGTGAATGAGTCACATCTCTTTGAGGATGTGGTAGTCCATGCATACACAAACGAACTTATCAAATTCCAAAAAATTGAAAATAATGAAATTATATGTCATATAACAATTTAAAATGGATAAATACATCCTAAATATAAAATATTTTATATATAATTGTTATTTACATCATTATTCTTAAAATTCAATTGTAGTAATGGAAGAATGACTCACATGGGTTCACGAGGGGGTAGTCCTCTGTACAAAAGACTAATGATTGCATTTCACATTTGATTGAAGTGTGTTTAGGTATAGTTCATAACATTAATATAAAAAATATCATTACAATTAGGATAATATGTTTGTTATATATTATTTATATAACAATAATTCAAGGAGTGGTGAAATAAATAAAACCAAAGTGATCGTTGAAGATTGTCACATCTTCTTCTAGTAACTCCTTTTGGTTTTCACCAAAGGACTTCATTGGTTTTCATTCTACCAAATATTATGCTTATATATTTATATGAGGAAATTTTATAGACTATTTTTATTGGTTATATGAGACAATGTTCTTGGGATATGTGAATATGTGTGGAGGTGAGTCCCCTTTTATAAGCAGGGGAGAGGAAACACTTAGAATTTTTGGAAAAATTCGTGTTCTCCCCATGTTTTTACCTACCAAGAGTCTTCCACGACACAAAATATAATATAAATTTAGTATTAAGTTATACATATGGTGATAAAATGGGTATTTGACATGTTTACTGTCATTTTTGAACCTTATACTCTAATATTAACCATTATATAAACTCCTATTTACCTTAATCACTATAGTTAATTTTAACTATTTTCACTAATCATTAGGGTAAAAAAATTATGTTTTTAACATATAATAAATTATAAATAATTCAGATTAAAATTATGGAATATATTTTAAAAAAATTGAAATCCCAAACTTTTTTGAAATTAAATTAAAATTATCCCCACCTACATGATTGGAACATGGGTTATTAAAGTGAAAATGTTCAGAATATTGAATTGTTTTTATATCCATTTTCAATGGGAAATTGATTTCAATGGACTATATTATATTAATATATGTATAATTAATTATGATATAATTTTAAAAAATGAAAAAATTAATTTACCGATATAAATAAATTACATGAAAATTCAGTTTTTAATTAAAATTTATTATTTATTTAGTATTCCATAAAAATGAACCTTCTTCGAAAAATACCAAAATTTCGGCCATATTAAATTTTTATATTCCAATTTCTAAAATGATGTTTATTTTTTCAAATAAAAATTATTAATTTATCGAAAACTATTTTTAAAATTGGTTCACCATTAAAAGGTGGTGAAATTATCCTTTAGAAAAATACATATTTGTATTCATAAAATAGGACCTATTTTTATCTCTATTGTAGAAAATAAATAAGACGAAAGATGAATATTTGATTAAATTATATATATATATATATATATATATATATATCATTAAAATTATTTATAAAATTTTGTTCAATTAATTTATATAAATATTTTTCCTGCTAATTATTTCCTATATTTACAAAAGGGGTTTATTTTCATTTCTAGTTACATGGTCACCAAGGAATTATTCTTATATAAATGTGCAAACCATATTTTCATAATTTAGATATTTCTATTCATAACATCCATTCCAATGGATTAATAATAACTATAATAATATTTTAATATTTTTAATAGTGTATTATAGTTTGGTAAAACATAGACTTTTGTGTATTGCAATCTATCGAAGGGAAACAACATTGTGTGTAACATAAGAAAAATATAGTGTTCTGTGTACCACAAGCTAAAATAAGTGCTTCATGCAGTGAAATGTCAGTTGGGTGTTTCATGTAACGCTTTCTAAACATAGTTATTTTTTATAACACAAAAGAAAAGAACAAATTAATTTGAATAAGAATTACTTCACATAATTTCAAGGTGATAAAAGTACTCATACAAAGTAGTAATAGTCGGTCGTGTAAATATAAATTGATAATTACACATACACGAGTCATTCTTGTAAGGTTAATATTTTTGACCCCCTTATCTATATTGAGCATCATAAAGGTAATCTTCATATTACATTTACAAAATGTGTTACATTTAAGGTATATAAATTTAAGTAGTTACTTAACTTTTCATAAGGTCTTAAAATAGCCTATATAACCTTATAAGCCTTAAATAATTCATAGGCATACCCTTAGGTGAAAGGGTAAATATAAATATTTTAAAAATAGTTTTCAAATCTATAAATGATTTTAATGGTTTATAAAATGCTTACAATTTATAATAAAAGTAATTTGGAATTTTTTACTTATAAAAGGTATATAAATTAGTTTATTATATATTGTATATAATTAATTAAATTTTTTTGAAAAACTTTATTCCATCTTATTAAATGTTACAATTTTAAATACTTTTTATTAAATAATATTGGAGGACTTATGATGTAAAAATAAAAGTGATTGTTATGAAATTATTAGTAATAATTTATAAAGGGTTATAAATTATGAAATAAATAGAAAATTTTAGAAATTAGATATTTAAATTGTGAATTTTTCATTATAATTTTTTAAAAATATTTCAAGATAGAAGGGGGAATTAATTGGATATTATTTAATAAAAATAAATTTTTTATTGATTGCTATGATCAAGATGTAAATAATGATTTAAGTATATGATGTTTAGATTATCTAAAATATTTACAAAAAATTAATTAGATTATAAATAGTTTATAATCGATATAATATCATATATTTAAAACTATCATTCTATATAATGGTAAATAGGAATGTGTTTATATTGGAATGAATATTAAATTATTATATTAATAATTTTGTAATTTCTATAATGTTAGAGCTAAAATTCTAAGGTTTTTAAAATTAACTTTTATTTATAAATGTTTCATAAATGTTTATCTCTTTTTTAATTAATTTCACCATTCATTTATTTATGTTTTACTCTCAATTATAATTATGTTTATTATATATTTTAACAAATTTAACAGTTGTTAATTATTTAGTTTACTTTTCAAACCGCTTCTAGATTGAGCCTTGCATTAACATCTTGTAATGTATCCCTAATGGATTTAGATTTTCATCTACCTTGGCCTCGATTTGTAACTAAAGTTATGAACATGAATTTAGTTTTATAATATTGTTTGTGAAAATTAATGGTTATATTTATAAGGAATTGTATTCAATTTTGATTAAAGTATCGCCAAGTAGAGATACTTGGTACTAGACTACTTACCTACCTAGAGCCTTATTCCTTATCTATGTAGGTGAATGGGATTGGCTATTTGTCACTATGGGATTAATCATATAATGATTTAAAATCATATATAATATAATAAATTAAAATAAATGGTCATGTACCTTATGAAGTTGAAGCCTCGGGATATGTATGAATATATTTAACATAATGTTTTTAGAAAGTAACATTAACATGTATATTTTGTAAAGAGGTAGAGATCAGTATGGTTTGAACATATTGATTTATGATAGTAACTGGATTCATAATTAAAATCACTAGAATAATGTTTATATAAAACAAAATATAAATAAATAATATGGTTATATTAAATTATATTTCAAATACAAACTTTTATATTCATTGCAAAGTGGAACTTTTTGAAACCATTATCATCCAACTAGATAGTTTTATGGCAAAGTAGGGTTCCCCAATATTATATTATGTATGTCAATAAATGGATGAGTGATACTGTATCATTTGTGATTAATTTTCTAAAAATTATGGGTTCCTATATATTTTCATGTGATTAAATTATTTTCAATGTTTTCATTGGGTTACACTTACTCAAAATCCAAAAAGGTTTGGATTCCGTAGGAATAGAGTTCGGTTTTTCAATACATTGTACTGAAAACATATTTTTGAACACAACTATCCAAGATTCAAATATGATATAATTGGGATGATTACCTAACAATATAACTAAGATGTGAGTTTTACACCAATATAGGGTAATTTTTTTGTGACATACGGATATTGGCATACTAATTGATATGATGAATATTGAAAGGGGAAATTATTATAGTGGGATCCCATTTAATAAAATTCCTTTTTAAATGGTTATTAATTTATAATACCCATCTAATAAAATATTATTTTTTATATATTATCATCATATGTAGCATCATGAAAACGTTATAATTAATCCTTGAAAAAAAAGAAACATAATGTAAGTGCCTCTCATGACTATAAACTGAAGAAAAGTTATCAAGAAATATTTGAAATCTAGAAATGTTCTAAATGGAAAATTAAATGTGTTGGAAATTTTCCGTTTTGACAAATATTCTGAAGAAATTATTTTAATGTTGAATCTAGATGATTATGGAATCATGGAGTAATTAATTTAAACATTTTGATGTAATTTGATAGAAAATACACAAGTAACATTTTTCACCACTCATATACATTATATCATTAGGTATGTCAATGATTTTAGTCTTGTATACTAAAAATTATTGGGAAAACCAAATAATATTCAATATGATTGATATATAAAAATTGGTTTGGTGAGATGAAAGGATTACATAAGTCCTTAATAGGTATAGAAATAAATAATATTATTCTGATAGATATATAATATCAAATGAATATTTTACAATGTGTTGAAAATATGAAGATGTTTAGAAAGAGAAAATAAAATATTTTTTAGGATTAATTTTATGTTTTATTTAATGGATCAAATGATTTTTTGAATATATAACATAGACATTTCATTCATTGTTAAATAGGTCATGAGGTGTTTATTATCTCATTATTTATTGGGAAGATCTTGAAAAAAAAATATTTCTTAATAACATTCGATGGGTTTTTTGTTACATATATTTAAGGTTTTTTATTTCAATAAACTTCATTGAGGGTGGATTTAAAATATTATTGTTATGGTTGGGTAATTATTTATATATTCGTCTCTGTAAATTTGGTGCAATATTATTGACTTCAAAGAATATTTCAAATATATTATAAATGTTTTGGGAATATATGTGAACAATGAATAACATGTTAGTATTATCGTAATTTATAAACAGTATTAGTAGGGTAAATTTTTAAAACAAAATATGAAAATTAAGTTTCACATTTCAAAATGTTATTTCATGGATACAAGCAAGGTTATTTAAACAAAAGGTTTTTAGGAAGGAATTGTAATAATCCAATTTTATAGAATGATTTAGGATATACCAAAAATATTTTAGGAAATTCAATGGAAATACAATGTCATGTATGAATGTTATTGAAATGAATAATTGATTTTAAAATGTTTCTGTTATTGATTGCATATTTTATAAAGTGATGATAATATACATGATTTCAAAATCAATGGAAGAATTGATCATGATTTTAGTTTAAATTCATGAGATGAAGTAAATAGATATTGGATAAATGATATTAATGTAACATATTTTATCAAGATCAAATGAATATAAGTAAAATATGTGTGTGTTTATCTAATTTTTTATATGTCATATAAGAATTGTATGAATTACAACACTTTTTGTGAAAAATTTATGAGTTGATAATGTATAAACACTTCGTTGAGGATTCTTCAATTTATATGCTATTTTTGAGAAAAATATATGGATAAAAGTGTTTTTTATTGGATATAATTTTTAACTATATATTTTTTAATATATGAGGGAATGTATTCCCACTACCCTTTGTCGGTAAATTTTAATAAAGACTTCTTTTTAAAATAAAATTATTCCAAACACACCGAATAATATAAATAATAACATACATTTTCTTAATATTCCTACTATATGGTAAAAAATGTTATTTCATAACATAAAATGGTATTTATATTTTAATAATATATTTATAATAAAATATACTATGTAAGAGGCCAGTGAGAGTATTTTTGGACATAAATAATTTCAATCAAAATAAATAAATAATTACACCAATATAGGTTTAAAGTGAATTTTACATTATATCCAATGAGTCTTTCAATATATTAATAAACAATAATATATGTAGTTAAATTATCACAAGAAAATGATTTATATAATTTAGTTACAAGGATAAGGATGATGAACATATAAAGAGTTCAAAGTAGACAACAAAAAATAACAAAATAACATTTGATATTATGAGGTTAATATTTTTGAATATGTTCAATAAGTTGAACAGTTAGGAATATGATTCTGAACATTAAAAAATATTAAAATAGGCTAACTTTATATATATTTCTATTTAAAGTGTTTAGTGGGATATTTTCATCAAATGATGACATAAATATGTGATGGGGATTACTATTGAAAAAGTTTGTTAAAAACATAGAAATGAAAGAAAAGATAAGGCTGATATAGTAGTTTATCATATATGATATGAGAAACAAGTGCTTATGTTAGTTTTTTTAAATACTATTAAAAATTTAAGAATATTAAAATTTATATTTCATATGGTAACCGTTATTTTGTCATTATTTCACATTTTCTGCCTAAATATAAAGATATATATATATATATTTATTTATTTATTGATTCCATAAAAAGAATATGATAAGTTACCTATCTATGTATGTCATTTATTTTACCCCTAATTTATGTTCATTATGGTGTGTTATAGGTTGTGACAAAATGTTAAGGTTAACAAGAGTGGGATTATTGTATAGATATAAAAAATATGCTCATGATGCAAAAATGAGATTATGATTCCTTTTGTGTTCTCGATAACCTATGAAATATAGATCATGGAGTGCTTTATATATGGAACTTGTATATAATAAGTGTGAATAGATCATATTTCAGTCCCCACTACACAAGGTTGGTGATATATCTACCATAATAACATTTATACTACGATACCCAGTCTTTGAATGTATACATATTGAAATAGCTAATACAGGGGTGGTTGGGTATGTAGTTGATCATGTCATTAGTTACAACATAACAAAGATAGGATTTATCTTCACATATAATGAGTATGACATCTTATACCTCGATTAATATAGATTGATGAAGTATGATATAACACCTATATATTGTATATATATTAATTAAAGTGACATTTTTTCTGCCTATCCATAATGATGATATACATGTGATAAATTCATTGATAATATCATTCTATACATAGATAATCCGGAAAATATGAGTTTGCTATATGGGATTGACATGATATGGGTTTGATGGGAACTTGATGCCTTATAAAAAGGTAATATATGAGACTACCCATTATAATATGAAGCAAACTAGGGGAAACTGGCATATAGATTAATTTTTTTAACGTATATATCATCATATCCCTTTATAGAGTGAGAAGAATTTACTATTTTCTAGAGGATTATCATTTATTATATACATAGATCTAGAGATTTGTATTTTTTTCAATGTTTAGAAGTCTCATGTAGTCATAATTCATGGTTAAATATATGAGGATCAATTTTGACTCAGATATCAACTTTAGAACTATTATAGAGTGAATTCAAATGTATTTTGGATATTAATCACATGTTATTTAATATTATGTTATACAATGTGAAATTAATGATATATTTCCTGATATTTTTGGAATATATCCAAAAGGCATATGGATATGGTTTCACAAGTAACTGTATACAATACAAAAAAGGTGAAATGGAACAATGTCTATTAGGGTTTAGTGAAAGTGGGATGTTGATGGAGATATTCCATAAATCCTTATACATATATGTGGATATATAGTTAATGTATTTCATGAAAATTCAGATTGTTATCATTAAAGGGTATTATCATTTATACAACATTTAATAATAGTAATCATTTGGACAATTCAATCATCCATGTGGAAATCATTTAATGTCTTGTTTAATTTGATGAATCATTGGTAAGTAAATTAATATTATGCATTCCTTTCATTTGTGGTATTTATTCATGTGTTTTAATAAGTTAAAAACAATCCAAGGATAATTCTTCTAGAATTTGAATTATACAACCGTAGGATGGTTGTATTCTATGTAGTTGCCTCATACTTGACCAAAACTCCCAAAGACCCATTTCTCTCATCTTCTAACTTCTTTTCAAAATTGAGGTATTATAATAACATGTAGTGGACATGAATCCCATCTAAAATTCAGAAGATTCAATTAATCCCATGGATGTAGAGGAAGGTGGGATACTTTTGTTCTTCCTTGGTGATCTCTCTCAAACCAATTTAATAGAGTTTTTGATTATTCAATAGACTATTCAGTGTAACATACACATGTTTTACAATAATATTTATTCAATTAAATTATTATATAAGATTTATATATCATGAAAGTAATATATTTAAAAAATGGGTTTAAATAAATTCCAATTGATCTGATAATTCTTTATTCCACTCTAACAAAACCCTTAACCAATGCTATTAAATTTCCAATCATGCATCTGGGAATTATTACGCGTGTAGTGTGAGGTTATTATTTTTTAACCAATTTTTCATTTAGTTTATGGTCATTCTAATCGGAGATTATTCAATAATTTCTATAATCTATAAGGGCATGAAACATGGATATGTTGATGATCCCATTAAACATGAGGGATGAAAATGAGATAAATCATGTCTAGTAACGTTTTAATTAGATATAATGGAATGTTAACTTGTGGAAATAAGTTATACATTATAAATATAGATAAAACTACCACAACATTAGATAAAAGAGGAAAAATATTTTTTGAGAACATAGATCAAGGATAAAAAAATCCCAAATGGAATATGAGGTGTCTTAAAAGAAACCTTGTTATTTACCATTCAATACATGGTTTATTCAGATCATTAAAGTAACCAAATACAAATTTCTATGAAAGAGGAAACCAATAAGATTATCTCATAGTTATAATGATATATAAAGTGGTATATATAGTCGACGTATTTTTATGATGGAGATTTGGACATCAATGTTATAAATTATATTAGGTGGAAGAGTTGAAGTACAAAATAGTTTTGAACACTTTTTGGTTATACCAACATGTGTCAAAAAAATTATTTCTGAAAAAGAAATAAACCCTAATACAAGAGGAGGGTAAATTTAGCCTCATGAGAAATAAATATCGGTACCAAGATTTAATGGGTGGAATATTAGTAATTTCTTATGAAAAATAAAAGTTCCTATATATAATATTCCCATATCAAAATTATTGGTGATATAGTTTTATTGTCACCAATTAAGAACCACTCTATATAGTTTAATTTTATACCGGATGGACCATGTTCCAAAAATATTATGGCCATGTGGTAAAGACCTCATGGCATGTATTTTAGGTTCTTAAAAAATGACCTCATACAAGAAAATTTAGAGTCATTTTGAAATGATTGATTTGTTTTTTAGTTTAAGGATATATGATGAGGGCCTTATGTTTTGATGTTTAGATTCATTCAGTAAGTAACTATGTGTTATGTAGTTTGATTCATATAATAAAAAGAATTATACAAAGTGTTATACACCAATATACATCAAATGAAACTTAGAATTGCTTCATCTTAATACCAAATCTAGGGGGAGAACTCCATTGAAAATACATATGGAATTTTTTTCTAGGATATAAAATCGGTTTGATTAGGTTGAGACTTGTTGATGGGTATAATAGTTTATGTGTCACTACATATCCTGAGGTAGCATAATTCTTTCCACATGTAGTTCTTAAATGGTATCTATAGAGATTTAGCTCATCTGTAGGGTAAATTTATTACATCATTATGGTTCTATATTTTTTTAAGAAATACAAGGTGAAGAAGGAAGATCCATAGAATGAAGTGTAAAGGTAATCATATTTTTAGTTTGAGAGAAAATATAGAGGATGATTTTTACTATGTATCATGAAATAATTGGAATAAATACACATATATTTCTTATAATATAATGGAATTTTACCTGAGTGTGGATAGATAAATGGGGGAAATATAAATTGTAAATGATTATATAGATATAACTCATGTGTAAGGAAAGTATTTCTCATAAACAAGACAAAATGAATAGTTGTAATGGTTATATATGGTAGAACATTTTTCATTCTATTTAACATCAAATGACTAAGACTCAAATGTTCTATAGTTTAATTTCATACGATGAGGACCATTATACTCTGTATTTTAGATTCATGTATTCAATCCTTTATGTAATATAGTTTTATATGAATAAATAAAGAGTAATTCTACAATGATTAAAGTCAATAAACATGATATTCATTTATATGTCATGGTATATCATGAATGATGATATTCTTTTCAAGTAATAATGATCTATGTGCACATTTAATGCATCTAGAGATTTTATAACCCAACTAAGACATCAAATAAATGTTTTAAGGGATAATTCATAAAGACAAAACATTCTCTAATCATATGTAAAAAATGTGGGTGGAAGGGAAATTAATTATGATTATCTATCACATATTCAACCTTCGATATATTGATCTTCATAAGATAAATATGATTATACTCTAATGAATATGTGAAATTTGAATTGACATAATCAGGGATAAATAAGTAAACCTTTCTTTCTATTAAAATAACATTAGTGACCCTGATTCTATCATATTGTTTTCTAGTTCTACTTAGGGAACTCACAGATGTGAATTCGACTTTTATATTTCTCTATTTCTATTATATCAACACTTATATACTTCTAAATAAAATCCTTAATGATGAAGAACTTATTGATTGTATTTCCTGTAAATTAATTATATAGGAAGTAATTGTAATGTTCACATCATTATGTCTTTGTGGGTCTCTTGATTCTTCGAAGACCAATCAAATTCTTCTCCATGGAAGAGGTGAAACACTTAAAAACATTCTTTGGTTGGATTGAATATACCTTTCTCCAACAATCAATGAGAGAAATTCGATAACATTACATTCCATGTGATCCACATATTCATTGATTGGATTTAAAACGTGGTGTAATTTTCTTAATCTTGATCAATTCAATTGTATATTTTGAGGATTTTTATGGTTATTACATTGATCATAACACCTCTAGAATTAATATCCCTATCCTTCATTGGGATTGGGAGGTGATTACTATATTTGAATGATGTCTGCAAGGAAAACAATTTGGGGGTGAATAATTTGATAATTTTCACAATACATTGGGATGGGGTACTACACTAATGTTTGGATATATGTAGTAAGATATTTCAATTTAACTATGGGGAAAATAGACCAGAAGCAATCTTATAATTATTTCTTATAGTTTTTCATTTTATCACTGCAACTAAGTTATCTATTCATCAGAAGAGATGGTCTTTTCATCAACATAAAAATGATTGGAAAATATATTTCTGATAGCCTTTCTATTATAAATATAAATTTGGATGGATGATGATGGGAGTTTTGATGCTTAATATAGTGATTTGAACTATGGATGAACTATTATGTAATGTGTAATCAATAGTGCTGAACACTCCTTTTTATAATGTATGATGGGTATCACCAATATCTTATTAAAAAAATTTATTAGAGCATTGGAATACCCATGGAACATCACTTTTCTATATGAGTGTGTGATAATATTTTTCATGAGCACACTCATTGGAACTTGGTGAGAAATCTTCAGGACTGGCTGATACCATCTTAATGGAACCATAGGGTCCCAATTTTGAGAACTATTATTTATTAGTGTAATGTTTTATCACTTAAATAATATTTATTGT
This sequence comes from Viscum album, assembly GCA_963277665.1. NCBI lineage: Eukaryota > Viridiplantae > Streptophyta > Magnoliopsida > Santalales > Viscaceae > Viscum > Viscum album. The sequence goes on from OY728130.1 coordinate 1,214,318,327, forward strand.
GTATACCCATTTCTCCCAAACATTTGGGTAACTATTTTGGCAGGATAGTACACATGGACTCATTTAGTGGGACAGTTCCCATTCACCCATTTTGTGAGACCATGCTCATTCTACCTATATTAAAGGAATGAATTACATATAATTATAGACAAATTTTAAAATACATAGGGAGCTATCATTCTTATTAACTTATCTAATATTATTCTATGAGGTCCTAATATAAAAGGTAGTTTAAAGTGAAACGGTCAGATAAGTAGATGTAATTGGGTTCTAGACTGGTTGATTTAGTTATTCAATGATAATGGAATATGAATGACACTCTATATTCAATATCATTCAATAATAAAAAATTTATCTATTTATATTTATTCCAAAATAATGATTCTGGGATGACTTTGGGGGTATCAATCACACTATCCCAATGGGTTGAGGTTTCGTCAAGGATGTTGCAGTCACCAATGATAATTTTGACAAATTATAAGGCTTCTTATTAATGGTCATCTAGTATTGTATCTAATAAACTATTAGGATAGAATAATGGGCCTTAGTGATGTTATTATTTGTAGGGATATTAACATTATGTTGAGTTATATTTGCAGGATTCATCCAATGGGCTCTCCTTATTGATTATTAATCGGAATAACTTGGGATGGGAGATCTTTCTCAACCGATTCAGGTTGAATTAGGGTCACACATAAGGGCTGATGACCATAGTAAATAGGATCCACCCTAGGAATCACATATATGGAATCCTGTATATGGTGATTATTTTTATCCACCTCCATAATAAATGGATGTAATGTATTTTTGTGCTCTAGGGAAAGATTCCTGAAGAAGTTGGACATGGACAGATGTAGAACTTGCTTCTGCATAGCCAAGCATTTTAAAGATAGTTGAAATATATTTTTGTCCTAGATGCCATCACAAGACACCTCTACAATTGGGATGAGGTCGTTGATGTTTTTCTATCCTAATAGAGAGTTCAAAAAAAATAATTGGATGCCCTGGGTTAGAAACAATGTATGTTATTTCCTTCGACCTAATGAAAATGTATGGTCCATAAAGGCAATGGATTGATGATCCATCTACTTGAAGTTCATGGTAACCCATTATATTTTAAATTCGTTTATATATTAAATGGATTTAAAAACTCTATGTGATATTTTATCACAGATTCCAATTGGATTCTAATGTATAAAAAGAAACACATTCATAAAATATGTTCAATAATAGTATATATTTAATCAAAATCATTCTTAATTAAGGATTCACATTTGGTTCTCCATTATGTTTCTAGCACACCCATATGTATGTGTTGTTTTGATTCTATTTGGAACTTATTTCCAAAGGTAGTATGTTTTTATTACATTACAAGTGATTCCATAATTTATGAATTGGTTTATAAGATGGGATTTTATAATCCTCTCGCTATTTTTTGACTATTATTGACCACTCTATGACTTCAAATGGTTTAAGACCTGTCTAGGAATCCATCCCTGTAATGAAACTGATTAACCTAAAGAAATTGATTGATAGAAAACATGAATTTAATAAGAAAATATGTGTAGAAATTATATTGTCTATTTTTTTAACCGTGAATCTAGTCACTCTAAATTTTGGATATATATATATATATATGTTGTAACTATGGAGATTATTTTTATATAGGAAATAATTGTCACATGTTAAAGGATCTATTAATAGTCTTTATGTTGGTATTATTTCTTAGAGATATTATTCCTATATATCTCAATGATGGGAATCAAAACCCATATATCTCTAAGCATATTAATGGGAAACATCATGAATTTTAATGTCATATGATAGAGACCGTAATGGTTCCTTTTAAGGCCACATGTCCAGTATAACATTAAATTAGTTTAAAGACATGTGAAATGTAATAATTGAAATAATATTCCTAATAATAGGGTATGTGGTACTTAGGCTTAATAATCATTTTCTTGTAACTCTTGTTTTTTGGTAACTAAATAGGATATGGTGTCATTGTTTCATACACTGGTAAGAAACATGTACATGTATTTATTCCTCATGTCTGTTGGTAACTAGATGAGGAAGGAAGACTAAAAATGATTAGTGTAACACCTAATAGGAGTCCCATATATTTTGAGGTTTGAGATTACACCTAGTAATGGATATTTTAGCTTCCTCCTATTAGGACATGAGGAAATCACATCCTCATCACATAGGGAATAATAAGTCACCTAATGCTCATCCCATATGTAATATCATTCTCATCACATAAGGTATCCCTTGTACATCACTAGAGGAATCCCCCTATTATTACCAGATAAATCACTTGCTCGTAACCATTTTTGTCTTCATCTCATTACTATAGGTGGGTTCCATGCTCCTCTTTTGAAGAATGTATTGTCGTGATCACCTTAGGATCATCCCTCAAAAACTTTTTGGGTAGTTTTAATCACATCAGATTGGTTTTTTATTCTCATCACATAATATATAGAAAAATATTACTCATATTTGGTAATGAGTACATATTCTGTTCATCACATACGAAAAGGATGAATCCTCGATGATCATCATATAGGCATAAATTTTAGAGCCTAGAAAGTAGGAATTGATGGTTTAAAGTGTAGTGGGTACTGTACCACTTCTCAAAGGGGAGATAAGATGGAAAGGAGTTGGGATTATAGTATTTAACCTCAAAGTGTCTTACTTAATATCCAATTAGAATATAAAGAAAAAACCACATATTTAAGGTTTCCTTGATTATGTTTATGTAACTGGATGGGTCTATGTAGGTTAGCCTCATTTGATAAGGATTTTATGTCATAAAAGGGAAAATAAAAAAGGAATGGAGTGGGGATTATTAATTTGGATACCCATAGTTCAGTAACCTAATCAATGACATAGGATAATGTGGTAACACATAGGGATTAAACATGTAAATATTCTCATATTTGGTTGTCTACGATCATCTTTTTTGGTATATATATGGGGATTGAATACTAGAAAGATTATAACATAAAATTTGTAGTAGTCCCTTGATGGTTATGGTAATTTCATGTTTTGGACCATGTGAAAGGAATAAAAGAAGTTCATTTTTGTTCATGTAGACTAGTTATATGATTTGATAAAAACAAAGTACATGAGAGATTACTGATGACCAATAGATGGGTTAATTCTCAAAGTGTCCATGAACAAACCCAATTCGTCAGGGAACAGTACCATTGAAAATAGGTTAAGAGTAATTTTATGAACCCCATGATTCACAAAGAATGATGGTGATACATGAAACGTTTTGGTTGACGTATGGACTTTGTAAAAGGATATTAGTAAATGAATATTCAATAGATACTATTTTCATAGTGGGATTCATATGAGTCCTTTGTGAATGCTCTTCTTGGTGAGTTCATCATGAAGTGGAATTCATCGGAGTCCTTCGTGAAGATGGCTTCACTAGATTCTTTTATAATGTGGTATTACTTATATTCCTTTATGATGAAACCATAGTGTGAGCCCTTTTCTATTAGGTCCTCCATTGGTGTCATCTATTAATGATCTTTCATATAATTCTTTCAAAATAGGCCATTCAAGGGATTCCTATAAGGAGATTTCTATATGGGTATTACATTATTGTGAGATATTTATATAGTGAACATACTCTATAATTATATGAAATCGGGTAAGTGTATTACCCCCTTTTCTCAAGGTGCATATCGATACATATAGGAATTTACTTTCTGGAAAAGGAAACCACAAAGGAAGTACAAGACCGTGAAGAATCTATATAAGTAAAATATAAATGACCTCCACCAATGAATAGAGAACGCATAAATAAGAATATTAAATGCTCTATTTAAATTAATCTTGGAAATAAAAGAGATATGTGACCATGTATGAATATCATTTTTTATAAAAACAATAGTTGGTTACAAAATTTTAATGTGGTTTTAAAGGCTTTACATGGTCATGAAGGTTTTATGCACCCTTGATGTGATTTTTCAAAAGATTATTTCATAGAAATTTATACTTTGAATTTTTTTATGCATTATATAATAGAATATATTTCAAAATTTTCAATATAAATTGATATGTAAGTTGTTGTTATCTCTATGAGAAATAAAACCAGGTATTATAAACTGAACTATTTCTCTATATATAGGTTTCTCCAATAGTATGTGTTTTATTGGTTGAAAACTCTTCATAAGAATATTGAAAAGGGTTTTATGGTTTAAAACCCCAATTTAATGGGAAATTAATAGAAATAATAGCCTACTATTTGTGGGAATTTCTCACCACCACAACACCATACTGGAAATAATTTTTAAGGAGTCCCCATCCCTCAGTGTGTGAGTGATCATACATCACATCTAGATCCCATTTTCATCTTATTTTTCCATAAATATAAATTTAATCCACTAAACTTCATGGGTTATATGAGTGAGTACCATATTATATAAGCAATGGTAAATAACATGGGAATATTTTTCAAATTATGACACATTATTAATCAATTGTTTTATTGAAATTCATTATGAGATATCATTTGATTTTTCTTTAAGACAATATTATGTATCCCATTTTCTTCAAATGATTTTCTCATGATTATTCTTTAATATGGTTATTTTTCCTTATGTAGAGTACATATGCATGTATATATTATTATTTAATGGGTGGTCCTATAATTATACCACCCCATAATTAATTGGTTAGTGTTTTTATCTCCATCGATAACATGTATGAAGAATGGGAAATAATCCAAACACTTTATGTTCTGTTGTCTTAGTAGTGAAGCTCAACATAAGCTCATCATTTCATGATTAATGTTAAGGACATATTATTATGATTATTTAATAATTTATTCCGTTCATCTCGTTGATTATATATATCATTCTCCACTTTTAAGTAATCATGTCATGCCTCTGGACTCATTCAGTATACTACATTATCATTTTTTACACTTTTCGGTATTTATAGATAACCCTTTCTCTTTATGCATTCATTATGGTATCCAATAGAGTAATATAGGTTCAATTGGAATTGTAATCACATTATGAAGGTTTAAATAAATATTTTTAGTTTTTTTTGTTGACTTGTTATGTATCTTGTATCCTAATGAAACAAGATCTCTATATTTTTTTGTTATGTTTTATGTATTTTTATGTTAAGAATAATGTAATAATATGTATATGATACTTAGGTTGTTATAGTTTGGATAAAAACCATGTATATTTATTATTAGGATTATTTTTGAGAACCTAATAGTAAATAGACCATGAATTATTTATATTTATTACAGGAAATTCATAAGTTATAATATAAATTCAATTTATTTATTTTATTCTATGTTCATTGTTTAAACTTTAATATTCCAATTTATTTTACTATTATCATCAATAATTATTCTTTCATTTATAAAATGGATAGAAATATTAGAAACCATCTCAAAAAACAACGTGACATTAAAATAGATTACTTCATAAATGGGATGCTCAATATGGTGGGAGTAGTAGTTAATAACCTCATTGTGGTACACACACAACTGATTCATGTTTTTAATAATAACTTCAATATTATGGAAATCCCTCCTTTCCCCAAAATACAATAATTTTTTGTTATGTAATTTATGATAAAAGTACTATCAATTTATGTGCATGTTCAGATCCTCTAGTTGTGGAACAACAGATTAACTCTATTGTGAATATATTGTTTTTCCTCTAATGATATGAGTAAAAAAAATATTTTTCTTCTATCAAATAGTGGGAGAATCTAGTCAATAGTCAATATTGATCAAGAATATAAAACCCATGGAAGAAATTAAATCAATAGGGTGGGATAAATTCATGAAATTAGTTTTCAAAAAATATTTTCTGACATTCTTCATCATAAAATTTGGTGAGGTTACTTGTACTTAAGAAAAGGGAGGTTAAATTAACAAACTATTATAAAAAAATTTACAATGATTATAAGATATGCCTATATCATTTTCATTGAACATAAAACAATGTTTTTGTTTGTTTAGTGAAATAAATATGAGTATTCGAAATTCCTTAGTCATTTGTGACATTAGTAGACATGATGGGTTAATATTATTGATTAGATGGATATTAGTTATTCAAAATGGTATCATAGGGATAAGGATGAAAAGATATTAATAATGTTTTATTATAGATTACTAATTGATAAATATCATTAATGTAAGAAAATTCAATTTTCCACATGTCCTTAGTGTGGGATGATGTAGTTGGGAAACCTCCTCATTGAAATTTGGGGGTGTTTTATCTTTTTAATTGAGTGAAATTAAGATAATGAATACTGAATAGAGATTAATAATCTAGTTAATATAGTAAAATAAAGGAAGGTTCCAAATAATCATTTTTTAAATGTCTATTGATTCAACTATAAGAAACATTGAAACAATGTTAGTTTTTCTACTAGTATAGGGTTCACTATAGATAATTGGAGACAACGACCTATATCACCAAGAGAGAATGATGAGATAATGTTATCACTACTCAAATGATGGATTGGGAAAATTAAGAAGTCATAGTTAGACATGTTATTTATTCCAGAATAGATAATTCCTTATTTGATTCAGGTTCTATGAATTTTTTTTGAAAAAATTTTAGTAGAAATGTTCTAAGACCACCTCAAGAAAGAGATGTTGAGTTATTTGTAAAAACATAAAGTGGGGAAATTGTTGCAACCCTAGTATATAACTACTATCGAATTGTTATTTTTGGAAACAATATCCAATAATACATTATAATTCTATTGTATAATTTGATTTAATACTAGGAATTGATTGGTTCTCTTTATATAGATCCGACATCATTATCTATGATAATTAAATCACTTTACACATCCCAAATCATCAACTAATCCTATAAAAGATTAAATAGGGTGACGGATCTCCATTTAAAAATTCTTCTCAACAATGAATATTATTTTCTTATGATAAATAATTTCCATATTAAATTATTATTAAAAATTAGTGGATCATACTTGGATACATGACCAGTGCAAGGGAATATAATGATGTGTTGCCCCAAAGGGTTGGCTTATCTTCCACCAGATTGAGTGGTTTATTTCACAATTGAAATTATACATAGTGCTCTTATTATATTCAAGAGTCCCAATGTAATGTCCACCATTAAACATGGATAAATAAATAAGAAACTACAATAAAACATTAATAAGTGTTTCATATGCCCAAGTTATTTTCCATGGTTTCTGTTGGACCTATTTTTAAAGAAGAATAATCAGTTAATGTGTCTCTAATTTGATAAATACAAACCGAATAAGATAATAATATTGACCAAGTATCCCCTTCATTGGACCGATATCTTATTCAATCATCTATGATGGTCTAGGGTCTTTTATAATGTTGATATTTGATAGGGATAACAATAATTCAAGGAGAGGAAGGAGGATATTTCCAATAATTTATTTTGTAGAAGACACAAACACAATGAGTTCATTTTGATACCTTATAAACAAACAAATGCTCCAAAAAATTTCAAAGACATGAGGAATATATTGTTTTGATATTTTCTAAAAAAATCATGGTGGCCATTATAGATTATAGTCTCATATACCATAAATAAAAGGTTGAATATGTGGAGGATTTGAGTACTGTACTATGGAATTTAAAAAAGCTTAGGTAATAATCAATGTTCATTAAATGTGACTATTGAATGGACAAAGTAACATTATTTTTTCAGTTTAACATAAGTAAAGGGATATTTCATGATACATAAATACAAATCACTATCGTCATTTATAATTTTTATTCTTTTTAGAAGTACTAGACCTGCAGGGATCCCAGGACTAAGGAGGCCTATACTAATGCATACCAAGGGAATCCCCTCATATTAGGTTCACCCCCTCATGTTTTCTGAAAGAAATTATATTGAGATAGGCATATTTCAATGTTTGATCTTCATGAGATGAAATATGACATGCTGCTTTATTCCCCTCCCTCCATATGTGGGTTACCTTAAAGTTTTTGTTAATGAGTTCTTGGCACTTCCTGATGGGGTAGGTAATCGAACATGGAATGGGACCCTTCCATTGCAAGGAGTCATGAACCACCATAGAGTCTATTTCCTCCTGGGATAGCCTGATGTTCTCTTTCATGCAGAGGGAGATACCAGTCAAAACAACATTCGCCTCTACCTAGAAGGAGTTTCCATTGTCGTAGTGATTTATGAAGGACAGAACAACACTACCAATGTAGTCTCTGACCAATATCCTCCAAAAATGACACTAGAGATGCACTAACCATCCATTTATATCTTGATCCCATCTGATAGAGGGATCCATGACATCCAATTCCCCTATGTTGCCGAGCAGGTGTGGGATGCTGTTAAGGAAATTTGAATAATCTGGAGAGAGGGAGCATCTTTCTTGATGTAGAGGAAGTTCACCCAATCAGCCAGTTTGTTTCGAGTTCTCACAATGATGGTTCTTCTCAAAGAAGGATACCCCTCATACCTTTCTTGATTTCTTGCTTACCATAGGATCCAACACCCTTCATTGATGATCACATCTCTCGCCATTATTTCAGGACCTTCATTGTTAGTTCACTGAAAAAATCTCTATAGGAAGGAATTATCGTTAGAGACCCCTAAGGGGTAAGTAGTAAATGGACAGAAGAAGCCCCGCACTTCACGTGCCAATTCAGCTTCAAAGAAGATGTTGTGCGTGCTTTCCTCCCTTTTACTCTTGTAATAGAGGTTTCATGATGTCGTGCTTATTCTTTTCTTATTGATGTTATCATATGAAGGAATAGTGTGATTTCTGATTCTTTGTGATATGTAGTTATATTTTTTGGGTATTTGGTTACACCACACTACGTCAGCCAAACATTCTCTATGAGCATGGGTATTAACTAAATGGCCGTTTTCCCTTGAATTGAAGATCCCTGATGATGATGGGGTAAAGACACAATGATCTACCTCTGAGTTTTTGGTATTGAGGTTAAAAATATCCTATCACTTTTTATCCAAGACTAACCTAATGAAACAAGGATGAAGGCTTGCCTCTTTAATGGATATTGTAGGAGTAGGAAAACTAGGGTATCTGATCACTTCCTCATCCCGGTTTTGGTGGAAAAATAGAATTCTCCCCTCTCCTATAATCCATTTCGAGTTTCAATGAAGAATCGGAAGAATGTCGCAAATTGAGGACCTGAGGAAGGTTCCTTTAAAAGGCTTATTGTGATCATTCATACCCAGGCTACAAGCCATGATATTCCCCCCAAAGAATGATCTTCAATCAAATCCCATGCCAATTTCACATGAATTCATAATATAGTGCCTTCAAAACATTTCACGTTGTTTCCTCCATCCTTAATTGGTTCTTCCATACTCTCCCACAACACCCATTGTCTTCTAACCTCCGATAGAGCATCCCTTATAAAACCCAATAAAATTTTATAAATGTTTTTATTGACCCCTTTTGGACATCTATGGAAGACATAACATGAATTGGGATCGATGTTAGGACACTATTGACCAAGGATATCTGACCCCCGAAGGACATAAAATGGTTTTCCTATTGAGCACTCATCCTGCAATCCTAGTCACCACCCAATCAAAGTCATATATTCATGTCATGTCAGGGGATAGAGGGATGAAAAGTTATTCCATTGGGAAATACCCCTGTTTCATCCCCATCCTATTACTCAAATTCTTCATCCTCCTTTCATTACATTTGATAGAGATATAGAAGTTTCTTATTTCATTGTTGATGGCTTGGGCACTCTAGTGACAGTATTCCTCCAAAATTCAATTGATACCATGAATCGACCTCTTCCAAACATTCATGTAGAAAATTGTGTCATTAGAAAACATCATATGGTTGCCTCTTGGGAGATTCAGTTTCCTTCAATAGGGTAGACTGGTTCCATTGAAAATACCACAGTTGATCATGTGACTAAGTATGTCCTGAACTAGGATGAGTATTTTAGGGGAGATGGGATCCCCTTACCGAAGGTCTCGAACCGCCTGAAAGAAACTGTGGGTTCCCCCCATGAAAGAGACAACGATCAATGATGATCTATAACAACGATAGAGAATATCATATTCCCATAATGAGAACCACATGTGGACAAGAACCCAATTGATGTATCCCCATTCCACTCAATCGTGCGCCTTATTCATTTCTAGTTTAATAGCAATGTTATAGCCATGGGTTTTAGCATTGAGGTCCCCTAGAATATCCTACGCTAGCACGATATCCCCCTATATTGAGAGGCCTATTACGAAGTCATGTGGTTTAAGGGAGATCCACCGGGGAAAAACCTCAGACAACCTTGAATTGGGAATACTAGCTAGTATCTTATAAAATAAATTATAGAAGCTTACCGTACTATAGTGACTGAGAGAGGATGAATCCTTGATCTTTTTTATGATCACTAGAGATGTAGCATATTCCACCCACGGTTGACCGCCACCATGATAAGATGTCTTGGATTACAATAATGAAATCATGTTTAACAACTTCCTTGGATTCCTGATTAAACAAACCTAGGAAGTTGTCGTGGCTCAGAGCGTTCTCTGCATTGGGACTCATCATGGAATTTCAAAACTACTTATCCCCTGTGATCTATTCCAGTATTTCATTATCATGGACCGAGAGGAGGGTAGGAACCTCCCCCAGAACTCCTCACCCCCTTCTGGATAGCCATTTATAATGGTCAATATTTTTCCATCCAAGAGGTCTTTGAAGAATTTGTGTGCCATCTCCCCAACCACATCTCTATTGTCAGTATACAATCCATCCCCCAAAACAATTTTTTCCTTGATAGGAATCCTCTTATTCTTTATTCAAGCATGGAAATATACAGTATTTTTTCATCTTCATGAAGCCATTTGATCTTTGATCTATCCTTTGCCCTGCATTCCTGTGCAAGGATCAAGTCGGCCAAACCACTCTTCTTATCACAGAGCACGAAAAATATTGAATCATCCTAATCATCCTTCAAACTGGAATCCAAAAGCTACACTTCCCTTTTATGCTCCACCATATTCTAGTCACTAGGAGGGATATCCCTAGACCACTGCTTCAACCCCTGATTTAAACTCCTCAGCTTGTTGTGAATGGCCACCCGAGTGTGCCCTTGGATCGAGTCCCCCCAAATATCCATCACCAATTGATGAAAACCAGGGTCACCACACCACTAGCTCATAAACCTGAAACATTAAAGGGTGGATTGCTATGGAGACAAAGAGTGGAGAAGAATCGAATGGTCAGAGATCATCCAAACCATGTTACTCACCTTGGTATCTGGAAGCATTGATAGATCATGGATATTGGCAAGACACTAGTCCAACTGACTCCAGCACATTCTTGTCCGATTTTGTTTTTTGCACCAAGTGAATCAGTCATTCAAGTTTCCTATATCCATTAGACCTTTTCTAGCCATGAACTAGACAATGTCGAGACTATCCTTTCAAGGGAATTCCCTTCTACCCTCCTTCTATAATGGTTTAGTAACCACATTGAAGTCTCTCCCAATGATCCATGCCTGATCTCTAGGGTCAAAATCATGGATCTCGTGCCAAAGGACCTCTCGCCTCTGACGATCACAGCTAACATAGACAAAGGTCACCAAAATAGATATTGTTTCTTGCTACACCATTGTTGTGATGTGTTGAACCCCAACCAGAACCAAACCAACTATGGTATCCCTGCTCTATAAAACCCAAATGTTCTTGTAGAATGGGTCAGCATGCATGGATTCATGCATCCTCATCCTAATGGAAAACTAGATTATATTCTCTAGATTATATTTATATTCAAGTAGGTCTACAATCTAAGCCTTTCACTTTATTGAATCTGAGGTGATAGAGTCTATTTTCACTCGTTCACTGATGCCATGGTAATTACTTATAACGATGGGTATCATTGAGAAAAGGAAGATCCAGCATTGGCCCCAAGCTCCGTTCTCTCTTTGCAATAGGTGGAGGAGCCCTCCATGATCTTCATTTGATTCTTCTTGAGTCTTGTACACATCTCCAAGCACTGATTATAAGGCTCCGGGGATAGCTAATGGATGTGACCATGGTTTTTGAGTGATTTACCCCTGACTATGATTTGGGGGAATGCTCGGAAGGCCCCTACTTACTGGAGATCATGAAAATAGTAAGGCCTTGGTAAATACTCTTATACATACAGCCCATCGCATTTGACTGGTCCACTTCTCCTTCAATGAAAAGGGACAGAGATCCACCACAAGGCCCTGGTGGAGCCTCGTCCAAGGAGATAACTAAATAGGGGGACCCCAGGGACCCCGCAAAGGAACGAAGGAACCGTTCTAGAAGCACACCATCCAATAGCCATTGAGATGGACATCAATGAATGTTAGCACATGAGGGGTTCCCTAAAGAAGGGTCTCACTTGCTGAAGGAGATAATATCATGGTTGGGGGGATCAACCCAAGAACTCAAAGGGTATGGTTCCCAAAATTGAACCATTGATGTGAGACATGATCTTGAAAAATACCATGATCCATCTAGAGCCAGGAAACCCATAATTGGTCCTGCTGGAGGCGATGAGGTATCTCGAGGCACATCCAAGGACCGGCCAAAAGGAGGCCCTTTGGGAAAGACAGGGGAAGACCCACATCCTAGGGACCTTTGAGAAGTATGATGATGAGAGACATCAAGTTGTTTCCTACATTTGTGCAAGCGATGACCATTGAGTTGACAGGTCGGACAGTACCTAGGAAACACTGGGTAGACTACGCCCTGATCCCAAAAGAAAGAATCATTCATCTTCAGGGTTAACTTATCTGGTATAGGTAGAAATAGATCCAGATCCACACAAATATGAGCCACATAGGCTTCATAGCCTATGCAGGTGTACTCATCCGCGCAGAGAATGCCGCCCAATGAATCGTACATAGCTTTTAGGAAGGCGACATTCAGGAAGGGCAATGGAAGGGCCCTATAGACCAAACCATACTGCGGCATGCAGACTCTCTATCCCCTTGTTCACCTCCATGGGCCATCGGTCAAGACTAAAACAACATCAGCCCTAGAACTTTTTGTGGCACAGCAGAGGTGCGTAGTACAAAAACACTTAAAAATAGGAAGAAAACAACCAATACAAGAGATTTAACATGGTTCAACTATTTTCCTACATCCAAAGGAGAAACAGGAGGGCGTCAATAGATTTTTCTCTTCACTAAATCTCGTTGTCGGATTAAAACATACAACTCCTTAAAAATAAATGGATTTGATTCCCATTTTATAGAGATGAAAAAAACAATTTTCTTCGGTTGGTGTGGGTAGTTCATCTACCCATACGAAAGCTCATGCCGCCTGTTGTAGTCTGCCTTGACTGCCCACAAAATAAGACCTGATACAGGGTTGGTTGCTTCCCTCAAAAAATATCTTACCGACAGAAGACACTTCCTGCTGAAAAATCCACCCCACATTGGGAGTGGCCCCCCACAAATCTCCCCCTCACGACCAATTTGCAGTAGAAGCATGACCTATAGTATCCTTGAAGGTGTTGAAAACATCATCAGAAAATTGAACACGCTTCTTCATGCCAGATGACATGGAACATCCACCATCTTCACTCAATCTCAGGCTGACTGTGGTCCCCATCAAATGATACAACCCTTGGTATGCCTTCCCAGTAAGCATTGATGCAGCACCGTGTGAGACTTCTAACACTCCTCCTGCTATTGAAATATTGAACCCTTTTGCATCGTGTCTACTCAATGATACCAGGATCCATCTCATCCTCATAACAAATTTCACATCAGCCAGTTTCTGAACTCTTCCATCAGGTGTCTTTAATATCACTGTCCTGACTCCTCAAACCTCACATGTTTACCCATCACCAAGTCGCACTAAGACTCGCTGTAACACCCCACAATTTTATGAGAAATATTATTTTTAATTTCACTGTTGTCTTGTGTTGTAAGCTACCCCAAGATTATATTACTCTATATGAAACATTTTATTAGCTTGTTGTATATTCAAACACTATTCTTTTCTTCTGTTGCACGCAAGAGCGACCTTCCTCAATAGCATGTGTTGTACGCAATACCGATTTTCACTAAACAATGCCATATTGTTATAATATTATTATGAACAAGACATTATTAATATTATTAACCTAATTTTTAATTTTATAACATTATAATTCATCTTATACATTTTCTAGAATGAGGTATGTGAACAAAATCAATTTTTCATATAATAGAAGTATTTTTCGAAAAATACAGTTTTGTCTCCTTTTGATGCGGAACCCATTTTAAATATATTTTTTTTACTAATTTATAAGTTAAATTTTACAAAATAGGCTTCTTATTTTTAATCAAGATATGAAAAATTACATTGGATAAAGTTTTGATATTTTTCTGACAATGTTCTTATTTTGATGAATAGTAAAAACACGCTAACTTTTACATAAAACCAACTTTTTTTCATCAAGATAATTTATATGGTTGAATTATAATATTAAATTGTTTTAAATTATAAATAGAATATATTTTTACCATTTAATTTAATGTATGTCATTAGCATTGATTATACATTGAATTTTTAGGTGTAATCAATTCAATCTTTTGCAATGTTTTAAACAAAAACCTGTTTTTTCAACAACGTGATTAATTTTAAATTAATTACTGCAACTTTTGTGTTTTTAATTTGGAAAAGTGGATTCCATATTTGGAATCAATAGTTCCAAATTATGTTAATAGGCTACTTTTTATTTTTGGTCATTAAGAAAAATAACTACGGTAAATTTTATTTACCACAGTAAAAGGTAAATTAGGTAAATAAGGATAAAACTAATATTATAAAATTACCCTAACACTTGTCATAGTATTATTGGATGATTATATTTCATCCTAAAATATACTTGGGTCAAAATTATATCTATTAGAAACAAATATTATGTGATTAAGACATTTATTTTATTTTATTTAAATGAAAGTGAAATATGTCTCACTCAAACATTAATAATTAAATCATTTTTAATATAAGGATATTCAGAATATAAATTCTCTTATAAAATTTCATTTGAAATGTAATATGTTTTTATTTATCATGGTAATTTATATTTAATTTTCAAGAAACATATAATTACCTTAATAGCTTATACATTAATGATGCAAAAATTATTTATTTAGTAAAACATCAATAATATAGTTTTTATTAGAATAATAATGCCCATAAAAGGCCCAAAACCCTGAACAAAAATTATTAGTTGTGTATATGTGAACCATAACCATCCAAAAGTATAATTTTTGACCATTTGGAGCTTTATAATAGAGATTATGACCTTTAAGGTTTTTATTTTTAATGCTGTCAAAGTTGTCACCTACATAATTTAATAAATATATCATTTTAAAAGTTGGGTTTTTTAGAAGATAAATTCAGATAAAAGTAATATAATGAAATATATTAGATTTATATTCATTATAGTATTTTATTTTTAATTTTTATGAAAAAATAATTATATTAAATAATTACACAAAAACGTTGTAGTCAATATTTTGTTAAGAGAAATATCTAATAAATGGTTTTAAAAATACTAAAATAAATATTATATCAACTAATTAACATGCTCAACGAATTTTCTAGATTAATATGAAATTTTAAGAACCTATTAAATGTTTTGGTTATAATATATTCTCTGTCTGTATTTTAGTTAAATTCAAATAAATGAATAATGTCAAAATTTACACTATTGGTATTTTATAAAAATAACATATTATTAAATTATTTAAAAATAACATAATTATTTAAAAAATTAAAAATAAAAATTTATATGGTCTAAAGGTTTATAAAGTATCCAATTAAGGAAAATTAAACACATATATGTTTTTATTTACAACAATTTAAAATTTTGAGTATTATTTCCACAAATAAGATTAAATAAATTAAATAAGGATAAATCAAATTGATAAGGTTTAATATAATTTCAAAACATGTCTAAATTTGATTGGTTGAAGATATTAAAACCATATCTTACATAATATCCAAATTTGAGTCACTTTGGATGTTTTTAATTGTGGTTTTCTTTTATTATTAATTAATATTTTTTGAGGTTTCAAAAAGTGCCCCTCTTCTCTTATAAAAAGGCACCTTATACCTCTCCTCCTCACACCATTCTGATCCTTCATTCTCGCCCAACCCCTAAACATTTCACTTCTCCACTTCCCAAGAAACCTACTATAGGTCCGGGTCTTCTCCCAAGACCAACTTTAGTGCCCTGAGAGGAGGTTAAGAGGAGGCGCGTCGAAGAAGATGTAATCTCTTCTACCGAATCATTCAAGTTTTTTTATTCTTATAATTCCTATTATTTAGTTGTTTAATTATAAAGTAATAACATCAGTATAGCTAATATAATTATATGTTCTTATAAAAATGAAACAACCCTATTTCACCTTCTACCCTCTTACAAAAAAATGAAATCACCGCGCGTGCGTACGTACGGAATATGGTCTTCACGCCATGGTGTAATATGTTATTCCACACCACCTTACTTGGATGGGTATAATGGTGTAAATAATAAATATATATGGTTATTATAACATGATAATATTTCAAATATATTATGTCGTCCACTCTAATTCCATTCAATAATTATGGGAATGTTATCATCGCTCGTGCGTACGTACGGATTACCATCTCCATGACGCGATGAGATTCATTCTCCAAGTTAACCATTCAAGAATGATAATAAAGTATATATAAAAAATAATCATGAAATATATGACATATTAATGATAATGGATTTATTTATATGTTATTTACTTCCATTTAATTTAATAAGAAAATGAAAACAATGTCCATGTTTACCCTTTTTGAGCATTTTAGCTCACCCTTTTTATATTTTTTCCCTAGGATATAAATAAAGGTATTAGGTAAGAAAACAAAAAGGGAAGATATTTATGGGAGATGTTAGAGATCCTTCACCCTCATTAGAAGATTATGTTCCAAGTTTCCAAAGACACTAAACTAATATAGTATTTGGGAATATGTTTTTTTCATGTATTAAGTATTCCTAAAATGTAATGTAATTTCTATGTACGTCATGATTTGGGTCTCTACAGTTGGTATCAGAGTGAAGGTTTAGTTAACCTTTGGAAACTAGGATGTGAAAATTTTAGTGAGATCCCTAGTGATATTTCTGTAGTGTGTATAGGTATGTCCCTAAGGTTTATTATAACTATAGGTTAAAGTACTAGAATTATGTTCACAATAATGAATAACCTAGGGTGAACCTAATTTATCATGTATTAAAGAATGTGTGATAAGTTAGACTTTTTATGTTTATGTGGTTCCTCATTTTTTAACTATTTCTTACAGTATGATTTTTGGTTTTAGTAAATGGAGGGAACTAGAAAGATTTGTCTAAACATTGAATCCAATGGAAAAATATGTTACTATGAGAAAAAAAAAATTAATACCTAGAAATATAGTTATTGTGATTATTCTGAATCATTCATCGCAATATATGATTAACAAGGTGAACTTTAGTGGTATTCTTAATTCATCAATTAAGAGGAAGATGGAACTTTATGCATGTTCTTATAGTGAGGATCATATAGAAAAGAAGATTGAGATTTATAAATAAGGGATGAAGAACCTTGATTAATACATAAAATGTAGGGGAAGATGTTATTTGTGTGGGGAGAAGGGTCATAGAGTGACAGACTGTTATGGAGTTCAATATCTTATCTATGGAGAACATGGGATTTACACAACTCAATGCCATGACCTTAGAGGTTACTACTAAATCAAGTAAAGACTTATTCCATGTCAATCATTGAAGATGATTGATTGACGTGTTTATGTACTGGTATTCAAGAATAATGTTGTTGATGTACTTTTATGGTATATTGCAATATCTATGTATTGGTCCACTGTGGTTTTCCATAAGAATATGGCACTGGTAACCCTGAAAAGTGATTGAAATATTTTTGGAAAGCAGATGATATGAGAAAAATGAAGGGATAAAGAAAAAATAATATTTTTGATAGTATCAATGAGCTCATATATGGACAAAGTGACATCATGGATTGATTGTATAGAAATTTTGGGATTTTGGTATGTGGAAGGAGTTGACTTTTAACAGTATTAATGTTTTCAAAAAGATTATACGATAATTCATGTTTCAAGAGAATACATGATTAAGGTATTCACTTGTTTGAAATGTGACCAACAAGATATATCTTTTGATATACGGGGGATAAATTATGGTATCACATGCTTGGTTGATGACATTTGTAGTAATCATTTTCTTTATACTATGATCTTAGATAGAAGTATTTTGGACAAGCCTAAAGATTTGAAATGGAATATGTCGGACATAAGATAATATTGTTTGAGGATAGAAACTTTTTTTGATATTATTTCTGGAATGTTATATTAGTGTAGTTTTAGAAAAAATAGAACCTGCAGGACGGGCAATAACCCGTCGCGTCGAACAAGGTTGCAGGAATTGAACACACAACTAATGTGTGACAGGACTTTATCCCATGACACTGGCCTACAATAAGTCCCTAGTTTGTATAAATTTGATTTATTTAATTAAGTGGTATGATATATGAAGTATAAGTCCATTTTTGGAACCATATAAGATTAATCTCCCCATAGATGGACTTATATATATTTAATAACTTTTGATAACCTTATGTTGGAGACACATGGGATGACCTATCATTCTATTGCATGATCTACTAACACTTAAATAATGACAAATTCAACTTCATTTCATTAAATAAGAGATGAAGTGGAAATTGTTCATGGAATGTCCAACAATGATATTTCACGGAAATCAAGTAACTATTTCTCTTTATGCAAAAAATACATCAACTTTAGGGAAATGATCTTGAAAAAAATGTTGTTCTAATACTCTCATATCTGATGAATCAAATGGTACCATATATCATCACAAATTTATGGCTTTGTGATTGTTGGATTTTTCATAGCCATGCTCTCTACCATTATCCATCAAATCTTGATGGTCAGATTTCTCTTTTATATCCATGTTTTCACCTATGTTCTCTTATGTGGAAACCCAATGATAAATTAATTTTGGAAACTGTTACATTTCATAATTTATTTTTTAAAATTAAGTTTTAGTATTCCTTTATACGATGTGGGTTTCTATGAAATAACCTTTAATTAGTAAATGATTTATTTCCCTGACGAATTTTGGGGGTGAAATTCATTTTAAGAGGGGTAGAATGTAACACCCCAAGATTTTATGAGAAATGTTATTTTTATTTTCTTTGATGTCTTGGGTTGTATGCTACACCAAGATTAGATTTCTTTATATGCAACACCATATTAACTTGTAGGATATGCAAACACTGTTCTTGGCTTGTGTTGCATGCAAGAGCGACCTTCCTCAATATTGTGTGTTGTATGCAATAATGAGTATCACTAAACAATGATATATTGTTATAATATTATTATTAACTAGCCTATATGAATAGTATTATCCTTATTTTGAATTTTATAACATTTTAATTCAACTTATACTTTTTCTAGAATGAGTTATGAGAACAAAATCAATTTTTTGGATAAAAGAAGTATTTTTCAAAAAATGCAGTTTTGCCACCTTTTGATGGCTCAAACATTTTAAATCTAATTTTTGAAAAGTTTATTAGTTCAATTTTACCAAATAAACTTCTTCTTTGGAATAAGGATATAATCATTTACATTGGATAATTTTTTTTATATTTTTCTGACAACGTCTCATTTTGATGAATAATAAAAACACCGTAAATTTTAATTTAAAAAAAATTTCATCAAGATAATTTATATGGTTAAATTATAATAGTAAATTGTTTTAAAGTAAAAATATAATATATTTTTACCATTTAGTATAATTTATATCATTATCATTGAAGATACATTGAATTTGTAGGTTAAATTAATTCAATCTTTTGTAATGTTTTAATCAAAAACCCAATTTTTCGGAAATGTGATTACTTTTAAATTAATTACTGCCACTTCTGTGTTTTGAATTTTGGAAAAATGGATTCCATGTTTGGAATAAGTAGGTCCAAAAAATATTAATAGGAAACTTTTTATATTCGGGCATTATGAATAGTCACTACGGTAAATTTTATTTACCGTAGTTAAAGGTAAATTAGGTGATTATGGGTAAAAAAAATATTATAAAATTACCCTAAAAGTTGTCTTAATATTATTTTATGATTATATTTCTTCCTAAAATATACTTGAGTCAAAATGATATCAATTAGAAACCACTTGTATGTGATTAAGTCCTTTAATTCATTTTATTTAAATTAATGTGAAATATGTCTCACTAAAACATTAATAAATAAATTATATTTAATATAAGGTTATACAGAATATAAATTCGGTTATAAATACTAATTTGAAAGATAAATATTTTTTCTTTATCATGGTAATTTATTTTTTATTTTTAAGAAATATAAAATTACCTTAATAGATTATACATTAATGATGCATAAATTATTTATTTTGTCAAAAAATCATTAATATAGTTTTTATTAGAATATTATTACCCATAAAATGCCCAAAAACCTGAAAAAAACTTATTGGTAATGTACATATGAACCATAATCATTCAAACGTAGAATATTTGACCATTCGGAGCTTTATAAAAGCGATTATGACATTTATAGTTTTTTATTTTAAATGTTATCAAAGTTGTCACCTTCATAATTTAATAAATATATCATTTTAAAAGTTGGGTGTTTTAGAAGAAGAATTCTTATTAAATTAATATTATTAAATATATTATATTTATATTCATCATATTATTTTATTTTTAATTTTTATGCAACAGTTATGTATAATAAGTAATTATAAAAAATTGTTTTAGTAATTATTTTTTTAAGAGAAATATCAAATAAATGGTTTTAAAAATATTAAAATAAATATTATATGAACTAATTAACATTCTCCATAAATTTTATAGATTAATATGACATGTTAGGAACCTAATATATATTTTTTTAGACTATATTCTCAATTTTTATTTTATATAAATTCAGATAAATGAATAATGTCAAAATTTGCACTATTGGTATTTTATAAAAATAACATATTATTAATTTAATTAAAAATCATAAAAAATTTAAAAAATTACAAATTGAAAATTATTTGGTCTAAAATTTTATAAACTGTCAAATAATTGGAAATTTACCACATATAATTATGTATTTATAACAATATAAAATTTAGAATATTATTACCACAAATAAGATTAAATAAATTAAATAAGTATAAATCAAAGTGATAAGGTTTAATATAATTTCACAACATGTATAAATTTGATTTTTTGAAGATATTACGACCCTATGTTATCTCATATCCTAATTTGAGTCACTTTGGGAGTTTTTATGTGGGTTTTTATTTTATTATTAATTAATATTTTGTGAGGTTTCCAAAAGTGCCCATCTCTTCTCTTATAAAAGGGCACCTCATCCATCTTCTCCTCACACCATTTTGCGCTTTCATTCTCGGCCAAACCCTACCAATTTCACTTCTCCACTTCCCTATAAACCTACTAGAGGCTCGGGTCCTCTTCCAAGACCATGTTTAGTGCTCTAAGATGTGGTTAAGAGGAGGCTCGTCGAAGAAGAGGTAATCTATTCTACCGATTCTTTCAAGTTTATTTATTATTCTACATCCTCCTATTTACTTGTTTAATTATAAAGTAATAACCTTAGTATAACTAATATAATGATATGTTATTATATATATGTAACCACCCTATTTCACCTTCTATCCATCCTACGAAAAATGAAATCACCACGTGTGCATACGTACGGAATACCGTCTCCACGCTGTGGTGTAATGTGTTTTTCCACCACCACCTTACATGGATGGGTATAATGTTGTAAATAATAACTATATATAGTTATTATGACATGATACTAATTCTAAGATATTATATCATTATAACGACCCATACTTTACATACATTGTTAATACTTCAAAATTTGAAGCACACTTATTACAACATATGACAAAACCACAAAGGACCGTATAGGTATAGTGTCTTTAGAAACTGGGAAACATAAACAACTAGTTCATAAATCTTCTACAGTGTCTCCCATTTATTTCATCATATCTAGGGTCCCTTTTAGCATATTCTACTTAATATCCATCTTCCTGACCTGGGGAAAAGAAAACATAAAAGGGTGAGCTCAAATGCTCAGCAAGGGCAAATAAAGGAAATAAAAATCATATCATATCTTTTTGAAAATCAAAACCTGCAAAAGAGATCATAATATCTTATCATGGAATAAATCATAGAAGTGAAAATGAGATCCCCATAATCATAACATAAAACTTGAAACTTTGTGGCATGCACACATAATCATGGAAAATCATTTCTTGTTAGTCATGACTCATTGCCAAGACTATCTTAGTGGACAAAGTCCCTTTCTGAACCGAGTCACCCTCGTTACAGTCCTATTTCACTGAACCGGTATAACCTACCATTCCAGCCATGTCTATCTCATGAGATATAAAATCTTTACCCAATGCATTGGAGGGAGATATAGGTCCCACCCATCTTATAATGAATCCTTTCTTATGTGTGCCACATAATCATAAACCATACATCATAGCGTAACCCATGTAATAAAAATGGGATTCTTAAACAACATGACATCATAAAACAATTCATATAAGATAAAGGAATTCATAAAAATGTTTCCATCACAACATAATCAAATCCATGTAATAATAGGGATAAAAACAGAACCCTTTTATTATCTTAGATGGAAAATAATTTTGATAAAATACTTGAACTTCATTCTTGAGGAAAATATCCTTTCTACTTCCAAAAACATTTTTCCTTTCATAACATGTCATACAACTTTAAAATAAAAGAAGTTGATTAAAAATAAACTTGAAAACATTTAAAGGAAGCTTCTTGGAAATAATGTTTTAAAAATCCATTCATGCCGTATAAGTTAAAAAAAACATTCTTCGTACTTTTGTCGGAAAAGTCAAAAAGTACTTCGTACGAAAAACAACAAAAGATTCCTTTCATACATATTAATAAAACTCACCGAAGGGTAAAAATGGATTTAAAAAATTGTAGGTGGATGGAAATAATATTACATATTGATGAAACATGGATGTGGATGATAAAATACACCCCAGTAAATACTTACGAATAAACATTCTCGGATAAAAATGAGATTGTGATATTTCCCTTACCGTAGGTCCGATTTGCTTTGTATGTGTCCTAAGCTCCTATATAATGGTTTAAATAATGTTATTGACTTATTCCAGAATCATACATATTGATATGATATCATATATGGTCATATTCTTAGCTTCTTGTTAGTAATATTTCATTGTTACTTGTTACTCGGGTCTTTATTGCCTTTTGTTCTTATGCGTGTTTTGCCGAATACATTCTTATTCTTCTTTTAAGGTTATAGATACCTTATATCCAGAATGGTATTAGTGTAACATATATCATATTTATTCTTTCAATTCATTTATATAATTACTATGTAATGATAATCATGTAGAACGAGTCGCATCACATCGTGGAGACGGTATTCCGTACGTACGCACGAGTGATGATATCGTTCCTATGATCGTGGAACTGTATTGGAGTATATATATATTATTTCAGTATCAATATTACTTTATAATAATCATAAATAGTTACTCATTACACCATTATACCCATCCTTGTAAAGTGATGGTGGAAAATAGATTACACCATGGCGTGGAGACGGTATTCCGTACGTACGTACGCGCGGTGATTTCATTTTTCCGTAGGATGGATAGAAGGTGAATTAGGGTTCTTTCATATTTATAATAACATATCATTATGTAAGTAATACTGATGTTATTACTTTATCATGAAACAACTAAAGAAGAATAAGTTGAAGAAGAACGAAATTGAAAAGATCGGTAATGGATATTACCTCTTCTTTGGAACGCCTCTTTGAATCCTCCACTTAGGGAACTAAGATTGGTCTCAGGACGTCTAGGATTATTCTAGGGAAGTGGAGAGGAGAAAATGGCAGGGGTTGGCTGAGCTTGAGTGCTCAAATTGGTGTGAGGAGGAGGGGGAGGAGGTGCCCTTTTATAAGGGAGGAGAGGGGCACCTTAGGAATATCTCAAAATATTATTTTATATTAAAGTCAAAATCGGTTTATAATGGTTCCAAAGGGTCTTATTTCGAAGCTAAAGTGGGTATGGGTCGAAATCCTATCAACCAATAGGATTTAGACAAGTTTAGGGTATTATTTTAACCTTATCAATTAGATTTAACTCTAAGTTAAATAATTTAACTTTTACCATGTCTTTTGTTTTCTTTCACTATATGGTTAATACACTTACTATAACATGGAAAACGAACCCCAAATGGTTTATTATTAATATATATATCCTTATCTAAGTCATTTTGCCGAACCTTAGATTTTTAGGAGTGAAATAACAATTAATAGTATAATATTTGATTTAAAAACTATTTTCTGTCAATTTTGACACTATTTGATATATGATTTTTGTGAAAGTCATAACAGAATTATATGTTCAAACCAAGTTTATTAAATCAACACTAATATATCATAGTAACCTCGAAAATTAGTGGAATTCATAAAAAGTCTTAAATTACATTTATTTTGGTATTTATATTATCAATTATGTCAATATTTCATTAATAAGATAATTACTGCATCATCTTTGTGTCATAAATAAATTAACTTATTTGATGTCTAAAAATTACAAATAAAATACCATCACGTAGGAAATCTTTTTAGCTTTCTAATGAATATTTACAATCGAATTTATCTTATGTATAACCCCATATTAAAAATGATTTACTTATTAAACTTTGATTTTAACTATTTTTACCCTTCTTTAAATAAATTAATAATAAATGTCCTAATCTAATCCAAGTGGGCCTAAATGGTCATATTTTATTCCTCAGTTTTTTTTTGGTCGAATTACACTTGTCCAATAGAATTATGAAATGTGTTAGGGTAATAGTAATATCATATTTACCCTTAGTTACCCTATTTACTATTAACCGCGGTAAAAAAAGTAAAAAGTTACTATTCACCAAAAAATTATTTTCATCTCATTGAACCACATTTTAGTCCTTGATATTAACCGTGTCTCTCGGATTTTCGAAATTCCATTCACAGAAGCGGTAAAATTAAGTTTTATGCAAAATTCAGTTTTTAACCTACCACTTAGTGGTTTCACTATTCATCAAAAATTGAAAGTTTTCAGAAAAATACCAAAATTTCACCCTAGGCTAATTTCGATATTCCGAATCCAAAAATGAAGTCCATTTTGAAAAATAAAATTTATAAAATTTCAAAAAGTGGTTATTACTATTCATAACGGCTAGTTTTAATAGCATATTGTTGTTTAGTGAAACTCGGTATTGCGTATGACGCAAGCTATCGAGGAAGGTCGTGATTGCGTGTAAAGCAAGCCAAGCAAGTGTTGTGTAGAAAAAGATTCCTTTGATGATTTATATAACATAAAAGTCTCGGGTGTTACATTCTACCCGCCTTAAAAATAATTTCGCCCTCGAAATTCATCACTTTGTAACAAACAGATGAGGATACTTCTCCCTCATCATATCCTCAAGCTCCCATGTAGCTTCTTCAAGTTGGTGGTTCCTCCATAAAACTTTCACCAAGCGAGTGGTCTTGTTTCGTAGGACTTTTTCGCTAAGATCCAGAATCACTATCGGTTGTTCTTCATAAGAAAGATCTTGCTCCAGCGATACAACTTCTGAGCTGAGTACATGTGAAGGATCTAGTATGTACTTTCTCAGGAGAGATACATGGAACACATCGTGAACTTGAGAGAGATTCGGTGGAAGCGCCAGTCGGTAAGCTACCTTCCCAACACGATCCAGTATTTCGAAAGGACCGATATATCTAGGGCTCAACTTCCCCTTCTTTCCAAATCTCATAACCCTCTTCCAGGGAGATATTCGTAAGAACACTTTATCACCCACTTCAAACTCTAGGTCTTTTCTTCGGTTGTCGGCATAACTTTTCTGTCGACTCTGAGTTGCTCTTATGTGTTGTTGAATAGATCTGACCATTTCTGCCATTTCATCAACGAGATCAGGTCCTAATAGCTTTATTTCCCCAACTTTATCCCAGTAAGTTGGAGTCCTGCATTTCTTTCCATAGAGAGCTTCATAAGGATCCATCTGAATACTGGAGTGAAAGCTATTATTATAAGAAAATTCCACCAAAGGTAGGTGTTGATCCCAACCTCCTTTGAAATCCATAGAGCAATCTCTCAACATATCTTCTAGGGTTTGAATTGTTCTCTCAGACTGACCGTCTGTCGGGGGATGATAAGCAGTGCTGAAACTCAACTCTGTATCCAGAGTATGCTGAAGACTTCGCCAGAACTTCGAGGTAAATATCGGATCCCGATCAGATATAATAGAAAGTGGTACTCCATGCAATCTTACCACTTCCTTTACATATATCCTGGCAAGCTGATCTAGAGAGAAATCCTCTCTAATAGGAATGAAGTGTGCAGACTTTGTAAGATGATCAACTATGACCCAGATAGCATTATTCCCTTTGGATGTTTTAGGAAGTCCTGTGACAAAGTCCATAGTGATGTTTTCCCATTTCCATTCGGGTATGGGTAATCGTTGTAACATCCCCTTAGACTTCTGTCTCTCAGATTTAACTTGTTGAAAAACCAAGCATCGAGAGACATATTCAGCAACATATCTTTTCATGCCATCCCACCAGAAGTACTCTTTCAGGTCCCTATACATCTTCGTGCTTCCAGGATGAATAGAGAATGAAGAACTATGAGCCTCATCCAGCAGCTGCTTCTTTAATTCAGGGATGGGAGGAACACAAACCCGATTCCTGAACTTTATTATCCCATCACAATCAAGGTTGAATTCAGGAACATTTCTCACCTTCTTTTGTAACTCGACATCTTCTTTCTGTGCCTCTTTAAGATTCACATGTATAGATGGTTGAACATTCATTTGATAAAGATAAGATTTTTCCCCTTCCATTATAATTCCAAGATCCATCCTTTGTAAATCCATAAATATTGGATCTTTTGTGATCCTCATCATGGATAAACTAGCATGGTCTTGTCGACTTAATGCATCTGCCACATTGTTTTCTTTCCCAGGGTGGTAATGGATTGAGCAGTCATAATCCTTAATCAGCTCCAACCATCTTCTTTGGAGCATATTCAACTCCTTTTGTGTGAAAATATACTTTAAACTTTTATGATCAGTATAAATATCACACCTTTCACCATAAAGGTAATGCCTCCAAATCTTTAATGCAAATATTACCGCAGCCAACTCCAAATCATGTGTTGGGTAATTTTGCTCATGGATTTTCAACTGTCGTGAGGCATAAGCTATCACCATATCATTTTGCATAAGAACACACCCCAATCCCTTCTTGGATGCATCACTGTAGATCACAAACCTTTCTCCACTACAAGGCAGTGTGAGCACAGGTGCACTGGATAACCATCTTTTCAACTCCTTGAAATTCTCTTCACATTCCTCTGTCCAAACAAACTTAACTCCTTTCCGAGTCAACTTGGTGAGTGGATAAGATAATCGTGAAAAATCTTTTACAAAACGTTGATAATATCCAGCCAATCCAAGAAAACATTGAATCTCAGTTATTGTTGTTGGTCTTGACCATCTTTCGATAACCTCTGTTTTTGCTGGATCCTTAGATATCCCCTCTTTTGAGATTAGGTGACCCAAAAATGCAACTTTTTGAAGCCAAAATTCACACTTGGTAAATTTGACATAAAGCTTCTCCTTTCTCAGGGTCTTCAATATAATTCTCAAGTGATCTTCATGCTCTTCATTGATCTTTGAATAGACAAGAATATCATCTATAAAGACTACCACAAATTGATCAAGATAGTCTCTAAAGACTCTATTCATTAGATCCATGAAGATAGCAGGGGCATTTGTAAGACCAAATGGCATCACTATAAATTCATAGTGTCCATACCTTGTACGGAAAGCCGTCTTTGGTATATCCTCCCTTTTGACCCTTAATTGATGATACCCTGAACGAAGATCAATCTTGGAAAAGTATTGAGCTCCGCGTAGTTGGTCAAATAAGTCATCAATGCGTGGGAGAGGATATTTGTTCTTGATAGTGATCTTGTTAAGTTCTCGATAATCAATGCAGAGTCTCATTGATCCATCTTTCTTCTTAACAAATAGAACTGGTGCTCCCCAAGGTGACGCACTAGGGCGTATGAATCCCTTATCAATATTCTCTTGGAGTTGCTTCTTCAATTCCTGCAACTCAATTAGGGTCATTCTATAAGGTGTCTTTGAAATTGGCAAAGCGCCCGGTACGAGTTCTATTGAAAACTCAACTTCACGATTTGGTGGAAGACCCGGTAATTCCTCCGGAAAGACATCATCAAACTCCCGTACAATGGGAATATTCATAATTGTGAGTTTCTCACCAACCATTTGAGATAAATAACCTTCATTTAGTGGAATCAATACCCATAAGATGGAAGAAATTTCCACTGGAAGATTATGTTCATCCTTGCATTGATATACGATCGTAGATTGATCTGGAATATGAAATTTGACTTCCCTTCTTTGGCAATTGATATGAGCTCCATGTAGAGAAAGCCAATCCATGCCAAGAATCACATCAAATTCCACTAAAGGAAGGATCACAAGATTTGCAGGAAGCACTTTCCCACAAACTTCGATCGGAGAAGAATTATAAACTTTTGATGCGACTGTTGTGCCATTAGGTGTTGTCACAGCTAACTCAACATCTAATTGTTGAGGTAATACGGTGATACCCTTAGAAAATTCTTTAGAAATAAAAGAGTGGGTGGATCCAGAATCAAATAAAACATTTGCTACTTTAGAGTGGATGGTAACTGTACCTTTCACCACTTCGTTATCGTACTCCACATCGCTGATAGAAATTGCATGTGACTTTCCTTTGTCTTTAGCCTTAATATTTTGTTGACGTAGACCATCATCATCAACCCTTGGATTTGGGCATTGATTGGCATAATTCCCCATCTCCTTGCACTTGAAACATTGAAGTGTAGTAGGTTCATTCTGTGTATCCCTTCCTTTGTTTTCGTCGTTAGACATCTTCTTCCCATTATCACAGCATTCAAATGCCCGATGACCTTCCTTTCCACATTTAAAACATTTACTTGTCCCTTTAAGACAACTCCCTCCATGTTTCTTTCCACACTTTGAGCATAAGGAAAAGCTCGTCTTCTTTTCCGTGTGCTCTTTAGATTTTTCTTTGAATTCCATCTTCCTCTTCTTATCAAACCCATGTGACTGATGGGTTACTCCAATCTCCATCTCGACTTTGAGAGCACATCGAACGATTTCCTCGTAGCTATTGAAGTCCCTTATGGATAACGCCCTTCGAAGACTTGGTTTTAAGCCACTAAAGAATCGATCGATCTTACTCTCAGGTTGGATAATAATACCAGAAGCGTACCTTGCAAGTCTTGTAAAATTTGCTTCATAGGTACTAACAGATTCATCACCCCTTTGCTTCATTTCAACGAACTCTTTCTCCATCTTTGTTCGGAGAATACGAGGAAATTACTTATTGAAAAATAAGTTCTTGAACTCGTCCCATTCCATAGACTCAATTTCATCACTTTGCCTCGTATTCTTAATAAGATTCAACCATTCATCAGCATATCCTTCCAAACGATACACTGCTAGGATGACTTTATCATGTTCAGAACATTGAAGAACTGAAAATATCTTTTCAGTAGTACTAATCCATTGTTCAGCAACTAATGGATCAGTAGACCCGCTGAAAGAAGGTGGACGCTGCCTCATGAAGGATTCAACAGAATGTTGCTCCTTCTTTTGCTCGTTTGGAAGTCCTGCATGATTCATAGCTTGAGAAAGTTGTGTGAGCATGGCTACAAGATTTTGCATTCCATCTCCCATATCGTTTGGTTGCTCAGGGGGAAAATCATTGAATTGCCCATCGCATTCCGCATTAACACGGTTCCTTCGGGTTCCAGCCATTGACTAAAACCAAGAAGAATAGTGTGAGCAACACTAATTATCATAGGAAAACCACATAATTCGAGAATAAAATTTTCATGCTTAAGGTCTTATCCTAGGTTATTCATGGCCATTTCTAAAACACTAAGATTGTGTTCTATGCTTAGACTTATCCTTTGGCTTCTTACTAAGGCTTTCACATCCTAGTTTCAAAAGGTTGACTATACCTTTCCTCTGATACCAACTATAACGACCCATACTTTACATACATTGTTAATACATCAAAATTTGAAGCACACTTATTACAACATATGACAAAACCACAAAGGACCGTATAGGTATAGTGTCTTTAGAAACTGGGAAACATAAACAACTGGTTCATAAATCTTCTACAGTGTCTCCCATTTATTTCATCATATCTAGGGTCCCTTTTAGCATATTCTACTTATTATCAATCTTCCTGACCTGGGGAAAAGAAAACATAAAAGGGTGAGCTCAAATGCTCAGCAAGGGCAAATAAAGGAAATAAAAATCATATCATATCTTTTTGAAAATCAAAACCTTCAAAAGAGATCATAATATCTTATCATGGAATAAATCATAGAAGTGAAAATGAGATCCCCATAATCATAACATAAAACATGAAACATTGTGGCATGCACACATAATCATGTAAAATCATTTCTTGTTAGTCATGACTCATTGCCGAGACTATCTTAGTGGACAAAGTCCCTTTCTGAACCGAGTCACCCTCGTTCCAGTCCTATTTCACTGAACCGGTATAACCTACCGTTCCAGCCATGTCTATCTCATGAGATATAAAATCATTACCCAATGCATTGGAGGGAGATATAGGTCCCACCCATCTTATAATGAATCCTTCTTATGTGTGCCACATAATCATAAACCATACATCATAGCGTAACCCATGTAATAAAAATGGGATTCTTAAACAACATGACATCATAAAACAATTCATATAAGATAAAGGAATTCATAAAAATGTTTCCATCACAACATAATCAAATAAATGTAATAATAGGGATAAAAACAGAACCCTTTTATTATCTTAGATGGAAAATAATTTTGATAAAATACTTGAACTTCATTCTTGAGGAAAATATCCTTTCTACTTCCAAAAACATTTTTCCTTTCATAACATGTCATACAACTTTAAAATAAAATAAGTTGATTCAAAATAAACTTGAAAACTTGTAAAGGAAGCTTCTTGGAAATAATGTTTTAAAAATCCATTCATGCCGTATAAGTTAAAAAAACATTCTTCGTACTTTTGTCGGAAAAGTTAAAAAGTACCTCATACGAAAAATGACAAAAGATTCCTTTCATATCCTTTACTAAAAACTCATCGAAGGGTAAAATTGGATTTAAACAATTGTAGATGGATGGAAATAATATTACATATTTAGGAAACATGGATGTGGATTATAAAATACACCCCAGTAAATACTTACGAATAAACAATTTCGGATAAAAATGAGATTGTGATATTTCCCTTACCTTAGTTTCGATTTTCTTTGTACGTGTCCGAAGCTCCTGTACAATGGTTTAAATAATGTTATTGACTTATTCCAGAATCATACATATTGATATCATATCATATATGGTCATATTCTTAGCTTCTTGTTAGTAATATTTCATTGATACTTGTTACTCGGGTCTTTATTGCCTTTTGTTCTTATGCGTGTTTTGCCGAATACATTCTTATTATTCTTTTAAGGTTATAGATAACTTATATCCATAATGGTATTAGTGTAACATATATCATATTTATTCATTCAATTCATTTATATAATTACTATGTAATGATGATCATGTAGAACGAGTCGCATCACATCGTGGAGACGGTATTCCGTACGTACGCACGAGTGATGATATCGTTCCTATGATCGTGGAACTGTATTGGAGTATATATATATTATTTCAGTATCAATATTACTTTATAATAATCATAAATAGTTACTCATTACACCATTATACCCATCCTTGTAAAGTGATGGCGGAAAATAGATTACACCACGGCATGGAGACAGTATTCCGTACGTACGCACGCACGGTGATTTCATTTTTCCGTAGGATGGATAGAAGGTTAATTAGGGTTGTTTCATATTTATAATAACATATCAGTATGTAATTAATACTGATGTTATTACTTTATCATGAAACAACTAAAGAAGAAGAAGTTTAAGAAGAAAGAAATTGAAAAGATCGGTAATGGATATTACCTCTTCTTTGGAACGCCTCTTGAATCCTCCACATAGGGAACTAAGATTGGTCTCAGGACCTCTAGGATTATTCTAGGGAAGTGGAGAGGAGAAAATGGTAGGGTTTGGCCGAGCTTGAGTGCTCAAATTATTGTGAGGAGGAGGGGGAGGAGGTGCCCTTTTATAAGGGAGGAGAGGGGCACCTTAGGAATATCTCAAAATATTATTTTATATTAAAGTCAAAATCGGTTTATAATGGTTCCCAATGGTCTTATTTCGAAGCTAAAGTGGGTATGGGTCTAAATCCTATCAACCAATAGGATTTATACAAGTTTAGGATATTATTTTAACCTTATCAATTAGATTTAACTCTAAGTTAAATAATTTAACTTTTACCATGTCTTTTGTTTTCTTTCACTATATGGTTAATACACTTACTATAACATGCCAAATGAACCCCAAATTGTTTATTATTAATATATATATCCTTATATAAGTCATTTGGCCGAACCTTAGTTTTTTAGGAATAAAATAACAATTAATAATATAATATTTGATTTAAAAACTATTTTGTGTCAATTTTGACACTATTTGATATATGATTTTTCTGAAAGTCATAACAGAATTATATGTTCGAACCAAGATGATTAAATCAACAATAATATATCATAGTAACCTAGAAAATTAGTGGAATTCATAAAAAGTCTTAAATTACATTTATTTTGGTATTTATATTATCAATTATGTCAATATTTCATTAATAAGATAATTACTGTATCATCTTTGTGTCATAAATAAATTAAATTATTTGATGTCTAAAAATTACAAATAAAATACCATCACGTAGGAAATATTTTTAGATTTCTAATGAATATTTACAATCTAATTTATCCTATGTATAACCCCATATTAAAAATGATTTACTTATTACACTTTGATTTTAACTATTTTAACCCTTCTTTAAATAAATTAATAATAAATGTCCTAATCTAATCCAAGTGGGCCTAAATGGTCATATTTTATTCCTCAGTTTGTTTTTGGTCAAATTACACTTTTCCAATAGAATTAGGACATGTGTTAGGGTAATAGTAATATCATATTTACCCTTAGTTACCCTATTTACTATTAACCGCGGTAAAAAAAGTAAAAAGTTACTATTCACCAAAAAATTATTTTCATCTCATTGAACCACATTTTAGTCCTTGATATTAACCGTGTCTCTCGGATTTTCGAAATTTCATTCACAGAAGCGGTAAAATTAAGTTTTATGCAAAATTCAGTTTTTAACCTACCACTTAGTGGTTTCACTATTCATCAAAAATTGAAAGTTTTCAGAAAAATACCAAAATTTCACCCTAGGCTAATTTCGATATTTCGAATCCAAAAATGAAGTCCATTTTGAAAAATAAAATTTATAAAATTTCAAAAAGTGGTTATTACTATTCATAACGGCTAGTTTTAATAGCATATTGTTGTTTAGTGAAACTCGGTATTGCGTACGACGCAAGCTATCGGGGAAGGTCGCGATTGCGTGTAAAGCAAGCCAAGCAAGTGTTGTGTAGAAAAAGATTCCTTTGATGATTTATATATCATAAAAGTCTCGGGTGTTACAATCATCCACTATAATTCCATTTAACAATTATGGGAACGATATCATCGCTCGTGCGTACGTACGGATTACCGTCTCTACAACGCGATGAGATTTATTCTCCCCGTTAAACATTAAAGAATGATTATAATGTATATATAATAAATAATCATAAAATAAATGACATATTAATTTTATTGTATTTATTTATATTTTTTTACTTATTCCTTTCAATTTAATAAGGAAACAAAAACATCGTTCATGCGTATATAAGACCTACAGTCTAAATTAACGGTGTATTTCTTTCCATTTATCGATCTATTATATATATATGTATATTCTGAATATATATTTTATATAAATCATTTTTTACATTCTGGAATTAATTAATCATGATCTATGTGATCATATGAATAATTACAAGTCAAAACACGGACGATAAATGAAACAATTTTACCCAAAATGCTACTTTAACATGGAATTGACAAACGAACGGGTAATATAAAGTCGTAAATGAATCATATATGATAAAATAAATATTATTATGGTTCTTTTAAAAGTTAGTAATATGTTTAAACCCACTATACATGGGTCTCAGACACATACAGAAGAAATTGGACATAAGGTAAGGCATAATTATTCTAATATCGTTCTCATCAAAGATTATTTATTTGTAAGTATTTATTGGGGTTATATTTTTCATCCATGACCATAAAATGTTTTTCATAAAGTGTTTAATATTATTCCATGTATGTTTAAATTCATTTTTACCCCTATTTTACCTTTACATTGTGTTATGGAATGAATCTTTCTTTTGTTTACCATATGTGGTACTTTTTGACTTTTTCGTTAAAAGTACGAGGAGAATGTTTATTTTAACATATAAGGCATGAAAAGATTTATATAGATCCATAACACCTTATTTTATTGAAGCTTCCTCTACATGATTTCATGATTATTTTCAAAAAAAATCCTTTTAATTTTATATTGCATGGAATCTTGTGAAGGAAAATGATTTTGAAGAAGAAATGATATTTTCCTCAAGAATTCATTTCAATTGTTTTATCAAAACTATTTTTTCATCTAAGAAGAAATTATTTAGTATGTTTCTATCTCAAGTATAATTTCTCTATTATTTACTTGGTTTGATTTTTCTTATGATGAAATGATATCCATTTGTTTTATATGGATTATGTTATGAATGGATGATGTTTATGAAACACTTTTTATTCTTTGGGTTATGATGAATGATTTATGATTGTTTTGTGGCACATGTAAAATGATTTCAATATGGGATGGTTGGGACCTATATTTCCCTCCAATGCATTGGGTAAATATTTATATCTAATGATATATACATGGATGGAATGTCATGAAAAATTCGGTTCGGTAATACAGGGCTGGAACGACATGTAAACCTGGTTTAGTAATGGACTTTGTCCACTATGATGGTCTTGGAATGAATGCCTTGGGTACTATGGAAATCATATCATGTGCTTATTGGTTTTCCACAATTACATGTTTTATTCCCATGCCATTTTATCTTGATTAATGTTCCTTTATGATCTATGCCTTATATACAGCCAAAATGTATGTCATTATTCGAGATTTTGATGTTTTATGTTCAGGTTTTTACGTTAAAATGTTTATAGATTGTTTTTATGTTCTCCATGTTTACCCTTACTGAGCATTTGAGCTCACAATTTTTATGTTTTCTTTTCCCTAGGATATAATAAAATGTTTTAGGAAAGAAAACAAAAAGGGAAGATATTTATGGGAGATGTTGGAGATATTTCACCCTGATTAGAAGATTATGTTTCGTGTTTCCAAAGACACTAAACTAATATGGTCTTTGGGCATCTGTTTTTTTCATGTATTAAGTATTCCCCAAAAGTAATTTAATGTCTATGTATGTCAAGATTAGGGTCTCTGCACTCGCACTTGCTTAATAGTATCAAATGTACCTCTCTTGGTACATATGTGTGCCGAGCTTCCCAAATCTAGAATCCATCTTTCTTCCTTTGGAATTTGATCCTACTCATTATTCCATCTCAGAAAAAAACATTAATTCTTCATTTGAAAGTATATTTTGTAATAATGACACTACACTTCTCCCCATTTAGCTCTCCCATTTGAGTGCAAGTTGCCCGTTGTCACGCAAACTTCATCATCTGCAGATAATTCTATGATATTTGTATCCTCATCTTCAACCATTTTCTTCCCAGCAACATACCGTTTATGCTCTCCACAATAACTTTTATAGTGACCCTTTTTCTCGCACCAGAAACAGGTGATTTCGCTAGGATCACGCCCCCTAGATTTTGGCCGCCATTATTTACCTTCTGACTGTCGATATCGGCTCCTCCCACATTGATCATCTGGAATCACCATGATTTGCTATCCTGAATGCGTCGAAGGACATTGGAATGCCTCCGAATCCTGAAGTGACACCATCACCTCGTCCATCTTCAGTGTCTCCTTCCCCATGAGCAATGTTTTCACAATCCCATTAAATGAGCTTGTTAGGTATGACAAAAGAAAAAGTGATTTGTCTTCCTCTTTAACCTTCACCCCAAGCCCCAATAACTGTGTGAGGATTTTGCTAAATTTATTGGTATGATCGAACAAGTTTGTTCCCTTGTCCATCCACAAATGGTACAATTTCTTCTTTAAGAACCATTTGTTGGTGAGTGACATTTCCATTTATCGCTACTCCAACTTCTTCCATATCTCCTTTTGTGAGGTCTCATCCAACAACATGTATTTTACCTCATTTTCCAGACACAGTAAAATTGTGCTAACGACGCGCATCTCGAGATCTTCCCAATCATCGTTACTGGTTTCCTAATGCTTTTCACTGATCAATGGTCTGATCATGCCCGACTGCACCAAACTATCTATCACCATGCTCTTCCATAAGTCGAAATTGTCTCGACCATCAAACTTCTCGATCTCAAATCTTGGTAGTGATTCTCCACCAGCCATCATCATTGTCGCAAAACGTGATCACCACTGTTGACGTCGCACCCTTCTGCAACTACATGATGGATTTAGAATTTTGAAAAACTAACCATGTAGATGCATCCAGAATTTTCAAAAAAGTTGGAATCGACTCCTAGATCTCCGAAATTGGACACCAATTGACCGAGATATGGTCAATACATGTTCAATGGTTCAGATCGCTCACTGACGTGGCACTGATGTGGCACGCCGGTGTTCTTACTGGAATCTCACCGGAATTTTTGCCGGTGGCGTGAACAATGTCGTCTTCTCTGGCACAAAGTTACTATTCACCTGTGGGTTTGAATAAACTTTTACCGAGCCTATCAGTCTCATTTAAACTCTATTTTTATCATTGTATGCACCATTGAAATAATCTTGCCGTTCTCGTCACAGATCTAGCCTTGGGAAAAAATTCCAACAAACATTAATTTTTTGGCCATATGAAATTTTTTTGTAGGATCACTATCTCACAGCTATTTT
This sequence comes from Viscum album, assembly GCA_963277665.1. Classification (NCBI taxonomy): domain Eukaryota; kingdom Viridiplantae; phylum Streptophyta; class Magnoliopsida; order Santalales; family Viscaceae; genus Viscum; species Viscum album. Next base: position 1,214,355,632 of record OY728130.1, read on the forward strand.
CTCCAACTCGTATATGATACAACTTGTTGGGTCGTAGCAGAGTTGTGTAGTAGATAAAAAACACAAAAAGGAAGCAAACGAAGAAACACAAGAGATTTAACGTGGTTCAACTATTTTCCTACATCCATGGGAGAAACATGATGGCATCACTATATTTATCTCTTCTATGAATCTCATCGGAGGATTACAACATACAACTCCTTAGAAACAAATGGATTTGATTCTTGTTTTTTATAGAAGAAAAAAACTGATTTTATTCAATTTTTGGGGTAGTTCATCTACCCATGGGAACGCTCAAACCGCCTGCTACAGTCTACCTTGATTACCCACCCAAGAAGACCTGCAACAGTGTTGGTTGCCACCTTCAAAAAATCTCTTCCCGATAGAAAACTCTTCCCACTGAAAAATCCAGCCCACATTTGGAGTTTCGCCCCATAGAAATGAGGAGCGCGACACCAGACATTGACGAAGTCCCATTCCAACACGAGAACCAAACAGATCACGTTTCTGAAAATGGCGGAGATGCGTGCTGGAGCTTGGAGACCCCATGAATCAACAAATTTCTTGATGGCCGGAATGGGTGGGAGAATAGAACTGAAGAAAGGTACAAACATCCACTTGAGTACGGATGTAGTAGTGTCAATGACCGAAGAACTTACCTCCAACGAAACCCTTGAACCATCTCACAGCACCGATGGATCAACCGATCCAATCTCTAGGAAGAATGCCTGGGGAGAACCACTGCTAGGTCTGTAGAGGGATTCTTTGAAATATTGAGCCGGGCCACAATGCTTAGAATATAGAGCTAGGGAAACTCGTGAGGTCAACAGACCAGTGCCAGGAGGAGAAGCACCTGGGACATGGGGCACGGGCACCACAGACGCCACCGGAGAAGGAGATGTCGAGGTGCCAATAGTCGGGAAAATTTTAGAATCCCCTAGTGCAAGGGTTTCATTCTCCAAAACCTTTTCCATATAATAATAAGATTTATTATATTACATGGGTAACTGTTTAGAACTTATAATTATTGTAAATCCATTTAAAAATGTTAATTTGGAAAAGACTAACGTTATTATGGAATGATGAATGTGAAGGGAGATTTAAAGAGATTATAAGGAGGCTAATAACTACATTTTTACTTATAATTCCTTCAATTGGGGATTTATTTATGACATACAATGATGGATTAAGAATGTTTTTAAGTTAGACACTCAAGAAAAATGATTAAGTGATAGAATATACCTTAATATTATTAAAGGGTCATGGGGAAAATTACCCAACTCGTGATATGAAAGTATCATGAAATGGACCGACCAGGATCAATGTATTTCTAAGATGAGGATGGGTGAATCAGTTATACATTTTTCCTTTTTAACATTATTTTAAAACAACATTGACCCCATGTTAAAGATTTATCACTTCTGAAAATAAAACATTCAAATATCCACAAGAACACAATAATTTAAAATGTGTAATACTCAATAATAGTAACTAGCCCATTTCATAGTTTAGAAACAATCTAATCCGCCAGAAAAAAATATTTTTGTGTGGATACCATAGGTTGGATATACCCGTAAACTTTTATAGATCTATGATAAATATAGAAGTGAATGTACTTATTCTAGAATGAATGTTGTACAAAATGTTTTTTTAATTAGTTATATACACCTCACAAGTTTGTTCCATATAATTCTACTGTGCGGCTTAAAAAATTCAACTTTTTTTTCTTAAAATAGTATTTATGATATTCCTTACCAAAAATTAGGAAGAATAGACCATTCTATAATTTGAATGACATGTTTTGATGGATTATACTAATTACCTAGTATTATTTATTCAATCCAAAAAAACTAATATTATATGACACTCTAGAAAAAATTATGAACCTCTTATATCTTTCTATATAAATTTTGCCCGATTACTCAATCAGATCGGGTAACCTCTTCCTTCTTCTTATTATGACCTAAAAACATCCTCATGAATCATCTTTCTGTAAAATTATTCTTTTTTTAAAAATAGTTAGTTATTTCACAGTTTCTTTTCTACATGTGAACAATAAAATCATTTGTATAATGTAAAATGTACTTATTTCTATTTTAATGAACCCTAGAATGGAATATATGTGAAACCACTTTCAATTTCACGCCCAACCAAATTTCCATAAAATTGATTTTGAAATTCATTTTGGATTCATCTTCGACTCTTTTATTGCTTATAATGTCTTCTTGATAATTCTTGAAACATCTTAAACCTTCTCCAAACTTCATCCTACTTCGAAATTCCTAACAAATCTTTACTCTAATACCAATTGACAATCTAGTTTTCTTCATTATGATTAATAAAATGTAAGACTAAAAACACATATTTTGTTTATCCATACCATATGAAATCAAACAGATTACATCTCATTTCAATTCTCCGTAACAACTAAATTTTTTATTAAATTATTCCCTAAACCTTTTATAATTTTATGTAGCCTGTAAAACCCCCTTTATAAAACTTTGGAAAAAATATTCAAAACAAATCACTTTTTCTTCAATCATTCAATAAATCCTCAGATTGGTGAATTTTTGTTTGAAGAATTCCAACATCTGATGACTTATTTTTTTAATCCTACATTGGTTGAATTAGTCACTATTACCTCTAATGGATCATCATCACTCCATGTATGATTAATCATGGACTAATTGAAGACAACATTTCTTATGTTCTTGAGACACTGAAAAAAGCTATACCAAAATTCACATTCTGATCAAAATAGATGACTAAATTGTAAATCATCATATGGTCGATCATTACCTATAAAAATAACTTTAGTAACCATTCTTCCTCCAATAGAATTATACATTAAAATCCCCCTTGAAACAAAAATAGTGTTTAAAGGATCGGTGTCAAAACATCCATGGTGGATCAATAGAACACTGCCTCTGATAGATCAATGTCCGCGGTGTGTTATTTATTTTAGATACTACGAAAATGATGATTGATCATATAAATTGTTTTTTTGAGTATAACTAAAAGTATTATGAATCAATTAGTCTGATGGACTAGTTGGTCAATTCTTCGATAAATTTTTGGACTTAACTAACCACAAATATATAATCCTTTAGACAAAAATTGAGTCTAATTATCCCCACACCGATGAATTGAGGATAGAATATTTTGAACACATACATTCATCTTCTAAAAACTGCTACTTTTAATCATGAAATATTTATGATGATAATAACATTTAGATTATCATAGAATCATACTAATTTAATTTGAAATTTTTAAGCCTATCTATCCTTCTAGAACCTTTTTTATTTATAGCCAAATAATAATTTGAATAGAAACCCTTTGACAAAACATGGAGACTATTTCTTATATTCCTTCACAAATCATAGATCGAATTTTTCAATTAACTCAATATATTGAAAAATTTCATAAAATAAATGAAAATTAAAATTTATTGATGAAAATATCAAAACAAATATACACTTTGTAATAACATCACAATCGGATTGGAAACATCATTCTGAACACAATGTGAGTCTATAGAACATTACACTTAGAAAATTTCTCTAGAATAAAAAATTAATGCCGTGGGATTTTCTTATCAATAATACATCTGATCTTCGGAGTCTGAACCTTCCTTCATCCGACCAAAATCATTAAAAATGTTTATTTAATCTAATTAAATATAAAAAAATACCAATCAATCAACACAAACATATTTTATTATCCAAAAACAAACATCCAACCAACTTGTTCGAAAAAATACTCCACATTTGATTTTTTGAAACAAGGTTTATAAAAAAGCTATATTGTGTAACCTTAAGATATGGATCACTTATCCAAAATTGTCAACTTGCCTCTGTAATATTAATTTAGGAAATAAGAATCATTAGTAGAGAAACCATGATTTCCCAAACTATTGACTTGAATAACATCATCAAATTTCAAAAACAACATTTTCTTTCACCTTTCATATATTAATTCACATTCATGTAGAGGAAACTCTCCTACACACATCAAAGAAGTATTATAATAGTTTATAAACTTACATACTAATTACGCATCTTACTTATAACCCCCCTTACAAAACATATTCCTTGAAGGGTTTGGCACATTTCAATGGATAGAATTATGAAAAATTATCCCCTTTTTATAATATTATCTAATGAAAAGATAAGATAGAGGACAGAAACACCTACCTCAACAATATAGAGAAATAGGTTGGATTCCCATTTTCCATATTAGTTATTAAAAATAATCTTTTTGTAATATTTTTTTGAAAAGGTCATCAATTTTTTTATATAAAAAAATATTCCTTATTGTGCTCAATATTCTCCGCATTCTCTTTGATGAAATGATATTTTATATAAATATGTTTTGAATGAGAATATTGCACTATATTTCATGTATGGTTGATATCTCTTTGATTATATCAATCCAAAAGCATAGGTAATATTACATTAATAAGTAAGTCTTCAAACTAAGTCTTCATCCACATACGTTTTGTGGAATATTAAGTGGTTGCAACAAATTTAGCTTCAGTCACGCAACAATTAATGAATATTGTTTCTCAGTAAGCCAAATTACATAACATTCCCTAGAAATAAAAAACCACTATATTTGGAATATTTATCAACTATAATTTCTACTCTATAAACATCTATATAGACCAAAAAATTCATAATTAATGAGTTATCATAGCTGATTCTGAATATATATTTCATTTGATATATTTGGTAATTATATTAATATTCAAGAGATGTGATTCTTTTGGAGTAATTTAGAATATTTCACAAAATCTAACAATAACAATAATGATTGTTCTTGAGGTACTAAGATATGAAAAACTCCTTATTATATTCTTAAACACTTTATAATAACCTTCCATAGCATTTAAATATTTTGTAAACTTGTTTCCCATTGAAATTGGTGTGGAAATAGGTTCTGAATTATCCATTCCAAACTTATTAAGAAGATACATATAATTATTTTTATGTAAAAGAAATATTTATTTCTTCTTTTGTGTGATTTTTAACTAAAGAATATATTTAATTTCACCATTCATGTACATTTATAATAGCTTTATCATTTCATCAGGAAACCCTTAATAATTATTCCATCATTCCCAGAATATATTATATCATCGGTATATAAAATGATAATGATGAAAATATCCTAATTTTAATTGATGTAAAATTAATATCAACCATTATTTTATTAAATTTCAACTGTCTTAAGTATGAATCAATATTTGGTATAGCATTCCCTCAGGGCTTTCTTTATTACATACAAGGAATTCATTAGATTTCACACAAGAATTACATCCTTATAAATAATAAAACCACATGGTTTTTCAACATAAACTCCTTCATCATGATTTCCATTAAAAAAGGATGACATTATATCCATCTGAAAAAATTTATAACATCATCATGAAATAAATAAAAGAAATATTATACTTCTTTCAACCCTTCAACTAGAGGAAATGATTCATCAAAATCACTACCTTTGATTCTTTTGTACCATTTTCAGACCAATATTAATTTTTTTCTTATCACATAATCATATTCATTAATATTTTTGTAGAGAATAAACATTATACCAACAACATTTTTTCATTTCACTGAGTATGAGTTCCCCATGACCATTATTCTCAATCCGTTAAAATTATAATTTCATATCATTAATCCATTCTTGATGGCTAAAATATTTATTCACATATTTCAGAATAAAATTTTAATACTAATAATTATGTGTAAAAACATTGTATGTTCATATTTTTTTAACTTTTAGATGTTGATCACAAATAATATTTTGATCTTACATCTATTTCATCATCCTATGATGTGATGTATGAAATCATTCATCATCAGTAAAAAATATTTGAGTCTAATTCTTCTATCTATGTACCACACAATTTTTGGAATCCATTTCATGGTTCATAACAATAATTATTTAATCCTCTTCATCTTTCTCCTCATTATGTGTTTCTATTGTATCTTCCCCATATTTCTCAAAAACATTTACATTATAAAAATCAACTATTATACATAATTATTTTTCAAAAAAATCATTCCCTCTTTTATTCATAGTATATCCAAGAAAGATTAAATCTTCAACACTATGATCAAACATTCCAAGGTTTCCAACCTTATTATTTTTTATGCAGGGACTCCCAAAAACTCTTAATGGATTTAAACAGGTGGTTTTATCATAAAATATTTCGTAAGGATTAATATCATAAAATGGCATGTAGAAACTCCAATTCAAAATGAAAAGTATAGTTCTCAATGATTTCCTTCAAAAGTAGTGATAAAGACTATCTCAAGTAACATTTTTTGTCAAATATCAACCAAACTTCTATTAATTCTCTCAAAAAATCCATTTTATTTTTGTGTATATAATGTATTAAATTGATGATGAATTCTATTTTTTTTTCAATAAAACATTTCAGCCTTTCACTCTTGTATTCACCACCATTTTCTATTTATAACATTTTTAAAAAATAACCGCATTCTTTATATACTCTTCCTCTAAAACATTAAACCATCTTCAAAGAATGTGAATTATGTCTAAAATTCATAATTCAAGTAATAAATGTACAGTCCTTAATGAAATAAATGAATTTATAATCTCTAAAAGTTTATTTTTTACTCATTGGCCCACATATATAAGAAGAAAAAGATTCATGTGTTGATTTTAATGAAAATCAACTTTCTTATGCACATATTATATAATATTCCCTTTACAAAAATTTATACAAAAAAATTAAATGGTTCTTGAAATATCATAAATAAAATAGATAGAGTCTTTCTTTATAACATGATAATGTTTCTATGACACCTAGTTTCTAAACATTTATGCCACAACTTATTTTCTTCCATCATTTTTTGTTACATGATTTCTGATCATTGCCAACATGAAACAAGTTTCCAATAATGTGTTGGTATTTTCTAACAACTTCTAGATATTCCTCTATTTTCCCAAAAAAACACCACATTTTCTATGAAACATTTCATAGAATTTATCTAACATTTTTAGAATACTCAAAAAGTTTTGTTTCAACCAATAAAAAAAGTCCTTCTATAATTTCAAATTTTCTTCACCAATAATAACATATAAAACACCTTTAATAATTAGATATTAATCATTAAAAATAATCACAGTTTTTTATTTCAAGTCTTTCACATTCTGAAAATTTTTCTATTATCCTAACAAATTGGAAGAAGAGCCACTATCTAGAATCTGGGTTCATTCTCATTTTGTTTCATTGAGATTTATTTCAACAAAAATATTGTTCTTCATTCATTTATCTTTCTTAACATCTAGCTATTTAGAATTTATGTTAACATTGTTTTGTTCCTATAACAAAAAAAGACACAGTTTTTCATTTTTTTCTAGTTTGTTGGCATCTATCACAAATATTTTCTAAAGATTTGAATATATTTTCAACATTAAAACAAATTTTCTAATATTTATTCCTTTGATTAGATTGACTCAACCTAAAACATTTATTTCTTTAAATAATGGGACAACTGTATTATTATTTTTCAAACAACACATATTGTTTATATTCCTAAATCCTTCACCAAACTGAATGTAGTCATATATTTGATATGTTCTTCTACAACCTCTATACTATTTGAATTTTTGAACATGTTTTTTCGTCTGCATTATTATCTTTCCCATCAAAATATATTGCGTTCTCGAACACCCTCTTATCATCCGAAATATTTTTACTGTAGGTTTCTCATTCATCTATATCTTTATTTCTCTTTTAAGCGTTATAATGTTTTTGAGACATTCTTTCAACTCACTTTTCAATTGGAATTATTTCATTGTTTCTCCTTCTTCAGAACTACTACTTCCAAAAACATCATTATTAATGATTTATATCAAAGTATTTTATCTAGAAATTTGAGTAAACATTTCATATTTAACATCACTATCTCTATCTTCATCATATTTCGACAAGAAACATAACCATTCATATTTGAAACATTTTTAAATTTTCGGTTAGAATAAGATTTGTATTTATCACACTATATCACCCAATGTATTCTTATCATTTTGTCATATTATTCACTATTATATTTATTCATTCATTGAGGTAAATTAGAAGAAATATTCCAAATGGATCCATTTTAAAAACATTATAGGGGTATATTCCCATTGTACATTACATTACTTCTTTTCATACTTAAAATAAATTATAAAAATTCATCATAATTTTTACGTACCTCATTTTAGGATTTAGAGTCAGCAAATTATTCTTCTTCATAAATATTCCTATAATTTCCATTAATTGAATATATTAAGGACACTTGTCGATAAAATTTTATTTTTCCTTTCATAACACTATCCCTTATCATTTCATAAGTAATGAGTGTACTATAATGTTCATCCAGAGATAGGGTTTCTTGATCTCTATATTTCAAGGATGGAACTTGAGCATCAAACATATCAGGAAGATTTCTCATGATCTTTCGAACAATAGTTAAATCATGTAGCTTCTCACCAATAAATTTATTTGTGCTAATAATATCATTTAACCTTGTCAATTATTCACAAATTAATTCGTTATCACCCACTTTGATATCTTCATACTTCTACCTCTATATTTATAACTTTTTGTTACTCAAAATTTTAGTGTATTCATAAATGTTTTTTAACTTATCCAAGATACATTTGGTAGTGAAAACTAACTTCTCTCTATGGAATTCACCTGGAGAATTTGATGATAGTAAATAATTGTTTTCTCTTCCATCATTATCCAGATAAATTTTATACAAAGATGTTTGTGTAAAATTATCATCAAAATGAGTAAATCCCTATGTACCATCTTCCAAAACATCATACCCAAGATACATAATATAATGAAACATCATAGGTTTAAAAATATTGTTATTCTTTCTTTTTAAAACTTGAATAAAATTACTAATCCCACAATTTACATTGTCCATAAAGAATTATATTCAATGTCCTCAATAATGAGTAAATTAATGGAACATTCCCAATGATACCACTTGAAAATGACCAACCAATATTGATGTATCACTTAGAGGTGGAGAATATAAATTAATTTTATGTATTTCATTTATGTTATCATTATTTTATAAAAACATTCACCTCCGTTTAAAAATTTATCAATTTTCTAAAAACAAAACATTCACACATTTATAGGAACACGTGTATTTATAAGGATCACTACTCAATAAGAGAATCTAGTTATTGGAATGGTTTGGAAACAATATAATAACATTAAATCCACAAGAAAACAATCATTTTGTGTTAATAAGATAAGAATTATATACCGTTACACTTGGGCTACACTATGATCAAAATAATAGTTTATGTTTTACTTATAGAACAAATGATTTAAAATATGTTTTGTAATAGGTTAATAAACCATTTCCAGTTGGTTACAAACAATTTCATTATGCTTCAGAACAACATCAAATTTTTTATATCTTCAAAGAAAATTCTTCACTTTCCTACAAAGTAGTAGGTAGAAACAACATTTCATTAGTTTTCTAAAAACACAGTCTGATGGATCATTATGATTCCCATCTATTATTTCATCTATATATAAAAAAATATGATATAATACTACCAAAATATTTCAGAACTAGTTATGTAATTCCCTAGAAAACTCAATTAGATTACTCAGTTTGATCCATTAAATTCTTCCTTCTTCTTCTTCTATCCGGAGAATAGACTCATAAAACCTTTATCTGGAAACATTTTATTCTATCTAAAACTTTAAATGATTTTAATATCTCTCTTCCTCATGTGAACAGTGCAATTTTCATTAAAAAGTAAAATGTACTTTCATCTATTTACAGGAGCCCAGAAAATAAATGGTTGGGAAACCGCTTTCACTTTCCTTCTCAACTAAATTTGCATAAACTCGAATTTGAAATCCATTTATTCTTAATCTTTCACTTTTTAGAAAATCTAAATTCATCATGATTCATATTGAAACATCTAAAATATTCTGAAATTATCATCAATCTTTGAACTTGTTAAAAATTATTCATTCCAATATCAATTTTCATTAAAATTTTCTTCATTCTGATAAATTATATATAAGAACGAAACCCCGAATTCCTTTCATCCATACCATCTTAAAACAAAATATTGACTTCTCATTTCAATGCTTTGTACCAACTACAACATTAAAAAAAGTATTCCATAAATTTGATTGCAACGTACCTAACCTTCAAAACCCCTTTGAAAAAACCATCCAAACAATTATCCTTTTATTTAATCATTTAAAAATACCTCAAACCTGTGATATTGCAACCAATGATGTCCAAAATCTGATGACTTATCATTATCATACTATATTTAGTTATGTTTTCTATGTTCCCTTTAATAGATTAACATCACTCTGTCTATGATAACTCTTGAACTAATTATAGAAAATAATTCTTCTGATCATAATCCAATAAAAAACACAATTCAAGTTCACATTTTAATGAAAACAGTTGAGTAAATTATTGATATTCATATGGATGATCAGTACCGTCACCTATAGCTTTCTTAATCATTCTTCCTCCAATATAATTTTTCATCTAAGGCCCCTTTGATACTAACACTTTATCTGATGAATCAGTGTTATAACTCCTTTGATGGATCGGTAGTGCACCGTGTCTGATGGATCGATATCAGTTGCGACATATTTGTTTTAGATACTTCATAACTCAATATCAATCCTAAGAATAAGTTCATTTAGTATATTAGATATTCTGAGGAATTGACCATTCTAAAGGATTTATAGATCACTACTACATCATAACATCTTAATTTACTAAATTCAAAATTCCCAGCATTTATAAAAAAATTGCATATATTGAGCCTCACACTGGTGAACTAGGAATGGAAGACTTTGACAACATAATTTATTCTTTTACAAACTCTATATTGGAATCATGACATCCTCATCATATTAAGTACATTATGATTGAAAATTAATCACATTAATATAATAGGAATGTTCAACAACTTTCCATACTTTTAAAACATTTTGTCCATCCAACCAAACCTCAATTTTATTGAAATTCCATTGAAAATACATAGAGAAAATTTCTCCCTTTCTTTCAGAAATATTGGATCACAAGTTTTAGTTAACTTATGATGTTGACAAATTTAAGAATACAACATCAACATCATATTTACTGATGAAATTTTCAAGATACATTTAAACATTTTGTCAACTTTTCACTCAGATTGGAAACATCATTGTAGTCACAATGTGACTCCAAAAAACATTCCACACAAAAACGTTCTCTAGAACTAAAAATCGCAGGCATTGGATTTTATTATCAAGAATTTTTCTAATCTTTTGAATTTCAACCATACTTCATTTGACCACCAAATATTATCATATTAATTAATTCTTCATAATGAAAAAACATAAAACAACCCACATAAACTTGTTTTAGCATCCAAAAAAACATCCGTCCATCTTTTTATCAATAGGTAGTTGTAATCCTTACACTAAAAAATTAGATTAGTTGTATTTACTAATATTGGGGATATATATAAATAGATAAAATATCCTAAATGATATATTCATATAGATAGATATCATCATTAACCAATGTAGATGGTTTGAGCTAATTAAGAAATATAACTGCTATTTCCGTTACCATTATGAGAAGGAAAATAAATTTGGAGATTACCTAAGTATAAAATATTCTACAACCATATCAATGAAGACTATTTTCAAGGATCAAATCATCTGATATATGAAAAAATATACATGGGGATCATAAATCATGTAAAAAACAAAACAATACACAAATTATTTAAAAACGATCAATTTTAGATAATATTAAGAAAGATCAATGGGAGGATATGAATGTAAAAAAATAATTTGGATGTAACAAGGAATGAAAATTCAAAAATTTAAACATTTATAAATAATGAGTTCTGAGATTTGTGACACAATAATATATTCCATCACATCCTAAGATAAAGAAAGATCGATTTTATTATCTTCATAGACCAACATTATCAATCCATCCAAGAAGCACATATATATATCTATATATACATATTCAAGATCGCCTATGATGATATCGAATTTTTTATATATAAAAAACTCTCCATGGTATTTCAACAATCAAGTGAAGAAATGAAAAAATTCCATGGTTATGATACAACCATTACTCATACCTACCTAGACATGGTAAAACATATCCATGGATTTTTTTTCATGGGTCTTATAATGTCATTCAAAAAAGATTATTACCTATGGGTTATAGTGGATAATATTACAAATAATAATAAAATTTTCTCTATTTTAAAGGAATTATCACTCAATATTGTTACATAGATATATAGTATAGAATTGACATGGATTCATAGAAACATTATAAATTCTATCTGATCAATATATGAGGGTCTTGTTAATGATATGAAAAATTATTCAACATTCCATGAACATAATTTTGAACTTTAGTAAAACCAGTCATACCTAGACCATTAACTAATTTGAAAGGAATATCTAGATATTTTATCATATTATGAGATCTTTCTTTAGAGACTTATAAGGAGGTACGGATCGAAATTTTCCTTTCCTTGAGTTTCATTAAAAATAATATTTTCCTCTTTAGCATTCAGATATAACCCAATAAAGCCATCTAGTGGAATATTTACAAACCTCAAATATGTTTTAATGATGTTAGAGAATGTAATCCATTGGCACCCAAATTTTTCAATGATATTGTAGATAATTTCAAATCCATTCAATAACTAATTAATGTATCATAGATTTAACAGAATAGATATTATGATAATCATCCATGAGACCTAAATATTTAGGTTGGTGATAACATGTTTCATTAAATTTTTCCATAGTAGGGAGTCATGAGGTTTTTGGGTACATCAAATCTTTGTCCCAGATACAATATCTCTATTACGTTCTTGATTTTATCTCATTTCTATCATATTGACTTAAACTCCCACCAAAATTAAATCATGTGCATGTTGTGTTCCATGTATATCTATTTGAGGAAGAATATATTGAATCCCTCGTACATTCTAAATCTAATGGTGTAATATTTTAAGAACTATTTCAATTATATAGAGGAGGTGTTGATGATATTGGACCATAGAGAAAAAAAATTATGCAACATGATAACTAACCTTATCGAAGTACTTTGGAGAAATCATAACTATGAACGGGAAAAAAGAGAACTTGGGAACCAGATTAAATAGAAGAAACCAAATATATTTTCATCATAATCTGTGAAATTAAATTTTGATAATAAAATATATAAATAGGGGAAGAATATAATTGCACAAAACATTATATATATGGAATTTTTATTTTCAATAAATAATTGTGTCATATTTAAAAATACACTACTGTATAAAAAAGGAACCAAATAATAATAACAAACCATAATTCATTTTACTAATTTATATAATTTTATTTAGAGGATTAAAATAACCAATAAAATTGAAAATCATACATTGGGTCACTAAACACACAAAAATATAAAAATATCAAATTTTAGATGATTTTGGTCTTCTAGAATAATCACACACAAGAAAAAAATAGTATATATGGAAAAAAACTATTAGTAATGTAATAAAAAAATTCAAAAATAAAGAATATAACTTTGAGATAAATTTAATTAAATTTTGAATGAATTGAATGTGAACGATTTATTGGAAGTGTTAATCCAATATGACCATTATAAATAGTAAAATAAAATTTAGGGGCATTCTGAAATAAAAATCTGATAAATATTATCATAATAAAATTAAAATAAGTGTTAAATATGATAAAACTAATATTTACACAATTAAACTACAATTTTATTTTACGAAAAAAAATTATTTTAAATTCATTAAAATAATTTATATTTATAAATTTAAAAATTTAAAAACAATTATTTTCATTAAATTTTTTGAAACAAAAATATTTATCTATATTTAATTAATAATGTAATTTTGTATAATTGTAATAAATCTTTCTAATGGTTATAAATATAATTATTTCATAAAAATTATCATTTCTCAATAAATAAGGATTTTATTTAATTTAAATGTCTCAACATTATAAATTTATTTTGATAAATTGGATTTCATTTTTATAACAAACCATAAAAATTAGGTTTGGGTGATTTCATCCATATCCATCATAAATAGTAAATAAAATAAAAGAATATTAAAATATTTTTTTTCAGAATTGTATTTATTCAGTGGTCTATATGAATGAAATATTGAGGTTTATAGAAGTTAGATGAATATTTTAATGTCCCAATTTTTTCCATATTATAAAAACCATAATAATTAATAGCATTTTTTGTGATAATTGGATGATAATATATTTTATTCTAATATTTTATTCGAAAACACCCCTCTCACCTATAAAAGCCTCACCCCTGCACCCATTTATCTTTACATTAAAAACGCCCTTAATTTCTCGAAGTCATCCAAAACTTCTATTAAACTATCTTATAAATGTTCTAAATTTGTTGGTCTCACCAAATATCCGACCAAATAAAGCTTAATGTATTGGGTAATGGAGCCACATCAAAGTGATATTGTATGTTTTCCCTTTTTTATCTCTTTCGAATTCATTACCTTATTTTAAACACAGGTTATTTATAACTATTATAGAAATTAATTTAATCATTTAATTAAGAAAAAAATTCTACTATAATACTAATTATCTCATCATATAATTTATATAATCTTTATTTATATTTTTTTTTATAAACTCATCCCATCATTGTCGGTTTTAACAGCCTATATGGGTGATGTTATAAAAAACTATTACCTCCATCATGGATAGTTATAAAAAACTATTTTATGGTTAAATTTGAACATAATAATAATATTTTATTTTTATTTATAATCTATATTTAGCAAATAACGATAAAATGAAATAAAAAAATATAATTTTCATAATGGTCGGTAAAACAACCTAAATGAATAAACCATTAAACGACAACATTTATACTCCATAAAGCAAGATTACATTAGAAACATTATGTATATCTAGAAGAAAATAAACTTATAAAATGATATTAGAATGAAATAATCATACTTTGGAATTTATGGAATCATTTGACAAGAAATTTTATCATTACCAATATATCGATTCAGACTTCGAACTATTAAACCAAAATCCTCGAGATAATTAACATGAATATAAATTCATAATAAAATGATGATAAAGATACAAAAAATACTGATAATAACTAAAACTTATATATTACAAAATAATGAATATTGTATTTAAGAAGCCTTATTTGAAAATTATGGTGGTAATGTGCATGTACCAAGAGAGTCGGGAATTATTGTAAGGGAACTCCCAAAA
This sequence comes from Viscum album, assembly GCA_963277665.1. Lineage (NCBI taxonomy): Eukaryota > Viridiplantae > Streptophyta > Magnoliopsida > Santalales > Viscaceae > Viscum > Viscum album. Next base: position 1,214,370,972 of record OY728130.1, read on the forward strand.
CACCCTCTTTTTAATTTTTATTATATTATCTCTCTCTTTAACTATACTTTTAATTATTCTATTCATCTTAAATTATTTTATATTCGGTATATATTTTATTTTTAGGTATATACCTTCTTTATTTCCCCTCTATTTGTTGTTTATATATATGTTTTTCAATATCCCTTCTTAATATTTTCATTAATGAAAAAACATCTACTGTGAACATTTCTATCCCTTAATGATTTTATAAAGTTAGTATTTTAATTTGCATTCACATCCATAATTTCTAAAAATATTAATTATTATTAAAAAATTATTCTGGTTCATTTATGGATTTAAATAAAACACTATGGGATTACATATTTTTAATGTACATTACGAATTTCATAAAACATTGTTAATGAGGATAATGTCAATACCTACTTCCCCACTCTTTTATAATTAATTTTTCTTCACATGAATTCCATATTAATAGATTAAAAATATTTATTAAATTGTGAACATCAAACAATTTTTAATCTATTCTTTTCTTGGAATTATTTTGGATATATCATTTCGTTATGATTTAAGAAAAGATTATGTACCCCATTTCATCTCACAGGTTTTGAAATGACAATGATTTTCGTATGATACCATTTAATTATGTGGAAAATATATTCATATATATATTATGATTTTATGGTTCTTTTTATAATTATATATCTTCCCAATGTATTGTTCAATGTTTCCATCCCACAAGATACCATGTATAATGGACAGGAAATAAGATCAGTACACTATGTTAAGATGTCTTGACACTTATGCTTATAATTTCCAATTTTAAGTAGTTTAAAAACACTAATGATTCAATAATAAAACAAAAAATTCTTTATTATTCTATTATAACATGTTATTATATGTTATCATTTTATTTTATGACATCATGTTATGAATCTTTACTCGTTTCTTATACTTCATTATAATTCTTATTCAGTTATCATGTTTTATAACTTTCCCTTTCTATTTTTGTATAACATAGTGGATCCTATGAAAAAATTTATGTCTAATGGGATTTCATAAAAATTTATATATATTTAAATAAAGAATTTCTTAAATTTTTAGTTTATGCATATTGTTTTTACTCTCTCAAATACACTAAATCTCTAGATTTTTAGCTTGTGATTTAATGTTTTTACGTTATAAATCAATTATTAATTTGTGTCTCAGAATCATATATTTATACTATCTATCATGTTAAATAATTTTTTATTATATAATAATTATATGATAATACATTCCAGAATATAGTAAAGCTGGTGGGAAATGGTATTGATATTTTTTTGTTTAATGGAGATCATGTCACCAACATTTGTTTCATGAGTAGAATTTATTCTCTTCTAGATGTCCCTATTTACATAAATTTATATATTAAAGTATTAATAATAATTTTAAATGTGATAAATAATCATGGGCTAGGATATTTTTTGAATGAATATCTTATTTTAAAAACATTGAGATATATCTGAAAATTATTTTGGAGGATATTTTAATGAAATTATGGATTGATATTCATGAATTTGGTACATATTATGTAAAATGTTGTGAAAATGAATGATATAATTTACAAAAATATTTTTAGAAGATATACAAAAGGTGTTTCTGATATGGTTTCATATCTTTTTACATATTATATGAAATAAGGTTAAATAAGGTTATGTTTATAATGATTTAGGTCAAGTGTGATATTATATAAATTGTGCACTAAAAGAGACATTATATTGTGGTGGTTGCAAAATTATGGTGGTTTATATCTATGTAAAAAATTCCATAGTCTAAGATACTATGTTGTGGTGAAAATTTCATGGAAATGCATTTTATATAGTAACATACGGGAAATAATATGTTTCATCACCAAATGACATAATCATTAATTATTTATCATTTGATGATGATTATGTGGTGTTTGAATTTCATAAATAATCTTTTAAATGTTGAGAAAATTGATAGATACTTTTATCAAATTCTTTATTGGTTTGAAACATGATGAATTTTTTTAAAAATTCTATTTATTATTTTCTATAAGTTTTGTGTTATTTAATTCCTATGTAAATTGGATAAATATTTATATAGGTTAGTTCGTTTTCATTTTTCTGAGACTCAAATTATGAATTACCAAGAATTTGAATCTATCTCTATCTATATAAATCTTTTTTTCTCCTTTAATATCATGTTTCTAGAATACTTTTTAACGAAGTTGATTCTTTTTGAACATCATATGATTCACCCATTTCATGGATACACTAAGAGGAAGGAGAACATTAGCTACTTATGTGTGTAAATTTTAAACTCATGTGGATGATTCAGATTTATGGATGGAATGTATGATATTATATTAATCATTATTTAGTTCAATATAATGTGTATATAATATTATACTATTATATGATTCTATTTATTATTTTTGTGATTTGTTTGGATAAGAGTAATACCCTTAAAACTCCATCATACATTCCATGCATGTTTGATCAATAAGAATAAAATATATCTCTTTAATGTATACGTATTTAGAGAATTCATGACATTGACTTGAATCATGATAGGGGGTTTTTCAGGGGGTGGTAAAATTTAAGTTCACATTTCAGGCCCATGTCTTGGCCCTATCACAGGATTTGAAATTAAAATACTCTATTGGATCTTTTTATCTAACATAATTATTTTCCAATTATGAAATTTCTTTTCGAAAAATTGTTGGTGTTTCAAATACCAATGTACCTATATATCCTTTTACTAAAAAACCCTACCCTTTCCTTCAATTCATAAAACTCCCATTGTGGAATGATGATCGTTGATCATGATTGATGGTGATTCAAGGGTGGTAAAATATTTAACCATAATTTTACCTTCATCCCTACCACCTATCCTGTTTTAACTCATGTAAATGATAAATATCATTTGATGTTTTCATGTCTAATGATTATGTGAAAATGTAAATTCTAGGTTTGAAGAGTACAGACTCTAGTGAATAGTGATGAGTTGGTCCATGGATGGTGATGGTTTGGGCAGATCTGTTTTTTGAAACATGAGTTTCCAATCATAAAACATGTGAAATAGGAATCACCCACTATTTATCACATTCCCAAAGCATATTTCATTTCTAAGACATTTTTAATATTAAATTTCCTTTAACATTTGACCAAATGCCATGTTGAATATGTTATGTGGCATGGGGTTTAATATGGTACACTCTTAGTCTATCTATCTGGAAACACACATCAAGTTTCATCCGCATTAATTATTTATAGTATAAGGCCTCATGAATTAGGTACATTAGAGCATATTTATAGTAATTCATTGGTCTTACATTCCTTGTACCTCCTTAATACATGTAATGTATTAGATTTCCATACTAGGGTTGATGAAAATTCATGACATGGATAATATCCAAGGACTACTTGTCATGTCCTCATTGTTACATGTTATTTAATTTTTTGAAATTTGAATTTTCAAAACATATTGTCTATTTTCAATTTCAACAGTTGGTTTTTTTTGAGATTTTTTTTGGATTAAACATAGGGTTGGTTAATCCCTTAGAAACAATGTAATTATAAGTCATGGGTCCCCTATATCATTAAAAAATTGATACTCCCACTTATTCTCAAGGCATGGGTCCTTTAGATTCAAGAATTTCACCAATACTCCTTTGGTCCCATCATGGTGTGGGTTCTCCATATAATTGATGTGGTTAATAATATTTTCTCTAATATAACATGCATCCTAATCTTTTTTATTTTGTTAGTCCATCATGTCCTTCAAAAAATATGTAATAAATTCTAAATTGATATTTATAGTCCTTAAATTGATAATTAAACCATGGTGAGGCATCAGTCCCCCACTATTGTGTTTTTATTATGATGTGGATTTTCTATAATTCTAAAAAGAATTTTTCTAACTAGAGTTGTTATGAGTGATTAATATTAATATAGTTAGGCCAGGAATATTTTTAAACATTTATTTCCATAGTTATTTATCTTTAATCATTTCTAGTTCTCTCTTGTATCACATCCCCCTTTGGAAATGGTTTATGGGATATATTATGTTGTGTTTTGACCTCCATATTTTAATAGCATTGAAATGGGTATGTTTATACTCAAACATGTATAATAATTCAACCTAATCTATTCATCTATTATGAAAATGATATGAACATTGGTTTTGATCATAAAAAACATAGTTCTCATAGAGATATATATTAATGGTTCCCAAATGTGAAAGTTATATCTTGTTCTTGTTTAGTGAACTAGTACATCAAGGATTTCACCTCATTTCTATTTTTTCAGTTTCATATTTTACTTTGGTTATTGGGATAGTGTATTTCCCTAATTTATTTTTTTTTATTTGTCACGTTGTCTGGATGATTATCACATGTTGTATGCATTTGGGTAATTTTCTTAGTTTTTCATGGTTTTATTTTTAGGTGGGGATATTCTTTATATGTAGGTTTTAAAGTCTATGGCCTCCCATAAATTAGTATTGTTTACCTGATTCTAGTCACCAAATTCAGGGATTGGGTCGGTACTATCATATTATTACCGACATAAGTATGATTATGTGGGTAAAGTCATGTCATATACTTCATGATACAATTAATTTTTCATCATAACTATTTTTCATTGATGGACCATATATAGGGATGATGGAAATTAATGGAGGACTAGTGTGTCGGTGCTTCACCATACACCCCAATTTATAGTTATTGTTTTTTTTAATGTTATTTGGGATAATTTATAATTATTTTGTTTTTTTATTTAATATACGTATAAAAAATAGTTTTCATTCATATATCATACATATACATTGTTAATTTTTAAATTTATTATGTGTTATTTCCTTGTTTTTATTTTTGATGAAATGAAAGAGTATATGCATATTTTGGGTTTTTTTTAATTTTATAATTTTAATAAGTACCCTATGTGTTAAATGGAGAATTTATTAGGTGTTTTTGAGAATAATTGGGGAATACTTTAATATTATCATTAAAGTGGGTTCTACTAATTTTAGATATATGGATCAGTAGAACTATATTTTTTTAAATCCTTAGCATGACAATGAGGTTATATTTGAATGAAAATACCCCCCCCCCCAATAATTGTAATTATAACTCTATACTATTTTTAAACCTCTTATTATTAATGGAACATGTCTAAGACATTATTATGACCTCATCCAAGGTATTTGTTCTGGTATCTGGGTCAATACATTAATCTTATTGAAAAGAAGTTCATTCAGATTTGTTAAAATATGTGGTACACTATTCTTATTTCATTGCAATAATGGATAGGGGTTCATAGAAAAAATATTGATTTTAAAAATAATTTCAATCCTATTTGTGATTAAACTATGATACAATTATTTTTCAACATTATAGTGGTCTAACAACAATAACACCTCTCATTTACTATATAGAACTATCGACTAGGTGACACAAGTTTTGTAATGGGTGTTCAAAGATGATAAACCTAATCTATATCAAAATATTTATTATATTTATCTATATTTATAAAAAATTATATATGATCATTTTTTATACACACCTATAAATTAAATTTTAAGTTATAAACATATTAAATATAAGTTTATTATAGTGATTTTATTCCATAAAGTGACCATGAGATTTTAAATATTCATTAAATATGGACTTGATTTTTGGGTATAAGGAAGATTATTTTTTAAAAACATTACATATATAGAGATATTAAAACATGTTACATATTAAAAACTCCAACACAATAAGATACATTGATCATTAGTTTATAATTTCATATATAATATAATATTTTTCGCATTATAAACTTTTTATTTATTAATTTTAATTTTAATTTAGATAATATAATTCAAGTATATCATAACATGATATTTATATGAAGAATATATATTATCTTACAATTTATCACATAGGGTATTCATTATTGTAGAAATATATTATTAAAAATAAATTATGAGATTTAAAATTTTCTTTAAATGAGTGGTTTATGGTTATCCATCCATATCTTCTCTCTCGTCATGAAAATATCGTAATATATTGAGAGATATTAAACATTTCAATTAATTTTATAATTGGTTTTATTAATATTCATTTTTAATTTATTATAGTATTTCCATTAAGAATGTCATTCCTCAAGTCACTTTATACCAAGAGGAAGTGTTAAATGCTTTGAAAAATCCCCATTAATAGAAGAACATTCAATCTATACACAATGATTTTAGATAGGTGTGTAAATTAGAAATTTTTGTGGTAATCATTTTATTCCATACATGGAGTTGGTATATAAGGGTGAAATTGAAATTTGAAGAATAAGATATAGGAAATAGAATATTATATGGAGAAGAAAATAAGTTCCATGGTTTATTCAATGTTTAGAAAGATTTAGTTGTAGCTATAGATTTGGCATCATTCTCTTTAACCCCAATGTTCAATTTTTGTGAATATACTGTGAGTAATATTTATATGATCCATTCATTCATGATTTGGCATATGTGATCATATATTATATTATTGATATCATACATCATTAGTAAATGTGGTAAAATTAACATAGGATGATGATATAATATATTTCACATCTGTCTTTTAATGTGGTGTTCTATACGTATGAGGTTTCTGCAATTATAAAAATGAAATAAATTTTATTTTGTGTCCGTATACATCTTCATTCTAGTAAAAACTCATGATTAAGTAATTTTTTTATCATTTGATTCCATTTTAACTAGAATTTCTTATTATATTTAATTTTTAAAAGGAATATTATAGCTCCAAATATTTATAATGATCTAGTCACAAAATAAATATATATATATATACCATTAGATAATTATTATCATCCATTCAAAGGGATTTATAAATTATTGATAATTAATTTTTTGAAATTTGTTATTTTTTTATGATTAATCACACGGTTGGAAGTGATTATATAGTAAATTTATTTTAGAGGGAAGTTATAGTATTGGTGATTGGTGAGATTCTAGGTATTGAATATTTATTGAAATTTTATATATATAAAATTTTACATAGTGATATGATTTTGTTATAGTATTTGATTTATAATTTATTAACATAATTTATTAATTATGTATTATCACAAAATTCCCATCGAAAATCGCATGATTTCCATTTATGGTTTTTTATCATTTGTTTATTAAATCATATGTAAACCTGTTAATCTTGACTAAATGTATGAATATATTTTAGAGGTATATGAGGTATAAAATAAAAATTTATTGATACATACATATTATGAATGGTATGGAAATATACTTTAGGAAAAATACATTTCTATTTTGAAAATTTCATTGATGATTTTTTTATTCCATGTATATTTTGATATTTTCTATTTTTTATCAAAGTGAAAATATTTTTCATTGGTTGCGAACTATAAGACATACCATGTGTGTTCATGTTAAAGAACTAGATGGTGGGAGATTATTATTATTTCATTATTTTGAAAAAAATATATATTTTTGTTGATTGTTTTTTAATATAAAAAATCAATAGTTCATAGGATTCCACCACAAAAAGGATCATTATTGTAACGACCCAATGTTTTTCAATGTAAATTACGTTCTTAGAAATATGTTATAAAATCATATGAAAACACAACATAATTAACTACTAAGTTCTAAGTGACCTTTAAACATAATTTTTTTCACTTATGTGTTTGGAATTTTGAAAATCTAACATAGACGGTTGTGTTCATGATTATTTTTGGAGTCTAATAAAACAAAAACATTGGTGAATAGTGACCGACCCTTTTGAATAGTATCATACCCTTATGAATAGTGATATACCATAATGAATATTAACCTTACCTATGATATTATAAAAATAATATTCAAGTGAAAGTATGATGTACATATATTTTGGAAAAAGTAAATGAATGTTTTAAAACATGTTTTTAATTAGATATTACGATTTTAATTAAATATTAAATTAATCATATTTAGAAAATTATTTTTGAAAAATTGAATTCATTTTTGTATTCTAGATGTTAAATAATGGTTGGGGTAAAGTTTTGGGATTTTTCTGAAATACATTATTTTCTACTGAATAGTAAAATACCGTAATTTACAAAAATAGGCTAAATGAAGTAATTATAGAGCCATGTGTGATTTTATGCTGTTATAATCCCACTTGGTTCGGGATCACATGATAAAATTACTATTATTTGTCATTCAAGACTCAAAATTCCTTGTCCGGAGAGAAATTGATAAACTAATTAATTTTATATTAAGGAAACCCCTCTCCCCTCCACTATAAAAACCACCCTTCACACCCTCATTTTCTCACACCTCTCAAGCTCCAAGCCTTCTCTAAACACTACCCAATAATATTACCTAAATCCTCTCCCACATTAATGATCTTTTGGTCTCGTCAAAAGACCAATCCTATTTTCCTTAAGGAGAAACTCAAGAGAAGGATTTAAGAGGTAATTTCTCTCACTCTTCTCCTTTAATTTCCTTTCATGTTCAAGTTCATTTCTTGATCTCTCCCCACATATCTTCATCAAAATGGTATTTTAACTATATTATTATACATATACTATAATCTTATGATTCAAATAGGATATTATATCATCCAACCCACTTTCACGATTCCTTTTATTTTATTAAGGGGAATGTGGTTCGTGAGGTGCTAATTTATCACCTTCAAGAATGACAATATTTCTTCTTCAATTTCAACCTTATGATCTTGCCATGAAACCATTTTTATTGTTTAAAAATAATAATTTGTATTTATTATCTCCTATTTAATTTTCTGGAAATAACTTATATCCATATTACTAAGTGATAAATTAAAACAAGTTCGCTCTGATTGAAAAACCGCCCAAATTAACCCAAATAATCATCATTTTATTCTTATATAATGATTCATCTACATGGATATAATATGATTCATATAATATCATTAAATATCATGTAATATAATTAATAACATGTAATATTAGTTTTAAATACTTACACATGTTCTACCCGAACTTCAATTTAAGAATACTAGTGAACCACTCAAGATAACCATAAAACCAAACATTCCCGAATAATGTTTTTAAACTCTATAACTCATCCAAAGGCACATAATTTCAATTAATGGAACCATAATGAACCATATTAATATAAACAAGGTTCTGGATTTCTAATTATTGAATATAATTTCATTATATAGTACATTAAAAAGAAGGAAGCATTCAGATACAAGGTAAGAGAAAATTCTCGAACCCAACTTCCATCCTTCAGGTTCTCCCTAATTCACTCCATTTTTTTATATGGTTACTTATTGATGATAATTTTTTCATCATTTTATTTTCTATTCTAGGATATACATGTTTTTCACCAGTTTTAATGTCAAACAAAAATGTTTTTCAAAGGAACTCTTCTTTTAATAACATAACTTTTACTTCTCTCTCAAAGTGGACGGTTCATGAAACATGTATGTTATTCCATATTTCTTTTTGGAAACCAAAGGTTATGAATGTGTTAATATGATATGTAACCCATTCATTTCCATGGGTTTTTATGTTCACTTTTGATATATGTTCCTTGTTTCAATCATGATAATGATAATGGTATGATGTGACGGGTGCACCCGAAATTATACAGCGCTCTAATGCATTGGGTAAAGTGATGAATATCATCAGTAAATGTGGAATTATGTGTGAAAAAGATTATATCTAGGTTCACAAGTATGTGTGGAATTTAACCACTAATACATTATGTTTAATTTTTATGCATTTCCACATTTCAAGTCTTATATTTATGTTTCCTCTCATGTCTATGATCTTTTTCCCATATTATTAGTATACTCACCCTATGCTATATTGTTCTAATCTACCCTCTTACTGGGCTTATAGCTCACCAATTTTAATTTATATCCTCAGGTGGCTACTTGTATTGAGGACAGGACAAGTTCTAATAAGAAGCTACAGAAAAAGAAATTAAATAAATTTTTATTCTTGATGTTGTAATTGTTATGTATGGTCCTAGTTTTCCCAAGACACTAAACCTATGGATCCTCTATGTGTAATATTATTATTTAGTTTTTATTTAAAATGTTTAAATTGTAATGTAAGAAAATTTTGGGACTCTATAGTTGGTATCAGAGGAAAGGTTCAGTTAATTTTGGAATTAGGATTAGTGAATTCTAGAGAAAACCTCTATCATGAGATTATGTACAATTATGCACACAAGAATATTTAAATAAGGATCCCATATGTTATGATTTTTGAATAAATTGTTCAAGTGAATAAGTTATGTATTCCTAAATTGTTTACATAGGTTTTGTTTTAACATTTTATATTTTAGAAAATTATGGGAACCAGGAGAAATTAGGCCAAAAACTCTTGAAAGGGCCAATGCAATGATTGCCCAAACGACATCCCAAATGATTTGGGAGGTGGAGTTCAAAACATATAAGCGATGCTTACCCAATAATATCATGTTATAAACAATAAACATAACAATGGGGAACTCCATCCTTTTCCAAAGAGGGTGAAACTGGTTATCGAATGTTTTATGCAGCAATGACCACCGACATTTAATGCATCTTCTTATCCACTAGCTGCAGAACAGTGGGTCAACTCCATGGAGAAGATATTTTTTGTTCTTCATTGTTCTGATATGGAGAAGGTGACCATAGTTGTTTATCGTCGATATAGAGAAGCTCATAAATGGTGGGATTTAATTAAGAACACCAATCCAAGGGAGGAAATTGAAGAGATGGAATGGTAAGACTTTAAGATAATTTTTCTTAACAATTATTTCCCAATAACTCCTCACAAGAAGATGGAGAGATAATTCATAGAGCTCAAGAAAAAAAGAAGGATTATCTATCACATCCAACAAAGCGAATTTCACAAGGATTGCAAGGTACGCTTCCGTTTTTGTTATCAACAATGAGAGAAAAATTGATAGATTCTTTAGTGGATTAAAACGACACCTTCGAAAGGCTCTTGTAATTCGAGACTTTGGGATTTATGAAGAAGTTGTTCTATGTTCCTTCAATGTGGAGATGGTGTTTGGAGAATGGTCCCACCACTATGGTGATAAGAAATGAAATATGGAGTTTCAAGCCGGTGGATCTAATGATAAAGGTGGGAAGAAAACTCAACAACCCACATGCCAAAAATATGTGATGTTGTTCCATGGGAACTACCTAAAAGGGACGGGGAAATGCTTCATGTGTGGGAAAGAAGGACACCATGCTCATGAGTGTTGAAAATACACAAAAAGAAAGGGGAATGTAGCCGACGAAAGGAGAGAACCACTCATGGTACAATGCTACAACTGTAGGGAGCTAGGGAACTATACAAACCAGTGCACTAAACCTAAAGTTCTCGAGGGTAATCAGCGTCAGCAACCACCGAAGCCAAAGGAACAAGGGAAGGCTTATGACATCACTACTGTATAAGTGGTGCAAGATAATGAATTCATACAAGGTACACTTCCTATTCTCTCAAGAATGGAAAATGTCTTATTTGATTTCGGTTCTATGCATTCATTGCTATCTTGCATGTTTTCATGAACTATAGAATTGAAGCCCTGAAACCTTGTAGTAGAGAGATCTATAAAAACACCAAGTGGTGAAATCATTGCAACCCAATTGTTTGACTCCTCTCATGATGGAATATGTGGGAAGATTCTTCCAGGAAATCTTGTAATACTTCCTTTTGTGGAATTCATCGCTATAATGGGAATGGATTGTCTCTTGTTATATAGAGCACATATCAGCTATTAGAAAAGGAAATATCTTTTGATATTCCAAACCATCACATGATCCTATAGAAATCAAAGAAAGATCATTAATCTCCTTTGAAAAAAATCCTTCAATGGTGTGAGTGTTTATTCCTTATGAAGATGCATACGTCACCCAAATGGTTGAGTCAAAGGAAAGTGCCAACCTTGAGGAAATTCCCATTTTGATGGAATACAACAATGTATTTCCCGAAGAGTTACCCAGAATTCCCCTAGATCGTGAGGTAGAGATCTCAATTGAACTCATACACGGAGCAACTCCTATCTCAAAGTGTCCCTATAGGATGGCTCCTATCGAACTGGAATAGTTAAAGAAGCAGCTGCAAGAGCATCTGGACAAAGGGTTCATATGCCCTAGTGCATCACATTAGGGTGCACTAGTGCACTTTGTGAAGAAGAAGGATGGAACAATGCGGCTGTGTATCGATTATCAGGAACTCAAAAATATCACCATAAAGAACAGGTATCCTCTCCCAAGGATTGATGACTTGTTCAAATAGTGAAGAGGAGCTCAATACGTCTTAATGGTGGATCTTCGTTTTGGATATCATCAGGTAAAGGGGAAGAAGGAAGATATTCATAATACTTCCTTCTGAAAAAGGTATGGGCACTATGAGTTTTTAGTGATTCCCTTCGGACTTACTAATGCCCCTTCAATATTCATGGATTTGATGAATAGAGTCTTCAGACATTACCTCAAAATATTTGTGGTAGAGTTTATCGATGATATTCTCATCTACTTTAAGAGCAAGGAGGAACATAAAGAACATCTAAGACTTATGTTGGTGACATTGAAAAATGAGAAGTTGTATGCCAAATTCAGTAAGTATGACATTTAGATGAACCAAGTCACATTCTTGGAACATGTGATAATAAGTGAGGGAATTTCTGTGGATCCTTCAAAAACAAAGGCGATTGAGGAATATCCCAGGACCTATAGTGTCATAGAAATTTGTAGTTTTCTTGGATTAGTTGGGTACTACCGACGTTTTTTGAGAAACATCTCATGATTTTCAAGCCCGCTAACTAAAATAACAAGTAAAGGGTTAAAGTATTTCTAGATGGAAGAATATGAGGGAAGATTCAAGGAGATAAAGAGAAGGCTGATCACAGCACATGTACTCACACTACCAAAAAGTGGAGAATTTTTTGTGATATATAGTGATGCTTAAAAAAAGGATTGGGTTGCATACTCATGAAAAATAAAAATGTGATAGCCTACGCCTCATGACAGTTGAATATCCATGTGCAGAACTACCCGACACATGATGTAGAAGTGGAAGCTGTGATTTTTACCTTGAAAATCTGGCGACACTACCTTTATGTTGAAAAGTGTGACATTTACACCGACCACAAGATCCTAAAGTAAATTTTCACACAAAAGGAGCTCAAAATGTATAAAAGGAGATGGTTAGAGATAATCAAGGATTACGATTGATCTATTCACTATCATCATGGAAAGGACAACAAGGTAGTTGATGCTCTAAGCAGAAAAGAACCTGCTACTCTATCCATACTACGGATTGGTAAAGACCCTATCTTTCGAGATTTGCAAAGAATGGATTTGTAAATCATAAGGCATGGGGATACATCCTAACTTTCCCAAATGATTTCATAACCATCCATCCAGGAGAGGATTTAGGAATCACAAAGGGATGATGTGGAGTTACAAAAGAGGGGGAATGCAGTAAAGGAAGGGAAGATGCCCGAGTTACATATCGATGATGATGGTGTCATGTGGTTTGGAATGCGGCTTTGTGGGCCTTCATCACCTTGGTTGAATAAGGAGATATTGGATAATGCACATAGATCAATATTCTTTATCCACCCTGGGAGTACCAAGATGTACCGTGATCTCCGAGAACACTTCTGGAGGGATAACATGAAGAAGGAGAATTCAGAATATATATCAAGGTTCATGGTATTTCAGCAAGTTAACGTTGAGAGAAAAAAGTCCAAAGGTATGATGCATACATTTCCGATACCCATGTGGAAAGAGGAAAGTGTTAGCATGGACTTTGTCACGGGTCTCCCAAAGACGTCAAAGGGAAATAATGCGATATGGGTTGTGGTTGACCGACTCACCAAGACTTCCCATTTTGTCGCAATTCGGGAAGATCTATCGCTTGATCAACTTGAAAATATATATGTGAAGGACATGGTGAGACTTCACCATGTTCCACTCTCAATGTTCTCTGACCGTGATCCAAGGTTTACATCTAACTTTTGGAGAATCCTTCAACATTCTTTGTGTACTGAATTAAATTTTAGCATGGACTATCACCCCCAAAATGATGTCCAGTCTGAAAGAACTATTTCGATTCTTGAATATATCCTAAGAGCATGCTCTCTAGAATTCAAAGGTGGATGGGATCAACATCTTCCATTGGTTGAGTAATCATACAACAATAGCTTCCACTCGAGTATTCAGATGACTCCATATGAAGCTCTGTATGGAAAGTGATGTAGAACTCCAACCTGTTCAGATGAAGTTGGAGAAAAACGCTACTTGGACCTGATCTTATTCAAGAGATGATAGAGAAGGTTAAAGTCATCCTGAAACACATCAAAGTTGCTCAATGTAATAAAAAGAGAAATGATGACAACCGTCGAAGGGACATAGAGTTCGAAGTTGGAGATAAATTATTCCTTCAAATATCTCCATGGAACAGAGTCATGCAGTTCGGGAAGAAAGGGAAGCCAATCCCAAGGTATATTGGCCCCTTTGAGATCCTTGACTGCATAGGATCCGTGGCCTATAATCTTGCACTTCCACCAAATAGGTATTAACTTCATGATGTGTTTCATGTATCACTACTGAGGAATTACATACCTGACCCCTCACATGTACTAAACTCAAATGTGGTGTAGCTGGAAGATGATCTCTCCTACGAAGAGCAGCCAGAAAAGATTCTGGATCAGAGAGATAAGGAACTACGCAACAAGAAAACCCATATTTTAAAAGTGTTTTGGAGGATCCAAATGTTTGAGGATTCCACATGGGAACAAGAAGAGGCAATGAAGGATAAACACCCTCACCTGTTTGTGTAAAGTGAAATTTTGGGGGTGAAATTTCTTATGGGGGGAAGAATGTAACGACCCAATTTTTCAACGAAAATTATCTTATTATAATTATGTCATAAAATCACATGAAAACACAACATAATTAACTACTAAGTGATAAGTTACCTTTAAACATAAGTTATTCATTTCTGTGTTTGGAATTTTGAAAATCTGACATACACGGTTGTGTTCAAGATGATTTTTGGAGTCTAATAAAACAAAAATAATTTTTGGTGAATAGTAACATAACCATATGAATACTAAAAAACCCTTATAAATAGTGATATTACATAATGAATAGTAACCTTACTTATTAAAGTATTAAAATAATATACAAGTGAAAGTAGGATGTACCTATATTATAGAATAAGTAAATGAATGTTTCAAAACTGGATTTTTAATAAGAAATTATGATTGTAATTAAATATTAAATTAATCATATTTTGAAAATTATTTTTGAAAAATTAACTTCATTTTTTTATTCTAAAAAATTAAAAATGGTTGGGGTATATATTTCAGGTTTTTCTGAAATACTTGATTTTTTTTATGAATAGTGAAATACCATAATTTACAAAAAAAAATAAGCTAAATAAGTTTAATTATAGAGTCATGTGTGATGTTTTGATGATGTAAGACCACTTGGTTCGGGATAACATTACAAAATTACTATTATTGGTCATTCAAGACACACTATTTCTTAACTTAGGGGAAATTAATAAACTGATGAATTTTATATTAATGAAACCCCTCTCTCCTCCACTATAAAAACCACCCATCACACCCTCATTTCCTCACACCTATCAAGCTCCAAGCCTTCTCTAAACTCTGCCCAAACAACTTCCCTAGCCCCTCTCCCATATTCAAGAGCTTCTGGCCTCATCAAAAGATCAACAATATCTTCCTTAAGAAGAATCTCATGACGAGGATTTAAGAGGTAATTTCTCTCCCTCTTCTCCTTTAATTTCCTTTCATGTTCAAGTTCATTTATTGATCTCTCCCCACCTATCATCATCTAAATGGTATATTAACAATATTATTATACAAATATTGTAATTTTATGATGAAAATGGGATATTATACCATCCAATACACTTTCCCTTTACCTTTTATTTTATTAAGGAGAACGTGGTTCGTGAGGTGTTAATTTATAACCTTCAAGAACGACAAGTTTTCTTCCTACATTTCTACCTTCGGATCTGGTCATCAAACCCTTTTTATGGTTGAAAAATAATATTTTATATGTATTATATCCTATTTTTATGTTATGGAAATAACTTATGGCCATGTTACTAAGTGATAAATTAAAACAAGTTTGTTGTGATTGAAAAACCGCCCAAATTAACCCAAATAATCATCATTTAATTCTTATCCAATGATTCATAAACATTGATATAATATGATTAATTATAAGATAATTCAATATCATGTAATATCATTAACAACATGTAATATCAGTTCTAGACACTAACCCATTTTCTACCCGAACATCAACTTAAGAATACAAGTGAACCACTCAAGAAAACCATAAAAACTAACATTCCCGAATAATATTTTAAACTCTATAACTCATCCAAAGGCATATAAAAACACTTAATGAAACCATAATGAACCATTTTAATGTACAGTAGGTTCTGGATATCTAATTAATGAATATAATTTCAATATACAGGACTTTAAAGAGAAGGAAGCATTCGAATACAAGGTAAGAGGAAATTCTCGAACCCAACTTCCATCCTTCGGGTTCTCCCTCTTTCACTCCTTTTTTTGATATGGTTACTCCTTGAATATAAATTGTTCATAATTTTCTTTCCTTTTATAGTATATACATGTTTTTCACTTGTTTTTATGTCAATCAAAAACGCTTTTCAAAGGAACTCTTCTTTTAAGAACATTCCTTTTACTTCTCTCTCAAAGTTGATGGTTCTTGAAACATGTATGTTATTCCCACTTTCTTTTGGGAACCCAAAGGCTAAAAATGTGTTATTTTGAGATGTAACCCAATCCTTTACATGGATTTTTATGTTCACTTTTGATATATGTTCCATGTGGCAAGCATGACAATGATAATATTATGATGTGACGGTTGCGCCCAGAATTATACAATGCTCCAATGCATTGGGTAAAGTGAGAAAACTCATGAGTTAATGTGAAATGATGTGTGAAAAATATACTAGCTTGGTTTACAAGTATGTTTGGTATTTAAAAACTAATACATGATTTTGCATTTTTATGCATTGCCACATTTCAAGTCTTATTTTTATGCTTCCTCTCATCTTCATGATCTTTTTCCCATGTTATTAGTATGCTTACCCCATGCTATATTATTCTTATCTATCCTCTTACTGTGCTTCTAGATCACCCCTATTGATGTATATCCTCTGGTGGATACATTTACTAAAGAGAGGAAATGTTCGAATAAGAATCTATGGAATAAGAAATTAAATTAATGTTTGTGCGTGATGTTTTAATTGTTATGTATGGTCCAAGTTTTCCCAAGACACTAATCCTTTGGATCATATATTTGTAATACTATTATGTTGTTTATCATTAACATGATGTAATATTAATGTAAGAAAATGTTGTGTCACTATAATTATAGTCAATGAAAATATATATATATATATATATATATGAGCATAAATTTTTCTTCTTCACAAAATCATTCTATACATTAAGTATCCATTTTATATTATATTTTTTAATTATTACATTTTTTAAAATTATAGCTCAATACCCAAGCCATGAAAAAATATTATAGTTACATTTTTTATTTATATAATATATAATCACAACATGAACCATAATATATTGTTAGACAAATAAAATATCAAAATATATTTCCATTTATATACCATTATTCTAGTGAAATTGTATGTTTCATTCTTTACAGGTGCAATTTTTTTATAAACATCATCTTACTAATCTCATTAGATAAAATATTTCATAGTATAAACTAATTATATTCATAATTTATAAGAATTATACTGTTATGTTTTAATAATATTTTTAATTTGTTTTTAGAAAGTTGTTTAATATTTTTCAATTTTTTTCAAAAATTATTTTGATTTGAAATAATATTTTTATTCGAAATATTTTAATGTTATTTTTTTATTGTAGTTTTATCTTTTCATTGATGCTTTATTTAAAATAAGAAAATTTTATTTTTTACAAAAATAATAAAACATTAATTTTTATAGATGTTTATTAAATAATTTACCTAGAAAACATTATCTCAAAATAGTTATTTTTATAACTAGAATAAAATATGTTTTATCGTGATTATTATTGTTTAAAAATCATGTAAAATTATTTAATAATTCCCCAATTCATATATAAACATTTTTACTGATATATAAGTTATTTTAAATAAATTAATTTAATTTTTTTCCCTTATGATTACCATATCTATTTTAATTAAAGCTAATGATTTGAACTAATTTTTAGTTAATTTTTTATATATATTATTAAAAATTTATTTTTAGGGTCACCAAAAATAACATCACTAATGAATTGGAATGAAATGTAAAAAAAATATGAAAATATTTCAAGAGTAATCACTTATTATCACATGGTTGTATACATATGTAATTAAAGTAACAAAATTCAAATGAAGTGGAAATATATCATCTTAGTGTGTGTTTTATGGATATTAAAATGGTGGGTTTGTGGGTATTGAATAATTAATTACTAAAATAAATTTAAAATATCTCATAACCTATTTTTTATAATTTAAAATATTGAAATTCATAAAATATATTTTTATATATGTAATGACTCCATTTTTATTAATACAAATATTCAAACAAAAATATAGACATTATAATTTTTTTAAAAAAATTGTCAATCTATAATATTTTACAAACCATATACTTTTTATTAAAAAAATAAATGATAAATATACATCTAATATTTTTCAATAGTTATTTTTGAAGTGTTTTTTGTACCATGAAATGGATGTATGGGTAAATATCTTAATATTTTAAAGGAAATATCATCTCCATCTTGGTCAATAACTAATCCTTTAGTTTAGGGTCAAATAGTTCTCCTGAGATTTGTTTTGTCTTTAACTGTGCAATTATAATTGGAGTTCAAAAATCAAAATATGTTTCCCTAATCTCAAAATTTTGAAATGTTAGGCCAATATGATTTTTCAGATATTTCACCCAATTCCAACCTCATTATCAATAGAATATCTCCCATTATTATGCTAATTCATCATCAATGATAGACAAATACATATCCTAGTAGTCCTTATTTGGGTGATGAGAATTGTAAACATCATGAAACATTGATAAATAATGTTATTTATGAAGATCCTTTTTTATTATTGAATCGATTTCTTTATATTGTATAATCATAAAAAGAAAAAGATGAATTTTGAAAACACATAAGACACACCACAAAAGTATTGTTTCATAAGAAAAATATTAAATGTTGGTTTTCTCTATGTGTATTTTAGTGAAACCAATAACCAAAAAACTGTGTGTTTGTAGCACCCCTGGTTTGAGGTATGTAGATTTTTATGCCTTTTTATGTGTAAAAATTCTAGGGATGATTTAGGAAGATGTTGGGTGAGTTTTCAATGATTTTGAATAAGTTTAGAGCCATTTCTAAGGGCACGCAATTAGAGGAAACCAATCTGGTTATCCCGAAAAAGTGCATGGGGAGACAGTAGGCTTCGTACGAACTACACACAGTTTTCCAAACTGTGTGAGGAAAACATGTGGAACCCTTCTCTCGAGGTAGTGGCATGTGCACATTTAGCAGACGATCCTCCAAACCGTACAACCTAACCGTGCGGCCACATAATGATGCAGTTTTTAAATCTAGGCTTCCTCGGGCTTAACCTATTTCACTTCAAATCTCCTCCCACTCAAGGCTCACATAGTATTTTGGGTTCTTAAAGGTTTTTGCTTCTCTTCCATGCATTTTTGAAGAAAATTAAAGTGGTTTCAATGTTTTTTTATGGAGGTTTCTCTTAGGTAAGTCTCTTCTCTTGTTTTCCCTTTTGTTTCCTCTAAATCAACTCTTATTCAATTATTGGTTTTATAGATATACATTTATTGTATGTATATCGTGGGTTTTGATTTCATGGGGTCTTGATTTTATGTATTTTGGATGTTAGGGATAAGGATCTAGAATGGTTTCAGTGGTTTATTCTCTGTATTTTGGGTGTGGTGGCATGTGGGTTGATTTCAATGGAACGCTAAAGGTATTTGGATTCTCTATCAACTCATCTATGTAAGAAATAGTTGTTTTTATTACAATTAATTTTTCTGGGTTGAAATTAATTGTTATTTTTAAGTGGGGGATTTTTTGAAAATCCCTTTGGTCATGTTTTGTGGATTTTTTGGGGAAAGCGAAATTACGGTTGAATGTTCTTATTGTTAAATTTGAAAATGTATATTTTAAATTATTTTTCTTGGTTTAGGTAAAGAAAATGGTTTATGTAAATGATTTTCATTAAAAAGGTTGTTTTATTGAATCTGGTTTTTTGTCATAGAAATGGTTTAAGGGATGGTTTTAATAAATGGGTGACTTATTGAAGTGGTTTGTCATGTTATGGAAATTGTTATTTGCATGTTGTTGTTGATTTGGTGGGTTATATGTTTGGTTGTGGCTGGTTGAAATGAGATTTGAATGTTGGAGGGTAGTCTCACTATAAAATGGGATGGATAGTGGTCGAAAGAACCACCATATTGAATAGTGGTCATGGGGCACTGCTAGTTGAGAATGGGGTGAACGAGATGGAAGGAAGTCCCACCGAAATGGTTGGTTTATTGTGTGCAGCTTTACAAAGATGCAATTTTTTGTGCTGATGTGTGATGGGGATATGGTTTATGGCATGGTTAGGGCTTTCTCTTGTGTGGTATATCTTGATAAGGGTGTGTTTGACTGGAGGAAATGGTTTCATTATTTAATGTTTTATATAAAATGTTTTATATAATTTTATAATGGTTTCATCCTAGTGACATGTGTAGGGAATTCATTTGGGGGAATCCTACAGTGTATTAGTACTCACCCCCTGCTTTGGAGATTTTGTGCTTTTGTAGATGTTGTATTACAGGACACATGTAAAGGTAAAGCATCTAAAATGCTAGTGACTCATGGTGATTCTTGGATATGTGTTAGTTCTTTAATCATGTTTATTAGTGTGGATCTATGGAGTGTTTCATGGTTTATTTTGGGGACTCTTGTCTAGTATTCCACATTGTACTATGATATTGTTTTTGGGTTTTATTTTGGATTAGTTGATTGTATTTCGGTAATGTATGAGAATGGTTTATTTTTTGACATGCATCGTATAGTTGTGGATTGTTTGTTTGGTTAGCTTTGTCTTATGGGAAATTCATTCCCCAATTTATTCTCGAAACCCATGGAATTTTTTTCTATCCTTTAGTTCATTTGGAATGTCACTTAAGGACAAGTAAAATTCCTCCACCCTCTTAATCCAATGAGATGGGGCAGGATGATACAAGTTGTATCAGTTTTTTTGGTCCTTGGATTTCAAGTGAGGGTAGTTATTTGATCGTTGATATTGATCGTTGGTCTTGGGGTTGACATTCATTCCTGGTATATTAATTTAGTTAGGATAGTTGCAAGGAATATGATTGTCATAACATTGAATTTAAGGAATAAAAGGTCATAGATATTCCATTTATGTTGAACTTCTAGTTACCAAGGAGTTTGGATCATAAGATTTTGGAGACACTTATAGGCATTGGATATCTCATTGTTGTGGGTGTAGCCAATGAGATGATCATGACATGAATGGTAGAAATTAATTCCCACTAGGATACATATTTCATTGGGGAATAATGAATTATGGTGTGATTTGAATGTGTGGATTTTATAAATTATTAATTAGGTTTCAAAAAAGAAGGATTTGAAACCTGGAAAATGGTGGTATTTTGAAAATGGGTTGATTTTCAAAACATGGTGGATTTTTCAAAATAGTGCAGTATGGGAAATGTGAACTTGTGGAAATCCTAGTTGTGATAGTTGTTATGTGATTAAATTTAAAAACTGTATACCATTTCTTATTAGGGGAGAGAGACTTATTGTTGTTTTTTAATGATAGAATTGACACTAGGTTGGCATCATAAAGACCAACAAGATGAGGCTACTGAAAATGCGGTTGCACATGAGCCCCAAGTGAATCAAGAACTAGTGAAGAGTATAGTGAAAGATTTCCAAGTAGTAGGAAGTGAAAATAAAGTGTATGAACCATGGAAATTGAATTAAGAGGTTTAGTTTTAATGACGGAATCCACCCATCATTAGGTATGATTCAGAGCTAGAGAGGGCTAAATCATGGTTGAGTAGAATCAATCAGATATTTGACTTTTTTGGACCACTATCATATCTGAAAGTGAAACTAGCCACCTATATATTGGATTTTCTTTCCCTTCAGTGATGGGAGCTAGTGGTCCTAGTTGGGATGGACCAAAGTGTGATATGAGAGGGGATTGAGGAATTGTTTAATAAAAAATTCTACCCTCATACCTTCTGAATTCAGAGTATAACATATTTCTTCACATTGAAGCAGTGGAACATGATGATAATAGAATTGGAAGCTATGTTTATGAATTTAGTGTCTTTTCCACCTGAGGTGGTGTGTAGTACATCATTGAAGGCACAAATTTTTTAAGTTGGGTTGAACTAGGAAATTCATTCCAAGATAGTGGTGCTATTTATATATAAATACACGGAAATGGTGAACCGAGCTATAGTGGATGAGCGGGATCTTGTGGGGGCTATAGGCAGGTGGTATGTTGGTACCCACATGGAATAATGGTAAATCTAACTCTTGGATCAAGTTGAAGAGGGACACTTATTTCCATGGATGAGGAATGGTTCAGAATTCCACGACAGGATTGGTGAAACTTCCTCCAAAGCCTTAGAGTAGGACGAGATGTTTTTAGTGTGGTTCTATGAGCCACATCAAGTGGGATTGTATAGAAAAACCTCGATCATGGCTTAATTTAATGCATATGGGGAATTTTTATAGTTATTGTTGGAATTCTCCGAGATCGGGTGTCTGTGACACTCCTTCGGGGTCTTAGGGATCTTATTCCTCAACGGGACGAGGGCAGTAGCATACCCCTCAGTAATAGAGTGAAATGGGTCATGGTGATTCTCTAAATACCATGACACCTCAGTAGGGTAATAAGGAGAAATCTGTGGCATGTAAGTAGTTGTTTGGAGCTGAGCAGGTGGTGATGGAAGATCAGTCAGGACCATCCACTATGCGAGATACAGTTCTTTTAAATTCAACATTGATTCAAGAATTATTTTATACAGGTGCTTCAAATTCTTTTCTTTCTCCTCGCATTATTGAGTTTTGGGGTATACACATGGAAATTATTCCTTCTATTTTTCAACTACAATCTCTTATGGGTCAAATAGAGTTTCGAGCCTTCCTATGTCGAGGATGTTGTCTAGTTGTTAATCACATCAAATTGATGCGATATTTTATTAGTTCTTGAGATGGATGCTTATTATATAATACTATTAATGAATTGGTTATAATTTTTAAGTCCCGCATCAATTTCTTTGTACGAACGTTTAGTTTTGTGATAGAGGATGATGTTAGAAATCTCTTTAGAGGGGAGAAGAGTGAACATATAGGTGAAACAGATCTGTTGGAACTAAAGGTTGGAAATATCTCACATCAGTTAGAGTCCTTTTTATTGGAATTGGTGTAACGTGCCAAGAAGAGTTATCTCATGGATGTTTTGGATTAGTTTATTGATGAATATCCCAAAGAATTCATAGGGTTTCCACCTGTGAGAGAAGTGGAGTTTATGATTGATCTCCTTCTGGGGTCCAGTCCTATCCCACTTCCATCTTACTAAATGGAACTAGTAGAATTTTTGGAATTAAAGGTGCAGTTGGAAGAGATAGAAAAAAAGGTTTTATCCATCCTAGCATGTCTCTATGGGAAGCTCCAGTTTTGTTTGATAAAAAGGCTGATAGAACCTTGCGTCTCTATATTGATTATCGTAGACTTAATTAGGTTATGATAAAGAACTGATATAAACTTATATGCATTGATGATTTATTTTACTAGTCGAGGTGATCCCAGTGGTTCTATAATATTGACTTGAGGTTAGGGGGTCACCAATTGCAGGTGAGAAAGGTGGATATTAGGAAAACCACTTTCATAAGTAGACATGGACATTACAAGTTTGTGGTAATGCCCTTTGGTCTAATGAATGCAGCAGTGGTGTTCATGGTATTGATGAATTTAAAATTATATAGATATCTGGATTCTATTGTCGTGGTATTTTATGATGATATAATTTTGTATTTGAGGACAATGGTAGAACATGAGAATCACATTGAGATCATGTTGGGGATCTTGAGGGATCATCAGTTGTATGTTTTATTGTCAAAGTGTGCCATTTGGATACAAAGGGTTCATTTTCTTGGCCTTGTTATTTCTGAGAGGGGTGTTTTAGTTGATTCGGAAAAGAGAGAGGTTTTTGTGTCATGAAAAATAGAAAAGAATGTTTTTGATATACAGATCTTCCTTGGTCTAGCTTGGTATTATCGACGTTTTTTCTGTGATTTTGCATGAATCGCGTCGTCGATGATAGATTTTACAAGTAAAAATATCACATTTCAATGGGATGAGTAGTGCTAGAAATTTTTAGAAGAGTTAAAGGGTCACATTAAATCAACACAAATTTTGGATTTTCCCGAACCAGGAAAGGATATGGGGTGTATTGCGACACATCGGGATCAGGGTTGGGGTGTGTTCTAATGCAACTGGATCATGTGACTGAGTATGGCTCATGACATTTGAGGATTCATGAGAAGAATTTTCCAACACATAATTTGGATTTGGCGGCAGTGGTTCATACTTTAAAATTATGGCGTCAATATCTCCTCGGTATGAAATTTAATATTTTTACTGATCCCAAGAGAATAAAGTATATCATTTCAAAAAGATATGTGAACCTGAGGAAAATAAGATGGATGAAATATCTCTAGATGTTTGATTTCGGCTTACTGTATACATCAGGTAATGGAAATTTGGTGGCAGATGCATCATGTTGGAAGTCATATGCTCAATTGGTGATGCATGCATCAGATCAGTGTAATTTGAGGTCTATCATAGTGAAAATGGGGTTGGAATGTGAGGACCGGGGTGACAGAGCATTCTTCTTTATGGTTATGTTGGTTCCTAACATGGTTTGTTTGGATATAGAAGCATGTGAAAATTATTATTAATGTATGGTGATGAGGTTGAAACTCAATGGTTGGGAGACCATTGAGAACTAAGAATAGAATGGTAATTTAGTATTTTTTTCAGAATTAGATGGTGGTACCAGTGATTTTTCTGTAGGAAATTCTTAGATATTATTATCTTTCCCGGTGGGTTTTCCATCCTAGAATTCAAAAAATATATATGACATTGAAGGTGCATTTTTGGTGGGATCGTTTGAAAATGGATGTGGTTGGGTTTGTCTCAAGATGCATGACTTTTCTACAAGTCACGGAATAGAATCAGTGACCAGTATAAATGTTGTAGTCTTTCCCTATCAAAGTATCTGAATGGGACTATCTAGGAATAAAATTTCTTATGGGTCTCCCAAGACCGGTTTGGAAGCACGATGCCATATGGGTGACTTTGTATTGACTCACAAAGTCAGCCCATTTCATCATGATTCATGAATCGCATATGGGGGAGGATCTATCCAAAACCTATATCTGGAAGGTGGTAAAGAGGCATTGTGTTCTAGTTTTGATTGTATCAGATAGATATCTGAGGTTCACACCTCATTTCTAGAAATCCTTGTAGTAAGTCCTTGGGAAACAATTGACGATGAGCACAAATTATCATCCCCAGATGGAGGGCCAATCTGAGAGGATCATACAAACCTTGGAGGATTTTATAAGAAATGTTGTGATGGATTTTGGTGGTTTGTGGGAGCATCACATACCACTGGTGGAGTTATCCTACAATAACAGTTATCAAGCTTCGATTCATATGGCTCTATTTGGGGAACTATATGGGTGTCTGTGTCATTCTCCACTATATTGGGTGGAAACAAGAAATACATTGATGATTTGAACGAGCATCTTCTTAGAGACTATGGAGATAATAATGTTGATCAGGAAGATGATAAAGATGGCTCAATGTCGCCAAAAATCTGATGCATACCATCATTGATGACTGATTTTGTTTGACGTGGGTGATCATGTGTTTTGAGAATCTCGCCTAGGTTGGGACATTGTCTATTTGGGAATAATGGTATGTTATATCTGGAGTATATTTGTCCTTTTGAGATACTTTAAAGGATTGTAGAGGTGGCGTATCCTTTGGATGTTACACCACGGTTTAGTGTGGTGAACAATGTGTTTCATGTGTCGTAGTTGAAAAATTATCAGCTGGATCGTCACCATGTGATTCATTGGGATCATGTAATTCTTGAACCGGATGCTTCCTTGGTGCACATGCCAATACATATTGTGGATAGGAAAGAGAAATTATTTCATGGTAAAAAGAATCAGTTTAGTTCGTGTCTTGTGGTAGCATAGTTAGATTCAAGAGGAGACATCAGAGCCGGAGAAAGAGATAGTCGAGCAGTGGCCTAATCTCTTTTGGAAAAGTAATAGTTCCCAACTTTCTGATGATGGAAATTTCAATGGTGGGGAGAATGTAGCACCCCTATATTGAGGTATATAGCCTTTTTATGCCTTTTATGTGTTTAATGTTCTTTGGATGAGTTGGGAATATGTTGGGAGTGTATAGAATGGTTTTGAATAAGTTTGGAGGCTTTATAAGGGTGCATAGTTTGAGCACAGTTTGGGAAAACTGGGTGGGTTCTCTATGAAATTGTGTAGGGGGAGATAGTACGCTTCGCACATCTTATGCATAGATTTCCATACTATGTGAGGATAATGTGAGGACTGATTCCCTCAAATCATTGGTGTGAACATAGTTATCACACAGTTTTCTGAATCGTACGGGCTAACCATGTGCCCACTTAAAGATGAGGTTTTTAAATCTGGGCTCCCAGAGTCTTAACATATTTGACTTCAAATATTCTCCCACTCAAGCCTCACTCATGATTTTAGGTTATTAATTGTTGTAGGTTCTCTTCCATGCATTTTGGAAGAAAATTGAAGGGGTATCAACGTTGTTCGAAGGTGGTTTATATCAAGTAAGTCTCTTCTCTTGATTACTCTTTGGTTTGCACTAGATAGACTCTTCTCCCTTTCTTTTTTTCTAGATCTACATTATTTTCATGAAGATATAGGGTTCCTTTTTTCATTTGGGGGTGATTTTAAGGCTTGTGTATGTAAGGTAAGGGGATCTATAATGGTTTCGGTGGTTCGTTTTTTGGATTTGGTGTGCAGTTGTGTGTGGATTGATTTAAATGAAACTCCAAAGGTAAGTTCATTCTCTATCGACTCCACATGATTAGAACTAGTGGTTTTGGTTAAAATTATTTTTTTTCTATAAATTTATTGTGATTTTGATGTGTGAAACTGGTTAGAAATCCATTTGGTCAGGTTTTGTAGATTTTTGTAGAAAAGGGGGTTTATGGTTGAATGTTCTTATTGCCAAATTTTAAAATGTAGATCTTAATTTTTTTTGCTTGGCATGGGTCAAGGAAAAGATTTTTTAAAATTGTTTTCATGAAAGAGTTTGTTTTATTGAATTGTGGATTTGGTATAAAAATGTTTTAAGGGTGGTTTCAATAAATGGGTGACTTATTGAAGTGGTTTGGCTTGTTATGGAAATGGTTATTTTCATGTTGTTGTGGACATGGGGGTTATATGTTTGGATGTGTATTTTTTAAATGAGATGGGAAATTGTATTGGGAGTCACACTATAAAAGGTGATGGATAGTGGTTGAAGAACTTCCATATTGAATAGTGGTCGGGGAGCACCGCTAGTTTAGAATGGGGTGAATAGGATGGGTAGAAGTCTCACAGAAATCATTTCCTTGTTGTGTGTGTATTTGCAATGATGGAATTTTTTGTACGAATGTATTATGGGGATATGGTTTATGGCATGTTTGGGGCTATCCCTTGTGTGAAATGGCTTTATAGGGGTATGATTGGATGGTGGTAATGGTTTAATTATTTATTGTTTTATATTAACTATTTTATATAATGTGGTAACTGTTTCGTCCTAGTGGAATGCATAGTGAAGTCATTTGGGGAAATCCTAATTAGTATTAATACTCACCCCTGCTTTTGAACTCTGGTGTTTTCACAGATGAGGTATTTTTGGACACAGTTAAAGGTAAAACATCTCATTGCAAATGGTTCATGGTGATGCTTGGGAGATGTGTTGGTTCGTGGAGCATGGAGCTTGGTGTGGAGTTGTGGCGTGTTTCATGGTTTATTTTGGGTTTCTTATTTATTCTTCTGCATATTAATCTAAAATGTTTTGGGTTTTATTGTGGATTAGTTGATTTTCATTTGGTAATGTATGATCTTGGTTAGTATTTTTACATGCATCATATAGATGTGGATTATTTGGTTGGTTAATGTTTTGAAGGTATAATTTTTCCCCGATTTATTTTCTAAGCCCTTGGAATTTATTGCTAGCCTTTGGATCCTTGGGAACGTCTCTTAAGGCCATGTAACATTCCTCTGCCCTCTAAAGCCAGTGAGATGTTGCGGGATGTTACATAGTTCCTTGAATGTGATGAAGAACAAGGTGAATAAATTTCATGTTTCTTTTAGAGTGTGTGTAGGTAAAGGAAGGTTATTAAATTTTTATCATTGAATGTCCATTCCTCTAGAGTTTTTTTACTTTTCATTTCACTATAATTAAATAATTGTGTGTAACATAGAGGTTTTTTTATTTTGAATATTATATGAAATTATTAGAAGGAGTTAAGCTGAAATATGTTATTGAAATTTTCACCGAGGGATTCCAATTTAGGGTAGTATTCTAATTAAAATATCCATTCAAAATATTCACTATTTATTTAATGTATACATTTTAATATTCCATTTATGTAGAAAAATTAAAGTATAAACACTACCCATTTGTAATAAAAATTCACATTTGAAATTTTCCTTATTAATTTCATCTATTTTCACTTGTATATTGTTAATTATCATGGAAAATTTACATTGTACATATCCCATAAGAATTAATAGTGTAAAATTAAATTATAAATTTATATATATAATTAAAAATATGTCACATATAAGTAGTTCATATACCCCATTATAAATTACAGTAATATTTAGATCATAAACTGACACTGGTAATTGTGATAGGTAGTTTCAAGTGAAATTTTTGATGAAATTCATTTTCGAAATTCATTGTGAATATTTTTATAGATAATTTAAAATGTAAATTTCAATTATAAAATTAATCAATATAATTTCAATCCCAAGTGTTAATTCTATGTTTATATTTCAAATAAAATTTAATAATTGAGAATAATAGTGGAGATTAAATTTTAATATGAAATTTTTCATTAAAACCACAGAGTGTACATGACCAGGGAAAATTTCATCAACAAATTTCTATTAAAAATTTACACAGTAACATCATTGTAGTAATTTTCACAATGCTCACTTCATTACTATAATAAATGTGTTCTCAAGTTATGTTTCATTTTTATATCTATTTTTATAACATAATTTTAGTTTGTTATTTGGTAATTTAATATGAATAGAAATTAACTTCTATAAATTAAATGTCTTTTAGGATTGTATTTTGGAAGCTGTTTGTGTTCACTAAGTTAAATGTTACAAATATTTAAACTATATATTTATATATCTCTCTTTTAGAAAATTATATGATATTTATTCGAAAACAATTTCTAGTATTATGATCGAAAAAAAACTATGGGTTATTATCCAAGTTACATTTTAGGTATAATATTAATTCATGTAATGTTGACATATTTATAAAGACAAGAGATTAATACCTGAAAACATTAAAAATATATTTATAATTGAGGATGACACTACACTAGTGGATGGTTGGTATACATTAAATCCTAAAATTCATCGGGGATATGATAAATATTTCCAACATTTTGGATGAAAATTAATTCATGGATAATTATTGAGGGTTATCATTGAAACCATTGATTTTAGAATAGAGAACCATTGTGTAAACCTATTATAATTAGTGTTCCACTTTTTAAGGAAAAAACTATTTTTCACTACATTCTATTATAATGTTTTTTTAGAATTTCATTCCATATATTCATGAAATTTAGAATAATAAATATCTATTTATGTTAGTTTTTACTCCTGACCATTATTTGAGTTTAATAAATAAATTCCATATAAACTAGTTAAAATTAATTTTAATTTTTTAATCCTTTTCAAAATATAATCATTAATAGTAAATGTTTATAAATTTTTATTGTTACATGATTTTTTTTAAAAATTTATATATGGTATAGCATTGGATTTCTAAGATTTTATAGAAGGTAGAAGTTAAAATGGATATAAGTGTAACACCATTTTTTTAGTTAGAGACTCTAAGATGTTTACATCTATATATTTCTAAATTAAGTTTGTATATATTTTTGAAGAGGATTGTATACTTATAAGTAATTTACAATTTATATTTGAATTATATTAGTAGATAGTTATGAAACATCATTAATTCAGGATGAATTCATTTTGACACGTATATGTTGGCTACTAAGAAGCTATTATGAGGTTTATGAATAATATTAGGTATATAGGATCCATGCAATCTCTTTAGTTGTTTTGAGGGGATGAGTGAAGGTGGTAGATTTGGATCAGACTTTAGGTCCCACAATTCAGAAGGAAACTAAATAACCCTACATTGAATATGTAAAAGTATATTTAATAATTATAGTGAAAAAAGTGAAATATAAATATGGAATATGAATTTATAGTTTTGAAAATGATATTACAATATAGGCATGTGTTGTGTATAAAAATATTATCAAAGAAGACATTTTAATTGTGTACAAATTACCATTTGAACATATACAAGTTTGTGAGGGATAATTTGGTTTGTATAAGCAAGGAAAAATATTCTTGTTTATGGAGAAGAATAAATCTATAGAGAAAATTACTATTGGTGAGAAAAAAATTATTGGTGAGGAAAAACTACTGGTTGGGAGAAATATGTATCTTGGTGTTTTGTAAATGACTGAATGGTTGTAGATAAGTAAATCAATATTGGATGAGTTAAATAGGGATGGAATGGTTTTTTAAATTGAATGGTTTATAAGTATGTAATGACAGTTCGATAGGATATGTAAGGACTATAGACAATTATTATTGGGAAAATGATAATTGAGAAGAAAATAATTATTGTTAATGAAAACTAAGAAAAAAATAAGATGTTGAGGAGCAAAGGGGTATTGAGAAGGAAGAGTAATTGAGAAGAATGTGGGATTTGGGGATTTTTTTTAAAAAAAAATAATCACCTTGGAAGTAAATATCATTGATTTTAGGAGTCAATGAAATGTCAAGGAAACCAAAATGTTAATAATTTTATATTTACCTAAAGATGCAATTGTAGAAGTGGTATTTATAATACTCTTGTATTCATGAATAGGATTGAAAAAAGTGTATGAATTTTATCACATGACGCTGATGAGGTTAAATATATTAGCTATTTTAATTAAAAAAGGAAAACAATTACTATAAATACTACTAGAAAATGAATGATAGAGGCATTTTCCATGTAAAATAATTTTTATTTTAAAACGATATGTGTTTTTATTTTGGATTGAAGACTCAATGTATAATATATACATAAAAATATTTTATGGGATAAAAATATGTCATTGATTCATTGTAATTCACATTAAATATTTTTGAAATAAATGTTCATTATCTAGGTAGGATCCAATGAGACTTTCATATAATTTTCTAGGAAATTTTATGTTACTAAAAATAGATAATTGAGTCTTATATGGTAAAAATTATACAGAAGTCTCCAATTAAGTGTATGAAGATAGTACTGATTACATATAATTTTTTTTTCAAAAACATATATAGTTAGTTTCATTTGTTATTATAATTCTAGATGTTATAGTTATTGTTTCCCTTCCTCGTATGATATGTGTTGTTCTATTATTTGTTTGATCACTATTATTAATTTTGGTTTTATTTCAAGTCGATTATCATTTAATACAAGAATAATAATCTAAATAAAATCATGTTAAATTGAGTTTTAGTTAATGATATGAGGATTTCTTATTTTATCATATCAAATATTAACTCTTCAAACATTTATTAGAAATCATTAATGATGGATATGAAATTAAGGTTTCTATTATATTACAATTCCTTTCAAAAATTGATATAAAAAAGGTGGAGTGTCCCTTTTGAAAATGATACTAAAAAATATATCTTTTAATACGAGAATTTCATAAAAACACCCTTACTACATTTAGACTATTATTTTTCCCTTAAATTAATTATCAAAATAACATTTGATCATGTCACATCATTTTTAATAATTTTATTTTTGAATGTTTTTTAGTTTCATTTGGGTATTGTACTTGAAAACCAATAAATTTTTTCTATTATATTTTTTATATAATGTAATTACCATGAATAATTGTTTTTATTTTTCCACCATATTGCATAAATATTTCAATAAAACAATACTTTTTTTTTCAAGTCATGTGGTCGTGTGGGATAGATTGTGAAAACATTTTTATTTTATCAAAGCTATTTCTATTTTAACTTTATTATTTTACACATATTCCATATCAAAATCACAAGTAGTTATCATTCATATCATAAATACATATGACTCAAATAAGAATTAAACATCCAATAACTCAAATATTTTTAACATAAAAAAATTGTAAAAAAAATTATGTATCAAATTTCGTTCATTTCTAGTGTATAATAAATGATTAATCCTAGTAGAAAACAACCTAAAATTACTTCCCCACACTGGCCATTATAAAAATATAAGATTTTGAGTAATTTATAACGTCAAAATACTAATGGAAAAATTCACCAATGTTCTTATTCTTCGGTAAGAAAAGATGATATATTTTCATAGTGTATATACGTCTTTCTTGAATCATAATCGAATGTTATAGGAAATGAATATATGGGTGATTTTCCTTACATTAAAATTTATCCTTCCTGTTGCAATACAGTTTTTTTCAATACACACTAAAATTGATTAAATAAATCAAATACACTAAAATTTTGAATCATGTAATACTTTAGTACACCATTTCAACATTTTTCATATTTGTGTTCTTAATATTCTTAATATTACTATTGTTTTCCAAAAATAATGATCCTATTTACCCTTATATTTTTGACATCCTAATATAATATATATTTAGTTTTGACAGATGCTACATTAATGGTATTCCAATAAACCTCAAATGTTGCGAAAAATAAACACAAAAAACACAATCCCAGATTGTTTTAGAATATTGATCTATCATCCATTAATGAACCTTGGAGTTTTCCGGCATTTCATATAAAATATAATTTGCATGAAACATTTATTTTTATTTATAGCCTAAAATAAATGGTTTTATATATGATTTTATTTTGATATAAATTTTTTTAGGAATATTCTCCCCATTAATCATAACTCATCGATTAAATAACAAATTGTGTTTTTCTATTAATATAATTTTGATGTCCTACAACTTAAAATATTTTCATGATTAATTTGGAAAACAATAATCTTACATATTTCACCCCTAGTTTTAAAAAATTTAGTATCAAACATAAAAAAATATTTAAAATGACCCCAATTCACATTTAATTTTTAGATTATACAAATTATGTTTGTAATTTGACAAAATATACATTGTTTCTCTCATAACAAAAAAAAATTATTTTCCCTCATATGTATTTATAGTTATTCTCATCAAAATCACCATGTAGAAACTCCCTCTATCAAATTGATTGTATGAATTTTCTATTTTTTTCACATGTATATCAAAAACATTCAAGGCCTCCAACAATTTGTTATATATTTAAAGGTAATTAATATATTATAAAACAAATTAATTCCTTCTTTTTAACTCTGATGGTTATGCTGTACTAATTATTTTTAGTGATCTAATCATATTCCTAGTTAATATATAATTTAATTACTAGATTTAATTCTATATAAACTAATTACA
Source organism: Viscum album (assembly GCA_963277665.1). Lineage (NCBI taxonomy): Eukaryota > Viridiplantae > Streptophyta > Magnoliopsida > Santalales > Viscaceae > Viscum > Viscum album. The sequence continues at coordinate 1,214,404,894 of OY728130.1, forward strand.
TGAATACTGCTACATATAGTTTTTAAGAAACTCTCATCCATGAAGGATTGTTTGATTGGTTCATAATATAAGACCAATTGTCATTAATATCACATTTTTATGATTTTTTTGTGTCCATCACTACAACTACACACTGATTCTATTATAATTATTTTTACTTCATTTTTTTGTTCATTTATTTCTTTAGAATAATAAATATAACTATACCTCCATATTCCAAATAAAATATATAAATTTCATGATATAAATTAAAACTCATCGGGATAGATGGATTTTATGATGTATTTTTTATTTGAATGATCTTTGATTGTGTACTTTCTTCTAAGGTTCAAATATTATATCTATCCAAAAATATATCAATAATGTCAAAAAAAATTCTTAAGATCATTTTCATTTCCTATCACACTATTATCAGTTTAATTTAGAATATCATCCAAATCAATTGATTTTTTATCATTCGAATTCCATTAATCATTAAATAAAAACTTAATTTTAGAACCTATGTCCAGTAAAATTCCACACAAAATTTTGAAATATATCATGCTAATGATAATTATTGAAAGTGATTTATAAAGCACTATGAACTCACATAGTAAATTTCCTAGTCTACACTTTCCATTATAAAATACCCATCAGAATTTTCAAATTTCCACAATGAATTTAACATATTAATATAAATAAAATCAAAATAAATTTTTTATTTTAGATATTTACAATGATAATATTCCAAATACAAATTAAAATTTCACACTATAAAGAAACCACAGTAAATTACCCTTAAGAAACATCCAAACACTAGAAAAAAACTTATGAAAAATTTCCAATACTAATGAAATTATCCCAATGAATATTTCCGCAAGAATATTTAATTCTATAATTATTCATTTATAAAATTATATATATAAAATTATCATCATCACAAGAAATTTCCAGCTCTGAAATTCCATCTACGTCCAAAAAAATTACAACTCAAAAATTCCAATTAAAAATGTCTCATTGGAAAATTTACACTACAGAATTCGCACTACGACTAGTAATTTTGAATTAACATATGACAATTATAACTAAATAAATTCAAATAATGAAACCTATAGAAATATCCCACTAGGAATGTTCCAATGAAAACCCTAATAAAAAAATAAAATTTATCTTTTAAAATTTTTTAGTGAACTATCATAAAATTCTAATATAGGTATTCATTATAACATTAAAATCATTGATATTTATATTTGTTAGAGTTCAATTTTATAGTGAAATATCACCTCCACTAGAAATATTTAATGGAAGTATAAACATAAAATATTTATTTGCAACTTCCTTGATAAATTTTAAAAGAAAAAATCCTCAAAAAATTCCAATCACAGACTAATCTATAGAAAAACAGGATAAAAATGAAAAACCATAGTAAAAAAAGATTCACTATTATGGTATTTTATAATTTTACAACATATAATAATTTTTAAATCATATATCCAATAAAAAATTGTAAAAAAACAAAATTATATTTCTAAACCACTCTGATGGACATATAATTCACATCTAGTTAATTTGAAGTACACTGGGGAATTTGAGAAATAAATTAGTTTTTCATGATCGAACAAAAATATTTTTATTTCTAATATTGTTTTAAGATCATTAATATCAAGACCCAAATTCTATTTCATGATTCATCCTTGATAAAATAACTTTTTTCATAATTTAACTTGAGTTTAACCCTTAACCCTCGCATCAAATAGGTCATGGGTTGGTGACTATCACCCAGAGTATAAAAAATACATAAGGAACTTATTAGCCTCATAAATACCATGAACCAAAAACAATAAGTGATAAAATACATATAAAATAAACTAAAACAAATCCCAAAATTAATTCAATTTCTTATATGTGACTAAGTCTCCAAAATAAAAACTAAGAGATAACTCAAACAAAAACTCATAGAACAGCAAATAACATAATGCCATAAAAAATTAAGGCCATTCTTGAACACCAAATCTATCCTAAAAATCATGAAAAATAATATATATATAGGGTGTGTATACAAGTATACTCAACAAGATCCTCCTCAAAAACCCTCACTCAATTGTTGAATAATCATGTTCATTCCTTAGTGATTAAATAGAAAAATTAAACAATTATATAATAAAGTCTCTTATAACTCATACAAAATAAGGCTTAATTTCCCAATCTACACACAAGAAATATGATATAATATATATATATATATATATATATTAAAGTAATATGTATTCACTCCCCAACTAAGTAAGATTCCATGAAACCCCAACTATTGGTTTTTGGCATAGCATAATTGTACATTAAAGGTACGACCAACTCGAATTTTAGTCTTAAGGCACATATAATCATTTCTTTCCATGGTCAGGATATCAAGTCCAACAAAAAGTGGTATATTAGTTGAATATATTAATATTCCAGAATCAGAGGTATTTTTTCCTCACATGTAATTAATAATTAATTTATAAGTACCTATATAATTTCCTCGTCATTTAATTTCACTTTCAGTAATGATATGATAGAATATATTTCATTTCACCATCATTGTGCTATAGAATTCAATTACAAGAATCCCTATAGAATTTATACATAGGTACAACACAATCTCTGATCAATTTCATCGAATCACTAGGTGATTTAATGGACAATATTGATTGCTTACATTATTCATGGTTGATCGAATCAATTTTTTTCTCTAAGAGGTAGAACTCTTGGTGATCCATCGAAGATGTGAGAGAGGAGAAAGAGAGAGATATTTATACATCTATCTATCTATATATATATATATAGATAAATCTATACATATATCTATAGATATATCTATCTAGATATATCACTTTACATATCATTATATATCCCTCTAATCTGTAGTTTACACTAAAAAGGTTTTTTTTGGAAAGATATATACTTAGAAATAATTAGATATAATGAGATATTAATTAGGTCTGGTTTGGGGTTGGAAAAGATTACGCAATCCCTTAACCATTTTAAATAGTTTTCAATATCCCAATTTCCATTAATAATAATATTATTACTAATCAATTGACATGTGAAACACTATAATAATAAAAATAAATATCAATTATTTCAACTTGGAAATTTAAACTCAGTATTCTTTTACAATTCCATATGTATCGATTCTTCAATAATGAAAGTTTAATTAGATATATTCCACTGATGTATTTTAATGATAAATATAATAAATATTATATTAACCAAGATTAAAAAATAATATTTATTTTTAATTATTTAACACAATTTATTCATTCTAATAACTCATGATTAAATTATACTAATCAACTAAAACTAAATAGATATTATTTGTCCAAACTAATTAAATTCCTTACTAAAATTTAACTAAGATTTTACATACATATTATAGTGACCCAGCCTTTTGTTACATTACTATTAAATAATTTTAAAGAGAAATAAAATAATATTATTGTGCATAGAAGATCCAATGGTTTACTGTCTTGGAAAAACTAGGACAATACATTACAATTACAACTTCGAGCATAATTTTTTTATTTCCTTTTCTATAGCTTCTTATTGAAACTGGACCTCTCTTTAGAACATGTAGTCACCTAAGGGTATACATAAAAAGGGGTGAGGTAGAATCCCAGTAAGGGGACATATAAGTACAATATAGCATGGGGTGAACATAATCATAACATAGGTAAAGGATCATGAACATAAGAGGAAGCATAAAAATAAGACTTTTTTTGGATGAGTTCTAGAGAAATGACTAGAACCCTAAAATTTATTCAAACAAAAGAAGCATACAAGTTACATGAGTCGAAATGAGGGAAATTTTCTAGAATCCCTATTAAAACGAAATCAAATCCGGTGGGAGATCATTACTCCAAGTGATCTCATGAGAGACTGCCATGTTGGTGAGACTTTCAGCGATCTTGTTTGCTTCACGGAAGGTTTGTGTAGCAATGAAGTTGAGACTGCTGAGAGAGTTGAGGTAGTTAATCCATCGAGGCGTGAGAGTCCATGAAAGGTGAGTCACACCCTTCCAGATGGATTTCAGAATGGTAGAAGAGTCGCTCTTGATCCAGATGTTTCTCCAATTGAAAAGTTTTTCAAAATTTATGGCATGAATGATACCCAACATTTCGGCCTCAAGAACAGAAGCAATGCCGCAGCTTCCATAGAAAAATCTACGAATACAATCAAGATGGTCTCTGAAAATGCCTCTGCATCTCGAATGTCCAAGGATTCCTTTTGAGGCTCCATCAACATTTATTTTAATCTAGCCAGGAGGAGGAGCCTTCCAGAAGACTTCAATTGTGTATTTCGGTTTTGGATATATTCCAGTTACTCCAATCCATTGGAGGGTTTCAAGATCAATGAAAGAATTGTCAAAATGGTCTTTTTGGATCATAGAAGCCTCTTTGGTAGTAAGAGGTATCCTCATTTTACCTGCATTTAGTTTAAAAGAGATATTTTTGAAATTGAAATCTTTTCTACCATACCAGAGGATATGCAGAAGCTCTGCAACGGCAGTGAGAAAAAGGTTTTTAATTTTAGGTGACCTTAGAAGCTCAATCGTCCTATTCAAATGCGAGAAAATAAAGTTTTCAAAAATCCATCTTCACTCAAAGAGGTCAACAATTTAATGCCAAAGAGAAGTAGCAGTCTCACAAGACAAAAAGAGGTGGTTTATGTCCTCCGGATGTCAGTTGCACAATCTACATTTAGAGCAAATATTAAAACCATAAGACTAAATACAACCATCATTAGGAACATTTTGGTTAGAAATTCACCAAATGAGGGTAATAAGAGACGGTTGTATCCATGCCTTATTGAAATTGGTGATCCAACTGCGATTATCATCAACGTTAGAGAGATGGTGCATATAATATTTTTTGGCATCCAACAAGCCATTTTTAGTTGGTTCCCAAACCAGAAAGTCATCATTGGAAGTGAAGTAATTATTCTTGACAATCTCTTTAATAGAATCCAAAAGGAGAGCACAATAAGAATTGATCACGTCCCTGATGGATCAGTTAGTGGGATCATGAGAAAAATTAGAAGGCATCCCTGATATAAGAGGGGAACCAGTACAGTTATCAAACCAAAAATTTAAAGTGGATTCTTTACTAACAATCCATCTAGAATTTTACAAGATATAAGAATAAGAATATTTAATCGAGGGCCAGATAGAGGAAGACATGTATTGAAAATTACCATATTTACGATTATCAAGGAAAATTGTTCAGAGAAATTTCAAGGAATGAGAGTTATTATTAATGAGGGATCACGTAAATTTAGCCTGTAGAGCCTGATTAAAGGTTTTAATATTTTTAATTCCTATACCACCATCTTTAATAGGCTTACAAAAATAGGTTCAAGAAACTGTGACCAATTTTCTCTCCAGAGTTCTTACACTCTTGATGAAGATATTATAGTAATATTTATGCATTTAATAAGACCCGCCAGCCACATGTAGAGCATCATGGAGTAAACCAATTTTTAAAAAATGGTGTATTTCACAAGGAAAACCGTTCCGAACATTGAATGGTTTTTTCCTTTATAGGATGAAAATTTTTTACGAATTTGGTCCAATATGTGCTGTAAATAAGATGATTTTGTTAGACCCCAAAATATGGGGAAGCCAATGTATGTGAAGGGAAGTTAACCATCCTTAACCCCTAAGACATTAGTGAAATGTGTTTTCATGTTAAGGGGAAAATATCTACCAAAATAGATAAAGGATTTATACCAGTTAACCACTGACCAGACACCTCTTCATAGTGAGAGATGATGGATTTAAGGTTATTGATATTTCTTTTGTCTCCCTGAAATAATAAAATGATATCATCAGTATAAATGAGATGGGAAGGGGCATGTAAATTCATGGTGGCAATACTCGGTTTGATTTTTCCTTGATCAACATTGAAGGTGAGAAATCTGCTAAGATAATCCTCCGCAATAGAAAAAATGATAGTAGAGAAAGGGTCCCATTGCCTGATGCCTTTGGTGCATTTAAATTAACATCTAGGAGAGCCATTGATAAGAATGGAAATATGGGTTGAATTGAAAATGGTTTTGATTCTATTGAGAAAAGTGTCATTGAAACCAAAACATGAGAGCACTTTAAAAATAAAGTCCCAGTAAATTGTTTCAAAGGGTTTAGTAATATCTAGTGTAAGAGAAACATTTCCACCTCTAGAGTTTCAATACAATAAATTAGTGGATTAAGAGGAAATATTAATGTAATCTTGTATAGACCTACCTTTAATGAACCCGAACAGGTTCCAGGAGACAATTCTGTTTCTAATATCAGAGAGTCTATTGGATATGATCTTAATAAAAACATTAAAAAGATATTTTAAATGGGCGATGGGTTAGAAAAGGTGCATTTAATCGGAATTATAAATTTTGGGAATAAGAGTGAGAAATCGAGAATTTAGACCATGAGGAATAAACCATTTTTCAAAGAAGTTTCTGACTAAGTTACCAACATCATTTTGAATGACATCCTAGTGTTTTTGGTAAAATATGTTATTAAATCCATCATGTCTGGGAGAACTGTCTGGATTAAGGCCAAAAATAGTGTCTTTAATTTCAGAATCAAGAGGAATACCGTTAAGTAAACAATTATCTTCAAAAGTAACCATTCCTGGAATAATATTGGGAAATATTTCTTTTTTGGTACTGGGGACATTGAAAATGTCAGTGAAGTAGGAGACAACAAGGTTGGAAATCCCTTCTTCCGTATTAATGAGGTTACCCTCAACCCTTAAATAAGATAGAGGCCTAATAGCTTTCCTAGATCATTGAATGGAGTTGAACAATTTGGTGTTCCTGTCACCATAATTGAGCTATTTAGATTTAAAAATTTTATTCTTTAAGTTATCATTAAAGTTGAGCAAAGAGATTAATTTATCGGAAATATTGATTTTATTTTGGGGGTCAGTTAGAAATATGGATATGTTGTTATTATTTTGAATAAGAAACAAATCATTCTCCAAACTCTGAAAGTATTTATCTATTAAGTCATATTTGGTTTTTCACCACTTTTTAAGATTAAGTTTGAGATTTTTCAAATTATTGGTGCAAGAAAAAAGTCATTGGAGTTACCCACGTTATCCCAGGAAGAATTGATTAAAGTGGAACATTAGGGGTCCAAGGACAAGGCCAAATTAAATATGAAAGGCAAAAAGGGTTTCTAAAGATTTTGAGGAATGGTGACTAAAATCATGTGATGATCTGAGCCATGTTTAGTCAGAGTAACACTGTATATCCGGTTCCATTTTTCAAGGGCTAACTCATTAATGAAAGCTCTATCTAGCTAACTCTCCACTACTCTATTTTAGTGATGTTTATACCAAGTAAATTGGGAACCCACTTGGTTAACCTCTATATTATTATTGTCCTCTATATAGGATTTTAATTCTCTAGAAGAAATAGAAGAGAATGATTGGCCACGTTTTTCAATGGGAGAGAGAATAGAATTGAAATCCCCAACTAAGATCCAGGGGTCTTGAATTATGGAATTTAGAGTGGAAAGCTCATCCCAAAGAGGTATTCTATCCTGGTAATTATTTTTGGCATAAATAAAAGTATTTAAAATATGTGTGCTATCCAGGATGTAATCACAAGTCAAAGATTTCTCAAAACGACGGAAAATATGAACATTATGAAGATATGAGTGATAAAATATACAATGAGAGTCTTTAACATTGCCATTATTACAGGCACCTAAGAAGGAAAAACCATAATTACAAAGATGTATGAATTTAGAGGAAAAATTCACCTTAGGATAATCAATGGAAAGAAACATAGGGAGATGAATATTAATAAATATTTTTAAAACATTAAGGGTTTTAGGGTTAGCAATACCCTGACAGTTCCAATAGAGAATATGCATTAATGCTTGTTCCTGGGGTTTGACCCCCCCTTTCATTTTCATTCCATCATTTTATCCTCGTGTTTTCCCAGGGGATATGTTCTCACTATGAGTGTAGGTTTTATAAACTTTGCCTATGGGAGAAGCAGATTTTTGAACCCCTTCCTTGTTACTAATAGTCAAATTTCATGAAAAAATCGGGTCGTGGAAAAAGAGTTCCCCTGAAACTATAACAGTTTTAGATAGACCTAAGACAAGGGGCTCCTGATGGTTGGCGTCTTCCATAATCAGGATGGAAGGCACCTCTGTGATAGTTTCAGTTTCAAAGGGTCCTAAGGCCGAGACATCATGGGAGATGCCTCCAAACTTAGCCAGGGTGAGAACCTACATGATTTCAGTGTCCATACAATCAACAGAGATCGAAACCTTCTCTATATTTGAGGAAGGATAGTTGAGAGAAGAATAAATAATGTCAGTGACCACCGGTATAGTGGGTACATCACTGTTATTAAACCCCTTTGGTTTCTGATTCAAATCAACATTATCAGAAATGGGAACCTATTGTAATTGAGTATGGGAGTAGCATGGTACAAGACTAGGTGGTGAGGGTGAGGGCTGGTTCCCAGAAGAAGACCTGGCCTCACATATTTTCAAATAGGTCTCTCCCTTGATTATGTTTGGATGTGAATATGAAACCAGAGGTAAAGATTCAGGTATATAACCATGACCCAAAGTTAGAGAAGACTCAATATCAGATTTTAAAGGAAACTCTATTTCAGAAAGAGGATTCTGAAGAATCATAATGACCTTATTTTCCAGATTTTTTTAATGGTTTGTTCCTCCAGTTAGTTGTCATGTTCTTCCACTAAGTTAGTCCATGATACCAATGGATTATTCTTAATTTTAGAAAACCATTTTTTTTGTGATAGAGCTGGGAGGTCACGTTTTATCAGGGCAGGGGGCCATCTCTTTTATAATTTTTCCCACTTCAGTCCAGTCATAGGAATTATGTTGATTGGAGACACTATGAACCATTCTAAAATTAAGGATATAGTGTCCATCAATCTTAAAATAATCATAGAAGGAAGGAAGGTTTTCATATTCAAGACTAATAACAGTCTTTAAATCCCCAGCATTGAAAGAAATGGTTTTGGGTGGTTTATTTCCATGTTTGACTTCAATTAAGACCCTAGGAAACATTCCAAGATCAGCATTTATGGTCCTTTGACAAATTTTTAGAGGAGTTCCAATGAAGTAAGATAGATCATTAAGTACCCTACTGTGCCAAAAAACCAATTAAGGTTATGGAATCTGACTCAAACTTGGGAAGCTTTGACTCTCTATGTATTTGGGTTATAGGAGAAGTCTCATTCAGATATTCTGAGGAACCCGGGTATTAGGTTAAGATTTCCTATTCTCCAGACATTATCTAGATCCTCCGACGAATTGGGGAGGAAATGAAAAAAAACATCTTCCTATAGGGATTGACTTACAGCTTTTAATACCCTAGAAAATAGAAATTCCATGATTCAATTAAATTAATACCGGGGTTTTTCCCCTTTAACATAAGAAATATGACCCATAACAGAGAACTTACAGAGGGTTTGTCTCTGTGCAATCACCTATATGTTAGCTTCGATGGAGAAACCTCCATCATCCAGATGTTTCACCATCGAGTGATATTTCACACCTGTAGAATAAGAATAATGGGAAAAATTAAGGTCTTCGAGAAATGAAATACCTCATGGGGCTTCATTCGAAGCATGTGAAAGAGAAAGAGCTTCAAGTTCTTTCGCTGGTTCAGATACTCAAATATTTGAGATATCCTTCACATGATAACTTTTTAGAAAAAAACTAGAATCTATTTCACATAATTATACATTTAATCATGAGATTAATCACTTTACCCAAAGCATTGGGGCGTTGTATAATTCTAGGCGCACCTGTCACATTCAAACATTCATATTGTGCAATATAATTCATGGTTCACACGTCACATCATAACATTATCATTATCATGCATGCCACATAGAACATATATCAATAATGAATGTAACATAGACATGGAATATAATTGGTTTAATCTCATAATAAAACATTATTAATCATTGGGTTCTCAAAAGAAATAGGGAACAACATAATTAATACAAGAACTATCAACCATGAATGAGAGGTAAAAGGTGAGTTCTTAAAAGAAGAGTTCTTTAAGAGAACATTTTGTTTGTCATAAACATCAGTTTAAAACTTTTATATCACATAAAAGATATGATAATGATGAAAAAAATTATTTTTTGGGAGTGACCATACCAAATTTAGAGTGAAAGAGGGAGAACCCGAAGAAAGAAAATTGAGTTCGAGATTTTCCCCTTACCTTATATCTGAATGCTTCCTTCACTTTGGTGTCCTCTATAATGACATTACATTAATTAATTATAAACTCCCGAAACTTTTAAAAATTAAAATGGTTAACTTTGGTTTCATTATGTAATTTTATTGGCCTTTTCATGAGTTATAGGTTTTAAAAACATTGTTTGGGAATGTTTGTTTTTTGGTTTTCCTGAGCGGTTCACTTGTATTCAAAAATTGAAGTTCAACTAGAACATAGGTAAAAATAAAGAACTGATATTACATGTTATTAATGCTATTACCATATTTTGAATGATTTTATAATGAATTATGTTATATACCTTATGGATTAATCATTAGATTGAAATTTAATGATGATCGTTTGGGTTAATTTGGGCGGTTTTTCGACAACAACGAACTTGTTTTGATTAATAATTTAGGTATATGTACATATGTTAGTTCCTGAAATTTAAATAGGACATAATACACATAAAATATTTTGGTTCAATAATAAAAAAAATTATTTAATAGATTTGAGGGTATAAATGAAAAAAATAAAACATGTCATTCTCGATGGTGATAGATTAACACCTCACGAACAACGTTTTCTTTTATAAAATAAAAGGAATTGGAGAAGCGGGTTGAATGGTATAATATCCCATTAGTATCATAACATTACATTATATATATGATAGTGGATTTACCATACCATTAGAAAAAATATAGGTGGGGGAGAGAATAAGAAAAGAAATTGAAATTTAAGGGGAATTAAAGGAGAATAGGGAGAGAAATTACCTCTTGAATCCTCCTCTTGAGATCCTCCTTAAGGGGCCTAGGATTAGTCTTTTGATGAGATAAAAAGCTCCTGGACATTGGGGAGGTTCTAAGAATGATTTTTGGGCATATTTTAGGCATGTAATTAATCTTGAGATGTGTGAGGGAATGTTCGAGTGAAGGGTAATATTTATAGTGTAGGGGAGAAGGGTTTTCTTAATAAAAAAAATCATTAATTTATTATTTCTTCACAAGATAAGGAATAGAGAGTCTTCCATGACCCATATTAGAAATTTTATAATGTAATCCTGAACCAATTGGGCTTACATAAGCAGAACATTACACATGAAACTATATTTATCTTATTTATCTTTTTTATTGTAAATTACTGTATTTCAATATTCATCAAAATTTCAAGTATTTCTGAAAAATCCCAAAAATTCACCCCAACCAGTTTCTGGCATGTAGAATCCAAAAATGAAGACCATTTTTCAAAAACTAGAAGACATAGATTTGTTAATTTATGAAAACATTTTAAGAAAATATGTTTTCTTTTAAAATAATTTATTTATTATAATTAATTATTTATGACTTACAAAAATAAAAAAATGTTTACTATAGTCGAATTGTCACTTTCTAAGATGCCTAAGTTTTATTTACTTATTCATGGGTAATGTTACTCTTATTTTGAAAAATTTACAATTCATAAGGGTCATACTAATATTTATAAGGGTAGGTTACTATTCATAAGGGTAGTTTGATATTTACCAAAAATTTGGTTTTTTTGTTGGACCCTAAATATCATCTTGAGCACAACCATGAATGTTAGATTTTCTAAATTCTAAACACATAATTGAAAACATTATTTTTAATGTTCACATAGTATATAGTATTTCATTATTTTGTGATTTCATGTGATTTTATGACATAATTATAAGAACATAATTTCCCTTGAAAAAGATTGGGTCGTTACATTCGTCCCCCTTTAGGAAATTTCGCCCCTGAAATTTCAGTTTACACAAACAGGCGAGGGTACTTCTCCTTCATTTCCTCCTCTTATTCCCTAGTATCTTCTTCAATCTTATGGTTCCTCCACAACACTTTGACTATGTGGGTTGTATTGTTGTATATAACCTTATCTCTCTGATCCCGAATCTCTACTGGCTTCTCCTCATAAGAGAGATCATCTTCCAGTTGTACCACCTCTATGTTTAGTACATGTGAGGGATCAAGTATGTATTTTTTCAGTAGTGATACATGGAACACACCATGAAATTGAGCCATATTTGGTGGAAGTGAAAGCTGATAGGCTATAGCTCCTATGCGGTCAAGGATCTCAAAGTGGAAAATATACCATAGTCTTAACATCCCTTTCATTCCAAAACGCATGACTCTCTTCCATGGTGATATTCAAAGGATTACTTTATCTCAAATGTCGAACTCCAATTCCCTTCGATGGTTGTTAGTACAGCTCTTTTTCTGACTCTGAGCATATTTGATTTGTTTCTGGATGAGTTGAACCTTCTCTATCATCTCTTGCACAGGATCGGGTCCATGTAGCTTTCTTTCTCCAACTTCATCCCAACATGTTGGAGTTCCACTTCTCTTTCCAAAAAGAGCATCATATGGATCCATATGAATACTCAAGTTGAATCTATTATTGTATGATAAATCAACCAATGGGATTTTCTGATCCCATCCACATTTTAATTCTAGAGAGCATGCTCTTATAATTTCTTCAAGTGTTTTAATAGTCCTTTTAGATTGGCCATCTGTTTGGGGGTGATAGGCCATGCTAACATTTAATTAAGTACTCAAATCATGTTGAAGGGTCCTCCAGAATTTAGATGTGATCCTTGGAACACAGTCAGAAAAAATTGGGCACTGAACACCATGAAGTCTCCCCACTTCATTCATATATATTGTTCCATGTTGTTCAAGCGAGAGATCTTCCCGAATAGGGTTAAAATGGGTGGTCTTGGTGAGTCAGTCAACCACAACCTATATCAAATTAATTCCCTTCGACGTATTCTGGAGACCCATGACAAAGTCCATAGTAACAATTTCATATTTCCACAAGGGTATAGGCAATGGTTGCATCATCTCTTCGGGCCATTGTCACTCTGCTTTAACATTCTTACATACCAAGCACCTTGAGATATATTCTACAATCTCTTTATTCATGTTATCCCACCAGAAGTGTTCTCAGAAGTCACGGTACATCTTGGTACTCCGGGTATGGAAAGAGAATGTTGATCTATGTGCATTTCCCAATAGCTCCTTCTTTATCTCTGGTGATGAAGGCACACAAATCCGTATTCCAAACCGAATCACACCATCATCATCGATATGGAACTCATGCAGCATCCTATACATTACCCAATTCACCCTCTTTTGTATATCCACATCATCCCTTTGTGCTCCCTTAATCTTCTCTCGGATGGATGGTTGTGCAATCATTTGGGAAAGGTAGGATGTATCCCTGGCCCTTATGATTTCTAAATCCATGCTTTGCATATCCAAGAAGATATGGTCCTTCTCAATCCGTAACATGGATAGAGTAGAGGGTTTTTTTCTGCTTAGATCAGCAGCTAACTTGTTCGCCTTTTCAGGATTGTAGTGAACAGAGCAATCATAATCCTTGATTAGATCTAACCATCTCCTTTGATTCATGTTGAGCTCCTTTTGTGTGAATATATACTTTATGCTCTTGTGGTCCGTGTATATGTCACACTTCTCACCATAAATTTAGTTCCACGTATTTTCAATAAAAAAAACATGGCATCCTTCTCTAGATCATGTGTCGGGTAGTTCTTCTCATGGATCTTCAACTATCTTGAGGCATAGGCTATCACATTGTCACTTTACAAGAGTACGCAACCCTATCCTTTCTTTGAAGAATCATTGTATATCACAAAACATTATCCATTTTTCTGTAGTGTGAGTATAGATGTAGTGATCAGCCTTCTCATTAAATCCTTAAAGATTCCTTCACATTCTTCCATCCAGACATACATTACCCCTTTACATGTTAACTTATTTAGCAGGTTTGACCATCGTGGGATGTTTCCCACAAAACGTTGGTAGTACCCAGCTAATCCAAGAAAACTCCGGATTTCGGTGACACTAGAGGGTTTATGCCATTCATAAACTACCTTTTTTTAATGATCCACATAAATTCCCTCACTTGTGATAACATGTCCCATGAATGTGAATTTGTTCATCCAAAAGTCACACTTTATGAACTTTTCATACAACTTCTCCTTTCTCGATGTCACCAACACAAGTCTTAGATGTTCTTCATGTTCCACCTTGCGCTAGGAGTAGATGAGAATATCATCAATAAAAACTACCACAAATTTGTCAAGGTAATGTCAAAAGACTCTATTCATCAAATCCATCAAGATTTCAGGGGCATTAGTAAGTCCGAAGGGAATCACCAGAAAATCATAGTTCCCATACCTTGTACGGAAGAGAGTCTTCTGAATATCTTCCTTCTTCACCTTTAACTGATGATATCCAGAATGAAGATCCACCATTGAGAAGTATTGAGCTCCTCAAAACTTATTGAACAATTCATCAATCCTTAAAAGAGGATACATGTTCTTTAAGGTGTTCAAGTTGAGTTCTCGATAATCGATATACAACCTCATTGTTCCATCCTTCTTCTTTGCAAAGTGCCCTGGTGCACCCCAGGTTGTTTCACTAGGGCGTATGAATACATTGTCCAGATACTCTTGTGGTTGCTTCTTTAAATCCTTCAGTTTGATATGATCAATCCTATATGGACACTTTGATATTGGAGTAGCTCCAGTTATGAGTTCTATTAAGAACTCAGCCTCACAATCTGGGATAATTTCTGGTAACTCTTTGTGAAATACATCACCATATTCCCTCACGATGGAATGTTACTCAAGGTTGTAAGTTTCCTTTGATTAACCATTTGGGTGAGGTATGCTTCTTCAGAGGGAATCAACACGCACACCATTTAAGGGGTTTTCAAAGTAGAATCATGATATTCCAAGCATTTTTAGTGGATCATGGGATTGTTCGGAATATGAAAAGATATTTCCTTTTCCTGACATTTAATATGTGATCAATATAATTAGAGTTAATCCATTCCCATTATAGCATCGAATTCCACCAAGGGAAGTATTACAAGATTAACTGGAAGATTCTTCCCACATATACTAACAGAATAAGAGTCAAACACTTGGGTTGTAATGATTTCACCACTTGGTGTTTTTACAGATAACACTACTTAAAGTTTTGAGGTTTGAATTATATAGTTTTAGAAAACTTTCAAGATATAAAAGAATGTGTAGAACTTGAATCAAATAATAATTTTTCCATTCATGATTGAATAGGATGTGTACCTTGTACGACTTCATTATCTTTATCCACATCTAAAGTAGTGATGACATAATAATTCCCTTGTTCCTTTGTCTTTTGTGGCTACTGACACTGAATACCCTCGAGAACATGAAGTTTAGTGCATTGGGTTTCATAGTGCCCTAGCTACCAACCATTGTAGCGTTGAACCATGAGTGGTTCTCTCCATTCATCTTCCACATTTCCTTCCTTTTTATGTCTTTAGAACACTCTTGAGTATGGTCTCCTTCTTTCCCACACTTGATGCATTTCTACATCCATTTAAGGAAGTTCCCATTGTTCAACTTCCAACATTTTCGGCATGTGGGTCATTGAGTTTTCCTCCCACCATTGTCATTAGATCCACCAGCATGAAACTCCATCTTTCATTTCTTATCACTATATCCATGGGACCATTCTCCAAACTCCATCTCTACTTTGAGATCACACTGAATAACTTTTTCATAGCTCCCAAAATCTCTAATTTCAAGAGCCTTTCGAAGGTGTGGTTTTAATCCACTAAAGAATCAATCAATTTTTCTATCATTGTTGATAACAAAACCCAAATCATACCATGCATGACTTGTGAAATTCTCTTCATAGGTTGTGTCAAATTTTCCTCCTTTTTTCTTGAGCTCTATGAATTCACTATCCATCTTCGTGCGGAAAGTTCATGGGAAATACTTTTTAAGAAACATTAACTTAAAGTCTTCACATTCCATATCTTAAATTTCCTCCCTTGGCATGGCGTTATTAATAAAATCCCACCATTGATCTGCCTCAACATCTAGATTATAAATGGATAGTGTCACCTTCTTCATTTTAGAGTAGTGAAGAACAAAAAAGATCTTCTCCATAGAGTTGACCCAGTGTTCCGAAACTAGTGGATCGGAAGATCCTCTAAATGTTGGTGGTCATTGCCTTATAAAACATTTGATAGCCAGTTTCTCTCTATTTTATGAAGGAGGATGTTCGAATTTATTATGGTTATTGTTCATAACATAATATAATTGGGTATGCATCTCTATGAATTTTTTGAACTCCACCTCCCAAATCATTGGGGATGTCATTTGGGAAATCTTTGCTTTGGCCCTCGCACGAGTAGTTGGCCTGGTTTATCCGGGTCCCCACCATTTTATAAAATATAAAAGGTTAGAAAAAAAAATAAGTCAACAAGTCATGAATAAATAACTTATAAATTTTCATAATTTATACTAAAATCATAACATATGGGATCCCTATGTAAAGATTCTGGTGTGCATATTTGTACTTAGTCTGATGTTAGAGGTTTTCTCTAGGGTTCACTAATCCTAATTTCCAAATTAAATAAACCTTTACTATGATACCAAATATAGTGACCCAAAATTTATTACCTTATTATTACATAATTTTAAAGATAAATAACATAATAGTATTACAAAGAGAGGATAAAATGTTTTATTTTCATGGGAAACTAGGACTATACGTAACAATTACAACATCGAGCATAATTGTTTTTTCTTCTTCTCTTACTTCTTATTGTCACTTGACCTCTCATTAGTACATGTAGTCACCTAAATATATAAATCCAAATGGGTTAGATAACATCCCAATAAGGGGATATATAAGAACAATATAACATGGGGTGAGCATAATCATAACATAGTCTCAAGGATCATGAACATAAGAGGAAGCATAAATATAAGACTTGAAATGTGGCAATGCATAAAAATGAAACATCATGTCTTAGTGGTTAACTACCACCAAAACTTGTGAAACAATCTTTCATATTTTTTACATCATTTCAAATTTACTCATGAGATTCATCAAATTACACAACACATTAGAGCACTGTATAATTTTGGGCACACCTATCACATTCAAACATTCATATTAAGATATATAATTTTGAGCACACCCGTCACATCATAACATTATCATTATCATGCAAGACACATAGAACATATATCAATAATGAGCATAAATAACCCATGTAAAATAATGGGTTTCATCTCATAAGAAAACATTCATAAACATTGGGTTCCCAAAATAAAGAGGTAAGAACATACTTGATATGAGAACCATCAACCTTGAATGAGAGGAAAAGGTGAGTTCTTAAAATAAGAGTTCTTTTAGAAAACTATTTGTATAAAATAAACTTCAGTTAAAAACATTTATATACTAGAAAAGGTATTATAATGATGAAAAATCTATTTTTAAGGAGTTACCATACCAAATTTGGAGTGAAAGAGGGAGAACCTAAATAAAGAAATTTGGGTTCGAGATTTTCCCCTTACCGTATATCTAAACACTTACTTCACTTTAATGTCCTGTATAATGGAAGTATATTGATTAATTAGAAACTACAAAACCTTTTATAAAAGAAAATAATTCATTTTTTTCATTATGTTATTTTATGGGCCTTTGGATGAGTTACAGGGTTTAAAAACACTGTTCGGGAATGTTTGTTTTTACGGTTTTCTTGAGCTGTTCACTTGTATTCATAAATTGAAGTTTTGGTAGAACATGGGTTAACATCCAGAACTGATGTTACATATTATCAATGGTATTATATGATTATTAATAATATTATATTTAATTGTTTTATATACCTTGTGGATGAATCATTAGACGGGAATTTAATGATGATCATTTGGGTTAATTTGTGCAGTTTTTCGACCACAATGAACTTGTTTTCATTAATCATTTAGTAATATGTATATAAGTTATTTCATGAACGTTAAATAGGAAATAATAGACATAAAATATTCTGTTACAACCATAAACATTGTTTCATGGACAGACCATAATGTATAAATGAAAATAAGAAAACATGTCGTTCTCGAAGGTGATAGATTAACACCTCACGAACACTGTTTTCTTTTATAAAATAAAAGGAATATGAGAAGGGGGTTGGATGGTATAATATACCATTAGTATCATATAATTAATGTATATTTATGATACAAGAGTTTCCATAAAATTTGACAAATATAGGTTGGTAGAGAATAAAAAACAACTTGAAAAGTGGAGTGAATTAAAGGAGAAGAGGGAGAGAAATTACCTCTTGTATCCTTCTCTTGAGATCCTCTTTAAGTGGCCTAGGATAAGTCTTTTGATTAGACCATAAGCTCTTAGAAATGGGGGAGGTTCTAGGAAAGATTATTGAGGAGAGTTTAGACATGCCATCAAGCTTGATATGTGTGAGGGAATGATGTATTGAAGGGTTGTATTTATAGTGGATGGGAGAGGGGTTTTCATAATATAAAATTCATTAAATAATTATTTCTCCACAAGACAAGTAATAGTGAGACTTCCATGAACATGAATAGTAATATTATAATGTAATACTGAACCAAGTGGGATTACATCAGTCTAACATCACACATGACTCTATAATTAGCATATTTAGCATATTTTTTTAAATTATGGTATTTCACTATTCATAAAAAATTCAAGTATTTTGGAAAAATCCAAAAAATTCACCCCAACAATTTTTGGACGTTAAGAATACTAAAATGAATTACATTTTTTAAAAATTAATTTCTAAATATGATTAATTTAATATTTAATTAAATCATAATTTACTTGAAAAAAACAGTTTTTGAAATTAAAATTGATTTTTTAATGCTTTCACAAATTACGTATGGTCTTATAAAATTTTATAAAAACTAGAAGATATATATTTGTTAATTTATGATAATATTTTAAGAAAATAAATTTTTTAATTAATTAATTAATTATAATTATTTATTTATGACTTACAAAAATACTAAAACGTTTACAATAGTCAAATTGTCACTTTCTAAGATGCCTAGATTTTATTTAATTATTCATGGGTAAGGTTACTCTTATTTTGGAAACATAACTATTCATCATGGTCATACTACTATTTATAAGGGTGGGTTAATATTCATAATGGTAGGTTAACATTCACCAAAAATTAATTTTCTCTAATTGGACCCCAAAAAGTCATCTTGAACACAAATGTGTATGTCGGATTTTCGAAATTCCAAACACAGAAGTGAAATACTTATGTTAAAAGGTAACTTAGCACAAAGTAGTTCATTATGTTGTGTTTTCATGCTATTTTATGAAATAATTATAAGAAGGTAATTTCTATCGAAAAACTTTGGGTCATTACACATATAGCTTGTATCCCTCTGTGACTCTTTATCAGTGGAATGTTTCATAACCACCTAAAGTCCAATGTTTGAATTTATCAATATACCAAGGATCCCCTTGAAAAAGAAGTAAATTCAACAATAAAATCCAACTTCCTGTAAATGCTTTCAATGTAAGACAATCTCATTATCTTGATATCACTAATCATGAAGATTGAATACTAGTTCCATTAACATAAATACTTGATTTCAATTTAATTAAATTTCAGGAAATGAACTCCACCATTGAATAGCATGGACATGTATTTATACATATAGTTAAAGTACATTAAATGGACTTATATATCAACTTATATTATTTTACAGAAATGATAAATCCTTTCTCTCATTATCTGTTAATATGATTTTTCCCATGATTCTCCCATTATATCCTACTTGGCTGCAAGAATATTTCATCATTGTTTTGATCAATACATAAAAGTGTTTGAGTCATGGTATCCATTAATGATAATTTTAAAGTCTAAGGATGAATATACAAAATTGTATATAGGAACATCAAATGACACATAGATATGTGGATTACATATTAATGGGTTGATTCTCATAAACACTTATCTTGGGGATTACCTAGGGTGGACAAAATGATAAGGTATCTAATATGTCTTTTGATCCACCTAACTTGGTATCTAGTAGATTTTATGTCCTATCGAAAACTATCATCCAGCTACTGAAAAACGTTGAAGAATAATGTCATGGAACCTCCTGGTTCTCATTTGGAAGGGAATTTGATATAACCATTTATGGTGACATATATTTAGATGACATTATCACATACAAATACCATATAAGATATTATAACTAAAATGATATTAAATCATCATTAATAATGAAAAACATGTAATCATGTAATAAACAAGTAGATTCTAGGAATCCAAATATAATAAACTCCCACTTAAAATATATCCCACTAATAAAATATATCACTCCACTATATTATGTAAGATACTCATTCTTCAGATAAGATAAATCATTTGTTAAGGGTCCATCTGCAATTTACTCCATGAATACTCTTCACAACATAACTTCAACTCATTGAGATAAATCCCTCAAGAGATGAAACTTCTAAAATATATACTTTATATTTTGTTTTTACCTTATCTCCATGGATAGATCCACCACTATAGTGTTATCATGGAAAACTATGATAGGGTCTCTATAGCTAGAAACCACAGCAATCACATAGACAAATATGTGAAGCTAAACTACTTCCTAGGATATATAATAATCATCAATATACCTAGCCAATACTTTAGAATAAAGGAAAATGGGCTTCATTAAACTCATCAATCTCACATATCCTCCTGTGATATAAAAGATATATCTAAACTATGAGTTATGATCATTATGACTAGCCCTAAAGCTATCATCTCTATAACACTTGATGAAATTCTCTTCATCTCCACCATACACCAAGAAAAAATACATAGTTCTCCTCATATACATAAGGATACTCTTGATATCAGTCCAATGTTTCTCACCTAGATCTTCTTGATATATTCATACCCAGATCTAAGCATAGGCAACATCAAGACATGTATATAACATGGAATATATGATAGATCATATCGCTGAATCATTGGGGATATTACTCATTATCATTCATTATTATTTTCTCTTGGGATAATTTTTATTCAAAGAAACAATTCTATGTGACACTAAAACTAATACCATCTTGAATTTTTTCATACTTAATATAGTTTTTTATCTGTTCAGTGTATGAACTCGGAATTATTCCAAGATTCCTATTGGAACTATCATGAATGATCTATATCCAAAGAGTCTATTCTCTTTCACCTAAGTCCATTATGGAGTATAAATTTCTCAACCATGACATGACCTCTTTTAATGATGATAAATTATATACAATAAGTAATATGTCATCAACATATACTACTATTAAAACAATTTTTCTACGACAAATATTAGTACTTTCCCTTAAACATTACATAATATTTAGTTTTACATCCTGAATTATTTCTCTTGCATTTGAGGATCTTTTCAGTTTTATATTGTCAGATAATTAGGTTATAAGTAATAATTAAATAACCATATAACACAAAGTGGACACTTCTGTTCACTTTGTATTTTTCCCGCTTTCTAAATGTTTTCAAAAAATGATTTATTTGATTGAAAACTTGTTATGACATTCAACTTGACATCTTCATTTCCCTTAACAACCGCAAATCCAATGAAATAAGATTTTAAAATTTGTGGATGAGCTCAAAAATTACATTATGGCCCATAAAAAAATATTACTATTTGTCTAGAGAAAGCATGAAACCATGGGAAAATAGTTTCATCAAAAAAAACTTTTTACCTAGAAAGGGAATTGTCATTATTTTAAAAATATAATTTATAGAACCTTTTTAAAATAAATTATTTCCATAAAAACTCATTAGAAAAATTTAAAAGTAATGTATTTAATTGGGGAATCATCTTATATAACCCTTACTGAACCCTACCTAAGTACATACTAATTGGAATAACATTATGATAAACATCAATATAATTTTTGGGAGAACATAATAATTACCTTA
The DNA here is from genome assembly GCA_963277665.1 of Viscum album. Taxonomy (NCBI): domain Eukaryota; kingdom Viridiplantae; phylum Streptophyta; class Magnoliopsida; order Santalales; family Viscaceae; genus Viscum; species Viscum album. Next base: position 1,214,426,958 of record OY728130.1, read on the forward strand.
TTAATTAGTGTTCTATCTAGGTACACCCATTATATAATCTATAATAATATCACTCAAAATTATCTATCCACACCAATAATATATAATTTCCTAGAACCAAAATATGAATAAAATATTTTTTCATTCACATTTTCATCTTAAAATTTTTTTAAACCTAATTTAATCTCGTGTGAGGATCACTTTTTATATCAAAATACAATTTTCATTTTAAAACACATTTTCCATAACAAAAAACCCCAACAAGTGAAATATAAATTTCCATTTAACAAACCAGTTATATATTTCAATAGAATATATAAATTAAATAATGGTCATGGTAGGAAAAAAAATTTAGTTGGGTATGTAAAAAACATTCCTTTAATCATTTATCAAAACATTTCTTACAAAACATAAAAATACATTCCTTCTGAAAACATTTGAAATAGCATAAATAAAATAAAATATACCTTATAAATCTTTTATTTCCATATAAAGAGTTACATAAAATCATTTTAAAAACATCAACATGTAATATAATTCTATGGAATGAAAACATGAAAAGTCAATTTTTAAAAAAAATATATCCTTGATCACTATAAAAATATTGGAGTATTAAGAATTATGAAATAATAATGTTATACTGATCATTAAATACAATGATAATAGATAAATTTAGGATATCAATTGGTTGGGATATACACCTCGTAAAAGAAAATACTTTTTTAACATCAAAATATGCCTCAACGAAAGGGAATTGGGACGAAGTCCCTTTCCTTGAGTCTGACTTATCACATACATTTTTTATCATTATGAAAAATAAAATAATGTTAATTATTTACTTTCATATGAAACATATGATTTTTTATTTTTTTCATTTTTTCACTTATTACCATGTTATATAATATTACATAATCAATTTAGTTTATATTGGATGTTTCTATGATATTTTACTTATGTGTCGAAAATGATATTGGTTGTTTCATAACGATCAAAGAACTAATTATTTAAAAATTTATATTACAATAATTATGAAACAATTCTCATATTTATACATAAATTATACTTTTAGGACCAATAATGAATGTTGATTTTCAGAAATTAAGTATGTTGTAATCATGAAGATGTTAGGTCACATGTTCACATGAGGTACATTTCCATTTTTTCAATGATCATTATTGAAAGGAGTTAAGTAATATTTGTTTATATAATTATCATAATATGGTGTTGTGATTAAAAAGAGAGTCATGTCCTGTCTTAATGGCAGAATTCCACATATACAAAAATGATTTTATCATTTTTCAATGAGTTAAAAGGTAATAAATTAAATGATATATTATATTTTAATAATGAAAAATATATCATAAATATCATAAATATTTAATTTATATAAGATATAATATTTTTTTTATCTTATTAACTTCCATATAAATCATTGTTGAAAACTATTTTCCACACTTCACATTATAGTTTTCCACTGTACACATGAGTGATGTTATGGTTTCCCCTATTAAATGGAATTTAAGAAAAAGTATTGTCAAGACACCCTCAATCCAAAGATTCCCCTCTTGAGATGGAATTGAATGAAAAGAGATAATTACCCACATGTCCTTCCTCCAGTAGGCCTCAGGGTGGATACCAGCACAAAGGGTACAAATATCTCAATAAATGGTAGGAATTCAAATTTTTATAGTAACTATGATCAAGTGATAAGATGTATCAGCATGAAAAAACTCCAACAAACTACATATATAACAGAAAACCAAAATCCATCTGATGATCATATTTAAAATGTAACTGATACAAAAGAAAAATTCTCCAATATAAATACCATCGGAAATGATAATAAGAAACATAGAAACCATCCCAAATGTCTGAGCTAATAATTCTTATCATGGTTCATGTAGTTCCCCTAGAAACATGAAAGCAGTTTTATATACATAGGGTGATCATAAAAGTATACTCAGTAGGGAAACACCAAAGGATCTCTTTCACATGTGGAGAGGCATACAGATTCCCTGTATCAAAATGGGATAAAACAAAAGTATGTTACAAGGTATATGAGACACTCCAACCTCACCAAAGGTGTGTTCAACAAATATTGAAATTCACGAAAGTTAATATATATCACATGGATGATAGGGTTCCCTGCACCACTATCCTATTGATTATACACTCTCAAATCCTAATGGAAAATGTCCTAGTGCTCCCACCTCATCCAAATGTACACCGTCACAACCTTGGTGCACAAACATGGGTCTCACAGCTAGTCTTGAAACATGGGAAAACGAAGATCATCACATCTTGCCCGTACACAGTTGGGATTCACAACCATGTCACGCCCGCAGACTCCTACGACAAAAACTACATCACATCTCAAAAAAACATGGGAAATTACAACAAATATCACCTGAATACTCCTATGAATCCACAACTCATATCATCCTAAAGACACATTGGAAAACACAACTCACTCGCACACACCTGGACCTGGAAAACCACTACCAGATTAATGGATCTTTAGCTAACACCACCCAGAAGAGGGATCATAGAGGAGCAGGTGGCCAACCATCCATCCTCTCACGAGGATTTTTGGGAAAGACACTCCCTGAAAATGAAGTTGTTCAGCACATGGTGCTCAAATAGATTAGGGTGCGTATAAAAATCACAATGAAGTATATATATATGTGTATGTATGTATGTATATATATATATATATATATATATATTTGAATGTATGTATAAAAAAATAATACCAACCTATGGGTTATTAATCAACCAACCAACCACCTCATAATACTATCCACATTGCTGCTACCTCAAATTAAATTATTTAGCACTATCAAAAGTCACTTCCGAAATTGAATAATGAAATCCATCCATAACAAGCCATAGATCAAACAAACCCCCATCCAATTCATCTTACTAATTATAATTCTTTATTAAAAAATTAATTTATTCATTACATCTCTACCTGGGGTATCTACCATCTGAAGCATATAACGAGCCATATAGTATCAACCGCACAACGGAAAAATAAATATAGTAAACTAACCTGCTACCATCTTCAGTCTTCAAATTAATTCCTCCCAATCCATTCCACAACAAGAAAACCCCCCAACACAAATCCAAATCCCATGAAACATAACATCCCAACTAAACCTTACATACCCACTATATAAAAACGCCACACCCATTACACCAACAAGAAAAACATAGCACAACCCAGACCTTATTCCCCTCTTCTTAATCACTGCCCATCCATTCCCCAATAATTCAATCTCTCAACCTAAGATTCCATTACACCACCTGAATCACCCTAGAAATAATCGTTCTCTCAAACCATGCACCACACAACCACATAGGGTATGAAACAGATCAAATATAAACATATATGATAGCCACACCAACAAAGAATGTTTTATTCTGATTTAGAGAACACTTTCTCTTTAATTCCACTTCTATAGTTCAAGAGATATCACATAAAAAGTTTAATATTGAGGCATCCATTTATTTAAGTAAATATAAATGCTTAACCAATTTAATATTCATACATTCATTCAAAATTCATCAATAATAAAAATCCATAAGACATCATAGGTGAGAAAAAAATACCACCAAGGACCATGATTTTGAGTATGCATATAGGCTATATAGATCAAACTGACAGTAACCAATAAAACATAATCATTAAATTCTTTTTCCTCAACCCATATATATTGATATTAAACAGGTTCGATTATATTTATTTATTAGGAATTATTATATCTTCCCTAGATAAAATTCATATGCCCACTAATCATGATTTACAAATTTAAAGAGGTGAATGGATCCCTAAATGAATGAATTGATGATCGAAAACTCATCCTTGCGCCCAAACAGGGGGTGTGCAAGCGATATGGGGAACCTCCAGGGGTGTGATTAAAGGGTGCAACATAGATGCAAGGATCCTTGGGGAAGAAAGTTTTTGGGGAAAATCAGAACCAAGAGTAGATAGAAAGATAAAATGGAAGAAGGATCTCAACTTTATAAAGGCCAGATCCTATATCAATGGAGGAATGGTTTTAAAATCCATTAATATTAGATCATTTTCAAGACCACACAATTTTCAAAAAACATAGACACCTCAGAATTAGGAATTAAATATATAGTTTATATCATTTCAAATATCTTCAAAACCACTATAATATTCCATTAAATCCAATTTACATAATTTAAAAAGTTAAAGGGGTGAATCTAGAAAACTAGAGAAAACTAGAAATGTGACCAACGATGGAAATGAATCACCATTAGGTGAGTCAACATTGTGGGTCACTGATGGGTGAATCACCAATGGATGAGTCACCAATGTCGAGTCCCCAATGTGTTACTCACCATTGGTTGAACCACAATTGGATGAGTCACCGATGTGAGGCACAAATCTGACTCCCCGACATGACTTATTTATGCCACCTATCGATTCCACCTACTGATTCCACCTACTGAAACCACCTACTGAGGAAACCAACTATCACCACCTACCAAATCCACCTACCAAAACCACATAATGACACATCCTACTAATTCCACCAATCAATTCCACCAAAAGATGACACCAACTGATACCACGTACTGTGGGAAAACTAGAAATTTGGAAGACCCTTGAAATCAGTCATCATTGCCTCCCAGAACACCTAAAACACCTTATTTTGAAAATGTAATGGACCAGGAAGGCTGAGATCATTACATAAATACTTCTCAATCAAATCTCTTCCTCGTGAATCCAAAACCAAACAAGAAGGAAAAAAGAGGAGTCCAAATAACCACCCCATTAGATACATCTCAAGGTTCCCTCAATGCTTGATACACTTATACGACATCAATGTTCTATGAAAAACCACCCTTTGTTATTCAAAAGATGTAGAAGAACCTCAATATCCATGAACCCCTCCTTAGAAATCTACCACCCCAGCCTACCACAAGACAAACCACATTAGCACAAAATGCCACACTGTATGAACATATTAATCTAGGAATTCCTTCCTCCATGTCAAGATATTATCTTCTCTAGGTAGAACTGACTCACCCGAACAGGATTAATCAAATATCAACTAATGAGTCTCAATTAGGAATATACACTTCCCCTTTCCAATGTTAGGACATTATCACAGATCACTGAACATGGGAACAACTCATCTCGTTACAAAAAAGTTTCCAAAATTACATTACAAAGTGAAACTCAATAATGAAAAAACATAGAACAACTCTAGGTACCGAGCATGCATTTGAATCACCCATTCATAAGTCATCTTCTCCAAGACACTATAACACCACAACACATAAACCAAGGGAATGGTCCAACCATGAATCGACTTCTCCCAATGATCCTGAATCTCCACTGGTCATTACACAAACTTCGTATCATATTCAACATCCATATCTCCCCAGTCAAGGACACGGGAGTCCATATAAGGATACTGATGAAGCACAGGGACATGAAAGATGTTGTAGATATTTTCCAATTTTGGTGGTAGTGCCTATTGGTTTGATACCTCTCCAACATGCCCCAATACCTCAAAGGGTCCAAGGACACTTAGAGAGAGCTTTCTCCCTCTACCAAACCTCAGTTTTCTACATCAAGGGGAAACCATCAAGAACACATGGTTCCCAACATCAAACTCCAAGGGCCTCCTCCGGTGATCAACATACGACTTCTTCTTATCATGCTCTGCCTTCATCCTCTCATGAACAAGATGCACCCTCTTAGTTATACTCTACACCACATCTAGTCTAAGAAGAGATGCCTCCCCAATATCTATCTAGCATAAGGGTGAATGACACGATCATCCATATAATGTGTCAAATGGTGCCATTCCAATGGAAGATTGAAAGAAATTGTTGTATAAAAACACCACCAATGGAATTATTTTTACCAAGATCCACAAAATTACAAGATGCATGCCCACAACATGTCCTACAACATTTGGATGGTCCTCTCTATCTGTCCATCCATTTGAGGGTGGAAAGTGGTGATGAGGAATAAATGATTTCAAAAAATGATGAAATGCTCCATAATCATGATTTAAAATGTTTATCCTTATACAAGATGATGGGTCTCAGAACTCCATGCAGCTTCAACGCTTCATCCACATACCTCATGGCTAAGGCATCCACTGTGCATGACTCCTTAATCTCTAATAAGTGAGATAATTTCTTCAACTGATCTGCCACTACCCAGATTTTATCACTTCATACATGAGCCCTGGGTAACCCTATAACAAAATCCATCGAAATTTCATTGCATTTACACTAGGGGACATATAAGGGATGGAAAAAACCACCAGGAACATGGTGGTCATCCTTCAGCTGTGGTAACACTTATCAATTTTCCACAAAATTTGTCACCTCCCATTACATCTTGTGCTACCAAAACAACTCTCTCAAGACGTGGTACACCTTATAAATTACTTAGTGTACCACTAATGGAAATCTACGAAACTCAACGCGGAATCCCACAAACATCTCAACTATAACAAACAACCTTCCATGGAACAACATCTAATTTTGACCATCCTCCGATCATCCATATGGAGCATCGCCATTGTCAGCACGGTAGCACATTACCTCTACCTCCTAGTATCCCCACATAGATTCCTCCTACTAATGTATTTTATATTACTGTATATTTATTTAAAACAAGTAACCTCTCTAACTATCCATTAAAATATATAAGTTCAAGGATTCCAACTCCTCCATCACCTTCCTAGCGTTCACAGTTTCTGGAACTACTTCTTTCTGTGAATTTCTACTCAAAGCATCAAATAGAATGTTTCACTTTCCTGAGGTGTAAAAGATCTCAAAATCACAATATTGAAAAAACTCAACCCCCTCCACTATAGCAACTTCATATCACACTGGGAAAAGATATACCTCAATCTATTATGATATGTGAAGATCATAAATCCCCCTCTAATGATCTAATGTCACCACAACTTCAGTGTGAACGCAACTGCCATAGTTTATATATCAAGTGAGGTATAGTTATGTTTGTGGGTATATTAATTTATAGACACATAAGATATCCCTCCAAATTATTTCATCAACACACATCCCAATCCCATATGGGAAGTACAAAAATACAATGGAAACATCACTTCTACCTATAGAAATCGGAGCACTAGATAACAGATCGGCTTCCCTTTCATATAGAAAAAATCTACCTATAATTGATCACTCCAAAAAAAGCCTGGTCATTTCTGGGTAGAGTTATCAATGGGGATGAAACTTAATAGAAATCAGGTACAAACCTCTGGTAACAGCCCGCCAGACTGAAAAAACTGTGAAACATGACAACATTCTTGGGGGATTCACCAGAAATAACTACCTCGTCCTTTGGAAGGGTCCACTGATATACCCTACTGAGACACTACAAGTCCAAGGAAGTGAACACTTTATGTTTAGAACATTCACTTAGACAACTTCTCATAGATTTGGTGGCATCAAGGAACCTCAAAGACAGTTCTGATATGCTCAGTATTCTACCCCTTGACTCTAAGTAGATTAGGATATCATTAATGAATACATTGATGAGCCAGTCCAAGAACTCCAAAAATATGGATTTCATGAGCCCCATGAACACAACTGGTGAATTCATAACACTGAATTCCTTATCAATGGAATTGAGGTACCCATAAATTCACTCTAATGTAGTCCTTGGGATATCACCTTTCTTCACCCTCAGCTGGTGATACTCAGACCACATATCAATCTTAGAGAACCAACAAGCTCCCCTCATATTGTCAAACATATTGTTTATTATTGGAAGTGGGAAAACGTTCTTGAACATTACCTGATTCAACCTCTGGTAGTCTATAAACAACTTCATTCCACAATCATATTTTTTTAAACAATACTGGAGAACCCCATAGTGACACACCAGGCCGAATAAATGCCATATTCATTAGATTATCTCTCATAATCTTACACTCCCTCTACTCTAAAGGTGTCATCTGACTAGGATCCATCCAATCCCGAGAAGCACTAGGCTGCAACCCTATCCCAAACTCAACATTGTGTTGAGGGGGTAGAGTCACAACCTCCTCAAGGAAGACATCCAAGAATAAATAATCAACACTAGGAACCTCCTACATCTCAACACCCACCTATTCCACAGATAGCTCTATCAACAAGGAAAACAAGGGCCCTATATACTGATTGCTCTTATAAAAAACATTTCTCACCAACAAAATACACATACTGGAAACCCATGTCTGATAACAAGACTCTCCTCCAAGAGCAGTCAATAATAGCATGAATAAAGCATCACCAGTAGATGAAAAGGATGAAATCATATAGTTGCATCTATAATAAGAAAATATCCTCACATGATCATTATTCTACATCCCTAGCATATATCAAACAAGTTGGGTTGTACTCCGACTGGTGTGATCAACACCTAGGGAACAAGAATCCTATGTATGTATTGTTCTAGATCATGGACTAGACCAGATGAAAAAAAAGAAATTTAAATATAATAAATAAAAAAATTGTAACCAAGGGTACTAGAGATACTGATCATTCCTTGAATAATGTTCATATCTACTAGAACTATAGTCTATGGGGTGTGTAACTAACCACACCCAGGTCCTTGTATCCCTTACTGATGACCACATCCTTAACCGAATCCAATAAAAAGAAGTTGAGGGACACCTTGAGGTCAGCCTCTTCCTACTCTATCTTCTATCGATGGAGCGTGAGGCTGGTGTCCCAGCTGATCGAACTTCACTACCAACAACTACTACTAAGTCAGGCATTGGACCATCCCACCTCCACCGAACAAAAATCAAGATGCCATTTAGCAGTGACTTTAAATATTCCCATAGACTCCATAGATAAAACATATTGTACCCTGGCCCACATGATAGGAACGAGAACCCAAAGGTTGAAATGGAAACTTCTAAGGTCGCCTCCCCTATGTAAGAACGTCAAAGGCCCTCGCGCATGAGACATTGTATTTATAACCTTGACCTTTGAAAAAAATGGATGACTCCAATATCATAGTAGACCTTCATTCAAGTTCATCCAATCAACGATCAATGTTTTCTTCTAGTCATCCAAGTTGTAGACAAGGAAAAGGGAGTAACCACATATTGGACAAAAAGAAAAGGTGCCTCCCCAAATTGTCTCACCTGAGACTCCTCATCCAAAAAGATGTCAAGGGGAAAATGAAGGAGATCCTTGAACATAATCCCCAACTCCCATACTGATGCACTCCCCTATTAGAGACAGAGTAACTCCTTCCTTTTCTTATATTTCATGGTTGATTAATGGAATTGGGATCAGAATAACTTTTCAAAATCAACCCACAATATGTCAGTCTCATTTCTCTCTCACGGGTAAATAATTTACCACTAACACACAAATCCTCACATATAGGCTCACTATTAAGGTAATATAGTACTCTATCAGACCACGGATCAAGCTTAAGGTGATCATAATCTCCTTAATACAGCTCTCTAGCTCCATGTTTGAAACACTTCCTTCATACATTACCAGATTATATCACCAGATAGAAATTAATTTTTTATATCAAGGGTAATCTTCTTCCGTTGGGTCAACTCTATGTCAATCAACCAGGATGGCCTGCTGAGCCTCTAGTTCCTATATTACATCCAGATGATGACAGGGTGCCATAGCTGAAAGGTAAATGAGGAGTTATTAAGGCCAAGTAGTATGAAATTTTCTTTAGAGTTCATTTTAAATAAATTTTTTATTATTTATAAATTTCAAAAAAAACTCCCCAAATCAGACCGGAACACAAGTCATTATGATGCATCTACCCTTCATAGGGTATCTACACAAAAAATATCTTATCCCCACTTTGTTGTTCGGTAGGCTCAGAGTCCTTATATCAAATCGTGGGTGACCTAAAATCATGTTTCCAAGATGGTCTTCCCGGGACTATGTCACAAACCAAGATAACCTAACACTATCTCCCAACCAACCCATGTAATCCTTAGAGTTCCTGACACTAAACTTTATCCTATATCTCAACCATCCCCTCTAATACCATGTTGTCATGACCCCCCCCCCCCTCTAATGATGTCCCTCCTGAGTTGGCAATGAAGGAAGAGAGATAATGACCCTCGATTCTCACCTCCGGTAGGCCCTGGGGTGGGGAACAACACCAAGGTATAGGAATATTACTAAATGGAAGGAATTACACATTTTTTAGTAGCCCGGATCAGGATAAAAGATGTATCGACCTAAAAACAACTATAAGACACTATATATAAAAAATGAAAACCAAAATCCATCTCGTGTGCATGTTTAAAATGTAACCGACAAAAAAATAAAGTGTCTCCAAAGTAAATACCAAAAGAAAAGCTATGTAGGGACACGAAAATAGTCCCCAATGTTCGATCTTGTAATGATCATCACTGTCTAGGTAGTCCCCCTAAAAAACTAAAAGTAGTTCAATAAATGTAGGGCGATCATATATGTATAATCAGAAGGGAAAAACAAATGTATCTTGTGTAGAAGTGTAGAATCAAAAAAAATCCCCATGATAAAATAGCATAAACTTAATGTATCTAACAATGTATACTAGCCACCCCAACCTCACCAAATTCACGCTCACCAAATAACGCAATTCAAGTAATGTAATATAGAGACCATTGATGATAGAAAACCCCACACCACATTCCCACTGATTATCCACTCTCACACCCTAATAGAAAATGTCATGGATATCCCACCACTTCTAAAAGTATTATGTGACAACCCACCTCCACACACTTGGGCCTCACAACTATTCACAAAACATGTAAAAATGATACTCATTACACCTTTCTCACACACACATGGGCTTCACAATCATGTCCCACTTTCCCAAACCTGATCTACACATCCCAACACATCCCAGAAACACCTACTAAAGCACAAATCATCTAATCCCAAAGAAACTTAGGAAACCACAAATCATCTCATACCAAAAACACAATGTAAAAAAATTTCCCAAACACACCTGGGCATCACAAACACTACCTACCTAAGGATCTTCGGATATCACTACCTGGAAGAGGGATCAAGGAAGAGTAGGTGGCCAACCATCAATCCTCTTACCAGGATGTTTGGGAAGGACACCCTCCCCCATGAAAATGGGTGTGTTTGGAACATGGTTCTCAACTATGGTGGGGTATGTAAAAAATTATATGCAGATACATTTATATATATATATATGCATCCAAAACTCATCCCAACCTGTGGGTTCTCCCTCGAAATACCAACCACCCCATGATACTTCTAACATTATTGCTACTTATAAATGTATTATTAAACACCAGTATCAGTTACCTCATAAGATGTTAAATAAAATATATTGAAAGGAACTGTCGTGGGCACTTACAAATGATATGTGATTGATGGTTACATAGGTGCAATAGAGTGGCTGAACAATGTGATCTCTCAAAGGAGGATTTCAATTTAAAAACATATTAAATTTATTTTTAAAGTAAAATAAAATTAATTAAGAATATTAATTAAAAGGATGGGGTTGTTTATACTTTATAAATCTAGAAGAAATTATTTGGTTGAATATTTTATTTTTTTTGTTTTGTTTTTAGTTTTGAAATAAAGATCGATTAAAATGACACAACAAGAAGATGTTTTTTAGAAAATATTTAAAAGGATTAATCGATCTAATTCTACCACTTCACTAAATTATTTGTCATTATCATTAAAATTAGCAGCCCCTTAAATATAATACTCTAATTGTTTATCCCTATAACCCTATGGGTGTTCACATAACCACAATGAATAAATTATATAAACCCAAGGCTATCTTTGGAACATGCAATCGCAACACCCTACTTTGATTGATTATCTTAGGTTACCTTATGGTTAGTGGTCAAATAGAGAACATATCCACTCTGGATATTGTTATTAATTGATTTTAGGGATTATATTTGAACTCTAAAAATTTATCTCATGTGTTCTTTTATTAATGATTAAGATCAAACTCTTATAATTTACTCAACTTCTTACCTCGCGTGTTTTTGTGTCAATTATTAAATGGATTTCTTAGTCTCTTTTAAATTAAAAAAACAATTATTAGGACATATTAATTGAATAAAATTATCTCATTGATTCAGAATAAATTAATGAAAATGGGTGGAGGTATATAGATTACTAAAAATAACTACTCTTCCATGGGCGGTGTAGTCATCGTAGAAATGTTTTGCATGTGTAATGGTTTAGGAAGTGTAGAACCCAATCATGTTTATACTCTTGATTCCAAACCAATTAGTAAGATTAATAGAAAAATAAATTTGAATAAAATATAATAAAATAGAAGAAATAAAATAAAAACAAATAATTTTATTATGAAAACACAAACATTATAACATGAGGAAGAAGAAAATGACTTCGATGAAGGGATCCTTGCTACATGAGATACCTTTATTGAATTTAATATAGAATTGGATTGGATCCTCTTCTCATATTCCTTAAAATTTCTATTTAATTTCCCAACCCCACCAAATGATAAAAACACCAATTTATAGAGTTTTGGGGAGGCTAGGTTCAAAGTGGTATCAAATGTAAATGGGGAATCTCATAAAAATATTTTATGCCAACTTGTACCACCCATTGGACCACCAAAACCCATGAATTAGTTGTCATTCCAGTATGTTTATTCATGAGAAAATGATTTCTCGAGCACCACTATAAATTTTGGCATAATCCAAACATGGATTAATATGTTGTGGCCCAAATAAAGAACCCATATCCAATCTAGCGAGTTCATCCCAACTTGGACTTCATAGACCATTTACACCAACAAAATGCATGATTTAGCTCTAATGTTATAAATTAATGTGGTAGAAAATTATGTCCGGAACACATTAACAAATATTAAGTTCAAATAATTCAATTAAAATTATTAATGTTCGAAATACTACAGTGAATTTTTAAAGGTTAAAACTAGAATTTTCATCAAGTTCCCAAATGAATGATCTAATACTAAATATTCCTTAAATGAACATAGTTAACACAATGTGAGGAAATTATATCATTTATTATCAATAAAATATTCAATAAAATTGTGTCTTATCAACTCCCCTGCACTTACCTTTTTTTTCTCCTGGGAAAACCTCATATCATGTATTTCGAAAAATTGTGACAAGTAAATATTAATATAAAATAAAAAAAAATTAAAACACGTATCCTTGAGATCCAAAAATTTCACACCATGAGACAAAAGATATCATGAATCATAAGAAAACATTATTTCAAGTTCTCTATTTATATCATTCATTATATTTCCACTTTATTTATCCTCACATGCACACAAAACACTTACCTCACTCGAATTTTAATTTATCACACAAATGTCAAATTTTCCACAGTTTATTTATCAACGAAACTCATACAATGGTCACCAAAGGCTTGATAAATTCCTAAATCACCACCCGATGTTGGTCAAGGACATATGTTTATCATGAGGAATTTTCAGGGTTGTTCTGTGGCTTTCTGTTGGTAGGATTTAGATATGAAAGTCTCTGAGGCTGATTGAGGGTGGCTTGACTCTTTTTGAAAAAAAATCATTATTCAAATTTTCACTTAAATATGGTCTCTTACTAAATCCTCATAGCACCGATTCATGTTCAGTATCCTGAAAAATAATGGAACATTCACACCATTCAACATTTTAGCAGTAAAAATTTCAATCATTTCAAACATGATTTTCATGAAAGCTGTAGATAGGCACAACATTCTCTATCTATTGGATGCTCTAGAAAGGCACAACTTCACTTATTAGGAAAGCACCAGAAAAGGCACAAATTTCAATATAATGATTTTCTTCAACAGCAAAAATAACTCTTAAGAATTTAATTTTCCATCCAAAGTATCACAGAATGTGGTATCACAGCACAAGACAACTTTCCTCACCCTTAAGTTCAACTATATTATGCAATTTCACTTGAAGAGTTGGTTGGATAGGGAAAATTGGTTTGTAATGTGGAAAACCTAAAAAGTTTTTATTGGATTCTAAGACCTACAAGGAATAATGTTCATGATAGGAAATTATAAAAGAGGATTCTTCGAAATAGTGGATTTAATACCAAACAAATGCCTCTATCATTTAAATATAAGTACCTCAAACCCTCATGTTTTGACAGGAATAAATCAAATTCTGCTTAAATCATGCATGGTTTGGTTCTCTCAATAAATGAGGTAAATATAATGAATATAAAAAGAATGGTTTAGAATCCTTACAGGAAAGAGATTTAAGATAAAAGATAGTGAGATGTGGAATGGGATTCAAAATTTAGTGTACTTTTCATGAAATTACTAAATATTTGAACTTGAAACAAAGTAATTTTCAGCATTAATTTAAGCATCGTTTCATAGGATAAATTTTTTCGCTTATTTTTATGAATTTACAAATGGTGATGATAATCATTTCATATCAAAAGTGTCAAAAACACATAAAAATTTGAAAACTAAACACACAAAATTATAAAAACAAACAACCCTTTTTGGGAAAATCATTGAAAAACAGGAAAACAATTGAAATTTCTAAACTAAATGGTTCCCTTCCCCACACTAAAAATATTTCGTTGCCCTTAATGTGAACCCATGAGATTATATATGCACATTAAATGTATAATTTTAAATAGGAAAAAAATAAAAAATTGAAAGGGTTAGGAATATCATGATATGCTTAATTGATGATGGGGTCATGCAGTCTGATGAAATCCACTGCATTAGAAGGAAGTCCCTCATTGTATCTCTTTAAATGTTTATCATTGACTACAAATCGCTTTCATGTGTCGCCCTGTGTGATATCCACTACACCAAAATGAAACACATTAGTCACAACATAAGTACCTAACCACCTGGAACGCAACTTACCAGGCATCAACTTCAGTCGGGAACTACAGAGCAAGACTTTCTCTCCAACATGAAATTATCTTTATCGATCATTTTTTCATGAGATTCTTTTGATATTTCCTTTTAGAGCACTGAGTTCTCATATTAATACAATCAAATCTCCTCAAGATATTAAATTTTCAGCTTCCTTTGGATTCCATCTATGGCCAAATCCATGTTGCATTTCATTATAGCCCAATAAACCTGATGCTCAACATACACTGGAAGATGAAAATATTTTCCAAAAATAAAACGAAATGGGGACATACCAATGGGTGTCTTGTATGTTATCCTATAATACGACAATGCATCATCCAAGAAGATTCTCTATTATTTCCTATTTGGATGCATGGTTTTCTCTAAAATTTGTTTCAACTCACGATTTGAAACCTCAACCTGGAAAATTGTTTGGGGTGGTATAGTGTTGATGTTTTGTGTGTCACCCCATAATTCTGAAGAAGGGAAACAAAATTATAATTGAAAAAGCGTTTTCCTTGGTTACCGATGATGGCCTTCGGTACTCAAAACCTGCAAAAAATCTTCACTTAAAAAATTACACCACAACATGAGGATAATCAGTTCTGGTGGCCTTAGGCTCCATTCATTTACTCACCTAATCAATAAAAACCAAAATATACAAAAAACCAATGTAACTAGAAAAAGGACACATAAAATTGATTCCCCATACATCAAAAATCTCACATAATAGTAACATTAGTTTAGTCTTCTCATGTCTCCTAAAAATGTTCCCAGGGTGTTGTCAATGAGATAATGACATAGATAACACATGTTCATCGTGGAATTTGCTTGTCCAATATAACCCAGAGTCTAAGACATCCCTAGATTTCTGTTGAGGTCAAAAGTGTCCACCACAAGAAAGTGTATGACTGAATTGTAGAACAGACTCAAACTCATGATTAGTAACATACCTACTAATAACATGGTCACTACACATGCACCATAGGTATGGATCATCCCAAACATAAAACATTTACTCAATCAATAATTTTTGGACTTGTTGTTTCTTTAAATTTTTAGGGATTTTAGAGGCAACAAGCTAGTTAACTAAATCTGCATACCAAGGATGTGTACCTGATATGGAATAAAGATGATCATCGGGGAAAGTGTCCCGAAGTGGTACCTGGTCCAAGGTGTCATCCTCTAGTGTGTGAGTAAGCCTACTCGTGTAGTCTTTCACCATGTTTTCTAACCCCGTCTTTTCCTTTATCTAAATATAAAATTCTTGAAGAAGCAACATCAGTGGGATCATCTTGGGATTTGCATCTAGCTTCATTAAGAGGTACCTCAGAGCTGCATGGTAATAAAAAACTACATTAGAGACCAATAAATATGAACAGAATTTATCTTAATCGAATTTGTTAGAAAGAAATTCCTTTTAAGTGGTTGTGTAATTTGATTGGGATGAAACCAGTGTCCCTAAATCATAGGAGATCAGTTGTGAATTTCCATCCACCTTTTGAGATAAGTCAGCTCGAATTGCGAAGTTTGAGCTGTCACACATAAGCTCAAAAGGAATCTCCCATCGTGGGGGTTGTATGATCCATGGAGTGGTCAGACACTTCTTTATCTCATAAAAGGAATTCTTTTAAGAATCATAAAACACAAAATCATAATCCTTTTGATGTTATTGTGATAGAGGAACATAAATATTACTAACATATTTGATGAAGCACCAAAAAAATACTACAATCCCTAAGAATGATCTAACATCACACACACATGAAAGATATAGTAATGATGAAATGATATCTACTGTTGATCTATCAACCTCAATCCCATGTTTTGACACTACATGCCCTATGACAATTCCATTCTCTACCATGAAATGACACATTTCAAAGTTCAAGACCAGATTCTTCTCAATAAAATAATTCAACACCTTTGAAAAACAACTCAGAAAATAATCAAATTAGGATCCATAAACTGTAAAATCATCCATAAATACCTCCATGAAGGTATCAAGAAAATCAGAAAATATAATCACCATGAATCTCTGGATGGTACATGGGGCATTGCCATGTCAAAATGGAATCCTTGGGTAGGAAAATGTACCGAATGAACAAATAAATATTGTCTTCTCTAGACCCCTCAGTGAAATAAGAACCTGCAAATATCCATAAAATTCATTCAAGAAATAATAATGTGTCTTCCCAGCAATTCTCTCAATCATTTGTTCAATAAATGGTAGGGTAAAATGGTCATTGTAGGTGGACTGATTTAGTTTAATATAATCAATACACACACGCCAACTATTTTTTACCTCATTGGAAATAACACACCTTTATCAATTTTAACAATTGTAACCCCGCTTTTCTTAGGCAAAAAATTAATTGGACATAACCACTGATAATCTGAAATGGGAAATATTATACCTGCCTCGAACAATTTCTTAACTTCTTTTTTAATGTCTCCTAAAAGAGTTGGATTCAGTGTCCGTTGTGGCTACCTAATCGGTTTAGCACCATCCTCTAAATGGATCCTATGCATCAAAATGGAGGGGCTAATACCTGATATGTCAACCAAGGTCAACCCTATATCCCTAATGTTCTCCCTTAAATGATTCAAATGTTTTTCTTCATGTTCAAATGGTATATTTTTATCAATTATAACAGGTAATCTCTCGCCAGACAACAAGTATTAGTATAAGAGATATGGTCGAAATGGCCAGATCTCTAATGAAGGGAGTGTTGTATTGAAGGATACATTGAAGGAACTAACATATTGGAACAAATATAATTAGTATCATAATAGAAATAATCTCAATTAGTGAATAAAATGTCAAATCTGTTAGCATACTTAATAGCCTTGTCATAATCAAAGTTCAAATGATAAAAATTAGAATATGATTCCATTTCAAAATCAGATCTAAGACAGTCCTGTTCATTAGATGTTGGTGTGTATGTACTCTTATACATCAAACTAGAACACATACTCATAATCTCCCTAAGAATATGACAATAAAATTACATGATGTTTTTATTTTGTGGTTCAAAATGGGAGATAAAAAAAGTAGAATGGTCTTCTGAGGGTAACTTCATGGAATCCATAACATTAAATATCACAACTTCATCCCCAGATTCCAGGGAACGTGTACCGTAATTAAAATTTATTAATGTTTTTGTAGTTTTGAGGAAAGTTACACCTATGATAATGGGAGAATGAGAACTTGCATGATCATACTTCATGTTAATCACATAGAAATCTACTGGAATGATCATGTCTCTTACCTGGATAAGTACATCCTCATGGACTCCCACTGGATATGTTGTAGCACTATTCGCTAACTACACCACTAATCTCATCGGTTTCAACTCACCAACCTATAATGAAGATAATATAAAGTGATACATCACATTTATGGAAGCTACCAAATCACAAATAGCATAAAAAGGTGAAAATCCCCTATGGTGCATGGGATTGTGAATGTCCCTAGATCCTTTCACTTTTATGGCACTGCTAGAGTTGGTGAAATGAGTACTTACACATTATTTCTAAGATTGATCCTTTTATTTCTCTTGAACCCTCTTCGATTGGTAAAAAGTTCTTCTAAAAATTTGGCATACCTTGGGATTTTCTTAATTTCTTCAAATAAATTGATTTTGATCTCCACACTATTGAATGTATCCAAATAATTTTTTTGCATTGCCTCTTCAGCCATATTTTTGGTCTGTACAACTCCGTTTAGAAATAGAAGGGGTTTCAGAGGAACATCGTCAATATATTTCTAGAATTTAACTTAATCCTAGGGTTTCCCATTAGCTGGTTTTGAATGGGGATTTTTAGAGTTGAGGTGAATTGTAGTGGAATGATAGGTGTAGATATATCAGTTGTCTGCTTCCCACTTCTCAATGAGATGGTACTAACATTCCCCTTCATATTTGGAGTTGGTTGTGAAGGTAGATTTCTATAATTCTTAATTAACATTTCATGGAGGGTGGTGGAAATATGGCTCATTTGTGTCTTCAACTCTATCAACTCTAAAACTTGACTCTTCGACTCATTCTATTGGTTATGAATAATTTTTGTCAAAATATCATCAATGTTAGAATCTACCTTAGTTTGGGTATTCCATTTTTGTTGACTTGCTAATGTTTGAGCATAAAAATGCCTTTGGGGTTATTGAAAACCCTATAGGTAAAGAGGATGTTGTAGGATGTTTTATTGAAAGGTGGTATTGTTGTTTTCCATATGCATACCCCATGTTTGATTGATCTTTCCACCCTTGGTTGTATTCTGGTGAAAATGAATCAATCCTCTTTTGGGGGATGTGGTTGTGTTGCTGCTGATATGGTCTCCTAGAAAACACTACTGCATAATCTTTAGTTTCTTGTAGTTGGGGGAAAGAGTCGGTTGGGTGGCTTGTATCAGTGAAAATTCCACCAGGGCTTAAAGGAGGGTGTTGGGATGTCTTTTTTTCCAATTTAATATACCTCACCATAGTGTTCAATTCATTCAACTTTGTATCAATCTAATGATTTTCAAGAGAGTATGGACAAACCTGATGTACTCCCCTGACTTGAGGTGTACCTCGATCACCAAATTATTGGGAGTTTTGTTACATCTTTTTGATCAACGCATGTGAATATACTGGTGTCTTTCCTAACAATGCCCCTCCAACTGCATCATCCACCACGCTCCTCTCCATAGGTGTGTTTTCTTCATAGAAGTATTGAATGATGAGTTCCTCACTGATTTGGTGATGTGGGAATCTTCAGCACAACTTCTTGAATCACTCCTAGTACACATAAATTGACTCCCCTTGTGATTTCTTAATCCCTAAAATCTCCTTATTAATGGAAGTGGTCCTTGATTTTAGAAAAATCTGTTCAAGAAAAGCCCTTTCAAATTTTTCCTGCAAGTTACATCTTCAAGTTGTAAATAATACATCAACCCTTTTGTAGCTCCATCAAGTGAAAATGGGAACGCCCTTAGTTTGATTTGATCTTCAGATAAATTTATTGGTTTAAGGGTTCATCTATCCAAATTTAAATCTTTAGGGTTTTTTTTATCCTCGCCAGATAATCCATGAAACTATGAAAGAAGATGAATTAACCCATACTTCACTTCAAAGTGTGATTCGAGATTCGGGTATGCAATACAATTTGGTTGATAGTTAATATCAGGTGCAGCCAATTCTTGAATGGTTCTATTATATTCATTGTTATTGTCTTCATCCATTAGTTCTTGTTTTTGGTTTTAAATATAATTGTTTCCAATTTCAATGTTATTGGAGTGAATTAATTCTCCTACTGGTTGAATGTTGAAACATCTCATAGAGTGAAAATGTATGATTCAATCCTGAATACTGCATTTAATATCATGGTCAATATCTAAGAGATATTCGGGATTAGTTAATGTAATAAATCATATAAAAATGAAAATAAGGTACGTGGACCATATTAAAATAAAAATTATAATTTTTAGTTGATGGTCCAAAAAGTAAAAGAAAATAATAGAAGAAGAAGAAGAAGAAAGAAAGAAAAAAATATTTGGTAAAGAAGAAAGAAAGAATAAAAGAAGAGAATAAAATGTAAAATAAAATAAACATCTCTAATTGGTTGAAATATTTACTTGCCTCCCCTTCAATGGAACAAATTTGAAAGGCATTATCGTGTGTGCTTTTAAATTATATGTGATTGTTGGTTACTTAGGTACAGCAGCGTGGCTCACCATGGTCGTCTCTCAAAGGAGGAATTAAATTAAAAAACATATTAGAGGTATTTTGAAATAAAAATGGAAGTAAATAAGAATATTGATTAAAATTATGGTTTTTTTATATAGATTATAAATCTAGAATAATTTTTCTGGAAGGAGATTGTATTTTTTGTTTTGTTTTTAGTTTTGAAATGAAGTTTGATTAAAATGACACAACAAAAAGATGTTTTTTAGAAAATATTTTAAAGGTGTAATCGATATAACTCTACCTCTCCACTCATTTATTTTTCACTATACTTTATGTTAACAAACAATTAATTATAATCCTCTAATTTGTGTACCCATGAACCCTACAAGATTAAACTGAACCACAAATATGAAATTACTTAAACACTAGGCTAGCTTCAGAACATGCGATCACAACACCCTTCTTTGATTGACGATATTAGGTTAGATTATTGTCAGTGGTTAATTAGAGCACATATCCACTCTGGAAATGATAATTAATTGATTTTATGGATTATATTTGAACTCTAAAAATTTATCCCGTGAGTACTTTTATTACCGATTAAGATCACACTCTCACAATTTACACAACTTCTGACCTCGTGTATTTTTTTGTCAGTTGTTCAATGGATTTATTAGATTCATTTAAATTAAAAAATCGATTATTATATCATATTAATTGAATTAGATTATCTCATTGTTCAAAATAAATGAACGATTAAGGTTATAGGTACATCTATTACTAAAAATAACTACTCTTCCATGGGCTATGTAGTCATCATAGAAATGTTTTTCAAGTTCAAAGTTTTAGGAAGGGTAGAACCCAATCACGTTTCTACTCTTGATTCTAGTAAAATTAAGAATATTAATAGAAGAAGAAATTTTAACAAAATAGAAGAAAATAGAAGAAATAAATGAATAAAAAAGATGTTTATTATGAAAACACAAACAATATAACATGAGGAAGAAGAAGAGGGATTAGACAAAGGGATCCTTGATTCTAGAGATACCTTTTCTTAATTGCTTTGATAATTAGAGTGGAACCTCTTCTAAACTTCCCTCAACATTCTAATGAATTTCCCAACACCACAAAATAATAAAAACAGAAATTTATAGAGTGGTGGCGAGACTAGGTTTAATGTGGTTTCAACTGTGAATGGGGAATCTCGGCCAAATATTTTATGCCAACGTGTACCACCCATTTGTCTACAAAACGTGTGAATCAGTTGTCCTTACAGAAGGATGATTCCTGAAAAAATGATTCCACAAGCTCTTCTAAAAAGATTGTCCTAATCTAAGCATAGATGAAGATGTTATGGCCCAAATACAGAACCAATGTCCAATCTAGCGAGTCCAGCCCCACTTTGACTTCCTGGGTAATTATCACTAACCAAATGCATGATTTAGATCCAAAGTTATAAATAAAATATATAGAAAATTATATCATGAACACATTAAAAATATTAATTTCAAATAATTCAAATAAAATTATTTATGTTTAAAATACTACTGTGAATTTCTAGAGGGTAAAACTAGAATTTTGATCAAATTTTCAAATGAATGATCTAATACCCAATATTCCATAAATTAACATAGTTAACACAATGTGAGGAAATTATATCATTTATTATCAATAAAATAATAAATATAATTGTGTTTTATCAGCCATCCACAATAATCTACAACTCAAACATAACACCAGCCAATTTATCTAACAAGTTCCCATTATATATTAAAAAATTAATTTATTCATTCCATCCCTACCTGGGTTAGCTACCAACCAAAGCACTTAATGACCCCACAGAATCAACCACCCAAAACAAAAAAGAACAAAAATAAATGAACCCACTACCTTCATCATTATTCAATTTCATTCCACCAAATCCATTCCACAACAAGAAGACCCCCCCCAACACACATACATACCTCAAAACACATCCCATCCCAACTAAACTCGATAACCCCATTGTATAACAACACCAAACCCATCACACCACAACAAAACCATAACATGTAGCCCTAATTCTCAACCACTACCCATGCATTACACAAATGTCAATATATCAACTTGATATTTCATTACACCACCTTTGTCACCCTAGAAATAGTCGGGATCTAAACCCCAGCACCACACAACCACAGAAGGGGAAAACCATTATAAATTTACACACAACACAGAGCCACACCGAAAAATAAAGATGTAGTAATATCTCGATAACTCTTGTTGTTGAATTCCACTTTGATAATTCAGGGGTTATCACAGAGTAACTTCAATCCAGAGGCATCCAATTATTTAACCAAATATATGTGGTAAACCAATTTAATATTCATACGGTCATTCACAGAGGATCATAAATAAATAAACTCAATCCATTAAAGGTGTGAAAAAAAGACCCACAATGAAAATTATTTTCAGTAGGCAAATGTCCTATAAGGATCATTGTAACAGTATCCAATAATTCATATACATGAGTAAATTTTTCCCGAAACCCTGTATATTGATATTAAACAAATCCAATTATCTTTATTTATTAAGAATTATATTATCTTCAACATATAATTTTCACACACCCACCCCACATGACACAAAAATTAAATGAGCTTATGTTATTCCTACTTGAAATAATATACAATCGGAAACTCCTCCTGGTGCCAAAATAGGGGGTGTGCAAGCAGCAGAAGGAACCCCTAGGGGCACGATCCAAGGTTACAATACAGACACATGGATCCTAAGGGATGAAGGGTTGTGGTGACACTTAGTACCAAGAGTAGAAGTAAAAAAAACACATGGGAGTAATGATTTCAACTATAGAAAGACAATATCTTATAGTAATTAAGAACGATTTTAAAATCCATTAATGTTGGATCGTGATCAAGACCATGCATTTTGACTAACATAAATCCTCATAAGCATTAGGAAATTAACGATATATTTAATATCCTTTTAAATGGATAAAATTGTTCTAGAATATTATATTAAACCTAATTTATTCCAATTAAAACGTTAATGGGTAATATCTAGAAAAACTAGTGAAAACTGGAAATATTACAAACTCGGGAAATGACTCACAATTGGGAGAGTCACCAACACAATTCACCGATGTCTGAGTCCCCAATGGTTGATTCATCAATGGGTGACTCACTATTTGGTGACCCAAAATTGGATTAGTCACTAAAATGAGTCACAGGTTTTACTCACTAATACAGCTCATTGATTCCACCATCCAACGCCACCTACCAATGCCACCTACCGACGCCACCTACCAACACCACATATCGTCACTACCTACAAACTAAACCTGATATATCCACCTACGTATTCCATGTACTGATGTCAATGAAAATTGGAAAATTGTAAATTTGGAAAACTCATGAAACAAGTCATTGTTGCCTCCTAGAACACCTCAAAAACCATATTTTCGCAAAATAATAGACCAGGGAGGCCCGAGCCAATATATGTATATATGATATATTTATTTTATAGGTATATATATTTTATAAATATCTCATATATAAATTATATCTATCATAATTCCCAACCATGAATGGTAGTAATGGAAAAATGAATGACTTCGGTTCGTGAGGTGGTAGTTCGTCTTACACACGAATGATGAATTTATAAACCATTCAATGTAATAGAAGAAAGAATTTTTTTTCATTAACATAATAAAATTTCAGTATATTTACTATAATTATTTCATTATATAATAATTTTTTATGAATAATTTTGTGTGGTGTGGGAATAAATAATATAAAAACGCTCGTGGAAGAACATTACCTCTTCTTTGGGTAACTTCGTTTGATTTTCAACAAAAGGATCCATAGGTTGGATTTATAAAAAATATTAGGCTTTTATAATGAGAGTAGGGATTTAGGGTAGTGGTTTGGGTATTTATTTTCTTAAACAATGGTTTTTTAAGGTGTGAAGAAGATAGTATAGGGGTGGCCGTTTATAAGTGAGGTAAGGGGCGTAGTTGTAATTTTTCAAAAAAAATGTTTACAAAAGCTTTTTATGTTCAAAAAGGGTCGATAATGGAGTATCATCAATACATGGAATTAATAATGTATATATATATTGAGATAGTATATTTTTGTTAAGTTTTTAGTTTAACATAACCCTTAGCATTTTAGTTTAACCCCTAGTATATCCATTTTTACCTTAACCATAGTAATTAATTTTTATAGTTTTTACCATTCATTATGGTAAAACATTATTTTAAACATATTATATAGAATAAATAATTTGGATTCAGAATACGTAATCCATTTTATCTAATTAAAATTATATATTTGGGAAAATTAAATTTAAAATATGTCCCACAAACCTGATGAAAAGGCGGGTTTTCAGGAAATGTTTTTTTCAATAAAAATTTGAGTTTAACTTAACTCTAGGTATAATAATTATAAATTTATGAATATAATTTAATATTTATATATATATATATAATATACTCATTTCATTTGAAATAATTCACATTATTGATTATTTTAATTAGTAAAAATTTATAAACATTATACATTTTAAAATAGTTTTAAAAATAATTCCATTTTTAAACCCAAAAACAAACATAAACCAAAAACAAATATAAATTTGATTAAAAAGTAATTAAGTGGTAAAAATGTAAATAAAAAACATAATTATGTAACAATAAATAATATTCATAACATATTCAGACTTTTAAATTACATACTTTATTAAAAATGAAAAACATTATTGCAAAAATTAGAATTTTTAAATATTCACAAAAAAAATTATTATTTTCTGAAAAATAATTAAAGTAAATTTTGAAATGAAAATTTTAAAAATGAGATTAATGATTTTTAATTAAGTTCAATATTTATAAATTAATATTTTAAATGATACCTTATAATAAAAAGGGTTTAATTAAAATAATATCCTTTTTTATTTAGAAAAATAAAATAATATTTTTATAATGAATATAAATATTTAAATAAATATGAATTTGATTTAATATATATATCCTTGGGTTGTAAAATTGTTCCCTCAATTTTAAATTTGTTCCTCATAATTTTATTCACTTATTAAACAAGTGGGTATAACATTCCCTCATAGCATTTTCAGATTCTTATGTTACCTCATCAACTATATGGTTTTTACAAAAAACCATTCCCCATTTGATTAAATGTATTCAACATCAACTTATCAATAAGGTTCAGAACCTCAATTGGTTGTTCCAAGTAAGAAATATTATCTTCCAAATGAAAGAAATTAGGTATCAAAACATGAGATGTATATTACCAATATTTTATTAACATGAAAACCTAAAATATAATGTCTTCTTGAGATAGACTAGAGGTGATACCACTAGGTATATAACTCATCCAAATTTCCCTAGGATTTTATAAAATCAATTAAAACCCATAACTATATTTCTATAATTAAAAAAATTATTAATTTTTTTCCATAGAGATTCTTTAATAATATCATGATCACCGACCTCGAAATAAAGATCATTTCTCTGGTTATCAGCGTAACTTTCATGCCTGCTCTTGGTCATACTCATATTTTAATAAATAAACTAAAAAATATCATCCATTTACTCTACCAACATTGATAACATCAACTTCATTTCTCCTACATCATCCCAAAAAGATTTATTTTGAAAATACTTTTCATATAATTACTAGAATGGTTCTATTTGTATACTGGAATAAAAATATTATTAAAAGAAAACTCAACAAAAGAAATATGATGATCCCAACTTCTCGGGTAATCCATTGAAAAAGAAAAAAAAAATCTTACATGGTCTCAATTATCCTCCTATAATATCAATCGTATAGAGGATGACAATTTTTATTGAAATTTAATTCTGCACCAACTTCTTATGATGTCCTTTCCAAAAAATAGATGTGAAACTAGGATCATAGTCTGATACAATGGAGAGAGGAACTATATGTAATATAAATATCTCCATTAGATAGAGTTGAGATATTTTATCTAAAGATAATGTATATAAAATTTTTAGGAAATACATTTATTTATTTATTGGTCCAATGATAACCCAAATCACATTACTAGCCTATTGAGTCTCTGGTAATCCCACTAAAAAATCAATTGATATATTTTTTCATTTATTCTTAGGTAATCAAAAAGATTGAATCATTCCCGTATTTAATTTATGTTATTATTTAACCTACTAAAAATTAAAACACTTCATTTTAAATTCAATAATATCTCTTTTCATTATATCTCACCAACATTACTCTTGATTGTATATGTACATCTTACTGATTCCCAAAATCTAAAAATGTGGAAGTAGGAGCTTCACAGTATAATTCTTTCTTCAACTAGGAATAAAAAGTCACACCTAATATTTTTTGAAATCATAAAAGACTTTATTCATTAGTTTTAAAATCTATAAAACTGACATTTTTAATGAATTTTACCTTTTCCTGCATAGATTGGTCTTTATTTTGAGCATTCTATTTCTTTATGAAAAAATAGACTTTATTGAACCATGAAATAAAACAAATGATATCTCTACATTCACATCTTATAGGAAAAATTTTATTAAATAATTAACCAAAGGGTCACATTATAAATGTAATGAGGTTAAAGTAGAATTATTTTTCAAATCAAAGCATTGGCCATTTTTTTCATTTTCTAGAATTGTAATGAATCGTGCAATCATAATCTTGATTAGTGTTACTCATCCCCTTTGTCTCATGTTTATTTATTTATGAGTGAATATATACATTAAAATATTGTAATCAATATATATATATATATCACACATTACATTATAGAGATTATTACTCCAAATTTTTAAAGAAGAAACCATAATAGCTAATTAAATATCATGTCTTGGGTAATTTAAATCTTGAAGCTGAAAATGATAGGAAATGTAAGGAATTACCTTATCATTATGAATTTTAATGTAACCAAGTCCTTTCGAACAAGCATCAAAATAGATGAAAAATTATCTATTTATGAAAGTCAGGTCCAAAACTGGAGTGTTCACGAATATAATTTTCAATCCCTAAAAACAATAATCACATTCTATTATCTAGATGAATTTATCTCCTTTTCGTGTTAACTTAATTGTTTTTCTAGAACATCGTGACATGTTTTCAACAAACCACTAGTAGTAACACACTATGAGAAGAAACCTATGAATATATGTGATATTTTTGGCTCTTGTCTAATATTTAACTAATATTATCATGGAATGTAAAATAGTTATTCTATCTTTTGGAATAATATTTTCATGGAAATAAATTTATTAAAAAAATCACACTTACTAAAATTACCAAATATTTTCTTTTCCTTTATAATTTTTAAAAAATACCTTGGTGTATTAATTATTCCTACAAAATTTTAGAATAGACCAAAATTTCATCATTAAATACAACCGCTTACATAACTATGAATGTAACACCCCAAGATTTCATAATACACTATTTCTTCAAAGTAATTCAATAACTTGCACTACACGCAACACCGAGTTCAAATTCACCACGACCTACGAAACTATTCGTTCCAAAGCTGTTATGAATAGTATTAAATGAATTTTGAACTTTATAAAATTATTATAATTTTAGAATCCATATTATGAGTTTCTTAGACATAATGTAAGAACAAATTCATTTTTTTAGATAAAAGATGTATTTTTTTAAAAATGCACGTTTACCACCTTTTAATAGAGAACCATATTTAAATCCAATATTTGAAAATTTTATATAATAAATTTGACAAAAAAAACTTCTTCTTTATAATCATGAAATAAGATTTTATTTTCAATGAATATTTGGGTTTTTCCCGATAACATACATATTTGGGTGAATAGTAAAAAATAGAATATTTTAACTGAAAACAACTTTTTTAATCAAAATAATTTATAGTGTTAAATTATAAATTTTAATGGTTAGAAGTATAAATAGATTATTTTATTACTATTTAATCCAATTCCTGTAATTGTATGCAATTTCACTTTGAAATTGGACATAAACAAGTGTCAATCTTTTAATAGTTATTATTTCATAAAAATACGCCTTTTGGTTTTGACAACAAGAATGAATTTTAAATTAATAAATGAAATTTATATGTTTATAATTTGGTAAAATAGACTTAATTTTTGAATTCACAATAACAAAATTATCTTAGGGTGAATTTTTGGTATGTTTCTGAAAACATTCAATTTTTGATTAATAGTGAAAAACACTTTGTTACTATTTAAAACCGAATTTTCATTTAAATAATTATTTATTTTATTTAATTTTATTTTAGGTAAAAATAGATACATAATACTTATATATGTTCAATGTAATTCATTGGAGTCATTTTATAATATATTTAGATGTATAAAAATGTTATTGAAATTTTACCGTCTTTTACCCACCTCCTAGAAGCATTTGAAAATTTGCATAAAACTTAATTTAACCACTTCAGTGAATTGAATTTCGAAAATCCGAGAGACACGGTTGATATATGTAAGTAAAAATGTGTTTCAATAAGATAAAAATAATATTTGGTGAATAGTAACTTTTGACGTTTATTTACCACCGTTAAAAGTAAATAGGGTAATTAAAGGTAAAAATGATATTATTATTACCCTAACACATGTCCTAATTCTATTGGAAAAAATTAATTATACCAAAAACAAACTTAGTAATAAACTAGTATCCTTTTAGGTCCACTAGAATTAGATTAGGACATTTGTTATTATTTAATTCAAAGAAGAGTTAAAAGTGTTTAATTCAATGTTTAATAACTAAATCATTTTTAATATAGGGTTACACATAAGATAAATTTGACTATAAATATTCATTAGAAATATAAAAAAAATTCCTACATAATGGTCTTTTATTTATAATCAATAGACATTAAATAATTTAATTTATTTATGACACAACGATGATGGAGTAATTACCTTATCAATGAAATATTTAAATAATTGATATTATAAATACCCAAATAAATGTAATTTGAGACTTTTTATGAATTACACTAATTTTATAGGTTAATAGAAAATAGTAGGGTTGAGTAAATGAATTTTTTATGAACTAATAATGATGTTATAAATTTAGTATGATCAAAATACCAAATAGTGTCAAAATTTACATAAAAGAGTTTTTAAAACAAATACTATATTATTAATTGTTATTGTATTCCTAAAAATTCAAGGATCGGAAAAAGGGATTAAATAATATTATATATTTCATTAATGAACCACTTGGGGTTCTCTTGGAAGCTTATATTAAATTTATTAACTATATAATATAAAAATACAAAGATACATCGTAAATGTCAAACTATTTAAATAATAGTTAAATATTAAAGATAAGGTTAATATAGTGACCCAAACCTGTATAAAACATATTGGTTGAGTGGTTTTCAACTCATCCCTACCATAAACATTAAATAATTTATTTTATATCCATTTTAAAAACAAAATAAATTTATTATAAAATAATATTTTATGTTTTTTCTAAGGTGCCCCTCACCCCTCTTATAATAGGGCACTTGCCCTTCTCTCAAATTCACAACTCAAAATCCATTTGGATCGGCCAACCCCTGCCCAAATATCCTCTCAACTATCCTAAATTCACATTAGAGGCCATAATTTAGTCCAAGATACAACCTATAGGGCCCTTTGATCAAATAAAAAAGAAGAACTTGATGAAGAGGTAATGATTTCACCACCCTATTTCAAGTTCTTTTAATCTTCCACTTACTCTTTATTTATTATTACCATAAAAAAATAATAAATCAAGTACCTTATATATAATGTGATGTTATTATAAATATGGAACAACCATATTCATTATTCTATCCATCTTATGAATGATAATGTCACCATGAGTGTGTACGTATGGCTTATCGTCTCCACATCATGGTGTAATTTTTTATTCAACACTATGTTATTTGGATGGATATAATGATGATTGATATGTATATAAATATTTAAAATAAAATTCTAACGTTTCTGTAAAATTAATATACAATCCAATTCCACACCATTAAGGAAATGATATTGTCGCTCATGCGTACATACGGATTACTATCTCCACGACGCGATGAGATACATTTCCACGTTCACAATTCATCGATGATTATAAAAATATATATTACTAATAAGTATGTAATATATGACATAATAATGTTGCTGGAGATATATATATAAATATGTATTTGTGCACATACATATATCTCATTCACATACTTCTGTTCAATACGATATAAAAGTAGAAACTGCGTTTATGCGTACCTAAGGCCTACCGTCTCCATAAACAGTGTTTTCCATTTCATATATCTATCTATTATAAATATTTATATTCTAAATATATATGATATATAAATCAAGGTTTATATTATGGATGTATTTAAATAATTATCTAAACTATACGATCAAAAATAACATGTTAAAACACGTACGATAAAGAAAGCATTTATTACCCGAAATGTTAATTTAACATGGAAATCATTATTAAATGGGTAGTATAAGGTCATAAATGAATCATGTATGATATAATAATAATTAAAATGGTTCTGGAATAATTTAATAACATACTATGGTCATTATACAGGAGGATAAATGTACCATCGACTAAAGGAAAGTGCAAGGTAAGGGTTAACTTCACAATCTCTTTATTATCCGAGGATGTTTTTACATAAGTATCTATTGGAACATATTTATTATCCATGTACATGATTCATAAAAGTTCTTTCAAAGGGGTTATTTAAAGGGAATTTTTTACTAAAACATCATTTTAAATGTTTTAGATATTTATTCTTCTAAATCATTCTCATTATTGTCCAGGTTTTCAAAATGGTTTTTAATGATTTATTTATATGGACAAGAATGTTTTTAAAATGTTAATTCCTTACAAAGGTTTCAAAGTGGTATGGGAAAATTAGATTCAAAAATGTTTTTAAATGTCTTCCTTTCAAAATTGTGTGACTTTTAAATGTTTTCATGAAAAAGGGATATTTCTCTCAAAGTGTTTTACAAATCATTTTCATCTATGTCAACATCCATTGATAGATTTTAAACTTGTTTGAAGTTGATTTATTATGATAAAAATCATCCATATTGTATTTAATGTTTTGTGATATGTTTGACTGTGGATTTTTTATTTTGATACCATTCATGGTTTATGGATAAATTATTTACATTTCATATGCTTGTTTTAATAAAAATGTTTATGTAATGTTTAAACCTTTTCATATGAGGAATGAATTGGACTTAGTCATTGACGAATGGAGCCCGCTATAGCTCCTTGATGCATCGGTAGGTCTAATGATACAAACTAGTTTCTTGTCACAAGTCCTTGAAAAAATCTTATTTGTAGTCTTGGAACAAGTCCTTGACTATGTGGTTATGAACGTATGGAATTATGAATTCCATCGTTATGAAATTGGCTATTGATATTGCAAGTGATTATTCGACTAGTAGAATATCCATGTGAGTAAGTAAATTGAATTATATTGATTTATATTTTCCAAATTATGATGAATTTTATGTTGAAAATTCTTTTTTTTAGTTTTATACATTTCCTTAAATGTTTATGCTTATTTATGAATGTTTCCACTAGATTGTTATCCTTACTGAGCATTTGAGCTCACCCCTTTCTTATTTTTTATTTTCCCACGATCCCAATAAGTGTTTTATGTTTGAGATGCTTGGTTAAGCTAATGGAACAATGGAAATCTCAACGGGTTATTTTTTGTGCTGTATGTTTGAAATTTTAATGTAACATTCATGCATGTAATCTCTTTTTCAAGAACACAAAACTGATCGGTCTTTCGGGACATGATTCCTTGTAATCATTCAAATATATTAAAATAATCTACCGACTCTGAGAATCTAGGGTAAGGGCATTATAGTTGGTATCAGATAAAGTTTAGTATAAACCCTGGAATCTGGATTTAGATATACTCTGATTAGAGCACATTACACTAAGATATACTTTAAGGATTATTATAGAATAACTTCCTAGAATTTTGGTAATGTAGATATTTTGTGCGTATTCAATGCAATAAATGACTATCTGGATACGAGCAGGTAAATATGGCTCTGGCACAGATGTACCTAGGGTTAAAACCCGAAAAAACTGCTTTGAGCTAGACTTGAATGGGAACTGATGCATGACAACAGGCCATGTTTCACTCTTGGTTACAATACTCCCGAGGGAAATTCATAGGATAATTCACATTTTCATAACAAGTCATTATGAAGGATTTAGGAGTAAATACATTTTCAAAGAAGAAAACATGATGATTATGGATTATATCCATAAACTTTTAAATTTATGTTAACTGTTTTACAATTTTGGAAATATGAATTGTTATTCATAAACTGACCTAGTGTATGCCATTGTTTAGAAATGGAACCCGGTAGAAGGAATGAGAACTCCAACAATACATATGATCCAAAGAGTAAGAAGAATTATATCATTCATAGTATTATGCCAACATTTAGAAGGAAAATATCATCTGACGTATTCTCTACATATGAATAAATAGTATCTTGTGTTAATATGATAAGTCTATAATTCTTTGAGTCCTATGGCCTTTAAGGGAATCAAGAGAAGAAAGGGATGGTAGAGAGAAAGGTGGATAAATAGAAGAGGGGAAAGATGGATTTTCCCATTTGTGATAAATGTAGAAATAATCACCTTGGTAAATGCTTGAAGGGAAGGGGAGTTTGTTATAAATTTGGAGAAAAAGGTCCCCAATTACATTATTACAAGGGTAAGAAAAAGGTTTAAAATGTAAAATTCTTCATCTTCAAGGCATTGGAACAGTGCGCGAATCAATGTCTCGGCCATCAGACTATACCTCAAATGTTGTTATTATATAATAATCATGTTATCATACTACCTCATATGAAGAGGAATGACTCGTGTTCTTAGGTTATTATTATATAATTATTTCATTTGAGTGTTGTATCGACAATATACTGGGGAAAAATAAGGATTATACTGCAGTACTATTTTATTGAGGATATGAGATTATATGGTTCTAAGAAAAGTGGGTTATTAGTAAGCTACACTTTTTGGAAAAATAAATGGTTGAAGTAAATTTAATCCTTAATAAGGTTTTGATAATGAGGTAGTGATTTTGGAATAAGATATGGTTGATTTGGATAAATTATATAGAATATTCTTAACTTTCTTGGAATTGATTAATAGTTTGTTTATTTCATCATTGTTATAATATTCAAAGAATTTGGACCTAAGGAAAATATGCAGTATTATATAAAGGATAAGTGATCATGAATGTAATAAATAATGTTTTATATTAATCCAGGGTTTTACCATGTTTTAAAATAATACACGATGAAGGTGTTCACATTTTATTACATGGAAAAAATGATCTTCATTATGTTTAACTTATAAATTTTGGATTGTGAGTTCGGATAGAATTATTTGGGAAAATTATAAAGGATGGAATGGATTAAGATTGAAATTTGATACTATTATTAAGGGTATTTTTGGATTTTTATAAAAAGGACAACATGCAGACCATGTGACAACCCATCGCATCGGATAAGGATGCGGGAATCGAACCCACAACCATAGTGTGATTGGGGTTTATCGCCTACCATTGGACTATGTGAAGTCCCCATATTATATAATGTAGTTTATTTTTTTAAAGGGTCTGATAGGTGAATTATAAATTCATTTTTTTGGTAACCTATATGAATAGGATAAATAGAATATTTTTCTTAAGTTCAATTATCTTTTAGAGTGAAAGATAAGTTTGTGGTAGAAATGAGTTAATGGATGGAACTCTACTTGTCATGTATATATTTTTTTCCTTCTCCTATTTTATGAATAAATTAATTCTTAAAAATTATGTAAGGGATCTTAAAAACTAAAAATGTGTTATCCTAATACCTTATGTTTTGTGGAACTGATGATATTTTAAATCATCATAGATTGATGGTCTTGAGTCCCTCAATTCTAAAATTGTTTGTTACTGATGGCCTCAATCAGTCACAATAAATATTTATATTTTTTCTCCAATTATGTGTCTCTAATTTCCACCAATATTCTCTTAATCGAGATCATAATTTGGTGGTGACCATTTCATTTCCCTTTTCATCTTATTAAGACTAAATTTTATTAACCAAATTTCTGATGTGGGTATTCCCAAAAAGGTATTTTCTATTTTCAACTTTTTATTTTTGAAGAACAATTTCAAAATGCGAGGATGTAATTTATTGAAGGAGGGAAGAATGTAACACCCCAAGATTTCATAATACATTATTTCTTCAATGTAATTCAATAACTTGAACTACACGCAACACTGAGTTCAAGCACACCACGACATACTAAACTATCCATTCAAAAGAGGATATGAATAGTATTAAAAAAAATTAACTTTTTATAATCTTTATAATTTTAGAATCCATATTTTGAGTTTCTCAGATATAATGTAAGAAAAAATTCATTTTTTTAGATTAAAAAATTATTTTTCAAAAAATGCAATTTTACATCCTTTTAATGGAGAACCCTATTTAAATCCATTATTTGAAACTTTTATATATTTAATTTGACAAAATAATCTTATTTTTTGGAATCGGGACATAAGAGTTTAGTTTTAAAAAAAATTGGGTGTTCTTTTTATAACTTTCATATTTGGGTGAATAATGAGAAAAACTATATTTTAACTAAAAACAACTTTTTTAATAAAAATAATTAATACTATTAAATAATAAATTTAAATTCATTATAAGTATAAATTGATTATATTTTTACCATTTAATCCAATTCTGGTCATTTTAAGTAATTTCACATT
Source organism: Viscum album (assembly GCA_963277665.1). Classification (NCBI taxonomy): domain Eukaryota; kingdom Viridiplantae; phylum Streptophyta; class Magnoliopsida; order Santalales; family Viscaceae; genus Viscum; species Viscum album. The sequence continues at coordinate 1,214,462,296 of OY728130.1, forward strand.
GAAATTGGACATAAACAGGTGTCAATCTTTTTATAGTTATTATTTATTAAAAATAATCTTTTTGGTTTTGACAATGGGAATTAATTTTAAATTAATAAATTAAATCTCTATGTTTTGAATACGGTAAAATAGAATTCATTTTTGAATTCAGAATATCAAAATAAAAATAGGGTGAATTTTTGGTATGTTTCGAAAAACATTCAATTTTTCATGAATAGTGAAAAACACTACGTTGTTGGTTAAAACAGACTTTTCATTTAAATAATTTTTTATTTCATTTAAATTTATTTTATGTAAAAATAGATAAATAATTACAATATAAGTCCATGTAATTTATTGGAGTCATTTTATAATAAGTTTAGATATATAAAATGTTTATTAAAATTTTACCGTCTTTTACCCACCTCCTAGGAGCTTTTTCAAATTTGCATAAAACATAATTTTACCGCTTCTATGATTTGAATTTAAAAAATCCAAGAGACACGAATCATATCAGTATGTAAAATTTGGTTTAATAAACTAAAAATAATTTTTGGTGAGTAGTTACTTTTGAATTTTATTTACCACGGTTGAAAGTAAATAGAGTAATTAAAGGTAAAAATGATATTATTATTACCCTGAAACTTGTCCTAATTCTATTGGATAACTTTAATTCGACCAAAAACAACCTTAGGAATAAAATATGTTCCTTTAGGTCCACTTGGATTATATTTGGATATTTGTTATTATTTAATTCAAAGAAGAGTTAAAAGTGTTAAATTCAATGTAAAATAACTAAAACATTTTTAATATAGGGTTACACATAAGATAAATTCGACTATAAATATTCATTATAGAGATAAAAGTATTTCCTATATAATTGTTTTTTATTTATAATTTATAGACATTAAATAATTAAATTTATTTATGACTCAATGATGATGCAGTAATTACCTTATTAATGAAATATTAAAATAATTGATATTATAAATACTCAAATAAACATAATTTGAGACTTTTTTAGGAATTACACTAATTTTCATGGTTAATATGACATATTAGGGTTGATTAAATGATTTTTTATGACATAATATTGCTGTTATAAATTTAGAAAAACAAAATACCAAATACTGTCAAATTGACATAAAAGAGGTTTTAAAACAAATATTATATTATTAAATTGTATTATATTCCTAATAATCTAAGGCTCGGCCAAAGTAATTAAATACTATTATATATGTCATTAATAAACTACTGGGGGTTCACTTGGAAACTTATAGTTAGTTTATTAACCATATAATATAAAAACTACAAAGACACATGGTAAATGTCAAACTAATTAACTAAGAGTTAAATCTAAAGGATAAGGTCAATATAGTTACCCAAACCTATCTAAAACCTCTTGCATGAGTGGTTTTAGACCCCTATCCACCTTACCCTTTAAATAATTAATTTTTTAGCCATTATAAACCGAAAATGAACTTATTATAAAATAATATATTAAGTGTTTCCTAAGGTCCCCTCACCCCTCTTATAAAAGGTCATTTTTCCTTCTCTCAAATTCACACCTCCAAAGCCATTTGGATCGGCCAGACCCAACCCAAATATCCACCCAACTATCCTTAAATCATCCTAGAGGCATTCATTTTGTCATAAAGCCATCCTAAAGATCAATTTTGGTCATATCATAAGGAAGACCCCGAATTCGAGTTAATGATTTCACCACCCTCTTTCATGTTCTTTTTTTCTTCCACTTACTCTTTATTTATTATCACCATACAAAAATAATAAATCAAGTACCTTATATTTAATGTTATGTTATTATAAATATTTCACATCCATTTTTATTAATCTATCCATCTTATGAATGATAATGTCACTATGTGTGTGTACATACGACTGACCGTCTCCACACCGCGGTGCAATTTGTTATTCAAAACTATGTTATTATGACGGATATAATGATAAGTAATATGTGTATAAATAATGAAAACAACATTATAATGATTCTGTAAAAGTATTATACCATCCAATTCTACACCATTAAGGAAATGATATTTTCTCTCGTGTGTATGTACGAATTACCGTCTCCACGAGGGGATGAGATCCATTTCCACGTTCACCATTCATCAATGATTATAAAAATATATATTACTATTGAGTATGTACTATATGCCATAATAATTTTACATGAGATATATATATATATATATATATATCTGTGTGTGTGTGTACTTACATATATCTCATTCACTTACTTATGTTCAATAGGATATGAAAAAACAAACAACGTTTATGCGTACGTACGACCTACCGTCTCCATAAAAGGTGTTTTCCATTGCACATATCTATCTATTATAAATAATTATATTCTAAATATATATGATATATAAATCAATGTTTATATTCTGTAAGTATTTAAATAATTGTCTAAATGATATGATCAAGAATAACACGTTAAAACACGTACAATAAATAAAGCAATTATTGCCCGAAATGTTAGTTTAACATGGAAATAATTATTAAATGGGTAGTATGAAGTCATAAATGAATCATGTATGATATAATAAATATTAATATGGTTCTTTTATAACTTAATAACATACTATGGTCATTACACAACAGGTTAAATGTACCCTCGACCATAGGAAAGTGCAAGGTAAGGGTTAACATCACAATCTCTTTATTATCCGAGGATGTTATTATGTAAGTATCTACTAGGAAATATTTATTATCCAATTCCATGTTTTAAAAAATAGTTTTTAAAGAAATTCTTTTAATTCAATCTTTTACTAAAACATCATCGTTAATGTTTTAAATATTTATTCTTCTAAACCATTCCCATTAATGTCCATGTTTTCAAAATGGTTTTTAAGGATTTATTTATATAGACATGAATGTTTTAAAAATGATAATTCATTTAAAAATTTTCAAAGTGGTATGGGACACTTTGATTAAAAAATGTTTTTAAATTTATTCCTTTCTAAATTGTGTGACTTTTAAATGATTTCATGAAAAAGATATATTTCTCTTAAAGAGTATTATAAATCATTTTCATCTATGTCAACATCCTTTGATGGATTTTAAACTTGTTTGATGTTAATTTATTATGATACTAATCTTCCATATTGTATTGAATTTTTTGTGATATTTTTTACTATGGATGTGTTAATTTTATACCATTCATGGTTTATGGATAAAGTATTGACATTTCTTATTCTAGTTTTAATACAAATGTTTTTGATATGTTTAAACGTTTTTATGTGAGGAATGAATTAGACTTAGTAAGTCACCAGTGGTGCCTGTTATAGCTCCTCGATGCATCGGTAGGTCACATGAGAAAAACTAGTGTCTTGGCACAAGGCCTTGAGAAAATCTTATTTTAAGTGTTGGCACAAGGCCTTGACTATGTGGTTATGAATGTCTGCAATTATCCATTCCATCATTATGAAAGTGGCTATTGATTTTGCATGTGATTATTCTAATAGTAATATCCATGTCAGTAAGTAAATTGAATAATTTTTATTTATATTTTCCATATTATGATATTGATTACGTTGAAAATTATTTTGTATTAGGTTTATACATTTCCATACATGTTTATGCTAATTTATGAATGTTTCTGCTATATTATTATTCTTACTGAGCATTTGAGCTCACCCCTTTCTTATGTTTTATTTTCCCCGGATCCCAAGAAGTGTTTTATGTTTGAGATGTAGGGTTAATCTATGGGAAAATGGCATTCTAAATGGATTATTTTTTTTGTTTTATATTAGAAATTGTAATGTAACATTCATGCATGTAATATATTTTCCAAGACTGGTAAACTAATCAGTCTTTCAAGACTTGATTCCTTATAATCATGCCAATGTATTAAAATAATGCACTGACTATGAGAATCTAGGGTTGGGGCCTTACAATGAACTCATGAAAAAACCATATTTGTATTGTAAATAAATACAGCAAGTGCATTGGAAACCCCAAATGGAATAACAGAAAACTAATAATTCCCATATGTAATGTAAAATATAGTCCTTATAATGTCATTCTTCTTCACCATCATCTGATGGTCGCTAGATGTTAGGTCATTCATCTAAAAATAGTATGCTCTATAGAGATGATAAAAAATCATCAATTTGTTTCCAATGATACTTTTTCTTAATAGAGATGTTAACAAAATTATCTACAGTTAATGAAATATCTCATTATAATATATTTCTTTTTTAAATGAGCACCCCATGGTAGATTTATAGGTCAAAATAAACCTTTATCGAAAAATTCTTATAATTTATTAATCATTTCTAAAAGTTCCACTTGAGACATTAGATAAGGGTGTTTAGAAATAATACAAGTATCATGCACTAAGTAAATCGTAAATCAACCTCCTCATTATGAATACCATGAGGAAAAGCATCTAGAAAAATATATAGGAATTCATTAACTACTGGCACATAAATAATTTCAACAGTTTCTATCATTTTTAAAATATGATCTAGTTAACTTTCACTACTACCACTAATCAATTTCTTATCTAATTATTATGTTATTAAAGGAATAGATTCAATAAATAAAACTTCATGGATCTATAATCAATCTTATCATGATAAAATAAAATCCAATACATATCAAAAATTATGTCAAACTCAAATATGGATAGTTTAATAATATTTTTAGGAAAAAACATTCAAATGGTAATAAATTAGGATTTTTATAAATCTTGGTTTATTTAATACTTCAACAAAGAGTTTTCACCAAAACATTTATCTTACATTATAAGGTGATATTCCAAATTTACATGTAAATTTAGTAGAATTTAATTATTGCAAAGATCCATAGTCAAAAAATGTATTAAAATAATTTAAATACTAATGTAACATACATGTATCCACTTCATTAGATATCCAAACATCAACCATAGTAATAGAAAATGATTTTTCCATACCCTTTTCTTCTTATCTTAGTGTTTTCCATCCTGAGTTACTGTCTTTAGGAACACATTTATATAATGACCCATCATATTACAACTGAAATACATCGCCATTGGATGTCTATCAGTTACATGATTCAATGATTCTTCAGGATTCTTTTCCTTCAATCATCGGCCATATGGACAAACTCTCCACATCGGTATCACTTAGATGATTTCAAAAGACATTCTCAATAGTTTTTTTTACCACACTTACAAACATAGAAACTTCAATAAAAAATATCATTATTTAATTTTTGTATTTTATCCCTCTAAAGTGCTATCTTAAATGATTCTTTCTTTCCTCATATTGAGGAATATAAATATCAAAAAACTCTGCCTCAATTTTTTTATTTAAATAAATTGTTTTATCATAGATTTTAAAATCTCATTCCAACAAAACTCTTTATAGACATGTTACTAATCCTTATTAGGCATTATTAAATTTACTATCAGTGTCCTAAACCAAATTTGGAATTTTATGAGAAATTATATTGAAATGGTCTTTATACAAGGCCACAAAATATTCTTCTTTTTACCTCAATTTTAGGAATTGTTTTCCATCTTGATTCAAAAAAGCTTATGGAAATATATCTCAAGGAAACTATCCTTAATTACTTCACATTACATGAAATTTAGATCAAATTTCTTTCAAGTATTCTTTACCAAATACTTCAATCGATCAACTTAACTTTCAAAATAATAAATATAAAAATTTACATTTATATGTTCCACACATCCCATTATAAAAATATATTTTTTAGAGCATTGATCCATAATTCTGCTTCCACATAGTCATGTGATACATTATATGATGGGGTATATTTCATCATTAAATTCTACACAATATAAATTTTCTCTTGTGTTAGATATGGTTCTTATCTATCATGTATACCACCACAATTTATATCATGTATCAATTAAGACATTACTATAACACACTACTCTGTTCCAATCCCAACAATCTTTGGATGTTGGCTCAGAAGGTTATTTTGATCTTGGTGAATTTCCACTACAACATCCATGTTTCCTCTATTGAAAATAATTCTGAATAGAAACAGTTTAGATTAAACAACATTGTAATATTTAGATGTTTTATTATTTCAATTTAACTGTAAATTAAAATATTCTAGGGTTTTTTCATACCTTATGAAAAACATTTTTAAAACATGATATAAGAACAATAAATTCAGTAAGGGACATAAAAAAAGGGGAAAAATTTTATTCAAGTGGAAAACCTAAAACCCAGGAAAAACATTTTATTAAAAACATTTATTTTTACTATAACGCCATGAACCTAGTTACCCAAAGTCACTGCATTATTACATAACCTTTGTATGATCACAAATGATCAAGTCTTGAAAAACCGATTAGTTTAGTAGCTTTGGAAGTAATAGATACATTCATAAGGTTTACATTACATCATAAAATGGGAAACTACAACAACATTGTTACCATATAAAACACTGAGATCCCATAAACTATCCCCACAGGTCAGTCATAATATACATCTACGCATCCTGAGAAAAATAAAACATAGAAATGGGTGAGCTCAGTTGCACCGTAAGGATAACAATATAGCGGAAACTTTTAAAATTAAGCATAAACAAATAAGAAAATGTATAGAACTAAAAAAAATCCTTTTCAACATAAACTTCATCATAATATGGAAAATATAAATCAAAATAATTCCTTTTACGTACTCACATGTATTTTCTACAAGTTTAATAATCACATGAAATACCAATATCCACTTTCATAATGATGGAATGCATAATGCCAGGCTTTCATAACCACATAGTCAAGGCCTTGTGCCAAGACTACAAATAATATTTTGTCATGGCCTTTTTCCACACACTAGATTATCTCATGAGACCTACTGATGCATTGAGGAGCTGTAGTAAGCTCCACCCGTCACTTACTATATCCAATGCATTCCCCGTATGAAAATGTTTAAACACTACATAAACACTCATATTAAAACTGGCATACGTAAAGTCAATACATTATCCATAAACCATGAATGGTATGAAATAACCCATATAAATTAAAAAATATCACAAAACATTCAATATATATGGATGTTTTGTTTCTTAATAAATCAAATTCAAACAAACTTAAATTCCATTAAAGGATGTTGACATAGATGAAATCAAAACCTTTTTAGAGAAATATCTCTTTCTATTTTGAAATATTATAAAGGTCACATAATTATAAAAAAACAATTAAATTTGAATATATTCTTATAAGATTGTAAGGAAAACTTTAAAGATGTCATAATGGCAGAAAATAGCTTCACTCACAGTATAAGTTAAAAAAACATTCTTGTCATAATTTTGTGAAAAATGTCATAAAGGACCCTGTTTGAAAAACGATGAAAATATTCATTACAAAACATTTTATAAAATGTCAAACAAGGGTATAAATAACTTTAAACCATAGTCTAGTAAATAGTAAAAATGATTTGGAATACATTTTCAAGAAACATGGTTGTGGATGATAAAGAGGTCCTAGTAAATAATTACATATAAACAACCCTGAATAATGAAGTGGTTGTTGAATTAACCCTTACCTTGTATTTTTCCTTGGTCGAGCATAGGTTAACCACCTGTATAATGGTGAAATAATTGTTATTAAATTATACAAGAACCATATATATTAATATGATATCATATATGATCTATTAATATTCTTTGTTAATAATTTCTTAGTATTATCATCGTTTTGGGTGTTAACTGATTCATTTTCCTTTATATGATTTGTCACGTATGTAATGTTTTTTATGAATAGGATGTGTATTATTCATATTCTGAATGATATTATGTCCTTGAAAATTATTTTTAATAATCTAATGAAAATTAGTCATGAATGGATACGATGGGGAATTAATATCATTGCATTCGTAGAGACGGTAATCCGTACATACGTACGAGCACCAAAATAATTTTTTTGATATTAAAATAATATATAATAGGATGGTATATCATATATAAAGAATCATTATCATGTTATATTTATTATTTACATCAATTCCACATCATTATTATACCCATCCAAAAATAATAATTTATTGAATAACAATTACACCACGACGTGGAGACGGTAAGTTGTACGTATGCACGTATGGTGACATGTCATTCAAAGGATGGATAGAATAAGGAATTTGGTTGTACTATATTTATAATAACATAATTGTATATAGAAGATACTAAAGTTGTTATCTTTTAAAGGAAACAAAAAAGAAAAGAGGAAGTGGAAGAAGAAAGGGACTTGAAAGAGGTGATGAAATATTAACCTCTTCTTCAGGTTCTTCCTTTGGATTTGATCAAAATGGATCCATAGGTTGGATTTATGGCTATAGGACGACCACTATATTGATTTGAGGATAGTTGAGAGGGTATTTGGGTAGGGGTGTCTGAGCCAAATGGATTTGATTGTGTGAATTAGAGATAAGGGTGAGTGCCCTTTTATAAGAGAAGTGTGGGGCACCATAGGAAAAGATGGAAATATTATTTTATAATAAAATAATTTTAGGTTTATAATGCCTCCAAAGTGTATTATTTAAATCCTAAGGTTGGGATAGGTCTCAAAACACTCAACAAATAGTCATTACATAGGTTTTGGTCACTATATTAACCGTATCTTTTAAATTTAACTCTTAGTTAAATAATTTGACATTTACCATGTCTCTATATATATTTATATTATATGATTTATAAACTTACAATATACTTCAAAGAGAATGAAAAGTGGTTAATTAATGTTACACCTATCATTATATAATAATTTTCGCTGAAAATTGTATTTTTTGGAATAGAATATCAACTAATAATATAATATTTGTTTTAAAGACTCTTTTTTGTCAATTTTGGCACTATTTAGTATTTTGTATTTCTAAATTCATTACAGCCTTATTAATTCTAAAATAATTCTTCTAAACAACCCTAATATGTCATATTAACCTAGAAATTTAGTTTAATTCATAAAAAGTCTCAAATTACATTTATTTGGAAATTTATAATATCAATTCTTTTAATATTTCATTAATTAGGTAATTACTACATCATCATTATGTCATAAATAAATTAAATTATTTAATGTCTAAAAATTATAAATAAAATACCACTATGTTGGAAATAATTTTACCTTTATAATTAATATTTTTTGTTGAATTTATATTATGTGTAACCCTATATTAAAAATGTTTTAGTTATTAAATATTGAATTTAACACTTTTAACTCTTCTTTGAATTAAATAATAATAAATGTCTTAATCTAATCCATGTGGACCAAATAGGTTCATATTTTATTCCTGAGGTTGTTTTTGTTAGAATTATACATATCCAATAGAATTAGGACATCTGTTAGGGTAATAATAATATAATTTTTACTCTTAATTACCATATTTACTTTTAACCATGGTAAATAAAAGTAAAAAGATATTATTCAACAAAAATTATTTTTATATTATTGAATGAAATATTACTCCTTGATATTAACCATGTCTCTCGGATTTTTGAAATTCAACTCACAGAAGTGGTAAAATTAAGGTTTATTTAAATTTGCAAATACACCTAAGAGGTAGGTTAAAGTCGGTAAAACGTTCAATAAAAAAATTTATATCTTAAATTATTATAAACTTAATCTAATGAATTACATTGAACATATATAGGTATTATGTATCTATTTTGACATAAAATAAATTAAAATAAATTTTTTTTAAAATAAAAGGTCGGTTTTAAACATTGAATCAGTGTTTTTCATTATTCATCAAAAATTGAAAGTTTTCAGAAAAATACCAAAAATTAAACCTATGCTAATTTCGATATTACAAATCCAAAAATGATGTCCTTTTTTAAAGATAAAATTTATAAAATTTTAAAAAGTTGGTAATACTATTTATATCGGATAGTTGGATTGGTTGTACTGTTTTAGAACTTAATGTTGCGTACAACACACACTACTGTATTATTCAAAGGGAAACGTAGCATGGAAGCTTGGGGTGTTACATTCTCCCCTCATTCAAATAATTTAGCCCTCGAAATTTCTAGAGTATTACTACATAAAAATACTCTGGTGGTTCTTCATCATATTTTCCTCAGGTTCCCACTTTGCATCTTCCATCTTATGGTTTCTCCATAGAAATTTCACCAGATGAGTCATCCGGTTTCTCAACACTTGTTATCTTGTATCAAGAACCATGACAGGCTCTTCGCAATAAAGTAGATCTGGTTCCATTTCTAATTCCACATTGGTGGGTACATGCGTTGGGTTAGGCATGCATTTTCTCAACAGAAATACGTGGAATACATCGTGAACTTTGGAATGTCTTGGCGTCATTTCCAAAAGGTGAGCTACATCCCCAATTCATTCTAGAATTTCGAAAGGTCCGATGTAACTAGGACTCAATTTTCCCTTATTACCGAAACATATAACACCCTTCAATGGAGATACCTTCAAGAAAACATGATCTCCTACCTGAAATTCCAAATCCTTCCTTCGGTTATCAATATATCTCCTCTGCTTAAATTGATCTTCTTTGATTTGGTTTTGGATTACCTTCACCTTTTCCATCGTTTACTCCAAAAGTTCTAGGCCTACATGTTTTCTTTCACCAACATCATCCCAATAGGTTGGTGTGCGACATCTCTTTCCGTATAACACATCATATGGTGCCATCTGAATACTTGAATGGAAGCTATTGTTATAGGAAAATTCTACCAGAGGTAAATATTGATCCCACATACTATGAAAGTCAAGTGAGCATGATCTCAACATGTCTTCAATGGTTTGAATAGTCCTTTATGATTGTCCATCAGTTTGGGGGTTGTAGGCAGTGTTCAAACGAATTTCAGTATTCAGGGGTTTCTGAAGAGTTTTCCAGAATCCTTATGTAAAACATGGATCATGATCAGAGAAAATCAATAGTGGTACTCCATGAAGTCTTACAATTTCATTAATATATAGTGTTGCTATACTTTCAAGTGGAAAATCATCCCTTATTTTATGAACATGTGCTGACTTGGTAAGACGATCAATAATGACTCATATTTCATAGTTCCTTCTAGGAGTCTATGGTAGTCCCATGACAAATCCCATCATAATATTATCCAATTTCCACTCTGGTATGGGATGTGTTTGCATGACTCTTCCAAGTTGTTGCATTCCAGCTTTCACTTGTTGACAAACCATACATCTTGAAACAAAATCAAAAATCTCTCTCTTCATGTTGTCCCACCAAAAATGTTCCTTCAAATCTCTAGAAATATTGGTGCTCCCAGGGTGTATAGAGAAATTTGAGCTATGGGAATCATCCAAAAATTATCTTTTTAGATCAGGTATATCGGGAACACAAAGCCTCTTCCCAAATTTCAAAATTCCATCTTCATATATGAAGTCACTCAATCTTCCATTATTCACAGCTTTTATCTTCTTTTGAAACTCCACATCATCAGCTTGAAAACTTTTTATCCTTTCTAATAATAATGGTTTTGCAACCATTTGAAAAATTAGTGATGATCCACCTTCTATGGTTATTCCCATATCCATCTTTACTAGATCCATGAGAATAGGATCCCTTTCAATTCTCATTATGTTCAAAACTCCATGATCTTTTCTGCTCAAGGCATCTGCCACCTTATTTTCATTTCCCGAGTGGTAGTGTATAATGAAATAAAAATCCATGAGTAGTTTAGCTATCTCCTTTGCCTCATGTTTAGTTATTTCTATGAGAAAATATAATTCAAACACTTGTGATGAGTATAAATCTCACATTTTTTACCATAGAGATAGTGTCTCCAAATCATCAAAGCAAAGATTACAACATCTAACTCAAGATCATTAGTTGGATAGTTTTTCTCATGAATTTTCAGTGGTTGTGATGCACAGGAAATAATTACATCATTATACATAAGGACACGACAAAGTCCTTTCTTTGGTGCATCACTATAAATAATAAACTCATCATTCCCTAATGCTATAGTCAAGATATGAGAATTGACTAATCATCTTTTCAATACTCCACAACATTCTTCACAACATTCTTCACACTCATTTTTCCAAAAAAAATTAACCCCTTTTCGTATGATCTTTGTTAATGGGTTATCCAACCAGGAAATATTCTAGACAAAATGTTGATAATAACTTGATAAACCAATAAAATTGCGTACCTCAGTTATACTTGTTGGTGCTGGCCATTCTTGGAACGCTCTTTTCTTAGAAAGATCATTAGTGATTCCATCCTTAGAGACAATATATCCAAGAAAAGAAATCTCATAAAGCCATAATTCACACTTTCTAAACTTCCCATATAATTCATGTCTTCTAAGAGTCTTTAGAATAATGCGCATGTGATTTTATTGATCCTTGTAGATAATGGATTATACCAAGATATCATCAATAAATATCACTAAAATGTCATCAAGATATTCCTTGAAGACTCTATTCATTAGATCCATGAAGACATAGGGTGAATTAGTTAGTCCAAAAGGCATTACTGTAAACTCGTATTCCCCGAACCTGGTTCGAAATGCTATTTTCAGAATGTATTCCTTCTTCACACACAACTGATGATATCCAGATCAAAGGTCAGTATTTGAAAAGTATTGAACTCCATGATTTTGGTCAAATAAATAATCAATGCAGGGTAGGGGATACTTGTTCTATGTTGTTATAGGATTGGTCTCCTTATAGTCAATGAACAACCTCATAGATCCATATTTCTTCTTAACAAAAAGGACAGGGTCTCCCCATGGAGAAACACTAGGGTGAATAAATACCTTATTAATCAATTCCTCTAGTTTTTTATTTAGTTCAACTAATTCCACGGTGGCCATTCTATAAGTGGTCTTTGATATGGGCCTTGATCCTGGAGTTAAATCAATTGAAAACTCAATTTCTCATTCTAGAGGATGTCCAGGTAAATCTTTTTAAAACACATCAACATATCCTTTCACAATAATTACATCCTATATTTGAACATTATTTTCCTCACCCACTGTTATTTCAATCTCTTCTTCCAAAATAATTTAATTTAGTTGAGCTACTGGGGGTGGATCTAGATAAGAATTAGGTGGTGACGACTCTACCCTAAAGATAAGGTGTTATTTATCATCATCATCAAAAATAGTAACCTCCTTCTTCTTACAATAAATATTTTCATCATGGTCTGAAAGCCAATCCATACTGTGGATTATATCAAATTCAATCATGGGTATGACGATGAGATCTGCAGATAAAGACCATTTATATACCCTAATGGGGAATGATTCACAAAACATTGTTGCAATGATACTTCCCTTAGGTGTTTTTACTAACAAATCACTTGTTAAATAAAATTAAAAATATCTAATTTTCTTAGAAAACTGGGAATATATGATACAATACGATGATCCAAAATCAAATAAAGCTTTGGCTAAACATGAGGAAACCATTAAATTACCTACCACTATGTCTTTTAGAGCTTAAACCTCAAAAGTAGTGATAACATAATCATGGCCTCGATCCCTAGGCTTCTTATGAGTTAAGTTCCCCTGATGATTAGAAAATTCATTTGCATAATGCCCCCTTTCTCTACCATTGTAGCATTCAACATTGAAATCCTCTTTCATCCCCTTATAATCACAAGATTTTTGGCCTTTTTCACGACACTTGTAATAGACTCCCATTCCCTTCCGGAAATTACCATGGTTTTTCATCCCACATTTACTACATGATAGATATTAAACATTTCCCTTATTCCCCTTATTTCCATTTCTAGAGTGTTCATCAGATCTCCTCTTTTCATTCTTTTCTTTAAAGTTATAAGACTTAGAAAATTCTTTTTCTATCTTGATAGCACATGAGACAATATCTTTGTACGAAGAGATGGATTATAAGACTAATGATCTATGGAGAAATGGTTTTAAACCATCAAATTAATGATCAATATTACTTCTTGGGTTACGTATATAATCTGCAGCATGCCTCGCTAACATTGTAAAGTTAGCTTCATACTTTGTGACATTCTCATCCTCCTTTTTCCTCAGACTCAGAAATTGTCTTTATATATCTGCTCAATGGTAATGAGGAAAGTATTTTTCTAATACGATTTCTTTAAACTCCCTCTATTCCATATTTGATACTTCATCATCTTCCTTTGTGTTTTGAATCAATGACCACCATTGATCTGCATATCCAGTGAAGAGGTAAACTTCCATGAGAACTTTATCCCTTTCGCTACTCCCCGAGGCGTAGAATATTTTTTCTGAAGAATTTATCCATTGCTCAGCTACTAGTGTATTTGTAACCCCCATTTAATGTTTGTGGTTATTTCCTCAGGAAGCGATCTAACATTGATCCTCCATGCTGTGGATCAGGGTGCTCTATACGGGTAAGGTTATTATTCATAATCTGAGTGAGTTGTCCCAATATAGTGATAAGCTGATCAGCACCAGCTGTATCACCATCCCCATTATAATTATCATCAGTAGGAGGGAAATCCCTACATGGAGTGTGTGCATTGATATGGTTTCCATTCCATCCACTAACTGTCATTTCTAAACAATGGCATGAACTAAATTATTTTTTGAATCGAAATACATAATTACAAACTTGTAAAATACTTAACATAAATTGAATAATTTGTGGATATAATCCATAATCATAAAAATGTTTTCTTTGAGGAAGTATATACTCATAAACATTTTATAATGTTTTGTACAGAAAACAAGAATTATCATAAGCATTTCCCCCAGGAGTGTCATTACCAAGAGTGCTGCAAGGCCCGTTGTTGTGCACCAGTTCCTGTTCGAGTCTAGTTCAAAGCGGTGTTTTCAGGTTTTACCCCTAGGTATATTTGTGCCAGAGCCACCTCTAACTGCTCGTATCCATATAGGGATGTATTTCTTGGAAAAACTCACAAAATCTCTACATGACCAACATTCTAGGATATTCTTCTATAATAATCCTCAAAGTCTATCTTAAGAATATGTGCTCTAATCAGAGTTTATCTAATTCTAGTTTCCATGGTTTTTACTATACTTATTCGGATTCCAATTGTATCTCCCTGAACATAGTTTCCTAGAGTCAGTTAATTATTACATAACATTGGCATGGTCACAAATGATCAAGTCTCAAAAGACCGATTAGTTTAGTATCCTTATAAGTACTAGATACGTTCATAAGTTTTACATTACATCATAAATTGGAAAACTACAACAAAATTCATTCCATAGAAAACACAGAGATCCCATAGACTATCCCTACATGTCAATCATAATATACTTCTTTGCATCCTGGGAAAAATAAAACATAGAAAGGGGAGAGCTCAGATACTCAGTAAGGATAACAATACAGTAGAAAGTTTCATAAATAAGCATAAACATTTAATGGAATGTATATAACTAAAACAAAATACTTTTCAACATAAACATCATCATAATATGGAAAATATAAATCAAAATAATTCCATTTACTTACTCACATGGATATTCTACTAGTCAAATAATCACATGCAATATCAATAGGCACTTTCATAGTGATGGAATGCATAATGCCAGACTTTCATAACCACATAGTAAATTCCTTCTGCCAAGACTACAAATAATTTTTTTTCAAGGCCTTATGTCAAGACAATAGTTTGTCTCATGATACCTACGGATTCATAGAGGAGCTATTGCAGGCTCCAACCGTCACTTACTAAGTCCAATGCATTCCCCAAATTTAAAGGTTTAAACATAACATGAACATTCGTATTAAAATTGGCATCCGAAATGTCAATAACTTATCCATAAACCCTGAATGGTATGAAATAACACATCCACAGTCAAACATATTACAAAACCTTCAATATAATATTGATGTTTTTTATCATAATAAATCAACTTCAAGCAAACATAAAATCCATCAAAGGACATTGACATAGATACAATCAAAACCTTTTTAGAGAAATATCTCTTTCTATTTGGAAATCATTTAAAGGTCACTTAATTATAAAAGAAAACATTTATATTTTAAAATATTCTTATAAGATTGTAAGGGAAGCTTCGATGATGTTATGACGGTGGAAAATAGCCGCACCTTCTGTATAAGTTAAAAAAAATTCTTACCTTAATTTTGTGGAAAATGTCATAAAGTACCCTATTTGGAAAACGACAGAAAGATTCCTTTCCAACCATTTTATAAAAATTCAAACAATGGTATAAATAAATTTCACCCATAGTCTAGTGAATAGTAAAAATGTTTTGGAATAAATTTTTAAGAAACATGGATTTGAATGATAAAGAGGTCCCACTAGATAATTACATATAAACAGCCATGAATAATGAAGAGGTCATAGAATTAACCCTTACCTTGTAATTTTCATTGGTTGAGGGTAGTTTAACCTCCTGTATAATGGTGAAATAATTTTTTTTAATTATACCAGAATCATATATATTAATATGATATCATATGTGATCTTTTAATATTGCTTTGTTAATAATATCTCAGTATTATCATCGTTTCGGGTGTTAACTGATTTGTTTTCCTTTATATTCTTTATTACATACGTAATGTTTGTTACGTATAAGATGTATCTTGTTAATATTCCAAATGATATTAAGTCTTTAAAATTTATTTTTAATCATCTAATGAAAATTATTATTGAATGGATATGATGGGGAATGAATCTAATCGCATTCGTGGAGACGGTAATCCGTACGTACGTACGGGTGACAATATCATTCTTTTGATATTAAAATAATAGATAATTGGATGGTATATCATATATACAGAATCATTGTCATGTTATATTTATAATTTAAATCAATTAAACATCATTATTATACCCATCCAAAAATAACAATGTATTGAATAACAATTACAGCACGACGTGGAGACAGTAAGCCCTACGTACGCACGTATGGTGACATGTCATTCAAAGGATAGATAGAATAATGAATTTGGTTTTACCAAATTTATAAAAACATCACATTATATAGAAGATACTGGAGTTATTATTTTAGAATTGAAACAACAAAGAAAATAGAAAGTGGAAGAACAACGGAACATGAAAGACGGGATGAAATCCTTGCCTCTTCTTCGGGGTCTTCCTTTTGATTTGATCAAAAGGGCTTCATAGGATGGATTTATGGTTAAAAGAAGGCCTCTGGGATTAAGGGGGGATAGTTGAGAGGGTATTTGGGCAGTCTTTGTCCGTGATAAATGGCTTTGAAGGTGTGAATTAGAGAGAAGGGGGAGTTCCCTTTTATAAGAGGAGTGAGGGGAACCTTAGAAAAAGCTAAAAATATTATTTTATAATAAAATAATCTTCGGTTTATAATGGCTAAAAAGTGGATTATTAAAAGGATAAGGTGGGTATGGGTCGAAACCACTCAACAAAAATGTTTTATATGGGTTTTGGTCACTATATTAACCTTATCATTTAGATTTAACTCTTAGTAAAATAGTTTGAAATTTACCATGTCTCATTGTATTTTTATATTATATGGTTAATAAACATACAATATACTACCAAGAAACCCAAAAGTGGTTCATTAATGTTAAAAATATCATTATATAAGTCTTTTGGAAAAACATTAAATTTTTAGGAATAGAATATCAATTAATAAAATAATATTTGTTTTAAAAACTCTATTTTGTCTATTTTGACACTATTTTGTATTTTGTTTTTTCTATGTTTATAACAGCATTATTACATCAAACAATATTCATCTAACCAACCCTAATATGTCATATTAACCTAGAAATTTTGTTTAATTCCTGAAAATTCTCAAATTACATTTATTTGGATATTTATAATATTAAATATTTAAATATTTCATTAATTTGGTAATTACTCTATCGTCATTGTGTCATAAATAAATTAAATTATTTTATATCTAAAAAATATAAATAAAAAACAATCATTTAGAAAAACTTTTTATATTTCTAATGAATATTTATAGTCTAATTTATCTTATGTGTTACCCTGTATTAAAAAATTTTTAGTTATTAAACATTGAATTTAACACTTTTAACACTTCTTTGAATTAAATAATAATAAATGTCCTAATCTAATACAAGTTGATAAAAGAGGTTCATGTATTTATTCCTAAGGATGATTTTGGTCTAATTATACATATCCAGTAGAATTTTGACATGTGTTAGGGTAATAATAATATCATTTTTACCCTTAATTACCCTATTTACTTTTAACCGCGGTAAATAAAAGTAAGAATTTACTATTCACCGAAAATTATTTTTATCTTATTGAACCAAATTTTACTACTTGATATTAACCGTGTCTCTCAGATTTTCAAAATTCAACTCACAGAAGTAGTAAAATTATGTTTTATGTAAATTTTCAAATACTCCTAGGAGGTAGGTAAAAGACGGTAAAAAGTTCAATAAAATTTTTATATATCTAAAATTATTATAAACTGACTACAATGAATTTAATTGAATATATATAGTTATTATGTATCTATTCTGACCAGAAATAAATTAAAATAAAAAAAAATTATTCAAATAAAATGTCAGATTTAAACAATGACTCGGTGTGTTTCACTATTCATCAAAAATTGAATGTTTTTAGAAAAAATAAATAAATTATCCCTAAGATAACTTTGATATTCTGAATCAAAAAATGAAGTCCATTTTGGAAGATGAAATTTATAAAATGTAATAATGTGGGTATTACTATTCATACCATCTTGTTTGATTGGTTGTGGGGTGTTAGAACTCGAATTTGTGTACAAAACACGCTACGTTTTTATTCAAAGAGAAGCGTATGATGGAAGCTTAAGGTGTTACATTTACCTAGAAATAGAATTTTCATTGTTTTAAAAATATTATTTATATTACCTAAAAAATTAAATGAAAACTAATTAATAAGAATATAAATTTTAGGTAGTGTGTTGGGACATCATCTCATAGTACCCTTACCAAACCCTTATAGAACTCTTATCGATTAGAATAAAATTATGACCAACTTCCAATTTAATTATCCAGATAACATAATCATTACCCAATACAATGGAGAATTATTTGGGATAACCCATCATAAAATATATGACATGTTCACCTGATATAATCTAGGTGCACCCATTATATATAATGTCCCTGAAAAACAACATTAATAAATCATTTTATGATTTTAGTTTTCTGTTATAAAATGTTTTAAAAACTCCTTTAAACCCATATGAAAATAACATTGATATATCAATATACTCTTTTTATTGAAAAAAAATTCCAAACCAAAATACCGAAATAATAGAAATATATATTTTTATTGAAAATAACATTCATGCCTTCAAATAATTCCATAATTCAAATAATGGTCATGGTGGAATAAATATTCATTATTATTGTGTACAAAATAAATAAAACAATACTTTGGTAATTTTTCCAATTGTTCATTATAAAACATGTAAAATGTTTTATTTTGAAAAAAATTGGAATAATCTAAAAAAATAAAAATCTACATTTTAAATTGGTTTTGTCCATATAATAACATTAAAAAATTCATTTTAAAAACATTCACATCGAATATAATGAGTTGGAAGAGAAAATATAAAAGAGATTGTTTTTAAGGAAAGGACCCTTATCACTTTAAGATATTTTATTCATAAAAAACATGAAATAAAAACATTTACAAAACCATAAATACCATTATAATATAGATATTCATGATATAAATTGTCAAGTGGGTTTTATATTCACTACATCAAAAAATAGGTGCATAACACAAAAAAGCTTCCATGAAAGAAAATTAAAATAAAGTTCCCTAACATGAGTCTGGATTATCATGTCTATTGATTACCTTTATGAATAATAAACTAATATAAATTATTTACATTCATAAGATCCATTTACAATTTTGTTATTATTTTTATTTCTATTATTAACATTTTATATATTATTACTTAATTAATTAATTTTTGCATCAGATGTTTCGATAATATTTTCCTTATGTGTCAAAAATGACTTTGGTTGGTTCACTATGGTAAAAGTGGTCATTATTTAAACATATCATGAATAAAAAACTTGGACATAATTATCATATTTATATGTAAATTGTACTTTTAATTCCATTAATTAATGTTGTTTTTATGAAATGATGTATGTTATACTCATGGGGAGGATGAAAGTACACATGCATGAGTGACATTTACATTTTCAATAATCATTATAGAAAGTACTATTTTATCCTTATATAATGATAAATAAATAATATATATCATATAATTTATTTAAATATACAAATATAAATCATCCATTTTCTGTGGTGATGAAAATATAGTCATATCTCTTTGTGATGGCGGTAGTCCACACATACATGAACGACATTATTTTTTTAGTGAGTGGAATGGTAAGAAATAAAATCATATATTATATTTTAACAATAATAAACTTGTCATTAATATCGTAAATATTTATTATATAATAGATATATTCATTTTTTTACCCTTACAAACTTCCATGTAAAGTGTTAGTGAAGAAATAATCACATCACTTCGTGTGGAAGTAGTTTGTCGTACATACGAGTGTGAGTAACATTAACATATCCCATATGGATTGAAAATTAGAAAATATATATATATATATATATATGTATATATTATATAATGACTTAATAAGTATATTTAGGTTCAAAATATAATAAATATACTTTATATCCATCATTATACCGAACAGTGAGAGGTTTTAACGGAAAAATTAATGACATCGATTTATGTGGTTGTAGTCCACCATACACACAAATAATGATTGGGTAACCCATTTAATGGAATAAAATAAAGGTTTAGGTTATGAATATAAATAATTACATCTCAGTATTTATAAAAAAAATTATATAATCATTATTTATAATTAATTTAATGGTGTTGTAGAAGAAATAAAATATAAATGATGCTGGAAGAACATTAGCTCTTCTTCGGGTAACTTCTTCTGGTTTTTACCCAAATGATTTCTTGGTAGTATTTCTGACCATAATATTGCATCTCGGATTATATAAGGTATTTTGGAAGTTATTTGGTCAGTTATTCGAATCAAATCACTTTGAAGGTGTGAATATGACAGGAGAGGGGTGGCCTTTTATATGTGACGTGAGTGGAACACTTATAGTTTTTGAAAATGAAAATATTTAACTTGTATTTTTAACATTCCAAAATAGATACAAATAGATAAATATAGAGCCTTATACATTATTAGGTCGTAACATGTCCCAAAATTATATTTGTTTCAATTTTTCAGGTCATTTTGGCCATTATATTTTGAGTTTAACACACCGGTAAATCAATTTTTACCTTAGTTATTGTAATTAATTATTATGGGTTTCACTATTCATTGTGGTAAAAAAAATATGTTAGTATTATTATAAAATATAAATTATTATGATTCAAAATATGCAATCCTCTTTACCAAATTCAATTTATAGAAGTGGGAAAATTAAATATAAAACAAACCCAGAGGTGTGATGAAAAAGTTGGTCTTTAAGAAGTATTTTTTTTCAAGATAAAAATTGATTTAATATTAAAATCTATGACTAATAATAATTTTATATTAATATAAATTTATATTTTTTTATTTATAATATAAAAAAATAATTAAAAACATTTTACATTAAGGTATATCTTAATTAATTAAAATGTATAAACATTGCGCATTTTAAAACTGTTTTTTAAGCCTAATATTATACCCAAAAACAAACTTATAATAAAAAGAAATATAATGTGTACAAAAAATTAATTAAAAGTATTAAATATAAAAAAATAAAACATATGTAACATTAAATCATATTTAAAACATATTTTTACTTTTAAATTAATTAATTTATTTAAATAAATACACTTATTATAAAAATCGGTATTTTTCACTATACACTAAAAATCACTATTTTTCAAAAAATCATAAAAATTTCACCCAAATTAATTATTGATATTATAATTTAATAAAACATATTATTTGTTCTAAATTATAATTATAATTTTTAGAAATTAAACATTTAAATAAATCCTTATTGTAAAAGTATTTAATTAAATCTATTTCCATTTTATTGGAAAAAATACATAATATTTTTATAATGAATATATCTATAATAATAAAAAATTAAAGTTATGTATCCAATACTTAACAAGTTTGATAAAACTAATCAAATTGTAAAAACATGGATCACATTCATTCTTAAAGAAACCAAATTTTGTTATGGATTCATTGAATCTAATGTTCCAGGACTTAGATGTTGAATTTAATCCAATGATTGATCTTGGAAACTTGCATAGATTTTTGTCATTTATTGGAGTCATAAAACCTTCAATTTGTGTAATGTAAACATCCTACTAAATTTTCACATATAGTAATGTTGTTTTGATATCCATTTTCCAAATATCATCATGATCATAAGTTATTTTGGAAGGCCAAATTGTGATGTATTTAAACATGGAAACTAGAGAAATTTTTTAATCATAGTCAATTACATGATCTTATCTAAATTCTTTATCCAATATGAATTCATTATAGGTATTTAATTTACCTTCCATGTCCTGTTTTATTTTTGAATTCCCATTTAATCTCAATAGTTTTTTCATTAACTAGTACATCAATAAAAATCCAAACATTGTTTTGATAAATGGAATTCAACTCAGAAGTCTTGGCTTTTTTATCATCGTGAATCTTTATATTAATCTATTACCCCCTTCTATGATTGAGTATCATTATTGTCAACAAATAATGAGTCACTATCATCAGTGACTATAAAATCATCTCTCTAGTTCTATCACCTCTCTTGCACACATATGCATCACTTGTGTTTCAAGAATTTCATTTTCTATGAGGAATTATAGAATAATTCCCTATACTGAATCCAGTGTATCTTGAGTATCAACATCATCGATGATAGTATTTATAGATATATATTACTTGAGTTTGTTCTCCCTCTCAATAAATATGTCATATCTTATGATATTTATAATCTTATCTGAAGGTTTGTATATATAGTGTCCCATTTTTCCATCGGGATACCATATAAAGATACACATCATGTATTGGTTGCTAGTTTGATTCCTTTTGTAACCTTAATAAACACCTTGAAACCCCTTTCATAATAATGTTTCAAAATATGTTACTTTACACTCCATACCATTAAGGATATATTGTTTTATTCTTTATTTCGTACTCGGTTTAGTATGTATAACGTAGTTTATAATTTCTTTTCACACAATGATAATGGAAGAATTTTGGGACTCAACATCGACCCTACCATGTCTGAAAAGGTATGCTTCCTCTTTAAACTAACACCATTCCACTGTGGTGTATAATGTGGAGTGATTTGACATAATATCACATAATCTCGTAGAAATCAAATGAATTCTTAGGAAATATATTGATGACCTCGATCTGATGGAAATTTTTCTTCTTCTCAATAAGATGATTCTCAACCACATTCTTGAACTCTTTGAAATTTTAAAAGTATTCACTCTTGAAACTCAGTGAGTATATTTAACCATTCTTAATCAAGACATTGGTAGAAGTAATAAAGTATGAGTATCATCCAATAGAAATATCATCAAAAGGGTATGAACACATTAGTGTATACCAAATATATAATATTTTTGGACATTCTATGTTGAAAACATAATGGTGGTTTCTTCATCTTACCTTGATAATTATTGTGACATATTTCATGGAGTTTTAGCTCAAAAGAGTCTAAATTACCAACTTTATAGAGCTTTATCAAGTTCTTATCACTTATGTTACCATGAAGGTGATTCCACAAGAGGGTTTCATATTAGTAATGAATATTAATTTCATTATGTATTGTCAATAATTTGATTTCAAAATTTAATTAAAAAAGGCCATAATTCAGTTGTGACATACCATTAAATATGTTACCTTTATAAAAGTGGGAACCTTTACATTAAGTTCTAAAAATAAATCAATACATATCAATGAAGGAAATGCTAAAAATGTTCTTGGTGACACTAGTAATGTAATAAAAAAATTTAAACCAAATTCAATCTAATTAATAATGTAATATAGTAGCCTCAAATTGAAATAGTAGGTCACCTTACATTATTCACAACCTGAAGATCTAGATAACCACTATATGCCTTTTAAATACACTTGGTTACAATATTTTGATAAAAATTTGAGCACTATATGGTGTATATAATACCCAAATATTATATTTAGATGTATTACACTCGATAATGAACGCACCTAAGGATTACCCTTTCTTCTTTACCTCGGTGCAATCCCTAATCCAGTGGCCCTACATTCCACATGAAAAGCATACTATATCATATTCTTTCACTTTACATTGAATATTGTTCTTCTTCGAATGATGGTGCTTTGGATCCTTAGAAATTGAAGGAGTCTTTTCCACCATTTCCTTGTTATTCCTCTTCTTATTCACCATATGTAGAGAATGTTTTTTTAGGACCCATATATTTATCAACATGGAGAATAATACTAAGAGGTTATAAAAGAGACTTCTCAATATTTCACATATTATAATTCAAAATAAAACTTGGAACATTATTTAGATGTGAGGATATAATTAGACATGTGAGAATCTAATCATGGATCTTAAAACCCAAGAAGTTCAACCAATAAATATATCCAATAATCATGACTATATGTTCCCCATATGGCACCAACTCTCTGTGATTTAACATTAATAGTTCTTTTTTGATCTCATATTTCCTTCATATAGCTTTCTATTGGTATATGATTAAGGTGAAATGTGATGACCTGGACCTAGATTCCACTTAGTGGGTGCCCCAAGCCTGGTGGGCCACGTGGCCTCAAGCACTTCTTCTCGAATGCCAGAGGATACCGACTATAAACTAGGGTCTATGGTGTGTCTATGAGAATATTATTCCGTCATTAGCATAGTGTAGCACAACAGAAGAAAACTAATGCAATGGATAAATTATAATACCCATAATTGAATCAACTGAAACAATGATGATGTAATTTCATGTCAATAAAAAATTGGAATCACGGATACAATACAATAAGCACAACATGTTCCACAAGTTAAAATAAAAACAAAGACTACTCCAAGCATCCTGAGACCAAACTTTATCATATACTATAAATCACCATCCAAACAGCACGCAATCAAGTATTAGAAGTTTTATTCTTCTCTTTTTCAATACCTTCATCCTTGTATTCTACTCTGGGTATTAACGGTGCCAAAAGAGGGTGTGATATAAATCACAGTGGGCCACCGCCAATGGTTTCTATAAAATATGGCCCGTGTAATGAAATATAGAAGTTTGCAGGCATGCAGATATAATGTAAATAAATCAATACAATATAACTAAATACCGAAGTACCTTCATTATCCCATAGATGGATTATGAACATGTAACCAGTTCAATAATTAATAAATGACCATTTAATGATAATAGGTCACCTGAGGCATAACTACCACTAACTTCACCGCGTGATAGTATAAGTAGTGAATGTCCCAATAGGTAACAAGGAAACCTGACAAAGATATCCAGTGAGGTAATTCAAGGGTAATAACAAAGGTAAAGTAAATATCATGGAATTATAAATCATTAGTATTTTATTCTAGATAAGGTGTGAGAGTGTAATACAAGGAGTGTAATCCAAGGCATTCCACAATATGGCACCTACCGAGTCCAAGGTGATCAACCATGTTAAAATGGGGAAAAGAAAAGACAGGGACTTATGAGATTTCACCATGGAACCTACTATACGATGTTGGATCTGATGAGTGTATATGAGGTATCCTATAATAAAGAAAAGGACTCTACCATATTATATTGTGCATCCAATTAATAGTCCAAAACCAAAATCTATGTGGGTATCAACCTAATAAAACCACATCCTTGAATCAGAATGGGGTTCCCGAGACCCAAGGTATTCTCCTCTTAGAATCCAAGCTTAGATCAAGTTATTAAATTACTATTTGATATTTTAATCATGTGATAATTTATTTTGTTCAAGTATTTCCTTCAATTAGAGTGGATAGGTCAAGTAGAGTTGAAACCATTTATTTATTGGTCCATGCCTTGTCCTCCATCAGTGTGTATAGTCCAAGTAGTGTTGCAACCATTTAATAATTTATTTATTGACCAATAAGGCATATTAAATTATTTAGGTTCACTTCACTACCTTCCATCAACATGGAAAGGGGTGTTATATACAAGTAACCTTTGTTGAATCTCTTTTAATAAATCTAAGGAATATAATTTTTATACTTTCCATTCCACATTTCACATTAAGTAATCAATTTGAAATCACATTACTTCGGTGGGTCGAGTGGTGGGCATAAATGGTACATGCCATTATGAAATTCTTATTAATAAGAAGCCATTTTTTTATAAAAATAACCACCTTTAAGAAGTTCAAGATATGGAACACTAGAACGGTGGCTTAAATGTGACAAAGCACTAAAAACTAAATATGGAATAACCTTCAACATGAGGGGGATTCAGTTGTGGGTGTAACCGCTAATAACTAATCACATATTTAGAAGCAGAATAACCATATGATTCTATCAAGTATAATCATGGCATGTAAATTTAAGAATCTTCTTCTAATGAAACTGGTGGGCCACACAACAACATTCCAAAAACAACGAACATTAAGGATAAGTTATAGACCACCAACCTTAGGTTTGTATGATCCTTCTTCTCCTTCATCAGTCCTAGATTTCCCTTAAATTAGAGTAGATATAAGAAAAGGTGGGAAATTCTCACACGATGATATCTAGGTCAAGATCAAAAGAGATGAAGAACAAAAAAGGGAATTGAGTACTAACAGTTTTTCATCCAACTTGATGAATAGAAACATGATCGGGTGTTAGACGAAGCAGATCTTCTAATCCCTAGACTTTCCTTCAAAAAGCTCCAAATGGGTGAAAATGGAAGAAAATCCCTCTAGATTATGAGTATTGAGGAAGGAGAAAGATTAATATATCATTAAGGTAAATACTAGAAATTTATCCAGAAAAATAGTACATGCATAGTTTTTCTATACAATTATTCAAACCATGCACAACCCATTTGGGACGGCTCTGTCTGAATGGTTTGGTTGGCATGTTTGTCAATCCTTGTTCAACATATTCATAGATACCATGGAAAATAGGGTGCTTCAACAATTAGGTTTTGTGTTCGTGTGCCAACCGTATTAGGTGGATCTGTCCAAAAACACACCATCCCCATAGTTTTTCGAACCATGCGAAATTAGACACAGTTTACTCTAAACATGCACCATGTTTTTTTTATCCAAAAGTATGGGTTCCGGGCTCTAAAAAAGCACCGAACACCCTTGGAACCTTTACTAACTCCTTAGGAATCCAAATTAAGTCCAACTTAATGATTTAGTCGAAATATTCATGTATTTATACTTGTATGAACTACCAGATTCATATAGTCATCCCACATTAAAAGAACTATCCCTCAAGTTCTACTTCAAAGGTTAAAGGAACACTATCTGAGAACAACTCTGGAAAAAGGACACATACATCTTCATCCCTCTCCCAATCCTTGTCCTATACTCGTTCGTGCTACCATACCACTCGTACAAGAGGGACAAACATTCCTCAGAGAACCGTCATGCTTTCGTCAACGATGCGTACTGGATACTCTTAAAAGGTAGCATCAGTATCTAACTCAACATCCATAGGATCAAAGGTATGAGATGTGTCATAATTATATATGTAAAGCTATGAAACATGAATGATGTCTTGCATTGCATAGTACCTCTGAGAAAGTAGCAACCAACAGGCTATCAGCACAACTTTCCCTTGAATTTCAAATTTCCCAAAATAATGAGGAGAAAACACTCCATGCTTCCTTAACTGTCTATTCCCAATCTAAGGTGATACTCGAAGAAAAACATGATCTCCAAACTCAAACTCAAGAGGTAATCGACAAAAATCATAATATTATTTCTATCTAGACTGAGGTGTATTCATGCTCTACCTAATGAGTTGGACCTATTATGGAGTCTCTTGAATGAGAGGAGGACCTAGTAGGGCTGCCTCACATGCCTCTAAGCAGCAGATTGGTGAACAACATGGCCTTCCATATAAGGCCTCAAAATGAGCCATCTGAATCATTGTATGGAAATTGTTATTATATGAGAACTCAATGAGAGGAATATGCTTATCCGAAGAACCGTCGAAATCAATGAAACATTATCCGAGCAAGTCCTCTAGAACATGTATCATCTATTCCAATTGTCCATCGATTTGAGGCTGTAAATTTGTTCTTAGAAGCGCCTGATCCTCTATAGCTATCAGAAAGCCCTACCAGAATCATGATGAGTAATGAGAATCCCTATCTGAAATGATAGTACGTGGAACCCCATATAGTCAAAAAATCTCACGAACATATAGTCCTCTCAGTTCATCAAATGATAAAGTCTCATGAATAGGAAGCAAGTTGGATGATTTCGTTAGTCATTCAATAACTACTCATATAGAATTGCTACCCCTCAGTGACCTTGGTAATCCAACTACAAAATCCATAGCAACATATTCACATTTCCAATTTAGGTCTGGAAATGGATGTAACAAACTTGTAGGTCTCTGGTGCTCCACCTTCACCTGCTGATAGGTGGAACCACTAATAATGAAGGCTAAAATCAAACATTTCATTCTTGGTCACTAATATTTGTGTCACATATCTTGATACATCTTCAAGATTCTAAGATGAACTACCCATTGAAAAGAATGGAACTCTTTCAAAAACTCATCGATCATGTCTTCAAGAACCCATATATGTGTATATATATGCAAAAAGTCATCTATGTCCTTATAAAAGTACAGAAGTGGGTTATCTCCTGATATACTCTCATGGATAACAAACCCATTAGTATTTTAAAACTCCCTACTCTTCACCATCTCATGGAGGGAAGATGTAACTATTATTGTCGAAATGTGATAATTCTTGTGACTATTGTGAAACTCTGTATGAATTTTAGAAAATAGGGTCATTAACATTCATTCTTCATTGGTTTCCTCTACAGCCTACATTTGAGTTTTCTGACTCAATGCATCATTGAAAACATTTCCCTTTCCAGTCATATAGGCAAGATCCAAATAAATTGATTTTAGATATTTGACCGATATCCTTTGACGGAGGTTCATGTCACACAGAGAAAAGATATACTTGAGGCTCTTGTCGTATGTATACACCACAATGTGATCATCCAATAGATAATGTCTCCAGCAACATAAGGCATGGACAACTATTGCTACCTCGAGGTAGTGCGTTGGGTAATTTCTCTCGTGAGGCCTCAACTACCGAGATTGGTAAAGAACAACTTTTTATTCCTACATCAACAATAATTCTAGGCCAATTAATAATGCAACATTGAAGATGTTATAACATGTACCATGTTCTTAAATAACAAGAATAGGTGTCGATTCTAGCCTCCCATTCAACTCTTGAATGGAATTCTCGCATGCTTCTAACCATAATAACATAACAACCTTCTTTGTAAGACCAGTAAGAGGTGGAGAAAGATGTGATAAATCATGTATGAAATACTTGTAATATCCATAAATCCCTAAGAAACTCTTGATAACAAACTTATTATTGGGTTACTCCCAATAAAACTATATCACTAACCATCCCATGGTCAACAGGTAATCTTGATTCTAAAATAATATGTCCTAAGAAGTGTACTTTTTCAATACAGAATTAACATTTATCAAGATTTTCATAAATATGATGCTCTCTCAGTGTACTAAGAACGATCTCAAGATGTTTGGAATGGTCGTTACGAAGGTTAGAATAAACCAATATTTTGTCCACAAAGACCACGAAAAAAAAAGTCTATATAGGGGTGGAAACCCTAATTACTCAAAGCCATTAAAATGGAAAGAGAGTTCATAAGACAGAACATCATAACAATATATTCATATAAAATATACCTGCTACAGAAAGCTATACAAGGTATGTTTTATGGTCTAACTCTCACCTGATGAAAACCCAATATCTGGTCAATTATAGAGGAAACCTTTTCTCCTTAGATATTTTCAAAGAGATCATCTATTCAAGGGAGTGGATAGCATTTCATATATGTAAGCAAGTTTAACCTTTTGTGATCCGTTTATAAATGAATCCTTACATCCACCTTCTTGGTGAAAGGAATGGTTGATCACTAATAAGATGTACTAGGCCCTGTAAATCCTTTAGCCTTTTGGTCCTATATCTGCATCTGGAGCTCTTGAAGTTTATTTTATGTCATCCTGTAAGGAGGAATGGAAACTAGAGATTACCTTGGAACAATATCTATTCTAAATTATACCTCTCACTTAGCAGGTAATCCAGAAAAGTCATCAGGAACGACAACTACGAAATGATCAACTACTGAAACGAAATCTGTTAGAAGAAAACCCTGATCCTCCATGAAAATATTATCAATCTGGGTGGTCACTCCACCAAGCCCATGATGTTTCGATCTAGCTCTCCTAGCCTGGACATCCCATTCACAACTGAAAATATAATTGTTGCCTTCTAGTGATGTAAAAGAATCCATTCAGAGATATTAGTCTACAAAGGCATGATAGTGGACTGACAAGTCAATTCCTAGAATGACATCGAATCCCATCATATAAATAATAAAGTGATTCCACATGAAAATATAACTACCAACCCCAAAGGGACAGTCCCAACACTAGCATATTCCCTCCATCTGTATGCCCAATTGTGTATCAAGGGTCATTACAACATAGTTATATTGTATCTCTAGTATGATAATTTCCACGATAGATACAAAAACAAAAGAGTTTCAAGAACTTGTATCAAACAAAGAAGAGAGAATAGTGGAGTCGACTAGAATTGTACCACATAATATTAATGGTCCCACAACCTGATCCTCAGGAATCAGTTGTAAAACATGCAACTAACTTGATCTGCATCCATGTGCAATAGAAGGACTACCATTATCATGACTACTCTGATGGCACTACTGGTGATCAGGGATCCGACTACCATGGTCACAACCTCCTCCTTGGCCAGACCTTCCAGTGTTATTCCAGCTTCCCACCTGACATGGAACAAAAGAACTCACTCTTGTTAGTGTAGAGGATACTGATCCATTTCCTCTCAATGTTGGTGGAATGGTCTTTTAAAAGATCTAAAGATGACCCATACGACTGCAATCTAGACACTTAAGAGGGTCTATATTTCATTGGGGACTCTTATAACCTGGTATGCCACACTGATGACACACCCTAGAGCAATCAAACAGGATACTCTTTCTGCCACTACCCTAACAAAAATACTCATTGAAACATTTCATTCCACTAGAAGAACTACTAGTTAATCATTACACTAGTTTTTTAAACCCATTACTCTTGTCAACCCTCATGTTACGCTCATTAATAATGTTCTGATCAACCATTTCAGAAAAGATAGTAAGTATAAAGACATTAACCTGAGTTCAAATGGTGTACTAGATCCCATCCTCAAAATATCTAGCACGCGAAAGTTCATCACTAGCCAGAAGTGATGCAAATTAATTTAAATCAGTGAAATGCTACCAATATTCCATACTAGACATAGAACCATACTCGAGATGCATGAACTATCTAGATTTTTTATCTCTCAGTTTTTGGGGAAAGAACTGATCATAGAAGGTAGTCGGGAAATAAACCCACACCATTCCCTAATGAAAACCGGCCTGGGTAACCACATCCCACCAACGCTTCACCGAATCCTGAAGCATGTATATAGTAATCTTGATTCTACACAATAGAGGTGTTTCTAAATTCTCAATTATAGATAGCATGGCCTCTATCCAAGTCTCAGTATCCTGAGAACCGTCATCCCCTAAAAAAGTAGGAGGATGTTGCTACTAGAACTCACAGGTCAAATTAGCCATAGTATGTGAAACCCATGGAGTAGCTTTCATGGAATGCATTAGACTGAGGAAATTATCATGGACTTTGGCATTAGTTCCCAAATCAGGAATAGCAGGCAGTGCCTCAAGTGGCACTCCTAGAAGTAATACTGGTGACTTAGTGCCCACCATGTCTATAACATGGTCATCACCACACTCTTGGTGAATGACACATGGATGATGCAGTGAAATTTGTCTACAAATTTGAAGAACAGGTCTTAGAAAAAACATAGGAGCATAACATAGCATAACCAGTGGAAAATGATCATAAGAAAACTCACCAACCAAGGAATACTACCCCAAACTACCCACTTAGAAGTCCATGTATCATAAATGTCTCAAGTATAAGTTTCATGTCATTTTATAGTAAATTTCCAGGTTCACTCACTTACCATTCATAAAAATGACAAGGAGGAACAAGGATCTACAACCAATTTATTTTATATATCATGATTCACTTTATAACGGATAGCCATTTCCAATGAATCAGGGCCCATACACCTATCACTAGAAATGAGACCCATTTCATTATAGTATAATTGCTTGACTCAATAAATTTTTTATCCCAACCCATGAGGGCCCATACAACTCATGAATTGAGATAGGAAATCACTCAATCAAAGACAACATAATACATGTACCAGAAAAAATCATAGCATCACTCAATAATCACATGAATATCAAGCAATGTAATGCAGTGATATACACCTATATGGCATGGAAATATGCATGACATGTGAATTCTAGGTGCTTATTGATGCATATAGAAATGATCTTTCCCTCATATAATTAGACCAAGGATAAAATAAATTCTCAAATAGAGTAACAATCAACAACACAATATAGCATGTGCGTCACCCAACGGTGAAATAAAAGCAATTGTAATACAAAAACTCGAAGAATAATTTCATTTTTGGTAACTTGGATTTTACCCAAAACAGGGATTTGTGAAACCCAATCATGGCTTATGAACATGTCCAAATCATTCCTATTCTCTAATATATTATTTCAAAATAGTAAATCAAGAAAATAAACCACCTTTGGTATATCTTTTTGACGACCCAGAACTGGATGCCACATAGTGGGTGCCCTAAGCCCGGTAGGCCATATGGCCTCATGTGTATCTTCGAGAATGTCAGAGGTTGCCGACTAGCAATGAGGGCCTAGGGTCTATCCATGGGAAGACTATTCCATCATTAGAAGATTGTAGAACAGCGTAAGGAATGTAATGTAACAGTAAATAGTGGAAGTAATATAAATAAATAAAGAAAGAAAATTGATTCAATTGATAACTGAGAATAACCATAACTGTATCAATTTAAACAATGATTATGTAATTTCATGTCACTAAAAAACTAGAAACATAGATACAAAACAATATGTATAATATGTTCCACATAGTAAAATAAAAACAAGGAAAAATCCAAGAATCATGAGATCCAACTTGGTCTTCTTCTTTCACACACCATCCTAAGAGTACACAATCAAGTAATGGAAGTTGTATGATTCCATTTGTCAATAAGTGCAACCATGTAATCTACTCTAGGTACCAAAAGGTTCCCGGTGAGGCTATGAGATAAATCTATAAGAACCACAGCCACTTGTGTCTATAACATCCATCCCATGTAATAGAATATAGAAGTGTGTAGGCATGAAGACATAATATAAAGCAAGCAATATAGTATAACTAAATACCCAGGTACCTACTTCACCCCTCGACCGGTGTCTGAAAATGTAACAAATTTATTAATTATGAAATTACCATTTAATGATAACAGGCCATGTGAGGCATGTAACACCCGAGACTTTTATGTTATATAAATCATCAAAGGAGTCTTTTTCTACACAACACTTGCTTGGCTTTCTTTACACGCAATCGCGACCTTCCTCGATAGCTGGCGTCGTACGCAATACCGAGTTTCACTAAACAACAATATGCTATTAAAACTAGCCATTATGAATAGTAATAACCACTTTTTGAAATTTTATAAATTTTATTTTTCAAAATGGACTTCATTTTTGGATTCGGAATATCGAAATTAGCCTAGGGTGAAATTTTGGTATTTTTCTGAAAACTTTCAATTTTTGATGAATAGTGAAACCACTAAGTGGTAGGTTAAAAACTGAATTTTGCATAAAACTTAATTTTACCGCTTCTGTGAAGGGAATTTCGAAAATCCGAGAGACACGGTTAATATCAAGGACTAAAATGTGGTTCAATGAGATGAAAATAAATTTTTTGGTGAATAATAACTTTTTACTTTTTTTACCGCGGTTAATAGTAAATAGGGTAACTAAGGGTAAATATGATATTAATATTACCCTAACACATGTCCTAATTCTATTGGACAAGTTTAATTCGACCAAAAACAAACTTAGGAATAAAATATGACCATTTAGGCCCACATGGATTAGATTAGGACATTTATTATTAATTTATTTAAAGAAGGGTTAAAATAGTTAAAATCAAAGTTTAATAAGTAAATCATTTTTAATATGGGGTTATACATAAGATAAATTCGATTGTAAATCTTAATTAGAAAGCTAAAAATATTTCCTACGTGATGGTATTTTATTTGTAATTTTTAGACATCAAATAATTTAATTTATTTATGACACAAATATGATGAAGTAATTATCTTATTAATGAAATATTGACATAATTGATAATATAAATACCAAAATAAATGTAATTTAAGACTTTTTATGAATTACACTAATTTTATAGGTTACTATGATATATTAGTGTTGATTTAATCAACTTTTTTTGAACATATAATTCTGTTATGACTTTCACAAAAATCATATATCAAATAGTGTCAAAATTGACACAAAATAGTTTTTAAATATAATATTATATTATTAATTGTTATTTTATTCCAAAAAATCTAAGGTTCGGCCAAATGACTTAGATAAGGATATATATATTAATAATAAACAATTTGGGGTTCGTTTGGCATGTTATAGTAAGTGTATTAACCATATAGTGAAAGAAAACAAAAGACATGGTAAAAGTTAAATTATTTAACTTAGAGTTAAATCTAATTGATAAGGTTAAAATAATACCCTAAACTTTTCTAAATCCTATTGGTTGATAGGATTTAGACCCATACCCACTTTAGCTTCTAAATAAGACCCTTTGGAACCATTATAAACCGATTTTGACTTTAATATAAAATAATATTTTGAGATATTCCTAAGGTGCCCCTCTCCTCCCTTATAAAAGGGCACCTCCTCCCCCTCCTCCTCACACCAATTTGAGCACTCAAGCTCGGAAAACCCCTGCCATTTTCTCCTCTCCACTTCCCTAGAATAATCCTAGATGTCCTGGTCTTCTTCAAAGACCAATATTAGTTCCCTAAGTGGAGGATTCAAAGAGGCTTTCCAAAGAAGAGGTAATATCCATTACCGATCTTTTCAATTTCTTTCTTCTTCAACTTCTTCTTCTTTAGTTGTTTCGTGATAAAGTAATAAAATCAGTATTACTTACATACTGATATGTTATTATAAATATGAAACAACCCTAATTCACTTTCTATCCATCCTACGGAAAAATGAAATCACCGCGCGTGCGTACGTACGGAATATCGTCTCCACGCCGTGGTGTAATCTATTTTCCACCATCACTTTACAAGGATGGGTATAATGGTGTAATGAGTAACTATTTATGATTATTATAAAGTAATATTGATACTGAAATAATA
Source organism: Viscum album (assembly GCA_963277665.1). Classification (NCBI taxonomy): domain Eukaryota; kingdom Viridiplantae; phylum Streptophyta; class Magnoliopsida; order Santalales; family Viscaceae; genus Viscum; species Viscum album. Next base: position 1,214,497,801 of record OY728130.1, read on the forward strand.
TATATATACTCCAATACAGTTCCACGATCATAGGAACGATATCATCACTCGTGCGTACGTACGGAATACCGTCTCCACGATATGATGCGACTCGTTCTACATGATCATCATTACATAGTAATTATATAAATGAATTGAATGAATAAATATGATATATGTTACACTAATACCATTATGGATATAAGGTATCTATAACCTTAAAAGAAGAATAAGAATGTATTCGGCAAAACACACATAAGAACAAAAGGCAATAAAGTCCCGAGTAACAAGTAACAATGAAATATTACTAACAAGAAGCTAAGAATATGACCATATATGATATCATATCAATATGTATGATTCTGGAATAAGTCAATAACATTATTTAAACCATTATATAGGAGCTTCGGACACGTACAAAGAAAATCGGACCTAAGGTAAGGGAAATATCACAATCTCATTTTTATCCGAGATTGTTTATTCGTAAGTATTTTCTAGGGTGTATTTTATCATCCAAATCCATGTTTCATCAATATCTAATATTATATCCATCCACCTACAATTTTTTAAATCCATTTTTACCCTTCGGTGAGTTTTATTAATATGTATGAAAGGAATCTTTTGTCGTTTTTCGTATGAGGTACTTTTTGACTTTTCCGACAAAAGTACGAAGAATGTTTTTTTTAACTTATACGGCATGAATGGATTTTTAAAACATTATTTCCAAGAAGCTTCCTTTACAAGTTTTCAAGTTTATTTTTAATCAACTTCTTTTATTTTAAATTTGTATGACATGTTATGAAAGGAAAAATGTTTTTGGAAGTAGAAAGGATATTTTCCTCAAGAATGAAGTTCAAGTATTTTATCAAAATTATTTTCCATCTAAGATTATAAAAGGGTTCTGTTTTTATCCCTATTATTACATGGATTTGATTATGTTGTGATGGAAACATTTTTATGAATTCCATTATCTTATATGAATTGTTTTATGATGTCATGTTGTTTAAGAATCCCATTTTTATTACATGGGTTACGCTATGATGTATGGTTTATGATTATGTGGCACACATAAGAAAGGATTCATTATAAGATGGGTGGGACCTATATCTCCCTCCAATGCATTGGGTAAAGATTTTATATCTCATGAGATAGACATGGTTGGAACGGTAGGTTATACCGGTTCAGTGAAATAGGACTGGAACGAGGGTGACTCGGTTCAGAAAGGGACTTTGTCCACTAAGATAGTCGTGGCAATGAGTCATGACTAACAAGAAATGATTTTCCATGATTATGTGTGCATGCCACAAAGTTTCAAGTTTTATGTTATGATTATGGGGATCTCATTTTCACTTCGATGATTTATTCCATGATAAGATATTATGATCTCTTTTGCAGGTTTTGATTTTCAAAAAGATATGATATGATTTTTATTTCCTTTATTTGCCCTTGCTGAGCATTTGACCTCACCCTTTTCTGTTTTCTTTTCCCCAGGTCAGGAAGATGGATATTAAGTAGAATATGCTAAAAGGGACCCTAGATATGATGAAATAAATGGGAGACACTGTAAGAGATTTATGAACCAGTTGTTTATGTTTCCCAGTTTCTAAAGACACTATACCTATACGGTCCTTTGTGGTTTTGTCATATTTTGTAATAAGTGTGCTTCAAATTTTGAAGTATTAACAATGTATGTAAAGTATGGGTCGTTATAGTTGGTATCAGAGGAAAGGTATAGTCAACCTTTGGAAACTAGGATATGAAAGCCTTAGTAAGAAGCCTAAGGATAAGTCTAAGCATAGAACACAATCTTAGTGTTTTAGAAATGGCCATGAATAACCTATGATAAGACCTTAAGCATGAAAATTTTATTCTTGAATTATGTGGTTTTCCTATTATAATTAGTGTTGCTCACACTATTCTTCTTGGTTTTAGTCAATGGCTGGAACCCGAAGGAACCGTGTTAATGCGGAATGCGATGGGCAATGCAATGATTGTCCCCCTGAGCAACCAAACGATATGGGAGCTGGAATGAAAAATCTTGTAGCCATGCTAACACAACTTTCTCAAGCTATGAATCATGCAAGACTTCCAAACGAGCAAAGGAAGGAGCAACATTCTGTTGAATCCTTCATGAGGCAGCGTCCACCTTCTTTCAGCGGGTCTACCGATCCATTAGTTGCTGAAAAATGGATTAGTACTACTGAAAAGATATTTTCAGTTCTTCAATGTTCTGAACATGATAAAGTCATCCTAGCAGTGTATCGTTTGGAAGGAGATGCTGATCAATGGTGGAATCATATTAAGAATACGAGGCAAAGGGATGAAATTGAGTCTATGGAATGGGACGAGTTCAAGAACTTATTTTTCAATAAGTACTTCCCTCGTATTCTCCGAACAAAAATGGAGAAAGTGTTACTTGAACTGAAGCAAAGGGATGATGAATCTGTTAGTACCTATGAGGCAAATTTTACAAGACTTGCAAGGTACGCTTCTGGTATTATTAACCAACCTGAGAGTAAGATCGATCGATTCTTTAGTGGCTTAAAACCAAGTCTTCGAAGGGCGTTAGCCATAAGGGACTTCAATAGCTACGAGGAAATCGTTCGATGTGCTCTCAAAGTCGATATGGAGATTTGATTAACCCATCAGTCACATGGGTTTGATAAGAAGAGGAAGATGGAATTCAAAGAAAAATCTAAAGAGCACACGGAAAAGAAGATGAGCATTTCCTTATGCTCAAAGTGTGGAAAGAAACATGGAGGGAGTTGTCTTAAAGGGACAAGTAAATGTTTTAAATGTGGAAAGGAAGGTCATCGGGCATTTGAATGTCGTGATAATGGTAAGAAGATGTCTAACGACGCAAAAAAAGGAAGGGATACACAGAATGAACCTACTACACTTCAATATTTCAAGTGCAAGGAGATGGGGCATTATGCCAATCAATGCCCAAATCTAAGGGTTGATGATGATGGTCGACGTCAACAAAATCTTAAGGCTAAAGACAAACGAAAGTCACATGCAATTTCTATCAGCGATGTGGAGTACGATAACGAAGTGGTGAAAGGTACACTTACCATCCAGTCTAAAGTAGCAAATGTTTTATTTGATTCTGGATCCACCCACTCTTTTATTTCTAAAGAATTTTCTAAGTGTATGACCGTATTACCTCAACAATTAGATGTTGAGTTAGCTGTGACAACACCTAATGGCACAACAGTCGCATCAAAAGTTTATAATTCTTCTCCGATCGAAGTTTGTGGGAAAGTGCTTCCTGCAAATCTTGTGATCCTTCCTTTAGTGGAATTTGATGTGATTCTTGGAATCGATTGTCTTTCTCTACATGGAGCTCATATCAATTGCCAAAGAAGGGAAGTCACATATCATATTCCAGATCAATCTACGATCGTATATCAATGAAAGGATGAACATAATCTTCCAGTGGAAATTTCATCCATCTTATGGGTATTGATTCCACTAAATGAAGGTTATTTATCTCAAATGGTTGGTGAGAAACTCACGATTAAGAATATGCCCATTGTATGGGAGTTTGATGATGTCTTTCCGGAGGAATTACCGGGTCTTCCAGCAAATCGTGAAGTTGAGTTTTCAATAGAACTCGTACCGGGCGCTTTGCCAATTTCAAAGACACCTTATAGAATGGCCCCAATTGAGTAGCAGGAATTGAAGAAGAAACTCCAAGAGAATCTTGATAAGGGATTCATACGCCCTAGTGCATCACCTTGGGGAGCACCTGTTCTATTTGTTAAGCCGAAAGATGGATCAATGAGACTCTGCATTGATTATCGAGAACTTAACAAGATCACTATCAAGAACAAATATCCTCTCCCACGCATTGATGACTTATTTGACCAACTACGCGGAGCTCAATACTTTTCCAAGATTGATCTTCGTTCAGGGTATCATCAATTAAGGGTCAAAAGGGAGGATATACCAAAGACGGCTTTCCGTACAAGTTATGGACACTATGAATTTATAGTGATGCCATTTGGTCTTACTAATGCCCCTGCTATCTTCATGGATCTAATGAATAGAGTCTTTAGAGACTATCTTGATAAATTTGTGGTAGTCTTTATAGACGATATTCTTGTCTATTCAAAGAGCAAGGAAGAGCATGAAGATCACTTGAGAATTATATTGAAGACCCTGAGAAAGGAGAATCTTTATGCCAAATTTACCAATTGTGAATTTTGGCTTCAAAAAGTTGCATTTTTGGGTCACATAATCTCAAAAGAGGGGATATCTGTGGATCCAGCAAAAATAGAGGTTATCGAAAGATGGTCGAGACCAAAAGTTTTCTTGGTTTGGATGGATATTATCGACGTTTTGTAAAAGATTTTTCACGATTATCTAATCCACTCACCAAGTTGACTCGGAAAGGAGTTAAGTTTGTTTGGACAGAGGAATGTGAAGAGAATTTCAAGGAGTTGAAAAGAAGGTTATCCAGTGCACCTGTGCTCACACTGCCTTGTAGTGGAGAAAGGTTTGTGATCTACAGTGATGCATCCAAGAAGGGATTGGGGTGTGTTCTTATGCAAAATGATATGGTGATAGCTTATGCCTCACGACAGTTTAAAATCCATGAGAAAAATTACCCAACACATGATTTGGAGTTGGCTGCGGTAATCTTTGCATTAAAGATTTGGAGGCATTACCTTTATGGTGAAAGGTGTGATATTTATACTGATCATAAAAGTTTAAATTATATTTTCACACAAAAGGAGTTGAATATGAACCAAAGAAGATGGTTGGAGATGATTAAGGATTATGACTGCTCAATCCATTACCACCCTGGGAAAGCAAACAAGGTGGAAGATGCATTAAGACGATAAGACCATGCTAGTTTATCCATGATGAGGATCACAAAAGATCCAATATTTATGGATTTACAATGGATGGATCATGGAATTATAATGGAAGGGGAAAAATCTTATCTTTCTCAAATGAATGTTCAACCATCTATACATGTGAAGCTTAAAGAGGCACAGAAAGAAGATGTCGAGTTACAAAAGAAGGTGAGAAATGTTCCTGAATTCAACATTGATTGTGATGGGATAATAAAGTTCAGGAATCGGGTTTGTGTTCCTCCCATCCCCGAATTAAAGAAGGAGCTGCTGGATGAGTCTCATAGTTCTTCATTCTCTATTCATCTTGGAAGCACGAAGATGTATAGGGACCTGAAAGAGTACTTCTGGTGGGATGGCATGAAAAGAGATGTTGCTGAATATGTCTCTCGATGCTTGGTTTGTCAACAAGTTAAAGCTGAGAGACAGAAGTCTAAGGGGATGTTACAACCATTACCCATACCCGAATGGAAATGGGAAAACATCACTATGGACTTTGTCACAGGACTTCCTAAAACATCCAAAGGCAATAATGCTATCTGGTTCATAGTTGATCGTCTTACAAAGTCTGCACACTTCATTCCTATTAGAGAGGATTTCCCTCTAGATCAGCTTGCCAGGATATATGTAAAGGAAGTGGTAAGATTGCATGGAGTACCACTTTCTATTATATCTGATCGGTATCCGAGATTTACCTTGAAGTTCTGGCGAAGTCTTCAGCATACTCTGCATACAGAGTTGAGTTTCAGCACTGCTTATCATCCCCAGACAGACGGTCAGTCTGAGAGAACAATTCAAACCCTAGAAGATATGTTGAGAGCTTGCTCTATGGATTTCAAAGGAGGTTGGGATCAACACCTACCTTTGGTGGAATTTTCTTATAATAATAGCTTTCACTCCAGTATTCAGATGGCTCCTTATGAAGCTCTCTATGGAAAGAAATGCAGGACTCCAACTTACTGGGATGAAGTTGGGGAAAGAAAGCTATTAGGACTTGATCTCGTTGATGAAATGGCAGAAAAGGTCAGATCTATTCGACAACACATAAGAGCAGCTCAAAGTCGACATAAAAGTTATGCCGACAACCGAAGAAAAGACCTAGAGTTTGAAGTGGGTGATAAAGTGTTCTTACGAATATCTCCCTGGAAGAGGGTTATGAGATTTGGAAAGAAGGGGAAGTTGATCCCTAGATACATCGGTCCTTTCGAAATACTGGATCGTGTTGGGAAGGTATCTTACCGACTGGCGCTTCCACCGAATCTCTCTCATGTTCACGATGTGTTCCATGTATCTCTCCTGAGAAAGTACATACCAGATCCTTCACATGTACTCAGCTGAGAAGTTGTACCGCTGGAGCAAGATCTTTCTTATGAAGAACAACCGAAAGAGATTCTGGATCGTAGCGAAAAGGTCCTACGAAACAAGACCACTCACTTGGTGAAAGTTTTATGGAGGAACCACCAACTTGAAGAAGCTACATGGGAGCTTGAGGATATGATGAGGGAGAAGTATCCTCATCTGTTTGTTACAATGTGACGAATTTCGAGGGCGAAATTCTTTTTAAGGGGGGTAGAATGTAACACCTGAGACTTTTATGTTATATAAATCATCAAAGGAATCTTTTTCTACACAACACTTGCTTGGCTTGCTTTACATGCAATCGTGACCTTCCTCGATAGCTTGCGTCGTACGCAATACCGAGTTTCACTAAACAACAATATGCTATTAAAACTAGCCGTTATGAATAGTAATAACCACTTTTAGAAATTTTATAAATTTTATTTTTCAAAATGGACTTCATTTTTGGATTCGGAATATCGAAATTAGCCTAGGGTGAAATTTTGGTATTTTTCTGAAAACTTTCAATTTTTGATGAATAGTGAAACCACTAAGTGGTAGGTTAAAAACTGAATTTTGCATATAACTTAATTTTACCGCTTCTGTGAATGGAATTTCAAAAATCCGAGAGACACGGTTAATATCAAGGACTAAAATGTGGTTAAATGAGATGAAAATAATTTTTTGGTGAATAGTAACTTTTTACTTTTTTTACCGCGGTTAATATTAAATAGGGTAACTAAGGGTAAATATGATATTACTATTACCCTAACACATGTCCTAATTCTATTGGACAAGTGTAATTCGACCAAAAACAAACTTAGGAATAACATATGACCATTTATGCCCACTTGGATTAGATTAGGACATTTATTATTAATTTATTTAAAGAAGGGTTGAAATAGTTAAAATCAAAGTTTAATAAGTAAATCATTTTTAATATGGGGTTATACATAAGATAAATTCGATTGTAAATATTCTTTAGAAATCTAAAGAGATTTCCTACGTGATGGTATTTTATTTGTAATTTTTAGACATCAAATAATTTAATTTATTTATGACACAAAGATGATGCAGTAATTATCTTATTAATGAACTATTGACATAATTGATAATATAAATACCAAAATAAATGTAATTTAAGACTTTTTATGAATTCCACTAATTTTCTAGGTTACTATTATATATTAGTGTTGATTTAATCAACTTGGTTTGAACATATAATTCTGTTATGACTTTCACAAAAATCATATATCAAATAGTGTCAAAATTGAAACAAAATAGTTTTTAAATCAAATATTATATTATTAATTGTTATTTTATTCCTAAAAATCTAAGGTTCTGCCAAATGACTTAGATAAGGATATATATATTAATAATAAACAATTTGGGGTTCGTTTGGCATGTTATAGTAAGTGTATTAACCATATAGTGAAAGAAAACAAAAGACATGGTAAAAGTTAAATTATTTAACTTAGAGTTAAATCTAATTGATAAGGTTAAAATAATACCCTAAACTTGTCTAAATCCTATTGGTTGATAGGATTCCGACCCATCCCCACTTTAGCTTCGAAATAAGTCTCTTTGGAACCATTATAAACCGACTTTGACTTTAATATAAAATAATATTTTGAGATATTCCTAAGGTGCCCCTCTCCTCCCTTATAAAAGGGCACCTCCTCCCCCTCCTCCTCACACCAATTTGAGCACTCAAGCTCGGCCAACCCCTGCCATTTTATCCTCTCCACTTCCCTAGAATAATCCTAGAGGTCCTGGTCTTCTTCAAAGACCAATCTTAGTTCCCTAAGTGGAGGATTCAAAGAGGTGTTCCAAAGAAGAGGTAATATCCATTACCGATCTTTTCAATTTCTTTCTACTTCAACTTCTTCTTCTTTAGTTGTTTTATGATAAAGTAATAACATCAGTATTACTTACATATGGATATGTTATTATAAATATGAAACAACCCTAATTCACCTTCTATCCATCCTACGGAAAAATGAAATCACCGCGCGTGCGTACGTACGGAATATCGTCTCCACGCCGTGGTGTAATCTATTTTCCACCATCACTTTACAAGGATGGGTATAATGGTGTAATGAGTAACTATTTATGATTATTATAAAGTAATATTGAAACTGAAATAATATATATATATACTCCAATACAGTTCCACGATCATAGGAACGATATCATCACTCGTGCGTACGTACGGAATACCGTCTCCACGATGTGATGCGACTCGTTCTACATGATCATCATTACATATTAATTATATAAATGAATTGAATGTATAAATATGATATATGTTACACTAATACCATTCTGGATATAAGGTATCTATAACCTTAAAAGAAGAATAAGAATGTATTCGGCAAAACACGCATAAGAACAAAAGGCAATAAAGACCCGAGTAACAAGTAACAATGAAATATTACTAACAAGAAGCTAAGAATATGACCATATATGATATCATATCAATATGTATGATTCTGGAATAAGTCAATAACATTATTTAAACCATTGTACAGGAGCTTCGGACATGTACAAAGCAAATCGGACCTAAGGTAAGGGAAATATCACAATCTCATTTTTATCTGAGATTGTTTATTCGTAAGTATTTACTGGGGTGTATTTTATCATCCAAATCCATGTTTCATCAATATGTAATATTATTTCCATCCACCTACAATTGTTTAAATCCATTTTTACCCTTCGGTGAGTTTTATTAATATGTATGAAAGGAATCTTTTGTCGTTTTTCGTACGAGGTACTTTTTGATTTTTCCGACAAAAGTACGAAGAATGTTTTTTTTAACTTATACGGCATGAATGGATTTTTAAAACATTATTTCCAAGAAACTTCCTTTACAAGTTTTCAAGTTTATTTTTAATCAAATTCTTTTATTTTAAAGTTGTATGACATGTTATGAAAGGAAAAATGTTTTTGGAAGTAGAAAGGATATTTTCCTCAAGAATGAAGTTCAAGTATTTTATCAAAATTATTTTCCATCTAAGATAATAAAAGGGTTCTGTTTTTATCCCTATTATTACATGGATTTGATTATGTTGTGATGGAAACATTTTTATGAATTCCTTTATCTTATATGAATTGTTTTATGATGTCATGTTGTTTAAGAATCCCATTTTTATTACATGGGTTACGCAGTGATGTATGGTTTATGATTATGTGGCACACATAAGAAAGGATTCATTATAAGATGGGTGGGACCTATATCTCCCTCCAATGCATTGGGTAAAGATTTTATATCTCATGAGATAGACATGGCTGGAACGGTAGGTTATACCGGTTCAGTGAAATAGGACTGGAACGAGGGTGACTCGGTTCAGAAAGGGACTTTGTCCACTAAGATAGTCTTGGCAATGAGTCATGACTAACAAGAAATGATTTTCCGTGATTATGTGTGCATGCCACAAAGTTTCAAGTTTTATGTTATGATTATGGGGATCTCATTTTCACTTCTATGATTTATTCCATGATAAGATATTATGATCTCTTTTGCAGGTTTTGATTTTCAAAAAGATATGATATGATTTTTATTTCCTTTATTTTCCCTTGCTGAGCATTTGAGCTCACCCTTTTATGTTTTCTTTTCCCCAGGTCAGGAAGATGGATATTAAGTAGAATATGCTAAAAGGGACCCTATATATGATGAAATAAATGGGAGACACTGTAGAAGATTTATGAACCAGTTGTTTATTTTTCCCAGTTTCTAAAGACACTATACCTATACAGTCCTTTGTGGTTTTGTCATATGTTGTAATAAGTTTGCTTAAAATTTTGAAGTATTAACAATGTATGTAAAGTATGGGTCGTTATAAGGCATAGACATCACCAACATCACCTCATGATAGTATAAGTTGGGAAAGTCCTAAGACATAAAAAGGAAACCTGACAAAGATATCCAATCAGGGGGTTCAAGGGAAATAACCAAGGTAACGTAAATCTCATGAAATACTAACTTAGGTGTATCTAATTCTATATAATGTGTAAGAGTGTAATCAAAGGAGAGTAATCGAAGGAATTCCACAATAAGGTGCCTACTGAGTCCATGGTGATCAACCATGGTATAATATGGCTACGAAAATATAGGGCACTATGGTATTTCACCATGGAACCTACTAGTCAAGGATGGATCCAAGGAGTGTTTTTGAGGTATCCTATAATAAATAAAAGGACCATATAGTAGTATACCGAGCATCTAAGCAATTTACAAGAACTGAATTCTAGGTGGGTATCCACCTATGTATACCACATCCTCGAATCAGAATGGGGTTCTCGAGACCCAAGGTTTTCTTCTCTCAGAATCCATGGTGACCTCAGGTCCGACCATTCTTATTTGATATTGTAATCATATAATAATTAATTTGGGTCAAGTCTTTCATTCCATTAGTGTGGATAGGTCAAGTATAGTTGAAACCATTTATTTATTGGTCCAAGACATGTCCTTCATTTGTGTAGATAGGCCATGTAGCATTGAAACCATTTAATCAAGTCTTAATTAATCAATAAGTCGTTTTAAATTATTGAGGTTCACCCCACTACCTTCCATCAACATGGAAAGGGGTTTTATAGACATGTACCCTTAATTCGATATCTTTTAATAAGGCCATGTTATATACTTAGTATACTTTCCATTCTACATTTCAAATTTAATAATAAATTTGTATACACTTACCTCATGCAGGTCAAGTGGTGAGTATAAATGGAACATACGATTATGAAATTCTTATTAATAACAAGACATTTATTATAGAATGGCTCAGCTTTAGAAAGGTCATGAAAAGATGGAATTGAACGATGTCTCAAATGAGACAAAGAAATAAAAACCCAATATGAAATAACATTCAACATAAGTTAGATTGATTTGTGAGTGTAACCGCTAACAAATAAATCACATATTTTTGAAGTGAATACCCATACGATTTTATAAAGTATAATCATGGCATGTAAATTTAAAAATTGATTCCAACCAAACATGTGGGCCCCACACAAACATTCCAAAAACAATGAACTTTAGAGATAGATTATAGACCACCCACCTTTGGGTTGTACGATAGATCTCTTCTTGAATATGCTCTTGATTTTCCTCGAATCAGAGTAGTTCTAAGAAATGATGAAAAATGCTCACACTGAGATATCTTGTTTGAGAGAAAATGATATGAATATCTACTAAAGGGGACTCGAGTACATACCGTTGTGAATCTAACATAATGAACGTAAACTTGATTAGGTGTTAGATGAAAGAGTTCTCTTGATCCCTATATTTTGCCTTAAAAAAGACCCAAATGGAAAAAATTGGAGGAAAATCCCACTAGTATTTGATTTGGGGGGGGATGTGGATTAAAAGATCATTAATAGAAAAACTAAAAAATTGACGATAAAAATAGTATATGCAAGGTTTTTCCTCATGGTTTGTCAAACTCTGTGCTAACCGCATTGGACAGCTCTTCCTCAATGGTTTGGTCCAATCATTTTGTCAAACTATGCAAAACTCTTTCAAAAATACCTACCTTAAAGGGGATCTCACACGGTTAGGACACATGGTCTTGTGCCAATTGTGCAAGGTTGCTCTATCTGAAAAAATACCATCCACACGGTTTACTCTAAACCGTGTACTAGATCTGTTTTCTCCAAAAAGATGGGTTTCAGGCTCTGAAAAATACTCTGACACCCTTAAAACCTTTAGTACCTCATTAGGAATCCATATTAGGTCCAATGTAATGATTTAGAGGGAAAATTAAAGGATCCATACCTGAGTGAAAAACTGGGATCTTACTTGGCATACTATGATATATACATCCATATCCTCAAAATTTATGCATAATATCATGGGATATATAGAATAACATGAAACTTTGGATATCCATAGTAATGTCAACAATCTTCAGATAGAGAGAAATGTCTTTAACATTAACCTCTTTGGAAATGTTCTCAATAAGTGGGGTTTATATCACATAAAATTTCGTTTTTTGTATAGTATAATGCGTAAGAGCCTATACCATTTATATAAATTCATATCAGTGATAAGGTTATCTATCTGAAGTATGGATCACATTGATATTTTCAATGTCAATTTATTGTCTAGTTTTATGAATTAAGAGAGATGTTAGGACCAATAGGGGCCTATATACTCTAAGAGGGGGTGAATCCAGGTATGGATATTATTTTTCAAAAATCATCCTACCCCACTAGATCGTGACCTTTTTATTACAATGGTCACTTTGTTTGAACTTGTGGGTTCATTACGACCACTTCTTTTCTTCTTTATCTGATGATGATGCTTTAAATGCAATGCAGGGAAGTAAGCAGGTAGACACAGAGATTTTTACTTGGTTCACCCCAACTGGGATACGTCCAAGGAGCATACAACGACGATGTGCCACTAAAAAAATTACACTAAAGAACACTATTTTTTACAAGGTTTGGGCAAGATCACTTCTATGACCAGGCTCACTACCTTTACATGGTTTAGGGTCAGCTCACTGCTTTCCCAAGGGTCACTCCCTGTTTCTCTCTCTGGCTCACTATCGGTGGAGATGATCACTGTATTCCTCTTTCTTTTCTCACTACTCTAGAAAGGATCCACTCACAATTTATAGACCTATAGGTCTCTTCATTATCACTAATTAATGCATCCTCCATTTTATGTAGATGTTCTGTTGAAGTCCAACTTTCACCCGTAGATGAATCTCTCTTTGCACCGAGGTTATCGGGCAATCTTCCAGCTTCCATGAAGCCCTGAACCACAACCACGAAACAACCTTACATGGAGCCCTTATCCATGCTAGAGAGAAAGTCTCGACATGAAAGTTATAACTGGCATGCAAGTCCACCTCAACCACTTGCGCGACACAATATTCTGCAACTCCAAACTTCCATGACTCACAGCCTTTTACGCACAAACCAATAATGGCGTGCAACCAACAACATTCACACTTCTTCAAAATATGGTGTGAAAGTGTCACCAAACCACTTGCGCCACACCTTCTTCTTCAACTCAGAACTTGATAGACTCACTTCCTTCCTCACCCATACCACCATAGGTGCACAACTATCACCTGGTGTGTAACTTATACTTGCGTGACCACACCCCACTTGCACGTCCACCACACCTGCGCGACGGGAGATCTGATGTTTCTATGTGTTGAACTCTTCACAAAATGTGGAGGGGTCGACCTGTATTTATTGGCATTTGTACACCCTGCGCGATGGTGCAGAATCCTCCCCTCAGCGTGCAAGTTTCAGGGTGCAAGTCTCTACCGCGCAAATCACTTGTGTGTCCAACTCTAAAACATGGGCACTCTTTATCCCATTGCCTTATTTTGATATACTGATATTGAAAACATTAGGCATGAATTTTTCTTCTCCCACAAGTACACGGTGTGCAAGTCCATTTTTCAAAAACCACTTTTCTTCATTTGTTGATTTTTAGGCCCAAAAATTTGGAAAACACTGGAAAACGACACCACCTTGTATCTTCACTTTTTGTACCGCCTCCAGATCATCCATTCCTTTTTCGATGTTCTTGAATCAAACAATGATTGTTCACCATAGCTCTTGAACTCGACATGCCACCATGAAATCCCCTTTTTCAACAAATTTTTATGGCATTTTTTTCTTTGTCAACATTCACAACACAGAATTTTACTTTTTAACAAACACAATCACCTAAAAAATTCTTCAATGATACCTTGAGGTATTTTTGCCCAACTATAGAATTATTAGTATTTATATTGATTAAAAAAATAGATTAATGAATTTAAATTCATTTTAACATCCCACTATTTTTTGAAACCTAATATCCCTCTCCACCAATTTTAGAATAACTTATGGTTTAGATATTCTTATCGAAAGGATCCACATTCCATTTTAATATCCCATATTTCAGCCTGAAATTATATTTAAAGGGTTTTAAGTAGGCATAAATTTCCAAGTACATTAATGTATTTTCCCTAGATATGATGAGTGGACACCCCAATCCCGAAATCCTATTTTAATAATTTCCTAATCATTTTCCACATTTTCACACCAAGCACTACTTGGGAAGTCAACCCTTGATGTAAACTATGTTAATTCAACCAAAACATTAAAGCAAATATTTCCTCAATAATTGAAATCGTCCCAACATAGGTTTGTCAAGTACATTGAAATATTAGGTAGATTATAACTTAAGTAGTGGAAATAAAATATGACTACAAATTTTATTTGAGGTATTTTTATCCTTTTGTGTAAATCCCATTTTTTCATTAACATACCCTGTTAAAATTAAGTGCATTTTACTTAAGTGGTTAACTGTGTCTGGTAAAACAATCTTGCATAATCCAATTATATTTTATTCCATATTTCATTCTTGTGAATTTATTTATTTGGAGAAAATGAAACATTGAAAAACATAAATAATACATATTGTAACTAATGTAAATAAAATATAAGTGTAATGATAATGATAATTTTCTATTGGTTAGTTTATCTAGTGGATGATAAACTAACCCTTAACCAAAGGGAAAACACCTTGAACTGTGGTTTGGTTTGTGTTTCATTTTCCACCTTTGATCCTCCACTTCACATCGATTTGTTTCACCTTGTCTCCGTGAATCAAAATTCATCCTCTCACATGGTAACTCCATCCTTACATAATATATTACTCACACGTGGTTGGTGGGATCTAATTTATTGGATATAATTTGGTTTACATAAATGAAACTACAAGAAAACATGCCCTTGCATAATAAAGAGTATGGTATAACTCAAATGAAATTAATAATAGTTAAACGGTAATAATTAAAATAAATCAATCATATATAAGGGCTAGTATAGTATCATGATCATCCAAACATCAATCATCATGAATAAATTTTCAATATTATTGTTAATTAATTAATTTTGTTCTAAAATGATGATATTGTTCAATGAATTAATCATATTAATTCAATTTATAATAATACTGTCAATCATCCTTAACTCCCCATAATAAATAATTTTAAACAGAGTGAACTTAATACAAACTTAATTTAGAACACAAGTGTACTTCGAGGTGATGTTGGGTGTTCATCAATATTTCAACATGAAAATTAATTTTATTTTATAATTGTTAATACAATTATATGGAAAGTATTTTTTAATAAAAAACACATAGAACAAGTAATAATTACTTTTAATTATACATTTAATTATCTTTCCTCTAAAAATATTCTGAACACTGCTTGACAATAGACAACACGCCGTGTACAAATGTACATTGCGTGTACTTGTATCAGGCCCATGTATTCAACACAAGACATTATCTTGATAGGTTTTCTACATTGGATGTATCCAAGGTATAGAAATTTTACTGAGAATACACAATATTTGACCTCGAATTACACAACATTTTAGTATCCATGTTCATAAACCAATACATGGAAAGCTTGGTGCACCTCATGTACTATCCTGATGAATCTTAATTTTTAATGATTATTGGATTATTGGTTATGTTATCAAGAATGTATAAAAGAATAGAAAATTATTATGGAATATTATAATAAATTATAGTAAGTAAAATAAAATTCAATCATACACTATGAATCTTAGAATAATAAATAATTATAAATTAGACTTTTAAACTAAATCTAATACAGCTTGTAGGTTCTATACATAATATAATCACACATTGAAAGTATGAAAAACATGGATTTTATTCTGAAATCATGGGTAATTGGTTATTTACATGATCAGGAGATCATGTTCCTCAAAAATAGTGTATTAATGGGATACATTAATAAGATTGAAATTGAGGGATATGATCTTCACATGTGATTTATAATTAATTTATAATCATATACAGAATTACCTCAAATTATATTTTTGTTTTGTTAGTGATACAATGTAATATATTTCATCATACCATCATCGGAATATATATTTCAATTGAATAATCCATCTTGCAGTGATTCATTTGTGAAACACAATCTCTGATCAATGTTGTCAAATTGTTGAGTGCTTGCATGACCAATCCGGATCACTTGTGTAGTTTGTGGTTGAAATCGGTACCTTTTGTTCTCAAAGAGGGATAACTATTGGTTCTCTCTCGAAGTCATAAGAGAGGAGTAATATGGTGATATTTATATATCTCTAAAAATATATCTAGACATATAAATCTAGATATACCTCTAGATATATCTCTAGATATATCTATGAAAATATATCTTTAGATATATCTCTAGATATCTCCCTTATCTATTATTCAAAAAACATTAACATTAGTAAAGTGAGATGATTGGATATAATTAGACATAATTAGATATTAATTATGGGATGTTTTGGGTTGGTAAATTCCACACAAACCCTTAACCATTTATTACATTCTTAGTTGAACCCATTCCAATTAATATTTATACTAATATTATTAATCGATTGACATGAGAAAAACATTCAGAATATTAAAACTAATCAATTATTTCTAATTGGGCCATTAACCTCAATCCAATTTCCATCGTCAAAAATTATCTATCCTTGAATAATTACTATTTAATTAAATAAATTTCACTACATTATTTCTAGGATAATTATAATCAATATTACATTCATAAAATTTGTGAACTAATAATTATTATTTAACTCACATTATTAATTTGAATAAGTAATTATTCGATTATGGAAATCAACCAAACCTGACTAAATTTAATTTATTATTATATATTAATTTAATAACATGAATTTAACTAAGATTTTGGATAAACTTATGGTGTGAAACCCTTGTCCTCTTTCTCAGTGGTATTAGGTATAACTGACTACATTTCAAGGTTAGAGTCTAGTAGCATGCCATTGAACCCATATATAAAAAGGTTAATGTTAGAACAATAGCTAAAATTCAATGATTTATTACAATGTAATATAATCCTATTATCATGACCACTCTAAATTTTTCATGCCGGTTCCATCAATACAATTTAATTGATTACTATTTCATTCAAGTTTATAAAATTAACCCTCCTACAAAACACCATGGCCATGGATTTCTACATGATATTCTATTCCATCAAATGTCATGAGATATTAACATCCATTATAAGATAGAGAAGAAAAATAATTTCTATTATTATATATTAATAGATTATAACTTGTAAATAACCCAACATACCATACCTATCTGTGAACATTTTTCATCATGGCTTTAGTAAATACATCCAAGTGTGTGAGTCATGATGT
Organism: Viscum album; assembly: GCA_963277665.1. Classification (NCBI taxonomy): domain Eukaryota; kingdom Viridiplantae; phylum Streptophyta; class Magnoliopsida; order Santalales; family Viscaceae; genus Viscum; species Viscum album. The sequence continues at coordinate 1,214,515,191 of OY728130.1, forward strand.
TCATTATTGATGATATTAAAGAATAAATATTAGTACACACATCCACAAATAGGAACATCCATTTACACATGGAAATGTGGATATATTATTAATGGGAATGTTCTCATAACATCATATCTTAGTGATTACTTAGGGAAAACATCAGGATAAGGTGTCTTAATGTCTTATGAGCCTCCTACCCATAATATCTTGAATTAAATGTATCCCATTTGACAATATCATCTGGACATAGAACAAGGATCAAGATTTATGTTTTAGCACATCTAAGTTATCATTATATCAAGGAACTACTATTTCCTTTTACAGAGATATATATTTTTAGTAAATTTTCACGTAAAAATATCAATATAGAATAATAACAATAAAATGACAATAAAAAATAATTAATAATGAAAACATGTAATCAAGTACTAGACATGTTGGTTCTAGCGCATCAACTCAAAGGCCAATGAAACATTCCCCTATTCTCTTATCTCTCTAATGTATAAATAACAACATAACTACATATTTCTATTATAACCACTATCACACATCCATATAGAGAAACATTATCACCAAATATCAACATATTACAAACTCAAAATGGTAGAGTAAATAATCATGAGAAACATTAACCCCATACCAACCTCATTCCATGTATTCCCCACCATGAACCAACATTATAACCACTATAACCTCATTACAACATAGACTATACTAAAACATTAGTTGGAAATTAATTTTTAGTAGTAAAATATCTATATCACATCCATCGTATATTGTATGTAAAACAAATAATCCCAAAATCCTAATATAGGAATTTAAAAAATCACTTGTATCGGGTGTTGGAAAATGAGAAGTAAAATAAATTATGTTGGTTATATAAGAGTATAGAATAATAACGAAAGGTTCCAATTCATAAAATGAAAACACTATAAAACGAATTATCACCACCACACATAAACATCACTGCCGCCTCTAACAACAAATCAACCAATTTCACCAAAAAAACAAATATGCCTCCACTAAGTCAAGGGATGTATCACCCCTGACCCACACTCCTATATTTGGTGCTGATAACATGTGACTTACATATTTTATTTTATAACAATTGTTTATTTATAGACATAACTATCCATATTTACAAGACATATTATATACATTCCCATGACCTTTTAGATTTAGTGCTGTAGAGAAATATCAAAAAACACAAAATAATAATTGGCACTACTTTCTCAACTAATTGGTATTATTTTAATCCATAAAAAATACTTAATAAATAAACATTCTTCAATATATCCCATAAATTATCCATAGATGTTATTATAAATATAGTGTTGAATTACTATTTTCAAAACAAAAGTAAATAGGAACATAATTATTGATGTCGAAATACGAATGCCACAGGAATAATTGATAACGTCACTACCGATTTAGGACACATCTGAGCCAAAATCTCCCAAAACCCCTCTAAGTGTCTGGTTCACAATGATAATGATCATCATGAATAGATAGAGATCATGAAACTCCCTTGATGATATGATCATATGTGAACCATGAAGTATTGATGGTTCCTCTATGAAATGATATTCAGAGTCATGATTCACTTTGTGAAATCATAATGGGTTGACATTATATCCACGAATGAGGCTCTTAGACTCACAAATCTACACCAAATCAAAAATATCATAGATCCTCAAAAAGAAATCCCACCTTCTTGAAAACCATTTCCTATAAATACCCCCTTTAGTCCAACTTTTTTATTGTGTATCCATGATCTTTCGACTTCCCAAATCGTTCCCGACACGAGAACCTCCTAATATTCATGTTCCAATGTGAATATAGATGACCCAAGGTACTTGAGCTACCCAAAATGAAATGTCTTTTATTCTTCATTGCCTCTTGTTAAAGTGAAGATTCATTTCATGGAGGATGAATTCCATTTCAAAAGATAAACTTCCTATAAAGATCTTGAGGCCTCCTAAAGCATTAATTATTCACAAATAACTCCCCCAAAATTAGAACATTACTCTATGGGAGGGGAACCCTGTTTTACGAAGCATGCCCCTTCAAAAATACCCTAAAAATTATGATGCACCAGATCTCTGTGAAGAAACTACATGAAAGGCCACAAGTTTTATGAATCCTCTATCTTGGGCATCTCAAGGTTTCCTACCATCTTCTTACACCCCTTTATAATGGTTGAGTTCTAGGTACCCTATTAACAACCTAGAATTGATTCAGTAGCACCCCGGGTCCCCATGTGGAATGTTCTATCCATTCATGGGTCCTCCCACTTCACCCCAAGTGTTGAACAATCCATGAAATATTCTTTATCTTCTAATAGTAGTTACTCTAACTCATTTTTATTTTTATCAGAGGGACTCCAAAATAAATCTCGTGGTGGACCACCCCTTCACAGTAGGTCCAACACTATTCCCCTCCCAAAGGCGTATGAGTGATGTTCATGTTAGCTCATGGGGTACTGAGTGATTCCAACCACATCTGAGTTGCATTATATAAAATTTACTTGTTAAACATCTTATTATATTATGTTAAATTTTACCACATCCTAGTTTTATGATCTTAAACTACAAAAAATATCCTATAAAATGATGTGAAACTACAAAAGTACCCTATAAAATGAATTTCAGATTCCCCATGTATGACTCACATGGGATTAGATACTTTAGATTTCTTCTAAGCTTAATACTCACACCATTCATCCAATAGGGATCCTCTTGTGATAGGTAAACTTACTCATGAAATCACCACACCATCCCTCATCAATTCTTCTTATGTAAAATTAATTTCTTTATCACATGATATTAAACATCATGGATCAATACTTTCACATGACCATAAACATTGTCATCGAACTATGTCGATATTGATCCCTAACTTCTTAAATCTAGTGTGTTGGATTCATCCTTGAGGTTCAATCTCAAAAATTGTAAATTCAGGTGTTCCCTACTAGAAGGTAACCTTTGGAAACTACCTCAAAGGTGTTCAATCCATTGTGGTAAACATAGGTGATATATCTTTCCTCTTAGGGACACACCTCTATATCTTCATCACACAGAGTTTGATAAAAAATGGTAAATTCTAGATCCAACTCATAAAGCCTTCAATCCAATTGCTACACTATCCAAGAATTTCCTCCTAGTGTACACCCACTGGATCCTTCTTATAATGGGTTAGATTCACCATTGGTTAAATCTAGATCAACCTCATAAGGATTTTGATCCAAATTGGAAAAATATCTAGGTGTGACATATTCCCCCATACAGACACACCTTCATGACTCTAATCAAGACGTTTGATCCAAAATTGGTAAACTATTTTGGTTTTCGATCCTAAGGATGAACCCCCTAGACCTACCTCACAAGGCATTCAATCAACCATTAGTATAATTTTGATATGCACCACAAGGATATCCATCCAAATTTTGTAAACTGTATAGGTTTGATATCTTCACTCATAGTGATTCCCCTTCAAGATCCTCCTCAAGGAGTTCGATATGCAATTTTTATACTATTTATATGTTCCCTCTTATGGATAAACCATCTTGATCTGCCTCCTAAGGTAGTTGATCCACCATTAGTAAACTCTAGATCTGCCTCACAAGTTATTCAATCCAAGTTGGTAATGTATCCTGGTGTGACATTTTCCCTCCTCAAGGTACACTATATGGATCCACCTCAATGCATCTGATCCCCAATTGGTAAACTATTCAGGTGGTCTCTCATAGAGAAAAAACATAGAGATTTGCTTCACATGTCATTCTATCGACTAATGGTAAACTCCATATCCACCTCAAGGTGTTCAACAAAAATTGGTCAACTATCCTAAAGTGATATCTCCCCTCCAAGGGATGCAATTTTAGGATTCTCCTCAAGTAATTTGATCTAATTGGTTTACTATCCTGGTTTTCCCTCCAAGTGATGCACCTTCTGGAACTGCCTCACACAACATTTGATCCAAATTTTACAACTCTAGATTCTCTTTACAAGGTGTTAGATCCCAACAACTATTAATCCCAAGTGTTCCCTCCTGGTATAATACCTCTTTGATCCACCTCCATGGGGTATCTGATCTATCACCAAAAGACATTAAACTCATGTTATGATCCATCTCATCTAGATGTTGCGATATTAATCAATAGGATTTAGAACATGCGACCAAGTAGAAAATACCAACCTCATGCAACAAACATGGGATGACTGAGGTAAAAATGCAAGCAAGGAATATGCTTCTATAATTAATTATCTCATGTTTGAAACGTGATGCATTTGGTTCCATGCCTAAGAGTCCTTGTTTGATATTCCCTCTTAATAAGAATATTCACATGTGACCAATGCATCCAACATTCTGACATTATGAACAATTTCAAACTTGAATACTACTATGAAAATGGTTACTACCTAATCAAGATAGAAGTAGGGTAATTATCTAGCATCCACAAATATATGGAACCAGGAATGAGTACCACAAACATGACATAAATCTATGAGGTATATAATGATCCATGATTAACACACAGGGATATTAAACCATTTTATATGAATATTTAGTACATTTTAATAATACACTCTTGAGGACTATAACAATATAGTGTCTTTGGAAACTAGGAAACAAAATATTCAATCATGCTGAATGTTTTTGAAATATCCCATTAAGATATCCATCATTATTACTTATATCTAGAAATTTTCTTCATGACCTTAGGAAAGTAAACATAAGAATGGCGTGAGGTTAAATTCTCATTATGGGTAAACAAGGGAGATATGTAAGAACAATAATGAGTATAAACATATGATAACATGATTATGAGAATATGAGATCACACCCATCATGTCAAAGATCATATACCTAAATCATTGCATAGTGATTTTAATTTCATAAGGAATGAATATTAAGTAAATTAATAACATATTCCATGAAATCATAACATTGGAATATTACATGGAAATGTGGAAGACATGGATGAATATATGATGATTTCTATAGTAGTCAAGGCATTGCTATCGAGACCATCTTAGTGAAAAAATTACTATAATAAATTGGGTTCACACCCCATTCCAACCATTTATTATAGGACCAAATTCACCACTCATTCTATACTTGTAATGATGAATAGAATTCACCCATCATTCCATCCCCATATTACCTAAATGAGTTCATTTCCCATCCTAGCCCTGTAATACTAAACCATGTTCATTTCTCATTCCATCGATGTCTATCTCAGAAGATATAAATCATTATCAATCATATCATTGTGAATCATACGTACATGTTCCACAAAATCAAAATCAACCATATCATAACCCATGAAATGAAATTTTTATCATAATCATTTAAAAATATCATGACATATGTAAAAGGATAAAGGTTTTATAACCATTTAATCTAAATAATAACCCTTGAAAGAGAAATTGATTTCATAAACTTATAACACATTAAATTTAAATGAATTTCATAAACATATAACCTCTGAAAGAGAAATATATTTCATAAACATATAACCTATGAATGAGAAATATATTTCATAAAAGTACATATTGTGAACGAGAAATAGATATCATAAACATATAATCTATGAATGTGAAATAGTATTGACAAAGACCAAGACATTAAGAATAAAAAAATAATAGAAAAAATATTAATGGATGATTTTAGATCATTTCCTATAAGGTCATGAGTAACATCAATTGATATCATCTTAGATGGAAAATAATTTTGAAATGTCATTCAAAAAACATTCATGAGGAAAATATCATTTCTTATTTCAAAACCAATTTTTAATACATAAAACCATTTGAAATTAATTTTCTTAAAAATTACATGAAAATTTAGAAAGAATATTTTAAATCATTTTTAAAACTGTGTTCCTTTAAAACTTATGAAATTATCTTTAAAAATTTTCAAAAACCTTCTTCTATGAAAAACACTTTGAAAATTTAAAAAGAATGATTGAAAATGCTTTCAAATCATTTTTACTTAAAAATAAATGAAAGAATGTTAAAAATGTTTTGATAATAATTTATTAAAAAATAAATTAAAAACATATAAATGAGGATTAATATCATTTTGAAATGTTTTTTCATTGAAAAATTATAAATAAATCCTCAAAACATTTTTAATACAATTTTTCTTGAAAACATAAAAAACAAAAAAAATCTTAAAACACGTTTCCTTTAAAATGGATTTTAAAAAATCCTTTTCTTGAAATTTTACCATTAAACGTGAAAATAAATCTTCAAAAGCTTTATGGAGGATAGGTCTGTACATGTTGTACGAGGTAAAAAGAACATTCCTTTTGCGTGATAAAAAGGTTAGATAATGCATCGTTCATAAAGAAATATGAATATTCCTATTATAACATTTGAAATAGAAAACAATGTTTAAAATTTATTTTTATGATCATATGATATTAGTATAATATTCTTGAAAATCCTTTTTAGAAAACATTTTTTTAGAGAAACACTAATTTTTGACTAAAGAGAGGGTAATGTCAGGCATTCTTAAAAATATTTTCATTACTATCTTATGTTCCCAAGAGTGGAATAAATGATAAAAATATATTAATAAATAATGACTAATAATAGAATAAGAAAATTAATTAATTTTATTAAGATATGGATCCTAATATTTAATTAATGGAATAATACACATAAAAAATCTTGAAAAATGATGAGATTGTCTAAAAAAACTCTTATAACGTTGTAAATTGAGATCATACTCTCCATGTAAAAAAATTGAATTAAATAATGATTAAAATATCATTAAAATAAGTTAAATCATGAAATAACATTTAAAATTGAAGTATATACATATCAAAAAATCATTTAGGTTTACAATGAAACATGAGTCTCAATGAATGAAAAATTAAGATAAAACTATTTCACTGATTTGAAAACTTTTGAAAATTAAACCCAGTGAAAAAAAGATAATAAAATGGTTATACGAATACCCATTAATTAAATTATAATAAACTTTTAAAACAATCATTTATATTACATACTCCAAAAAAAAGGAAATAATGGTGAACATAGCATTTATCTCATTGAAATAAAAGGTGATATAAAACCCTCTTACCATGGTTCTTGACTTTCATCATACTAATTCAAACCACCTATATAATAATTAGAATTTTATTAGAATTTTTTTTAAAACCATATTCATGTATATAATAAAATATTTGATTTGTTCACCACTTTATATTACTTCTTCTTAACCATCCTATGTTAATGTTTCACTTCGGTGAATATTTTGTTTTTTTCGTATGTGTCTTAATTTGTTATACCGATGGTCCTTATATTTATATAATTATTTTAGAATGTAAAACATGATATAAATATAATTTATATAAATTATATTTTTATTATAAGAAACCATATAATATATAAGTACGAAATGGAATACAGTGTTCCTGAAGATGGTAGGTCATACAAACACATGAACGTTATTTCTATTTAATTTTCATGTTGAGAGAAAGAATGTAAAATATGTATATGTATATATATTTAAACATATATATATATATATATATATCATTATTAAATATTTTTTATTAGATCATTTATATCATATATATTCCTTAAATGTATCCTTAATACACTCCACGTAGTGTGTGAATAAATCACATTGATTTGAGGGTGCATTAGTCCATATTAATCAAATGAAATTGTTGTATTAACATCAAATGAAAAGTAAAATATTATGTGTTGTAAAATTAAAACATAATATTATATAAATAATAAATATAATATATTAAATATATAAACATCATTTCCATCATTATGCCCACCATGAGATTCAATAAGGAAAATTGAACAATCATCGTTGGGTGAGGTGGTAGTTCGTCGTATCCTTGAACAATATATTTGTTACCTGAGGTAAAAAATTAGCATTAAAATATCCTATTATATTTGTTATAGTAGTTTCATTATGAAATAATTAAATAAATGGATCTAAGTGGGTGGTGAAGAAAAATACAAGGAAGGCCATTTAGAGAATACATTACCTTTTAATCGGGTAACTCCTCGTCGTTTGTACCAAAAAGATTATTTGGATTGACTTTTGACCAATGTAAGGGTTAGAGGAAGAAGGTAGGAATTTTGGGAAGTTTATTTTGAATTTATTTTCTCAAACAAATGGGTTTTAGAGTTGTGAGGATGTGGGAGAGGAGGTTGACATATATAGGGAAGGAAAAGGACTCACCTAAACTTTTTGAAAAGAAGTTAGGATTACACATTTTCTTAAAAAGAAAAAGTCATAAAAACAAAACAAAATAAATAATGGAAGGTTTATGGCCTAAATATTTCGATAAAATTAGTTTTTTTCAATTTTAAAGGCCATTTGGGATCACGAGATTAAGGATTGGTCCCTAATTAATGTTAATTTTACTTTATGACTTCGATTAATTTTAATCCCTTTTACTAATCTTTTTGGTCAAAAATCAACATAATATAATGAAAATATTAATATTATACTAATTAAAATTTATTATGTTTTTTTATAATTATATTCATATATGTGGAAGAATAATGATTAATGTTAATCCCACAGACGTATAGAAATTTCAAGTTTTTAAAGTAGAATGATGTTAAAAAGATTGTTATATATTAATATTCAATTTAAAAGTGAAATTTATTATGATGAACTAAATATTATTAATATAAGTATAATTTATATAATTTTACCTTTAAAAAATTAGAGTATAATTTAACATTAATAATTACTTAAATGAAATTGCATTTTTTAACTAAAAGGCAGTATTTTTCACTATTCATTAAAAAATGACGTTTCTCAAAGACAATACAAAAAATTCACCCAAATTTATTGTTAAAATTATCAATTAAAAATAATTTTATTATATCAAATTAAATTTATAAATGCATCTAAAATTAATTTTTTTTATTCATAGTAGTCTATTGGAGAAAATAATATTTTTAAACCTAGTTAAGACTTTAATAACAATTATATATTTCATTATCAATATGTTTAATTTCTATAAAACCATTATAGAAGAAAATTTGTAAAATAGTTGTTAATATTCATATCACTGTGTTTAATGGAAATGATATACCTATGTTATTTAAACTATAATAATAATAAAATGACCCTTTATAGAAATTTTGTGTTGCATGTAACGTATGTGATGTCGTTATTGCATTTAGTGCAAGACAGGTCGATATTTCATGTAGAAAAAGCTAACATGGTATTTCATATAGAGAAAGTAAATTTGGTTTTGATTGAATAGAATTTTTGACTTAGTGTTTTAATATATATATATATGTATATACAGAACTATTTATAGTGTTACGTGAAATGAAAAATATAATGAATATAATTTAATTCAAAAAAATCACAAAATTAGGGATTGTAACATTCTACCCCCCCCCCCAATGGAATTTCTCCCTTGAAATTAGTATGTGTTATCAAAGGTTTAATAATTGAAAGTTTCATACGTAGAAACCAACAACATAAAAATGAATACTAAAACATCCCTTAAAAGGGAAGGTTGGGACCATAATAGTTATCTAATGTAATGTATAACTTGGTTTCCAAATATGAGAACATTGTTTGGGAGTGATGTTTGGACATGTAGGAAAAGCGTAAATATTTAAGAGTGATTATGGTCATCAATCTTAAACATCTTAATGATCAAAGAAAAGTTCGGGGCATTAATTTCATCAATCAATGATGATTTAAAATTCCATTAGTTCAACAAAAATAATGTATTAGGATAACAAATTTTCTTTTTATGATTATCCTAAAATTGAGAAATTCTTTTCATAACCAAGAATATGAAAACCTTTATCGTCCTCCAGTCATGGGTTCAAGACCCATGGTCTTGTCAAACATGATTATTTTTCACCCAACATACATAGTTTATTTTTATAAAACCATAATAATATAATTTCCAAAATATGATGGACAACCTTGAAATAAATAAAATCACTAAATAGATTTTTATCAGTGTTTTCAATACAATTTCAATACATCAAAACTTCTTAGAATGTTTAACTTATAATTTTTCGAAATGGATTAACTTATAACCATTCTGAAAGATGAAAATAAAAAAACTTGTAAATAAAGTCACAAAACTAGCTTAACATTGCTCCGCAATATATCATAAGATAGCTCTTGGTTGTCACACTCTAAACATGTGAATAACCTCATGTTAAATTCTCCTACATCATGGTAACGACCTGAATTACAATTATTCCATTTTAGGAAACAACTATTATTTTTAATTTCACAAATTACTAGATGTATCCCATAAATCCAATACGTTTTAAAGAAAATCAATTATAGGATGAACTTCTTTTCAAAATGTCTTATATTAGTTCCAAGTTAATCAGTTCCATCCAATTTACTTATTCATATCCTGAAATTATTTATCCAAAAAACATTATAAAAAACCAAGGAACATATAAAGGGTCATCTTTCCCTTAATCATGTGTTTTCTATGGACAAAACATTTCTATTATATCACTTTTCTATTCCATTAGAACAATTCAAATTGTTCTTGTAAATTCATAGTGAAAAAAATAAACTTAACAATCCTTACATATGTCACCTTCTCTATGACATATCTCTTGTGTCAAAATACTTAAAAATTTTATTATCCAACTTCATCCTTCTCCCATTAATAGGGATACCTCATCCTATTTCACCATACCTCTTTCCTTTCACATTTAATTTGTAGTTTCTTCATCATATATCTGGTAACCATTACGCATACCACCTTTTTGATCATCTTCAATATCTTTCCACGAAGGACATTGTGTTTCATAATGAATTTTATTTACACACCTAAAACACTTATCCTTCGATGATGTAATATGGATTCCAATATTATTATCCATTTCGTTAACCAAACTCTTCATTCTTTTCTAACAGTTACTTGTTTTTTTTCCATCTTTACCACAGTCAAAACAACTCTTCATTCTTATAAGACATTCAGTTATGTGACTCTTTCAACATTATTGAAATAGAGGAAATAAAATATTCTTTCCTCCATGTTCTTCAGTACCAAAACTCTCCACAAACATTTTCTTTCTCTTCATTGGTGAGTTTGAGAGTTATTGAAGGTATACATTGTTAGACATGTTCCATGAAAACTAATTAGTCATGATCACAACATATCTCACTCTACTGATCATCCCACTTTACTTATCATCATTAAATAATCCATCACATTTAATATTAATCTAGTTACTTTAGGTTCTAATTATTTATGAAAACCAAAATCATAGTGTGATCATTAATTATCATAACAGAAAACCACGTAGTCATAAAAATAATTAAATATATGGTTTCCAAATCATGAAACCTTCATTAATATATGACACACTGGGATAATCTTATGTTATTCATATCCAAATTATATTTAAATCTTTCATGATAGTTCATGAGGAGTTTTTGTATTCCCAAAGCCTATACCCCATGTGGGTCAAACCGGGCATACAACAATGCCCATTGTCATGTACCAGATTACCCTGAGTCAGGCCCAAAACATCTTGTAAATGTTATTACCACTAATTATATCTATGCCAAATACATATCCACTAATAGTATCCAGACATGGATGTACTTCATGGAAACTACTCAATTGTTCCTTTACCAAAATTACATCACATTATCCAAAATGTTAATTCATCGTCATACTTATCCTTAAAGACATACCGAGAAATATCCCTAAAAATATACTAAGAGATATCACTATTGTTTTATCATATTATTTCAAAATTTTGACTAAACCATTCATTTTATATCACCTATAGAGACCCAATATTAATATACATAGATATTAAACCATTTTAGATTAATTTTTAGTACATTACAATAATACATGTCTGAGGACCATAATAGTTTAGTGTATGTGAAATAATAGAAACAAAATATTCTATCTTGGTGAATGATATTCAATATCACCCAAAATATCTCCAACATTATTAATTCTACCTAAAAATATTTTTCATAACCTACAGAAATGAAACACAATAAAGGGGTGTTCTCAAATGCTCATTAAGGGTAGACATGAGAGATATATAATCATAATCATGAGTATAAGGGTATGATAACATGATCCTAAAAATATAATATCATACCCTGTATATGAAATAACATATAAATTATTCTTGGAATAATTATTGGATGTTCATAATGCATGAATCATAAGGAAATAAAGAACATAATTCATAAAATAATAACCAAGATTTAAAACATGGAATTTTTGTAGACACATAATAATATACAATGACATAAATAGTAGTCAAGCCATTACTACGGAGACCATCTTAGTTGAAATAGACCTTTATTGAACCAGGTTCACACCCCATTCTATCCCTGTATTATTAAACTAAGTTCACCCCTCATTCCATCCATGTATTACAGAACCGAGTTCACCACTCGTTTTAGCCCTATATTACTAATCTGAGATAATTTCCAATTCCATATCTATAATACTCAACTGAGTTCATTTCTCAATAAAAACATACCTATATCATGATATATAAATATTTACCAAATGAATTAAAGGGATATAAAGGTCCCACCCATATCGTAGTGAAATAGTATATACATGTGCCAAAAAATTATAAACAATCATATCATAACCCATGCAATGAAATGGGTACAATAAACATGTAAAATTATCATATCTTATGGATAAAGATATAGGTTTCATAAAATTTTCATTTAAATCATTACCCATGAATGAGAAATAGATTTCAAAAATATATAACTCATGAAAGATAAATATATTTCATAAATATATAACCCATGAAAGAGGAATGTATTTAGTAAACATTTATCCCGTGAATGAGAAACAAATTTCATAAACATATAACCTGCGAAAGAGAAACATATTTCATAAATATATATCCCATAAAAGAGAAAATGGTTTGATAAAGGCCATGACATTAATCATAACCCATTAAGAGATATAATATTAATGGATCCATTATATAATTTTCTATAAGGTCATGAGTAACATCAATAGATTTCATCTTATATAGAAAATAATTTTCAAATATCTTTCCAAAATGTTTCTTGAGTAAATTATCCTTTCTTTGTGGTAAAGTATTTTTAACACATAAAACCATTTTAAAATTATTTTTTAGAATATTCCTTGAAAATTTATAAATAATACTTGAAATTATTCAGAAAACCATTTATTTTAAACTTATGAAATATGAAAAAATATTTTAAAAACCTTTTTCTTTGAAAACACATTGAAAATTTATAAAAAATGATGAAAATGATTTGAAAACTTGTTACCTGAGAAAATAGGAATGAATATTGAAATTTTTATGAAATTAATTTCATTTAAAATACTTTTAAAACTTATAAATATGGATTGAAATCATTTTTAAAACTAATTTCCTTTAAAATATATAACATAATGCTAAAAATAGTTTTTAAACAATTGTCATTAAAAACATATAAAAAAATTTGAATACAATATGAAAACTACTTCTTTAAAAAAATAATCAAGAATTTATCATAAAAATTAACCATTAATTATGAAAATAAATTTTTAATGTATTGATGAAAGATAAATATGTAGATCTCATAAGTGGTAAAAATGAACATTCTATTTTCATGATATAAAGGATAAAAAATGCCTCAATCAGAATAAGAAAAGAAGATTTATTTTAAACATTAGAAAAATAAAAAGGGGGTATAAATTTATATTAATTATAATATTATATTAATATACTATTCTTGGAATCCCTTTTTATAAAACATTGTTTTAAGGGAATAGAGATTTCCAACTGAAGAGAGAGTAAAGTCTGGTTTTATTAAAAACACATTCTTAACAATATTTTGCACCAAAGAGTGGAATTAATGGTACCAATATATGAATAAATCTAGAAAAACCCATATTATAATGAAATACATGATTGTTGTTGAGATATTGATCATAATATTTCATCAAATGAGGCATAAATAAAAAACAATCTTGAAAAGCGAGGAGATTGTCTGAATAAACTCTTATAACATGGTAACCTAGGATAATACTCACCATATAAGAAAAGGAAATTAAATCATTTTTAAAATATCATGAAAATTATATAATTCATGATATAAAATGTAACATGGAAGTATATACCCCTCGAAATATAATTTAGTTGTATAATAAAACATGAGATTCAAAGGAGTTAAATTGAGACAAAACCTTTTCCCCGATTTGGTAGGTTTTGAAACATAAACCCCATGAAACAAATATCATAAAATGGATACGTGAATACCAAAAAAAAATTACTTATAGTATAAATTTAATATTATCATGGAAAATACATACACCACCCAAAATGAAAAATTGGTTAACAAAGCATGTATCTCATGGAAATAAAAAGTGAGATAATGTCCCCTTACTTTGTGTCTTGACTCTCTTGGTACTCATTAAAAACACCTATATAATGAATATAAATTTCGAAAGAATAATTTAAAGAAACATATTATAATATCAAATATTACATATGGTTTGATAATGAAATCATACTACATGATTTTTAATAATCCTATGTTAAGGTTTCACATTGGGAAATATTATCTTTATTTTTCGTGTGTGTATTAATATGTTATATTGTTGGTCCTTGAACTTATATCATGATTCAAGAATGTAAATCATGAAATAAATAGCATGCATATATATTATATTTTTTGATTAAAATAATCTATATAATATATTTATATGAAATTTAATACATTGTTCTTGGAGATGGTAGGTCGTACATTCACAAGAACATTGTTTCCATTTAATTACCATGTTGAGAGAAAGTAAGTAAAAGACATATATGTATATATATATATATATATTAATATATATCACTATTTTATTACCTTTATTGTTTCATATGTTTCATATATTATTCACTAAATCCATCATTAATACATTCCATGTAGTGTGTGAACAAATCACATCACCTTTTAGGGGTGGTAGTCCACACTTCCTCCAAAGAAATTACATTATAAACACAAAATAGAAATTCAAAAAGTTAGAAGTTGTGAAATTAGTAAATAATAATAAATAAATATAAATCATAAAATATAAAATATAAAAATATAGTGTCCATAATAATATCCACCATGAGAGACGGTAAGGAAAATCGAACAATCCTCATTTTGTGAGGGGTAGTTTGTTGTACTCGTAAATAGTATGTTCGTGAACCATTGTATAGAGTTCTGTGTAATTTCTTGTAAGAAAAAATACCATAATAACATCCTATAATATTGAGGATATTGTTTCTGTTATAAAATCATAGAATAAATATAGTGGAGGGGTAGAGAAGGAAAATAAAATAAAGGACATGGGAGAAGATGTTACCTCTTAATTAAGTAACTACTTTTGATTTGTACCAAAAGGATTACATGGATTTACTTATACATAGGGGAAGGGTTTAAGGAGGAAGGTAAGGATGTCAGGAAGTGTTTTGGGTTGGCCTTATCAGAACATAAGTAGTATTATAGGTTTAAGGAAGTGGGATATTTAGTGGGCTTTTAAAGGGAAGGAAAAACACTCACTTGGAATTTTTGAAAAGAAGTTAGGTGAACACATGTTCTTACCAAAAAAATCACTAGTTGAAGTTGTATGACAGAAATATTTCCATACAATGGGTTTTGTAAAAGATTATTGGTAATTTTCTCTCCTAATATTAAGGATTAGTTCCCAATTAAACATAATTTTACCTTAATTGTTTAATTAATTTTAGACACTTTTAATAATAATTTTGGCCAAAAATTAACAAGATATAAATAGCATATTAATATTATACTAATTAAAATTGTTTATCTCCATTTTTTATCAAAAACATTTAGATCAATTGTAATCCTGCAAACATGATGAGATTATGGGTTTTGGAAGTAGAAAGAAGTTCAATAGTTTATTATGTTTTTATATTCAATTTAAAAGTGAAATTGATACTAAAGACCTCAATTTTAGTAATTTATTTATATTTTTCCAATATGAAATTAAAAAAAATATAATATAATTTTACATTAATAATTATTAAAATGAAAATGTAGTTTTTAATTAAATGCAGTATTTTTCACTATTTTCAAAAAAATGAACTTTCTCAGAAAAATACAAACAATTCACCCTAAGTTAATTTTGACATTATAAATTAATAAATTATCTATATTTTAAAAAATTAAATTTCTAAATGTGTCTGAATTAATTTTATTATTAAAATCAATTCTTTCAAAAAAAAATATTTTTTCTCATAAATGTGCTTTACCATAAATTATATCTCTCATCATAAATATTTTTTATATCTATAAAAACATTATGAAAAAAATATATTAAAATAATTTATTAATATTTATATCACTATGGTTAATGTCTTGGTTATACTTATATTATTTAAAACATTAAAATTAAACGATGATTCGTAGAAACATGGTGTTTCATCTACTATACACCAAGTCGGTGTTTCTTGTAAGACATGCCATGTCAGGATTGCATCTAGTGAAAGCCAAGTCAGTATTAGATATAGTTCAAAAAATAATGATTCTATGTGAATTAAGCTTCTTACTTAGTGTTTTAATATATATATATATATATATATATATAAGAAACTATTATCAGTGCCATGTGAAATGAAGAATATCATGAGGGTAAATTAATTTTATACAAATTCAAAAAATCACGGGGTGTTACAAGGGAGACCCAGACCAAGAAATGATATCCAATGAGGAACCCATGGTAGGAGAAAATCATATCGTATCATCTAATTTTGGTCAATGTGTATAGAATAATGTTCAATATGATGAAATACTTCTACCTTTAGAAAAGTGGGAATGTGAGGTTACAGTAGCCAGCACAGACACATTGTTGTTGCACCAATGGGGCCCTAGTGAAAGCATCAGAAACAAAAATTTTAAACCCAATGTTCATCTCTTCTCCTTCAACCATGGTGACTAGTTACATATGGGGAATTATACTATTTTTATGTCATCAGATTCAAACATCCTATGATAGGTCCCACCAAGAAAATGGTGATCCCAGAATGAAACTCACCTCCATGTTATGGAATTTATCATTGGCCATCCTTGTTATGAATAACTATAAATGAGGATCCTTGTATTAATAGGAATTGTCTAATGAGGAAGAAAATTTTATTCAAAGACTTTTTTTAAGACAAAATATTTTAAGAAAAGAAGTAAAATCACATAAATGGATATTTTGTGATATTTGGAATGGACATCATATTCAAAATAATCGGACTGGAAATGCTTGAAATGGTCCATCATATTAAGAAGATTCTAGAATAAAAGGCTCATCAGATTCACTCTAAATCTATAGTGAGAAATTTATTTTATTCAGGAAGAATTTTTTTGATGTAAATGGTCAAAAGGATCACTCTAAATATGTTGTGAAACATATGATATAATCTTGATGAATGAAAGGGGGAGTGAAAGAAATGTGGCCAATTATATTCAGATTGATCGGATCTACATGGAAGGAATAAGAATACACTAAAGATCATATTTAGCCTGATTGTATTCAGGTCAATTGTTTTCGGAATAATCATATTCTATCTGAATTGGAAAGAAGGATATTGATAAAGGCACCAGGGCATCCAATCAACATCATATTAAGAAGATAAAGATGATGCTAATCAGACTCGATGTGAAATTGTATTCAGGAAAAGAATTGTTTGAGATCTGATGAATGTAAGGAAAATAAAATAATAGAGTGACCATTAGAAATAATAATTTCATATCTTAATTAAAAATATATTCAACCATTTAAAAGTGGTTATATTTCTATGTTTAATGTTCATGTGGATCAAGAGAAGTGATGAACATTTTTTTGGTTGTGTTTTCTAGGGGAAGCATGAAATTCAAGGAATGTTTTCTTTTATTTTATTTGTATAGGGAATTATATTTATAAAATAGGATTCATAAATTAAATTCAGATTAGACATTGACAAGAATGTTAAAGAAATATCATAAGATTATATAAGATTCGAAAAGTGATGAGAATATTTGAGGAGAGTTGATGACGTCATGATTCACCCTAAATTCCAGGAAACATGCATATTTAGATGAATTTGGTTGAGTGGGAAAGTTTCATGGATTCCCACCAAAACCATCCTTGGGTATTTTACAAAATGGAGAAGTACATTGTACTTTAATGGAGGCCTGACTATGATGTACTATTCACTAAAGAGAGAGAAGCCCCAAATTAATAAAGAGAGAAATAGTTTTTCATATTTATACTTTTTTAAAAAGGATTTGATGAATTAAACTGAATGATAAGAGATTAGATCTCAATGATACTCAATTATTCATCATATTCAGTATTCATCATTTTCAGCTATCTATTATATTCATGTTGTCATCATATTTGGAAGATCATTTTATTGGGTTGGATTAATCAAATATGGGATTTCTATATTGGGATTTATAGACTAATGAAGAGGTATTTGAAATTTTCTTGATCGTATTCTTATAGAGTTATATATATTGGATTAGAATAATGGATTTGAATAATTAGAGTGGGAATATTGGATTGAGAAATTAGACAACGATTTCAATGTGAAGTCCATGAGATTCATATCGGCTTCGGGGTAAGAAAGTGAATAAATTTTTTTCAATTTAATTTACATATAGAAATCAAAAATAAACGCATGTAACAGGTTTTACAAAAAACATTTTTTACCCTATTTATTCTAATACGGTGTGCATACACTTTTTAATTGTCTTTACAGTGCTACACGAGTGAAAGGGTATGTCCTACTCAATGTATTTAAAGTATTTACTTCAAGTGGGATGTATGGTATTGAATTATTTTCAATCTATATCAGGGACATAGATATTCATATTGAATAGTGAACCTTTTAAATACATGTGTTTTTATTGATGCACGTTTGAATTTTGTTTCAGTAGGGAATCAAATCTTTAATAAGAGGTGAAGGGTGTTTCAAGGAATTATAAAATAATTAGTATCAGTAATCCACCACTCCCACTCTCAGTGATAAAAATACACTAACTAGGAACTTTCAACTAGTATCTGAGCTGAAGGTTTCCATTACATATTCTTAGTTGATGGATAATTTTAATGGGGTGAACAATAATGGACTTTTAGTGTATGATGTAAACAATTATCATATCTAGATATAAAGAATGTTTCCTTATCTAATATCAATAATTTATGATGTTCTTGAAGCATGAAGAGTTGGGGTTTATCCCATTGATGATAATGTATCTCTAACATTTTTTCATAAGAATAGTCATGAGAATGATGTAAGGTCCATGAATTCATTATAGTCATCATGTTGTAAAAGTGAATTATTAAGAGTGGACTTTGTTTCCACAAAGAATGTATATGGTATAAATTTATAACCATATTTTAATGTATTAATAAAGTGAAAAGGAAAAGTTACAAATATAGAGGTTGGAGTTAGAAAATTTAATGATGGGTAAGAATGATTCTATTTGGGACTTGTTTATCATGGTAAATAAAATTGTTATCACTATCATATATTGTGGTGAAAAGTTAGAAGATTCTATAGTTGTTGAAAATATTTCGATAATTCTTCTCAAATATTTCGATGAAAATTTTTCATCATTGCAAGAAAGAGATCATGAAACATTATCTCTTGATGAATTACATTTCACTATCATCATTTATGAAATGAGAAGGTACAAAATATGAAAATTATAAAAAAATTTGATAGAGAAATGTTTTTCAAGGCTTTAAAGAAAGAAAATTCTAATAATATTCGTATATAATATGATGTCGGGGACCAATTCCAAAAAAATGGAATGTAAAAATAATGATTATATTTTAACCATTTTTTCAAAAAACATAACATGTGGTACAAGGAAATACAAAGGGAAACGTCCCCTGAAATGTTGGTTTCCGGGGCCCGTAGGGGAAGCCGGTGGGCTGGGGATTTTAAATTTTTCATTGGCGGAATGACCAAACTTGTTGTCGCTGACGATACGAGCCCCAAAGAGGCCAGAGGATCTCACAAAGATTTTAAGACCACAAAATGAATGGTAAACATATCCATTTCAAATCTGAAGGCGCGATCGACTGCTTTTAGTCAATGACGATCGTCTCTTGAAGGATCCAAAGCAGGATCCCTCTAGATCGTCCACACGCGCTCCAAAAATCTGCGGTAATACCGATCGTCGAACTCCGGGTTCTAGCGCGGCGATTCAACAATATCGTCGACGTCCCGATGATCACCGCATTGTTGATCTTGCGATGCGTGATGAGGAACTTGATCCGAGCTCTTGGATCATCATCTTCTCTCTCTAGGAAGCGGGAGGAGAGAGAGGCTCTCAAGTTTTCATTCCATTAATGGATGAATAGTGATTTGCACAGCGAAGAGAGAGAGCCTCCTCTCTTATTTATAGAGACATTGATAAATACCCGGTAGGGTTCCCCAGCCCCCATTAATATCAACGTTTTCTAAATAAATAATTATGACTACTAAAAACTACTTCAATATTATTTATTTATTTTGTCACATACTTGTAATATATAAATATATATATATGTATAATATTACGTGATAAAATACAAGCCATTTAACTCGACTCATTGTCCCGCTTAATATTAAACGAACCTTGAATATTAAATAATATTTTTTCGATTAATATTTTTCTTGTATTTACTAAAATCGTAAATACATTAAATAAATTCAATCCAAAATATTCATAACTTGAATATTAATGAACTTATTTAATTCATATGGTGATCGACAACTTGGACAATGCTCGGACCCTGTGGCGGGGCCCACTATGTCCATATACATATTCAACTGAATAGGTGCGGATTCTTGAATATGCTATTGTGTGTGACCCTCTAGGCCCTTATCTCAATAGTAGTGAATAAAATTCACATACCAAGAGCAGGGTCTAGCAACTCGTCATGTCCCCTAAAGAGATAAGGATAGTCATTGTGATGACTACCATGCTATAAACATTGACTGTGTATTATAGTCTCTTTGTTATTAAATATCTCATAAAGCAGGACACACTCTTGTGTCATCCTCCTTATCTTGCTTTATTATTTGTTGATCTATCCGGATGGATATTCCTTTCTACTACTTTGTCCAAAGACATATGAAGGCAGCACCATCCTGATAAACCAGGACTGAGATATAAAACTTCCTAAACTAGGAAGCGAAAAATCCTTTATTGACCATTCAACCAACTTCATACCACTAACAACGCACCCGACACAAACTACCTCACCACGACATCACTTCCATGGTTCCGATCTACGGAACTTGTCCAACAAAACCTTTCTAGAGTTGAGGAGATAGGTAGAAGTTTCAAAAATTCTATTACTGATGATGGAGAATGGTCCTTTAAAGAGAAACATCATAAGTTTCAAAAAATGTTCCCTTAAAATATTGAGAATAAAGATGGAATTGTTTCTAAAAATAATAATTATGGGAAGGTGATATATGTGTTGAAGACCATCATGTTTAGGAAATTATAAGTACAAAAATACTCGGAATCTAATAAAATTTATAATACTTCTAAATATGATAAAGTTGAAAATAATAGGAAGACATTGATTGACACTAGAAAGGATGATGACTCTGAAAATAATGACAAGAAGTTTAGAGAGAAACATATTCAAAATTTTGGATAGTGTGGAAGTTTCAGAGGAAAAAATTCATTTTATAGATATTTTTGGTCTTGTTGTGGATTAATATTTACAAAAAAATATGTGTTGGTTTTACCAAAAATTTTACTATTATTCCACATGCTATTAAAGGAAAGGTTTTAGGGAGTGTCATGTCCTCATAGAAGAAAGTCTGATAATATTGTTTTAAAGAAACCTGAGAAGGTTGGAATGAATGTTGAGAATACATTCAAACCATTATAAAATATTTGTGAAAGATGTGAAAATCCTAGAAACCATGCTAATATATGTGTTATTTTTTTTCTTGATCATCAAATTTTTCTTAACTCTGATAAGAAAAAGGTGAATGATGAAATGGAATAAGAAAAATAAATTTTATTTTAATTCACTTTGAATCTACAAAAGCTAAACAAAAATGGATCCTAGATTGTAGGTGTTCTTCTCATATGAAAATAGATTTGAAATTATTTATGAACGTGAATGATTTTAAATAAGGAATATTGACATTTATAATGGATAAATCCGTGAGAAAAAAAAGGTTTTGAATCAGCCATCATTGGAAAAGAAAATTTGAAATCCATGATATCATTGTATATTTATTTACTAAAACGCAATTTGTTAAGTGTTTCAAAATTGTGTATTGAGGGTAACACATTTTTCTTCAGGAATGATAGGTTTTTTTGGGAAATGTGATTAAGATGGAAATATTTTTACAAGAGGCTTATGTAGAAAAAGAAATTTGTTACAGGATGGTGAAATAAAAAAAATTATTACATGAGTAAGGTGGTGGTGAATCAATTATGGAATAAAAGGATAGGAAAAATGGGTCTATGAAAGATGCGAAAGTTATCAAAGCAGTATAGTGTGTGAGAAATTATTTATTTTCTAGGGACAAGATACTGGTGTTGCACTATTTTTCATAAAGGAAATATTACAAATGTAGTGAATACGAATGTTGGGATTTTTTCATAGAAACCTTAGATTCTTATTACTTCTAATATATGTGGGCCAATGTAAATACAATAATAAAAATGGAGATAAATACTTCATTAATTTCATTGATGATTTTACTCACATTACTTATGGTATGTATATGAAACATAAGTTAGAATCTTTGATAATGTTTAAAATATTTAGAATAAATTCTAAGAAGGAATGGGACAATTTAGTAAATAAGTTGAGAACCGAAAATGGTGGGGAATAAAGAAGTTAATAATTTGAATGTTATATTCAGAATCATGGAATTTAGTATGATTATAGTTCCCTATACACTCCTCAACAAAATGGGATTTCTGAAAAAAAGAATAGAAGTTTGGTGGAAATTGGAAGAACTGTGTTACTTGAACATGGTCTTTCTGCATTCTTTTGGTGGTATTCCATGATTGATGTTGTGTACATTCAAAATATATGTCTCTATAGACCTATCTTAAATATGACCCCAAATGATTTCTTTTCAAGAAAAATCCAATTTTGAAACATTTAGGTGTTTTCGGGATTCTATGTATTATTAATAAAAAATAATAAAACTGTTGAAAGCGTGAGTAAAAAGTAAAATATTGAATATTTCTTGGATATCCTCCAAAACGAATAGAATATAGATGTTTCAACAAAAAAACAAAAAATAACTGTCTATTTAGTTGATGTAAAATTATTTTAAATATCTAAGGAAGATAAGTGTATTCGAATAGATAATAAAGTTTAGCATGGTAAGGAAATTCTTGAAAAAAATTCTGATAAGGATACAGATAATTGTAATCCTACTCAAGGTGAAGAATTGGACTCA
Organism: Viscum album; assembly: GCA_963277665.1. Classification (NCBI taxonomy): domain Eukaryota; kingdom Viridiplantae; phylum Streptophyta; class Magnoliopsida; order Santalales; family Viscaceae; genus Viscum; species Viscum album. The sequence continues at coordinate 1,214,538,587 of OY728130.1, forward strand.
TTTATTTCTAGTGATGATGAAGATACTTAGAAATCTCATCCTAGTCATAGGATAGAAGTGGATTTCCCTTATATAATTGGTGATCAACATCAAGGGGTTCCAAAAAGAAGAATAAAAAATGCTATTACACATACTTCTCTATATTCAAAAGTATAGCCAAATGATGTGAAAGAATATATTGAATATCCATAATCAGTTTAGTCCACAAATTATGAATTGGATTAGATTAAGAAGACTTATACATGCGAACTCATACCCAATCGAAAAAAAATTGACACAAAATGGGGTTTCCAAAACAAGTTGAATGAATAAGGTGAAGTTATAAGAAACAAATAAGGATTCGTAGGAAAATTGTATTCACAAATTGAAGTTATTGTTTTTTAGGAAACCTCTGGTCTGGCGTAATAATTATAAAAAATTAGAATCTTACTTGTTATTGCGGCACAATGAGGATACAAAGATCTTTCAGATGAATGTTAAATAAGCATTCTTCAATGGTTATCTTGATGAGGTTGTTTATAATGAAAAACTTGTGGATTTGTTATTAGGAAATATGAATGTTATCTGTGTATATTGAAGAAGTAACTGTATGTGCTAAAACAAGCTCTGAGATCATGCTATTCCAAATTTGATTCCTTTTTAAGGAATATGAGTTTTGTGAAATTAATAGTTAATAGAAATCTGTATATCATAGAAAGTCCAAAGTATTCCCTCATTGTAATTTTTTATGTTAATGAAATTATCATTTTTGGGAATAATGAAAGAAGTGGTGAAATGTTTTCTAAAGAAATGAAATATGTTTTTTGAAGTGTATTTATTTTGGAAAATTAAATACTTTATTGGGTTAAAAAGTTTGAATAATGATAAAAACTTTTTTATTTATCAAGAAAAATATTCTTAGGAGCATATTAAGAGGTTCAGAATGAAAAAATCCAAACCTATTTCTCACACCAATCATAGTTGGAACAAATTTTTATAACCATGGGGAAGGAAAATTGGATGATCAAAATGATATTAGAAATTGACTTGGATGTTTTTTATTTGATAGCCTAAAAACCAGAAGTTTCTTATGTTGTTACCTTATGGGGAATATTTTATAGTGCTCTAAGTGAATCACATTTATTTTCTAGTAAAGTAATTCTTAGATACATCAAAGGAAGAACTGATTTTGAAATCAAGAATCACGACTTAGATTGTATTAATTTGTTTGGGTACTCAGATGTTGATTGGGTAAGAAATGTTGATCATAGAACATCCAAATATGTTTGAGTATTTATTCAGGTAAATAATTTTGTTAGTTGGAATTTAAAGAAATATAATTCAGTAACTATTAGTATGGTTTATGATGAGTATATTTTTTCCACTCAAGTCACTACTCAGCTTATTTAGATGAAAAATCAATTAGAAGACTTACTAGTAGAAGTGAAGTCACCATTGCTATTGGTTTATGATAATAAAAGTATAATAACACTCACCCAGCATCTAGTTAAACATTCTCTTTCAGAGAATCTTAATATAAAATATCATTTCATCAAAGACCATGTAGAGAAAAATGGATTAAATATAGAGTATGTTATTACATCTAAACAACTTGCAGACACATTAACAAAACCTTTATCAAAGGAATCCCTTTATAAATTGAGGTTGAAGATGGGTGTCCAGCCTATTTATCATCATGGTTTAGGTATTTTTTTTATGTACCCTCTCTAATATTACATTTGGATTATATTTTCAAGGGGGTATTTATTTCCTAAATCTATCCATTTGAATACATGTAAAAGGTGGACTTGTTGGTAAAAAGTGAATTAAAAATAATATTATGTGCGAACAATTCTATCTATATGTTGGAGAGGTTATAAGAAAAAAATTCTTTTCTATTCCAGTAAAGATGAATAAGGAGAGAATCCGATGATGAAAAGGTGAGGAAGTTTTCATAATCCCTAATTTAGACATAATGATTTTTCTATCAACTATTCTTGATTATAACATGGGTCTACTCTAGTAGCCTTAGAATTATTTATAAGTTATTCATTTTTTGAGGATATAATGTTTAGTGATTTATGAACCTTGGTTGACCACAAAATCCAAAGGAGGATATTTTTAGGAATAAGATAATGAGGAATGTGGTTGTATTCAAAATGTTGTCTTTTGTAGTCAATGATATTTAAGAAATGAAGGAAAGTCACATCACATTTCATTTTGTGAAATTTTGAATAACCATGATTTTTAAAAGAATCAATCTCACAATGTTTGAAAATGTCCATCGTATTCTTGATATGCTGGAAGAAAATGATTATGGGAATCATTATGAATCAGGAGTGGGAAATTGATCATATTGAGAAAGAATATTACTGGATGTAAATGGTCATTGGATTCACTATGAATCTGATTGATGGAGTATTAGAGTCTTCCTAACTACGAATGTGAATTGGCCTTAGAATTTGGGCCTACGGGCTATGTAATGGGCTACAAGCCCACTGGGCCTTCGGGCTATGTAATGGGTTTCCCTCTACCCCATTAAAAAGAGGACTTTGCTTTGATTTAATAATAAAAATGAGGCTTCGGCCCCCAATGTAACACCCCAAGATTTCATAGTGTGTTATTTCTTCAAAATAATTCAATAACTTTCACTACACGCAACACTGAGTTCAATTGCAGCATGACTTACCAAAAAAAGCCATTAAAAGAGGTCATGAATAGTATTAACTAAATTTTAAACTTTATATAATCCTTATAATTTTAGAATCCATATTATGAGTTTCTTAGTCATAATGCAAGAACAGATTCATTTTCAGTATTGCACTTTTATCAACTTTTGATAGTGAAACCTTTTTAAATACAATATTTTAAACATTTTTACTAAATGGAGACATCAAAAAATTTAAAATGAAACATCCCAAGCTTCCACGGTACGCTTTCCTTTGAATAAAACAGTAGCGTGTGTTGTACGCAACTTCGAGTTCTAACACACCGTAACCAATCAAACTAGCTGTTATGAATAGTAATACCTACTTTTTGAAGTTATATATATTTTATATTTTAAAATGGACTTCATTTTTGGATTCGGAATATCAAATTTAGCCTAAGGTGAAATTTTGGTACTTTTCGGATAACTTTCATATTTTGATGAATAGTGAAAATTACTAAATTTTAATTAAAAACAACTTTTTTAATCAAAATAATTAATAGTAATAAATTATGAATTTGAGTGGTTTTAAAGTATATTTAGAATATATTTTTACTATTTAATATAATGTTGGTCATTGGACATAATTTTACAATTAAACCGAACATAAACAAGTGTCAATCTTTTTATAGTTATTATCTCTTAAAAACACGCTTTTTGTTTTGACAGCGGGAATTAATTTTAAATTAATTTCTGCCACTTCTGTGTTTTGAATTTAGGGAAATGGATTCCATATTTGGAATCAGGATGTTCAAATTGTGTAAATAGGTAACTTTTATTTTTAGACATTTTGAATAATTACTGCGGTAAATATTTTATTTACCATGGTTAAGGGTAAATCCGGTAAATAAGGGTTAAAAAATAATATTATAATAATACTAAATTACCCTAAAACGTGTCTTAACCCTATTGTTTGATACATGGTCTACCATGGGCATCTTTTTGTCAATTTTGGGACCCCATGGATCCACTTGTAAGTGATAATGACACTTTATTTTAATTAAGTCAAAACGAATACAAAAATGACACAAGCATATATCGTTTAGCAAAACAATTGTTACATAGGGTTATATAAGTTGGATTTTAGATTATAAATATTCATTAGAAATCTAAAACGATTTCCTACATAATGATATTTTATTTATAATTTTTAGACATTAAATAATTTATTTTATTTATGACACAATGATGATGCAGTAATTACTATAATAGTGAAAATTAAAATAATTGATATTATAAATACCCAAAAAAATATAATATGAAACTTTTAATGAATTAAACTAATTTTCTAGGATAATATGATATATTAGGATTGATTTAATTGACTTTTTTCGAAGTAATCAATCTGTTATGAGTTTCACAAAAATCAACTATTGAATAGTGTCAAAATTGACATAAAAGAGTTCTTAAAACAAATATTATATTATTAATTGATATTAAATTCCTAAAAATCTACGGTTCGGCCAAGAGACTTATATCATGATAGGTTCATCATTAATGGACCACTTGGGGGTCACTTGGATGTATATAGTATGTTTATTAACCATATTATATAAAAATACAAAGAGACATTGTAAAAGTGAAACTAATTAACTTAGAGTTAATACTTAAAGATAAGGTTATTATAAGTACCCAAACCTGTCTAACCTCTATTGGATGAGTGGTTTTCGACCTATCCCACCTTAACCTTTGAATAATTAACTTTGTAGCCTTTAGAAACCGAATATGAATTTAATATAAATTAATATTTCTAGCTTTTCCAAAGGTGCCCCTCACCCCTCTTATAAAAGGGCACTCCTCCTTCTCATTTCTTCACACCTTAAAAGCCTTTTGGTTCGGCCAAACTCTGCCCAAATACTCTCCCAACATCCGTCACTACAACCTAGAGGCCTTAGTTTGATCAGAAAGCCAACCTAAGGAGCCCTTTTAATCAAATCAAAAGGAAGAACCCGAAGAAGAGGTAATGATTTCACCACCCTTTTCCAAGTGCCTTTCTTCTTCCACTTCATCTTTCTTTGTTCTTACCATTCTAAAATAATAACTCCAGTATCTTACATATACTGTGATGTTATTATAAATATGGTACAACCATATTCAGTATTCTATCCACCCTTTGAATAACATGTCACCATACGTGCGTACGTACGGCTTACCGTCTCCACGTCGTGGTGTAATTGTTATTCAATATATTATTATTTGGATGGGTATAATAATGATGTGTAACTCATGTAAAGAATAAATATAACATCTTAATGATTCTGTATATATTATATAACATCCCTTTATATATTATTTTAATATCAAAAGAATGATATTGTCGCTCGTGCGTACGTACGGACTACCGTCTCCACGAACGCGATGAGATTCATTCTCCATCGTATCCATTCAAGTATAATTATCATTTGATGATTTAAAAATGTTGTTTAAGGACTTGATATCATTCTGGATATGAATAATATACAACCTATCCTTTACAAACATGTCTTACGTAACAAAACATATAAAAGAAAACAAGTAAGTTAACACCCGAAACGACGATAATTCTAAGATATTATTAACAAATCAATGTTAAAAGATCATATATGATATCATATTAATATATATGATTCTTGTATAATTTAATAACAATTATTTCACCATTATACAGGAGGTTAACCTACCCCAACCAAGGAAATGTACAAGGTAAGGGTTATTTCACAATCTCTTCATTATCCGAGGTTGTTCATTTGTAATAATCTACTATGATCTCTTTATCATCCACATCCATGTTTCTTCAAAATGTATTTCAAAACATTTTTACTATTTACTAGAATATGAGTTAAAGTCATTTATACCCTTTTTGACTTTTATAAGTGGTTTATAAAGGAATCTTTCGGTCGTATTCAAAACAAGGTCCTTTTTAACCTTTTCGACAGAATTGAGGTAAGAATGTTTTTTTTAACTTATACGGCGGATGCTGTTATTTTCCGCCGTTATAAAATTGTCGAAGCTTTCCATACAAGCTTATAAGAATATTTTCAAAGAAAATGTTTTATTTTATATGGAACTTAAATGATTTCAAAATAAAAGGAGATACTTCTTTAAAAAAAAAAGAATTTTGATTTCATCTATGTCAACATCCTTTGATGGATTTTAAGATTATTTGAAGTTGATTTATTATGATACAAAACTTCTATATTGTATTGAAGGTTTTGTGATATGTTTGACTGTGGATGTGCTATTTTTATACCATTCATAGTTTATGGTGAAATTATTGACATTTCGTATGCTAGTTTTAATACGAATGTTTATGTTATGTTTAAACCTTTTCATATGGGAATGCATTGGACTTAATAAGTGACGGGTGGAGCCCGCTATAGCTCCTCGATGCATCGGTAGGTCTCATGAGACAAACTAGTGTCTTGGCACAAGGCCATGACAAAATATTATTTGTAGTCTTGGCACGAGGCCTTGACTATGTGGTTATGATAGTCTGGCATTATGCATTCCAACATTATGAAAGTGGTTATTGATTTTTGCATGTGATTATTCGATTAGTAGAATATCCATGTGAGTAAGTAAATGGAATTATTTCATTTTATTTATGCCATACCATGTTGAAAGTTCATGTTTGAAAAGCTTTTGTTTTAGTTATACATTGCCTTAAAAGTTTATTCTTATTTATGAAAGTTTCCGCTATATTGTTATCCTTACTGGGCATTTGAGCTCACCCCTTTTCTATGTTTTATTTTTCCCAGGAAGTGAAGTAGTAAGTTATGAATGACCTGCAGGGATACTATGTGGGGATATGAGTGTGGATTATGGAGACAATATGTAGTTGTAGTAGTTTTTAGTTTAATGATGTAATGTAAAACTTATGAATATATCTAGTGTTTCCAAGGCCACTAAACCAATCGGTCTTTCGAGATTTGATCTTTCTTTTGATCATGCCAATGTTACGAAGTAATGCACCGACTCTGGGTAGCTGGGGTCGGGGCGTTACAGTTGGTATCAGAGGAAGTTTAGTACAAACCTTGGAAGCTAGATTTAGATAAACTCTGATTAGAGCACGTAGACCTAAGATGAACTTTGAGGATTAGTATAAAAGAACTTCCTAGAATTTTGGTATTGTAGAGATTTTGTGAGTTTTCCGAGCAATACATCCCTGTCTGGATACGAGTAGGTAGAGGCGGCTCTGGCACAGATGTACCTAGGGGTAAAACCCGAAAACACTGCTTTGAGCTAGACTCGAACGGGAACTGGTGCACGACAACGGGTCTTGCTGCACTCTTGGTTACGACACTCCCGGGGGATATGCTTAGGATAACTCTCATTTTCTTTAAAAATCATTTTTAAGGGATTATGAGTATATACTTCCTCAAAGAAAACATTCTTATGATTATGGATTATATCCATAAATAGTTCAATTTATGTTAAGTGTTTTATAAGTATGGGATTATGTATTTTGATTCATAAACTGATCTAGTTTATGCCATTGTTTAGAAATGGAGCCCAGTAGAAGGAATGAGAACTCCAGAAATGCACATGATCCAAAGAGAAGGAAGGATCATAACTTTCATGGTCTTAAGCTAGAATTTATAAGAGAAATAGTCTCCCATGTATTATCATCATATGAAGAAATAATATCATGTGTTGATAAGATAAGTAAAGAGTTTACTGAGTCCTATGGCTTTGAAGGGAAGCAAGAGAAGAAAAGGATGGAAGAGAGAAAGATGGATAAAAGTAAGAGGGAAAAGAAGAATTTTCCCATATGTGGTAACTGTGGAAAGAAACACCCTGGAACTTGCCTGAAAGGAATGGGAGTTTGTTATAAGTGTGGAGGAAAAGGGCACAAAGTACGTGACTGCAAGGGTAAGAAAATGGTTTTAAATGTACAATGCTTCATTTGCAAGGAGTTTGGACACTACGCGAACCTATGTCCCAGTCATCAGACTATGCCGCAAATGATGCTATTGGATAATTATCAAGTTATGATACTACCACAGATGAAGAGGAATGATTAGAGTTCTTATGTTGATTATGTCAATTGAGTGTTGTATCAACAATGTACTTGTTATAATAATTATGGAGTATATAAGGATTGTACTGCAGTACTATTTAATTAAGGACTTGAGATTGTGTGGAACAAAGAAAAGTGACTCATTAGCAGGATAGATTTTTGGAAAATATATGGTTGAGAGAATGATAAACCATAATATAGTTCTGATACCGAGGTAGTGATTTTGGAATAATATGTGATTGTTTTGGATAAATTATATTGGATATTCTTGACTACCTTGGAACTGATTAATGATTTGTATATTCCATCATTGTTGGGGTTTAAAACATTTTTGGATTAATGAAGTATATCCATCATTCTATATGGAATAAGGGAGAATGAATATAATCAATAAGGAATATGGTAATACATGATGAAGGTATTCATATGCTATTACGGGGTAAAAAGGATCTATATTATGTTTACCTTCCTTATGAATGTTGGACTGTGAGTTTGGACAGAAGTATTTTGGATAGTTCTAGTTTGGATTATTTTGGATTGCCATAAAAGGACAACCCGGAGGTTGGGCGGCAACCCGTCGCGTCCGGCAAGGCTACGAGACTTGAACCCGCAACTGAAGGGCGACAAGGGTGTATCACCTACCACTGGCCCATGAGATGTCCTGGATTAAATAATGTTGTTTTTTTAAAAGATCTGGTAGATGAATTATAAATTCGTTTATTTTGGAACCCTCTATGAATAGTATAAATAGAATTTTTTTTACGAGTGAATGATGAGTTTTGGTAGAAATTTATTAATGGATAAAACTCTAATTATAAACTAAGTATATCTCCTTATGATCTTAGCCAATCTCATAAATAAATTCCTCATCATTAATAAAAGGAACTTAGAACAAAAATGTTGTCCTAGATGGTACCTTAAATCATCAATAATTTATGGCTTTGGGATTGTTGGCCTTTTCAAAGCCATGTTCTCTACCACTCTCCATCAGATAATTGATGGCTAGATTTTTCTTCCATATCCATATTTTCTTACATGGAACCCTAGTATGTGTTATTTTCAGTAATCTTCATACTTTCCACTCTTTATTTTAAATAGAGGCCTCATTAATTCATTTTTCGATGTGGGATTTCAACTAAGATATTTTGAAACGTCAAAAATGTGTTATCCCAATACCCTATATTTTGTTGAACCGATGGTACTTCAAATCATCATAGATTGATGAGTTTAAGGACCTCAATTATACACTTGATTGTGATTGATGACCTCAATCACTACCTATAAATATTTACGTTTTTCCTCCGATTATATGTCTCTAATTTCCACCAATGTTCTCCTAATCGAGATCATAATTTGGTGGTGACCTTTGATTTCTCTTTTCCTCATATTAAGACTAAATTTTAGTAACCCAAATTCTGATGTGGGTTTTCCCACAAATATATTTTCTACTTTCAACCTTTTATTTTTGAAGAACAATTTCAAATTGCGAGGACGCAATTTATTGAAGGAGGGGAGAATGTAACACCCCAAGATTTCATAGTGTGTTATTTCTTCAAAATAATTCAATAACTTGCACTACACGCAACACTGAGTTCAATTGCACCATGACTTACCAAAAAAAGCCATTAAAAGAGGTCATGAATAGTATTAACTAAATTTTAAACATTATATAATCCTTATAATTTTAGAATCCATATTATGAGTTTCTTAGTCATAATGCAAGAACAGATTCATTTTCAGTATTGCACTTTTATCAACTTTTGATAGTGAAACCTTTTTAAATACAATATTTTAAACTTTTTGACTAAATGGAGACATCAAAAAATTTAAAATGAAACATCCCAAGCTTCCACGGTACGCTTTCCTTTGAATAAAACAGTAGCGTGTGTTGTACGCAACTTCGAGTTCTAACACACCGTAACCAATCAATTTAGCTGTTATGAATAGTAATACCAACTTTTTGAAGTTATATATATTTTATATTTTAAAATGGACTTCATTTTTGGATTTGGAATATCAAATTTAGCCTAAGGTGAAATTTTGGTACTTTTCGGATAACTTTCATATTTTGATGAATAGTGAAAATTACTAAATTTTAATTAAAAACAACTTTTTTAATCAAAATAATTAATAGTAATAAATTATGAATTTGAGTGGTTTTAAAGTATATTTAGAATATATTTTTACTATTTAATATAATGTTGGTCATTGGACATAATTTTACAATTAAACCGAACATAAACAAGTGTCAATCTTTTGATAGTTATTATCTCTTAAAAACACGCTTTTTGTTTTGACAGCGGGAATTAATTTTAAATTTATTTCTGCCACTTCTGTGTTTTGAATTTAGGGAAATGGATTCCATATTTGGAATCAGGATGTTCAAATTTTGTAAATAGGTAACTTTTATTTTTAGACATTTTGAATAATTACTGCAGTAAATATTTTATTTACCATGGTTAAGGGTAAATCCGGTAAATAAAAGTTAAAAAATAATATTATAATAATACGAAATTACCCTAAAACGTGTCTTAACCCTATTGGTTGATACATGGTCGACCATGGGCACCTTTGTGTCAATTTTGGGACCCCATGGATCCACTTGTAAGTGATAATGACACTTTATTTTAATTAAGTCAAAATGAATACAAAAATGACACAAGCATATATCGTTTAGGAAAACAATTGTTACATAGGTTTATATAAGTTGGATTTTAGATTATAAATATTCATTAGAAATATAAAAAGATTTCCTACATAATGATATTTTATTTATAATTTTTAGACATTAAATAATTTATTTTATTTATGACACAATGATGATGCAGTAATTAATATAATAGTGAAAAATTAAAATAATTGTTATTATAAATACCCAAAAAAATATAATATGAAACTTTTAATGAATTAAACTAATTTTCTAGGATAATATGATATATTAGGATTGATTTAATGGACGTTTTTCGAAGTAATCAATCTGTTATGAGTTTCACAAAAATCAACTATTGAATAGTGTCAAAATTGACATAAAAGAGTTCTTAAAACAAATATTATATTATTAATTGATATTAAATTCCTAAAAATCTATGGATCGGCCAAGAGACTTATATCATGATAGGTTCATCATTAATGGACCACTTGGGGGTCTCTTGGATGTATATAGTAAGTTTATTAACCATATTATATAAAAATACAAAGAGACATTGTAAAAGTGAAACTAATTAACTTAGAGTTAATACTTAAAGATAAGGTTAATATAAGTACCCAAACCTGTCTAAATTCTATTGGTTGAGTGGTTTTCGACCTATCCCCACCTTAACCTTTGAATAATTAACTTTGTAGCCTTTAGAAACCGAATATGAATTTAATATAAATTAATATTTCTAGCTTTTCCAAAGGTTCCCCTCACCCCTCTTATAAAAGGGCACTCCTCCTTCTCATTTCTTCACACCTTCAAAGCCTTTTGGTTCGGCCAAACTCTGCCCAAATACTCTCCCAACATCCCTCAATACAACCTAGAGGCCTTAGTTTGATCAGAAAGCCAACCTATGGATCCCTTTTCATCAAATCAAAAGGAAGAACCTGAAGAAGAGGTAATGATTTCACCACCCTTTTCCAAGTTCCTTTCTTCTTCCACTTCCTCTTTCTTTGTTCTTACCATTCTAAAATAATAACTCCAGTATCTTACATATACTGTGATGTTATTATAAATATGGTACAACCATATTCAGTATTCTATCCACCCTTTGAATAACATGTCACCATACGTGCGTACGTACGGCTTACCGTCTCCACGTCGTGGTGTAATTGTTATTCAATATATTATTATTTGGATGGGTATAATAATGATGTGTAACTCATGTAAATAATAAATATAACATGTTAATGATTCTGTATATATGATATAACATCCATTTATATATTATTTTAATATCAAAAGAATGATATTGTCGCTCGTGCGTACGTACGGACTACCGTCTCCACGAACGCGATGAGATTCATTCTCCATCGTATCCATTCAAGTATAATTATCATTTGATGATTTAAAAATGATTTTTAAGGACTTGATATCATTCTGGATATGAATAATAAACAACCTATCCTTTACAAACATGTCTTACGTAACAAAACATATAAAAGAAAACAAGTAAGTTAACACCCGAAACGACGATAATTCTAAGATATTATTAACAAATCAATGTTAAAAGATCATATATGATATCATATTAATATATATGATTATTGTATAATTTAATAACAATTATTTCACCATTATACAGGAGGTTAACCTACCCCAACCAAGGAAAAGTACAAGGTAAGGGTTATTTCACAATCTCTTCATTATCCGAGGTTGTTTATTTGTAATAATCTATTGGGATCTCTTTATCATCCACATCCATGTTTCTTCAAAATGTATTTCAAAACATTTTTACTATTTACTAGAATATGAGTTAAAGTCATTTATACCCTTTTTGACTTTTATAAGTGGTTTATAAAGGAATCTTTCGGTTGTATTCAAAACAAGGTCCTTTTTAACCTTTTCGACAGAATTGAGGTAAGAATGTTTTTTTTAACTTATACGGCGGGTGCGGTTATTTTCCGCCGTTATAAAATAGTCGAAGCTTTCCATACAAGCTTATAAGAATATTTTCAAAGAAAATGTTTTATTTTATATGGACCTTAAATTATTTCAAAATAAAAGGAGATACTTCTTTAAAAAAAGAATTTTGATTTCATCTATGTCAACATCCTTTGATGGATTTTAAGATTATTTGAAGTTGATTTATTATGATACAAAACTTCTATATTGTATTGAAGGTTTTGTGATATGTTTGACTGTGGATGTGCTATTTTTATACCATTCATAGTTTATGGTGAAATTATTGACATTTCGTATGCTAGTTTTAATACGAATGTTTATGTTATGTTTAAACCTTTTCATATGGGAATGCATTGGACTTAATAAGTGACGGGTGGAGCCCGCTATAGCTCCTCGATGCATCGGTAGGTCTCATGAGACAAACTAGTGTCTTGGCAGAAGGCCATGACAAAATATTATTTGTAGTCTTGGCACGAGGCCTTGACTATGTGGTTATGATAGTCTGGCATTATGCATTCCAACATTATGAAAGTGGTTATTGATTTTTGCATGTGATTATTCGATTAGTAGAATATCCATGTGAGTAAGTAAATGAAATTATTTCATTTTATTTATGCCATACCATGTTCAAAGTTCATGTTTGAAAGGCTTTTGTTTTAGTTATACATTGCCTTAAAAGTTTATTCTTATTTATGAAAGTTTCCGCTATATTGTTATCCTTACTGGGCATTTGAGCTCACCCCTTTTCTATGTTTTATTTTTCCCAGGAAGTGATGTAGTAAGTTATGAATGACCTGCAGGGATATTATGTGGGGATATGAGTGTGGATTATGGAGACAATATGTAGTTGTAGTAGTTTTTCGTTTAATGATGTAATGTAAAACTTATGAATATATCTAGTGTTTCCAAGGCTACTAAACCAATCGGTCTTTCGAGATTTGATCTTTCTTGTGATCATGCCAATGTTACGAATTAATGCACCGACTCTGGGTAGCTAGGGTCGGGGCGTTACACCCAACCTTAAAAAAAATCATAAGTAATTTGGAAATATTTGGATAATATCTTTTTGAATAAGAGAGGGTGTGAACAAAAAGAGGCCAATAGTATTTTGATTGATCTGATGTGGTTGGAAAAAAGAAAAAGATGTTGAAGATCGTATTCAGAATAATCATATTGATGTAAATATATTTTTTGGATAGTCACATTCATTATGAAAAGCTAATAAAGAAAATTCTAAGGTCACATTAGTAGTTTAGCGTCATCATATTCAAAAGGGAAGAAAGTTGCTACTTGTACTTGATGTGATGTTGTATTCATCAAACGAATTGATTGATATCTGATGAATGAAGAGAAAATAAATTAATGGTGTGACCATTGAACAAAGTAATTTCATAGCTTAATCAAAAATGTAGTCAACCACTTAAAATGGGTTAAATTACTCTATTTAATGTTAATGTGAATTAATAGAAGATATTGACTTTTTCCGAATGTGTTGTTGAGGGGGAGCTCGAAATTAAAAGAATTTTTTGTTTTCTTTCAATTGTTACAAATAATTGTTTTTAAAAAAATTAGATTTCAAAATTGAATTCTGATTAGAGATTGAAACGAAATTATAAGGAATTGATGAAGATGATAGAGGATTTGAGAAGGATTTAGAAGAGTTGATGAGGTCAAAATTCATCATAATTTCTAAGAAGATTGAAAATTTTGGTGAATTTGGTTGAGTTGGAAGGTTTTGGAGATTTTTGCTAAAACCATCTTTGGGTGACCCATAAAAGGTAGAATTACATTTTACTTTCACTGAGGTCTAACACAATTGTACAATTCAATAAAGAGAGAGAATCTATGAATTTCTATGGAGAAAAAAATCTATATTGATCCTTCTTAAAAATGATTCAACAAATTGAAGTGAGTGATAAGAGAAAAGATGTCAATGTTACTCAGATGTTCCGTGTATTCATTATTCATCATATTTAGCAACCTATCCTATTTGTCTTGTCATCCTATTTGGAAGATCTTTATATTGGGTAGGATTAATTAGAAATAGGATTTATGTAATGGGATTTATAGACTAAAGATGAAAGTGATCTAAATTTTATTTCTCATATTCTAAAAAAGTTATATTTGTCATATTGGGTAATCGTATTTGAATATCAGATATGAAGAATCAGTGTGGGAAAATCAGATTAGAAAATTGGACTAAGTTTTCATTAAGAATTATTTGAGGTTCTTACCGTCTTCTGGGTAAGAAAGTAAATAATTTTTTTCAATTGAATATACTTCAGGAAATTGAATTGAATGACACATAACATTTTTTTTCAAAAATATTGTTTTACACTATTTGTACACAGACAGTTCACATGCACTATTATATTTTCCTCAATATGTTGCACGAGTTAAAGGGTATACCATACTCATTATATTCTAAGGATTTATTTACTGTGGATTGTTTGGTATTGTTTAATTTCCAAACCATACCATGTATGTAGATATTCTTATTGAACAGTGAATCTTGTAAATTCATGTATTCTTGTGGATGTGTGCTTGAATTGTTTTTCAGCATGGAATAAAATTTTTAAAAGGAGGAGAAGGTTATTTCAAGAAAACATAAATGAAGAAATATCATGGATTTACCCCATCCCCCTCTTATTGGTATAAATTCATTAATTATGAACTTTCATCTCCATTATAGAAGATTGTACAACTTTGGGGAATCGAACAATCCATTTCTTATAATTGTACTTATGAAGAAATTGACAAGATTCTTAGGGTCCAAGATTGAGGTACCCAACATACCAATACCCATATGAACTGGGAAAATATAAACATTGATATGGTAATTCCGTACTACTCTACGACTTCCATGACTTCTTCCACTCCTTTGACTATCAGTCCCTCGCACCCGAAATCACCATCTAAAATTATCATGAATAGGGTCATTGATTCCCTCATAACTCATTTTGAGAAAAATGGGGTCATTCCCACATGGTACATTGCCCTCTAGGACGTGGAGTCATCGATGCCTCATAAAATCCACCTCCCCCATGTTCCCTACTACGAGAACCACCCCCATTTCAATGATGAATCACTTCGAGAGCATCTACCCATACTGGTCGAATGATTTTCACCCTACTCCAAGGTGGTAGGGGATGTTTGAGTAACCCTTTCCAGGACTACTACCCTGGAATAGCAAAGGAGGGCTCCCAATAGGCATTATTAATTCCATAAATGACTAGTATCTTAATCCTAAGAACTTTTGGCATTACCACTGCTCCATCGGGTCAAGTATGCAGTAAAAAATGACAACATTGATGTAAGGATTAGGATTATTTTTATTAAGGTGAATCCAATAGGATTATAGTGGTCCATTAAACTAACGTTTCATCCTGTAGTATCCTTACAATAGATGAACTGAGCTCTTTATTTGCCTAATTGGGATCAAGACCCCAACTTCCTCAAAGGCTAGCTAGGTTGGATATTTTTATCACTGAAACCACTGTCAGCCATTATGGGACTACCCATATAAATGAGGCTCAATGAGGAGGTCCTCCATGCACCATCAACAGTCCAAGAAGAGGTCCTCTACACTATTTCAACCACCATTGGGGAGGTCCCCCCCCACCCACCATCATTATCCAAAGCGAAGGTTATCTCCTCTATTTAAAAAAATAGCACATAGGTCCCCCCCATGCCACTACTATCCAAAGAAGAGGTCCTCCCCACTCTTTCAACAAACAGTAAATAGGCCCTCTATGTACTCCTTCACCTCACCATGGAGGTCCTACCTATGTCGTCACCAACCAGAGTGGAGGGTCTCCCCACTACATCACAAGTCAAAGAATAGGTCCCCCTGATCCAATGATAGCCAATAAGAAGTCCATCCATGTGTCCCGACGTACCAAAGCTGAGTCCATACCCATTTCCCGGTCCACCAAAATAGATGTACTCCTCAAGTTCAAGACACACCCTTTATTACATAACCATCATGGGGGTACAAGGGAAAACACTCACCACTTAATGAAAAATCATGAGAAACTCTATGTCTCCATAAACCTCAATAATCATTCATGTTATGTGGAAACATAAGACTTAATAATTTCATCTCCAACCAATCATCTAGATTAAAGGGAAGGGGCTTGACAACCGTGGTTTTCCATCCAATAATCTATGATCCATAGAAGTCCCAGATCCCTCCATAGTTATTTTTAGGTGGAGGATGTTCTGCCTCCCATAGAGAGGATTGCACTACATTCATCCCTATCACCAGAAATCTCTCTCATTCATACATATACAAAAAGATGTGGTAGATATTTTTGGGTATTTTATGACTCCTATAGATGTTGAGAATTATGTATATCCACTGATGAATGTCACATCCCTTGAACATGAGGCAATGGAGAAATAACCATCCTACAATTATAATATTATCCAATTGGTACCACCCTCGAGAGACATCCTATCAAGAAGTGGACATTTGACCCATGCAGAGACTCCTCCCCCATAAAACATGATATCGTACAGGTCCAAATGAGTTCCACCACAAATATGTTGGTCATCACTTATCATATTTTTGTTTTGATCAAGTGAAGGATCATTACTCTGAGCAAGATGGGTTATGGGAGGTTCTACCCACTTGTCAGTTGTTCTCTGTGTTCTGAAACCTACAACTTCAATTATCTACTTCTAGGATTATATTAATGAGGGATAGGTTGTGTTCTTCAACCAGATCATCTGGGTGATGCTCTGCCACCTTTGAGATTATCAGTTGGCACATCCAAGAAAATAGGATCACTTATATTCCATTGACTAGGAGTGTCATAGGGTTGAGATCATGGAACTATATGTGGCTCAGTGACCCAATTCATTAGGATACTTCAATAATATTCAATAAACCATAATTAAGAGCCTCACAGTTCTCTATCAAGTTATGGAAGAGGCATATCTGCATGTGCATATATGGGGTTGGGGATAATATCATTCTCTACATAGAAACCCTATATTAGGTAATATTGACCTAATTACTAAGGAAAGAGATTACCCTCTGGGTACCATTAAGGTAAATATGGTCATCTCTAACATGAAAGTGTATATGAGGGATAGATACATCAACTCAGTCATAATAGGGAATATTTTCATCAAAATGAATTATAGTACAAAGTCGACCATTCGTCAGGTGTCCTCAACTACTAATAGAGAACAAAACATAGTCTTGGTGATCCCCCCCCCCAATGAGACATTTCCTCTTGATTGACATCTCAAAAAGGGAAAATATCTTATTGGAACGTATCATCCACCTGTAATTTTTTTGATGATATGGGAATATCCCATGATGGAAACTTTTTTATTGGATCTCATAGTGAAAAAATGATCATCCCCCATCTTAATTCTAGTTGGAACCCAACTACCCTAACAGATCTCATCTCTCATCTAGTGGGGAAGTAGAAACAATTCATATAGGTCCATATGACTCCATTGAATCTTAATAACCCCACACATCCAAGAAGAGTAACGGTAGAAGTATATTGCAATCAGTCGAGGTACGAATCCCTAAACATGCCTATGTAGTTGAGTTACCCACCTTTGTATCCATATCATGATGGTCTACAAGTTGATTATCCAACTCATGGTGTTAATGATCCTATAAATGGATTGGTTCCATGAAACCATGTCAAGATAGAGACCCTCACCAAGATGATTAGATAAATACTCTCCTAACTCGTCTTGAGGCCTTGGAAATGTCATGGGTAGAAATATTGCCTAACTAAAATTCATACCAACATGGTTGGATAAAATCTATGCACCCATAGAGTTTGGGAATCCTAGCCTATCCTTACTCAACTAGATATGGGCCCCACTAAAAATGTGTCCTACTCTATATCATGGTGTGGGACTTTGTTGGGAGCCCTAGAGCAACATGAGGCCACTGATAAATAGGGATTACTATAAACACTAGAAGGACCCACGTTTATCTGGTACCTCCAGGTAATCATACAGTTCATCATTTTTTATGTAGACCTCCACAGGTAGTTCCTTTACGAGTTCATTTCCACCTTGTTCAAGAATATCATTTTCAACCAATTTATGTGCAAGATAATTCCTAATGAACAAGTCACATATTTGTTTCCAAATGGATAAGCCACACATACTCACTCTACATGTTTATTGCTAAAGAGAAGGTTTAGAAAATGTGTGTCGGAATTTTGAAGACCGATCTTTTCCCTACCCTCATAACACATAACTTTCCATGTGGACTTCAAGAGTTTTTGAAAAGGCACATCGTCTAGATATTCCTTATAAAATGATGGATAATATCACCTGTTACCTATACCATTCCAGCGATAAGGCCATACAAAGAAGAGACTACTACCAAAATGCACATAGTGGACGCTGACCTAGTAGATATGTTATCCCCTTTTTTGAAGAGGCCTCGCTGATATAAGCATCCCAATCATGTACATCCTCGGACAACATAGAACCATTTGTATTTTCCTCTCCTAGTATAACTGATTAGAAGAGAGATAATGGATTAAACACCTTAAAGGGCTTCATCCCCTCATTAGGGAAAATCTACCAATATACCCTTTCCATATCGGATAAACCAGTCCTATTACATTAGAGATTCATTGGTTCTAGAATATTTTATATGTTCCCCTACAAAAGGAACTCTAATGCTGATTGAATATATAAGTCTATTAGAGGAAGGACTCACTAAACCCCCAATCATTTAAAATACCAAAATATCAATGAAAATACCATAAAATAATTATATGTGTTCAATGAAAGTATCTAGGACCATGTCAATAGTGGCTTGGTCATATTGAGTGATGTACCAAAATAGATGACACATATCTCTGCAGACCTCAGTAGTAACAATGATGAATCATGTGATTGGAAACAGGATTACAGATGCAAGAAACAAAATTATAAAACTAGTAGGATCAAATTGAGATTTCCCACACCCATGGTGTCATATGTTATCACCTTGGTAGGATAGAACCTCATGCGGTAACTTCGCCTCCAAAAACTGTTGCTTCTGCATCTAAGTAGATGTCTTCAAATTCCAGTGGGAGGGGAACTAAAGGGGAAAAGGGAATTAGAGTCCCCCACTAGTGCCAAAGTTGTCACACATCCTTATTTATTTCATTCCTCATTAGTTGATATTCATTCCTAATGTTTTCAAAACACTAATTGAATCCCCAAATGATGATAATGGTTATGCTAACGTAATGACATTGAGTTGGTAAATGGGTTCATGACTCCCAACTATGAGGAATACCCTTATAATCCCCTGAATGCCACTTACTGATGCTATAACAAGAAACTTTTTGGGCATACAAGATGTCATAATACTCAAGTTTGTGCCTTGAACAAGGGTTCTTTCCTCTATACCTTCTCTTTCTGGTTCACCTCTATGGAAAACCATTCTAACTAACATAGCATACAATTATTGATTCCAACATGATCGACTGCATCCAGCCATATATTAGCCTCATCCAATAGGAAGTCGTACAACATTTTATAATGATTAATCCAGTTAATAGTAGAACATTGTTAGTTCTAGATATAACCCAGTTGTATAGCCATCATTATCCATTTCCCCCTAAATATTAGTGACCCCTTTGAAAAAAACCATCCCTTGACATCGAAGTACAAAATTTTGATACACGTCACATGCATCAACATGAGGATCTCAATCCTTGAGGCCCTCCATTTTTTTAAAGAGATGTGTGAGTACCTTATATAATCCTATATAATCCCTCTCCAATTTTAAGCAGGGTAAAATACCAAAGAGGTCAACTAATTAGGGGAGGCCAAGAAAGTGGATTTCCTTATTGTAGTCTCATTTAATAGAGAATACGAAGGTTCTCTCAAGAAGGGGAACATATGACCATTTTAAATAATAATTCACTTCAGTGGAATGAAGATCCAATGTTTATTACTGTAAACATGTTCTATGATTAACCTTATCATAATCAAGAAACTCTATAATCTATGGATAACTGTAGTAGACCTGAATCCTTTTGACCTGAAGATTATGTTTATAACTGGATCGATTAGAAACCATGTGGTAGGATTTGGTATAAGACCCATTGTTGTGTATTTATCTCAAGTATTGAATTTACGGCAGTCTCATAGAAAAATTCCTACAATTCACTACTAGGTATCCATGGATTCATTTTCATGTGGCAATACCCTCCTCATATCAACAATGCCTCATGTTCTCCCTCAATGGTCGAGTAGGGGTACTTTAGGGGAAGTGTTTCTATTTAACTCCTTTGAAGCCCTCTAATTGGAAATCGACTACTATAAGTGGTAGTAGAAGCAGGTTTAGACCAATAATGTTGAGCACACCAATGGCCAGACAGCCATCGTGGCCAATACATGTGAAAACTTTAATGATGCTTTCATTTTATAAATTCTTATGTGGGAACCAACAACACCATACCTTGTATATTGTTTTTTGTCTCCTAGAATAAGGGTTTATTCATTCCTCAAAATAAAGAAAAATATGTATATTTCCTCATAATCTTACATAGGACCGGACCATGTTATATTAGAAGACCATACTCTTGTGATGTTCTAAGATATAAAACCCATTTCAATAGTTTAATTGAATTCCCATATGTTCTTCATTAGAGCGTTGAATTGATGTAAATTGACCTTACACCACTATTTTGACAACAATAATGGGCCTTGTTGTCAGAGGCTTGATGGAATTGGATGAATAACTTCTACCACTGCAATTTCAGAAGATTTGGAGTACCTTAATGAAGACACCATGTCCTCTCAAGCAGTTTTCATTTCTATTACTGGGTCAACATTCCTAGATGATCCATATCCTCCTTCCATGTATTCAAATTTAAAAGATTATTTGAATTTGGAAGACACCCCTCTTATATTTGAAGCAGTTTACACCGACACCATCAATGAGTAGATTTAGGTGAACCTTTATTCTTAGTAAGATCTAAGGAAAATAATGATTAGTGTATCTATTACCTAATAGGAGTAGTAGAAGTGTGTGGCCTTCATGAATCAGCATCATAATGTATTTTCCAATATCTTTGACAAGATTTCATGGTAGGACCCTTCGTTCATCATCCACTATCTTGATATCCCAGCGAGTCATCCTATGTTCAAGATGCCTCCTAAAAAGATGAACCCCTATCACAATTATATGACTAAGGATGAGGATTATAATTTTATCAAAGAAAACATAGTTAGGGAATCCCATTACTCTATATTTCAAGAAAACAACATTCCATTCAGGAACAATAATGGGTAGATCAAAGTATGTATCATCATCCGAGATCATAAACGATATTCCCATAAGGATTATTTTCCCCTTCTAGTGACATATCTATTGATTGATGGTAATCATAGATTATAGACACTATCCTTCATGGATAGATACATTAGTTTCAACAAGATCAATTTGGACCCCAAGGATAATGAATACACCACCTTCAGGGAACCCTAGTGGTAATTTTACTAACAAGTGATTCACTTTAAGCTGAAGAATTTAGGAGTGAATTATCAATATTCCATGAATCAAATCATTAAAATTATTCTTGGGATGTGAGAAAAATTATATATAGGCCACTTGGCCTTGGGCCTTCGGGCTATGTATTGGTTCACCCTCTAAATAGTCTAAAGAGGACTCTGCTTTAAATAATAAATTGAGGCTTCATCCCCACCTTTTAAAAAAATTATGGTTCATCATGAATTTGGTAGGTAGGTTTAATCCCTATTTGAGTCTCATGGGGAAATGAATCTTATACCAATAGAATGAATAATGTTATACTGCATTTGAGAAAATCAGTCAGTGTCTACTGCAACCTATATTTTGAATGCCACTAGTCTCAAGGAAGACTCATGACCTCCACATGACTTCCCTAGAAAGGTCTGTTGATGCCCTTATCTACTAGAAAAACATTTTGGGATGGGAGAACAATTTATAATATATAAGTAGAATGCTCCTTGATATAGAGACTAGATACTACGATGTCAAGAAGAGTTTCCCCACACTAATGTTTTTAGTACAAAATTTGTTTCATTATCATTAGAATCATGATATATAGTAGATGTCCTGAATAGAACCATTGAATTATATCCTAAATCCCCCCATGATGGTGGTATAGATGCCACACTGTGAAGTGATCTTTCATTTTTCAACATCATATTTTTTACATAGAAGGCCATCAAGGGTAAAGAATTGGTTGAATTTTTTACTACTCATCCATATTTGGAATAATTGACCCTAGATGAAATTTTTTTGGCTGATTACATCCTCTCATTGGATCAATCTATTACCACATGAAAGATACATTTTGAATGTTCCTTTCAATGCCCAATTGGTCGAAGAACCAAAAATCCAAATATCAATAGAGTGGGCATGGGATTATCTTTATCACCCCATCCAAATTTTTCCTACCATACATGGTCCTATTTGTCAGGATGGTCTTTGAAATAATGAGAAAAAGTATCAGTATCTCATTATCAGTCTCATGTTATCCCTTGAGATTGATCTCCCCCAACTGCATGTGAGGGGAGATTCTATTTTAGTCATCAAACATATTAATGGTGACTACATCAATAGAAATAATGAACTTGTGCCCCTGCTGGAGCACAACCATTAGCAAATGGGCCAGTTTCATACCAATTTGTAGCTGAATCGTGTCACATTGTTGAAAAATGGTATCATTGACAACATGGAAACCTTATCTACATCCCTCAGAAATAATGACCAGGATGAAATGTTCATTCAAGTGGTGCGTCAGAGGGTTATAGCCCCCACCATTATAGATCAAGATAATGAAAACTAATAGGTAAACTAGCAAGATGGAGATGTTTCTATAATAGGAACCTCAATATCCCTTATGGAAGAAGAAACACCCTAATTGAAAAATATTTTCTTGATCATCATGACCATTGTATTCTCCCATCATACTAGGATGAGCATGAGATAATCCATTAGTGTTCCCTCCAAAGAGAGAAAAGCCTTTAGAAAACCCAAAATCAAAATATTTTGGATGGAATTATCCTCCATTGAATTCAAAGAGATGATATTACCTGTGTAATGTAGGACATCCGTGTTGGGTACTCTGGAACCTGTTAGGTAGGACTAAAACATTCCCACCTGATTTGGATACTAGGTTACTTTTGTCCC
This sequence comes from Viscum album, assembly GCA_963277665.1. Taxonomy (NCBI): domain Eukaryota; kingdom Viridiplantae; phylum Streptophyta; class Magnoliopsida; order Santalales; family Viscaceae; genus Viscum; species Viscum album. Next base: position 1,214,562,039 of record OY728130.1, read on the forward strand.
ACTATGGTCCATGATGACATCAGGTATACCAAGAGGCATCATTCATGTCATATTGATTCCATAATTGTACATATACCATCAGTAATTCTCCATATCCCCATATATCCTTGTCCCCTTTAATTACAGGGACTTGTTGTTTGAGACCATTCCCACAAGCAACAACTTTCTAGTGTAGATTCACTCTGACCATGAAATATATCTTCTCCATGTTGGAAGAATAAATCCCTCTCAAGGAGGTCAGCCCTAGTCCAAGATCAAATTCGTGATCTCTCACATAATTCGTCAATATAGAGTTCCTTATGCTTTCCTCACATACAATATCAATAACTTCTGGGCTTCTAAGTTGAAGAATTTGTATTCCAAGGACAATGTTCAGTCAACCTATACATCCCATTATCATGAAGAAGAAAATGGACATATCAAGGGGTTCAAAAAGACCATAAATAATATTTTAATGAATATAGTGACCCAAAATAAGAAACTTTTTCTACAAAGTCTCCCCAATTACCTCTATGTCAGTCAATCAACAACTCAAAATTCCACACAGGATATCTCATACTCCCTAGTGTCTTGGAAAGAGGCAGTCCTTCCCATTTATGTTTAATTTTCATCACTCAAAACCACTATATATGACAAATGGAATCCAAATAGAATATAAGAGGCATGTCCTGATGATCTATACAACCTAATAGAGAATATGATCCAGGACTTGAAAAATCTATAGGGGATCCAAAATTGCAAAGAGAGAGTGTTCAATAGAAATGTCTACCTCTGATACTTTTTCAAGGGTAAAATGGAACTGGCCCTCATAACCCCAATGATACCTAGAAAAAATCTACCAACGTTAGAGCCCAAGTGGTAAAGACCTTACATCATTCATAAGGTGTATTAAAATAGAGAATACTCTTTGATCATCGTGGACAATGATCGTGTCTCACCTCCCAAAAATTCTATGTTTCTCAAGAAACAATTCAAGAGATGAAAGTGAGGGTAGGAACTCTACACCCATAAAATAGTATTCCAAGTTCAAGAATCACAACATTAAAATATGATCAAGTCTCTACAGGAATGTGTTTAGTGGTTTTATACATCCTTATTTCACATTAATCATGTGTTTTTTATGCCACTGTACTACAAATATCTAATTCAGTTACTCACCCAAGGTCCTAACTCTATTATGGTTAATCTAAGGACCAATGGTTCGAGCATTAATACCTTAATCTAATATCTTCTATTTAGTATAAGAATCATGACTTTAAACTATGTGTGTTCCCTCTCAACAATGTGTTGTGTGACATTGGGCCTCCATAGACCTCATTCACATCATGTTTTTCAGTCCACCACACTAAAAATATTGGTTCGAAATTCTCAAATACATTGTCTAATATTTAAAATCTTAATCTAAAAGACACCCTAAATTCCATGCATCACAACTCTAAAATATTTTTAAAAAACCCATGAATTATGACCTTAAACATTTTAAAGTCCCTCTAGATTGATCTTTATGAATATAAACAAAAATTTTGAACATACTCAATGTGTGATGTTAAAATATGATTATTACCCCATTCGAATTGGGATGCATCTTAAGTCATAAATAAGAGATGATAATTTCCGCATCTAAGACTGGGATTCATCCTAAAATATGTGTGGTATCTTTAGAAATCATTACCCCATAACCCAAACAAGGAATTACCCACAAAATTTGTGAGATGCCTCAATTTCCTCACCATTGAGTATTTCCCCCACAACTGTTGGTCTCCTACCACATTTTGTTTTAGAACAATGTGTGGCTTGATTCCCAACATCATTAGATAGGTAGTGAGCCATAGAAATGTTGTCTTTGGGTCCATCCAAAAATTTACTAACACTTCATCTCCTTGGCCCCAATCATGGTCTAAGCATCTTAACCCTAAACTATATATTGTTTGTCTCAAGGTGTGCAAGTGGAACATGATCCTCCTTGGATCATTTCATGTCTAGTTTTACCTCCTCTATTCCACACAGATAACATTAAAATGAACACTACCATAGTCTGTGATTCATGACATTAAATTGATTATCGATAGACCAAAAATCATAATTTCTAATTATTTTCAGAGATCCAAATTGCATGACATTAAATTGTGTGCGCCTGGCTTTAGGGCCGCCACACCTGGTGTCAGGCCTCCTTTGATCATCCATGATGGGGTTTAACTCTAGCATCCTATGAACATAATTGAACACTTCTTCCCCCCATAGTCTAAGGATTATAACCATAACCTGTTTTTCATATGTCTAAGATCTATAACCTCAAAGTATGAGCCATGGTCTACACACTATATCTCCAAATTGGGTGCATTCACCCTTTATTCTGATGGTCTGCTTCCCGGTGATCATGTGCGTCTACACTCATTCCATTACTATGTGTGTCTTGATTCCAATCCTTATGGGATACATATTGATTCCTAGACTTATTTTCACCTAGACCACAAAAAAATTCATCGAAAACAAAATTATTGTATTTGGTGTTATTATCACCCCAAAATTCTTCCAAGGGACTCATTCTTAAGTAAAATCCCCATTCATTTACCTTGTCCCATCAGCAGGTCGAGATTCCCACATAGCCAAATATGAAAAATAAAAATACAGGAATATCGATAATAAATTCCTCAAATATACATAGAAAACGTTGTTAAATTGTATCCATAACCCAAATAAGGTCATCATTCCAGATATCCTCATATGAGATGATTAAATATCCTCATTTGAGAGGGTAGCCCCTTTTCGGTTTCAGTCCCCTACCAAATCATGTTCTAGAACTATATATGGAACGATTCCCATCCTCATGGGATATGTAGTGATGTTAAGATATTTTATCATGGGTTTAGCATCATAGTTGACTTATTATGGGATCCTCTATTCCTTAATAGAATGATGTTGTCATCGGGTATGGTTTGTTGAAATTTGTGTGTCATTGGGACCTTTTAGCCTCCTTTTTTGTTGGTTTATCAATACTTTATTCCAAAATAACCCCCTTGGGACACTAGTAACCCCTTGTAGTGAAACTTCTATGAATTTAGACTAGAAATAGCCCCAGTCCATGTTTTACTAAATTTATCTTCCAATCCCAATGTCCTCAATACACAATGATAAACTACAACCCTACCTTCCATGATAGACACATTATTCCTTTTATAATAAACATGAGATGAACACATTACCTTGTAAAAAACCAATATTCATCCTAATGTGAGATAATCTGATACCCTTAAAATAATGGGTCACCCTATTAGTCCTTGTCCGATATCAAGAACCCCATCTTTAAGAACAAGTTTGATCTTACTTTTTTATACACCCCAATAGCAGTCTCAAATAAACTGTCGCATGTAATATAGATTCATGAATCCCACAAAGAAAATCCCTCAATTAACCAAAACACTCTGAGTCTTTATTGACTCACATTTCCATCGTCTTTAAAATCCAAATGGGCCCCCTACCGGAAATGATTCCTGGCCATGATAGATAGCATCATGTCAGGGGATGACGCCTTGATGGAGCTCCTATAATAAAAATTGGATTATGTGTTTCAAAACTGGTCAAAAATCAATTCTTTATTTTCATGACCCATTATTGACTTCTTTAGTTTTGTATCTTAGGTTTCAAACATAGTCAACAATAGATCAATTCCCATTAATCTCCTACTTTTTTATTGCTCAAAAGTATTGGTTCACCTCCTTTAAACATACTTATGTATTGGGGGAAATTATAATACCCCTGGTGTCACACCTCTATGCATCCTCATGATTTGAGTAATAAAGTCAATATCAATGGGAAATTATCAACCCATATTATCCATTCTCCTGCTATGTGATTCCATTTATTAGTGATATTACCTCACCACTATTTTTTTCTCACATAAAGCATGACACACATAAGCTTATTAGAATTGGTATGAAGTGTGCCGATGTGGTCAAGCTTCACAACTAACTATGTCCAATCCTGATGAATTTACATTGTATGCGGGTTCCCCTAATGAATGTTTTGTGAGGCATTGCGACATCTTGGACCTCAAAGACATCAGATTTATCCCTCCACTATGCAACCCATATCTTATTTTGATAATCTTCTTTACGTTCCAAACTCTATATCCTTAAACTAAGAGCACAAGTCTGGGCATCATAAAATTAAATTGCACAGTTCTCTTCTCAGGAATGTGGTGTCCATTGTTGGGCCTATTTGGCCCTCAATTTACACTAGGGTTTCACTCTTCAATTCTGTATATGTACTTTTAGAGTTCGTACTCTAGGTCCAATATCTATGAACTTAATCTAAGATTCATGTTCCTAGTAACAAAACCATAATATTTTTTTCAACTTTTCACTTGTGTTTCGTATGGAATGTGAGCCTATTTTGGCCCTCTTTTCTTGTCGGGATGATACTTTTTGTCACATAAAACACATTAGGGTATTCTAGAATCTGAACTCTATGACCATAAACATAGATTCAATCCCAAGTCCAATCATTACATCAATAACCAATGTGGAAGTTTCCCATTGAATGTCTTGTGTGATGTTAGGGCCTCCATGGCCCTCAATTCAGGTAATATTTTCCTTATTCCACAATACACATAAAACTTTTTGGATTCTCAACAATAGTCTAAAATCTATGACATCAAACAAAGATCCCATTGTCCAAACTCAATGACCATAAACTAAGGGAATATGCCTTGTCCAAGCATTATGACCATACACTATATTCTCCCAATACAACCTCTACAACATTAAATTAAGAGTTACAGTCCAAACTCAGTGACCTTAAACTGAGATTACATGTCCAAACATCATTACTTTATTTTAAGGAATATTTTGTGTGATGTTGGCCCTTCTTAGCTCTCATTCACATTGAGATTTTCACACTTTCATTATACATGTATCGAATTGAAAATCGTCTCATTATCTAAGAATACTTACAATAAAAAATGTGTCAGTTGTCTCAGGGATGTTTTAGGTAGCATCAGGTGGTCTCCAAGGCCCCTCCAATCATTCCAAGTTACCTCCCTCTGATATTTCAAGTTCACTATCAATACATTTCCCTCATGGTCATAGAATCATAACGATAGACTATTTTTTGATTGACTCTATGATGTTTTTTGTAGCATCTGGTTTCCTTATAGGCCTCGTCTTTAACATCAGGTGACTTTCCCTCGATGTTTCACAAATTCAATCAAGACACACCACCCCTTAGTCTAAGAATCATGACCCAAAACAGTTTTCTACTGACACCAAATTCATTATATTCCCTGGTGTAGAGACAAATTTCGTGCTACCCTCTGACGCCCTCACCTCCCTGTCTAAGAAGGTATCCTTCATGTTGTTTAACTGTGTCAATTTTTTCATGATGTCAAACTATAACTCATCCCTAAGGAATTGACCTTGGACTCCCTCTTGACTTGACATGAGAAATAAATTTTCGGTGGCCCGGTGCATTATCACCTCACAATCTACATCCCAGTTAAATTATGTTAAAATATGTGATACATCGCCCTCATCATATTATACTAAAACTACATACCAAATATCCTTAATTTATGATGTTAAACTATGTGTCTATCATCAATTGCATGATGTGGAACTATGTGCAATGTTTCCACCTTTCCATAGAATCCCTTTCCTACATTTTTGGTCACATACCACATCATTCATGTTCTTTGACCTTCGCTCGATATCTGAAATGTTGATACCCCTAGAAAATAGGTTTGATATTTTTTCTTATTCATACAACTACAAATTCACTACAAGTCATGGTGGAATAATTATAGGAGTGATAGAATATATTTGAACATTCCATCACTTCATCTTCATGATTCACATTCTCTTTATTTGGATACTCATCCTCCTTCATGTCTGATGGGACCCACTAAATTAATGGTGTGTGATGAAACTGGCTTGAATACTATCTTAGTCCAATTCTCAATAAATATGTTGATGGCATTCTAACATAGGTCTCAAGTTTTCATCCTATTAGTAGTCGACCCTCATCCTTTTATCCCCATTCCCAACTAAATATTACAATTGATTCTTTTCCAAACCTTGTTAGAAATTTTCATGTATCATCATGCCACTCCACTTGCATTCCATGTTTTGGGAATCAGGATTCACACTATTAATTCCCCTTTATTTAGGTAGAAATCAACTCCCCTGAGTTTATTCCATTTCATGCACTATAAGACATTAAAAAAGAAATTTGAATATTTAGAGAACCGTGTTCTTCAACCATAGCCTAATATCATCCCAAACAGTCTCAGTGGTCATTCATAAAATATATACCTTGATTTTTCAAAAATTGTCAAACACTCTCATATGACTGATAAATCACATGTTTATCCCATGTTTCTCACACCGATCATGGATCCCGAGGGCTTAGGCACCGATCCCTTGTTATCTAAAAAATATGATCATAGTGGAATAATTAAAATAATGAAATATATTCATGAATAAAGATGTTTATGATGAATGGATCAAAATTTTAGAGGGAAATACACATATTGGATCCTCTCCATTGAAAAATTCCTTCAAATACCTACCCATGTGATTGACTTCTCGAGCTAAACAAGAATCTATTGAGTGGCCTCTAGGATCTATTATCACTCTTTCATGTCTTCTTTATCTTCATCATATTTATGAAAATCCTCATCATATCTATACCATTTTCAGTTCTATTCATCCAGTCACATAACCACTAAATATTTCACCTCCACTACATTTCCCTCATATGATACCTGTTGGTCCTTCAGACTATTAATGACTTCAGACTGAGTAGTAGTAGCCCTAGTGTGCTCATGTTCCATCCCCACATTGTGGTAGAACTCTTCATCATCTACATCTAGTGCCTTATAAACTTCTTCATTTTTATTTTTCTTGGAAACAACAAGAACCTACAATTAATTGCACACCCCATCAGATATAAGTTTATGATCCAGTGAGTGGAGGTTTTTTGAGTCCACCTCACCAACTCCCAGACTAAATAATCTAGTCTAAAGAGATCTCATCCATCTTGGAATGATAGCTATTTGTGTATATGGGAAAAATTATTGCACATACCTCAATTTTTTGAAACAAAAAAATTATTTCTCATTGGTAGTGTTTGATTCAAAATCCTAAAAATATTTAGGAGACACATACTTATAGGGAGGGAAGATCTAAAATATGTCATCATCTAGATTTCCAAGGTGAATGCATCCAAGTGTGGGAGAATTGAGATCTATTCTCAAGAATAGATCATATTTAGACTCCTCTTCTATATTTGAAGACTCTATTACAACCTATGCAACCTTCTAGGTGTACACAACTATCCCAGCTTTATCAGTTTCCCCTGTCAATGGCGTGATGTCATATTTAATTCCTAGAACTTACACAGGAGGAAATTATTGAGTAAGTTCATTCAATAATGCTTCCCCAGCCACTATAGTTATAGGTGGATATTTGTTTCACATATTGTATTGTAACCAGGGATCCAATTACTACTCACGGTGTTTCTTCTATGATTGGATCCTCCACCACATATCCTTAATCTGACCTTTTCATAAGCCCCACCTCAACCCCCTCCATTAAGGGCATAGTCTCAACAGCCACCTCTTTTGAAACCTCTATTGTTGGCCTAACCACATCAATCTACCCAACCATTTCTGGTATTGGAATAGCACCTGTTTTCACCACATTATCCTTAGGAACTAAATAATTAGTTGTGGATACTGGTGGATGATCCTAGAGTGTAGTTTGAACTATTATTTCATCATAAATCAGCAAAATGAAAAAAAATGAAATATAGGAATAGTTGAAGAGGGGATAATATTATGTTAATATTTCTTCCTAGTAAGGAGATCCTAAAGGTTCATAGGTAGTTCCCCATTAAAATTTACCTCTACATCCACTATATTAATTGCATGTTAAGATGGTTGGATTCCTATGACCACAACATCCAAAAGTGACCCCACTCTTTCCCCTTTATGGATAGATGATATCTCACCCTTTAACTGATTCTCATCATAGACCTCTCCGTATTCTATTCTTGTCAATTCTTATACAAGTAAAATAAGGGATTGCAAAATTTTATTAATGGACTATGTGATGTCTAAAAGTGTGGAAATATCATAGGGTTTAATTGACAAACAACTGGATTTTTGTATCCATCTGAGAATTAGTTGGAATCACTTACCATGTATTTTTCAAATCCTTCACCCTTAAACACACTATCTAATGTATGAACTTCAAGGGATACTGGAGGGGAACATACGATCGAAATATTCATCACCTTCTCATTCAAGGGATGTATGATACCTTAATAGTAGAACCTACCCTCCAACTACACCATATATTTCATTGCCTCTGCATGGAGAGTGAAAAAACATCTCTTTAATTGGCCCAACCTAGTTAGGGATATCCAATCAGTGATAAGGTATTACCCCCCCCCCCCCCGATGGTGGTAGGAATATTATGATGTCTCAAGGCCTCTTATGTATTAGAAAACATATCTCACAAGTAATATCCAAGATCTTTACACACATACATGGTACTTATATGTAAACCCTTGAGATTTCCACAGAGTTCCCCCTTCCTCCAGTGATTTCATTCAGAGGAGATAAAAACCTGATGTTGCTTCTCCTCTCCCTCCATCCTTCACCAGTTCATGGCTAGGAGCAACTAGTGATATGAAATCAGGTCTACTAACCATACCCACCCCATCTCTCTATCATGATATATCCATAACTAACCCTCAACTACACCCTGGGTGGTCTAATGCCTCAAAATCTCTCCATGATATGTAATCTACCATCTCAGTTCATATTCATGCATGAGATCATATGCAGTAGTGGGTATTGGTAGCTCATTCCTCATTTTCCCATACTCATGTCTTAATATGCACTAGATATTCCATAGAATCTACGTCTAACACTTGTGGATAACCTCTGTGCATACCTTTAGTGACATCCACTATAAGCAACAGAACATCCTAGAACATCATTTCGGGTTGTACGTCCCACAAATTGGCTCGTAGTCAACCCTCACCACAAGTAGCCCACCTCAAAAGGTGAATATGTACGATATCTACTAAAGGGTCCCAATGACATCATTAGTCACAATTTTCATTATGAGGGGGGGATGGGTGAAACATGAAGTGTTATGCTTACCCCCACCATATCCAGCACTTCCACCATGACCAACATGAATGGGAAACTCCCGATGATATTCAATATTTATGGACATAAGTTCATATTAAGTGGATAGATGGGGTGTAGATACTCATATCTCCCCATGTGTGTGGCCACCATACTATATACGAAATGGAGGGTCCCACAACCAAAGAGCAGTGTCTTCTCTTCACTAATGTAGTGAAGAACATTTTCTAGCTTCAATCGTCTTGGTTGACACGTTTTCCTATTACCAAAATCCTCAGTATGATGAAGGTTCTTGGTTGCACCACCATTGTGTGTCACTCATAGGTAGCATCCAGTAGTATATGAGTGCAATGGTAAACCCCACTAGCCTAGCTGATGCAGATTCAAGATTGATTTTGTATCCCTATAGTTTTCACTTTCTTGCCTCCAAGATCTGATAGTTGGAGTTCTCTTTTCACCTCTAGTATTACCCAGGGCATGTGTGTGGCCTCCCCGCCTTCAGAAAATCCATAAAGTGCTTGTCCAGTGGATATCTGAGCATGCTGAGCATCACAGTTAGTGTCCCCATGCTATGCCTCTTTGAATCGTTGAAGAAGTGGTGGAGTGACTATAAGAGACTGAAGAAAAGATGCTCCATATCGATCCACAACGGATATATGCAAAGATTCTAGTTGCTCCATCACCTCAACAAGAATCTATATACCAGATCTCTTGCTGAGTACATTTTCTATAACATTCCCCTTCCCAGGATTGTAGACTATCCTGAAGTCATAGTCCTGGAGGAACTGAAGCCAATGACACTATCTCAGGTTCAGTTCCTTCTGAGAAAAGATATAACTCAGACTCTTGTGATCAGAGTAGACTATAAAATGTTCGACCTTCAAGTAATTTCTCCACATATTCAAGGAAAAGACCACTATTTCTAACTTTATATCACCGGTATTATAGTTATTCTCATGTTGTCTCAGTTGTCGAGAACCATATGTGATAATTTCTCGCTCCTGCATTAGGACCCCTCTGAGCCCGGTCCCTGATGCATTCCAGTATACTACGTACCCAACGCCCTCCTCCAGAAGCCTCAAGATGGGGGAAACTAGTCATCCTCTCATTCAGCTCCTGAAAACTCCACTGGAATCTCTCTGACCACATGAAGGGTTCCCCTTTCCTTGTCAACACTGATAAAGTTGCTGCAACTCTAGAGAAATTTGGAACAAACCTCTGGTAGTATCCAGCCAAACCCCAGAAACTACGTACCTATATGACACTCTTGGGTGGCTCTTAAGAAAGTACCACCATAATCTTTGCAGGATCCACCACCACAATAGCCTCTAAGATTACATATTCCCGAAATTGAGACTCTTGGATCTAGAACTGGAACTTCCAAAGATTACTATAAATCTAGTTCACTCGGAGTGTGTCCAGAACTATCTGCAAATGATAGTCATATTCCTCCTCGGTAGTTGAGTAGATCAGTATTTCATCGATGAAGACTACTACAAAGAGATCAAGGTATAGCTGAGAGACCATGTTCATGAGTCCCATGAACACTGCTGGAGCATTGTTCATGCTGAATGGCATAACTAAGAACTCTTAGTGGTCATACCAACATCTGGAAGACATCTTTTGCACATCCTCTTCTCACACTCTGAGTTGGTGATAGTCTGATCTGAGGTATATCTTCGAGATCCACTGAGCTCCCTTCAGCTGATCAAAGATATCATTAATCCTCAAGAGTGGGTACGTGTTCTTCATGGTCACCAGGTTCAGGCACCAATAGTCAACACAAATTCTAATGATCCCCTCCTCCTTCTTGGCGAACAAAATCGATGGTGCCCAAGGAGAAAAACTAGGCCAGATGAACCTCTTTCCCTATAAGTCCTCCATTTATACCCGCAAATCATGAATCTCAATGGGGATCCATATGATACACTAGTGTAGATATCAGTGTCATCTCGTGGTACAAGTCAATGTGAATGTCCAGCTCTCTGTAAGGATATAGACCCGGAACATCATCCAGGAAGACATCTGCATACTGTTCCACCACTACAGGATAGCTTGGACTGTCCACATCAATTTCTCTGAGGGTAAGGCTAGATAACTGATGAGTGATCGGCTACACTCTCCTCTAGTTAAGTCCATCCTGTGCTGTAAAGGCTCCCTTCTCACCGGAGAAGGTAAACCTCATACCATCCATGCGGACACACCAATATTTGTTCAAAATAAATTCAATCTGAGCATGGACTGTAGATAACCAGTCCATACACCAGATGACGTCGTAAGGCCTCGACGTAGTTACTAGGATATCTTAGTCGAAGCTCTCACCCCCTAGAGTGAGCTCACACTGCCAGCACGAGTTTGTAGTCGTCGAATCTTTTCCCGTAGGAGTCTCTAGCCATAAGGATCGTGCCAACGGCTCCTTCGGTAACTATGACATCTGAAAGTGGGAAGTGGTAATAAAAGAATGGCTGGAACCTATGTCTATATGTACTAAAGCTAAGGAGGAGTAGAGATAGATCGTACCTCATATCATCTCCGACATGCCATGGTCATAGGCCTCAGCTGCCTGAAGCTGAGCTCGACCATGCCCTCCTACTCCCTGTGGTCAGGGTGGACCACCTGGTGGTGGTGGTGGTAACATCTTGAATCATCGTCCACCGCAAGCTGCATGGCCAGCTCCTCTTCCATGTCTGTATTCTCCCTATAGACCTCCTTGAACAAACGTCTGTCTCTTCTTGGGCGGTCCTTGGACCATCTGATGATCATCCGTATGGTGGGTCAGGAAGTCATGAGCCATGTGACCCTGCCCACTACATGCGTAACACTACCAACTCCTCACATGATTGGCTCTGTCTTCGGTGCCCTACATGACCTACCCTTAATCATGTGGTTGTCCTATTGTAGGTATGGCCCTCTTGTAACTATGTAAAATCTATCTACTACCTGCTGTAGAAGACATCGCTATGTGAAGCCTGGTGGTGGGTCTCACTGCTGGTGAATGCTTAGCAGGAAAAATCTCCACTAATAGGGATCACTCTAACACACCCTCATAGGTTGGGATGTTGAGAGAAATCATTGAAGCCCTGATCTCACACCTGAGTCCCTACTCGAAGGTACGAGCCCTGAAGAATGGGTCCCAGACCATATCAGTGGTGTAGCATGAGAGGTAGGTGAACCTCGCTGTGTATTGAGCAACAGTCATGCTGCCATGCTGCAGATGAAGAAGCTTGTATATGAACATTACGCAAAGGGTTTCTAGAACAAACTCTGCCCGGAACTGGCTCTCGAAGTCTACCCAGAGAAGTGTCACCTCTTTGTGAACTTGGAGCATCAAGCTCCACCATCTGCATGCTACTGCCTATAGAAAACTGGCGGCAAGGATCACCATGAGATCAGCTTGTGTCCCAACTAGTAAGAAGACTCTCACAATAGCCTCCAACCAATCCCCATCCATTAGTGGGTCCATCGCACCCCTGAACCTGGGTGGCCTCTGGTGGTGGTACTCGTGCAACACACTCAAGCGGTGTACACCCTCTACTACTGGGGTTGGTGGCATAAGTATCCTAATGGGTAATGGAACTGCTTGTGCCTCCACTAGTGCCTCTACTGATAGAGGGCCTTACACAGAGGCCTCGTCGCTCGGTGGCCCATCACCGCGTACTATACCCAAAACCGTAACTGGCTAGTTGTGTGGAGGCATCCTTAAAAGAAATAGGTGTGCCATGATCTATAAGTTATACCTGGTGAGCTGACACCAAAATATCACAAAGAAAACCTTTTGAAACACACACGTAATCAGTGTTTTCATGTACTAAGTCAGAAATCAGAAGTTCGTGTCCTAGTGAATGGATACGTCGGTGGCCGCACCAACACTGGATTCCCTAAACTAATAACCAAACTCACTACACTTAACACTATTGCTGTTAAAAATATTAGAGTCCAATTTTTTATGGTAGAACCAACTCCTATAATACCAATATTTCATGACTCGTCCCTTGGGACTACCCCTTTCTCACCTTCCATAGGCTAAGGGTTGGTAACTATCATCGAAATACATATTCCCTAAACCGGGAAGACATTGACTTTATAACCTGTAAATGCTCAACCAAGAACGTAGCAAGATACGAACACAAGAAAACTATATAGTAAAAAAGAGTGTGTACAGTAAGAAAAAGGGGTCAGAATACAAGTCCAACTGGAAATTACAAGATAACTGAAAAGTACAAGTAAAATGAAACATATCCAATGAACATATACCAAGGATACTACCTAAAGGGTAGGTACAGCTCTCGAACGGTAGTCTCTGCAGTAAGCCTCATCTAATGTCCACCTCTGAGCTACCTCCACTCCTGGTACTCTCATCCTCAGTCAGCATTATCTATCGTCTACACCAAACAGAATAAGGTGTGGGAGTAGCCCGTGTAGGGGTGAGTATAATGATACTCAGTAGGGACCCCGAGACCCTCAAAGGTCTCACAATATCCACAAAGGATAAACCACAAACCCGGAAAACAACTGATAACCCTATGTAGGTATATGCCCATACATATACATAAGTGATCAAGTATACCCATCTCATTCATGAGGAAACAAAAGGCCCAACACAAAATCCCAAAGGTCAACTATTCCATAAAGGAAGAAATACCAGGAAGGTAACACCACAAAGGTAAGTACCACAAAGGTAATTCCACATAGAAGAATACCACAAAGGTATCACCGCGAAGGTATGTACCACAATTTTATGTCACATAGAAGAATTCCAAAAAGGTATCACCATGAAGGTATGTACCACAATGGTACGCCACACCGAAGATTACCACAAAGGTATAGACTCAACTCACCCCAGGTGTAACTTAGGTTTGGTTGAAAATATGACTAGATGTAAATACTAAATCATCTTACTCTGTTAAGATGCAGACCCTTGTAGGATCCTAAATCATCAGACCCACATAGGATCCTAGTACGGTAGACCAACGTAGGATCCTAGTATACCATACCCAAGTAGGATACTAGAGGACTCCCATGTGAATTCCTAGAGTGGATCCAAGTGGGACCCTCGAACACATACCCATGTAGGATCCCAAATCACAGACCCACATAGAATCGCTTTATCATGTTATAGCCAGCTACAGGGCTCCCTCACTAGGCACGATTGATTCTGGGAGGGCCTGCTTCTCAAGCCACTAGTCGATAATCCAACCTCTACGAAGTACCACAAAGAATATCTTAATGTACCGCCACGTAAAAGGGGTCTCAACGCAATAGAAGGTGTGTCAATCGAATGCCCAGTCGGTAATTTATTAGCCTTTTAGTCCCAAGAGACCAGTTGGATTCGTGTTCGATCCAACCCAGTCGTACCCCAAAATTATTCAAAACTCATGTGGGGTATAACAAAAGTCCTGTCTCGATCCGTGGTTTTTGGTTCAGCAGATGGTTCATCAATCGGACGCTCTTAGATCAAGATATGGCCGAAAGAGAGAATACTGTCAAAATGGGTCGGGGTCAGGTCCGACCCGGTCGGTCCGACCTTGCCGACCAAGTCTGCTGGGTCTGACCCAGCCCATTGGTTCCATCCCGGCCCACCGGCATAGCCCATGGTGTGACAACCTGCTAGGTCCGCCGAATGGACATATGGCCAGCCTCCTCCACGTGGCATGGTCACGTGTCGTGCCTCCACAACCGACCGGTTTGGCTAGCTTCCATCCATTCACCGCCATGGAAAAAGGTCATGGCTCCAGCATGTCGGGCGATGTGTATGCATGCCGCCGTCCCCATCGCACGACCAGTGTAACGTCCTGGTTCCGGGTTCCACTCAATGGGCACCCCGAACCCGGTTCTCCACGTGACCTCAAAGAGCATTTCCCCAAACATCATTTTAATATCACATTTAATTACCTACACAATTCTAGGTATTTAAAATAGCCACGGCCTCAGCCACACGACACCCCAACATGGGTTCGTGGCACTAAAATCCACAAAACGCATTGTAGTAGGAAAAATAAACATCAAGCCACCTACCTTTAACACCAACGAGAAGTATACATGATCGTCGATCCCAGAAACGCCCAAATATGACGTAGATCTAAGGTAAAAGATAAACCGTTCAAACCCAAATAACTCCCATTAGGATAAGAATTGGCAAGAAGTATCCAAGGAGATGGAAGCCCTTACCCGTGTAGTTCCAACGAGATTATCTAAGGAAGAAATGGATTCCTTGTTCATGATCGACAGATCTCTGAAGCTCCGGCCTTCCTCTCCTGAGCTCTCCTCGCGTTCTAAGCTTTCTCTGCGAATAGTGGAGGATGCATCCCATTTTAAGGGAAAAAACAAAGTAAACGGCGTGTACTTCAAAGTACATGGAATGTACTTCCCATTTTTTAAACTTTTCCCTTGGCGGCTTCCCACCAGCGAGGCACTGTTCACCTATCGACATGACTACACGACGTGTCTTCATGAGAACACAGCGTGTGCTGCCCCACAGCTGGGCACCACCTTACAATTCGCCTGCCGAATGACTATACGGCATGTAAAGGACCACTACACGGCATGTAGTTGGTTCCTACACCCTTCATCGCTGACATGGCCACACACCCTATGTACTCATTCCACACGGCCAAAAGTACACAGTTTGTGGACAAAGTACAGGGTGTGTACTTTCCAAAACTTGGGATTTTCCCCTTTTTCCACATTTTCTCACTGACTAGCAGTGAGGGCCCAGGTCTGATAGTGGGGAAACTATGTCATCATTTGTCAAAGTTTAGCGCCGTGGAATATAATATAAACATACAACATAGTGGAAGCAGTAATAGTATATATAACATAAATGGATAACGGATGAAAAAAGAAAAGAAACCAACAGTCATATATATATGAATATGCCGCATGTCACTATTCTATAAAATAACCAGAACATGTTACACAAAAATACGGTAGAGGACATGTACAGGAAAGAAAAACAGAATAAAATAGCTAGTATCATCACAAGCCTCATCATGGTCCCATGCTCCCCTACACCATAATAGCAATCAAGTACCTTTATAAGGAACCTTGCCCTTATCTACACCTACAGAAACGTAATCTGTTTGGGCTGAAAAGCGTGACCCAAACAGGGTGTGAGAAATAAATCCCCAGTAGGCACCCACCAAAGGCAGGTGCCCAACTGTGTGAAAACATGCAATAACAGTGTTCAGTAATAATATGCAATAAAGTAAGCAGTATTGAAGGTAACTAACTTAACTAGTTATATTGCCAATTTGATATTCTTTTAATCTATTTCATATAACAAAACACCACAGTGAATTTCTAAGTAACCAGTCAGTGTCCACAGACACTCAACCCATACCCTCAGGTAATTAGGAACGTAACTCACAGGTACTTTCCCACAGGAAGAATAGATTTTTTCCTCAGGCATATGTAGTGTCTCCCTCAGGCAGAGAGTCTATTGCCCTCAGGCACAGAAGAAGTTTCCCTCAATCTATGATAACAGTTGCCCTCGGGCTAAGTAAAACAATGCCCTTGGGCTAAAGTAACCGGGCTAGGCCCAACATATCAAAATCAATTCAAATACAATTCATCTCAAGGAAAAAAGTAATGTAGAATATAAACAAGGCATAACCTCGGGTATCCTGGACAAACGGCTAAATAGAGGAATGCACCCCCGGGGTGGTCCTGGATCCAAGAAGCGATCCAAAACAGCATTTTTATATCACATTTAATTACCTACACAATTCTAAATATTTAAAATATCAACGGCCTCATCCACACAACCCCCCAACATGGGTTCGTGGCACTAAAATCCACAAAATGCACAACAGTTATGAAAAATAAACATCAAGCCACCTACCTTTAACACCAACGAGCGGTATACATGATCGTCGATCCCAGAAACGCCCAAATATGACGTATATCTGAGGTAAAAAATAAACCGTTCAAACCAAAGTAACTCACATTAGGAGAAAAATTGGTAAGAAGTATCCAAGGAGATGGAAGCCCTTACCCGTGCGGTTCCAACGAGATCGTCTGAGGTGGAAACAGATTCCCAGTTCATGATCGACGAATCTCCGAAGCTCCGACCTTCCTCTCCCAAGCTATCCTCCCGTTCTAAGAATTCCTTGTGAACAGGGGATGCTACTGCCCATTTTAACCGAAAAAACAAAGTACACGGAATGTACTTCCAATTACACGGCGTGTACTTCCCATTTTTTAAACTGTTCCCCTGGCGGCTTCCCGCCATCGAGGCACTGTTCACCTTCCGACATGACTACATGGCGTGTCTTCATGAGCACACGACGTGTGCTACCCCACATCTGGCCACCGCCTTACAATTTGCCTACCGACTGACTACACGGCATGTAAAGGACCACTACATGGCGTGTAGTTGGTTCCTACACCCTTCATCACCGACACAGCCACAGGCCCTGTGTACTCATTCCATAGGGCCAAAAGTACATGTCGTGTACTTTCCAAAACTTGATATTTTTCCCCTTTTCCATATTTTCTCAAAAACACTTAAGGAAAAAAGAAAAGAAGAAGATCGTACATTAAAACTAAGAACCGGGTTCTTATAGCATGCCAAACTGCCGGCCCCCATCCTTACTCTTCCGTGGTCGACGGGCCGCAGCCCTTATCCAGTGGCATAGTCGTGATGCCGCAGCCATCATCGCGGTCAGCCATGGTGTCAGCCGCCACACCCGAGTCCCATCAGTGCCAATCTTCGGCACCAGTTGTCATCCTCCTCCATCATGGGTAATGAAATAAAAACCACAAAGGTTGTGTAGAGGTCGGTCCATGTTAGTTTGGCTCGCACCCTACATGTTAGAGGGGTGACAAATAGCTCATGGGGAGAGATTCAACGTAAAAAAACAATTAATGAAGATAAATCCATATCACACCCCTACCTTGAAGGTTTTTTGGCATCAGTGAGGAGGGAATGATGGGCATCGGTTCGTTTCCATTGAACACATCCCTCGTGGAGTGGGCGTTCTTTGTTGGAGAGTAATTTCTTCGTTGAAGAGTGCGTTATTCGTTGGAGATGGCTCGTTCATTGTTGGACAAATAGTTTCTCCAATTTTTCCCCTTTACCAACTTGTTTCCAACAATTTTCCCCAACCCAAATAAAAAAATATTCAACTTATTAAATTAAAATTGACCATTAATTATGATGATGTTGACGTAATAAAAATAATTACATTGGCAAAATTCAATGGGAGGCTTCTTAGAGAATTCCCACACTAAAGAGGGTTTCAGGTGGCCGCCATCACAAGAATAAAAAAGGGAGGGTTTTCTAGTTTGGGTGGCCCCTACCCCAATAACTCAAAAAGAGAGGTTTCAAAAGAAAAATAAATATTAAAATAATTTTATTTTAATTTTTCCAAGAAAAGGTGGAAAACTATCTTCCACCCTCGACCTACTGTGGTCGAGGTGATGGTCTCCTTAAGAGATTATTGATGCTGCGAGTTCAAAGGTTCCCTCATATTTCCATTATGAGCACTGATTCAAAAGTTACAAAAACCCACTCACACGTTTACCAAAAATACCAAAAAAAATTATATTTTTATTTCGGGCACACTGGGACTCGGAATAATATGCCGTCAATTTTCAGGGGCTTGTAAAATTTCTGGATAATTAAAAAAATTACATGGAAATTTTTGGGACTTTACAACAACATTCCGAAGAAAACATTGTGTATTATAATAAGAATGTCTCAAGGAACTAAAATTTGAAGTAAGAAAACCTTAAAACTTTTGAAATTTGGGAGCTAAATGTCCATAATAGATAGGGGAAAATTAATATGTAATATCAGTAAATATATGAGAACAAGGATAAAAAATATTAAAGCGTAAATAGATACACCATTCTGAATAAAACATGGCTTATAATATGAAATATTTATTAGGTGATGTAAATTGAGACAATATACCCTTACCATGTTCGGGATTCATTTTGATCATGTAATTAACATCCTATATAATAAAGTTATTTTTATTATATAACTTCATAAAAACCTAATACACATATATTTATTTTAATATATTCCATTTATTGGAATATGTTATTTATTTATTATATTTGTTTTTACTTATGATTCTATAAAAATTGAATCAATGTCAGCTTAATTCATTGATTTTAGTGATCGAAGATGAAATTTTAATAATAGGGTAAATAATTAAAATAACTATTTTAGAATAAAAATTAATTTATTTATTAGTAAATTATAATAAAATTTTTACTTAAGTATATATATTCATCCATTATATTGTTTTAAGGCATTGTTCAAGTACGTTCTTAAACCAACAATAACAGGAACATGTTATGTCTTGATGGGTGAGTATAGTTAAAGAACTATATAATATAACTATAATATAATAATAAAGATAAAATTTTTATTTTTTATTTTATATTAATAATTTAAGTGGTTTGTATAAATAAATTATATAAATATTTAAATTGAAAGAAGATACATTATGAAGTTGGTAGTCTACAAAACACATAGTTAACATTCTTTTGTTAACCTAGTGGATGGAACAGATTAAATAATGCTTTAGTTTTATAATATAATAACTCAAGAGTATAATAATTATAAATATTTCATTACATAAATAATTTTAGGATATTTTTTGTAGATAAATATTAAGGGGTATAGTGAGGAGTTAGTATTACTCACTTTGGTATGTTGAACTTTCTCTTGAAACTCTCCATAGAAATAAAGAGGTTAAGCTAATTTATAGTAGCCAATGGATTACTAAATTGATAGAGGATTATATGAGTATATAAATTTCATATTTTGAAAAATTAATTTTATGTAATAGGTGTGGAATGAAGGGGTGGAACTGTATCCTTTTATAAGTGAAGAAAATGGCCCTTTTGTGAATTCCCTTTAATTTTCAATTATATAGTTATAGTATTCCTCGGTAAATGGCTCAAAAAGTGAAAACTATTTCCTTTTTTATGTAAATAAATCATTAAAATTAAATTTTCAAACATTTTTTACCATTTCTCATCCCATTTAACAATTGATTATTATATTTTACCTTTTTGGTTTTTACGTAAGTAACTTGTTTTTAGCCTAGTAGTTGATATTTTATTAAAAATATTAGGTAAGCCGTATAAGAAACATTTTATGTTATAAATATAAAAATATCATCCAAATATGATAATTCCATTTATATATAATATATAATAAACTTTTAAATTAAAACATTTAATATATATATAAACTATTTTCTAAAGAAATGTTTTTTTAATATTATGAATTTTTAATCATATTTTGTATTTATTTAAAATTAAATAAATGATAATTTATTTATATATATATTTAAAAATTATAATAATTTCACAATTGAGAAGATTTTAATTTAATTTATTAGAAAAAAAAATTACACAATATTTATAAAATAATTCTTTGAAAATAACAGTTTTTCCATTTTCAAGGTCATTAAAAATAATTTTAGTAATAATACTATTATGCCCAAAAATGAAATTCAAATTATTCAAAAAAATTAACATGTTGATATATGTATTAAATATGTTTTTTATTTAATTTATACCATTTAAGGAATCTAATTTTGTAATATGTGCTAATAAATCAATTTATAGTGTAAACTATTACTTATGTTTTCAAAATTATATACATGGGTTTTAAAAATACAAAATAGAAATTCTAAATGATTAATATTAATTTAAATATAAATATTTTATAGTAAAATATTTTGAAAAATTTTAATTAATATTTTATTATGTTAGTGTCATAAAATTGATAGTGCTAGAAAAAATTTTATTTTTCAATATTCACCTAAAAAAAACTATTTAAAAAAAACTATAAAATGTTATCAAAATATAATATTTAAATATAAAAAATAAATCTATTTTTATTTTATTAAATTAATATTATGTGTGTTTAGAAAAAAAAATCAAAAAAAATATTTAAATATAAAGAAAACGTTTTTCATAGGAAAATAACATTTCAAAAAATATTAACTATTTTTTATTTTTTTACATGAGTTATTGAAAAAATTGTTGTTAATATTTTATTCATATGAGAAATATATTTTATACATAACATAATCATTCTCTTCAAATAATAAATTTATGAAGGTTTCATTTTAGGTCATAAATAAAAAAAATTGTTACTTAGCTACAATAATTGAATTTTTTCAATTTCATGATTTTAATAATGATCATTATTATAATTTTTTATTATATTTACTAATTATTTTGCCTATATTTTTACCTCCAAAATATTTGGATACATTTTTACTAGTATATATTGTTTCTTTTTCCATAGTTTTTTAGTGTTTTGTGTGAAGAAAGTTCTAAAACACATTAGGTTTTTAAAGAAAAAATATATTTTTAGATCATTGGGTACCAAATTTACCCCTAATTAAATAAATTATGTACTCATAAATTTAATTATTACTTTCTAGTAAAATTATTAAAGTGTATTTAAAATATATATATATATATATATATAACTCAATATATATTATCTAATAAGGCATCCACCTTAATATATTTTGTGTGACAAGGGAAACCAATTTAATCCATCATGTTAATTGTACTCTTAGTTTTTATATTTTTCTCATTTTCCATACATAAAACATATTATAGTTCACTAAAAAAATTCCTTTGAGTTTATTCCCACATTTTTGACATGAAAGAGATTTAATCTAAAACATTTCATCATCTTCGTCACCTAAACTTCTATGAGACTTCATCCCTGTTTTCCTTAGTTGTTCGGTATTTTAACTATATTTACATTGTTAATCATAATTTTTGATATCCTAATTTAAATAGTCACATGTTCTTGAACTCCATCATCAATCCCATTAGGTCCCTTGTTTACAAATCTATGTATTGTACATGAAATCCAGTGTAAGATTATTTCCTTTGAACTTCATCTGTTACTAAAACCAAAAGAATTGAATGTGAGAGATGAACCAATAAAAGTTATTATAGGAAAATAAGTTCAATATTAGAATTTAAAATTCCAAGGAACTATATTTCAGATCAACCTAAATCACTGTCGATTTAATCTAGTTTTCTTTCGTTTAGGTTCCAAAATACTTAATAACCTAATTATATAATATAATAAATCCTTTGAACTAGAACGTAGATATAATGGAATTTATATATGAATATCTACTAGGTTTTTCAAGATAATTGTGTAGTTAGGAATATTTTTCAGACACTAGGCAATCATCAAGATAATTCCCAATCCACACGATTCATTATTACTACCCATAGGTATACATGTTTCAAATTAAAAATTTATAAATAGTATTTCAACAAATATGTAATTTCTTGAAGAACCACACATTCTATTTTTCACAAAAATGTATGGATGTAATATTGTACATAGAATTATCATATAGACGTATCCTTATAATTTTTTCTAAAGTTATATTATCCTAATCGTAAAATAACATGTTCATTATTACCTTAACATGAAAACATATAATATCTGAAAGGGTTACTTATAGCTTGGAAATTTTGGTCGAAAAAAATTTTTCAAACCATAAATTATCAATAATAAATATAATAATATCAAAATTTGTCTAAAATCTTCACTGATACCAATTGTAATGCTTTAGACCCACACTCCCATATCTAATGAATATAACACATATTTCACATAATATCTTTGATTACAAAAATTGTTTCTCAGAAATAAATATCCACATTAGAATGACTTAATTATAATATTTCATTACAAAAATTCCCAATGCCTTTTATGTTTATAGCATGACTCAATTTTGAATATAATAATATAATAAATACCACTTTCTATCAACCATAAAATATTTTCTACACTAAAAACTAATCAATCCATAAAATGAATTCATTATACCCCCCAAAAATTCTATACACATGATATATGTTTATACATATCATAAATAATACATTTATTTATAACCTAATAAAATGGACTCATAGGAAGAGGTGATCTCAAATTATTAGAATATGAAGCAATACAACTAAGTAAATCATGGAAAAAACATGGCATAAATATTACGGAATGATTAAGTATTCAACATAATTCCATAATAAACTAAATATGAGAACATAATATATGCATGTATAGATTATAATATAAATAGATAACATATTATAATATAATAGAATTCAGGGTGATAGAATTCATAATATATTACAAATTGATCTTTACATCAATGTCTCATCCAATAAATCATTTTTTCTATTAATGTCATAGTCAAAATATCATTATTATTATCAAGAATATATACAAAACATAATGCTAAATAGGGAGGTTATACAATAAATATAACATCCTATTTTCAAATTTCAAGTAATTCTTTACCAGTGTTTCAATCATCCTTTGTTTGGGTCATGTTTTGGGTTATTTACATAGTTTTTCAAAGAATTTTTAAAATTTTTAGGCTATGTATGGCTGTAATTGTTTTATGGAAAACAAAAAAGGTAAACCCAACAAACTGTGTCCCCTTACGGTATCTCTAGTTGGTGGTTCATGGTTAGTGAAAATCATGTGGCCTACCCTCCTATACCATATATGTTTTTATATTGCAGGATTGTGTTGGTTGTGCGCATTTATTTTAACAATGAGTCCAAAAATTGATTCCTTTCCAATAGACTAGTGGGGATACAAGGATTGGTGAATGGTTTGTAATAACCATGAAGCCTAACTTAGTAAACAATTTGAACATGTTTTTAACCCCAATAAAATGTTAATTGAAATTCTAGGACCCATATTTTTAAACCTGAACAACTCACATTCAATCCTAACTCGATCCTTCATCTTTTATTGATCAAAAGATATTATTTTTTCTTATATAACCCCTTTAATCGTAGATAAAAGTGTCATTGGATATGTTTTATCTCCCTCTAGTGAGTGAAACTTATCTTTTTTGGAATCCTTCTTTAACATTATCTCACCATCATAGAGAGTGGTAGATATGAATGTTATTGGTGGATCTAAACATTAATTTTATCCATTTTTATTCTATTGTTCCCTCATTTATCTTAACTAACTTCAATTATCTATTGGAAGTTCTCATTTTTGGTGATTGAACATTTGATCATGAGACATAAAAGAAGGTGGTTCCACAAGTATTTTCACTAAATTTAATCCCATGGATTATTTTTTAATTTATTATTTTTCATTTATTTTCAATTATTTTATAAACCATAAATTTTTATGTTTTTATGATTCATTTCAAAGGTATTAGATTTCTGAAATAAAACTGATTTCCAATTGTTTTAAAAATATGTTTTCATTATGAGAGAACATGGCTAGAAATGATTTAATATTGATTCTTAAAAAATTATGGATTTAAATGCCTGATTATTTTGAAAGACATGGTCTAGATGAAAAACTCTATTGTGGTTTTGAAATTGGACTAGAATGATGAAAAACAATTGGTCAATAGATCTACGAAATAAAATGAATGATTTATTTATTGAAATGATATCTTGTCCGAGTTAGTTAGTCAGTAATTAAGTAAAGAACACTATGACTCTAACTCCTTAAAAGTGATTGATGAAGGGAACTCTTAATAAACCATTTTTGATATGATTTTCTCATATGGGTTGTGGATTGATCTTATATCGGTGACTTGAGTCATGGGGATGTTTACACAAATTTGAGCCATGTTGATTAAATGAGTATTTTGAAGATCGTATTTCCATGTACTAACTATCATTGGGTAATATTACCATGGTGGGTTTTATATGATTATTAAATTAATGTTTATATGGAAATACTTTTTTCCATTCCTTTTTGGTATATGGAAATCATTAATTTAACCCTCGTTTGATATATCATCAATCAACTTGATTTGAATGATTTTTTTACTATAATGTGAAACTGAATTTTCATGCCTTACCTTTATTTAAATTGGAGAAAAATGGTTTAATATATAAGTAATAACTGATCGAATAATTTTAGAAATTCCACTGGAATGTTTTTACTCGCACATTACCGTTTTCATAGAGATATTTTGGATTATGTTATCTCATTTATAAGAAAAGGTAATTGTTCACTTAGAGTTTCGGGGTGGGCTTGATTAATTGGACCCTAGACTTATGTTGGTGACTGGTGGAACTTTGATACCCCTAATATATAGGGATATTCAGATTTTTTCTTAATGGATGTTTTGCTGTTTTATTTTGGATGGGGAATTATTGGGATTTATGTCTATCTACTTGTGGTACATTAATATTTGATGGGATTTTGTAATACTGAACATGTATTCTTTTCACTCCTATTTTTTCATATTTTTCATTTTTAATTTTCAAAAAATCATTCACTTTGTACTTTTTTCAGAAGTGAGGTTCCAATCAGCAAGCATTGGGGATTGAGAACGCCCTTCGATCCATGTCTGAGACGACTCAGGTACAGATGTACTAGGATTTTCAGGTTGATTCGTGGTACTAAATACCCCAAAAAGTTTGTCTCATGATACATACTAATTCATCAAGGTGGTATATATGCTGAACCTCATATGTTACTTGTTTAAGTAAAATTTATTCATTATATGAGAGCGTTACTAAACAATATATAATCATCTTGCTCAATAATCATCCTTTTTAGAATAAAAACAACTATAATCCAAATACTTTCACTATTTTCAAAAAATTGATATTGTAATCAAAAATCATCCATAGAAAGAAGGAGGATTGTTAAATAACACATAGTTATCTTTCTTGACTAATCTATTAACATTTTTATTGGAAATCATTTATGAGTTTTTAATTGTTCCCCAATCAATAAATGGAATAGTATTATCTATAAGAATCCCTCGAGATAAAATCATATGGATTAATTTTATATGGTTATGTAAAAAAATTTCTTTTCAATTGATGTATGGATTCTAGGTGAACTCCCTAAATAAAATTAATAAAAAATGAAATAATATTAAAAAAAATCATTAGAAAAAATGTTATTCCTATTAATAGTGGGTGGGTAGGTAAGAAAATGGATGTGGTGGATCATAACTTTGATAAAAAATAACATTATATAATCTGTCTATAGAAATAATGTGGATGGGTGAAAAAGAACTTATTCCTAGTGAAACAAATGAACTATGACACATGTTAACATAGATAAATAGCAACAATAAAAATGAATTATTCAACTGGTATCACATAATAAGTGATCAAGAATATAATTATGTGATTCGTAAGGTTAATCCCCCACATTACAAATATATATTTATTTATTTACGTATTAGAGAATAAATCATGTAATAAGAATCAATTGATTATAAATGCTTTGGGATATTTAATGAACAATATAGGTGAGAACCTAAAATATATTTTAGAAAATATTTTTAAAATTTATATAAAATACAAACAAACATTTCACATTTAAAAGTAAAATTTGAATAGTTGTTGTGAATAATTTTTACAAAGAATAATTTTAACAAGAATATCTAAAAATGGAGACTTTAAAATAACAATAAATTTTTTATATAAAATGTGGAGTGAATGATAAAATAATTGGAAATGAAAGTAACCATTTTAATAATTTGAAAATAACTTAAATGAAAACTCACATAGTATAACATTACCTTAAATTATCTGAGCATGAGATGGTTACCCAACTCAAACACCATAAATTTATTATAAGAAGAAGTAGCAACATTTGGAGGAAATGAGGTGCATTGAATTTGAACCGATTGGGAATTTGGTGATTACAAAATGTTGCAAAAAATAAAACCCAACTCATAAACCAAGAGAGTGATAGTATCTCCTCATATCCAAGACTCACCATCACAGAGGCAACACAATATGATCTCCTCGTACACCTCTCTTCCATTGTGGTTGTGTTCAGTATTATTAAAAATTTCTCAATGGGAATCCATTATCCATCTTTCTATTATCCATTCCTTGAATATTTATAGAGAATGAGTAGGACATAGATTTACATAGTTATAAGTATCCCATTTATATTATATAGATGATCTCAAATGATGGAAATAGAAACTCTAGTGAAAAATACTCAAAACATCCAAGAAATAGTCTATTATCCACACATGCAGCACTTGATCCTTCTACTTCAAGAACACTAAATTTATTATTGAATGAATTTTCACTCTTAATGTATAAATTATAAGCCCCCCCCCCCCCCCCCCCGTAATTTATCTGTGATATTAAATCAATGCCATCAATAAAAACCACTTGGAAATGATTGCAGTTAAAACAGTGGAACAACTCTCTATAAATATCATAAACAACATTAGAATGATAGAAAACCTGACATATTACACTATCCCCTCTATTCATTAAGATAATACACGTGAAACCCACAAAATTTGAATCATCATGTGTATAACCATCATCACCATCAATTCCCATCTATAATACCCTACTTCAGAATAGAAGGAAGAACTATTTTCTATCTATTATGGTTTGTTCAGCATCTACCAAAATTAACTCAAAGGAAAACATTCCTCCAAAATTAATTAATATACAGACATAGTCTCTGGTTGAAAAAATAAAGAATGAGATATAAAAAACAACAAGAAAGAAAATAAACTATACTAATTAAGTTTGATATTGAACATAATTGATTGTTCATCCCCATTAAACACCTTACTTAGGAACATGGCCTCTTCCTTGAACTACGAGATTGAAAACATAGAAGAGGCCAAAAAGAATATACTACCATAATGAGAACACTGTAAACCACCACATCATATTGAATCACTATTTTTAATTCATTAATATCCCTAATAGTAAGATAAATTCCCAAAAATCATCAGCAAAAAATCACTCATCATTCAAAAGGAAGAAAGAAATAGAATGGAAATAACATCTCAATAAAAGAAATAAAAATCAAATATATGGATCCAATTCCCTATAAAAACCAATACCATAAATACTATTAACTTGGAAGGTGTAAAAAATACAAATTAGGGTTTGTCAAGTTCAAATTATACCATATCAGAAAATTTCTCTCTGATTGTTAGATATTATTCTAAAGTTATCTTCTTATTAAGATACCATCCAATGGGATGTGATTATTTTTCCTTGATCTATTGGTAAAATTCCTCCATATAACCATCCTTAATAACATGGGTGAAATTATTGATCACAATGGAACCCTATGACTCCTCTTCATCCGAGGATGAGGAGAAATCATCCTCATCCAATGATAATGAAGGATTAATTAATAATCCAAGCTAATGATGGATAAAAACAATTTCCAATTTATTCCCCAATGATTTGGTGCGGATAATTCTATCCAACGTAGAGTAATTGATGTGTTTATATGTCTTTTTGGATGGTGTAGAAATAAAACAATCTAGGTCAAAAATTATATTATTACCTTTTTAGTACTCGATTGAAGGTATTCATCCTCAATTTGGAATACATTATGAAGTGATTCTCTGTTGGATTCACTAAATTCATATTGTTTCTCGTGTTATTCATCCACAATAGAAGGTGTATCTTCTGAGATAAAAAAATGTTGGCTGAGCATTGTTAACATCATCCAAAATTCAATAGAAAGCATCAATAATACGGCTCAAAGGCAAGGAAAATTTCAAATGACAATCCACATCTCTATTGAGTGTGATCATTATTAAATCCTGTGTAACATGAAAATCTAGGTTTGGTTAGACATTATCCATCAGCATAATCTTCTGGAGAGGTTGGGCATCAATAGATCAATTAAGGGTCAGAGGTTCCCTGGATTGTTTTCAACATTAACCATAAATTATTTAATAATTAGTTGATGATTACCTTTTTTCACCCATTAAGACTTGTTATAGGTGATAAGATTTATAATAGTTGTTCATGACTACAATATTTTGAGCAATGACCAATCTTCTGATAGTTTTTAGAATAGGATTGTTGATTTTAATAATTTTTCTTTTTATAAAATCCAAAATCAACCTTTTGAATAAAAACATCAGTTGGAAGAGGTTGAAAGATTCATATTTCTATGAAAACCCACAGTACTAAGTGTCTTCAAATATTTATGGTATTTTATTCCATTTTAATCTCATTTTAAAATTAATAAGTCAATTAGAAAAAAGGGATTCTCATTTGAATAAGTGAAGCGGATGTCCAAAAAAATTTAACCAAATCAGAATAATGGGTGGCTTGAAGTTAATACCAAAATATAGGGTCCATTTAATAAATATAATAAGGAACCACCCCCCAAACACCCATGAATTCCTTATCTAGAAATGATAGATGTCATATTCAGAAGAAAAATGAAAAACAATATTTAAGGAGTTCAACAAGATAATGTGAAAACAGATGAACCCAATATCATCAAGTGTCATTCATATGTATTTTAGTGATGGCCTATGATAGAAAAAAATTTCAATAAGCATGGATAGTTGATACAAAGAGAGGAGGAGAATCTTATTTAGAGAGAATTGTATTTTTGAGTGACCGCGATGTTGAAATGTTTTCTGTATAATGAACGAATTAGAGTTTGGGTCGTTGTGTGGCTTGTTCAACTTGAAAACACGTCTGGTAAAAAACATCTGAAAGAGATCGAGCATCAGTGTTAGGGTTTCTTAAGTGGTCACATAAAGGTACTCTCTCTATTTCTTGTGTTTACATATACACATTGTATTATGTAATCAAAGTTTCAGTTGAAACATTATAACCTTATAAATGAAAATTGAGTTTCCAAGAAACCATAAAATTGCGCTAACAATTCAATAAATAGTTATTAAAATTAAGGAATTTATTTTTTATTAGTATAACCAATGCTACAAATAATGTGTGATAATATTTAATTTATTATCAATAAATACACCAGGCAAGGTAGAAATGGATAGAAAAATGCATTATGCCTCAATGAATTATAATTTATACCAAGAAGTACCTTACAATCATATAACCTTTCGAATCAAAACCTTTTGAGGGATATGATTTCTAATAAGACATTAAATTATATTAATAATGATATGATCATGATATAAAGTATATATGTATAAGTAGATACACTATTCTATTGAAAACATGATGTATAATAAGATGTATGTTTGATGGAATTCAAAATTGAGACAAGAAATTCTTATAGATATGGAATTGTTTGACTAAAAACTCTATAATATAACTAGAATATAATTTAAAAATTTATATCATTAAATATAATAGAATCATGAAAAAAAATTAATGTTTCATTGGATACACCATTCCAAATAAAACATAGTGTATAATAAGAAATATGTCTCAAGGGGTGAAAATTAAAACACGTGTTAACTTGTTGCTGATTTGTTCTACACATGTGCATAACTTCTTGAATAATAAAAGTATGTTTATTATATACCTTAATAATAACATTATTAATATATATTTAATTTAATTTAATCCATTTAATATAATCTTCTATAAATGTTTTATATAGTTTTTTATGTTTGTGTCTAAATTTAATCGGTGTCAGAAAATTTTGGTGTTTTTAGTGATGCAAAATAATATTTTAATAATAAGTTGAAATATTAATATAATAATTTAAAAACATAAAATATGGCATTATTTTATTTTTCACATATATTAAAAATAGTGTTTATGTTTCCATATTCATCCCGGAATAGGTTTTATAGAATCTTTCAAGTATGTGTTTAGACCAATACAAACAAAAACACGTTGTATCTTGATGGGTGAGTATGGTTAAGGATATGTATAATAACATTATAAATATAATAAAAATGAAATTTTTTATATATTTTATGTTTTTTAATCTAATTTTACATTTTTGGGTAAATTAATATAATCAAGATGAGAAAACAATTATGTTGTGGAAGCGGTAACCCCCAAAACGTATTACTAACATTTGATTATTTTTATATATTGATGGAAACTAATAAATATTGATTGACCCAATAATAAAATAAAAATTGTGGATAATAATTATTTTTAATTAATTATATAACTATAGTTAATATTTTTTTGAAATTGAATGATTAAAAATAAATATTAAGTAGAAGGTAATATTCAATTTGGTACATTGATCTTTATCTTGAATGTATCCTTGAAAATGAGGGTCTTAATATATCTTATGGTGGTCATAGGATTATGATATAAATATATGATTATATTAGGATATATATTTATTAGTTTCAATTTTATATTCTATGTAATACGTGTGGCATGAAGTTCTAGAATTGTCCCTCTTTAAAAGTGAAGAAAATGTAACTTTTGTGAATACCTTTTAATTTTCAATGATATTGTTTCATAATTCTTTGGTAAATTGCAAACAAATTGACGAATAATTGATTTAAGGTTGATATAATGTATATAAATCATTAAAAAAATATTTTTTACACATAATTTGATATATTTCAACCCATTAATCAAATTATTTTTACATTTTACCATTTTGTTTTTAACCATCATAAGGAATTTTTAACCTAGTAGTTCATATTTTTTCAAAAATATAAAGTAATAATTATAAAAATATTTTTATGTTATAAAAATATATTCATCCATAAAATATATAAATTAAATTTATATATAATTGATTATTAAAATTATATTAACTCATTTAACATATAGAAAACCTGTTTTGTATAAAAAAGATTTTTTCCATTAACGGTTATTAATTTTATTTAGTATTTATTACCAA
This sequence comes from Viscum album, assembly GCA_963277665.1. Classification (NCBI taxonomy): domain Eukaryota; kingdom Viridiplantae; phylum Streptophyta; class Magnoliopsida; order Santalales; family Viscaceae; genus Viscum; species Viscum album. The sequence continues at coordinate 1,214,593,760 of OY728130.1, forward strand.
TTTAATGAAGGGTAATATATTTAAATATAGGTTTAAAATTTACTTCCAATACATATTTTTAGAAAATATTGATTTTTTTATTGGAAAAATTAAAAAATATTAATAAAAAAGTCATTGAAAATTAAAGATTTACCATTATCGTTGTCATTAACATTAATCTTATTAATCATAATTTTTGACCAAAATGTTTTTAGCCTTATTAAATAATCTGATCTTGCATATATATAATATGAAATAATTTTTTAGAATAATTTTCTACAAGTTATCAAAATTAATTTTTTAAAATAAGTGAATAAATGAGTTTATAAGGTGAAATGTTACTTATATTTCCAAAACAATCAACATGGGTTTTTAATATAAAACTTTTTAATATTAAATTATTAATGTTAGTATATATATATATATATTAGAAATATATTCAAAAACATTTAACTTATTAATGTATTATGAAAATTTCATAAAACTGATGGATTTAATAATACCAGTATTTTTCATTATTCAACTAAAAACATATATTTCCAAAAAAACTACCAAAAATTAACCAAAATAAAACTTTGAAATTATGAATTTAAAAATATAGTTTATTATATTAAATTTAAATTATAATATTTTACAACTTTACATTTTACTAAAAAAATTATACAATGAAAACTATTTTCATTGGAAAATAACTTTTTTAAAAATTTATCCTTTGTTATTTCCTATAAATTTCTAATAAAATTGGTGTGAATATAATATTTATATCAAAAATATATTTTATCTGTACTATAGTTAGATTCTTAAAATAAAAGATATAAATAGAAATTTTTTAAAATGGTTACATTTTTTGGCATAAATCTGCCTTATTATTTACTTTGCTTCACTAATTGAATTTTATAAATGAATTAGTATTAATAATGACATTACGTTTAATTTATATATATATATATATATTAATTTATTTACCACTATTTTTACCCTAAAATTTTATACCTACATTTTAATTGTTATATATTGTTTAGTATTTTTTTGTGGTTTGGTGTTCCATGTGAATCAAGCTATCGAAAAAAACTATAATTTATGATGTAAAGGTGTTACATAATCACCCCCCCCCCAAATAAATTATTTCCTTTAAATTTTAATTATCAGTCTCTAATAAACATTTTCAAAGTTATCCAAAATATATATATAATTCAAGATATATTATTAAATGAGGTGTACACCTTAATATCTTAATAGTATGTAGGAAACACATTTTTTCAATTCAGTTAACCAAACTATTATTTAACTATTAATTCCATTTAAACACATAAAACATATTCTAATTCCCTCAATACATTTTTATAGGTTCTACTTCTCACCTTTTTAACATGTAGTAGATTGAATCTTCATTATTTTATCAAATTCATCACTTGATCTTCCATGAGATTTCATCATTCTCTTATTTTGTTTGTTTGGGATTTAAAATATGTTTACATTTTTAATAATAATTTATGATTGATCACTTTTTATAATAAAAATTATTCTTCTACTAACCTTGACCTCATTATCTCATATCTGATGGTTTATTGAATATTGACTAGAAATAGGCAATCGTATCCCAAAGGACTTAATAGTTTAGTACCCTTTATAAACTGGATACATACATGAAAATCACATTAGTTTTTATAAAATATAATACTAAAATAATTTTATTTTATATTTCTATTATTCCCTTTATTGTATCCCTAAATATCAATCACAAAAAACATCCTTATATCAAGTGGAAAACAAAACATAATAATGGGGTGAGATCTGATGTCCAGTAAGCGTATGTATACAATGATCGATACGAAAAAATAAAGAATATTTAATATTTCATGGTCAATAATAGAAAAAATTTTCATTTAACCAATATATTGAGTATAATATAGAAGGAATAAATAATGGTCAAATAATTTCATTTAAATAATCACATGATCTTGAATCATAAGAAAATTTAATATAACTAATCGAATTATCACATGGAATATCAATGACAAAATTCATAATAATAGAATGCATAAATCTATAATACCAAAATATACCTTAAAATTATTCATTCTAATACTTATTGTCATCATGGAATTGATACATGCCATCTAACATAAATGTGTAACGCCTTGGCCCAATTCCCAAGCAATTTTTTCTCATGAGACATATTGATGCATCGAGGTGATATGTAATCAGGGTCCCCACCAATCACTTTATTATTCAAACACATTTGTCATATAAAATGGTTCAAACAATATCAACAAAATATTATTATTGAAAAACTAACATAAAAAATGTTAAAACTTAAGTGAGAAATAATCATATATTATTAAAAACATTTTCATATTATTTTAAGTAAAAAAGTGTGGTAAAATGGTACTATTATTTGAGAAAGTTCATCAATAACAAGATTATATAAAAATATTATGATTTTCAAATATAGATATAAAAAAAATTCTCCCAAGGGAGTCTTAAACAAAAATATTCCTGAATAATGATGAGATTTTGAAATAAACCCATACCACTTTTGTAACTTTTCATTAATAATCCACATGAATTAAATACCATAAATTTATTTTTTAAATAAACATAATAGAAATAAATTCATTATATAAAATATAAAAGGAGTTAATATATAACACACACAAATAAATATATTTTGATTATGGCGTGTGTCTTACAGAAGTAAAAGTGAGACAAGAAACCCTTGCCCCAGGTTAGACAACATTAATATGTGTCTGAACTTCATGTATAAAAAATACTGGTTTATTATACATATATTCAAGTAAAATAATACAATATCTCAAACCATATGTTATATACTTATAGTATTTTATTACCCATTTACTAAAAAAGATTTGTAAAAATCATTTTTTTTCTCTGATAATTACTTCATTTTACATGTCTGTTTTTCTTCATTAATTTTGATAATTTTAATTTTATAATGAATACATAATATCAAAATTGTTAAATATATATATATATATATATATATATTTACATTAATCTATAAATATTTGAGATAGAAAATGGAATACATTGTTCATGGAGACAGTAGGTTGTATCTATGCATGAACAATGATATCCTTTTTCAAGAAGGATATAACAAAAAAATACTAATGCACATTCAAATAATAATATTTATATTTTATATATAAATTATATTAATAAATTATATCTTTATTAATATCATTGTAAAAAATTAAAATAAAAAACATTTCGCATCACTGTGTGGAGGCAGTAGTCCCCATGTGCACACAAGCGATGTTATTTTTTTAATGGAATATATGGTATAAAGTTAGATGTGATATTATATTTAAATAAAAATATCAATTATATAAATATCACATATAATTTTTAAATTTATACTTACTTCATTCCATGTAATTCTTATGAGAAAAATAAATCACATCGCTTCACGAGGCAGTAGTCCATCGTACAGATGGTCGACGTTATCATATCTTTCATAAATTCGATAGAAATAACTTATATGTGATATTATAATTAAATAATTATAAAAATTTCATTGATATGAAATAAATGTATTTAATTCAACACTCTATCCAACCTTGATGAATGGTGTGGCAAAAAACCTTGTTTGTTTCCAAGGTCGTAGTCCATTTTACTCATGATCGACGTTTTCATTTCTTATTTGGAGGAATTAGAGATGGATATCAGTTCATTAATTAACCATATAACATATCAGTAGAATTAATATATTGGTTTTATTGTTTTTTTTCAATGTTCAAGAATATTATAAAGAGTTATAAGAAGAATTAAAGTAAAACATCAATGTAAAAAACATTACCTCTTCTTCGGGAAACCACTTTAGGTTTAAACTAAAGGTTTACCAGATTGTATTTTCAATATATAAAATAACTATAGTATGTGGTGAGGGATGTAAGAAATATATTTTTCCAAGTATTTTCCAAACCAAATTTATTTGGAAGTGTGATGAGGGGATGAGAGTTGGTGGCCTTTTATAAGTAGGGAAGAAGACACACTTGGTATTTTTGAAAACAAACAATTACACACATGTTAAATCATGTAATAAGAAAAAAATGGATAGTTTTCAATAAATATAGATTATTGGGTTTTAATATGGTTATAAAATCGGTTTTGTAATAGTTTTTAGGTTATTTGAACAGTAATATTTTTAGTTAAACTCCCTGTAAACCCATTTTTCCCTTAATCACGGTAATTAATTAGTATCATTTTTACTAGTAATAACAGTAAAAAATTTAATTGAACTTATTTGATAATATAAATTATTATTATTCCAAATTTGGAAAAAAAATCATATTAAATATTTATTATTGGTATAATCAAATTCAAAATTATACCCACAGACACGATGAAAAATTAGGCCTCCAAATAGGAAATTTAGTTAAGTATAAAGTGTATTGACATCAAAATTTGAAATAAAATTATTCAAATGAAAAAAATTAGCTAAATTTTAATATAATTGGACTTATTTTAGTTAAAAACAAATATTTATATAATTTATAATTATATATAATTTAATTGAAAAGCTATTTTCAATTAAAATTCGTTATTTTTAATTATTCATGAATAAAGTAATCATTTCAAAAAAAATTAAAAAATCACCCAAAGTTAATTTATTAATTTAGATTTTAAAAATGAATTTATTTTTTCTTATAAATTCTCTAAAATTGTTAAAATATAATTTTAAATTATTTGGTAAAAGTGTGACATATATTCCATTCAGACAATTATTGTTTTCCAGAAATACAATTTATCGTTCAAATGATTTTTATTTTATTTCTAATATATAATTAACTGTATAATTTATTTTATATGTGTATAAAAAATAAATAATTTATTTATTCCTATTAATACTCTAAAATAAAACTACTATGTTTTAATTGTAATTTTTAAAGAATAATATTTCAATGAAGTGTCATGTTTCATTGAAAAACTAGTGTTCAGTGCATTTGAAGCTATCGAGGAGATTGAATTTTTTTCAAAATAAATATATTGTTAATTAAATATGTTTTTTATTCGATATAATCTTGGTTTTCTTGTCATCCACTATATCAAACATGATGTTCTATTTTAAAATCCCATGGTGTTACATTTTACCCCTTAAATAAATTGTGTATTGAAATTTTATCTTGATCTAATAATCAAGGGTATGAAATTGAAATTTTTATTCTTAAAATAAAACTTTGTGAGAAGGGTTAACAAAACATCCTCTTGATAAGAGATAATTATAAGTATGAATTTCATCTGGTATAATCACACAAATAGGTTTCCATATAGAAGAATATATGTTGTAAGTGAAGATAATGTTATGGAATAATAGAGTAATGCCAAAAAAATGATATAGAGTGATGGAGTTTGTTGATCACAAGAAGATGAATGGTCAAGATAAAGTAAAAAAACCCTAAAACAGCAAATATTCTATGATTTATAGGACAAGTTGATTCGTCATAAATTAAGGTACTAGGATAACATTTTTTATTTCATGATCCTTTTTCCTGGAGCTATGGAATTCCATTACCATCTATAATTTAAAGATATGAAAATGTACATACTTGATATCTTTTGATTTCATAAACACAATTTCATCCTTTTATTTCTCTAAAATCAATTCCTACTTAATTTCTTCCTCCAATAAATGATTATCTAAAATGAATTTTTATGTCCAAATCACATTTAACAAATCACTAGAATGTAAATTCATTCTTCCAATATATTGAAATTATCCATAATAAAAGTGTTTATAAAACCTTATCCAAATACACCCAAATTTTTACTTAATAAATTCTATATATGTCTAACATTAATAATTTTCAAAAATATGTCTCTCTAAATTAAATTTCCAAAATTTATTCAAGAAGATCACTAAATCAACATTATATTCCCAAGACAATATAAATTGGATGTTAATGTCACATTCCTAATATTTAAATTCATCGATAACCACAAAACCTTAATTAAAAAAATAAATATTCCAAAAAAAATCTTAGGTTGTTGGATATATTCCCTAGATCCAAATATACAGTAAACTCTATCAAGGATAACATAGAACTTTAAATCTCTAAAAAAATTTATGGTCACCAATACTATCCCATAAATATATTTTTATCATTTTTATCTCAACCTAGAGAACATATTAAAGGTTGTCTTACCTTAATCATGTGTTTTAAAAAATATCAACTTTACATTGAATCAATTTTATTGGCACTATTCAACACATGATTTCAAATTCTCTAAATAAATACAACTATAGTACAGTAATTATATGTTTAATGATTCTTATAACAAGAATTTAATTAATAAAATATTTTTAAAAAATCTTAATTGGATCCAAATACACAAATACATTAATCATTGTACTACAAAAATATCATTACCATGTTATGGACATTTTTTCTTTATATTATTCTATGTTATATTTCTTATATACTTTGAATAATGGTTGGAATAGTGATCTATCCACTTGTAATTAAATAACTACACTTTTAGGGATTATACCTTAACCTTTAATTCATGGTCATTATGGCTTTTTTTCACACATGATGAAAATTCATTTTACTTTTAGGCATGTACCAAGGTTCTTCTTTATAAAAGTATCACATGCTTTAAGACACTTTTCCCAATTTTCCTATTATATATTTTTTCTATGAAATCCTTTTATTATCCTTATTCCCTTCAATGTATTAATATTTGTATAATTATTTCTCTATCTTGTAATCTCTTGATACTATTTCCTCTTATGAACAAGAAGTTCATGATCATAGTTCCCTTAGATGGATTGGCTTAATCCCATTTACGAAACAATCAATATTTCTCTTTGTATTAAAAATGTTGTTCATAAAATTTCTTGATAACCTTGTAAATCTGTCATTATTAAGAGAAATTGTTTCCTCTTCATTCTATATTAGACTTAAGAAACGTTTTTTAATTTATTCTCATAGCTTGTAAAGGAAATTTTTTCTGTAAAGAGTACCTTGAAACCATTGCATTTCATTTTTTATTTCTTCATCTTCATAATCATTTTCATTCACTGACCACAATTGATCCTCATCTCTTAATAGATAATAAAATTCCATAAAAATATTTTACTTTCACTACTTCCCAGAGTAAGAAACATTATCTCTATGAAACTTATCCATTTCTCAAATTAAAATGGATTTGTAGTATCATTATGTGATGGAGGTTTCTGACACATAAAGTGGTATGAAATTTTCACATTGCATGGTGGATTTTAAGGCTTCTCTATATAGAAAGTTTTATTACACATAACCTGATTCAACCTCTCCTATATTGTTATAATTTGATCAGTTCACCCTACACCTTCAGTATAATTATATTTCTAATGAGGGTAATCTCTACATGGATTACATGCAATTATATAGTTATCATTACTTCTATTAGGCTCTATTTTTAAATAATATATTACACTATATTAGATCATAAAATTATGAAACCTAATTTTTAATACCAAAACTACTAAAACACTTAACATAAAATGAAAATTTATACAAGACTAATCTCATAATAATAAACAAGGTTTATGTTGGGATGCCTTTATTTAAAAATAATTCATAATGTTTTGTAAAGAAAATGTTAATTTTTCTAAGGATATCCCAAGGTAGTATCAAAATAGGTGTGCTATAAGGCCCATTTCGTGAACCAAGTGATGACAGAGTGAAGCCTAATGTTAACTTTTATGAGTTATTACCCATAGATTCAGATATTCTTGAACTAAATCCACTTTTAATATCCAGATAGGGATGTATTTATTGGGAAAACGACATAACAACTGAATTTAAAAACTTTAAGATATTCTTAAATAATTTTTCTCAAAGTCAACCATTGGGTTCTGTTCCAAAACATATGTTTTCCAAAATATATTTCTCAATGTTTCTACTAATATTACCTCTAATAATAATAGTATTGAACCCAACCCCAGTATCCCAGATAGACTGTCCAATTTATTACAATGGTACTAGATATAGGAAATCACATCCCAATGGACCAAATATTTTAGTATTCTTGGTAAACTAGATTCATAATGTAAATTCACATTTAATTATAAAAAATAAAATTAAAAAATAATTTTCTTTTATATTTCCATTATAACCTATTTCATATCCCTGCATAAAAATGAAAAAACATTTCTTGGTATCTTAGTGAAACTAAACCATAAAAATGGGCAAGATCAGATTCTCTTTACGGGTATTCTTACAATAGAAGCTATGAATAAATAAGGAATAGTCAATATGAAATGGTAAGTAACAAAAAGATGTTCTACTTAATCAATATCGTGTGTCTAATATGGAAAGAATAAATTATTCTCATATAAATCCACATAATTAATCACATGAACATGAAACATAAGCATAACTGTTATAATTAATCTAATAATCCCATGGAATATCAATGATTCAATTAATGATGATGGAAATCTGAATGTGAGAGCTATTAAACAGATCATCAATTCTATATTCTAAAACTTATTACTTTCAAGGTCTCATTTCATGACATCTTGCAAAGATATGTAAGGCTTCATCCAAATACCCCAGCAAATTAAGCTCATGAGTCTTACAGATACATTAAGGGGCTATGAAATTCTAGGCCCCTCCAATAAGTTAAAAAGTCCAACTAATTCCTAATATAAATTTTTTTAAACATAATGAACATAAAATTCATTTTGAAAAGTCAATATACAAAATTTTAATACTTACCACAATCAATAAACATAATCATATACCAGCATGAGTAATATGGTGAATAGAAAAAATAATAATTCATCCTCAATGAAATTGATTATAAAACATCTATAAAAAACGTAAGGATGTCCTCAATAAAAAACATCCCTAGTTAATAATATTTAAAAAAAACATGTTTTTTGTGAGTATAAATACCATAAAAATTCTATTAAAATTTATTTTAAGAAAATAACATTTTCCCATTACAAATATTTTTTAAAACTAAATTAGAATAAAATATTTTGAAAATAATTTTATTTTAAAATAACATATTAAAAATTATAAAATAATATTTATAAAATTAATTATTCATGGTAGCATAAAATTTTGTTCAGGCCGTACACGTTAAAAGAAATATTCCTTTCAGATTTTCGGGAAAAAAAATAGACCTTGTTTTGAAAAATACATGAATATTGCAATAAAATTATTTTTAAAATATTAAAAACGGGTAAAATATTATTTAATAAATAGTTTTTTAATTGAATGAAATAATATTTTTGAAACTTTTTAGAATAAAAGGTTTTTGATGAAAAATGATTTTCGACCGAAGAGAGAAATAAACTAAAACTTTTATGTATATATTTTCTCGATTATATAAAGTACCAAAGAGTTAAAAAAAATTGTACTATTACATGAAAAAGCCAAGAATAGCCAAAATATAATTAAATATGATTAATTTAATATATAAATATCAAATAATTCCCGTAGGTAATATATAAACGAAAACAACCCCAAATAATGAAGATATTGTGAAATAAACACTTACCAATTTGGAAACATTTGATTCATAATTACCATGAAATAATTACCTTAAAGTTAAACATTAAATACCATGAATATAAATATATTTATTATATAAAATATAAAAAGAGTCATTATATAGAACACATAAAGGATTAAGTGTAGATTATTGTGTACATATCACAGAATTAAAAGTGATATAATAAACCCTTATGATAGTTTTAAATTCCCTAATATATCTATAAAACTCCATTATTATAAATTTCTTTTTAGTTTAAATATACTAAAACACACATTCACACATCTTATACAATTTTTGATATATTTATACTATTTTCTCACCTGTTTATTAAAAATTCTTTGTTAACATCACTCTTTCATGTGATAATTTGATCGTTTTTCATGTATGATCTTTGCCATTAATTTTGGTAATTTTAATTTGATCATTTTTAAATAATTTAAATAAAATAAACCATGATATATATATTATATATATTCACTATATTTTAATTTATTTTAATCATTAAATGTTATCGATAAAAAAATGATTACATTGTTCACAGAGACGGTAAGTCGTACGAACGCATGAACAATGTATCCATTTTTCACAATGGATGGAAAGAAATAAAAATAAATATTAATTTTTTTTAAATAAAATTTATTATTATTGTTATATATATAGTTTTTATTAATATAATCCATCATTATTACTATCCATTTAAAAAATAAAAAAATTCACATCGCTGTGTCGATAGAGTAGTATAAACATATGGACGAGTGATGTTATTATTTTCTAATATATTAGAAGATAAGAATTTATATGTGATATTATATATAAATAATTATATTTATATCGTAAATATCACATATATTAATTAAATTTATCCTTAATACATTTTATATAAATCATAAGAGAAAACAAATTGCATCGCTTCGCTAGGCAGTAGTCTGTCGTACACATGAGCGTTGTTATCATATCTCTCACGGAATAGAATCTAAGAAATTATATGTTATATAATTATTAAATAAGTATAATAATATCACCAATATCATATAAATTTGTTAGATACATCATTATATATAAACATTAAATCTGGTGATGGAAAACATATTACATCGGTTCCTGAGGTCGTAGTCCTCCTACACACGATTGCCAATTTTGTTTCCAATTTGATGGAAGTAGAGAAGGATATAGGTTATTAAATTTAAATAATAACATATATAGATATGGTATAAAATTTGTTTAGAATTTTTTCATAGTTTCAGGATACTATAAAGAGTTATAAGAAAAGTATAATGGAAATGAATATTTAAACGTGTAACCACTTCTTCATGAAATTTCTTCATAATCATCCTAAATCCTTCCTTGATTTGATTTTTGATCTATTAAATGACTTTAGTATATGTTGAGTGATTTAAGGTATTTATTTTGGATATTATTTTCTAAAATAAAGAGTTTTTTAAAAGTAATGAGGGTAAAAGAGTGGGTGGCCTTTTAAAAAGGGGGGACATGGAACACATGGTATTTTTGATAGGAATCAATTACAACTACATTATTATCATATAAAAAGCCTAAAAACAATGTATTTATAGAACCATAAATTTTAAAAGGCCTAAATATTTCTATAAAATTTGTTTTGGATATTTTTTTAATTCGTTTTAACACATATAATTTTAGTTTAGCCTTTCTGCCCCCCTCAGTGAACTGATTTTTACCCTAAACATGATAAATATTTTTTTTGATTTTTACTCTTTATAATGGTCAAAAATTAAGTTTATATTGATATATAATATAAATTAATCTCATTTAAAATATTGAATCCATTTCTTCAAATACAATTCATGGAATTTTAATCCAATTCAAAATTATACCCACGTACATGATGAGAAAGAGGGTTTCAAAAAAGAAAATTCACATAAGTATAGAATGTTTTAATATCAAAATTCTTCATGAAATTGATTTAAACACCTTAAATTACTTAAATATTAATATATTTGAACTACTTATACATTAAAAATAATTTATAATATAATTTAACATTATAAATAATTTAAATGAAATTGATTTTTCAAATTAAAATTCGGTCTTTTCACAATTCATCAAAAAATAATAATATTTGAAAAAAAATTATCAAAAAATACCCAGGGATAATACTGAAGTGTATATTACAGAAATAATGATTATTTTTTAAAGTAATTATCTTGAAAATGATAAAAATTAAACATAAATTATGTGAACAAAGCAAGAAAAATATACCATTAAAAAAATACAGTTTTTCAGAAAATAAATCTTTATCTTTCAAATGGTTCTTATTTAATTTATAATCAATATAAAATGACTGAAAATATTTTATATTTGTGTAAAACATATAATTTTTAGAATTTATTTACTCCTATTCATACCTACCAACTTAATGTCTTGGTGATAAAGGCCATTTTTAAGAATAACATTTTAATAGAATGGTGTGTTTAATTTGTTTTGGGTGTTCCGTACATCGTAAGCTATCAAAGTGATTAAACTTATTTTAAAATAAATATATCGTAATGTATGGGGTTGTAATATTTTCTTCTTAAATGTGTTTTAATGTTTCATAAATGTTATCAAACGTGATGTTGTAATTTTAAATTCTTGGGGTGTTGCATTTCTTACTCCGGATTATATCCTATTAGGATGCATGTTGGGAAAATCTCTATATTGTCCCTGGAATCCATTATTAACATTGTTCATCTTGGATTTACCCTTTACTAAAACCAATACGATATAATGTGAGTGAAAATATGTAAGATAATAAGTTTAATATAATTCTTTTATGATAATAAATCCATCCTCGTAATGTCTAAATTGTAATGCTCGAGAATTTTATGAGAAATATTTTGTTTTTATCAAAGGAATCTTTCACTACACACAACACTAGCTTAGATTGCTTTACACGCAACCGCGACCTTCCTCAATAGCTTGAGTCGTATGCAATACCGAGTTTCACTAAACAACGATATGCTATTAAAATATTAATAAAACTAGCCGTTTTGAATAGTAATAACCACTTTTTGAAATTTTATAAATTTTATTTTTCAAAATGGACATAATTTTTTGGATTAAGAATATCGAAATTAGACTAGGGTGAAGTTTTGGCGTTTTTCTGAAAACATTAATTTTTTGATGAATAGTGAAACCACTAAGTGGTAGTTAAAAAAACCGAATTTTTCATAAAACGTAATTTTACTGCTCCTGTGAGTGGAATTTCGAAAATCCAATAGACATGGTTAATATCATGGACTAAAATGTGGTTCAATGAGATGAAAATAATTTTTGGTGAATAGTAACTTTTTACTTTTTTTTCATGGTTAAAAGTAAATAGGGTAATTATAGGTAAAAGTGTTATTATTATTACCCTAAAACATGTCCTAATTCTATTGGATAACTGTAATTCGACCAAAAACAACCTTAGGAATAAAATATTACCATTTAGGCCCACTTGGATTAGATTAGGACATTTATTATTAATTTATTTAAAGAAGGGTTAAAATAGTTAAAATCAGCGTTTAATAAGTAAATCATTTTTAATAAGCGCTTATACATAAATTCGACTATAAATATTCATTATAAATCTAATCAAATTTCCTACATAATGGTATTTTATTTTTAATATTTAGACATTAAGTAATTTAATTTATTTATGACACAATGATGATGCAATAATTATCTTATTAATGAAATACTGACATAAATGATATTATAAATACCCAAATAAATGTAATTTGAGACTTTTTATGAATTAAAATAATTTTATAGGTTATTATGACATGTTAGTATTTATTTACATAACTTTTTTTGAACTAATATTTCTTATATGATTTTCACAAAAATCAATTACTAAATAGTGTCAAAATTGACATAAAATAGTTTTTAAAACAAATATTATATTATTAATTGTTATTTTATTCCTAAAAATATAAGGTTCTGACAAATGACTTAGATAAGGTTATATATAATATTAATAAACAACTTGGGGGTTTTTTGGCTTTATATAGTAAGTTGATTAACCTTATAGTGTAAGAAAACAAGAAGACACGGTAAAAGTTAAATTACCTACTTAAAGTTAAATATAAATGATAATGTTAAAATTGATACCTAAACTTGTCTAAATTCTATTAGATTAGAGGATTTAGACCCATACCCACCTTATCTTATAAATATATCAATTTTGAGCTATTAAAAACCAAATTTGACTTTATAATAAAATAATATTTTTAGTTATTCCAAAGGTGCCCCTCTCCTCTCTTATAGAAGGGCACCTCCTCCCTCTCTTCCTCACACCACTTTCAGCCTTCAAGCTCATCCCGCCCCTGACAATTTCTTCTCTCCACTTCCCTAGATACATCCTAGAGGTCCTGGGCTTCTTCAAAGACCAATTTTAGTGCCTTAAAAGGAGGTCTCAAAGAAGCGCTTCAAAGAAGAGGTAATGTCCGTTACCGATTCTTTCATCTTTATTTCTTCTTCCACTTCTTCATGTTTCGTTGTTTCATTATGAAGTAATAACATAAGTATCACTCATATACTTATATGTTTCTATAAGTATGAAACAACCCTATTTCACCATCTACCCATCCTATGGAAAATGAAATCACCGCGCGTGCGTACGTACGGAATACCGTCTCCACGTCGTGGTGTAATCTATTTTCCACCACCACCTTAATTGGATGGGTATAATGGTGTAAATAATGACTATATATGATTATTGTAAAGTTATATTGATTCCGAAATAGTATATATACACTCCAATACAATTCCACAATCATGGGAATGATATCATTGCTCGTGCGTACGTACGGAATACCGTCTCCACGATGTGATGCGACTCGTTCTACATGATCTTCATTGCATAATGATTATATAAATGAATTGAATGAATGAATATGAAATATATTACACTAATAAAATTCTGGAAATGAGTTATCTATAACCTAAAAAGAAAAATACGAATTTATTCGACAAAACACGCATAAGAACAAAAAGTAATAAACACACAAATAACAAGTAGTAATGAAATATTACTAATAAGAAGCTAAGAATATGACCATATATGATATAATAAAAATAAGTATTATTATTTTATAAGTCAATAACATTATTTAAATCATTATACAGGAGGTTCAGACACTTATGAAGAAAATTGGACCTAAGGTAAGGGAAAATATCACAATCTCATTTTTATCCGACATTGTTTATACTTTGGTATTTACTGGGGTGTATTTTTTCATCCACGTACATGTTCCCTCAATATGTAATATTGTTTAAATCCACCTAAAATTTTTTATATCCAATTTTACCCTTCGGTGAGTTTTTATTAATGGATATGAAATGAATCTTTTGTCGTTTTTCGTACGAGGTACTTTTTGACAATTCCGACAAAAGTACGAGAAGAATATTTTTTTAACTTATACGGCTTGAATGGATTTTTAAAACACTATTTCCAATAATCTTTCTTTACAAGTTTTTAAGTTTATTTTTAATCAAATTATTTTAGTTTAAAATTGTATTTCATGTTAAGAAAGGAAAAAAAATTTGAGTAGAAAGGATATTTTCCTCAAGAATGGAGTTCAAGTGTTTTATCAAAATTATTTCCATAAAAGATAATATAGGGTTCAGTTTCTATCCCTATTATTAAATTTATTTGATTATGTTGTGATGGAAATATTTTTATGAATTCCTTTATCTTATATAAATTTTTTTATGAAGTCATGTTGTTTAAGAATCCCATTTTTATTACATGGGTTATGCAATGATGTATGATTTATGATTTTGTGGCACAAATAAGAATGGAATAATTATGAGATGGGTGAGACCTATATCTCCCTCCAATTCATTGGGTAAAGATTTTATATCTCATGAGATTGACATGGCTGGAACGGCTGGTTAAACCAGTTCAGTAAAACAGGACTGAAACGAGGAGTGAACTCGGTTCAGAAATGGACTTTGTCCACTAAGATAGTCTTGGAAATGCGTCTTGACTAATAAGAAATGATTCTATATGATTATGTGTGCATGAGAAAAAGTTTCATGTTTTATGTTATGATTATTGGGATTACATTTCACTACCATGATTTATCCCATGTTATGAAATTATGATCTCTTTCACAGGGTATGATTTCCAAAATGTTATATTTTTATTTTGATGTGATTGATATTTCTTTTGTTTACCCTTACTGATCATTTGTGCTCACCCTTTTGAATTTTATCCGTCCCCAGGTCAGGAAGAAGGTTATTAAGTAAGATATGCCAAAAGGGACTGTAGCTATGATGAAATAAATGGGAGACAATGTAGACGCTTTATGAACCAGTTGTTTATGTTTCCCAATTTCTAAAGACACTATACCAATACGGTCCTTTAATGGTTTTGTTATATGTTGTAATAAGTATGCTTCAATTCTGATGTAATAACAATTTATGTAAAGTATGGGTTGTTATAGTTGGTATCATAGGAAAGGTATAGTCAACCTTTGGAAACTAGGATGTGGAAGCCTTAGTAAGAACCCTAAGGATAAGTCTAAGCATATAACACAATCTTAGTGTTTTAGAAATGGCCATAAATAACCTAGGATAAGACCTTAAGTGCGAAATTTTATTCTTGATTATGTGGTTTTCCTATTATAATTAGTGTTTCTCACACTATTGTTCTTGGTTTTAGTCAATGGCTGGAACCCGAAGGAACCGTGTTAATACGGAATGCGACGAGAAATGCAATGATTGTCCCCCTGAGAAACCAAACGTTACGGGAGCTGGAATGAAAAATATTTTAGCCATACTCACACAACTTTATCATTATATGAATCATGCCGGAATTCAAAATGAGCAAAGTAAGGATCAACATTCTGTTGAATCCTTCATGAGGCAGCGTCCACCTTCATTCAGCGGGTCTACTGATCCATTAATTGCTGAACAATGGATTAGTACTACTGAAAAGATATTTTCAGTTCATCAATGTTCTGAACATGATAAATTCATCCTAGCAGTGTATCGTTTGGAAGGATATGTTGATCAATGGTGGAATATTATCAAGAATACGAGGAAAAGAGATGAAATTGAGTCCATGGAATGGGACGAGTTCAAGAACTTATTTTTCAATAAGTACTTCCCTCGTATTCTTCGAACAAATATGGATAAGGAGTTTCTTGAACTAAAGCAAAAGGATGATGAATCTATTGGTACCAATGAAGCAATTTTACAAGACTTACAAGGTACGCTTCTGGTATTATTATCCAACTTGAGAGTAAGATCGATTGATTCTTTAGTGGCTTAAAACCAAGTCTTTGAAGGGCCTTAGACATAAGGGACTTCAATAGCTATGAGGAAATCATTCGATGTGCTCTCAAAGTTGAGATGGAGATTAGAGTAACCCATCAGTCATACGGGTTCGATAAGAAGAGGAAAATAGAATTCAAAGGAAAATCTAAAGATCACCCTTAAAAGAAGATGAGCTTTACCTTATGCTCAAAGTGTGGAAAGAAACATGGAGGGAGTTGTCTTAAAGGGACAAGTAAATGTTTCAAATGTGGAAAAGAAGGTCATCGGGCATTTGAATTCCGCAATGATGGGAAGAAGATGTCTAATGATGCAAACAAAGGAAGGGACACACAGAATGAACCAACTACACTTCAATGTTTTATGTTCAAGGAAATGGGGAATTATGCCAATAAATTCCCTAATACAAGGGTTGTTGATGATGATCGACATCAACAAAATCTTAAGGATAAAGAAAAAGGAAAGTCACATGCAATTTCTATCTGCGATGTGGAGTACGATAACGATGTGGTGAAAGGTACACTTACCATCCACTCTAAAGCAGAAAATGTTTTATTTGATTCTTGATCCACCCACTCTTTTATTTATGAATATTTTTCTAAGGGTATAACCATATTACCTCAACAATTAGATGTTTAGTTAGCTGTGACAACCCCTAATGGAAAAATAGTCGCATCAAAATCTTATAATTCTTCCCCGATTGAAGTTTGTGGGAAAGTGCTTCCTGCAAATCTTGTGATCCTTCCTATAGTGGAATTTGATGTGATTCTTGCCATGGATTGGATTTATTTATATGGAGCTCATATCAATTTCCAACGAAGGGAAGTCACATTTCATATTCCAGATCAATCTATGATCGTCTATCGATGCAAGGATGAACATGACCTTCCAGTGGAAATTTAATCCATATTATGGGTCTTGATTCCACTAAATGAGGGTTGTTTATCTCAAATGGTTGGTGAGAAACTCATGATTAATAATATTCCCATTGTACGGGAGTTTGATGATGTCTTTCCATAGGAATTGTCGGGTCTTCCACCAAATCGTGAAGTTGAGTTTTCAATAGAACTCGTACCGGGTGCTTTTCCTATTTCAAAGACACCTTATAGAATTGCCCCAATTGAGTTGCAGGAATTGAAGAAGCAACTCCAAGAGAATCCTGATAAGGGATTCATACGCCCTAGTGCGTCACCTTTCAGATCACCTGTTCTGTTTGTTAAGATGAAAGATAGATCAATGAGACTCTGCATTGATTATCGAGAACATAACAAGATCACTATGAAGAACAAATATCCTCTCCCACGCATTGATGACTTATTTG
The DNA here is from genome assembly GCA_963277665.1 of Viscum album. Taxonomy (NCBI): domain Eukaryota; kingdom Viridiplantae; phylum Streptophyta; class Magnoliopsida; order Santalales; family Viscaceae; genus Viscum; species Viscum album. The sequence continues at coordinate 1,214,611,857 of OY728130.1, forward strand.
ACCAACTATGTGGAGCTCAATACTTTTCCAAGATTGGTCTTCATTCAGGGTATCATCAATTAAGGTTCAAAAGGGAGGATATACCAAAGCCGGCTTTCCGTACAAGTTATAGACACTATGAATTTATAGTGATGCCATTTGGTCTTACTAATGCCCATGCTATCTTCATGGATCTGATGAATAGAGTCTTTAGAGACTATCTTGATCAATTTTTGGTAGTCTTTATAGATGATATTATTGTCTATTCAAAGAGAAAGGAAGAACATGAAGATCACTTGAGAATTATATTGAGGACCCTGAGAAAGGAGAAGCTTTATGCCAAATTTACCAAGTGTGAATTTTGGCTTCAAAAAGTCTCATTTTTGGGTCACATAATCTCAAAAGTGGGGATATCTATGGATCCAGCAAAAAAAGAGGTTATCGAAAGATGGTTGAGACCAACAACAGTAACTGAGATCCAAAGTTTTCTTGGTTTGGCTGGATATTATCGATGTTTTGTGAAAGATTTTTCACGATTATCTAATCCACTCACTAGGTTGACTCGAAAAGGAGTTAAGTTTGTTTGGACGGAGGAATGTGAAGAGAATTTCAAGCAGTTGAAAAGATGGGTATCCAGTGCACCTGTGCTCACACCGCCTTGTAGTGGAGAAAGGTATGTGATCTACAGTGATGCATCCAAGAATGGGTTGGGGTGTGTTATTATGAAAAATGATATGGTGATAGCTTATGCCTCATGATAGTTGAAAATCCATGAGAAAAATTACCCAATACATGATTTGTAGTTAGCTGCGATAATCATTGCATTAAAGATTTGGAGGAATTATCTTTATGGAGAAAGGTGTGACATTTATACTGATCATAAAATGTTAATGTATATTTTCTCACAAAAGGAGCTGAATATGTGCCAAAGAAGATGGTTGGAGCTGATTAAGGATTACGACTGCCCAATTCATTAGCACCCTGGGAAAGAAAACAAGGTGGCAGAATCATGAAGTCGACAAGACCATACTAGCTTATCCATGATGAGGATCACAAAAGATCCAATATTTATGGATTTACAAAGCATAGATCTTGGAATTATAATGGAAGGGGGAAAATCGTATCTTTCTCAAATGAATGTTCAACCATCTATACATGTGAACATTAAAGAGGTGCAGAAAGAAGATGTAGAGATACAGAAGAATGTGAGAAATATTCCTGAATTCAACCTTGATTGTGATGGGATAATAAAGTTCAGGATTTGGGTTTGTGTTCCTCCTATCCCCGAATTAAAGAAGGAGCTGCTGGATGAGGCTCATAGTTCTTCATTTCATATTCATCCTGGAAGCACAAAGATGCATAGGGACCTGAAAGAGTACTTCTGGTGGGATGGCATGAAAAGAGATGTTGCTAAATATGTCTCTCGATGCTTGGTTTGTCAGCAAGATAAAGCTGAGAGACAGAAGTCTAAGGGGATGTTACAAACATTACCCATACCCGAATGGAAATGGGAAAACATCACTATGGACTGTGTCACAGGACTTCCTAAAACATCCAAAGGCAATAATGCTATCTAGGTCATAGTTGATCGCCTTACAAAGTCTGCACACGTCATTACTATTAAAGAGGATTTATATCTAGATCAGCTTGCCAGGATATATGTAAAGGAAGTGGTAAGATTGCATGGAGTACCAATTTCTATTATATCAGATCAGGATGTGAGATTTACCTCGATGTTCTGGAGAAGTCTTCAGCATACTCTGGATACAGAGTTGAGTTTCAGCACTGCTTATCATCCTCAGACAGACGGTTAGTCTGAGAGGACAATTCAAACTCTATAAGATATGTTGAGATCTTGCTCTATGGATTTCAAAGGAGGTTGGGATCAACACCTACCTTTGGTGGAATTTTCTTATAATAATAGCTTTCACTCTAGTATTCAGATGGATCCTTATGAAGCTCTCTATGAAAAGAAATGCAGGACTCCAACATGCTGGGATGAAGTTGGGGAAAGAAAGCTATTAGGACCTAATCATGTTGATGAGATGGCAGAAAAGGTCTGATCTATTCAACAAAACATAAGAGCAGCTCAGAGTTGATAGAAAAGTTATGCCGACAACCGGAGAAAAGACCTAGAGTTTGAAGTGGGTGATAAAGTGTTCTTACGAATATCTCCCTAGAAGAGGGTCATGAGATTTGGAAAGAAGGGAAAGTTGAGCCCTAGATATATCGGTCGTTTCGAAATACTGGATCGTGTTGGAAAGGTAGCTTAAGGATTGGCTCTTCCACCAAATCTCTCTCAAGTTCACAATGTGTTCCATGTATCTCTCCTGAGAAAGTACATACCTGATCCTTCATTTGTACTCAGCTCAAAAGTTGTACCGCTAGAACAAGATCTTTTTTATGAAGAACAACCGATAGAGATTTTGGATTGTAGAGAAAATGTCCTACGAAACAAGACCACTCGATTGGTGAAAGTTTTATGGAGGAACCACCAATTAGAAGAAGCTATATGGGAGCTTGAGGATATGATGAGGGAGAGGTATCCTCATCTTTTTGTTACAAAGTGACGAATTTCGAGGGTGAAATTCATTTTAAGGGGGTTAGAATGTAACGCCCGAGACTTTTATGAGAAATATTTTGTTTTTATCAAAGGAATCTTTCACTACACACAACACAAGATTGGCTTGCTTTACACGCAACCGCGACCTTCCTCAATAGCTTGCGTCCTACGCAATACCGAGTTTCACTAAACAATGATATGTTATTAAACTATTAATAAATCTATCTGTTTTGAATATTAATAACCACTTTTTGAAATTGTATAAATTTTATTTTTCAAAATGGACTTCATTTTTGGATTCGGAGTATCGAAATTATCCTAGGGTGAAATTTTGGTATTTTTCTGAAAACTTTCAATTTTTGATGTATAGTGAAACCACTAGATGGTAGTTAAAAAAAATGAATTTTTCATAAAACTTAATTTTACCACTCCTGTGAGTGGAATTTAGAAAATCTGAGAGACACGGTTAATATTAAGGACTAAAATGTGGTTCAATGAGATGAAAATAATTTTTTGTGAATAGTAACTTTTTACTTTTTTTACCACGGTTAAAAGTAAATAGGGTAATTAAGGGTAAAAATGTTATTATTATTACCCTAACACATGTCCTAATTCTATTGGATAAGTGTTATTCGACCAAAAACAACCTTATGAATAAAATATGACCATTTAGGCCCACTTGGATTAGATTAGGACATTTATTATTAATTTATTTAAAGAAGGGTTAAAATAGTTAAAATCAAAGTTTAATAAGTAAATCATTTATAATATGGGGTTATACATAAAATAAATTAGACTATAAGTATTCATTAGAAAGATAAAAAAATTTCCTACATAATGGTATTTTAGTTTTAATTTTTAGACATTAAATAATTAAATTTATTTATGACACAACCATGATGGAGTAATTATATTATTAATGAAATATTGACATAATTGATGTTATAAATAACCAAATAAATGTAATTTGAGAATTTTGATGAATTAAACTAATTTTCTAGGTTAATAGGACATGTTATTATTTATTTAATTAACTTGTTTCGAACTAATCATTCTTTTATGATTTTCACAAAAATCAATTACTAAATAGTGTCAAAATTGACATAAAATAGTTTTTAAAACAAATATTATATTATTTATTGTTATTTTATTCCTAAAAATATAAGGATCGGCCAAATGACTTAGATAAGGTTATATAAATTAATAATAAACAACTTGGGTTTCTTTTGGCATGATATAGTATGTTTATTAACCTTATAGTGTAAGAAAACAAGAAGACGCGGTAAGAGTTAAATTATCTAACTTAAAGTTAAATCTAAATGCTATGGTTAAAATTGATACCTAAACATTCCTAAATTCTATTGTATGAGATTATTTCAACCCATACCCACCTTATCTTCGAAATATATCAATTTTGAGCTATTAAAAACCGAATTTTACTTTATAATAAAATAATATTTTTAGTTATTCCAAAGGTGCCCCTCTCCTCCCTTATAAAAGGGAACCTCCTCAGTCTCTTCCTCACACCACTTTGAGCCTTCACACTTGGCAAAACCCTGACAATTTCTTCTCTCCACTTACCTAGAGACATCCTAGAGGTCCTGTTCTTCTTCAAAGACCAATTTTAGTTCCCTAAAAGGAGGTCTCAAAGAAGCACTTCAAAGAAGAGGTAATGTTAGTTACCGATTCTTTCATCTTTATTTCTTCTTCCACTTCTTCTTATTTAGTTGTTTAATTATTAAGTAATAACATCAGTATAAATCATATACTGATATGTTATTATAATTATGAAACAATCCTATTTCACCATCTACCCATCCTACGGAAAATGGAACCACCGCGCATGCGTACGTACGGAATACAGTCTCCACGCCGTGGTGTAATCTATTTTCCACCACCACCTTACTTGGATGGGTATAATGGTGTAAATAATGACTATATATGATTATTGTAAAGTTATATTGATTCTAAAATAGTATATATACACTCCAATACAGTTCCACAATCATGGGAACGATATCATCGCTCGTGCATATGTACGGAATACCGTCTCCAAGATGTGATGTGACTCGTTCTACTTGATCTTCATTGAATAATGATTATATAAATGAATTGAATGAATTAATATGATATATATTACACTAATACCATTCTGGAAATGAGGTATCTAAAACATAAAAAAAGAATTTATTCGACAAAACACGCATAAGAACAAAAAGAAACAAACACCCGAATAACAAGTAGTAATGAAATATTACTAATAAGAAGCTAAGAATATGACCATATATGATATCATAAAAATATTTATGATTCTGGAATAAGTCAATAACATTATTTAAATCATTATACAGGAGGTTCGGACACTTACGATGCAAATTGGACCTAAGGTAAGGGAAAATATCACAATCTCATTTTTATCCGAGATTTTTTATACTTTGGTATTTACTGGGGTGTATTTTATCATCCACGTCCATGTTCCCTCAATATGTAATATTGTTTACATCCACCTACAATTTTTTAAATCCAATTTTACCCTTCAGTGAGTTTTTAGTAAAGGATATGAAAGGAATATTTTGTCATTTTTGTACGAGGTACTTTTTGACTTTTCCGAAAAAAGTACGAGAAGAATGTTTTTTTAACTTATACGGCATGAATGGATTTTTAAAACATTATTTCCAAGAAGCTTCCTTTACAAGTTTTCAAGTTTATTTTTAATCAAATTCATTTAGTTTAAAATTGTATGACATGTTATGAAAGGAAAATGTTTTTGGAGTAGAAAGGATATTTTCCTCAAGAATGGAGTTCAAGTGTTTTATCAAAATTATTTGCTATCTAATATAATATAGGGTTCGGTTTCTATCCCTATTATTAAATTGATTTGATTATATTGTGATGGAATTATTTTTATGAATTCCTTTATCTTATATAAATTGTTTTATGATGTCATGTTGTTTAAGAATCCCATTTTTATTACATGGTTTATGCAATGATGTATGATTTATGATTTTGTGGAACACATAAGAATGGTATCATTATGAGATAGGTGTGAACTATATCTCCCTCCAATGCATTGGTTAATGATTTTATATCTCTTGAGATAGACATGGCTGGGACGGCAGGTTAAACCGGTTCAGTAAACCAGGACTGAAACGAGGAGTGAACTCAGTTCAGAAATGGACTTTGTCCACTAAGATAGTCTTGGCAATGAGTCTTGACTAATAATAAATGATTCTATATGATTATGTGTGCATGCCACAAAGTTTCTTGCTTTATGTTATGATTATTGGGATTACATTTCACTAACATGATTTATCCCATGTTATGAAATTATGATCTATTTTGCAGGGTAAGATTTCCAAAATGTTATGTTTTTATTTAGATGTGATTGATATTTCTTTTTTTTTACCCTTACTGAGCATTTGAGCTCACCCTTTTGAAAGTTTTCTTTCCCCAGGTCAGGAAGAAGGTTATTAAGTAAGATATTCCAAAAAGGACTATAGATATGATGAAATAAATGGGAGACAGTGTAGACGCTTTATGAACCAGTTGTTTATGTTTCCAAGTTTTTAAATACACTATACCTATATGGTCCTTTAATGGTTTTGTTATATGTTGTAATAAGTATGCTTCAATTCTGATGTAATAAAAATGTATGTAAAGTATGGGTTGTTATATAAATCTTCAAAATTACCTTTCAGTTCAACCTAAATAACTTTCGATTCAATCTATTTTTCTTTAGGTTGGTTTTTCACATTCTTCATAACCTAATTCCTTATCATAATAAATATTTCATAATTTCATGTAAATATAATGTAATTAACCAAACAGTATCCCCAAAGAGTATCAAAACCGGTGTACCATTAGGCATATTTATCATGCATCAAGTTTTGATTGAGTTAATACTCTATATTACTTTTTTTGGGTAATTAAACCAAGGTACATTTGTTCCAAAAACTACATCTATAAGTAATGTCCAAACAAGGATATTTTTTTGGAGAACTATAAAATATCTATTTTAACTAAACCTCCATGTGTTATCTTATACATATAATTCTTTCTTATACTTATCCATAGGGTTTTCACTAAAGTTTTCTTATCCAAATACTTAAAAAAATTAACATCGTTACCTTAATATTAAAGAATATAAAAACCCAAATGGTTATCTATACCTTTTAAATTATTATATTAACCCTTAAATTATCCTTAAAAAATATCTTATTCTCAAAATTTATCTAAACTGTACCTAGATACCAACTATGGAACCTAAAACTAGCACTCACATATTTGATGCTAATAACACATACTTTACCCAGTATATCAAATTCCAACAACATATTCATGAACATAAATGCACATATTTACATGATTTAATGTTAATATTTAATTACATACATTCCCAAAACCTCTTAATTAATATCTTTATAAAATTATGAAAAATAATAAACAAATTAATCCCATGTCTTTCATAACAAAAATGTTATTTTTTCCACTATTTTATTATACTTAATCTATAACAAGTCTTCAATGTCTCACAAAAAGTCACCACACAAGATATCTTGTTTGACAATTCATGTGGGATCAAACATTAGTAAGGTAAAACATACAACTATGATGATAATGGAATAATCCTATAATAAATATTATAGTAGGATTAATTAATCACTATAATGTAATTATAAGCTAAAACTAAGAGTAAAATAATTCCATTTATATCAATTAAAATAAATAGATCAAATGGATAACAATAAATAAATTCATGGTGATTAAATAATGTTGTAAATATTGAATATACCCCCAATCCTTAGCCAAAATATCATTTTCCATCAAGTTTATAGAACACACATCATTATTTTCATCAACGTCATAGTCAAGACATCATATTGAATTGTATATGTATGCACTGAATATCCAAACATGTTTTTTCATGAGTCCTACCGATTCAATAAGGAGGAATATAATATTAGGACTCACCAATAATGTAACACCCTGAGATTTTATGAGAATTATTCTTTTTTATTTCTTTAATGTATTTTGTTGTACGCTACACCAAAATTATCTTGCGCTATACGCAACACCTTATTAGCTTTTAGTATACACAACACTATTCTTTTCTTTTGTTACACACAAGAGAAACCTTCCTCAGTAGCTGGGGTGGTACGCAATACCATGTTTTACTAAACAACAATATGTAATTACAGTGTTATATAAACTAGTCATTATGAATATTAACACTAAATTTTTGAAATTTAATAAATTTTATCTTTCAAAATGGACTTCATTTTTGGATTTGGAATATCGAAATTATTCTAGGGTTAATTTTTCATATTTTTCCGAAAACTTTCAATTGTTGATGAATAATAAAAAACAATGAGTTATAGTTTAAGACCAAATTTTTATTTAAATAATTATTTATTTTATTTAAATTTATTTTATGTCCAAATTGATATATAATACCTATATAAGTTCAATTTAATTCATTGGAGTCATTTTATAATAATTTTAGATATATAAATATTTTATTGAAGTTTTCACCCTCTTTTACCCACCTCCAATGAGAATTTTCAAATTTATATAAAACCTAATTTTACCTCTTCTGTGAGTGGAATTTCAAAAATCTGAGAGAGATGGTTAATATCAAAGAGTACAATGTGGTTCAATAAGATAAAAATAATTTTTGGTAAATAGTAACTTTTTACTTTTATTTAGCACGGCTAAAAGTAAATATGGTAATTAATGGTAAAAATGATATTATTATTACCCTAACACATGTCCCAATTCTATTGGATAAGTATAATTCAACCAAGAACAAACATAGGAATAAAATATTACCCTTTAGGTCAACTTGAATTAGATTAGGACATTTATTATTATTTTATTTAAAGAAGAGTTAAAATAGTTAAAATCAACGTTTAATAACTAAAACATTTTTAATATAGGGTTATAAATAAGATAAATTAGACTAAAATAATTAATTAAAAATATAAAAATATTTCATACATAATGGTATTTTATTTAAAAAATTTAGACATTAAATAATTTAATTTATTTTTGACACAATGGTGATGCAGTAATTACCTTACTAATGAAATATTAACATAATTGATATTATAAATACCCAAAGAAATATAATTTGAGACTTTTATGAATTAAAATAATTTTATAGGTTAATATAAAATTTTAGGGTTGGTTATAGGAATTTTTTTCAAAGTAATAATGAAAATATGGAATTAGAGAAAACAAAATACCAAATAGTGTCAAAATTGACATAAAAGTGTTTTTAAAACAAATATTATATAATTAATTTATAATCTATTCCGAAAAATATAAGGATCAGCCAAAAGACTTTTATAATAATATATATGACATTAGTGAACCAATTGGGATTCGATTGGCAATTTATAGTATGTTTATTAACCATATAGTGTACGAATACAAGAAGACATGGTAAAAGTTAAATTATTTAACTCAGAGTTAAATCTAAATGATAAGGATAAAATGGTAACCTAAACTTGTCTAAAACCTATTAGTTGAGATTATTTAGACCCATCCCCACTTTATATTCAAAATAAATCAATTTGGAACCACTATAAACCGAATATGACTTTATTATAAAATAATATTTTAAGTTTTTTCTAAGGTGGCCCCCACCCCTCTTATAAAAGGGCACATCCTCCCTCTCCTCTTCACACAAATTTGAGCCTTAATGCTCGTCCAAACCCTTCCCATTTCACTTCTATGCTTCCATATAAACCTACTAGAGGTCTTGGTCTTATTCAAAGACCAACTTTAGTGCCCTAAGAGGAGGTTAAGAGGAGGCGCGTCAAAGAAGAAGTAATCTCTTCTACTGATTCTTTCAAGTTTCTTTATTCTTATACTTCATATTCTTTAGTTGTTTAATTATAACGTAATGAAATAAGTATAACTTATATACTGATATTTTATTATAAATATGAAACAAACCCATTTCACCTTCTATCCAACCTACAGAAAATGAAATCACCGCGTGTGCGTACGTATGGAATATCGTCTCCACGCCGTGGTGTAATATGTTTTTCCACCACCACCATACGTGGATGGGTATAATGGTGTAAATAATAACTATATATGGTTATTATAACATCATAAGGATTCTGAGATATTATATCATCCACTCCAATTCAATTCAATAATTATGGGAATGATATCATCGCTCGTGCGTACGTACGAAACACCGTCTCTACAAACGCGATGAGATTAATTTTCAATGATTGACCATTCAAGTATGATTATAAAGTATATATAATAAATAATAGTGAAATATATTACATAATAATGATAATGTATTTATGTACATATGTGTTTCATTTACTTAATTCTATTCTATTCAATAAGGAAACGAAAATGGTGTTCATGCGTACGTACGGCCTATAGTCTCCATGAACGGTGTATTTCATTATGTTTATCAATCTATCATATATATTTATTTTCTGAATATATATTATATATAAATCATGTTTTACATTCTAGAATTATTTAAATCATTATATAAGTAATAATATCAAGAAAAACAAGTTGGAACACGTACGATAAATGAAATGATTTTACCCAAAACGCAGCTTTAACATGGAATTGACAAATTAACGGGTAATATAAAGTCATAAGTGCACCATATATGATTTCATAACAGTGAATATGATTCTGTAATAAGTCAAATGAAATTATTTAAATCATTATACTGGAGTTTCGGATACGTACGAAGCATATCAGACCTAAGGTAAGGGATAATTATTACAATCTCGTTCTTATCTGAGATTGTTTGTTCGAAATTATTTACTAGGGTTTTATTTTTCATCCATGTCCATAAATTTTTTTCCATAAAGTGTTTAATATTCTTCCATAAATTTTTAAAGTCATGTTTACCCATCATTGAATTTTACTTTGTGTTATGGAAGGAATCTTTCTTTTATTTACCATACGAGGCACTTTTTGACGTTTTTCGGTAAAAGTAAGAGGGGAATGTTTTTTTAACTTATACGGAATGAATGGATTTTTACGGTTTCATAAAGTTTTATTTTCACGAAGCTTACTCTACATTATTTCATGACCATTTTCAATAAAATCCTTTTCTTTTAAAATTGTGTGGCATTTTGTGAAAAGAAAATGATTTTTAAGAAGAAAGTATATTTTCCTCAAGAATTCATTTCAAGTGTTTTATCAAAACCATTTTCCATCTAAGATGACATTATTTCATTTGTGTATGTTTCAAGTATAATGTATCTATGATTTACATGGTTTCACTTTTCTTATGATGGAATGATATACATTTGTTTTATATGGATTATGTTATGATGGGATGATGTTTGTTAAACCCATTTTACTCTTTGGGTTATAATGAATGATTAATGTTTATTTTGTGGCACATGTAAGAATGATTTCATTATGAGATGGGTGGGACCTATATCTCCATCCAATGCATTGGGTAAAGATTTATATCTCATGAGATAGACATGGCTGGAATGACATGTGAATCCGGTTCAGTAATACATGGATGGAATGGCAAGTAAACCTGATTCAGTAATGGACTTTTTCCACTAGGATGGTCTTTGCAGCAATGAATTTTCTACAATGGAAATAATATTATGTTCTTAATGGTTTGACACAATTACATGTTTTATTCCCATGCTATTTTATCATGATTAATGTTCCTTTATAATTTATTCATTACGTACTGATATTATTTATTTCACCAGTCAAGATTTTGATGTTTAAACATTATGTTCATGTTTTTAAGTTCAAATGTATATAGTTTGTTTTATTTTCTCCATGGTTACCCTTGCAAATAATTTTAGATCACACTTTATATGTTTTATTTTTTCCATGATATAAAGAAAGGTTTTAGGTAAGAAATCAAAAGGGGAAGATCTTTATGGGAGATGTTAAAGATCTTTCACCATGATTGGAAGATTATGTTCCGAGTTTCCAAAGACACTAAACTATTACATTCCTTGAGTGTTGGTTTTTGTTTTGTATTAATTATTCTGAAAAATTAATTTTATTTCCATGTACATCATGCTTGGGTCTCTAAAATTTACCTTTTAAATTCAAATTCATTCATCATATGAGTTAATAAGTAAACAATAGATGATCAACTTTTCAAATAATCATTCATTTTAGATTGAAAACATATAGAATGTCCGTAATTGTTTCATGTAAATAATATAGATAACAACAACTCATGCAGATCAAGAAGTTTGATGGTTAACAAATAAATAGTAAAATCGTATAATAAATCAATAAACATCTGTATTTGGATAAAATATAAATGAATTTTCATTAGTTCCCTAATAAAAAATTGTAATTTCTTTTTATGTAAGAATCCATCAATCTAAAACAATGTGTAGTAATGGTCTATTGTTAAATCAATAATTTAACCTTTAAATGAACTTATTCATTCAATATGAACACACTTTAATTAAAGTAATTTAACAAAGGGTATTCAAAATGAAAATTCATTAGAAGAAACTTATTCTTATTCATGGTGTATATTAAAGAAAGAAAACAGTAGTGATAGATCATATAATTGATAAAAACATTATATAATTCATCCATAATAATAATGTGGATGCTTGAAATAGAATTTATCCCTGGTGTAACAAATGAAACTCAAAATTATGTCGACATGTAAGAAAAAAATCCATCAATATATTTTTTTTAATTGTATCACATTATTTGGGATCAATAATCGAATTGTTTAATATCGTGATTTTAATCACGAAAATTATATATATTTATATTTATTATATAGTAAATCATGTATCACAAATCACATGAGTATAATTATTCTAGAATATTAGGAAGAAAATAGAGATTAAAACATAAAAACATATGTAAAATTTTTTTAACATAGACATAAAATTAAAACATACTTGTCACATTCAAATGTAACTTTTTAAAAGTTGAAGTGAATGATTTTTATAATATCTTATATTTGAAAATAATATACAATAATGGATCCTTTGAAATAACATTAACTTTTCTATTGGAAATGTGGATCCAAAGATAAAAAATTATTTAAAATGAACCTTTATAATACATTAAAATATACCATGTTGAAAACCCAGAGAGTAAAAATTTCGAGTATATTAGAAATTCATATTATAAAAAAGTACTAGAAATATAATATAACAAATTATCAAGGTGGGGAAACCAAGAAATGTTCAAGATGAAACATTATGACTCACTAAATTAAAATTTAATAACCAGACATCCAAACTACAAGGGTAATAACTGATTCATTATCCATTTGAATATGATAATATGATATGGATTAGTATTTTTAGGACCCCCTCCTTCTAAAGGAACCCAACCAGGGTTTTCTTTTCATTCTCAAATTTACCATACTTTTAGAAATAGTAATTATTTTTCATATGGGGATCAAATCCACATGAAATAAATATGTGAAAACATATAGATTTTTTTGGTGGTTTTATAAAGTGGAAAAATAATTATATAGATTTAATTTTAAGAACTACTTAGTTGATTTAAAGGATAGAAAAAAAAACAAGAAATAAAAAATTAATAAATTTGGGATAGTAATATGATTCCCAAGCCCAGTTCACTCATAAGTATCCTGGACTAGTTGAGAACATGGCCTTAACTGAACCTCCTCAAATATAAGAGGTTGCTGACAAGCTGTGAGGTTCTGTGATGGTGTGTTTGGGAGACTATACCCTCATAATCAAACCTAAACACAATGATATAATAAAAGAACTAATAGTGAAAACAAATAATAATGAATAATAAAAACAAAATCAAACATCCAGATAAATTAGTAAAGTGAAGGAAATAAAAACTCGAATCATATACAAGATAATGTCATGAATTTATACTATACAAAAATTGGAATATACAAGAATAGAGCCATGGGCACCTACAACATGCTATAAAAAATGAAAAAAGATCAAAATAAATATCCCATAGAATCATAAGAATAATATTTATGACATACTATCATTCTCTATTATGAAACCAGTATAAAAAATCAATAGTTGGAAGTTTCCCATTTTCCCAATTTATATACATGTGATCTGTCTGAATACCAATCGGTGGCCCAAACAGGGTGTGAATAAAAATCACTACACCATCACCAATGTAGTCTAGTATATTCCAAAGAGTGCGTAAAAATAATCATAATGATGATGTGAAAATTTTAAGGTAGTAATGAAAAGGAAAAAATTCAACTCATGTTCTAAAAGGACACCCGACTTACTCTACCTAATTTGGAAAAAGTCAGGATGTCTATGACACATGTCACTATGTGTATATATATATATATATATTTATATATATGTCTGTGTGTGTGAAGTTATGTATATATATGTACTATATATATAACAATATATTGGAAAATATATAGATGTGGAGTAACATCCTAGACTACAGGTGAATACCCAAGGAATCCATGAATAATCATAACAGTCGCATGTTTTTAGAGAAGTCCATTGTCCTGTTATTTAACCAAGGATAAGAAACATCATGTTTGTCAATATAAATCAATTTTGTGTGTCACCATTCTCAAAATCAAATATAAGGTAACATTTAGTATCTGGTATATCATCCAAATAAATGATGTGAATCATCATGTACAACATTTGGTAAATAATGTGAAACATCATGTCCAACATCACATGTCAGGAAAGCCCAAATAATTATTTCTAACACTTTACTTAAATATATACCAATGGAAAATGTACATGTTTGAATATTAATAATAATAAAATATCATGTATTTCATTATTATAGACCATGAAATAGTTTCAAACCATTATATATTTCATTTAGAAAAGGTCACAATCTCTAGTTTAGTAGAATTAAAATTATTATCCCATGCCACTCACCTTTCATTAAAATCCATTAAGCCATCACAATTTGGTATTAATATAAATTCAGTTAGATGATGATTTGGTTTCAAGGAAATTTATAAAGTAATTTCAATCAATGAAATTACCAAAAAAGGTGTGTTACTCACCAAGGTGGAAAATCTATGACAACAACAAAGGCCTAAGAGAGTATCTGTAGCTAGGGATCAATAATTTATAAGTATTTAATCATTTTAAGGCCATATATAGAGAGTCCAACAAATGGAACAACATAACATAACAAAAAAAATTAATCTGTAAGGTAAAAAATTCATTAGATTACTTTTCTATCCCTAATTAACATCAAATCTAAGATTGTATGGGGGAAATCAGAAAAATTTACAAATATTCTAAAAATATGGAATTTTTTCTCATAATGATTTAGCATTCTATATTTTGAGATACATGAAGAATGGAAGGAAGAGTAGTTAATATCATACGACATTATATCCAATGTGGGGAATGTAAAATGAAATGGACATCGAATAGAGAGGCTCGATCAAATCCTCATTTGAGAGAAGGAAATTCCGATAGAGGAGGAGGATGAGGAGTTATTGTGAAACTTGGGGAAATAAAAATTAGGAGGTAAGTTAAAAATAATGAGGGGAGAATGGTAATTTCATAAATTTTTTAAAGGGAACATAGTTGATCCTCACGGTCAGCCAAAACATGTACCAACTGTACATACCCACTATCGAGGATGAAACCCCCTCACCTGACAAAGTGTAGAGTTTAAAATATTATGCACAACCCATGCACAATCTCCATCTTTGAGGCATACCCCTCACACAGTTGTGACCATGATTAGAAAAACTCTTCTCACTCTATCTGAATCACCTCTATAGTAGAATTACCCCATTTCCCCTACCCATATAGCCTCCCTCAAATTGTTTTTTCACACTACACTCCACTCTATAGGGAAACGTGGTTGATCTAAATTGTTTCTACTAATCATGTTCCTCTACATGCTTCTAACGAAAATAGATCTAGGGGTACCAATAAAGACTCTTATGCTCTTGAACCATTATTTATTCCCTTAATAACAATTATTGGAATATAAAATATGTTTAAAAAATCATTCATACAATATTTTCCTCTTTGAAAAGACAAGATCTTACAAACTAACCTTCTTAAAACAATTCAACCCTAAGTTTCCATTCCAACTGTGGTCAATTAGCATCTAATAATAGTTTCAACCTCTGATCATGTAAATCATCCTCTCTCTCTCTCTCTCTCCCTCTAGTCTCTTTAGGTGCATGGTTTTGATTCCATATATCCTGAACCATATTAAGGAACATACCTTAGAGGTACTTCATTCTCTAATAAATGATATCTCTAGGATAATTATCAGAAGAAGTATCAATGCCCAACTCAACCTTTTCATTTTAAAGGAAAATAGACAGATTTGAATAATAATAAAAATTACATAGAAGCATGAATGACATCATGAATATCCCTGTATCTGTGAGAGGGTGTTATATGATAATAATTTGATCTGTCTCTCTCCAAAATCTCAAAAGGTTTGATGAATAAATTTGATGAATTACACTACCCCCAAATATATGAATCCCCCAACCTAGGTGAGATACATATATATATACCTTATCCCCAACCTTGAACTCCATAGGTTTTTGAAAACGATTAACATAAGAAATCTTACTAGACCGAGTTATATGCATGTGCTTCCTTGTAAGATGTACATTCTCTGATCCCTCCTGAATGCGATGAGGTCTAAGTAGCACTATATATCCTCCCTTTAAGTAGCATGACACTAAATTGAATGGCCTACAATATTGGTTCTCATGAGGATCCATAGGAATATTATCTTGGAAACTACTTTTGTATGAAAATATAGTAAGAGGTATATGATTCAATTAAGAACCTACAAAATCAAGGACACATGCTCAGAGCATATCCTCTAATACTTGAATCATATGCTTGGAATGAACATTTATCTATTGGTGAAGGATTTTACTCAATAGTACTAGTAAACCTACTTCCTTCTATAAAACCCACAAAAACCATTAAAAGAAGTTATCATCCCTATTTGATATGATAGTACGATGGATAATATTATATTTGATAATCTCATGGACATAGAGTATACCATGTTTATCCACTAAAAATATCTCTCTAGTATATATAAATAAAGAGAAATTTTTTATTCATTCAATTATTTTCGAAACTGTATCACTGTGTTGAGTTGATTGAGGTAAACTCATCACAAAATCTACAGTGACATCATCCCATTTCCACTCTATAATTGGTAACAAATAAGAAACCCTCTCACATTAATAGTGTACCATATTCACATACTGACAATTGGAACACTAAGTCCCAAAAATATATATCACTCATGACATACCTATTCACAAACACTGGTGGTGTAATCCATGATACATCATCATGAGACCACGATGTATAACCCAAATACAGGCATGCTACACTTTAATCAATTTAGCTTTGGTATCTCTTGGAATTTGGACATGTCCATGAATGTGTAGTATCACATCCACATAAATGAACTAACCATGTGTTGGGTCCTCATCTGAAATGATCTCCTATAGAAAAAAGTCATATGGATCAGAAATTTAGTTATCTTAACTATATACAAAAGAAAAGATTTCACTTCTAAAGATACAATAATATACTATATATAACCTTCCTAACCCTAAAGATGCATCTCAAAAAACAAGGCTATAAATAGGTATTCCCCACTGGCCTATGGAACAACTTGTGTTTGAGTCTTCTGGATCAGTGTTTCAGTTATTGAATTCCTATTTATAGGTGTATAAGAAATTTATAAATCAAAGGACTTTATGATTTCAAACCTCCTTTGTTGTCTAAGAATTATTTAACACTATGTAAATATGTACATGATTCTTTTTTTGTCTTTTTATTCAATAAATAGATCTTCAAGAAAGTAATTCATCCAATAAGAAAAGTTATGAACCAAAGATTATAACTATAGGTCATGATTTTCATAATTCCACAAATGGGGTCTCAACTGACAAGTCTCATATAGTATTACTCACTCATCCTACATCAAGATCACTCCTATCCTGATGATTAATAAATCACAAAAAACTATCACTATATGAAATATTTTCTATACCAACAACCATATCTTAATGGTTTTTAAAAACCATTGGGATCGGGCTCATATTCCAATAGTTATTAAAAAAAATTGGATAGACCCATAAATGTAGTCATATACGGACGGTTCCCCAAAACAGTTGGGATAGGTTAAGTTTATCCAAATAGTTTTACAAAACAATTAGGACAGATCCAAAAAACATTCATATACCAAATATTATTCCATAATTTTGTGATAGGTTAAGTCTATCCCAATGGTTTTAGAAAACCATTGGGATAGATCCAAAAAATGTAGTCATTTCCAAACAGTACCTAAAAACCATTTGGATAGGTTAAGGCTATACTAATGGTTTTCTAAAACAATTGGGATAGATCCAAAAATAAGGGTACCTATCTCAATGGTTTTGAGAACTATTATGAGAGGTAAACTTTTTTATAAATTATTTTTTGACAAATAATAAAATAAATCAATATATAAATTAATAATAAATAAATATGTTTATATATATTAATATATATTTGTCCAAATATATTAACATAGATATTTTTTTCATATTCATTAGGTCTTTGATATATATGGTCGAGGTCGTGGGTTCAATCCTCGGCAACATATTTTATTTTACATTACCAATACCAACGGTTTTCAGAAAACAATTTGGATAGGTCTATCCTAACACCAAATCCGCCAACGACCATTCAAATGATTTGTATAGGCTATACCAATGTTTTTGCGACCTATACCAATGGTTCAAAACCATTTTTATAGGATGTTTTTCTTGTACTATATGTAAATAATTCTCGGCTCAAGAAAAATCTAGATCCCTACTAAATTCACCTTTCCTTTTAACTCCTGAAATGATTTCTCATAATATTTAGACCTGGTAAACATTACAGCCTTCTAAATTCGACCTATAAAAGGAACCTCTAGTCATGATAAATAATTAATGAAGAAACTAAAATATCTAGTTTTCCCCAATATACTCTATATGTGAAAGTTCTTCTTTGGATGATCCTATAAAAATACCACTCTAACCTTATTTGGGTCCATGAATACCCCTAAATCTATGATAATGTGGCCCTGAAAGTAAAATCTATCAATCCAAGTGTTGAATTTGGGATATTATCATATAGATGGTACTCCCTTAGTGTATTTAGTATGAACTCGTGATTTTTATCATAGTCATGTTGAGTGTCAGTGTACACCACAATATAATCCATTAGTACTGCCATAAATGAATATAGAAACATGTAAAAAACCCAACTCATAAGAGCCATAAAAATATCCAGAATTTTCATGATTCTAAATGACATTTCTAGATACTCATATAAAACATACCATATTTAAAAATTTGTACATGGTTTTTCTGAACTTTTAACTCTCCCCTAATTGTAACTTGGCATAAAATTAATCTTCATTAAAACCTAAGATCTACAGAGTTATTAAAAATGGTTCACTATGTTGACTAGTGGAAATAAATTCATAACTATAAGATGATTTAGTTTCTGATAATACACATAGATCGAAAGGTTTTCATCTTCCTTCTTAGTAAAAAGGATATGTGAACCCCATAGACAGGTACAGGGTCAAATAACCCCCTTAGATTCTAGGTTATCCAAATCCCTCTTGATTTGATGAAATTTAATTACTATCATCCTATAAGGAGGAATAAATACTCTTGAAGATCCTATAACTATTCTAATAATAAATTTCAACACTCTCACCAGAAGTATCCTATAATAAATAATTAGGAAAAATATCCCTATAATGATCCATTACAGGAGTCATATATGTCTAATGTATTCCTTGATCATCGATAAAAATATAGACAATATGAAATGACACTCAATATAGCCAACAATTCTCAGTTCTTTCTCGACACTCTTAGACATCCCCTTCTACCTTATAAAAACATATTTACCACCCTTAACGGATAATAATGTCACCCACTATTGACAATAATTAATATGGTATTGATAGAGGACTAACTAGTCAATCCAAAAAATTACATCAAATATTATAATATTGAGAACAAAAATATTCCAAATAAAAAAGATAACCACCGATCTCAAGGAGGAATTCCATACACAATCTTACACTCTTTGATCTAATCCCTAGAATAGTATCAAGGTTTATAACACCATATAAGTACTCTATCCTAAGGCCCATAATTTCTATATTATATTTATATGCATTAATTTTAATTTCCTATATCAAATTATGCTTACACTAAAGTAGATTATACTAAGATCATACATCAAACTATAGAGGTCCTAACACTCCTCTCCTTAGGTGTAGTATGTAATACAAATATATGGCCTAATATGCGACCCTGCTATACAATATGGCAAAACTATGTAGTCCCTCCTTTCTGGAATTATATATCTGAAGTCTAACTTCTAAGGCCTCATCCACCTCCTCAGCCTGTATGGTCGGTACTACTCTAGCTTCCTACCTACCGAGGAGCTACTAACCCTTCTCCTGAATCTAGTGTCGGTGTGGATCTATTATCATTGGGAGATGGGTGAGAAGTTTCTATATAAACCATTAATACAATTCATCCTTACATAGGCTAAATAGTAATTTTGCTCTATGTTTCACTGGGGTTTCATGTGTCTCATATTTCAACACGTATGACATATCATGTAAATATCACTATGTGTTATCTAAATTCCACAGCCTCCATGAGTATACTCTAGGAATCACTTTCTACTGAGAAATGAATTACTCCCATCTCTAGGAACTTAACTACCCTGGCCCACACCATCAACTTCCATCAAATTCCACTTGTTGATGAGGGCTTGGTTTACTATCTCTGAAAATGTATTTAACCAAAAATCATTGTCTTGATTTCAAATGGTTAATAAAATTCCATCCTTAAACCACCTCAATTTCATCTTATCATCTCCAGCAAGATTCTGTGAAAAATGATGGATCCGAATGAATCAAGTTGGATACTCAATAATAGACGTAGATCCACACTAAGATGTACAAATTCTTTAGATTAGTCGTCATTAGCATCTATGTGAAGAAGTGGTCATAGAAGACAATCTATAAGTCCATATAAACCATTTCCTAATGAATATATTCCAAGTAAATAAGATTCCAAAAATTTATGCCATACTCACGTAGCATGTATGCTAAGAATATATCCCACCTTTTCAGAGGCATCTCTTGATGATTGAAATATCAACACAACCTCAGAAGGCCCTGATCCAGGGTCGTGCAACTATTACATTTGAAAAAGATACATGCAAATCACATACCAAAGGACCCAACAGTTTAATATTCAAGGTAAAATATATACATAAAAGATAATTTTATTGTAAATTAATTTAAAAATTATAACAAAATTCTTTTCTAAAATAATAACATTTTTCAAACTAGCGTATCCTTGCATATATTTCTCAGCACGTATTAGGGAATCCAGAGGAAAGGGAATATAATTTGGGTGAGAAAAAATTATCAGTATGGGTTATTCATAAAAATATAAAACATGAATAAATGTGAATAATCAATATGGAATGTTAATAACTAAAGACACATGACATGTAATCAATAAACTAAGAAGGAAGTGTGTGAACAAAATGGAATGGTAAGTAATTAAAAGAAAATTCAATTTAAATAAATGAATAAATAATAATTATAATGGAATGTTAATAATATGAAAAAACATTCCATTTAATCAATGTATAGATAATTAAATACATCTAAATATTTTTTTCATATTAAAAATCTCATGGATAATAATAAAAATAACTTTATTCTCAATAATGTAAATTCTTAATTATCGGATGTCATGTTTCCAAGTAATTTGATACCTTTAACATCAATACCTTTCAAAAGATGGTTTAGAATATGATTGTTATGAACTTTCACAATATAGTTTTAATATATGGGTAGATACCTATCTATTCATATTAGAAACAAAGTCGCAGGGATTTTTTCCAAGTAATTTTATATAATGACATTACCATGAAATCAAGGGGATTACATTAAATAGTCCCCAAGATGTATATCACATGTCTAAATCATTCCTCCTATATCGAATAAAATATTTAACTCCAATACAGTGGGATTTTTCAAATATTTATATTGAATAAGGTGTATGAATTTAATAATATTTCTTAAGTAAATCAGATAACCTTCATTGTAAACATCATATGTAAACATGATATATAGTTAAGGAAATAAAATTATCCTTGAGAAATTATATAGATAATTAGGCTAATTCAATGATTAATGACCATATGAACATTAATATTTCAAGGGGACTAATTAAAGAATCAAGGTAGTGAATGCCAATACTATCCTTGTCAAAGGAATCATAAACCATCCAGAGGGAGAATAAGGATGGTATCTCCACAACATATCGCATGTTGAGTAAAAATAAAGGTTTATTTTCATTAATAAATTAAAATAATATAAAAAGTTCTTTAAAATATTTTGGGGGAAAACCCCTTTTCATTTTAAAAAATCTTCTGTAAGTTTTTTTAATTGAAAATTAACTTTTGAAAACATTTTTAATAAAAATTATCCTTTTAAACTAAAAATTTAAACTTAAATTAAATTAAAATGGATAGTTTTTTATATTATATACTAGGTAAACATAATATTCCTTTCATAAGGTAAAAAGTATAGAAAAATACCTTGTTTGGAAAGTGAAAAGAACATTCCTTTGAAAAAATTTGTAAAATAAAAAAAGGTTAAAAATTAATTTTACAAATGGTTTTTATAATAAAATAGGTTCTCCTACTAAAGAGATAAATGAAGTCATGTTTATTAAAAACCCTCTCTAAAAACATTTGAGTAACAAAAAGTGGGAAAATGGTACTATTACATGGAAAATTTCATTAATAACTATAGTAGAATAAAATTAAATGGTTTATTAAAAAAATTCATATTAATTCCTTTAATTTAATCTCATGAATATGTATTCTCAATTAGAATGAGATTTTGAAATAATCCCTTAAACTGGTTATAATGTTGAAGGGAAAATTAATCAATGGATTTATAATGTGTATTAACAGTAAAATCACATAAAAGAAATGTAAATAATTATATAGATATTCAAAGTAATTATACACAAAATTATATAATATTAAAGATAAAAAGGAAGTAATATTACCCAATGAAAAGGAATCGTGTTATAAAATTTCTTTACCACTTGGTAACTTTAAATTCAAATGCCCTTAAAAGAAATAATTAAAATTGAAACACCAAATACAATGAATACAAATTAATTCATTCTATAATTTATCAAAATTGTTAGTAGATAGACCAAAAAAATAAAAAATTTGTTCATATGATATTTATCTCACAGATGTAAAATTGTATATATTTTTCACTATTCATTAAAAAAATGAAACTACATAAGAAAATTGCAAAAAGTCACCCTAAAATAATTTTTATTTTAATATTTCAAAAATAAATTTTATTTATACATAAAATTTATAAACATTCATAAAATTTTATTTCAAATAGGTTCTCCAGTAATGGGTAGTAAAATATTCTTTATAAAAATATTATCTTTTGGGCATAAAATTGGGTTTCTTACTATTTTAGGTATATAAAATCTATTAGATGAATATCAATAGTATTTTTTTGAATTTATAAAATATATATTCTTTAATATAATTCAATAATTGTAATAAATTTGATTTATTAGTATATAATTCCATTGGGTGAATAAAATCAAAATATTTTCTTTTTTATTCAATTCATTTTTATATTCATTTTTAATTAATTGGTAACCAATGAATTCCTTTTATATTTGTGTAAACCATATATTCTCATATTTTAGTCAATGTTATTCATTATTTATAATTTAATTACTAGGTTTCATTTTGGTATTTAAAATAATAATATTTTAATAATATATTGCTTTTTAGTAAAAATTGGTCTTCCGTATGGAACAAGATATCGAGGAAAGTCTTTATTGTGTGCTCTAAAAGATACCTCATCATTTCATTCATTGAATAATATAGAATGTATTAACTTTATTTAAATTTTTTAATATAACATAAATTATGAATATTTTATGTTCCTCTCTATATTTGGGGTTGTGTTTCATACACACTATCGACTAAAAGTTTACTCTCTTAGAATTTTAAGGGTGTTAAATTCCCCACACCTTTAATAAATTATGTCTCTAATACTTGAACTTGACCAAGGTAATAATTTTTTCAAAATTTTACATCTTTAAATCCCACATCTTAAGAACAATTTTTAAAACATACTTTATAAAAGGAAAAATGGGAAGAACAAAGGCCACATAGAATAATATATAATGGGTTCTCTAAGTAGGAGAACATTTTTTGAAAATAGAGATACATACTTGGAGAAAAGGTGAAAATATTTATTGGCGATGATTGTGGTCATCATTAAAAAATAATCCAATGTTCAGTGTAATGTTTATAGACTCAAATCCGTAAATATGTGAATATTTAAAATACCATAGGTTCAATGAATATTAAGGTATTATGATAACAGTTTTGTTCTAAGACACTTTTCCAAATGTTGGGGAATTTTTTCATTGAAAAATAATATAATGAAATATAATTAATTGATAAATTTTAATTTCATAAGAAAAAATAATTTTTTAGGTTGTTCTTTGATCAAATTCAAATTTATCTCGTACATCATGTAATGGATAACCTATAATTAACCTTTTTTTAATAACTATAATTTATTTTTATAGATTGTAAGATCAATAAAATAAGTCTTTAAAATTGTATCTAACTATTTTCTAAAACTATTATGCTTTAAATATTAGTCCTTAAACATAAAAATTAACACTACTAGTTCATCATTAATATTTATTCATCAAAAAAATTAACTAAAAACCAGGAAATTTTAACTAGGGTATTGCATAGGTCAGTTGTTGGCATTAAACCCTTAAGATCTTTCAGTCATGGGTTCATGTCACATTGCATTAAAATTCATGATCATTTTTCACCTATTATACAGGTTTTCTTTCTCTAAAACCATTTTGAAATAATTCCAAAATAAATATGATGGAAATCCTTGAAATCAGTTTAATCACTAAATATCATTTTAACTACAGTTTTCAACTCATCCTAAATACATAAATAATTGATCTGTTTTATTCCAACATAGGTCCTTACTGGATCTTAGGTTTAACCCCAAGTCATTCATTATCATTATCTTTTCAAATAATTTATAATTTTATGTAAAAAAATGTAAATTATCCTACATATATCTCAGGATAATGTCAAACTAGGTGCACAGTAAGGCATGATGTCGTGTACCAAGTTATACTTGATTCATGTCTGGTGCTCTTTTTCAGTGTTATCACCCCTAGGTATATCTATTCCAAAACCAAATCCACATGTAGTATATAGATAGGGATGTATTCCTAGGAATACCACATAATATTTTTCTAACCTAAAATATATGATGTTCTTCTTAAATTATCCCCAAAATATTCCTTATAGTTATGTTCACTAATCTATGTTTTTATAAACCTAGTTCCTAGGGATACTACTAAACATGTTATTATACCAACTATCATGACTGGACACCAGAAATCTATGATTTGGTGTTGTGATACCATTACATTGGCATATGATACAAGTAAATAGTGTCTCAAAGGATCTAGGAATTTAGTTGTCATGGTAAAATAGATACATAGAAGAGTCTTAAGTTATAAATGAATACACAAATTACAGAATAATTATTTTTCTAGGATTATAAATTTATTCCATCTATCATATCCTTGAATATCTTTCTCTTAACACTTTAGGGAGTCTTGGGGAAAGTAAACATAATAATGGTGAGCTAAAATTATCAATAAGGGTTAATAATATCAGAAGCAGTTATGAATCAATGAGAATAATTATTATTTAAAGGTAATATATAAATTCACATTACATGTAATCAATAAAATGAGAAGAAAGTGCATAAACAATATGGTATGGTAAATATCTGAAAACACATTCTATTTAAATAACTAGATAAGTATTAATCTTTATGAAAAATGAGAAACTGAAAACAAATTCCATTTAATCAATAAAGTGAGAACGAAATACATCCATTGTTTTTTTCATAGTTAAAATCTCATGGATAGTAATAATAATAACTGAATTCTAAATAAATTAAATACTTATTTACCAGACATCACGTTTCCCCAGAAATTGATACCTTTACCATCAATACCATTCACATTGATGGTTTAGCATACTGATATCAATGCCTTTTAAAATACAACTTAAATTTGAGGGTAGAAACCTTCTTATTCTCTTGGAAACAAACTCTAATTCTTTGTCTCTAACTAATGTTATCTCCTGAGACTACAGATGCATGTATGGACTTGCATTAAGTAGTCCAAATCTTGTTTCTTCTATGTCTAAATCATTCCTCATATATCTCATAATCAGTACAATTCAAAAATAATATGCCTCATCATATATCTGTATTGAATAAATGAAACATATTTATCAATATTTCCCCAATAAATAAAATAACATTAAATGTAAAAACCATATATAGAAAATATATGTTGTTTAGGCAATGAACATATCCATAATAAATGATTTGGATAATTAGAGTAAATTAAATCTTTAATGATCATATGATATTTAATATTTCAAGGTGATTAAATAGTAATCAAGGTATTGAATTTTAATATTATCCTTCTTCAAACGAATCATAAACCATCTAATGAATAATAATTATATTATCACTACAAAATATCCCATTTGGTGTAAAAATAATCGGTGTTTTTCATTAAGGAATCAAAATACTATAAAAATATATTTTAAAACATTCTTGAGGAAAATATCTTTTCCATTTTGAAAAACATTTTGAAACCCATTTTTAAAATCATTTTCTTTGATAATTTACTTTTTGGAAATATTTTTTAAAAAATTATACTCTTAAAAATTAAAATAAGGTAAAAAAATAAATTAAGGTGGGTAATTTTGTAAATGTCATAAAAGATAAAAATAGAATTACTTTTAAAAGGTTAAAAGGATACAAAAATACCTTGTTTGGAAAGAGAAAAGCTGATTACTTTGAAAAAAAATTAAAAGAAACATTGGTGAAAATTTATTTTTTAAATTTTTTTCCAAAGGATTGAAATATTTATGAAAATATTTTTAAAAACAAGGTTTTTAGAAGAAAAAAATGGTTATTTGGCTAAAGAGATAAATGATGTTGGGTTTTCTTAAAAATATTTTATAAAACATTTTGAGTACTAAATAGTGTAAAATGATATTGTCACATAAAAATATTAATGAATAAATTGAATAAAATAAAATTAATGGTCTTATTGAAAAATGTTCATATGAATTCCTTTAATGGAATATTAAGAATAAGTAATCTCCAGTAGAATGATACTTTGAAATAACCCCTTAAAATGTTCATAACATTCAAGTGAGAATTAATCATCAAATTAACTATGTGTATTAACTATAAATACATATAAAATAAGTCGAAATATATAAATATATATTCAAATTAATTATAACATATTCATATAATATTAATAGCAATGAGGATGTAATATTTCCTAATTAAAATAAATTGGGTTATAAAATTTCATTAACACATGGTAACTTTTAATTCAAATCAGCTTAGAATAAACAATTCAAATTGAAAATAAAAATACCAAGAATATAAATAAATTTATTTTATATATATACATATCTAAATTTTCAATAGATACACCGCACAGAATAATTAATTGATGCATATTACATTTATCTCACTGATGTAAAGAAGTGAGATGAAAATCCCTTACCATATGTTTAATTTAATTTTAATACCCTTTAACCTCCTGTATAGGGGTTTTAAAAATTTTAAGAGCCTATAAAATGACCATAATAATTTTATAATATCATATATTATCTTCATATAATCTCTTATTACCCATTTATTAATAACCGTTCATTATTTTTACTATTTCATGTGTTAATTTCTTAGTTTTCAGAGTATATTTTGACTTGTCAATTTTGATTTTATAACTTAGATCTTGGATACGTCTATCCAAAATGTAAAACATGACTTATATATCATATATATTAAATATATATTTATTTATAATAATCCATAATATTTGGAGATTGAAAATGAAATTCAACATTAATGGAGATGGTAGGTCGTACGTACGCATTAACACTACTTTCATTTCCTTGTCATATTTAAAATAATGGAAATTAAATGATAAATGGATATTATAAATACATTATCATATTTACTTCATAATTTTTTATAGTTTTATTAAAACAATCCCTTATACAATCCATATATATATTGTGAAGGAATCATGTTGCTTTGAGAAGGATGTACTCCACACTTCCACAAGCGATGTTATCATATTCCCACAAAATAGAAAAAAGAAATGTATATGTTATAAAAAAATTATGTAAGACAAAATAAATTATAATTATAATATATATCATATAAAAATATTTTTTACATCATAATTACCAACCATGAGAAGTCAAAATGGAAAAGGGAACCACATCATTTCATGAGGCGGTAGTTTCCCATACACGAATTAGTATGTTCATTACACATATGATGGATGTTTCTGTAGGTATCCAAAAAAAACACTAAATTTAAAACTATTATTATATTGAGGATAATTAATCTACTATACAGGCATGATTTTGAATAATTGACATGTTGGAGAATTAAATGAAAGAAAGTGATCATTAGAAAATGTTAACTCTTATCTGGGTAACATCATTTTGTTTAAACAAAAAGACATACATGTTTGGTTTATGTACTACGTGAGAATTTCAGGATAAGTTTAGTGAAGATGTAACCTTACATTACCAGATTTTTTTCATCCAAAGGGCTTTTTAGTTGTTAATAAGTGGTACATGTGAGTTCTTCTTTATAGTGGAGGACTTGCATTCTCATAAATTTTGGAAAAGAGATTTACTCCCCTATTTTTTCCATGTTTCGTGGAACCAATAATGTTCTCAATCCAATAAAAATAGTTTAGGATATAAAAATGAAAATAATATTTCTTTTCGACTAGTTTATATGTGATATTGGATATTAACTTTATGGTTTTGTTTGTTGTTAAGCTATTTTTTTCTTAATCATTGTAATTAATTTTAGTCACTTTCACTAATATTTTTAGTAAAAAACAATGTTGGTTTTTACATAAATTATAAATTATGATGACTAAAAATATGGAATCCATTATCCTAAATTCCAATCACATAAGTATTATAAATTAACTGAAAATTAAACCCATAAATGAGACGGAAAATGTGGGGTTTTAAAGTAAAATTTTTCAAAAGATTGATTTGTTATTATATTCAATTTCAAAATAAAATTGATTTGAATGACATAATTT
Organism: Viscum album; assembly: GCA_963277665.1. Taxonomy (NCBI): domain Eukaryota; kingdom Viridiplantae; phylum Streptophyta; class Magnoliopsida; order Santalales; family Viscaceae; genus Viscum; species Viscum album. The sequence goes on from OY728130.1 coordinate 1,214,640,725, forward strand.
GGATTAATATATTTAAATTTTTTGTAATTAATAATTAAAACCAACAAAAATTTAATTTAATTTTGTAAATAAATAATATGAAAAACATAGTTTTCAATTAAATGTCAATATTTCCACTATTCAATAAAAATGAAACATCATAGAAAAATAAAAAAAATCCCTTAAGATAATTTTGATGTACTGATTAAAAAATGAATTTTACTTCTAAATATATAATTTATAAAATATCTAAAAATTGGATTTAAATAAGGTTCTCCAGAAAAAGGCGGTAAAAGTGTCTATATAAAAATATTTTTTTTATTCATCAAATTTTATCTCTTCTTATTTTATGCCTATAAAATCTATTGGATGAATACAAAAAATATATCATTAATTATATAATATATATATATATATATATTTCCTTTATATCATTAACTAACTGTAATTAATATGATTTATTAGGACAAAATGCATTTGGGAGCATAAAATGTTTAAAAAATTCCTTTATATTCACTTGTTTTTATATTCACTTAGTAACTAAAGAATTAATTTTATATTTTAGAAGGCCATTTATTTTAATATGTTATTTAATTATATTCATTGCCTTTAATTTAATTTCTAGTTTATATTTTATTATATAAAATAATAATATTTTCATAATATATTGTTATTCAGTAAAACTCGGCCTTGTGTGTAGCACAAGCTATAGAAGAAAATATTTGTTGTGTGCATCATAAGCTAATACATAACTATATTAATTTCATGATATATAATATATTAATTTTACATTAAATATTAAATATATCATTAATTCTATAGAGATTATATTCCTTTATATGTTTGGTGTTTCGTGTCATGCACGCTATCAAATAAAAGTTTACTCTCTTAGAATTTTTATTATGTTACACTCGAATATTGATAGCATGGCCTCAAGATATTACTTAGTATATAAGGGTCCACCACCCTCTGATAATGTAATTGGATGTTATTTCAGAAACTCTTTTGTGAAATCTTCCATCATAAGAGAATGTCATGTGTCTCCTTGTATGGACTTAATTAGGCATAGGAACCCCTCTCAGTATATGGAATAGGCACCCATATCAGGGACCACAAGATGTGACGCAAGGGGCACTACAACTATTAATATTAGTGGCTCGAGTCCAAACACCACTAGAGCATGGTTTTATCTACCTTAATAGTGTACAAATTGAGCCTGTCTTGGTGGAATAATTCTATAATGCCAAATGAACACCTCCCAAAATAATTTTGAATAAAAAATGATCATATATAAATGAATTTGATAGGTACAAGACTTCATATATATGTTCCAACACCACATTTAATACTCTTAAATCCATGTGTATATAACATAGAAGATCATAAATGGTTATAGAATACACTCCCTACTTCCCACTACTGAGTATGAGTTAGGATTCATGTCCCATATCTTAAATAAGTGGTTCTCGTATACGGAGGATCAATTGAATGTTATAGTGGAAAAGACATATTATGCTGCAATTTATGCCCCTATTTAATGACAATAATTTTATTCCAGAGTTACTATTTATAATTTCATAGTTATATATATATATATATATATATTTTAGGGTCTTGTTACTTGTGTCTTCATTTCCCAAGTAATAAAGACATTTGATTTATAATATTAAATTGGTATTGCATGTAACTAAAAAGAGCCTCAATGTTTTTACAATTATATGAATTGTCATTCCAAATTTATAGAAGAAAACAAACTCTTGAAATTGAAGTTTGTATCCATATAATTTAAATCACTAACAATTCATCCCATGCAACAAAATGGTCTATGGTTCAAACATGTGATAATTAGGTAATTTCAGGTTCAACCATCATGATATTTGGGGAAACTCCATTTAGGTTGATGAAAAATTTGTAATTAATTAAATTATTTAAACCTTTTAATATATGTGATCATATATAAAAATATAACAGTCAAGGAAACACAAATACAATGCAGTAAAATAATCCATTAAAATAAACATGGAATAGAATATACATAGAATTTGAATCCTCATGTTCCTATAATGATGCATAGGATGGTGCCTTCTTACATTATCAGGACAAGGGGAAAAAGAAAATCATAGAGATAATTAATTCCATAACTTTTTTGTGTCACCCAATGGTGAAAAAAATAACATTTTAATAAGACTAAACCAAAGAAATATGTCCCATTCTATGTCATTTTAAGTTTCCATATATGTTGGTCGGATACTCATATGCATACCCTCATAAACAAATCCCAGTACAATTTTACTCTCATGTCAGTTATCTCCAAATAGTGAGACAAAAAAAGAAACACCTCAGATACCACTTTGGTAGGTCACGTTCCTGGTTCACTCATAAGTAATCAGACTCAATCCACCGCATGGCCTCAAGCATATCTCCCTATATAATATAGGTTTCCAAATATAAGTGAGGTTCTGTTATGATATGGTGGGGATACTATACCATCATTTATAGAGTGGAGAATTATGATATAAAAAAAAGAACTAAAAAAAGTAAAATAAAATAGTAAACAAGAGTAACAAAATCGATCGTATAGATAAATTAAACAGGTGAAGGAAACAACAACCAGAGTCATATAAGATATAATATAATGTATATATGATATTCAGAAATAAGAATACATGGAGATAGAGTAGTAGGAATATACAACATGATATGAAAAAAGGGTACAAAACATCAAAATCTATCACACATAACATCGTGAGAATAAGATCATTCCGAGTCTCCTGTACTCTATCCTAGAATATAAATTAGGTATCCAATATTGGATATATCCCTTTATCCATACTTGGATTCATGAGGTCATTCTGGATACAAATCTGAATCCCAAATACAGTGTGAATAAAACTCTGTAGGTCACCACCAATAGTAACTAGTATAATCAATCCAGTTACTAAAAAATGATAATCATGCATATCTGAAAAATTTAAGATAATATTGTAAACTGAAACAAGTTCTTAAGATCCAAAATTGTATCCATCTAATCTACTTACTTCTTCCCAAGCAGGGAGGTCTCTAAACACATGTCAATATATAAACATTTATATATATATTGGTATGTATGTATATATATGTACTATATATGTATAATCATATATAGAAAAATATATAGATATATAGTTCTAGCTAGGACCTGAGGTGATAAACCAAATAATCCGTGCAAAATAAGTAGTGTCTCATGTATTTAAATAAAGGCATTATCCTAGAATTCAACTAAGGATATGAAACATCATGTCTACCAATCCAGATAAATTATACGAGTATCCATGATCAACATAATATGTAAGGGAATTTTAATCATCATGTCCAACATCTAAATAAATGTTTTGAAATATACAGTGAAATATTGGATAAATTATATAAATTTCATCTCCAACATCGCATATTAAAGAAACATGATTCACCATGTATAACACTTTCCTTGATTATGTCCCAACAACCTATATACATTGTGAAATATTAATAATAATCATATTTCATGTACTTCTTTAACAAAGGACAAGGAATGGTTTCCAACCATTATTCATTTCATTTATACAAGGGAACAATCACTAGTTTTTTAAAAGTCTCATGACAGGGTCATAACACTCAATTTTTATTCAATTACAGTAATTCATTATGATTTTTAATTTATCCCAATTCACTTATTTGCTTATTTTGTTTCAAGATAACTTATAAAATAATTTTATTCAATAAACATAGAAAAAGAGGTTTGGTAATCATCGAGGTGGACAACCTCCACTATTAAAAATGGCATAAGTGAGTATCCATATCTAATCCTCATTCATTAAGTGGGATTAAAACATGTTAAGGGAAATAAATGAAGGGTCCAATATTCATAACAACTTCACATAATAAAAAAATTAAATATTTAAGGGAAAATTACTAGACCACCAACCATATGAAAGTAGATGACTCCTCGTCCTGTATTGAACAATAATTTCAGAAATAATGGGTGAAATGTAGAAATAGATAAATACCATAAAATAGTCTACATTAGAATTCACAGAATTGGAAATCTATATGGTGAGATAAATGATGAATGGAAAGAAATGGAATAGAGAGATTACTGAGATGGATCTAATGTGATGAATAGATAATAAAATTTTTTCCATATGAGGAAGCTAGATTAAATCCAAGGATGAGAGTAGAAGCATCCAAAGCAGGATGAGGAGGAGATACTATGAGATTTCAAGAAAGAAAGAGGATGAGGTAAGTTAAATAGAAGGTGGGTAAAATTGGATTTTAACCAATTTTTAAAGTTTACACGGTTTGGCTTCATGGATGTCCAATCTGTGCACCAACTATGTGCACCCACTGCCTATAGTGGACCCCCCTCAACATGGCTAGGTACACAGTTTGAAAAAACCATACTTATCCAATGTGTGTTCTCTGCCCAAGAGGCTTTCCCCCACGCACGGTTAGGTGCATAGTTAGACAAATTTTGAGCACATCATATTAATCACCACTACAGTAGAACTACACCATTTTTAATTATCATGTATCTAACCTCGCCTGATTTTTTTAATTATGCTCTTCTTTATGGGGTCACATGGTTAGGCCACACGGTGGCTACTAATTGTTCGCCTCTGTATGTTTCTCTAAAAACTAATTCCCTAGGATTCAAACAAGCCATGAACTACCCTGAACCCTTCCTTATTCCCTTATCAAATTTTATTAGTTTAAAAATAATGTAAAGGTTTCATACCTCTTTGATGAATCGAGATCTTAGATATATTAGGTTTTTTTAGGATATAATGGATGTAATTATATTCTTAGAAACATTTTAACCACTACTACAACAAGTAAACAATCAATGATATAATTCCCCAACATCATTCACCAATTTAATCCATAAAAAAATATCATGTCTAATATCGCAGTCACTTATGTGTCTAAATAAATTATCACTCCAAGGAATTTGATCGTACTAGAATTCAAAATTTGTAGTCATTAAAGTTAGTGAATATGTCGAAGAGAATATTCCAGTGATAGATCTATCAAACCAAATAAATAATTTAGGAATTCGAGAAAATAAATGAAAACAAATATATCCCCAATAAAATACCTAAAATATAACCATAATTGTTCTATCATTACATTTATGAAATTCTCTAAAATTAATTTCTAAATAGACTAAAAGAAGAATGATTGATGAAGATAAAACAAAATAAATAACAATTCCCTTCATGGTAATGTTAATTTATTCACACTAAGAAATTAATAGAATTATACTGTTATTTTGGAGAAGAATAAGTACTAAGAAAAATGAATTCATTTATCAAGAAAACTAGAATGAGTTTAAACTTATAAATTAAAAAACATGCTTAAGACATTGAAATCATAGCCAAATATTATTGTGGATTAGAAGCACCCAAGATCGTCCATTTTCATCCAAATATGTACCTTAAAAGGGTTGACCATCCCTCAAGTTATTCCACTCCCTTAAAATTAAATCTATTTAATTGCTTATTCCAACAGGTCGTGGGAAATTGTATAGAATTAACATTTAATCATTTCGAAGGGATCACACATTCAATATCTCTCTACTCCTTAGGTAAAAATGAAATTTATGTAGAGAAAATTATATTGCGTTGTAAAAGAGAAAAATATATATCTATATGTCTTAAAATCATTGAAATTTTATGTATCAATTGAATATTACATTTAATATTTACTTTTTAAATTCATTGATAAATTTTTTTACCTTGTAATCTGACCCGTAATTTAATCTTCAAATTGGGTTTCCTTGATCCTCCTCTAAAAGAAAAAATTGTACTCTGGAAATGTTTAATCAAATGATACCCATGTTGTCTTATATATTATTTTAATGTTCCTGATTTATTATAATTTTACTAATGGTTCCAAATTAATCTTAATGATATGAGGTCAAATCTAAATTTCCTAGAAAATGTTGTGTTAGATTCCCAAAATGATCAATATGTTTTTTGAATATCTAATTTATATAAGAAAAACAATATTCCTTATATAGTGGTATTCGTGGTCCTATAATTTTAAATTTTTTCAATAAATATAAATTGTACCACTATCTAATGTAAAATTGGTTCTATATTAATACATTTTAAACATGAATTGTACAAATGATGAGAAATGAAGTTCAAATTTTAAATATGTTAAAAAGGATATTAGGAACTATGAAGCGTATTAAAATAATTCCAAATGTATGAAAATGATGTAAATTAAGTGTGAAATCATATCCCCCCCCCCAATATAAAAATTTATACTCCCTAGGAAACTATTAATGATCAAAATTTTATCCACTTATCTAAATATTTTTTAACATAAAATGATCAACACTATCATATCACATAAAACGATCATGAATATCACCATAATTATTTATAAAAATAAATTTAAATAATAATATACCAATCCAAAAATCATTTCTTTTTTCAAATTCACTATTACCATTTATCCATATCCAATTAAGCATAACAGTTTGTTGTGCATCACAAAATATATGTGGTTTTATAAGGGAAAATGAATGAAATCTTAAGGTGGGAATCACATTCAATATTAACACGAGTATCCATTTGTTCTTTTTTTATTTTTTATTTTTTATTTTTTCCTTTATTTTATTTTATAAATTTTTTAAACCATAATACAGATGAAAGGTACAACTCTTGGAAATGAAACTATAGAGTAATGATCCCTAAGGTCCGAACAAAACATGGTTTTTCTATTATGTTCTCTAAAATATATTTGTAAAGCCTAAATATTGATAGTAAACTATGGAATCATGATTCCCATGTTTTGAACACCACACATTAGGAAAAATTATTTCTCTATGTGGTATTATTTATTAGATACTAAAATTAAAATTAATATGACCCCAAACGGAATGCTATGAATAATGGACCCCAGGTACTCTAATTCCCACTCCCACAATCCAATGATAATGCATAGAGGAATTTTTATTAAATGGATGAAAAAGTAGATTATGAAAAATGACATCAGATATTAATGCCAAAAAAATATTTTGATTCACCTAAACATGAATAAAGATTATAATTAAGAAATTAAAAAACATTTCACATCCAATTTTCTTGTTTTATAATATATAATATAATTTAGAAGGGAAATAAAATAAATTTTCTAAACAATCCAAAACTAATTTCATTGAAATTTTAGATTTCCACCCCTAACATTGGTTGAAACTACCCTTAATGATTAATGTGAAGAGAAACGAGAGTTTAAATTTAGAATAAAATTGTGGGAGATAAGTTCAAGCGTATTATTTTAAATAAAATAATTTTGTAAAAATCACTCGGTTTGACAATAAATACCCACTTGTATGATAATTTTCATTTCTGATTCATGTCATATATAGTCTCTTTAATGATGATTGAAGATGAGGATTTAACTCTAGATAAAATATATTTTCATTGAAAATAAAAAAAAACTTCTTCATCTTTTAAATCTCACACTCAAAAAATATTACTTCATAATAGAAAACCCAACGGGCTAATGAAAAACCAAAGAAGGATAAAATATTTTTTCACTTTTTAGTAAATAAAATAAAATAAAAATAATAAAATAAAATAAAGAATTTTTTTGGGTGTCCTCTACAAAAGTTCTTAATTTAATGTTTTTAGCTAGACATAGACCCCCCCCCCCAAACTCACCCAATCAAAACATTCAGCATTTTAATGAAAACAAATTTCACAACATCCACTAGATTTTTATCAAGTATCCAATGGGTATGGGGAGAAGGTTTTGAAATTTATTTAAGGATAATAATATATTTTCCAGTGAATTGGTTAATCTCATAAATAATTAAAAGTGTAAATCTAATCCCATTCTTAATAATAATTAATACATCAAGGATAATTTTTCAATTATTATCTTTTAGAGAATATGAAATGTCCACAAAAAAGTTTTGGTTATCCTTTATGAAGGAACACTTGGGACATGAATGATTTACATTCAATTTTATCTAGGCTAGGTTGAAATATCCAAAATAATATTGGTATATTGAATCAAAATAAGTTTATTATATGATAGTTATAGAAATAGTTTGTTCTATTGGAAAATATATTTCAAAAACTAAATTTTCCATATAATTGATAGGTTTTTTATAGACTACTAGTTAAATATTGTTCCAAATAGTTTAGTAATTTTTTGTTTTGAAAAATAATCAATTAAGAAATATTTAGGACACTCATTTCATGATGTATAATTCCCATATTTTTAATACAAAAAATAAACATTTTGTTGATTTAAAAACCATAAAATAATCTCCTCATGTTCTTTAGGTTCACTTTTAATATTCATTAACAATTCAACTCATTATATGCTAATGTATTTTCAAGTTCAAAAGTTGGTTCCTCAAAAATTTTATATGATTTTTTAAACTTTGTTGATTTAGAAATAAATGGTTTATGTTTTTCATTAGATTAACCACCCATGGAAATAATCACATCGTCGAGTTATTCAAGATACGTTTTTGAGTAACAGGACTATTCTACCAATATTGGGGAATGAAAATCCTAACTGGGAATAATTTCCAAATTGTTTCAAGGCTTTGTTTCTATAGTCTAAATGATGAATATTTCAAATTAATTTTATACATTTGTCCAAAAAAATCAGCAATGTATATAAAGATTATTAGATAGGAGGTTTGGTGGGTTGGTATTGAAACTAGTAATGGGTTAGAAAGTTATGTGGATTTTTGATAATCTGGCCTTATAGTTAATTGGGTAGTTAATTATCCAACCAATTGAATTCAGAATTTTCATAGTACCTTTGATTGAAATTATTTAATTCATAAAAATTTTAAATAATTATAGCATTGATCCCCATTAATGGTTCTCCTCAACCACGTCAATAATTTCTGGAATGGTTGGGGAATTATTAGTCATACGGTCATGTTTTTCAAAGATTTTGAAAATGAGTTTAGATATTTAGAACTTCCTAGAATTTCCTATATTTAATTTCTTTGATCTTCATAAATATGGATTCAAGAACATCCTCAAAGATTTCATTAATAATAATAATTAAAAATTTACCTTGTGGGGTGGTCATTCAATGATTAATTAACGAAATTCCCCATGTTATGGGTTATATCATTTAGATTTCCCAATTGATTCTTTCTTTAGTATTATACTGTGTAATGTTGAATATACACCATTGCAGTGTATTAAAATTAATTTTTTTGAATACCAGGAAAATTTAAATCAAAATGTAGACAACCCCTAGGTTCACTTGATTACTCACCTCCCATACTGTCAACCTGTACTAAGATTTTAGAATGATCTAGTGTGTTAAAGAACAATCAAATATTGAAATGAAAAATTATATGAGAAATATTGGTGAAAAAAGATAAATTGGGGTCAAAATGGAATATGAGTTTCTAGTTTACTTACTTGGGTCCCCAACAATGGTTCCAAAAAAAATTTTTCCTACATTTACTTTATAGGTAAAAGAATAAATTGTAGTACAAGTAGGTTCCAAATCCATAGTGACTAAAGAATTAAAAACTACTACATACTAGTATTATCCAAAACTAGGTATTTAATAATGCTAGCTACAAGTGATGTTAGATACCCCCTTTGTCTGTGCTATAAAAAATGTTGTTAAAGTGGGTCTTTAATTGTAATGTCTCGGATTCATAAGTCACTCAACTGATTCCCCTTACCCATTGGCTACATGGTCTCAATGTCATCTCCCCAAATGCCAGAGGCTACTGACTAGCAGTGGGAGCCTAGGGTGTGATGTTAGGGAAGATATGTCCTCATTGTCAGAGTGCAATACAGAGTAATAAATAATAATAAAAATTCATATATAGTAAATAGTATACAATTGAAGTAAATAGTGAAATAAAATTATTAAAAGTAAATAAAATTCAATCCCCACAAAATTTGATATAGCATGTCACATGTTCTAAGAAACAGCCAAAACAAGTACACTATAGTAATACACAATATATGTCTCAAAATAAATACAAAGAAAAAAAGTAACTAGGAAGCATCACAAGCTTTGAATTGGTTTCATGCTCTATTACACAAGAGCAGCACATCAGGTACATGTAGTAGGGAACTTTTTCTAGTAATCAACGTAAATCATACAATCTGTTCAGGCCCAAAAGCATTACCGAAATAGGGTGTGAGACTAAATCCCAGTAGGAAACTACCCAAGGCTTTTACCAATCTATTAGTGGATTAATATAACAGGAATTGTACATTAGTGAAAGTAGAAAAGTATGGGTACTTAAGAGAAAGAACAATAAATGTCTTAAAAGAAAATGTTAACAAGTACAAGTGAAGACCAAATCCAAGCTCGTGATTTGGCTTGGGAGAGGTATCATAAGTCAGCCATTTTATTATTCATGTTCCTTGAATTATATAAAATCCTCATGTTCTAACCTTTTCATGAAAACCCCCATATAAATGTCCCCGTAAACTCATGACATGATAGTCATTTAATTATTTTCCAATAGAGCCCGACCTAGGTATCCCTCAATGGATCCTAGGTTTTCTATGAATTTTAAATAATCCTTAACGAGCCCAACCACCCTATTTTTGGATTTTTCATAGCCTTTATATAATTAACTTCTTGTGCTCATCCATTGTCTTTTAATCATGATAATGGTTCTCCCATGTAATATATGGTGAAATTAGTCAAAGGATCCAACTGTTTTCTTTTAACTGATACTATGGCTTACCCATTTATAATCTCCACTTAATAGTAATTTCATTCAATAATCCACATGTAAATTAAACTATTACATGGATTTCAAAAAATAACTCATGTGGCTATATATCATATAACAAGTAACACATTTGAATTAAACTATCACAAGGTTTTTCATCGATAACACATATGGGAAAAATTCACATAAAAAGCATATTAATTAATCTAAACCATTACAAGGATGTAGCATAACCTCACTCATGTGGGTAGGTTCACAGTTCGATAAAAACATTCCAAACATTCTTAAACAAGCATAGTCATAAAATTAGGCCAATGCGTAGTTACTAATCCCAAACCCTTAATTAATTCAGTCATAATTTATCAAAATTGAAAATACATTATAAATTTAATTCATACTTAACAACCCAAAATGGGAAATGAGGCATTCCTCATAGGCAACCCCAGCTAAAATCCCATAAACGGTCATTCCATGGTAAACACACCCATAGGGTGGCCCTTAATCAAGGTAAACAATTTACTTAATTCATTTAATCACTAATTTTTTTAACTAAATCCCAATAGGAAATAGTAAGTGTAAATATAAAATCAATAGAAACCAAATAAATGGGTGTGCATCTCTCTAGAATATATAAACATCATGAAAATTCATGAAAGGCACAAGACCACCTACCTCGTACTTATATAACTCTCCTCATCCAACGTCAATCTTTGATTCAACCAAGAATAGAGTAGATCTACAAAAAAATCAAAAACACTTAACCTTTGATAACCCAATTGAGAGAAGAAATTTTAAAGAATGTCTCAAGTGGAGTTGAGAGCTTACCAATTGGGTTCCAACACATTTGACGATGATCAAAACAGATTTATGAAGGACAATCAGGAGGCAAAATGGCCTTTCAGTGAGGATTTCCATCGAACGGGACAAGCCCACTATCATTCTGATGAAACACTAGGCTACAACCTGATTTAACATAAATGTAGATAGCCTGTAATTGAAACTAGATGTTGTTTCTGAACAATTTCTTGGCATAACATTACTTTGTCATGTACTAGGATTACATTGCGTGTAGCCCTCCATACATGGCATGTACATAAAAGTACACGGTGTGAAGTCCTATTTCATGTCATGAAATAGGCCTATATCCATACCTAGGGATATTTTCCACCATTTTAAATAGTATAAACTTAAAAGGAAAGATTTTTACATTAGAGGAAGAACCGATTTCTTACAAACTTCCCCCCTTAAAGCAATTTGTCCGTAAATTTTCCTTCTAAGGGTGATGAAGAACTATTTGTGAACAACTCAGACCATTGTGATCGTATGTTATCCTCCCTCTCCAAAGTCTCATCCTTCACTCATCCTTGATTATATATCACCCATACTGAGGGAACAAACCATCCATATAAAACCTTCATGCTACAATCCACAGTACAAATGGGGTTCGCCTCAAGGGATTCATCTTATTACAATTCCACTTCCTCGAGATGAAAGGTGTGAGATAGGTCCAAAATGTAATGTTTAAACTGAGAAATGTGGAAGACAATGTGCATAGACCTATACATATGAGTTAGTCTCAGTCTATAAGAAACCATCCTGACCCTATCTATAATCTAAAACTGACTAACATATCTTGTTGAATACTTACCTTGTCTCTTGGTCATCTTATGTCACAACCTTAGTGTGAAATATATGAATACTTTATCCACAAACTCAAACTCCAAAGTTCATCTATGGTGATCTATGTATGATTTTTAATGAGACTGTGTAATATCCATCTTCATCTAAATCAACTAAATGGAATCAATGGTTTCTTGGACAGGATAAGGTCTCAACATCACTGCCTCTCCTTCCTCCAACCAACACAGGGGCGATTAGTATGGACTACCTTGAAAATACTCATATGGAGCCATTTTAATAGTACCCTAGAAGCTATTGTTGTAGGTGAACTCAAAAAAGGGTATGTGTGTCTCCTCAAGAACCTATAAAATCTATGATGCATGGAAAATTCAACTCTTACTGCACCTGAATCATTCACTCTGACTAGCCATCTATCTGGGGGTGGTAAGTCTTACATAGAAGCACCTGTATACCAAAAGTGCTTTGTAGTCCTTTCTTGAAACAATATGTAAAACGAGCATCCCAATTTGAAATGATAGAATGAGGAACCTTGTGTAGTCATACAATCTCTCAGATGTACAACATCACTAACTCATCAACATTGAAGGTTTCCTTGATCGATAGGAAATATGAAACCTTTGTAAGCATGTCAACCACAACCCATAATCCATCATTACCTGAGGGAGGCCTCAGCAAAACCATAAAAAATCCATAGTTATGCCATTCCATTTCTACTCATGAATGGGTAGCTGATGTAAAAGTCATGTTGTACTTTGGTGTTCTTCATTCACCTCCTAGCAGGTGGAACATCTCGTTAAAATACCAGGTACATCTCTTTTCATAACTAGCATCCAGTATTGAAGATATAAATCCTGATACATCTTGGTGATGCCAAGATTCACTACCCAAATTGATGCATGAAAATCCCATATCTCCTCCTCATGCATGGCTGCTAACACCCATACACAACCATATTAATAGAAGAAACTCATCCTCACCAATGGTCCAATCAGGAGGAGGGTCCTCACCTACCCCACTCTCCCATAGAACTAGGCCTTCGGAATCTGATAGTTGCCTCATACTCACTCTGTCTAGTTGGGTTAAGGTAATATATAAATATGAAATAAAAGTGTGTCTCTGGCCGTCATACACCACTAAGTTCAACTCAGAGAATAACATGATAAGCTTCCACTGGCTACTGGCCTTCAACACTGCCTGCATCTGAGTCCTCCTACTCAGTGCATCAGCCACTTAATTTCCTTCTCTAGGTGTGTAAGAAAGCATTATTTCAAAAGAACGAAGGTATTCCACCCACCATCGCTACTTTAAATTTCTATCATGCTGATTAAAGAAGTATTTGAGACTTTTGTGGTCCGTCGACACCACAAAAACTGCCCCAATAAATAATGTCTCAAATAGCGTAAGACAATAACAACCGCAACTAAATCAATATCTTGTGTCTGGTAGTTCCTCTAATGTTGCATCAACTGTCGAGACCCATATGGAGTGACTTGATCCCCTTGTATAAGTTCTTCTCTTATCCCAATACCTAATGTGTCATAGTATAAAATGTAACTCCTTCATGGCCCTGAAAAAACTGTATTGGTACTGATGTTAATATCCCTTTCATCTCTGTAAATGCCTCATAAAAATAATCTGACCATACTTACTTCACATCCTTCTTTTTCAAGAATTTCATCAGCACTGCTAAGCATGAGAAGTCTGGTATAAAACCCATGCAGTAACCAGCCAGCCCTAGAAAACTCTATACCTAAAAGATGTTCTTGGGCTACTCCCAGTTAAAATCTACTCTCACCTTCTTTGGGTACACTAATACTCCTGTATTCGAGATGACATGAACCACTATGTGAATATGATCCATGTACAAGTTCCACTTTATGATCTTATCATATAACTGATTATATCATAGTGTACTCAAAAATTCCTCAATATGAGTGGCATGGTCATGTCAATTATGAGAAAACACCAAGATTTCATACAAAAAACCCACAACAAACGATTCATGATAAAGATGGAACACTCAGTTCATCAGTTTCATAAAGAATGTATGTTCATTTTTTAGACTGAACCGTATGAACATATACTCATAAAGGCCATAACATCTCAGAAAGTCTATGTGAGGTATGTATAATAATCTTACATAAACATGATGATAACCAGATCTCAGATCGATCATAGATAATACTCATTCTCTATAGAGTTGATCGAAGATATCATCTATTCATGGAACAGTATAATGGTTTTTAACTGTCAACTGATTAAATTTCTGATAATACACGCATAGCCTGAGGGTACCATCCACCTTTTTCATAAAAATGATAGTTTAACCCCAATGAGATGTACTGGGTCAAATGAAACCCTTATCCTCCAAATCCTCTAATTTCCTATTGAGCTCCTGAAAATCTGTCTTAGATATCCTATAAGGAGGAATGAATACTGGTGCAGCTCTTGTTACTATCTAGATACAGAACTCTACCTCTCTTACTGGTGGTAAGCATGAAAATTCATCTGGGAAGACATCTCATAAATGATCAACCATTAGAGTAAATTCTATATGTCATGTCCCATGGGAATATAGATATAAAATGGAAATATGTGTTTTCATCCCACTCAAGCCATGATGGTCAGTTCCAGATAAGCTCTCTTGGACAACTGATTCACCATTGTATAGAAACGAACTGCCCTTTGGTGATGCACAACTCGCCATATGGAGATAGTAATTGAAAAAGGCTTGAAAGGAGACTAACCAGTCTATTCTAAGTATGGAATAAAAACATGTCATCTCTAAGACATAGAGATCCCAGAAAAAGTAAAACCCACCAATTTCAAGGGGCACTCCTTGCACTGTCACACACTTGACATTCTAATCCATAATGGAGTGTCTAGTTTTATAACATCTTCAGAAGTAAAAACATGGAGCCCAAGGATCTCCACAACTAACATAGATATGAAACTCTGAAAATCCCATATATCAAAAAGTGAAGATGCTAAAACAAAGGTGACTAGAATATTACCTCTGATAGTAGATGTTCTGGGATCCTACTTCTAATGGGTCTATTGCACTGTATAATTCAAGCATGTATCACAGCCTCAAGACACTACCCAGGTACCCTAAGCTGACCCACCTTACTTTAACTGAGATCCTAGGGTCTGGCTACCATAGGCACAACAACTACGTCGGCCTGATTAGTCTAACATATTCCATTTCCCAAACTAGTGAGAGGCTGCTGACCCTCCTCCTGAACATGGAGTAGGTGCAGACCCTCTCCCACTATATGTTATTGAAAACGACCTTCAAAACCAATGTAATGGGACCATATTACAAGAATACCAGCACTTGACTAGGTCTGTCAATCCCTGAGGTTTTTTATGCCCAATTCTTCCTCTTTGGAATCACCTCACCTTTCTACGAGAAGATATGTTCTGAGAACTAGATTCACCGCTTGTAAGCTCCAGAAGATGCTTCCTACTATTAGTCAATAAAACACCAGATCTGGGTGCCAAACAACCCTAGATCACACCACCATATTCCCTCTGAATCCACAATATAATAACCACATTGTTCACTATTGTAGATACAATAGTCATCCAGAATATATTAACCTATGAGTAGATGTCCAACCTGAGATCATCCTCGAATCGCCTAACCTTTGACAGATATTCACCCATCAGAATTGGAGAAAATATCTGGAGCTTAGTAAAGCGTGAATATCAATCTATAACATATAGAGAACCTGCAACTAGAGGCATAAACTCATGGGAATTTTAGGCCCTCAGCATCTTTGAATTGAAGTAGTCATAGAAGACTATGTCAAAATCTTCCAGTGCCATGTCCTACTGATGCTCTGTCTGTGTGGTAACATCCCACCACCTCTTGGTAGAATCACATAGCATGTAAGTCAAGAGATTGAACCTCCTATTAGGATACATATCATGATTCTCTATGAGCGATAACATGGACACTATCCCTAACTCTATATCCATTGGCCCACCATACCAAGAAAATAGAGACAAAAGATGTTGCTAGAACACTCGAGTTAGTTCTTCCATAGATGTTCCTGGAAGTGGTGATCCATGAAAGGATTGCATAAACCTCATAAATTCTTAATGGATCTATGAATTAGAACCTACGTCTGGTATAATGGATAGTTCCACATCTAACAAGACTGGAGGGTCCCCTAGTTGCCAATGGCCTACCACCTCCTGTGTTTGATCATCTCCACTCTCCTAGTGAAAAATTGGAGGTCTTCATGGAGGAATTACTCTATAAGTTCAATCATATACATCAGTTCAAGATCATCAAGGTTTTCATCTCAAGAGTGAAACAACAAAACAGGAAAATAAAACCTTCAAAATATAACAAAATATGACAACACAATGTGTAGGGAATATACATGGGAGTGTACCTATACTTTCCTTGTTCATGTAAACGTCCTAGGTACACGGTGTGTCATACTGACAAATGGTGTATACTCAAGATTCCCATCTTAGACAGGTACTTGTACAAGGCCAGGCTCACATAGGATTTGTCTGCATCAAACTACACGGGGTGTACCTAATGCACATGAAACATTCTTCTCAAAACCCAACATATCATGTTCTCTATCACTAGGTCGGGCACATAGATAGAAACTATAATGCGGGTACTCCGAGTACACGATGTGTACTTAAGAACATTTCTATCTTCCCTAATATAAAAACACATGTCGTGTTGTCTAGGTTTTCGGATATTAAGCCTCAAAAACATCCTCAGAACCCTTATTTTTTCAAAATAATGAAATGGTGTGCAAAATTCTGTATTATGGGGGCCCATACTCTACAGAAATAAAATCATGGAATCCACATATAGCACATAATAACGCAACCTATATCTCATGGTAGAAATATTATCCACCAAACTCTGATCCAAGAGGGCCCATACTCCTTAGCGACAAAATTTTGGCTCCCATACAATTCAACCATAACATGTACCAATACAAATATCACAAAATAAGGAATTTCTATCCCAATACCAATCACAATACCTTTAATATATTGCATAACATCTATCACAGCAACATGAAATCATTAATACTCTCTAAATGGCATGGAAAGAATTCATGGAATGTAATTTCTAACAATTCTATATATGATGAATGAGATGGCATACCCTTATCTCATTTGGTGACAACAAAATAGAGTCGAAATGATATCAATAATAACATCACAAAGAAAGTGTGTCACCCAATGCGGAAATTGAATCAACTATAATAGCTCAAAATACATAAATTACAATTTCATTTTAATTAATTTGGTTTTACCCAGTACGTGGGGTAAATAGTCATGGGAACAACTTAGTGACAAATATCTTGCATTTTCATCACTTTCTATCATCACCAAACAACAAATAAAACTACAAATTAAATGCTCTTCCACCACTTTGTAATGTTCTAGTTCTGGATGCCACTCAACTAGTGCCCTGTACCCGGTTGGCCACATGGCCTCAAGTACATCTCCCAAAATGCTAGAGGCTTGTAACTAGTAGTGGGGGCCTAGGGTGTGATAGTGGGGAAACTATGACCTCATTGGAAGAGGGTAACACAATGGAATAAATAATAAAATTGTAGAAATAGTAAAGAGCATACAACTAAAGTAAATAGTGAAGGACATATATTAGAAGTAACCCGAAATCATTCCACCCAAAACATAAGGCAACATGTCATATGTGCTAAGAAAACAACAAAAACAAGTACACTGTAGTAATACACAATATATTTCTCAAAAGTAAAAAAAAGAGACTAGAAAGCATCACAAGCCTCATATCAGTCCCATGATCTTCAACTCATATATAGCACATCAAGTACATGTATTGGGGTGATTTCCTTAATCACCACCTGCAATCATATAATCTTTTTGGGCCCAAAAGCATGACCCAAATAGGGTGAGAGACTATATCCCAGTAAGCAACCTCCCATGGTCTGTGTTAATCTGTCATTGGATATATATATATATATATACATATATATATATAACATGCAATGTAAAATAGAGAAAGTAGTAAACTACGAATACTCAAAAGAAATCACAATAAATGTCTCAGAATACAATGTAAACAAGTTTAAATGATGACTGTATCCAAGATTTTTCTTTGTCTTGGAAGACATGTCATAAGTCATCCATTTCATTATTCAAGTTCAATGAATTATATAAAAGAATTGAGGTCTAGCCTCAGCCTGAAAACCCCCCTTATAAAGGTAACTGTCAACTTCTAACATGATACTCATTTAATCATTTCCAATAGATCCCAACCTATGTATCCCTCAATGGAACCTAGGTTCTCTTGGAATTTTAATGAATACTCAATGAAAAAGACAACCCTATCAGCAGATCACTCACGGAATTTGCATAATTATCCTTTGGTGCTCATCCACTACATTTTAACTGAGATAATGGTTCACCCAAAGTATATAGTGTGCAATTAGTCACATGATCCTGACCATGTCATTTAAATTAGACCATGTCTCTCCCATTACTAATTATCCCTTCGTAATCATTTCATACAAGCATCCACATGTTAATTAAACTATTACATTGCTTTCACATATTAACTTATGTGGGCACATATCATATAAAAATTAACACATTGAATTAAACTATAACATGGATCAATAACTCATGTGGGAACAATTCACATAACAATACTATCAAATAATCCAAACCATTATAAAGCCTTAGAATAACCTAACTAACATGGGTAGGATCACAGATGGAGAAACAAATTCCAAACATGCTTATACAAGAATAAGAATTACATAGGGAAATGGGTAAATCACTAAAACCAAACCCTAAATCAATTAAATCACAATTTATCACAATGGAAATTCCATTATAAATGCTATTCATACCTGATAACCCAAGAAGGGAAACAAGTCATGCCTCATAGGAAACCCTAGAAAAACGGAACTAAACATTCATTTCAGGGAAACACGCCCATGGGTTGGACCTTAATCCAGGTAAAAACCCTAATTCATACTTTAAAACACATATCTTATTAACTAAATAGCAATAGGAAATAATAAGGGTCAATTATAAATTAAGAGACACCCCAAAAATTGGTGTGTGGCACTCCGACATATATAAACATCATAAAAATTCACAAAAGGAACAAGACCACATAACTTGTACTTGTACGACTCTCATCATCTGGAATCAGTAATTGATTAGACCTAGAATGGAGTAGATATACAAAATGAGAAAAAACACTCAACCATTGATAGCTCAAGCAAGAGACAAAATCACGAAGAACAAATCAAGTGGAATTGATATCTTATTGATTGGGATCTAATGCATCCAATGACGATCGAAAAAGAGGTCAGACGAACAATCTAGTTGAAAAATGACCTATCATCAAGATTGTTCATCAAACAGGTTAAGCCCTCTTTCTATTTAAAGAAACATAAGGCTACTTCTTGATTTAACAAAGAAAATAAAATTACATGACATGTACTTGAAACTATATGTCGTCTCCATACTATTTTTATCCAGACTATTACAAAACCATATAATGAGATTATATAGAATGTAACTCTCCATACAGAGTGTGTAGTTCCCAATCACATTGTATAACTGGTCTTTAGCAGCCCTTGACCTCTTTTCCCCCACATTCAAAAGTATAAACTAAAATGGAAAGATCTCTACCTTAGAGGAAGAACTAAGTTCTTACATTAACAGTTCTTTTTTATAGCACTACTAATGGGATTTTAATAGTTCTAAAAATCATTGTTAAGGGGGGGTTTATCAGAACCTAAAAAAACACTGATAGAGGGGGCCTTTTTCATTCTAGAAAAAAGAGCTGCTAAAGGATCCCCCTTATCATAAATTTTTCTATTGCTGATAAAGGGTACATTTAAATAAAAATATTTAAAATAATATATTGGTATATTAGTATATTTATATTGATATATATATATATATATATATATTGATATAAATATAATATACATTTTTTAAATATGTTTTAGATAAGGCTAAATAGGCATTTCTACTTAATATATAATATATTTTGTGAAAATATATTATAAGATAACAAAAAATATTATTAATTAATAATTTTATAATTATTATAAAGCAATAGTCCTTAAATAAAAATTGTATGAAATATAATTTAAATGAATTAATGAATGGTCTCGTATAAGTTGAAAACATGACTTGAACATCAAACATAAATAACTTTTCATACAGGTGTCCATTTGGGCTCTACCACATTTCAAATCAAATCTTGTGATGTGCTCTACCCACTAGTGACCCAATTGACCCCTTTGGAATTATTTTTAAGACCAAATATGTCTATAAGGACCCTAAAACATTTTTTTTAATTAGGTACCCAAACTTTTAAACATTCAATTAAATTTCAGCCTCGTGTAAGGGTAATTATAGAATTTTATTTAGAGAAAACTAAATTTATTCCAATGTATTGAACTCATATTGATATTATGGTTTTAATTTTCATTAATTTCTCACAATTTAGTTATATTTATAATTAAATAAATTCATATATTATTATATTTTCTTAGATTAAATAACTTGTTAAAATAATATTTTAAACATATTTAAATAAAAATTATTATTAAATAGATAAACCAAATGGAAATAAATATTTATTATTAGTTTTACCTAAACTAATAGATTATTCATCTTATTTACCTTATAAAAATACATTAATTTGTATATATACTTTTTATATATACATTTGTGGGTGTGTTAATAAGAATATATATTTAAATATTTATATGCATATTCAAGTATCTATAAATTAATATTAATATATAATATATTTAAATAAATATAATTGTATATATATTTATAACAAATTTCTAAATATATATATATATATATAATTATAAATTTCATAAAATATAAAACAAACACGCATGACAGAGTGGTAAAGGAATCCATTTTCATAAGGGAGGCCATGGGATCAAATCCAAGCACACATAGGTATTTTAGGGAGCTTTCTAGAAATGTGTAAAAGGGGTGGGGTCATGTGATGATCATTGGGCAGTGGAAAGCACTAAGAAATAAGGAATGTAATAACATATAAAAGGGTTGTGGGTTCATTCAAGAAATAAAAAATAAACGTTTTTATATCATGGATACATGGGGGCTTTATTAAAGCATGTTTTGGTGTTATTAAAGGAAACCATTAATAGTTCTAATAATGCTTTGTTAAAGGGTAACATTAACAGCATAGATATTTCCACTATTAATTAAATCTAAAAAAGTATTGATAAAGGGTGACTTTAAGAGAACTTTTTTATGTTGTTAAATGAACCCTTTTTCTGCACTTTATTTAGTGCTGATATAGGTTGGACTTTAATATTGCTCGCAATATCCTCTCCTTTTAGGTGATGAAAAACTATTTTACAGGTGTTATTCAAGTACCAACTTGAAGTAGTGAAACTTGAGACACTATTATTTTTATGGGGTTTAACTATATGATTATTTAGTACTTTTCTTGTATCAATGGTCAATATTTTATTTTCCTGAGGAAATATATTGCACACCTACGGTCCATCTCAAAAAGGCACCTCACAACACACTGAAAATATATTGTAACTATTTAAATTATAAATAATATAAAATTAAATAATATAAATTTTAATAATTTTAAATATGAATAAAATATGAATATATATATATATATATTTAAATGTAATTCGGTGAGAATGAATGATGTAGGACCGAAATAATATCCTCCAAGGATAACGCCCAGATTGAACATTTATTATCTCATTATTAGTATCAAATATACATAAGGAACATGATCCATCATACTCATAAACGTAATAATCTATGTATTTCTATGAATATATAATGTGCTCAATGATCTCTTAGAGTCCGCACATCCACCTCCTCAATCAATGGAAATTATTACAAAAGAGAAAGTTATGTCATAGGGGGAATGTGGAGACACAAAGGTTCATTTCCCAAAAAGATCCACTAATTATAACTAAAATAAAATAATAAAATTTTTGAATAAATGTTAAACTACTTGGTTTTTACATTTTAATGATCCCTTGGTAACTTCCTCATGTCATTTATTTATAATCATTAGTCTAAAAGATCACAGTGGAGAAGAATAAAGTGAAAACACAAAAGATAAAAACATGAGAATGAGTGGAGGATGAAGAATAAAATATAGTTAAAATTATTAATATTATTAAAGAATAAAATAAAAAAAAAGTAATTAAATGGATAAAAGAAGTTTTCAACCCTTATAAATGATTAAGAAACACTTTTTTATAGAGAGAGGTGACGAATTCACTCCAAAAAGATCCTATAAAGGATTCTTCGTGTTACTGCCATTAAATAGGAAAATTAAGAAGATCTGTATTCTTTAAAACTTTTAATTCATGTATCCTTAATTCACCCAACATATTTATCTTTAGTTTCATCATAGTGAAGGAGTTATAGAAAATTTACTCCATAAAATTAATCTGTCTAAGAAATATCTTCGTCACCAAATCTGTTTTCCAATAATTTTAAGGCCTTCAAATATTATAAATCAAGAGTGGAAACTTTTGTGAAATATTATCATTTATTTATAACCCATATTCATGTTGAGTTTAATCTCATTTTATCTATAAATGTTTCATATAATGTCCCATCTTCAAATGATTCTTGATCTCTACATATATTTTGAGGCTTGACTAGTGAGGTGGTTTTGGGATGTTAAATAATGGATTGGGATTTGGTACCTATTGAATTAAATGAATCCCAAAAAGTATTAAATCATAAAAAAAATAAACAATTTAAATATTTATTCAAAAATTTGAGTCCAAAATAAATAAATAAATTAAAAACCATTAGTCCAAAATTAGGTCATTTTTTTAATTAAGCTCAAATGCTACTAAAACCATAATATATGAAAATTTGACTTAAAATAATAATTTTTTTGTATTAAAAAAATAAATTAAAATTAAAATAATTAAAAATATTTTTTCTATACAAATTTATGTGGGGGGACTTTTTTGGGATCCTTGGTCAATATTTTGTTTTCATTTGCATGTAATATAGTGAACACCCAGGTTTATTCTTGATGAGGAAACTCACACAACACCAAAATTCTATTATCACTATATACGTTTTAATAAATATAAAATTAAATAATAAAAAATAAAAATAGTTTTATAAATTACTAAAATACTAAAATATATCTATATATATAAATGAAATGAAAACAGAATGAATGACATTAGACATAAAGGGGATCCTCCCGGGAGAATATCAAGAGTGAACCGTCGTCGTCTCATTATTAGTTTCAAATATTCTTAATGAATATGATACATAAAATTAATTAACATACTATTATTAATATTTTTGTGAATATAAGATTCACTCAATGATCATTGAGAGACCTCACATCCACCTCCTTAATCGAGTGATAATATTATAGAAGATATATTTATACCTCAAGTAGTTAGTGGAGACATAAACGAGTCTTTCCATTAATGATACCTTATATCTAAGCTCTAATAAAATAAGAAACAATATTAATAAATATGAAGTAACTTGGTTTCAATACTTTGTTTATCCCTCAGTATTGTCCTCAGGTTAGTTCCTCGTGATCATGAGTATAAGAGATCAAAGTGGAGAATAAAATGGGGTGAAAAACAAGAAATAAAAATATAAGAATGAGAAAAATATGAATAATAAAATATACCAAAAATGATTAATAATATTTATGAATAAAATAAAATTCAAAACTTCTAAAAATTTCCAACAAAATTTTCCATCACATTGAAAAAAAGAATAAATGCTTTTCTATATGAAGAGGGGTTACAAATTCTCTCTAAAAATATCCTCCTAAATTCCCTTTGTTTTATAACCAATAAATTTTATAATTGGGAGTAGCTTTATTATTATACATTTTTCCATTATGTCTCTCTACTTCACCCATGAATTATTAGATATATTTTCTAATGAATGAATAATTTATAAATGATTTACTCCAATAAATTAATTATTCCAGGAAGACTCTTTGTATTTAAAAAATATGGTTTCCCGTGCATTTACAGCCATGAAATATTTAGAATCCGGAGTTCAATACCCAATTAAACTTGTTAAGTAATAAATTCTATAGATCCATGCAGAATTTATGCTCATTTTGTCCATTCATTTATGATATATTAGACCATATTCATAATTTTCTAGATTTGTGCATAGATTTTGAGGCACGACTTATAAGTTGATTTTGGAACTGTAACTGATGGATTGTGATTTTGGGATCAATTGAATGAAATTAAGACAAGAATGTATAAAATTGTAAAAATTAATTTTATAATTTGAATTAGTGTAGAATAATTAATGGCTGAAATACCTAAATAAATTAAAAAAATTAAAATCCAAAGTTTGGCCACATGGAAATTATGCTAAAAATTATACTAAAACCATTAAATGTAAACATTCCCATAAAATAACACATAGGTGGTATTCAAAGCATTCAAATTTAAATTAAAATAATTAAAAATATTTTCTCAATCCAAAATGATGTGCGGGGTTTTCCATAGTCCACATTCAATATTTTATTTTCCTAAGCATGCAATATATTATATACCCAAGGCCAATCTCATGGATATAGACCAAAAAACTAAAAAATTATATTATCACCATTTAAATTATAACAAATATAAAATTAAATAATATAGTGAAAAATATTTTTTAATATTCATGAAATATTAATATATATATCTATATATACAAATTCAATACAGATTTAATGAATGATGTTAGATATAAAGGAGATCCTCCCAAGAGAATATCATGATTAAACCTTCATCATATCATTTTTAGATTCAAATATTCGTAATGAAAATGATACATTTTATGCATTAAAATGCACTTCTTCCATTGGTTATGAACATATGGTGCACTAATTGATCACCGATAATTGGAACATCCACCTCCTATGTCAAGGGATAATATTACAGAAAAGAAATCTAAGCCTTATATGGAATGTTGAGAAACAAATTTTCCATTACAACTAAGACACCCCTCATGATAAAAATACGAAGATAAGAAAAAATATAAATGAATGTGCCATGAATTGGTTTCAACATCATATTACTCCCCTATGAACATCCTCAGGTTAGTTACTCCTGATCAAGAGTATAAGAGATAATAATGAAGAAAAATGAGGTGAAAACATAAAATATAAAAATATGATAATGAGATAAGGAAGAATAAAAACAACATTTAAAAAATGAATAATATTATTATAGAAAAAAAACTAAATTAAAATATAATAAAAAATCCAAAAAAGTTATCAACCCTTTTAAATGAAGAAGAATCACTTTTTTATAGGGAGAGGGGGTGAAGAATTAACACCAAAAATATCTTTTAAAAGTGTCCATGTTCTATCCCCATTAATGTAATAGTTGGTAATATTTTTCTTCTTTAAATTTTTTCATTTATGTGGCCCAAGTACTCATAAAAAAATTATATTTATGGTCCATCAAATGAATGAGTTTTGTTTATTTAATATACAAATTTAATCTATCTAGGCATACTCTTCATATTCGCAAAATATGGTTCCCCTTGAATTTATGGCCTTTAAATATTCATAATCAGGCATGTAAACCTGTATGAAAGTTGTTCAAAAATAACTTCAATAGATCCACGTAAAATATTAGATCATTTGGGAGAAAAATATATGATATTTTGGTTTGTATTAAAACGTTTCAATAATATTTCATAGATTTTGAGGCCCATATTGTGAGATGGTTTTGGGCCTTTAAATGATGGATTCAGTATTTGGCCCTATTGAATGCAATGAATACTAACATGTATGAAAAAAAATAAATTTCAAATTTTCAATGAGTTTTGAAAATGTTATGAAAGAAATACATAAATAAATTAAAACACTTAAAATACAATATTAAGCTATATTTTAAATTAAACTCAAAATTATAATAAAGTAATAAATATGAAAATTTCCCTAAAAATAACACTTTTGTGGGGTTAAAACATTGAAATTAAAATTATTTAATTGAAAATATTTCATTTGTCACTATGAAGTGTAAACATAATTAGATAAATTATATTTTATAACTATTAGGTTATATTTAAATGGTATATAAAATATAGTTATATAACTAAAACAATTAGTTAATATGGGTTGATCCTAGGTTTCCACTTGGGATTGAATGGATGTAATTGTTTTCAATGAAAAATTCAACTCACTAGTTTTAGAAGTATCAAAACAAGGAGACAACTCCCATAGAAAATTCACTGATTTAATCCTTAAAAAATTAAATGGATGGTTTCTTAGTCACTTAGAGGACTACATTAATTATCATCCCAAGTAATTGGATCATACAAGCACAAAAATCGGGTAGTTGTTAATGTCGGTGGAGATGAAGAATAATATAAGTCAATTAATATAACTCTCAAACAAAAGAACTAATTTTAGAATTTCATATCATCAAAAAACATAAAATCTATCCCCAATAATATTATGAGAATAAACTCATAGGTTTTTGGCCTGACGTTATTGAAAAACAATCAATGGAAGGTGGACGTCGACTTAAAAAATTTTGATTGAAAAAGTGAAAACAAACAAATAACAATCCCTTTTGTTGTTATATAAATATATTTACACCATTAAATGAATATATTTACAATGATATTGATGAGAAAACAAATAATAAATAATAAATAAGAACTTTAATAAGAAAAATAGAATTATTTTTTTTAACTTAAAAATGAAGATTGCACTTAAGACATGAAAATAAAAATATAACATTATAATGAAAGACAAGAACCCAAAATCTTACATTTTCTTCCCAAAATACAACTAAAATAGGGATTGGGAGTCCATTTGGTTGACCCAAGCCCTTATAATTATAACAATTAAATAAGTTTTGAAAGAATTAGTTGGAAAGTGGTGGTGAATTAACTTTTCATCATTTTCAAGGCATGGGTGGTACCTCTATGAAAAAATGTGATCAAGTTGGAAATGGGTTCAACACCCACAACACTAAAAACAATTGATTATCATGGGTGTCTCCTGTAGGAACATTATTCCCTATCCAAGCCCACTCACTCTCACCCAGGTGAAATATCTTGTATGACTTATATGATCCAATGAGTCCTTGTATCATGTGGGCCCTATGTGCTGGCTCTCCCAAGTGGTATAGGCAACCTCCAATATGTAAGATTGAACTGGTCCCTTGGGCTTGTCTGGTTGGCCCCAATTTTTTTATTAAGGGCCAATTCATATTATATTTAAAATTCATTCTATTTATAACATATAATTACAATCCTTCCTTAATACCCCATAAAAATGCATGGTCTTATTTTAATACTCTTCTTCTAAAATCTTCTTCATGAATATTAATAGTTATGTGGTCTTCACATCAACAAAAAACTCATGTAATAATGTTAATATTCCATTTACTTCTCCCAAAATACTATTCTATACAAATAATAATGAAAAAATAATTTTTTTTACAGTCTTCAATTTGTGAGAGGAAATGTTCGCTCCTATGAAAAAGTATTCGACACTGATGATCAACTTCAACAATAGACACATTCACAAGGATAATTCCTCAATACTGACACAAAATGACCAAAAATAAGTCCTTAATAATTATATATGAATCACAAAATCATATTAAACTTAAAAAACACATACTGGTGCATTATTTAAAATAAACACAACACCTGAGAACAGTTATCCTATGTGTAATTCTTTTCTGATATATTCTGTTATGAAATATTATCTTACAATCCCACTAAGAAATTCAATTTTAGAATTTAAATTATATTATTTAACTTAAAAAAAATAAAAAAAAGAATATAAATAAATGACATGATATTATTTCAACAACATTATTTAACAATATTACTTTAACATATTTTTAGAATCACAACATTGTACTTTTGAAAAAAATTCCAAAATCTATTTTTTAATAAAACATACACAAGAAAAAATTTCATTTAAAATTTTATCCAAATAATATAAAGAAAAAATAGCATCTTAAAAAATATAAAAATTGAATAAAAGAACATTCAAAAATTTTGTCTCTAGAAACAACTAATTTTATTAAACTATTCAAAAAATAAAAGATTCACTAATAAAAGATCCAATGTTCATTAAGTATCATATTAAAGAACATTTTGGATGCATAATCCTTAAAATTCCATCAAAATTTTGTGAAAAAACATTTATAAAAAATATTCCATATCAAATTCCCCCCACACATTGTATATTTGTTATCATCAAGCAACCAATTATAATTTGTTAGAAGAAGGAAATAAATTTCAAGAATCAATAACTGAAGTTCCAAAAATGAATTTATTTTTAAATTTTTTATCCCTCATGTAATATATCAATTAAAATGAATGATTTCTCATCTAAAAAGAATATTTTTACCAAAATTTGGTTTTATTTTTACAATATTGAATAGTTTTGAAAATTTTTGAAGATTTAAAAAAATTCACTTTGTACTTTATGCAACATAAAAACATTTATTTTTCTCATAGTGAAAGTAATCACATAATTAAATATAGAATAAATAAACACTTCCAAAATTTAATGTGGGTTAAATAATTACAATTAATTAATAATACTGTCATATATAAGTTGTAACATAATGAATAAAGAGTCCACAAGGATTATGGGTTTATTTTGTATCCCATTTGTGATTAATTCATCCGAGTTGATGTCAAACTAAAAGTTTAAAATTAATAAATATTTTAAATAATACTCTCAAGTTTAGATAAAAATAAATTTTCAAAGACACAATTGTAAATTATAATCCAATATCAAATATATGGTTGATTAAAAAATATTAACTCTTCACAATAACCATTAAACATTAAAATGTGAGAAAAAGTACTTAACTTTAGGTATAGTTTAATAGATTTTAAGACCCCCCCCCCCCACACACCCACACACACACACCTAGCCTATATAAAACTCAACATTGTCTCCAATATTGAATCCTATGGTTTATGAAATAGTATAAATCATTTAAAAGTTTAAACAAATTTAAAAATTAAGCAGCAAAAAACTCAATTAAAGGGTCCTAATAAAACACAAAAGGAACATTTTCCACCAATCCTACCTATAAAAAATCCATAAAATGAACAAAATTTTAAGAGCGAGTTATTATATCAACATTTCGATGCATTAATATACTTTTTTATAAAAAAAATTATTGCATAGAAAATTGATGGTTTCAAAAGGTTTTCAAAGAAATAATAAAAAACATTTATGATCAGGATTTGAACAAAACAAATATTCAAAATGGAATCAATAACTAAGTTTATATTTATTATGGATTGTATTATGAAATAATGGAATGAGTGTGGTTAATTTCTATAAAAATAAATTAAAATGATGCAATAAAATAATAAGTGATAATCAAGAAAGTAATAGATTTAAAAATAAAAAATTAAAAGTAAACTAATTATATAAAAACATTAAAACAAAAATAATAGAATAAAATTAATTATGGTGATTAAAATGATAACATTGATTATGGAGTTCATAAATATTTCAAGAATGAACCCCTGTGTCTCCTCCCCTTAAGAATTTTTCAATGGGTTTTACTTGTCCCGTGACATTGGCTCTAGTTAATAAATAAATAAATATTAAATCCATTAATTTTAATAAAAACATTGAAAAAAATAATTAAACCCATTGCTTAAATAGAAACCATGAAACCAAAACCCCTCACTTTAACGGTGGTGCGTATATAAAGAAGAAGATGAATAAAATAGATGTTTTTTCAAAAAAACCATTTCAAAACTCCCATATCTATTTAAAATATTTAAAAAACATGAATGATTTTGAGTGACATATAATATTTAAAAATACACTTATTTAATATAATAATGTACAAAAAGGCCTAAAGTTAAGAGAAAAGAAAAAATGGATTAAAAAAGATGAAGAAAAATTTCTTTTTCTTGATAGTAAATTGATGTTTATTTAAATATTTCATGCAATTTCTCATCATTGATCTATTAAGAAATGTTTGGTGGTAATTGGTTTTTGATTATGAGATTAAATCATCACTTGATGTTAATAAATTCCTTGATTTTATTGATCCTAATAAATATATTTGTCAAAGATTTTAGAATAATATTTAATACTCCTTTAAGAGTTCTTCATCAATGAATCGGCTAGTCGGGCCATCCCAGTAGCTAGTTTAGGACACAATTTTACACTTCCTCACTGATGCAGCATCCATAGGTCATTTATTAACAACCACTATGTTTTTGGTGACGTATATATAGAACGAGTCACTCTTCCCACTACCACTGAATGGATTGCAATACTTCATAGGATAGAAAGAAGACTTCCTACTACAATGTATCCTCTTGTCCAATCCTACCATAAGGTCAGTTTTCTTCTACCAACTAACCATTGGTAATAGTTTGTCTAGACTTTTCTAATAGCATTAGAAGTTTGTTTTTCATCGTTGTTTAGTCTATTGACAACATATCCTTCATGATTAAACATAAACAAAAAATACACTCCAAATAATGATTATAAATACCTTAATTGATTTTGAATATAAAAACAAATAAGAAGGTCATAAATATCCCCCCTTTTGTAATAATAAACATTAATTTATGATTAAAATAAAATATAATAATGAAGATAATAAGAAATATGAAATAATAATACATAAAAGATGGAAAAATAAAAGATTTAAAATTAATATTTCCATGAAATAAAATGTCTCCCACTTATATCAAGAACCATTTATTCATTTGAATCCATTATATTTTAAAAAATATCTCTCCCCTTTGTGATATCACCACTTGTTTCAAGAATATTAATTCTCATTTTTTTAAATAATATTTAATTATTCTTCATAAAAATTTTCTCCTTTTAAATAAAAAAACTATTTTTTCCTTGAAATTTTACTTTTCCATGTATATTAGACTTTAGTTCCCTTTTTTAATCCAATGAAATCATATAAAAAGAAATAGATGCATTTATAAGAGATAAAATATTCATTAGATATTCAAAGTAAACATAAAAATGTATTTTTAAAATTTTAACAAGATGTTTTAAAAACAAGAAATTAAAATATTTTCAAAAACAATCAATATTTAAAAATAGAAAACCTAAAAAAGATTATATAAGAAATATAAATAAAATTATTTCATTTACAACACAATATTAATAAAATTGAAATTATCTAATACAAGGGATTTGGTGAATATATCATCTAATTTATGGTCCATGCTAAAATATTTGGACCGAATGTCTCCTTTTTAAATGTTTCCTCTCAAAAATTTATGTCTAATATCATTGTTCTTAGTAATTTAATGCAAAAAAAGAATATTTTTTATGAATATTGTAATACTTAAACTATTAGATTTAATTGGATCATGAATCAAGATTATCCCAAAATCTTTGAGAGTTTGTTTCATCTTAATAAGTTGGGTTTAAATAACCCCCATGTGGCAATATATTCTACTTTGGTTCTAGAAAGAGAAATTGAATTTTTATTTTTACAACTCTAATAGATTAAATATTGTCTTATAAAGTGAAAAGTGTCACGACCCGTGCTCGGGGCCCATGTCGTGACTACCCCAAGCCTGCCTTCCATAGGCCAGGGGCTGGAGACTAGCACCAAGGCGTAAAACCCGGAAAAAAGAGTGAAGGCATTGAAATTGTAAAGAAAACAAACACCACAGAGCAAGAAAGCAGTAGAAGTATACACTAAGTAAAAGCTGGTACAAAAGTAAGTACAGAAAAGTAAGTGGGCCAGAATACAAACCCAAACTGAAAGTAAAGTACAACTGGAAAGCAAAAATAGAAACTGAAAGTAAAGACGCAACATCGAGCCGTCCACTGGAAGCCCCACCTGAAGGGTGAGTACAGATAGCCTCCACAGTTCCTCGGGTCCTGCTGCCGCTCTGAGTACGTCTGCCTAGTGGTCCCCCTCCAGGTATCATCCTGCTCCACAAGCCTCAACCACGATCAGTGTTGTTCGTTGTCTGCAACCAACACCACATAGTGCGGGCATAGCCCGTGTAGGGGTGAGTAGAAGCTACTCAGTAGGGACCCCGAGACCCCGGAACGTCTCCCAAAATCCACAAAGGATAATCCACAAAGGAAAGATACAATCACGAAGTAACATTTGACCCTTCTTAGGTGTATGCCCATACATATACCTAAGTCATCAATCCTCGTTCGGCTCCAACATCCGAGCCCAAGTACAACCGAGTCCACACAGGAAACCACAACCCAATCCACACAGGAAATCATAACGTAATCCACATAGGAAAGCACGGAAAGATTCAGCTCACACAGGTATACTTCTTCATATGACGATAGAGATGATCAGATATAGCCACTGATTCATCTAAGTCGTCGGACCCACAAAGGATCGATAGGTACTAACCCCCGCAATGACCCACAAAGTATCTGACCCTTTGTGGATCGATAGGTACTAACCCCCGCAATGACCCACAAAGGATCTGACCCACAAAGGATCGATAGGTAACTAACCCCCGCAATGACCCACAAAGGATCTGACCCACAAAGGATCGATAGGTAACTAACCCACGCAATGACCCACAAAGGATCAGACCCACACCGGATCTGTAGGCACTGGCCCACACATGACCGCTGAGCGCTGACCCACACAGGATCGGACCCACACAAGATCGGTAGCACTGATCCTCGTAGGATCGCTGAGTGATGTAGTCGTCGTCGTCGAATCCACTGAGGATCTCTGTACAGTTTTCGTCGTAGTCGCAGCCAGCTCTAGGGTTCCCGCACACAGCAAGCTCATTCGGGAGGGTCCTTTCCACGAGCCGAGAGGCTGATAAATCAACTGACACATAATCCGGAGTTGATGTATCCAAAAGTTCTGTATCGTCAACAGGAACTCAACGTCACAGACAGCGCGTCAATCGGACGCCCGGTCTGAGGGTTATTGGCCTTTTCGTTCCAGGGGCCCGGTTGGTTTTTAAGGAAAAAACAATCCGACCATTCTCCAACTGCGTCCAAACCTCGAGCGGAGTAAGCCAAAAGATCTGTCTCAGTTAGAGTAATCCATCAAAGTCAACGGCACGTCAATCAGATGTCCGGAGCTTAAGTTATGAGTGTTTTCGCTCCGAGGGCCCGGTTGGTTTCATGTACGAACCAACCCGGGTGAACCCAAAGATCTTCGAAACCTTGAGTGCGATATACCAAAACGACCGTCTTGATCCAAGTATCGCATCGCAACTGACGGTGCGTCGATCGGAGGCCCTTATCTCAGGTTATGGGCAACAGACCGAAAAAGGATCGGTATTAGGGGGTTCGGGCCCGGTCCGACCCGGCCCGATACCCCCAGGGTCGGCCCGAACTGGGTCGACCCGACCCAGGTCCGGGTCCGGCCTGGCCTAGTCGCAGCCCGACTAGGGCGGCCGGCCCTGCACGCACTGCGCTGGCGCGCTGGTTAGGGGCTCGGCCGAACTGCCGAGCCGTTTCGGGTGCGGGGGGTGTTGCCCCCGCGTGCAGCAACCGAGGACACTTTATGGGGTCGCTCACATCCAGCCAGCCGGGGGTCTCGGACCCCCGGTTCTTCCATATACCGGCTGGCCCGCTCCGGCCGGCCGGTGTCTGCCGCCACGGGACCGGCAAGGCCAGTCCTCTCCCTCCGACGCCGGCAGCCCGGTCCCGACCGCCGTTTCCAATGCATCGCCGCGGCCCAGAACCGGTCGTGGCCTGGGTTCGTCTGGTGCGGCACAATGACGCCACATCCTTTGTTCATCTTCTATGGCAGCGCTGCAAATTTATTGCTTCCAACGGCATGGTATGATGGCACCGCGCTTCTCCGCTCTCCCTTTTTACAATGTATGGGCGGTGCTTCGGCACCGCGTTGCCTTGTTCGCCGCATCAAAAATCAACAACCAAAAGGGGGAGGAGTGTCGGCCATGTTCGTGCGGTCTGACCTCCTAACGTTATCACGATAACAGGCGGTTCAAGGAAGGGATGATAACAATGGAATAAAACACAAATGAGAAAAACATAAAACCCCTACCTCAACGTCGTCATCGAACGAGTGTTCGTCGCGGAATTAACCATCGCGGAAGAAGAGGGTTGTCGCAGAAGAAGATGATCGCCACGGAAGGAATGTTGCTAGCGTTATATGATCTCCGAGGAAGGCATCTCTCGCCGACGGAGGTTGGCGTTCTTAGTTGGCGGTAGATCATTCTTCGCGTTCTTCGTCGAAGAATGAAGAATCCTCCCTTTTTTTCTCCCAAAGCATT
Organism: Viscum album; assembly: GCA_963277665.1. Lineage (NCBI taxonomy): Eukaryota > Viridiplantae > Streptophyta > Magnoliopsida > Santalales > Viscaceae > Viscum > Viscum album. Next base: position 1,214,675,328 of record OY728130.1, read on the forward strand.
AACACAACACAACCCAACTAACGAAATAAAATAAGATCAACACTTATATTATTATCGACCTAAGGTTTTGAAATTCAAAAGATAATAAACGAACAACTAATTCAAATAATTAATTGTAACGATTTGATGGCTCAATTTAATGAGGTTTTTCTTAACTAGAAAAACGTAAGGTTTGACTTTCATTAAAAGGGGGGCTGCGGGTGCATTACTTAGGAGGGAAAAAACGGTGGGGCTCGTGCGGGACCCAACTCACAAATATCATACCAAGTGGGTAGGATATTGTGGGTCCCACCTTATCCGCTTAACATAGGTTAAGCGGCTTTAAGTGAAATAAAATAAAATTGTTGCACCCCTTTTTATTTTATTTCATAACTTAACCCCAAAAATTAAAAACCACACACGTGAAAACGCAACTCCGGAAAAGGCGTTTCTAAGAAAAAACTGGCGTTGTGATTCCATCGGTGCCCTCGGGATTCGATTCCGAGCACCGGTTCAAAAGTTAGAAAACCACGCTCGTTCGTTCACTGAACGTACCTGTGCTAATCATCGGAAAATGATTCCGGGCACACCGGGCCTCAGAATCATGTGCCGTAAGAAACTACATTCTTGGAAAAATCCAAAGAAAATTATGAAAAAGATTTCCTTGAATTTTACAGGTCTTTAAAAAAGTCCCACTGCTACTTTTATTATCTAGTTAAAAACCCCCAAGATTAGTGTAAGAGAAATAAAAAATAATAAAACAGGTTCCTTAAGGATAAAATCGACAATGTTTTTATAAAAATCATTCGTTTACTTGAAAATGGGTTCTTAAAAGTTTTTATTTTAAAAACTGAGTGGTTGTTCAAAAAAATTAGAAATAAAACAATTTAAAAAGGGTCATTTTGTATCTACATGAATATGTTTGACATCTAGAATAGCGTAATATAAAAAAAGATATTAATTTATTTTATTCAAGTGATGGTGTAAAAGTCTTTTCCAAAATTCATTTTTTCATCTTTATTAAATCCTTTTGTTGTGATTCTAGTTTTGTTATGTGGGAAATTACCTTTATCATACAATTTATTTTTAAAAACCCATTTTATATCCATGACAATACAATAATAAAGTCTTTTAAATATATTTCAAACATTATTATATTATAATTTCTTTTAATATTATTGCATGGAAAAAACACAATTTTCACCATTAATAGAATCATTAAGGCTTTAAGGTTCTAGAAAAAAAATAAAAGTATGATCCTTACCCTTATTTATGATATAAATTGTTTTTGTGTACTAGATTTCAAATTTCTAATAATATTTTTGAAACGATGGCCTTGATATTATTCAAAATATATAGGTAAAAGGCTATAAGAATATTGAAATTTTATAGAATCACTAAAAGATAGTGGACTATTCAAAATAAAAGGTACATTATTATGCACAAAATCTCTGTATTGGGCAATTTTTTGGAATATTTTCATAAAATTTGATATGAATTGATTCTTCAATAGCTTTGGTTATTTTTATTGAGTAAATGATAATATTTACTACAGTTCCAGTAAATAATAAATATTCCTAAATCATAATTATAATCAAATTTCCGTAGGATTCCTTTAGTATTCAAAATATAACATTTACATTGAAAAACAATGAAAAATCCAACTTTATTAATTTTAATGTTCCAATGTTCATAAGGTATTTTTCTGAATGAGCCTTACAAGAACAAAATTTATGATATAATAATAAGTATTTACTACCACATCCCAAAATAATTATTAGTGGTTTAAATCATTCAAGAGGGATCTTCATATTTCAAGAAGTGTCTAATTCTATATTTTTTTAAATCCGATATTTTTTATGTGTTCAATGAGTATAAAAATTATGTTTATAACCATGGAAAGAAAAACGTTAATCAAACTTTTTTTTATCAAACTATCCCACATGATCAATTAAAATATAAATTATTTTTTCCCTTTTGGATTTGGGACCATCTTGTTATATCTTATGCATACATTACACGCCTCATTTTTTTGTTCCAAGAAAACGACCCAAGTGAATCTTGTATAATATTCAATAACAACGAATGAATATTATTTTACTATAAAACTTTTGAATTTATTTTGACTAAAGAGATCATGGTGAACAAAATCAATGGATTTAGATCTAAAATTTTCTGGTTTATGTGCAAAATAATTTTTTTTCTTACCATGTTAGCGAGGATCGCTAACAACATTATCATTATTATTTGATTTTGGAAAATCTCATATAAGATAATGTTGGTTGATCATATTGAGCGTTTGTAAGAATTAGTGACCAAGGGGTCTCTGATAAAAAAAATAAAAACTATAATAAATACTCAAAAATTATGTATTTTGAGAAGATATCTATTTTAAATTAATAATATAAACTTTTATAAAATAAAACCCATAAACCAAAAAAATCATTTGAGTATAAAAACGTTACATGAATTTTTTGAAAGAAATTTTAAATCCATTATCACAAAATTGTATAATTATTATAAAATTATGACCCAAACAATAAATCAATAAGACATCTTTTATAAGTGATAATTTGATAAAATATATTATACATATAATGGTTATTTTTCTTCATGAATTTTCACTGAACACAACATATCATCCAATGGGCTTTTAAAAGTAGATAAAATTTAGATATTTAAACACATACATTTCAAGAGAATCCATTATCTATGTACAATGTTACATTTTGGGATTTATGCTTTATTAATATTTCATAAGATATTAAGAAATTATTATTTATTTACCACTTTTATTCATATGTCTCACATACATTCTTAATGAAAAATATTCTTTAAAACTTCATTAAACCAAATGTTCCATGACCAATACTCTTGATTCAATCCATAAATGGACCTCAGCAACTTGAAAATAGTGTTATCATTATTTTAAGTAACAAACCCTTCGGTTTGTGTCATATAGGAATCTTCTTGTCATTTCTCAATAAGGAAATCTATTTTTATATCCATTTTCTAATTTCATAGACTTCGTATAATGGTATACCAAGTAGTATTCATATGTATTTAATCATGAAAACAAGGGAAAATGTTTTTTCATTGTAAATGAATTTAAGTTATTTAAAATCTTAATCCACTGGACTTTATTTATATGTACTAAATTTAACTTCAATATCCAGTATTCTCTTAAATACCCATTTTTTACCCAACAAGATTAACCTTAACTGGAATATTGACTGAACACCAAACATTGTTAGGATATATGTAATCCATCTCAAAATTCAATTATAATTTTCATCTTATTTATATTGTGTTCTCTTATACTTCCTATAAGAGAGAAGTTCATTATTTTCAACCAATAAGGATTCACCATCTTCGATGACTATAAAAATGTATCTTATCTATTCTCATACCACTCTGATGATCCTTTATAATATGTTTGTTTAAAGAAGATCATATTCGATGGTAAAATATTGATTTTGATTTTTTATCAAATCTTTTGTATCTTGAGTGTCAACATCATCATAGTTAACATTTATCCCACTATCCTTATTGAGGATATTCTCCCTCTCAAGAACAATGTTTTGGTGTGTGATGGTCACTTTTATTTTAGGCAGGGTTTTATACATAATATTCCCATGTTTCAATAGAATTACCTATAATGATACAATTTAAACCCCGAGAATCTATTCTTTTCCAAATATGTTCTTAATAAATGTCCCACATCCCTATACATAAGTGTGTGGAAACTTAAATTTCTCCCAAAAGATTAACTCATATAGAAACCCATTTGATGCCTTAATTGGTACTCCATTTATAATGTGTGTTTTAGAATGTAACACATATCTCCAAATGGATTATTTATGTTATAAATGACTCATAATTGAACTTACAATGTCATGAAAGTTATGGTTCCTCCTTTTACAAACATAATTTCATTATATAGTAGAAGGTGGAGTTAGTAGGGAGAGAATTCCAAACTCCCATATAAATTCAATAACCTCTTGGTTAAGATATTAACCACCTCGATATAATAAATATTTGGTTTATCATCGTTTATTCACATCCAAATCATGTTTATACCCTTCATTGTGTTTTGTAAAGATTTTTTGAATTCCCAAAGAATATCCCCAAGTAGTGTAAATCTAGGTGTGCAGTAAGGCCTATTTTCGTGAACCAATTTCTAATCGTGTCAAAATCAATATAGTGTTTTTGGGTTTTTGTCCTAATGTACATATGTTCAAGATACACTTCTACTTTTAGTATCTATATAGGTATTTATTTCTATTAAACCACTCACTCTATCCTTTACCAAAATTCTATGACATTTTCTGATACTTTTCCTTATCCTTATACATGTTCTTAGGCATGTCCTTAGGGTTATCACTATGGATTTATCACTAGAGTTTCAAAAGGTAGACTGAACATTTCCATTGATACCAACTATAGTGAACCAAGATTAATATAAATGGATATTACATCATTTTTATGAATATTCATTAAATTGCAAAAGTACATGCCTGAGGACCCTAATAGTTTAGTTTCTTTGGAAACATGGAAGAAAATCTTTTATCTTGTTGAAAGATCTTTTGGGTTTCCTACATAGATCTTCCCCTATAGTAATTCTATTTAAAGACTTTGTTCATAACCTGGGGAAAGGAAACATAAAAATGGGGTGACATTATATGCTAATAATGGAAACAAAAGGAGATGCATAAGCATAACATGAGTATAAGGGTGTGGCAACATGACAGTACAAAAAATAAAATCAAAAATTGTATATCAAAGATAATATACATAAGTAATTTCATAAATATTGAATGTTCAAAATACATAAATCATAAGGGGATCAAGAGCATAATCCATGAAAGCATAACATAGGAATAATACATTGAATTTTTGTCATACATATAAGCATATTAAATTATTTATATATTAGTCAATGAATAACTTCAAATTCCATCTTAGTCATATGGAATGACTCTCCATACCATTTTGTTACTTTTATTTCACTCCCATGACCATCTTAGTAGTCATGGTTTACTCTCAGGAACATCATTATAGTCAAGGTTCACTATTAAGACCATATTAATAGACAAAGTCATTTACTGAATCGAGTTCACTCCTTGTTCTATCTATGTACATCTAATGAAATATAAATATTTACACAAATAATTAGAGGGAGATATAGTTTCCACCCATCTCATAATGAAATCATACATTCATGTACCTTAAGAACATAAACAATCATATCATAACCAATCAAATGAATTGGGTGTCATAAACATGTAATCATGTCATTAACTTTAGAAAAGAGATAGGTTTCAAAATCATTTCATCAAAGTATAACTAATGGAAAGAAGCCGGTCTTAATAGAAAAAACTATTGAATCTGAACGGGTTTCATAAACATATATCTCGTGAAAGAGAAATTAGTTTCATAAACATCATGCCATCAATACATAAACAATTTAGAGAAAGAATATGAAAGAAACCTCAGTATCATTTACCCAGAAAGGAATGAGTAACAATAATAGATTTCATGTTGTTTGTAAAATAATATTTAAATGTATTTTAAAACATTCCTTTTGTAAAATATCCTATTTTCATCAACAACTATATTTTAAATTATTAATCCTTTTGAAAACAATTTTATTTTAATAAAATATTGAAATTTTATAAATTAAGCTTGAAAATATTTTGAAAATATTTTTCCTTCAAAAAATATAAAATATGGTCGAAAATTTTTGAAAACCATCACCATAAAAATTTATCAAAGAATCATGAAAAAAAATTTAGATCTATTTATCATATAAACTAATAAAGTAAACTTCCAAACATTTTGAAAACTATTTTCCATGAAATATTATAAAATAACATTGACAAAATTTTGAAAACTATTTTCCTTGAAAATAAATAAAAGACACATTAAAACATTTATAACACTTTTTTAACATGAATTTTTTTTAAACTTTATTATAGAAATTTGATTCGAAAGAGCCTATATTTTTCCAGCTAAAGAGAAAGATAAACTCATATTTTCTTAAAAACACTTTCTTAATTATTGTAATAAAAAAGAGTGAAAATGGTTCCAATACATGAATATATCATTAATAACCATATTAGAAACAAATTTATGAGTTTTCTTGAGATATGGATCATAATATTTCATTTATAAAGCATAATCATAGAAGATATTGATAAATGGTGAGATTATAGCAATAAACTGCTACCAATTTGGTAATATTTAATCATAATAATATGGAGTTAATAACATTAGATAAATCATAAAATATCCTAAAATTAATTATATTCTTGATATAACTTGTCAAATTGAATTATACACAGCACATATAAAAATATAGGAGCATAATATGGCATGTTTTCAAAATAAATTAATGTTTGAAAAGGCATAAATCTCATGAAAATAAAAGTGAGATGAGAAAACCTATACATTATGTCTTGGCTCTCATCATACTCATTCAAACCTCCTGTATAATAAAAAAAATTATTATAAATCTACCACTTAACCATATTCATATAAAAAATAACATATATTTTATTATATTACCTTCTTATTGACACAACCATGTCAATGTTATGTTTTGGGTAACATCTGCTTTGTTTTTTACATGTGTCTTAATTTTTTATATTTTTTTCTTATACTTATATAACGATTTATAGAATGTAAAACATGATATAAATATCATGTATATTCATTATATCTTTGTTTATAATAATTTTTTAATTATACAAATCAAAAATTAAATAAACCATTCATGGAGACGGTAGGTTATATGTATGCATGAACGTTGTTTCCATTTTTTTATCGTATTGAAAGAAAGAAATAAAATGTAATATATTTATATATGTATATATATATATATAGTATTATGGAATAATTATTTTGTCTTATATCATATACATTTATTGAACCCATCGTTATACATTTCATTTAGAGTGTGAACGAATCCCATCACTTTGAGAAGGTTGTAGTTCACACTTCCCCAAACAAAATTATCATTTTTACTCAAAATGGAAATCATAAATGTATGTGTTATATAATAATTATAGAAACATAAATACACCATAAATATCATATATATATATATATAATATAAAAACATAGTGTACAACATAATTCCCAACCATAATAGGTGGTAAAGAAAAAATGAACAACATCATTTCGTTAGATGATATTCTATCGTACACAAGAACAGTAAGTTAGTTACAAATTAGATGGAAGTGTGTGTGAGTGTAAGTATATAACTTAGAATAAAAAATATCAGTATATTTAGGATACTCAAGTTATTATATAATCATCTAATAATAATATTTTAATGGTCAGAGGATGAAAATAAAATAAAAAGAGCTTTAGGAAGGTTGTTACCTCTTCTTTTGGTAACTCATTTGGATTTTCCCAAAAGGGCTTCCTTGGATGGATTTTTTTTCAAAAGATGGGATAATAGGATTAAGGGATGTATTTTCAAATCTTATTTGAGTGGATTTAGGTCAAATATAAATGGCTTGAGACATGTGAATAAGTTGTGGGTGAGTGACATTATATAGTGGGTGAGGAGTGGCATTCCTACAAATTTTAGAAAAGGGAATTCCACCCATGTTTATCCCATGTAAACTAACTCCAATAATGTAAAATAATATATAAATTTGATTATAGGTCATAAATATGGACATAAAATTGATTTTGGATAATTATATATGACTTTTTAGCTCTTAAGTGTATAGTTTAGTCCATTGTTAAGAAAATTGTTTTTTAATCGTTGTAATTAATTTTAATCACATTCACTATTATTTTTCGTAAAATACTAATTTTACCATATTATACAATATAAATTAAGATTATTCAAAATATTTAATCCATTTTTCCAAAATTCTAATCTCAAAATTGTTATAAAATAATGTGAATATAATCTTGTAGATGGGATAATAATGCTGGTTTCTAAATTAAAATATTTTTAAAAGGTTTCTATGTTTTTATATTCAATTTCAAAGTTAAACTGAATCTAATGAAGAAAATTAAATTAATTAATATATAGGTTATCTAATTAAACATTAAAAACAAACTAAAATATAATTTCAATATATAAATATATTAAATGAAAAAGATTTTTTTATTAAAATTGAGTGTTTTTTCATTACTCATTAAAAAATAAAACATCTCAGAAAAATTAAAAAAAATTCACCCAAAGTAAATGTTGATATTCATATTTCAAATATAATATTTATTATTTCAAATAAAAATTATAAAATTTTCAAAAAATATATTTAAAAATGTATTCTCCAATAAAGTTAGTAAAAATTCCCATTAGAAAAATACAACATTTTATTCATAAAATTAGATTTACTATAATCATATACCTATAAAATGTATATGATGGGTATAAATAATAGTGATCAAATATATAAGTTATAAATTTTATTTAAAACATTAAAAATTGTTTTGTATAATTTTTTGAGATAAATTCTTACTTATGGATATAAAAATAGTTTTCTTAGAAATGTAATTTCTTTATTTTCAAATAGTTATTTAATGCACTTCAACTAATTTATAAAACAATGATTTATTTTATATATTGGTTTAAATAATATTTTCATTATTTTTTTAATCCTATTTTTAACTCCAATTCCAATGGCTAAATGGTATCTATAATATCATTTTAGTAATTATGTTAATAGTATATTGTAATTTTATAAAAACCATCCTTTCATGTAATCAAATATATAAAAGGATGTTTTCAATATATGTAACACAAGCCAAACATAGTGTTACTTTTACGAAAATATAGTCTAGGTATTTCATGTATTGAAATCTAATCTTCCTCTTTCATAAGTAAAAATTTATATTAAATGTTGTATGATATAAAAAATATAAAAAAAATTAAATTAAATGAAAATGTTTTTTCCCAAAATAACTAGGTTTTACACACTCTACCCATGTATGGTCTTGAAAAACAATAAGCACGGATGAATTTCTTAACATTAATCATTCAACATGAACTTTCTTCTCAGGTAACAGAACTCATTTTTCATTCTCCTATTTCACTAGCGTAACAGCAACTGAACGGATCCACTCACTTTTACACTTCTTTGAAGGACACAACCCATTTAGAGTAGATTTAATGGATCTATTAACTATAATAATTTTTATCAGCTCGAAAGGTTTGGGAGAGGTCAAGGAAATGATGATTGTTTGGAGATAAATGGTTGCAATTATGATCGAGAGAAATGCACGAGGAAGTGACAATTGAAATTAGACAAGTCTCTAATTTATATCATTTTTGGATTTTGGGTTTTATTTAATTGAAAATATAAATAAAATTTTAATTGAAATAAAAAATTAAATAAAAAAATAACTCATAAAAGTAAATTAGCATCAAGAGATTAAAAACCAATGGTGGGTAAACAAGGTACTGGGTAAACACAATGGTGGATGAGCACAATGGTGGGTAGAACACCAATAGTGTGTGTGACACCAAGGGTGGGTAAAATAACAATGGTGGGTAAAACACAAATAGTGGGTAGAACTCCATAGGTGGGTAAAACTCTAATAGTGGGTAAAAATCCAATGCTGGGAAAAACACCAACTTTGGGTAAAACACCAATGGCAGGCAAATAAAAATTTAGCACAACCAAAATCATGCATGCTTCATGTTTCATGTAGTTCATTTTATAATAATTCAATGGCTAAGATAAAATATAAGTACGTTGATGTTCAATACCAATTTATTCAAGAGTTTTATCACCCTTTTGAAAATAGTCCCTCAAAAGGTGGTATCTTACATTATTGTGTGTTGTCCTAGAGTGAGATACAGGGTTCATAGAACTGTTTATTGAACTTTTTTTGTCAAAATTTATAGGTCCATGTTGGAATTGATATCAATAGTCTATAAATGTGTATTTTATCCAAAAAATATTGATCACAACACCTACCTAATCCAATTTGTTTAGATTTAGTAGTAGAAAGTAAAAGATAATTTCATTTCTTATTACACTAAGAAACTAGAGACTTTCCTAAAAAATGACATTCTCTATTGGTTCTTTTTATTTATAACTTGCAACCAAAAAAATCATGATATGAATAACTAATTAGGTAAAAAATATTATATGATAAAAAAGTCCTTAATTTATTATATACATAAGGTCTTTGAGAATACTTTTTATAGAAGTAATATGTGACTATTTGGATTTTCTTGATAATTAGCACACATACACACACTAACCAAAATGTATGGATGGCTATCAGTTAATAGAAAATACTTCCAATCATATATCTATAATTGGTTTCATCCACTAATTTATCAGCATCATCTAGACCCAACTTATAGGTGTTACTCATAGGAGTGTTATGACTCTTAGTTCTATCCAGAATAAAATATTTTAAAATAAGTTTAGTATATTTATTTTTGTTTAAAATAATTCCTTTTTTAACTTCAAAAATGAGAAAACCAAGAAACAATTTTCAGTCAACCATTAAATTCATTTCAAATTAATTTAAAATCTTCTTGGAAAAACTAGTACATAAATAATTTTTTGAAGGACAAAAATAATATCAACTACGTAGATTTGAAAAACTAATACATCTTCTGAAATTATTTTTATAAACAAGGTAGGATCTTCTACACCTTATAATAATATTTTGGAAATAAGAAAACAGATTAAACTATCATACCAAGATCTAGGTTCTTATTTTAAACCATATAAATATTTTTTTAACTTGGAAAAATGATTTGGAAATTGATTATATTGAACTACATGGGTTGTTCAGAAAAAACATCATTAATTATATACCCATTCTATAATTCACTTTTCAAATCCATTTGATATTTTTTGAAATATAAATTTTCTTAATAGGCAATCAGTATTCTAATAGATTCAAGTCTATCTATAGGTGAAAAGTTTTCTTTATAGTTTATACCCTCTTATTTACTATACCCTTGTATAACTAGTCTATATTTATTCCTCACTATTGTAAAAGATACATCTTAATTTTTTTCCTAACATACATTTAGTTCCTATAGTCAATATGTCTTTGTGTTTATCCACAAGTTACCAAAATTTATTTCATTCAAATTTGATAATTTTTTCTTACATATCCATTACAAGTAATTAATCATTAATTATATTATTTATATTCTTATGTTGAATTTGTGATAATAATTCTTGATGTTCATCCAGTTTTTTTAGAAAATCTCTTGTTTGTGTACCTTTATATATGTATCCAACTAAAAAACCTAAAGGGTTGTTTTTAAGAGTATTAAAATCTCTATAAAAAGAAGGGTTGGTCATCTTAAGTTATTCTATAGGTTCTGGTCTAGGAAGTTTCTCATAAATGAGTGATTTTTTTCTATTCTCTATCAGAATCAAAAGGTTTGGAGTTTATGTTGAAAGGGGTAAAATAGTAATCAATTTTTGATAAAGGGGTATTAGATTAATGTGGATATGTCTCCTCAAACATGAAATTTATAGAATCTTCCATAATATTGGTTCTTTTTATAAACAATATATAGGATTTAAATGAATTTGAATATCTATAAAAGATTACTTCATCACTTATGGAGGAAAACATGTCAACATTATCATCAGTGTAAATAATAATAAACTTGAAACCAAAAACTCCAAAGTAATTAACCTTTATCTTTCTGATATTCTAATGTTTAAAAGGGTTTTATTCACGATAACTCTAATTAAAACTTTATCAATTATATAGTAAGATATATTCCCAACCTCTACCCAAAATTAGATAATTAATTCATATTTATTCAGCATTGTTTTGGATATATCTTGAATCATTCCATTTCTTCATTATATATAACCTTTTTATTGTGGGGTCCTAGGTGCAAATAGTTTATAGGTATATCCATTTTTTGAGAAAAAATCATCAAAGTATTGATTTTCAAACACAAGACCATGGTAACTTCATTAGGTATTAATTATAAGTCCACATAGGTTTTATTCAGATTTAGAATACAATGTAATAAATTAGAAAACTTTCCTCTTGTGGGATAAATAATATACATAGAAAAGTCATCAATAAGTACATAGACATAGTGCTTCCTATTTAAACTAGAAACTCTTGATGGTCCGAACAATTCTATTAAATCTATCTCAAGAGGTTTATAAGTTGAAATTTCTCTCATTAAGTTAAAATATATCTTGTATTATTTCCCTTTTTAAGTGGGTTTACATAATTTGTCATTTGGAAACTCAAGTTTGGGTAGATCCCTAACTAACCATTTCCTAGTAATGTTTCTAATTTAGTGAGTTTTATAGTGGCCTGGTATTTTTTTTCAAATACAAGATTCTCAATAAAAGTAACCAAATCATGAAAAATTTGTCATAATTAAAAAATCACGATTAATAGTATAAAAATTCTCATTTCTCAAAACTATATGTACTATAGAATATTTTTAATTAAAAAATTTACAATCATTTCTCTTAAACATCACATGAAAACTATCATTACATAATTGTGAAATTATAAGAATAATATATTTTAAATAATCAACAAACTGAACATTAGAAATTAAAACTGAGTTAGTGTTACTAATTTGGCTAAAGCCAATGATCATTCCATTAACATTTTCACCAATGCTGACTTTTCCACCAACATAAGTTATTAGGTTATTGAAGATTGATTAATCTTATGTCCTATGTCTAGAACATCCAATTTCCAAGTTCCATTTATTTCTACATGAGCATTTCAAGAATCATTCCTACTAAACAGAGTTTATACAAAGAATGATTTTGGTACCTAGATTTTCTTGGGCCTAGATAAGTTAGTAATTAGGGCCTTAAGGAACCAATATATTCTTTTTAGGTTTCCTATAAATAGATTGTAAACACTTTTAAATAAAAACTTCATTATAATCACATTAGTAGAAAGTTTCAGTAGAATTTCTAGAAGTGTATTTAGGAACAAAATTTATATTAAAATTTCTTCTTTTTCTAATTTGGTAACCTATACCATATATATTTTGGGGAAAAAATTATAATATTTTAGTGCTAATTTATCATAAATTTTTAAATCTCTCTGAGACATTATTTAGATTCTCATTTTATAATTTTAGTTATATATTTTATTTTAATCATTGGGAATTTTTTTTCTTTCTCTATAATAAAATTAGTTCTAATAGTAGCAGATAAAACATGTTATTTCTTCAAAATTTTGTATTTTTATTTGAGTTTATCAAAATTATATTCAATCATATTATGGTTTTTAGTAATTTTCTATTTTGAAATACCATCTTCATTTTTATGTCAACAATGATATAAATTAACTACATGAGAGATAACATGTACCTCACATATATTTGTAAGAAATCAAATATTTTCACTTTTGGAATTCTCTTCATGAGTTGAGTTTGAGTCACTAGATCTATCATTAGAGTAAATTCATGTGGCTTTAATATCTTTGTTATACTTTCTTTCCTTATCCCTATACTTCTTCTAGTACATAATCTTTAGATGATCATTATTTACATGTCCTTTTTTTACACTCATAAGAGGTAATATTTTGAATTTTCATTTCTTTTCTAGTCCATAGGTTTTTTTATATTATCATACTTTCCCTTTTAGATCACTGTTAGGAATTATTTATTCTTATTATATTTATTCTTGATCCTTCAATCCAGATTGTTAATTTCCTCATCACTATCTTCAGGTGATTACTCATCACTGTATCTTTCAGCATGAACTTTTTTTTATTTTTTATTTTTTGATGTAGAAGTATTAAAAGGTACAGATCTCTTTTTAGGTTCATCATCCTCTTCTCTATTAACATTCAGTTTATCTTCATACATCATTAAATTAACAATAAATTCTTTTATAGGTAGCTAACGGATGTCACAATATTCACTTATTGACAAGGCTTTTTTCCTCCGCCTACCTAGAAGACATCTCGACAGTTGCATCATTTGGACTTTTTTTTAAATTTGGTTCTTCAAGGACCTCATTATGTCCACTATCTCATTGAAACATAGATATATATCATAAATCAAATCATCATATTTAATTTTACATGTATCATACCTAATTTTATAATTTTTAAATATCATTTCATTAATTTTAGTTGTTCTATCCTGATAAAAATATATTGTATCCCACATTTCATTATTAGTTTTACTAAAAAATATCCTATTAAAATTTTTGTCCCCAATGGAACAACAAATATCATTAATATTTTTGGAATTTTTGTCATAAAACATTTTGGTTTCATCGTCACATACAGTAATAGATGTCGTAGGTAATTCATATTTATCCTCAATAGCATACCATATTTCAAAACCCATGACCTCAATATGAATTTTAAAATTTATTGTTTATTGAGAAAATTTAATTTCCATTAAATAAATAAAGTATATTGATATAAAAAACTTCTTATCTTTTATCCTTTTAAATAACCAAATTTATAATTGATATAAATTAAGGATCTTTAATTCAAAAATTAAATAAAAATTGATTTCTTGTAATAACTCCTCAAATACCAAATGTTGGTTGGAGTGATTATCTCAAGGGGTGAATTGGGTACTTAAAAAAATTATTCAAAACTATTTTAAATAAAATACCCCAAATAATTAGAATAGCCCAGTTAATAAAAATTTAATTTCCTTATATGTTCTGGTCATTTAAGAGATTTCTAAAAGAGTGATTAAGTATTAGTTAAAAAAATATATAAATATTACTTTAACTGTTGAAATCAGTTTATATAATAAAAACATTATATAAACACTAGTTAATATTAATTATCAATGCATTTTATTTTTTTATAGTTTAAAACAAATTCATTTTAAATCTTAGAAATAAAACAAAACCAAACACATATCATAATAAAAACAATACTTTCAGTTTAGAGTCTTGACCTAATCCTCTCCACTGAGAACTAACACACTTCAAAGAAGATTATATAAAATAATCTTGATCCACAATCTGGATTGGGTATATAGAAAAAACCCATTTTTCAGTCCATGAATGACATCTTCCACCAAAAATGTAAGAAAATACTAATCTTAGGTCACATAAGGACCTATTCCACAACACATGGGTAAAAAAGATAAAAGGGAGTTAAATAATCTATTTAGTTTCTTCTACTTCAAGAATGGGATTCAGTGTGTGTGTTTAATATAAAAAGTAAATCACACATTTTTTGTAATTTAAAGAAAATAGAAAAAGAGTGGGAGAAAAAATAAAGGTGTAACAAATATGGTGTTGTTCGGTCTGATTTGATCTGAAGTGTGTGACTCCTTGTGTGTTACTTGAATAGGATCCTGAGTTTTGTTTCTGAAAATGGAAGTTAAACAGAGTGTCATAAAATCATTTTTATAACTGTAGGAAGTTAGTAGAAGTTTATTGTGCTTCAAACTTCTACTGTTGGTTGTATGTAAGAATGCTTCATATAGATATCTTAGTAAATGGAACTATTTAAAATACTATTTTAGGTTCCTTAATTTATAATCTTAATTATGATGTTCTACACCTCTCACACACGAGGGAGTCTTCTTCTTATTTTATCAACAGTATGCAAGAAGAATGTTATGGAGCCTTTTCTCCTTGTACTGGTCGACTGAAATAATATTTAATTCATTACTGCAATAGTTTAGTAAACAAATCATAAAATCACCCTCATCATTAAATCCTATAATATAGATGTTAGAAATATTTAATTCAAAATAAAAAAACAGTGACATTGACTCTTCTGAATGGTGAGATAACTGCATCAGTGACATGAACTGGTGGTGAGTAATGCCAATAGTGACTCATCTCAGTGGTGGCTTGTATTGATGTTGGTTTTCCCAATGCTTTTTCAAATTTATTTAATGTATGTAAAGTATGATGGTTTTTCATCTTCAATAGTAACATAGGAATGGTGGTAGGCCTTTTCAAAACTTTTCCAAGTTTGGAGGTAGCTAATTTATGACGGTGATTCATCCTCTAGTGGAGGTTATTTTCTATACTTATCCAATTTTTCATCCTAACATTGACTCATCTCTGATGGTAGGTGTTTTCAACACTTATTCAAATTTATTTCTTCAAGGGCGAGTCATGTAGAGCGGTGGTTCTTTCCCATACTTTTCCAAATTTCCATTCTGATAGTGTGTCATCTATAATGATTACTCTTCCTCAATTGTGAGTCGTGCCTAGTAATGAATAGTCTGATGGTGGGTTTTTCCAGTACTTAGATAAAAAATTTCAAATCTACCTAGTATTATAAATTGCTTCCATAAAATGTAAACTTCATTAATAACAAAATATAAATGATATTACAATCATTAAAACAAGTGTTAATACATTAATTACATGTTTTTTTTATATTAAATGGATTTAATTAAGTGATTAACCATATCTTAGAAAACAATTATGCATCATATAACTAATTTTAGTTTATCATGAATATTTTTTAAATGATTAATTCATGAGATTATGAGAAAACATCTATACTTAATTTAACAATGAAACATGAATGTTAAAAAATAATAAGTGTGGTATGAAAAGGATTTCTTACTAATTGTTAGTTTTTTTAACAGATTACTTGGTTCAGGTTACATAATTCAACCATTCTACCCTTGTATATTTTAGATTCATTTTTCCTTAACACTAAATAGAATTCCCTCCACTCTCCTTTTAAATCCATCAATTGTATAATCATTTACTCAAAAAATAGTGAGGGGAACCATTGTTTTGGTTAATGAGGTTTGCATAAAATTAAAACATGGGAATATAAGCTCTTATATAAGGGGAGTAGGGACGAAACATAGGAAATCAATTTAATTTAATATTAAATTAAACAATAATCACATACAAAGGTATGGTATACTCTCTTGATCATCCACATACATTTGATTAGTTACACATTTAATAAAATATAATTCAATCTAAATAATTCTTATTTAAGATAAATCTAAATAGAATCAATTAATTATCTTCTTTAGTTGACCACTTATTTTATCTTAAATCAAATCCAAACATCCTTGATATTATCGTCCACCAAAAAATAGAAAAGTTTATTTAATATTGACTATGAATAATAATATACCTTAGAATAAAAACTGTGAGTACCCACACAAACTACTCATTTGAATTATACACTTATATTGATTACTCTTATAGCATGTAGCATACATGCCTTATCAATTAATTTCATGGAATATATGTTTCAACTAAATGAATCACAATGACCATGTTATTTATGTAGTGTGTTAATCATTAATTCATATATATTAATCATTTTATAATGACATATACATAATATCTAATTAAAATTAATATGTATAAATTATATAGAAATTTAATAACATATATATAACCCACCACATAGCATGTAAGATTAAAATTAATTACTCACAAAATACATGTCTATATATTTTAAAATTTATAAAAAATTAATTTTATATTCTGTGTAATAAGTCTTTATAAAAAATTTGTATAACCCAAATGCATATCTTGTATAAATATTCATCATATATCTATAGCACACACCTATAGATAGGGTGTGTTTTATTTTAAATAAAATTAATGGAGTTCACAGTGTTTATATTGGATAAAAATTGTGTGGTCTCCAAGTTACATGGTTACCAGTCATGTAGGTCATTTAAAAGTACATGAACTTATTTAAATAATGGACTACACTACATGAACACAAGTTACATGATGTGAAGTCTAGATGATCGTGCACCATGCTTTCCAAGTCAACAAGTTGTTTAATAAATAAACACCACATGTTATGAATTCACATGCTCTGAATTAATTCTTGAGTTTTCTTGGTTCATTAAAAATGGGTACATGATGTGAAACAATAGTTTACATTCCATGTTATTTATACCTATATAGAATCATCAACACCTACAGATGAGCTATTTGAATGTTCTTAATTCCAAATTAATCCATTTTTTGATTATATTTCTCAGAATAAAGACAAATAATAGAAATATCTGGATGTATCTTTAATAATGATTAAACTTGAATTGAAAACTAGTTGTAAATTAAAAAAAATCTCAATGATCTAAAAATTATTATAAATTATTATGTGACCTCCCTAATATCACTTAAATGTTTTGGGTGCATTAGAAGCATCGTTGGGGCACGACCAACAAAATTTTATATTATAATTGATGATCAAATTTCAGATGTATGTTAATGAAACATTTCATGACCAGCAAAATTGAAAAAAAGATTAATTGACATGAGAACACCTGAACCAAGATGTAGGATCATCGCACAAAAGATTTAAAACTAATTACAAAAATTAACAGTTACTTTATGATGAATACTTTTTTCATTGATAAATCCAGTAATGTCTCTTCATCGTTCCATTATTGAGTAATATGAATCAAGCATATATTCCATCTAGTTGTGATCCACATGTGTACCATGATCCTTTGTGCATTTTTGTAATATTCCCCAAGTTCTATCATGGTA
This sequence comes from Viscum album, assembly GCA_963277665.1. Lineage (NCBI taxonomy): Eukaryota > Viridiplantae > Streptophyta > Magnoliopsida > Santalales > Viscaceae > Viscum > Viscum album. The sequence continues at coordinate 1,214,693,735 of OY728130.1, forward strand.
TATCCTAATGCTTGCGTCATCCTCCCTTGATCTCTATGATAATAACTTCTATGAATAATTTTCCTTGGTCTCTATTGGATCAATAGGGGTGGTGTATGAATATTTTCATTTATTCTTAAAAGATATATTAGAGATATTATCTCTAGGTAATGAGATTGTTCTTAGAATTTTTTTTCACAACTCAAGTAATTGATAGTGTTGGGGTTGGAAATAATATAATTGCATTTAAATAGTTCTAGGGTTAAGAAATAATAATTTTAAATACACCTTTTATATTTCTTTATCCCAGGGAGAACCCCATCTCAATAACAACAATATTATTATTAATATTTCATGATATATACAAAATCATGAAATGAATTATATATTATTTTTTGAATAAATTGTTTAAAATTTATTCAAATAATATTAAATATGTGAATCCAAAAACTCATTCTTCAAAATTCAGTGCTTAAAAATGATGTGTATTTTTTTATAAAGGAAAAATAGAAAATACATATTGAATTTACAATCCAGGACATTTTTGGTCTAGGTTTCTTGGTTTTAGATACATATATAAATTTCAATTTAACAAAACTGTGGAAAATAAAATTTTAAAAAGTCTTCATGTGTGTTTCCTCCTTAAATAAATACACATCACAAAGAAATTATACTAAACCTGTGTAAACTAAATTTAAAACATATAGTGAAAATTTAATTTTTCCAATAAGGGGGTTTAAAATCATAGTTAAAATCTTTTAAAATTTTTCATTTTATAGAATGAATACATAAAAATAGATTTTCAAAACATTTAATTATAAGAATTCATGTTAATTTGAAGCCCATTAATTAATAAAAAAATAATTTTTTGAAATAAATTTTTTTTATTTCTTTATTTGATAATAATAATTTGTCTATGTTTATCGTGATACTCAGAAGGTCCAAAATAAAAACATTAGTCAACTGAGTTGTATCCCACAAAAGACAACAAACCCTAAAGGTAAAGGATTTATTCCTCATACCATAGCTTAACATCTGATACTCTAGTGTACATTTTATGAAAACATATTAATGGTCCTACCTTTCTCACTCATAACCCAAAAATCATTCAAAAAACCTACATAAATAATTATCACTAAAGAGAACATTCATAACATATCATTAAAATTTTCCAAAAACATATAAGAGAAATCAATACCTTCACATTTCATTTTAACTTAAAAATATATATAAACACAATTTTATAGAAATCTAAAATAATTACATTCCCTAAATGCATAATATGTCAAGGATATATTTAGATGATTGTCATAACCAAATTATGAGTGACGTATAAGTAGGTGTAGAGGCATTTTTTACATGAAATTATAAATTTTAATTAAAATTAGAATGTAAAATGATAACATTTATCATTTTTAAATAAAAGATACAAATAAAATGTTAATTATAAATATATATTCTCTCAAGAAAATTTTATATATAAAATAATAAATTTAAATTTAACAATAACAAAACAATGTTTGGTTATTATTTAGAAATATCTTAGGAAATAATTATTTAAAATTTTGTTTCATATCATGAATTTAAAATATCCTTAGAAGGTTTTTGTTTTAAATAAATGTTTTAAAACAAAATATAAATTTCATTTTATAAAATTATGATATAATTACATTATTTTATAATAGAATTTCAAAGAATGAATATATTTATTTATATATATAATTTTTTAAAATTTAAATAACCCTTAAAATAATAAATTGATAGATTTATATAAAATTCACTAAAAATTGTAAATTAAAATATTAAATGATAATATTATAAATAAATTTAAAAAAGTCCTTAAAATTAACTAAATAAAAATATATTAATTTGGTACAAGAAATAATTATAATAAAAAATTATAAATTCGTCTTGAAATAATAAAATATTTAAAATAAAATCAATCACTTACATTATAAATTATTAAAACATATGAATATAGAAATATAAGTACATAGATAGATATATATATATATACATAAATATTTATCCTTATCAATAAAACATAAATTGATAGATTAAAATAAAATCAAACCCTTACCTAAAAATGAATAAGGTGGTTGTTGGTTGATGGACATAAGAAAAAATTAAAGAGGGTCTAGTTTTGGTGTTTCAAGTAATAAAAATTTAATAGCTTAAATAATATAAGGTTTCCGATCACATTAATCATTCACATATGAAAAAAAATTGGTAAACAAAATACATTTTGAAAATAAACCATGTATGTTTATTTTAATCAGCCAAGTGGTGGGATTAATATCACATAATGATAAAATAATATATATATATATATATATATCATTATTATAGGTTGATTTACCCAAAAAATTATGAAAATAGAAAAAGTAGATCCCAAATTTTTTTTGGTATTTTGTATTTTTTAATTTCATTTCTCAACTGTTTATATGAAATATATTTTATACATATAAGGATTCCTCTTGAAGTCGGGTAAATATAACTTCAATTTCTCAAGGGTTTAGTTTAATTTAAAAAAACCCATTCATGTCATTTTGAGTAGTTGGTGTCTAGATAGGTCCATGGTTCAAGAGATACTTCAACGATAGAAGAGATCCATATAGCTTAACATACTAGTTCGAGGTAATTGGAATAGGAACAATAAATGATTTGAATAGTTGGATAGAGGCAATCAAGAGATTAGAAAGATGACTCAGATGAGTCTGGTCTGATCAAATGGTTGTGATCTAATCAAACAAAAAATGTCCATCCTGAATTTAATTGTGGGAATTTTGAGTGCTTCCACATAATATAGGATGTAGCTTGTAACACCCGAGACTTTTATGTTATATAAATCATCAAAGGAATCTTTTTCTACACAACACTTTCTTGGCTTGCTTTACACGCAATCGCGACCTTCCTCGATAGCTTGCGTCGTACGCAATACTGAGTTTCACTAAACAACAATATGCTATTAAAACTAGCCGTTATGAATAATAATAACCACTTTTTGAAATTTTATAAATTTTATTTTTCAAAATGGACTTCATTTTTGGACTCAGAATATCGAAATTAGCCTAGGGTGAAATTTTGGTATTTTTCTGAAAACTTTCAATTTTTGATGAATAGTGAAACCACTAAGTGGTAGGTTAAAAACTGAATTTTGCATAAAACTTAACTTTACCGCTTCTGTGAATGGAATTTCAAAAATCCGACAGACACGATTGATATCAGTAAGTAAAATGTGGTTAAATGAGATAAAAATAATTTTTTGGTGAATAGTAACTTTTTAATATTTTTACCGCAGTTAATAGTAAATAGGGTAACTAAGGGTAAATATGATATTAATATTACCCTAACACATGTCCTAATTCTATTGGACAAGTTTAATTCGACCAAAAACAAACTTAGGAATATAATATGACCATTTAGGTCCACTTGGATTAGATTAGGACATTTATTATTAATTTATTTAAAGAAGGGTTAAAATAGTTAAAATCAAAGTTTAATAAGTAAATCATTTTTAATATGGGGTTATACCTAAGATAAATTTGACTATAAATATTCATTAGAAATCTAAAAAGATTTCCTACGTAATGGTATTTTATTTGTAATTTTTAGAAATTAAATAATTTAATTTATTTATGACACAATGATGATGCAGTAATTATCTTATTAATGAAATATTGACATAATTTATGTTATAAACACCAAAATAAATGTAATTTGAGACTTTTTATGAATTAAACTAATTTTCTAGGTTACTAAGATATATTATTGTTGATTTAATCAACTTGGTTCGAACATATAATTCTGTTATGACTTTCACAAAAATCATATATCAAATAGTGTCAAAATTGACACAAAATAGTTTTTAAATAAAATATTATATTATTAATTGTTATTTTATTCCTAAAAATCTAAGGTTCGGCAAAATGACTTAGATAAGGATATATATATTAATAATAAACAATTTGTGGTTCGTTTGGCATGTTATAGTAAGTGTATTAACCATATAGTGAAAGAAAACAAAAAGACACGGTAAAAGTTAAATTATTTAACTTAGAGTTAAATCTAATTGATAAGGTTAAAATAATACCCTAATCTTGTCTAAATCCTATTGGTTGATAGGATTTCGACCCATCCCCACTTTAGCTTCGAAATAAGTCCCTTTGGAACCATTATAAACCGATTTTGACTTTAATATAAAATAATATTTTGAGATATTCCTAAGGTGCCCCTCTCCTACCTTATAAAAGGGCACCTCCTCCCCCTCCTCCTCACACCAATTTTAGCACTCAAGCTCGGCCAACCCCTGCCATTTTCTCCTCTCCACTTCCCTAGAATAATCCTAGAGTTTCTGGTCTTCCTCAAAGACCAATTTTAGTGCCCTAAGAGGAGGTCTCAAAGAGGCACTTCAAAGAATAGGTAATTACCGTTACCAATTCTTTCATCTTTATTTCTTCTTCCACTTCTTCTTCTTAGGTTGTTTCATTATGAAGTAATAACATCAGTCTCACTCATATACTGATATGTTATTATAAGTATGAAACAACCCTATTTCACCATCTATCCATCCTACAGAAAAATGAAATCACCGCGCGTGCGTAAGTACGGAATACCGTCTCCACGCCGTGGTGTAATCAATTTTTCCACCATCACTTTACAAGGATGGGTATAATGGTTTAATGAGTAAGTATTTATGATTATTATAAATTAATATTTATACTGAAATAATATATATATACTCCAATACAGTTCCACGATCATAGGAACGATATCATCACTCGTGTGTACGTACGGAATACCGTCTCCACGATGTGATGCGACTCGTTCTACATGATCATCATTACATAGTAATTATATAAATGAATTGAATGAATAAATATGATATATGTTACACTAATAACATTCTGGATATAAGGTATCTATAACCTTAAAATAAGAATAAGAATGTATTCGGCAAAACACGCATAAGAACAAAAGGCAATAAAGACCCGAGTAACAAGTAACAATGAAATATTACTAACAAGAAGCTAAGAATATGACCATATATGATATCATATAAATATTTATGATTCTGGAATAAGTCAATAACATTATTTAAACCATTATACAGGAGCTTCGGACACATACAAAGCAAATCGGACCTAAGGTAAGGGAAATATCACAATCTCATTTTTATCCGAGATTGTTTTTACTTTGATATTTACTGGGGTGTATTTTATCATCCACATCCATGTTACCTCAATATGTAAAATTATTTCCATCCTTCTACAATAGTTTATATCCAATTTTACCCTTCGATGAGTTTTTTGTAAAAGATATGAAAGGAATCTTTTGTCGTTTTTCGTACGAGGTACTTTTTGACTTTTCCGACAAAAGTACGAAGAATGTTTTTTTAACTTATACGGCATGAATGGATTTTTAAAACAAAATTTCCAAGAATCTTCCTTTACAAGTTTTCAAGTTTATTTTTAATCAACTTATTTTATTTTAAAGTTGTATGACATGTTATGAAAGGAAAAATGTTTTTGAAGAAGAAAGGATATTTTCCTCAAGAATGGAGTTCAAGTGTTTTATCAAAATTATTTTCCATCTAAGATAATAAAGGGTTCTGTTTTAATCCCTATTATTACATTGGTTTGATTATGTTGTGATGGAAATATTTTTATCTTATATGAATTGTTTTATGATGTCTTTTTGTTTAAGAATCCCATTTTTATTACATGGGTTACGCTATGATGTATGGTTTATGATTATGTGGCACACAAAAGAAAGGATTCATTATAAGATGGGTGGGACCTATATCTCCCTCCAATGCATTGGGTAGAGATTTTATATCTCATGAGATAGATAGGGCTGGAACAGAAGGTTATTTCGGTTCAGTGGTACAGGACTGAAACGAGGAGTGAACTCGGTTCAGAAAGGGACTTTGTCCACTAAGATAGTCTTGGCAATGAGTCATGACTAACAAGAAATGATTTTACATGATTATGTGTGCATGCCACAAAGTTTCAAGTTTTATGTTATGATTATGGGGATCTCATTTTCACTTATATGATTTATTCCATGTTAAGATATTATGATCTCTTTTGCAGGTATTGATTTTCAAAAAAAATATGATATGATTTTTATTTCATTTATTTTCCCTTGCTGAGCATTTGAGCTCAACCTTTTATGTTTTCTTTTCCCCAGGTCAGGAAGATGGATATTAAGTAGAATATGCTAAAAGGGACCCTAGATATGATGAAATAAATGGGAGACACTGTAGAAGATTTATGAACCAGTTGTTTATGTTTCCCAGTTTCTAAAGACACTGTACCTATACGGCCCTTTGTGGTTTTGTCATATGTTGTAATAAGTGTGCTTCAATTTTGAAGTATTAACAATGTATGTAATGTATGGGTCGTTATAGTTGGTATTAGAGGAAAGGTATATTCAACCTTTGGAAACTAGGATGTGAAAGCCTTAGTAAGAACCCTAAGGATAAGTCTAAGCATAGAACACAATCTTAGTGTTTTAGAAATGGCCTTGAATAACCTAGGATAAGACCTTTAGCATGAAAATTTTATTCTTGAATTATGTGGTTTTCCTATTATAATTAGTGTTGCTCACACTATTCTTCTTGGTTTTAGTCAATGGCTGGAACCCAAAGGAACCGTGTTAATGCGGAATGCGATGGGCAATGCAATGATTGTCCTCCTGAGCAACCAAATGATATGGGAGATGGAATGCAAAATCTTGTAGCCATGCTCACACAACTTTCTCAAGCTATGAATCATGCAGGACTTCCAAACGAGCAAAGGAAGGAGCAACATTCTGTTGAATCCTTCATGAGGCAGCGTCCACCTTCTTTCAGTGGGTCTACTGATCCATTAGTTGCTGAACAATGGATTAGTACTACTGAAAAGATATTTTCAGTTCTTCAATGTTCTGAACATGATAAAGTCATCCTAGAAGTGTATCGTTTGGAAGGAGATGATGATCAATGGTGGAATCTTATTAAGAATACGAGGCAAAGGGATGAAATTGAGTCTATGGAATGGGACGAGTTCAAGAACTTATTTTTCAATAAGTACTTCCCTCGTATTCTCCGAACAAAGATGGAGAAAGAGTTTCTTGAACTGAAGCAAAGGGATGATGAATCTGTTGGTACCTATGAAGCAAATTTTACAAGACTTGCAAGGTACGCTTCTGGTATTATTATCCAACCTGAGAGTAAGATCGATCGATTCTTTAGTGGATTAAAACCAAGTCTTCGAAAGGCATTAGCCATAAGGGACTTCAATAGCTACGAGGAAATCGTTCGATGTGCTCTCAAAGTCGAGATGGAGATTGGAATAACCCATCAGTCACATGGGTTTGATAAGAAGAGGAAGATGGAATTCAAAGAAAAATCTAAAGAGCACACGGAAAAGAAGATGAGCTTTCCCTTATGCTCAATGTGTGGAAAGAAACATGGAGGGAGTTGTCTTAAAGGGACAAGTAAATGTTTTAAATGTGGAAAGGAAGGTCATCGGGCATTTTAATGTCGTGATAATGGGAAGAAGATGTCTAATGACGCAAACAAAGGAAGGGATACACAAAATGAACCTACTACACTTCAATGTTTCAAGTGCAAGGAGATGGGACATTATGCCAATCAATGCCCAAATCCAAGGGTTGATGATGATGGTCGACGTCAACAAAATCTTAAGGCTAAAGACAAAGGAAAGCCACATGCAATTTCTATCAGCGATGTGGAGTACGATAACGAAGTGGTGAAAGGTACACTTACCATCCACTCTAAAGTAGAAAAAGGTTTTATTTGATTCTGGATCCACCCAATCTTTTATTTCTAAAGAATTTTCTAAGGGTATCACCGTACTACCTCAACAATTAGATGTTGAGTTAGCTGTGACAACACCTAATGGCACAAAAATCGCATCAAATGTTTATAATTATTCTCCGATCGAAGTTTGTAGGAAAGTGCTTCCTGCAAATCTTGTGATCCTTCCTTTAGTGGAATTTGATGTGATTCTTGGCATGGATTGGATTTCTCTTCATGGAGCTCATATCAATTGCCAAAGAAGGGAAGTCACATTTCATATTCCAGATCAATCTACGATCATATATCAATGCAAGGATGAACATAATCTTCCAGTGGAAATTTCTTCCATCTTATGGGTATTGATTCCACTAAATGAATGTTATTTATCTCAAATGGTTGGTGAGAAACTCACGATTAAGAATATGCCCATTGTACAGGAGTTTGATGATGTCTTTCCGGAGGAATTACCGGGTCTTCCACCAAATCATGAAGTTGAGTTTTCAATAGAACTCGTACCGGGTGCTTTACCTATTTCAAAGACACCATATAGAATGGCCCCAACTGAGTTGCAGAAATTGAAGAAGCAACTCCAAGAGAATCTTGATAAGGGATTCATACGCCCTAGTGCGTCACCTTGGGGAGCACCTGTTCTATTTGTTAAGAAGAAAGATGGATCAATGAGACTCTGCATTGATTATCGAGAACTTAACAAGATCACTATCAAGAACAAATATCCTCTCCCACGCATTGATGACTTATTTGACCAACTACGCGGAGCTCAATACTTTTCCAAGATTGATCTTCGTTCAGGGTATCATCAATTAAGGGTCAAAAGGGAGGATATACCAAAGACGGCTTTCCGTACAAGGTATGGACACTATGAATTTATAGTGATGCCATTTGGTCTTACTAATGCCCCTGCTATCTTCATGGATCTAATGAATAGAGTCTTTAGAGACTATCTTGATCAATTTGTGGTAGTCTTTATAGACGATATTCTTGTCTATTCAAAGAGCAAGGAAGAGCATGAAGATCACTTGAGAATTATATTGAAGACCCTGAGAAAGGAGAAGCTTTATGCCAAATTTACCAAGTGTGAATTTTGGCTTCAAAAAGTTGCATTTTTGGGTCACATAATCTCAAAAGAGGGGATATCTGTGGATCCAGCAAAAACAGAGGTTATCGAAAGATGGTCAAGACCAACAACAGTAACTGAGATCCGAAGTTTTCTTGGTTTGGCTAGATATTATCGACGTTTTGTAAAAGATTTTTCACGATTATCTAATCCACTCACCAAGTTGACTCGGAAAGGAGTTAAGTTTGTCTGGACAGAGGAATGTGAAGAGAATTTCAAGGAGTTGAAAAGAAGGTTATCCAGTGAACCTGTGCTCACACTGCCTTGTAGTGGAGAAAGGTTTGTGATCTACAGTGATGCATCCAAGAAGGGATTGGGGTGTCTTCTTATGCAAAATGATATGGTGATATCTTATGCCTCACAACAGTTGAAAATCCATGAGCAAAATTACCCAACACATGATTTGGAGTTGGCTGCGGTAATCTTTGCATTATAGATTTGGAGGCATTACCTTTATGGTGAAAGGTGCGATATTTATACTGATCATAAAAGTTTAAAGTATATTTTCACACAAAAGGAGATGAATATGCGTCAAAGAAGATGGTTGGAGCTGATTAAGGATTATGACTGCTCAATCCATTACCACCCTGGGAAAGCAAACAAGGCGGCAGATGCATTAAGTCGACAAGACCATGCTTGTTTATCAATGATGAGGATCACAAAAGATACAATATTTAATATTTACAAAGGATGGATCTTGGAATTATAATGGAAGGGGAAAATCTTATCTTTCTCAAATGAATGTTCAACCATCTATACATGCGAAGATTAAGGAGGCACAGAAAGAAGATGTAGAGTTACAAAATAAAGTGAGAAATGTTCTTGAGTTCAACCTTGATTGTGATGGGATAATAAAGTTCAGGAATCGGGTTTGTGTTCCTTCCATCCCCGAATTAAAGAAGGAGCTGCTGGATGAGGCTCATAGTTCTTCATTCTCTATTCATCCTGGAAGCACGAAGATGTATAGGGACCTGTAAGAGTACTTCTGGTGGGATGGCATGAAAAGAGATGTTGTTGAATATGTCTCTTGATGCTTGGTTTGTCAACAAGTTAAAGCTGAGAGACAGACGTCTAAGGGGATGTTACAACCATTACCCATACCCGAATGGAAATGGGAAAACATCACTATGGACTTTGTCACAGGACTTCCTAAAACATCCAAAGGCAATAATGCTATTTGGGTCATAGTTGATCGTCTTACAAAGTCTGCACACTTCATTCCTATTAGAGAGGTTTTCTCTCTAGATCAGCTTTCCAGGATATATGTAAAGGAAGTGGTAAGATTGCATGGAGTACCACTTTCTATTATATCTGATCGGGATCCGAGATTTACCTCGAAGTTCTGGCGAAGTCTTCAGCATACTCTGGATACAGAGTTGAGTTTCAGCACTACTTATCATCCCCAGACAGACGGTCAGTCTGAGAGAACGATTCAAACCCTAGAAGATATGTTGAGAGCTTGCTCTATGGATTTAAAAGGAGGTTGGGATCAACACCTACCTTTGGTGGAATTTTCATATAATAATAGCTTTCACTCCAGTATTCAGATGGCTCCTTATGAAGCTCTCTATGGAAAGAAATGCAGGACTCCAACTTACTGGGATGAAATTGGGGAAAGAAAGCTATTAGGACCTGATCTCATTGATGAAATGGCAGAAAAGGTCAGATCTATTCAACAACACATAAGAGCAGCTCAGAGTCGACAGAAAAGTTATGCCGACAACCGAAGAAAAGACCTAGAGTTTGAATTGGGTGATAAAGTGTTCTTACGAATATCTCCCTGGAAGAGGGTTATGAGATTTGGAAAGAAGGGGAAGTTGAGCCCTAGATATATCGGTCCTTTCGAAATACTGGATCGTGTTGGGAAGGTATCTTACCGATTGGCGCTTCCACCGAATCTCTCTCAAGTTCACGATGTGTTCCATGTATCTCTCCTGAGAAAGTACATACCAGATCCTTCACATGTACTCAGCTCAGAAGTTGTACCGCTGGAGCAAGATCTTTCTTATAAAGAACAGCCGATAGAGATTCTGGATCATAGCGAAAAAGTCCTACGAAACAAGACCACTCGATTGGTGAAAGTTTTATGGAGGAACCACCAACTTGAAGAAGCTACATGGGAGCATGAGGATATGATGAGGGAGAAGTATCCTCCTCTGTTTGTCACAAAGTGACGAATTTCGAGGGTGAAATTCTTTTTAAGGGGGGTAGAATGTAACACCCGAGACTTTTATGTTATATAAATCATCAAAGGAATCTTTTTCTACACAACACTTGATTGGCTTGCTTTACATGCAATCGCGACCTTCCTCGATAGCTTGCGTCGTACGCAATACTGAGTTTCACTAAACAACAAAATGCTATTAAAACTAGTCGTTATGAATAGTAATAACCACTTTTTGAAATTTTATAAATTTTATTTTTGAAAATGGACTTCATTTTTGGACTCAGAATATCGAAATTAGCCTAGGGTGAAATTTTGGTATTTTTCTGAAAACTTTCAATTTTTGATAAATAGTGAAACCACTAAGTGGTAGGTTAAAAACTGAATTTTGCATAAAACTTAATTTTACCACTTCTGTGAATGGAATTTCAAAAATCCGATAGACACGGTTGATATCAGTAAGTAAAATGTTGTTCAATGAGATAAAAAATAATTTTTTGGTGAATAGTAACTTTTTACTATTTTACCGCAGTTAATAGTAAATAGGGTAACTAAGGGTAAATATGATATTAATATTACCCTAACACATTTCCTAATTCTATTGGAAAAGTGTAATTCGACCAAAAACAAAATTAGGAATATAATATGACCATTTAGGTCCACTTGGATTAGATTAGGACATTTATTATTAATTTATTTAAAGAAGGGTTAAAATAGTTAAAATCAAAGTTTAATAAGTAAATAATTTTTAATATGGGGTTATACATAAGATAAATTCGACTATAAATATTAATTAGAATGATAAAAAGATTTCCTACATAATGGTATTTTATTTGTAATTTTTAGACATTAAATAATTTAATTTATTTATGACACAATGATTATGCAGTAATTATCTTATTAATCAAATATTGACATAATTGATGTTATAAACACCAAAATAAATGTAATTTGAGACTTTTTATGAATTAAAATAATTTTCTAGGTTACTATGATATATTAGTGTTGATTTAATCAACTTGTTTAGAACATATAATTCTGTTATGACTTTCAAAAAAATCATATATCAAATAGTGTCAAAATTGACACAAAATAGTCTTTAAATCAAATATTATATTATTAAATGTTATTTTATTCCTAAAAATCTAAGGTTCGGCAAAATGACTTAGATAAGGATATATATATTAATAATAATCAATTTGGGGTTCGTTTGGCATGTTATAGTAAGTGTATTAACCATATAGTGAAAGAAAACAAAAAGACACGGTAAAAGTTAAATTATTTAACTTAGAGTTAAATCTAATTGATAAGGTTAAAATAATACCCTAATCTTGTCTAAATCTTATTGGTTGATAGGATTGCGACCCATCCCCACTTTAGCTTCGAAATAAGACCCTTTGGAACCATTATAAACTGATTTTGACTTTAATATAAAATAATATTTTGAGATATTCCTAAGGTGCCCCTCTCCGCCCTTATAAAAGGGCACCTCCTCCCCCTCCTCCTCACACCAATTTGAGCACTCAAGCTCGGAAAACCCCTGCCATTTTCTCCTCTCCACTTCCCTAGAATAATCCTAGAGGTTCTGGTCTTCCTCAAAGACCAATTTTAGTGCCCTAAGAGGAGGTCTCAAAGAGGCGCTTCAAAGAAGAGGTAATTACCGTTACCTATTCTTTCATCTTTATTTCTTCTTACACTTCTTCTTCTTAGGTTGTTTCATTATGAAGTAATAACATCAGTATCACTCATATACTTATATGTTATTATAAGTATCAAACAACCCTATTTCACCATCTATCCATCCTACGGAAAAATGAAATCACCGCGCGTGCGTACGTACGGAATACCGTCTCCACGCCGTGGTGTAATCTATTTTTCCACCATCACTTTACAAGGATGGGTATAATGGTGTAATGAGTAAGTATTTATGATTATTATAAAGTAATATTGATACTGAAATAATATATATATACTTCAATACAGTTCCACGATCATAGGAACAATATCATCACTCGTGCGTACGTACGGAATACCGTCTCCACGATGTGATGCGACTTGTTCTACATGATCATCATTACATAGTAATTATATAAATGAATTGAATGAATAAATATGATATATTTTACACTAATACTATTCTGGATATAAGGTATCTATAACTATAAAAGAAGAATAAGAATGTATTTAGCAAAACACGCATAAGAACAAAAGGCAATAAAGACCCGAGTAACAAGTAACAATGAAATATTACTAACAAGAAGCAAAGAATATGACCATATATGATATCATATAAATATGTATGATTCTGGAATAAGTCAATAACATTATTTAAACCATTATACAGGAGCTTCGGACACATACAAAGCAAATCGGACCTAAGGTATGGGAAATATCACAATCTCATTTTTATCCAAGATTGTTTTTACTTTGGTATTTACTGGGGTGTATTTTATCATCCACATCCATGTTACCTCAATATGTAAAATTATTTCCATCCTTCTACAATAGTTTATATCCAATTTTACCCTTCGATGTGTTTTTTTTAAAAGATATGAAAGGAATCTTTTGTCGTTTTTCGTACGAGGTACTTTTTGACTTTTCTGACAAAAGTACGAAGAATGTTTTTTTAACTTATACGCCATGAATGGATTTTTAAAACAAAATTTCCAAGAATCTTCCTTTACAAGTTTTCAAGTTTATTTTTAATCAACTTATTTTATTTTAAAGTCACATGACATGTTATGAATGGAAAAATGTTTTTGAAGAAGAAAGGATATTTTCCTCAAGAATGGAGTTCAAGTGTTTTATCAAAATTATTTTCCATCTAAGATAATAAAGGGTTTTGTTTTAATCCCTATTATTACATTGGTTTGATTATGTTGTGATGGAAATATTTTTATCTTATATGAATTGTTTTATGATGTCATGTTGTTTAAGAATCCCATTTTTATTACATGGGTTACGCTATGATGTATGGTTTATGATTATGTGGCACAAATAAGAAAGGATTCATTATAAGATGGGTGGGACCTATATCTCCCTCCAATGCATTGGGTAAAGATTTTATATCTCATGAGATAGACAGGGCTGGAACGGAAGGTTATTTCGGTTCAGTGATACAGGACTGAAACGAGGAGTGAACTCGGTTCAGAAAGGGACTTTGTCCACTAAGATAGTCTTGGAAATGATTCATGACTAACAAGAAATGATTTTCCATGATTATGTGTGCATGCCACAAAGTTTCAAGTTTTATTTTATGATTATGGGGATCTCATTTTCACTTCTATGATTTATTCCATGTTAAGATATTATGATCTCTTTTGCAGGTTTTGATTTTCAAAAAAAATATGATATGATTTTTATTACCTTTATTTTCCCTTGATGAGCATTTGAGCTCACCCTTTTATGTTTTCTTTTCCCCAGGTCAGGAAGATGGATATTAAGTAGAATATTCTAAAAGGGACCCTAGATATGATGAAATAAATGGGAGACACTGTAGAAGATTTATGAACCAGTTGTTTATGTTTCCCAGTTTCTAAAGACACTATACCTATACGGTCCTTTGTGGTTTTGTCATATGTTGTAATAAGTGTGCTTCAATTTTGAAGTATTAACAATGTATGTAAAGTATGGGTCGTTAAATAGCTTCTACCCCTCTATGTCCCAAACACACACACACACTAGGAGACTTATATATAGGCTCCCACTCGGGCTTCGGACCACATCATACACTGACTGGACTAGACCATAAAACACAGCATATATGGGTCTGGCCTTATTGTTACCCGATTTGGGCTTTCAAGGTGCCTCTACTAAACTGAGGGCATGGCCTTATAGGCTATCATTAGTTTTGGTGTGCATATCTTATTTTTTTTGTAAAATTTCTTTTTAAACATAGTCAAAGTATAAAAATATCATACATACATATATATATATATATATTATTTTTACTACTTCCTTTTAGATTACTTACACCATTTAAAAAGATAATTTTTTTATTTTTATTTGAAACTCTTTACATGGAATTAACATTTCACTAAATTATCATGTTATAATACAAAAAATTGAAACTTTAACATATAATTAAAACATTTTCGTTTAATTCCATCATTTTAAATCTAATAAGATCTTTATATTATAATTTTAAAAAATTACATAGTAAAAACATTTCATTGAATATTGTCATTTATATTATTATCTGAAATTTCATTTTAAATCCATTTAAAATTTTAAAACATCTAATTAATTTTAAAAACATGAATTTTTACATTTTTCACCCAAAAGGCGCAAAATGTTTTATAAATACCTATGTGTTAAAGATATTCACAAAAAATATCAATGTTTATTTCTTTCATTCAAGGTAGGTGATTTATATGCCATTAGTTCTCAATGTTATTTCTATTCTACTCGAAATAATATTTTTTAATTATGGAAAATTTGGAGGAACTGGGATACAAATTTGGCCTTATTGTTTTACTTGGTTGACCTTAATTTATTTTTCTAGGGATATTAATGAGTTTTCTTGATTAGTTATGATATATTTTTAATAAAGATGTAATATAATCATTATTTTATCAATAATAGTATTCCTTATTTGGTTCATAATTTTTAAAGTTGGTATTTAACATCATTTATTAAAAATAATAATAATAACCATCATCATCGTCATCATAAAAGTACATCATATAATCAGGATGCTACATTCTCCCCCCTAATCAAATTATTCCTTCATAATTTATTTTATACACATATATCTCATCTTATTCTTCTAACCATTGTAAAAATGTTTATAAATATTATTATTTATTACATTTTATAATAAAAAAGATTCATACTTTCTCTAGAATAGACAATGTTGGGAATTCTCCAAAAAAGGTGTGCTTCTTCCAGTCAAATTGATCCTCAGTGTAGTCTTAATTTCCAAAATTTATTTTTCTAAAAAAAACTCAAACAACTAGTGTATAACTCATGTAAACTACGATAGTATTATGAGATAGAGGACTGAGGGGTGTAAATATTTTATAGATCTGAGTGGAATAGATTTCTATAAAATAACTTAACTGACTCATTTTTCTAAAATTTTAAAATATTTAAGACTCCCATAAAAATGAATCTCAAAACCTGAAATGGTACAAAAGAAATTTATAATTTTTTTCATTCATTTTTACTCTTGAAATTATAAATTATGTTGCAGAACGATTAAAAATATTTTTATTGTAGAATGTGTTGCTGCTATTTTTTCTATTTCATGTTATTGATTATGGATTTATTCTTGATAATGGTGGAGTGGTATTGGGAGTTTTTGTGGTTTTGGGTATTATGAGGTTTGGTTTTTGTTATATTTTTTTTAATGGGCTTCTACATGTTTACATGAGTGATGACATGCTCGGTCATAAAAAGGGGGGATATAATTATCGCTTTCATGGTGGTTGTTGGAATGGGTTGTGTGGTATATGTTGTAGTGAACAATAAATTTCTTGGTTTAGCTGAGTTATAATATCCTGGTGTCATGGAATATATATTTAAGTAACGAAATTAGTAAATTAATGATCTATAAATTAAAAAATTATGGGTTTCTTAATAAAATCTAATTGTGGGGATGGAAAACGAATGGAAAGGATGAATGTAGATTAATAATTAAATAAATTTTTTAATTAAATATATGAAAATTAATATTATGTGGCTGAAAAAAGGTAAATCTATAATCTAAAAATTATTATTTATAATAGGATGTTATTTATATTGATTGGTTTCTTTTTATTGTTAGACTTGTTGGGTGTGATTGACTTATCATTGTAGAAACTTTGTGGGTGTTTTGGCTGTATTGAAGAGGGTTTTTTGGGTAGAAGGGATAAGGATATTCTAGTTTCGTGTAAATTATAAGGTTAGTATTTTTTCCCATTCTATATAATTTTATTTCCTTATTATTTTATACACAACAATAAACAAATTCAAATATCTGATTGATTCCCATATGGATTATTATTTTTCGATGTCTTCCATAATATCTAGGTTCTATAAGGAATATATGTCTCACTACTCCCTCTTCCCCAATAACCCTTTGGATTTAGAACATGCATCGATGAAACATATTAGGTATATTTATAATACATTTATTGTCTTAATGTTATGATATGTATATATTGATTGACCCGGTTATATGGATTTTGATGTGGATATATAGTGGAAGAAGTGCATGGTAGGAGGAGGGAATAATGAATATGCGTTTAATATTCATGTTATCCTACTATAATGAGGATCTTATAAAAATATGTGTTGTTTTTGTGTTTTTGGATAAGTATTTTTTGATGTGATGATTTGTGTTTGTGTGTATATGTAAATTCAGAAGGTATTATAGCACGGGAAGTATGTCGTTGGGGCATGAGAGTGACAATATCAGTATAGAAGTGGTTATGAGTAACATTTTTGAGATATTATTTTATATTATGTTATTAGACATTGGATGAAATATCAGGGGAGTGATCCTTGATGTGGTTGGGTAATATTTATCCTGCTATAGGTGTGGCTTGGTTTTACTATTTATTCCCTGAGAATTAATATTCCTCTTCCTTAATATCATAATATTTTTTTGGGAATGATCCTATTGAGTTTACTTGTTTGATCATCCATTTATATATATATATATATATTATGAGGTTGGAGTTGGTGATATAGCTGGAAATTACTAGCTTGTGGCTTGGAGTTGTTTTTGGAGTCATTAATATATGAGTTTCTTTTGGAATTTTCTTATTTGTTCACCTATATACGATCTAACAAGAATTTAGTGAATATTTGTTTTTTATATGTAATGGTGTTTATTTTTGGAATCCTATATTTATTGTTGGGATTATGAGGGTAATTTTTCATGTCCCAACCTAGCTCACTCTTTAATAACTGAATTAGAGCATCACATAAACTTTAGAGAACTTCCCAAAATGATAAATTTCTCTGACTATCACTGATGATATCTGGGGTGTTTTTGGGGAGATTTTACCCTTTTGAGATAAATAAAAATACCACATATCCACAATAAATACTAGATGAAACAAAACAGAATCAGATATCATAACATAATATATGATGAAATTGTTTTTACAGGATCATACCATGCTTAAAAAATATCAAAATCAGTCCAATAACATATGTATATAAAAATAACAACAAATTCCAACCAAATTGACACTGGGAAACAACTTATCCTATTTAAAATATCATAACATCCAGTACAATTTCTACCTGAACCACTGTTTCCCAAAGGATCCTAAAGTTGACCATTTACATATACATGTACTAGGAACCAAAAAGTCTAAATACATCCCAAATGACCCATGTGCAGTGTGGGTTTGAATTTAGTATGATATAATTCATGTTGATCCAATATAATAAACATACATATACCACTGTATGTAAAAAATAATACATGGAAACCAAATACACCACACAACTAGTACCACTTATGCCAAACCATCCCTGAGTGAGCCTTTACCAACTCTTTATAGTGTTATAATAGAATTAAGAACCCAATTCCTATCATAGTAATATTTTCCTAATCCTTCCATCCATACCCATACCACTTGGTTTATAAACCATAAATAACTAATGTGATTTTCATAGGTCCAAAGTAAAATCTTGATAGCACATATAAAAAAACATTCCACTTGTCGGTCCCAACATATCTCCAAATATTGAGAGATTCATACCCCAATATGATGGTTTTTCTCACTAATAAATTGATTCTCCAATGTTATACCCCACTTTTATACTAATGGATAACACCATCACCCTAACGAGTCTCAAACAATACTGGTTACCAATAAAAAAATTTAGAGTAAACGCTCTCATGGTACCAATCCTTTATACACACCATCCTATTAGCCTCAACCTCAATGAAGAGTAGAAAGTACTACATCCTTTATCCCCACATCACCAGAACATTATCTCCACCCTTATAAATAGTCATAATCATCCACACCTTAAACCTATCTCAAGAATCACCACTTTACAATACAGTATGTCATCCATATAAAACAATAAAATCACATAACTAAAACGTACTATGTCAACTTCATTATTTTCCACATGATAATAACCTTTGGTATTTCTTATGAAAAGTGAAAACCATAGTTCGTTATATTCTTGGTCACCCAAACAACACTACCTATATTCATTTATAAAATAGTGTATATTAACATGTATTATATAATAAAAAACTAGTAACCACATACTTAGAGTTAAATGAACTACACTCATAGAATAACTTAATTGGACCTAACTCCAATCATTAAAAATCTGATATTTTAAAGAAAAACCCTGATTTAGGGAAAAATTGATATAAAATAAAAAAAATATGAAAAAATAAGAGAGTAAACAACCAATAGAAGTTATACGTATTCGGCACCCCACTATATGAGAGACGACACAAAAATAAAACCAAGATCAGTGAAGAACCATAAAAAGGGAATATGGAATAAAATAAAGGGAAACTAGGTCATTCACTAATTTATTGATGAAATGAAATAATATAAGGTATTTTCATATATATATATATAAAATTTTTTATATGAATGTTCAATAAATTTTATAAACAAATGCATGAGGACCATAACAGTTTATTGTGTTTGGTGAATCGAATATCAATATTTTTATTTCCAAAAAGAACTTCAATATCTCCCACAAACAAATTCCCAGAAATTACTCTTATTAGGAATACCATACCTATATAATTCTTTACAACTTGGGGAAGGAAATAAAATAAATGGTGATCTCATATGTTTAGTAAGGAAAAACATAGGAGATATCAATATATGATCATATGAAAGCATCAGATAAGCATAAGGGTATGTGATCATAAAAAACATATAAAGTTGATATAAAAACATCCATAGATCATAAATACAGGTCATGTCATAAAACATTATCATTTACAAGTCATGTACCCAAATAGTTATAATTCATCAAATATCAATCATGAATTTTAAACTTATGTCCAAAAAAAGTGTCAAACCATTAGAAATATAGAAAACCATTTTATATGTCAAGTTAAGATACTAATACCATCAACATAGTTGATTAGGAATTATCTTATATTTCCCATTATGGATCATGAAGGCCCTATTTCTCATAACAGAAATGGGCCCACCTTTTTCCCATAATGGATCAATCTAATCGATTTGATTCATGTTTTTATCTCGTGAGATATAAATATTTACCCAATTAAATGGAGGGGGATATAGGGCCCAATAATATCATATTGAAAATCATACTTATGTGAACCAAAATATTGAATAACATTTATCACACCCTCATAGCATAATCTATTTAATTAAAAATGGTTTTATAAATATTTAATCAATTCTCCATATCATAACCCATGAAAAATAAATTTGTAACATAAAAATTTCATCAATATAAACATTAACCATTGAGATAAAAAAATATGGTATCATTGTAAATTAACCCCATTAATGCATAAGTAACAAAAAAGGATGTCATCTTAGATGGTAAATAATTTCGAAATATCACATCAAGATTTTATTCAGAAAAAGAGTGTTTCCACTTTTAAAAAAATTAAAACATTTAACATTTTGAATATAATTTTCTTTGATAATAACCATATAAACATATAAAGAATTATTTAAAAATCATTTTAAAATTTTTTTTAGTAAAATAACCTATTAAATTCCAATGATTATTTTTAAAACATAAAATATATTCAAAATACATTTCTATGAAAATAACCTTATAAACATATAAATAATGCTTTAATATCATTTTAACAATCTCTTGAAAAAATATCCTTACCACATTGAAAAAAAATAAAACATAAAACTCATAAAAATTTCAAAAAAAAATTCCTTGAAAATAATTATTGAAACTTTTAATGGAATCTTTAAAACATTCAATGGTCATGGAATTGGAAAATTCTGATCTTTGTTCACACTTTAAAACAAATATTCTTTTCATATTTTTAGTAAAAGTCAAAATATTTTTATTCAGAAAAGAATAAGAATATTCCATTTAAAACATGTTAATAGATGATTACCTTTAAAAACAAGGTTATATATTACATTAAAAACATATTAAAATCATAAAAACGTCATTAAATTATTTTTTTGAAAACATTGATTTGGCAGAAAATACATTTTCAACTGAAGAGTTAAATAAAATCTGATTTTATTAAAAAATATATATTGAACACTTGACTATGTAAAGAGAGTAAAATAAATGGATAAAATATAGTATCATAAAATAATCAGTGGAAAATAAAATTCATGAGTTTCTTGAGTTTTGGTTCATATTATTTGATCATTGGATTCATAGATATAAATAATCCCAATAAAGGAGGAGATTGTATCGTAGAACCCTTACCACAGTTGTAACATTGAATTTTAAGCCCCATTAAATACAAAATTTAAATTAAACTTATAATATCTTTATAATAAATAAATTCATGATATATAATTTCAATGTTTCTGAATATTCACATCATAGGAGAAGATATCTGAATAACATAACGTGTGTCCTAAAGAAGAAAAATCGAGACAACATCTTTTATCACTTTGGTTACTTTTGAACCATAAACCCCATGAAAGGAAGATCAAAGAATTTATATGTAATTAACCATAATTTTAATCATAATAATCATAAAATACAACTTTTTTTAAGTTTATTCACTAAATAAAATAAACACGTGGTGAAAATGGCATGTGCCTCCCAAAAAATAAAAATGAGACGGAAATCCCATACATTAAGCCTCCACTTCATTAATACATGTTAGAACCTCCAATATAATAAACATATATTTATTATAAATATATTTCAGATCCATAATTATACATATAATACCATATATTATTTACTTATGACCTTTGATTACTCGGTTATTTGCAATTCCATACTAAAATCACAATTCGGGTAATAACTACTTTTTTTTTCATGCATGTTTTGATATGGTATTTTTTATACACTTAAATTTATCATGATTCCATAATATAAATAATTTAATCCATGATATAAATATAAAAAATATTCGTTTTATATTTTTCTTTAGTGAAATCTATAAAAGTAAGATATATAAAAGGAAAAACACCATTTATGGAGACGGTAAGCCATACCTATGCATGAACATTGATTCCATTTTGTAATGGATGGAACAAAATAAAGGAAAATAATAATTCATATTTATATTAACATTATTATTTCATATATATCACATGTATTAGTTATATTTATCCTTGTTATGTTCCATGAAAAAATTTAGTTAAAAATGAATCATATCGCTTCATGAGCAGGTAGTATGTCGTACACACGAACGACGTTATTGTATCCCTCGTGGAATAGAAAGTAAGAATGTACATGTGATATCATAATTACTGAATTATAATTGTATTTCCATTATAATATATATTCATTTAATCTATACATATCAACATATTAGTAAAATATAATTGAAAATCCCATCACATCAGTTCGGGATCGGTAGTCCCTTATAAACACAAATGATGATTCTGTAAACTATTTGATGGAAGTGGAGATGGATATATGATAATAATTTAACTGAATAAAATATAAATATACATTAGATAATAATTTTATTATTTTATCATTATCGTAAAATATTTTCAGTTTTTATAAGAATAAGTAAAACAAAAATGCATAGTTAAAAACATTACCTCTTCTTTAGAAAACATATTTAGGTTTAACCAAAAACCATACTAGATTGGATTTATAATATATAAAAGCTATAGGATGTGGTTGTAACACCCCGAGCTTCCACGATACGCTTCTCATTCAATAATGCAATAGCTTGAATTGTACGCAACTTCGAGTTCTAACACACCGCGACTAATCAAAGTAGCCGTTATGAATAGTAATACCCACTTTTTAAAATTATAGAAATTTTATATTTCAAAATGGACTTCATTTTTGTATTCGTAATATCGAAATTATCCTAAGTTGAATTTTTTTTTATTTTCTGAGAACTTCCATTTTTTTATGAATAGCGAAGAATACATAAAAACAACTTTTTTAATCAAAATAATTTATAGTGATAAATTATACTATTGAGCGGTTTTAAAGTATAATTAGAATATATTTCTACCATTTTATCCAATGGTGTTCATTAGAATTAATTTCACTTTGAAATTGGACATAAACAATTGTCAATCTTTTGATATATATTGTTTCTTAAAAACACGCTATTTGTTGTGACAGCGGGAATTAATTATGAAATTAATTAATGCAACTTATATGTTTGGAATTTTTTAAAATAGACAGCAATTTTGAATTTGGAATATCAATTATATCTTAGGGTGAAATTTTGGCATTGTTCTGAAAAACTTCAATTTTTGATGAATAGTGAAACCACTAAGTGGTAGTTAAAAAACTGATTTTTCATTTAAATGAAACATTACCACTTCTGTGATTTTATTTTCAAAAATCTGACATACATGGTTGTCATTAGGAAGTAAAATGTGGTTCAATGGTATTAAAATAATTTTTTGGTGAATAGTAACTTTTCAGTTTAATTAATCGCGATTAAAGTTAATTAGTGAAATTTAAGGTAAAAATGATATTATAAAAATATTAAATGACCTTGACACTTGTCCTACCCCTATTGGATGAGTCACTTCCGACCATGAAAATTCATTGGTCAACTTGGGGACCCCATGGAGCCACTTTGGTTGGAAAATGACATAAATAACTTTTATTTAAAGTTAAAATAAAAATGTCACAAACATAAGTTTTTTTACTAAAACAATTTTTAAATGGGTTTATACAAGTCATATTTTTTACTATAAATATTCCTTATAAATATAAAAAGATTTCCTACATCATGATAGTTTTTTTATAATTTTTATACATTAAACAAATTAAATTATTTATGACACCATGATGATGTAGCGATTACCTGATTAATTAACGATTTAAATAAAATGAAAAGATAATGTAAAATCCAAAACTTAAACTTGTCAAAAACCAATTGGATGAGTATATTTAGAACCCTTATCACCTTATCCTCTAAGTATACAAGTGTGGGACCTTTAGAATCCGAAAATAATTGTATAATAAAATAACATTTCATTACTTTCCAAAACTGCCCCTCCTCTCCACTTATAAAAGGCCCCCACCACTCCCACCTTATTGACACTTTCAAGCCATTCCGCTCGGCCGAAATCTGCCCAAGTACTCTCCCAACTTCCCCCTCTTACTCCTAGAAGTCTCACATTGGGCAGAACTCATCCCAGGGAAGCCTTTGGCTCAAATCAAAAAGAGTTACCCGATTTTAAGGTAATGTCTTCTCTAATGTTGTTTTGTTTTATTATTCTTCTCCAACCCCCAAAACACTTTTTATTCATTTCCTTTGTAACAACACCAGTATCCTAAATTTACTAGGATGTTGTTATAAGAAGTATTATAGCTACACTTAGACACACCTACATCTAATGGTTAAAGAACATACTGTTTCTGTGGATGGTGAATTTTTGCCTCACGAAACGATGATTGTTCAAAACTCATATAACACCTCTAATGGTGGCCATTATGATGAAACTATTTTTATATATGATATATATTATGTTTTTGTTTTCCTTATGATTTTTAATTTTTCATTTATGTCATACCTTTATGGTTTCCATTATGGGTAAACGCGATATTTTCATTTTAGGAAGTGCGGAATACCGCCCCCTCAAAGTGATTTGAATCGTTAATACCATATGTGGGATGTATATAGGATGGAGTAAATGGTATTATACACTATATTATACTGGAATTATATTATACATTTATATAATTATGATTTCATTCCATTAAATACCAAATAGAAATGAAAGTAGCGTTCATGCGTACGTACGACATACCGTCTCCATGAACGGTGAATTTCATTTCATACCTCTAAATGTTACGTAATATTATGAATGAATGTATATACTGGATATATATGATATATATGATATCTAAATCATGAATATAATTCTGTATATAATGTATATTTCACCACATGAACAACTTGTAACTATAAGAAGTTTATTTTTGACTCAAGTACCAAAGATCGACAAAACGACCCTTATTAACTTAAATAATTACATAATGTTCATAACATTATAATAAGTGATATAAAAGGAATAAAAAACTTGAAAAAGGTTATTAATCAATTATAAATTAACTCTAGTTTATTATTCAGGAGGTTAAATAACGGTCGAGTCAAGACAGGACGCAAGGTAAGGGAACTTCTTAACCCAAATTTAGTTCTTTGGGTTAATCTCCTACTTTCAAATTATGTCATGATATTATTGTGTCCTATCTTGTATTTGTACTTTATATGTGTGTACTTATAGTAAATAAACATAATAGATCTATTTTATTTTAAAAAAATGATCTTTGTAATGACTTCGTCTCAATCTCCGTTCATTGAGGCATATTTTGTTTTATACACCACATTCTTTTATACGGTGTATAAACCCCTTCGACTTTTACATTTATTCAAAATGAATATTTTTATATGAATCGTTTTACTAAACGAAAAAAAAGGGAATGTTTTTCTTTCCATACATATGTGGCGACAACGACTTCTCCGCCGCCGTGGCCATTATTTAAGTTTCGGCTTCCTCTACAAGCCATAACTTTTTTTATGAAAAATAAATACAAAGTTTTAACTTTATTTTATTTTGGTATTGAAAATGGCTTTGAAAGTGTTTTTATTATATCAATGTGTTTTATTGATATCTTGTGATTGAAATGTGGAAATGTTATGTTTCCTTTATGCATGTTTTATGTGATACGATTATGTTATAGTTTATGATATGTTTAAACCTATTCATATGAGGAATGAATTGGACTTAATAAGTGACGGGTGGAGCCCGCTATAGCTCCTCGATGCATCGGTAGGTCTCATTAGACAAACTAGTGTCTTGGCATGAGGCCATGACAAAATATTATTTGTAGTCTTGGCACGAGGGCTTGGCTATGTGGTTATGATAGTATGGGATTATGAATTCCATCATTATGAAAGTGGTTATTGATATTTCATGTGAATATTCGACCAGTGGAATATCCATGTGAGTATGTAAATGGAATTAGTTCATTTTACTTTTGCCGTATTATGATAAAGTTCAAGTTTATAAGGCTTTTGTTTTAGTTATACATTGCCTTAAATGTTAATATTTGTTTATGAAAGCTTCTGCTATATTGTTATCCTTACTGAGCATCTGAGCTCACCCCTTTCAATGTTTTAATATTTTCCAGGATGTGAAGATGTATTTTATGAATGACCTGCAGGGATAGTCAGAAGAGGATATGAGTGTGGACTATGATGACTTTGTTATTAGTTTTTCACTTTATGATATAATGTAAGACTTATGAATGTATCTAGTGTTTCCAAGGATACTAAACTAATCGTTATTTCGAAACTTGATCTTTTGTGATCATGCCAATGTTACGAAGTAATGCACCGACTTTGGGTAGCTGGGGTCGGGGCGTTACAGTTGGTATCATAGGGAGTTGAGTACTAACCTTGGAAGCTAGATTTAGATAAACTCTGATTAGAGCACATATCTCGAAGATAGACTTTAAAGATTAGTATAGAAGAACTTCCTAGAATTTTGGTATTATAGATATTTTGTTAGTTTTCCAAGCAATACATCCCTGTCTGGATATGAGTAGGTAGAGGCGGATCTGGCACAGATGTACCTAGGGGTAAAACCCGAAAACACCACTTTGAGCTAGACTCGAACAGAAACTGGTGCACGACAACGGGCCCTGCTGCACTCTTGGTTACGACACTCCCGGGGGATATGCTTAGGATAATTCTAATTTTCTTTACAAACCACTATGAAGGGTTATGAGAATATACTTTATCAAAGAAAACATTTTTTATTATTATGGATTATATCCATAAATAGTTCAATTAGTGTTAAGTGTTTTACAAGTATGAAATTATGTATTTTGATTCATAAACTAATCTAGTTTATGCCATTGTTTAGAAATGGGGCCTAGTGGAAGGAATGGAAACTGTATCAATGCACGCACTCCGTGTAGGGATTTCCCTCCTGCCCAAGATAATTATTGTGGATCTGGAGATACAACTGGTGATGATCAACTTTTTACCATATTAGGACAACTCACTTAGGTTATGAATAATAACCTTGCTCGTATGGAGGAACCTGATCCGCAACGTGGGGGATCAATGTTAGATCATTTCATGAGGCAACAACCACCAACATTTAATAGGGTTACAAATCCATTAGTAGCTGGGAAATGGATAAACTCCTTATAGAAAATATTCCATGCCTTGGGGAGTAGCGAAAGGGAGAAGGTTGTCATGGCAGTTTATCGGTTCACTAGAGATGCCGATCAATGGTGGTCGCTGATTCAAAACAAGAAGGAAGATGAAGAAGTATCAATTATGTAATGGAGGGAGTTTAAGGAAATTTTCATAGAAAAATACTTTCCTCGTGACCATCGAGCAGATATGGAATGGCAATTTCTGAGTCTGAGACAAAAGGAGGATGAGAATGTCGCAAAGTATGAGGCCAACTTTACAAGGTTAGCGAGACATGCTGCAGATTATATACGTAACCCAAGAAGTAAGATTGATCATTTCTTTGATGGGTTAAAACCATTTCTCCGTCGAGAATTAGTCTCACAAACCTTCTCATCGTATAAAGATATTGTCTCATGTGCTATCAAGACGGAAAAGGAATTCTCTAAGACTTATGACAACAAAGTAAAGCAAGAGAAGAAGAGAACGGTGGAACAAGAGACAGATAAAGTGAAAAGGGAAAGGAGGATTTTCCATTATGTGATAATTGTGGGAAGAATCGCCTTGGTACTTGCCTAAAAGGAATGGGAGTTTTTTACAAATGTGGAGAAAAAGGTCACCAGGCTCGTGATTGTAAGGGAAAGAAAGAGGTTATCAATGTTGAATGCTACAATTGTAGGGAAATGGTTCATTATGCAAATGAATGTTCTAAGTTTCAGAGAAACTTACCTCATAAAAGGCCAAGGGATCAAGGAAAATCTTATATTGTTACTACAGTTGAAGCAGAATAATTAATGTATTGGTTCTTTTGGACTCATGGATTATATTCTGGTTATTAGAATAATGTGATATATATATAAGGATTGTACTCCAGTACTTGTTGATTTCATTAAGGTTTTAATATGATTAAGGTAATCATATTTTTGTATGAGACAAAAATAGAAACTTTACCTTGTTTGAGGAATCTGATGATACAATTGATTTTGGAATTTAGAGACCTTTTAGATAAAGTCTGGACGGAGGTATTTTGGATAACTATAAAGGTTTCAATGGATTAAGTTGAAATTTGGATAGTATTGTTTAAGGTTAAAACATTTATGAATATTATTTTTGGAATATTATAATACTATATTTTTTGGAGAAGGACAACCTACAGGGTGGGGCATAACCCGTCGCGTCGGAAAAAGCTGCAGGAATCGAACCCACAACCATAGTGCGACAGGCCTTTATTACCTACCACTAGCCTACAGGAAGTCCCTGGTTATTAAAAAATATTTTTACTAATCTATATGGTATGTGTTAATATTTGTAACCTTATATAATTAGGATAAATAGTATATTTTTGAGTTCTATTACCTTTTAAAGTGAAAGATGGGTTTGTGGTAAACATTTATTAAAGAATGAAAGTCTACATGACAAGTATGTATATTCCCTTACGTTCTTAGTAAATCTCCAAAATAAATTCCTCAACTTTATAAAAGGTAACTTAAAACAAAAACGTTGTCGGTTAACTTTTCCAACTGGGGATTCAATGACCGTTTAACCAGTCACAAGTTTGTGATTTTATTATGGTTAACTTTCTCCTAATCCAGTTTTCTACAACTCTCCATCAGACCTTGATGGTTTGTTTTTCTTCCATATCCATATTTTCATATAATCCTAGTATGGTCTATCTCGAGTGACCTTTGTACTTCTCTCTCTTTCTTTTAATGTTATATTTTTATTAACCTTATTTCTGATCTGGGTTTTCTACAAAGGTATTTTCTATTTTCAACCTTTTATTTTCAACGAAAAATTCCAAATTGTGAGGAATCAATTTATTGAAGGAGGGTAGAATGTAACACCTCGAGCTTCCACGATACGCTTCTCATTCAATAATGAAATAGCTTGCATTGTACGCAACTTCGAGTTCTAACACACCGCGACTAATCAAAGTAGGTGTTATGAATAGTAATACCCACTTTTTAAAATTATAGAAATTTTATATTTCAAAATGGACTTCATTTTTGTATTCGTAATATCGAAATTATCCTATGTTGAATTTTTTGTAATTTTCTGAGAACTTCCATTTTTTTATGAATAGTGAAGAATACTTAAAAACAACTTTTTTAATCAAAATACTTTATAGTGATAAATTATACTATTGATTGGTTTTAAAGTATAATTAGAATATATTTTTACCATTTTATTCGATGGTGTTCATTATAATTAATTTCACTTTGAAATTTGACATAAAAAATTGTCAATATTTTGATATATACTATTTCTTAAAAACACGCTATTTGTTGTGACGGCGGGAATTAATTATGAAATTAATTAATGCAACTTATATGTTTGTAATTTTGTAAAATATACATCATTTTTGAATTCAGAATATCAATTATAGCTTAGGGTGAAATTTTGGCATTGTTCTGAAAAACTTCAATTTTTGATGAATAGTGAAACCACTAAGTGGTAGTTAAAAAACTGATTTTTCGTTTAAATGAAACATTACCACTTCTCTGATTTTATTTTCAAAAATCCGACATAAGTGGTTGTCATTAGGAAGTAAAATGTGGTTCAATGGGATTAAAATAATTTTTCGGTGAACAGTAACTTTCCAGTTTAATTAATCGTGATTAAAGGTAATTAGTGAAATTTAAGGTAAAAATGATATTATAAAAATATTAAATGACCTTCACACTTGTCCTACCCCTATTGGATGAGTCATGGCCGACCGAGACAATCCATTTGTCAACTTTGGGAACCCATGGAGCCACTTTGGTTGGAAAATGACATAAATAACTTTTATTTAAAGTTAAAATAAAAATGTCACAAACATAAGTTGTTTTACTAAAACAATTTTTAAATGGGGTAATACAAGTCATATTTTTGACTATAAATATTAATTAGGAATATAAAACGATTTCCTATATCATGATAGTTTTTTTATAATTTTTAAACAATAAATAAATTAAATTATTTATAACACCATGATGATGCAGAGATTACCTGATTAATTAACGATTTAAATAAAATGAAAAGATAATGTACAATCCAAGGCTTACACTTGTCAAAAACCTATTGGATGAGTATATTTAGAACCCTTATCACCTTATCCTCGAAGTATACAAGTGTGGGATCATTAGAATCCGAAAAGCATTGTATAATAAAATAACATTTCATTACATTCCAAAACTGCCCCTCCTCTCCACTTATATAAGGCCCCCACCACTCCCACCTTATTGACACTATCAAGCCATTTGGCTCGGCCAAACTCTGCCCAAATACTTTCCCAACTCCCCCCTCTTACTCCTAGAAGCCTCACATTGGGCAGACCTCTTCCCAAGGAAGCCTTTGGCTCAAATCAAAAAGAGTTACCCGATTTTAAGGTAATGTCTTCTCTAATGTTGTTTTGTTTTACTTTTCTTCTCCAACCCCCTAAAAACGTTTCATTCATTTATTTTGTAACAACACCAGTATCCACAATATACTAGGATGTTTTTATAAGAATTATTCGAGCTACACTTACACACACCTACATCTAATGGTTAAAGAACATACTGCTTCTGTGGATGGAAAATTTTTGCCTCACGAAACGATGATTGTTCAAAAATCATATAACACCTCTAATGGTGGCCATTATGATGACACTATTTTTATATATGATATATATTATGTTTTTTTTTGCTTATGAATTTTTATTTTTCATTTATGGAATACCTTTATGGTTTCCATTATGGGTAAAGGCGATATTTTCATTTTAGGAAGTGCGGACTACTGCCCCCTCAAAGTGATTTGAATCGTTAATACCATATGTGGGATGTATAAAGGATTGAGTAAATGGTATTATACACTATTTTATACTGGAATTATATTATACATTTATATCATTATTATTTCATTTCATTAAATAAGGAAAAGAAATGAAAGTAGCGTTCATGCGTACGTATAGCTTACCGTCTCCATGAACGGTGCATTTCATTTCTTACCTCTAAATGTTATGTAATATTATGAATGAATGTATATACTGGATATATATGATATATATGATATCTAAATCATGAATATAATTCTGGATATAATGTATATTTAACCACATGAACAACTTGTAACTATAAGAAGTTTATTTTTGACTCAAGTACCAAAGATCGATAAAACGACCGTTATTAACATAAATAATTACATAATGTTCATAACATGGTAATAAGTAATATAAAAGGAATAAAAAACTTTAAAAAGGTTCTTAATCAATTATAAATTAACTCTAGTTTATTATTCAGGAGGTTAAAGAACGGTCGATTCAAGACAGGATGCAAGGTAAGGGAACTTCTTAACCCAATTTTCATTCTTTGGGTTAATCTCCTACTTTCAAATTATGTCATTATATTATTATGTCCTATCTTGTATTTGTACTTTATTTATGTGTACTTATATTAAATACACATAATAGATCTATTTTATTTTAAAAAAAATGATCTTTGTAAAGACTTCGTCTCAATCTCCTTTCATAGCGGCATATTTTGTTTTATAAACAACTTTCTTTTATATGGTGTATAAACCCCTTTGACATTTACGTTAATTCAAATGGAATCTTTTTATACGATTCATTTTACTAAACGAAAAAAAGGGAATGTTTTTCTTGCCGTACATATGCGGTGACAATGACTTCTCCGCCGCCGTGACCATTATTGAAGTTTCGGCTTCCTCTACAAGCCATAACTTTTTTTAATGAAAAATAAATACAAAGTTTTAACTTTCTTTTATTTTGGTATTGAAAATGGTTTTGAATGTATTTTTATTATATCAATGTGTTGTATTGATATCTTGTGATTGAAATTTGGAAATGTTATGTTTCCTTTATGCATGTTTTATGTGATACGATTATGCTATAGTTTATGATATGTTTAAACCTATTCATATAAGGAATGCATTGGACTTAATAAGTGACCGGTGGAGCCCACTATAGCTCCTCGATATGAGACAAACTAGTGTCTTGGCACGAGGCCTTGACAAAATATTATTTTTAGTCTTGGTACGAGGCCTTGGATACGTGGTTATGATAGTCTGGCATTATGCATTCCATCATTATGAAAGTGGTTATTGATATTTCATGTGAATATTCGACCAGTGGAATATCCATGTGAGTAAGAAAATGGAATTATTTCATTTTAATTTTTCCATATTATGCTAAAGTTCAAGTTTATAAGGATTTTGTTTTAGTTATACATTGCCTTAAATGTTAATATTTTTTTATGAAATCTTCTACTATATTGTTATCCTTACTAAGCATCTGAGCTCACCCCTTTCAATGTTTTAATATTTTCTAGTATGTGAAGAAGTATTTTATGAATGACCTGCAGGTATATTCAGAAGAGGATATGAGTGTGGACTATGAATCCTTTGTTATTAGTTTTTCACTTTATGATGTAATGTAAGACTTATGAATGTATCTAGTGTTTCCAAGGCTACTAAACTAATTGGTCTTTAGAGACTTGATCTTTTGTGATCATGCCAATGCTACGCAGTAATGAACCGTCTCTGGTTAGCTGGGGTCGGGGCGTTACAGTGGTGATAGAATTAAATAATATATTCTGGAAGTTATTTTCTGTAAAAAAATGTTATGGATGTTTGAAGAGGGTATGACATGTTGTGGAAATTAATAGCTAAGGTGAGTGGAAGACTTCTAATTTTTGGAAAGAAAAAGGTGTGGGCATGTTTTTTATAGGACACAACACTCAAAATGGTAAATTATTAAACAATATATATCATAAAGTCAAAATATTTCCACAAAATGTGCTTTTAATGTTTATATAATATTTTAACTCTGATTTTTTAATTTAACACCCTAGTAAATGCATTTTAACCTTAATGAATGTAATTATTTTTTTCCATTTTTAACTATTAATTATGGCCAAAAACTAAGTTAATGTTATTATATAATAAAAATTATTATGATTCCAAATACAAAATATATTTTTTCAAATTCCATTCACATAAATGAAAAACATTAATATATATTTAATCTAATTATGGTAGTGAAAAAGCGGTTTTACAAATAGAAACTTTTAAAATGTTTAAAACATTTTCATATAAAAAATCAATATAAAATCGATTCAGATTAACTACATTGTATTATATATATATATATAATTAAACTAATTAAAATTTAAAACCCACATTAAGAAATAGAACATTAAATTTCCTTGAATGAAAAGGAACTTTTTTAATAAAAACTAGTAATTTCACTATTCACTGAAAAAAAATAATTTTCTCAAAAAATTATCAAAAATACACCCTAATATAATTTTAGAAATATTATTTCATAAATAAAAAAAAATTTAAATAATTTTTTTTAAGTGATGAAATTAATTTTTAAAATAATTGTGAAAAATGTTACAAAACTTAATTTTTATAAGGATATCATTTTTAAGCGTAAAATTGGATTTATTTTTATTTTATGCCTAAAAATATTAAGATAAAAGTTGAAACATTTGATTTAATATATAATATATAAATTTAAATAAAATCGTTAACCAAAATTTATTTATTTAATTTAGGTAGATAAACCACATTTGTGTGCATAAAAATTGTTTTACGGAAAATGATTTCCATTATTTAAAAATGGAATTTACATTCCTAATTAATTAATAAGTGACGTAATAATTCATTTTATATACATTTTTAAACCATATATTATCTTAATTTATTTTATCATATTCATACCGATTATTCTAATGGCTAGGATTTAACTATCATGTTAAATAAAAATATTTTAATAGTATGTATTGTTTTGTTAAAACTAAATGTTGCATGTGTCATAAGCTTTCAATGAAATTAAATGTATTTGAAAAAATATAATTCATAAAATCTAGCGATGTTACCTTATCCTTCCATTAAATTTAATTTATCCCTTAAAATTCATCACTCTAATAAAAAAATGATGATACGTATTCTTCATTACATCTCTAGGTCCCCACACAGCTTCCTCAAAATGGTGTTTTCCCCAAACAACTTAGACCAAATTAGTGGTTTCGTTTTGAAGTACATTATTTCTATGATCTAGAATCTCTAATAGTTTTCCCTAATAATAAATATAATACTATAGTTGTAGGACCTCTGAGTTCAGAACATGTGAAGAATCAAGTATGTACTTCCTCAGGATAGATACATGGATCAAATCATGGGATTGGGAGAGGATCAGATGAAGTGTTTATCAATAGGCTACCATCCAAATGAAAACAATAATTTAAAAGAGATTGATATACTTGGGGATTAAAATTAATTTATATCATAATCACAATTTCATCCTTTTTTAGTCTTCAATACATTTCCACTTCATCCCTTACTCCATGAAATGAATATGAATTTGTTATGCCTGAAGCACTAATAGATCACAAGGTCCCTAATAGATTATTAATTCATTCCTTGTATCTCTAGTTTTCATCATAACAAAATGGTTAGTGCAAGTTATTTAAAATTAATAAATATTCATCTAGTGAAGTAATATACTATTCTCTAAAACCTCATCCAAAGTTCAACCTAATCCATATCATAAATGGATAACCTTATGACCCTTCGATAATTAATTTTTTTCAAATAAATTCACTAAAACTGTGAATATTAACTTAAAATTAATCCCTTAAATATCAAAAAGTTTCTCTTAATTTTACAATACAAAAAATGTGAATACATTGGCTATATATTTACTTGAAACATGATAATAACCATAATTTCTATAAAACCATAATGAAAACATACTTACTTTCACATCCCTTGAATAAAACCACATATTATTAAACATATTCCATAAATCTGATAATGATGAAAACTCTATAAATGATAACATCAACCAATTTTTCAAAAAATCATTAATTAGTTCTAAGGTATTAAATTATATTAAATTTAATTTATTCAAACCCATTATCACTTTATCCCAACATCATTATGTCAACATCAAAACCTATTAAGGGTTATCTCCCCTTAATAGTTTTTTTGTAAAATATCCCCTTTCCAATAAATATTTTTTCTAGTCCATCAATATTATTCTATATATTCCTAAAAATACATAATGAAAAAAATTATATTGAAAAATCCTTATATATTTCATGATTCATATAAAAAAGTCTTCAATTATAATATATAAAGACTTTAATCATACCATTTCATTCTTAAACCATTAACTATGATTCATAAAATTATTCCTTAAGACAACAATCTGAAAATATTAAATATGAAGCAGGTCTCAAAATTCATCAACATCAATTTAATCATTCTTATTATGATTAACATGTATAATAATATTTTAACAACCCATACCTTTTATATTACTTTTGTAGTATCATCAACATTAGTAGTATATCAATTAATCGTACAACCATTCTGATTTTCTTCATAATATTTCCCCCTAGGAAATCTATTTTTATAATTCTCATATTTTTTCACATTTAAAACATTTAACCATTGATTAAAACATAGTGAGACCTTTATTATCAACCATTTCATTAACCTAACATTTCATTTTTTTTATCTATAATTAATTTCTTTGTGTTCTTATTTTCTACACTCAAAACAGCTTTTCATTACTTTGAGACATTCACCTGGGTTCTTCTTTACACATTCTTGACATGTAGGAAAATAAATTTTCTTTTCACTATGGTCTCAACCACCCTAAATCTAAACAAACACTTTCCTTATCTTCTTGGATGAGACTAATATTTGGTTAAGGTATAAGTTGTTAATAATATATCATGATAACTAAATATAAATAATCACAACATCCTTCACACTAGTCATCATCCAATTTGTTTACTCATCAACACATTTTCTATCTTGCTCAACATTCTTAATTTCTTCTAGTTTATTCCATTGACTAAAAACAAAAAAAGTATAGAGTGAGAATCAATATTTAAATTGGAAAAACATAAATGCATGAAAAATCATTTATGGGATAACTAAATCAGGACACTATATTTTCAATTGATAAAACCATAGTCTTAACCTTGGTTATTCATGGATATTATTCAAATATTATAGTATGTTTTGTAAAGGGATTTGATATTTTCAAAACCTATACCCTAAGAGAGTCAAAATAGGTGCAGAGAAAGGCCAATTTTCATGTACTCGCTAATACTCAATTCATTACAGAAGTACATCTTTTGGAGGTATTAACCCTTGATACCTTTGTGTCTGAACCCCATCCACTTGTAGTATCCTTACAAGGTTGTACTTATAGAAAAACCAGAAATATATTTTTTAATAGAACTTGTGGATATTATAATATACATATATTTATCTAAAGGTTTTTTACTAATGTTTTTCTAATATTAATATCCAAATATCGATTAAACATTTCCTATGATACGATCTATATTTACCTTGGCTTTTAATATATTAATATCACATATTTTTAGCTAATAATTCAATACATTTCCTAAACACATGCCTAAGGAGTGAAATAGGTTACTGTCTTTGGAGAGTATAATCATAATATAAATATTTCATGAAATAACTTTAATATCTCCCACAATAATCTACTCAAAATGTACTTTTATCATATAAACCCTACCTAAATATTTCTTCATAAACTAGGTAATGAAACATAAGAAAGGGTGAGCTCTGAATCTCAGTAAGGGTAAACATAATAGATATCAATCTATGATCATTTAAAAGAATAAGATATTTATAATAGAATTTAATCATAAAATAAACTTATTAAATTCATACCCAAAGTTTCATATATAATTAAAATTATTCATAGCATAAAACATTATCATTTTAGAAAACATGGCCCATAAGATTGAAAAATCATCATAAATCAATCAAGAACTATAATCTCATATCATAAATTTCAGACACTGTCATAAATATAGAAAAAAAATTAATCTGTTAATCTTAACTACTAATACCATCGACGTAGTGGATCATGAATTATCACTTATTCCCAATATTGGATCAAAATACACATATTTCAAATAGTGGATCAGGACTCAGTAGGTTCCTAGAGTGGATCAAGACGATACACATTTTTCTGATTGTTATCTCGTAAAATATAAATATTTACCCAATACATTGGTTGGAGGTATAGGTCCCACTCATCTCATAATGATAACCATACTTAGGAATCACAAAATATTAAAAATCATTCATCATATCACTACATCATAACCCGTGTAAAAAAATGGGTTTCCTGAATATTTCATTAATTCACCATATAAAAACCAATGGTAAATAAAATTTCTTCATAAAAAATTCATCTACATAAACATTATCAATTTACAAAAAGAAAAACAATGGTATCATTTAATTTTATCCCTGATAAATCATATGTAAAATCATAGTATGTAATCTTATATGGAAAATTATTTCATAAGATCACATAGAACTTTTGTGAGGAAAATATTCTTTACGCCATGAAAATTATTTTTAAAGCATTAAATATTTTAAAAAAATATTATTCGAAATAACCTTGGAAACATATAAATAAATATTTAAAAAACATTAATTTTTTTAAAATACCCTTTCTTCTTTGAAAAATAGTTTTTAAGAAATAAAATATTTTCAAAATAATTTTCATTAAAAATAACCTTATAAAGTTAGAATGAAATATTTAAAAATAATTTATATCATTTCTTGAGGAAAATATACTTTACACTTTGAAAAACACTTTTTAAATCTAAAAAAATATAATATATTTTGAAAATCCTTTTATTTTAAAATAAACCTTAAAACATAAAAAAATAATCTTTAAAAAATTTACTGGTTATAATTGCATAATATTTTGTTCATTCTGTACACTATAAATCAAAGTATTCTTTCACATTTTTGGTAAATTTTAAAATCAACTCATTACAAAAATGAAAAAATGATTCCTTTTAATTTTTTTTGAAATTTCAAAATATGGTAGTAATTAATTTAAATAATCCTATGAGAATCGAAAAAAATCATTAAAACATTTTTTTTAAACATGGATATGAAAGAAAAATATTTTTTGACCAAAGAGTGAAATAAAACTGTATATTACTAAAAAATTATTTTACAATATTGAGTAAATAAAAAGATTTAAATGAATGAAAAAAATTATTATCTTGACATATATAGAGGATAATTAAATTCATCAGTATATTTAGACATAAAACAATAGATCTAATCATCCAAAGAATATACAGAAATAATTCGAAAAATAATGATATTGTATTTAAAAATTCTTGTCACGTTGGTAACACTGAATCATAATAGACATGAAATAATAACATTAAATGAAACATAAAATATCATTTAAATAAATATATTCATGATATTACATTTCAAAGGGATTGCAATATATGTCCCAATAAAAACAGTTGAGACACAAAATACCTTGTTTATTTTGTAACTTTTGAACATCAAAGACTATGAAATATATATCCTCAAATGGATATTTAAAACCCTATAGTTTCCAGTAGAGTAATAATAAAATTCATTCATGGTTAGTATATACACCACATAAAATAAATACATGGTGAATATAACATGTGCCTCAAAGAAAATAAAGGTGAGATAGAAATCTCTTACATTAAGTCTTGATTTCCATCGTATGTATTTGATCTTATTGTAAAATAAATATAATTTTACAAAAAAAATATTTTATTATTATAATTATATATATTTTTTAATATACTATTTACTTATATATCTTTTTGTTACCATTTTATTTACAATTTCATCTTCAAATCGCATTTCAGGTAATAACTACATTGTTTTTCAATGATGATATTTTTATTTTTGGCCCTTTTAAATTTATCATGCTTCCATAATATAAATAATTTAAAAAATGATATAAATATCATATATATTCAGTATATATTTATTTATTGTAATCCATAAAATTAAGAGATATAAATTGAAATACATCGTTAAGGGAGACAGTAGGTCGTACATACGCATAAACATTGCTTCCATTAGTTAATAGATGGGAAAAATAAATGTACATAATTATTATTATTTCATATATATCACATATATTCATTATATTTATCATTATTACCATCTAATATAACTATTAGTGAAAATTAATCACATCGCTTCACGCGAAAGTAGTCCATCGTATACACAAACGACATTATTTTATCCCCCGTTAAATGGATATTAAGAAGTAATATGTGATATAATAATTCCATAAGTATTATTATTTTAAAAATATCATATATATTCATTTAATATATGATTATAACCATTCAATTAAAAAAATATTGAAAATAAAATTACATCTATTCATGAGGTTCTAATCCACCGTACACACGAATGATGGTTTTGTATCCCATTACATTGACGTATAGATAGATATTGGTTATAAAATTAACATAATAAAATAAAATTATATATGAGATATTGATTTTGTAATTTTAGAATTATTTGAAAATATTTTAAGTTGTTAAAATGAGATTTAAAACAAAAACAAATAGTTAACTAACATTACCTCTTCTTCAGACAGCCTCTTTAGGTTTAACCAAAAGACTTCCTGGATTGGATTTATGATCTCAATAAGGCCTCTAGGATGTGGGTAGGGAATTAAGGAAGAATTTGTTTTTGGTATTTTTTGAACCATAGTGTTTCTTAAGTTTGAAGAGTATATGAGAGTTGGTATCCTTTTATAAGTATGGTGAGTGGAACACTTGTATGTTTTTGAAAAGAAAAAAGTGTACCCACATTTTTCACATGATAAAATGGAAAAAACAGGGAATTATCAAAAATTAGAGGTTATAAGATCACTATATATATAGATAATTTCTATTGTATATGTTTCTAGGTCATTTTACTCCATATCGTTTTAGTTTGACCCCTATGTATACTCTCTTTAAACTTAACCATGATAATTAACTTTAACTGTTTTTTTACAATTCATTATGATTGAAAATTATGTTGAACTTTTTATATAATATAAATTATGTTTATTAGAATTATGGATTCTATTTTTCCAAAAGATATTCACAGAAGCTGCGAAATCTAATTTAAAATTAATTCAAGAGACGTGATGAAAAGGCGACATTCCAAATAGAAACTTTTCGAAAGTTTAAAACGTTTTCACATTAAAATTAAATAATAAAATGAGTCCAATGAAATAAATTAGAGTAATATATATATATATATATATATATAATATTACTAATTTTACTTTTGAAAAAATTTAAAATTATATTTATCTTCTAAATTATTTGAATTAAAGGTGGTTTTTTAATAAAAACAAGTATTCTTCACTATTCACTAAAAAACTTATCTTTTAGAAAATGCTCAAAATTTCAATTTAATACAATTTTGAAAATATTATTTTAAAATATTATTTTATTTTTTCAACTAAAATTGTTAATATCTAAAATTATTAATTTTAATATAATTGATCAAAATGTGAAAAAAACATTCATTTTAGAAAAAATATTGTTTTTAAGAATAAAATTGGATTTAATCATATCTTATGCATAGAGAAAATATAAGATAAATATTAAAACATATTATTCATTAAATAATATAAAAAACACATTATAATCATTCAAAAAAATATTTATCTAATTAATTTAGATAAAACACTTTTGTGTGCATAAAAATAGTTTTTCAAAAAATGATTTCCTTTATTTTCATATGGTTTTTACTTTCATCTCTGAGTAATTCATAACCAAATAATATATTTTCAATACATTTTTATGCCATATATTTTCTTAATTTATTTTATCCTATTCATACCCACCATTCTTACATCTAGGTTATAACTATTTTATTAAATAATAATATTTTAATATTATGTCTCATTCCGTTTAAAATTAGGATTGTGTGTAATGAAATTCATCAATTAAATAAAATTAATTTCAAAAAATATATTTTATAAAAACTTTATGTGCTAATAATAACACCTCATTTATTCTTAATTTTATTAGATAATTAATTATATATATTATTTAACCACGCTTCATAGCTCACAGTGTGTCCCTTCTAGCTCATTACATGATTCTCCATGCGAGGCCTTCACCATGGTGTGGTCCCTCTCACCATAGTGTGGCACAAATACCTTTGAATATTTATTAGAATACCGTACTCATTACCTAGGTTCACAACATGATATGGAACTTGCCTTCACCACATGACACCCTCATGTGTTTAATCCTTCATGTTATAGTTCTCACATGTTATGCACCCATCACTGCACCACCAACCCCTTAACGGTGTGAATCCATGTCACCTTTTTTTCAAAATTTCAAATCCCATACATCCACCCAACCATTACATATTTAAAATAGACCCTTACATATCAAGGACATAGCAATTTCATAAATTTTAAAGCCTTCAGTACATGACACACTATGGCCATAGGGTGATTCTAGATCTGCCTCAACCCAACATTTCACTTTCATGGTTCCCCCTTATTCAAGACATGACCATAATACCTTTGTGATTTGGTTCCCCTGGTCCATGGTGTGACCTTTGGACCACTCCAAAACAACCCCTCACTATATCATGATACCTTTATGTCACAGCATGGCTTTCATATTTATAATAAATTATAGCACTAAGAATAATATAAATCTTGAAACCTATTCCCCAACCGACACCAACACCATTGAAACCTTGATAAGGTTTAAATTTTCATGGTCAAACCCCGATGATATGAAAATTCCACCCCCAAAAATACATGACACATTACAACCTTCCCACAATATAATAACTCACTCTTAAGTTATCAAGAGAAAAACACTACACACCTCTTTCCAAAACATTATTTTCCTAATCATACATTCCCTAAACATAAAATTCAATTCTTCAATATTTTATATTTATATCCATTGAAATAAACTTAAAGTATTTGATGGAATTCTTTACACCCAACCCCGAGTATAAATAAACCCCTAATATAATATACCTTTATAAACTAGTTATTGGATTGATGGGTATGAATAGTATTACCACATTATGAAATATATATAGAATTTTTTCATAAATTAAAAAGTATTGATTAATTTATAGGAAATTATCATTAATTTTTAATGAAATTATTTTACGATTAAAAGATCAATTTTTCAACGAAATGTATTTTTCTACATGTTATCTATTTTTATCTAATCATGGTATATTGATCACTATTTAAAAATGATTTCAATGTAATTTATTTATAACTTATATTAATAAATTATTAATAATTCATTTTTTAGTTATCTCATGGTTAAGAATTGAGATAAAATCATTCAAAGGTAAAAAGAGTTATTTTTCAAAAAAATTGTGTATATATGAAAAAATTGATTTTTTTCTTAATAGATTAAATAAATAATATTATATTGATAATTTTATTAAATTTAATAGATTATATATACAATAAAATAATTTATAATTCATTTAATAGTTTTTACTATGAATGAAATGGAAATAAATAAAATTTTATTCATAAAATTGATTTTTTCCAAAAAATGGTTTTTTTTCATTTTTCTTGATTATTTTAAATTCAATTAATATAACTTATAGAAATTTTATTTCATAAAATGGATTAGATATATGAAATAATTATTTATAAAAATTTTAATATTGTCTCTTTCATTGTTGGTCATAATTAATAATAAAAACCCTAAAAATTGGTTATTATGGTTAAGGTTAAAAAGACTTTAAAAAGGTGAGTTAAACTAAGAGATAATGGTAATATTTTTTGATGGAATTTTATAATTATTATTTTATGGATTCAATTATACTATATATTATCCTAAAATTTAATCATGGTCCATTTTGAATCAT
Source organism: Viscum album (assembly GCA_963277665.1). Taxonomy (NCBI): domain Eukaryota; kingdom Viridiplantae; phylum Streptophyta; class Magnoliopsida; order Santalales; family Viscaceae; genus Viscum; species Viscum album. The sequence goes on from OY728130.1 coordinate 1,214,736,804, forward strand.
TATACTTGGTAAATACCTTGATCATTTTTAAATATGTTAATTAATTTTGTTGGGACCACTTTATTAGTTGGGTTATATTTTTTTCAAAGAGGTTATTGAGGTCGATGAGTGTCAATTATGGTTAAGTACATTATCCTAAGTGAACTTTATAATGTAAATCATACGATTGATGTGCTAGTCCTAAGTTCAAAGAAGTTGTATCATGTGTGACACATTGAAGTAACATCCTCTTAATGATTATTGAACTGCTCTTCAAAATTCAAGTTCCAAAAAGAAGTGGTGAAAAAGGGTATGCATGGGATTTCAATTTTATGAATAAAAGGCTTGGACATTAAGGAGACCATGCATGAGGTTGGTTTGTGTTTAAATATTTCCTTTCATTTTTGTGCATTCTGGAAAGTATTTATAAGGCCTTACTTGAAAAATAGAGTCATCCCACGATCTAGCTACCCCAGTGTCAAACCTGGGAAACTTCGGGACCACAGGTGGCCGACCATGCCCATGGGGAAGCCTAGGTAGAGTCAACATTCATGTGGCATGTGTGGGCCATGTATAATATAACAAGAGTTTGCACATGGTGATCAATCCATGCGCAAGGATGCATAGTGGGCGCTAGGAGCGTGCCCGCAGGAGGCATGGGTGGGCGTAGAAGCATGCCCGCAAAGAACCATTGCAGGGTGGCACTGGAGGGGGGAGATGATAATTATAATTGGTGTTCTGGAGGATTTTATTGATAAACTATGAGAAAACCTTGGTGTGTTTCGATGCAGGGTCCATTTGAAAAAACATGGAGGATATCCTAGCCACTCATCTAATCTTGCGAGAGATCTCGACCACAAACCTCATCCCACATACTCTGTTATAATCGGGCCCATATGAGATCAATCTGAGATGATCCAATGGTTGTGGCATCATCTTCAACCTCTGATCACATAGAGAGTAACCTGACGCCACTACTCATCATTGCCACTATCGATCCACCATGATCATGCTTCAGGTCAGTGCTAATGATAAAAACTTTTGCATGGTGATTTTCTAATCAAACTGAGACCATGCATGCAATCTACATCTTACATATACGTGATATCTCAAGGAAGAAGGTTTGGCCGAGGCAAATGGAGGATTCAAGGCAACAAGTTTATGAGTGAGATTCATGAACAAGATTTATGCACGTGTTCCTGATCTCATTCACAATGAAAGGAGCTCACGTTCAAAAAGAAAACATCCAAAAATATCAACATACTTCAAACATGGGTGGAATATTTTAAATAACAAAATATCTAGGTTATTAAAAATAATGAATCTTGGTCGATTCATAGCATAGATTTTAATGTGGATAAAGAAGTGGTCCTCTCCTATAAAATGAGAGGAACCAAGCCAAGAGATGTATTGGTCCCACATACCCAAGAGCTTTTTTTTAGAAAAATATAGCATCTCCCTGTGCATTATTCCACGAAGAGCAACCAGGAGTCTCGTGATCTCTTTACTCTATGAATAAGAGTTACTGTAAGAATTATATAGGTGCTACGCACCCTCTAATAGCTTTATGAAGAACCAACACCTACGAACACACGATAGGTTTTCTAAAACCCCTAAGTGTGTTTCGTGAGGAAGTTACCATGGGTACAAAACTAGTGAATCTATGCCCTTGTTGTGCTCTGTGAAATGTAAATAACTGAGCTCCTTATGAACAAAAAAAGAACTATGAATCTCATGGACATACCAAAGGTAAACACCCTCATATTTGGATATCTATCCTATTGTTTTTATGGGTTTGAGTCTTGGTGAAGAAGGGGAGTCTAAGAGATGGGCAGTACGTGTTGCATGCACCCATGTGAATTCTTTGAAGAATCATGTGGCCTTGAAGAAGGGGTTTTTACAAAGGCAGGGTTATACCCATTCGGGTTTGATGATTCATACATATTAACCTAAGGAAACACCCTAACTAAGATCTAGAGAAGAATATAAATGGAAGAGTAGGAAGATTCCATGGGTAGTTCATTGAATAAGCAGCTCTCACAAAGAAAGGTCTTCACCCATTCTGGTTTGAAGATAAATATCACACCTAAATAAACACCCTATCTAAGTTTAATTGGATGAAATAAAAGGAAGAGGTGGAATAGTCCGAGTGTGTGGGTGTTTAAAGAACTATATCCATTAAGGGTTTTCACACAACAAGAAGATGATAATTCATTCTTTCATGCATGCACATGCACATGTGAAGTGACTTAAATAAAAAAACAAGTGTGTGAACGTTTGAATAGAAGAACAAGAAAGAAAGGGAAGAAAAGGTTCAATATAAATATGCATTCATGAAAAAGAGAGAAAAATTTATTTTGATGATACTAGGTTATATGATCTTCGTTTCCTCAACAATCACATTGGTTTATGTGAATCTATCCAAGAAAAAATGGAGAATAGTGTAGTTCTTTTGTTGCACTAAGATGACGAAATAAGAAGTCTGGTGTAGTTGGTGTTGCACAATAGAAGAAGAGAAATAAATAAGGAATAATTTCTTGCATATTGATTTATAAGTAATCAAGTGAATATCACTAATGAAGACCAAGAGCAGAACCTACATTTTGAATAAGGAAGAATAATATCTCCATAAGTAGTGTAAAGAACCAGCTAGAGGCTGAAAGTTGGACTAGGCTATCACCAGTCTAGGGAAGAGGATTGTTTCCCCACCCTTCCAAAGTGTTCGTACTCACACTGGCTAGAGGATTTTTTTTCTATCCACTCCTCTATAACAGCATATCACATCATAGTAGAGAATCCATGCACTAGTAATATCCATTCATAGAAGGACGTAGCTACTCTTATTGAGTGGTAAACATTATAAAAATATCATGGGCTTATTTTTACTACTTTCTATTATTGCATGAAACAGGGAAAATATAATAAGATAATCAAGATCATAACAGGTCAAGAGGTACAGGGATAGAAAGATGGAATTTGTTTACCACTGATTCACCCCCTCTCAATGTTAGGAATATCTCAAACTGGTCTTCTTAATTGGTATCAGAGGTAGTTTCACCTCTGTTAGATACTCTACAATGAAGTTATTCTCTTTTGAAGACCTGATTTTCTTTACTGAGTTATCAATGGAGTGTAATTTTATTGTAGATTCAGTTATCTCTAAGGATAAGGCTACATTTACCAATACCATGATGAAGATAAAAAATAAGGAGAAGATAAAGTTCAAGAAGAAGTCCATCCCATCTAAAGAATAAGAAGAATATGGTTATACATATCTGGTTGACATTGAAGACACACCAGACATGGAATGTAATGAGAAGGTGTCTCAGGTTTCCACCATGAAGAGGTATAACCTTCCTACCTCAATTTATCTAGAGCTATGTGTTAGTACATTTGGAAATTATTCTCATGAATTAAATGCTAGAATGGGTGGTGATGATCAATATACAACATCTTAATAAATATCATTTGATATATTAAGAATGATTCTTCATGGTATTATTTGAGAAATTACATCCATGGTTTGTGGAGTATTTCAATTCATGTAGAAAAATATCACTCAGCTGGAAGAAGAAACTGATGTTTTGGAGAAAGGATTACAAGCCAAAAATTTTGAGTGTTTAAAGCTCTCCAGACAAGTTGGAGCCTTTGAAGAAACCAAGAGTGGATTTAAAATAAGTTCTTTAAAGTGGATCAAATATGTTGAGGAAAAAGAGGTGGTTAACAATACTCTATATAAGAAGGTCCATGCACTTGAAGATGAGCAGAAAAAGGTAAATAAAGTCAAGGAGGTATACATGGAAGTAGACTGTAGAAGATCAATGAACATGACTCATTGTTATAAATCAAAGTAAATATGAATGAGGATGAAGTTAAAAGATTAAAGAAGGCTTTTGAAGATAATATGACTGTGATTGAAGACCATAAAGCCATCCTCAATATGAGATGTCTATATTTGGAACTTCAATTGACCAATCTTGAGAAGACGCATATTAAATATCAACTGAAGAAAAAAACAGTTGCTGCTAGTACTCAATTCTCACTAAAGGATTCAACTATCAAAAGAACTCCAACATGTGACAATAAGATCATGGATTCACACATTGATCTATCACAAGTAGGTGATAAAGTAAAGGTACCATCCATACCAACATGTACTAATGTTTCAATAATTGTTTCTACAAAAAGTGCAGGATGGAAATGAAATTATAATCAAGTATGGATGAAGAAAAATGAGAAGAAACCTACCACCATGGCTATGGTGGACAGGGGAAAGTGTGTAGAAGATATATCACCATATAAATCACTATATACCAGGAAGAAGATTCCAGAACATTATAATGAAGATTGCAAGAATTCATGTTTTGTTGGTCAATGTTGGTGCAGTAATAGATTTAGGCATTGTGCACTGGATTGTTGGTACAATCCATTAAATATAAAAGCATAGAAAAATTTCTTCTCAAGGGGTAAAATCTATAGAAGAATAATCAACATCCACATATCCAAAAGCATATGTATTCTGAAAATAGATTAAAAATGTTAGATAACATTTGTGATGTATGCTATTGTAGTGGTTATATGAATAGTGCATGTTCATTTCAACAGGTACCCAAAGATGATAAGAAAATAAGACCATCGAATCTGGGTAAGAATGACAAAGCATCCTTGGAAACAGATCAGATGAATAAATTGAAAAAAAATTCTCCCAAGAGTATTTCAAGAAGGAAAGTTGAGAAGTCCTTGGATTCTAAATCCAAGAAGGTGATGGTTGGTGCATCCAAAATAACTACTAATAAATATGCCACACAGAATAAGCCATATAGAATATCCAATATTGATGCCTTAGTCCCTAATGATATATTGGTGGTTTGGCTAGAATATTTGGAAATAATGATAAATATGGAAGATGCACATGCAAAGACTTATGCTAAATGAAAATAGAATATTCTACATGAAGACAAAGAAGTTATGTGGGTGAGGTGAAACAAGGCTGGTAAAACTGTTAGAAGATACTCTGAATTTACTCTAGGCCAACAAGAATTCCTCAAAAAGATGAATATTGCACCAGGACATTCTAGTTCTTTAAAATGTCTTGAATAAATAAGATTCACACATAAAGAGATGGAATAAATAGTAAGGTCCACACAATCACAATCAGCATTGAAGATCAGTTGTGAATTTGAAAAAAATGGAGAATATGGGTTGAGAAAATCATCTCAACCTTGTTTTTCACACTGATGGAGTAAGAAGGATCCACCTTATTCCCTTTAATATTTTTGTATTTTATTTTTTCTTATCTTAAAGGGAATGGAAGTTGAAGAAAGATCTCAGGGGGAGAACCTAAGAGTCAGTGATAAGATGTGTTTCCCTGAGGGGGAGACAAATGAAGATTCTAGAGTTATTATTCTAATTAGTGTCAACTTCAGTTGATATCAAAAATTAGTTACACTGAATATTATTTAAAGATAATTCCATTAAAATGGTATGTCGTCTCCCAGTATCTTATCCTTGGTTACTAAAAGAAAATATTACTTCTTAAATGGGGAGTAACAGAATTACTCCGTGACATGAGAATAATGGAAGTGTTCCATGGTCACTTATCCATCCCATTACACCTGAGTGTTTTGGTCCATTTTCTGATGTGAGTGCAAGAGTTTCATGTTAATCACACTTATTATCCTAATCCTATAATGATGGTGGAAACCCCTTGAAGTAAATTTCATGAGTTCTAATCTTATCAGTTGTCATAGTTTGTGGGTAATTGATAGCTTTTTGGTCAAAATCAAATCCTCTTGTTTTCTTCACTGAGCATTGATCAAGTATACATAGAGTGAAATGATCAATGGAATTTTGAATAAGTAATAAATGATACCCCCTCTAACATGACCTTTTTGTTTTTTTAATAATGGGGAGATAAGTGAAATGAAATATTGAGAGAGAAATAAGTGAGGACTCACATTGACACATTAATTTGGTAAAAAAACATTGGGTATTACCAACAAATACAAAGGGGGAGATTATTGGGACCACTTTATTATTTGATTTGTATTTGTTGTCAATGATGTAAATGGGGTCAATTAATGTCAATGATGGTTAAAGACACTCTCCAAAGAGAAATGGAGAATGGAAATTATATGATTGATGTGTTTCTTTTAAGTTAAAAGAACTCATATCATGTGTGATTTATTGAAGTAACATAAGGATGATTGAAGTGATCTTTCGAATTCATGTTCCAAAAAGAAATAGTGAGGAAAGGGATGAAAGGGATTGGCATTTGAAGAAGAAGAGGATTGGCCTTTAAGGAGATCATACATGATGTTGTTTTGTGTTTAACGATTGACTTGCACTTTCGTGCATTCTGCCATGTATTTATAAGGCCTTACTTAAAAAATGGGACCATCCCACAAGCTACATACCCCATCCTCAACCCTAGGCACATGCTGAACCATGTGGAGTTGAACACACCCATGGAGAACCCTAGTGAGATCCAGAATGCAAGAGGTGTTTTTGGGCTGTGTATAAGCCCGCAGGAGTGTGCGCACGGTGATCAATATGTGCGCAGGGATGCATAGTGGCTTCTAGGAGCACACCTTCAGGAGGTATGGGTGGACGCAGAAGCACGCCTGCAAAGAACCGGTGCAGGGTTGCATCAGAGGGGGAATGGGATAATTTTGAGTAGTGTTCAAGAGGATTTGATTAATAAACCATGAGAAAATTGAGGTGTTTTTAAATGTGGGTTGCATTTTTAAAAATGCGGAGGAAATCCTGACGACTCATCTAATCTTGGGAGAGATCTTGATTACATGCCTCATTTCGTATCCTTTTATATAATCATTTTCGTCGGAGATCAATCTGAGCTAATCCAACTACTGTGGCATAGTATTCAACATATGATTGCATGGAGAGTAACCTGACGCCACTGCTCACAATTTCCACTTTGGATCCATCATAATCGTGCTCCCGATCTGTGTTGATGATGACAACTCTTTCATGGTGATCTTCTGATAAAACTAAGACCATGCATGCAATTTACATCTGTCATGAACGTTATATCATGAGGAAGAAGGTTCGGCCAATGAAAATCGAGTTTTCGAGGCCACTAGGTTTTGAGAAAGATTCATGCACAAGATTTATGCATGTGTTCCGGATCTCATTCACAAATAAAAGAGCCCGCATTAAAAAAGGAATCATCCACAAATCCTAGAATATCTCAAACGCGGGTTGAATTTTTAAAATAACTGATTGTCTCAGTTATTCAAAAAATGAATCTCGCCCAATTCAGAGGATAGATTTGAATGCAGATGAAGAAGTAATCTTCACCTATAAAAGGAGAATAACTATGATAAGAGAGGTGATCCTCCTATATACACGAGAGATCCTATTTTGAAAAATAGAGAATCTCCATATGCATCATTTCACAAAGTGCAACTAAGAGTCCCTCAATCTCTCTGCTCTATGAAGAAGAGTTACTGTGAGCCTTCTATAGGTACTATGCAACCTCAAAAACCATTGAGAAGAACCAGCACTTGCAAACACCTGATTGGTTTTTTAAAAACCCTCGGTGTGTTTCGTGAGGAAGTTCCCACGGGTACATAACTGGTTCAACCACTCCCATGTTGTACTCTATGAAAGGGAATGAATCGTGATCCTAATTCGTGAAGAAGAACTATGAATCTCATGTCCTTCCGAAAGGTGAGCACCCTCATATTTGCATATCTATCCTACTATTTGAAACTTTTTGAGTTTTAGTGAAGAAGGAGAGTCTTAGTGAAGGGAAGTACGTGTATCATGCACCCTTGTGCATTGTTTGAATAATGTTAACGCCTTGAAGTAGTATTTTTTCCAAATAAAGGGTTATAGCTATTCAGGTCTGATGATACATACATATAAACCTAAGGAAACGCCGTAACTAAATTCAAGAGAATAAAAGAAGAGAAAGTGGAGTAAGAGGCCTTAATTAGTTGGTTGAAGAAGAAGATCTCCCAAAGAAAGTTCATCACCCATTTGGGGTTGAAGATAAATATCACACCAAAAGAATCACCCTAACTAAGTGCAAGTGGAAGAAAGAAAAGAAAGAGGAGGAAGATTCCGAGTGTGTCGGTGTTTAAAGAACCATATACATTAAGGTTTTTCATATGGTAAGTAGAAGAAGAAAAATATAATGCCTGATTTAATGCATGCTTTCATGCAAGAACATGAACATGTGAAGTGACTTAAATAATAAACAATTTTGTGCACTTTTGAAAAGAAGAAGAAGAAATAAAAGGAAGAAAGGTTCAACCTAAATTTGCATTCATGAATAAGAAAGAATAATGTTTTCTGATGAATCCAAGTATGTTGATCTTAATTTTTGGAATAATTACATTGGTGAATGTGATTATAGCCATGAAAAGAAGGAGAATAATTTAGTTGGTTTTTACACTAAGAAGAAGAATGATAAAGTCTGGTGAAGTAGGTGTTGCACTATAGCAGAAGAGAAAGAAGGAAAGAAGAATTGCTTGCCTACTGATTTGCATGTAATCAAGTGAAGAGCACTAAAAAAGCCCAAGAGAATAACCTACCTTATGAAGAAGGAAGAATACTGTCTCCATAGGCATTATAAAGAACTAGCTAGAGGTTGAAAGTTGGACTAGCCTATCACCAGTCTAGGGGAGAGGACTGTTTTCCACCCCCTCCCTCGAAAGTATAGGGACTCACACTGGCTAGAGGACTGTTTTCATAGACACTCCACTATAACATCATATCATATCATATTATATAATCTACGCACTAGTCATATCCAAGCATGACAAGGACGTAGCTACTCTTTTTGAGTGGTGATCCTTGTAAAAATATTGTGTGCTTATTTTTTCTACTACCACTTATTGCATGTGACATGGAAAAGGGAATAAGAGAATCAATATCCTAACAGGTCAAGAGGTATAGGGATAGAATGTTATAAATGGTTTAAAAATCCCCAACACTACTTCACCCCCCTCTGAGTGTTAGGAATATCCAAAACTGGTCCTCTCAAATTTCAAGTGTGTCCTCTCCTTGACTTATAAAAGGGAACCCCCTCTCCACCATTATTCATAACTTTTGATCATTATATCATAGAAAATAACAAACCTAATACCTTCATAGATTACTTCCATTCAACCTAGATCCATTTTTCTTCTCCTATTACCTATCTTTCAAGGCATAAGTTGTAAGCCAAATAAGGTCTCTCAAAGAAGAGGTATAAATATTAACTGATCTATTTAAATTTTATTTCCTCTTAAAAATTATATAAACCTTTCTTACCAATCATAAGATGATGAATAATGTATCATTAATATTATTATGTTTTATTATGTTGATTTCACAACCTTTCCAACTCTTTACTATCAACTAGTAAATGCAAGTATCGCTCTTATGTATATGTGGACTACTACCTCCATGTAGCGATATGATTCATTTCCAATCACTGACATACATGTCTATTTATAAGGATTGATTTAATAAATATATAATATTTTAATTATATAATTTTATCTCTATAATTATAAAATATTATTTATCCTTATTTTCATCTTTTTCTTAGAAAATTAAAATTTTGTTCAAGTTTACATACGGACTATTATCTCCATGAACGGTGTCATTAATATTTCTATATCTACCTTTTATAGATTTATAAATATTTATAAAATAAAAATATATGATATTTATATCATTATTAACATTATAGAGAATATGTATGTAAGATCAAAGTACATGGATCAGATCTTCTGAAGTAAAACTCTCTTGAAAAATGAAACAGTTAACACCTAAAAATGATACTTTTAATAAAAAATTATTAATAAATGGGTGTTTAAATGTTATAAGTTGAACATGGATGGTATTATAAATATTTATATATTTCAGGTATATAATTATAATAATTTTTAATTTATTATACAAGATTTTATAGTCATTATGAAGTAATTTAGACATAGTATTAAGGTTTTATGTCACATTCTCATTTTTACAAGGATTTTTTATGCTTAAATTTATAATGACGAAATTATAAGATATATTTATCAAAAATAATGTGATTGTTCTTGTACTCTATTTATGTTCTAAAATAATAAATTTTCCTTTCATTTTACACTCTCTATGTATATAAAACACTGAAATAATGTTTTTAATGAAAACCAACTTTGTTTTACTATTCGTTCAGGAGCCTTTTCACCCATGTAAATATTTTCACTAAAATGTTATAAATAATATTTTAATCATTGTATAATTGTTTATAAATTAATTTTTACCCAATTTGAATTTATTTACAAAAATTAAAATGAAAATTCAAATCGTTTTCTGAATGAGGTACTTTTTACCAAAGGTGTAAATTATATCATTATCTTAAATTAAATATCATGAATGGGTTTTACCTCCATCATGAATACTCATTAATTTTAAAAATCCATTAAAATTTCCCATAGTTATTTTATAAAAGAGTATTTCTATAATATTTTTCAAATATTTTGGTTTTAAATAATTTATTTTAAAATGAAAAGGGTATTTTCCTCAATAAATATTTCAATGATCTTTTAATGGAATTTTTCATCTAGGAGAACATCATTTGATGTTACCAATGGTTAAATAGGGATATGATACAATAATATCATACTTATTATGAATCTTTATGGTTCATGTCTATGATGGTGAAATATTGATGAATCTGATTTTCTTTTCCATGCATTAAGCTATGATGAAATGAGAGATGTTTTCATGATCATTGGGGAAACATATGAATGGGTTATGATTAAGTGATGGGTGGTTAAGTTAATGAACATAAATATATTTGGTATTTATTAATGTTTTATATGCTCAACGGGTTCATGGGAGGTTATCCAAAGCCCAAAATAGGGTACACAATAAGTTATCCCAAGACTAAAGCAGGTACATGGGTGGCTATCCCAATCCTAACATGTGATGAATGTCTGGGTTGGTATCCAAACATATGATTTATATAATTATGATTATGACACACTTTATAGCACTCTTTTTTACATGATCTTGTCTCAATGTTATTTCATCAATAATCATTTTCATTGATTAATTTATAATTCATCTCTTATGAACTATCAATATTTTTTCCATTACTCATGATTTTTATGTATGAATTATTGGTTATGATTTTCTAATGTTAACCAACGTTATTATACCCTTATGATCATGTTGTTATTATAAATTATTATTAATTTTTGTATCCTTTTTTTAATCTTATTGATTATATGATCTCATCCTTTATTATGTTTTCTTTTCCCTAAGATTTGAAAATTTTGTTTTAATAGGATTTGTATAATAAGGTTTTAAATTGTAAATATCTTAAATGGAGAATATGTAGATATTTTATATTCCATTTTTTTATGTATCCATAATTTTCAAATAAAATAAACCATTATAGTTCTAGTGTGGATCATAAAGAAATGTATTCAATAATCATATAATATGATGTAATATTAATTTATTAAATTTTTAGGTCACCTCAATTAGTATGAAACCAAGAATTAGATATTTTTGGAAAATAGTATAAATAAAATTTAGTGAGAACCCTTAGGATAGGACTAAGAATATGAAATCCTACATTATGGTAAATAATGGATTTTGGTTTTCCTATAAAATATATACCTATCTGGATACTAGAAATTTGATTTAGTGATGAAATACATGCACATAGGGGTAACAACACTAAATAGGGTGCATTGAGTATTATCGCAATCATCGCCAGTACAAAATGAGTGATACTAATACTGGACACCTAGCTTGATACTCTTGAGGGGTATTCATTGGATAATTCACCTTATATTTATGATCTATCATGTAAATTTTGAATATATTATGACTATTTATGACCATGGAAAAAACTTAATGTGACATTTATCTAAAATAGGGTGTTATGACTGATACATCCTATAAATGATTTTTTAGGATTATATAGTTTATCACTGGGATAATGTTTTCAAAAACTATGAGTTTTGGTTATATTAAATGGTTGGAAAGAGAATTAATCATGCTAATTCTAAATTTGACAAGAAATACAATGAGTTTCCTCCTAAGAAACCGAATGTTTTGGGATTTTGAATAGAAAAAATCATTTTTATGTTTACAAAGCCTTTTCAATCCATGAATCATGTTGAGTTTCCAAACAAGAAAAGTAGGTTACAACATTATATCTATTTCTTCATGATGAAACATATACCATCTTTTAGTGGGTCTATTGATCCTCTAATTGTTGATAAATGTATAGGTATCACTAAAAATATATTTAAAAAATTTCACTTTTTTGATAATGAAAAATTTATTTTTGGATGTTTACCATTTAGAAGGAAAAAAATATCAATGGTGGAATCTTATTAAGGATATGAGTTAAGAGAAATAAATTGACTCAATAGATTTGGATAGGTTTAAAATTATATTTTTTATTAAGTACTTTCCTTCAATTATTGATATGAAAATGGAGAATGAATTTTGAGATAAATAATATGGATTTTGAATCCATTAGTACCAAAAATTCCATGTTACAATACTTTTGCGCTATATTTCTAGAATTTTTATCCAACCTAAATGTATGATTTAATTTTTATTTAGTTTCATAAAACAAATATTTCAAATGTTTTTATTTATAAGATACTTCAATATCTACAAATAAATAATATCATGTTCTCTAAAGGTAGAAATAAATGTTAGAGAAACCCATCAATCTCATGGTTTTTCTAAGATAATAAAGATAATATTTAAAGGAAATTAAATCAATAGAAACCATTTAGGGAATAATATAAGTCTTATTTTATACCAAATGTGTGGAAAGGAACATCAGGGAAATTGTATTAAGTGGAATAGTTAATTATTTAAGTGTGTAAATGAATGTAATTGGGAAATAAAATGTTGAAGTTATGGGAAGAAGTTATCATATGATGTGAATGGATTAAAAGATCCAAAGAATAAACCACCCACCCTATAGTGTTTTAAATGTAATAAGGAAGTTGATTATACTAACCAGTGTTTGAATCCTTGGATTAATGATGATGATCAACAATAGAAATCACGTAATAATTGAAAAAAAGGGAAATAACAAGTGATTATTATTTCTTATGTGGGTTGTGAGAATGATGTGGTGGAAGGTATAATTACCGTCCACTCAAAAACTATTAATATTTTACTTCCTTCTAGATCTACATACTCTTTTAAATATAATGAATTTTCTAAGGGTATCAAATTTCCACCAAAATAATTAGATGTTGAATTATTAGTGAAAACACTTATTGGAATGATTATTTCATCTCAATTATACGATTCTTCTTCAATTTATGTATATGGTAATGTGCTTTACAAAAATATTTTTATTGTCCTTCTAGTTGAATATGATGTTATTTTGGTAATAGATTGGATTTATTTAAATAAATATTATATCAATAGCATGGTAATGGAAGTTATATTTTATATTTTGAACCAACCTATGATCATATATCAGTGTGAGGATAAAAATGAACTTCCATAAAAAATTATTTCCATTGTATAGGTCTTGATTCTGATTAAAATGGGGTATTTTTCTCATATGGTTGTGTAAAAACTCAACATTGAAGATATACATATTATATGAGAGTTTTTATGTTATTCCGAAATACTTTCCAAGTTTTCATCCAAATTATGATGTTGAGTTTTCAATAGAACTCGTACCAAGTGTCACATCAATTTTGAGGACTCCTTATAGAATGGCCCTAAATGGTCTATAGGAATTGGAGATGAAACTCTTGGAAAATTTTGATAAGGGATTTACTCATCCAATTTCATTATAATATTTTGAATGTGTTATTTTTATTAAGAAAAAATATGAATAATTTTGACTCTACATTGATTATCAAGAACATAACAAGGTCATAATCAATAAAAAGTATTACACCACGTATTGAGGATTTTTTTCACTAAATTATCATGTGAACAATATTTTACCAAGATTAATCATTGATTTGAATACTATCAATTGATGTTTAAAAGTAGATACAAGACCAAAACACCCTTTCATAAAAGGTATGGACACTATAAATTTATAGTGATTCCACTTTTTTTATACTATTTATCCAACTATCTTCATATATTTAATTAATAGATTCTTTAAATATTATCTTGATCAGTTCATGGTGGTCTTTATAGATGTTATTCTTATATATTTCAATTGAAAGTAAGAACATGAAAATCACTTGAGTATTATATTGAGTAAACTAAGGAAGGAAAATATCTTCAAAAATTTTAACAAGTCTGAATTTCAGATATATAACTTTTTATTTATTTATATTTAATCTCAATCAAGGGTATATTTTTGAATCCATCCAAGTGGAATGTTATTGATCATTGACCCATTCCAACCACAGTGACTAAAATTTATAGTTGTGTTGGTTTGGGTGAATATTCTTAAATTTTGGTGAATAATTTATCATGGATTTGTAATCCACTAACCAAGTTAATTTGAAAGTTTTTTAAGATTCTTTGGACAAAATAATGTGAGGAAAATTTCAAGGAACTAATGTGAAGGTTGTTTCATGTGCCTATACTCACAAAACTCAATAGTAGATAAGGGTTTTTTATTTATAGTTATGAATATAAGAAATTTTTTTGATTAGTTTTTACGGTGAATAACATGGTGATAGCTTATACCTCTCATTAATTAAAGGTTCTTGAGAAGAATTCCCTAACCCTTAACCTGTATTTAACACCAGTAATCTTTTAATTGATGATATGAGGGTATTATATTTATAAATTAAGGTGGTAAATATATACTAATCATAAAATTTTAAAGTATATATTTACACAAAAATAGATTAAATTTTGTTAAATATGGTGGTTGGAGTTGGTAAATTATTATGACTGCTTAATACATTGGGAAAGTGAAAAAGGGGGTATATATTCTATGTTAAAAATATCATGATTGATAATCATTGATAAGGAATAAAAAATATCGAACATTAATGGATTTTCAAAGGATTTTCCTTGAAATATTGAATGAAGGGGAGACATATTATATTTCTCAAATGAGTGTTTAACCATATATAAATGTGAAGATTAAAGAGGTATATAAGGAATGTGTAGAGATGTAAAAAATAGTAAGAAATGTTCTTGAGTTTAACTTTGATTATGATGTAATGATAAGGTTCATAAACTAATTACATGTTTCATCAATATCATACTTGAAGTAGTTATTGGAATAAGCTAATTCTACATCATTCTCTATTTATCCAAGAAGTAAAAATGTTGTATAGATATCTAAGATAGTATTTCTGGTGGGACATCATAAAGATATAAATTATATAATATATATATTATTTCATATTATGTTATAAAGATAAGTTTTAGACATATATCTCTTGGGTATGTTACAACCATTAACTATTCCAAAATGAAAATGGTAAAATCTCATTATGGATTTCATTATCAAACTCCCAAAAATATTTAAAATCCATAATGGTATTTGGTTTTTAGAAAATATACTTATGAATTTAGTACCTTTAATTTCTTTTGGAGAATATTTATATCTTTTCCAACATTCAAAAATATACATTAAGGACGTGTTAAGGGTTAATGGGATACCACAATCTATTTTATCTGATCAATTTCTGAGGATTACATTAGAGTTTTGGTGAAGTCGTTAGAAATATATGCTTACAAATTTTTGTTTCATTAATTCTTATCATTATCGGATAGTTGGTAAATATAATATAACCATTAAAACGCTATATGATATTCTATGACCATGTTATATATATTTAAATGGTGGTTGGGATCAACACCTTTCACTTATCTACATATCATATAAAAATAGAATTCACTTGATCATTTAGATTGATCCTTATAAGAACTTTATGTACGGAAGTGTATAACTCCAAAATTTGAAGATTAATTTGGGGAAGTAAATATATTATCACTTAATCTAGATGATTTAGTGGTAAATAATTTCAAATACATTCATTAGAACATCAATTAATCTCACAGTCAATTCAGAATTTATAATAACACTTATCATATAGATATAAAATTTATAGTCAGTGAGAAGTTATTCCTATAAATTTATCCATGTAAGAAGGTTATAGGACTTATAAATAAGATAATTTTGAGCCTTATGTATTTTATTCCCTTTTATATTCTTCATCAAGTAGAAATTGTAGCTTATCACTTGTCCTTTCTAGTGAATCGCTCTTATGTTTCCAATGTGTTTCATGTAACTCTTTTGAGGGAGTTAATACCTAATCTTTCACATATATGAAAATAAAATTTAATACTGATATATAATTATATTTCATATAAAGAATAAATGGTATAAATATTTAACAATAATGATAAAGTATTAAGGAATAAGACTTCTCACATTGTTAAAGTTCTCTAGAGGAATCAAAAACATTGAGAAAGCTATATAGGAAACTGAGGATATGATGATGTATAGATATACTCATTTTTTGTATCACAGTGATGTAATTTGTGGGTCGAAATTTCTTGTAAGGGGTGTATAATTTTACACCCAAAATAGTTTAAATTAATTTCATTTGTAATAAACTTGAAGTAATTGATAGCTTACTTTACACACGACCATGTTTATAAAAGAACCCATGATATAGTATACTTTTATAAACCAATCATCAGATTGGAAGATGTGAATAAGAGTAAAAAATTTAAAAAATATGCATAAATTTTTTTTTGAAATTCAAATTTATTGAATAATTCATTATAAATAATCATTAAATTTTTAATGTAATTATTTAATGATTAAAAGACCTATTTTTCGAAGAAATATATTTTTGAAAATGTTATGTATTTTTATCAAAAGATAGTATATTAATTAATAATAAAAAATTATTTCTACTATATACTTTTATAATTTATATAAATAATGAATAATAATTAAAATTTTATTTATCAAATGCTTAGGAGTAGAGATAAAATAATTGAAAGGTAGAAAGAGTTATTTTTTAGAAAAAAATGTTTAAATCTGAAAAGTGTTTTTATATTAATAAATTAAATAAATTTCTATTTATTAATGATTTTAATGAAATTTAAAGATTATATATTCAATTAAATATTATAAAATTAATTTTACTATTTTTACCATGTCGGCAATGAAATTCAATTTAGTTTTATGCTTAAAAATTAGTTTTATTAAAAATGGGTTTTCGTACAATTGTGTGCGCTTATTTTAAATTAATTTCTAAAAATTATTGAAATTAAATTTGATAAAATCTATTCTATATTTTTTATAATAAATTAAAAAATTGGTAATTATTCAACATTCATATTTTATCACAATGAATAGTAAAGAACACTAAAAACGTGTTACCATAGTTAAAGTCAAAATGGGTTTTCCATGGGGTTAAACCAAAAGATAAGGATTCTATTTCTATATAATATTATAAAATTATAACATTATTGAGATATTTATACATAATATTATCATAGTATTGAATCCTATTAAATTTTGAAGCATTACACATGAGAGGTAGATTAATTATATTTAAATATTATATATAATTTTAATTGTGTCCTCTACATAACTTATAAAATGGAAACTCATCTCTACATTTATTAAAAAAATTATCCTTATATCTATTAAAATACCTATCTTTAAACCTTACTATATTAATTCCATTCAACCTAGATCCCCTTTGTTATTCTAATACAAATATTTCATGGATTAAGGTGTAAGTCAAAGGAGGTCTCTCAAAGAAAAGGTATAAATCTTAACCAAGAACCTTCATTTTTATATCTTTATAAACCTTCTCTAAACAACTTATATACATATTCATATAATTAATTGAATGTTATATATTTAATGAGATATTTTTATTATTGTTATTTCACAACCATTTTCCATCTATTTACTAACAACTAGGAAATTAAAGTATAGCTCGAGCATATGTGTGGACTACTACCACCACATAGGGATATGATTAATTTTCCATCACTATCATATATGGATATTTATAATGATGGATTTAATAAAAATAAATGATATTTGTTATATAATTATGATTTTTCAATGATAAAATATTATTTATCTACCTTTCTTTATTTTTATTAGAAAACAAAAACATCATTCATGAGTACGTACGGACTACCATCTCCATGAATGAAGTAATTAGTTTTTATATATATAAATTTTATGGATGATTATAATTATGAATATAAGGATTTTATATGATATTTATATCATTATTTATATTATGTATATGATTGAACCATGATCAAAGTACAAGGACCAGAACTTCTGAAACAACACTTTCTTGAAAAATGATATTGTTAACACTTAGAAACGATGATTTTAATAAAAAATAATAATAAATTGGTGTATATGTATTATAAGTGGACCGTATATAAAATTATAAGTAATTATATTATTTTATTATAAAATTTTAATAAATTTCAATTTATCATAACGGATTTTAGTGTGGTTATGATGTAAGTTAGACTTAAGTTAAGGGTTTTATGTTACAATCTCATTTTTACTAGGATTATTTGTGATTAAATTTATGATGATAAAATTATTTGATATATATTGAAACAATATCATAAAATAAATTATCCACTTACTATTTCTATAAATCTCAATTTTCCAATTCATTTTCCTCTCCCTATTTATGCAAAATTATGAATGAATGCTTTAAGGAAAATTGACTTTGTTTCTCTATTCAGTTGGGAATATTTTCATCCATGTCCATATCTTCTATAAAATGTTTTCAAATATAATTTTTATTCATTAATTATTTATTAAATTCATTTTTATATATATTTCAATTTATATAAAAGTAATGAAATGGAAATTTTTTGTTTTTTTATGAATCAGTTAATTTTTACCAAGGATGTTAAAAAATATTAATGTACACCACAAGAAAAACTTTTCTTATTTTCATGACTAGAAATTTCTTTTAATATTCCTTTAAAAATTTCCATTGTTCTTTAATATGAAAATTGTTTCATTTATATTTTGAAAAAAAAATTTAAATATGTGAATTCAATATAAAAAAGTATATATTTATCAAGAAATATTTCAGTGATGTTTTAATTGAAATTTTCATATTTAATAACATCATTCGATGTTAATAATAATTCACAAGGGATATAATCCTGTGACACCATCCATATTATTTCTTTGGATGGTTTATGACTGTGATGATGAAATATTGATGAAACCCAATTTCATTTCCATAGGTTAAGCTATGATTAAATGATAACATTTTAATGATATTATGGAATACATGTTAATCCTTTATAATTTTATGATAGGTGGGTCCATTATAACCCTCCAATATATTAGATTATGATTGATGTTTTATGAGACCAAAAGGTATGTGAGAGGTTATCCCAAGACAACAAGTGGGCATAGGATAAGTTATCCCAAACCCAAAGAAGGTACATATGTTGATAGATCAATCATAACATATGATGAATGACTTGGTGGGTGTCCTTGACATAAGATTTGTATGACTATGATAATTCTACACTTTATGAAACTCTTTTATGAATTAATATTGTTCCAATATTGTGTTCCCATGGATCATGTACTATGATTTATTTATAATTCACATCTTATGAACTACAAAGATTTATGTTATAACTCTTTACTATCATCTGGTAATTTCTTGTTATGATTTTAAAATTGTAAGATCAGGTTATATACCCTTAATCTTGTGATATTATAACATAATCATTTATTTATATCAACATTTTTACCATTACTGATAATCTAATCTTATCCATTATTATGTTTCATTTTCTAGAGGATATAAAGAATGGTTTTATGTATGATATGTATAAAAAGGGTTCCAATTATAAATAACTTAGTGGGATATGGTATAAATATTTTATATAACATTTGTTTATATATCCAAGTTTAAAATAACATTAAAACTTTACAGTTATGGCATGGATTATAATGGTATATAATGAATATTGCTTCAATAATATGTAATATTTATATATGAGATTCTTAGGTAACCTCAGCAAAATGATAGTGAACACATCTATATTTTTTCTAATAACCTATATTACCTAATTCCAAATAATAAATACCTTTTATGGGCACTCCCCGCCATAGAAATCACCTACCCTATCTCATATTGAACCAACTGACCACCAAAATAATGGGTCCATACCTATCCATTCTACACACATTGGTTATCCACACATGGACACTATTCATCACTAATCAATTCCTAACATCATACTTGATGCTCACTTTTATTCCAAATCATACCTAACCCCTATACACCAACCACCATTTTTTCATTCCATTTGTCACATAATCACATTCTGCACTAGTACCCATCATGAAAATCAAAATCCGACATGTTCAAAATATACCTCTAACTATTAATGACTCCCAATAATAATGTGAATATATCATCTCAACTATAAAAACCTATCATAAATATTAACTAAGTGACGGTTATATTTTCTATATATTCATATTAATGGACTTCTATTATCCCACTACCGGGTTCCTATCCACTACCTTGTCTCATATAAGTTTTCATATCCCAACCACCAATTCCTTGTACCACTCTTGATCCTAACTCAGACACTTGATTCTAACCTGATCTATGATCCCCATATAATTATAAGGTATTATAACAAAAATAATCTAGATTTTCCATCTGTTCACTTCCGTGGAATTCATTTATTGATTTATAACATTGGTCTTGAACAAGTCTAGTCTTCCCAAACTAATTACACTTTGCATGAAACCCACTCTAGGGTGACATTGTCAAACCCCTGATCTAACATTCTTACCTAGTTACCTCATATCCCCAATTTCATATTTCTAAAGATACAGTACCTTTCCCACATAGAACCATTGTTTATAATGGTATACATTCATCTTCCAAGTTCGTCTATGTTACCAAAAAATAGTTCACTACCTCTAATAGTGAGTTTAACCTCAAAATATTTATTTGTACCTTAATAAAATCCCATAAACCAACCCCAAATATCCATGTTTTAGTGATCTCATATATAAATATTATCATCATAAACATTAAGAAATATTTGGACCATGAAACATAGTCTATGATTATAACCTTGACTTATACTAGGGGAATGAACACTTGTGATTCTCTAACCATTCTAGGAAAAACTTATCAAAGAACACCATCATGAAATATATCCATTTCATCTCTTCAATCCAACCTATTTTTGGCAATACATCCCACCAATGTTTTGTTAGTCCTATGAGTGTATATATATATACATATATCCAACTTCAACTTGTATCCTATTGGTGTTTTGATTTGATAAAACAGATTATGTACTGACTTAATCTAGTACCCCACCAACTAGGGTTTACCCTTTTACTAGAACAAAGGAGGTTGTAATGAATAAAAATATTGTGATAAGTACATTATGGATAGTTGAACTCCTATATCATTCAATTATCTTGATAACCTACATTAATATTTCCCTGAGTTGACCATCTAACCATTTCCCTCGCTCCACATCCCTCTTGGGAGGACCATCTTACCTCGAAACCCCTATATGTGGCTCCTGATCACCTCCACCCTCTGGAACTCATCTAATTCTTTTCTCATGGGAATTATATATCTGACCCTGAAAGTTTGAGTGGATAATATCTAGGTGGATTCTCACTAAGAACCAAATCCCATACTCAATAAAGATATAACATCCAATATATACTAATTAATAAAATTTTATAATAGGAAGTGTGATACACTGGAACTTATAATCACAAACCATACCCATGATCCTACCATTTAGTCTTATGGTCCCAGATACCCATATTTGGATCACAAACCACACACATTATAAACATATAAGATATACATTCATGATTACTCTGTTTTATTATATATAGAGATGGGATTTTATATGTAAATTAATTTATTGCTAATTTATTAAATTTGAGTTTCATGGAATATATTTATGTATTATGTATTCTTATACAGGACTAACAGTTTGATGAATATGATGAAAAATATGGAAATTAAGAAACAAAAAAGTCAAATTGCATCGCTCTGGGAAGCAGTGTGAAATTAAAATGGAAAATGATGAATTATTTGAGTTTTATGACTTAATTAAAATAGAATAAGGGAGGTTTGAGTGGCAAAAAATGGAAGAAAAGAAGATAGATTGGGGTTTTTGAACTAGAAGTTAAAGATAAATGTCATTTTATTTATGTAATATGTGTAAATGTACAAGGTGTAAACCATTTATAAAATTTCACAAAATTTTCAAGAATAAAATATTACATGGTTTTTAATATTTATATGATGTTTAAGCATCAGAAAGAACAAAAAAAGGTTTGTTTTCAGCATATATATTACAATATTTAATTACTTGAGGACCTAAATTTCCATTAAAAATTACATATATCCATGTAGACCCATTGATGATATCAGTGATTATAAATATAGGTTTCAGAAAACATATTATTCATTGTATTCTAGGAAAGGTGAGGATCGACTCTGGGGAGGCTTTTGTTGGGTTCTGACCCAAATTTCTACCAAGATATGTTTTTTTATTATTTTTTTTTTCTTTTATTTCCATTATATAATGTTGAATTCTTTATAGATTAATTTTATCCACTTTTTTCTTCATTACCATTATAGTTAGTTCAACACTTCTTAAATTCTTCATTATTTCATCATTCATGAAATTTTTCAATTAATTTTATAAATTTTCAATGGGGTATTTATTCATTGGGAATATTTTAGACATTTTTTAGAGAATTCCTTTTATTTCTCTTTCTTTAATCAATTTTGTCACGATATTCTAAACCTATTTGTGTTAGTAGTCAAGATTCAGGTCATTTATAAGACTAATAAATCTATAAATTTAAAATTGGTAACTTTATGGCTAGTAATTAGGTTAATAATAATCTTTCACCACATTCTTTTGCACAACCTTGACCATGGGAAGTGAAATTGAATTAAACTAACCTAATTAGATTTAAGAAGGCCTATAACCATTATCCTAAGATGATTTATGTATATAAGCTAAGTATAATTCACCAAGTTTATTGGATATACCCTGACCTTGGTATATTTTCCTCATAGGTAGATTCAGTAGGCTTGACCAAAAAAATTTGTAACCTTAGCATCGCTTCACACCCGATGTTGTAGAACTATCCCAAGATAAATTTGTGATATCTTCTGGAAAGAGCCTATAAATTTATAATGATCTCTTATCTTACTTCTTCCTTTATTCAATTATTTAATTTTTTTCATTTAATCAGTTTAAAAAAATCACTTAAAAGTGGATTAACCTTACCATTGGCCAAGAATTTTCCACTGCATTCCCTGCTCTCTGTGGGTTCAATCACATGCATCCACATTACTATGAATTTGAAGTTAGTATTGTTTGGGATAAAAAAAATTCATTTTAAATAGACCTGAGGGAAATAGTGATGTACTTTGGGACTTTTAAAATCAGTTCCATTTTCAGGGAGAAATGGAGAATTGTAGAGGACCGGTGGCTGATTTCTAAGGTCAAAGACTTTTATCATCCAATTTTTGTTTAATGGTTTTAGTTTAGTTAATTATTTTATATATATATATATATATATTAATTTTTATATTAATCTTCTGATAGTTTTTTGTGTTTTTAATGATAGAATATGTGTCTCATTATTATTATGTCACACCATTATCAGAGTAAATTAGATTTTAGGATTATATAATCACATGGGAAGAATTGAATTCTGAAGGGTGGTCACACCATGAAACAAGTTGGGATGATTTTTATTCTTTTAGATTGGATGATTTGTAACCTCAACACTCATTCTAAACCTTTGATGAAGCCTGTATAGGACACTCAAATTTTCAAAACCACCAATGGGTATCCTAGGATAAGAAGAACTCAGAATACATATTTATTAGGTTGTTCACAAAGTACAATGAAGTTATAGAAAATAGAAAGGATTACAATGAGGATGAGCATAGTTGGTTTGATGGTTAAGAAGGTCAATAGGTCGAGTAATACCAAGATTTGGATACAAAAAAAACTCAAGAGCAATATATTCAAGAAGATCATTAATTTCATTAACCATAGGAGCATAATTCAGATGAAATACTTTCCACATTACTCCAAAAGTACATTACGGTGTTGAATAATCATATGGATGGTCAGGATACCCAGCTCATTGAATAAGTAGAATTGATTACTCACCTTTATTATGTTATTTAAAATTTAAATTCTATATTATGAAACTTACCATTGAAATATAATGCATGGATAGGATGGTTTTAAGATGAATAAGTGAAATAGGTAGAGGAAGTAAATACTATGTAAATAATAAATGAAGAAATATTAGAGGTAGAAGACAATGAACAATACATGTACCATGTGAAAAATGATGAAAAAATTGAACCTATGGATTCAGAATAAGTATCAAAACTTGATTTATCTCTTCTAGGAATACAAAAAAGTTCAATAAGAACAACGGGAATATATTTTGAACATATGAGAAGAAGAAAAAAAAATAAGTTGAAAATTTATGATTGGATGGTTGGGGAGGAAAAATAAATGGTAATGGAAGACTAACCAATAGATTTTGATATAGTAAAATTAGTAGAATCGAATGGAGAATAAAAATTGAAGGAAAATAATGTTGATCTGTCATGCATCAACCTCAATACAATTCTCGAGATTAAAGAAGAATGTGAATCCCTCCAATACATTCATGAAGAATAAGAAGACACAAATGATCCATTTCAAAATTTATTTCTAGAAGCTCAAAATAAGTAAAATAATGTTTTTTCTATAGTAGTGTAGATGAACTATAAAATCTGGTCATATTTTTTTTCCTTGTATTTTCACTTAATTTATCCTCAATTTTCATCCTACCACAAGCACTATTCAAGAAGAACTAAATGAAGAGGAAGAAAAAGATACCCTAGATGAATAATAATGTCATATTTGGGTAAATCCATGATGTTTATCTCTATATCATGTTCCAATAAGCTAAAAATGGTGAATTTCGAGCTAAAAGGCCATAAAAATAGCTTCTTCTAGAAGGCAATTGGTATATTAAACTTTCTTTCTAGGACTTAGCATTATTTTATTTTATAAGTTTATTAACTCTCTCCATGGTTGAAATATTTATCTATTTGAGCCAAATATTTTAATGTTTAAAAATTTTATGTACATTCAAAATCTATTATTTTTTCAATCCATGTATGAAATAAGTAGGAAGAAAAAGAACTCTTATAAATAGGAACAATTTATTTCGTGAGTTCAGTGCATGTCAGGAAAAGATAGTTCCTATCATGAACATGGTCAAACATAACCTAAGAAGCTCATTTAATATATTCAATGTAAAGGGAGTAATATTTTTACTTATTGTTATTTTTGAATCCCAAGTTTTTGTGGAACCATGATAAAAAAGGGAAAAAATAATTTAATTGTTGCATGAACTGAATTGAATTAGATTCACCCACAAAAATTCATGAATTTTTTGTATTATTCTCATTGATCTAGGATACATTGAGAAATAATAGAAGTATGTTGACATGCTTTATTTTTTTTAATCTAATGTTTATAAATGTAAAACCTATAAATGGAAATTTTAGAATTAACCAATGTACAAAAAAATTATTTTCATAAAAATAATTGTGGATACGATTAATTTTCATGATGTTGAATCCTAGAAAAATACATTGAGTAAACTAATTTTCCATGTCAATTCTAGGACCTGATTGTAATATATTCTATTCTTATTCTTGAGAGGATTATGGACCAAATATTTCATATTTATATAATAATGTTTCTTAAATGAAACGATGGGCATGTAAACCTACTAAAACATACATTGTTATATTATCAAGGCTATAACATACAAATTAAATTTTGAAATGATAGATGAACTTTATTTATATTCTCATTTATCCATGAGACCCCCTACAAATTGATATTTATTTAGCCTTTATAATCCATGGATAACCTGGTTAGTATTAAACCACATTACGAGAAATTATTCTTCTTTCCTACCTATCGATTTTTATTTTTCATTATATTTAATTAAATTAGTGTGGGGGTGTTTTTCAATGTGGATATGGGATGTGTTATCTAAATAGGATACTAAATGGCGTTTTCTATGGGATTTTTTGGAAGGTTCTTGATTTTATTCATTACATCCTATTTTTTATCCCCTTTGTTGTTAATAATAATAATAACGTCAATAACAAAAAAGGGTTATTTCTTGGGTAGGTAAAAATTAATTATTTTTAAATAGATGCCCTCACAATTATGTCTTTAAGTGGTGGATATGATACTTATACTGTGTACATATTTTGAAAAAAAAATTAAAAATTGTAGTTGTATAACAACAAGATAGGAATTCATTCATTCTGATTATATTTTCTTGGATCTTTTTCTATTATGTATCATATTTTTTGTCTATTATTTTTGGATATTATATGGTTTGTTTTTTAGACTAGTCATTAAGATAGTGTATAATTCTATGGTCTGGTGTTCCCAGAATAAATTTTTCAAATATATTTAATATATTAAATTGCACACTCAACCAATTTTCCTGAAAAAAAATAACCCCTCTATAGAAGCCCATATCAGAAATCTAATGAAACCATTGAATCTGAAATGTAGTTTTTACCCTAATAATAAAGTAACCTTTGTTACCATAGGTTGTTTTTGAAAATGCTATTGTGGTCATAATAAATAAAATAATTTAAGTAATTAATTTATTCTTTTTGTTTTGATTCAACGACCTGTTTTATCATTTAATTATATGGTTATAGAAATTTGTTAGGGTTGGCTGCTCGATCCCTGGAGATTCTAGACAAACCATTGGAGAGGATTTATTGGCGGATGATGATGGATCAGGATCATATTTTGGATCATCACACCAAAAAATATTGTGGATATCATAAATTATTTCAAAACAAATATTTTTCATTAAAAATTGTTCCAAATCTGGGAAGGGAATTTTTTACTTGTATTTTTCCCCTTCTTGATTCATATGATAAATGTGAATCCATTGACGAATATATTGATTCGCGGATCATGCATATTGCGGGATAGGATTTATTATGGTTATTTTATTTTAAGATTTATTTTTGATTCTTAACTCATTAATTTTCATTCTAATGAAAAAAATGATATCGACATGAATATTAATCGAGGTCTATTCCTCTGGTTTTTTCTATTCTTTTCTCCCATTTTCATTGACCATCACTGGAATTCTTTGTCTGGCGTACGGTTCAACATCCATAGATAAAATCAATCATTTTTCACCTAATTCTTGGTGTAATGATTTGATATCGCATATGTAGGATCATCACAGCACAACAGTGGTGTGATGATGGAGATGGTCATGGATCGGACGATGTAGATACCAAATTTTCGTGTTCTTTGGCGTACAATGTATAATGACATAAAAATCCATTTTCTGAGTGGATTAGAGGACTAAATATTATTATTAGATTATTATGGGACTCAATGAGACTTGAACTATGATTTTTTGTTGAAATACCTATCATATTGAAGGCTGGAGGAACAACTGGGGCATGTGGAACCAGATTTGGATTTCTAAAAAACTCTATATTACTTGACAAGTCAAATCTACACGTGGTGTGGTCACACTAGCTATGGTGCTAGGGTTTCGTCCAAATTTAATGATCACACGGTGTGTGAACACTATCATAGAGAATATAATCCCTTCCGTGTGACTCAAAAATTACTTTAGGTAGTAAAAAACATGACAAAAAGTAAAAATCCATATTGAATGTTGTTTACTTATACACAGCCATGGCTTGGCTAACCTGGGCTGGTACACGAACATGGACTTAGTACAAAGACACAGTCATGCAACATGGAAAGGATCTTTTGTGTATCTACACACTGTTTAATCCTTCTACATACCTTGTATATGAAGACTAAATGTTCTGTGAGGATATTCTACACAAGAAGATATGGGGATAGCTAGACACATCGTGTAATCCATGGTTTACACTGTGTACGCCATTCAAGAGTCCATGTGTCTCATCACATTCCTATTTTTTACCAGTATAGGTTGACTATATTTCCCTTGGTCATTTTCCCCAAGGGTATACTGTGGAATTACCTCCATATCATAGAATTCTGATCCCCTCTAGAGGTTGAGTCTGAGATAGCATATGGGTTTCCTTCCATGAGACTGGATTATGATCCTCTCTCAACCATTATTCCTTAGGTGGAGTTTGTGGAATCAACATGACCTATTAGATAATGATATTGATCCTACATCTAGCAAGCCATATTGGTAGGGTATGTGGAATCGCTAGCATACAATCTCCTAGACAGCGGGTTGATCCAGATTGGTTTTGTGTTTTACCCCATTAGTTATGGGTGTGACCCCCTATATGTGTATTAGGGTATTCTTATACATAACAGTGAGCTTTCATTTTGTGAGGCCTGTTGAGAATGACCTCTTCTTCGAGTGTCTCGGATGATATCAAGGATCGTGAAGTGGATTTTCCCCAAATGAGCGTTTCTTCGAGAAAAATCTTGTGGTTGGCAGTTGGTTTTGACCACTTAATAGCGTGGTTTTTTTCTTCAGTATATCTGAGTATTTTTGTTATATATTTATTTTTAAATTTTTTATTTAGATAATATACTTGGTGATCCATGTTGGGTGTTTTTGTGGTTACCTAGTGAGTATTTTTATACTCACACTTGCATGGGAGTTTCCTGCACGTGTCATGTCTTATATAGACGACGATCCATTTAATGGTTTCCTGGAAGGATAGGGAGTGGGTGTAACATAGGTATTGATTTTCATACTAAGGTGTTTTACCATTAGCTTGAATTTTACCTTGTCCTCTCCATTGTAGTAGGTTGGACTCTCTCCATTTTTTGGTTGGGCATGTATTTGGACCCTTTTTCTTCTTTCAATACTTTTACTGTCATAATCTATTATGGGACTTTATATTTATTCATGCATTTTATCTATTGTTTTACGTTTCAAAATTGTGTGGCCTTGTATATTTGTGCATGTGCAAAGGCACTTTAGGGTATTTCCTCTAATTTGTGGGGTATTCCAACTCAACACTGGTCATTAGCCCCTGGCATATCAGAGGTGGGTTTGGGTTGTCATGTGTCAGACCTTCGTGGGTTAGGTTGTGATAGAATGTTATCAAATAAGTTGGTTCTACATTAGGACCAGAGTCAGTGAGTTTGATATGGGGTAATAATATTTTGTGTTTCATGTTAATCTTTTAGGATAGGGAGTCCATTGTTGGTGCAACAGTCAACATATCCATACACCAAGAATATGATCACCTACCATTCAACTTGTTATATATAAACATTGGTTGCAAGAAAATTTTTCGGTGCATGAATAATATAGGGATGTCTTTGTCTTCTGTGTCCTTCTTGAATTATCTTCCCAATCAACTCCTTCGGATGTGGTACATCTTGTTTTATTTGAGGATGCCCCCACACTGACAGCTAGTCAAGATTTCACTACAGGATCATGAAGATGACCCACCCTATGATGAGGCATCAGTACATGGTAATGTACCAAATATAGAACCTATGAGTGGTTTACTAGCTATACCACCACCCATTGGGCAGTATCTTGAGCTGGAAATATTAGTTGATGATACACATGAGTTCCATGAATTGTATGAGTTTTAGAGGTAGTGGTGTCCAGGTTTCATGGTGATCCATACGCAAATGTGGATGATAACTCTCTGAATGTAGTAATTCATGTTTTCTACCTCGTGAGGACACCTTCTAACTATATGGAAGTCCTTTCATCAATTCTTCTTCAAGGATATTCTAGGAGATGGTGGATCTAAGTAAGTTAGTCACCCGATGAGACATCTCTCTCCTAGAAATACATTGAGTGTCTCATCAAGGAGGATTTCTATCTAGACACATTATGAATGATATGCATAAAGGAGCTTATGAATATATTTCAATTTTGTATGAATGTGTTATAGTAATGAGTAATGTTTACATATCTCTCATTTTACTCTTTAGATATGGTGCAGGGCCAGTTCTTCTAAGCATAGACCTTCAATCCCAACATGTATTTAGACATCAGGTAATTGGTGTTACCCCTTTGAATTCCCACCATTGTCTAAGTTCTTTAGTGATACTTATTAGTTGAATGATTTTTTTAGAGAAAATAATGGTAGTGGGAGCTGGTAGTGGGCACCCAGAAGTTGAGACCTCAGCATGAGGTAGCTGAATGTAGTCAATGGGATCCAAGCATTTCAGATGCTTAAATAGGTTTTTTGAAGACTCAATGATAGAAGTTCAGGGATCTCAATTTGGATTGATTTGGCCAAGCGATAAGTGATGATTTTCCTATGACAGTCAGGTACATCTGGCTCAAGATTGTCTAACACGTCTTCCATCTGATCGTGATATGTTCAAGGGACAACCAAGGAAGTGATAGAGGTATGAGAAGGGTGGTCCACTGGGAGGCAGATGTGGAAAATAGGAACTTAGGGAAGCATGAAATGGTTGGTGGTTCATACTATTACCATCCCAATCCCCCGGTGGTCTACCCTCTGATCAGGGATATGGTGGGCAGGGATGAGTCTATTTGTAATCTATGGAGGCCTAAGACCCAAAGGATATAGGAATGATACAAGGTATGGTCTGTGTATTTTCTACTTTAGCTTTAATATTGATAGATATGGGTGTGATTAATTTGTTATTTTACACTTATTTGGTTTAAGGATTAGAGATTCTGGCTAATCCATTGGCTTGACTATTGCAGTTGGAGACTCCAATAGGCGACGACTCAGCGATTCCACACTTGTGCTGACAGTGTGATCTGATTCTTAGAGGTGAGAACTTTTTATCAGATTAATTTATTGTAGCAGTGAGTTCTTTTGATTCCATCTTAGGTATGGAATATATATCCATAGATCAATCCAAAGCTGACTATTTTAGGTAGAGGATGTGGTGTGTCTGTAGTGATGGAATGAGGTTTTCCTTTGTGGGTGAAAATAATACCTTGGTATAGCAGGATGATATCGAACATAAGATATTGTAGTTGATTACTCACCAGTCGGGTATCATGATTCTTGGAGTAGTGGACGCTTTGGGATATTATTTTCCTTTAATGGTTGGGGAGTATGAGGATGTCTTTCTTGAGGATTTTTCGGGTTTAACTCCCCGCAAAGAGATACAATTATAAATCAACTTGCATCCTCAGATAGCACCAATATAAGTACTAGTATATTGGATGGATACCATAGAGCTTAAAAAGATGTTTAAATAGTTGGGAGACTTATAAGAGAAGGGCTTTGTGAGACCCATTTTTTCACTAGGTAGCCTCAGTATTGTTTTCTAGAAAGATGGATAGAAGATTGATGTTATTTGTGGATTACTGGTGCATGAATCAGGTGATAGTGAAGAATATATATCCAAAACTGAGGATCTGCAACCACTTTGATCAATTGAAAGGGGTGTGATGGTTATCAAAGATTGAAATCAGATTAGCCTATAACCATCTATGAGTACGTGATGAGGATAAAACAAATATGGCATTCTGATGTTGCTACAATCACTATGAGTACTTGATGAGGTTATTCTGCATGAAAAACACCCTAGTAGTGTTCTTGGGACTCGTGAACTAAATCCTTTAACCTTTCTTAGAAAATTTTTTGGTTGTATTAAATGATGAAATCCTAGTACATTCGGTGTCAAAGGAGGATCACCTGAGACACTTGAGGATGGTCCTGGACACACTCTGAGTGAACCTGAATTAAGGGAATATCTCAAAGTGTCATTTTTGGACTCTAGGGATCCAATTCCTATGAAACGTCATCTTAGAGGATGGATTAGTAGTGTATCTAGTTAAGGATGAGGCGCTTCTTTCTTGGGAGACACCCAAGACTATTAATATGGTGAATAGTTTCCTTGTTTTGGTAGGGTAACATCAGAGGCTTGTACCAAAATTCTCTATAGTTGATCCACCCATGAAAGATTTGACTCTAAATGTGTAGCATTGAATGTAGATAGAATGGTGATAGATGTAATTTTAGGTTCTTATAGAGAGTTTTATGAGTTCTCCCATTTTGATATTATTGTAGGAGGGTGTTGAGTACGTAGTGTTTTGAAATGCATCAAGGACCGGACATGGTTTTGTTATGATACAAAGGAAAGCGGTTATGGACTATGGTTTATTTTATTTGAGCCCAAATGAGAAGAACTATGTGACCCATGATCTCAAGTTATCATTGGTATTATTTGGATTGAAGATGTGGTGACACTACCAAATGGGTGATAATTTTATCATCTACTTTTTCCACAAGAGTCTCAAGTACATCTTCACATAAAAGGATATTAACATGAGATAGTGGAGATGGATAGAGTTACTTCAGAACTATGACTTAGATATTTTATATACTCTAAGGAAGGGAAATGTGGTGGTAGACGCTCGTAGTACGAGATCTTGTTCTTAATTTTTGGTTACGGATTTGGAGTAGTTAGCCTCATTGCAGTTGTCTTTCTTAGACATGGAGAGTTCTTTGTATCTTTATTTGATGGTTGTTAACCCAAATCCTTTACAGTGTATTAGGGATTCTCAACATATATATACCAAATGTGTGACCATACATACTCAGATATCCACTAGACATTCCCCTGATTGATATTCTCAATATGGTGAGCATGTAATCCTTTTTAAAGGACAGATGAAGGCACATTTGATGTTGCGGGAGGAGGTGTTGTGGGAATATCCTACATCCCTTTGGTGGTACATCGATGGATGTAAAATTTGTACCAGGACCTATGACGTTAGTTTTGGTGGACAATTATAAATAAGGGAGTTGTAGAGTTTGTCTCTAGATGACTCACTTGTCGGTAGGTGAATGCTCAACACCAGGTTCCGGTGGGATTAGCTCAAATATAAATGAGATGGAATTTCAATAGACTTTGTAATGATTTTATGATGTAAATATAGGGTTCATGACACCTTATGGGTGATCATGTTCTGACTCACCAGCTCAGTCCACTTCCAATCCATTCGAGAGTAGAGTTATGTAGAGAGATTAGGATGCCTCTACGAGTATGAGATAATCATACTCCATGAACATCCCTCGATGATAGTCTTTGAAAATGATGCTCAATTCACATCCTAGTTATGTAGAAGATTGCATACGGCGTTCAGGACTCAATTACACTTGATCACTTCATTTCACCCCCAAACTAATGGCCAGAGAGAGTGCACCATCTAGGTATTGGAGGACATGTTGTGAGTTTACATGTTGGTCTTTGTCCATAGTTGTGAGGATCACCTACTGTTAGTGAAGTTTTCATGCAACTACAGCTACCATTTTACCACTAGTTTGGAACAATTCAAGTATTTTTATAGGAGACCATGTAGGTCACAACTTTGTTGGACCAATCTAGTCTAGTCGGTACTCATGAGACCAAAGCTAGTGTGAGATACTATAAAGAAGATGTAGATCATTTAGGATCAGATGAGGACTGTAGAGAAAAATCATAAGTTTTATGTGGACAAACAATAGAGACCTATCTAGTTTGGTAAACGTGACAATATATTTCTAAGAGTATCACCTCAATGTGAATTGATGATATTTTTTTGTGGCACAAGTTACCTCTAAAATTCATTGGTCCCTTTCAGATACTATGTAGAGTTGGTGAGGTGGTGAAATACTTTGCTCTATCGCCACAGTTAGACCAGGTACGGGGTATCTTCCATGTGTCGTAGATGGGGAGATATATGAATGACACATCACATATTATCAACTAAGTTGAGCATGACAGCAAGGATGGATCAAACTTAAAAGAATACCTAGTAGCGATCTAGGGTCGAAAAGATAGTATCCTTCATGTGTGTTTGATCCCCTTTGTTCCTGTTCAGTGGACACATGAGAATATTTAGGAGACCACTAGGGAGAAGGAGTACAATATTTGAGCCCAATACCCTCATCTTTTTTAGTAGGTCTTTCTCTTTTCAAGACAAAAATATCTAATGTGGGGAGTATTTAATGTCTCTGGTTTTCCATATATAGTTTTTGGATATTATATGGATTATTTTCAAGACCATGTGTTCAGACGACCTGTGATTCAGAGTCTCGTTGTTACTGTAATAAATGTTTGACAGATATTTAATATGTTAATTAGAACATGTGGATACTTTTCCTAAAAAAAGTGTAATATATCCCCAATTGAAGGTTGGATCTAATTTCTGGGGGAGTTGTTGGGTTTAGATTATGGGTTTTACCCTAGGTACGACATAACCTTTGTCAACATGATCCATTTATGAAGAAATTATTGGGGGAGTAAATACATAAAATAAATTAAGTGATTAATTTATTTTGTTTTTTTATGTAGTGACTTCTTTATCTTTTACGTATATGGTTATATAAATTCTTTACAGTTTCCCACCTAAAACCGAGATATTTCAGTCAAACCGTTGGAGAGATTTTCTACGCG
Source organism: Viscum album (assembly GCA_963277665.1). Taxonomy (NCBI): domain Eukaryota; kingdom Viridiplantae; phylum Streptophyta; class Magnoliopsida; order Santalales; family Viscaceae; genus Viscum; species Viscum album. The sequence continues at coordinate 1,214,771,199 of OY728130.1, forward strand.
GACGACGATAGATCTGGATTGGATCATGGATCATCATTCTGACTGAGACAATAGACCTCATCAATGATGTAAAAACAAATATTCCTCAACAATGATCAATCCAAACCATGGTAGGGAATTTTTTTATTTGGATTTTAGCCCCGTTCTTGATTTCTAAAATGAACACAAATTAATCGACTAACGAATTCATTCTTAGAACTTGAATATTGCAGGATGGGTTTTATTAAAGGGATTTTTTCAGGAGAATTATTTGTGACTTTTGATTCATAAATATTCTTTATAGAGGTATTAATCTGAGATCAACATGAACATCGATCAAGGTTCATTCCTCTTGAACATTATGTTATTTTTTCCCCTATTTCTCCAATCATTGCAGGCATTCTTTGTTTGGACCACAGTTCTAAATCCACCGACGAAATCAACCATTGTACGCTACATTCCTGGAATAATGATTTGATATCACAAATCATGGATCAAAACCAAAAGATAGTGGTGAAATTACAGATATGGAAGCATATTAGATGACATAGATACCTGATTTTCATGTTTTATTGCGTGAAATGAAAAACAACATATAAATCTATTTTCTGTGTGTATTAAAGGACTAGATCCATTTATTCGGTGATGGAATGACTTGACAAGGCTCGATGTGTGATCTTTTTATGAAATAGTTTCTATATCATTGTATAGAATAAAAAATAGGGTGTGCATAATCAGATATCGATTTCATGAGAAATCTACATTATACGGCATGTATGTTGGATGTATAAACCATGTGGGCCCCACTGGTTGTAATGACAGGGTTTGGGCTTGAACTAAAAATCGCACGACATGTGGCCCCTATCACTTGGTGTGTGACCTCTTCTGTGTGACCCGACATGTACATAGAGGAGTATATGGGCATGGGAAAAAGTGTGTGTCCATATGGTATGTCGTCTAATTATTCACGGACATGGCTTTGCATACATGGGTCGATACATAGACATGACCACGGTACATGAACACATCCATGTGACACAGGTAGGTTTCCATGTTTCTCTACACACCATGTAATCCTTATACATAAAATTTATATGAAGGATTCATTCCATGTGAGGGTCCTTCATATGGGAAGGCATGGGGATAGTTTTACACATCGTGTACTCCCTGGTATATACTGGGTACACCCATCAAGATTGTTTGTGGCTCTTCGTTTTCTTAGTTTTGACCAGTATATGTTGAATGTGTTTTTCAGGGTCCTTTCCCTTGAAGATAATGTGTTCATGTAAATCCATGTTACAGGATTATGATCCCCTCTAGAAATCGAGTATTAGATAGAGTTTTGGTGTCTCTTCATGAGACTAGATTGAGATCATCGATCACCCTTTATTTCCTAGGTGGAGTTTGTGGAATCAGCATGACCACTCTAAGGAGGGAATTTATCCTCCATCTAGGAATCCATATTAGTAGATTATTTGTAATAATTGGCATACAATTCCCTACATTGCAGGTTAATCCAGATTGGGTTCTTGGTGTCCCGAAGTAGTTCAGGGTGTGACCCCCTATTTGTGTATCAGAGTCTTCTTATAACATTAAGTTTTAATTCGGTGGGTCCTAATGATCTATAACTATTTTCATGATTCTATGCTAATATAATGGATCATGCAGTGAATTTCCTCATAATGAGAGTTTCTTAGAGAAGACTCTTATGGTTGGTAGTCGATTCTGACCACCCGATTGTGTTGTGTTCTTATGGATTATATCTGGGTGTTTCTATTTTACATTTATTGTTTTTCTTCCACTGAGTTGAATATACTTGGTGGTTCATGTTGGGTGTTTTTAGGGTGTCCTTCTTAGTATTTTTATACTCACCCAACCATGGCCTTTGCCTGCATGGGTTGTGTCTTATGAAAATGACGGACTATTTGATGGCGTCTTGGGAGGACAGGGAGCAGGTGGATCATAGATGGATCTTTTTAAACCGAGGTGTTTTATCACGAGATTATATTTTACTTATTCCTCTCCCTTAAAGTAGGTTGTAAACTTTCTAGTTTTTGGTTGGGCTTGTATTTAGATCCTTTTTTTCTTTCAGTACTTTTACTATCATACACTATTTTTGGATCTTAGATGTATTAATGCATTGTTTATGTTGTTTCACATTTCAGCATTGTGTTCACTTACAAATTTGTGAGTGTTTACATGTACCTCAGTACAATGCCTCCCATTTATGGGATATGTCTACTTTGCACTGTTTTCTAGCACCTCGCTTATTAGAGTTATGCTTTGGATAGTCACAGGTCGGACCTTGGTAGGTTAGGTCCTGATAGTTGCTTTATTCTTTGGGGGTGTGAGATGACATTTTTTTGGTTAGGAACATTTAATTGATCTTTTATTTTGAATATCATGTTTTATAAATTGGATTTTATCCTCCTCATTAATCCTTATTTTATTTTCACCACTAAATCCCACCTACCATCAGTCCTAGAAACATTTTGAACCTAATTGAAAATCCCTCATGATTAATGATGATTTTTTATTTATATGGTGGATAAAATACACTCAATTCAATAATGTGGTTAAGATCATGTAATTGAGTCATGATCATAACTACAACTAAATTGTTTCCCTATGTGATGAGTGAAAAAATAAATTGTGAGATAAATCATTAATGGAATGGTTTTTTATGAAAGGTGTACAACTATACGTGAAAAGGGAAAAATTACTTGAATTATAATTTATAAATGAATCTCAATTTTAGGATTTTTCGTTGATTATGATAAAATATTATAGTGTGGGGTTATTTTATTACTCAGTTTTATTCTATATATTGATGGGATTTTATACGTGAATTCAATGAATGTTAATTGACTAATGTTCAGTTTAATGGAATATATTGATGTATTGTGTATTCTTATATATGGCTCAAATTTGATCAAATATGAAGGAAACCATGTAAATTTAATGAAAAAAGGATTGTCACATAGATCCCTGAAGTAGCATAGCACGACAATAGAAAATGACAAAGAAGTTGAGGATGATGATTGAATCTAATGATAATAAGAGAGGTTCTTGAGGAATAAAACTGAAGAAATGGAGGATATGGACCTAGAAGTTAAAGTTACACATCATTTACTTTATACTAAACATGTGAATGTATAAGTATTGAACCATTTATACCATGTTATGGAGGTTTAGAGGCCCAAATATTACACATCATGTATTCTTTATATGGCGTGCTAGCATCTAATGGAGTATAAAAATGCTGGAATTTGGCATATCTTTTATAGTATTTAATTTCTTCATGACTCGAATGGACATTAAAACATTCCATCGACACATGGAATCCCATTGATGACATCAGGTCTAATAAATACAGGTTACATCCAAGTGATTGTTCATTTTATTCTATGCGTGGAGAGGATTGACTATCAAGAGGTTGCCATAGGATTCTAACCAAGATCTCTTTTTATATATGTTTTCTTTATGCATTGTTGTTATTATTTTCTTTCATTTATTAAATTTTAAATGATTTGTTTATTAATTAAAACATATTCCTTTTCTTCATTCCCTTTTTTTATTAATTTTTCACTTACTGCATTCTTCATTATTTCATCATTCATATTATTTTTTAATTACTTTCATACAAGTTCGATGGTGGATTGATTTATTGTGAATTTTTTAATCATTGTGTTATTAATTCCATTCGTTTATCTTTCATTAATCAATTCCATCATGGGTGGATAATCTTCTTAGGGTTAGGGGTTGACAGTAAGAGAGTTTCTGACCCTAAATTAATCTATATATTGAAACTTGATAACCCTATGAATATTAATTAGGTTAATAATAATTGTTCATCACCTTATTTTGAACAACCTTGACAATGGGATGTAAAATTTAATAAACCAAGCCTAATTGTATTTCAGAAGGACTATGACCATTATCCTATGATGATTAATGTATATAATCCAATAATAATTCACATATGTTTTCAGTTATACCATGGTTGTTTGATAGTTGCAACATAGTTAGATCCAATTGGTCTGACCAAAACCAAATGGTGACTGTTGGACCACTTTGCATCTTATGTTGAAGGACTATACCTAGATAAATATTTGATTATCTTCTTTGGAGAGCACTGAAATTGTACCTAACCCCTTCTTGTCTTTCATCCTACATTAAATTATTTAATTTTTTTCTTATAATTAGTTTAATAAAATCTGCTGAAACTGGAGTGAATTGAACTTGGTTAATAATTTCCATCTTTATTCCATACTCTCGATGGGTTTGACCCCATACTTCCACTTTATACACCTTTTTAGTTAGTTTTGTCTAGGGTAATTTAAAATTATTTTCGATTAGACCCGAGGGAAAAAATGATTCCCTTTGGGTATGTCAATTTCCATGCATGATGAGTAGAATGGAAATACGAAGATATATTAGAAAACTCCATATAGGTAATTGGAAACACATTAAATATCCAAACCCCTTTTATTTACAAAAAAGAAACCCTTTCTACTTTAACTATGTATAATTCCACCAATAGACTATATAAGAATACACTATTCAGTCTATTGCTCATACTTAACAAAATAAACCCTTTTTCTATGTCATGATGAAAATATAAATCACAATCAAGAACATGAATTTAATGTGATCCCTACACAACTAAAATAATGTATTAAAATGAATTATTGTCTCCCATCGACAAGGGTCCAAATTAGTAATTAATAACATCAAATTCTAATATATTTGAACCAAATAACTCGCATTTAACAACTAAATTAAAAAAACATCCTAAATATAGGAAACATGGATGCTCTCTATACAGTTGTTATTTTTATATCTATATAGACCATCTTTAAGACACATACATCCTAGACACCCAACTACTATTTCCCAAATTTAAATAAACTCACTCAATATCATTTTATCTCAAACTTCACTCATACAACTTTATAACATATTATCCTAGATCGCTCTACAATAACTAATTAGAACTCCACTTAACCTTAGATGAACCTTTCCCGAACACTAAAGGTTTCTTATTCGTGGTGAAGTTATATAGCATGTTAATAGAGAGTATATACCCTATAGTCATAAATGAATATAACAACATGTAAACTATAAATATCAATAAAAACATAACAAAATTATATATCATAACACACTATATGATGCAATGGTTATTACAAGTTTAAATCAATATTACAAAAATAAACAGGATCACCTTCTAGTAATTCACATATATGCATGCCACGAACCACTATTCTGACATCATGTAACCACTTGGAAAATATTTAAAACCATAACATTCATTCCATTTTCAACCTGCACCACTATATATACTAGGATCAAAATATTGATCATTTACATATGCCTATATCAAGAACCATAATGTTTTCACACATCCTTGAGGGACCATGTACAGTGTGACTATAAACTCAGTATTACACCACTAATAGTGTCCCTATTTAATATTCGTACATATAATAGTAAATGAAAATATTATTAAAATACAACCAAATACACCAAAATAATTTTCAGTTCTTCTCAACTAGTTTTTAGTAAGCCTTTACTTACTTCATCCAACACCATAATAAAATGATAAACCCATAATTAATTATAATAAAATCTCCCCCATCCTTCTGACACATACTACAACACGGGGTCTATATAACATTAATAACCAATGTGATCATCATAGATCCATTATGATTCCCTATTGGTATTTCTATAAATCATTTACCAAGATTGTTTTAATATATATTCTGACATGGAAAGAAAAATTCCACTATTTGGTGGTATATATCACCAACAACCATAGCCTACTATGATTTACCAGTCTTTCAGAATTATGGTCCACCCCATCCCCTATTTTACACACAAACTACATAGGCTACCACCCACAAAAAATTGAAAAAACCACCTCGTGGTCCCCATTCTGCATGCACACGACCCCATTAACCTCAACCCCATGATGATCAGAAACCACAATATCATGTTTACACACCTCACTGAAACTTATTTACTACCTTTGATAATGTTAAACACCATCAAAATACACTAGTGAACCTTCATCACCATTCACAGTGATAATCATCACATACAATCATAGGGTTTGCACACATCATGCTTCCAAACAATCACATCAATTAACACATATCATGAAACACAAATTTTTGACATATAACATAATTTCCATCAAACATTAGAATTATACTAGAAAACCATACTAGTTCAACCACATAATTTCCCACATGTAACTACCCATAGGTATCTCTTACCAATAATGTAAACCAAAAGTGGTTCTATTCTTGGTAACCCACATTACCCTACCAACATGCATTTATTACATAGTGCATAAACACATTTATAACATAGAAAAAATATAAACACCACAAATATATATTTATCATGACACAACTTATAGAATAAATTTGGATGATCCAGTTCTAATGGATTAAATTTAATTATTTCATGAAAAAAACCAGATTAAGGGAACAATTGATAGAAAATAGATAAATTCTAAGAAAACACGACACTAAAATCATTACACACAACCACTCCCTATGATTAATAGAATAAAATATAACCAAAATTGGTGAAGAACCTTCAAATGAGATAAAGGAATGAGACAAAAGATAATCTGGGGAATGCCTAGAGTTCTTTCTAAAATGTCTTAATCCCATTTTTATTCTTAATTAAATTAATTAATTTGTTATAGTTTTATATTTAACCACGCAGGAATGGTCATTAAATGGAAATCCTAGATCCTGTTGTGATACCCCCAATTAGTTTTCCATCATATTGTGGTCCCTCTCAACATTGTGGGAAACGTATCCTTTCAAAGTCCCAAAAGAACCTTGACCACATAGCCTAGGGTTATGTCATAGAATAACCTTTCCCTTCATGGTGCAACACTCTCACCTAACCAAGCCTTTATGACATATCTCTTACCCATAACACCCTTATCATGGTTCACTCAGCCCTATCAGATAAAGACTCCTTTTCACCCAATTTTCACAAAATCAAAAACCTAATATTTAAATAAATCATTACATATTAAAAACAAACCTTCATATATCAAGGAATTGAAAATTCTATGACCATTCAAACCTTCACGTTGAGATTCCTCATGTGCATATTATGATCCCTGATCAAACTTAATTCAAAATTAAAATTATAGGCCTATATGTCATTTATCTGCCTTAACTGCTACATAGAAACCAACCCTTCATATCATGGTTCCCTTAGGACACACCCTGACCTTTATCCCACACTAAAACGAACGCTCTTCATTCAATGATCCATTTCTTTTATGGAGTGGAATTCACCATACTTCTAGATTCTAGCCCTGATTCCAAGAATACTCATGAGATTCCTTCCCCAACCTATACTGGAATCTATAACACCTAGACAGGTTCTAAATTTTCATATTCAATCCTAGATCTGACTTGAATTACCACTCTTGAAAACCCATTACATTACATAATGAATCTCATATATGTGTAATTATACCACTAGTGCTAGTATCCAATCCAAGTCCTATAAGAGGGGGAATTTAGGGGAAAACATTTCTTTATTATGAGAACATTTGGGTTACCTAATGTGGGAAGGATTTGGTAAATATATTGAATCTATTAATCGCTCTAGAATATTCAAAGTACCCATGAACATTGAATACAACTTACTCCTCTTACTAAATATCCACTTACTTTTGTGTGGGGATAGCAGAAATAATACAAGGTCTATAACCTAAAACATCATGGTCTTCCTATTTTGGTCTAAATATGGATTATATAATCTCTATATATCCCAAAACTTCTCTCAGATTATCTTAATAGACAAAATCTTACATCACACTAAATAAGGCCTAGATTAGCTCTATCTGTTATATTACTCAAGTACATGGGTGATCTATATGTTCTCCCCTATATGTCCTCAACTTTTGTAACATTTATGGTTGAGTGATAGTTATTTTTTTAATAAACTAAACCAGTATAAATCTCTATGATCAAGGACCTCTCAAAATAAATAAAATGGTTAAAAACATTTCCCCCTATTCCTAAATAGTCCTATCTATCTTAATGTTTTTCTGAAGATAGAATGTGGTTTTGAGACATTTGAGGGTACCAAAATATTTGTGGACTTCCAATTATAGTCTTGATGAAAAGTGTATACCACAATTAGAAACTATTCTCTAAGGTACTATATGATGATTCATTATCATTAAGACATACCTCTTGTTTATGAGATCCACTGAGGTTTACTCCCTAATGGTTAAGAGGTGATTAGAATATTTGATTATATCCAAAATAAACTATATATTTTATAAATATATGGGTGTTCATGGAAGAATAGTTATGATGTGTAAAAAAATTAATTCCACTTCCACTCCATTATGTTTAACAACTAAATGATATCATCTAGAACTTTGTGCTCTTCTTTCAGCCTCTGGTAAATGATCTAACACCCAGGTGCACCGATATATCACTACTAGGTGAATGGATAATTGATTGTAAATTTTATTATTTATTCCATTAAATAAACCTCTACACCCTGTGAATATTTTAACCCATTGATTACTTAATGTATCTCCCTTTAAAAGGTTCATTCCTCATGTAGGTACCTAATACTTACTTAGTTTGGTTCATTTTTAGATATAAATATCCATTATATAACATAATTTCTTATAATATATACTATATCATAAAAATACTAAAATTTAGTGAATTCATTTCATGTTATCTCTCAAAAATCCCTAACAGCCTCCCAATGGATACTTTATAATAGATATCATCAGTTTATAGTCTCCTTACATGTTATTTATACTATCTTATAATAGTTCTTCATAATATCCTTCCCAAAAATAAGTATTCAATAGCTTCAGTATTATAGTGTTGCATCACGTCATCCGTGTTCTTTAGAAAACCCACATGTCCATATCTTCAACCAAATTGGGATAATATGCCTTACTCCTGAAATCGTATTTCTTCTATAACTTATCAACACTTAGACCTTAATTATATATTAATATTTTAAGGTATGGTTTCACCTGCTTTTTCTTTTTCTTATTCCTCTTAATTGACATACCAGTTTCTTAATCAGGGATGCACTCAAATTCATTCTATGATTCAAAAACAATCAATAGTAGTAATATCAACTTATATTCTCTTCATTTCATCATCTTATTCTACATTTTGTTTTCAAAATTATATGACTAATTCATTCCATATATGAACTTTTTAACTCTTTAATTTTTTGAGAGATAGATCTTTTCATTTTTAACATGGTTAACAAAATCCTATATTTTTTAATTTTCATTAAAACTTGATCAAATTTCCAAGAAAACTAGGGATTTAATTCCTCATGTGATATTTAAAAATATCACAACTTTCCTCTATAAAATATACATATAATAAATTCTAATTATATATTTAATAATCTGGTGTTCTACTGTTTCATTTCTCCATATTGTGTGAATGGATCTCAAACTCTAGAAACAAATTTGGATAGTATTTATTTATTAAATAGCTCCATGACATGATCAACTCCTCTATAGTGTTTCCCAATATCATTTAAATCACGTAAATTGAATCACAATATTTATTTGAATAATATTGACGTTTAATACATTTAAATAATAGATTAGGAATCGTCTCTCTAATCTTATGAAACACACAGTAACATCCAAAATCTCATTCTCCTCAATTTTTTTAATGGATGAATCTAACATTTCATTAATTCTATATATTATTGAAAAAATTAAATAAATAATTGTGTGTACCATTACTATTAGTGTTTTTAGTCAAAAAATATCCTATGTGAGGGTAAATGATTCTTATATTCATCTATGGGTTAATTCATTTATTGTATTTTTAGTTCTCCTTACTTATGATAACCCTTATGTTTACTCTTTATTTCCCATAAGATTCCCATTGGGTCTCTTCCACTTGTCTTATTCCCATATATTTAGTAAAAAATTATCCTTAAGAATCTATAAAATGACTATTACCCTCTTCCAGATAACTCTTACATTCTTTAGTTGACTATGAAAAATTAACTTATATACATCTAGACTTTATAAAATTATATTGGAACTCATGATTTCCTTTAAAAATAGGTTGTAATGACCCATAAATTTTTAATAATTACTCTACTCATAGAATAATTAGCTAAATTTCCTTGATATTCTACATCATCCAAAACATAAATCTTGGTTACTCAAATAAACTTCAAAAAATCTCAAGGATTCTCCTACCAGTCCAAAACACCTTAAATCCACTATAGATAGTGATATTCATTTTCATTATCACTTTAATTAAATATGATGCTTAATTAGTCAATCATAAATTGTATATACTACTCTCCCTTTAATCTATCTATATTAGATCACTAATAACAAGTATATTTATCTCCTTACTCTTTTCCATTGAAAAATGCCATAAAGTAAAAAAGTTATTTTTCGATTCCTCCATCACTCACCAACATCATATATTTATTTTTTTACTCATATATATATATATATAATATAACCAATGTTTATCTTAATCATAGTCTAATTGGAATCTTAAATACATCCCTTTGGATATATTTCCAATACTCTATACAATTTAAAAGTCAATATTTTTCTATCCATTATTAACAATAAATAAAAAGGTGTATGTATAAGGTAATATCTCAGTCATCTCATCCTTATTATCTTTAGAAAAGAATAAAATCACATATAAATTAAAAATGAACCAAATTTACCATCTATAATCCTACATGAGTCATGCTTGGTATAGAAAACAAGACTGATTAGAATTGAATGAATTTTTGTCCATAAAAATTGTACAATATATCATACAGATTGAATTATATAATCATGGTATTTTAAAACATATTTTTCTAAAAACATTACCACAAGAAATAAACTCAAAAATAACATAAAAATAATACAATTGACAGAATATGTCTCCCCTTCAAGTTATCATTCATTTTAACCATCACCCCCTTTAAAAACCAGAACTCATATATAAAAACCTGCAGGTACTGAGCACTTAGTGGAAGCCGATGGGCTAGGGATTTTAAAAAAAATAATTATTTGGATGAAATGACTTGTCTTCTCCAATTATTTGATCCCCATTATAGTCTTAGGATCTCATGTAAATTAAATAGAGTAGTAAAATGTAAACTAAAAAATACATTTTTCTGATCTAATGATATAAATGAAATTTTCTTATCATCGGTGGTTGTTTCTAAAATCATAATAATTCATACACATCTAGATTTTCCACATGCACTTAAAAAATCTACAGGAACATCGATCTTTGAATTCTGAGTGCTAGTGTGGAAATCTAACGAATCGTTCGACGTAATGACGATCAACACAACAAGGTGAATTATTTGCATAAGGATAAAATTGGTCTAAACTATTGGATTGGTAGTCTCTCTCTCTAAAACTAAGGATGGGATAGAGAGGCTATGGAAATATTGTAGTGAACATTACATGGAGAGAGCTTTTATCCTATTATTTATAGTGGATGTTCAAAATACAATGAAGGGTTCCCCGACCCTAGATTATTAAAAATCCACTAAATAAATAATTATAATGAGCTAAACTACATCAATATTATTTATTTTTTCATCATATTCCTACAATATATATATATTTAATATATTAGATGGTAAAACTAAATCATTTAACATGGCATGTAATTCCCACTAAATATTAAACGAACCTGGAATAGGAAAATAATATTCATTTGATTAATATTATTCCTCATATTTATATGACATGTAAATACTTTTAATAAATAAATTAGAAATAATATTATTACTATAATAATAATAATAATAATTTATTTATTTATCATTGATTGATATATTGGAAAACAATTGGACCTCATGGTGGGTCCCACCATGTCTGCATATATATTCAACTAAATAGGGCGGATTCTTGATTACTCTATTTTGTGTGACCATCTAGTCCATTATCATGATAGAAGTGAATAAAATACATGAACTATGAGTAGAGTCTAGAAACTAATAAATGCCCCTAAAGAGATCAAGAATGTCATAGAAACGAAAACAAACCTACAAACGCACACTTTGTACTATAATCTCTTGGTCATCAAATATCTCATAGAGCAGGACATACACTTGTGTCATCGCCCTTTTCTTTTTTTATTATTTTTTGATCTAACCGGAGGGATTTACCTTTTGACTATATTGTACAAGGATTTATAAATGCACTACCATCCTGGTCAACAAGTCCTAAGATATGTAAATTCTTAATCCCATAAGTGATAAATCCTTTCTAGACCATTCAAATAATGTCATACCACCAATGATACACCCAACACAAGTTACCTCGTAATGATTTAAATATCATGGGTTTTTTATTTCATAAATGTACATGATCAAATGGAACACATTGATAAAGATGTCAAGTCACGATACCAATACACATGTATATTGATAGGAACAACAAATGAAACCTTAAAATGTGGTGTTTCAATTGGAGGGTATATCCTCATGATCTCACTGTTAGAGATCACCCGGTGTGAACTTCATGAGAAATATTCTCAATGATTTTGATCCACCAACCCCTAATAGTCAACCATCTACTATATCTAGTCAGAAATATGTTTCTAGACCATTGGAACATTTTTTAAGATTAATTTCATAATATCTCAAGGTTATTATTACAGTCTGGGATTTTCTAAAACCATTTGATATAATAATTAAACTATGGTAATTACCATTAAATAGTGGATGAAAAAATTTCAACTCTATAATGGTAAGTAAAAATCATGTATCACTCACATAATACATGATATGGTAATCAAAAGTATTGTTCAATTTGGTTATAGGGAACCCACTATTAGATAACTCCAACATGCATGAGAGCCAACATGATAACCTACCTTGTTGGCTCCCACATTATAAAGATCATGTTTCCAATGAGTCATGACTTTATTTGATGGTTCTTCCATGTTTTCACCACATTAATCTTCATCTATTTTCAACCTCACCTCATTGAGTAAAACTTTTCAAGAGATCGAAACCCCAAGTATATCCATTTTTTCCAATGTCATAACATTACATATTGGCCAATAAGAATATCATAACTTATATTATGATAATACTTTACTAAATAGGTGTGATTCCAAGAACTGGAACAAATAATCACATTTAACTACTTCTTAGATAACTTAGAAGCTGCAGAATACTCAATATTTATAGGTATGGATTCCACTAGCTTTTATGAGCTTTTATTTCTCATTTCCTTAGTCTAACTATGATACTAGACCACATTGATCAAAGGATTACTAGTTTCTGTCCCATAAAAAACTAGTATCTTTTCCTCTCTACATACCAAGTACAAGTCTTTTTCACTTTCCAAAGTACAAATAGATAGTACTGACTTCATTACTTTCAAAAATACTATATATAACTGATATATCCCTACTATTAATTATATGATAGGAATATCATTTTTTGTACATAAAATGTCATGAGCGATTGATTCACCACTGAAGCGTATAGAACTCATATTACCACTTAATATCCTCATATTCCATTGCATTTATACATTATTGGATTTATTCCATGTGACAATAGAAACCATTCTTCTCTTGATTTGTTCCATTTCCTATTTTTAAATATTGTGTCACAATATGTATGATTTAATAGGTCCAAGAAATCATTAGATCTATCTCAATAGATCATTTTCCCTAGAACATATGTTTCTAAATTAAGTCAATCTCGATATAATTTCTTTTATTCTAGTCTTACATAACTATAATACAAATAATTGTTTTCCATATATTATCGAATATATTTCTATTGGAAAAAAATAGTGCTTCAACTAACCACTGGTAGACACATGGAAATGATACATTCCAAAGGAAAATTTTATGATCATGATGCTTGCATCAGTCCTAAATTTTATTTAAGTAACTTGTACCTTTATTGCTATTTTTTGATGTCATTATCCCTTTATTGTTGCATAATATAGACACCTTCCACAATTGGGGTCATTACATCTAATTCTATTTTATTGATCATATAGATTAGCTATGACAAGTAAATTATAATGGATTTAGTCATAATTACTTTGTATAACCAATAGAGCCTTATTGGTACGGCACTTGTACAACTCATGTATCATATCACTTGAATACCCACTAGAGTATTCAATTTACAGGCCACTTTTCACTTTGATAAATGTAATCCATTGCTGAATTTTAATTGAACTTGTCAATTTTATCGAGTTACCATATACTACCTAGTTTTAGAAAATATTAACCTCACTAAATAATGTATCACCACCCATGATGCATACAAACCCATTAAATTGGTTTTAACCTTCCTATGCAATATGTGTCTCTAAAACAATCATGTTCCAGATAAACTTGTGGAACATTTTTGTATGACAACAATTTATATATATATTTCATGGACTAATCCCAAGTCAATCTGGCTCCCACTATCTCTAATGGAGATGTGAACCCTTATATTAAAATTTTGTCCATTACTTGACTAAAAAGTTTCTATCATAAGGATTCATGTCATATCCTAAACAACCATTATGATAATTACTTATATGCATAATTTGTTTATCTTGATGCATGTTTGTTTATATCATAACAAACACTTTGTATATAAACACATTTTTTATAAAATAATGGATTTCAATCATAATGTAGTTGTTATGATATCCATTAGTCATTATATTATGCATTTGGTTATGGGATATTGTCATTATTTCCAAAGAACGTCTTGAAATAAAATGAAAGTTTCAATTAGTGTCAACATTGATTCTACTTACATCATTACTATGATGTATAAAATATGTGTTTAGGATGTACTCCATGATTCATTTGGTTGATCAATGTTAACATGTAAGACTTATCATCAACCCTCCCTAATAAAAACAATGACGTGATGTATATAAGGTAATGTTTATTTAAAAATTAATTCATGATACATTTTTTTATCAATTTTAACATGTGATAATTATCATCAATCCTTCTTAATAACATCAATTTTTTATGAAAATAACGTATTGTGAATTTAGGAATTATTTCACGCTATATTATACTAATCGATTAATGCTTGGTGAAGATATTCTTCAGCATGTCAGAACGAAGAAACTCATATATTATCACCATGAAAATACTTTACTTTACCATTACATACTTAGTTAAAGGAATCTTATTTATTATATATACCTCTACCTTACCTATAGAATAGTTCATACTATCTAGTTGAACTAATTCTAAAATCCTTGTGGAATACCTTTATTTATAAAGGTTTCCTTGTCCAATCTAAATATGTATATAATACCAAAAGCAATTATATTTACTGAGATTATATACCAAACTGATTATATAATTGATTCCACTTTATGTTTTACATTACAAAGTATTATATTTCCACAATGGGGTAATGGTCTTATATTTTTATATTCAACAAATATTACCTTTGATTCCAGTATCATTGAACTAATTATTGAGAATGAAACACCAGGAAAAAACATTCATTTCCAAACCTAGAATAATGTCTCCTTGTGTAAAAAGGAAACATGAGATAAATATTTTTGTTATACATAATAATTGTTCGACTTAATTCATAAAATTGATAACTAGAAGGTATGTTTTCCCATCACTAAATTATGATTCACCCTTTCTCAACCACATTGAGAATGTATATTACTTATTATAATGTTTCTATAATTATTTTTTTATTGTATACACATATGTGAATGATATATTATAATTTATACCCAAGAATATTATTTGAAAATTTTATTTATAAATATACACTAAAGAAGAAGTGGTTACTTATATGTTTAATTTATTTCACTATATTTAAACTTAAAAAAATTAATTTCATATTCTGTGAATAAAATAACCTCTTGTTTAACAAAAAAACCACTTTTCATTGAAATACATCACAAATGTGTCATTAGGATTACACTTTGTATCCTTGAACAAAACTAAAGTATTTGGGTATAAGAGTGGGGTGCCTTGAAATATCTTGATCCATATTTTATATTTACACAAAGTAAGTGTAATTATCACCTATTCACATTCATCTTCATTTTCACCTCATAATCTTCTTAGAGATGAGACTACATGTTATATAATATATGTATTGATGTTTTTATAAAAACTAGCATTATAAGATGGTGGTCTCATTATAAAAAAACCATCATATGCTTCATACATGTGTCTCTTGTACGAAATTTTACACCCTCACTTCTTGACGTGACTTAACAGGTAGGGACATCATCACCTTGAATTTATAATATGATAGTATTCTATGAAATTGGTTATACTACACATGGAAATTCATTCTGGTTTGGAAATTGACATTGTAAAATTAATGTCATAGTTTTTCTTGTGTTCTTAATTTCTATTTTCTATAGAAATAAAAACTAGTAGATTAGTTCTATTATCTTGATTAACGATTTAAACATTATTGATTAATTATTAAATCGTTAAATTTATCCCACTATTTTATCAAATTATAATAACCCTATGTACTATATTAATAATACTCTATCTCTTGATTATTCTAATGGAAATTATCCTTGAACCCCTCCTCATATTATACAAGGTTTGGTTGTGCCACTACTTGGAGGGTTTACGGTATGAATTTGACTAGCCAACCGCATTAACTTGTGTTTCCTTGATCCATTGAGTGAAGTCCTAACATCTAAAATAATAACATGATTTGTGTATATCTTGAATATAAATTGATAAAAAGCTTGATATGTAAAATATTTACTACAACATTATTTAAATAAACCCACCACTCTCATAAAAAACTCCCCATTCGTAAGAGGCACCCTTAGCTATGGAATGATGAGCACCCCAAACACCTAGTTTTTTCAATGTTGAATGATGTAGGGAAGTTATGACTAAAAATTTATTTGAGGTTATTTTGTGTTTTTATATCTACGAATGGAATAAATTTATATTAACCATGTTCATATATGTTGTTGTGCTCATAATAAAATGACAATAGAAAAACATTCATCTCTTCTTTATGAAGTTTATTATTTTTTATTTTATATAGTATCCCGCTGTCATAAAATGAATAAAATTATGAATAAATGAATAAAGAAAATTAACTACCAAATTGGTCTTGAGAATACAAAAATACCTAGGTGAATCATACCAGAGTTGTTGCTTGACTCTTATTGCAACTCACCCTTGTACAGTATTTCTGTTTCTTATCTAGAGTAACGCCTAGACATGGTGTTGTATTTGACTTACACCATCATCATCTTGAAAGGGTCTATGTCACATCTGGTGTATTGCCTTATCATGGTGGGGTTTGTGTCACATATTACAGCAACGTGGTAAATTTACAATAACACTCACTTGTAGGTGAGGGAACTAGGTTTGAAATGTGAATTTGATAAAATGGGCACGAAAAACCTTATACATATTCATCTAAAATAAAAAACGATGTGTAGACCATATTAATTAATTATAAATATCGCAAGTAGCTAAATAATTAATTAAAAAATAAATAAATGTAGACATACTAGGTCGGTGGTCAAGACCAGTAGTTGGGTAAAATTAAATTCATGATAAAAATAAATTTTATTAAATTAAAGTATGAAGTATTATTTATTAAATTAAATGAATTAAGTAATTCCTCCGCCCAGGAAGCCAAAAGTAGGTGCATTGTTTTATTACATTGGTTCGATTACAAGTAATAAAATCCCAAAGGGATAATCAATTTAGTAGTCTTGGAAATACAAATTAAATACATGATACCCATAATATATTAGGAAATAGAAAATAAAAACATGATACAAAATAAAATAAAATTAACTCGATTCTTGAAATCTTATTCAATGATTTCTTCGTCATAACCTGGGGAAATGAAACATAGTAAGGGTGAGATAAATTATTAATGAGGGTAAGTAAAGCTGAATAAATAATGAATTAATAGAAATTAATTAACATGGAAAGTAAAACAACTAATATCACATTCCATTCAAAAAACTGTATTATGAAAATTCAATATGGAAAGGTAAGAAACTACTATACGTTATATTTAATCAATTAACATAAATGAAATGTATTCATAGATATGTCGACCAAAAATATCATGGATGAATAATAACTGAAATTTTTATAAATGAAATGTTTAATTATTGGGAATCTTGTTTTAGTAACATGAGGACCTATACTATCAAGATCCATCCTCTGGACAATTTAAAACTGCTGGTAGAAACCTATTTATTTTGGACAACTTAAATGTCTCATGAGAACCTATCGATGCATTGAGGAGATACATAATGTCTATGAACCACCCAAAATTTCATGTCCAAATCATTCCTCATATAGAATAATAAATTTTATCAACATAAAATATGCCTTATCAAATATCCTTATTGAATAATAGATGTGGATTTATCAATAATTCCCCAGTTAATAAAATAACTATCAATTTAAACATCACATGTGAAATGATATAAGGTTTAGGAAATAACAATATCCACAATATAAAAATATATATATTCATGGAAATCTATAAAGAAAAATGATAAAAGAAAATAGAATTTTTATTTCAATGTTTATCTTTAATAACATTCTTCAAGATAATAATCTTTAAACATTCTTAAGTGTCAAATACCACCTTATAACATTTAAAATCATGATATCCCAAATGTATGACATTAAATGAAACTTATAATATCAGGATAATAAAGTTATTCATGATATAACATTACAAAGGAAGTATATACACAAAATTAATTTCAATTGGCACATAATAAGAAATAAGTCTCAATGGAATGTAATTTGAGAAAAAATTATCTTACCTTAATATTCCTTTTCTTGTATGGTCCTTATCCTCCTGTATTGTGGTTAAAAATATGTTGATAAATTATACCTATGACAACCCTTCTTTTTATTACAACTTAAACATTATTTATTACATAAAACTTCACTTGATACAACAAAGAAGATCGAGAGGTTTAGTGTATTTGGGGCTTAGGATCATCACATAAAAACTTAAACTTGAAATACAACATCTTTATTGAAAATGTCCTTTACATGACCACTACATTCCTTCATACTTGGCATTGCATGGGATAACCTGAGGACATGCATAAGAAAAGGGTGATCTTTAAAGCCCAGTAAGGGAGTACACAATGAATAACATGAGGAGTACAATACATGTTAGGCAATAGGAACATCAATAGAGCATAAGAGTAACATGAGCATAAAGTCATAATAAATGATGATAATCATAACATGGAAATGTGGCAACAACACTTAACATTGAATTAGCATGAGCCAAGGCTCATTGCACATGGAGCATGAGTAAACCCTCATTTCACTTGAAGCACGAGTAAACCCTCGTTGCACTTGAATTAGCATGATTCAACACTCATTGCACATGACGTATCATGATACTATACTCTACCCAATGCATTGAAGCGCTATAAGGGTGCACCCTTCTTAAACATTTCATTTCATGCATAAGTGTGCCACATGGATCATGAAACATGGATTCATAAAACATAATCATTTATTCCACGATAAAGGAATGTGGAATTCATACATGAAACATTATAATCAATAAGTAAATGTGAATAAAGGTGAATACCCTTGATGGAGAAATGGTCATGGTATTCACTACACAATGATATTGGCTTAGAAAATCGGTATGATTTCGGCGGCGTAACGGCATGACATAAGAATTCATAAAAATGGTTGATGAGAGAGAAAGGGGTTCCTCGTCATATTTACATGTAATGTACAGTAATGAGGTCATATAGATACATGTCCCAACAATTGAAAAGGAATTTAGATTCATGATACAAAGGTATTGCTTGAATATAAAAGAGGAGAAAAAAGTTCCTTTCGGAATTTCAGCATAGTAACAGGTGTACATGGGAGGCATTTAATTAGAGAGAAAGGGGTCTCCCATCATTAAAAAAATAAGAGGGCAGTATGGGGGAGGTGTGAAACCATACCCCAACATTCATAATTGAAATTAAAAAGGCAATACAACCAAAAGAAAATTGACAAAAATGAGAAAGGAAGAAAAAAACCCTTACTTGGAAGTATGCTTCCAAAGGCTAGAGAGAGGCTTGTGAGAGGATTCTTGTGAGCTTGGGGCACCTTGAGAGGATTATAGAGAGAGTAGGGTAGGGGTTGGACGAACTCCAAGGGGTTTGAGTGTGGAGGAAGTGGGAGCTTGGGTGTGTTTATATAGGAAAGGTGAGGGAATTCTTTATTATTTAGGTTTGGGACACCTTATATTAAAATAATCCAAACCACAAACCATCCCATGGTATTTTCCCATGGTTTCTGGAAAAGGAAAGAGGAAAACAATATTTTACAAGGCCAAGGTCCGAACTTCTTAAAAAATTAGGGTTGCTTATGTGGAGGTGAGTCACACTCCCATGGAAGTTAATTTAAAAAGGCAAAGTGTTGAATAAGTCTTGAGGGATCCATTAATGCTTTGAAAAGTAATTCAAAAAAACCGAAAACCACATTATTTTAATGATAAAACACATATTGGCCGAACATAAGGATTATGGTATTTTATTAAATCACCATTGGGTCATTATGATGTCATAAAAGACATTATATATTTAAATGGTATTTAATTTTTACCCAAATATTTGACTATCTCAGAAAATTATGAAAAATTATCCATTGGATAATTTCGACGTCTTGATTCCAAAAATAATATTTATTTTACCTAAATAATTTTCTAAATATGTAAATTTTCAATTTTAAAATAAAAACCGACATTTATAAAAAATTCACGGGTTTTGACAGAAATGGCTTTCAAACCTTAATAAAAATTTAAATTGCATTCATAAAGTTATAAGATCATTTATATTTAATAAATATGAATTTAATGATTATAATAATATTTTATTAAAATATTATTTAATTCAAAAATCCTTTAATTTAATAAATATAATTCTTAATTAAATAATAACTAGAAACACCATTTGTACTTTAAAAACTAATTACAATGTATCAAAAATGACTAGAAATTATATTCATTATTATATACAAAAATAATGTACATGAACATGGTGCTACTTATTTGATACATAACCCCTTAAAATAGCCGCATAAGACCTAAGGGTAAGGTGTGAGATGGTGACAGACTCTTGGGGCGGCTCGGATAACATCGCTCGAGTGGTAATCTCTATCAACTTCCACTTTTCCCGTAGACGGTCTCGTTCGAGCTTGACATAATGAAGCTCAGCTTGGGATTGGTCAAGGGAGAAGTCCAAAGACTCCACCTCTATTCCGAGCTCCGACAAATGGGCTTCGTAAGGGGGAATTCTACTGGATGAGGCCATCGCTTCCTTTGTCTGAGTAGAAATGGGTTCGTTAAAGCCTTATATTTATACTACGCATATGATCACTGTTCAACGGCTATAAAAGTAACGGTCACAAATCTTAACGTAATACTAAAGAATTTGACATCTTATAAAATCATTTTTCATAAAGAAACATTTAACTGGATCAAGAGGGATTTTCCATTAATGAAACTTTGGGTCGTTACAATATTCCCCCCTTAAAAAATTTCTCCCTCAAAATTTTCCTTTTCCCACAATAAAACAAATGTGGGTAACTCAGCTTCATCATATCCTCTGACTCCCAAGTTTCTTCTTCAAACTTGTGGTTTCTCCACAACACCTTGACGAGGGGAATTGTCTTATTTTGTAGAACTTTTTCTCTACGATCTAAGATCTTCACTGGTTGCTCCTCATAATAAAGATCATCTTCCAATTGTACCACCTCGGAAGAGAGTACATGTGAAGGGTCCAGTATGTACTTCCTTAAGAGGGATACATGAAAGACATCATGCACCTTGGCCATAGTAGGTGGAAGTGCTAGTTGATAGGCCACATCCCCAACACGATCAAGAATCTCGAAGGGGCTGATGTACCTTGGACTTAACTTCCCTTTATTTCCAATCGTCATGACCTTCTTCCATGGAGATATTCGTAAAAACACCATGTCTCCGACTTTAAACTCAAGGTCTCGTCGACGATTATCTGCATAACTCTTTTGTCAACTTTGGGCTGCCTTGATATGCTGCTGAATGGTTTTCACCTTCTCCACCATTTCTTCGACCATTTCTGGTCCAAGCAGCTTACGTTCACCGACCTCATCCCAACATGCCGGTATTCTACACCTTTTCCCATACAGGGATTCATATGGTTCCATTTGTATGCTCGAGTGGAAACTATTATTATAAGAGAACTCAACCAGAGGAAGATATTGATCCCATCGTCCTTTAAAGTCCATTGAGAATGCTCTCAACATATCCTCAAGTGTTTGGATAGTCCGCTCGAATTGGCCATCAGTTTGAGGATGATAGGTCGTACTGAAGTTCAGTTCAGTATTCAGAGCTTGTTGAAGACTCTTCCAAAACTTAGAGGTGAATCTTGGATCACGGTCAGAAACAATAGATAGTGGTACTCCATGCAACCGTACTACATCCCTGATATATATCTGTGCCAGTTGATCCAAAGAGAAATCCTCTCGAATAGAAATGAAGTGTGCAGTCTTTGTAAGACGATCCACAACAACTCATATTGCATTGTTGCCTTTGGATGTCCTTGGAAGTCCAGTGACAAAGTCCATGGTGATGTTCTCCCATTTCCATTCTGGTATGGGCAATGGTTGCATCATCCCCTTAGACTTCTTCCTCTCTGCCTTCACTTACTGACACACCAGGCACTTTGATGTATATTCAGCGATCTCCTTCTTCATATTATCCCACCAAAAGTTTTCTTGGAAATCTCGATACATCTTTGTGCTCCCTGGGTGAATAGAGAAATTTGAACTATGTGCATCATTCAAAAGTTCCTTCTTCAGCTCCGAACTTGATGAAACACATAGTCTTTTCCCAAACCGCACAATTCCTTCTTCATTAACATTAAACTCTGAGGATTTTCCCTTTTTTATAGCTTCCACTTTTTCTTGGATTCCCGCATCATCCTTTTGAGCATCCTTTAACCTTTCCAAAAGAGATGGTTGAGCAATCATTTGTGAAAGGATTGATGATGTTCCTTCTTTATGATTCCCACATCCATCTTTATTAAGTCTAAGAAGATTGGATCCTTCTCAATTCTCATCATTGATAGAATCGCTGGATCCTTTCTACTTAGGGAATCTGCCACCTTGTTCGCTTTCCCAGGGTGGTAATGTATTGAATAGTCATAATCCTTAATGAGCTCTATCCATCTTCTCTGGTGCATATTAATCTCTTTCTGTGTGAATATATATTTAAGACTCTTGTGGTCAGTATATATCTCACATTTCTCTCCATATAGATAATGCCGCCAGATTTTCAAGGCAAAGATCACAGCCGCCAACTCTAGATCATGCATTGGATAGTTTCGCTCATGGATTTTCAACTGCCTTGAGGCATAGGATATCACTTTATCATTCTGTATCAGCACACATCCTAAGCCCTTTTTTGAAGAATCACTTAATACCACAAAAATCTCCCCACTTGTGGGTAAAGTGAGTGCGGGTGCACTGATAAGCCTCCTTTTCAACTCCTTGAAGCTTTCTTCGCATTCATCACTCCAAGAAAACTTTACTCCCTTTCGAGTTAGCTTGGTAAGAGGGTTGGACAATCGTGAGAAATTTCTCACAAATCGTCGATAATATCCAGCTAATCCCAAGAAGCTACGGATATCAGTTACCGATGTTGGCCTCGATCATCCCTCAATTGCATCTGTTTTGGAGGAGTCCACAGATATCCCATTGCTTGTGATGATATGGCCCAAGAATGAGTCTTCCTTCAACCAAAAATCACACTTTCTGTACTTTGCATAGAGATTCTCCTTGCGCAAAGTCTCTAGTATAGTTTTTAAATGATCCTCATGGTCCTCCTTGGTTTTGGAATATATTAGAATATCATCTATAAAGACTACCACAAATTTTTCAAGGTAATCTCTAAAGACTCTATTCATCAAGTCCATGAATATTTCTGGAGCATTGGTGAGTCCGAAAGGCATTAATATGAATTCATAGTGCCCGTACCTTGTACGAAAAGTAGTCTTGGGGATATCTTCCTTCTTCACCCTTACTCGATAATATCCCGACCACAAGTCCACCTTGGAGAAGTATTGTTCTCCACGTAGCTGATAAAAAAAGTCATCGATTCTTGGGAGAGGATACTTGTTCTTTATCATGATTTTGTTAAGTTCACGATAATCGATGCAAAGCCGCATTGACCCATACTTCTTCTTGATGAAGAGGACTGGTGCAACCCATGGTGATGCACTTGGGCGTATAAACCCTTTATCCAGGTTCTCCTGTAGTTGTTTCTTCAGATCTTCAAGCTCAACAACAGCCATTCTATATGGAGTCTTGGATATTGGTAGTGCCCCGGGTATAAGTTCAATTGAGAACTTAACATCTTTTCTTGGAGGAATACCAGGAATTTCCTCAGGAAACACTTCAGCAAATTCCCTCACAATAGGAATTTCTTCAAGGGTGGTTTCTTCCTTGGACTCAATCATCTGAGCCAGATATGCATGCTCATAAGGTAGTAATATCCATGATTGAGATGATAGAGATAAAGGAGATTTATCTTCCTCCTGACATTTGTAAATAATCGGGGGTCGATTCTCCAAATGGAGTGTGATTTCCCTCTCCCGACAATTTATGTTGGCTCTATATAAGGAAAGTCAATCCATGCCAAGAATTGCATCAAATTCCACCAAAGGGAGTATTATGAGGTTCTCCGGGAAATTCAATCCACAGATTATAACAGGGGAGGACTCATACTCATGGGATGCAATGATTTCTCCATTTTCCATACTCACCGACATCTTTACTTCCATGATTTTTGGTGGTGCAGGGATTGTTCTACTAAACTTTTGAGATATAAAAGAATGCGTAGAACCTGAATCAAAAAGTATGTTCTCTATTCTTGAATGAATAACTAGCGTACCTATCACCACTTCGTTGTCGGGGTTCACTTCGGCAGAAGTGATGGCAATAGTTCTTCCTTGCTGTCTTGGAGGTTGTTGGTTGCCTCCGATAACCCTTGGATTAGGGCAATGATTTGCAAAATGACCCGGTTCCTTGCATTTATAGCATTGAACAACGTGTTGACATTCGAACGGAGCATTCCTCTCCTCTGTCACAGCCGTGGTTCCTTCTTGCTGACAGTTAACAGCTAGGTTCCCTTCTCTTCCACACCTGAAGCATTTTCTTGTCCCCCTAAGGAAATTTCCAGGGCGCTTCTTTCCGCATTTTTGGCAAGTGGGGTGCTGGAACTTCTTAGCGCCGTTGGATTTATCCATCGGACCACCAGCATTGAAGTCCACCTTACGCTTCTTCTCCCCATGATACTCCTGTGATTCTCCGATATCCATTTCAACCTTGAGGGCACATCGGACAATTTCCTCATAGCTGTCGAAGTCACGGATCGCTAATGCTTTCCGCAAGCTAGGCTTCAGCCCACCAAAGAAGCGGTCAACCTTGCATTCGGGGGTAACGAAAAAGCCGGAAGCGTATCGTGCAAGCCTTGTGAAGTTTGCCTCGTACGCTCCCACAGTTTCTTAATCTTTCTGCTTGAGGGAAAGGAAGTCCCTTTCCATCTTAAGACGGAGGGTGCGTGGAAAATATTTATCGAAAAACATCTTCCGGAATTCCTTCCATTCCAAAGCCTCGATCTCCTCCTCAGGCTTCGTATTTTTGATCAACATCCACCATTGATCAGCTTCACCCTCCTTACAATAAGCCTCCAGGAGAACCTTCTGTTGTTCAGCACATTGAAGGATAGAGAAGATCTTTTCAATGGAGTTAATCCATTGCTCAGCGATCGTGGGATCAGATGATCCAATAAAAGTAGGAGGACTTTATCTCATGAAGCTCTCGATAGCGACATATTCTTTCTTAGGGGGGTTGAACGTTCCTCTTGACCCGTGTTTCTATTCAAAACTTGAGTTAGCTGAGAGAAAAGTGTGACAAAGTTCGCGATACCCGCTCCCATTGGATTGGGCATCTCATTAGTACAATCATCACACTGATCTTCACAACGGTTGTTAGCCCGAGTTCTCCTATTACCGGCCATTGGCTTGAATAAAAGGGAAGTTAGGGGAAACACATAAAGGGTAATCCGAAGACAAAAGTTGATGACTTATAAATAAACTTTAATATCTTTAACTCATGTGTCTATAGGATTCAATACAGGCTTTTCATGATCTTCCTTCTAACATATATTCTTAGGGGCATTTTTACCTTAATAAGGGTTCATACTAAGATTGTGAATTTATCAAAAAATATCCCCTGGGAGTGTCGTAACCAAGAGTGCAGTAAGACTCGTTGTCGTGCACCAGTTCCCGTTTGAGTCTAGCTCAAAGCGGTGTTTTCGGGTTTTACCCCTAGGATACATTTGTGCCAGAGCCGCCTCTACCTGCTCGTATCCAGACAGGGATGTATTTGTTTGATAAACCACTTACTTAGTATTTACCAAAACATGGGGATGTTTTTATTATACTTAGTCTTGTATCAAAGGCTTTACTAGGGTTTCCTAATCCCAAAAATAACTAAACCTCCCTCTGATACCAACTATGACAACCCTGCTTTTTATTACAACTTAAACATGCTTTATTACATAAAACTTCACTGGATACATCAAAGAAGATCGAGAGGTTTAGTGTCTTTGGGTCTTAGGATCATTACATAAAAACGTAAACTTGAAATACAACATCTTTATTGAAAACTTCCTTTACATGACCACGACATTCCTTCGTACTTAGTATTGCATGGTATAACCTGAGGACATGCATAAGAAAAGGGTGAGCTATAAAGCCCAGTAAGGGAGTACACAATGAATAAAATGAGGAGTACAATACATGTTAGGAAATAGGAACATCAATTGAGCATAAGAGTAACATGAGCATAAAGGCATGATAAAGCATGATAATCATAACATGGAAATGTGGAAACAACACTTAACATTGAATTAGCATGAGCCAAGGCTCATTGCACATGGATCATGAGTAAACCCTCATTGCACTTGAAGCACGAGTAAACCCTCGTTGCACTTGAATTAGAATTATTCAACACTCATTGCACATGACGTATCATGATACTATACTTTACCCAATGCATTGGAGCGCTATAAGGGTGCACCCTTCTTAAACATTTCATTTCATGCATAAGTGTGCCACATGGATCATAAAACATGGATTCATAAAACATAATCATTTATTCCACGATAAAGGAATGTGGAATTCATACATGAAACTTTATAATCAATAAGTAAATGTGCATAAAGGTGAATACCCTAGATGGAGAAATGTGTATGGCATTCACTACACAATCATTTTGGCTTAGAAAATCGGTGTGATTTCAGCAGCGTAACGGCGTGACATAAGAATTCATAAAAATGGTTTATGAGAGAGAAATGGGTTCCTCATCATATTTACATGTAATGGAAAGTAAGGAGGTCATATAGATACATGTCCCAAAAATTGAAAAGGAATTTAGATTCATGATATAAAACTATTTTTTGAATATAAAAGAGGGGAAAACAGTTCCTTTCGGAATTTCGGCATAGTAACGGGTGTACATGGGAGGCATTTAATGAGAGAGAAAGGGGTCTCCCATCATTCAAAGAAATAATAGGGAAGTATGGGGGAGGTGAAAAACCATAACCCAACATTAATAATTGAAATTAAAAAGGCAATACAACTTAAATAAAATTGACAAAATGAGAAAGGAAGAAAAAAACGCTTACTTGGAAGTGTGCTTCCAAAGGCTAGAGAGAGGCTTGTGAGAGGCTTCTTGGGATCTTGGAGCACCTTGAGAGGATTCTAGAGAGAGTAGGGCAGCGGTTGGACGAAATCCAAGGGCTTTGAGTGAAGAGGAAGTGGGAGATTGGGTGGGTTTATATAGGAAAGGTGAGGGAATTCTTTATTATTTAGGTTTGGGACCCCTTATATTAAAATAATCCAAACCACAAACCATCCCATGGTATTTGCCCATGGTTTCTGGAAAAGGAAAGATTTAAACAATATTTTACAAGGCCAAGGTCAGAACTTATTAAAAAATTAGGGTTGCTTATATAGAGGTGAGTCACACTCCCATGGAAATTAATTTAAAAAGGCAAAGTGTTGAATAAGTCTTGAGGGCTCCATTAATGCTTTGAAAATTAAGTCAAAAAAACCCAAAACCTCATTATTTTAATGATAAAACACATATTTTCAGAACATAAGGATTATGGTATTTTATTACATCACCATTGGGTCATTATGATGTCATAAAACACATTATATATATAAATGGTATTTAATTTTTACCCAAAAATTTGACTGTCTCAGAAAATTATGAAAAATTCACCGTTGGATAATTTCGACGTCCTGATTCCGAAAATAATATTTATTTTATCTAAATAATTTTCTAAATATGAGAATTTTTACTTT
Source organism: Viscum album (assembly GCA_963277665.1). Lineage (NCBI taxonomy): Eukaryota > Viridiplantae > Streptophyta > Magnoliopsida > Santalales > Viscaceae > Viscum > Viscum album. The sequence goes on from OY728130.1 coordinate 1,214,799,631, forward strand.
TAAAATAAAAACCGACATTTATAAAAAATTCACGGGTTTTGACAGAAATGGCTTTCAAACCTTAATAAAAATTTTAATTGCATTCATAAAATTATAAGATCATTTATATTTAATAAAAATTAATTTAATATCAATAATAATATTTTATTAAAATATTATTTAATTCAAAAATCCTTTAATTTAATAAAATATAATTCTTAATTAAATAATAACTAAAAACACCATTTGTACTTTAAAAACTAATTACAATGTATCAAAAATGACTAGAAATTATATTCATTATTATATACAAAAATAATGTACATGAACATGGTGCTACTTATTTGTTACATAACCCATTAAAATAGCCGCATAAGACCTAAGGGTAAGGTGTGCGATGGTGACAGACTCTTGGGGTGGTTCGGATAACATCGCTCGAGTGGTAATCTCTATCGACTTCCACTTTTCCCATAGACGGTCCCGTTCGAGCTTGAAATAATAAAGCTCAGCTTGGGCTTGGTCAAGGGCGAAGCCCAAAGACGCCACCTCTTTTCCGAGCTCTGACAAATGGGCTTCGTAAGGGTCAATTCTACTGGATGAGGCCATCTCTTCCTTTGACTGAGTAGAAATGGGTTCGTTAAAGGCTTATATTTATACTACTCAGATGATCACTGTTCAACTGCTATAAAAGTAACTGTCATAAATCTTAACATAAAACTAAAGAAGTTGACATCTTATAAAAACATTTTTCATAAAGAAACATTTAATTGGATCAAGAGGGATTTTCCATTAATGAAACTTTGGGTCGTTACAATACCATAACCATATTAATGTTTATAATATCATATATTAAGTCCTTATAATATTTAATTTCACATTTTTTTAACACTCTTTGATTAATTTCCCTATTTTGGGATTTAATTTCCAAGTCTTCTCGAGTAAGTTTTAACTTGTTGTTTTTTTCTATCATTAATTAGATCACGGTTTCATCATCACTACAATGTAAAAAATGGCTTAATTATCATATATAATTAGTATATATTTATTCTTAATAATCTATAATAATTTGATATTAGAAATGAAGTTCATTGTTCATGGAGATGGCAGGTCGTACATACGCATTAACGCTGCTTTCATTTCTTTGTAGTATTAAAATAATGAAAAATAAATTATACAGATGTATATAATAATTTCCAAATCATATCTATGTTATGAATGTTACATAGTATTATTAAATACTTCCCTTAAATTTTTCATGTATGGCATGAACAAGTAATATCGTTTTGAGGGGGTGGTAGTCCACACTTTCTCAAACGAAATTATAATATTTACGCAAGATAGAAATCATAAAGGTATTTTCTAAATAAAATTTTCAAAAGAATAAAGATGTTATTAATATCATATATATCATATATAAACATATTTTCCATCATTACGGACACCATGATAGGTGGTAGATGAAAAATTAGCAATCACCGTTTCATGAGGCAGTAGTGAGCAGCCATACACAGAAACAGTATGTTTATTACCCATTATATGGAAATGTGTGTAATTTTGGTTCAAAAACTTATAATTAAAAAATCCTAGAATAGTTAGGATAAATTTTTTCTTACACAATTATTAAATAATATTATGTTATGGATTGGATAAAGGAAATAAACCTAAAAGGATTAATGGAATATATTACCTCTTACTCAGGTAACTTCATTTGGTTTATAACGATAGACTTATTTACAGGGCTTTATACACAATTTAAGGATTCAAGGTACATGGGAGGTATGTTGGGAATCTATTTTTGTAGATATTTCCTTATTTTAATTGATTTCATAGGTGTAAATAAGTGGTAGGGTTGGTGGCCATTTATAGGGAAGGAAAAGGACTCAGTTGGAAGTTTTTGAAACAAGTTAGTTGTACACATGTTATTACCTAAAAAAAGTAATACCAAACCAAGAAATAATGATAATGGAAGATTTAGGGATGATATATGTCATTTAAATAGTTTTTGAATAATTTTATATGTCATTTGGGCCCTTAAGTTAAAGTCTTGTCCTTTATTAAGCTTAATATTTCTTTAATAATTGTAGTTAATTTTAATTACTTTCACTAATATTTTTGGTCAAAAAAGAAGTTGAAAGTATTATAAATTATAAATTATTGTTATTAAAATTAAGGAAACCATTTTCCCAAGTTATAATAAAATAAGTGGCAGAAATTAATTTAAAATTCATACCTCATGAGGGACGATAATGCAAGTTTTTTAAAGTAAAAATGAGCAAAAGTTTGAAAAGTTTTTACATTCAATTTAGTTGTGATATTGTTCCAAATAACCTAAATTGGAATAAATAATAAAATTATTGCATAATTAAACTTTAAAAAATTATAATTATAATTTAAAAATATAAATTAATTCGATGAAAACACGGTTTTGAACTAAAATTCTGTATTTTTTAAATTTCAGGTGGCTGAAGAGGAAACAGATTTTGAGGTTTTGGTTAGTGCGGTGCGGGGAAGGTACGATCCTCCATGGAAACTGGATTATTTTCTTCGTAACTGTGCACTTGATACGGATCTTGGTAGGAGCATTCAACATTTTTTGAGGGAGGCAAATTTTGTGGCAGATGCGTTGTCCCAAAGGGGGATCTCAGAGGAGGACCTTATTATTTATTCTTGGACCGGTTCTCTCCTTATACTGATGTTATGCCTTTTTGGAGCCTCTAAAAGAGAAATAATATTGTGCATATCTGGAGCTTTCATGAAAACCATTCTTGATAAGATTGACATTTTTACTACTAAAAGGTTGATTGGTGTGGGGATATGCATTAATTAAAAAGAAATCAATGCTATTACAATAAATAATAAGTATCCTCCACCCTGTATTGATGATTTATTTGATCAACTTCATCCTATATTGGGAGTTTCTTACAGTGATAAAAAATGGTTGGACCAGTTTTAATGATTGTACATAGACATTCAACCCCCACTAAAACCAGCCCTTCAAGGGGTGTTACTCTTTTGTTCAAGTGGACGTTCTCGGTTTGCATTACTTCCATCCTCCTTGAGGCTATTTTTCGGGGAGATGCTTGATCACCCTCATTTTATAATAGAAATAAAGTTTTAGTCAGTATTTTTTAACTATTCATTAAAAATGTAATGCTTCATAAAAATATAAAAAATTTAAAAAAACATAATTATTATGTTTTTAAATAAAATATGATGTTTATTTTTAAAAATTAAATCAATTAAAGTGTCAAAGATTTGATTTAAAATGGGTTCTCCGTTAAAATGTGGTAAAACTTCCTTAATAAAAATACAGTATTTTATACATAAAATAAGGTTTGTTTTTATTTTAAGACAATAAAATATATTAGATGAATATAAAAAATATTTTATTGAATATAATATATGTATATATATCACATTAATATCCCTCACTAATTCTAATTAATTTAATTTCATATGGTAAAATAACATTGTGTGCAAAAAAAATAAAATTATTTTGCCTTTATATTCTTTCTGTTTTCATATTAATTTCTAATTAATTTATAACCAATTAATTGATTTTATATTTTTATAAACCAAATATTTTCATAAGTTATTTAACACAATTTATAACAACTCATTTAATGTCTAGGTTAAGTTGTATAATATAAAATAATAATATTTTAATAATATATCTTTTTTGGTAAAACTCAGTCATCTAGTATAAGATTTTGAAGAACCTCCCTCTTTCTTTTAGAGAAAGATAAATAAAGTTTTCATACATTTAAAAATATATAATACATTGAATCTATTTAAAATATTAAATATATTTTAATACATCAGGGTATTGTATTCCCTTACATTCTTGGGGTTGTGTGTCATGCACTCTGTCTAATATAATGTTCTTACTTTAGAATTTAATGGTGTTACATTATCCCCACCTTAATTAAATCATGTCCTTGAAATTTAAACTTGATCATAGTAATTGAGGGATTGAAATTTAAAAATAAAATATTTTAGAAAAACCAACATTATAAATAGGGTAAATTAAACTTATTAATAAGAGAGAAAGGAAAGTAAAATAGTTTCTTAACTAAGTTCCCTTGTTGGAGAAAATATGTGGGAAGTGGAAACATAGATATGAAAGAAAAAAATCCAACAATCATGTTCTGATGGGGAGTTTTAGATAACATATTAGGATGAAAGTATTTTACCACAAAACCATAAACCATAAGTGTGAATAAAGGTTATTAATATCATAAAAATGATGATAATATGAAAATAATTTGTTTAAAAACCATTTTATTTTTATAATTAAATAATTATTTCATTGTATGATGATATAGATAAATATATGTTTCCATAAACAAAATATTTTCCCTTTATTACATCTTGATCTCTTTCTACTTCATATCTTATCACATGAAGCATCATATGTCGAATTAATACTGCATGTATGGTGTCCGATGCGGTCAACGTGAGTGGTTCGTATACGGTGGTGGGGGCCAGTTCGAGCAGCGCTAATACGGTGGTGGTGTCGGGCGTGGTAGGCACGAGCGAGGCAGCTGTTGCAGCGGCAACGAATGTAACAGGTACTATGGCAGCAGAAATTGTTGTTGCAGGTAAAGTAGTAGCTGAGGTGACTCAGCCATTTGATTTCGTTTAGGTGGATAAGATTTTGGAAGATAAGAAGATTGGTAAACCCCAATCTGACACTCTCAAGAGATGGTATTTTTCACATGTAATGGATGATTTTACAGAGAGAACGGTCAATAAAGGGTATAATGCTCATGTGATTGCTAACCGAGAAGTTATTATTAACAGATTTAAAATCTGTGAATATTCTATAATTGCTAGGCTTGTTCTTCCCATTGCATAAAAGTCATGGAAAGTTTCTAATTTAGTTCGGAAGCTGAATTCTATATGGGGATTTTCTGATTGGAGATGCATTCCTCTTAGTTAGGGATTTTTTCACATCATTTTCCCATTTGAGTCACTAAAGAGAAGAGCGTGGGGTTTTGTCTCAATCACCTTGAAGCCAGGTATGCTATGTTTTCAAGAGTGGGATTTTCATTTTAATCCCTTTTCTATTAAAAATACTAGATCTCAAGTCTGGATCAAAATAATTGGCCTCAATTGGATTTTATGGCATCCTAAAATTTTATTTGATGTTGCATCTACTATGGGAATTCCTATCAAAATGGATAGGAACACTGAGGTTTCCAAATTTGGACATTATTCTAGGATGCTTTTGGAGGTTGACTTGAGCTCTTTCTTGATTCATAATGTAGTTTTGTCAGCACTTGATGATGAAATTCCTATGAAAGTAGAATATGAACGACTTCCTGACTTTTGATCGGAGTGTCAGATTATTGGTCATTCCAAGGATAAATGTCACTGGAATTTGGTTTGCTCTTTTTGTTGTTCAAAAGGGCATCGTGAAGCCTCTTGTAGGAAGAAAGCGAGGATGCAAAAAAACAATGTCGACCCGCTTTTGAAAAAGGAGATATGCAGGCTGGAGCTGATTCATCACATTAGAACAGGGGACCAGCGGTGATTCATGGGTCAGGGGATAGAGTGAGGGCTCAAACAGATGAGGATGGCCTTATACAAGGTGCTACATTGGAAGAGGGGCAGCAAAATCCGAGTTTTATAGGGAATATTTCACAGATTCGAGAGGAATTTAATCAATTAAGGGATACCCATGGCATCCATAGAAGGTGGGAAGATATCGAGGATGGTTCCCCAAAAAAACCATCCTATAGTCATTTATTGTCCAAAGGTAAAACTGTTGTTGTGGATGGTGATGGTTTTCAAACTGTTCCTCCCAGAAAAGAGAGATTTAGGAAAGACTATTCCTATCTATAACCAACTATGGTTACAAGGTCTCATGGTCCCTTAGAATTCTAATTCTGAATGGTATGGCTATTATGATGATTCTTATGAGTTTGATTATGATATTTGATCTTCTTTGGTATCTCCTGGAATGATGGCATGATGCTTGTATAACCCCATCCATCTACTTTCTATCCTTTCTTTTTTTTTCAATAAAAGGTCTTTGCCCAAACCTTCCTAGTTTGTCGATGTAATACATTAACCTCTAATATCCCATCCAATTATCAACATAAACCATTTTATAAATGGCTAACTTTTCCAATAGATTATTATACAAACACTTTTGATGTAAAGTCACTTAATTTATAAAATGAACATATCATTATCCTTTAATCAATATTAATAAGATCTAAATTTCCACATTCCAAACATGTGAATAAATTCATCATGTCTCCTCTTGAAATATCACAACAACTTGAATTATCGTAAAAACCATATTAGAAACATGCATTTTTTCATATTCTTTTTGTAAGATAAATTTTATTGGATATATTCCTTAAATCAAAAAGTGATTTAAACACCCCTAATGATATCATAGAACACTTTTCAACAAGTCATTCACCATTTCCATGGTATTCAACACTATTTCAAATCAATAATTTCTTCATCATTATCTCAACATCAGTAAAATATTAAGGGTTTTCTTTCCCTCAATCATGTGTTTTCAAAAAAGTTTACCTTTCTACTAAATATCTTTTCTTTTTACCATTCATCATATGGTCTCAAATATTTAATGAAAATGTATTGTATTACAATCCTTATAGATTACATAATTCTTATAACCTGTGTTATTGTTCTAAGGAAGACACTCAAGAGAGTGGTGAATTGAGTTCCTATAAAAATCTATGTTAAAAATTTTATTTCAAATAATCCCCCAAATTAAAAAAAATCATGCCAGTTAATCAAAGTAGTAAATTTATAATAGTCTTACTGTTCAATTAATTTCCCTGAAGCTTGATTATTTCTTAGTTATAACAATATGAGATATTGATATAACTTTCAAAACTATTTTACTAAACCAAAACAGTTATAAATACTATCCAATACTAACTATCAAATTGAAATAACATTTTCTAAAATACAAGTTAAAATATAGTAATCTAAATTTGAAAAGACATTGTATTAAAACAATAGGTTCAGTCTCCATCTGATACCAATTCATCTCCACTTGGGGATAACCTACAACTAAGAATTATACATAAATAAACTTCTATCCACTCCCTGGATCTAGGTTTACACAATAGTATACAAATTTTCCTAATCAAAAGACCCCTACCACAGTTATTCGTGGGCAAGAGATTACACCCGAGTCAGACATAGACCTCTTGTGCAGTTCTTCATGGTATAAATATAGTGTAATGGAATGATAGTGTGAGGATATTTTGTATCCACCAGTTTAGTGCTGGAGATAGTGTTTGTTTCAAAGACATATTCACACACTCCTCGAAATTTTTTAAAACTTCACACAACAAAGAAATAAATAAAGATATAGAGTTTAGAAGAATTTGTGTGTTGTTTAATGTAACCATATACTCTTTGGATGTAGCAGATGTGAAACTTGATCCCTCTTCTAGAATCAAACTCTGAAAAGTGAGTGTCTCTAGAGTTTTGTGTTCTAGTTTCTAGGAAGATGGGATTATCCTCCTTAGTGTTTTCTTTCTTTAAGGATGATTAAAACTTTGATTCACTACAAAAATCCTTTAGTTCACAACTAATAGTAATGAGTGTTCTTCATGTTTTATTATTTTTGGTCTAGTATCTCTGTGTGTATGTTCTTTTCTATTATTCCCTTCATCTATACAGATCATTATCCAAGATTTTATTTTATTTCAGGTGTCTTGTTTTGGCTGGAAAGGAGAAAGTGGAGGTACCTCATACGACGTACTGTCCATTTACATAGTCATTAATGTTGTATACAAAAAAAGCATTAATTTAACCAATAGTATTAAAACAATAAAATATGACAGTTAGAGATAATTTTAAATAAAAATAATTAACAGTATGACTATGACTCCTCTACTGGTGAGTCATTCTATTGGAGACTCCTACTATCATTGAGTCCTTCAGTTGGTATTTGTGACTCATTCTATCAGCGATTCATTCTGTCAGTATCTCCATGTGTTAGTTACTCAATGAATCAGTGACTCATTTTCTTCTATCAATGAGTCATTAATTTTGTCGGATCCTCATTTTTATTATTGGTGATTCATCTTTTGATGAGTCATTTTGTAATGTTGGTGAGACATTTACCCTGTTGGTATTATTGAGTCAGTTAGTGTTGTTGGTGTCATACTTTTTCTGTCAATGTCAGTGACTCATACTTAGCTAATTTTTCGGTTTTAATTGTCTTAAGACATGAATATAAACTAAATGTGTTAAGTAGAAATTTTATCAAAGATAATCATAATTAAAAATATTTAAACTTAAATAAGTATGATGTAGATGATTGGACATGATTTTTCATGATTTGTAATTATTAAGACCCTTAAAACTAGAAAGGGTCCAACAATATCCCCATTTTTTTTGATCAAAAATCACGGAATGATAAAGTAAAATGATTTTATGAATGATATAGGATTTTTACTTATTATATCCCATTTCATATTTCTATAATAATTATATATACATTTTATACATAATTAAGGGTAAAAAAGAATATTGCCTTATCTTTTCCACCCCTTTTTGGATTATCAAAAAGATTAAAGAGATTAAAGAAGAAAATGAAAGAAGTAAATAAGAATAACAGAAAGTAGGGAAATGAAAGATCATTGAATTTCATAATTAATTTATAGTACAGTTTTGTGAAATAAAACAAAAATTACAATCAACTAGCCCGATCAAAAAGTGATCTAAACAACTCCTTGGGATCTAGTAAGTCTATTCCACTGTTAAAAGGATCAATGGTAGGTCAAGTGGATGAAGGATGAGCGACTGGATGATCTAAATGATTTCTTAAGGGAGGAAGTACAATGGATTTGGGAACAAAGGGGGAAAGTGTAGGTTTGGTTGAAGCATGAGGTTGGATCTTCTTTGTGATGATAGGATGAATTTGTCTCAAAGCCTTAGCAACTGACAGAGATTGTGGATAAGGTGGTAAAGAGGTACTTGGAGAATTTGAAGAGGTCAGAGGTAGTCTGAGAGGTGCAGTAGCTAAAATAGATATGGCTGAGCTCTGAACATGCATATATAGTTTCAATAGATAAATAAAATATATGTTAATATCACCCCCACATTCCATGGATTTCTCAAAATCATCCTTATTCTTGAAACAATTTCTAGAGTAGGTGTGAAGTCCTTTAGTTTCCTAACTTTTTCCTTAAACTCTTGAGTAACTAAAGGAAACTTGATATTCTCCACCAAATATTTAATGTAAATTGTTAACTAGTTTCTGTATAAATCTTCCTGAAGTAATAGTCAACTTTCTCTATGATCTGATCATTTGTAGTTTCATCACTCTTGGAGTAGAGCCTGAACATATCATGAACATGGTCACTATATTTCATAATTTTTGTAAGTTCCTATTCATTTTTTCCACCCAACATAGTTTGATACTCTTATCTAATCATATTCTTCACCACCTCAAAATCTGGTGATTAAGATAGAGGTGTTGCTAAGCTATATTCCCCTTATACAATGTCTCTAACATCCTATCTCAACTGAGTAAAATCATAAAGGTGAAAGTGGGAAATAATATGCTCAAATAATTTCTTGATTATTTCCATGGTAGTTCTATAATCAGAGTTCAAACTGTTGATAATGGAAACCAATGTAGTCAGTTCATTTCTCATCTTCTAATTATCTATCACATCAGATTCAATGAGTGTAATAAGTATGGGTTCCACTTGAGAAATAAAATTTCTAGAAATAATATTTTCATCACTTTCACTTAATCATAACATGGGAATAGAAAATGAAACATTCATAATGGTGGAACAAAGTGCTTCCTTGAAACTGTCAAAATCATCTCTAGTGACATAGTCACCATGAATTTGAACTACTGAAGGTGCTGGAGAAAAAACAGATGCACCTACAGAAACTGTCTCAGACTTTATAGGATCCTCCACCACTGGTATCATTATAACTAATCTATTCTCTTCATTATCAGAATAAAAATATTCTGGGGTAATGAAAAATTATCTTGGATGTCTTTTCCATTCATTAAATACAGAATCTTCCAAAAGAATGAGTGTGTTAACTGTCAATCTTTTAGTTTAAAGATCCCCCTAAAATGAGTTCTTTTATTTTAAAGCTCCCCCTCAATTGGATCTCTTCTTACATTTTCCTCCACCTCATACTAAGATCATATTCTTTAATAAACCAACTATAGAACTAGAATTATTTGATCTTGCACTTCTCTTTGAACTTCAACCACTACCTCTTCTATAGTATCAACTACTTAAGAACCAGGATGGTCTAAACTGGATTCCTGATTCAAAGAATCAGCCATCTCTATAGAGGAATATATATCATCACCAAGATTATCCAAATCATTATCACTCCCACTTCTTTTATCCTCATTATAATTTTCATTTTTAGATGCACCTATTTCACTACCACTTCTTTCAAAAAAATTATCATCTTCAACTTTCTCATTATCAAAACTACTATCACATTCCCATTTTTATTCTTTTTAGGATTATTTTTCTCCTCCATATTCACTTTCAAAACCACAGGATCTGCTCTCATACTGAACACTACCAGATTCGTTAGTTTCTTCATCATCCCCTAAAATTTTTTCTTTTGAAGGAATAATAAGAGGTGGACTGGGTGGTCCAAAGTTCATTCTCCTTGGGATTTCAGAAATTTCGGTGTCACTCCTACCATCTACAAGAGATCATTCCTATTTAGAATGTTTATCTTCCTCTTCTTTGTCCTCATAATTAGAGTATTAATATTCTTTATATAGTCCTAGACCAGGATCATCTATATCTCTTGAGATATATGGATGATCAACACGATTAAACTTTTCACAATGTTTCTCCTCGTCTCCAAACCATTCCCTCTTTTAGGTATTCCTATGCATCTTCATTCTTTTGAAAAAAATACATATTTAAATAGATTCCACTACTAGTAGATATAGTCTCCTCATCTTCCAACACACATCACTTCTTATTTAACGTGGTAGAAATCATCCTTAGATAGAACAAGAAATTTGTTTTACAGCAGGGATTTACCATTTAACTGATGTGAACAATCAGGTATCTGCATAGATTCACCTAATACCCTTTCTTCAGAAAATAAAATAATTATAATACATGATAAACTAAAGATGTAAAGTTTCCTTTCGTGGGACAAAGCTTGTACTAAATTAACTTAACCAGCAATCTTCTCTCACCATCTGAATCTGTAGATATTGGTCTTTTATGCTCTTTATTTCTAGTCATAATGTTCAACACTTTCTCAAAGGAAAAGATTTCACTTTTTGGTGCACTAATTCTCGGATAGTCATCGAGTATTCCTTTATGTAGAACCTTGGGGCATTCATCATAATACCTTGAAGAAAAATAAATTCTCCTTCCTTTAACTATTAATTTTATCCAACATACCTCACTGATTCCCAAAAATAAATTTACCATTTATGTAGAACTCATTCACAAAATTAGGATAGAATAGACATTAATTATTTGGAAACCAGTCTATCCAAAGTTGGGTTTTCAATACCTTTAACAAGAGAGAATTACTCTCTAACATCCATTATTCAAAAACTTTATTCTCTAATGTTACGACAAGATTCACAAGATCCGTATTGATTGTCATAGAACTACTCGACTCTCCTTTTTTCCTTTTTATGGGTTTCAACTAGTCTATAGATCCTTATTCAAAGATGCACTTCAGTTTCACCATTTTTTATGGTTAGGTTGAAGGTTGTAAGGTGAAAGGTTGGTGGTAAAGGGTATGGTAAGAGTGTAAATATTAAATTGTGAGGGTAATTAATTGAGTATATCAACTTAAATTTATCATTCATGGAATTTGATATTGTAAATTTGTGAATCGAATTCAAAGAAATAAATAAAACACCATTGTTTTCATTTAAAAATAAAATAGATGCACACAAAAGGTTCTATCAGTATGTGTCTAGCATCAGTTTCATTATGAAATTATCTTCATAACACTATCAGCATGACATTATTAGTGTTATCATGATAAAGGTGTCATCATGAAAAAGGCGTCAACGTGAAAAAGGTGTCGGCATGATGTTGTTAGTGATACATCATTGGTGTTGGTATGACATTGTCAGTGAGACATCACTGGTCTATTAATCATAATAGAGTGACTACTACATTTGGTTGAAACAATGGATTTTCAATATAAGTTCCTCACAAATTAATCATCTTTAATTCATGTATAATTTAGTTAATTCTTTTAGAGTTTAATGGCTTATTTAATATGTCATAAAGTTGATGTTTTGTTCTAATAAAATCTAGTGTTATATTTCCTTTTTGATAATGATGTCTCAAAAAGTGATGTCATACATCAATATGATTTGTTCTAGAATAAAAAAAACTTGATTCTTATATATTTTAATAGCACTTGTATTATCATAGTTTAAAGGGACATGTCTGAATTGATATCCATAGTCTAGTAAAGTGTGTTTCATCCACTAAATCACAGCACAAAAACTACCTGAAACTTTGTATTTAGCTTTTGTAGTAGATAATTCAAAAAAAACTCTTCATACTACACCATGAAACTAGATACTTTCCCAAAAAGTGACATGTTCTAGAGGTTCTTTTTTTATCTAACTTACAACTACCATAATGAGTATTAGAATAACTAACTTAATCAAAAGGTTGTCCTATAGGGAAGAATACTCCTAAGTTGGTATTATACTTAAGGTAGTTAAAAATTATTTTAAGAGCATTTAGATGAGATTCTATAGGGTTATCTATAAAATGGGAACACATACACTAACTAAAAAATTCTAGGACTGCCAGTAGTTAAGTAGAGTAAAATCCCAATCATTCATCTATAAGTGGTTCGATCAACAGATTTATCATTTTCATCAAGATCCAACTTACAGGTGGTACTCATTGGATTTTTACTACTCTTTTTACCATCAAATCCAAACCTTTTTAAAAGATCTTTAGAATATATAATTTGATTAAAAATATTACATTATTTATTTTGAAATATTTTAAATCCACAAAAGAATTTGAGTTCCCCAATTAAACTCATTTCAAATTCACTTTACATTAATTTTGAAAAATCAATACTTAAATAATTCATAGAAGATCCATAAATAATATCATCTACATAGATTTCAAAAACTAAAAGAACATTATAAATTATTTTTATAATGATATTAGGATCAACTATACCTTTTTCAAAACCTTAGGAAATAATAAAACTACATATTATATAATACCAAGATTTTGGAATTTTTTTAAACAATATAAATCCTTTATTAATTCAAAAAACTGATTTTAAAAATAAATATTTGTAAAACACAAGGTGTTGTTAAATGAAAAATTCATCAACTATATACCCATTTAAGAATGCACTCTTAACATCCATTTGATAAAGTTTGAAATTTAGATGTGCAGCATATGAAAGAAAGATTCCAATGGCCTCAAGTCTAGAAAATGGTGAAAAAGTTTCCTTATAGTCAATTCATTTTTCTTGACTATAACCTTCCAAAACTAATCTGTCTTTATTTAATATAATATTATCAGCTTCATATACATTGTTTCTGTAACAGCCCGAGATTTTATGAAAAATATTCTTTTTTATTTCACTAATGTCTTGTGTTGTATGCTACACCAAAAAGAGCTTTCACAACACGCATTCTTGACTTTCCTTCCATTATACACAGTCACGACCTTCCTCTATAGCTTGCGTCGTACGCAATACCGAGTTTCACTAAACAACAATATACTATTAAAACTAGCCGTTATGAATAGTAATAACCACTTTTTGAAATTTTATAAATTTTATTTTTCAAAATGGACTTCATTTTTGGATTCGGAATATCGAAATTAGCCTAGGGTGAAATTTTGGTATTTTTCTGAAAACTTTCAATTTTTGATGAATAGTGACATCACTAAGTGGTAGGTTAAAAAACTGAATTTTGCATAAAACTTAATTTTACCGCTTTTGTGAATGGAATTTCGAAAATCCGAGAGACACGGTTAATATCAAGGACTAAAATGTGGTTCAATGAGATGAAAATAATTTTTTGGTGAATAGTAACTTTTTACTTTTTTTACCGCGGTTAATAGTAAATAGGGTAACTAAAGGTAAATATGATATTAATATTAACCTAACACATGTCCTAATTCTATTGGACAAGTGTAATTCGACCAAAAACAAACTTAGGAATAAAATATGACCATTTAGGCCCACTTGGATTAGATTAGGACATTTATTATTAATTTATTTAAAGAAGGGTTAAAATAGTTAAAATCAAAGTTTAATAAGTAAATTATTTTTAATATGGGGTTATACATAAGATAAATTCGATTGTAAATATTCATTAGAAATCTAAAAAGATTTCCTACATAATGGTATTTTATATGTAATTTTTAAAAATCAAATAATTTAATTTATTTATGACACAAAGATGATGCAGTAATTATCTTATTAATGAAATATTGACATAATTGATAATATAAATACCAAAATAAATGTAATTCAAGACTTTTTATGAATTCCACTAATTTTCTAGGTTACTATGATATATTAATGTTGATTTAATCAACTTGGTTCGAACATTTAATTCTGTTATGACTTTCACAAAAATCATATATCAAATAGTGTCAAAATTGACACAAAATAGTTTTTAAATCAAATATTATATTATTAATTGTTATTTTATTCCTAAAAATCTAAGGTTCGGCCAAATGACTTAGATAAGAATATATTTATTAATAATATACAATTTTGGGTTCGTTTGGCATGTTATAGTAAGTGTATTAACCATATAGTGAACGAAAACAAAAAGACACTGTAAAAGTTAAATTATTTATCTTAGAGTTAAATCTAATTGATAAGGTTAAAATAATATCCTAAACTTGTCTAAATTATTTTGGTTGATAGGATTTCGACCCATCCCCACTTTAGCTTCGAAATAAGACCCTTTGGAACCATTATAAACCGATTTTGACTTTAATATAAAATAATATTTTGAGATATTCCTAAGGTGCCCCTCTCCTCCCCTATAAAAGGACACCTCCTCCCCCTCCTCCTCACACCAATTTGAGCACTCAAGCTCGGCCATCCCCTGACAAAATCTCTTCTCCACTTCCCTAGAAACATCCTAGAGGTTCTGGTCTTCCTCAAAGACCAATTCTAGTGCCCTAAGAGGAGGTCTCAAAGAGGCACTTCAAAGAAGAGGTAATTACCGTTACCAATTCTTTCATCTTTATTTATTCTTCCACTTCTTCTTCTTAGGTTGTTTCATTATGAAGTAATAACATCAGTATCACTCATATACTGATATGTTATTATAAGTATGAAACAACCCTATTTCACCATCTATCCATCCTACGGAAAAAGAAATCACCGCGCGTGCGTACGTACGGAATACCGTCTCCACGCTGTGGTGTAATCTATTTTCCACCACCACCTTACATGGATGGGTATAATGGTGTAAAGAATAACTATACATAGTTATTAAAACATCATATTGATTCTGATATATTGTATAATTCACTCCAATTCAATTCAATACTTATAGAAATGATATCATCGCTCGTGCGTACGTACGAACTACCGTCTCCACGACGCGATGAGATTCATTCTCCATATTAACCATTTAAGAATGATTATAAAGTATATATAAGAAATAATAATGAAATATATGACATAATAAATCTACTGGATTTATGTATATATATACATATGTATGTCATCTACTTACTTCCATTTCAAGACAATAAGGAAAGGAAAACGACGTTCATGCGTACGTACGGACTACCGTCTCCATGAACGGTGTTTTTCATTTTATTTATCTACCTATTATATATATATATATACTGAATATATATGATATATAAATCATATTTTATATTCTGGAAGTAAGTAAATCATGATATAAGTAATAATGACGTCAAGAACAACAAGTCAAAACACCTACGATAAATGAAATGATTTTACCCAAAACGCTTCATTAACATGGAATTTACAAAAGAACGGGTAATATAATGTCATAAGTGAACCATATATGATATCATAACAATGAATATGATTCTGTAATAAGTTAATGACATTATTTAAATCATTATACAGGAGGTTTGGACACATACGAAGCAAATCGGACCTAAGGTAAGGGAAATATCACAATCTCATTTTTATCCGAGATTGTTTATTAGTAAGTATTTACTGGGGTGTATTTTATCATCCTCATCCATGTTCCCTCAATATGTAATATTATTTCCATCCACCTACAATTGTTTAAATCCAATTTTACCCTTATATGAGTTTTTAGTAAAGGATATGAAAGGAATCTTTTTTCGTTTTTCGTACGAGGTACTTTTTGACTTTTCCGACAAAAGTACGAAGAATGTTTTTTTTTAACTTATACGGCACGAACGGATTTCTACTGTTTTATAAAGCCTTATTTTCATGAAGCTTCCTCTAAAATATTTCATGACTATTTTCAATAAAATCTCTTTCTTTTAAAATTGCATGATGTTTTGTGAAAAGAAATTTGATTTTGAAGAAGAAAGGATATTTTCCTCAAGAATTCAATTCAAGTGTTTTATCAAAATTATTTTTCATCTAAGATAATAAAGGGTTCTGTTTCTATCCATATTTTTACATTGATTTGAATATGTTGTGATGGAATTATGTTTATGAATTCCTTTATCTTATATGAATTGATTTATGATGTCATGATGTTTCAAGAATCCCATTTTTGTTACATGTGTTATGCAATGATGTATGTTTTATGATTTTGTGGCACACATAAGAAAGGATTAATTATAAGATGGGTGGGACCTACATCTCCCTCCAATGCATTGGGTAATGATTTTATATCTCATGAGATAGACATGGCTGGAATGGTAGGTTATACCGGTTCAGTGAAACAGGACTGAAACGAGGGTTACTCGATTCAGAAAGGGACTTTGTCCACTAAGATAGTCTTGGCAATGAGTCTTGACTAACAAGAAATGATTCTCTATGATTATGTGTGTATGCCACAAAGTTTCATGTTTTAAGTTATGATTATTGGGATTTCATTTCACTACTATGATTTATCCCATGTTATGAAATTATGCCCTCTTTTGCAGGTTAAGATTTCCAAAAGTTATGTTCTTATGAATATGATGTGATTGATTTTTCTTTTGTACACCCTTACTGAGCATTTGAGCTCACCCTTTTATGTTTTCTTTTCCCCAGGATATAAAGAAAGGTTTTTTAGGTAAAAAAAAGGAAGATCTTTATGGGAGATTTTGAAGATCTTTCACCACGATTAGAATATTATAGTCCGAGTTTCCAAAGACACTAAACTATTACGGTCCTTGTGTGTGTGTTTTTGTAATGTACTAAGTATTCCGCAAAAGTAATGTAATGTCAATGTACGATAAGCTTCGGGTCTCTACAGTTTCTAAAGACCCATTTAGTGCCTATGTTAAAGGTGTCTTTAGGTATTTCCACTAATTTTAAAACATTATTTATTTCAATCTGATTCAACTCTTATTTCATATCCATTTCCAAAAATTCATAATTTATTCCATCATTAATAATCATCTAAAGGATGATTTTTAAGAGTTATTTGGGTCTAGAAAAATAAGTGATAGTTATTTCAGGTTTATTAGTGGGTTTGGGTTCATCGTGATAAGATTCTAGATAATTTCTATAACTAGATGATTTAACAGGTTTCTTCCTAGTAGGGTCAGATGATTTTTCATTTATATACCCATTTTAAAGATCATTATCAATATTTTCATGAGATTTCTTGGGTTTATGTGAGTCTATTTCATCAAATCTGACATGTACAGATTCTTCCACACACTTTGTTATTTTATTAAACACTATATAGAATTTTCTAGAGATTGAATAACCTTGAAAGATTCCTTCATCGCTTTTGTATTAAAAGTATTCAATATTGCCTTTAGTATTAAGGATATAGACTTTGAAACAAAAGATTTTTAATTAATTAACCTTGGGTTTTCTATTATTCCATAGCACATAGGGGCTCTTTTAAGAATCGTTCTGATTAAGACTCTCTTAATTATATAACAAAATTTATTGACAGCTTCTACCCAAAAATATATAGGTAGGTAAAATTCATTAAGCATAGTATGTGTTATATCTTGTAAGGTTCTATTTCTTATTTCTACAACATCATTCTGTTGGGGTGTCCTAGGACCAGAGAAGCTATGAGTATAGGCATTTTGTGAGAGAAAAAAGATTCAAACTCTTGGTTTTCAAACTCACAACCATGATAACTTCTTAAGGATTTAATTCTAAGACCACTTAGGTTTTCTGTTGTCTTAGAGTACTTAATGAAGTAAGAGCAAGCTTCACTTTTGTGAGTAATAAATAATGTCTATATAAATCAATAATAGTAATCTACCAGAACATAGACACAGTTATTTACTTTTAAACATGAAACTCTAGATGGTTTAAAAAATCTATATGAACCAACAGAAGAGGTTGAGAAGATGAAACTTCTTTCTTTGGTTTGAGATATATTTTGTGTTTTTTACCTTTTTGACAGGGATTACAGACTTTTTATTTTTTAAACTCAAGCTTATTTATATTTTTAAATAGACCTTTTCTAGTAAAATTTATAAGAGAATGAGTATTAATATGTATTAATATCTTATTCCAGAGCAAATACTCTTAATCAAAGGCACTTAAGCAGTAAACATTTTGAGACACTAAGTAATCTATCTCTAGAGCCTACACATTTTCATTTCTAAAAGTAGTAAATACTAACTGATTTTTAGAATTAAATACATTTCATGCATCATTTTCAAATTTAACATTAAACTCATCATCACCTAACTAAGAGGTACTAAGAAGATTATATTTTAATCCATAATCAAAAAGTAATTTTTAAATTAAAACTAAATTAGAGTTTCCAATTTGTCCAAGGCTAATTATTTTTCATTTAGCATTGTCACCAAAAGTGACATGTCCACCATCAATTTTTATCAGGTTCTTGAATCATGAATAAACTCTGGTCATGTATCTTGAAAATCCACTTTCCAAGTACCATAGACTTATACAAGATATCTTTAAACAATTTATCTAAAAAACAAATTAGATAAGAAAATATTTTGGTACCCATATTTGTTTGGGTCCAGTATGATTAGTAATAAGAGATTTAGGAACCCGCATTTGTTTCATGGGTTTCCTATAAGAATTTTTAAAAGTATTTGAAAAATAAACATTATTTAGTCTATAAAAAACTTCTAGTAGTATAAGGTTGTCCAATTTTAGAACATGAAGAAAAAATTTCATTTCTGGATATAATAATTTTTTTCTGAGATTTGGTTAAAAAATGGTCTTTAGTTATGTCCCTCTATCCATGTTTCTATCCTATAACAGTAGTAAAACTATTAGTAAATTGTTTACCAAGAATTTTTGTAAGCATATTTTTCACATTGGTAAACTTATATAAGTCCATTTTTAATTGCTCAATTGTTAACATAAGATCATTATTTTCTTTAAAGAATTGAAAATTATTTTCTTTCTCTATAGTAAACACAAATTCAAAATTAGAGGTAAGAGAATGTTGTTTCTTCAAAAAAAATTATTTATATTTTAATTTACCACACATATCTTCATTCATTTGGAATTATTCAAAAATTTCTTCGTTGGTCGCATTTTCATAATTAGATTCATATTCAAAAATAATAATATTTTTTATAGGAGGATCAAGGGTTACCTTATATATGTTGGTCAGGAAAAATATGTTTTCCTTGTCACATTTATCATCATGGGATGATTCAGACTCACTTGAGCTATCCTCATAAACACTCTAGGTGTCCTACATTTCCTTCGTGTATCTTTTATATTAGTCTTCATATTTCTTCTTATAATTTAACCTAGTACAGTCCACCTTTACATGTATTATTCTCTTACATTTATAAAAAAATTATTTCATTTTAGTTATCATTCCTTTTCTAATCCATTTTCGAGTTTCTACTATTATCATATTTACCTTTGTAGTTGGGATTCTATAATAATTTCTTCTTTCTATAAAACTTCATAACCCTTTTATATAATTTATCCTATTCCTCGTTGTTTTCTGGTGGTGAATATTTATCACTTGTACTGTCAAGATTAGTTTAAATCCTTTCCTTTTCTTTATGTTTTGAAGTAGTGGTTTTAAAATCCACTGACGTTTTCTTTGGTTCATCCTACTCCCCTTTCTTGACCTTTAATTCTTCTGCATAAATCATCACCTTTCATATTAGTTCCTTAGCAGGAAACTTACTAGTATCATAAGATTATCTAGTTAATGTTGAGGTTTTTCTCCATCTATTTGGTAGACCTATAAGTAGCCACATGATTTTTTCTTTAGAATCCATTGGCTTCCCAAGATAGCTCATTGTACTGACTATCTCATTGAACCTAAGATACATATTATAAATTGGTTCATGGGGCTTCATATTAAAGTTATCATATTTAATAGTATATACATTAAGTCTCATTTCGTTAACATTAGGGGTTCCTTCATGTGAAACAGCCAAGGTGTCCTAAATTAAATTATTATATTTACATGGATAAATTCTATCAATTTCTTCATCCCCCTAAAACACAAAATAAGGCATTCACATCTTTACAATTATTATTGTAAGAAGTTCTTGTAGAATCACTCCATGTAGTTCTTGGAGTGTCTGTTATATCATATTTATCTTCTATTATAGTCCAAATATCAAATCCCATACTTTCTAAGAGAATTTTCATATTTATTTTCCGTTGCCCATAATTTTTACCATTAAGATAGGTAGGTCTATTG
The DNA here is from genome assembly GCA_963277665.1 of Viscum album. Taxonomy (NCBI): domain Eukaryota; kingdom Viridiplantae; phylum Streptophyta; class Magnoliopsida; order Santalales; family Viscaceae; genus Viscum; species Viscum album. The sequence continues at coordinate 1,214,820,401 of OY728130.1, forward strand.
GTAGCAGCATCTTCATGTCTATAATCCATAATAAAAGATAAATACTAGAGTTTAAACAGCTAAAAATTTAGAACCAATTGAAATTTATAGATCTTTAAAACAAAACTAAAATCATAGATGAATCTATTTGAAATAGATTTTAAACAACCTATGATACCAAATGTTGGTCAGAGTAGGACACTAAAGAGGGGGGTGAATTTAGTTCTTATATAAATTTCTATTAAAAGAATTATTTTAAAGAATACCCTAATTTAAAAATTGGACATGCCAGTTAATCAAATTAGAAAATTTATAATAGTCTGATTGTTCAATTAATATCTCAGAATATTGATTATATATAAGTTATAAAAATACGAGATATTGATATAACTTTTGAAACTAATTTACTAATCCAAAATAGTTATAAATACTATCCAAGACTGAAATTCAATGTGAAACTTAGTTTTCTGAAATATGAGTTAAATAGAATAAACAAAATTTGAAAACACAACAGATTAAAATAAGAGGTTTACTCTCAAGCCAACACCTTATCCTCTCCACTTGATGATCACCTACCACCAAACTGTTTAAATTAAAAAACATCGATCCACACCCTAGATTTGGGTTTAAAAAATATTATAAAAATTGTATAGGTAATAATACCTCTACAAAAGTTATTAATGGGCCAAAAATTACACCGAGGTTACTCATAGACCTCTTCTAGAATTCTTCGTCGGATATATATGGGGTAAGAGAATGATAGTGTTAGGATATCATGTATCCTTCAGTTAGGCACATGAGATAGTGTTTGTTTAAAATATAGATTCACACACTACTCAAAATGTAGTAAACATGTACATAATAGAGTAGGATATAAATATATAGAGTTTATAAGTCTTTGTGTGTTTTAAAATATAGCTATGTACTCTTTGAATATAGAATATTTGAATCATTAGTTCTTTTCTAAAAATAGAAACTAAAAATATAGCGTCGCTAGAGCACTGTGTTCTAGTATCTAGGAAGATGGGATTCTCCTTCTTAGTGTTTGTTTTCTAAAAGAATGATTAAATATTTAATGCACATCAATACTCCATTAGTTCATAGCTGTATGGAATTATATTTCTTCATGTGTTCTTCTACTTGGTCTAGTATCTCTGCTCGTATGTTATTTTTTGTTGTTCTCTTCCTCAATATAGCTCGTGCGCCATGATTTTATTTTATTTAGGATGTCTCGTATTGGCAGGTAAGGACCATTTAAAGGTACCTAGTACCTTTTACTATCCACTAACATAGTCATTAATGTTGTCTAAAAAATAGAATTAATTTAATCAGTATCATTAAAATAATCAAATATGACCATTATAGATAATTTTAAATAAAAGAAAATGTAAATATTATTTCTATGACACCTCTGTCGATGAGACATTTTGTTATTGACTCTTTCTATTGGTCAGTCCTTCTATTGGTATCGGTGACTAATTATATTGGAGATTTATTCTGTTGGTATCTCCATTCATCAATGACTCAATGCGTTGGTGACTCATTTTGTTCTATATTTTAGTCATTCCTTTTATCGGTGTCTCATTATTACTGTAAGTGAGTATTTTATCAGTGATTCATTTTGTACTCTCAATGAGACATTTACTTTATCAGTATCGGTAATTCAATTTGTGTTGTCGATGTCACACTTGTTTTATCGGTGTTAGTAACTCATACTTAGCCAATTTTTTTGTTTTATCTGTCTTATACCATGAAAATACATGTAATGTTTTAACTACATGTTTGATCATAGAAAATGATAATTAAACATTTCTAAACTTAAATAAACATTATTGAAATGATTTGATATTATTTTACATAATTTTTTATTATTAAAACAATTAAAACAGAGAGGGGCTTACAAGTATATTACTGATAAAATATTCAAATTACATAATTCATGAAGAGATACAATAATAATTTCTCTTCATCTTTCATAGTATAATAACTTGATCATTATGAAATAGCATTATTTGTGGTATATATATTTGAAACTTGGAAAATTGATCTACATAGTGTCCCATCTCCTTGCAGTTGAAGCATTATAAATTGGAAAAATTTTACCCTTTCAATAATAAAATTGGTGTAATTTTTCTCTACACTTATAAAAAAATTTCATTACTTTAAAAAATTACAAGATTGTTTCTAACCATAATTATCACATGTCATAAAATCCTTCTTTCCCTTAATATTATTTGATTCCTTCCCTTTTTCATGGTGTTCATATCGCCTATTCTAGTCTTTTTCTACTCTAAAGACATAAGACTCGGATAATTATTTATCCATCTCGTTGTCACATGATATTATTTCCTCATACAATTGAAATTTTTGAGAGACTATTTATCTTTAAAATATTTTCTTGAGTCCATAAAATGTTTGATCCTTCTAACTCTTTAGATCACATGTATCAGTGAGGTTCGCATTACTTATACTGGGTTCCATTTCAAAGCAATGGAATATAATATATTATATTACAATGTTGTGAAATTTTTATAAATCTAAATATGGTATGAAACATAACATAAATTTATCCATCATGAATCCTACAATCATAGACTTTGTTTACTTTGGATAAATATTTAATTCTGAATTCTTCATAATGGTAGGTAAATAAAATTTTAATAATCCAAATAATATCCCACAAGAGTGTCAAAACAGGTGCACAGTAAGGCTCATTGTCATGAATGAGGTTACCCCGAGTTAGGATCGAAACACCTTATCTGAGTTATTACTCCTAAGCAGATCTAAGCCAAAATCATGTCAACTTGTAGTCTCCATATAGGGATGTGTTTCTATGAATACCCGTATAATATCTATCTTACCTAAATTCAAGGACTTTATTTTATAATCATCTTAAATTTTTATCTTATGGTTATTCTTCAAAATCTATGTTTTCAAAATGTAGTTTCCAATTTTTTAGCTAAACTTCTTCTGATACCAAGTGTAACACCCAGAGTTCAGAAGCCTAAAACCTAGGCATTACTTTATTACATTGGTATGATTACAAAGAATAAAATCTCAAAGGACCAATCAGTTTATCATTCTTGGAAATCCATATTACATATATGATACCCATAATGCATTTCAATGTAGAAAACAAAACAAATATACAAAATAAAATTAATTAAACTGCATCCTTGAAATATTATTCAAATATTTCTTCTTTATAACCTAGGGATGTGAAAAAAATAAGGGTGAACCAAAATCACCAATAAGGGAAAGTAAAGTGGAAGCTATAATGAATCAATAGAAATAAATTAACATGGTAAGTAGAATAACTAATAACATTTTCCATTAAAATAACTATATAAGGAAAATTCAATAGGTCATGGTAAGAAACTAATACACATTCCATTTAATAAATGAACAGAAATGAAATGTATCCATAAATATGTACATGAAAAATATCATGGATGAATAAAAACTTAAATAATTATAAATGAAATTCTTAATTATTGGATGTTATACCTTAGGAACATGAGGACAAAAACTACCATGATCGATCCTCCGAACTATTTAAAACTATAGGTAGAAACCTATTTAATTTGGACAACATAATCATATCATGAGAACCTATTGATGCATAGAAGAGCAATATAAATTCTGGGATCCAACCTTCATTCCATGTCCAAATCACTTCTTATATAGAATAATCAATTTTATCAACATACAACATTCATTATCATATATTTGTATTGAATAAAAGATGTGGATTTATCAATAATTTCTTAATTAATCAAATAACTATGAAAGTAAATTCTGTATGTGATATGATATATAGTGTAGGAAAAAATAATATTCATCTCATAAAAATATAGAAATTCAAAGAATTTTAAAATGAAGAATTATTACAAAAGGAAGTGCTATTTAAATTTGTATCATTAAGATAATTCTTGAGGAGAATAATCTTTAAACATTCTAAAGTTCCCCATACCACCTTAAAACATTTAAATAATAATACTCAAAATGTATAAATCTAAATGAAACATATAGAATAATGTTAACAATGGGGTTAATAATATAAAATGAAAATAATAGTATATACACCAAATAGAAGTTAATTGACACATAATAATAAATAAGTCTCAAAGGAATGTAATTTGTGATGAAATTACCTTACTTTAACCTTACTTTTGTTGTGTGGTCTTTATCCTCTGATATAGTGGTTTAAAATATGTTTATAGAATATACCAAAACAATATTCTTGTTTATAATATCATATATTAATTCCTTATAATATTTTATTAACTGTTTGTTAACACTCTTTCATTAATTTCACTATTTTGGGTGTTAATTGCTTAGTTTTCTAGAATAAGTTTTAACATGTTATTTTTCTGTTATCATTAATTAAATCATGGTTTAATCATATAATTAATTTAAAACATTTCTTAATTATCATATATAAAAAGTATATATGTACTTATAATAATATATAATAAGTGGATATTGGAAATTAAGTGCATTATTCATGAAGACAGTAGGTCGTACGAACGTATGAATGCTACATTCATTTATTTTTTGTATTAAAAGAATTAAAAATAGATTATACATATTTATATTATAATTTAATTATCATATATATGTTATATATATTCTATAAGTTTATTAAAACTATCCTTTATACATTCCATGTATGGCACGAATGAGTCATATCGCTTTGAAGGGGTGATAGTCCACACTTCTGCAAACAAAATTCTCATATTTACACAAACGGAAAGAATAAAGGTATGTTATAAATAAAATTTATAGAGTCATAAAGCATTAAAAATTTCACATATATCATATATAAATATATTTTCTGTCATAATGGCCAACGTGATAGGTGGTAAAGGAAAAATGAACAATCGTCATTTCGTGAAGCAGTAGTTCGTTGTAGACAGAAACAATATGTTTGTTACCTATTAAATGGAAGTGTGTATAAGTGTGGTTATAACCCTTAGAATAAAAAAATATTTTATTTATGATACTATTTTTTTCATAAAACCATGAAATAATATTATTTGAGTTATTTGATAATGTAAATAAAACTAAAAATATTAAGAGAAGATGTTACCTCTTAATCAGGTAACTTCTTTTGGTCTATATCAAAAAGATTTATTGGAAGGATTTATGCACAAAAGAAGGATTAAAGGTATAGGGGTGAATTTTTGAAAGATATTTGGGTAGATATTGACCAAATCTAATAGGTTTATAAGGTGTGAATAAGTGGGAGAGGTGGTGGGATTTTATGGGTATGAAAAATGACTCGCTTTGATTTTTTGGAAACAAGTTAGGTGTACATGATTTTTTACCTAAAAAGTCATACCAACCCAATAAAACACAATAATGGAAGGTTTATGTCTGAGATATGGACATAAAATAGTTTCTGGATAATTTTCTATGTCATTTGGGTCCTTATGTTAACGATGGAGTCCTTTATTAAGCTTAATTTTTCCATAACAATTATAATTAATTTTAATTACTTTCACTTATATTTTTTTAAACTATTTTGACCTTATTAAATATTATAAATTATTCTAATTAAAAATACATAATACATTTTTCTAAATTAAAATAATATAAGTGGAAGAAAATAATTTAAAATTCATCTTATTGGTAGGATGATAATGCAAGTTTAGTAAAGTGAAAAATAATCAAAAGTTTGATAAGTTTTTACATTCAATTTCAAAGTGAAATTAATCATAATGAACTAAATTAGATTAACTGATAAAATTATAAGGGAATTAAACTTTAAAACCAATTAAAAATATATACAATCCTTTTAAATAAATTTAATGAAAAATTAATTTTGAACTAAAATGCAATATTTTTAACTATTCATTAAAAGCATAAATGTTTCCAAAACATATTAAAAAATCACCCTAAAATAATTATTGTGTTTATTTTTTGAATATTAAGTTAATTTTGACAAATTAAATTAACTGAATTATAAAATTAATATTTATATTGATTTGTCCATTAAAAGGCGGTAAAATGCCTTAATAAAAATATAGCATTTTATGTATAAATTTTTTTTCCTTAAGCTTATAAAATTTATTAGATGAACATAAAAAATATTTCATTGAATATAATATATATATCACATTATTATCTATCACTAATTGTAATTAATTTTATTTCTTATGGAAAAACACCTTTATGAGTATAAAAATAATAATAATTTTCTTTATATTCAATCAGTTTTCTTATTCACTTATAATTAATTTCTAACCAATGAATTCATTTTAAATTTCTATAAACCATATATTTTATTAATTTAGTTAACAATATTTATAAAAACTCATTTAATATATAGGTTAAGTCTTATCATATTAAATAATAATATTTTAATAATATATTTTTGTTCGGTAAAAATATTTCTTGCATGTAGTGTAAGAATTCGAAGAAAGTATCTATTGCATGTAACACAAGCTAAATTGGTATTGTGTTCATTAAAAAATATATAATAAATAGAATCTATTTTAATCATTAAATATATTTTAAATTATTGGGTTATTATAATCTCTTAACAAATAGTGTCGTGTTCCATACATGTTATCTAATATAAGGTTATTACTTTATAATTTCAAGGTGTTACAAATAAGATCATTCAAATAATTTAATTATTTTTTGTACACTATTTATTTAATTTTAAGCCCAAAAATTATCTTAATTAATTGATTTAATTTTATACCAAATTCAAAATAATTTTCCTAGTTATGACAATTATTATTTTAAAAAAAATTAACATATTACATAATTTAATTTATCTCTAAAAATAAATTATTTAATTTAATTAATTTAGATGAATTTAAAAATTTATTGAGTTATGAAACATCACCATATCCCATTTTGGGTCGTGCCAAATTCGTGAAGCACCGAAACGGTCAGGGAAAAGCCCGTGATGGGCAATTCTAGGTCAGGATGGTCCACCCAGACTCGTATCGGGTTGGGTTGACCAAATCAGGCCCATTTCGGGGTAAATCTTGATTAAACAAGGGTTACCACTCCCAATAGGGTGGTCGAGTATGGATCGTTCAAGACCTGGCTCTGAAAAATCAAGTGGCAAGCTGCGCTCGGGGAGGCCGGATCCAATTTGGGGAAATGAGGTTTAGCGGGAGACCCAATTGGGGAGGGGATGGGCCACAACTTGTGTCTATAGGCGATGTAGATGAAATGGAGTGGCGTTGGGAAAGTTGTGTGGATCATGCGGGAGCTGACAAGAATGGTTGCCTAACTGGTAATGGAGATGAGTTGGTAGGTGGCGGCGAGGGCCATATACAGGGCAGGTGGATTGGGTGAAGGCGAAGGTCAACTACAACACTATAGATGAGCAGGATGACGGACTAGAAGAGGACATCGACAGGTGGAATAGGGTAGTGCATCCTAGTAGATCTACCACCCTCAAGGATGGCTAAGTGAGGTAGTGTATGAGAGGATCCCAAATATGGATCTAGTGTTTGGGGAGGTGTCCCGAACTTCCTACTGATAGGGCAGCTATAGTGCTCGAGTGGGATCTGTTAGGGCAGAGGGGCTGGTTGGATCTAGAGGAGGATCTCACCAACTGAAGAAGGTGTAGGTGGTGCTTTGAGTCCTACAGCCAAGGGAAAAAGGTGACAGTGGCCTAGGAAGGTTGGCACTAAAGCACTGACTAGAGGATACCGGAAAAGGTGAGTGCAAAAAGATGACCTCGCGACAAGGGGTTGTCAGACCATATGGGTCCATGTAAAGGATACCCACAGAGTCTTCATCGCCCTATTTTTTTCCAATATGCCATCCAATTTTTACAACAAGAGCCCTGTGGGAAATTTTCCACACCTATTCCATTTTTTTCAAAGGCTAATTAATTATCCTTTTTTATAATAATAATAATAATGTTTTATATTAACATAATAATTTTTATTATTATCATTGTAAAAGGTGGAAATAAACTTCACCGATGGATGACTTCTAGTGACCAGAGTTCGACTGATACCCATTCTTGTAGTCTTTTAATTTAAAAATTTATCATCATAATGGTATTTCTACTTTTCCCAGAGCTTCTTCTTTTCTTTCAAGATTTTATCCCTTTTGGTTTATTCCATTTATAAGGTAGTGACATGTTATTCAAATAGTCGTCGGATTTGTTCTCAAAAGAACTATAATACCGATAATATCCATTAAAACTTGACCCAATATGATATTTATTAGTCTATCTATTAAAATTAACTTTTTAGTTAAGTTTATTAATAACTATATTTTTCTTTTTTTATTATGAACATTTCTCTTATCAACTTAATTATATCTCCCTTTAATGAAAGAGTAAAGTATTTATGACATTTTTTACCCTAAAAAATGTATATTTTGATGTAAAACCTATAATATTATATGAAAAATATTTGGTATCATTTTAATATACAATAACAACTTGTATATTTTTCTTTAGGATTCAATCTAATTAATCTTGAGATTATTTATCATACAAATCCCCCACCTTGTAAAATATTGTATCATCATCTTCAAAGTATTTTCATCTTTAAGATAGAAGGATTGTGTCTCATTCAACTCTTTTTCCATTATATCAATTTTTTATTCTTTAACATATTATATTTTTTTGAAATTTTTACCATAAAAGTATTTAACTTTTTAATAAACGCACTCTAATTATCATCTTCAGATTTTCTCCCTTTCTCAAGTGACTCGATTCTTCTCTTAAGTTTGTCTCTCTACACAATAGATGATATAAGCTTAGCTTTTAGCATATATTCACTATATCTATTTTCTACCTCCTCAAGAACTCTAGAGTAGTCTTTATTATTATTATTATTATCCATGAAGTTCATTTGTTTTTGAGTGGTGCCTCCATAATCCGACACTACACTTTGAGATGAATATTCATTTTCTTATTCTTCTTCACACCTCAGGTTAATTCTAACCCTTCTTGAAGAAATGCTTTCTTAATATAACATATATCTTTTTCCCGGATTTCCTTTTAGAGAAGTCTTATTCATCCTCATCACTCTCGATTTCATAAAAAGTTTCATTTAGATAATAAATCAAAAAATATCTAATTTAGTTATAGATTAGTCACTTTAGAGTTATAATACCTTTGTATCTGTTTCTCCTCTTCTCATGGTTTTTGAAGTAATAGATATGATTATGACATTCTATTCATTTCATTCATCACTATGTAATGAAATTAAAATTGAGTCACCCTTATCTCCCTTGAATTCTAGATCATTCATTAATTTAAATACCATCACCACGTTGATCTTCTTATTGAATACTAGTACCTTCCATATCTCATATGCTACAAGTGTATTATGAAATTAATCAAGGGATCAGTTCTTTATCTTAATGTGTATAAACTCGGGCACCAAACTTGTTGGAGAAGTTTCTAATCAATTTCTTAATAATGGATGAGACTTATAATGTTTCTTCAAATAATTATACATTCCAACCAATTTAATTTTCCCTTATAAAGTAATCATTAATAGATCATCATCATTCATTTTAATTCCTTTAAAATTTTACATATAAATTTTAAATTTGGCCTATTTCAACTTGAAATTCACTTCAAAAATTATCTCCATATGAATCCCATACCTCCTTGGATGTTTTGAGTCCAATCAAGTTAATATATACTCAATAAAATAGGGACGTCAAAATATCATTCATTAATTTTCCTTAAACCACAATATTATTTTTTTTCTATAAAATTTTAAGATGCATCTTTCCCAATTGCAGTGAATCCTAAAAGATTAACAGACTTCAAATTTAGTCCTAGAGAGAGAAGGAAATATATCACCTTATTTCATCAACCATCATAATTCTCATTGTTTAATGCTGGAACTCCTCTACTATAGATATAATTCAAAATATATATCTTATACGTCAACCATATTTCAATATTTCATAGGTAACCTAGGTTAGATCTCATACCAATGGAAGTGATCAGGTGCATTGATATATCACTAAGATGGGGAGGGTGAATCAATGATATTTCATTTTATGATCTCTTCTTTTAAATCAACCACTAAAACTGGTAAAATGCATGATCTTATCATTCCAAATAGTCTCGCCCTTTCTTTTTTGTAATAAAATGAAATAATATCAAATGGAATAATGATTTTTATAAGGTTTGGAACAACGTGGATACCAAATTATTTTTTTTCTTCAGTTTTTAGATTCTTCGTAAAACAAATTCATACAGTATTAATTATCTCCTGAAAATAATAAACACATGTAAATATAATTTAAGATATCTACCAAAAATTCGTTTCCCCTTATCAATGGGTATTTTACTAGCACCCACCATTTATCAATATCTCAACTAGTTATTTATTCTAAATCATAACAATTCTTCCAAATATCCTTCTAATGAAAAGGTTTTCAACTTCTTATATCTTCTAGTGAAATAACACACTATTATTTTTCCTCAAAAAACCTCATATTTAGATCTTATTCAAAATTAATATTAAAGGCCTCTCCCCCTATAAAACATATACTATATCTATAGATTATCAATTCGTCAACCCCTATGAAATACGATTATCATAGGATAGGGGATACTAATCATTCTCCATCTCCTTCTTCAAATTATTTAAAGAACGTTCTTTTATATTCTATATGTATTTGATTTCTGGATTTCATTCATATAAATTCATCATTAGTTATAGTATTATATTATATTCCCCTCCTTTTATAATCTTATTTTTCTTTATTTTTTTCATAGATTTATGAGAATAATATTTTCCATATTTCATTATGGAAACTATGTAATTTCTAATAGTGATATATTCTTATTTTTATGATGGTTAGTAGTCTCCTTCAGATTTTAATTTTCATTCAAACATGATCAAATATTATAGTAATATCAGAATTTAATTACTCACGTGGTATTTAGAAAATTTTAAAACTTGCCTCCAAAAAATATGAAAGTAATAAACAACACATCTGCATTAAATTATATAGTTTTAATAAATTTCACTTTTCCTTTTAGTAAAAATGAAAATAAAACTCTTGAACTAACTTCGGGTGATATTTAATTCTCAAAACATTTCACCACATGTTATTCTCCTCAACATTGTGAATCCATCCCATTTAAACCACTCAAATTGAATCACAATATCTATTTGAAAAATTGTGTTGTTTAATACATTAGAGAATTGATTGAGAATCATCGAAATTATCTTTTGTAACTCCCATTAAATTCTAAAATCATGACTTCTTAAATATTGTTAACTGATGAATCTAACCACCTTATACTTCTACACAAGAGTAAGTCTCTCTTACCAATATTTTTTAGTCTCAGGAATACCAGTAGCTTAATCAAGAACACTCCCATTATGAGAGTAAATAAATTTATCTTTATCTATGGTTTCTTTCATTTTCAAGATTTTTAGTTTTTCTTACTTATGATATAACTAATGTTTGGTCCTAATAAACCTTACATCTTATAGTGGGTACCTTCCCATTTATTTATTCCTTTTTATATAGTATCAATGACCCTTTTGAATTAGGAAAATGACTATTATGATCTTATATATGACTCTTAAGTTCGTCATGTGGCTTCTAAAAAACATAACTTACATACTTCTATACTTAAGAAAATTCTTTTAACACTCATAATTACCATTAAGAACTAGTTGTGATAACCTATACACACTGACAAACTACTCTTACACATGAAAATATTGACTCTTACACTAAGAATACTTATCCAATTTTCCTTAATAGTCTATATCATATAGAAATTAAATCCAAGATAATAAAATAAACTTTAAAGCATCTAAAGGCCTCTCAAGACACTCTAAAACACCTTAAATATATTCTATAAAAAACAATTTTATTTTTATCATAACTTTACATGAACATTAATTTCAGTTATTTAATAATTATATGTATATGTCATCATCTATTGAATCTATCTGCATTAGAACACTAATAATGAACAACTTCAGCTCCTTCTTCTTCTCCATTTTATAATCGAAGAAACCCAAACAATAAATTGGATCTTACACCATTATCCACGTAAAAAATATATTTAACTTGATCCTCATATATATATATATAATAAACATAATAAATTCATCACTTTATCATAATCCAATTGGGATATTCACTCTATATTTACCCTTTGGAAAGTGATTTATCTCAACTAAAATATAATACATCTGAATTCATCTTCAGCCACTAGAAATACCACTTAAAGTCTTGATACATATTTTTGATGTTGGGGTGTATTTTCATGGGTGAATGATGTAACTCTCGCAACACTTAATTCTTTAATACATAAGGGATAAATATGTTCCCCTAGAAGAGGATCCAGGTCTTTATTTCTCCAATACATCGCTTGGGTGACTCCCTATGAATAATAAACACTCTATAAATCTCACACCCAAGGTCACTAGATAAATAATCTCTAACTTTCAATACCAAGGTGGAGGTCATATGAAGGTTATAGTAATAGTATAAGTTCTTATTGGGTTTAAATAAATTCATTTTTCTTTGTTATAAATGATGAATAATTTTATGTGTACATAATGAAGAATCTAATGACCAATGGAATTAAATAAAATATTAATTTACATTAAGAACCTTGGAACAAAGGATGAAGAAAAATCAATAGATACTTTGATAATTACATTTTAATGTAATTATATCTTTAATGATGAATCGATATACCACTCTCTTCATACCATAATTGCATTATAGTATGAAATGGAATAATCCCTTTAGTTGTGATCAAAACCTTATTCATCATCACAAAACATCATTGTATACCTTTTTGGGAGCTAGAATGGTTTATTTTAATCACTTTTATCATTCATTGTTTATCAACCCATGAATGTCTATATAAAAAAATATTATTTTGGTTATCTTTAAGGATTAAGATAAAGGAGAAAGATGAGTTCTCAAGTTCTTGAGCACATTCTTGAGAGTATGCTCGCTTGGGATAGAGGGAATTATCTCTAGGTTTTCTATGGACAATTATCTTCTAACCTTTGAATTTGATATAATTTGGTATTTATATATCCAGGGTAGGGTTGGTAATTACACATAGGCCCTTATCCAATCCCTTATTCCTTTCCAAATACCATGTCTAATAATAATATAAATACTATTATTATTTTCTTGACATGTGCACCAACTAAAGATAGATAAATATTAACTTAAATTATATTTTATATATCATTTCAAGCCACACCATTGAACTCAGTCTATAATCCTCCTTGATATTTATTAGTCCTTAAATAATTACTATTTATTTAATAAATAATTATCTGGGTATTATTTACTAAAATGTATAATAGATATTTTATTCACAAAATCCAATTCATAAATATTTATTATTATTTAACTCATATATTTATTCCAATGAATAACTTAGGATTAAATCTTGGGGATCAACCAATTTCAAATATTTATTAGATGATAGTTATCTTACTTATTATAACTTTTTAAATTCAAATAGAATTTAACTAAGATTATGGATACACTTAGTGTGTGAGCCTCTACGCCTCTTTATTTCTGTAATTAGGAGGAACGACCTAAATTCCATGGTTAGTGTCTAGAAACATTCAAAGGCACCTACAAAAAAATAATTTAATATTAAAATTAAATAAAACTTCATGAAAACCCTTACTGTGTAATATAATCCATTTATCATGATATCTATAATAAATTAGGTTTCATGATGGTGTCATGGACCTATATTCTTGATAACTCATTCCTAGACGTTCCAGAATTGAACCTTCCCCTAGTACACCATGGACATGTATTTATTAAGTTTTTTCCATTTCTATGAAAGTATATAATATTTCAACTTCCAATAAATAATATAAGGGAAAATCATTTCTCTCATTATTCATTAATGAAATATCACTCATGGAACACCCAATGTATCTTACTTCACTTTGAACATATGTCATCACGATTTTCATCAATTCATAAAATAATATGATTAATGATATCCATTAATAATAATATTAAACGAAAATAATCAATACACACATCCATAAATAATTACATATATAAATTTGGATTTCCTATCAGTGGTTCATTTTCTCATAATCTTCTACATTGTATATTACTAAGGGTGGGCGGATCTTGGGATCCTTTGAGCGGCGTCTCCCCCCTCTCTCCCACAGGTCTAGGGTTTCAGCTTCATTCTCATCCCCTTCCCCCTCCGGAGCATCGGTTTTCCTTTGCGTCATCACTCAGGATCTCAGTTGGGCGTTGGGGTGGTCCGCGGCTGTTTCAGGTTCACGATTTGGCTTCAGCGTGGCCAAGATCTCGACACGGCGGCCTCTGGTGGTTCGGATCTCAGTTTTCGGCATTCAGTTTTTTATCAGCATCGCGTGGCGAGCTTTTCGGCTTTGGGGTCTGGTGCGACGACATGGCTTGGCGATGGATTCTAGACTCCGGTTATGGTCCCGGCTGACCTTCGGCTTCAGGTGTTTTCCGGTGCGGCTTGGAAACTGCTCCGACGTGATTCGGAGGGGGATGGTTCTTTTTTTCTTCAGTTGTTTTGATTTTGGTTCTCTGGTGGTGTTCTTGCGGTGTTGGCATTGCTGGAGGGCCCCTGACTCCCCCGTTGGTTCCTTATACATCCTATGTCTCACCCGATTTGGAAGTCGGATGGGGTTATTTTGCGATTTGGTTCTATTCGGCTCCAGTCCAAAGAGGTGTTGTCTACTTAGACCTGCTCGTCTACCCTCATCGACGATAATCCATTAACGTGGTGTTGGATATTCTTGTTCTGGGTGACGATGATTTGGATCCATTCTCCTTGGTTTGTCTTATTTTGTGGGTTCGCATGGATGTATTCCAAGGATGTCTTTTGGTTGAGATGAGGCTCTTCCTGTTTCGGTTCCAACGGTGATTTGTGTGAGAGAGTTCAATTTGGATCTATCCTTTGGTTTGTCTCTCTTCTGGTATTTTAGATTGGGTTATTTCGGGATCTTAGTTTTGATGGCTACTATTATTTTGGTGGAAGCCTTTTTTTTATCCTTAAGTTGGGAAGATATTACATCTGGACTCGATCACTTGGAACAGGCCCAAAGGAGGATTTAGAGCTTTCATCTCATCGTTGTAGTGCTTTTTGGATTTGGTTGTTTTAGAGGTTATGACGTTATTCATCATATCGGGAAATTGCTTTGACACCGGACACTTTCTTGCCGATTTGCATCACAATGTTGGAGTGATTCAACTTATTTTATGCTAGGGAAGGGTCTGATCTAGTTTTTTAGTTTGGTTTTCTCTCTTTTTTCCTTCATGCGTGATTGCCCTATGTCTGTGAAGTCCTTTGGGTTCTCCCCCATTGTTCCCTTAAAAGGGGGCTTTATCAATAATAAAAATATTTGAAGGCCTTCGGGCCGTTGGATGGATGGATATTACTAAGGGTGTACACCATGATAAAGTGAATCAAAGTCCTATCAGTGTCTACTTTTAATAGAGAGTATCAATTCCATCCCATAAAATGATGTCATCCAGCTATAAAACATATATATAAGAATATTTTAATGGTACTTCTTGGTTCTCATCATAGTGGGGAACTTATAAGAATTTTTAGTGTGATAATTACTCTTACGACATTATAATATATTATGTAACAGATAAGAGAAAGCATGATGTGATAATAAGATTATAAATATTCAAAAAAATTAATACATTTAATCAAAAAGAACTTTATATTTGGTTATAGGGTTCAATGTCAAATGGAATTCCACTTTCTCTATATCCCGCTACTAGCAACCTTCAGTCCTCTATCTCTCACATGTCAAGATATTAGACAAAATTTTGTATCCAAATAGCTTATTTGGATTCATCAAGATCTACTATAAACTCAAACTCTACTATAGAATTGAAACCAGTGGCTTATTTGAACTTTCCCGTCACACTTCTCTTCTATTGAGACCAAATACATGTCTTGACTATGAATTCAAATCATTTTGAATGGTTTGAAAGAAATTATCAATATAATGTGTGACGCTTATCTCACTATATCTTGTATACAAAAGGAACATATCATTAGTTTTCCATAGATATGTAAGGGTATCCTTAATTGAAGACCAATATTGTTCCCCTAGATCAGTTTGATATCTTCCTATCATGACCAAAGTGTAGGGAACATCATGTCTAGTACATATCATGGTATAAATGATTAATACTATAACTAAATCATATAGAATATTACTTATTATATCTCTAACCTATTATATCTAAGGACACATATTCTATAAATGATATATATCATGTGACACTATATCCATTACCAAATTGGATTATTCCATACTAAATATCTTTAGTATTTGGTCAATGTATGTACTTTCACTTAGTCCAAGAATCCTCTTAGATCTATCAAGAATGATCTTAATCCTAAGAATGTAGGTTTTTTCACCTAACTCATTCATACAGAAGAACTTTTTCATCCAATCCTTAACTGACTGTAATATTGCTATGTTACTTCTAATAAGTAACTTATCTTCAACATATACTACTAGGATAAAAAATATACTCCCACTAAATAGCTTATAAACACATGGATCACATTCATTCTTAATGACACAATATTATTTTATATCTTCATAAAATATACTTTTCTATAACCTAGATTAATTTCTTAAACCCTTAAATATATCTTTACAACATGCACACCCTTTAGTAATTACCTAGACTCTGAAACCCTTCTAGTTGTGTTATATAGACATCTTTTAAATAGTTCGTGTTAAGGACTATTAATTTGAAATCCTTATAAAAAAATCTTATATTCATGTAATGTTTTAATAATAATAATAATTTTTATAGATTTAAAGTTTTATAATAGATAAAAAATTTCCGTATTCAATCCCTTAACATTGTTTAAACTATTTATCCACTAGTGGGGTTTTATAGTTATCCACTTTACCATTCAACTAAAATTTTCTATAGAATAAAATTTTAATGAAATAGGTTTTATATCAACATAAGGACCATCCAAAACCTAAACATGGTTTTGGTAATGGAATATATCATATAATTCCAGGATTTTTGCTTTATTTTAGCTAATACATTCTCCACTTCCTCCTTTTAGGGAAAAGGTTCATTCTTGTTAATCAATAATTAATCACTAACACCTATCACTATAAAATCATAATATTATATTTATCTAACTTTTCTAGTCCTCTTTGGTAGTAATTTTGTTTCAATAACAACATCCTTCATGGGAACCAGTGTAATTTTTTCTTTTATCCACTCTTGTGCTTCTTGAGTATCAGCTTCATCTAATCGAATATTGCTCCCTCTATCCTTCTTAATGATGATCTCCATGTCAAGAAAAATGACTTATCTTGTTATGGTCACCTTCTTTTATAAGGTTTTGTTTAGATATAATCACCTTGTTTCCATGGGATACCCTAAAAAGATACACTTTTTTCCTTGGGGTGCTAGTTCGTTACCTGATATGTCACTAACAAATACTTTGCATCCCCATGAATGGGTATGTGATGACATAGGTTTCTTTTCATGAATTTATTCATATAGTATTAGATTTACTTCGTTAGAACTTGGTTTAGAATGTGTGTTTCATGATTTAATTCATGTCCTTAGAAGTATAATGTAATATCTCCATGGATTATCCTTGACCATACCATATCAAGATGGTATCATTCCTTCTTTTACAAAAACCATTCCACTATGATGTAAAAGGTGTAGTGGGTTGATGTAGAAATAAAAACTCCCATATAAATTTGAAAAAATCATAGTTAATTTATTCACTACCTCAGTCATATAAAATATTAGTTACCTCCTTTCAATGTAGACTATATATTTCTTTCGTGAATTCGTTGAATTTCTCAAAGTACTCAGACATATACCTCTTTAAGTAAATATAGACGTACCTAAACAAGGAATTAGTAAGAGTCAAAAATTAATAATTTAAACCTTTATATTTTACTAAAAAAACTAGCACACACATCAGTGTAAACAAATTCTAGAAGCCCTATGGTCCTTCTACCCTACCCATATAAAAGTTTTAAAGTAAGAATCTACACCTATGAATTTTACTAAGAAATGTACACACACATCAACATATAAAAATTATATAATCTCAATGGATCTTTCATCCTTTCCACCAAATGGTGATTTGGTCATCATTCCTTATAAACAGGCATGATATATTTCAAGAGATTTTATCTTAAAATAGTATAAATTAGCCGATTGATAGAGCTTTTTCAAATTATTGGCGTTAATGTTACTAAGATTGTGATAAAAAGGTTTTTAAATAAATCATGAAAATTGATTCATTATTATTAGCTAAAACATGGTTCTCATAATTTAATATATAAATAATATTATTTTAATGTGTCATACCATAACATATGGTTTCTTCATAAAAAACAACTATTATTTCCCAAATTTAAAATAAAATCATGTAAATGAATACTGGATACCAAAATTATGTTATTGGTAATAAATGAAAAAAAATAACAATATTTCAAGATCAGAATAATCCATGTTAGAAATGTAAGGTGACAATCTATTAGAGACTAAGCAGACTGTCATGCTACATTGGTTGTTCGAAGATCCAACACTCTTCTACAAATCTTATGGAATCTACTTGGTTACTATATTTGTGTACAGATGTGAACACTAAAAAATGTTTCTAAAACCAAAATTGAAGATATGATAACATTTTACTCAATAAATAATGTTCCTAAAGCATATTTATTCTTATTTATGGTATAGTTCTTTTTCTATTGGCCTATATTTCCATTTGAAAAACATTCTATGTTTTGTTCCTTTACTTGTTGTTGGATTTTATTCCTCTTAGGAGGATGGTGATCATGAGACATATACTTTGAGTATGTATAGGGGCCTTTTCATTTTTCTTACTTTTCTTATTCACCAATAGAACCATAAGTTTTCCATATTCCATGTCCTTATCAGTGTGGAGAATTAAATTAATAATTTTTGAAATGGTCTTCTGGTTATTTCTTATGTTATAGTCCAAAATGAAATCGTGAAATCATTTATGGAATGATGATAGAATGATATCTGTGAAAATATCATTACAAATATTATACCCTAATATTTTTAATCACTCTATGTAACCAATCATTTTAAAAAAAAAGCAACTCAGTTGGTGATGTTCTCAGTCAGGATCCAAGTATCATTGAGAGGGGATGAATTAGTGATATTTTTTATTTTTATGGTTCCTTATTTTTGAAACAACCTCCATCTCCTATTAAACGGTTTCTTCCCTGCTAAACACACACAACCATAAGAACACAATCTTTACAAGGTTCACTACTCGACAAGAGTTTCTACATCCTTGGTATGGTACGGAAATAAACTAGTACCACCCAATCCACTAGAAAACAAGCCTTTTAAGTGGAATAAAATGAGTAGGATATACGCTTACACTCATGTGGCACTTAGAAAACAATATTCAATTGTGTGTGCACCCTCTTAGCACAAATAGGGAATTATAGTTTTTTAGTGCCTCCTTTTAATTGAATACGTGTATTCTTTGAAGTACAAATCTTTACATTCTTACCCAGAAGCCAGTAAGAACTATCTTACACACTACCGAATACATTCTAAGACCCCAAATATTTCGTGTAACCTTTAAGGTGTCTTGTATGCAACTTTTATTCCATGCGCACAAGATTCAACTTTTTTTGTGAAACACCTCTTGCGTGCAACTTCAATCTTGTGCGCAACTCTCTTCTTGTGTTAAACTTTTCTTTCTGGCGTGCAACTCTATTTATTTTGTGCACTTTCCTTTTCTTAATATTTTTTCGCACCTCAGAGCTCAGGATTTCTCTATGTGTCAAGCAAACTAGTGTGAGGGTGTCACCTCTTATTTATAGACCTCATTGACCCCTACGTGCAAAAACCCTGATGTGTTGCGCAAGATCCCGACACGTCGTGAAAACCTCATCTAACATCTCCTTGGGTTCCTAAGTCATACATCATGAAAAATCCCATTTCATGTCACCTTGTGCACATAATTCACTTTCATGACAGCCTCATCTTTCACACACTCCTTTGAATCATTCATACACTTTTCTTCTTTGTCATTTTTTGAAGTTTGGACCTCAAAACATTCCTCACGTGCAAAACCCCATTTTACCTCGCATGTGGAACGTAAGTTTCTTTCATGACAACCTCTTCTTTTTCTCACTTATTTAATCTTTTGTGTGCTTCCTTACATTTCCATTTTTCAATGTTTGGACCCTGAATCATGCCTTGTGTGCAAGATTCCAAACTACCTTCAATCTTGCATGAAAAAATCAATCTTTCGTTCAAGCCTCTCCTTTTCCAAATTTTGATGTTCGGGTCAAGGAACATCACTTTCATGCAATATACTAAGTCATCATCACACTTGCATGCAACATCCTTTGTCATTTCTCTCTTCACTACATCTCATAACAATTATTTAGCTTTCATCATGAAATACTCTATCGTGATATGTATCCTTTGATCGAACATATTTATCATCGCCACATTTACAAATGGTAGTATTAAACCTTCCCTATATTCCACTAGAATATTTCCTCCCAATAAAAATTGAATGTGACTGGCAGCACCTTTACTCCCCCTTTCTTTCATAAGGCTAACATCACAAGTTATCCTAACTTATGATATTTGTGAAATACAAATCAGCAAAGCATCGTCTGATTTAATTTTCTTTACAAAGTGAATTGATTTATCTTTATTGACAATAAAAGACAACACTCTATAATAGAAAACTATTCTCACTTCCTTCTCCATCCAACTTGGTCCCAACAGTTGGAACCATCTCTCCAAGCTTGATTGTGAGTAGTGAATTATAGATCTCATATCTCTCTTGTCATTCCATCTATTGATAAATAAATGTGAGATAAATCTATGCACATCCATGTCCTCGTGTTTCTTTAAAATATTACTATACAAGGACAATATAATGAAACATTGGACATCCATAACATTATCCATGTGTTTTGGTTAGATAGATACTTCTTCCTCATTAGCCTCCTTTGCATGTAATGATGGAAGTGGGGTTTCTAACACATATAATTTCTATCCCTGGAATAGTATAGCATGATATAACCAATGACATTCTTATAATTTTGAGTTGGTGTGAATGTTATCCTCTGCTAGTATGGATCATAGTGATTTAGTCAAAATCGTGTTACATTATATTACAACAACAAATAAGATTATAATTTTAGTACTTTATATAGATTTTAAAATTAGATAAATAAATTTTAAATTTATTAATCTATACATCTCCCACTATTTTCAGGAAACCCAAAGTCCCTTACTATTGGTTTTGAAATATTATATTGTATTAAAATTATATTGGAAATGATCTATATTTCCCATTTCATTTCCTATACAGAGTTCTGAAAATCTATTAAAAATTATTTCGGTAGGCATAACTTTCCAGCTATATTAAATTATATTTCCATTATTTGTTGAGTGAACTCTCTAATTCAAAAATCCTAAATAAGTATTTCCTAAACTTCTAACTACAAGTTTCACAAAGTCTCATTGAGGTGTTCAACCCTTAATCTGAACTAGGTTAAGTCGATCCAAAACTCAAGTTATATATTCCCTAATAATTGAATGCACTCCAACAGTGGTTGCTCAGACACTTTTAGCTAAGGTTCAATTTCCACCCATGTTGTGGAACGATATAATGAATTAAAATTTAATTTAAGTGATTTTACCTTTATGTGTAAAAGGCCCATTTTATCTTTATTACATGATTATTTATATTAAGTGTATTTACCTAAGTGATTAACAATATCGTTATTAAATTATTCATAAACAAATTGTTTAATTCCATATTCCATTCTTTATAAACTCATTGATTTAATTTGAATGATAATTATTCAAATAAATAATTAATCATATTAATGATAGAAGAAAAAAATGTTTCATGATAATGAGATTTATCAAATAGTAGGTTTATCAAGAGGATTATATACCAACTAAAACCCTTGGGGAAAAATTCCTTGAACCTCTGTTGGTTAGAAAGGCAACATTCCACATCAAATCCTATGAACCTCTTGTATTAGATTTTCTATATCCCCAAACATGAACCACCTTCACTAGTCTAGGCTCTCCATCTATTACATAATCTTTACTCACATGTAAAAGGGGAACAAAAAGGATGGGTTTAGGGGGTTTATATAAAATAAATTATAGACATATAGGCGTGTAGGAGTGTAGGCCCTTAAAAATTATATGAGGGGATGATGCACAGGGTCTCAATTTAATTGAATAGTAATAAATTAAAATTAAACCAGTCACACATAGGTCTGGTCTAAGATCATGATCACCCGTACATAAGAAATAAATATACATTTTAAATCTATCTAGTAATTACTTCAATTAATTCTTTAATTATGAAAAATTCCATGAATTGATCTAAATAATTAACTGATTAATTAATTAATTCAATATATCTGAATTCCATCCAAATAATCCTTAAATTTACATCATCTAAAATTTTAAAAAAAATAAATAAATTTATTTTATTTTATTTTAAACTAACAAATTTTGAAATGTACTTAGAGGCAATGGCATGAACTCATCAAAACTACATTGCATAGTCCTTGTACAGTGTATTCACATGGAATACAACATATATTTTGAATAAAATAATTAAAAGTCATGAATTGTTTAATTAATAACAAAAACTCATATGTAAATTATGTTAAATGTGATGTTTTTAATGAACCCAAGGTACACTATATGTAAATAATATACTCATATTGTGGTTCATAAAATAACATGGGAGTTGATTTAATAAATAATTAACAATCTTGTCTCATGGTGTGTAATATCAATTAAATTACCCATAGAACACATTTGACATCATCTAATTATACCAATAATGTTTCTGTATACATTAAATTATTTACATGAGGTAAAACATTTTACATATCATGTACTTGGGAGACATGATGTGTAATCTCTTCTATACATTTCCATGACACATGTCTTGGGACTAGTCATGTTTTCCAGTAATGGATCTGTATGATTTAAAATACATGTATAAAAATGGCACATTGTGTATCCTTGAAATTGTTTGGTTTTTTATTCCCTATGCCGTATAATAAATAAATGAAATGTCTTGTACCCTCCAAGTTTTCCATTTGTAAAGGACATGAACTACAATGTGTATATGATATTTACACAGCATGTAGTGTGGTAAAACTGCATAACATCATGGCCTATTCCACACATGGTTTTCCTTAAATACATTAACTATGTAGTTAATATATGATGAGCCTCTTTTAAAATGATTCATCCCAGCACATTGGATTTAAATAATGAATAATCAAAAAATAAAACAAGAAAAAATTTCATATTTTTAATCAATGATTAAAAAAAATATTAAATTAAATATGTGACCATCATGATACAACTAAAAGGTATCTATTACTATAGAAACCTGTATTAAAATAGCCACCATGGGTTTTATAATAATCAATGAATAATGAAACCAATACATGATAATGAACATCATGACTAATGAAACTGAATCAAATATTAATTTCCTTTAAGAAAAACATAATCAAGAAGTTGGGATCATAACATATAAATTATAATTAATTTATATATGGTTTACAAATTACCTTCTCTTGTAATTATTTTTTCATTGATGAATTTTTAGACCACTCTCATCATACCACAATTGTGTTGTAGGATAAAAGGTTAGAATCACTATAGTGATGATCCATGCATGCTAAAAAATCTCAAAACATCATCATAGAATCATTGGGTACTAGCACGGTTGATTCTTACCACTAGCATCATTCATCATCAGTCAAAAATGAAATCTCTTTATGACTTAAAGATTCATTTCATTCAATATAAGGCTTGAGAGAAAGGTGGAGGATGGATTCTATAGTTTATTTGAATGTTAATGTGATGAATCCCTATAGATTTTGAGAGAATTCTCTCTAGGTTTATTAAACACAACAAATAGTTAACCATAAAATGAGATATAACATGGTATTTATTAAGCTACTACAATATTGGTAATTTCAAATAGGCCCTTATTCAATCCCTTATTCCTTAGTAACCCCATGTGCAACACCTTGAGATTTTTTGAAATATTTTTTAAAGTAAAATTTACTATATTCTAAATTTTCGATTACATGAAATACCAATTTTTTATTTCATTAAATGAAACACTGAGTTTATTTTATATTAAACTAGGTGTATCTTCAGTTACATTTAACACAAAATTTAAAGGAAATGTGATATACTATTAAAATATTATTATTTAATATAATTCTTATCACCTAGTAGTTATAATGGAGGGTTTGAATAGGATTAACTAAATTATGGAAAATATATCATTTAACAAAGTATATATACAGAATTATTGTGTATCTAATAAATTATAATTGAAAATAAAAACTATTTGATAATAAAGGAAATATTTTTAAATATATATATATTTTTATGAGTGTAAATGTTATTTAAATAAAAAAATTAAAAAAAAAATAACTTTTTAATGATTTTAACGAAATTAATATGTTATATATTCAATAAAATGTTCAACATTTATCTTATTTATTTTCCAGACAAAATTTAAGAATAAATCTAACTTTATGCTTATAATTTTATTTTTATAAAAATTAGTTGTTTCACCTTTTATGAAATTATTTTAAAACTAATTTTTGACTCTTTTAGAAAGAAAACTAAAATTTATTTTTTAAATAAACATGTCAAAATTATCTTAGAGTTATTTTTTGAGAAGATAAATCATTTTGATGACTAAGGAAAAATATTAGGTTTTATTATGAATAGACATTAGTTTTAAAGATTTTTAAAACATAAAAAAAATTAAATAAGTTTTAAAACAAAAATTAGTTCAATTATATATCAATTAATCAAATTTCATTAATTGTAATAATTTTTTTTAATTTCCATAAAAAACTTTTTAAACTTTTGAACATTTTTTCTTCTAAAATTTGATTTCTCATCATGTCAATAGGATTAATTTAAAATTTCTATTTTCAACTTCTGTGGATGGAATTTGGAAAAATAGATTCCATATTTGGAATCATAATAATTTATATTATCTAATAATTTCAACATAATTTTTTACCATTGTGAATAGTAAAAATAGTAAAACTTATTTACCATAGTTAAGATAAAAATGGGCTTACCAAGGGTTAGGAAACAAATAACAGTTAAAATGACACAAAACATGTCCAAAACCTATTTTGTAGCTATAGTTCAACATTATCTCTTTCATTTTTGATAATATCCTATTTTTTAGCCGTGTGTCATGTAAAAAATTAGGTTACACCTTTTTCTTTTCAAAAATTTCAAAGTGCCACGCACCTCACTTATAAATGGTCACCCACTCTCCTCTCTAATTAACACATAAAAATTATTTTTTACACCAATAACTGCCCAAATCACATCTATAGCACCCTCATATAACCCTAGAATCATTTTGGGTAATAAATATAATCTAAGTATCCATTTTGTGAAAACTAAAAGAAGTTGTCTGGAGAATAAGTAATGTCCCTAATCAAGTGTTTAATTTTAATTATTCCTACACATTCTTAAATTATTATTAAAACATAATTATATAATAAAATTATTATATTACACATAATTAGATGTTTTTATTTTATGTGAAGGACCTATATCCATATCCTCTTCCATAAAATGGGTTAAAAATCAGCATTCATGTGTTTGGAAAACTACCGTCTCACGAACTGATGTTATTTATTTTCCATAACCACCGCTTAAGGATGTATATAATGATATATTTATTGTCGATATATAATATTTATTATATTTATTATATAATTATGTTTATATATTCATTATACCATAATTTCCTCTTACTTTTCATTCTATGGGATTATGGTAACATCATCTGTGTGTACGGAAGACTACCACCTCGTGAAGCGATGTGATTCATTCATACATTACATGAACGGTAATATAGATGTTTATAATGAAAATAATTAATATATAGGAATTAAAATTTAATCTATACTTCTAATATATTATTTTCATTTATTTTTTAAAATTCTTTGAGAAATTGGAAACAACATTCATGCATATGTACGAGATACTGTATCCATGAACGGTATATTTTATTTTTTACCTATAATTTTTATGGATTACTATAAATACATATATAATTAATTTATATGATATTAATATCATTTTTATCATTCTAGTGATTATTGACCCATCATCAAATTAATTTGATCAAAAATAAAAATTAAAACACACACAAAAAACAAAGAAATTATTACCTAAAATTTGATTTTAACAGAGAATTTTAATTAAAAGGTACTAAATTGTCATAATTAAATCATATTTCGTATGATATATATATATAATACTTTCTTTAATACATTTATAATAATAAAATATTTATTATACAATAGTTTTGAACGTGTATGAAGGAATTAGATACTTACGGTATGATTTATGTCTCACTTTTATTTTCTCTGAGACACAAGACATATTCACCATGTGTTTCTTTTATGTGGTTTTTATAATAAAAATTAATGTAATTTGTGATTATTGTAATTAAAATTAATTATATTTACATATCTAATTTCTTATATCTCTTTCATCATATTTATGGTACAAAAGTAACCAAAGTAGTGAGGGATTTTTTGTCTCAATTTTTATTCCATGAGACATATGTTATGTTATGAACGTATCTTGTTTCATGGGGTGTATATACTGACCAATTTAAATGTAATGTCATTAATTTTTTTATTCTCATTATATTTTATGTTTAATTTAATTTCATTTCTTCACATATATTGTAATTCAAAGTTACCAAAGTGGTGAAGATTTTATGTTCCAATATCATGGTTTATCAGGATTGTTTATGATTATGTTTAAAATGATTAAATATTAACCTTTATATCTTTAAAAACACGTGAATTTTATTATCCTTTTTTTATTTCATAAGAATGCATGTTTTCCAATCATTTTCTTCCCTTTATGTACACAAGAATTTAAAATAATATTTTTAAGAAAAATCATCTTTATTTCCCTATTCAGTTAAAAACCATTTTATTAGAAAACAATCTTTTCTAAAATTACTTTAAAAATGATTTTAAAATTATCTATATGATTTATTAAAGACATTTTTATGCATGTTTTATGTTTTTAATAAAATTAAAATAATCCACATTTCATTTTCCATAAAATTCCCATTTGGATTTTACCGAAAATATAAAATAAATATTTGTTTTACTATGTATGGAATGAATGGAATTACAAACCATCATGACCATTTTTTTATTTTAATATTTATTTATAATTTTTCAAGGGTATTTTAAATGAACATTATTTTCAAAATGTTTTGTGTTTTTATAATTATTTTTCAAATTGGATTGGATATTTTTCTGAAGAAATATTTTCATTATTTTTAAAGACTCCTTTATTAATTTCAATGTTTAATTTGAATAAAAATTATTTTCAAAATGTTTTATGAACATTTATTTTTAAAAATATTTTTTCAAAAAAAGAATTCCCTCAAGAAATGTTTTAATGATATTTAAAAATCATTTTACATCTAAAATGACATCTGTTGATGATACCTATTCCTTAATGGGAAAATGATCCATGTATACCATTCATATTCTTTATCTAAATGGTTTTTTAAGATTTCATGATGTTATGAAACTTATTTATTTTCCATAGGTTGCACCATGGGAAAATTATTATAAAACCTACTTCTTTTCATGGGTTATTAAATGATGAAATGATTATGAAACCTTTCCCTATTCTATAGGTTATGATAAGATGAAATTATTATTAAACCCATTAAATTTCATGGGTTATGATATGATGTATGTTTTATGATATTGTGGAAAGAATATGTATTATTTTAATTATATGATTGTTGGTGTGTATATATCTGTCAAATTCATAGGGTAAAGATTTACATTTTATGATATAGCCATGACTTTAATAGGGAGTGAACCTAGTTCAGTAAGAGATATTATCCTCTAGGATGGTCTTGGGAGTGAACCTCTCCTATATGATGGTTTATGGAGTGAAACCATTTCACTATAAGACCCATGGTAGCAAAACTTTACTACTATAGAAATTATTTTTTATTCTTCTATGTATACTGAAAATCTAGGTATTATACTAATGTTATCCACTCAAGGATCATTTTCATTAATTACATTATAATTAATATCCTATAAACTACCAATCATTATAACGTGACTCAAGGTTATGATCAATTATTTGTAGGGAATTTTTTCACATGTTTGGATCATATTCTCATAACCTTATGTTCATTTTATGCTTACATATACCTCTTTTTATCCTTATTTAGCACCTAAACTCACCCTTTCTTATGTTTCCA
Source organism: Viscum album (assembly GCA_963277665.1). Lineage (NCBI taxonomy): Eukaryota > Viridiplantae > Streptophyta > Magnoliopsida > Santalales > Viscaceae > Viscum > Viscum album. The sequence continues at coordinate 1,214,848,740 of OY728130.1, forward strand.
TTCCCCGAGTTATGAAGAACTGTAAAATTTATGATATTTATAAGAAGAATTCCAATTATAAATAACATAGTGGTAGAAGATCTATGTCACTTATAGACCAGTTTTTTATGTGTCTATGTTCCCAAAGGAACTATACTTTTATAATCCTCAAGAATGTGTATGTGCAATGTAATGAATATTCATCTAAAAATATTAAATACCTATGTATGAGAAGCTAGGGTCACTATACGAGGATTAATAATAATATAAATATTATTATTAATTGATTTACATGTTAAAAAACTATGAATAAAAAATAACATTTGTTAAATTATATATATATATATATATGTGATATTTAATATATCATTTTGATCTAGATCATGAAACTCATTCTCTATCCCCCCTAAATATTAATCATAACTTAAATAATGAATATTTATTTAATAAATAAATATCATATCATTATTTATCATTAAATATAATAAATATTTTAACCAACAAATTTCATGAATAAATATTTACTATTATTTAATTCAAATATTTATTCTTCCAAATAACTAGGGATTAAATATTAAAAATCAACTAATCCTAAATAATTGTTAAACCAAAAAGTGGATATAAAATTTATTCTAACTTTTTCAATTTAAATAGAATTTAATAGGATTAAGGATATACTTTGTGTGTGACCCTCTATGGAATTTTCTTAGTGGCATATGGTATAAAAACCTAAAGTACATGGTTGGATTCTTGAAACACGTCCATACACTCATAGAGAAACTATTGAGACCAATTTGAATGGATAAAATTTTTTATGTAATAAAATTTTTATTTTCATGAGTGTTGTCTTTTGTTGTTAGAAAAGGATAAATCAATTCACTTTGTAAAATTATTGAAAAATATGAAGATGTTTTGCTGATATGTATTTCAAAAATTTCACAATTTGTTTTACGAATGTGTGATGGAATCCTTATAAATGAATGGGGGAGTTATGGGGTGTCCAATAATATTCAATTTTTATAGGGAAGAAAGATGTTGGTATAATATTTGGAAGTTTCAATACTTTATTTATAAAATATGATGATGATAAAGGTGATCGATCAATGGATACATATCATGGAAGATAAAGTTTATAATGAAGGATGTTTTTTTTTTGAATAAGCCTGATGAGTATGAAGTGGGATGGGATTTCTTACTAGATAAGATATTTTAGGTGGTTCTATTTCCCAGTGTTTACCAAATATTTTGACCTTACAATCGGAAGTTTGGTTTATGGAAAAGGATGGATTTCGCATAGTAGTGTAATGAGGACCGAGAAGGGAGGTACACAGACCGTGTAAGAGAAACAGTTCATAGGTGGATCATGGTTCATAGGAGGCTTTTAGTTTACAGGATGTCAAAAGTTAATTGAAAAGGCTTTCATTAACAAAATAGAGGCAGTGATTTAGGCTGTCGTGAAAGAAGAAAGGAGGTATGTGGACCACATAGGGAAAACGGTTTGTGGGACATGCCCGGGACATGGTGAATATTTTACCATGTTGAAAACTTAGGTAAATAAGTTTAGAGTTACTTTTAGATCTATTTTCATATATAAATGATCCTAATCCCATCATTAATGGAGGGAGATTTTTGAAAGATAACATATTTTCTCCGAGAAAGAATTTGGATAAGTTTGGAATTGTTCATGGAGGAAGTATTTCATGAAAGTTAAAGGTTTCTATGAAAGAAGAAATTGTTTGGGAAATAGGAAGAATTATTTGAGGAAGAAGGAATTACACATAAGAATAGGTGGTGTGAAGAGGTGGTACATGGATGTGGTACATGGAATCAGTACACATAAGTAGAACACGAAGCCAGTACATAGAAGTGGAACGTGAAGGAAGTATGAATAGATGGTATGTGGAAGAAAATATAGTCTGTGGAGTGGAGACTGTTCGTAGAATTAGGGATTATTCGCAAATCACTAATGATATGCAATACAACTGAGTTCACAAAGAATATAGGAAGTTCATAGTGGAAGAAGGACAGTTTGTGAAGGACTTAAGGAATATCCTACAAGCTTTTGGGTGGGAATGGGAATAATTTTTTAAAAAGATATATTTTTTGAAAGTTGATCAATAACAATAAAAACATTGAGTTGCATCATGTTGTGCTAGAATATGGACACATATTATTTAATTATTTTCAAAGTTCTACATGAGTGTAAGGGAATATCGTACTCATTGTATTCCACTCAAAAGTATTATTTTCTAGTGAATTGTGGGATTTCTATTGTTTCCATACCATATCAAGGATGTAGATACTCTTTTTGAGTATTGAAACTTGTAAATTATTGTGTTTCTATGGATGTTCATTTGGATTGTGTTCTTTAGGGAAGTAAATCTTTAATTGGAGGTGGAGGTTGTTTCAGAAGTAAAAAATATAAAAGAAAAATATATAACTAATTCACCCCTCCCCCGATCAATGATACTTGAATCCTGACTGAGAAACTTTATAAAGAAGTTAATGTCACAATGTTATAAAACATCATATTAATTATCTTTGGGAAATATAATATGTTTATCATGATATTTATAATTAAGAAATTTTTATGATGGTTTCATTAACATATATGCTCGATAAGTATTTCTAAGACTTTTCGAAATAGAACCTACCCATAGAACACCATGTCCAATGATTTATATAGTTTTTTCATTCCCATAAAAGGGACTTGGATATCAACTGTCATTAAATAATTGAACAGGAAAATCCTCTCTCTCATTATTCATTAATGTAATATCACTCGTGATTCACTGAACATATCCTACTTCACTGTGAACATATATAACTGTGATATTCATTAATATATAAAATAATGAGACCAATGATATACATTAATAATAATAATAATAATATAGTATAATGGTAAATACACACACTTTTATATAAGAACATACAATGACACATATAAATTTGGATTTCCTACTGCCGGGTCAGGTTCTTAGAATCTACTGCATTAGTAATTTCCAATGGCATACACCATGAGAATGTGCCTCTAAGTCCTATAAGAATCCACCTCTAATAGATTGTCGCATTTGTGTCCCATAAAATGATATCATCTAACTAAATATATATTTTTAAGAATACTATTGTGGAACTTAAAGGTTATCGTCATAGTGTGAAACATAAATAACCTTTCAGTGAAATGGTTACTATTAGGAAATTATCACACACTATTTCATGTAAAAGAACAATAATTTGTGATAATAATTTTTTTGAAATTAAAAAATCAATACATGTAATCATGAGGTATATATAATTTGGTTCCAGGGAACCAACATACACATCATCATCAACTAAAACAAGATCTATCTACCATCAACCTACCCAATATTCTAGTGTGATAAAGATAGCTACTCCATGATGTAATACTTATCTTAGTCCCTATAAATTATATTTTGGTATATATTCCTTCTAAAATCATAAACCACTACATTACCCTTATCTGAGGTATATGATATATCTAAATAATAATCATTCAGTGACCCAACACATCATTGTTCCCCATATTCGAGTTATGTTGATAGAAAATGTACTTCATTATCTTAAAGTTGGTGAAAATCATGAACCAGTATCCAAGAATTTAAGGCCTCCAATATATTAATCTGAAGCCTATTATTTCTAACACCATGTCATGGGAAGAATAATTAATCTCATGATTCCATAGTTACCTAAATCCATAATAAATCATCAGATTCTCCCACATCAGCACAAATATAATCCCTAAATGTGAAGCATCTAAATACACCTCATATAGTGCCTCTTAGACTAGATGTCTAAGAATTGGGAACTTGTTAACTTCTACGATGTATTATCAAGACTTTACAACACTTATCTATCTAAATAAAATTTTTCCCTTTATTTTTTAGGGAATACAAGGGGTGGTTATCCTTGATAATTTTGGAATGAAGTGATGGTAATAACCAACCAAACCCAAGAAACAATTAACTAATAACACTCTCTAAGTTGGATCCCAATATAAGACTACCTCCACATTTATAAGTTCAACTGAAAATACTTCATCTAGTATGATTTTTCTTAATAAATACACCATATGGATATAAATTTGGAACTTGAATAGAATCTCTATAGTTAATTCTCCTTAGGAGTTTCTAGAATAATCCTCTGATAGTCCTCTTGCTGCTCCTAATCCTGGAAATAAACCCATATTATATCATTTAATACCACTATAAATCTTACTAAGTAAGGCTAGAACACCCCATGCATGAAAAACATGATCATTATTGGAACATTTTTTCACTCCAAATGGATTCACAAAAAAATCATAAAGCACATATTTCCATCAAAATACCTTCTTCTGGACATATTCCTCTAGGACTCATTGATGGAGACACATCAATCATTGATTTAACTCAGTTTAAAAATGAGATCCCATAAATTGATTAATTAAATCCTCAATACAAATAAGAGGATACTAGTTCATAATTGTTACCATGTTCAGTCTCTGGTAATTAATGAAAAATAAAAAACACCCATTAACATTCCTAAAAAGGGAATGTGGAAACACCATGATGAAACACTAGAGTGTAAAAATAATTTATGTAGAATATCATCCATATATACCCTCACCTCATGATGCTCATTTGGAACCATAATGTAGGATAAAATAAATATATGCACCACTTATATAATAACATCAATATTAAACTCCACCTCCCACTTGGTAGGTAAACTAACCACTTCTTCTAAAAAATATCATTTACATTATCTCATACAACCACTAGAAATTCCTGAGACATTGTATATGTAGTTAATAAGGTAATTCTCACTAGTTGAGTGGTAATGGTCTTCCTCACCAGATGTGTCACCAAAAATAATTATTTCTTATCCCTAGTATAATCCAACTATAATCTACTATGTCTAGTGTAAATAAATATCTTCTAGAAATAATATATTCAAGCCCAAACCTATGAAATCCAATCAATTACAAGTACAACATTTTAGGGTTTTATCACTTAGAGAGTAATATACCATGTCATCCTAACAAATATCAAACTAAAACCAAACCTTGTAATACCATTTTCAAAATATAACTCTTATTGGTCTTGATTAAGATTTAAATTAGAGACCTTGTCATCCTCCAATATAGTATAGTTTCAAAGAGGACTACATACTTCTAACATGATAGATCTATAAACTTTGACCACTATCGATCGATCCCAAATTATAATTATGGATGCCTCTAGTGCTCTACAATAGCCACTCTTCCATCACTACACTTTTTATAACCTCAGTTTAGGTACACTGGTGTATAAATCTTATCTAGAAATAAATATATGTTGGAAGATATACCATGAAATTCCACACCATTGGCCTCCTCATTCATTTCCAAGTCAATTTAATTATCGAATAATTACCAAAATAATGAATCATATAATAGTATGGGAGAATCACATTGTTCAATCACCAATAACTTCTGATGTTGATCATTCTCATGTGTAACCATCAAGAAATATCATTAAAAGTGGCTATGAAACTCCCACAACATATAAGTGGTTTCAAAATTACATTTGTACATAAGAAATCAAGAATAAAGATAATTTTCTTTAATCAAGATAGTCAACAAGCTCACTCGGTACAAAGGTGGTAAACACAACATTGGAAATTCAATATCTACCTCCACAAACCAGCACTCTATGGACCTATTTTAATTTATACACTAAAATCCAAAAAACTTCCACCACATGAGGTGCGCTAGTTCTAAATCCCATGAACTACCATTATTGATTTCGATATCAGTCCTCTGAATATCATTGTCATGAACATTTGGCTCCCCCTCATCTCCCTTTATCCTCAAATCCTATGGTGCTTGGGGGTATCAACACTCTCATGTACAACTATAGATGAATCCATTTGTATAGAGCAATACTTATCTAGATAAAAACACAACTTTTATAAAGGAATATTGGTATCTCATTAGTCTTTGAAACACATAATTTTAAGGAAACTAGACAAATGTTGATGGTATATAATATGGAATTTAACACTACCACATGGAAGAAAAAAACTCATATCTGATATGATACATGTATCTCTCCTAAAAATACCCATTGATTTAAGTAAAATCCTGTTAGTTTTTATCCATAATTATGAAAAATAATTAAAATTAATATGGAGGCTACAACCTTCACAATGTTTCCTTAGATAAACTGATTTTCATTTAGTTCAATTTTTTTAAGTTATCCTAACCAATAATCACAATATACATAATTTAATACCTATCCTATTCTTTGAAACCAATTTTTCACAAATTTAATTATTATTCAATGAATACTACAAACTTTCCCCTATTAGGTTAGGTGATAGTTACTGGCATTGAGGTATTTAACTAGAGTGGGGTTCATTTTCTCAAATGAACATCATAACACTTGATATAAATAAAAACCATTGGACATATATGGAATAAGACCATTTAATCCATGAAACATCCATTAATCCCATAAAAATATATAACCTAATCCTAATGATACAATGAAAAATATATAGAAAATAATTCCTAAATCTCAGAGTGGGAATATAAAAGTGAGATTCTCTAATGCCTCTAATCATATTTCTTCTCCTAGACTCACCTGAAGCTCTCTTGAGGATCTTCGTGGATACAAGAAGTATATTGCAAGTTCACATACATGGAAGAGAAATAATATTCATTATAGTCATCTCAAGCACTAGGTAGGCACATAAATGATAAATATATATATATATCAATAAATAAAACAATAAAAGATGGAATATATATAACCATATCAACATATATTTTTTCAATGTAGGGTTTAGATTTACTAAACTAACTTGATCCCTCACTCAGTATCACCTATGTAATAACTAAAGGATCTAAATAAAAACTCTAATATCCCATAAAAGTTTTCCATGGTCCCAATATTACTCTTGATGCACCAAAAAGAATAATTGAGATAATACACATCCCCATATCCATGGAATTTCTGAAGAAATACTCATTTTCATATCTATAATGATATATCAGAATAATTAAGTAAATATATACATCTATGGATGTATTTATATATCCAACTAATAAATAAAAAAATATCTATAATTTAGTTATATAACTATCTCTCTCGAACTTAGTTTTGTGGGTGAAAGTGATAAGGAACCAATGCATTGATGCCTATAAAAATCCCAAAGGGGGTTAATTTCTAGTTAAGATTAAAAAAATGGAAGTGTTTATAAGTTCTCAAGGATATATACTATCAACCCTTCCATCTATAATGTTACTGGGAGATAAATAGTTTAATCTCAAACATTATAAACCAAAACCACAATACTTTATGGTCAAGAACTAAGTCATCACCAGTGATTGACACCATTGACATCTTCCATTCATTTAAGTCAAACATAATCTAAATTATTACTCATTAAGAGTCCCATCGAGATATTTTATATTCCACATAATAATCATATCATTTTTTATTCCATAAATTAAATTATATTACTTTTCTTAACAATCCCTCCATCACTTTTGAACAAAATTCTATCCTGGGAAAAAGCATCCATTGAAATTTTCATTCCAATATAATGTGTCTTCCATATATTAAAAAAATTAATTGTATAATAATTCTTTTATTAATGCCAAAGTATTAGGTAACTCATCATGATATTTCTAAGGTAATTCTAAGAATGTTCCACTATAATTGGAACCATCAATGAAGTGACTCCAGGGGCCTTACCAAAGTGATGAGTTGACACTTAGAAAGTCCTCACATATCTAACATTTCCAAAATTCCTCTTTCAAGGGTCCTGAAAATGGTTTTAAGTAGTAAACCAATGTTTATGGGTCATCTTGTTGTGTTTAGGGAAATTTTTTTAAGAAAAAATCAACATATCAATGTGCCTATTGAGAATGAATTTTTTTAACAAAACTCTATATTTTTATGATGATTTTGATGATCACAAAAACCCTTATTTGTTATTATAATTATATTACTTCAAGTATAATCTAGGAAGTTAATATTCTTTATATACTTAATTTTGGAATAATATTAAAGCATAGGATTCACGTGAAATATTTGTCAAAGTGTTCGGAAAGATATTCAGAGTGTTCTAAAAAATAAAATTCATACCGTACGTTGGAGAGCGTAGCTTAAGGATTATATCCTACATTTATTTTTCAGGATTTCAGAAATGTATAGTTTATCATCCTTGTGTTCATATAAAAGTATGGTAAAATAACATTTCATTTGGAAAGAACCTTATGTTTGTTATATGATAAAAGTATGGATGAAGAACCCTACGTAAGAATGGAACCTTACATTTTCTTCACAAGATTATGGATCATCAACATTAATTTTGAAATGAACATTACTTTTTATCAAAAAGTATGGATTATAAAACTTACATTCTACAGAAAAGAAAATTATGGATCATATACCATATGTTTGAAAGTAAATGAATAAATTATAGTTCACCAACCTTATGTTTGTAATAAACCTTACGTTTGGAACCCTATGTTTGACTTCTTCAAGCATCTGAGATTTTAATTTTCAACATTATCATTCAAGATCTTGTGTAGAATATTAGGATGATTTCAAGCCAGATTAAAATCCTGAATTGAAAGCACATCTTTGAAATATTTAAATCTATTTATATGTTATTCAAAGGATTGATTAAATAGGAGGATTTCATGATTATTATTATGGTATGTTACGACAGCTCTGTAATTCAAATATTTGAATATCATGATCTATCAAGAGACTTTTCTAGATCTGAATTTATGAATGAGGTGATCTTCCTTATTCTATATATTCTTTTGTATCTAAATTTACAAATGAAGAGAAGTACCAAGATATCTCTTGAATTCTTGGAAATTACAAGATTTAAATCTGGAGATATTTGAGTTTCACAAAAACAAAGATATGATGATTCTTGAAAAAGATCTTTTATAGATCTGCTGCTATAAATTATAGTTAGAATTTATTTTATATCAGAAAGAGAAATACTGAATATTTACCTATTCTACATTAAACATAAAGTGTAAGACTATTTCTAATAAGATTATGATTTCATTTCAAGATAAATTTGAAAATTGATCGATTCAGAACTGCTCTTAACTAAAGAACATTCTTTCTAAAGACGATGATCCATCTAATGTCAATTTTGTACAGCTGCAACATTGAAGATCTAATGAAATGTATTTTAAAATAAATACTCTCTTATTTTTAGTATCATCTTCTCATACTGAGCTATTTTTACCGGTTCTATGTTTAGAACCAGAAGGCGCTATTTTAGCCTTAAAATTTAAAGGTGTCAACTTCCTGCACTCAGTTGTGGATAGTCTTGTGAAAAGAGGACCGACTAGTGAAATTCACCAAGATCGTGGGGAAGAGAATTGGTGGAGTGTACTAAGAGATCTCTATGCCTCAAACCACTATAAATCTTTTCATCCTGATATCTATTTATTTCTAAAGCATAAATAATCTTATAAATATAAAATAATAGAATTGATTGTCATCAAGATTTCTCATAGATGTTTTTAAATACACAATTCACCCCCCCCCCCCACCCTCTTTTTTATATTTCTTAAAACCCGATCTAACAATTGGTATTAAAGGTTGGGATTTTGTTAAATCAATAGAAAGGTGAATGTAAAGGATTATACCAAAATCTAAATGGCTGATACATGAGAGGGAATTTCAATGGTTCGAGCTCCATACTTCAATGATAAAAACTATGGATGTTGGAAATTGAGGATGATAATCTACCTAAAGTACATTTGATATAGATTCTACTTAAAAATTATTACTCTTTTTGAAATTACTGAGAAACCCGAAACATGGATTGCATCTACTCAAGGAGAGTATGACATAAATTAAAAATCTATGAATTCTATCATATGTGGTCTAAGACCGGATAAATTTAATCAAGTATCTCAATGATCGACCGCTTATGAGATGTCTCATACAATTCCAATTACTTATAAAGGAACTAACAATGTCCGAAAAATGAGGTATGCTACAACAAAGTTGAAATTTGATACATTTAGAATTATTGATGGAGAAAGAATCACACAAATAAATGGAAGGCTCTCTAAGATAATCAACAATGTTACTAAATTGGGAGGCCCTATCAACCAATCAGCTCAGGACTTGAAATTACTGAGAGTACTACCAACCAGATGGGATGGGATATCAACAGCCATTAAGCAATCATCACTTATTAAAAATATAACTATAAGATAATTTTTTGGAAACCTGATGGTATATGAAGTTGAGATGTAATATAAAGATAATGAGCATAAATTATTGATAAAAATAGAAATTACTACTTTGAAAGTTACATATTAGAAGAAGATAAGAAAGATGAAACAAGAGATCAAAAAGGAAGAAAGTTCTGACTCATCTGATTTAGAAATGGAACTGGCCTAGATGTCCAAAACATTCACCAATTTTTATTAGAATAATAAAGGATTCAAAAAAAACTTCAAGAAATATGATAAAGTTACAAAGGAATTCAAATACTATAAATAAAATAAAATGGGTCACATAAGACCTAATTGTCTTCTTCTAAAATGAGAAAAGAAAACGAAGTTTTTTAGAAATATTGATTATGAACAAAAAGATAAAAGAGCTATGAATGATACATGGAGTGTTTCAAAAGATTCCAGAAGCACATCAATGTCTGACTCAGAAAAAGGATAATCAAATCTAAAAGAAAACATGTGCTTCATGGATGAATATAATGAGGTACAATATTATTACTCTTCCAATTATGATTCTGAACCTAGCTTCTCAAATGACAAACATGAAACCTATTATAATATGATATAAGAAAAATATGATTCCTTATTTAATAATCATAAATCCTTAAAAAATATTCACAATGAAATTTTAGGATAAAGAGACACCTTTCTAAAACAGAATCAACAATAATTGAGAAATATAACTTCTCTAACACAACCAGGCCAGATCATGAAACTAAGATCAAAAAACTGCAAGATGAATTAGAAACCTGAAAAATTCCATCTCTCATTTTTACAAAATGATAAAATATATTAAATATAATTATTGGTAAGAATTTGATTAATAAATAAAGATATGGAATAGGTAGTAAAGGTGAGTAAACTAAACTGTACAAAAACTATTTTGGTCAAAATACAAAAAGTTTAATTTGCAACTACTGTAGAACAAAATATCATACAACTAAGAACTATTATTTAAGATATCCCAAAATTAGTGGAATTAGAAAGGCCTTTATTGCAAACAGTTTATTTGACTCAAATGATTGTAGAAAAACAAAGAAAATATGGATTCCCATATCACTACTAGCTAACACTACTGGACCCAAGAAAATATGGTTACCAAAAAACCTTTATTTAAAGGCATTTGAAGAAATAAAGTCATAGAAGCAGAAAAGAATTATGGTACATGGATAGTGGATACTCTAGGAATATGAGTGGGAACTCATCAAAATTTAAAACCTCAACTCAAAAGGATGGTGGATTACTCACCTTTGGTGACAATGCCAAAGTAAAAATTATTATTATTAGAACTGTTGGAGATCTAGAAGTTGTCTCAATCAGTAAAGTACTTTATGTACAAGGATTCAAACATAACCTGATAATTATTTCTCAACATTGTGATAATGGTAATTTTGTTGACTTTTTCTAACAAATGTTGTTCAGTTTTTCAAGATAAATTGCTTAAATTTAGTGGACCCATAACTGAAAATGTTTATACCCCGGACTTAAATTTCATGTATAAACTAAAAGTAAATTATTTAACTGCAAAAATAAATGAATCTTTTATCTAGAATAGAAGACTTGGACATTGAAATGTTTATGATTTACATAATTTTTCAAATAAATAATTAGTTTCTAATTTACCTAGTATTAAATTTGATAGTGACGGATTCTGTGAAGCATGTCTACTTGGAAAGCAACAAAAATCTTCCTTAAAATCAATTAAAAAAATTTCTACATCTAAACCCTTAGAACATACACATATATACATTTTTGGACCTTCAAGAGTAGCATGTTTGGTTGGTAAATTATATATGTATGTGTGTGTGTGTGTGTGTTTTAGTTGATGAATATTCTAGATTTACATGGATATATTTTCTAAAATATAAAAATGAATCTTTTACCATATTTAAAAAAAATTAAACCTGTTCAAAATGAAAAGGATTTTAAAATAATGTAATTGAGAAGTTTTCATACTGAAGAATTTGAGAATAATTAATTCAATACCTTTTTCTCAAATTTATGTATTAAACACACTTTCTCTGCACCAAAAAACACCTCAAAAAAGTGGAATTGTTAAAAGAAAAAATAGACCTATTCAAGAAATGGCTAGAACTATTCTAAATTATTAGAGTCTTCCTACCTATTTCTGGGTAGAAAATTTAATCACATCCTACTATATAATGAATAGAGTTTTAATTATACCAATTTCCAAAAACACACCTTATGAAATCTAGAATAATTGAAAACCTAAAGTAAAATACTTTAATGTTTTTGGATGCAAGGTGAACACCGTGAACAGAAAGGAAACTATTGGTAAATTTGATCCAAAATATGATGGAGGATTTTTCTTAGGATATTTTTCTACTTCCAAAGCTTATAGAGTTTTTAATAAAAAGTCCAGGATTGTTGAAGAATTAGTTAATGTGAAATATGATGAATCTGACCCTTTTGACAGAAGGAAATATTAAATTAATGAATCTAACTCTAATGATAACATGAGACTTGAGAACCTAAAAAATGATTTTTAAAATTATATAGACAAATTTTAATCTATTTTAGAATAACATGACACTAATGAACCTAATAGTGTTTTACTTAGACAGTCAAGAACCCTAAAAATCACCCTTTAGAAACTATTATAGGAGACCTAGACACCAGATTAAAAACTATAAGAAATATAGGAAATCTAGTTGCTTTTTTTGCATTTCTATCCCAATTAGAACTTAAGTCAATAGAATACCCATTATTTGATGAACTTTGGATGATAGCAATGAAAGAAGAACTAAACCAATTCAAAAAAATGAATTCTTTAAATTAGTTGAAAGACCAAAGAACTATCATGTTATTGGAACTCAATGGGTGTTTATAAATAAACAATATGATCAAGGGATCATAACTAGAAATAAAGAAAGAATAGTAGACTAAGGATATAATTAGGAAGAAGGTATAGATTATGATGATACCTTTTCCCCTATAGCTACATTTGAATCCATTAGGATCTTTTTAGACTATGTATCTCATATGAATTTTAAATTATTTTAGATGGATGTTAAGTCTTCCTTATTAAATGGTTATTTAATGGTGAAAGTTTATGTTTAGAAACCTCCTAGTTTTGAAAATTCTAAAAAACCAAATTTTTTTTAAAAACGTACTAAATCTCTTTATGGCCTTAAACAAGCACCTAGACCTTGGTATGAGTGATTAAGTTATTTTTTTTTTTGAAAAATGATTCTATTGTTGTTATGAAATATCCAACACTTTTCAAGAAAACTATAAATTCTAATTTTCTATCGGTCTAAATTTATGTTGATGGTGTAATTTTTGGATCAACAAATAAAATATTATGTCTTGATTTTGAAAATTTAATGAAAAAAAAATTGAAATGAGTATGATGGGAGAACTAAATTTATTTTTATGACTTAAAATATATCAAAAAGATTTTGGAAATATTTTGAATCAAATAAAATTGATTACTGATTTACTAAATAAATTTGGAATTTAAAATATCATGACATATATAACTCTTATGTGTACTAATATAAAATATGATTTGGATAAAACTGTAAAATTAGTAGACAATAAGTTATATAGAGGTATGATCAGTAGTTTATTATATCTTACTTCCAACAAGCCATATATTATTTAGTCAGTATGTCTATGTTAATGATTTCAATCATATCTTAAGGAATATCATCTTACAACTACCAAAAAAATATTTACATATTTAAAAGGAACTATTTTTCAATCTCTTCTTTATCCAAAAACTTCTTATTTTAATTTAATTTCATATTCAGATACTAATTTTGGAAGTTGTTGATTATATAGAAAAAGAACATTAGGAACCTGTCACTTTTTTGGAAAATCTTTAGTGTCATGGTCTAGTAAGAAATAACACTTTGTTTCATAGTCAACAGTTGAGGTATAATATGTATCTATAGGTTGTTGTTGTGCACAAGTTTTGTGGATAAAAAACAATATTATGGACTTAGAATAAATTTTAATAATACACTTATTTTATGTAATAATAATAGTGATATAAATATTTCAAAAAATCCAATAAGTCATTACAAAATAAAGAATATTGATATTAGACATCATTTTCTAAGAGATCGTGTTCTTAAAAAGTATATATTTTTTTAATTTATAAGTACTGGATTTCAATTAGCTAATATTTTTACTAATCCAATTCCCACAGAATGTTTTTATTTTATTTAGGGGGGTTAGGATTATTTAATTTTAAATAAATTTTATTTAATTTTAATCTTAATTTTATTTGATCATATTATTTTTTATTTTAAATTTTCACTATTCAAAATAGTTTAGTTAATTATATTTTAAATATGATACACTTTTATTTTTTCAATAATAAATTTTAAATACTACTCGTACGGTTTAATTTATTTTAAATTCAGTAATGTTTATTATATATGTATTGACATTGGAATAAAAGCTCTCTAAGAGCCCATTTCGAATTCCAAACCCACTCATTTTCTCAAAACCATTGGAAATACCAAAACCCTTACCTATTTTTGTCTAATTTTTCTTGAATCTTCGAAACCCTTGAACCTAAAACCTTCAGAGCTTTTTAACAGAAATGGAAGAAACAAAGTGAATCCTAGAAGGTGACCCAAATTTTTTGGAGCATCAAGGTACAACTGGATAGAAAATCCTTTATGGAAAAGTTATCAATATTGAAAGGTTATATCATACGAACATGATGTTGAAGCAATAATTATCCTTTCAAGGTATTTAAAGGACATTAAATAATTACAACAGTGAATTTCTTAATGAAGTTGATATGATAAGTTTCTATAAAACTGTTCAATTTAGTTTGGGAGATACAGAATATTCTATTGTTGAGAAAATCAAAAATAGGGATTTCTTGATCTCTTCTGATGAAATAGAAAGGATCTTGAACTTCCCTCATGAGGGAGTTTTTAATTTTGATCTCATGTCAATCGGGGATAGAAACTATAAATATAAGGATATCATGTCTCCTCCGTTTGGTTCTATAAAAATCAGGAAAATGTTGGTAAAATATTTAGAACCCGATCAGAAGATTTGTGTTAAATTTATCCAAACATGGATAGGCCCAAGGATTTCTAAGATGATGAAGATTATTTTTCCTAATAAGTATATTATTTTTCCATTTTTAAGTGACATAAAGCTAAATTTCACAAGATATCTGATTATATAATTAAATTACATCTTTCAACCTGAGGTTGATATGGATTTTTATCCTTATGGAATATTTATATCAAATTTGTTGTTTAGGAAATATATGGTGAGGGTGATTGATGCGAGAGTCATATTCCACCATAGTAACGTGTTGAATGTTGGAAATTTAAGAAAGCTTGGATATTTCTAGAGCATTTTAAAAGGTAAAATCATGCCTGTTGGAGCTAAAATTGATCAGGTGTCTTCTTATGGGTAGAAATCTCAAAAATCTAAAGTAGGTATGGATGAATCCAGAATAGGGTAAGTTTCAAATACTGTAAGGAGACTTCTATTTGTCACAAAATATGCCCATGTTGATGAAGAAAGACAAGGAGGACTTCAAAAATCTTGGCAAAGATAATCACAAACTGGTGGAGATCCTACTCCTGGGAAACTTTTTATGAGAGGAGATATTTTAAGTTATAAGTTAGTGGTAGAACTTGTTCAAGAATAAGGACAAGATGAAGCTACTTCTCAAGAAGAAGTAGAATTTCTTCCTCAGGATGAGGCAGAGAAAAGAACTAAGGAGGTACCTCATATTGAAAAATCTCAAGGAATGGAAATTATAGATCAATCTATGGACTATATTGACTCTTTACAAATTGGAAATAAACAAACTAAATCAGTTCAAAAAAGTCATATTCAATAAGAGATTCAAGAAAATATTCAATAAGAAATTCAAGAAAAAATTTATCTAGAAGAGAATCTTTCATTAGAAGTTTTGTATGAAGGACAACCTGTTCTATAAAATATCTCTAAAATTCATACAGAAGTTCTAAATGTATCATTATAAGTTAATATTTTAGGAGAAAAATAATTTGAGAAACCAGTGGAGCAGGATGAAGAAGATAGCTCAGATTCTCAATCATTACAAAAAATCTTAGTAGATTAATTTGTGAATCAACCATAGGGTGCCTCTGATTCTATGTCTGGTCATGTTGAGGATATTGTTAAAAAAATTAAAAGAGCTTAATCAGAGAATGTTGCTTTAAGAATACAATTAGATAAAGAGAAACATTGATTTCCAAATATGAAAGATAGTTTTGTTTCAAAGAAAGAAGTTGATTTTTTAAGAAAGAATTGCTAGAAGAAGTTGAAAATTTAAAATTTTATTTTATTTTGAAATAATATTTGGAATAAATGAAATTTTTTATAGAACAATAGTTTTAAACTATCATAGGAATTCAAGCAAGTAAATCAGGTACTTAACCTAAATTGATCAAGATATTTCAAGACATTACAATTTTAATGAGCAACATAAATGACAGCATGAAGGATTTACACTGTAATAGCACTCCTTTTTCTGTTTTGTTAGACAACGAAAAATATCTTGTTAAGCAGTTTACCTTAGATGAACAAAATATTTGACTTTTACTAAATAAGATCAATCATTTTATGAAGAAGGAATAAATATTACATGATTTTTTAAGATTTAACATCATTGAAAATCTTCATTTGACCTAGGAAGGAAGGGATCTCATAATTCAGTTATGAGATGCTAATACGAAGAGATTAAGGTTATAGATGGCAGAGTTAAAGGATGTTGTTTAGAATCGCTGAGATTCCCTTTTTAAAACATTTATCCCAATAACTTTGATTCCTGTTCATTAATGTACTTGTTTATTGTTTTATCAATGAAATTACATATTTATCATATTTTATGGGTTTTTACTTTGTGTATGTCTATGTTAGGATGCCAAAAAATCCAGATGTCGTTATTGATAAAAATTTTATCATAACATTTTCTTACACATTCAGTGCTATATTAAATGTGATATATTCCTTATTCAATCATTCTTTTTGATATCACAAAAAGTGGGAGAAATTTGGTTAAACACAAAAATTTTTAAAGAAAGAGAAATTTGTTTTTAAATAGACTTTTGGGGGCGAAATTATTTTTAAATGGATAACCACTGGAGAGAAATTTGGATAAACCAGTATTCTATATTTTCAATGATGTATTTTGAAGTAAAAATTAAATATATTTTTTATCCTTGAAAAATTCTAAATTACATGTATATAATTTTATGGGTTTTATTATCATAAAAAAGGGGAAGATTGTTGACAATTTATTGTTTCAACAATACTCTATATTTTTATAATGATTATGATGCTCACAAATACCCTAATTTGTTATTCTTATGATTTTACTTTAAGTACATTACAAAAAATTAATATTATTTATATTCTCAATTTTGGAATGATATTAAAGCATATGATTCAAGTGAAATATTTTTTAAAGTGTTCGGAAAGCTATTCAATATGTTCTAAAAAATTGTTCATACCATACGTTGGATAGCATAGCGTATTGATTATATTCTAAATTTATTTTACAAGAGTTAAGAAAAGTATGGTTAATCAACATTACATTGATAGAAAATTATAGTAAAAGAACCATTCATTTAGAGATAACCTTACATTTGTTATATGAGAAAATTATGGATTAAGAACCCTATGTAAGTATGGAACCTTACGTTTTCCTCACAAAAGTATGGCTCATCAACCCTGCTTTTTTAATGAACCTTACATTTTATTAAAAAGTATAGATCATATTCCTTACGTTCAAAACCAAAGAAAAGTATGAATCATATACCATAAATTTTAAAGTTGATGAAAAAAGTATTGATCATCAAGCTTACGTTTGTAATCAACCTTACATTTAGAACCCAACTTTTAACTTCTTCACGAATCAAAGATTTTAATTTTCTATTTTATCTTTAAATGGATTTTTGTGGAATATCATGCTGATTTCAAGCTTGATTCAAAGCCCGATTTTAAAGCACATCATTGACTAATTTAAAGTCATTTATATGTGATTCAACGGGTCGATTTAATAGGGGGATTTCATACTGATTATTAAGGTAAGTTATGACTACTCTTTTATTCAAACATTTGAATATCGCGATCTGTTAGGTGACTTTTGTGGATATGAATTTATTATTAAGGAACTCATCCTTATTATATATATTATTTTCTATCTCAAGTTTCAAAAAAGAGAAGTACCAAGATATCTCTTGAATTCATAACAATTATAAGAATCAAATCTGGAGGTATTTGAGTTTCATAAAAATAGAGATATGCTGATTCTTTAAAAAGATCTTTTATAGATATACTACTACAAAAACGATCAAATTATGTTTTCTATTAGAAAAAGAAATAGTGATGATTTACCTTTTCTACATTGATGTCAAATTTTAAGTCTACTATTGATAAGTTTTTGAGTTCATTTCAAGATCAAATTGCATCCAGATTGATTCAGAACTTCTCTTACATGAAGAACATGATTTCTAAAGACGATGATCCATCTACTATTAGTTGTGTACTCCTATAACAGTAAAGATCAACTGGAAATTATTTTAAAACAAATACTCTTTTATTTTTAGTACCATATTCTCGTACTAAGATTTTTTGACCGATTCTATGTTTATAACCATAAGTCTCTATTTTGGCCTAAAATTGTAAAGGTGTCAAATGTTTGCACTCAGTTATGGATGGTCTTGTGAAAAGAGGACCAAGTAGTGAAATTCAACAAGCTCATGGAGAATATCATTTTTGGAGTGGACTAGGGTATCTTTGGGCCCCGAACCACTATAAATATTTGCTTCTTGATATCAATTTCTTTCTGCTACATAAATAATCTGATAAAGATAAAAGGACAGAACTGATTGTCATCAATATTTCTCAAAGATGTTTTTAAAGACACAATTCACCCCCCCCCCCCCCCCCTTATGTTTATTTCGTATAATCCAATCAAAAAGTGCCCTCATGGTGGGAGAGTTTTTTTCAATAATGGAGTTTCATATGGGACCCCCAATATGCTAGGCGAGTGTTAGTCACCCAACCACACTTAACCAACCAGAAGAGGTAGATATAGGTAATATTATCTTAATCAGATATACTTGGTTATATTTTATTAGTTTTTGATGATCTAACTCAATCAGAATATACATAATTTTATCTGATTTATTCAATTAGATAGCTCTAATTCCAAGGTTGTGGCTGACTAGCCATGCAAGATTTAATCCAATAAATCTGATCAGAGAAATACATAGGCTTCAGTAATTACTGCATATGAATCATGGTAAAAATCACATTCACTTTATGTGTCATCATATACACAATTTTATTAACTGATTACGTGATAAATTTCAAACACATCACTGAGTATGGTGGGAGAATGAGCATCATAATGTGTAGGAAAATATAGAAAATTTGGGTTCATTTATTACCAAATCGATCAATTTTGGATGGTCTGTTGTATATCGCTCTGTCAGTGAGACACGCCACTACCTACCATCATCCATGATGGAGTTTTATAGGTTAAAGGTCATAAAATTAAAATTCTATAAAATCTTTTTCTCATCCCATATATAAAAATTTTAAGTGATAGCTTATAAATATATTATTAAGGATCCCAATTTCAAGAGATAAGTGTAAATAGGGGGAAAATATCTAGATTAAATTCTACAAAAAATTATCAAATTAAACTCAAACCAATCTCATTTTATTATAATTATTCAAAAAAACAGAGGGGATATAGATTTCTAGATGAAATATTTTTAGATTATAGTAAATATCTAAATTATCAAAAATAGTATGATTTATTCTCTCTAGAACATCTATAAAATTGCATTTCTAAATTCAAGAAACATGGTTTTGATAGAATTATTAGGATACATATAACAACATTTATAAATCTTGATACATGATTATAAGGTGTGAACCTCTAAAATCTAGGAAAATGTTTTGATATCCCATACTTCACTATAGATTTAACTGAAATTCATTTTCCAAATTTTGATCAAACCAAATCTATTTTTTATTTCTTGATATATAGTTTAACATACTCAAAATTCATTATTGAATTATTTTTTAGTCTATGAAAAAATAAGAGAGGATTCAAAGCAATAATTCGATAACTAGTAATAAATTTTCAGTCTAAATAACCATGCTATGAATTCATATTTCCTGATCACCCTTGATCCTTCCTCCAAAAGCCTTCTTATTTTATGTTCATAAGCTATATTTATGTTCAAGACAATTAATATTCAATAAATGAAAATATAATGGAATTTTTAGAGAATTGGAATGTTTATTAGCCCTTATGGGGTTAGTGGACCAGTCCAGTTATCCCTATATGGGAATGTTCTTGATTTTATATGATTTATACCCAAAATTATTTTCCTAAATTATTACATAGCATTGTTAAATTCAAAAAATGCATCCACATCCCTAAAAAGATTGAAAATATCACTAAAATAAAATACTAAATTCTAATAAAATTATGGAGTCTAATAAATCTTATTGTAGTCTATGTAATTAGTAAAATCATAATTTTACCTAATAAAATTAAATAAGAAATTTGAAAAAAAATCCATCGAAAATAAACTTTCATATAAGTTTAAAAGTATATCTAAGGGTGAAACCAATGATATTACATTTGTATCCCCTCAATAATTTATATTTACCCAACTAATTACCAAGAGGTGTCATGAAGATACTAACAAAACCATGACACATAGAAAACATCATTGATATGATTCATTTATTGATAAATTTCCAAAAAATATTCCACCAAAAAAAACTGTTTCACCATGAATGGTCCAATAAATTGGGTACAAAACATAATGAATTTATTGATCCTACGCTACCCATTATGGAGAGAAAGCTTTTAAAATATATGATCACCAATAAAAAACTCCATAGTTCTCCTTATCTGATTATTGAAAGACTTTTTATTTTAATTAGTTTCTACTCACTAATCATTTATTCCTTCTCTGTCATTCTTTATACCTAATATGCTCTGAGAATCATTGAATCCCTGAAATTTAACTAGAATAATAGATATGTACAAGGCCACCCATAAAACACTTCAACTAGATCCATAACAAGAGTTAAGTGGTTGATATTATTATAGTAAAACATTAAAATGGTAAAATACTTCACCCACAAACCTCTAAAATGAATAACACATGCATACAAAAAATCCTCAAGAATCTAGATCATCCACACCATATGATTATTCATCTTAAGAAGAAATGTAGTGTTGTTCTGAAGTTAAGATGGAAAAATATACAAGAGGGGGGGAATTGTAATTTTAAAAATTAATTTAAAGATATAGTATAATTTTAATGTAAATATAGTGGAAATAAAAGAAAATGAACATCAGAAATTTTTATAGTTTTTTGGATCTAAATAATCCTAGTCCACAATTCACCCATATCAATAACTCAAAGTAATGCATCCTACTATAATAACAATAATTTAATATTAAAATGATGTTTTCCCACCTGGTGTAATTACCCAACTTCAAATCCATTTTCCCCTATAGTCTTAAACTAAAACTCATCCTCTATTTTCCACTTAGTGGCACAACCTGAAAATTTTCCTTCTCCCACATCAGGGCACAACCAAATCCCAAACTTTTTTTGGGAGTCAAAACCCACAATTCTAAAATTTAGTGGGTAGTATAACAATTTACAATTACACTTGTAAAATGAAATAGAAAAATTAAATACATTGAATGAGATAAATCCTTACTATATGAGAGTTGAGGTAGCAAGGAGATCGTAAACTGTAAGGGATCAAATGATTGTAGTTTAGTTGAGATTGTTAGTTCATCACAAATGTATGTCACACTGGAATAGTTCCTAAATATCCCCAACCTAATGTAACCAATTCTAGATATGTCTAACTACATGTATATAGAGTTACATTTTTATAGTATCTTTCAAATTTTATATTGGTTATAGTTTTTCATTTCTAATGATGAATTGGATTTCATCATTAAATGTGCATGCTCAATATACCTATGTAGCTTAGTTCAATAATATGTGAAATTAAAAAAAACAAGTATATTGATAACATTTTAGAATAATTAATATAGTAACATAAATAATTATAATAATTATACAAGTGACATTTATAAATACAATAATGAATACAAGATAATATATTCACATTCCAAGCATAATTGTTTCAAAACTAACACTTTCCCAAGAAACCAGTGTGAAAATTCAACCAACATGATGGGCATTTTTTCATGTATAAAATTCCTCCAAAAAATCTTTAGTAACTAATTATTTAATAAATTTTTATAAATAATTAAACCAAGATAAACATATTAAATAAAATTGCAGTAAATAAAAATATAAAAATAAAAATAAAACAAAACATTTTTTGAGATAATATATGACATATGAAATAAGTGACTATAGATGGGTCATAATATTAGTTCAACACATTTCCAAATTTTAACTTATAGACACTTCATTTTTGTTCATGAGGTGGGTACATTTTTTTCATTTCATTTGAAGTTTTTTGTTCATGTGGTAGGTACAGACAACCAACTTTTCACTCGTGTTCAGTGCTCAATGTCACATGTAGACTTTTCCAAATTTTCAATAATAGTAAGCACTCGTGACCAATTATAAATTTTTATAAATTTTAAATCATGGTCAATACTCATGGTCACTTCTAGAATTTTGATAAAATTTCACTCATGTTCAATACTCATGGCCACTTCTAGACTTTCAAAAATATTCACTCATAGTAAATAATCAATGTCACATTCATACTTTTCCAAATTTTCACTCACTGTGAATACTCAAGGCACCAATGGTGTCTACCAAACCCATTCTGTGAATATAAATCATGTAGTGTGTAGGTATATAAAAATAAATCAATAAATAAAAAATATAAAAATATTGGTCTCACGTTCCTTGAAGACACATAGCCAAACATACATTCTTCTACTTAAGTTGCAATGTGTTTGCACACATGCCATCATGCATATATATGAATATATAGGATAGTCATATAAAAATATATACATTAACCAGCACGGATGTAATCCTTAGTGCCAAGTAATCTACATAAAGGATCCATATTTCAAATAATATAAATCATGCCCAGGTTTACATACACATCAATCATAATATGAAGGATATTGTGCCTAGGGTTTCATACCCATTGATCATGGTATAAGGGTCTCCATGCCCAGGCTTTCATATACATTAATCACAATATAACCGATTAAATTCCAAGGATACATACCCATAGATCCCAATATAATGTATTCCAATCCTATTGATCATAACATAAGGGATTGTTTCTCATAATCATGGATAATAAAAATCAGTTAAAGTAATTTAGGGGTTCTGTTAGTGTCCATGCTATTTTATTGGTAAAGTGAGGAAAATCACCTTAGAAAGTGGATCCATTATATAACCTAAGATTATGATTTATATAATTAAATCACATATGTAAAACTCTGAAAATTTGAAATAAGAACACTAATTTATATATCAAACACAACACACAAAACTTAATTTAAATGAACCCCAATGTAATACTAAAATATTTATATTTAATGAAACAACTATCCCCTAGCTATTGAATTGGAAGGTAAGAATAGTATTAATTGAATTATTAAATATGTATATCTATAAATATATATATATATATATATATGGGGGCATAATAAATTAAAATTCATTGATTAATGATATAGAAAACATTACTCGGTTTTTAGTATGGTTATTTTATGCTTCATAAATATGTTTTCTACAAAATTGATTTTTATTTCATTTTATCAGAAAATATTATAATTAAATTATAGAAATTATGAAAATTATATTTTATTTAAATTATATCAATTTTTAAATCAGTATATAAAAATTTTCTTAGGGTGAAATTTTAATATTTTTATAAAAACATTCATTTTCTAGTGAACGTTGAAAAATACCGATTTTTATAAAAAGCTATATTTATGTTTAAACCATTTGAAATTTTACTTTTTGATAATAATTTCTTAAAAGTAAAATTATTTATATTATGTTATTTATAATCTAAATAAGTTAATTTTAATCAATTATATGTTTAAATTTGTTATAAAAACAGTTTTATTCATAAGAATGTATTTTTCTAAAAAAACTACTTTTATAAGAACAACGTGTTTTTCATCATGATCACTATTGGTGAATGATTTTAAGAAAATTTATATATTATATATTCAACAATATATTTTAACATTCATGTTATATTTTTACTAATCATGGGATAAGAATAAATATATTTTATACTTAAAACTCATATTTTCTAAAAAATTATTTTCATCATGTTTTGCACACTTATTTTAAAATTTATTTCTGAAACTTATTGGTATTTAATTTTATAATATGAAATAAATATTTGGAATCAGTATTTTAAAATTTATTAAATAGGACCCTTTAATTTTTAATCAATATGATTAGAAACTGTGGTAAAATTTATCATCTTAGTAAAGGGTAAATTCGGTTAATCTTGGTTAAAACTAAGCGATAGGGAAAACATTTTTCATATTAATTTTTATTAGATGAATATAATTACGATCGTATCACATTAGGCTCTAAATATACATTTCTAATAGACATGTTTCCATGAAAAGTACCCATATAAAATTAAAATAAAAAAATGTTACAAAATGTAAGTCTCTTAGTTTTAAATATATATTATGTGTCCACATGGGGAAAATCAAGATATGAAAAAAAACTAAATATATATTTTGTTATTTATGAAATTATTTTCATTTTATAACTTTATTTATAATTTTTTTAAATTATATAATTATCATAAATACTTGTGCAATGCTGATACAGTATTTATTTAAATAACAGAAAAATAAAATAAAACTTTTTTAAAATATTTAAACTCATATAATTTGAATGATAAAATGAATACAGTGAATTTTATAGATATAAATGAAATTTTAGGGTAGTTTAAAAAGTTAATATTTGAATTATTATTTTTTTGATGTATTTAAAATCAAATTAGATGAAAAGTGTCAAAATTGACAGAAGTAATATGTTTTCAAAATAATATTTTATTAAATTATTGAAAATTCATAAAAATATTATATTCATAAATGTAAATATAAAATGGTTAAAAATGAAAAACGCGGTCCATTTATGAGTCACTTTTACATTTATAAAAATATTATTAACATTTTTTATTAAAATAGTGGTTACTGAGGTTAAGGTCACAAATAATTAACTAATGGATTAATCAAAAGGATGAGGATTGAAATGATATAAAAACTTGCCTAAATTTTGTTGGTACATTTTATTTCTACCCTATTACCTTTTTTATTATGTTAATGACCATTTTTAATCATTTTAATCTTGAATTGTTTTATTATATTTAAATTTTTTATGAAATTCCAAAAGTGCCCCTCACCTCAAATATAAAATTGCACACATTCCTTCACTTATTTACACCACATAGAGAAATATAGAACACCAAAACATACCATTTTATCTTATAAAATTCCTTTTACAAGTTATTTGGCTCTTTTCTCCCAAAAATAACTACCCTAGTTCCCTTGTGGAGAGAACCATATGATTCCTACCGAAGAAGAGGTAATTGTCTTTACAAAGTCCCTTATGTTTATTTCTTCTTCTAAATTCTATTAAAGTAATTTACCCATCCTAAAATAATAAATCCATTATATTAAATATATTTATATATTATTATGATTATTTTACAACCATATTTAATCTCTTTTTTATCCTATGAAAGGTGAAAACATCGCCCATGCATGCGTACGACATACCGTCTCTACATAGCAGTGTAATTCTTTTTTCATAGTGACATTACATAGATAGTTATAATGATGTTAGTAATGATTATTTATGATAAATATGACATAAATATTGTTATGTAACTATAATATCATTTATATATCATTACCTTCAAATATGTTGGAATGCGAAAATGTTGCTCGTGTATACTTGTGGACTACCACCTCTACGAAGCTATGTGATATGTTATTTTTTTACATTTTACATAGATTATAATAAATATGAACATAGATAATATATATGATATACATAATATTATAATAATTTTTTAAGTACTAATTACTATTTAACCTTATTTCCTTCTATCAATCAAAAATTGAAAACAGCGTCCGTGTGTACATGTGACATACCATTTCCAAGAATGATGTAATTCATTTTTTCTATCTTTATATATATGGATAAATATAAATATATTTATATATATATAATAAAATTATATATATAATGGAACCATAATAAATTAACAATGACCAAGACTACCAAATCGAAACATACTTGAAAAACAAAGCAATAAAGACCCAAAATAATGTTAGTAATAAAATATTGTTGACAAATAGGGTATAAAATGTTATAAATGGATAATATATGATATTATAAATATTAATGCGGTTATTTTAAATAATTATAATAAAATTTAACTTATAATATAAGATGTTATAGTACCTACATGATAAGTTGAACCTAAGGTAAGGGATTTCGTCTGAATTTCCACTTCATTGAGACATACGTGGTAATATGCACCTATTTATTTTTATGTGGTGTATATACTACCCCATTTTGGTATTTAAAATTAATATTTATTTATTAATAATGATTAAATTTCACTTCAAGTTTAATATTTTTAATATTTTGCATATTTTCTTCTAATGTTTAATCTCTTTAGAGGTTGAATCATATAAAGAAAAGTTTAAAATAAAACACAATATTATTTATCTTTTGACTAGAAATATTTTTCTTCTATATAAATATTTTATCTAAATAATTTTTCATTAATTTTTTTACACTTATAAAATAATTTATCAAAAATAATTTTTACCGATATTTTACTTTAAAAATCAGTTTGAAAGGAATCGTTTTTTTTTTCAAATATGGTACTTTCTAAATTTTCTAACAAAGGTATGGAAGGAATTTTTTTATAAATTACATAGCATGAGTGGATTTTTCTTCCATCATGGTTAATATTTTCTTTTAAAATTCCTTTACATTTTTAAGATTTTATTTTCATTGAAAATTTTGTACTTATATATATACAGTTTGTTAAGTTATTTCAATATAATGGAATGGTTGTTTTCCTCAAAAGTGTTTTTAATTATATTTTAATAAAACTTCTGTTAATAAATTCCAAAAAAACTTTATTTAACTTATTTACCATTGGATATATTTTTTTAGTGATTTCATCCTTTAAAAAGTTACTTACTTATGATCATTGGATGTTACATTTTACTTAAATATCAATATTATTTGTATAAAGGATATGATAATTACCTAAACCATATACCATTTCTACATATGGTGTTATAATTAGATAGTTTTGTATTTACTATATAATTATTGATAAATCCATAGTATTTTTTCAAAAAAATATTTTTTTTCATAAGTCATATTTTTTATGAATTAAATAAATAATTCGTTATATAATGAATTCATTAGAAATGTAGTGATGGGTAGGGAATAAAATTATATAGCCCATAGACACATTGAAAGGTATCACTTGACAAATTAGTAAGATAGAATCAAACGGGTTTTTGGTTTATCCTTAACCATAGTTTTAAGTTGTCTTTGATAAAATCCCCTATTGTATAGATACCAGGATATCTGGTATCATGACACCAAATATTATGAATTTACATCATTTAGAATTCAGTAATTACTATCATTCATAAGATTAATATATTGACATTATATATTGGTTATGTGCTAAATTTATTAATTTAATTTAATTTTCTCTAAATTAAATACCTTTTCATATTTATTATTCCTTATTTACTCATAATATATTATATTGTATGTAACCCTTACTATTAATTTGGTTAATCCTGCATCGTGAGATACCTAATATCTAAGATAATGTAATAAAGAAACAACTAACTCTAGGATACTTGGGTCAGGGTATTTGTAGTTGGTATCAATGGAAGTTTGATAGAACCCTTGGGAACTATATTTTAAATAAACATAGCTAACATGAGAACTATGATGATCCCTTATAGTATTTGAGAACTTTAACTAAAGGAATTTTTATTTTAGGGCTTAATATTCATTATGATTATAATCTAACTCAATGTGTTTCATTATTTAGTGATGGTTCTTAATGGAAGTAATAGAATTAACACCTATAGAGAATGTAGGGATTTCCCTACTAACAAAAATAGCATAGATAATGTTGAAATTGATCAAATCATGTCTATATTAAGGTAGTTTACTTAGGTTATGAAAAATAATCATTCCTATATGGAACAACCTATTATTCCAAAGCGTGATTTTTCAATGTAAAATCACTTAATGATAAAAAATCCTCAATCCTTTAGTGAAACCAATAATCCACTGGTAATTGAGAAGTGGATAAAATCATTCAAAAAAATATTCATAAATTTGGGATATAATAAAATTGAAAAGGTTATTCTAGAATATTATATTTTAAAGAATATTCTAGTCAATGGTGTTCATAGATTTATAACAATAATGAGGTTGAAAAATTATAAAGTATATAATGGAGAACTTTTAAAGTGATTTTGTTTGTGAAATACTTCCCTTGAGTACCGCAATCTGGAATGGAGTGGAAATTCCATAGTTTAAATAATATGAAAGAATGATATGTGTCAGAGTACGAGGATTACTTTAAAAGATTATTTAGTAATTCCTTAGACTACATGTGAAATATATAAAGAAATATTTACTATTTCATTCATGGTCTTAAGTCGAGCCTCCAAAGAGAACTAATTTCTCAAAAAAAATCATATGATGATATAGTATCAAGTTTCATTAATATAGAGAAGTAATTTTCTAGATCATATATCTTTAAATGAAATCATGATAAGAATAGGTCAAATGAGAACCCATAAAAAAGGAAAGCATCAATGGAAAATAAGAAATTTATGAAATTTATGTCATTTGAAAATTATCAAAAGAAATATCTCTGAAAATTATTGAAGGGTATTGAAATTTGTCACAAGTGTGGGGATAAAGGTAATATGACTAATATTGGTTGGGATAAGAAATAATCCACTATTATTTAGTGCTTCAAATTTGATGGTATGGGGAATTATTCTAACCAATTCCCTATGTTTCAACAAAACATACAATATAAAAAGACAAGGGGAGAATTTATAGCTTATGATATTACTATAGACAAAGTATACGCAACAAACTTAATATGTATTTCGATTCAATAATTATTTAGAAGTATTATATCAATGATATTTTGATTATAAGAATCATGAAACATATAAGTATTGTGTGACATTTTTTTTATACGGATTTGAAAGCATATTTCGAATGGAAACAGTAACCAAGAAAAGTGATTTAGTTGTAAAGTGATATTTTTATAGAATAAATAAATAGGGAAAGATAACTCTTAATATATTCCTAATGTTGAGTTAATAATATTTATTTGGTATAAAGAGAAAATTTATACTGATGATCTAAATTTAGTAGTTTTGATTTCCTTGAAGATGGATGGTGATTTGATGAAAAAGTAATTTATGATGGATTTTACTACATTAATGACTAGAAAATTAAACTATAGGCATGGTTTATAACTATGGCCACAGGCCAAAGCACTGTTCCAATAGCATATTTACATAGTTTTCAAAATCATGGAATCTAGAGAAATTTTAATTGGTCTTCCCTATTTCCATTATTTAAACTATTACAATATGTTATTTATATCCACAGTTTAAACTATGGATATTTCTTACTAAAAAATGTTTTAACTGTAGAATTTAGATCATAAGACCATGGATAAAACCATTGTAGTGGGACTTTTATAGTCACAATTTAATCTTTGGTTATTCCTTGATACAACCATAGTTTAACCATGGAAATTGGGCCCTAATACCATGGTTAAAACTGTGGAAGTATGACATCTATATCCATATTTTTAGCTGTGAATATTTCTCGTTACATCCACGGTTCAATAATGGAAATTGAAATATTCTATTAAAGTTAAAATTGGTTCTATATCCACTATATTCCATAAAACATTATTAATTTGGACCTAAACTTTCCTTAAACCCTAGCTATTATAGGCATCACCCAACACCACTTATATCATTAAAATTTTATAAAAAACAATCATTTAAATGATTTTCATAACCATTATAAAAACCTTTAATGAATCACAAAATAATGTTCAACCCTTTATGATACTTACAATGGATAAATGAAATTATTCTACATAATAATAAGTATTCCAAATCATTCTACAATATAAAAATAGTTTTAATATTTTTAATAAATTTTGTACACTGGAACAGTAGCACAGAATCATTCACATTGAAAATGAAAATGAATATACACAAATGTACACTATAATTTAAAACGGTATTCTACCATTTAGACATTCAAAATTGCACAAAATCATGATATTATATCATTTACAACTAAGAAACGTTTTTTTTTGTGTGATGAATTTTACAAATACACATTATTAGTTTCTTTGGTGGGCTTTATTTATTTGAACACAATCATTTACAATTTTACAATTATACACTAACATGGTATAATATCTTTTACATATGAAACTGCTAAAAAGTTCATTGGAAATAATAAAATATTTTATAAAAACACTACATTATATTATATTAGAATATAATAGTGTGAAATTAAACACTATTATGGATACATTAAATGATATTTATTTAGTACATAATAGTGTGTAGTTACACACTATTATGGATATTTATAGATAAAGACTGTTAATTTAAGTGATATGGTTTTCATTTGTGAATTATAGCAGATGATCTAGATATTTCATAATTATAAACAACTAATATAAAAATTAATAACAATGTATTAAATTAATAGAATGAAATATTGTTCATTAAACATGTATCTAGTATAATGGTTTATAAAATAGTGGTCAGTGAAATATGTACCATGGAGTAAACAGAAATTATTGGTCTATTACAAAAGTAAATAAACCAAGAACTTGAATTATAATAAACCATCTGTAAGAAAATAATGGAAAAATAATTGAGATATAAAGATTTATTATATGTATGTGCTCAGTGGGTCAATGTTAATTAAGAGAAATTCATTATTTACACTATATAACACTATAAATTTTGATAGAGGATTGGGTTTATGGAATTGTAAAAATATGTATTTTGTTGGGAATTGTTTTTAATTAATAGAACATGGAATTTATTTTTTCACATAATCTGCATAGGTTTCAAATGTTATATTTTAAAATTTCTATACTGATCAACATTGTTTTATATTTTTAGATAATTATCTTAATTAGAAACCCAAGCTCATAATTTTTCTACATTATAGAGATTTAAATTTTTAAGTCATTATAAAAAATATAGAATATATAATAGAAATAACTATTTGAGAATATGTCTTATCTCTATTTTTTCATATTAATTGCATGACCAATTTGGAATAAATAATGATGTAGATAGATCCATTATCATCAATAACTAAAAGATGAACTCGGTATTTGGAACAAAATGTTGTAGCTTGTCCAACATGAATTTTATTTTTGAAAAAAATTCAATATATCTTCATGAAACCTAACAATATTGAAATATAATATGGGCCATAGAAATCATATGATAGTTTAATGTCCAAACATTCAAAAAAATTAGAATTATTTAAATGTATTATCTATATTGACTGTAATATGTGATAAAGATGAATATTAGTCAATAAAATATGAACCATAGAAATATTATGACTATAAACTATAATATAGTATGAACCAAAAAATATTATGAATATGAATTACTGAAACATCTAAAAAATTTCAGAATGTTTTGATTTTATTATATGTATTAGTTGTATTTACTATAATCTATATTGATATAAATATATAATCTTTTTTATTATTTGAGTATATTAAAATGTTTAATTGTTAGGAATGAGGAATACTTATATTTTATCTATATTAGTGGAATACATACACAATTTTTGTGTATGAAGTTATATGACAAAATATACACAAATGATGTGTATGAAGTTATGTGAAAAATTATTTTGAAGTGATCATCAAAGTCAAGGAATATGTTTCGTTATTTATACAATAAGAAAATACCCATTGTTTTTATTACATGTTAAATAATAGATAGTAAATATTTTAAAATTTAAATTGATATAAAATTTAAAAGTGAGATTATCAAACATAACCCAAGAGTTAAATATGTACCTACATGAACAAAAAAAGGTACCTATATGAATAAAAGGTGTTGAAATTATTAAAAATTTAAAAGGTTCCTATTTTTTTATTTGAATGATATTGAAATTAGAGGTAACTATTTTTTATCATTTAAAAGTATGATAATTTTTAAATATATTCATTATGATCAAACATAAATAGGTATATACATAATATGATGTAAAAGTAATTTAAAATTTTAAAGGGTTTTCCAATAAAATGTAATAAGAATGAAATAAATATCTCCAACTTCTCAATAATCCAATTATACATGGTAAATGATACATGAATCAATAAACAATAATGAAAAAATAATATTCAAATTGATTGGTGTAGTTTGTATATTTTGTGAACTTTTTATTGCATGTTTATTTAAATTTCACAGACTAAACAGAATATTTATTTGAATACCTTCACAGACTAATCTTCCACAGGGGACAAAATAAACATAAAAACCCATAATATATGAATAACTTCATATTATATGTATACATTCACATTTTCTTAAAACATTATTAAGGGACATATAACATAATATGAGGCATTATATTATATTCATAAAGGAATATATAGCTTCATATTAAACCAAGGTATGATAAAATGATGTTATATAATATGAATATAGGTTTTCCACTATAAGTTGGAATATTAAACCAAGGTATGAAAAAAAAATATGAAACCATATTAAAACAAGTTATGTATACCTTCAAGTCAGACCGAGTCTAAATTAATATCAAATATTCCATAATTTGAACACAATATTGGTAGTCAACTATCTTTCCTCGTGAATTATAGTAACCAAAAATAATGATGAAACCCTAAACGGGATTATTATTTAATATAATAAAAATTAAGTTATAGTTATTAAATTTTCATCTTTCATTATTATCATAACTTGTTCATTAGAGTAATGACATATTCATTTTCATTATGATCTGGCTAATCTTATAATAACCAAACAGTAGTCAATAACCTATTCATTATAGTTATAAAAATTAATGTTCAAACCCCAAATGGGGTTATTATTTGAACTAAAAAACAAATAAATGGGGTTATTATTTTAAATATGTCATAATTTTCAAATAGTTCTATGATTGTGGCCATATTGTTTATTCTTTAAATTATCAATACTTATTTTATAAAATCCTAGGGAAAGAACTATGTATTTTAGGGTTTTGATAAACTAACAAAATATTTATCAGTATAAAACAATAAATTATGAATCATTGTATCACATATTTCATAATATAATTTATGAGAAGAAAAAATTAAAAAATTATATAAAAATAATAATTCATACTATCTTTGTAAATCGATAAGACTTAGGAGTTTAAACAAAGTTTTCAACACTTTCATAGAGAAATATAGGGTTAAAATTATTTTTGAAATATAAAAAGTGGTAACATGATAAAATTTTATATAGATACAATAAATTTAAATGAATATGTATTGGGAAGATTAATATACCAAAGACAAAGTGATAATATAAAAATTAAATAGAAATTATTATAAAAATATATATAATGGAGTGGATGATAAAAACCATATGCAGATTATAAAAGCATAAAATAATATTTTCTTAGACTATTATAGTGAAAAATATTGTAAATATACATTTTCATTGTTACCTAGGTCATCCTTTTCAATCATTACAATATTCTTAGTAAAATATAACACAAATTAATATACACTTTTCTTAAAAACAATAATAAATGAAATTTTCATCATACACCTAGCTTGATCTATTTTTCTATATTTTTAATCACTCAACTTCATAGTACATTCCACAATAAATTATTTAGTCCCTAAAAACCATGGTTGAAGTTATGAATTTAAATATATTGATTACCTTCATAAAAAAACACATGTAAACCGTAATTATTAAGTGACAAGGATATTATAATAAGATTTTGATTGTGAAACAAAAGTAGTAGATTCTGAAAAATAAATATTATCTATATAAATTTTGGTTTGAGAATAAATGAAAAGTTTTAGATTGAAATTTGTTTAGGAAACCTAAATAAACACTACACATTCCTATATATGTGGTCAACATTTGGCTCTACATGGAAATATGAAAAAATGAACACACTCTTTCTTCTACTAAAGTCCTTTCTATGTGTGTTACTACAACTTTGAAACTTGATGTTTGTTTCTATAGAAACTTGAAATATGTCACCATTTTAAATAAAACCAAAGAAACTGAAAATAATATGTTGGTTTATCTACATTATATTTCTATAATGTGATTGTTTTCATAGCATATTTCAAGCACTATAACTGACTAAAAATCAAGAAAATAATAACAAAAATATCATAGTTGTAGTGAAGAAACATTTGGAAGAGGTAATGGATGATTATTTCCACATAAAACATATTTCAAAATATATCAGAGTGATATAGTGGTGGTGTGTATAAATACTATAAGTGAATATGTTTCATGGAGAGTTTTAAGTAATACAATATGTTATTTGAAATGTAATTACATGTAAGTGTTAAAAAACATTCCATTTTTTTTAAATTATAAAATTTTTAGGGAAATAATTAATTAAGGCATCTCAAGAGTGTGTCATCATCTAAATACATAATCAAATAATATTTGTTTTTTCTTTCTAACAGAAAATATTATGGGAAAAAATACATACGCATAATAGTTATTAACATACAAACTCTCATGAATCGATATCAACCCAAAACAAAGAGCATTCGTGGAGTTTTATATGGGTACCTACTCATAATTATCTAACAATCACATTGAAAAATAACACTTTCATATTTATATTGTATAGACATAAAAATAAAACCATTTGTCCTAACCAAATATTTGTACAATATAAGAAATTTTAAAATGGGAAATGTCATATTAATTGAAATGAATACAATTTTTGGATCATTCTTCCCAAAAAATGATAGAATATGCACCTGAATTCTAGTATACATAAAATAAGAAATATTAAAAAAATACTGAGAAACCAAATAAAAATGAAATTTAACATAAAGAACATAGATAAGCATGAAAAACACAAATTATAAATTTTAATTATTATAATGGATATTGTAACATAAATATAAAAAATAAATAAAGTCATGTTACCCATAAATAAAACTCATTTTTTATATATAATAAAAACATATAAACATAATGTATGAATTGATTTAACTCTAATTTCAACAATAATGACTAATTTGATTATATTGATTATATAGATTCATAATTATACCAATGTGTTGATTAACAGAGAACCAAAAATTAGGAAACATCATAAAGTCATCAATAAAAACATGTAAATTTTAAATGTATCCAGTGTGATGACCAAATTAAATTTTTTAATAGTATATTCACCAAAATGATTCCCAAATATACATTTATGACTGGTTATAGTGTACTAAATAATGAAACAATATAGACACCTATTTATTATGAAACTAATATAATAGTACGTGCAATTAATGTTTGAGTTTGTAATGAAAAATTATTATAATCATAATTATATATTACACATGTTACCACATTACATGATTGTCTTCTACTCTTAAAATTTAATTTATTTGAACCTGAAATAAAACATAGTAAAAACAAAAAAATATCAACTAAAAAAAATAAATAACATATACAATTACATTTAAACTTTCATTGCATAGTTAAATTTAATCGATTAACAAAAATAAATATTTTAATTATTTATTAAAAAAATAAAACATATGAATAAAGTATATTGTATGAATAATATAAGTGAATTCTTTAAAATTATGTACACTATCAAATTGATGTTATTATGTATATATATTTATATATATCAAATTAAAGGTGTTATATATATCATAATTTCTTACATTATGCATAAAAATGTTTTAATTTATAACAATAAACTAGAGTGGTGTTAATAAAAATATGGTATACATGATATTTATTTTATTTAAATGTACTTGTATAGAGACTAAAATTGAATTAATTGGAAAGTTCATTATGAATTTATTGAAACATAGTATACTGCTTGGAATATAAAAGATGGTTAAATGTTCATTCATTATACTACCAATGGGATCTCATCTTAACTGAAAAATTAAATATAAAAAATAACAATTACACTCTTAAAAAAGTTAGAAATAGATAAATGAATACAATTCAAGAAAATTAATATAAAAGAAATCATAGAAGTCATAAATAATTTTAATATAAAAAATTATCAAACATAAATAGCATTATATATGTATTGAAACATAATATATTGAATAAATAGATACAATATGGTAATATAGATAAAAATATTAAAACAATATATCATTTTTCACTAAAATGAAATTGAATTAAACTAAACATATAGTAAACTGAAATTTTATTACACATGCATGGATTGAATGTTCATTACACTGAAAGTTCATTATATATCTATAAACTGAAATTCCATTACTAGTATTTAAAAAATCAAAGTGAATTATAGTGAAATTTCATTATAAATGTATAAACGTAGAGTAAATTAAATTTAAAGTTTAATATACACTCATGGAAAAAATGGTCTCCCTTTTTGGAAAAACATTATAAAAAAAAGGGTTTCCATTATTAATTTATAGTAAGTTAAATATTTAGTATGAAAACACCTTATACAACCTCGTGTCTTTTAAAGTTACAAACAAAAACCTACTCAAATCAAAATGGGAGGAAAAATGAGTAGATAATATGACATTAAAAATAATTTCCTTAAAACTAGATACAATTAGGAATGATAGAGACCCATGATGGTTAGGCTGAATTGTAATTATAGTAAATGAAAACAAAGAAGTAATTAAAGCTATCAACATGAGGAATACCCAAAATTGTGAGAGATTTCAAGTGCTAATTTTGGAATTTTGTCTACTAAGAGATAAAGGTATTAAAAAGAATAATTTTTTCACAATGGAGAGTTCCAATGAAATAGAAATACATACATAGTAAGAAAAAATGGAAGGAATAGGCAAGTGATCTAATAATTACCATAACATTAATTTCTTGTGGAAATTTTGATGTCGTGAGAAGGTTATGGAATCACCTATTGGTTAACCAAGGTGCTCCATTCAAAAGTTGTCGATGAGAAAGTGGATTTGAGATGTATATAATTCCCTAGTTGAATTGGCAGATCAAAATCATGATTTAAGGGAGGCGGAGGTTCTGGGGAGGTGGAGTGGCTGCATTGAAGCTTCATCGGAGCTTCATAAATGTTGTGTTATATGTCACGACCCGCCCTCGGGGTCCGTACCGTGACTACCCCAAGCCCGCCTTCCATAGGCCAGGGGCTGGCGACTAGCACCAAGGCGAAAATCCCTGTAAAATGGGAAGGCATTGCCTTTGTAAAGTAAACAAACACCACAGAGAAAGAAAGCGAAAAGTAAACACTAAGAAAAAGCAGAGTACAACTGAAATTGTGGAAAAGTAAATGGGCCAGTATACAAACCCAAACTGAAAGTAAAGTACAACTCGAAAGGGAAAACAGCAACTGAAAGGTAAAAGCCGCTACACCGAGCTGTCCACTGGAAATCCCACCTGAAGGGTGGGTACAGATAGCTCCTCTGCTCCACGGGTCCCACCGTCCGCTCCGAGCACGTCCCGCCTAGTGGTCCACCTCCGGGTACCGTCCCGCTCTGCAAGCCTCAGCTAAGGTCAACGCTGTCCGTCGTCTGCAACCAACACAACGTAGTGCGGGCAAAGCCCGTGCAGGGGTGAGTATAAGCTACTCAATAGGGACCCCGAGACCCCTGAAGGTCTCTCAAATCCACAAAGGATAAACCACGAAAAAGGTACAAACACGAAGTAACAACCGACACTACTTAGGTATATGCCCATACATATACCTAAGTCATCAATTTCAAATACGCTCCAACCTCCGAGCCCAAGTACAACTCAGTCCACACAGGAAAGTAAACGTATTCCACACAGGAAAGCAAAACGTAATCCACACAGGATTGCACAACACAATCCACACAGGAAAGCAACTGGATTCAGCTCACACAGGTATTCTTATTCAAAAGACGAAAAAGATGATCTCTGATCCATCTAAGTCGTCGGACCCATGAAGGATCGATAGGTAACTAACCCCCGCAAAAGACCCACACAGGATCGGGCCCACGTAGGACCTGTAGGCGCTGGTTCACACAGGACCGCTGAGCGCAAAGACCCACACATGATCGGACCCACACAGGATCGGGCCCACACAGGACCTGTAGCACTGATCCACGTAGGATCGCTGAGTGCTGTAGTCGTCGTCGTCGAATCCACACAGGATCTCTGTACTGTCGTCGTCGCAGTCACAGTAGCAGTAGAAGCAGTAGTAGTCACAGTAACAGTCGCAGCCAGCACTAGGGTTCCCGCACACAGCAAGCTCGTTCGAAGGGTCCGCTCCACGAGCCGAGAGGCTGATACATCAACAGTCACAAAGTCCAGAGTTGATGTATCCAAAAGTTCCGTATCGTCAATAGGAACTCAACGCAACAGACGGCGCGTCGATCGGACGCCCGGTCTGAGAGTTATTGGCATTTTCGTCCCCGGGGCCCGGTTGGTTTTTAAGGCAAAACCAACCCGACCGTACTCCACCTGCGTCCAAACCTCGGGCGGAGTATTCCAAAAGATCCGTCTCACTAAGAGGAACACAACAAAGCTGAAGGCACGTCAATCGGACGTCCGTAGCTCAAGATATGAGCGTTTCCGCTCCGAAGGCCCGGTTGGTTTCGTGAACGAACCAACCCGGCTGAACTCAAAGTATTCCAAAACCTTGAGTGCGATATACCGAAACGACCGTCCCGATCCAAGGATCGCGTTTCCGCAGACGGTTCATCGATCGGAGGTTCGTGGCTCAAGTTATGACCAAAATACCGAAACTGATTTGAAACGGGGGGGTCCGGGTCCGGGCCGACCCGGCCCGGCCCGACCCCCCCCCCCCCCCCCTGGGTCGGCCCGACCCCGGTCGACCCGAACCGGGTGGACCCGACCCGGGTCCTACCCGGCCCGGCCGGCCGGCCGGCCGGCGCCGCGGCGGCCTGGCGCCGCACGGAGGCAGCGCGCGGGGGGGGCAAGGCCCCCCGCTTGATTGGGATGGTGGCGCGGCCTTATGTCGCGCCCTTTGAAATAAAACGGCCCCCCACGTGGGGGCCGGCTTCAAGAAACCGGGGGGGCCTCCTGCCCCCCCCCCCCCCTCAAGGAAACCGCCCCCCTCATAAATGAGGGGGGGGGGGTTTAGAAGCTGGCCGGGGGATTAATTTTCCCCCGACCTTTGACCTTCCGGTCGGCCAACTGCCGGCCGGTTTTCTCCAACGGGACCGGAAAATCTGGTCCCCCTTCCGGCTTCCGAAGCCGGCGGCCCGGCCGCCGGTCTTCTCGTCCCGCCGCGGCCCGGAACCGGTCGCGGTGTTCGTCGTCCGGCACGGTACGACGGCACCGCGCCCCTCCGCCGCACCTTTGATTTCCTTCAACGCGGCGCGACGGCGTCGCGTTCTTGATGATTCTTCCATGGCGCGCGCGCGACGGCGTCGCGCAATAAGATTCGGGCGAATATCCGCGGGGTGTGACGGTACCACGCCACCTTGATTCATCCGCAATATAAAACATCAATAACCAAGGAGGGGGTTCAGCCGTGTTCATGCGGTCCGGCCCCCTCACGTTAAGAGATAACACAACTTAAAATATTCAATATCCTCACGTTAGACATGCTAGAACCACGAACAAGAATAAATTAATTAAACAAAAATCAACAACCCCTACCTTGGGTTCATGTTCGAAGATCGTCAACGACCTGCGGAAGAAATTGTCACGGAGGTCGGGGCGTCACAGTAATCGTTCGTCAAATCCGATGACGAAGAGGTACGCCCGAAGAGACACGATGTTGGCGAAACTTCTTATGTCGACGAAGGGAGTCCGAGGAGGAAATGGTGTTCCCTCTTGTTGACACGGAAGACGAAGAAGAGAGGGGCGGCGTTCTTCGTCGGAGCTTGAGCGTTCTTCGTCAAGCTTGAAGAAGGAAGAAAAGATCTCAAAAGCTCTCAAGATGGTTAAAGAGTTCTAACCCAACAAAATAAGATAAAAGCTTATTTTATTCACAAAATTAACAAATGAATTTCAAAGGTTTGAAATTCAAAAAGGATAACTCCAAAATTAAATAACTCAAGTCATTTAAAGAGGGGTTAAGGGAGTTGGGAGAAGATGAAAAGTTTAGGGTTCGTGTGGGCCCCACCACACTTAATCCTCTCAAGGGAGGTTAAGTGGGTGTGGGTCCCACCCCTAACTTCCTTTGAGAGAAGTTAACTAATAAGTTTAAATAAAAATATAATCCACAATTTTTATTTAACTTATTCTAAACTCCCAAAAACTAACTCTCATCCCGAAATAAACGCAACCTCGGAAAAGGTCTCCTTAAGAGAATATCGGCGCTGCGAGTTCATCGGTGCCCTCGGATTTCAATTTCGAGCACCGGATCAAAAGTTAGAAATTCCCGCTCGTTCGTTCACTGAACGTACCCGAGCCAAACTTCGGAAATTGATTCCGGGCACTCCGGGCCTCGGAATCAGGTGCCGTCAGAAACCGCGCTCTTGTAAAATTCCAAAGAAAATTAAGAAAAAAATTCCCTTGAATTTTACGTGTCTTTACATTACTCCCACCTCAGGGCTTTATGTCCCCATAAAGATACATCAAAAACTAGGGAAAAATGAGGGTACTGAGCACGCATCTGAGCCTCCCGCTCCCATGTGCTCTCCTGGAGATTCCCGTGCTGCCATCTGATGTGCACAAGAGGAATCGATCGCCCACGCAGGACCTGCTCCTGTCGATCCTCTATCTCCACCGGGACCTCCGTAAAAGTCGCCCCATCATCAACGTCAAGCTCCCCATGGTCAATGATGTGTGTCGGGTCGTGCACGTATCTCCTCAGCTGGGATACGTGGAAGACGTCGTGCACCCGGTGCAACTGAGGTGGCAGAGCCAGGCGATAAGCCACCTCGCCAACCCTGCAATGGACCTGGAAGGGTCCGATGAAGCGCGGAGATAACTTGCCGCCTCAGCCAAATCTCCGAATACCACATCGAGGTGAGACCCGCAAGAAGACATGGTCGCCATCCTCGAACTCTAGTGGCCTCCGCCTCCTGTCAGCGTATGACTTCTGCCGGCTCTGAGCTATCCTCATCCGCTCCTGGATGACCTGGACCTTCTCTATCGTGGCCTGGACCATCTCCGGTCCCACCAGTGCTGACTCCCCTGGGTCTGTCCATCACAAAGGAGATCTACAAGGTCGGTCGTACAATGCCTCGTACGGTGCCATCCCGATGGTGGAGTGGTAGCTGTTGTTGTACGCAAACTCCACCAAGGGTAGGTGGTCCTCCCAGCTACGACCAAAGTCGAGGACACATGCGCGGAGCATGTCCTCGAGAGTCTGAATGGTCCTCTCCGTCTGACCATCCGTCTGAGGGTGAAAGGCTGTGCTCAGACGTAGCTGCGTCCCGAACGCCTCCTGTAACC
The DNA here is from genome assembly GCA_963277665.1 of Viscum album. Taxonomy (NCBI): domain Eukaryota; kingdom Viridiplantae; phylum Streptophyta; class Magnoliopsida; order Santalales; family Viscaceae; genus Viscum; species Viscum album. The sequence goes on from OY728130.1 coordinate 1,214,890,661, forward strand.
CCTTCCAAAGCCGGGAAGTAAAGCGAGCATCTCGATCGGAGACGATAGATGATGGCACACCGTGGAGCCGCACAATCTCCTGAACGTAGAGACGTCCCAAGCTCTCCACTGAGCCCTGCTCTCTGATGGGTAAGAAGTGTTCCGACTTGGTGAGTCGGTCAACAATCACCCAGATGGAGTCGTGACCTCTGGAAGTGCGTGGAAGTCCAGTCACGAAGTCCATAGATATGCCGTCCCACTTCCACTCTGGAACCTCCAAGGGCTGTACCAAGCCTGCTGGTACCTGATGCTCTGCCTTCACCTGCTGGCAGGTGAGGCATCGAGAAACGACCTCTGCTACTTCCTTCTTCATGCCCGGCCACCAGTGCTGTCGTCTGAGGTCCTGGTACATCTTCGCCACTCCAGGATGTACCTCCAAAGTAGAAGTGTGAAACTCTCTCAGCACTTCCTCTCGCAAAGCGACTGGTACCATAGTACGTCCTCTGAAAAGGATGTCGTGCTCTGCTCCAAGGGAGAAACCATCAGGTGCTTGTCCCGAGGATATCTGAGCACGCCGTGTCTCATAGGCAGCGTCCTCACACTGTGCCTCTCTGACTCGCTGCAGTAGTGGAGGAGTGACTGTGAGAGACTGAAGGAAGGCTGCTCCATCTCTATCCACGAAGGATATCTGCAAAGAGGCTAGCTGCTCCATCGCCTCCTCAAGTAGCTGAATGCCCATCCTCCTGCTAAGGGCATCGGCTACTACGTTCCCCTTCCCAGAAGTATAGACTATCTCAAAGTCATAGTCCTGGAGGAACTCGAGCCATCGCCGCTGTCTCAGGTTCAGGTCCTTCTGCGAGAAGATATACCTGAGACTCTGATGATCAGAAAAGACTGTAAAACGCTCTCCCATCAGATAGTGTCGCCATGTCTTCAGAGCGAAGACCACTGCTGCTAACTCCAGGACATGGGTAGCGTAGTTCTGCTCATGCGGCCTCAACTGACGTGATCCATAGGTGATCACTGCCTGCTCCTGCATCAGAACACATCCGAGTCTGGTCCCTGATGCATCGCAGTAAACTACGTACCCTACTCCCTCTTCAGGAAACCTCAAGATAGGTGCGCTGGTCAATCTCTGTCTCAGCTCCTGGAAGCTCTGCTGACATCTGTCTGACCATACGAAGGGTTTCCCCTTCTTCGTCAAATCTGTGAGTGGTGCCGCAACTCTAGAGAAGTCTGGAACGAATCTCCGATAGTATCCATCTAGTCCCAAGAAACTCTGAACCTCAGTCACGCTCCTGGGTGGCTCCCATGCTAACCCAGCCTCAATCTTCGCGGGATCCACTGCAACTCCTGCCTCAGAGATATTGTGTCCCAAGAAGTGGACCTCACGTATCCAGAACTGGAACTTCGAGAGCTTACCATAAAGCTGGTGCTCTCGGAGTGTGTCTAGGATAACTCGCAAGTGATAGGCGTGATCCTCCTCTGTCGTAGAGTAAATCAGAATGTCGTCGATGAAGACCACGACAAACCGATCGAGGTATGGCTGAAAGATCCTGTTCATGAGAGCCATGAACACTTCTGGAGAATTGGTTACACCTAAAGGCATAACCAAGAACTCATAGTGGCCATACCGACATCTGAAGGCTGTCTTCTGCACATCCTCGTCTCTGACTCTGAGCTGATGATAGCCTGACCTGAGGTCTATCTTCGATAACCACCGTGCTCCCTTGAGCTGATCAAAGAGGTAATCAATCCTCGGTAGCGGATACATTTTCCTCACTGTCACCTGGTTCAGGAGACGATAGTCAACACAAAGTCGCAAGCTCCCGTCCGCCTTCTTGGCGAACAAAATCGGGGAAGCCCAGGGTGAAACACTGGGTCGGATAAACCCCTTTCCCTGCAAGTCCTCCAACTGTACCCGTAGCTCTCGAAGCTCGGCGGGGGCCATCCGATATGCTGGAGTGGATATCGGGGCTGTCCCGGGGTACAAGTCAATATAAAAGTCTACCTCTCTACGAGGAGGTAGCCCTGGAACGTCATCGGGAAAAACGTCCGCAAACTGATCCACCACTGCAGGAAAACCAGGACTCCGTACGTCAACTGCTCCAAGGATGAGGCTAGCTAACTGATGAGTAATGGGCTTTCCTCTCCTCCGCAGAAGTCCATCATGTGCTGCTAAGGCTCCCTTCTCGCCGGTGAAGGTTGAACCTGCTCCCGTCGGTGCGTACACATCGCACCTTGCGCCTAAAACAGTCAATCTGTGCATGGACCGTAGTTAGCCAATCCATGCCCAAGATGACGTCGTAAGGCCACGATGCTGCTACAAGAAGATCCCAGCCGAAGCTCTCGCCTCCTAGAGTAAGCTCACACTGCCGGCACCAGTGCGTAATCGTCGAGTCTGCTCTCGTAGGAGTCTCTAGTCGTAAGGATCGAGCCAACGGCTCTGTCGGAATCTCCGAGCTCCGAACAAGGGCAGCGGCTATGAAAGAGTGACTCTCTCTTGTGTATATAAGAACTGCAGCAAGGGTGTAATAGACACAGATAGTACCTCGAATCATCTCGGGTGCGTTGTGGTCGTAGGCCTCTCCTGCTTGGAGCTGTGCCTGTCTCTGCCCACCAGCTCCCTGTGGTCGGGGTGGACCTCCTGGTGGTGGTGGTGGCAGAGCCTCAAAGCGTCGCCCACCACCGGCTGCTTGTCCAGCTCCTCTGCCTCGTCTGCCTCCTCCCTGCGGACCGCCACGGTCAACCCTATGCCTCTGCCTCGGTGGTCCCTCAACCGACTGCTGCTCCTCGACACGACGGGTCGGGCAGTCACGAGCCATGTGTCCCTGCCCGCCGCACGAGTAGCACTGTCTGCCTCTCGAAAGACTGGCTCCTCGCTGTGAGCCCTGCACTGCTGAGCCAGTGTCCTGAGGTCGTCTGCCCGAAGGTCTGGTCTGTCTGGACCCCTGATTCATCCGTCGACTGCCTGCTGCAGATGACTCTGCCACGTGCCACCCTGCGGTGGGTCGCTGCGCTGGTGTAGACTCAGCAAGGAAGCTCTCGGTCAGAAGGGCCCGCTCCAGTACTCCTGTCTGAGTCGGTATGCTGAGGGAGATCAGCGATGCCCTGATCTCGTGTCTCAAACCCTGCTCGAAGGTCCTGGCCCAGAAGAATGGGTCTCGTACCATATCGGTCGAGTAGCGCGAGAGATCAGTAAATCTCGCCGAGTACTGAGCGACCGTCAGGCTACCCTGCCGCAGCTGAAGATGCTCCTGGATACGCACCGCACGAAGGGTGGCTGGGACGAACTTCGAGCGAAAAAGGCTCTCAAAGTCCGTCCAAAGTAGATATGCCTCATCGTGCACCTGGAGCATCAAGCTCCACCATCGTCCTGCTGCTGCGTGTAGTAGGCTCGCAGCGAGGATCACCATGAGGTCTGCTGGTGTCCTCACTATCCTAAACACTCGTACCACTGCCTCCAGCCAGTCCTCTGCTGCCTGGGGATCCGTCTCCCCCCGAAACCTGGGCGGTCGCTGGCGCTGAAACTCATGCAGTGCGCTGAGGCGACGTGCATCGTCAGCGGCTGCTGCTGGAAGCATCGGGGGCTCGGCGGGTAGAGCTACTGCCGGTGCCACTGCTGACAAAGGGCCCTGCACCGAGGCCTCGTCGCTCGGTGGGCTGTCGTCACGCTCAACTCTCGGAACCCTAGATGGCTACCGTCGTGGGGCCATCCTGAAAAGGAAACAGGTGCGCCACGGTCAGAACAGTATACCTGGTGAGCTGATATAAGTAATCACAAAGAAAACTTTGAAACACACACGCAATCAATGTTTTCGTGCATTAAGTCGGAAATCAGAAGTCAGGGTCCTGGTGTACGGATATGTCGGCCGCCACACCAACACTGGACTCCCTGGACTGATAACCACACTCAATATGCTAAACATTATTGCTTCACATAGAAAAGATCAGAGTTTGCGGTAGAACCGAACTCCTCTGATACCAATTTGTCACGACCCGCCCTCGGGGTCCGTGCCGTGACTACCCCAAGCCCGCCTTCCATAGGCCAGGGGCTGGCGACTAGCACCAAGGCGAAAATCCCGGTAAAATGGGAAGGCATTGCCTTTGTAAAGTAAACAAACACCACAGAGAAAGCAAGCGGAAAGTAAACACTGAGCAAAAGCAGAGTACAACTGAAAGTGCGGAAAAGTAAATGGGCCAGTATACAAACCCAAACTGAAAGTAAAGTACAACTCGAAAGGGAAAATAGAAACTGAAAGGTAAAAGCCGCTACACTGAGCTGTCCACTGGAAATCCCACCTGAAGGGTGGGTACAGATAGCTCCTCTGCTCCACGGGTCCCGCCGTCCGCTCCGAGCACGTCCCGCCCAGTGGTCCACCTCCGGGTACCGTCCCGCTCTGCAAGCCTCAGCTAAGGTCAACGCTGTCCGTCGTCTGCAACCAACACGACGTAGTGCGGGCAAAGCCCGTGCAGGGGTGAGTATAAGCTACTCAGTAGGGACCCTGAGACCCCTGAAGGTCTCTCAAATCCACAAAGGATAAACCACGAAGAAATGTACAAACACGAAGTAACAACCGACACTGCTTAGGTATATGCCCATACATATACCTAAGTCATCAATTTCGAATACGCTCCAACCTCCGAGCCCAAGTACAACTCAGTCCACACAGGAAAGTAAACGTATTCCACACAGGAAAGCAAAACGTAATCCACACAGGATTGCACAACACAATCCACACAGGAAATCAACAGGATTCAGCTCACACAGGTATTCTTCTTCAAAAGACGAAAAAGATGATCTCTGATCCATCTAATTCATCGGACCCATGAAGGATCGATAGGTAACTAACCCCCGCAAAAGACCCACACAGGATCGGGCCCACGTAGGACCTGTAGGCGCTGGTTCACACAGGACCGCTGAGCGCAAAGACCCACACAGGATCGGACCCATACAGGATCGGGCCAACACAGGACCTGTAGCACTGATCCACGTAGGATCGCTGAGTGCTGTAGTCGTCATCGTCGAATCCACACAGGATCTCTGTACTGTCGTCGTCGCAGTCACAGTAGCAGTAGAAGCAGTAGTAGTCACAGTAACAGTCGCAGCCAGCACTAGGGTTCCCGCACACAGCAAGCTCGTTCGAAGGGTCCGCTCCACGAGCCGAGAGGCTGATACATCAACAGTCACAAAGTCCAGAGTTGATGTATCCAAAAGTTCCGTATCGTCAATAGGAACTCAATGCAACAGACGGCGCGTCGATCGGACGCCCGGTCTGAGAGTTATTGGCATTTTCGTCCCCGGGGCCCGGTTGGTTTTTAAGGCAAAACCAACCCGACCGTACTCCACCTGCGTCCAAACCTCGGGCGGAGTATGCCAAAAGATCCGTCTCACTAAGAGGAACACAACAAAGCTGACGGCACGTCAATCGGACGTCCGTAGCTCAAGATATGAGCGTTTCCGCTCCGAAGGCCCGGTTGGTATCGTGAACGAACCAACCCGGCCGAACTCAAAGTATTCCGAAACCTTGAGTGCGATATACCGAAACGACCGTCCCGATCCAAGGATCCCGTTTCCGCAGACGGTTCATCGATCAGAGGTCTGTGGCTCAAGTTATGACCAAAAGACCAAAACTGATTCGAAACGGGGGGGTCCGGGTCTGGGCCGACCCGGCCCGACACCCCCCCACCACCCTGGGTCGGCCCGAACCGGGTCGACCCGGCCCGGCCGGCATGGCGGCGCGGTGGCGCGGCGGCCTGGCGCCGCACGGAGGTAGCGCGCGGGGGTGGGGGGGCAATGCCCCCCGCTTGATTGGGATGGCGGCGCGGCCTTATGCCGCGCCCTTTGAAAAAAAAAAACGGCCCCCACGTGGGGGCCGGCTTTAAGAAACCGAGGGGGCCTCCTGCCCCCCCCCCTCAAGGAAACCGCCCCCTCATAAATGAGGGGGGGTTTAGAAGCTGGCCGGGGGATTAATTTTCCCCCGGCCTTTGACCTTCCGGCCGGCCAACTGCCGGCCGGTTTTCTCCAATGGGACTGGAAAATCCGGCCCCCCTTCCGACTTCCGACGCCGGCGGCCCGGCCGCCGGTCTTCTCGTCCCGCCGCGGCCCGGAACCGGCCGCGGTGTTCGTCGTCCGGCGCGGTACGACGGCACCGCGCCCCTCCGCCGCACCTTTGATTTCCTTCAACGCGGCGCGATGGCGTCGCGTTCTTGATGATTCTTCCATGGCGTGCGCGCGACGGCGTCGCGCAATAAGATTCGAGCGAATATCCGCGTGGTGCGATGGCACCACGCCACCTTGATTCATCCGCAATATAAAACATCAAGAACGAAGGAGGGGGTTCGGCCGTGTTCATGCGGTCCGGCCCCCTCACGTTAAGAGATAACACAACTTAAAATATTCAATATCCTCACGTTAGACATGCTAGAACCACGAACAAGAATAAATTAATTAAACAAAAATCAACAACCCCTACCTTGGGTTCAAGTTCGAAGATCGTCAACGACCTGCGGAAGAAATCGTCGCGGAGGTCGGGGCGTCACAGTAATCGTTCGTCAAATCCGATGACGAAGAGGTACGTCCGAAGAGGCACGACGTTGGCGAAACTTCTTATGTCGACGAAGGGAGTCCGAGGAGGAAATGGTGTTCCCTCTTGTTGACACGGAAGACGAAGAAGAGAGGGGCGGCGTTCTTCGTCGGAGCTTGAGCGTTCTTCGTCAAGCTTGAAGAAGGAAGAAAAGATCTCAAAAGCTCTCAAGATGGTTAAAGAGTTCTAACCCAACAAAATAAGATAAAATCTTATTTTATTCACAAACTTAACAAATGAATTTCAAAGGTTTGAAATTCAAAAAAGATAACTCCAAAATTAAATAACTCAAGTCATTTAAAGAGGGGTTAAGGGAGTTGGGAGAAGATGAAAAGTTTAGGGTTCGTGTGGGCCCCACCACACTTAATCCTCTCAAGGGAGGTTAAGTGGGTGTGGGTCCCACCCCTAACTTCCTTTGATAGAAGTTAACTAATAAGTTTAAATAAAAATATGTAATCCACAATTTTTATTTAACTTATTCTAAACTCCCAAAAACTAACTCTCATCCCGAAATAAACGCAACCTCGGAAAAGGTCTCCTTAAGCGAATATCGGCACTGCGAGTTCATCGGTGCCCTCGGATTTCAATTCCGAGCACCGGATCAAAAGTTAGAAATTCCCGCTCATTCGTTCACTGAACGTACCTGAGCCAAACTTCGGAAATTGATTCCGGGCACTCCGGGCCTCGGAATCAGGTGCCGTCAGAAACCGCGCTCTTGTAAAATTCCAAAGAAAATTAAGAAAAAAAATTCCCTTGAATTTTACGGGTCTTTACATTATAGGAGTAGGATCAAGGGGGGTTGGGATGTTGTGTCCGAACTATTTCAACAGGGAGGTGGGGAGTCTTCATCAGATATGCATCAGCAGAGAGGTGGGTTGTATATATCAGATTTTTGTTAGAGGAGTAGGATCATCGGGAGTAAGTCTATTGAGGCTGGGAAGTTATAGACAGGAGGTGGTGGGCTTGATTATGAGGGATAGGGTGGAGGGATCTAGATTAAATCATATTTATTTCCACAGTTTCAAATAAATTGTGGAAGTAGATAACATATTTATAAATTTTTAATAAACCATGGGAATGGGTGTGTGGCAATAGGGTGTTTTTATAGTTTTGATTTTTTTTATTTATGGACTATAGTGAAAAAGGATAATGTTATTAGTGATAAAGGTATTCACATGTTTTGAATGTGACATTATGAACTAATTTATATTAACTAGGGAAAAATGTGTGATCAATGTTTTGGGTTTCGAATATTCTTAGAGATATTATAGAGCAGTCTTAAGGTTAACTTCTTATGGAATGGATGAACATGAACATTGAATATTATTATTTAAGGTAATAATCATTTATAATATTGGATTACATGTGATTATAATTTTTGTTATGGTAAGTATTTAGAGTCTAAAAGAATGACATATGGATCTTATAATTTATTAAAAGTGCTTTAGGAAGGAAAAAGTTTCCTCAAATATCTATTTCCTAGTATAATAGATGAAGTGGAAAAACATCAAATCAAAAAAAAAGGATTAGATTATTATTATGGAATTAAAATAGATCAAGTAAGTTTATTTTCTCTAATTTTTTATCTGATAGTAAAATAATCCCTAGAATTTATAAAAAATTATTCAATAGAAATGTTCTCTATTTATTTTTATTACTAATAAATCAATGGTATTTTAAGCCATAAGGGATTTACAGTTTTGTGATGGTTAACATTATCATAACCATGTTATATATCAATTTATATTAATCCTTAGGCTTTATTTTTCTCCTCCGTACCCATATTTTTACTTCCCATCAATTTTATCATATTTGGAAACCTATTTTATGGTGACTATCATACTTTACCTTCTATCATTTCAAAAGGAAATTCTATTAACCCTTTTATGATGTGGGTTCTCAAATTTCAAAATTTTGATTACCAAGTAAAATTTAAAATTATGATGATGAAATTTATTTTTGGGGGAAAATAAACACCCCAATAATTTAAAATAGTAACATTTAGTTTGACATCATACACAACATGCAACATTGAGACCAAACCAACCCCAATATACTATTAAAGTGGTATTATTTAATGTAACAATTATCACCTAGTAATTGAATAGGAGGGTAATAATAGAATTATCCAAATTATGAAATATATATATGAGTGTGTGTGTGTAGATAACATACTCAATAAAAATGCATATATTAGTGCTTATGAAATTGTTACTCAATTTTAAGTAACGTTATTTTATGCATCAAAAATAAGTTTTCTTAAACAAAATATTTTTATTTACTTTTGTGAGAAAATATTATAATTAATTTATGTAAAATATATATATTTTATTTTATAAAAATAATATCATTCTTGAGATCACCATATAAAAATATTATTAGGGTGAATTTTTTGGATTTTTCTAAAAAGATTCATCTTCCAGTGAATAGTGAAAAATACAAATATTTATTGAAAAATGTATTTTTATTTCAACCCATAGAAAAATAAAATTTTACTTTAAAAAGGTATAAAAGTATAATTAGTTCTATTATATTATCAATAATCTAATTATGTTCTATGGAATCAATTATATGATTAAATTTTGTAAAAAACATTTTTATAAATAAAAATGTATTCTATTGAAAAACTATTTTTATGCATGAAATGTGTTCTTATCATGGTCCCTATTAGTGATTTATTTTAATTAATTTTATATATAATATAGGAAATTAAATATTTTAACATTCATATAATATTTTTATTAAAAACGGCATAAGAAAAAATCCATTTTATGCTTTAAGACTACATATCCCTAAAAAGTGACTTTCATCATGTTTTTCACACTTATTTTAAAATTAATGTCTTACAATTATTGGTATTAAATTTTAAAAAAAATTATTCCATAATTGGAATCATAAAGTCTAAATTATTTAAATGGGCTAATTATATTTTTGGTCACTATGAATAGTAAAAGTGGTAAAATTTATCAGCTAAGTGAAGGGTAAATTCTATTAATATAGGGTAAAACTAAGTTGTAAGGCCTAATATTTCATCTTATTTCTTTTTGGATTAATATAATTTTTCACTTATCACATTATTATCTATATTTACTTGTTTAATGGTCTATTTTAAATGAAATTGAACCTTATAATATTGAAACAAAGAAAGTTACAAAATGCCACTCCTTTAGTTTGAAATATCTATTATGTGTCCACATAAAGAAAAAAAGATATGAAATAAAATAATGGTATGTTATATGATTAATGAAATTATTTTAATGATAAATATTTATTTCTAATTTTTTAAAATTATAAAATTTCCTTAAATTCTTATACCACACAAATACAGTATTTATTTAATTATCTTAGAAATAAAATAAAAGATTTTGACAATATGAAAAGTGATATAATTTTAAATAGATAATACATACCATGAATATCTATGATAAATTTTTGGTTAGTTTAAAATAATTATATACAAATCCCCATTTTTATTATTGTATTTAAATTCAAATTAAAAGGATAGTGTCAAAATTTACATTAATGGTGTTTTATCAAAATAATATTTTACTAAATTATTAAAAATTCATTAAAATATTATATTAAAAACATTAAATTTTAAATGGTTTAACATATCACCCATGGTCCATTTATGAGTAAATATTTATTTATAATAACATTATTAATCATTTTTTATTAAAATAAAGGTTATCGCGGTTAAGGTCAAAAATAATTAACTAAGGGTTTAATCAAAAAGATAAGAATTAAAATGATATAAAAACTTTTGGTTTTTTCTCCTAAAAACACCTACCCTAAGTACCTTAAGGAGAAATATGGATGATTTTTTACTGAAGAAGATGTAATCATGTTTACCGAGTCCTTCAAGATTATTTCTTCTTATAGTTTTTGTAAAAGTGGTGTAACCATCCTAAAATAATAAATACAGAATCATAAATCTATTTAAATGTTTTTATGATTATGTTAAAACTATATTTCATCTCTTTTCCATCCTATAAAAAATGAAAACATCACTCATGCGTATGTATAACTAATCATATCCATGTAGCGGTGTAATTAATTTTTCATCACCACGTTACTTGGATGGTTCAAAATATTCTACTAAGTATTATTTAATATATTTATAACATAATTACAATTATAGAACTACAATATCATATATATACCTTCATACCTTCCAATATGTTGGAAAATGATAATGTCGCTCGTGCATAATTGTGGACTCCCACATCCACAAAGTGATTTGATTGTTTTTTCATTTTTGTTTTATGTGGATGGTAATATGGATGGACTTATTGAATATATATGATATAATAATTATTATTTTTTGATAAATTATTATTTACCATTCTTTCTTACCAACCATCGAAAAGTGAAAACAATGTTTGTGGGTACGTACGGTCTGCCATCTCCATAAATGGTGTAATTCATTTATCTATCGCCATATATATGGATGGTTATAAATATATATATATATATATTAGATATTTATGATATTTATATATATTATAAAATTATAGATATTATTCAACCATAATAAATTTACAAGGACCAATACTAATGAATCATAACATATTTGAAAAAAAATTACACCTAAAATAATGATAATAAAAAAAAATTTAATAAATAGGGGATAAAATGCCATAAGTGGATCATATATGAAATCATGAGTGTTACATCATGGGTAATTATGTGAGGTATAACCATAAGGGTTACATTATTGGTAATTAGGATAAGAAAATTATTGCCCAATTTACATAAATCTTTTATTAATTTTTTCTATGTTTTTTAGAAATATAATGTTTTCACAAGGTAAATAATTGGGTTTATGTTCAAAGAAAAGTATATGTTACTTTTAAGGGTGAAAAGTATAACTTTTTGAAAAAACAAATCATGATTTTATCATGTTTTCCAAAAAAAATATATATGGATTTTATTTTACCGTTAATAAATCTTATGAAGTATTTTATAGAATGTTTTGGGAAGAAAATGTGATTTATTTAGTATGAAAATTTTTATTTTATGACTAAGGATTACTTTAAAAAGGGAAAATTTATAAGTATTTATGGAGTAATGGATTTTTTTTAACCCTTACTGATATTTGTTTTCTTATTCCATGTTTTAAACTTCTTCCATATAGATTTATTACAGAGTAGGGAAAATTATGAGGTTAAGATGAAAATTGTGAACATTTTTCGAGAAAATAACACCTTTTTATTTTCATAAAGTTTTGTTTAGTGGGAAAAATCTATATTGAGCTTTAGTTTTCACTTATAATGTATGGGTATAGTATATAATATTTCTTCTTAATTATATAAAACTCTAGACTGAAAATACCCTTAGTATTATAAGAAAAATAATTTTAGTCTAATGTCACTAAAATATATAATGATTAGGGCTAGTTTCTTATAGTTGGTAAAAAGGAGGTTTTAGACAAATTTAGAGATAATGATGATTTTTTGTGATGTTTTCTTAAGTGTTGGATATCATCATGGGTTTACTTGTTTAATTTTAATTATAAGTTTAATTTCTAAGACACCCCATTTTGAGGATTTAAGTTATGAAATTTTAAGGTGACAAATGATATTTTTGGAGCGGTTTATTTTCTAGAAAATTATGGGTCATTAAATTTTGGGATGAAAAATTAAAGGTATGAGATAAATATTGATGTTAAAACACATCTTTATTTTTGAATATATTAATTTTATTTTTTTTATCATGTTTCCCATTTTTTTATGAATTTTTTCTTGATTATATTAATATAGTTTTAGAAAAAGGACAGCTCCTAGACCAGATAAAAACCCTTCGCATCCAGAAAGGCCATAGGGATTCAACCCACAACTGAAGGGTGACAAGGTTGCATTGAATACCATTGGCCTACATGATTTCCTAGTTAATATGAATTTTTTTATTTATAATATCTGGAAAATAAAGGTTATGTTCATATTTGAAAATATTTTTTATGAAATAGATATCTATGGGATTGGAAAATGATTAAGTGATTAAGTGATTAATTTAACATCATAAAATGTTAATTATTTTGGGAAATATATATGACTATTGAAAATAGAAAACAATTGGATATTATTTTATAAATGAATTTAGAATTATATTTTTGAATCATATATGATTTTATTATGGATTTATGTTAATTATTGTTATTTATGGAAACGGTTAACATATCTAAGGGATTATGAAATTAGGGTAATTGAATTTTTGGTATGAGACATTAAGAGTGATTGAAGTTATTTAGAGATAAATTTTAAATTAAACTTGTAAGAAAATATGATCAAATGATTCTGATATTTGGGTTTTAATTTTTGCCTTGAATTGTTTTGAGGAATTTAAAGGTTTGTTATTTTCTAAGTGATCTATATTAAGCTTCGAGTATTACTGTTGAATTTTATATATTAAAGTAGTTTTTTTAGTATAATGTTTTACTCATTCATTGAAATTATCTTATCATATCATAACCATTTTGGTCTTCTTAAATACATAAATATATAAGGAATCTATAGTTATTATTTTTTCAATTATTTAATTCATTAGAAGTTGATTATAGTGCTTCAGGCATGAAAAATTCATACTCATGATTTAGAGAAAAATATAATTTCATTGTAGATATTGATAAAAGGATGAAATTATACATGTCAATTAATTTTATTTACATATTTTATTATTATATATGTAAAATTAATTCCTCAACTGTTTAAAAATGATCTTGAAAAAAAATGTTATTTACTTACTTTTCTTATCAAAAAGTCAATGACTTCTTAACCCATCACAGATTTATGGTTTTGTGACTGTGAACTTTCTTAAGACCATATTCTCTATCACTATATATCAGCCCTTTGTAATTAGATTTTATCTTTGATGTCCATGTTTTCCTATATGAAAAACTGTTTTATTCTAGATGACCTTCATACTTCCCTTTCTCTCTTTAAAGTGGAACCTTTATTGATCCATTTTATGGTTTGGTTTTCAATAAATGTATTTTGAAAATCCAAACCCTATTTACTAAGCCTGATTTAAAATTATGAGGAAATAATTTTAAAAAGTCTGGGATAATGTAACATCTTTATATTTTTAAAAGGAACTAGTGTGTTTGATAGCATTCAAGATAATCTACACTGAGATTAAATGAACAAAAACAATTATTATCTAATGTGATGGTTATAACCTAGTCATTTAATTGAAGGGTTTTAATAGGACTAAATAATTTATAAAATAAATATAAAGGTCTAAATAAATATGGATATACTCTTATGTTCTTATAAGATAATCAGACAATTTTTAGTAAAGTTGTTTTATCTTCCAAAAGATACATTTTCTTTAAAATTTATTTTTCTTACATTTTATGATTGAATATTATAATTAAAATATGGTTGTTTTAGAAAATTTATTTGAAAAAATTAATTTCATTTTTGAATTCATCATCTTCAAATAATATGATATATATTTTTTGGTAATTTTCTAAAAATATTGATTTTTCAAGGAATATTGAAAAATATTGATTTTCATTAAAATATGTGTTTTATTTTAAAGAATTTACAAATTCAAATAATTTTTTGGATTATTTTTTAATTTTAATATGTCAAATTTGATTTAAAATAAAATAATTTTGGTCTTTTAAATAGATTTTATTTTTTAATTCATTATAAAAATATTTTATAATTAAAAAGAGTGTTTTTATGAAAAAATATTTTTCAATAAATTATGAAAATTTTATGATTTGAATTTTAAAAAATGGATTAAAAATTTATAATAAGTGGGTCTAAAATTATTAAATATATCCATTTTATTTTTGGTCAACAAGAATATTAACTTTAGTAAGTTTTTGTTATCATGGTAAAGGGTAAATTAGGTACTGTAGGTTAAAAATAAAATGACAAGAACCATAAGATGGCACAAAAACTTACCTAAATATTATTTTATGAGTATATATAAATCATAAGAATTAAATGGTTTAATTTATGAAAATATTTGGCCACTTTTATAATATTATAAACTTTATTGTATTTTATTTAAGAAAATTTCAAACATGGCATAGTCTTGTTTTTAATACGTTTAATATTTTTAATATGTTGTAATTAATTAGATCAGTTTGATTATAAATTTTATTCTAAAATATATAATATATTTATTCATCATGGGAATTTTTTTTTAATTTTTAGGTAACAAATAATTACCTTTAACTCTTTCACAGTGATTATGTAGTAATTATTTAATTATTGAAAATCTAAAATAAATGATATTAAAAAATATAATTTGAGATAAATAGTGTGATAAAAAACTATTTAGATAACCTTTTCATATTAGTGATATAATTTAATAGTTTTTTTAATTATAAGTGTTATTTTGATATTATTAAAGTCAAAGTGATGAATAGTTCTAAAAATTAAAATTATATATATTTTATAATAAAACCTGTTTCATTTAATGATATAAAATTACTAAAAATATTATATTCATTAAATTTATTAGGAAATGGTTTTTAATATAAACCATATTCCATTTTTGGTTCTTTTTTCATTTTATATTAAATATATTAACCCCCAAAGACTAAAATTTCATGTTGTCACGGTAAGTGTTAAATGGTTTAAATAAGGGATAAACCCAAAGATATGGGTATAAATATAGACTAAATGTATCTTATTTTTATTTTATGAAGGAATATAGTCCCATAATAATATTATATTAAAAATAACTAACTTTTTATTTATTTTTAATTTAAAACTAATTTATATTAATTTTATAATTTGAGAAATTTCAAGAGTATCCCTCCCCTCTCTTATAAAAGGAAACAACTTCTTCTCAATTATTCAAAATTCAAAACTATTTATATTCAACCAGTACCTACCCAAATACCTTACTATAATCTATAATCACATTATATTTGTATTTATTTTGTAAAAATACTAATATTATATGTCTTAAAGTGTTAATAAAATGAGGTTTTCCAACGAATAGGTATAGTTTTTATCTGTATGTTTTAGTTTTTTTCCTTCTTTCACATACTTCTAATATTATTAAACCATGAAAAAATAATAAATAATTATAGTAAATATAATAATACTTTATTTTTATTTTTTAATTACCTATATCCATCTTCTATTTCATCAAATGGGAGAATAATTCTTTGTTCGTTTGTATGGAGGATAACCGTCTCGTGAACCGATGTAATTCGTTTTCCATCACCGTCTCTCAAGATTAGTTATAATAATTGAATTAATAATTATATATGATATTAACCAAATATTTATCATTATAAAAATATAATATATCATTTAATTTCATAAATTTCCATTCAAAGGAAATGTGTAATGTCTTTTTTGTAAATGTGTGGAGTACCACCTCTACAAAGTGATGTGATTCATTTTTCATCCTCCCATCACATAGATGATATATATATATATATGTATATGTATAATTAAAAATATAATATGATATATATGATATTATTTCTATTAATTAAAAATAAAATAATACTTACCTTTTCCATAATAACCTTTCAAAATGGAAATGTTACTCACGCATATGTATGACATACCATCATTATGATTGTAACATAGTTCATTTTTCATAAAAATATATAATATTTGAAATATAATTGATTTATAATAATTACTATTATGTACTTATTATTATTTTAGATATTATGGAATAATTACATCTATTAATATATTCAAATTACCGAAGTAATTTTGAACTTATGAACCGAATATCATTAAAAGATATAATGTAAACTTAATTATTTAAGTAATTGTATATGACATCAAAATAAGTGATATAAAAGGAATAATGAACACGAAAAATTTCTTTAATTAGGTATAAAATTAATATAAGTTTATTATTAAAAAAGAAAAATAACATATGGGACATATTAGTCTCGAGATAAAAGAATTTCTTTTAATAATAAAAAACATGAGGCTTTGTCCCCAACCTTTAAAAAAATAAAGGAATTTCTTTTAAAAATCATCCTTCAATGATTTTATTTAAAAAAGTGAAAAGTAATGTTTTTAAAATTTTATTGAATGGTCATATTTTCCCTCCTTCATGATTCATTAGTTTTTTATGATTAATTTATAATATTAAATGGTTTTTTTCAAATAAAATTTTTTTCTTTTGTATTTCCATAGTATTATTTTACAATAACTGATTTTTCTCAAAGAAAATTTTTATGATGAAAGAATTTATGTTTTATGATTATGTTATTTTTCTTTGGAATTATTTATTACGACTGTTGTTTTTGTTATAAACCAAATACATCTGGGTTTGTGATATCCATATAATTCATTGGGTATGTTTGAAGTGGATCATGGTGGCTATTTCATCTATAACTACAATGGTTACTCCAAGTATAACTGTATGGGTTGTGTGAATTATAACTATAAGGGTTATTTCATAGTATTTGTGAGGGTTACATCATAAGTAAGTATGATAAGGAAATGATTCCCTAAGATACCTATATTTTTTGTTTATACTTCCTATGTATTTATATAAATTTAATTTTTCACAAAGTAAGCTATTGAGTTTATGCTCAAAGGAAAATATATTTTACTTTTAAGAGTGAAAAGTATAACTTTTTGGAATTATTTTCACGATTTTATCCTATTTTCAAAAAAAAACTATATAGATTTTATTTTGACTTCAAGAATTATTATGAAATATTTCAGGGAAATGTTTTGGTATAAAATGTGATTTCTATTGTAAGAAAATAATTATTTTAGTTCCAAAGTTTATTTTGAAAATGAGAAACTTTTATAAGTATTAATAGATAAATGGGTTCTTTATTTTTTTTAGGTCCCTTACTGAGCATTCATTGCTCATCCCAAATTTTAAAATTTTTCAAAGTGATTTAAGGAATATTAGGAACAATAATGGTTTCAATATGAAAATTTTGAATATTTATCATGAAAATAAAACCATATTTTATTTTTAAAAAAATATATTTTGTGGGAAATTGATATTTAATATAAGTGTTCACTTGTAATATATGGGTTTACTATGTAAGAGTTTTCCCTAATTCTCTAAAACTCTAAACCAAAAATATCTTCAGTATTATAAGAAAAATAATTCTAGTCTAAAGTCACAAGAATATATAATGATTAAGAATGGTTCCTTATAGTATATCAAATAGATTTTGGAAATATCAAGGAACAGTCATTAGTTTAATGACCTTTCATATGACATATTAAATATGTAACAGTGTATTTACTTATATTAATTCTTTTATTCAATAAATTCTTATGCATTTTTTAGTAAATTATTTATATAACTGATTTCAAATGTCTTTTTATTCATTTTATAAAAACTCATCTGTTTATAAAAGTTTCCTCAACCTAGAAAAAAAATGATAGATTTTACATCAAAATTTCAACTTAAATTTTGATTTATTCTTTCTATTTTATAAAATATCAAAATTATTTATTTCAGCATCAAGACACTTTGACCTGAAATATACTTACCCCAATTAATTTAACAATTGTAGTAAGGTATTTTTCAGTTTTTCTTGAGCATCATCTAGATCTGTATATGTGTAATTAAAATATGTATTTTTTGATTTTAAGCCTTCTAGGATATATTTCATTAGTTCTAAATTTTCTTTAAGGAAAAACTTATGTTGATTCCTTAGTATTTAATATAAACTTGTGATATTTTCTACTTTTCGTTTAATTTTATCAACCTCTTTAAGTAATTCCTCAATAGTGGGATTTTTGAAATCATATTCAGAATATGAATAATAAGTAAAATAATTTACCTGACTTGATAAAGCAATTAGGAATAATTTTTTCACATCCCTTTTAGGACTAGATATTTTTTGTAGTGCTTGAATCCTTAGTACAACTCCATACAATATCAATTTCCTTATTTTCATTCTTTTATTAATTCTTGTTATTTTTTCCCTTCCTTATCCTTAAAAAATACGGCTTTATGTTCCCTCTCTTCCTAAAATCATAAAAAATTAAATCTTTAGTATCATTATAAAAATTAACATTCTTATTATCCTTATGATCATCTTTATGATATTATTTTTGATATACCTTTTTGTATCCTCTCTTCCTTATATATCCACTTTCTTCAATATAGTTCATAGTCTTTATTTCACAAATTTGTAACTCAGAATTAGAGAGTATGTAGATACATGAAATTTAAAATCAATTCCCTTCTTATATGAATTATCTTCTTCAGAAATATTTTTGATTTCTAAATCATATTGTAATAATGATCCTATAAGATCATCAAATATATATTTTTTCAAATTCATACTTTTATCTATCTCTACTTTTTTAGTATGCCACTTATTAGGATGTTCTCTAATTACGGTTTTAAAAAGAATCCATTTTTAAATAGACTATCTTAAATAACTCTAACCATTTACAACAAGAGTAAATCAATGAAATATTTTATTAATGGAATCATTTTTACCCATTTTAAATTATTGATATTCATCTCTTAAAATACTCAATTTGTTTCAATAAGCTTATCCAAGCCAAGATATGTAACTAAAAAAATTTTACAGATGTCATGAGTAGTTTTACATGATAAACAAATACTATAAAAAATATTATTCATTGTATAATGTAAGATATTTATCACCTTGTAGTTCAAACATATATTAATTTACCATTACTAGCCAATAATTTAAGTCCACCTTCTGACAGATTGTATGGATTTTCTATGATTTTCCAATGATCGATATTATGTTTCTGTAAGAAATTTTCCATTAATGTTTTACAGTAACACCAAAATATTTAAAAAAATTAATACATGTTCTATATCATATTCTATATACAACACCGAGTATAAATGATGCATGAAATATATTTCTTTAAATATCTTGTGATACATGCAACCCCGAGCATAAATGAATTGTAATATAGTATACCCAGACATTAAGTTCATGAATATGAATAAGACTAAATAATTATGAATATTATACATTCAAAACATGTATAAAATAAATTCTATGGTTATAGATTTATTATAAAATAAAATAACAATCATTTTCATGAAAAATAAATGTTTTCTGAAAAATACTGTATTTTTCTAAAAAGTGATTTCATCGCGCTTTATGCACAAAAATTTTAATTAAATTATAGAGATTTTAGATAAATTAATTGATAAATTTAATATAATTATTGAAATAATAATATAAAAATTAAATTGGGTTTAAAATTTGGGACTTCTCAAAAAAATTGATTTTTTCACTAAATAGAGAAAAATACATATTTTTTTAAAATTGTCATTTATTTTCAATAAATTAAGT
The DNA here is from genome assembly GCA_963277665.1 of Viscum album. NCBI lineage: Eukaryota > Viridiplantae > Streptophyta > Magnoliopsida > Santalales > Viscaceae > Viscum > Viscum album. The sequence goes on from OY728130.1 coordinate 1,214,910,494, forward strand.
AATTTAGTATTAACATTATATTTTTAATATGATTTAATTTAAAATAAGTGTTATTAATGTATATATAATTTACTTAATTATTTTTTAATCAACTTTATATTGGATTTCAGTATAATATTATTTTTGGGTTAAAAACTATATTTTTCAGAAAAAATATTATAATGTACAAAATGTTTCTCTATTTTAATTAACTAAAAAAAACTTAATGAGGAATCATTTAAATTGAATTTATAGAATATATATATATATATATATATTAATTTAAATTCCTATAATTAATATTACTGGTCAAAGTGTAAATATAAAATCATATTTTTCTTGAAAAGTACATTTCTTGAAAACCATCTATTTAATCACCTCTATAGGTTTAATTTTAAATTAAATTAGGACACTTAAATGAACTGGACGTGGTAAAATATATTAAATTTTTTAAATAATAATAAATAATATTATATAATTACCTAAACTAAATTTTTTTCATAATAAATATTGAAAATATTAAAATTCTTTTACCATAGTTAAGGTAAAAACAGATTTACTGGGGGTGGAATTAAAATGATAGGGCCTAAAATGATGTAAACTAGTTTAAAAACTTTTTTTGAAATATTTAAACATTATAACCTATAATTTTATATAATTACACATTTATAATCCCTATTTTATGTGAAAAATTTGGGTACACTTTTTTCATTTCAAATATTCCAAATGTGCCACTCACCTCACTTATAAAAGGTCGCCCTTATCATATCCTCTTCACACATTCAAATCTATTTTTATTAGCCAATAACTACCGAAATATATTTTTTAATTCCATAAACACATCCCAAAATCATGTTTTGATCAAAACACCATCCTAATAACTCTTTTGGTGCTAAGTTAAAGAGGTTGTCTTAGGAAGACGCATCGTGCTTAATCATGCATTTTTATTTTATTTCTTATTCCACCTACATACTATATTATTAAATTAGGATTATATAAAAAATATATAACATATAATTATATGTTATTATGTTAATTTAATAACCTAAATCAATCTTCTATTTCATAAAAAGTGATATGAAATCATAATTCGTGTGTACGGTGGACTACCGCCTCAGGAACCGATGTCATTCATTTTCCATCATCACCTCTTACAGATTTTGATAATGATTGATTTAAATTATATATATGATATAACATATTTATACTTATGAATTTATTATATCATATATACCTTCTTACATTCCACTCCTCAGGGGATACAATAATGTCGCTCGTGTGTATGGAGAACTACAACCTCACAAAACGATGTGATTCATTTTTCACTAACGCTTTACATGGAAAGTAATATGGATAAAGTTAATTAATATGTGTCATATCAATTAAATAAGTATTATATTAATTAAATATTTATCATTCTTAAAATATAAGATATACTTTTCCTTCTTACACCGAAAAATGATAACATCGTCCATGCTCAGGGATAAACTACCACCCTCATAAAGAGATGTGATTTTTTTCAACACCAAAACACATGTATGATATATATATATATAAGTATATCTAATGAAATAATTTTTTATTTATGATCTTATTACAATTATTTGTGGATAAAATATTTCCTGCTTTCCATAATGATTATTGAAAAAATAAAAATGTTACTTATGCATACGTACTAACTATCACCTCCATGATTGTAATGTAGTTCATATTTAATAACAATATTTAATGATTTGTTAAGTATAAATTATGTATAAAAATGATAAATATTTCCTGATTACTATTCAGTATATTTTGAAACAATGTCCACTTTGACCATGGTCACACACTAAATTTGTTTTGAAGAAATGAACTGAACGTCCTCAAAACACCCGATGTGGAATTAACTGATTAAGTATTTTTTTTAATCGTAAACTGAGACCTTTCCAATTAAATAAATACCACATTATTAACTGAAAACATTAAATAAGTCTTAAAATGAGAGATTTACATGGATACCTTTTAAGAAGAGGAAGAATATCATATGGAACCCAATTTTCCCACTAAAAGACAAGACCATTGACATCTTTTCTTGCAAGACCATCAGCAAGAGCATTATCCTCTAGATATATATGGGTAACAATATGATCTATAGAGTAAAGATAATCCAAACATTTGATCCATATATTGGTGAGCTTCCAAGAAATATGAATAGAACTTGATCGAGTGGCAAGAATAATAGTTATAGAATCACATTCAAGCCAAAGATTATTATACATGATTTAAATAACACACATGGAAATTTTGGACTCGAGGGTAAGGGTTTCTCATCTGACTTAAACTTATGTGAGACATATTTCATTTTCACTGCATATTTATATTTTGTGGAATATATAATGAACATGAATGTTTCTTATGATTATTTTCATAAAAATTATTAGGATATAAAAACCCATATTAGGCTCTCCCTTTCATGAGGTATTGATTCAGAGATTATAAATAAAATACGGGATTTGTCATAATTTCCCTTCATTAATGAATATTTTATTTTTATTCACCTAATTTATTTTATATGGTGTATATACTACCACTTTTACATGTAATATACTAAATAATTCATATATCATGGTACTTTAAATTGAAATTTGAATTATTTCTTCCATGTGTATTTGACTTGAAAGTTACCAAGTCGTAAATAATTTCATAACTCAATTTCATTTCATTATGTTATATTACTTATTAATTGTGTTTGATACACTATGATTCAGTTTGTAATGACTTTTATTAATATAATTTTTTATTTCCACTTGTTTTTTGCGGATTTAAATTGGATTTGAAAAAATTATTCATTATTTTATTCTCACATCAACGTTATTATCATTATAAGGGTTTCTCATCTCAAATTTGTATCTTTAGGACATATGTTATGTTATAAACCTATATTATTTTATGAGGTGTATATAATACCCCATGGTTATGTAATGTTATGAAACTCATTATGTTCATGAATATTTAAAATTTCATTTTATGTTATTCTTTCTCGGGGCATATGATTTAAGAGTTACAAAAGTGAAAAAGGTTTTAAGTTATAATATCCCTTTAAATCATGATTATTTATACTTGAATTACCATTTAAGGAAATTATTTGATCATTTACTAATAAACACCTTCAATTTTTTACTCCTCTAGTTATTTATGAAATTTTCAAGTAATATTACCAATTTCCTTTTTTTTTGGTACTTAATATTAATTAAGAAAAAAATTAAGAAAATATGACTTCATTTCTCCCTTCGATCAAAAATACTTTTTCTTCAAAATATAATTTTTAAAAAAATGTTTTCCAAAATGTTTTAATATGATTATTTAAATCATTTTTACCCATAATTGGTTTTTTATAGAACAAAATTAAAAGTTATATTCTTTCAATTTTCCAAACAAGGTACATTTTTTAATTTTCTTACCACAATGTGAAAGGAATATTTGTTTTTAAAGTAGCCATCCTGAACAAAAAATTTCATCTAACATGGCCACTCATCATTTAAAAATGTTTTTTTATGTTTAAAATTTTTTTTAAATGAAAATTATTTAGTTAACATTTGAGAAAGTTTTACATTTTAAATAATCGTTTTCAAAATGGAAAGGATATGACCCTAAAGAAATTATCCAAGTGATATTTCAAAATAATTTTCAATCTAAGAAGATATCCTTTAATTTTACTCAAAGTAAAAAAGTTTATGTACCTCAATAGTTATTTTAATGATATTAAAATGGTATTTCAATTCAGTAATGTCAAAATCCCTTGATGTTACATACACTCCACTAGGGATGCGTGGTATTGATATCATATTTATTTTTTCTCTAGATGGATAATGAGATTTTTATGGAACCCATTTCTTTTCCACAATTTCTTCTAGCTATAAAAGAATATTTATTATTATTTTGATTGAAAAGTGAAGGCTTATAAATATTTTATTCGTGAAAGCTATTTGAAAATTATTTATGATTCATTGGTGATATCGATACATCTTATATGAAGGTTTGATCCCCATTATAGATCGTGGTTGAGACCGATATAAATTTTATGATGGGTGCTCGTAGATATAATCGGTAATCCAAATATATCTTATATGATGGATGCGCCCAAATAGAGCTCCAATACATTGGGTACTGTTACTTTATATTTGAGGAATAAATAATGGGACTACTAGAGGGTTTATCATATGAAATGAACTAGTATTAAGTTGTAACACCCTGATACTTTATGATTTATTTCCTTTTAAGTAAATTCAACAACTTTGATAGCTTTCAGTTCACTCAATGTTAGATTTAAATTAAGAATGATAATCTATTAAAATATTATTTATAAATGACCATTATAACATATCCATCAAGTTGGTGGGCATAAATAATACTAATTAAATTAATAAAATTATGGTTATATATTAATTTAAATTAAAATAATAATCATTTGAAAAGAAAAATATATATTTTCTAAAAAAAATTATTTTTTTCAAAGAAAATGTTTTGGTCAATTCTTAGGCTGTTCAGAAAAAATGAATTTTTAAAATTTTAGAAAATATATTTTATAAAATGGAATTCATTTTTTAAATCACCATATATGAATTATCTTAATATGAATTTCTGATCTTTTTATAAAAAGTTTCATTGTTTGATGAATAGTTAAAATACTTACTTTTATTCAAAAACTAGCTTTTCATTTAAATTATTTACAAATTTAAATAAAATTTAAAAACAAATCAAGTATAATTATATAAATTATAATATAATAAATAGAATTTTTGTCTGCGGAATCAATTTCATATTGAATTTTGATATTAAAACCTTCTATACTTATAAAACTTATCACTTTGGAAACCCACTAATCCATCGCGACTGCACATATATTTTTAAATTAGATTATTTCACTTATGTGTAATGAATTTGGAAAAATAGATTCTAAATTTTGAATCAAAATAATTTAAATTTTATAATAATTTAAAATTTATTTGTTAATAATATGAATATAAAAATCAGTAAAAAATTATTACACCAATTAATGTAAAAACTTATTTACAGGGTGGTTATACAAAAATTATAAGGGTTAAAATGACCAAAAAACTTTTCCAAAACCAAATTTATAAAAATATTGGCCTTATAAACTATAATTGTATATAATTACCCATTTTTGAGTATTTTGGGATGATAAAAATGTGGGTTTAATTGATTCATTTCAAAACATTATTGTGTTTCCTCTCCGCCACTTATAAAAGGCCAACCCCTATAATCCGCTATTAAAAATTCAAAATCCATTTGGTTTGGACAAAACATTCCCAAATATATTTCTTAATCCCCTACCAACATCTAATATCCCCAATTTTGATCATAAATCCATCCTAGGTTAGATTTTCTTTCAAACCTAAAGAGGTCATCTAAAGAAGATATAAAGTTATTAAAATAACATTTTTATTTTATTTATTCTTACACATCCTTCAAACAATATTCAATAATTATAATATAATAAAAATTTTATATAAAATATACTTATATTCAATTTTTTTAATTTCATAACCTATATCCTTCTTTTCTTCCATCAAATGGGAAATAAAATAATCGATCAATTTTACAATGGACTACCGCCTCACGAACCGATGTAAATCATTTTCTATCAACACCACTCACAATTAAATATAATGAATAATATTATATATATATATATATGATATAATTATTCTTCAAAAATTATAATATCACATATAACTTCTATGTTTCAATTTTTTAAAAATATGACAACGTCACTCGTGTGTACGGCGGACTACCGGCCCACGAAGTGTTATGATTTTTTTCCAATTAAGATTTGTATAGAAGGTAATAAAAATAAAATTAGTTAATATGTTTGATATATATTAAATGATATAAATTAGGTAAAATTAATTTATCATACACTTTCTTACCCCTTCACCTGTTAAGGGAATGATATCATTGCTTGTGCGTACGTACAGCCTACTCTCTCTATGAAGCGATGCGATTCATTTTCCATGACCAAATTTTAATAATGGTTCTAATAATGTATATAATGATTAAATAATAAATTTAGAACATTTTTATCATTATTTAAATGATTAATTTATATTCTATGTACAATAATCGGAACTATGAATAAAAACATGGAGAGAAAATGAGGCAATTAACATCTGAAACAATGAAAACAATGAAATAATATTGAAAATGGGTGTTAAAATATTATAATTGGATCTTAAATGATATTATAAATATGATTACTTTTTTTTATAAAATAATAAAATTATTTAAACCATTATAAACGATATTAAATTACACTTTATTAAATGGAAGTGTGAGGTAAGGTACTTCATCTCAATTTCTCTTTATCGAGGCATATTTTGTTTTTGTGCATGTACTTCATTTATATTGTTTATATACATACCCTTTTTATGTTATTTCAAAGATCCTTTAAAATTAATTTAATTTTTAAGTTTCAACTTGAATTATTTCATCCAAGTGGATTTTACTTGAAAGTTACCAAGTGGTAAGGGATATCATCTTAATTTCCATTTCTTTGAGGCATATTTTTTTGTATGCACCTATTAAATTTTATGTGGTGAATATAATAAAATTTGATGTTTTTAAGAATAATATATATTTATTAATTATGCTTAATTTTTTCATGTTTATTCTTTAAGTGTTTAAAATTTAAATGTTACCATGAGATATAAATTATTCTAAAATCTCACTTTCTTTTGTGATGGTATACTTTTGATTGAAACAAAAACTTTCTCAAAATTATTTATTATTATAAAATATATTACTCTTAAATAACCATATTATTGTATGATATATATGATTATTTCCTAAATTTTATACCATTTTTACATGTGGTTTTTAATTTTAAGGTTATTTGATTAAGGAAATATTGATAAATATGTATCCTTTAATCAATATAGATATTTAATGAAAGGGAATATTAAATATGGCATTAAATAAACTATTTTATATATGATGAATGATTTGTACATGAATTTTTTTGTGGGTCTCTATTATAGATATCCCTTTGATGCTTCGACATGTCTCATGAGACAAATCGATTGGACAAATCAAATGGGTTTTTGTCTACACTTTTAAAATGTCTTGTGAAAGATCTTGAAAATAGATGTATCATTATTTTGGATATTATTACATCTAATAATTAATTATTTACTTCATTAATAATTAATTTATTATTATTATCCATGATATTTTCTCATTTATATTATATCTGAATGATTTTCATTCTTATTTTCTAGAGTAAATGGCAAGTGTGTTAAGTCATTTACCTTTCCATGTTGATTATTCCATATTTAATGATCAATTTATTTATTAAATGAAATATTATTTTATTTATTTACCTTTTAATGTTGTTTATTATGATTTATTAATGATTTACTTCATTATATGCTTTCCCTAAATGAGTATTTGAGTTTACCCCTTTCTTATGTTTTATTTTCCCCAAGATACTAGGAAGTGTTTTTTGATTGATATATAGGTATTTGTAAAGGGGAATAATGGAATTATATAAGAAAAAATTTATTTGATGTTTTAAAATTCAATGTAAATTTCATGTATGTTTAATGTTTACTAATACTAATACATTATTTATTCATTATGAATGTGATTACTTGTATCTTATGCAAATGCAGTAATGTAACCACTGACTCTAAGATACTAGGGTTGGATTATATATAGTTAGTATTAGATAAAGTTTAGTATAAATCATGGGAACTAGATTAAGGAAAAAATAAATTGGGGGACATAATCTTATGATAAAATTTGTGGATAAGTATAGAAAAAAATTCTAAAGATGTGGTAAGGAAGATATTATGTGGTTTTTTCAAAAAATACATCCTTATATGGATACTAATGGTGAAATTGGTTCTGACACAGTTGTAAATAGGGGTAATAATTCTAAAAATGGGTGCATTGGTCTTGACCTTATCATCACCCAATGCATGAAAATGGGCCTTACTATAGACATGGTTTGACACTCTTAGAGGATATTCTTACAATTATTCACTTTAAATTTAAAAACAGTTATAAAGGATTTGAAAATATATATATCCCCAAAGAAACCAAGTTTACAATTCTGATATTAACAATTAATAGAATTTTTAATTTATGTTATGTGTTATAAAATATTTATAATTATACATTATAACATAAAATTCATATTTTTATGAGATAATACAGTATATGTAATTGTTTATAAATAGCACCTGGAAAGAAAAAGGGTATCAATACTGGTGCCCAATGTGGATATTTCCCTCTTAATCAGGCTATTAATGATATTATTGGAATTGATAATATCATGGATATATTAGGAAAATTTAAATAGTTTATGAAAAATAACCTTGTCCAGATGGAGAAATATGTTCCACAATGTGATTATCCTATGTCGGTTCACTTCATACGATAAAAGACCCCATCATTTTGTGGGACTACATATCCAATTGTAGCTGAGAAACAGATTAAGGATCTTGAGAAGATATTTATTTCATTGATATGTGATGAAAAGGAAAAGGGTACACATATAGGGTATTGTCTAAAAGTTGATACTGGTCAAAGGTGGTCAGTAAACCATAATACTTGAGAGGAAGAGGAAATATAACACCTGGAATGGAAATATTCTCAGGAAGCATTCATCAATAAATATTTCCTACATGAGAAACAAATTGAAATGAATATAAATTTCTCCAACTTAAATAAAAAAAGGATGAATATATAATTATTAAGTATGAGGATACCTTTAAAAGGTTTTCCAAGTATTCTATGGATTACATATATAAAATAGAGTGCAAGAATGGCCATTTATTTGGATGGATTATGATAAGTATTTAAAGGGATCTAGTCTCCCAAACATGTTAATCATATGATTAAATAGTTTTACAGGCCATAAAAATAAATAATGATTTATATAGATACTAAATATCTATGTAAAGTCTATAAAATAGGATATTTAATGAGCACCAATAAAAAGGAAATGCTTTAAAGAAGTAGAAGAGAGTGAAGCAATTTCTATCTTGTGTGAACTATGGAAATAATTATCATGGGAAAAGCTTGAAGGGACTGGGATTTTGTTATAAGTATAGAGATAAGGACCATTAGGACAAAAAATCTAAAGGGATGAAATAAACAAATATAAATTTTCTCAACTATATAGAGATGGGGATCAATAAAAATGAATTCCCCAAGCATCATGGGAATCTTCCACATAAGAGGATAATGGGAAGATCTCAATCTTATGCAATCACTACAGCTATGGTGGAAGTATCCAATGATGTGGTGGAATATAATTTAATAATATCATTAAATTTATCTAGTTTTTTATTTGATTCTGGTTCCTCACACTCTTTTATATCTTCCAAGTTTTCAAAGAAAATATTATATTTACCAAGCACTAAATAAAGGGAGTAGTTAGTCAAAACTCTTACTAGAATTATCACTCTAACAAGGATGTGTTAGTAATTCCCCATTATAAAACATAAATGTGATTTATTTTCTAACCATATTATTATACCTATGGTATACTTTGATATATTCCTTGTTATAAAATGGATTTAAAAATATGACACAAAAAAATTACTTCAAGAAGAATGAAAATATGTTTCACGATGAAGATATATAATTCCTTATATTTTTAGCATAGACATCATCATCTGAGACATGTCTAGATCCAACCCCCCCCCCCCCCCCCCAGTATCTTTAATGAATGATATTCATTAAGAAAAAGAGAAGACACAATCTTTGTATAGAGATGGTAATAATAAAATTTAGGATGTACTTATCGTAGAGGAATGCATTGATGTACTTCCTGGTGAATTACCTAGACATCCACCAGAGCCTGAAGTTGAGTTTTACTTTGATATATTCCTTGATACAAGAAAAATATCAAATACTGTCTATAGAATAGCTATAATGTAATTAGTAGAGTTGAAGAAACAACCAGAGGAGTTATAGGATAAGGTATTTATTTGACCTTGTGTTTCACTATGGGGATCCCATGTTATCTTCATTAAGAATAAAGATAGATCCATGAGTGTTTCCTTTTATTATAGGAAAATAAATGATATTATATTAAAAATAAGTATCCTCTACCTTGAATTGATGAATTATTTAATCAACTTCACATATCCCATTATTTTTCAAAGATTGAACTTTATAATAAGTGTCACTAATTGTGAGTAAAGACGGAATACATTCTAATGACATATTTTTAATGAGGAATGGTCATTATGAGTTTATAGTAATTCCATTTGGATATACTAATGCACCCTCAATTTTTAAGGATTTAATTAACAGGGTATTCAAGGAATATCTTAATGATTTTGCTTTTTAATTCATTGATGATATCTTGGTGTACTATAAAAGATACAAGAACCATGAGAATAACTTTGGGATCATTCTTGAGAATCTTATAAGGAAATGTTTATATGATACATTTAGTAAGTGTAATTTATGGCTTCAAAAAGTTTCTTTTCTTTTCTATGTTGACTCTAAGGATAAAATCTCAGTTGGTCCTGTAAAGACAAAGGCAATCAGATAATGTCCTACAATAACCAACATAAATGAGGTACATAGTTTCATTGATTTGGAAGTTTAATATCATTGATTATTTCATAATTTTTCCTAATTTGATAACCCATTAACCATGATTACATGTAATGGGGTAAATTTCATTTCGTAAAAGGAATGTGAAGAATTTTGTGATTAACTGAATAGAATAATGTTAAATTATCTGATATTGAATCCACTGTCTCGAAATCACAGGTTTATTATATATAGTGATGAATTTATGAAGGTACATGGGTATTTAAAAATGAAAAATGATAAATCTATAGAATATGCATCATGGAATTTGAATAATCGAGAATATAACTATCCAAACTGTGATCTTGAGATGGACGTTATGATCTTTTCATTGAAGATATGGAGAAATTAGCTATATAGAAAAAGATGTGAGATATATATGAATCATAAAAGACTAAAATACATATTTTCAAATGATGATATAAATATAATACAAAGGTGATGTCCTGAGCAACTCAAGGATTAGGATTACTCAATACACTACCACCTAAAGAAAAAATATGTTTTTGGATGCATTGAGTTGGAAATATTATGAAGCTCAGAACCAAATGAGGATTGAGATGGATCTAATTTTCATATATCTAGTAAATATGGATAATATATTTATCAAATAAAAAGTTACCCTACACTTTTTTCAAATTATTATGAACCCATATTTTTATAGAGGATAAAAAGTTCTAAATATAACGATAAGAAATTTCAAAAGAAATTTAACACTACGAATAATGGGAAATTAGTATACTTAGTTTTTGAAGATGGTGTTATGAAATTGGGAAAGAGATTATGTGTTCCATCTATACTGGTGTAAAAAAGGGAATTGTTAGATGATTCTCATTTCTCGAATTTCAATATACAACCTTGTAGTAGCAAGATGTATTGGTAATTGAGTGAACATTTTTTGTGGGATAATAGGAAGAATAAAATTACAGATTATTTTCCAAGATTATTAGTTTTTAAATAGGTCAATACTAAGAGGCGATATCCTAGAGGAGTCATACATCCTCTTCATACTCCAATGTTTAAATTCTTTGACATTACTACAGACTTTGTCATAGGATTACCAAAGAGTCCTTGAAATAATGATTCAATAAGGATTATTGTTGACTACCAAACTAAATATTCATATTTCCACTTCATAAGGGAAATTTTACCTATTGATAACCCCACAAGCCTCAATATTAATAAATTTGTAAGACTTTATGACACAAGTATTTCGATATTGTCTGATAATGATCCATGATTTACATTGGAATTCTAAAATATTCTTTAGAATTATCTTGATACAAAGCTTCATTTGAGCACTTTCTATCATCCTCAAACTAATGGAAAGTCTAAAAGGACTATTAAAACAATTGAAGGAATTCTTATTTCAAGCTCAATTTACTTTCAAGGTATTTGGGATCATTATTTACCTTTTGTAGAAGTTTTTCTATAATAATAGTTTCCATTAAATTATTCAAATGGTGTATGAAGCACTATATAACAAGAGATGTCATACTCTGACTTATTGAGAAGAAGTTGGTGAAAGTAAACATGTAGGTCCATAACTTTTTGAACAAACAACAATAAATGTAAATTCTATTCAGGGTCATGTTAAAGCATCTCAAAGATGTAAAAAGAGTTATTTCGATAATAAGAGGAAGGATTTAGTATTCCATGTAGGAGATCAAGTTTTCTTGAGTAATTTTAGAGAAGGATATCATAAGGTTTGGTAAGAAATGGAAATCGATCCCCACATGCATCAGATCCTTTAAAATCCTTAAAATAATTAGAGTTTTTTTTACTATTCATAAATTCTATAAAATCTCTCAAAATTACATAATGTGTTCCATATATCATTGTTAAGGAAGTACCAATAAAAAATTTATTGATTAGAAGGGGTTATTTTTCAGATTAGAAAGGATAATAAACCCTTTTAAACATATTAGTTGTGGTTATCCATAACTACTGTTACTGTGTCCTCTATATTGTGTTAGCGGTTGATTTTATTAAGGGCAGGTAAAGTATATCACAATTAGCGGTAGTTAGATTAGAGGGGGTTTTAACCCCCTCTAATTTCATCAGAAGATCTCAGATTAGAGATGATTTTAACCCCTGTTAATCTCGAACCCATTTACAGGTGGTTGTACACTGCCTCTAATTGAGTCGTAAACTCCATGTTAGGGAAATTTATTGAAACCACCTCTAATTGAAAACCATATTATACAGGGTTTTAACCCCTCTAATTGAGAAAAAAATAGAGGAAGTTTCAAAAACTACATCTAATAAATTTTTAATATTTGTATACTTTTTAAATACCCCAGGCTATATTTGTGTACTTTTTAAATCCCCCAGGCATTCCTTTTATCCCACATCCATGTCCCTCTCATACCCCTCCCCCTACAATTTGCCACATGGTTGCCCCATCCCCATACAATTACCCTATAGTCACACCTCCCCCCTTCCCCTATAGCCCCCACCCCTCACCCAACCGTCCAATTCCCTTTTTAGCCACCACCACCCTCTCCTCTAATTCAATCACAGTCCCCACCCACCTACTGCTCCCCTCCCATTCCATTGTAGTCTCCCCCTTGTAAAATACATACCCAGTGGGTTTTGAACCCTAAACATGCATGTTAACACTCTACTGCCTCCACCACTTAGGGAAATGCAATTTGTTAATAAAATTACACATTATTATATTTATATATTTCTTATAAATATTATTTAAATAAATAATATTTGAATAAATATTTAGATACATATAAATATATAACATATATATATTTATATATTTTAATATATACGTTTTTATGATATGTATTTATGTATTTATATTAAAATACAATTATATTATATTCAATTTATACATTTATATAAACTATATATTTTATATGGGTATTTACAAATATTTGATTAAATATATTTTATAATTATATTTATGCTATGTATACACACATATATCTATATATTTAAAAATATATATGTGTGTGTGTAAATTATTCAATTACTTAAATACATATTCATATATTATGTACATTCTTATTTATAATATATATATAAGTATTTATTTTATATATTTATATAATCTATTTAAAATATATATTTATATAATTTATTTCAAAATATATGTTTATTATTATTCGTAATAATATATATTTATTAGTATAAATTGTATAATATTAAATATAATTAATATTATATGAAATAAAAATATATGAAATAAAATTTATACAAATATTTATGTCATATATAATTAATATTACATGGAATACAATTTATTCAACTGTTTCATATGAAATAAAATTTATTCAAATATTAATATAATGTTATATGAAATACTATTTTATATAATATATAATTAATATGTATATTATATATATTTAATATTATATAAAATATAATTTATAAAATTATTTATATAATGTATTTCAATACATATATTTAATATTATGTACATTAATAAATATTTATTTCAAAAAATATAATTACATAATATTATATACATTAATATATATGTATTTCAATAAATATAATAGTATAATATTGTGTAAATTAATATATATTTATTTTTATAAATTATATATCATATAATATTAATTATATATATAATAAAACCATAAATATGTTATTTAAAAATGTATTTATTATTATTATTATTTTAATTTTAAAAATATTCAGCACGGGTATTTATATGATATATTTTTTAAATAAATTAAATTTATGTATATATTTATATAATATTTTTATTTTTTATATTATATATAATTAAAATTATATGAAATACAATTCATACAAAAAACTAAATATAAATTAACATAAAATTATACAATTATATTTATGTATACATATAAATAAAATTAAATACATTCATATGGTTAGAAATATAATATATAATTAAATGATATATATAAACAATAAATTAATTTAAAATTTATATAGTATATGTAAATATATATATATAATAATTATACAATTTATAAAAATTTATATACAGTAAAGTATTTATAATATAATATATATAATATTTTTATTTTTATTTTTATTTAATTATCTCTATATTTTATTTAATTGTATCCATAATATAATATAAATTTATTGAAACGTAATATACAATAAAAATGTATTTAATAAGATATATGTATAATTTAAATCATAATATAAATGTATAGTATTTATAAAACCGTATATAAATTTTATATATTGGAAAATTATATATCTATAATTACATTTATATTATGTATACTAATGTTTATATATGTATACATTTTTTTATATGTATAATTATTTATTTAAATTATTTATATAATGTCTTTATATATATGTTTATAATGCATTTAAATACATTTATATAATGTGTTTATGTAATACACACAAACACACACACACATATATTTTATAAAATTTGAATTTATATGAGATTTATTTTAAAAAATAAATAAATATTTAGAGGGTTTTAAAACCCTCTAATCAAAAGGATTATTGGAAGTTCATGAACCCCCTCTAATGTCCTAAATTTGAGGGGGTCCATAACCCCCTATAATTTCATAAATTAAAAGGGGTTTAAAACCCCCCACTAATCTAAGAGATTAATGACAGTTCAAGAACCCCCTATAATTCAAGAGATTAGAGGGGGTTGGAAACCCCCGCTATTACCTTTCAAAAAAATCTATTATATTTATATATATATATCATCTAATTTCCAAATGAATCACATATATATAGTGCCTTTAAAATAAAACTGAACATATAATACCACTAATTTTTAAATTAGTTTTAGTTATGTCACAATTGCCTCTAAAATCCAGCCAAATATTGTAGGATCGAAATATGAATGTAGATGATCAATTGTAAGAGGGGGTCAATTGTAAGTTTAAAAACATTCATTTTTAACCATAAGGAAAACTACGCTTAACAAAGTTAAACAATGTAAATTCAAAATACCTCTTAGTTCTACAAACTTGCTTGGTTCCGAAAATATGGTTCTGGAAATGAAACTTAATAAAAGTTTACGAGGAAAATATTCTGCCTTAAAGCATATAGAATCTTATTAATCAGAGTACATAAAAGAACAATAAAGTATAAGAAAGTTATAGTTTCTTCCTTTATCAAAATACAACGGAAAATAAACTTGAAACAAAACAAGTAACAAGTATGAAATCTTTTAACCCGAAGAATAGGGTATCTAACAACCTTGGATAAAGGTACCTTGATTTAAACTTTCAAGAAAGTCTTACTAACTCACACCAGGGTAAGCCCTTGATTGGAATATCAGAATCTGTCTTGTTATCCCTACAAGCCCTTGAACATTAAGGTAGTCGGCACCACTGTCTTCCTAATCAACGAAGTACTAAAAATTTAAGGTAGTCGTCCCTTCTGCCTTCCTATCCTCAGATGTCCTCGATTGCACACAGAAATAATTGGAGTCCCACGAAGAAATCTAAACATGATGTTCAGTACACACAAGGCATAAGATTCTCTCTGTCTAGAAATCACTTCAGCAGCATGCAATCTCTAGAGTGATGGATCAATAATGAGCTCGTTCAAATGAGCTCTTATTTATAGGCATTTCTCCAATGGCCGGATCCCTCCTCCAATGGTCATATTTTTCCTTGAATCTTGTAGAGACATGTACATGTGTCACTCAAACAATGATTAGTTAGAAACAGAATGTATAACATCATTTTATAACTAAAACAAGTGTAAGAAAAATAAGGTTTCTTAACCAAATCTATTTTTCGGAGTCTAGGTAAAAATAAAAGTTTAGAGTCTAAGAAAATAACAATTTGGAGACTATAAATCATGGATATTTGGATTCTGTTTTCCAAATAATTCGGAACATGAATTCTATAGATTTCAGAATCTAATTTCAAATGAATTTGGAATCTGAATTCAAAGAAATTGGGAGTCTGAATATTGAAGAATTTGGAGTCATAATTCTGGGGAATTCAGAGTCAAAATTATGAGGAATTTAGAGTCTGAATTTTGAGGAATTCGGAGTCTGAATTTCAGATAATTCAGAGTCTGAATTTCAGAGAATTCGGAGTCTGAATTTTAGAGAATTTCGAGTCTGAATTTTAGATAATTCGGAGTCTGAATTTTAGAGAATTCGGTGTCTGAATTTCAGGGAATTTAGCGTCTGAGTTTCATAGAATTTGGAGTCTGAATTTTAGAGAATTTGGATTCTGAATTTTAGTGAATTCAGAGTCAGAATTCAGAATCTGAAATTAGATCCCAAAAATATAATGCTCTTAAACTAAGGATTTATAGTATTTTGAGTTTTTCGATATGAAACTGAATTTTACCCATTAGAAATAAAAGAGTTATATTTATAAAAACTATAAAATGAAAAATTAAAAATAGGTAAAGGTAAAAATTTCTTCAGGAAGGAAAATTTTCCTTATTATGATAATTCTTAAGGAAAAATGATTTTCCCTAACATAGAGTTTTTGTAATTTTCAAAGCATAGTGGAATGGAAAAGTCATAAGTAAACCTTATTGACTTAACAAATATTACAAAATAAAATGATAAAAAAAATTATAGGTTGTAATCCCCCTCTAAATTCAATTATTAGAGGGTTTTGTTCATAACCCCCTCTAAAATTAATTTAGAGGGGGTTGTTCATAATACCCTCTAGAAATCACTAATAATCTACTGTTTTTTTCTACAGTGTTCATGCCCAACCCAACGCCTATTCTCAACTCTGGTGAATTAAAATTTTAACATGATCTATCTTACTATGAATAACCGATCCATATTATTGAAACTAGAGATCGTTTATTGATAAATCGAACGACTTGACTGGTTAAGGTATTTTGAAGAAATCCCAAGATGGAGGAAGTAATGAGGGAACTAGAGGATGTTATGAAGAAGAAATTCCCTAATCTTCTTAGAAGGTAATATATATTAAATTTATACGAATAAATTTTTTTAGGAGGGAAAAATATAACACCCCAAGACTTTTAGATTTATTTCCTTGTAAATAAATTAAATCTCTTTGATAGCTTGCGATATACACAGCACCATGTTTAAAAGAAATAAAATACTCTATTAAAATATTATTTAAAAATAACCATTATATCCTAGAAATTATGTTTTAAGGAATAAATAAAAATAAATTAATTATGAAAATTAGGGTTATCTATTGATTATAAATAATATTAGATCCATTTTAAAGTAAAAGAAAAGTTTTATAAAAAACTATATTTTTTTCAAAGAAAATAGTTGTGTGGATTCTTGTGCGCATAAGCTAAAATTAATTTTTTAATATTTTATGGGGTTAATTTGATTAAATTCACATAATTTATTAAATAATAATATAAATAATAGATTAGGGAAAAATATATATTTTATAGAAAAGTTTCATTTTTTGAGGAATAGTAAAAAAAATCTGACATTTATTGAAAACTGTCTTTTAATTTAAATTAGTTACTAAGTTAAATTAAATTTAAAATTTTTTTAAAGTAAAATTAGTTAAATTCTATTATAATAATTAAAATTTAAGTTAGTTTAATCAATTTGATATTGAATTTTGATATTAAAACTATCTATACTTTTGAGAATTTTCTCTTTAGAAACTCACTTTTTATCACATCAGTTGGTATAATTTTAAATTATATTCTAAAAATTATTTGAATTGAATTTGAAAAATTGATTCCATAATTTGAATTATATTAATTTATATTATATAAAATTTTCAACTTATTTTTTGACCATTATGAATAGTAAAACCTGTAATGATTAATTACTTTGATTCAGGTAAAAAATGATTTACTCTGGGTTAAACTAAAAAGATAAGGCATAAAATGACCTACCAACATGTCCAATACCCCTTTTATGGTAATATTTATACAATATAACCTATAATGATTGACAATTATCCATTTTTGAGGATTTTGGAATGATAAAAACGTGGGTGTAATTGATAATTTTCCAAAGTTCCATGTGTATCCTCTCCCCCACTTATAAAAGGCCAACCCCTGTCCTCCCCTACTCACACTTCCAAATAAATTTTTCCCAAATCCTTTAAAAATAACTTCCTTAATACAATAACAACATTTTATATCCCCTATTTTGACCATAAATCCATCCTAGTAATGCTTTTTTAAAAACTTAAAGAGGACGTCTGAAGAAGAGGAAACGTTCTTAAACAATCGTTTTATTTTATTTCTTCTTCCACCTCCATAAAATTGTATTGAATAATTTTAATATAATAACTATAGTATCTAAAATATTCTGATATGAAATTATTGTAATGTAATAACCTAAATCCATATCGTCTTCCTTTGAATGGGAAATAAAATCATCGATCGTGTGTATGGCGGACTACCTCCTCGTGAACTGGGGTAACTCATTTTCAAAAAACGCATATCATGATTGGATATAATGATGTAATTAATGTACATATGTAATATTGATGATATAATTATTCTTAATTAATTATAATATCACATATACTTTCCTACTTTTCATTCCGTTTAAAATATGATAATGGCGCTCGTGTGTAAGACGGACTACCGCCTCGCAAAGCGATGTGATTCATTTTTCACAAAAGAATTACATGGAATGTAATAAGGATAAATTTAATTAATATATGTGATATATATGAAATTATATATATTATTTAAAATTAATATATCATAAAATTAATAACCCTCTCACCCATTAAGGGAATGATATCATCGTTCGTGTGTACGTAGGCGTATCGTCTCCACGAAGCGATGTGATCCATTTTCCCAGACTAACTTTTAATAATGGTTATATTAATATTTATAATGAGTAAATATGATATTTATAACATTACTATAATTATTTATGTCATTCATTTATATCCTATATATAATAACCAAAACATTCATGACAAAACATGAATGAGAAAATAAGTCAACTAACACCCAAAACAATGAAAATAATGAAATATTATTAACAAATGGGTGGGAAAATGTTATAATAGGATAATATATGACATTATAGATATTATTATGGTTATTTTATAAATTAATAAAATACCTTAAACCATTACATGTGAGTTTATATCATGTTCAACTAAAGTAAATCATCGGGTAAGGGACTTCGTCTCAATTTCCCTTCATTGAGACGTATTTTATAACTACACACCTAATTTCTTCTAAATGGTGTATATTTTCCCCACTTTACATTATAATTCATGAATCCAGCAAAATAAATGTCATTTTATCTTTAAAATTGAATTATTTAATCCAATATTATTTTACTTGACATTTACCATGTCATAATGGATTCCATATCAATTTCCATTTTATTGAGACGTATTTGTTAATATGAAGCAATTCACTTTTACGTGGTGTATATACTACCCCTTTGATGTATTTCACTTGAATAAATATATATTCATTATTATTAATGTTTTTTATGTCTATTATTCAATATTAAACAATTTAAAAGTTACTAAAGAGGTAAAAAAAATTATACAATCTCACTTACTTTTGAGATTATTTACTTTACCTTAAAATAATCACTTTCTTATTATGATTTTTCATTGTAAATTAGATTTATATTAATAAACATATTATTTCATAATGGATATGATTATTATTTAAACTGTATACCATTTTTATATACAATTTTTACTTAGAGATGTTTTTGATTAAGTGTGGAAATATTAATAAATTTATATCCTTTAATCAATGATGATATTTGATGACAAGTCATATTTACTCATGAATTATATAGATTATTATATATATAATTAATGATTTATACATGAAATTATGGGTTTTTATTATTTATATATATCCCTTCAATTCATATATGGGTCTCATGAGACAAATCAATTGGTTAAATCAACAGGGTTTTTACACATAATTTTAAACTGTCTTGTGAAAGGACTTGACTGTAGAGGTATCATGATACCTGAGATCATGACATCTAATAATTAAGAATTTACTTCATTGATAATTTAGTTATTATTATTATCCATAAAATTTTCACATTTATATTTTCTCAAGATTCTTTTCATTCTTATTCTATTGATTAAATAGAATGTGTGTTTAGTTAGTTATCTTATCAAACTGATTATGCCTTATTTCATGATCAAGTGGTTGATTAAATGGAGTTTATTTTTATTTATCTACTATTCCATATTTAATATATATTTTTAATTGTGATATCTTTTATTATAGGTTACCCTTACTTATCATTTGAGCTTACCATTTTTTTAAATTTCCCAGGTTATGAAGATGAATTCATTGACTAAGTTTCAAAGATGTTGAGAATTTTATTTTGTTATGTTTTATTTTATTTTTCCAATATAAAATGGGCATAATGTATGTATATGGATGTCCAAAGGAGCTAAATTAATTAGTATTTTTTTATTTTACCCTTTTTATCTATACTAATGTAACAAAGTTGGAATAGGCTATAGGTTTATTGAGTCATGTTCATTATGCTATTTATTTATAACATGGGTTTAAAAAGGGTCGTGAAGTTGATGTTCCATGATAGAATCAAATTTTATTTATGCTTGATATGGGTTTTATATTTTTTCTTTAATCAATATTAATATCACATGGATCATGATTATTGATTCGGAAGAATATTTCCATTGTAAATGATTTATATTATATTTCATGATTGATGATACAATTATTAATGAATATGAATATTCTTATGTTATACCTGAAAATTTTATTATCATAATACCCTTATACTATTCTTATGATCATTGATGAAATTAAATTGGTAATTCTTATATTTACCATTATTGAGAATTTGATATCACATATATTGTGTTTCTGTTTCACCAGGTTTTCAAGAATGATGTTGAATGAATTATTTCTAAAAGGGTTTCATATAGATGATGATGATGATTACATAATTTGAAATAAGAAAAGATAGTTTAATTAGAAGAAATTATTGTTTAAAAACATAGGTATTTTTTTGTATGATTTTTTCCTAATTTTATAAATCTCTAAACCAAAATTTTCCTTGGGTATATAAGTGAACCAATATTTTCTTTTTATGTTGTAAGTTTTGGATAGTGAAAATTTGATCACCTTTATCTATATCAAAGCGATAAATTTAATGTCTATGATTTTAGCATCGGATTTCGGAGTGCGGTTTCAAAGCAAGTATATCAGGTATTAGAGGAAAGGTTTAGATAACATTGGATATTAGGATGTTTTCATGTGAGGTTATGTTTAGGGTTTTCTATACCATTATAGGTTTATGAGTTTAAGGTTCATCATAAGTATAAATGTATTAAGTAACTTTATGTTTTATTTGACATTTGATGTTTAAGGTTTTTTTTAATTATGTTATTCATGTTTTTTGAAGGTTATAAAGATATAATTTTAGTAAAAATGGAAACACAAAGGCCAAGTGAAAAACCCATCGCATCTGAAAAAGTTACAGGTGTTGAACCCACAACCAAATGGTTAAATGGGTAAAATGCACACAATTGACCTATGTAATGTTCTAGTTAGTATTAATTCATTATTTATTATTAAATAATTTGAAGTATAATGATATATATAAATATAATTTTTGGAACATATGTATTATCATATAGATAACCATGGGATTGAAAAATTATTTGGTGATTAGGTTATAAAAGTTATTTTTTAAGAGGATCGATATAATTTTGGGAAAAAAATTTCATGCACGAAACATTTATTTTTTCTCTAATGTATAAATACATGAGGAATATATTATTATCCATTTTATGGTTATTTTATTTGTTAGAAGTTTATTTCAGTACTTTATGCATGAAGAAAATCATATTTAGTATCCAAAATTGGATAAAAAGATGATATTGAGGTGGATATTGGTTAAAGGGTGAAATTATAAACATCATGTAAGTGTATTTATTTATTCTATTAGTATAGATGGTAAAATAACTCATAAAATATAGGAAAATTATCTTGTAACAAAAAATTTCATATTAGCAACATTTTTTATTACATCAATGATCTTATTCACACCACTTTGGTTTATGGTTTTATGGTTGTTGAATTTCTCTTGATCACTTACTTTGTTTTGATCAATAATCTTTATAAATATCCATCAATGTTCGGACATTTTTATTTTCATACATGTTCATATCTTCACTTCCCACCAATATTTTACTAGTTAGGAGCATAGTTATGCATTATTCTAGATAGCCATCACACTTCCCTTTCTCTCAAATCAAAACAATGTTTTGTTAACCCTTTTTACAATGTGGGTTTTCAAGGAAAATTATTTTAAAAATTAAAAACCTTAATTATCAATATCAAGTTCAAATCTTTAGGATTAAATTTATTAAAGTTGGAGTATATAACACCCTAAGATTTAAAAAATGGAAATTTATATTCAATAGTGTATTAAACATTCAACATCAAGCTTAAATGACCCAAGAAATTTTTCTATAATATATACTAAAGGATGCTCCATTTCTATCCATGTTTCTCAACTACATTAATTCTCTTACTATGGCTGCCACCTCGTGTCTCTAGATACCCACCAATTATACCCAAAATTCCCTTCTCATTACACATGATTCCTAAAAATCATTCTTCTTCTCCACCTTCATCTCCTTGACATCGGTTTCCTCCTATGCCTCTGTCTTCGACTATGCCTCTGCCTCTTCCTACACCTCAACTAATACTCCACCTAATCCTCCTCTACCTCATCATCCTCCTTAGTTTCAACATTTTCCTCTACCTTTTCCTCTAACTATCATTCTCCTCTAATACAATTCTGATTCCACTATCCACCACACTATTTCATTGCTCCTGAATCCTCTTTCCCAATTCGACATCTAAACCATAAATTATTTCTATCTGGATCCAATTTATTTAATCTTTTCCACTTTCCTCTATTATATTTCACCACATATGGCTTCATCCCAATGATTGATTAATCCCATCGTAGTCACCTTTTTTTGGTTGGAATAAGTGGATCAATAGGGGATCCTAAACAAATATCATCTCTTCCCAACCCTAAAAGGTTTTATTTTTTTCTCATTACACCTTCACCGTTATGACCCCTTCCATGGGCTCCGTTGAAAACTCAATACTCACTAATTAGGTGATTTTTTAAAATTAATCAATTTTGGTTTCTTTGGTTTCCATTCCTATAATTTATGATTTTTGTTTATAAATTTTTTGTGGAATGGATGTTTATTTGATAATATTATGTAACTATCTATGATTTATAAGAAATTACACCCCCCCCCCACCATTGAGAACCCTTCCATGGTATCCATCCAGAATTACTATCCTCGTTAATCAGGTGATTTTTTTCTCTTATTTAATGAAAATTAATCTATTTTTTTCTCTAGTTTCTATTCCTATAGTATATTTTTCTCTCTAATTCCCATTTTAATAATATATTATTGAAATTCCATTTAATTTACCTAATTTTTTATGTTTAAATTATTTTAATCATGGTCATACCGATAATTGTATTTATAAATCCTTCATAATAATATATTTTTTTTTAATACACTATAATATATTGTACTATTTATATATTAATTTAAAATGAATACTATAATGTTTATATATTTATTCAAAAATCAAGTCATGAAATTAATGGTGATAAATCATAGTGAAATAATATTAGTTATATTGTTTGATATATAGAAAACATAGTTTATATAAAAAATATAATTTTAATCAAGAGAAATTATTCTTTAATTAACTACTTCTTTCATGTTTATTTATTAGACCATATTATGTACACCTCATTCTAAAATTTAATTTCTATATCACGAAAAAGACTTATGAGTTAAGATTCCATCATGAACTATTTATTTTAAAAGAAAAAAACAATTCTAATTCCAATGTAAATTTTATATTACAATATATTATACCACTTTCGAGCCCTTAAAAAGAAGACAAATGGAATTTTGTTTATTTCTAAACTTCAACAGATCATGGACTTCTGAAAATATTTTGACAATAACCAGGTAGTTTTTTTATTTATAATCATATTTTTTTATATATTTTTTATAGATCTAACCACACTAATTAGGATTATGGTACAATTTAATTTTTAACAAGTACATATTGATATTGGGACATCATGTTTCAAAGTGGAGTTGTAGAATCCACGAGTTTATTTATCTAGAATAGAACAATTATCATGTGCACCTGAGCTTTTAGTTTATTAATTTATTTAAAAATATATTATTCATATTATAGTTCATGGCTCAAGTCTATGTGTTAGAACCTATGATTTCTATCTCTACTCCTTTTTATCCTTTATTTTTAATTTTTATTATTCAATTTGATGTTAGAACTATGTTATTAAAAATTATACCTATGTTCTTTTTTCCTGTATAATGGATTATTCTTTGGTATTGAAGGGGAAGTTCGACCAATAAGGTAATTTTATATCTAATGAAGTTCTTTTTTTCTAAAAAAATAGTAGCTTTAGATTCTTTATAAAATAAAAAATTACTTTATATCTTATCTTCATATTATTTTCATTATGATTAGATTTATATAATGAAGTATCTTTCATTCCTATGGTCTTTAAAAAGTTTTCTTCTTACCTTTTTCATGTGGATAATTTATTGATGAAATATAATTCATAGGTAAACTTTGATTTATATATGTGATTCCCCAAAATCAATTAATTTAATATGATGAAAAAAATTCTTCCCTTAATTTTCTAACGTATAGTAGAATTAGATTCTCACATTAAATCAAAATACCATTTATTTTAACTGATTCTCTAATATTTCATTTAATAAAAAATGATATTAAATAATTCTCGTAGATAACATGTATTTTAATAGTTTATATATTCCATTTAATTAATTTAATTTATTGTGTTTCAATTTTTTAAAGAATGGTTGTATGTATTGTTGTAATTATAAATCCTTTCACATTAATATAATTCTATTTTACATACACCATAGTATATTATACTATTTATATATTAATTTACAATGAATACTATATTGTTAATATATTTACTCACCATGGATTTCATGCAATTAATGGTGATAAATCGTAGTCTAATAATATATGTTCTATTTTTTGACATACAGGGAATGAAGTTTTTATAAAAAAATAGACATTCAATAAAAAAGAAAGTTTTCTTCAGGAAACTACTCATTTTATGTTTCTTTATTAGATTGAAATACAAACATCTTTTTCTTAAATTTTAGCTCTATATCATAAAGAAGACTTATGAGTTCAGATTCCCTCATGAATTGTTTATTTTAAAGGAAAAAAGTTTCTAATGTTATTATAAATTTCAAATTACACTATATTATACCACCATCAAGCTCTTGATAAGAAGATATATGTAATTTTGTTCATTTATGAAATTAAACAGATTCTAATGGACTTATGGAAATATTTTGAAAATAAATAGGTTGTATTTTTATTTATAATCATATTTTTATATCTATTTTTCATATATCTAAGAACACTAATTAGTATTATGGTATCTTTTAATTACTACCAGGTGCATGTTGTATTCCTGTTTACTGAGGGAATATGATTAAATATGAAAAAATTTATATATATTAATTAAAAATCCTTAATATATAATACATGTGTTTCCATTTACTATAAATATTGTTTTTATATTTTTAATATGTTATTATATCACATATCACAATATGAAAAATTCAATGCATTACTGCACAGTTTTTTTCTTTATTTTATTGATTTTCCAAATTTTGTTCAATTTTTCTCAACTTCTAGATATTAAAAACATTAACTTTGTTTTCTTAGTGTTATAGAAATTGTTGAATGAATGATTTTTAATGATATTAAGATTATTTATTCATCTATATACATGCATTAGTGTGGTGATCTAGCTTCAAGTCCAAAATAAATTATTTATTTTATTTTTATTTCATTCCTCCAAAATTTTCTTTCATATTAATTTTCATAACTATTTATATATTTTTATTATCTTCTATAAAATAGTTGAAGTTAGATCCAATTTTAATTCTTTTATTATGAAATATGTTCAAAGAAATTAAAATTCTTAATGCCTTTTAGGATTTTCTTTCATATTATTTTCTCTTACAGGTTATTAGGTTTTGTTGAATGAAAGAATAATAAGGGATTACGAAGTTACCTAAAATAGGCACCTAATTAACTATATCTTGGTATTGTCAATCACATTCTATTGTTATTTTTTCCATCTATGGTTATTTATTTTCCACATATTTGCATATTTCATAGTAGGTTTAAATTTCTTTCATACATATTCCTGATGACTTTCTTTGGAGGTAAGATTAATTGAAATTTATCGAACTTTAATATATGTAATATTGTTTTGAAAAAATCAAACTTGTTCTCTTTTTTTCCTAATACTGTTATGTCAATCCCAGCCTCCCTATAAATTATTCATCATATATACCCCATTCATATCTTAATTCCTATAGAGGTAAGAATATTTTTTTCCTACACACATTGTGATAGTTTAATATTATGAGATGGTAAATATACTCTAATTATAATATTTGAATATTATTTTTATCTTTGATTTACATATTAGTTAGACTTCATTAGTAATCAAATTTTTTGGAATTATTTGGATTTAATACCAATGATTCATGTTGGATTAAAAATTAAAATAGAAGAAAAATAACCTGAAGCGAAATGAAACCTCAAAAAAATCAGGTTCCTTTTAATTTGTTTTTCTAGGAAATAAATTAAACTTTGATCAGATTTTTCATTTAAAAAAAATAAAATAAAAATCTTTTTTAATGTTTTTTGTGATTAATTTTATATATCATGTTAAATGTGATGGTATCATATCAGTCTTATCTCTTTTAAAGTCCCATTATATTAGAGATAATATTTTGTTTCACTCATGTCTATTCAGGCCTCTTTATTTTCTCCAAAAAAACGCACATCCTTCACTGGAAAAGGTTATGTCTCTGTTTCCCTATAATAATTTGAAAATATAAGTGTGTTAAAGCACATATATTATATTGTATTGTTTTAATGATATTATATATTTGGAAATTCATATGATCTCTAGAGGGGTGAGGGATTATATATTAATAAATTGATCACTACAATTATAATTTGACTATCAATAGTTCAGCAGATGAGTAGTTCACCCTCTCAAAACATGAAATCATTCTCCAATTACACGGCACAGGTTTGGACTTCTCATCCTTACAGTTATTAAAATTTTAGTGACCTTCATGATTAAACTTATTCGGGTTTTATGACTTTCTATATACTATTTATGATTACATTATTGTATATGTATATCAATATATTTTCATATTGACAATGCAGTATACTAATTACGCAATAAAATTTTTAATATTCCACCTAACATTTTCAAGTAATGTAATTCACTTTACAAAAACCAACATTAATAAAATGAAAAATATATTTTTTTATATAATAATCTCACAAGATATTAATATATGAATAATTTGTTCAATGGAATGAGGTCTTCTCTATTACTAACATTAAATATTTATTCCTGTAGATAAATTTGTTACGGGTATTTTATGATAAATATTCATTACAAGATACTTAATTTAATTTATTTTTAACACATAAACCATGTTCATATTCAATTAGTTATATTACATGGATATTTTTTTATTTTTTCACTTTCTATAAAATCACTTTTGCAATTTGGAAAAATTCAATGATATATTTTTAATAAGTCTTTGAGCATGATGTATAATGCTTTTTAACCTATTCATGTTTTATTCTATCATTAAATTAGTTTCATATGTTGAACCAGTTTCTATAGTTTATTTATGAAATCTTCTTATTACACACTCCTTATCGAAGATTTAAAAAATTGGAAGAAATATCATTAAATAAAAAATCATGAAGTAAGAAGCAAGGTTATGATAGAAGGAAACAACGTTGGGTAAAAAATTCATGAACATTATAGGTTTAGAAACATTTTGGATATAATGTCATTACATAGTACACAATATGATATTTTAGTAGTGTTCTTTAATGAACTCATCAACATATTCTCATTGAATATAGGTTCATCTGTACCATCATCTTTTGATGTTAATATATAACTTTTTAAACATTATCCACTAGAAATACTTCATACACATGGTTTGTTTGTTCATATTATTGTCACTTTGTATATGTTTGTGTATATATATATATATATATTCATATATATGTTTATATATTCATTATTTATATTCATGTTACATCTATTGTGTGTGTTAATTTATCCTCTATTGAATATTGTATTAACAAATTGAATTTGTTTATCTCATTTTTTCTTTTGTAAACTACATCTACTATTTTTTTATTGTTCTCATTATTGTTTTGTTTATCAATTTTAACTTCATTAATATATCAAAAATAAAACACCTGAAATTGAGGCTAAGAAATTTAATACATTTGATTACTAAGGTGTGAGTTTTAGAAAGATTGTGCATATAAAGACACACATGAAAAACACTCTAGAGGTAAACAATCATGATTATTCATTTATTTTATGTAGCTTTTAAGTTCATAAAACTTTCCAAACAAAAAAAGAACTTCATTATATATAAATTTACCTCATTAGTTGCAAATTACCTTCGAAACCAAAGAATGGTCTATTATAGGGGAATACACTATATGGATAACTATTAAGAACATAGTAGAAACATAAACTTGAATAATCAATAATAAAAGTGAAGGTTAAAAAGGTAGGGGGGATGGTAATCCAAGGATTTGACACATGGACTTCAGCCACACACTATATAAAGAATAATGGATTTTTGAAGTAAGTGAATAAACAAAAATCTGAGTTACATACCATAGGGGTCCCATTTAAAGATTAGTTGTAATAATTTTTGTTTTCCCCTTGAAATGATCAATAATTAAGATCGTACATATGATCTAATTCTATAAGTACTATGTTTTTTCTATCATTGATTCATATATTAGTTAGACTACATCAAAATTCAAATTTCTTGGAATCATTTGAAGTCAATACCAATTATTTATATTAAAATAAAAAATATACATGGAAAGATAATATGATTGATGATCTATTTTCATCATTATACAATCCAACAAACCAAATTGGAGTATAACATCTAACTATTTTAAATAGAATATACTCTAAATTTTACTTGACATCCACACATAAAATGTTCTAAAAATATAATTTGTCTTATCTCACTTCATTACAGATTATTTTCTTTGTAGGGAGATTCTTTGGATGAAAGTTCCCAGACAATTGACTTGAGGAGAAGATCATTATCATCTGTTTACCCAACGGTACATATTTTTTTCATTAATCTTTAATTTACTTATATATTGATAACACAATTAATAAAATGATTTTAACTATTTATTTCTATTATTCAATAAATTTATTTACATTGATATTGGTTTCATTGGCTTCTAGTTGAAAACATACCATGACTGTTGTTATACCTTAAAAATCTAAATCGTGAAAATTTTATTAATTTTATCTATCTTAAACTTGTACTAATACTTTTATTTACATTAATAACTTATGTTTTAAAATTTTATTCATTCTGTAGTCACACCATGGTAGTTTAAATAATAGTAGTTTGCATAAATTTATATGCATACTTTATGAAAACAATCAGAGTTAAGAAAACCACTATAAATCATATAACTATATGGTTCATCAGGAAATATATATGTATATAGTATGCATTAAAATTTAGTAATTATATAAATCTATATCTATAAATTATGTATATATTCTTTGAAATTATATAAAGGTAAACAAATATAGGCAATTGTATGTATTGTACAATTTCATACTCCCAAACCTGATGTGAATATCCTGGAAACATTTTGTCTATAATGACACTGTGTGTTGTGTCTACTCTATATATAAAGGTATATCCACTATATGTGAAAAGCACATACATTATGAATATAATGTTTCAAACTACTTACATTTGTATGCATAAATTATGCATATGTTCATTCAAATTACACACAATTATACACACTGTACTATTGAAATTATTCCCATACATAACACAAATTCTTATTTCACATTGAAACTGTATGAAAATAAATAATTGAATATATACATATTGTTACTATTTTCTTCAAATATTTTTTATATAGTATGCATGCATTCTATAAAATCATGCAATTACACTATGAAATGTGCTTTACTAACTGCATGTACATATGTACGGATATTTTTCTAGTTTCAGGATTACATTTTAGGTAATATATACACAAATTAATAGATAATTGTATAGTTATAATAATACACTTCACTAACTATGACTACACATGTATACATTTTTTACAGTATGCATTTACACTTTTTATAACACTTTGAGAGACTATAATTTAGTTTTTCTCCCAAGAATACTTCATATTAATTATTTTATGCATAAGAATTAAATTTAAAGTATTAAATGTGTAGGTGTTTCAATGTTCTTTAATTTATATATTTTTATAATATACAACAATATGTATAATTTAACATTTCAAACAAATAATATGCAAATATTCAATGAATTTATGTATAGTTATACATGTCTAGGAACATCATATAATAAAAAAAATTATGTAAACAATCACATTGTTTACTAAACATTAATTTTTTTCAAAATGTATTCATACATTATGTATTCAATATGAATGAAACTATATATATCCTTTTAAATTTAATTCAAATTACATACAATAAAAATAGATTTATTACCATTTCTTCCTTTCATAATATTATATATGTAGGTTTTTGGTGCAGTAGAAGCATGAAATGGGCAGTGCCCAACAATGCTTTTTGTCTTGTTCGAGGATCAATCCATGATATATATGATGTTTAATCATCAGTATCAATGGAATTAAATCAAATATAGACGACATTAATAATTCTAAAACCTGAGAGAGTAGATCATCACATATTATTTATAATCAATTTAATTATATAATAATTACCTCAATGGAATTATTTCTTCATTGATGAATCATTGAATGATTTGTGGTGCACCATCATTTTTTTTAGAAACCAATTGTATATTTCCTCTAGGGGTGATCCACAAGTGTTCCATGAATCTATAGACGTTGTTGAAGGGGTCTCTAGGTTCTAGAAGGGAAGATCATTGTGCTTTCATCATCTACCTTTTATCGCCTCAAGAACCATTTCCAAATCATTTTCCTTGATCTGATTGAGTTTGATTGATCTCCTCTCTTGGTAGCATTCTTAGAGAAGGGATCTCACTAGGCTTGAGATGATTCTCCAAATTTATTATTCACAACCAAAATCATCTTTTGAGAAAAATAACATAACTAGGTATTTGTATTGCTATGGTAGAAATAAAATAATTTCATATGTACCATTATTATTTATTTAATACTAGAAAAATCCCATGTCTAATAATAATATAAATATTATTATTTCTCAACATACGCTGATCTTGCGAATTATAATTAAAAAATATTTAATATTATAATTTCTTAGTGTAAAATTAAACTTGGTCCACCATTCCTCCTAAATATTTATGTGAACTTGAATAATTTTAATTTATTTATTAAATAAATATCATTTTATTATTCTCTAATAAATAAATAAATATTATATTCACTAAATAGAAAATAAATATTCATTAAATATTCTACTCACAATATATTCTCTCAAATAAATAGTGACGGAATAAATGTGATCAATCATACATGTTTAATTATTAAACCATGTATGGGAAAAATATTTATTCAATGAATTAAATAATAAATAATAATATATTATGTAAAGACCCAGAAATTCTATGGAAATATTTTTTTTAAATACATGGGAATATTAAGAGTCCACAGTTTTTGACGGTGCCTGATTCCGAGGCCCGGTGAGCGCGGAATCAATTTCTAAAATTTTGTATGGGTACGTTCAGTAAACATACGTGCGGGATTTTATATCTTTTGAACCAGTGCTCAGAATTGAAATCTGAGGACACCGATGAAGTCACAGCGCCGGTATTCGCTTAAGGATACCTTTACCACAGTTTCGTTTTATCAAGGACGGGAGTTAATTTTTGAGGATTCTTAATAAATTAAATAAAAATAATGTGTGACATAATTTATTTAAGTGGTGGTTTAATCCTCCAAGGCGAATTTGGAGGTGGGGCCCACCCCCACATAACCTCCCAAGGGAGGATATTGTGTGGTAAGGCCCACAAGTGAATCAAACTCCTCAACTCCCCTTGAACCTCCTTTAACTCATGGAACTCCCCATAAAAGTTTGGGAGCCTCTTCACTTTCCACCTTCCTTATTTATGGTGCCATCACACCAAATTAATTAATGCCAATTAATTAATTTGAAAAAAATTTAATTTTTTTTGCATGGAAACAAATAAAATAATAGAGTATCCATTATTTTATTTTTGGCTTGGCAATTATTCTTTGGGGGAGCTTGGGATAACTCTTGGAAGAACACCATCCTCTCGACGAAGAACGCTCCTCTTCTCTAGAGAACGTGAAGTAACACCTTCTACCTTCTTCAACCGGAGAAAGGAAGGGAAGAACCACTACCTACGAAGTTCACCGAGGCCATCGCCTCAACGTGACTTCACCGAGCTCTACTCCCTCTGACGTTGACGGAACAACGTCCATCTTCCGTGACTCTCGTCTTTCGCGACTCATCAATGTACAACAACAAATACAAGGTAGAGGGTTTTTGATTATTTTAATGTAAAAATTGTACCCTCGTTCCTCGGTGTTTGTTTGGGATCGATTATGGCCACTTTTTATCGCCTAATGCGAAGGGTACGGGTAGAACCAACATGGCCCGACGCCCCTCTGTTGGTTTTTGTTGATTGACGTAGGAGGCGAAGCCCAAAGGGTGCAGTGTCATCGCACCACGCCGGAGAAGAACCATAGGATGGAAGAGGTGGTGGCGTCGGAAATCAAAGGTGGTAGTGGCCACGTGGAGAGATACCGATGGCCGCTCAAGCCGCCCGGACCGCAGGACAACTGGCCAGCCGATCCATCCGGTCTGCGTGTAGGAGTCGCGGCGCACGAAGGCGCTACGTGGAGGGAGACTGCGGCCCCCATCCACGGGCTGCTCCTCTAGGCGAGTGGTCGGCTGCTTTCCGGCCAGGCTAGAGAACCATGGTGCCCACAGGTGCCGCGTGGGGAGAATAGCGGCCCGCAACGCATGCCGCGTACACCGGACCGAACCAGCCGGTTATGGCCGGCCTGGAAGAGGAGGAGGCGGCGCTGCTTGACGCCGCCGGGCAAACCATACTAGCCCCAAGAGCGGGATAGGTCCATAGGTGGGACACACCCCACTAGGCCGGGCTGACCCCCATCCATGTCGGACACGCTGAGCCAGGTCGGGCTGACCCGCCAGCCCACTCGGTTTGACGGGTCGGGCCCGCCTTCGCTTAAATGCGAATAACATCAAGACCTCGTTTCTGATCGACGCGCTGTCTGCGGCACTGGGACCCTCGTGATGAGGTGGTCCTTTTTTGATACTATAAGTGAGTTTCGGACAAATTTTGGAAAATTTCCAGGTTGGATCGAACGCAAAATCAAACCAGGGCCCTAGAATGAAAATGCTAATAACTCTCAGACCGGGCGTCTGATTGACGCGTTGTCTATCGCATTGGGTTCCTTTTGATGAGATAGAACTACTGGATACATCAAATCAAGACTTCTTGATAGTTTATGTATCAAAAGTTGGCTCGAGGATCGGACCCTCCCGGAATCGAGGGTGCTGTGTGCGGGAACCCTAGAGCTGGCTGCGACAACTACAGTACCAGAATCCGACGTGGGTTTGACAGCGATGACTATTGAACCAGAATCCTACAAGGGTTCGACAGCGATGACTACTGTAATGGGATCCTCTATTGTTCTGACACTTCTGACTTCTGTTCTTGTATCATGTGTGGGTCCGACAGAGTAGCTGGTCCTGTATCCTATGTGGGTCCGATAGCTTAGATGGTCTTGTATCCTGTGTGGGTCTGACAGCTTAGATGAATCAGTGACTACATATGATCATCAACATCTCCCTATTAAATATGTATACCTATTTGAGCTGAGTCTTGTCTTTTAATCATTATCATCGATGTTTTTGACTTTACTTCCTTTGTGGACTGGGTTGTGTTTGGGCTCGAGAGTTAGAGTTGGACTATGACTGGTAACTTCGGTATATGTATGGGTATGTACCTAAGTAGGGTTTATTGATACTTTTTTATTGTATCTTAATACTGTGGTTTATCCTTTTTGGATTCTGGGAGACCTTCGGGGGTCTCGAGGTCCCCTACAGAGTATTGTTATACTCACCCCTGCACGGGCTTCGCCTGCACCTTGTTGTGTTTTCTGCCGATGACGGACAGCATTGATCGAGGCTGAGGGTGATAGAAGGAAGGTTGCTCGGAGATGGACTAGACGGTACATACTATAGGGACGAGTTGTTCATGTTTTGTACCTACCATTCATGTAGGATTTCCAGGCGGATGATCCATGAGCTTTTTTCCTTTTTTACTTGTACTTGTTGTTCATTTGGGTTTGTATACTGGCCCACTTACTTTCAGCACACCATACTTTTCTATTTTTAGTTCATGTTGCCTCTTTTTCTTGTGTTTAGGTTGTGTGTGTGTTACTGATTAAAAGTCAATGCCTTCAATTTTTATAGGTATTATGCCTTTACTGCTAGTCGCCAGACCTTGGCCTATGGATGGCGGGCTTGGGGTAGTCACGGCACGGGCCCCGAGGACGGGTCATGACAAATTGGTATCAGAGGATTTGGTTCTACCACAGAACTTGGACTCTGATTCTTTTTATGGCAATAGTGTTATGTTTTTGGGTGTGGTTATCAGTTTAGGGAAACTGGTGTTGGTGCAGTGGATGACGTATCCATACACTAGGACTTTGACTTCTGATCTCCGACTGAGTGCATGAAAACACTGATTGCATGTGTGTTTACTTCAGAAAAAAAAGTTTCTTGGAGATTACTTTGTGTTAGCTCACCAGGTATACTATTTTAATTATGGCGCACCTGTTTCTTTTTCGGATGGCCCCACAAAGGCAGCCAGCTAGGGTTCTGAGTTTCGTACGAGATGGTAGCCCACCAAGCGACGAGGCCTCAGTGCAGGGTGTAACGCCTCGATCCCAGTTACCCAGAGTCGGTGCATTATTACATAACATTGGGATGATAACAAAATATTAAGTCTCGAAAGACTAATTAGTTTAGTAGTCTTTGAAACACTAGATATATTCATAAAGTTTTCATTACATCATAAAGTAAAAAAACTACAACAACATCTTGTCTTAAAATCCCCTCATACTATCCCTGCAAGTCATTCATAAATTACTTCTTCACATCCTGGGAAAAATAAAACATTGAAAGGGGTGAGCTCAGATGCTCAGTAAAGATAACAATATAGAGGAAACTTTCATAATTAAGAATAAACATTTAAGGCAATGTATAACTAACAAAATTCTTTTAAACTTGACATTCAGCATAATATGGAAAAAATAAAATGAAATAATGTCATTTACTTATTCAAATGTATATTCTACTAATCGAATAATCACATGAAATATCAATAACAACTTTCATAATGATGGAATGCATAATTCCAGACTATCATAACCATGTAGCCAAGCCCTCGTGTAGAGACTACAAATACGATTTTGTCAAGGCCTTGTGCCAAGACACAAGTTTGTCTCATGATACATACCGATGCATCAAGGAGCTATAGAAGGCTTCACCCGTTACTTATTAATTCCAATGCATTCCTCATATGAACAGGTTTAAATATAACATAAACATTCGTATTAAAACTAGAATAAAAAATGTCAATACTTTCTTCATAAACCATGAATGGTATAGAAATAACACATCCACATTCAAACAAATCACAAAACCATCAATACAATATGGAAGTTTTTTATCATAATAAATAAACATCAAATAAGCTTAAAATCCATCAAATGATGTTGACGTAGATGAAATCAAAACTATTTGATAGAAATATCTCTTTTTTTATTAAATCATTTAAAAGTCCCATAATTATTAAATAAAACATTTACTTTAAAAATACTATTATAAGCTTGTAAGGGATGTTTCGACGACTTTATAATGGCAGAAAATATCCACATCCGCCGTATAAGTTAAAAAGACATTCTTACCTTAATTCTGTCGAAAAGGTTAAAAAGGGCCCTGTTGGGAAAATGACGGAAATATTCCTTTATAAATTTTATAAAAAGTAAAACAAGGGTCTAAATTACTTTAACCCATATTCTGTAAAATATTAATGATGTTTTGAAATACATTTTTAAGAAACATGGATGTGGATGATAAAGAGGTCCCAGTAGATAATTACGTATAAACAACCTTGGATAATGAAGAGATTGTGAAATAACCCTAACCTTGTACTTTTCCTTGGTTGATGGTTGGTTAAAATCCTGTATAATGGTGAAATAATTTTTATTAAGTTATACAAGAATCATATACATTAATATCATATCATATATGATCTTTTAACACTGCTTTGTTAATAATATCTTTGTATTATCCTCGTTTCAGGTGTTAACTTACTCGTTTTCTTTTATATGTTTTGTTATATAAGCCATGTTTGTTATGGATAGGTTTGTATATTATTCATATATAGAATTATATCAAGTCCTTAAACATTATTTTTAATCATCAAATGATAATTAGACTTGAATGGATCTGATGGGGAATGAATCTCATCGCATTCGGCGAGACGGTAGTCCGTATGTACGCACGAGGGACAATATCATTCTTTTGATATTAAAATAATATATAATTCGATGGTATATCATATATACAGAGTCATTATCATGTTATATTTATTATTTACATGAATTACACATCATTATTGTACCCATACAAATAATAATATTTTGAATAACAATTACACCACGACGTGGAGACGGTAAGCCGTACGTACGCACGTATGGTGACATGTCATTCAAAGGATGGATAGAATACTGAATATGGTTGTAGAATATTTATAATAACATCATAGTATATAGAAGATACTTGAGTTATTATTTTAGAAAGGAAATAACAAAGACAGAAGAATTTTAAGAAGAAATGAACTTGAAAAAGGGTGGTGAAAACATTACATGTTCTTTGGGTTCTTCCTTTTGATTTGATCAAAAAGGATCCCTAGGATGGATTTATGATCAAACTAAGGCATATAGGTTTAAGTGAGGGAAGTTTAGAGAGTATTTGGTCAGGTTTTGGCCGAACCAAAAGGCTTTGAACATGTGAAACATTGGTTAGAAGTGGTGTCCTTTTATAATGGGGAGGAGGGTCACCTTAGGAAAATCTAGAAATATTAGTTTATAATAAATTCATATGCGAATTATAATGGCTCAAAAGTGGATTATCTAAAGTTTAAGGTGGGGTTGGTCCAGAAACCACTCAACCAATAGGTTTTAGACAGGTTTGGGTCACTATATTAACATTATCTTTTAGTTTTAACTCTTAGTGAATTAGTTTGACATTTACCATGTCACTTTGTATTTTTATATTTTATAGTTAATAAACTTACAATAAACATCCAAGAGACCCCCAAGTGGTACATTAATGATACACGTATCATAATATAAGTCTCTTTACCGGACCTTAGATTTCTAGGAATTGAATATCAATTAATAATATAATATTTATTTTAAAAACTCCTTTATGTCAATTTTTACACTATTGGGTATTTTGTTTTTGATAAATTCATAACATCATTATTACTTCAAAAACAAATTATATAAACAGTCCTAATATTTCATAGTAACCTAGAAAATTATTGGAATTTATAAAAAGTCTCAAATTACATTTATTTTGGTATTTATAATATCAATTATCTTAATCATTCATTAATAGGTTAATTACTTCATCATCATTGTGTCATAAATAAAATAAATTATTTAATGTCTAAAAATTATAAATAAAATACCATTATGTAGGAAATATTTTTATCTTTCTAATAAATATTTATAGTCGAAAATATAACATATATAACCCTATGTAAAAAAATATTTTCTAAAAGATATATGCATATGTCATTTTTGTATTTACTTTAACTTAATTAATATAAAGTGTCCCTATCACCTACAAGTGGTTCCATGGGGTCCCAAAATAGACCCAAAGATGCTCATGGTCAGAAATGTATCCACCAATAAGGTTAGGACACGTTTTAGGGTAATTTATTATTATTATAATATTATTTTTTACCCTTATTTACAGGATTAACCGTTTAACCATGGTAAATAAAATATTTACCAAAATAATTATTCAAAATGTCTAAAAATGAAAGTTAGTTATTTAAAAATTTGGACATCCTGATTCCAAATATGGAATCCATTTTTCGAAATTCAAAACACGGAAGTGGCATAAATTAATTTAAAATTAATTCCCGCTATCAAAACAAAAAGCGTGTTTTTAATAAATAATAACTATCAAAAGATTGACACTTGTTTATGTCTGGTTTAATTGTGAAATTATGTCCAATGACCAAAATTGTATTAAATGGTAAAAATATATTCTAGATATTTTTTAAAACCACTCAAATTCATAATTTATCACTACTAATTATTTTGATTAAAAAAGTTGTTTTTAATTAAAATTTAGTAATTTTCACTATTCATCAAAATATAAAAGTTATCTGAAAAGTACCAAAATTTCACCCTAAGATAAATTCGATATACTGAATCCAAAAATGAAGTCCATTTTGAGAGATAAAATTTATAAAATTTCAAAAAGTGGGTATTACTATTCATAACGGCTACTTTGATTGGTTGTGGTATGTGTTAGAACTCGAAGTTGCGTACAACACACGCTACTGAGTTATTCAAAGAGAAGCGTACCGTGGAAGATTGGGGTGTTATATTCTCCCCTCCTTCAAATAATTTCATCCTCAAAATTTCTAGAATTCTACCGCATGAAAAGACTCAGATGATTATTCATCATAAGTTCCTCGGGTTCCCACATTGCTTCTTCCATTTTATGGTTTCTCCATAGAAATTTTACCAGACGAGTCGTCTGGTTTCTCAGCACATGTTCTCTCGTATCAAGAATCCTGACGGGCTCTTCGCAATAAGAGAGATTTGGTAGTAGTTCTAATTCCTCATAAGTGATTACATGCGTTGGATTAGCCATGTATTTTCGCAACAGTGATACGCGGAACACATCGTGAACTTTGGAGAGATTTGGCGGCATTGCCAAACGGTAAGCTATAGCCCCAATTCGTTCTAGAATTTCAAAAGGTCTGATGTACCTGGGACTCAATTTACCTTTCTTACCGAAACATATAACTCCCTTCCATGGAGATTCATTCAATAAAACATGATCTCCTACCTGAAATTCCAAATCCTTCCTTCAGTTATCGGCGTAGCTCTTCTGCCTACTTTGAGCTGATTTGATGTGGTTTTGGATTACCTTCACCTTTTCCATCATTTCCTCCACCAGTTCTGGGCCTACAAGTTTTCTTTCACCAACGTCATCCCAACAGGTTGGTGTGCGACATCTCTTTCTATATAACGCTTCATATGGTGTCGTTTGAATACTCGAATGGAAGCTATATTTATAAGAAAACTCAACCAGAGGTAAATATTGATCCCACATACCGTGAAAGTCAAATGAGCAAGATCTCAACATGTCTTCTAAGGTTTGAATAGTCCGTTCTAATTTTCTATCTGTTTGAGTGTGGTAGGCAGTGCTCAAATGAAGTTCAGTATCCAAGGACCTCTAAAGACTCTTCCAGAATCCTGATGTAAAACGGGGATCACGATCAGAAAAAATCGATAGGGGTACTTCATGAAGTCTCACAACTTCATTAATATATAGTCTTGCTAGAAGTTCCAGTGTTAGGTCTTCTCTTATAGCAAGAAAATGTGTTTTCTTGGTAAGATGATCAACAATAACCCATATTGCATCATTATTTCTAGGAGTCTTTGTTAACCCCACGACAAATTCCATCATAATATTGTCCCATTTCCACTCTGGTATGGGAAGAGGTTGCATGAATCCTCCAGGTTTTTGCCTTCCAACTTTCACTTATTGACAAACCATACATCTTGACACAAAATCAGCAATCTCCCTCTTCCTGTTGTCCCACCAAAAATGTTCCTTCAAATCTCTATACATTTTGGTTCTCCCAGGGTGTACAGAAAAATTGGAGCTATGAGAATCATCTAACAATTCCCTTTTTAGATCAGG
This sequence comes from Viscum album, assembly GCA_963277665.1. Taxonomy (NCBI): domain Eukaryota; kingdom Viridiplantae; phylum Streptophyta; class Magnoliopsida; order Santalales; family Viscaceae; genus Viscum; species Viscum album. Next base: position 1,214,951,181 of record OY728130.1, read on the forward strand.
TATATCAGGAACACAATGTATCTTCCCAAATTTTAAAATTCCTTCTTTATACACAAATTCTCTCAATCTCCCATCATTCGCAGCTTTAATCTTCTTTTTAAATTCTTCATCATCGATCTGAGAACTCTTAATCCTTTCTAGTAAAGATGGTTTGGCAACCATTTGAAAAAGCATTGATGTTTCACCTTCCATGGTTATTCCCATGTTCATCTTCACTAGATCCATGAAAATTGGGTCCCTTTTAATTCTCATATTATTCAAAACTCCATTATTATTTCTGCTCAAAGCATCTGCCACCTTAATTTCCTTCCCCGGGTGGTAGTGTATCGTACAATCATAATCCGTGAGTAATTCAAGCCATCTCATTTTCCTCATGTTGAGTTCTTTTTGTGATAAAATATACTTCAAACTCTTGTGATCAGTATTAATGTCACATTTTTCACCATAGAGGTATTGTCTCCATATCTTCAAAGCAAAGATCATAGCTGTTAACTCGAGATCATGAGTAGGATAGTTTTTCTCATGAATTTTCAACTGTCGTGATGCATAGTAAATAACCCTATTATTCTACATAAGGACACAACCAAGTCCTTTCTTCGATGCATTACTAGAAATAATGAACCAATCATTCCCCGAGGGTAGAGTCAATATAGGATCATTGAATAATATTCTCTTCATTTTTTCGAAACATTCTTCACACTATTTTATCCAAACAAATTTCACCCCTTTACGTGTGAGATTTTTTAATGGGTTAGACAACCAGGAAAAATTTTGGACAAAACATCGATAATAACCTACTAAACCAATAAAACTGCGTACCTCAGTTATACTCATCGGTGCAGGCCATTCTTGGATTGCCTTGGTCTTAGATGGATCAACAAAGATTCCATCTTTAGAGACAATATGGTCAAGAAAAGAAATCTCCTGAATCCAGAATTCACACATACTAAATTTCTCATATAATTCATGTCTTCTCAGAGTCTTCAGGATACTGTGCAAGTGATTTTCATGATCTTCTTAGCTTTTGGAGTATACCAAGATATCATCAATAAATACTACCACAAAATCATTGAGATATTCCTTTAAAACTCAATTCATTAGATCCATGAATACAGAGGGTGCATTAGTCAGCCCAAAAGGCATTACTGTAAACTCATAATGCCTGTACCTGGTTCGAAATGCTATCTTCGGAATGTCTTCCTTCTTCACATACAATTTATGGTATCCATATTGAAGTTCAATCTTTGAAAAGTATTGATCTCCATGCATTTCGTCAAATAAATCATTAATGCGAGGTAGGGGATACTTGTTATTTATTGTTATAGCATTGATCTCCCTGTAGTCGATACATAACCTCATAGATCCATATTTCTTTTTAACAAAAATAATAGGGGCTCCCCATGGAGAAACACTAGGGAGAATAAATCCCTTATTACTCAATTCCTCTAGTTGTTTCTTTAGTTACACTAATTCTATAGTGGCCATTCCATAAGGGGTATTTGATATAGGCTTTAATCTAGGAATTAAATCAATGTAAAACTCAACTTCTTGTTCTAGAGGATGTCCAGGTAAATCATCCGAAAACACATCTATATATTCTTTCACAATAGGTACATCCTCTATTTTGACATTCCTTTCCTCACCCATAGTTATTTCATTATCTTCCCCCCCAATAATTGAATTTAGTTGAGCTACTAGGGGTGGATCTAGGTAAGAATTTAGTGGTGATGATTCCTCTTTAAAGATAAGGTGTTCCTTATCATTATCTTCAAAAATAGTAACTTCATTCTTCTTACAATAAATTCTTGAATCTTGGTCCGAAAGCCAATCCATACTGAGGATTATATCAAACTCAACCATAGGTATGAAGATGAGATCAGCGGATAAAGAACATTTATGTGCTCTGATGGGGACTGATTCACAAAACTTTGTTGCAATGATACTTCCCTTAGGAGTTTTAACTGACAACTCCCTTATTAAAGAAAATTGGAAATGTCTAATTTTCTTATAAAACTAGGAATATATGAAATAATGCAAGGATCCATAATCAAATAAATCATTTTCTAAACTTGAGGAAACCATTAAATTACCTGCCACCACTTCTTTCGGAGCTTCTACCTCAGTAGTAGTGATAGAATAAGCTTCGCCTTGATCCCTTGGACTTTTATGAGGTAAGTTCCCCTGAAGCTTAGGACATTCATTTTTATAATGTCCCATCTCCCTGCAGTTGTAGCATTGGACATCGATAGCTTCTCTCTTCCCCTTGCAATCACGATCTTGGTGTCCTTTTTCACCACACTTGTAACCGACTCCCATTCCTTTTAAGCAAGTACCAGGGTTTTTTTTCCCACATTTACTACAAGATGGATATTCAACTTTTCCCTTATTCCCCTTATTTCCATTCCTATATTGATCAGAAGATCTCTTCTTCTCTTTCTTTTCTTTAAATTCATAAGACTTAGAGATTTCCTTTTCTGTCTTGATAGCACATGAGATAATATCTTTGTATGACGAGAAGGATTGTGACACTAATGCTCGATGAAGAAATGGTTTTAACCCATAAAAGAAATTATCAATCTTACTTCTTGGGTTACGTATATAATCTCCAGCATACCTTGCTAACCTTGTAAAGTTATCCTCATACTTTGTGACATTCTCATCCTCCTTTTGTCTCAGACTCAGAAATTTCCTTTCTATATCTACTTGATGGTCACGAGGAAAGTATTTTTCTAAAAATAGATTGTTGAACTCCCTCCATTCCATATTTGATACTTCATCATCTTCCTTCATGTTTTGAATTAATGACCACAATTGATCAGAATCTCTAGTGAGGCGATAAACAGCCATGATAACTTTTTCCCTTTCACTAATCCCCAAAGCCTGAAATATTATCTCTAGGGAACTTATCCATTGCTCAGCTACCAAAGGATTTGTTCTCCCATTGAATGTTGGTGGTTGTTTCCTCATGAAGCGATCTAACATTGATCCTCCACGTTGGGGATCAGGGTGCTCCATACGGGTAAGGTTATTATTCATAACCTGAGTGAGTTGTCCCAGTATAGTGATAAGTTGATCAGCACCAGTTGTATCACCAGATCCACTATAATTATCTTTATTAGGTGAGCAAACCCTTCATGGAGTGCGTGCATTGATACGGTTTACATTTCTTCCACTAGGCACCATTTCTAAACAATGGGATAAACTAGATCAGTTTATGAACCAAAATACATAATTCCATACTTATAAAACACTTAACATAAACTGAACAATTTATGGATATAATAAATAATCCAAAATATGTTTTCTTTGAGGAAGTATACACTCATAAACCCTTCATAATGTTTTGTAAAGAAAATGAGAGTTATCCTAATCATAACCCCTGGGAGTGTCGTAACCAAGAGTGCAGTAAGGCCCATTTTCGTACACCAGTTCCCGTTTGAGTCTAGATCAAAGCGGTGTTTTTGTGTTTTACCCCTAGGTATATTTGTGCCAGAGCCGGCTCTACCTTCTCGTATCCAGAAAGGGATGTATTTCTCGGAAAACTCACAAAATCTCTACAATACCAAAATTCTAGGAAGTTCTTCTATACTAATCCTCAAAGTCCATCTTAGGTCTATGTTCTCTAATCAGTGTTTATCTAAATCTAGTTTCTAAGGTTTGTACTAAACATCCTCTAATACCAACTGTAATACCCCAACCCCAGTTACTCAAGGTCGGTGAATTATTACATAACATTGGCATGATCATAAAATATCAAGTCTCGAAAGACGGATTAGTTTAGTAGTCTTTGAAAAACTAGATATATTCATAATATTTATATTATATCACAAAGTAAAAAAATTACAACAACGTATTCTCTTAATATCCCCTCATACTATCCCTTTAGGTCATTCATAAATTACTTCTTCACATCCTGGGAAAAATGAAACATTGGAACGGGTGAGCTCAGATGCTCAGTAATGATAACAATATAGCGGAAACTTTCATAATTAAGCATAAACATTTAAGGTAATGTATAACTAAAAAAGCCTTTTAAACATGAACTTTAGCATAATATGGTGAAAATAAAATGAAATAATTCCATTTACTTATTCAAATGGATATTCTACTAATAGAATAATCACATGCAATATCAATAACCACTTTCATAATGATGGAATCCATAATGCCAGACTATCATAACCACGTAGCCAAGGCCTCGTGCCGAGACTACAAATAAGATTTTGTCAAGGACTTTTGTAAAGATACTAGTTTGTCTCATGAGACCTACCGATGCATCAAGGAGCTGTAGCGGGCTCTACCCGTCACTTATTAAGTCCAATGAATTCCTCATATGAACAGGTTTAAACATAACATAAACATTCGTATTAAAACTAGCATATGAAATGTCAATACATTCTTCATAAACCATGAATGGAATAAAAATAACACATCCATAGTCAAACATATCATAAAACCATCAAAAAAATATGGAAGTTTTGTATCATAATAAATAAACTTCAAATAAGCTTAAAATCCATCAAAGGATGTTCACATAGATGAAATCAAAACTATTTGAGAGAAATATCTCTTTTTTTATCATTTAGGAGTCCCATAATTATTAAATAAAACATTTAATTTTAAAATATTCTTATACGCATATAAGGGAAGCTTCGACGACTTTAGAACAGTGTAAAATAGTTGCATCCTCCGTATAAGTTAAAAAGACATTCTTACCTTAATTCTGTCGAAAAGGTTAAAAAGGGCCCTGTTTGGAAAATGACGGAAATATTCCTTTATAAATTTTATAAAAAGTAAAACAAGGGTCTAAATTACTTTAACCCATATTCTGTAAAATATTAATGATGTTTTGAAATACATTTTTAAGAAACATGGATGTGGATGATAAAGAGGTCCCAGTAGATAATTACGTATAAACAACCTTGGATAATGAAGAGATTGTGAAATAACCCTAACCTTGTACTTTTCCTTGGTTGATGGTTGGTTAAAATCCTGTATAATGGTGAAATAATTTTTATTAAGTTATACAAGAATCATATACATTAATATCATATCATATATGATCTTTTAACACTGCTTTGTTAATAATATCTTTGTATTATCATCGTTTCAGGTGTTAACTTACTCGTTTTATTTTATATGTTTTGTTATATAATCTATGTTTGTTATGGATAGATTTTTATATTATTCATATCCAGAATGATATAAAGTCCTTAAACATTATTTTTAATCATCAAATGAGAATTATACTTCAAATGATACGATGGGGAATGAATCTCATCGCGTTCGTGGAGACGGTAGTCCGTACGTACGCACGAGCGACAATATCATTATTTTGATATTAAAATAATATATAATTAGATTTTATCTCATATATACAGAGTAATTATAATGTTATATTTATTATTTAAATTAATTAAACATCATTATTATACCCATCCAAATAATAATATTTTGAATAACAATTACACCATGACGTGGAGACGGTAAGCTGTACGTATGCACGTGTGGTGACATGCCATTAAAAGGATGGATAGAATACTAAATATGGTTGTGCCATATTTATAATAACATAATAGTATATATAAGATACTGGAGTTATTATTTTATAAATTAAATAACAAAGAAAGAATAATTTGAAGAAGAAATGAACTTGAAAAAAGGTGGTGAAAACATTACCTCTTTTTCGGGTTCTTCCTTTTGATTTGATCAAAAGGGATCCATAGGATGGATTTAAGATAAAACTAAGGCCTCTAGGTTGAAGTGAGGGAAGTTGAGAGATTATTTGGTCAGGGTTTGGCCGAACCAAAAGTCTTTTAATGTGTGAAAAATTGGTTAGAAGTTGTTTCCTTTTATAAGGGGGAGGAGGGGTACCTTAGGAAAATATAGAAATATTGTTTTATAATAAATTCATATTTGGTTTCTAATGGCTAAAAATTGGATTATTTAAAGGTTAAGGTGGGTATGGGTCGAACCCCACTCAAAAAATATGTTTTAGATAGGTTTGGGTCACTATATTAACCTTATCTTTTAGTTTTAACTCTTAGTTAATTAGTTTGACATTTACCATGTCACTTTGTATTTTTATATTTTATAGTTAATAAACTTACTATAAACATCCAAGAGACCCCCAAGTGGTCCATTAATGATAAAAATATCATAATATAAGTCTCTTTTCCTAACCTTATAATTTTAGAAAATTAATATCAATTAATAATATAATATTTATTTTAAAAACTCTTTTATGTCAATTTTGACACTATTGGGTATTTTGTTTTTGACAAATTTATAACAGCATTATTACTTCGAAAAAAATTATATAAACAATCCTAATATGTCATATTAACCTATAAAAGTATTTTAATTTATAAAAAGTCTAAAATTAAATTTATTTCGGTATTTATAATATCAATTATCTTAATCTTTCATTAATATAGTAATTACTGCATCATCATTGTGTCATAAATAACTTAAATTATATAATGTATAAAAATTATAAATAAAATACAATTATGTACTAAAACTTTTTTATCTTTATAAGGAATATTTATAGTCAAAAATATAACATATATAACCCTATATAAAAATCATTTTGCAAAAAGATAAATGCTTATGTCGGTTTTATATTTACTTTAACTTAATTAATATAAAGTGTCTCTATCACCTACAAGTGGCTCCATGGGGTCCCAAAATCGCCCCAAAGATTCCCATGGATGTCAATGTATCCACCAATAATGTTAGGACACGTTTTGGGGTAATTTAGTGTTATTATAATATTATGTTTTACCCTTATTTATCGGATTTACCCTTTAACCATGGTAAATAAAATATTTACCGAAATAATTATTCAAAATGTCTAAAAACAAAATTTACCTATTTACACAATTTGGAAATCCTGATTCCAAATATGGAATCCATTTTTCCAAATTCAAAACACAGAAGTGGCAGAAATTAATTTAAAATTAATTCCTGTTGTCAAAACAAAAAGCATGTTTTTAAGAAATAATAACTATCAAAAGAATGACACTTGTTTATGTCCGGTTTAATTGTGAAATTATGTCCAATGACCAAAATTTTATTAAATGGTAATAATATATTATAAATATACTTTAAAAACACTCAAATTTATAAAATATCACTACTAATTATTTTGATTAAAAAACTTGTTTTTAATTAAAATTTAGTAATTTTCACTCTTCATCAAAATATAAAAGTTATCTGAAAAGTAACAAAATTTAACCCTAGGCTAAATTCGATATTCCGAATCCAAAAATGAAGTCCATTTTGAGAGATAAAATTTATAAAATTTCACAAAGTGGGTATTACTATTCATAACGGCTACTTTAATTGGTTGTGATGTGTGTTAGAACTTGAAGTTGCGTACAACACATGCTACTATATTATTCAAAGAGAAGAGTATCGTGGAAGCTTGGGGTGTTATATAGGGCCCCATCACAGAATAGGTACCAGCGGTACCACTACCTGCTAGGCCACTGATACCACCAGCTCCATCAGCAGAGAGTGCACACCGCCTGAGTGTGTTGAACGAGTTCCAGCGCCAAAGGCCGCCCAGGTTCCAGGGAGAGACGGACCCACAGGCAGCTGAGAATTGGATGGAGGCTGTCGTGAGAGTTTTCTGATTGGTAGGGACACCAACCAAAATCATGGTGATCCTTGTCACGAGTCTCCTACATGCAGCAGTAGGCATATGGTGGAGCTTGATGCTTTAGGTGCATGATGAGGCATCTTTACTTTGGACAGACTTCGAGAGTCTCTTCCGCTCGGAGTTTGTTCCAGCCACCCTTCGTGCGATGCAGATTCAAGAGTTAATTCATCTGCTGCAAGGAATCATGACAGTATATTATTACTCAATGAGGTTCACTGACCTCTCGCTCTACTCCAAGGATATTGTACGAAACTCGTTCTTCAGGGCCCAAACCTTCGAGTAGGGGCTTAGGCATCAGATCGGGGCTTTGATGATTCCCCTCAGCATCCCAACGCAGGCGGGGGTGCTGAGCGAGCCCATTTAGTGGAGAGTTTTCTCACTGAGCAGTCACCAGTGGCGAGACCGACCGCAGGGTGACACGTAGAGGAGTCTTCTATAGCCAGAAGTAGACAGATGACATAGAGGTCCAATCAGACCAGGCCATCAAGTGGGTGACCTTAGGATACAGGTTCGGTTATGCGGGGGAAACGAGACAGATCCTGCTATATGAGGAGAAGACAGTTCTATGTATGCAGAAGGCAGGGCCACATGGCTCGTGACTTCCTGACCCACAATGAAGATGAGCAGCATACATTAGAGGGACCTCCCAGGCAGAGTCAGTGGTTCGACCATGGTGGTCCACCGGGAGCAGGCGGACGGGGCAGAGGAGATGGTCAAGCAGCAGGTGGTGGATGATGTTTCGAGGATCTACCACCACCACCCCCCAGGAGGTCCACCCCGACCACAGGGAGCTAGGGGAGAGAGGCGGGCTTAGCTCTAGGCAGTTGAGGCCAACGACCATGGCGCAACTGAGATGATTCGAGGTACTATCTATGTCTACTCCACCCTTATTGCGGTACTTATAAACACAGGTGTGATTCATTCTTTTATTGCCACTGCCCTTGTATGGATCTTGGAGATTCTGACGGAGCCATTGGCTTGATCCTTACGTCTAGAGACTCCTACGAGAGCAGACTTGACGATTACGCACTGGTGCCGGCAGTGTGAGCTTACTCTAGGAGGCGAGAGCTTCGGTTGGGATCTTCTTGTAACGGTGTTGAGTCCTTACGACGTCTTCTTGGGTATGGACTGGTTATCCACAGTTCATGCTCATATTGATTATATTAGGTGCTCCGTGCGGTGTATCTGTACGGATGGGACCAGGTTCACCTTCACCGGTGAGAAGGGATCCATTTCAGTGCAAGATTGACTTACACCGAGGAGGGGGAAACCGATCACACATTAGTTGTCTAGTCTCATCCTTGGAGCGGTTGATGTGTAGAATCCAAGTTTTCTTGTAGTGGTGGATCAATATGCGGATGTTTTCTCTGACGACGTTCCAGGACTAACTCCTCACAGAGAGGTAGAATTCTACATTGACCAGTACCCCGGGACAACACCGATATCTACTCCATCATATCGGATGGCTCCCACCAAGCTTCGTGAGCTGCGATTATAGCTGGAGGACTTGCAGGGGAAGGGATTTATCCAACCTAGTGTTTCACCCTGGGAATCTCTGATTTTGTTCGCCAAGAAGGTGGATGAGAGCTTGTGACTGTGTGTCGAATACCGTTTTCTGAATTAGGTGACCATGAAGAACAAGTACCCACTCCCGAGGATTGACGACCTCTTTGATCAGCTCAAGGGATCACGATGGTTCTCGAAGATAGACCTTAGGTTAGGGTATCACCAACTCAGAGTTCAAGATGAGGATGTGCAAAAGATGGCCTTCAGGTGTCGGTATGGCCATTACGAGTTCTTGGTTATTCCCTTCGGAGACATACCGATATACTCGACTATTGAGGAGGAGCATGCCTACCATTTGCAAGTAGTACTAGACACACTCTAAGAGCACCAGCTTTATGGTAAGCTCTCGAAGTGCCAGTTCTGGATTTTATAGGTTCACTTATTAGGATACATCATCTTGGAGGATGGAGTTGTAGTGGATCCAGTGAAGATCGACGCAGTACTTGCTTGGGAGACACCCAGGAGTGTGACGGAGGTGCGGAGTTTATTGTTACTGGATGGGTACTATAGAAGATTTGTGCCAAACTTTTCCAGATTTGCAGCACCGCTTTCAGCATTGACGAAGAAGGGGAAACCCTTCATGTGGTCAGATAGATTCCAGAAGATCTTTCAAGAGCTGAGGCAGAGGTTGACTAGTGTGACCATATTGAGGGTACCGGAAGAGGGCATAGGGTACGTAGTTTACTGCGACGCATCAGGGACTGTACTCGGGTGTGTCCTCATGCAAGATAGAGCAGTGATCGTGTATGGTTCACGGCAATTGAGACAGCAGGAGCAAAACTACGATACCCATGACCTGGAGTTAGCAGTAGTGGTCTTCTCCTTGAAGATGTGGTACCACTACCTGATGGGAGAGTGTTTTACAGTCTACTCTGACCACCAGAGTCTCAGATACATCTTCTCGAAGAAAGACCTGAACCTGAGACAGAAATGATGGATCGAGTTCCTCCAGGACTATGACTTCGAGATAGTATATACTCCTGGGAAGGGGAATGGTGTAGCAGATTCTCTCAGCAAAAGATCAGGCATTCAGCTACTAGGAGAGGCGACAGAGCATCTGGTCATGTTGTAGATATCCTTTGTGGATAGAGATAGAGAAGCCTATATGTAGTCTCTCACAGTCACTTCTCCACTTCTTCAGTGAGTCAGAGAGGCACAACATGGGGACGTTGACTGTGAGACACGACATGCTCATATATCCTCAAGGCAGGCACCTGATGGGTTTTTTTTAGGTGGGGAGCATGACATCCTCTTCAGAGGATGTACCATGGTGCCAGTTTCACTACAGGAGGAGTTGTTGAGGGAGTTCCACACTTCCCCTCTAGCGGTACATCCAGGATTGGATAAGATGTATCAGGACCTCAGATGACAGCACTGGTGGCCACGTATGAAGAAGGCAGTAGCAGAGTTTGTCTCCTGATGCCTCACTTGTCAGCAAGTGAAGGCAGGGCACTCGGTTCCAGCATGCTTGGTTCATCCCTTAGAGGTCTCAGAGTGGAAGTGGGATGGTATATCCATGGATTTTGTTACATAACTTCCACATACATCCAGAGGACACAACTCTATCTGGGTGATTGTTGACCAACTCACCAAGTCGACCCACTTCCTACCGATCAAAGAGAAGGGCTCAGTAGAGATCTTGGGACACCTCTACGTACAGAAGATTTTAAGACTACATGGTGTGCCATTGACGATAATCTCCTATAGATATGACCATTTCACTTCTCGGCTATGGAAGGGGTTGCAGGAGGCTTTTGGGACGCAGCTTCGCTTGAGCACCGCCTTCCATCCGCAGACGGATTGCCAGACTGAGAGTACCATTCAGACTCTCGAGGACATGCTTCGTGCATGTGTCCTCGAATTTGGTTGTAGTTGGGAGGATCACTTACTCTTGGTAGAGTTTTCGTATAACAACAGCTACCACTCCACCATCGGGATGACACCTTATGAGGCACTTTACGTCTGACCTTGCAGATCGCCTCTCGGATGGACTGACCCAGGAGGGTCAATGTTTGTAGGACCATAGATGGCGCAGGCTACGATGGAGAAGGTGCAGATTATCCAATAAAGGATGAAGACTACATAGATTAGTTATAAGTCCTATGATGATAAGAGACAGAGACCACTAGAGTTCGAGGATGTCGACCATGTCTTCCTGCGAGTCTCACCTCGACGAGGTCTACGGAGATTTGGCTGACGCGGAAAGTTATCTCCACGATTCATTGGACCATTACAGGTCCTCAGTAGAGTAGTTTAGTTGGATTACCGCCTGGCCCTTCCACCTCATTTTCACTGGGTGCACGACGTCTTCCACATATCTCAGTTGAGGAGATATATGCATGACCCGTCCCACATCATCGACCACAGGGAGATGGACATTCATGATGGGGAAACTTTCACGGAGGTTCCAGTGGTGATTGAGGATCGACATGATCAGGTCATGCATGGATGGTCAATTCCTCTGGTGCGCGTTCTCTGGCAGCACGGGAATCTCAAGGAGAGCACATGGGAGTGGGATGCTCAGATGCATGATTAGTAGCCCCATTTGTTCCCTTAGTGTGTGTTGCAGCTTAGAGAGATGTAAAGCCCTGAGGTGGGGAGAATTTAAAGACCGGGAAATTCCATGGAAAGTTTTTTTTAAATACATGAGAATTTTACGAGCCCGCAGTTTCTGACGGTGCCTGATTCTAAGGCCCGGTGTGCCCGGAATCAATTTCAGAAGTTTTGTTCAGGTACATTCAGTAAACATACGTGCGGGTATTTATATCTTTTGAACAGGGGCTCAGAATTGAAATCTGAGGACACCGATGAACTCGCATCACCGGTATTCGCTTAAAGAGACCTTTATCGTAGTTGCGTTTTATCAAGGATGAGAGTTAATTTTTGGAGATTCTTAATAAATTAAATAAAAAATATGTGTGACATAATTTTATTTAAGTGGTGGTTCAATCCTCCAAGGGGAAGTTGGAGGTGGGGCCCACCCACACATAACCTCCTAATGGAAGATATTATGTATTGGGGCCCACACGAGCATCAAACTCCTCAACTCCCCTTGAACCCCCTTTAACTCTTGGAACTCCCCATAAATGTTTGGAAGCCTCTTCACTTTCCACCTTCCCTCTTTATGGTTCCATCACACCAAATTAATTAATTCCTATTAATTAATTTGAAAAGGCTTGAATTCTTTTTGAATGGAAAAAAATAAAATAATGGAGTAGCCAATATTTTATTTTTGCCTTGGTGATTATTCTTTGGGGGATCTTGGGAGAACTCTTGGAAGAACACCATCCTCTCGACGAAGAACACTCCTTGCCTCCAAAGAACGTGAAGCAACACCTTCTACCTTCTTCAATCGGAGCAAGGTAGGGAAGCACTACCACCCACGAAGTACACTGATGGTGTCGTCTCGGCATGACTTCACTGAGTTCTACTCCCTCCAACTTTGAGGGAACGACGTTTGTCTTCCGTGATGCCCATCTTTCGCGACTCATCAACGTACAATGACAAATACGAGTTAGAGGGTTTTGATTATTTTAATGTATAAATTGTACCCTCGTTCCACGTTGTGTTTTTTGGATCGATGATGGCCACTTTTTATCACCTAATGTGGAGGGTACGGGATAAACCAACATGCCCTGATGCCCCTCTGTTGGTTTTTGTTGATTGACATCAGAGGCGAAGCCAAAAGGGTGTGGTGTCGTTGCACCGCGCCGAAGAAGAACAAAGGAACGGAAGACGCGGCGGCGTCGGTGACCTAATGTGGCCGTTTCGGTGACTGGAGGCGGCGGTGGCAGCGGCAGCTGTGCGCCGACCGCGTGGTGGGAGACTAGTAGCCGTTCGGGCCGCCTGGACCACAGAAAAACCGTCTGGCCGATCCGGCCGGTCCGCGTGTAGGATCCGCAGCACACGAAGGCACTGAGTGGAGGGAGACCGCGGCCCGCATCCGTGGGCCGCTCGGCTGGGAGAACTGGCCGACCGTGCTATGGAACCACAATGCCCGCAGGCACCGTGGGAGCAGAACCGTGGCCCGCAATGCGGGCTGTGTGCACTGGGCCGAACAGGCCGGCTACGTCCAGCCGGGCAGAGGAGGAGGAGGCGCCGTTTGGCGCCGCCGGGAGAACCGGACCAGCCTGTAGAGTGGACCGGGTCCGATGATGGGCCACACCCCACTGGGTCGGGCCGACCCCCAGCCAGGCCGACCCCCAGTCGGGTCGGACCCACCGAGCCAGTTCTGGCCGACCCGCCAGCCCACTAGGTTTGACGGGTTGGGTCTCTCTTCACTTAAATGCGAATAACTTCAAGACCGCGTGTATGATCGATGTGCCATTTTCGGAACTCGGACCCTCACGATAAGGCGGTCCTTTTGCAATAATCTAAGTTAGTTTCGGGAAATTTTTGGAAAATGACCGGGTTGGATTGAACATAAAATCCAACCGGGCCCCTAGAACGGAAATGCCAATAACTCTAAAACTGGGCATCCAATTGACGCGTCGTCTGTCATGTTGGGTTCCTTTTGATGGGATGGAACTACAGGATACATAAACTCAAGACTTAGTGATATTTGATGTATATACACTTGGCTCGAGGAGCAGACCCTCCTGGAATCGATCGTACTGTGTTCGGGAACCCTAGAGTTGGCTGCGACGACTACTGTACTGGAATCCTACGTGGGTTCGACAGCGATGAATACTTAACTAAAATCCTCCATGGGTTCGACAGCAATGACTACTATACCAGGATCCTCCATGGGTCATACAGTTATAACTTATGTTCCTGTATCCTATGTGGGTCTGACAGAGTAGCTGGTCATGTATCCTATGTGGGTCCAACAGCTTAGTTGGTCATGTATCATGTGTGGGTCCGACAACTTAGATGAATCAGTGACTACATCTGATCATCTCTATATCCCTACGAAAGATGTTTACCTATGTGATCTGAGTCTTGTATTTCAATCATTATCATCGATGTGATTGAATTTACTTCCTTTTTGGACTGGGTTATTTTTGGGCTCGTGAGTTGGAGTCGGACTGTGACTGGTAACTTAGGTATATGTATGGTCATATACCTAAGTAGGTTTGCTTGATACTTCGTGATTGTATATTTTTAATGTGTTTTATCATTTGTGGATTCTAGCAGACCTTCATGGGTGTCGGGGTACCCTACTGAGTATTGTTATACTCACCTCAGCACGGGCTTCACCCGCACCTTGTTGTGTTCTGTGCAGACGATGGACAGCAATGGTCGAGGCTGAGGGTGATGGAAGGAAGGCTTCTCAGAGCTGGACTAGACGGGATGTACCGCAGGGAAGAGTTGTTTGAGTTATGTACCTACCCTTCAGGAAGGATTTCTCGGTGGATGATCTAGGAGTTGTTTTCCCTTTTTACTTTTACTTATTGTTCAGTTGGGTTTGTATACTGGGCCACTTACATTCAGCACACCTTACTTTTATATTTTTAGTTCTTGGTGCCTCTAATACTTGTGTTCAGGTTGTGTGTGTGTGTGTGTGTTACAGGTTAAAAGGCAATGTCTACCCTTTTTATAGGGATTACGCCTTTAGTCCTAGTCTCCAACCCCTGGCCTATGGAAGGCGGGCTTGGGGTAGTCACGGAACGGGACCCAAGGATGGGTCGTGACATATTATTTAACTGAGATTCTAGACACACTTAGTGTGTGACCCTGTAGGCCTCTTTCTCAGTGGTATTAGGTGAAGTAGCCTAAAGTCCTAGGTTAGTGTCTAGCATCATACCAAGGAACACATAGGGAAAAAATCGAATTCAGCAATGGCATGTCAACTCATATGAAGTATTACTATGAAATATAATCCCCTTATCAAAATATCTCAAATTTAGTAGGTTTCATGGCCATCTCATCAACCTATATGCTTGATATCACTTTCTTTAAATTTCATAAAATAGAACATGCCTATAGAACACCATGGCCATAGAATTATTTAGGCTATATTATTTCTATAAAAGGTCATGAGATATTAACTTCCTTTAATGAATAGAATGGATAAATCCTTTCTCTCATTATTCATTAACGTAAAATTATTCGTGATACAACCAACATATCCTACTTCACCGTGAACATATGGAATCACAATTTTCATCAATACATATAAGTGCATGACTCATAATACTCATTAATAATAATATTAAAGTCTAAGGACCAATATACACATCTGTATATAGTAACATCTAATGACACGTAGAAATTTTTATTTCCTAATGATAGGTCTTGTTCTCAAAATATCCATACTGGATATTACGAATGGAGTACACCATAAGAAGTTGCCTCAAATTCCTATGAGTTTCCACCCCTGATAGTATGTATCGCTTATTTCCCTCAAATGATATCATTCATCTATAGAAGATATATTCAGGAATAGTGTCATAGCACTTCCAGTTTCACATCATAGTAGGGAACTACAATGACCTTTTAGTGAGAAAACTACACTTAGGACATTATCACATACTATGTCATGTAGAAGAACAATCATGATTTTATAGGTAGTTTATTAATATTAAAAATCATTAATATAAGATATTATAATGTAAAAAGTAGTTGGTTCTAGGGCACCAACTCCAACAGACTCCCACTTTCACTAGAGACAACTTCTAAAAACCGTCTATACACTAGCTACCATATGATACTCATGATTCTTTTGAGATGGGCCTTTAATCAAGGGGTCCAACACGTTCTCTTCTTCGGGTAATCTTCTCAGTACAACTTCACCCCTATAATAGAAATCCATTAAGAGGTGATACTTTCAGAATATAAGATTTTTATTTTGGTGTTACCTTGCCTCTTTTTCAAGATCCACTACTGTAGTATTATCACAATACAATGTTATAGGGTCTTTACTACGAGGTATCACATCAAGATCCTAGAAAAAGTTCCAAATCCAAACAGCTTCCTTGGGTGTGTTAGAATATTCTATATACTCGGACTCCATTATAGAATTAGTGTCAAGTAGCTTCTTTGAACTCTTCCAGCTCACAGATCCTCTTTTGATATAAAAAACATATCCTGATTGTGAATTTTGATCATTTTTATCGATCTAAAAACCAACATCAGTATAACCTATGATTACCATCTCCTCGTCTCCTCCATACTCAAGGAACATATCCTTAGTTCTTCTTAGATACTTAAGGATTACCTTAATAGTAGTCCAATTTTTTTCTCCTGTATCTGTTGGATATATACTTTCCATGATCAGTGCATAGCCAAAATCAAGTCTAGTACATAACATGGCATATATTATTGATTCTATCGCTGAAGCATATGGGATCTTACTCATTCACTATTTCTCTAATTGTTTCTTGGGACACACTTTCATAAAAAGATATAAACCATGTGACACCGGATCCATCCCCTCTTGGATTTTTCCATACTAAACTACTTTATTATCTGGTCAATATATGTACTTTGACTTTGTCCATGAATCCTCTTGGATCTACCATGAATGATCTTGATCCCTAAAATGTAAGATGATTTTATTAAGTATTCTATGGAGAAACAATTGTTTAACCAATCCTTAACAGTTTGTAAGACTGCTATGTCATTTCCAATTAGTAATATTACATCACCATATACAACTAGGATAATGACTGTATTCCCATTAATCCTTTTGTAAACACATGGCTCAAATTCATTTTTAATGAAACCAAATTATTTTATGGCTCCATAGAATCAAATTTCCTATGATCTATATGGTTGATTCAATACATAAATAAATCTCTACAACTTGAAAATTATTTTTGCATCACCTGGAATAAAATATGATTCTAGTTATTTCATATATACATCTTCCAAAAGGTTCCCGGTAAGGAATGAATTTTTGACATCCATCTTCCAAATATCTTAGTCATGGTACACTTTTATAGTAAGTATGATTCTAATGGATTTAAACATGGAACAGAAAAAAAATTCATATTATTCAATTCATTGAAACTATTTAAACCCTTTCGACACATGCCTTTTTTATAAGTACTTACTTTACCATCCATTTTCAGTTTCCTCTTGAATACCCACTTTCATCCAACAGGCTTTACATCAACTGGAACATTGACCCGAAACCAAAATTGGTTCTAATATATGGAATCCATATCAGAATTCATACCTTCTTGTCATCTTATAGATTTTGAACTCTCTATTGTCTCCCTATACAATAGAGGTTCATCATCTAAACCAATAATGATTCACCATTCTTAGTGACCAAGAAACCATATCTCTATGGTTCTCTTACCTATAATAGGATCCAATGTTGTACTTTTATTTCCAGAACTACTTATTCTACGAGGACTTCTGGAATCTATTCATGTACCAACTCTGGTGTATCTTGAGCATCAACTTTTTTGAATTCAATATTTCTTTAACTACCCATTTTGAGGATGTTCTCCCTCTCAATAAAAATATCTTATCTCATGACAGTCACTTTCTTCTATGGGGGTTTTATAGGTAGTATCCCTTTATTTCCCTGGGATACCCTATAATGATAAACTTTCTACCTTGGGAAGATAGTTTGTTGCCTGAGAATGCCTTAAAAAATCCCTCACAACCCCATATAGGTGTATGCAATAAAATGGGTTTCTTTCCACTCCATAACTCGAAGGGAATTCCATTTTCTACTTTATTTGTTACATATTTTAATGTTTATTCCATAGTTTTTAATGAATATCCCAATAAGGATAATAAAATATTTGTATGACTAATTATATACCATACCATTCCTAACAAGGTACAGTTCCTCCTTTCACGAACGCCACATTATTGTGGTGTATATGGTATAGTGAGTTGAGATATAATCCCAAACTCATATAGAAAGTTGATGAACTCTTTTTTAAAATATTCACCACATTTATCAAATCAAATATTCTTTATCTTTTTACCATGCTCATTCTCTACTTCATTCTTGAATTCCTTGAATTTCTTAAAGGACATGGGCTTATACCTCATCAAGTAGATAAATCCATATCTACTCAAGTCATCAGTAAAAGTAATTAAGTAATAATATCCACCTCTAGATTCTATAGGAAATGGTTCACATGCATCAGTGTGTAAAGATCCTAGAAGTTCTATGGCTCTTTCACCATGTCTACCAAATGGAGGTTTGGTCATTTTTTTTTGTAATCAATATTGACATCTATCAAGTGGTTTTAGCTTAGAATGGTCTAAATAACCATCTTGATAGAGCCTTGTAAAACACTTCTCCTTTACAAGACCAAGATAGTGATTCCATACTTGGGTGTAATATGATTCAAGTGAACATGATTCATTATCAATTTACAATACTTGGTTTTCATAATTTAATACACATAGGCCGTTATTTAAATGTTCCATACCATAACATATGTTGTCCTTATGAAATAAACAACTTATATTTCCAAATTAAAAATAAACCCTTCTGTATGTAAAATTGATACAGAAAATATGTTTTTGGTAACAGTATATACATAATAACAATAACGTAAAACAAAAATAATTCTTTTTGGAAATGAAATGTGGTAGTCACTAATGTAAAGAGAATCCAGCCTCTCACCACTCGTAGTTCACAGATCCACTAATCCTCTGAAAATATTTTGGAATCTACTTAGATCCTGTATTTGGATACCGATGTTAGCACCACAATTTGTATCTAATACCCAATGTGTAGAAATGGAAATATATCACTTGATAATGAACAAACCTTCAGCATCCAATTTCTTTTGGGTGTAGTTCCTATTCTTGTGGCATGGATTTCCACATGCCAAACATTTTTCCTCCTTTACTTTCCCCTACCTATGGATCTTCTTCTTCTTCGTAGGATGGTGATCAAGAGCTTTAGATTGTTTATAATTATTGGGCCCCTTTTCCTTGTCCTTCCTCTTATTATTCACTATAAGAACTATTAGTTTATTACGCCCCATGTCCTTGTACACTTGGAGAATTAAAGTAATTAGTTTTAAAATATTCTTCTCGTTATTGATCATATTATAATTCATAATAAATCTGGATAAGGTCTTCGAAAGTGATGAAAGTATTAGATCTGTATGCAACTCATCTAGAAATTTAATATCTAAGATATAAGGGTGTTCAATGTGGCCAATAATCATGCCTATATTAAGCTAAGAAATCACTGAATCTCTAAGATTTGTTGTGAACAAATTGCTGGAGACCTCATAACTCTCTTGTCTCACCTTCCCTTGATAGAGATCTCGAATGGGAAATATCATGCTATAGACATCCATATCCTTATGTTTCTTTAAAATCTCATTGTACATGGATGATAACGTGAATAATTAAACATTTTTAGAATTATTTAGATGTTTCTCATAGAGATATATCTCTTCATCATTTTCCTCATTGCCAAGCCCAATTAGTAAAGGTTCTTCCAACACATACAATTTTCTTTCATAGAGATGGATGGGCCATATGCACATTTTTTACTCTATTAAATTGATGTTGGTGAAAATGTTTTCCTTATCAAGTATGGATCTAAATCATATATTTGATTTCATTTTATTGATGTTTCTACAAAATAATATATACATAATTTTATTACTTTATTTAATAAATTTCAACAAATAAATAAATATTATATTTATTAGTCTCCCACTATTTTATCAAAACCCAAAATCCCTCACTATTGTCTTTGGAATATCATGTTTCTTAGACATTCAAGTGGTAAGGATCGATATTCCCTTTCTTATTACCCAAACATTTTTTGGTCAAGAAACTTGATTGGTTTTAGGTTGGAATTCCAAATCTGAACATCATTAACTCATAGTTCCTGGATCTGATAAGTAGAATTAACAATCCTAAAATCATTAATTTACATTTCCAAAACATTTTCCTCTTAGTTACACCAGGTACTTATTTGGTAGTCAATCATTGAACTATAGTTCGGTTCTAACTAAAGTAATCGAAGGATATAATAAATTAATATTTTATTATGGGATTTTATCCTCTATGTATAAATTGTCAATTATTATCTTAATTACTTGATTTCTAATATTAAGTGGGATTAATTAAGTGATTAACCATGACTTAGATAATATTTATGCATAAGATGGTTTATTTTTGTTCCTTATCGCATGATTTTTAATTAGTTAATTATGTGATCACGACAAGATATCCATAATAAAATAATGATTAATCTAATAGAAATAAAATAAATGGTATGATCATGATCTTATACTAATGTTTAGTTTATCTATTATTCGATGTACTAATCGTTGACCTATGGGAGAAACACCATAAACCATTTTTGGTTTGTGTTTAAAGGTTTTCAACCTATCCACATTTCTATCTCCTAGGATTAGTTTTGCCTCAGCTTTGAACTTGAACCATATCCACTAGTCTAGGATATCCATCCTTTACATATACCATTTACTCTCATGCAAGTGAGGGGAAAAGTGTGTTTACATAAAAGAAACCATGTACACATAGGCCCAACAATATCTATACAATTTTTAATCGATGTGATCAATGGTATTGAATCAAATATAGACAACATTAATCATACTAGATCTAGAGTGATGGGATTATCACATATTATTAATAATCAATTTAATTAAATAAGAATTAATTCAAATGAATTCTTTCTTCGTTGATGAATCAGTGGCAGATCTGTGTTGCACCATCGTTGCATTGTAGAAACACAGTGTAAATTTCCACTAGCAGTGATCCACATGTGTTCCAAGAATCTCTAGATGTTTCCAAAGGAGTCTCTAGGTGATAGCATGGAAGATCCTTGTACTTGAGTCATCGGCCTTTGATCTCCTTGAGAACAGCTTCCAAATTGTACTCCTTGATCCAGTGTAGGATGATTACTCTCCTTTCTTGGGAGCCTTCTTGGAAAAGAGAGCTCTCTAGGCTTGACATGACTCTCCAAATCTGTTTTGCACTACCAAAATTGGCTTATGAGAAAATAAAATAACTGGGTAATTACATTACTAGGGTTAAAATAAAATAATTGTACAAGTTCCCTTATTATTTATTTAATCCTATAAAAAACCTATATCAAATAATAATACCAAAACTATTATTTCTTGACATGTGTTGAACTTGTGAATTATAATTAAATATTTTTTAATTAAATAATATTCAATATTATCATTTCTTTCCGGACAATTAAACTCGTTCTGGAATTCCTCTATAATATTAATCAGGCCTTAAATAATGTATATTTATTTATTAAATAAATAACACTACATTATTCTCCAATAAATAAATAAATATTATATTCAATAATAGTAAATAAATAATCATAAAATATTTTTTTCACAGTATATTCTCTCGAATAAATTGTGATGGAATAAATGAGATCAATAATACATGGATAATTATAAAACCACATTCAGGAATAATATTTATTCAATCTGTTAAATAATAAATAATAATATATTATTTAACTAATATCTTGGACACACTTAGTGTGTGACCCTCTAGGCCTCATTCCCAATGGCATTAGGCAAAGCAGCCTAATGTACTAGGTTAGCATCTCACAACATGCCAAGGCACCCATTGAAAAAGAAGTTACTGTTCCAACGACATCATACCTCATAATAATTATTACCATTTAATATAATCTCTTTATCAAAATATCTCAAAACAACCATGTTGCATGAAAGTTCCATCAGCCTATGTGCTTGATATATCATTATTTGAATTTTTGGAAATAGAGGTTGCCTATAGAATACCATCACCGTGAATTTATTTAGGCTATATAATTTCCATAAAAGGTCCAGAGATATTAACTTTCATTAATGTTCATATGTCATAAATACTTTAACTCATTTTCCATTAATGTAATATTACTCGAGACGCACCCAACATATCCAACTTCGCCGCGAATATATGTCATCATTGTTTTCATCAATACATCAAATTATGTGACGTTTAATACTAATTAATAATAATCAAAGGACCGATACACATTTATGTGGATAGAAACATCCAATGACACATAGAAATGTGGATTTACTACTGTCGGGTCTCATTCTCAAAATATCCATACTGGACATTACCAAGGGAATACACCATGAGAAGGTGCCTAAAATTCCTATGAGCCTTCACCCATGATAGCCTGTATCATTTATGTCCCTCAAATGATATCATTCATCTAAAGAACATATATTCATGAATAGTGTCTTAGCCCTTTCGAGTTCTTATCATAGTGGAGAACTGCTATGACCTTTTACTGAGACAGTTACTCCTAAGACATTATCACATGCTATGTCATTCAAAAGAACAATCATGATTTAATAAGTAGTTTATTAATATTAAAAATCATGAATATAAGTTATCATAAAGTAAAAATAAGTTGGTTCTAGGGAACCAATGCCAACAATTTATTCCCGTAACTGTATTTAAAATATATATGATTTTATTTTATCAATTACTTCGGAAAAATAATCAGTAATTAACTTATATGATTAACTAGTTTAAATAAATTTACTTTCATATATAATAACTATTTTTGGATTACATATAAATATTTACCTAATAACATTTCAATTAATGATTACTTAACATTTAATTTTCTTATAGAAATTTTGAAAATGAATTTGAACCAGAATGTTTGGAAAGAAGGGAATAAGTCTTAGTAATCTTAATGAAGGAACTTCAACAATAGAAGTAATTCCAACATAATTGAAAACAAAACATGATAGGTGAAATAATATTGAAAAGTTTGACTAATAATCATTTGATATATTTAACTATTTCTTTAAAAATTAAACACCCACTTAATAACAAACCATATTATATATAACACAAACTCAATGATTTTTTTTTTATTTTCTTAATTTGATAATATTCACTCTAATATTTGTCTATATTCTTTTACTATATCTTCTTATTTCACTTTATTTACTAATGTGGTTGTGTTTTAGTATTTTGGTTGTAGTGAATATTACAAATGAGTGGTGGAGGCCTTGCCCATTATTTTGAGAACAAATATTATGAAATTTTTTATTTTTTTCAATAAACAGTGGTAAACATAGAAAAAAATTTATGATTTTTGTGGAGTGTATATTTATTATGTTTTATATGTATAGTGAACACGCCATGTGTTTAAGGAGATGATGAATAGTGATTTTTGAGTTTAAAGAATAATTTTGATGTTCATTTTCTATAAAAAAAATTACCATTTACAACTATTTTAGATTTTGATTAATGTATGTATTTCTCTTTATTGAAAACATGCATCATTATTTAAAACACTATTATTTTTATTTCATTCATTTAATGTTAGATTTATCATTAATAATCTAAAATAATTTAATATTATTATTAATATTATGGAATAATATTCAATTATAATAATTCACTAATAAATTATATTACATAGTTGTTTTAAAAGATTATATATTTTTATAGTAAAATATTAGGATAAATTGACATACCAACTCTTATTTATTCTCATTATAAATAAAATGAATATATAAAAAAAGGGATGATGTTATTCCAACCTAATTTTCTTTAATTTATTTACCAAAATCATTATTCTAAAAACACATCATATCTATCATTTCCACTTATTATTGTATATTATGTTCTTTATATTTATATTTTTATAATTTCTATATTGTTTATTATAGGATATATATTCTTTTTTTAGAATTTATAATTCAATGTCTATAATGACCCAAACATTCATTAATGGAAATTCCTCTTGATCTAATTAAATGTCTAATTATGGTTATATAAAATGTGAACTTCATTGGTTTTATGTTTCTGGATTTTAAAATATCTTTATGAATTGTGACCATTTCTAATATAGCTTTTGAATAGTGATCACATGATTAGTATAAATATAGGGATTTAATAAATCCAATTTACTCGTACAAAGGAAGTGATGGCCTATCCAGTAGAATTTCTCCGAACAAAGCCCATTTTTTCAGAGCTTGGAAAGGAGGTGGTGTTAGGGGTCTTCCCTCTTGACCAAGCCCAATCCAATCTTGAACACATTAAGCTTGATTAGAATCGACTATGGGGGAATTGGAAGTTAATAGATATTACCACCCGATCAAGGTTATATGAGCCACCCCAAGAGTCTTTCACCATCGCACACCTTACTCTTCAGTCTAATGCAGGAGTTATAAGGGGTTATGTAACAAGACCTTATCATTATGATTATGTGTATTATTTTGAATATAATAATTAATATATATTCATTTTATTATTCTTACTTTGTAAATAGTTTTTAAAGTGAAAATAGTATTTTTAGTTAATATTCAATTAAGAAATCTATTTGATGAATTAATGGATTTTTGGATTAAATAAAATTTTAATAAAATATTTTTATTATTATCAAATTACTTTTTATTAAATATAAATTATCGTATAAATTTATGAATGCAATTGTAATTTTTATTAATGTTTGAAAGTTGTTTTAGTCAAAACTCATGAATTTTCTATAAATATCGATTTTTATTTTAAGAGTAAAAATTCACATATTTAGAAAATTGTTTAGTAAATTATCGATTTTTATTAAGGTTCAAAAGTTGTAATAGCATTTTTAGTTGTTTTATTCACATATTTTTAAAGTTTTTAATATTCACATATTTTTAGTAAAATTCACATATTTAGGACATTGAAATTATCTAACGGTGAAATTTTCATAATTTTCTAAGACAGTCAAATTTTTGGGTAAAAAATAAATACCGTTTAAAAATATAATGTGTTTTATGACATCATAATGACCCAACAGTGATGTAATAAAATAATATAAACATTATGTTTGGAAAATATATGTTTTACCATTAAGATCATGTGATTGTGGGTCTGTTTTATTTATTTTACAATGCTTTAGTGGACCCTTCAAGGCTTATAAAAGATTTTGTATTTTTAAATTATTTTCTATGAGAGTGTGACTCACCTCCACATAAGCAACCATATTATTTTTAGAAGTTAGGCCTTTGGACTTATAAAATATAATTTTCCACTCCCCTTTGGAAAAAACCATGGGCAAAAACCATGGTCTGGTTTGTGTTATTAATTAATTTAATGTGTGGTGACCCAAACCCAAGTAATAAAGAATTCCCTATCCTTTCCTATATAAACCCACACAAGCTCCCACTTCCCCTTCACTCAAAGCCTTTTGATTTCATCCAACCTCTACCCTCCTATTTCTATTATCCTCCCAAGGTGCCCCAAGCTCCCAATAATCCTCTCTCAAGCCTTTGGGATCAAACTTCCATGTAAGGGATTCTTACCTTTCTCTTTTTATCCAAGTTTCTTAATATTGTTATGCCCTTTTATTTTCAATTAAAAATTTTGGGGTATGATTTTTCACCTTCCCCATACTGCCCTATTTATGTTTGGATAATGGTAGGTCCATTTCTCTCTCATTAATTCCTCCCATGTACACCTATTACCATGTCAAAATTCCGTGAGGGATTTCTCCCACCTCTTTTACATTCAAGTAATAATTTTTTATTATGCATCTAAATTCCATTACATTTGTTGGTACATGTATCTATATGACCCCATTACTGTCCATTTCATGTACATATGATGAGAAACCCATTTCTCTCTCATAAACCATTTTCATGAATCTTTATGTCCTGTTGTTATGCTGCCAAAATTGTACCGCATTTTTTTCAATCCAAAGTCATTGTGTAGTGAATACCATGCCCATTTATCTATCAAGGGTATTCACCTTTATCAACATTTTATTATTGATTATAGAGTTTCATGTATGAATTCCACATTCATTTATCATGTAATAAATTATTATTTTTAATGAATCTATGTTTTATGATCCATGTAGCACACTTATGCATGAAAAGAAATGTTTAAGAAGGGTGCGCCCAAATTGCGCTCCAATGCTTTGGGTAAAGTATAGTATCATGATACGTCATGTGCAATGAGTTTTGACTCATTATAATTCAAGTGTGACAATGGTTTACTCATTATTCATGTGAAATTACGGTTTACTTGTGCTCCATGTGCAATGAGCCTTGGCTCGTGCTAATCCCATGTTAAGTGTTGTTGCCACATTTCCATGTTATGATTATCATGCTTTATCATGCCTTTATGTTCATGTTTATATTGTCCTCCATTGATATGCCTATTTCCTAACATGTATTGTATTCCTCATTTTATACCACGTTTATTCCCTTATAGGCCTTTATAGCTCACCCTTTTCTTATGTATGTCCTCGGGTTATCCCATGCAATGCTAAGTATGAGGAAATGGAGTGGTCATGTAAAGCAATTTTTTAATAAATATGTTTTATTTCATGTTTTAAGTTATTATGTAATGATCCTAATACCCAAAGACACTAGAACTCTTCATATTGTATGTTGTATCAAGTTAATTTTATGTAATAAATCAAGTTTAAGTGTGTAATAAAGAGCAGGGTTGTTATAGATGGTATCAAAGGATAGATTTAGTTATTTTTGTGATTAGGATTTGAAAACCCTAGCGAATACTTAGAGACTAGAATAAGTATAATAAAAACATCCCTAAGTATTTTTGAGTATTGAGTAAGTGGTTTATCAAGAAAATACACCCCTGTCTAGATACGAGCTGGTAGAGGTGGCGCTGGCACAGATGTATCCTAGGAGTAAAACCCAAAAAAACCACTCTAAGATAGACTCGAATGGGAACTAGTTCACAACAACAGGCCATGTTTCACTCTTGTTTACGACACTACCAGGGGATATGATTTGGTAAACTCACAATATTAGTATGAACCCTTATTAAATGGAATTAAAAAAATACCCCTAAGAATATATGTTAGAAAGTAGATCATGGATAACATAGATTGAGTTCTATAAATTCATATGTTAAGGAAATAAAAGTAATTTATAAGTCGTCCCTTTTTATATTTGGATTACCCTTTATGTGTTTAATAGTTATCTTCCCTAAGTTTGTTATAGATAAAGTAAATGAGTAGAACCAGAATTAAAAAGTGAAAGGTAGGGTTATCGTTCATAGTTATACGCATTATTTTATATCCTGAAAGTTAGGTAGAACAATCCCAACACCACCAATAATCATGGAATTAAAGATGTCGGTGAGTATGGAAAATGGGGTAATCATTGCATCCCATGAATATAACTCTTCCATTTTCATAATCTATGGATTGAATTTCCCAGCGAACATCTTCATACTCCCTCTCATGGAATTTGATGCAATTATTTGCATGGATTGGCTTTCCTTATACAGAGCCAGCATAAATTTCCGTGAGAGGGAAATCACTCTCAATGTGAATAATCGACCCCCGATTCTATACAAGTGCAAGGAAGAAGATGAATCTTATTTATCTCCATCATCTCAAGAGTGAATATTACTGCCCTATGAGCACATGTATCTGGCTCAGATGATTGAGTGAAAGGATGCAATTATCCTTGAAGAAATGCATATTGTGAGGGAATTCGCTGAAGTGTTTCTCTAGAAATTTCCTAGTCTTCCTCCTAGAAGAGATGTTGAATTTTAAATTAATATTATACCTGGGGAGTTACCAATATCCAAGAATCCATATATAATGGATGTTTTGGATCTTGAAGAGCTGAAGAAACAACTACAAGAGAATCTAGATAAAGGGTTTATACACCCAAGTGCTTCACTGTGGAGTCCACCAGTCCTTTTTGTCAAGAAGAAGGATAGGTCAATGTGCCTTTGCATTGATTATCGTGAGCTTAAAAAAATCATGACACAGAACAAGTATCCTCTCCCACGATTTGATCTCTTATCTGATAAGTTTCATGGGGCACAATACTTATCCAATTTGGATTTATAGTCGAGATATTATCAAGTAAGGGTGAGGAAAGAAGATATCCCGAAGACTGCTTTCTGTACAATATACCGGCACTATGAATTTATAGTAATGACTTTAGGACTCACTAACAATATTTATGGACATGATGAATATAGTCTTTAGGGATTACCTTGAAAAAATTTGGTAGTCTTTATAGATGATATTCTGATATACTCCAAAACCAAGGAGGATCATGACGAGTATCTAAGAACTGTACTAGAGACCTTGTGGAAGGATAATGTCTATGAAAAGTACAAAAAGTGTTAGTTATGATTGAAGGTGGTCTCATTCTTGGGCCATATCATCACAATAAATGGGATATCTGTGGATCCCTCCAAGACATCTTCAATTGAGGTATGGATGAGTCCAACATCGGTAATAGATATCTATAACTTCTTGGGGTTAGTTGGATATTATCAATGATTTGTGAGAAATTTCTCGTGATTTTCTAACCCTCTTACCAAGATAACTCAGAATGGAGTAAAGTTTTCTTAGAGTGATGAATGCAAAGAAAGCTTCAAGGAGTTAAAAAAGAAGCTTAACACTGCAATCGTGCTCTCTTTACCCACATGTGTAGAACTTTTTGTGTTATTCAGTGCGGCTTCGAAGAAGGTCTTGGGATGTGTGTTGATGAAAAATGAAAAATTCATTTCCTAAGCTTCAAGGAAATTGAATGTTCATGAGCATAACTATCCAACACTTGATTTGTAGTTGTATATAGTGATCTTTGCTTTAAAATTTTGGTGGAATTATCTCTTTGGGGAGAAGTTTGAAATATATACATACCACAAAAGCCTCAAGTATATATTCACACAGAAAGAGTTGAACATGTGCCAATGAAGATGGTTAGAGTTGATAGAAGACTATGACTACTCAATCCATTACCACCCTGGGAAATTGAACAAGGTGGTGGTTGCTCTAAGTAGAAAATACCTAGTAATTCTATCATTGATGAGAGTTGATAAGGATCCAATATTCTTAGACTTGATGAATATGGACATGGGAATCTTAAATAAGGGAAAATATTCATTCCTTTCAAAAATGATTACTCAACCATCTCTTTTGGAAAGGTTAAAGGATGCTCAAAAGGATGATGTGGTAATTCAGAAGAAATTGGAAGCTATCAGAAGAGGGAAATCCTCAGAGTTCAATGTTAATGAAGAAGGAATTGTGAGATTTTGGAAAAGTCTATGTGTTCCAAAAAGTTCAGAGCTGAAGAAGGAACTTTTGGATGATGCACATAGTTCAAATTTCTCTATTAACCCATGAAACACAAAGATGTATGGAGATATCTAAGAGAATTATTTGTGGGATAATATGAAGAATGAGATCGCTGAGTATACATCAAAGTGTCTGGTGTGTCAGCAAGTGAAGGTAGAGAGGAATAAGTCTAAGGGGATGATGCAACCATTGCCCATATACTCGACTATTGAGGAGGAGCATGCCTACCATTTGCAAGTAGTACTAGACACACTCTAAGAGCACCAGCTTTATGGTAAGCTCTCGAAGTGCCAGTTCTGGATTTTATAGGTTCACTTCTTAGGATACATCATCTTGGAGGATGGAGTTGTAGTGGATCTAGTGGAGATCGACGCAGTACTTGCTTGGGAGCCACCCAGGAGTGTGACGGAGGTGCGGAGTTTATTGTTACTGGATGGGTACTATAGAAGATTTGTGCCAAACTTTTCCAGATTTGCAGCACCGCTTTCAGCATTGACGAAGAAGGGGCAACCCTTCATGTGGTCAGATAGATTCCAGAAGATCTTTCAAGAGCTGAGGCAGAGGTTGACTAGTGTGACCATATTGAGGGTACCGGAAGAGGGAATAGGGTACGTAGTTTACTGCGACGCATCAGGGACTGTACTCGGGTGTGTCCTCATGCAAGATAGAGCAGTGATCATGTATGGTTCACGGCAATTGAGACAGCAGGAGCAAAACTATGATACCCATGACCTGTAGTTAGCAGTAGTGGTCTTCGCCTTGAAGATGTGGTACCACTACCTGATGGGCGAGTGTTTTACAGTCTACTCTGACCACCAGAGTCTCAGATACATCTTCTCGAAGAAAGACCTGAACCTGAGACAGCAATGATGGATCGAGTTCCTCCAGGACTATGACTTCGAGATAGTATATACTCCTGGGAAGGGGAATGGTGTAGCAGATTCTCTCAGCAAAAGATCAGGCATTCAGCTACTAGGAGAGGCGACAGAGCATCTGGTCATGTTGTAGATATCCTTTGTGGATAGAGATAGAGCAGCCTATATGCAGTCTCTCACAGTCACTCCTCCACTTCTTCAGCGAGTCAGAGAGGCACAACATGGGGACATTGACTGTGAGACACGACATGCTCATATATCCTCAAGGCAGGCACCTGATGGGTTTTTTGTAGGTGGGGAGCATGACATCCTCTTCAGAGGATGTACCATGGTGCCAGTTTCACTACAGGAGGAGGTGTTGAGGGAGTTCCACACTTCCCCTCTAGCGGTACATCCAGGATTGGAGAAGATGTATCAGGACCTCAGATGACAGCACTGGTGGCCACATATGAAGAAGGCAGTAGCAGAGTTTGTCTCCTGATGCCTCACTTGTCAGTAAGTGAAGGCAGGGCACTGGGTTCCAGCATGCTTGGTTCATCCCTTAGAGGTCTCAGAGTGGAAGTGGGATGGTATATCCATGGATTTTGTTACGTAACTTCCACATACATCCAGAGGACAAAACTCTATCTGGGTGATTGTTGACCAACTCACCAAGTCGACCCACTTCCTACCGATCAAAGAGAAGGGCTCAGTAGAGATCTTGGGACACCTCTACGTACATAAGATTTTAATACTACATGGTGTTCCATTGACGATAATCTCCTATAGATATGACCATTTCACTTCTCGGCTATGGAAGGGGTTGCAGGAGGATTTTGGGACGCAGCTTCGCTTGAGCACCGCCTTCCATCCGCAGACGGATGGCCAGACTGAGAGTACCATTCAGACTCTCAAGGACATGCTTCGTGCATGTGTCCTCGAATTTGGTTGTAGTTGGGAGGATCACTTACTCTTGGTAGAGTTTTCGTATAACAACAGCTACCACTCCACCATCGGGATGACACCTTATGAGGCACTTTACATCTGACCTTGCAGATCGCCTCTCGGATGGACTGACCCAGGAGGGTCAATGTTTGTAGGACCATAGATGGCGCAGGCTACGATGGAGAAGGTGCAGATTATCCAATAAAGGATGAAGACTACATAGATTAGTTATAAGTCCTATGATGATAAGAGATGGAGACCACTAGAGTTCGAGGATGTCGACCATGTCTTCCTGCGAGTCTCACCTCGACGAGGTCTACGGAGATTTGGCTGATGCGGAAAGTTATCTCCACGATTCATTGGACCATTACAGGTCCTCAGTAGAGTAGGTTAGTTGGATTACCGCCTGGCCCTTCCACCTCATTTTCACTGGGTGCACGACGTCTTCCACATATCTCAGTTGAGGAGATATATGCATGACCCGTCCCACATCATCGACCACAGGGAGATGGACATTCATGATGGGGAAACTTTCACGGAGGTTCCAGTGGTGATTGAGGATCGACATGATCAGGTCATGCATGGATGGTCAATTCCTCTGGTGCGCGTTCTCTGGCAGCACGGGAATCTCAAGGAGAGCACATGGGAGTGGGATGCTCAGATGCATGATTAGTAGCCCCATTTGTTCCCTTAGTGTGTGTTGTAGCTTAGAGAGATGTAAAGCCCTGAGGTGGGGAGAATTTAAAGACCTGGAAATTCCATGGAAATTTTTTCTTTTTTAAATACATGAGAATTTTACGAGCCCGCAGTTTCTGATGGTGCCTGATTCTAAGGCCCGGTGTGCCCGGAATCAATTTCAGAAGTTTTGTTCAGGTACATTCAGTAAACATACGTGCGGGTATTTATATCTTTTGAACAGGGGCTCAGAATTGAAATCTGAGGACACCGATGAACTCGCAGCACCGGTATTCGCTTAAAGAGACATTTATCGTAGTTGCGTTTTATTAAGGATGAGAGTTAATTTTTGGAGATTCTTAATAAATTAAATAAAAAATATGTGTGACATAATTTTATTTAAGTGGTGGTTCAATCCTCCAAGGGGAAGTTGGAGGTGGGGCCCACCCACACATAACCTCCTAATGGAGGATATTATGTATTGGGGCCCACACGAGCATCAAACTCCTCAACTCCCCTTGAACCCCCTTTAACTCTTGGAACTACCCATAAATGTTTGGAAGCCTCTTCACTTTCCACCTTCCCTCTTTATGGTTCCATCACACCAAATTAATTAATTCCTATTAATTAATTTGAAAAGGCTTGAATTCTTTTTGAATGGAAAAAAATAAAATAATGGAGTATCCAATATTTTATTTTTGCCTTGGCGATTATTCTTTGGGGGATCTTGGGAGAACTCTTGGAAGAACACCATCCTCTCGACGAAGAACACTCCTTGCCTCCAAAGAACGTGAAGCAACACCTTCTACCTTCTTCAATCGGAGCAAGGTAGGGAAGCACTACCACCCATGAAGTACACTGATGGTGTCGTCTCGGCATGACTTCACTGAGTTCTACTCCCTCCAACTTTGAGGGAATGACATTTGTCTTCCGTGATGCCCATCTTTCGCGACTCATCAACGTACAATGACAAATACGAGTTAGAGGGTTTTGATTATTTTAATGTATAAATTGTACCCTCGTTCCACGTTGTGTTTTTTGGATCGATGATGGCCACTTTTTATCACCTAATGTGGAGGGTGCGGGATAAACCAACATGCCCTGATGCCCCTCTGTTGGTTTTTGTTGATTGACATCAGAGGCGAAGCCAAAAGGGCGTGGTGTCGTCGCACCGCGCCGAAGAAGAACAAAGGAACGGAAGACGCGGCGGCGTCGGTGACCTAATGTGGCCATTTCGGCGACTGGAGGCGGCGGTGGCAGCGGCAGCTGTGCGCCGACCGCGTGGTGGGAGACTAGCAGCCATTCGGGCCGCCTGGACCACAGAAAAACCGCCTGGCCGATCCGGCCGGTCCGCGTGTAGGATCCGCAGCACACGAAGGCACTGAGTGGAGGGAGACCGCGGCCCGCATCCGTGGGCCGCTCGGCTGGGAGAACTGGCCGACCGTGCTATGGAACCACAATTCCAGCAGGCACCGTGGGAGCAGAACCGTGGCCCGCAATGCGGGCTGTGTGCACTGGGCCGAACAGGCCGGCTACGTCCAGCCGGGCAGAGGAGGAGGAGGCGCCGTTTGGCGCCGCCGGGAGAACCGGACCAGCCTGTAGAGTGGACCGGGTCCGGTGATGGTCCACACCCCACTGGGTCGGGCCGACCCCCAGCCAGGCCGACCCCCAGTCGGGTCGGACCCACCGAGCCAGTTCAGGCCGACCCGCCATCCCACTAGGTTTGACGGGTTGGGTCTCTCTTCACTTAAATGAGAATAACTTCAAGACCGCGTGTCTGATCGATGTGCCATTTGCGGAACTGGGACCCTCACGATAAGGCGGTCCTTTTGCAATAATCTAAGTTAGTTTCGGACAATTTTTGGAAAATGACCGGGTTGGATTGAACATAAAATCCAACCGGGCCCCTAGAACGGAAATGCCAATAACTCTAAAACTGGGCATCCAATTGACGCGTCGTCTGTCATGTTGGGTTCCTTTTGATGAGATGGAACTATAGGATACATAAACTCAAGACTTAGTGATATTTGATGTATATACACTTGGCTCGAGGAGCGGACCCTCCTGGAATCGATCGTACTGTGTTCGGGAACCCTAGAGTTGGCTGCGACGACTACTGTACTGGAATCCTACGTGGGTTCGACAGTGATGAATACTTAACTAAAATCCTCCATGGGTTCGACAGCAATGACTACTATACCAGGATCCTCCATGGGTCAGACAGTTATAACTTATGTTCCTGTATCCTATGTGGGTCTGACAGAGTAGCTGGTCATGTATCCTTTGTGGGTCCAACAGCTTAGTTGGTCATGTATCATGTGTGGGTCCGACAACTTAGATGAATCAGTGACTACATCTGATCATCTCTATCTCCCTACTAAAGATGTTTACCTATGTGATCTGAGTCTTGTATTTCAATCATTATCATCGATGTGATTGAATTTACTTCCTTTGTGGACTGGGTTATTTTTGGGCTCGTGAGTTGGAGTCGGACTGTGACTGGTAACTTAGGTATATGTATGGTCATATACCTAAGTAGGTTTGCTTGATACTTCGTGATTGTATATTTTTAATGTGTTTTATCATTTGTGGATTCTAGCAGACCTTCATGGGTGTCGGGGTACCCTACTGAGTATTGTTATACTCACCTCAGCACGGGCTTCACCGGCACCTTGTTGTGTTCTGTGCAGACGATGGACAGCAATGGTCGAGGCTGAGGGTGATGGAAGGAAGGCTTCTCAGAGCTGGACTAGACAGGATGTACCGCAGGGAAGAGTTGTTTGAGTTATGTACCTACCCTTCAGGAAGGATTTCTCGGTGGATGATCTAGGAGTTGTTTTCCCTTTTTACTTTTACTTATTGTTCAGTTGGGTTTGTATACTGGGCCACTTACATTCACCACACCTTACTTTTATATTTTTAGTTCTTGGTGCCTCTAATACTTGTGTTCAGGTTGTGTGTGTGTGTGTGTTACAGGTTAAAAGGCAATGTCTACCCTTTTTATAGGGATTACGCCTTTAGTGCTAGTCTCCAACCCCTGGCCTATGGAATGCGGGCTTGGGGTAGTCACGGAACGGGACCCAAGGATGGGTCGTGACATATTATTTAACTGAGATTCTAGACACACTTAGTGTGTGACCCTGTAGGCCTCTTTCTCAGTGGTATTAGGTGAAGTAGCCTAAAGTCCTAGGTTAGTGTCTAGCATCATACCAAGGAACACATAGGGAAAAAAGCGAATTCAGCAATGGCATGTCAACTCATATGAAGTATTACTATGAAATATAATCCCCTTATCAAAATATCTCAAATTTAGTAGGTTTCATGGCCATGTCATCAACCTATATGCTTGATATCACTTTCTTTAAATTTCGTAAAATAGAACATGCCTATAGAACACCATGGCCATAGAATTATTTAGGCTATATTATTTCTATAAAAGGTCATGAGATATTAACTTCCTTTAATGAATAGAATGGATAAATCTTTTCTCTCATTATTCATTAACGTAAAATTATTCGTGATACAACCAACATATCCTACTTCACCGTGAACATATGGAATCACAATTTTCATCAATACATATAAGTGCATGACTCATAATACTCATTAATAATAATATTAAAGTCTAAGGACCAATATACACATCTGCATATAGTAACATCTAATGACACGTAGAAATTTTTATTTCCTAATGATAGGTCTTGTTCTCAAAATATCCATACTGGATATTACGAATGGAGTACACCATAAGAAGTTGCCTCAAATTCCTATGAGTTTCCACCCCTGATAGTATGTATCGCTTATTTCCCTCAAATGATATCATTCATCTATAGAAGATATATTCAGGAATAGTGTCATAGCACTTCCAGTTTCACATCATAGTAGGGAACTACAATGACCTTTTAGTGAGAAAACTACACTTAGGACATTATCACATACTATGTCATGTAAAAGAACAATCATGATTTTATAAGTAGTTTATTAATATTAAAAATCATGAATATAAGATATTATAATGTAAAAAGTAGCTGGTTCTAGGGAACCAACTCCAACAGACTCCCACTTTCACTAGAGACAACTTCTAAAAACCTTCTATACACTAGCTACCATATGATACTCATGATTCTTTTGAGATGGGCCTTTAATCAAGGGGTCCACCACGTTCTCTTCTTTGGGTAATATTCTCAGTACAACTTCACCCCTATAATAGAAATCCATTAAGAGGTGATACTTTCAGAATATAAGATTTTTATTTTGGTGTTACCTTGCCTCTTTTTCAAGATCCACTACTGTAGTATTATCACAATACAATGTTATAGGGTCTTTACTACGAGGTATCACATCAAGATCCTAGAAAAAGTTCTAAATCCAAACAGCTTCCTTGGGTGTGTTAGAATATTCTATATACTCGGACTCCATTATAGAATTAGTGTCAAGTAGCTTCTTTGAACTCTTCCAGCTCACAGATCCTCTTTTGATATAAAAAACATATCCTGATTGTGAATTTTGATCATTTTTATCGATCTAAAAACCAAAATCAGTATAACCTATGATTACCATCTCCTCGTCTCCTCCATACTCAAGGAACATATCCTTAGTTCTTCTTAGATACTTAAGGATTACCTTAATAGTAGTCCAATTTTGTTC
This sequence comes from Viscum album, assembly GCA_963277665.1. Lineage (NCBI taxonomy): Eukaryota > Viridiplantae > Streptophyta > Magnoliopsida > Santalales > Viscaceae > Viscum > Viscum album. Next base: position 1,214,987,509 of record OY728130.1, read on the forward strand.
TCCTGTATCTGTTGGATATATACTTTCCATGATCAGTGCATAGCCAAAATCAAGTCTAGTACATAACATGGCATATATTATTGATTCTATCGCTGAAGCATATGGGATCTTACTCATTCACTATTTCTCTAATTGTTTCTTGGGACACACTTTCATAAAAAGATATAAACCATGTGACACTGGATCCATCCCCTCTTGGATTTTTCCGTACTAAACTACTTTATTATCTGGTCAATATATGTACTTTGACTTTGTCCATGAATCCTCTTGGATCTACCATGAATGATCTTGATCCCTAAAATGTAAGATGATTTTATTAAGTATTCTATGGAGAAACAATTGTTTAACCAATCCTTAACAGTTTGTAAGACTGCTATGTCATTTCCAATTAGTAATATTACATCACCATATACAACTAGGATAATGACTGTATTCCCATTAATCCTTTTGTAAACACATGGCTCAAATTCATTTTTAATGAAACCAAATTATTTTATGGCTCATAGAATCAAATTTCCTATGATCTATATGGTTGATTCAATACATAAATAAATCTCTAAAACTTGAAAATTAGTTTTGCATCACCTGGAATAAAATATGATTCTAGTTATTTCATATATACATCTTCCAAAAGGTTCCCGGTAAGGAATGAATTTTTGACATCCATCTTCCAAATATCTTAGTCATGGTACACTTTTATAGTAAGTATGATTCTAATGGATTTAAACATGGAACAGAAAAAAAATTCATATTATTCAATTCATTGAAACTATTTAAACCCTTTCGACACATGCCTTTTTTATAAGTACTTACTTTACCATCCATTTTCAGTTTCCTCTTGAATACCCACTTTCATCCAACAGGCTTTACATCAACTGGAACATTGACCCGAAACCAAAATTGGTTCTAATATATGGAATCCATATCAGAATTCATACCTTATTGTCATCTTATAGATTTTGAACTCTCTATTGTCTCCCTATACAATAGAGGTTCATCATTTAAACCAATAATGATTCACCATTCTTAGTGACCAAGAAACCATATCTCTATGGTTCTCTTACCTATAATAGGATCCAATGTTGTACTTTTATTTCCAGAACTACTTATTCTACGAGGACTTCTGGAATCTATTCATGTACCAACTCTGGTGTATCTTGAGCATCAACTTTTTTGAATTCAATCTTTCTTTAACTACCCATTTTGAGGATGTTCTCCCTCTCAATAAAAATATCTTATCTCATGACAGTCACTTTCTTGTATGGGGGTTTTATAGGTAGTATCCCTTTATTTCCCTGGGATACCCTATAATGATAAACTTTCTACCTTGGGAAGATAGTTTGTTGCCTGAGAATGCCTTAAAAAATCCCTCACAACCCCATATAGGTGTATGCAATAAAATGGGTTTCTTTCCACTCCATAACTCGAAGGGAATTCCATTTTCTACTTTATTTGTTACATATTTTAATGTTTATTCCATAGTTTTTAATGAATATCCCAATAAGGATAATAAAATATTTGTATGACTAATTATATACCATACCATTCCTAACAAGGTACAGTTCCTCCTTTCACGAACTCCACATTATTGTGGTGTATATGGTATAGTGAGTTGAGATATAATCCCAAACTCATATAGAAAGTTGATGAACTCTTTTTTAAAATATTCACCACATTTATCAAATCAAATATTCATTATCTTTTTACCATGATCATTCTCTACTTCATTCTTGAATTCCTTGAATTTCTTAAAGGACATGGGATTATACCTCATCATGTAGATAAATCCATATCTACTCAAGTCATCAGTAAAAGTAATTAAGTAATAATATCCACCTCTAGATTCTATAGGAAATGGTTCACATGCATCAGTGTGTAAAAATCCTAGAAGTTCTATGGCTCTTTCACCATGTCTACCAAATGGAGGTTTGGTCATTTTTTCTTGTAATCAATCTTGACATCTATCAAGTGGTTTTAGCTTAGAATGGTCTAAATAACCATCTTGATAGAGCCTTGTAAAACACTTCTCCTTTACATGACCAAGATAGTGATTCCATACTTGGGTGTAATATGAGTCATGTGAACATGATTCATTATCAATTTACAATACTTGGTTTTCATAATTTAATACACATAGGCCGTTATTTAAATGTTCCATACCATAACATATGTTGTCCTTATGAAATAAACAACTTCTATTTCCAAATTAAAAATAAACCCTTATGTATGTAAAATTGATACAGAAAATATGTTTTTGGTAACAGTATATACATAATAACAATCACGTAAAACAAAAATAATTCTTTTTGGAAATTAAATGTGGTAGTCACTAATGTAAAGAGAAGCCAGCCTCTCACCACTCGTAGTTCACAGATCCACTAATCCTCTGAAAATATTTTGGAATCTACTTAGATCCTGTATTTGGATACCGATGTTAGCACCACAATTTGTATCTAATACCCAATGTGTAGAAATGGAAATATATCACTTGATAATGAACAAACCTTCAGCATCCAATTTCTTTTGGGTGTAGTTACTATTCTTGTGGCATGGATTTCCACATGCCAAACATTTTTCCTCCTTTACTTTCCCATACCAATGGATCTTCTTCTTCTTCGTAGGATGGTGATCAAGAGCTTTAGATTGTTTATAATTATTGGGCCCCTTTTCCTTGTCCTTCCTCTTATTATTCACTATAAGGACTATTAGTTTATTACGCCCCATGTCCTTATACACTTGGAGAATTAAAGTAATTAGTTTTAAAATATTCTTCTCGTTATTGATCATATTATAATTCATAATAAATTTGGATAAGGTCTTCTAAAGTGATGAAAGTATTAGATCTGTATGCAACTCATCTAGAAATTTAATATCTAAGATATAAGGGTGTTCAATGTGGCCAATAATCATGCCTATATTAAGCTAAGAAATCACTGAATCTCTAAGATTTGTTGTGAACAAATTTCTGGAGACCTCATAACTCTCTTGTCTCACCTTCCCTTGATAGAGATCTTGAATGGGAAATATCATGCTATAGACATCCATATCCTCATGTTTCTTTAAAATCTCATTGTACATGGATGATAACGTGAATAATTAAACATTTTTAGAATTATTTAGATGTTTCTCATAGAGATATATCTCTTCATCATTTTCCTCATTGCCAAGCCCAATTAGTAAAGGTTCTTCCAACACATACAATTTTCTTTCATAGAGATGGATGGGCCATATGCACATTTTTTACTCTATTAAATTGATGTTGGTGAAAATGTTTTCCTTATCAAGTATGGATCTAAATCATATGTTTGATTTCATTTTATTGATGTTTCTACAAAATAATATATACATAATTATATTACTTTATTTAATAAATTTCAACAAATAAATAAATATTATATTTATTAGTCTCCCACTATTTTATCAAAACCCAAAATCACTCACTATTGTCTTTGGAATATCAAGTTTCTTATACATTCAAGTGGTAAGGATCGATATTCCCTTTCTTATTACCCAAACATTTTTTGGTCAAGAAACTTGATTGGTTTTAGGTTGGAATTCCAAATCTGAACATCATTAACTCATAGTTCCTGGATCTGATAAGTAGAATTCACAATCCTAAAATCATTAATTTACATTTCCAAAACATTTTCCTCTTAGTTACACCAGGTACTTATTTGGTAGTCAATCATTGAACTATAGTTCGGTTCTAACTAAAGTAATCGAAGGATTAAATAAATTAATATTTTATTATGGGATTTTATCCTCTATGTATAAATTGTCAATTATTATCTTAATTACTTGATTTCTAATATTAAGTGGGATTAATTAAGTGATTAACCATGACTTAGATAATATTTATGCATAAGATGGTTTATTTTTGTTCCTTATCGCATGATTTTTAATTAGTTAATTATGTGATCACGACAAGATATCCATAATAAAATAATGATGAAACTAATAGAAATAAAATAAATGGTATGATCATGATCTTATACTAATGTTTAGTTTATCTATTATTCGATGTACTAATCGTTGACATATGGGAGAAACACCATAAACCATTTTTGGTTTGTGTTTAAAGGTTTTCAACCTATCCACATTTCTATCTCCTAGGATTAGTTTTGCCTCAGCTTTGAACTTGAACCATATCCACTAGTCTAGGATATTCATCCTTTACATATACCATTTACTCTCATGCAAGTGAGGGGAAAAGTGTGTTTACATAAAAGAAACCATGTACACATAGGCCCAACAATATCTATACAATTTTTAATCGATGTGATCAATGGTATTGAATCAAATATAGACAAAATTAATCATACTAGATCTAGAGTGATGGGATTATCACATATTATTAATAATCAATTTAATTAAATAAGAATTAATTCAAATGAATTCTTTCTTCGTTGATGAATCAGTGGCAGATCTGTGTTGCACCATCGTTGCATTGTAGAAACACAGTGTAAATTTCCACTAGCAGTGATCCACATGTGTTCCAAGAATCTCTAGACGTTTTCAAAGGAGTCTCTAGGTGATAGCATGGAAGATCCTTGTACTTGAGTCATCGGCCTTTGATCTCCTTGAGAACAGCTTCCAAATTGTACTCCTTGATCCAGTGTAGGATGATTACTCTCCTTTCTTGGGAGCCTTCTTGGAAAAGAGAGCTCTCTAGGCTTGACATGATTCTCCAAATCTGTTTTGCACTACCAAAATTGGCTTATGAGAAAATAAAATAATTGGGTAATTACATTACTAGGGTTAAAATAAAATAATTGTACAAGTTCCCTTATTATTTATTTAATCCTATAAAAAACCTATATCAAATAATAATACCAAAACTATTATTTCTTGACATGTGTTGAACTTGTGAATTATAATTAAATATTTTTTAATTAAATAATATTCAATATTATCATTTCTTTCCGGACAATTAAACTCGTTCTGGAATTCCTCTATAATATTAATCAGGCCTTAAATAATGTATATTTATTTATTAAATAAATAACACTACATTATTCTCCAATAAATAAATAAATATTATATTCAATAATAGTAAATAAATAATCATAAAATATTTTTTTCACAGTATATTCTCTCGAATAAATTGTGATGGAATAAATGAGATCAATAATACATGGATAATTATAAAACCACATTCAGGAATAATATTTATTCAATCTGTTAAATAATAAATAATAATATATTATTTAACTAATATCTTGGACACACTTAGTGTGTGACCCTCTAGGCCTCATTCCCAATGGCATTAGGCAAAGCAGCCTAAAGTACTAGGTTAGCATCTCACAACATGCCAAGGCACCCATTGAAAAAGAAGTTATTGTTCCAACGACATCATACCTCATAATAATTATTACCATTTAATATAATCTCTTTATCAAAATATCTCAAAACAACCATGTTGCATGAAAGTTCCATCAGCCTATATGCTTGATATCTCATTATTTGAATTTTTAAAAATAGAGGTTGCCTATAGAATACCATCACCGTGAATTTATTTAGGCTATATAATTTCCATAAAAGGTCCAGAGATATTAACTTTCATTAATGTACATATGTCATAAATACTTTAACTCATTTTCCATTAATGTAATATTACTCGAGACGCACCCAACATATCCAACTTCGCCGCGAATATATGTCATCATTGTTTTCATCAATACATCAAATTATGTGACGTTTAATACTAATTAATAATAATCAAAGGACCGATACACATTTCTGTGGATAGAAACATCCAATGACACATAGAAATGTGGATTTACTACTGGCGGGTCTCATTCTCAAAATATCCATACTGGACATTACCAAGGGAATACACCATGAGAAGGTGCCTAAAATTCCTATGAGCCTTCACCCATGATAGCCTGTATCATTTATGTCCCTCAAATGATATCATTCATCTAAAGAACATATATTCATGAATAGTGTCTTAGCCCTTTCGAGTTCTTATCATAGTGGAGAACTGCTATGACCTTTTACTGAGACAGTTACTCCTAAGACATTATCACATGCTATGTCATTCAAAATAACAATCATGATTTAATAAGTAGTTTATTAATATTCAAAATCATGAATATAAGTTATCATAAAGTAAAAATAAGTTGGTTCTAGGGAACCAATGCCAACAATTTATTCCCATAACTGTATTTAAAATATATATGATTTTATTTTATCAATTACTTCGGAAAAATAATCAGTAATTAACTTATATGATTAACTAGTTTAAATAAATTTACTTTCATATATAATAACTATTTTTGGATTACATATAAATATTTACCAAATAATATTTCAATTAATGATTACTTAACATTTAATTTTCTTATAGAAATTTTGAAAATGAATTTGAACCAGAATGTTTGGAAAGAAGGGAATAAGTCTTAGTAATCTTAATGAAGTAACTTCAACAATAGAAGTAATTCCAACATAATTGAAAACAAAACATGATAGGTGAAATAATATTGAAAAGTTTGACTAATAATCATTTGATATATTTAACTATTTCTTTAAAAATTAAACACCCACTTAATAACAAACCATATTACATATAACACAAACTCAATGATTTTTTTTTATTTTCTTAATTTGATAATATTCACTCTAATATTTGTCTATCTTCCTTTACTATATCTTCTTATTTCACTTTATTTACTAATGTGGTTGTATTTTAGTATTTTGGTTGTAGTGAATATTACAAATGAGTGGTGGAGGCCTTGCTCATTATTTTGAGAACAAATATTATGAAATTTTTTATTTTTTTCAATAAACAGTGGTAAACATAGAAAAAAAATTATGATTTTTGTGGAGTGTATATTTATTATGTTTTATATGTATAGTGAACACACCATGTGTTTAAGGAGATGATGAATAGTGATTTTTTGAGTTTAAAGAATAATTTTGATGTTCATTTTCTATAAAAAAAATTACCATTTACAACTATTTTAGATTTTGATTAATGTATGTATTTCTCTTTATTGAAAACATGCATCATTATTTAAAACACTATTATGTTTATTTCATTCATTTAATGTTAGATTTATCATTAATAATCTAAAATAATTTAATATTATTATTAATATTGTGGAATAATATTCAATTATAATAATTCACTAATAAATTATATTACATAGTTGTTTTAAAAGCTTATATATTTTTATAGTAAAATATTAGGATAAATTGACATACCAACTCTTATTTATTCTCATTATAAATAAAATGAATATATAAAAAAAGGTATGATGTTATTCCAACCTAATTTTCTTTAATTTATTTACCAAAATCATTATTCTAAAAACACATCATATCTATCATTTCCACTTATTATTGTATATTATGTTCTTTATATTTATATTTTTATAATTTATATATTGTTTATTATAGGATATATATTCTTTTTTTAGAATTTATAATTCAATTTCTATAATGACCCAAACATTCATTAATGGAAATTCCTCTTGATCTAATTAAATGTCTAATTATGGTTATATAAAATGTGAACTTCATTGGTTTTATGTTTCTGGATTTTAAAATATCGTTATGAATTGTGACCATTTCTAATATAGCTTTTGAATAGTGATCACATGATTAGTATAAATATAGGGATTTAATAAATCCAATTTACTCATACAAAGGAAGTGATGGCCTATCCAGTAGAATTTCTCCGAACGAAGCCCATTTTTTCAGAGCTTGGAAAGGAGGTGGTGTTAGGGGTCTTCCCTCTTGACCAAGCCCAATCCAATCTTGAACACATTAAGCTTGATTGGAATCGACTATGGGGGAATTGGAAGTTAATAGATATTACCACCCGATCAAGGTTATCTGAGCCACCCCAAGAGTCTTTCACCATCGCACACCTTACTCTTCAGTCTAATGCAGGAGTTATAAGGGGTTATGTAACAAGACCTTATCATTATGATTATGTGTATTATTTTGAATATAATAATTAATATATATTCATTTTATTGTCGTTACTTTGTAAATAGTTTTTAAAGTGAAAATAGTATTTTTAGTTAATATTCAATTAAGAAATCTATTTGATGAATTAATGGATTTTTGGATTAAATAAAATTTTAATAAAATATTTTTATTATTATCAAATTACTTTTTATTAAATATAAATTATCGTATAAATTTATGAATGCAATTGTAATTTTTATTAATGTTTGAAAGTTGTTTTAGTCAAAACTCATGAATTTTCGATAAATATCGATTTTTATTTTAAGAGTAAAAATTCACATATTTAGAAAATTGTTTAGTAAATTATCGATTTTTATTAAGGTTCAAAAGTTGTAATAGCATTTTTAGTTGTTTTATTCACATATTTTTAAAGTTTTTAATATTCACATATTTTTAGTAAAATTCACATATTTAGGACATTGAAATTATCTAACGGTGAAATTTTCATAATTTTCTGAGACAGTCAAATTTTTGGGTAAAAAATAAATACCGTTTAAAAATATAATGTGTTTTATGACATCATAATGACCCAACAGTGATTTAATAAAATAATATAAACATTATGTTTGGAAAATATATGTTTTACCATTAAGATCATGTGATTGTGGGTCTGTTTTATTTATTTTACAATGCTTTAGTGGACCCTTCAAGGATTATAAAAGATTTTGTATTTTTAAATTATTTTCTGTGAGAGTGTGACTCACCTCCACATAAGCAACCATATTATTTTTAGAATTTAGGCCTTTGGACTTATAAAATATAGTTTTCCACTCCCCTTTGGAAAAAACCATGGGCAAAAACCATGGTCTGGTTTGTGTTATTAATTAATTTAATGTGTGGTGACCCAAACCCAAGTAATAAAGAATTCCCTATCCTTTCCTATATAAACCCACACAAGCTCCCACTTCCCCTTCACTCAAACCCTTTTGATTTCATCCAACCTCTACCCTCCTATTTCTATTATCCTCCCAAGGTGCCCCAAGCTCCCAATAATCCTCTCTCAATCCTTTGGGATCAAACTTCCATGTAAGGGATTCTTACCTTTCTCTTTTTATCCAAGTTTCCTAATATTGTTATGCCCTTTTATTTTCAATTACAAATTTTGGGGTATGATTTTTCACCTTCCCCATACTGCCCTATTTATGTTTGGATAATGGTAGGTCCATTTCTCTCTCATTAATTCCTCCCATGTACACCTATTACCATATCAAAATTCCGTGAGGGATTTCTCCCACCTCTTTTACATTCAAGTAATAATTTTTTATTATGTATCTAAATTCCATTACATTTGTTGGGACATGTATCTATATGACCCCATTACTGTCCATTTCATGTACATATGATTAGAAACCCATTTCTCTCTCATAAACCATTTTCATGAATCTTTATGTCATGTTGTTATGCTGCCAAAATTGTACCGCATTTTTTTCAATCCAAAGTCATTGTGTAGTGAATACCATGCCCATTTATCTATCAAGGGTATTCACCTTTATCGACGTTTTATTATTGATTATAGAGTTTCATGTATGAATTCCACATTCATTTATCATGTAATAAATTATTATTTTTAATGAATCTATGTTTTATGATCCATGTAGCACACTTATGCATGAAAAGAAATGTTTAGGAAGGGTGCGCCCAAATTGCGCTCCAATGCTTCGGGTGAAGTATAGTATCATGATACGTCATGTGCAATGAGTTTTGACTCATTATAATTCAAGTGTGACAATGTTTTACTCATTATTCATGTGAAATTACGGTTTACTTGTGCTCCATGTGCAATGAGCCTTGGCTCGTGCTAATTCCATGTTAAGTGTTGTTGCCACATTTCCATGTTATGATTATCATGCTTTATCATGCCTTTATGTTCATGTTTATATTGTCCTCCATTGATATGCCTATTTCCTAACATGTATTGTATTCCTCATTTTATACCACGTTTATTCCCTTATAGGCCTTTATATCTCACCCTTTTCTTATGTATGTCCTCAGGTTATCCCATACAATGCTAAGTATGAGGGAATGGAGTGGTCATGTAAAGCAATTTTTCAATAAATATGTTTTATTTCAAGTTTTAAGTTATTATATAATGATCCTAACACCCAAAGACACTAGAACTCTTCATATTGTATGTTGTATCAAGTTAAGTTTATGTAATAAATCAAGTTTAAGTGTGTAATAAAGAGCAGGGTTGTTATAGTTGGTATCAAAGGATAGATTTAGTTATTTTTGTGATTAGGATTAGACAACCCTAGAGAATACTTAGAGACTAGAATAAGTATAATAAAAACATCCCTAAGTATTTTTGAGTATTGAGTAAGTGGTTTATCAAGAAAATACACCCCTGTCTAGATACGAGATGGTAGAGGTGGCGCTGGCACAGATGTATCCTAGGAGTAAAACCCAAAAAAACCACTCTAAGATAGACTCGAATGGGAACTAGTTCACAACAACAGGCCATGTTTCACTCTTGTTTACGACACTCCCAGCGGATATGATTTGGTAAACTCACAATATTAGTATGAACCCTTATTAAATGGAATTAAAAAAATACCCCTAAGAATATATGTTAGAAAGTAGATCATGGATAACATAGATTGAGTTCTATAAATTCATATGTTAAGGAAATAAAAGTAATTTATAAGTCGTCCCTTTTTATATTTGGATTACCCTTTATGTGTTTAATAGTTATCTTCCCTAAGTTTGTTATAGATAAAGTAAATGAGTAGAACCAGAATTAAAAAGTGAAAGGTAGGGTTATCGTTCATAGTTATACGCATTATTTTATATCCTGAAAGTTAGGTAGAACAATCCCAACACCACCAATAATCATGGAATTAAAGATGTCAGTGAGTATGGAAAATGGGGTAATCATTGCATCCCATGAATATAACTCTTCCCTTTTCATAATCTATGGATTGAATTTCCCATCGAACCTCGTCATACTCCCTCTCATGGAATTTGATGCAATTATTTGCATGGATTGTCTTTCCTTATACAGAGCCAGCATAAATTTCCGTGAGAGGGAAATCACTCTCAATGTGAATAATTGACCCCCGATTCTATACAAGTGCAAGGAAGAAGATGAATCTTATTTATCTCCATCATCTCAAGAGTGAATATTACTGCCCTATGAGCACATGTATCTGGATCAGATGATTGAGTCAAAGGATGCAATTATCCTTGAAGAAATGCATATTGTGAGGGAATTCATTGAAGTGTTTCTCTAGAAATTTCCTAGTCTTCCTCCTATAAGAGATGTTGAATTTTAAATTAATATTATACCTGGGGAGTTACCAATATACAAGAATCCATATATAATGGATGTTTTGGAGCTTGAAGAGCTGAAGAAACAACTACAAGAGAATCTAGATAAAGGGTTTATACACCCAAGTGCTTCACTGTGGAGTCCACCAGTCCTTTTTGTCAAGAAGAAGGATAGGTCAATGTGCCTTTGCATTGATTATCGTGAGCTTAAAAAAATCATGAAACAGAACAAGTATCCTCTCCCACGATTTGATTGCTTATCTGATAAGTTTCATGGGGCACAATACTTATCCAAATTGGATTTATAGTCGAGATATTATCAAGTAAGGGCGAGGAAAGAAGATATCCTGAAGACTGCTTTCCGTACAATATACCGGCACTATGAATTTATAGTAATGCCTTTAGGACTCACTAACAATATTTATGGACATGATGAATATAGTCTTTAGGGATTACCTTGAAAAAATTTGGTAGTCTTTATAGATGATATTCTGATATACTCCAAAACCAAGGAGGATCATGACGAGTATCTAAGAACTGTACTAGAGACCTTGCGGAAGGATAATGTCTATGAAAAGTACAAAAAGTGTTAGTTATGATTGAAGGTGGTCTCATTCTTGGGCCATATCATCACAAGAAATGGGATATCTGTGGATCCCTCCAAGACATCTTCAATTGAGGTATGGATGAGTCCAACATCGGTAATAGATATCTATAACTTCTTGGGGTTAGTTGGATATTATCGATGATTTGTGAGAAATTTCTCGTGATTTTCTAACCCTCTTACCAAGATAACTCGGAATGGAGTAAAGTTTTCTTAGAGTGATGAATGCAAAGAAAGCTTCAAGGATTTAAAAAATAAGCTTAACACTGCAATCGTTCTCTCTTTACCCACATGTGTAGAACGTTTTGTGTTATTCAGTGTGGCTTCGAAGAAGGTCTTGGGATGTGTGTTGATGAAAAATGAAAAATTCATTTCCTAAGCTTCAAGGAAATTGAATGTTCATGAGCATAACTATCCAACACTTGATTTGTAGTTGTATATAGTGATCTTTGCATTAAAAATTTGGTGTAATTATCTCTTTGGGGAGAAGTTTGAAATATATACATACCACAAAAACCTCAAGTATATATTCACACAGAAAGAGTTGAACATGTGCCAATGAAGATGGTTAGAGTTGATAGAAGACTATGACTACTCAATCCATTACCACCCTGGGAAATTGAACAAGGTGGTGGTTTCTCTAAGTAGAAAATACCTAGTAATTCTATCATTGATGAGAGTTGATAAGGATCCAATATTCTTAGACTTGATGAATATGGACATGGGAATCTTAAATAAGGGAAAATATTCATTCCTTTAAAAAATGATTACTCAACCATCTCTTTTGGAAAGGTTAAAGGATGCTCAAAAGGATGATGTGGTAATTCAGAAGAAATTGGAAGCTATCAGAAGAGGGAAATCCTCAGAGTTCAATGTTAATGAAGAAGGAATTGTGAGATTTTGGAAAAGTCTATGTGTTCCAAAAAGTTCAGAGCTGAAGAAGGAACTTTTGGATGATGCACATAGTTCAAATTTCTCTATTCACCCATGAAACACAAAGATGAATGGAGATATCTAAGAGAATTATTTGTGGGATAATATGAAGAATGAGATCGCTGAGTATACATCAAAGTGCCTGGTGTGTCAGCAAGTGAAGGCAGAGAGGAATAAGTCTAAGGGGATGATGCAACCATTGCCCATACCAGCATGGAAATGGGAGAACATCACCATGGACTTTGTCACCAGACTTCCAAATACATACAAAGGAAACAATGCAATCTTGGTTGTTCTGGATCATCTTACCAATTTTTCACACTTTATTTCAATTTCGGTAGGATTTCTCATTGGATCAACTGGCACAGATATATATCAGGGAAATGCTAAGGCTACATGGAGTACCACTATCTATTGTATCTGATTGAGATCAAAGATTCCCCTCTATGTTTTGGAAGTGTCTTCAACATTATTAGAATACTAAACTAAACTTTAGTATGTCCTATCATCCTCAAACTGATGGCTAATCTGAGTGAACTATTTAGACACTGGAGGATATGTTAATATCATGTTCTGTGGACCATAAAGGGGGTGGGACTCACATCTTCCACTGGTTGAATTCTCTTACAATAACAGTTTTCACTCAAGAATCTGAATGGCACCTTATGAATCCCTATATGGGAAGAGGATCATAATACTAGCATGTTGGGATGAAGTCTATGAGCATAATCTGCTAGGACAAGAAATGGTCAAATATATGGTGGAGAAGGTGAAAACCATTCAGCAGCATATCAAGGCAGCCCAGAGTCGACAAAATCATTATACAGATTACCATTGATGAGTACTTGAGTTTAAATTTTGAGGCATGGTATTTCTATGCATATATTTATGGAAGAAGGTCATGAGGTTTGGAAAGAAAGGGATGTTAAGTCCTAGGTACATCGGCCCCTTCGATATTATTAATCGTGTTGGGGTTGTGGCCTATCGACTAGCACTTCCACCTACCTTGGAAAAAGTACATGATTTCTGTCATGTATCCATTTTAAGGAATTACATACTAGACCCTTAACATGTACTATCTTCAGAGGTAGTACAGCTAGAGGATGATCTATCTTACAAGGAGAAACCAGTGAAGATCTTAGATTGTAGAGAAAAATTTCTACAAAATAAGACAATGGCCCTTGTCAAGGTGTTGTGGAGAACCCACATGTTTGAAGAAGATACGTGCAAATCAGAGGAAATAATGAAGTAGAGTTTCCCTCATCTGTTTTAGTGTGGGAAAAGGAAATTTCAAGGGTGAAATTTCTTAAGGGGTGAAGATTGTAACGACCCAAACTTTCATTAATGGAAATTCATCTTGATCTAATTAAATGTCTTATTATAGTTATATAAAATGTGAACTTTATTGTTTTTATTTTTCTAGATTTTAAAATACCATTATGAATTTTGACCATTTCTAATATAGCCATTGAATAGTGATCACATTATTAGTATAAATATAGAGCTTTAACAAATCCAATTTACTCAGACAAAGGAAGCGATGGCCTCATCCAGTAGACTTTCCCCATATGGTGCCCATTTTTCAGAGCTCAGAAAGGAGGTGGCATCAGGGGGATTCTATCTTGGCCCAAACCAGGCTTGAACATGTTAATCTTGAGTGGAACTGAATATGGTAAAAGTGTAAGTTAATAAAGATTACCACCCGAGCAATGTTATCCGAGCCACCCTAAGAGTCAGTCACTATCGCAAAACTTAATCTTCGGTCTTAGGCGGGTGTTATAAGGGATTATGTAACAAGACTTTTTCACTGTGATTATGTGCACTATTTTTTATATAATAATTAATATACATTCATTTTATTATGGTTACTTTGTAAATAGTTTTTAAAGTGCAAATAGTATTTTGAGTTAATATTCAACTAAGAAATCTATTTTGATGAATTAATGGAATTTTTAATTAAATAATATTTTAATGAAATATTATTATTATTATTAAATTAATTTTTACTAAATATAAATTATTGTTTGATTTTATGAATGCAATTGTAATTTTTATAGGTTTGAAAGTTTTTTTTGTCAAAACTTATGAATTTTCAATAAATGTATATTTTTATTTTAAAAGTAAAAATTCACATATTTAGAAAATTATTTAAGTAAAATGAATATTATTTTTTTAATCAAGATGTTGAAATTATCCAATGGTGAAGTTTTCATAATTTTTTAAGACAGTCAAATTTTTTGGTAAAAATTAAATACTGTTTAAATATATAATGTGTTTTATAACATCATAATGACCCAATAGTGATGTAATAAAATAAAATAATTATTATGTTAGGAAAATATATATTTTACCATTAAAATAATGTGATTTTGAGTTTATTTTATTTATTTTACAAAATTTTTGTTGGCCCTTCAATACTTATAAAACATTTTGTCTTTTTAAATTTTTTTTCTTGAGAGTGTGACTCACCTCCACATAAGAAAACCTATTATTTAAAGAAGTTTGGTCATTCTCTTTATAAAATATTTTTTTCCACTACATTTTCGAAAAAACCATGGTCAAAAACCATGGGCATTTGTGTGGTATTGATTAGTTTAATGTGTGGTGACCCAAACCTAAATAATAAAGAATTCCCTCTCCTTTCCTATATAAACCCACACAAGATCCCACTTCCTCTTCACTCAAATCATTTGGAGTTCGTCCAAACTCTTCCATACTCTTTCTAGAATCCTACCAAGGTTCCCCAAGCTCTGAATAATCCTCTATCAAGCCTCTCCCAAGACTTTGGGATCACACTTCCAAGTAAGGGATTCTTACCTTTCTCTTTTTATCCAAGTTTCTTAATATTGTTATGCCCTTTTATTTTCAATTAAAAATGTTGGTTTATGATTTTTCACCTTCCCCATACTACCCTATTTATGTTTGGATAATGGGATACCCGTTTCTCTCTCATTAATTCCTCCCATTTACACTCGTTACCATGTTGAAATTCTGTGAGGGGTTTCTCTCCCCTCTTTTACATCCAAGTAATCCTTTTGTATTATGCATCTATATTACATTATGTTTGTTGGGACATGTATCTATATTACCCCCTTACTTTCCATTTCATGTACATATGATGAGACAACCATTTCTCTCTCATCAACCAATTTCATGATTTCTTATGTCACGTCGTTATGTTGCTGAAATTGTAGTGCATTTTTTTCAAGCCAAAGTCATTGTGTAGATAATACCATGCCCATTTCTTTATCAAGGGTATTCACCTTTATGCACATTTACTTATTTATTATATAGTTTCATGTATGAATTACACATTCTTTTATCATGTAATAAATGATTATTTTTAATGAATCCATGTTTTATGGTCCTTGTCGCACACTTATGCATAAAATTAAATGTTTAAGAAGAGTGTGCCCTGATAGCGCTCCAATGAATTGGGTAATGTATAGTATCATGATACGTCATGTTTAATGAGTGTTTAATCATTCTAATTCAAGTTCAATAAGGGTTTACTCGTGCTTTATTTGCAATGAGGGTTTACTCATGCTCCATGTGCAATGAGCCTTGGTTCATGTTAATTCCATGTTAAGTGTTGTTACCACATTTCCATGTTATGGTTATCATGATTTATCGTGCCTTTATGTTCATGTTCTATTATTCTCCATTGATATTCCTATTTCTTAACATGTATTTTATTCCTAATTTTATTCCATGTTTATTCCCTTATTAGGCTTTATAGCTCAACCTTTTCTTATGCTTGTCCTCATGTAATCCCATGCAATGCTAAGTACGAGGGAATGTAGTGGTCATGTAAAGGAAGATTTCAATAAAGATTTTGTATTTCATGTTTTAAGTTGTTATATAATGATCCTAATCCCCAAGTACACTATACCTCTTGATCTTCTAAGTTTTATTAAGTGAATTTTATGTAATAAATCATGTTTAAGTGTGTAATAAATTGTAGGGATGTTATAATTCACATTATTATATATATCATTTCACATTTATGTTATTATAAATTATATTATTATTAAATTATAATGGTAGAATTAAGTATTTTTTTTCTTTAGTTAATATGTATTCTATCATTTGGGGTTTTTATATTGAATATTATGCATTAAATCTGAGAGATCCAGATGTTATAATCAGAGTTTTTATTCTCATTATCTCAAACCTAGAATGTTCTGTTATTTTTAACTACCTAAATACAGCTTTGAAAAGTTTAGATATAATGCGCTAAAATTTAATTTTGCATTATCCTATGATGGCGCTTTATTTTGAATTGTGTTTAAAATATACTATGCACACTACTATTTTTCATGTTTCAACTCCAGTATATGCATTCTATCAACCCATATGTTGTATCTTATTTTATCGTACATTATTCCTTTTGGGGATTTAGATTATATTCTATGACTAATATACCATTCTATATGATTTTTTATTAAGATACATTTAGTGGGATCTTTCAAGGTTTCATCAAATTCCATGTTTGAGTGCCTATTCACTATTTGCACTGTGACTCAAAATTATTTTCTAGAAAATTTATGAGTAGTTTGTTTTATAATTTTTGTGGAAATATTTTTTGGGAATAATGATGTGGGTTTTAAATTTATAATGTCTTATAACCTCTTTCATATTGTAAAAATAAAAATCATATCACCTAAATTGTATAGTTTTTTTCTTTCAGTGATGTAACAATTCTTAGAACATTTTATGAAACAACACAAAAGATTTAGTTTTGTTTATTATATTGTCAATTATTCTCCATTAAGTTTCATTCCATTATTATATTGCATATATTAAAATGTTAAATATAAATTATAAGTGTGTATGAAATTTTTAAATGAAATGATTATGTCGTGAAAATGCGTTGGTTGGGTACTAGTTTCTTAAAATAAATTGTGGTATACACAACCTCAAGTAAAAATAAACTATAATATAGTATACCTATAAGTTAATTTTATGAGTATGAATAGAACTAACTAAATTATTAAAATTATATGGTTTACATAATATAAAATATATTCAAGGGTTATCTATTTATTATAAAATAAAATAAGAATCATTTGAAACAAATATATATATTATGAAAAAAACTATATTTTTTCTAAAATGTGGTTTCATTGCGTTCTTCCCACATATATTATAATTAAATTATATATATATTAGAAATTTTATTTGATAAAATGAACTTAATTTTTTAAATTAGAATATCAAAATTAACTTAGGGTGAAATTTTGGGATTTTTTATAAACTATTTATTTTTTTAGTGACTAGTGAAAAATAACGATTTTTATAAATTGACATTTATTTTCAGTAAATTATGTAATTTAATAGTCCCTTTAATTTTTGAATATTATTTAAGATAACATAAGTATTATATAATAATATTGAAACTACATAATTACTTTTGAGTAAAATTTATATTGTATTGTAATATAAGTTTTTTTGGGGGTTTAAAATGTGATTTTTCTAAAAAACCATTTTAAAGGGAATAATTTTATCCATTTTAATTAATTAAAATAACCCTTAATAAAGAATAATTTAAATTAAATTTATATATTATATATCTATAAAAATTAATTTAAATTTATATAATGATTATTAATAGGTCAAAGAGTTCATATAAAGTCATCTTTTTCTTGAAAAATAAACCTCTTAAAAACCCATGTTTTCATCAAAAATACAAGTTTAATTTTAAATTAAATTATTCCAATTATTTTAATTGAATTTGTCTATAATTAATAGTGAAAACAATAAAAATATTTTAATTTGGTTAATGTAAAAATGGATTTATCGAGAGTTAAACTAAAAAGATAAGGATTAAAATGACCTATAAACTTTTTCAATACCTATTTTTATGGTCGTATATAGACCTTATAACCTATAAGGTTCTATCATGACCCATTTTGGTTCATTTTGGAATGTAAACAATGTGGGAATACATTTTTCTTTTCCAAAATTATGACCTCTCCTATTCACAACTTCAATGACCTTTAGATCAACCAATACCTACAAAAATATATTCCATAATTCCATGCCCACATCCTAGAATTATTTTTTTATTTTAAATTCATCCTAATAATTCATTTTTTTTCTAGACTAGAGAAGTTTTATGACGAAGAGGTAGCATGCTTAACCTAGATATTTTATTTTCTTTCTTCTTTCACCTCATTCAAATATTTTTCAATTATGATTATATAATAAAATCAATTGTCTCCCATATACGTATATATTATTATGTTAATGTAATAACCTAAATATTTCTCTTATTCCATAAAAAGGGATATTAAATTCTCATTCATGTGTATGGAGGACTATCACCTCGTGAACTGATTTCATTCGTTTTCCATCATTTCCTCTCATAAGTTGTTATAATGATGGATTAAAAGTATATATATTATATTTGTAATATATTTATGTTTAGTGGAATAATATTTTATTTATAATATTATTATCATTATTCAAATAAAAATACATTACTTACCTTCTTTCTATAATGATTGTTGAAAAATGGAAACATTACTCATGCGTGCGTACGGCCTACAATCTTCATGATCCTAATGTGACTCATTTTTCATAAGCATGATTAATGATTTGTATTAAAATTATAAATTATTAATAAAAATGATAAATATTTAATTATAATTATTCTGTATATTTTTAAATAATGACCTCTTTGCTCATGATCAGTACACAAAATCTATTTTGAAGCAATGAACGGAACATTCTCAAAACACCTCACATGGACTTATCTGATTAAGTATTTAAAAATTTCATTAAAAAGAAATAAAATAAATGATTTAAGTAGATAGTAATAAACCTTTAAAAGGTCATTAATAAATAAAATAATTTATATTAGCATATTATATAAGAGTTAAAGGACACCCATGGAAATTCTAGACTTGAGGTAACAGTTTCTCATCTCGCATTTACTTATGTGAGACTTATTCCAAATTCACAACTTTTTTAGTGTATATACTACCCATTAATGGATTTTATGATTATTTTCATAAAAAATATTTGTATTTATTAATATATATTAGGTTCTCCATTTCATGAGGTTTTTATCCTATTACCAAAGCAATAAGGAACTCCGTCCCAATTTCTCTTCATTGAGGAATATTTTATTATTATGCACCAAACTTATTTTATAAGGGGTATATACTAACCCTATTATAGGTAATATAATTAATAATTCGTATTTAGTGATATTTTAATTTTTAATTTTAATTATTTATTCCAAGCTTATTTTACTTGAAAGTTACCAAGTGGTAAATAATTTCATAACTCAATTTATTTTCATTGGGTTATATTAATTCTTCGTTAAATTTGATATTCTAAGATTATGTGTTTAATTAATTTTATTTATATTATGTTTCATTCAGATATGATTTATTTGGATTTAAATTTGATATACATAATCAATTCATTTTTTTATTCTCACTTTAATGTTATGATCATTGTAAGGGTTTCTCATCTGAAATTGTCTTCTTTGGAATATATGTTAGGTTATACACCTATATTATTTTATTAGGTGAATATGATTCACCATTGTTATGTAATATCATGAATCTCAATATGTTCATAATATTTAAAGTTTTATTTTAAGATTTTCTTCCATGGGGCTTACTATTTATGAGTAACTAAAGTGGAAAAGATTTGGGTTGTAATATCCCTTTTAATTGGCATTGTTTATGCTTCAATTTCCATTCATGGAAAATATTTTATCATTTAATAATAAACCCACATAATTTTTTCATCATCAGATTATTCATTAAAATTTAAAGTAATATTACTATTTTCCTCCCTTTTTTACATAAAATTATTTAATTAATGATTTTAAGGAAATCCAACTTCATTTATCTCTTTAATTGAAAATCCTTTTCCTTTCAAATCTGTGTTTTCCAAAAATGTTTTCAAAAAAAATTACAATTTTTTTAAAGTAATTTTTACCTATAATTGGATTCTAAAAAAATATTTTAAAATGAATATTCCTGTCATTTTGAAACAAGGAACTTTTTTAAATTTTTACAAAAATATAATTATAATCATTGTTTTCAACATATTCGGCATGAACAATAATTTTCCACCATCATGACCACTCAATTTTATAAAGCTTTCATTTTAAGTTTCAAAGGTAATTTTCAAATAAAATTATTTATTTAAAGTTTGAAAACTTTTTATAATTTAAATAATTATTTTCAAAATGGAAAAGATATTTTACTCAAGAAATGCTCCGAGTGATATTTCAAAATAATTTTCCATCATAGATAACATTCCTTCATGTTACTCAAGATTAAAAGGTTACTTTACACAAGAATTCGTTTAATAAAATTTTTATAGAATTTTTATTCATCAACATAAAAAATCCTTAAAGTTACTTACACTCCACTGCGGATATGTTGTATTGATATTATCCTTATTCTTTTTTTGGATTGATTTTGAGATTTTCGTGGAACCTGTTTCTTTTCCATAGGATAATCAAGAAATGAAAGAAAATTGATTATTATTATGATTCAAAATTTAAGGATTATAAATATTTTATTCATGAAAAGTATTTGTACAATATTGAAGAAGAACGGGTGATCCTAATATAGCTTATAATAAGGATTGATCGTGGTTATATCTCACGAGTGAGCCTAATATAGAACATATGATGGGTGTGTCCATATAGAATTGGTTGAGCCTCATATATCTTATTTTGTGGGTGAACCAATATAGTATTGGGTGACCTCAATATAGATTATATGATTGGTACTCACATATGTCACTCCAATCCATCGGTTAATGTTCCTTGTCATTATAGGCAAGAATGAGGGAGTTTCCGGAGTGTTTCTCCAATAGATTTATCTCTACTCCGGTTATTTCTCAAACGGGTATAAAATGGGTTATGAATATGATTTTAAAAGATATAAACACATTTTCTTTATAATTGATATGGGTTTTAAATGTTTCTATTGATAAATATTGATATAACATGGCTCATGATTATTGATTTTGAGGAATCCTTCCTTTGTTAAAGCTTTATTCCATGTTTAATGATTGATGATCTAGGTATTGATGGGAATGAATATTCTTATATTATGACCATTAACTTTGACTATTTCATAATACCCTCATGATATTCTTAAGATCATTGATGACGTTAAATTTTTAATACTTATTCATTCTCATACTAAGAATTTGATCACACTATTCTTATGTTTCCTTTTTCCAAGGTTATCAAGAATGATATTAAATGAATTATATTAAAAAGGGTTTTATATGAATGATGATTGTAGAATCTTGTGTTATTGGTATGGAAAAAATTACAAGTGATTTATAATTTTATCATTTGTTGGACATATTATCCTTTAAACCAAGCTTCATAATAGAATTCCTAGAATTGGAACACTCAAAGATATTTTTTTAAACATTGTTGAAGATGTGAGAGGTTTTGGGGGTGCTCCATTGAGTTTTATGCATGTCAGTCCCTAGAAACTCAAGCTCTAAAGGATTGGTAATGGTGTATGGTTTATCAAAAACAATGCAGCCCTCCATCAGGAACCGTGTAGCCAACTCAGTAGGGCAAAGGGGGGTTTATGATTTTTCCAAGCCATGTCCACTAAGTAACATGACTATGTGGCCTTCTACATATCTTGGATAGAGGTGGCACATAGGGTTTTTCCATAGTTACCCAAACCATGCACATGAACCATGCACCCTCCCTCCTTAGGCAGTAGCATGAGAACTATTAGAGTAGGGTTTGGCCAACTGTGTAGACAAACAATGTGTCTTATTAAAGGGTATGAAATTAACCATTTTTTATTCTTTTCATTAAAACTATACCTCCTCATTTTTTACCCACATTTTCTACCTCCCCCCTCTACTTGATCCCTCCATTAGCCTCCTAGGTATGGATCTATCTCTTCTATTTGGTGTTAGAATCTAGCTTTGTTAGCCTCGTAGGATTCAATCCAGTAAGGGATTCATTACTCTAGTTACTTTAATAGTTTCTCTTCTCCTCATCCATGATATCTTCATGCAAGATAATTCTCTCTATTTTCAGGGTGTACGTCTATTTATTCAATTTATCTCAAACCAGACCAAATCAAGCCTTGATATTGGATGAGAGGGTTATCCTAAGAATGACTTGCGTTGTCTATAGATTATCCCTCAATGTTTCATTTCTTTAAGAATAATTTTTGGTTTGTCTCTTGTAAAATTTAAGGGGAATCACATCTACATTATAAATTTATTGAAATTAAATGTTTATATCACTGTTTACTATAATATAGACTCCTATCTACGGGGTTGGAGGTTATGGACACATCCCAAACCACCCCTTTGGGTGAGTTTTCTTATATGTTTAAATTAAAAAAAAATCTTCTTTAGAATTATAACACACATGGGGTGTGTGAATTTAAATACAATGAATTAAATGGTCATATTATGTTGGTTTTTACCTTTTCTCTACATTAAATTGTTTCATAAAATTAAATGCAATAAGTTGAATCAAATGAATTATTTGAAGAAAATATCATTATTTCTAATAAAAACCTTCTTTGATGTGTGTTGTCTCCTAAGACAAAAATGATATGTTTAATGGTTCATTGTTTTTATTAGTGGAATGATTATTAATTTGGAAACAACATATGACATGACATAAACAGTAGTTGAGTCTAGCTACCAAGACATGGTGGAAAAGGTCCCATAAAGAAATCAGGTTCACTCCATGTCTCAACATGATGTCTCATGAGACTAAAAAATAATTAATTCAACAGATCACTATCTGGGAACACCCATAATAAAATTTTAATGAATATTTGTGCCACATGAATATTCAAACATAAGGAATCAAACATAACATAAACGTTACCCATGGAAATAAATGGTTATCGTAATTATGTCATACGATATTACAAATGGTCATATCTTAAAAGTATCCATGAAAGAATAGATTTAGAATATAAATGGAAATTAATAAATGATAATAAGAATAGATAATGATAAATAATTTCCAACCGAATTGAAAACATCTTAAAAGAGTGTTTATGAAACTTTAGAAATTAGCCACTTTAGTGCGATTTTAAGGGAAACTATTAGTCTTCAAAATAAAAAATGCATAATTGTTTGAAAAACCCTAAAATTAACCATGATATTTTTTCATGAAAAATGATTGGTTTTTAAAAAAAATATTGTCTTAAAATAGATTATGTATAGCCCGTGATAATGGGTAAGAAATCAGGAAATTTCTGCAAATTGGGCTTACTTATCATGAATATTTTAGAAGGGAAACATTTTAAAACATGTATTTCCCCATCAATGAAGGATGGTATGATCTATATATATGATTTTGTAACATATAAACATAATTTATAAGTACACAAAATGATATAATAATTACATTAGAGTAAAGAGAGAGAAAGAGAAACCTGAAGGAAAAATGGGAGTTCAAGTAGAATCCCTTTCCTTATATCTGAAACAACTATACACTTGTAGTTGATGTATGGAATAATAAAATTAGATTCATTAATTACTAATTCAAAATCATATTCTACATGTATTTTATTTATTATAATTTTATTAAGTTCATTTATGGTTATTTTTTATGAGTTATAAGATACAATTTTATCATTCAAGAGCATTTGTTTCCATTGTTTTCCGGATCGGTTTACCTATATATGAGTATGAAAGTTCATTTAAAATTGGAATACATTTCCAGAATTGAAGATATATATTATTAATGAAAATATATAATATTAAATGGTTATATAAGTCATTTTTTTATTAGGAGTGATGATGAATCAGTAGATAAGACGTTAATAATAATCAGTCAAATTATTTAGCTAGTTTTTTTATCATCACAAACTAGTTTTGTTTTATTTATTAACATCATGTGTATATAATGGTTTCCAAAAATTACATAGGTTGTAATAGATATTTTATAATTTTGTTTAACAATAAAAATGTTTTTAGGTCCATCCTTGAAGGCATTAATGGAAAATGAATATTTTTAATCCTTTAATGCGATAAATTAACACCTCACAAATGACATTTTCATTTCTAGAATAAAAGGGAGTGGAGAAGGGGGTTTGATGATGGATTATTTAATTATCATAGTAAAATTATATTATATATAAGGTACTATATTTATTAGTCCATTTTTATGAGGGGAGGTGAGGAGAGAATAAGAAAGGGAAAATAACTTGAAATTGAAAATAAAATAAAATAAAAGGAAAGAGGAATTTACCTCTTGAATTTATACTCCTTGCGAACCTCCTTAGGGTAAAGGTTTTGGTCTTTTAATGATACTAAGAGATAACGTATTAGGACGAGGGGTTTTTAATGATTATTTGGTAGAATTTGGATAAGGATTAAAGCTTGGAATGTTTGAGTAGAATAGGTGGTGGTGGGTGGTATTTACAGTGGAGGAGAGGTGTGTTTTCTCATCATTTTATTCACCAGTTTATTATTTTGTCTCAAAACTATGAATAAAATCAAAAATTATCACCAAATATATTAAAATAATGAATAATAGTTTGATATTATGTTTCTTAAATCAGTAATGAATCAAGTAATAATGCATTTAACTTATAATATATAAATACTATAAATTATTGTATCTTACTGTTCTCCAAAAAATCATGTATTTTAGAAAAAAACCAAAAATTCGCCCCAACCATTTTTTGAAATTTAAAATTATAAAATAAACTTCTCTTTGTTAAAATAATTTTATAAATATGAGAAATTTAATTTTTAATTAAAATCATCATTTACTCAAAAAATGCAGATTTTAAAATTATAACTCTTTTTTTATAGTTTGAAAAATTAACAAAGGTCTCATAAAATTATCTGATAATAATAAGAAAAAATAATATTAATTTATAAATAAATTTTAATCAAATACATTTTCTTTTAAATTATTAAATTAATCATAACATTGTAATTAAATATTTATGGCTTACAAAAATACCAACACTTAATTAATAATTTCTCAAATATTTATTTACTTATACTTCATATAATTATATCATGTTGTTACTTATAAGATAGATAAATTTTATTTATTTTTCATTGCAGTGTTTACTATTAAATTGGGTGGTTTACTATTCATAAGGGTCATATTACTATTTTAAATGTAAAGTTTTGATTCCATTGGTATAGGTTACTTAACTTCTAGAAACAATTATTATTCCATTCATTCTTCATTTATAATGTTTTTATTGAATTGTAAAATTTATTGTCTGTTCTTTATACTATATAGAATAATTATAAGAATGGAATTTTCATTGCTAAAATTTTGGGTTGTTACATTCTTCCCCCTTATGAAATTTCACCCATAAAATTTCATTTTACAAACTATTGTGTAAAAAAGTGAAGGTACTTCTCATTCATCGCCTCCTCTAGTTCCCATGTTGCCTTTTCATACTTATCATTCCACCATAGTACTTTGACCAGGTGAGTAGTCTTATTGCATAGAACTTTATCTCTATGATCAAAGATCTTCATTAGTTCCTCCTCATATGAGAGATTATTTTCCAATTGAACCACCTATGAATTCAGACCATGTAAAGGATCAAGTATGTACATCCTTAAGAGGGATACATGGAACACATCATATACTTGTGACATGGTAGGTCGAAGTGAAAGTTTATATGATACCGCTCTGATAAGATCAAGAATATCAAAGGGGCTGAAAAACCTAGGACTTAGCTTTAATTTCTTCCTAAATCTCATGATCCTCTACCATTCAAATATGCATAGGAATACCATGTATCTATCCTTAAGTTCAAGGTCTCGTTGATGATTGTCTGCATAGATATTTTTTCAACTTTGGGATACCTTGATGTGATACTGAATGGATTTCACCTTATATGCCATTTATTCAACCATTTTTAGTCCTAGAATCTTATGTTCACCGAATTCATCCCAACATGCTAGTGTTCTATATATTTTCCCCTAAAAGGATTAATATAGAGCCATTTGGATGATCGAGTGGAAACTATTGTTGTAGGAGAATTAAACTAGAGTTAGATGTTGGTCTCATCCTCCTTTGAAGTCCACATAATATAATCTCAATAGTTCTACCAGTGTTTGAATAGTCCAATCAAATTTCCCATTATTTTGAGGATGATAGGTTGTATAGAAGCTCAGCTTAGTGCTTAGAGCATTTCTGAGACTTTTTCAGAACCTCATAATGAATCACATATATCTATTTGATATAATCAATAGTGTTACTGCATAAATACTTACCACTTCCTTGATGTATATCCATGCATGTTGATCTAGTGAAAATTCATCTCAAATTTAGATAAAATTATATGTCTTTATAAGATGATCAATAACAAGAGATATAGATTTATATCTTATGGATGTCTTTAGAAGTCCAATGAAAAAGTCCATAGTGATGTTTTATCATTTCGATATTGGTATGGGTAATGGTTGCATCATCCCCTTAGACTTTTGCCTTTTGGCCTTGACTTTCTGACATACCAGAAACTTTTATGTATAATCAATGATCCCCTTTTTCATATTGTCCCACCAATAATTCCCTTGGATATTTCGATACATCTTTGTGATCTACAGGTAAATAGGGAAGGTTGAGCTATGTGCATCATTAAAAAGCTCCTTGTTTATCTCTAGATTAGATGGTGTATATATTCCTATCCCAAATCTCATGTATCATTCCTCATTCATTTTGAACTCTGAGGATTTCCCTTTTCTCATGGATCCCACCTTCTTCGGAATTTTTGCATCATTTCTTTGAGTATCCTTTATATTCTCCAAAAGTGATGGTTAAATAATAATTTGAGAAAGGATTGATAATGTTCCTTCCTTAATGATTCACATATTAATCCTTTTCAAATCTAAGAATACCGGATCTTTCTCAATTCTCATCATTGATAATTTTGCAGGATCCTTTCTACTTAGAGCATCCTCTACCTTATTTTCTTTACCAGGATGCTAGTGGATTGAGGAGCTGTAATCCATGATCATATCTAACCATATTGATTGGTTCATATTAATATCCTTCTATGCGAATATATATTTGAGACTCTTGTGATCAATATATATATCACACTTTCACCTTAGAGATAATTCCATCAGATTTTCAACTCAAATACCACAGCTACCAACTTTAGATCATGTGTGGGATATTTTTTATCATGTATTTTCAACTTCCTTGAGACATATTCTATCACTTTATCATTTTTATTTATACACATCCTAATCTCTTATTTGAAGCACCATTGTACACCAAAAATAGTTCCCCACTTTTTGTTAGTGTGGGAATTTTTGTAGTTACAATACTATTTTTTGACAATTTAAAGTAGTCTTCACATTCAATGGTTTAGAAAAAAATTTATCCCTTCTAAGTCATCTTGTTTAGTGGGTTTTATAATCATGATAATTTCTTAAAGAATATCCATTAATACCCAGCTAGACCAAGTAAACTGCAGATCTTCATTATAGATGTTTTCCTAGTCCACGCTTCGATCACCTTTATCTTGTAATGTTTTATAGATATCCCTATTCTAGTGATTATATACCCCAATAATAATACTTCCTTCATCCAAAATCTCATTTATTGTAATTTTTATATAGTTTCTCCATTTGTATAGTTTTTAACACATTGTTCAAATACTCCTTGTGTTATTTATTTATCTTGAAGTATATTAGAATATCATCAATAAAGACTAC
Source organism: Viscum album (assembly GCA_963277665.1). Taxonomy (NCBI): domain Eukaryota; kingdom Viridiplantae; phylum Streptophyta; class Magnoliopsida; order Santalales; family Viscaceae; genus Viscum; species Viscum album. The sequence goes on from OY728130.1 coordinate 1,215,015,980, forward strand.
CAAAAATTGGTCAAGTTAATCTCTAAAGACTCTATTCATTAAGTCCATGAAAATTATTGGAGCATTAGTGAGTTCGTAGGGCATCAATTTACACTCATAGTGTTCCTACCTTTTTTTAAAGGCATTATTGCGAATATCTTCCTTCCTCACCTTTAATTGGTGATATCCCAATTGAAGGTCCACCTTATAGAAATAATTTTCCCCAAGTAACTAATAAAAAAATTCATCTCTCCATAGTAGAGGATACTTGTTATTAAACATTTTTTTATATCACAATAATCAATGTAGAAGCACATTGATCTATCATTATTCATGAATAAGAGGATTGGTGAACCCCATAGTGAAACACTCGGGCATATAAAACCCTTATCCAAGTTCTTTGGTAACGGTTTCTTCAGTTCTTCCAGCACAATGTTGTCCATTCTATAAGTTTTATTTGATATTTGTATAGATCTATGAATAAGTTCAATTAAGAACTCAACCTATTGCTCAGGATGAAAATAATGAAACTATTTAGGTAATTTATCAGTGTTATCCCTTATTATAGGAATTTCTTTGTCAATTATTCTCTTCTTTATCTTAATAATTTGAGTTAGATATTATTGATTATAAAGAAAAAATATCCATAATTTTGATGATGATTCTGAAAGAGATTAATCTTCCTTATAACACTTTTAAATAATTGTATGATGCTTTGGGACATGAAGAGTGATCTCCATTTCCTAACATTTAATGTTGTATTTATAAAAATATTTCCAATCTATTCTCAATATAGCATAAAACTCTACCAAAGGGAGTTTGACAATATTTTCTAGGAGGTTCAGTCCGCCAAAATTCACTGGGGAAGAACTATAAACTTCATATGAAATAACTTCCCCATTTAATGTAATCATAGATAAATCAACCTACAAATTTTGAGGAGTTCATTGAATAGTTCTACTAAACATACAAGATATGAATGAATTCATAGAACCGAATTCAAATAGTACATTCTCTATTCTTGAATGAAAAACTATTGTGCTTGTCACCACGTAATTATCAGGCTCCACCTTAGTATTAGTGACTGGATATTCCTTTCATTGCTACCTTGGAGGTTATTGTTGTTGATTTCCTCCAATAACCCACGGCTTAAGGAAATGGATCGCATAATTCCCATGTTCCTTGTAGTTTAAACACTACACTATAGGATGAGTCTTTATTTGAACCTTATAATATTTTCTACATTTGTGGGATTCTTCATATACCTTCAGAATTTATTAGCCATATACCCTTATCTACCACATTTTAACCATATATTAGTTCCCTTTAGTCAATTTCCATGATTCTTCTTCCCACACTATTGACACGAGGGATGTTGGGTCTTCTTTCCATCATGGGATTTATCTATTGAACCACCCATATTAAAATACAATTTTCTCTTTTTTTCATTGTGTCCATGAGACCACTAGGAGTCTCTAACCTCCATTTAAACATTAAGCGCACAACAGACAATCTCATCATATCATTTAAATTCTCAAATTTCCAACGCATATCGTAGACTTAGCATTAATCAACTAAATAATTGATCCACCTTGATTTCAGTGTTCATGATAAAGTTATAGGAGTATCTTTTAAGCCTTATAAAGTTTTATTAATAAATCATAATTTACTCATCTTCCTTTTTCTTTAGTGTGAGTAATTCCATTTCCATCTTGATATGGTGGGTTAGGGGGAAATATTTATTGAAAAATATTTTCTTGAAATATTCCTATTCCATGGAGTCAATTTTCTCCTTATACCCTGTATTCTGGATCCGTTTTCACCACTGATCATCTTCCCCATTAAAATGATAAACTTACAACACAACCTTCTCTTCTTATTAGCACTAGAGGATAGAGAATATCTTCTAAATGGATTTAATCCATTGTTCTGTGAGGAGGGGATTGGAAGATCCCCAGAACATGGGAGGCCTTTTTCACATGAAGTATTCGATGGAAACTTTCTATTTATTTGGATAATGATGGAATTCCACATGATTCATGTTATTATTAATAACTTCATTCAGTTGATAAAGTACTCTCATGAAGTTTTGAGCACCCATTCCCATCATATTTGGCATTTTATTAGGTCGATCATAACATTTTCGATCATGTTGATTGTTGGAATAGGATCTTCAATTTCCATCCACTAACTAAGAAAAATAATGTACAATTAGGGGGCCTGAATTATTAGATAATAAGAATATACAAAATAAAACATTGAACATAGAAGGATAAACTTGTAGATAAAAAATATATCCAAACTTGTGATTTTTTAGGTTTCAATCATGTTTATCCATGATCTATTTCCTAACATATAATATTATGAGATTTTTTTTTCCCTTAATAATGGTTCATAATAAGATTATAAATTTACCAAATAATATCCCCCAGGAGTGCCAAACCAAGTTTCCAGTAAGGCCCATTTTTTTGTACCAGGTTACCCTGAGTAAGGCCTAGAACACCTTTTCGGAGTTGTTACTCCTAGTTACATCTATACCAGAACCACATTCACTTATAGTATCCATACGGGGATTTATTATCTTTATAAACCACTTACTCTATACTAACCAAAATTTAGGGATGTTTTATTATAATTATTCTTATCCCTGTGTAATTTTCTAGAGTTTTATAATCTTAAAAAAAATAACTAAAATTTTCTCTGATACCAACTATAGTGACCCTAGTCTTTTAAACGTATTATTACATGATTTTAAACATAATTAAAAATCAAATTATATTCCAAGGATTGTAAAGTCTAGATTCTTTGGAAGATTATATACATAATTAAACATCTTGAAACAAAAATAAAAAACATCTTTCATTTAATCATTATAATTAAATGCTAACTCCATTTGAGCACTTATATATGCATAGGATAACCTTGGGAATAAATGGAAAAAAGTGATGAGATATAAATCTTATTAAGGTAATAAGCATAGGAATGGAACATATCACATGAGTTAGAAGGAATAACATGATGACATAAAGTCATGGAACATGAATAAACATATAGAATAATAACATTTATAACATGGGAACATATAACCATGACATCATAGTAATGTCTAAATAATATATAACATGACATAAACCTTATTCAAGGATATATTTTAATACATAGTGGACCAAGTCCCATAAATTAATGAGGTTCACTCCATATCCCAACATGAAATATCATGATAGTAAACATTACCCAATGCATTGAAGTGAAATCTGGGTGCACCCATCATAACATGTTCATGAATATGTGTTCCACCTAAATTATTATACCTAAGGAATAAAATATAATGTAAAGGTTTCCCATGGAAAGAAATGGGTATTTCAATCATGTCATAAGGAATTAGAAATGGGTGTATCATAAAAGTGTCGATGAAAGAATGTATTTGGAACATACATGGACATTAAAAAAGGATAATAGGAATATATAATGATAAATTATGTCCAAATTAATTGAAAAATCTCAAAATAGTGTTTAGTAAACTTTATAAATTAGCCACTTTAGTGTGGTTTTAAAGGGAAATATTAAAGAGTCTTTAAAACAGAAAAGAAATAATTGTTTGCACAAAACCAGAAATAAACCTTGATAGTTTCCCATTATAAGATGATTGATTTTATAAAAATAATGGTGGTTTAAAAAATATTATGGATATCACATGATAATGGGAAAGAAATCAGGAAATTCCCTTTAATCAGGCTTACTTATAGGAAATATTTGAGAAGGGAACCTTTTTAAAACATGTATTTCCCCATCAAAGAAGGATGATATGATCTAGATATATGAGATTGTAACATATAAATATAATTAAAATAATTACACAAATATAAATAATCATTACATTGGACTAAAGAGATAGAAAGAGTAACCTAAAGGAAAAAATGGGGGTCTGGGTAGAATCTCTTACCTTATGTCTGAAATGGTACTAAAATTACACTTAATGTCATGAATAATAAAATTAGATTCATTAATTATTAATTAATGAACCTATTATATATTTATTTTATTTATTATAATTTTATTAAGTTAATTTATGGTTTTTTGATGAGTTATAAGATACAATTTTGTTATTTGGGAGCATTCGTTTATTTGGTTTTCATGATCAGTTACATGTATATGAGTTTGGAAGTTCAATTAAAATGGGAATAGCTATCCAGAATTGAAGTTATTTTTTATAAATGAATATCTATAAGCTTAAATGGTTATATGAGTCATTTGGTTATTTGTAATGAGGATAAATCATTAAATAAGATATTAGTAATAATCATTTAGATTATTTTGGAAATTTTTCGATCATCACAAACTAATTTTGTTCTACTAATTAACATAATGTCTATATAATGGTTTTGAAAAATTAAATAGTTCTTAATACATAAATTATAATTTGGTTTAACCATAAAAATGGTTTTATGACTAGCCTTGAATATAATAATAGAAAATGAAACTTTTTCCTCCTTGAAGGTAATAAATTAACACCTCGCGAATGATGTTTTCATTTCTAGAATAAAAGCGATAGTATAAGGGGGTTTTATGTTGGTTTATTCTGTTATAATAGTAAATTTCCATTATATATAACTTACTATATTTATCAATCCATTTGTATGAGGTAATGTGAGGAGAGAATAAGAAAAGGAAATAATATAAAAATAAATTAAAAGAAAAAGAAAAGGGATTTTACCTCTTGAATTTCTCATCCTTGAGAACCTCCTTAGGGAAATGGTTGGGGTCTTTTAATAATACCAAGATCTTATGGATGTTGGGGGATAATTGCGAAGAGTATTGGGAAATCTTTGTACATGGCTCAATGTTTGTAAGTTGTGAGTAGAAGACGTGGTGAGGGTGGAATTTATAGTGGAGTATAGGGGTGTTTTCTCAGTATTTTATTAATTAGTTTATTATTTTTGGATCAAGAATATGAATAGTTTGAACATTATCCCCAAATATATCAAATTAATGAATTTTAGTTTGAGATTATGGTTCTTACATCTGTGATGACACAGGTAATTGTTTATTTAACATATAATGTTTAAATATTGAAAATTATCATATTTTACTAGGTTTGAAATTTATTGATCTGTATGGTGTGTGTTATTAGAATTAATTTTTTATTCCATGTTAGGAATTTTAGTGACATTACTAGTTTTATACCATCTTGGGTAATTCATTTTCATGCATGTTTGTAAAATATGATTTATGATTTATCTAGTATGCTTATCTGTACAGCATGTTTCTATAATTTATTTAACATACCTTTCTTGTATACCATGGTTGGGTGATTAATTAGTATGTTTTCATATATATTCCATTCTTATATGCTTATTTCCATGTTTTATTGTATTTATTTCATATGTTTAGCATGTATAGATATAATTTTAATATACAATTGGTTATTAAAGTGCCTAAGTCAACCTAAATTTTGTTTTCCCACATATATTAATGATGACACCTTAACTAACCGATATGGCCATGTTTGATCCATAAAACATTGGTTACATGGGATGAAACATATTGTTTTTTATTAAATGGGATCCAATTTTCCATTTATAAAGTTTATGGGTGATTTATAAATTTTAAAATGGAAACCCATATACTCAAACCATTGTATATGCACTTTATATACCAACAGGCTAATATATAAATATTAAAACTGTTAAATTTTTATTTTATCTTAAATAAATTCACTTTGGTTTAATAGGATCCTTCCTGTAATCTATAAAGTGTATGTTCACTTTAAAAATTGAAAAGTGGTGACCTATATAACCAAAAAAAATCTATGAGCCTTATATACATAGATACTATTAAATAATATAAAAGCTTTTGACTTTAAAATGGATCATTTGCCTTTATAAATTCCTGTATCTCTATCACCTGGGCATAATGACCTATATGGCCAAATTCTTAAATACACAAATGAACCCAAGTAGTTCAATTGGGGAATTTTTTTTATGATATATTCTTGACATGGCTTATTTATTTAAGTTATAGAGCTTATACTTATAAGATAAACCCATTAAGGGTGTTTTAAAAATCCTAAGGTTCCAAAATGTTTATGATGCTTTTAGTTGAACCTAAAATATCTTAACAGGACCCTAGTATGTGGCCTTTTCTTGATATATTGTAATGCTTAACTCCATGGAGGTATACTTATTCTATGTGATAGTGGTAATTTAAATTGCCTCGAGCCTTAGTTTTTCCCTTATAAAGACCTTTAATCTACCTCAAGGTGTATTTATATGATGCCTTAGTTAATTAAAATTCCTATTACAACCTGAAGGTTAATTTTTTCTATAGATTATAATTGAAATTTTCTTTAACTAAACCAGTTTTGAAAGATTATTAATAAGGGAATGATGTTTAAAATTGGGTGTATATAATAAATGGTCTAATTATAATGGGATATAAAATAATTAATTAGTGTTTAACAAGTATGTTTAATAACGTTTCAATTTTAACTTTCATTGTGACTAGTATTAGATTTTATTTAAAGATAAACCTTGAATTATTTAAATGATTAAATTATTTTTGGTTTAATGCTGTTAAAAGAAACCTTAAGAGGTATTTCTAGCTTCAACCCTCAAGTAAGGGTAATTTAAATGTTTTCCTTAAGTTCTTCCTTGAAACGGAATGTAATCATTTCCATAGGCTTAATGTTTTGTAGACTAAATAAAATTAATAGTCCCTCAAGCCTAGTGACTTTTAGAGGCATGGACTCATTTTGGGTTGAAAATTTAAGCTTCAGTAAGGGTCTATCCAATTTTATGTAGCACCCTCATATCTTTAAATCCTTTTCTAGTTTCTTATGAGTAGTTTTTGATGTGAGATGTCATTCAGGTGTCATTTTGTCCCTTATAGGACTCTTAGTCTTTAAAAGTGACGTCCTTGTCTTGATAGATGGCCACTTGGTATTTTTACCCTCACTATTGGTGTGAGCTTCTAGTAATACTCAGTTTTAATAGGTTAGAAATACCTAGGGCATGGTCAGTTGATTAGTAGTTCATGTGACCCCTTTCTCTATTTTCAATGTGGGATGACTCGATATATCATTATCTTGTTTTTCAATTGTATGGGATGGTGTGACTCTTTTTTAGTTATCCTTACAAACCATAAGCTACCAGATGCATAGATCTAATAATATTATAAATGATAACAAGGATGTTTTGTTTTTCAACTGAAACCTCAGGTAGTATGAATTGGTATACATAGTACTCATTGAGCTTCATAGAATGTGTAACAAACCTTATTAGTTTGGGGAAAATTGTTAAATCCTTGAGTTCTTTCTCATCGACCGCTGGTCATATCTAGAGTATATTGACTTTAGTGTTAAGGAATAAAACTCATCCCATTTTTTGAAATAATGTTGTAAAGAGTCTCAGGTGTCTTAGTGTGTTAGTTGGCTGTTTGGATTTTATGCCTAATGACATGATGTATATCATACTGATTCAAAGTAGAATCCCACGTACACCTAGTGAAAATATGTTTAATCATGTTAATAAGTGGATGGTTTATTTCCATTCTCAGGATAACTCTTTCAAAAACCATGTTAGACTCATCCAGGACCCACAATTAGTGGTCAATGGATCATGTGCTATGAGATGAGCCCCTTTTCAGTATATTCAGTGGTAAGGACACTTCTGTGTTGGATAGAATCACATAAATCTGGGTAAAAAGTGTCCTTCCATGTAGAAGGAACACCACCAAGAGGAACTATTTGGAAATGGTTACTACCACTTTGAATTCCATTAGGGATAGTGAGTTTTGAGTCATATCAGTTCTTGTGAGATGGCGCAATGATGAATAGTTGGTTGTGTATGCAACCTTTTAAACAACTTTAGTCAATGATGAACTCTGGGGGTTGTTCTTGAGTAATCATGATATTTCATTGGTGATAAAGGTGTCTTTGTTGGTTATAGTGGTGTGTTAACAGGTTAAGATGATATTTTTTTAGAATAAGTCAAACATGGGTGGTTCGACTATTCTTACCTTCAATTTTTTGGTACGGTTGGGTAGAAACAATACCAAACACTTAATCTTAGGTGGGATGATTGTGTATTTATTCTCCTTAGTCTCCATTAATACCCTCTTATTATACTCCAGTTTGATAATATCGTGTCCTCCATATTGACATCATCTAGGTACATGCATAGAGAATTGGTTTATGCCATGCTAATTTTAAAACTTATTGGGATTGATAAATATACTCCTTCATAGTTGAGCACCAGAAGCGTGGGTGTTTTACAGACATGGTTAGTAATGAGTGATACTTGAGTTACTGATTATAAAATCCCTGGATGGAATCACAAACACCATCTATTTATTTTGACTTTATCATCAGGAGAATTCCACTTTGGGATCCATCATTGTTCTTTATGAGTAGAAATTTGGCATTGTGTCGATGTCTCACTTGTGAGTGCCGGAGTATGGAATACCATGAATAATCTCCTTGGTTCCTAGTGAATGATTCTGAGGTTACCTCATAATACTATTGGATTTAAATATTTTTCTTTAAGGTTTTCTATCCAAGTGTTTTGGTTCATTGTTAAAACCATGTTTGTGTCAAGTCGAGAAATCTTAAAGGATTTTTTGGGTAGAGACCCCACTAGAATCTAGTCGTGGGAATTAATGAGTGTGCCCAGAAAAAATATCAACATTCCTTCACCTAAGGGAATAGGTCCTAGTTTTTGAAATTCACCAGCCGTATAATCTAGGTGTTTTGAGGGTAGTTGACTAGAGATGGTTGGACTTGATACCTCATTCGATTATCATATGTCGTTGGTGAGGAATTATTTTTGTCACGTCTTCAATTTAGGGAGACTATAGTGCAGCCAAATGATTCTATTCTTGAAAATATTACTTGACCATACGTTAAGGTTAATAATCATACCAAGGGAATCATTAGACTACAAATTTCATACTTAAAACCTCAATTATGATGCTAGAGATACGGGGATCCAAAATTGGCCTATTCCAAAAGGTATCACCTATAATGTAAAGAACCATAGGTAATATGTGTAATGAGAAAAAGTTTGGATTGTGTCTTGGGTTATATGGGCTCAAATAATCTTTGTATCAATGCTTTATTTTAGAGTACAAGCATTAAATCAAGTTTCCACAACTTATGTGTCGTGTTCATAAGATGGAGAGGTTGTAGAATCCCATGTTTTTTGACCGAATCAAATTCCACGGGATTTTGAATTTTATTGTTTTTTGGATGGACCATTCTTTAAACCAAGAAATATAATGGAATTTTGAAAATTGGAACACTCAAACATGTTGTTTTTAAACATGTTTGATGGATCGGGAGGTTTTTTGGGTTCTCCATTGAGTTTCGGGGGCATCGAGCCATAGAAAAACAAGTTTTGAAGTACTGGTAAAGGTGCACGGTTTGTCTGAAACCATGCAGCCCTCCTGATAGAATTGTGCGGTCTAATCAATGGGGATTAGGGTGTCGCACAGTTTTTCTAAATAGTGTGCACTATGTTTCTTGACTGTGTGGCCTTCTACAGGTCTTGGACAGAGGGTAAATGCATAATTTGCACACATTTTATCAAACTGTGTGCATGAACTGTGCACCCTCCCTCCTTACACAATATCACAAGCATGGTTGGCCCACGGTTTGGCCAACTATGCAGCCAAATCATGCACCTCATTAAAAGATATGAAATTACACTTATACCTCTATGTTCATTAAAACACATCCTCCTCCTCTGTTTCTCACCAATCTGTACAGCATATCCCCTCCAATCGAGCTCCCATTTTCCCTCCTCCTATGAATGAAGCTATCTCCTCCATTTTTTTGGAGTCGGTCATCTTCTATATTATGTGATGCATACCAGTAAGATTTTTAATCCTCTATCACCTTTCATAATTTATCTTCTATTCATATGCACATTCTTCGTGAAATCTAATTCACCCTATTTTTAGGGTGTTCATCCATTTCTTTGATTTCCATCAAACCAAACCAAATCAAGCCTTGATAATAGAAGAGTGGCTTGTCCTAATCATGAGGTAGTTGTTTTATAGCTTATTTTTCACTGTATTTTATTATAGAATAACATTTTTGTGTTACATGCTTGACTTATCAGTTGTTTCCTCATCATTATCAATTTCTTGAAATTAAAATATTAGAATACCTTGTAATTTAATATTGACTCCTCTATATGTGGTTGGAGGTTATGGACTCAACAAAAACTTCCCTTTCTAGTGAGTTTTCTTATATGTTCATATTAAAATTTGTGTCCACTTTATAATTGGACAACCCTTAGGGTGTGTGAATTTAAATGTAATGAACTAAATGGTTGGTTTTTGATTGTTTTTACCTTTTGGGTATATTTAATTGTTACATAAAATGAAATTCATTATGTTTAATCAAATGAATTATTTAATGACAATATCATGATTTCTAATAAAAACACTCAATAAGGTGTGTTTTCTTCTAAGACAAAAATGATATGTTTAGTGGTTCATTGTTTTGATTGGTGGCATGTTTAGTATATGGGAATTATTATTTTTTAATTAAAATGATAAATGGGATTATATCTCTCCTTTAGTATCCATAACTTATGATGTGTCTTGCATATATATATGTACCCCTCTAACTTTATTCCTTGTTTATGATAAGGCATGGTTATATACTTCCCCTCATTAGTGATTTAATTTACAAGGAATGGGTGTAACGACCCAATGTTTTTCAATGAAAATTACATTCTCATAATTATGTCATAAAATCACATGAAAACACAACATAATGAACTAATAAGTTCTAAGTGGCCTTTAAACATAAGTTTGACACTTCTGTGTTTAGAATTTCGGAAATCCGACATACACGGTTGTAATAAGTTATTTGGAGTCCGATAAGAAAAACTTAATTTTTGGTGAATATTAACCTACCCTAATGAATAGTAACATACCCTTATGAATAGTGATATAACCTAATGAATATTATCCCCACCTATGGTAGTATAAAATAATATTCAAGTTTGAAGTACGATATACATATATTTTAGAATAAGTTAATGAATGTTTTAAAACTGGTTTTGATAATAAATTATTATTTTAATTAAATACTAAAATAATCATATTTAGAAAATTATTTTTGAAAAATGGACTTCATTTTTGGATTCTACACATCAAAAAATGGTTAGGGTGAATTTTTATGATTTTTCTAAAATACATGAAATTTTTATGAATAGTAAAATACAATAATTTACAATAAATGCTAAATAAGGGATTTGTTGAGTCATTGATGATTTTTTTCTGATGTAATCCCACCTTGTTTGGGATCACATGATAAAATTACTATTATTTCTCATGGAATACTTACTATTCTTTGTTTTGTAAAAAAATAATAAATTAATGATTATAATATTATGAAATTCCTCTTCTCCTCCACTATAAAAACCCCCCCTTCACTCCCCCTTCTCTTCAATCCTATCAAGCCTAGGGACTTTCTAATATTCTTCCCAAATCTATCCCCAAGATCCTCCCCCACATAAAAAATCTCCTAGCCTCTTCAAAATACCAAAAACTCTCCCCTTAAGAGGTTCCCAAAGGAGGAAGTCTCAAGAGGTAAATTCCTCTTCCTAATTCCTTCTTTTCTTTTAGGTTCTTTTCTTTTAATTTCTTTCCTCACCTCCCTTAACCATAATAGTATGATAAATCCAGTAATATACATGTACTGGAATTTTTTCATGCTAATGTTATATTTTATTATCTTCTCTCCTTTCCCAACCCTTTTATTTGAATGAAATGAAAGCACCGTTTGAGATGTGCTAATTTAACCTATTAAAGGACAACGGTTTATCAATTTCTATTATTATCTTTAATTCTAGTCATGAAACCATTTGTGTTATGGTTTAACCAGATTATTATATACGTAATATATCCTATTTTTTGTTCTGTAATTCTTTTGTAAAAATGGTATTAAATTATAAATCAAAACATGTTCTTTGTAATCAAATCCATCGATTAACAAAAGCAGTTATCACTAAGGTTATATATATAATAATTCAACTTCACTCTAAGTAACCTAATTAAAATTAAAACCATGTAATATCCTAGATGTGAAATAAAGAATATAACTTCAATTCTGGAAAACCACTTTTGTCTTACTTATAATCCAAACATGAATATAAGTGAACCGATCTTTTAAAGCCAAGTAAACAAACGAGCCCGAACAATGAAATTGAACCTTATAACTAATTAAAAGAGATTATAATAAACTAAAAAGGGTTATAATAAATAAATTACATATATAAGAGGTTCTAGAATTATTAATTAATAAGCCTAAATTTTTTTATTCATCTCTTTAATAACAAGTGGAGAACACCAACGGATTTAAGGTAAGGGATCCACTTCTTTTCACTCTTAATCAAGATTGTTCTCTATACTATGCCTCTTCGTATAATACCAAGTGATGGGGTATATTTTCTCACCTACCCATACTTTACTAATTTTTCATTAGTGATGAGAAACCCCTTACCTCTCTCATCAAGCTCTCTTAGTTACACCTGATACCATGCTAATAAACCGTAATGGATTCTACCTGAACTTCCTTTATTCCTTCGGGTTACTCTATCTTTCTTTTTTTCCAAAATTTAGTTGTCTTTTTTTATATAAAACTTATAAATTTGGTTTATATTATCCATAATCACGTTCCAATATCCATTTATCATTCTCTTTTGGGGATATACAATTTTTTAAGTGAATCCTTACTCGATACTTCCCAATAAGCACACTCGTTTTAAAGGAACTTCAAGAACTTTTACCCAATTTCACGTGCACTATATCCCCTATTTTAAGGCACCATGGTCTTTATAAAATCATTATTTTTATTTTTAAAACCATATTGGTTCAATTATGGTTTTATTTAAAATAATTTCTTCTTTACTATTTTAAATATTCTATAGTATTTTCCTTAAAATCGCACAAAATGTTTTAATGATAATGTTTCTAAAATACATTTCTTATATGTAGTCACATATATTTTTTACCACCTACCATGTTATATGCCAATATTACCTTATGAACTTCCATGTATATTCTAATCCCTTTCTTTTATAGGCACTTTCATGATACACTCATTGGTTATGCTTTATGTCATGATTGTGGTACCCAATTCTCTCCATGGGTGACCTTATGTTTATGTATGAATGATTATGTATGATTATTTATGTGGAAAGAATATTTATGTGGAAATAATATTTACTTGGCAAGAATATTCCTAAAAATATTGAGATGGGTGCACCCAGATAGCGCTTCAATGCATTGGGTAAGGTTAATTCTCATGAGATGTGATGTGAAACTGGATTGGCGGTTAGCCTTGACCCGTTCTAAAGAAATGTTTTATGATTATACCACATTTATATGATTCCATGTTTATATAATCCCATGATTATATGATATTATTTCATATGTTACATGTTTTTTATATCAATATGTCATGCCTCTTAACTCATGTGCTTAAGATGTATCCTTATGTTCATTCCCTTACTGGGCTTTTCCACTCGTCCCTTGGTTCATGTGTTCCCCAGGGTCCCTATGTAGATGTAAGGGCTCAAAGGAAGTTAGAAGCTCATTATAGAGATTAAATAAATAAGTGTTTTTTTAGCCCCATGTTTTATGTTTTATGTACCTAGTCTTCCAAGACAATAGACTTAAAGATCCTTGTCTTGTAATCTTATGATTAATTTTGATTAAAATCATGAAATGTTATATGTAAAAGGTTTGGGTTGATATAATGGGTGTATAGTTTATGGCTCTATTTATACTCGGATTCCATTTTACAGAATTCCAAGGATGGGATCATTAGTCGATGAGGATTTATACGATGGGGGCGATACGTGTTATATCTAGCAACGTCTCACTCAACATGTTTCCCTTCTCCAAATGAGTGATACTGATTCCCATGGGGGCACTCATGGATGGGATTAGTTGAAAGATGGTTTCACCATTCCATGGGTGATAATTGGATACCTTTCTGAGATACTAGGTATAGACTCAAAAGGGATATGTTTTACCTTATGTAAAGAGTGATTCTTGGGATTTCATTTATAGGTCCCCATGGATGGACTCCATCAGTTTTTTCAAATTGTTACACTTATAGTATAATACTTAGGTTTCATTTTAACATTCACCTTGGACGGGATGATGATACCATTTAATTAAATATAGGATATAAATTTTTAAATTAAATTCACAAGGATAGTTAAATAAATCAAAGGATTTTTTTCCATGACAAATCACATGATTGGGATCGGTCCTTCCTTTCTAATTATTTATGATTAACCATTATAACATTATATCCTATCAATATAAGATCATTGTGAGTAGACACTTTTCTGGATTAGGATGAATCCAGTTTGGTTGGGTCGGGTGTCCTTGAGGGACCCAATCTTGACTTGGTTATTTATTTATTTTCGCATTGCAGATTTACATTTCATATACATTCACACTAATTATTTTATATATACAAAATGGATTATTCTTTAGAAACTATCGGTTGTGGTGTACTGAGTATATCTCACACCCTACTTTGGATATAGTTACATTGGGGTACCTAAGAAGATCATCTTGTCCACAGGTCCTTGATCTTATACTTATGTTAGGAATTGTTCCAAGGAGTTAGAAGAATGATACTAAGATAGCAGACAAGATGCTCAAGGAGTTCACCCTCAAGGTATTTTTATTCTTTTTCTTGTCTCATGTATTGTCTCATATCTCCTTCTGTATATTACTTTCTTTATTAGGTAGCATCATATGGACATGAATGCATGGTTGTATCTGTAATTGTCCATGTTTACTCAGTTATTATATTTATATTCATTTTCATTGTCTTTTATTTATATATTTCTTACTATTTAAATTTTTTTTCACCTGATTATACCATTGTTATACTCTAATATTGAGAGTATAGTCTCCCCATTATACCACCATTACAACCTTATTTCTAGTTAGAAACCTCTATCATTTGGGGATGTGAGCTTGAGACTGTTTGATAACCATCCTAGATACTAGTCTAGGGTTTAGTCAGGAAAGGATGTTACAATCAAGGTGAATTAATGTGAAATAAGAAAATAGGTTTTCAGTGAGAGAAATGGTCATCTAAAAAAGGTTATTTTTTATGTATAATTTTTCTTTGGTACTCTGAATATCTAAACATAAAAATTTCAATGGTTTTTTATGTGATCCAATATTTTATATTGATGTTGTAAGTTTTGGATGGTAAAAAATGGTTCAATTTCATCAGTATCAAAATCCAAAAATGAAAAGTTTATGATTTTATCACTAGATCTAGGAGTGCGGGTTTTGGGCTATTATTTTTCTAGTATCCATAATCAATACCATCCAAATGAGGTGGCTTTGAGGTATCCAACCATCATTTGACCTTGTTTTCTTCATCTTAAATAGATATTTTACCCTTGATGGTTAATTCAAAAATTTATTATCACAAATAAAATATATACATAGATGGGGATCCCCCTCTAAAACCAATTGCTGGACTAGAATTAAGATAGAAAAATATCCAAGAGGGGTGAATTTGATTTTTCAAAATTAATTTAAAGTTATATAATAGTTTAAATGTAAATTCAGTAGAAATAAAAAAAACACATGATATTTTTATAGTGGTTTGGATCAAAATGATCTCAATCCACTCATCACCACTCTCAAAAACTGAGAGTGATGGAACCCACTATAACCAATAATACGTAATATTACAATTAATTTTCCCCACCTTCAGTAACAATTTAATTACAAATCCTTTTTCCCCTAGAGGCTTAAATCTAAACCAATCCTACCTTTTTATACCTCGAGGTACAACCCAAAAAATATTCAATTTTTCCACCTAGAGGCACAACATAATGCCTAACTTTTGTTTGGGATTCACAACCCTCTATCCAATATTTTAAGGGGTAGTATAACCCAATATAGTTACATACATAAAAATACATAGAAATAATAAAATCCATAGAACAAGATGAAATATTTAGATTATAATAGTTTTGTTTGCAATGAGTTATTTAATGGAAAAGGATTAAACAATTGTAGTTTGGATAATATTTCTAGTCAATCACCAAAGTATGTCGCACTTGTATAGTTCACGTGTATCCTCATCCTTGTGTAACAATATCTGGATATTTATAACTCTATGTATATAGATATACCTTTTGAAAAATGGCTTTCAATTTTGAACTTTTTTGAACTTTTTTTATTCCTAATGATGCACGGGATTTCTTGATTAAATGTGCTTGAAAAATATTCCCACATGTGTTACATCGATAATTTCTAGAATTAAAAACATGTTTTGTAGTGATAAGAAGTTAAAATAATTAATACAGTACCAATAAATAATTATAATAAACAATAAAGTCAATTGGAAAATTACCATAAAGAATTTGAGATAAATTGTTCACATTCAAACCACATTTAATTCAAAACTCAAGTTTCCCCAAGAAACCAGCATGAAACATCAAACCACGTAATGAGAATTTAATCCCACATAAAATTATTCCAAAATATAAATTTATAAATAATTAAATCTTTATAAACATGTGTAATAAACATGTTGTAAACCAAAATATAAATTTATAAATAAAACAGTTCATGTTTTGAGATAAAATATGAAAAAGGAAATAAGTTGCCATAGATATATTGTAAGGTATGTTCAACACTTTTCCAAATTTCAAATTATTATAACTTCATTTTTATTCAAGTTATTGGTACATTTTTTTACGTGGTAGGTTTATTTTTTTAATACGGTGAGTATAGACAGCCAAATTTTCACTCACTGTTAGTACTCACGGTCACTTCCATACATTTCCAAATTTTCACTCACGGTCTGTACTCATGCTCACATCTAAACTTTTCCAAATTTTCACACATGGTTAGTACTCAAGGACACTTCCATACTTTTCAAAAATTTCACTCGTAGTCAGTACTCAAGTTCACATCTATACTTTCCAAAAACTTTACTCATGGTTAGTACTCAGGGTCATTTTTAACCTTTTCCAAATTTTCACTCATAGTCCTTACTCAATGTCACTTCTAAACCATTCCAATTTTCCAACTGTATTAGAAATTAAAATCATTTTAATTATCAAAAAATTATAATAAATTGAATCAAGGATTCAATTCAGTATGTAGTGTTATTGAATAGATGAGACCCAAATGTATGGTGAATACCATTAAAAATCATATAGTAAAACAAGGATCATGATCAAAGATGAATATCCTTAGAAACCCATAAATCCACTAAATCTCTTCTATACATAGCCTAAATAAATAAAATACCATGTTCAACTCCCTAATCACCAAGAAATGAGCTGACTTATTCAATTGATCCAAAGTCATATAGATAGAATTATATCGCCCTAACCACTCATAAAAAATATAAAAAACCTTGAGATAACCTCTCACATCCACTGATGAATATATAATAGATACATTATACCAATAGAAACATGATACTCAACCATCACCTTCTAATAAGCCAGACACTGAGACAAAAAAATTTCAAATAACCCCCTCACCCTCACCACCAAAACTAAATCATCATAGCCTAATGAATCAGGGTGCTACCAGGATACACTACCAATGGTGATATGTGAAACTCATAGAGTCACATCATTCACTATAAATAGAGAAAAGAGATTCCACTGAAATAACACCTGATTTTGATCATCCATTAACCAACCCCAAGGACCACCACTATAAATAACATAATTTCACCACACCTCCACCTCAAGATCTCCCAGCTGAGACTCTTACACCAGGAATATCAAATATTTTTTCACTATAATTTGATATAGGAAACCTCTACAAAAAATATCATCTATATCAAGATTATATATTGGAAGCTCATCTATCGTCCTACACACATATTCAAACTCTTGAGAAACATTTTCACATGACTTCATGTTCAGTACATTAACTACAAAATTCTCTTTCCCTGGTATATAAGTGATATAAAAGTCATAATACTGAAATAAATCCATCTAGATTCAAGGATATATATTCAATTCAAAGTGATATAAGATATATCATAGGCTCTTATGATTTATAACAAATAAAAAACTCTATCCAATAAGATAGTTTCTCCATGGATTTATGGAAAAGAAAACTGTTACTAGCTCAAGATCATGGGTATCATAGTTTCATTCGGGAGAACATAACTTATGAGACCTATATGAGATCAAAACCCACTATTGTATCAAAATAAATCCTATAAAAATATGAGAATAATTGTAGAAGTCCTTGAACCTAACTCCTTCCTCTAGAAAATAAACAACATGATCATTGAACAACTTCTTCTTCAGAGACACAAATGCATCCCAACACAGAAGTATTCATATGAAGTCCATATCCTTCCGGATTAAATATGTCAAGGAGATATAATTTAAGACAAATAATCAAAAAACTATAATAATACAATGAAATTCCAAGTAAACTATGAACCTATAAAACACACCTAAGAGACAAGAAAGAAATAACTACTTTAATATTGTGAGTATCCATTATCACTCCCTAGTTAGACATAACATGGACATAAAAATCACATATCATGTTTAATAATTTCACTTTGAAAACTTTGAAAAGATATGGTTTCATTATAGGGCCCCTAAAATAGCCCAAACAATATTAGAATAACACTCCTATGACCTGAAAGACACTAAAATACCATCAATAAACAAAACCAAGAACTAATCACAAAACTAACAAAATGAGAATTTCATCAGTCCCATGAAATAAGATAGATAACTCCTGATAATGAAATGAATTATCTTGAAATTAAAATAAATTTAAAAACTTATGAAAGCATTATTAGAGATATATTCCTTCTTCACCCTCAAACATTGATACCCTGCCTATAAATTGATCTTTGAGAAATAAATAAATACCTTCAATTGATCAAATAAATCATCAATCCCTGGAAGGGAGACATAGTTATTCTGTAAGAACCTGGTTCTTACTTTTGAGGTACGGGTTTCTTATTTTCTCTTTTCCTTTAGTGTTTTTTAGAAAATATGGAAAATGGGGGGAAATACCAAATTTTGGAAAGTACACACCGTGTAATTTTACACACGCCGTGTACTTTTGGCCATGTGGAATGAGTACATGGGGCATGTGGCTATGTCAGTGATGAAGGGTGTATAAACCGACTACACACCATGTAGTGGTCCCTCACAGGTCGTGCAGTCAGTCGGCTGGTGAATAGTGAGGCGGTGGCCAGCTGTGCGACAGAACACGCCGTGTACTCAAGGAGACATGTCGTGTAGTCATGTCGACAGATGAACAGTGCCATGCTGGCAGGAAACCGCCAGAGGAACAGTTAAAAAAATGGTAATTACACGTTGTGTACTTGGAAATACATGTCGTGTACTTTGTTTTTTTCTCTTAAAATGGGAAGTAGCCTCCTCTGTTCATAGGGAAGGCTTAGAACCAGATGGGAGCTCGGGAGGGACTGTCGAATCTCCAAGGATATGCCGAGCGCACGTAGGGAATCCGTTTTTGGCACCGTCGATCTCCCTGAAACCGCACGGGTGAGTTCTCCCTTCTCCTGGTGTAGTTATTACCAATTCTTCCCCATAGGGAAGTTATTTAATGTTGAATGAAGTTTTCTTTCACCTTAGATCTATGTTGTTCAAGGACGAATCGAGGATCATCGTTCGCGTATATCTTTCGTGGGTGTTAAAGGTAGGTGGCTTGGTGTTATTTTCCAACCGTAGTGTGTTTTGTGTGTTTTTGAGCTACAAACCCATTTTTGGGGTGTCGTGTGGCTGAGGCTGTGGCTATTTTAAATAACTAGAAATTTATAGATGATTAAATAAATTGTAAAGTAGTTGTTTGGGATCGTTGCTTGGATCCAGGACCACCCCGGGGGTGTGTTCCTCTGTTTAGCCGTTTGGCCAGGATACCCGAGGGTAGGCCATGTTTGATTATGCATTACTATTTCCTTGAGAGGAATTGTATGAAAATTTCATGTTTATATGTTCGGCATGGCCCGGTTACTTATGCCTGAGGGAGGTGTTTTACTATAGCCTGAGGGCGTGACTGTATTTAGCCTGAGGGCGTAGTTCTATTATGCCTGAGGGTGAGATATTATGTAGCCTGAAGGCAAGGCCTGAGGGCGAGATATTATATAGCCTGAGGGCATGGTTTTACTATATTATCCTGAGGGAAAGATTCTGGTTGGCCTGAGGGCTTGGTTCTGTTGAGAACATGATATTATTAAATTAAATGGTTAAAATTAATAATAAAATGGCAATATAACTGGTAAGGTTGGTTACTTATGATTAATACTATGTTTATTGCATTTTAATACTCCACATTGTTGCATGTCTACACACAGTTGAGCACGGGCCTTTGGAGGGTGCCTACTGGGAATTATTTCTCACACCCTATTTGGGTCATGTATTTCGGCCCAAAAAGATTAAGTTTCTATAGGTGTGGATAAGGGAAAGGGCCCTTATACAGGTACTTGATTGCTGTTGAGGAGTATGGGAGCATGGGACCGGCCTTAGGCTCGTGATGCTAGCGGATGTTTTGTTCTGTTTTTTTTTCTATACTTGTATTGTATGGTATTGTTGTGTAACATGTTTTGGCTACTTTCTAAGAATAAGAGGCATGTTTCACCATTATTTATATACTAATTGGTTATATCTACTACAATTGTTATATTCAGTTGTGTATGATTTCCTTCTTCCACTATTGTTGTATGTTTTAATTCATTCCGTTGCGCTACACTTTGACGAATGAGGGCATAGTTTCCCCACTATCAGACCTGGGTCATCACTGCTAGTCGGCATCCTCTATCATTTGGGGAAATTCTCTTGAGTTCATGTGGCGAACCGGGTTCGGGGCAACCATTGAGTGGCACCCCGATCCGGTACGTTACAAAGTGGTATCAGAGCAGGTTCTTTTCTTTGACTTACTATTTGGAGCCTTAGTTAGGGATAGGACGGGAACGGTAGTTGGTAATAAGATGTGCCCAAAGGTAGCTAACCCGCATACAGGGAAAATCTAGTCTGCCTCGTATTTCAATTTTTTTGATTTCTCAATTTACAGTTGATATGATTTTCACTGTTGGGTGACGCACTTGTATTGTGCGGTTTATATTTGATCCATGGGTTCTATTTAGTTACAACCCGATGAGATGAGGGTATGCCATCTCATGCATCATGTAGGCACATGCTAGAAATCACATGCCATGCATAGCTCCATGCCATGTAGGTGCATTAGAAATTGCATGTTGTTGTGATAGTTGTTGTGCTAGAAAAGCATGTTGTTGTGATATCTTCTTGATAAATACCTTCTATGTGATAGGGTATTTCTGTATCATTTGTTGATAAAAAGGACGCCAAACTTTGGTTTTTGGGGATTATGGGCCCTCATTAACCGGAATTTGGTGGATCATTAATTGTTTATTTTTTTATAACACAGATAAGATGTCAAACTTTGATTCATGGGGAGTATGGGCCCTCACGGATCAGAATTTGACACTTAGGTGTTGTTTCTTCAGTGTTTTCTAGGTTCAGGGGAAGTTTTTGAGGCATACTGTCCGGAAAACCTAGTATACACGTCGTGTAGTACATTAGACACACCGTGTATGGCCTTCTGTTCGGGATGAAAAATAAAGTTTTTAAGTACATGTCGTGTACCCCGAAGTACATGCTGTGTAGTCTCTTCCCGTGTCACAAACCGTGTGGGCGATGACACGGGGAAGGGAAATGCTTGGGGTGAAAACAATGTGTACTGGATGTACACACCATGTAGGGTTGACCCAGAGTCTGCCCGTGTAACTAACAACATGGATAGAGGGGACTTAAGACATACATGTTGTGTCACTGATGAACACACCGTGTAGTGGGACCTGGGGACTCATCCATGTAACTAAAAACCCGGGTCGGTGTCACTGCTCCTAGAACACACTGTGTACCTGTGGGACATTCTGTGTAGTCTTGTACGAGGATAGACCGTGTGGACTTAGCCGTGTGGCTGGAAAACGCGCTGGATTACACGCCGTGTTTGGGTGCCACATGTCGTGTGGTATCAAGCCGAGTAGTCAGCCGTTTCACAAGCGACACGGGCAGCTGGAAAAAAAATTACACCATACACACCGTGTAGTCAGTATACACACCGTGTAGTTTTTTTCAATGGAATCCATGTGGCTTAGCCATGTAGAAAGACCCGGGTATGGGGAATAGAAGTCAATTACACGCCGGGTAGTCAGTACACACGCTGTGTAGTATTGTTTTGAAAATTTTGGATGCCTTCTTCTTCCTGATACCTTTTGGGTTTCTTCATTTTCAGTCCTTGTTAATCTTTTTCTAAAGGTTTGCATTTGACCTTGTAGATTCATGTTTTCGAGACGACCGCAAGTTGTTCTCCAAGAGAGTGGAAATGATTATACTCCAGAAATGGTGGGCCATGGGCTACCTGTTGATCCTCCAGCAGAGCCAGATGTGGTGCCAGCCGTTATACCGGACAGAGGTGTGGAGGCGTCATTCCATGAAGGCTTCATGCAGTTCATGCAGACCTTTCAGGGAGCACCACAGGCTACCACACCTATGGTTGAGCTGACTCGTATCTTCCAGTAGCATCATCCTCCTACGTTTTCAAAGGATGGTGGGCCACAGGCTGTGGAGTCTTGGCTAGGATCGATGCAGACTATTTTCGAGCATCTTGAGATGCCTCCTGGGTGGAGGATCAAGCTCGCGACTTCCATGCTGCGTGATTCTGCTAAGAGGTGGTGGGATGTTACCACCCATACAGAGGATCACAGAGACGTCACATGGGAGGATTTTCAGGCAGTCTTCTATGACTTCTTCTTTCCAGAGACACTGTGGGTAGATAGAGCTCGAGAGTTCATGAATCTACAGCAGGGCGCTATGTTGGTGATGGACTACTCTGCTCGTTTTACTGAGCTTTAGCATTTTTCACTCGTACTGGTGGGGTTATGAGACGTTGATAGCAAGACGTTTTTAGGATGGTCTTCGTTATGACATCTGGGTGCTGGTGAATGTTTTCAGGATGCCTTCTGTACATGCTATTGTGAACCAGGCGCTGATTTCATAAAGGAACCTGTGGGAAGCTAGTGGTGTGGGCCAGGGTGGTTCAGCACCTTTTACTGGTACTATTTCTGCTGGTAAGAGGAAGAGACAGATGCACTTCTCTCAGGGTGGCAGTACCAGACAGGCAGTTTCTTCAGGTGGCTAGATCAGGTGCTACCAGTGTGGTAGAGAGGGGCACAAGAGTCCATAGTTTCCACAAGACCCAGTGGAGTGCCGAGCTTGCGGAAGAATGGGACATCTGTAGTGCTTTTGCAGTACATTCCCACCAGTGACTAGTGAGAGGTGTTCTGTACAGACTCCGCGTGCGGGAGTGGGACCAGCAGCTTCTTACCAGTCAGGGAACTGGAATACATCAGGGTGTGTAGGTAGAGATGGTGGTCATGGCCATGGTAGCCAGACACCAGGATCTCAGAGGAAGCAGGGTGGGACAGCTCAGGGTAGCCAGGATGTGTCGTAGGGCTGCAGCACTAGGCAGGCATATGCAGTGCAACAAACCCAGCAGGAGCAGGATCTCGAACCTTCTACAGGCAGAGGTACTATTCTAGAAACATCTGTCTTGTCTTCAGTACTTTTTGATACGGGTTCCACTCATAGTTTCATATCTTTACCCGTTTTGGAGAGCCTTGGGCTCTTTGTTTCTTCTTCTTCCGATATCATGATGCTAGACACTCCGTTGGGGACTAGAACAGCTGGTGTGCATCAGTGCAAGGAGTTCCCCCTTGAGGTTGGTGGGTGTAACTTCCTTTGGGACCTCTATGTCTTAGAGATGATGGCTTATGATGTCATTCTCGGGATGGACTGGTTGGTTCCTTTTTGAGCCTTTGTAGACTCCTATCGTCATAGGGTGAGTTTCACATCACCAGAGGGCGGAGAGTTTCTATACAAGGGAGAATGGAATATTTAGGCGAGTCGAGCTGGACCAGAGCATCATGGGTGAGGTGGAGTCACAGCCCAGATGACGAGTTTATATCTGGATGATTAGGGGACTTGTCAGACAAATTTCCCTCCAGTTGTTGATCGTTTCAGGGATGTATTTCCAGACGACTTTTCAGGTCTACCACCAGAGTGAGAGGTGGATTTCTCTATTGATCTTGTTCTAGGAGAAGAATCGGTGTCCATTCCTCCTTATATGATGTCCACACCTAAGTTGCAGGAGCTCAAAAGGTAGTTAGAGTAGTTACAGTCAAAGGGTTTTATCTGACCCAGTACTTCTCCTTGGGGTTCTCCTGTCCTTTTTCAAAGAAGGCGGATGATACCCTCAGACTCTGGGTGGATTATCGGAAGCTGAACCAGTTGATAGTTAAGAACTAATATCCCTTACCGAGGATAGATTATCTTTTTGATCAACTTCGTGGAGCACAAGTGTTATCGAAGATTGACCTGAGGTCAGGATATCATCAGCTACACATGAGACAATCAGACATACCACTTAAAGATTTTCGGAGTAGATATGGTATGTACGAGTACTTGGTTATGTCGTTCAGACTCACATATGCACCAGCAGTTTTCATGGCTCTGATGAATCGTGTGTTCCATCTATATCTGGATTTTTTCATGGTTGAATTCGTGGACGATATCTTGGTGTACTCTCACACTCGACACGACCATGCCACCCATCTTGAGATCGTATTGAGTACACTGAGAGAGCATAAACTATATGCTAATCTCTCCAAGTGCCACTTTTTGATAGACCAGATACACTTCCTGGGTCATATCATCTCGGAGGTAGGAGTTGTAGTGGACCCAGAGAAGGTTAGAGCAGTAGTTTTCTGGGATCATCCTAAGAATGTGTTTGAGATACGGAGTTTCTTAGGGTTTTCTGGTTACTACAGATGCTTCATCCACAACTTCTCCCGCTTAGCAGTGTCATTGACGGGTTTGAATAAGAAGGGTGTGAAATTTCATTTGGTCAGAAGCTTGTGAGACATCCTTTCAGGACCAGAAAGGGAAGTTGACATCAGCAATGATCCTGATACACCCAGAGAAGGGGAAGAGCTATACAGTTTACTGTGATGCATCAGGTATTGGTCTGGGAGCAGTGTTGATGCAGGGTGATCGAGTTGTTGCGTATAGGTCTCAGCAGTTGAGGTCACATGAGAGGAATTACCCGATGCATGATCTCGAGTTGGTTGCATTTGTGCATGCGTTGTGCTGTTGGAGACATTATCTATTGGGAGAACATTTTGTGGTTTTCACCGACCAAAAAATTTTCAAGTATATCTTTACTCAGCTTGACTTGAATCTGAGGTAGCTAAGGTGGGTTGAATACCTTCAGTCCTTCGATTTTGATCTTGCCGATACACCTGGAAAAGGTAATGCAGTAGCTAATGCACTGAGCAGGAAGACTCAAATACAAGTTGTGCAAGAGGCCAGTGATGAATGGCAGCTCATTTCTTTATTCTATAAGATGCATTTGGAGGTGCATGACAGTCAGGGGCAGACTTATATTTCCTCTTTAGCTGTGACTTCTACCCTCCTGGATATAGTGAGGATAAGACAGCTATCTGATCCAGAAGGCCTATTTCTACGGGAGTCAGTGGAAAGGGAGGACCCTCCTCCTGGTTGGACGATAGGCGATGAAGAAATTCTGCGTTTCCATGGACGAGTATGGGTTCCGGGGGATATACGCGAGGAGATAATGCGGGAGTTTCATGCATCAGCTTGGGCGGTTCATCCCGGGGTTACCAAGATTTATCGAGACTTGAGACGTCAGTACTGGTGGCCGGGTATGAAAAGTGAGGTAGCTGGTTTTGTTATGAGGTGTCCCACCGGTCAGAAGGTGAATGTGGAGTATCAGAGGCCAGCCGGACTGTTACAACAGTTACCCATCCCAGAGTGGAAATGGGATGATGTCACAATGTACTTCGTGACAGGTTTATCGATGTCACCTCGAGGCAATGATGTCGTGTGGATTATTGTGGACAGACTCACAAAGGTAGCTCACTTTTTACCGATCAAGGATTCTTTTGGAGTTGACGATCTCGGGAAGTTGTATATCTGAGAGATCGTACGTCTTTATGTGGTCCCTCGTTCTATCATTTCAGATAGGGACACCCATTTTACGTCTCATTTCTGGTAGAGTTTTCAGAGGGCACTAGGTACACGGGTGCTTCTGAGAACAGCTTACCACCCTTAGACCAATGTTCAGTCAGACCATATGATACAGGTGCTTGAGTACATACTGCGAGCATGCATCCTAGACTTTGGGGGCTCTTGGGAGAAGCATATACCCCTACTCCAGTTTTCATATAATAATAGTTTTCAGGAAACTATTGAGATGGAACCATACGAGGCTTTATATGGTAGTCCATGCCGATCACCTTTGTGCTTGTTAAATGTAGGTGAGGTAGATTTACTGGTACCATGTCTTGTGCAGGAGACTTCTAAGTAGGTCCAATTAATTCAGAAGCGGATTGCTACCGCGCAATCTCGTCAGAAGTCTTATGTTGATCGCTACAGACAACCTTTGGAGTTCGTGGTCGGGGATCAGGTTTTCTTACGTGTTTCTCCGAGGCTCAGACACAAGTGGATCAAGTGATAGGTTAAACTTTCACCAAGGTATGTGGGGCCATTTAAAATTATGGAGAGAGTCGGGCCGGTTGTCTATCAGCTACAGTTACCACAGAGGTATCGGTCCATGCACGACGTCTTCCATGTATCTCAGTTGTTCCCCTATCATTCAGACTCATCTCACGTCTTTCTGCCCGAGGAGGTTGAGCTTCAGGTTTATACATCCTTTCATAAGCATCTGATTCGTATCGTTGATAGGAGCACGAAGGTTCTCTGAGGCCGGTCATTTCCTCTTGTACGGGTGCTATGGCAGCATGGCCGAGTGCAGGATAAAACCTGGGAGCGGGAGACCGACGTACGTGCTCAGTGTCCAGAGCTGTTCTGAGCTTTATCTTCCCCACCCTTGGAAGGGAAATTCGGGGACGAATTTCTTTAAGGGGGGAAGTTTGTAAGAACCCGGTTCTTACTTTTTAGGTACGTGTTTCTTATTTTCTCTTTTCCTTAAGTGTTTTTGAGAAAACATGGAAAATGGGAAAAAATCCCAAATTTTGGAAAGTACACGCCATGTACTTTTCCACACTCCATGTACTTTTGGTCGTGTGGAATGAGTACACGGGGCATGTGGCCATGTCGGCGATGAAGGGTGTAAGAACTGACTACATGTCGTGTAGTGGTCCCTTACACGCCGTGTAGTCAGTCGGCATGTGAATAGTAAGGTTGTAGAGATCCAAAGCTTGACGTACATGTACATTAAATTAATTTTGCGGAATACTTAATACATAACAAAAACAGACACACAAGGACCCTAATATTTTAGTGTCTTTGGAAACTCATAACGTAATCTTCTAATCGTGGTGAAAGATCTTCAACATCTCCCATAAAGATCTTCCCCTTTTGTTTTCTTACCTAAAACCTTTCTTTATATCCTGGGGAAAATAAAACATATAAAGAGTGAGCTCAAATGCTCAGTAAGGGTAAGCATGGATAAAATAAAACAAATCATATACATTTGAACTTAAAAATATGAATATAATGATTAAACAACAAAATCTTGATAAATGACATAAAACATGGCAGAACATAAGGCATAGATCATAAAGAAACATTAATCATGATAAAATAGCATGGGAATAAAACATGAGATTGTGGCAACCATTAAGCACATGATATGATTTCCATAATATCCAAGGCATTGCTGCCAAGACCATCTTAGTGGACAAAGCCCCTTTCTGAATTGAGTTCACTCCTCGTTCCAGTCCGGTATTACTGAGCCAGATTAACTTACCATTCCAGCCATGTCTATCTCATGAGATATAAATCTTTACCCAATGAATTGGAGGGAGATATAGGTCCCACCAATCTCATATTGAAGTCATTCTTTCATGTGCCACAATATAAACATAAATCATTCATCATAACCCAAGAATAAAATGGGTTTCATAAACATCATTCCATAATAACGTAATCCATACAAAAAATTTGGATATCATTTCATCATTAGAAAAGTGAAACCATGTAAATCATAGAGACATGATACTTGAAACATACACATGTGAAATAATGTCATCTTAGATTAAAATGGTTTTGATAAAACACTTGAAATTAATTTTTGAGGAAAATATCCTTTTTTCTTCAAAATAGTTTTCTTTTCACAAAATGTCATGCAATTTTTAAAAGAAAAGGATTTTGTTGGAAATAGTCATGAAATCATTTGGAGGAAGCTTCATGAAAATAAGGCTTTATAAAACCGTAAAAATACTTTCATGCCGTATATGTTAAAAAACATTCTTCTTATACTTTTGTCGGAAAAGTCAAAAAGTACCATGTAGGGTAAATAAAAGAAAGATTCCTTCCATACCATGGGGTAAAATTTAAAATGGGTAAAAAGGACTTTAAACATACATAAATACACTTTTATAAAACATGGATATGAATGATAGCAATAACCCTAGTAAATACTTATGAATAAGCAATCTCGGATAAAAATGAGATTTGAAAAATTATCCCTTACCTTAGGTCTGATACGCTTCATATGTATCTGAACCTCCTGTATAATGATTTAAATAATGTCGTTGACTTATTAAAGAATAATATTAATTGTTATGATATCATATATGTTTAACTTATGACATTATATTATCCGTTCTTTTGTAAATTCCATGTTAAAGCAGCGTTTTGGGTAAAATCATTTCATTTATCGTATGTGTTTCGACTTTTCGTTCTTGATATTATTACTTATATCCTGATTTACATAATTACAGAATGTAAAACATTATTTATATATAATGTATATTCATCATATACATAAGTATATTATATATCGATAAAAAGAATGAAATACACCGTTCATGGAAACCGTAGGTCGTACGTACGCATGAGCGCTGTTTTCGTTTCCTTATTTAATTGAATGAAACTAAATAGATGACATACATATATATATACATAAATCTAGTAGCACAGTTATTTCATATATTTCATTATTATTCATTATATAAACTTTACGATCATTCATGTATGGTTAACATGGAGAATAAATCTCATCGCGTTGTGGAGACGGTAGTCCGTACGTACGCACGAGCGATGATATCGTTCCCATAATTATTGAATAAAATTGGAGTGGATGGTATAATATATCAGAATCAGTATGATTTTATAATAAATATATATATTTATTATTTACACCATTATACCCATCCATGTAAGGTGTTGGTGGAAAAACAGATTTCACCACGGCGTGGAGACGGTATTCCGTACGTACGCATGCGTGGTGATTTCTTTTTCCATAGGATGGATAGATGGTGAAATAGGTTTGTTTCATAATTATAATAACATATCAGTATATGAGTTATACTGATGTTATTACTTCATAATGAAACAACTAAAGAAGAAGAAGTATAAGAAGAAATAAAGTTTAAAGAATCAGTAACGGACATTACCTCTTCTTTGAAGCGCCTCTTTGATACCTCCTCTTAGGGCACTAAAATTGGTCTTTGAAGAAGACCAGAACCTCTAGGATGTTTCTATGGAAGTGGAGAATATAATTTTTCAGGCGTTTCTCGAGCTTGAAGGTTCAAAGTGGTGTGAGGAAGACAGGGAGTAGGTGCCCTTTTATAAGGGAGGAGAGGGGCACCATTGGAAAAACTAAAAATATTATTTTATTATAAAGTCATATTCGGTTTTTAATAGCTCCAAATTGAGTTATTTAGAAGATAATATGGTTATGGGAAGAAATCCTCTCATCCAATAGAATTTAGACAAGTTGAGATTTCTATTTTAACCTTATCAGTTAGATGTAACCTTAAGTTAAAAAATTTGACTTTTACCATGTCTTCTTGTTGGCTTACACTATAAGGTTAATAAACTTACTATAACAAGCCAAACGAACCCCAAGTTGTTTATTATTAATATATATATCATTATATAAGTCATTTTTCCAAACCTTATATTTTTAAGAATAAAATAACAATTAATAATATAATATTTGTTTTAAAAACTATTTTATGTCAATTTTGACAGTATTTGGTAATTGATTTTTATGAAAATTATAACAGAATGATTAGTTCTAAAAGAGTTAACTAAATCAATAATAACATGTCGTATTAACCTATAAAATTAGTTTAATTAATAAAAAGTCTCAAATTACATTTATTTGGGTATTTATAACATCAATTATGTCAATATTTCATTAATAAGATAATTATTGCATCATCTTTTTGTCATAAATAAGGTAAATTATTTAATGTCTAAAAATTATAAATAAAATACTATTATGTAGGAAATATGTTTAGATTTATAATGAATATTTATAGTCGAATTTATCTTATGTATAACCTAATATTAAAAATTATTTACTTATTAAACTTTGATTTTAGCTATTCTAACCCTTCTTTAAATAAATTAATATTCAATGTCCTAATCTAATACAAGTGGAGCTAAATGGTCATATTTTATTCCTAAGGTTGTTTTTGGTCAAATTACACTTATCTAATAGAATTAGTACATGTTTTAGGGTAATAATAATATCATTTTTACCCTTAATTACCCTATTTACTTTTAACCGTGGTAAAAAAAAGTAAAAAGTTATTATTCACCAAAAATTATTTTCATCTCATTGAACCACATTTTAGTCCTTGATATTGACCGTGTCTATCGGATTTTCAAAATTCCACTCACAGAAGCAGTAAAATTAAGTTTTATGTGAATTTGCAAATTCTCATAGGAGGTGGGTAAAAGACGGTGAAAAGTTCAATAAAATTTTTATATATCAAAAATTATTATAAAATGACTCCAAGGACTTAAATTGAACTTATATAGGTATTATGTATCAATTTTGACCTAAAATAAATTTAAATAAAATAAATAATTATTTAAATAAAAATTCGGTTTTTGAATAGTAACCCTGTGTTTTCACTATTCATCAAAAATTGAAAGTTTTCAGAAAAATACCAAAAATTAACCCTAGGATAATTTCGATATTCTGAATCCAAAAATGAAGTCCATTTTGAAATATAAAATTTATAAAATTTCAAAAATTGGGTATTACTATTCATAACAGCAGGTTTATATAACATATCGTTGTTTAGCGAAACTCGGTATTGCGTACAACACACGCTATCGTGGAAGGTCGTGATTGCATGTAATGCAAGCCAAGTCAGGGATGCGTGTTGTGCAAGCTCCTTTTGGTGTAGCGTACAACACAAGACATTAATGAAATTAAAAATAATATTTTTCATAAAATCTCGGGGTGTTACATTCTACCCCCCTTAAAATGAATTCTTCCCTCGAAATTCGTCGGGGTTATAAATGGTTTACTAATAGAAAGTTTCTTTAATAGAAACCCACATCGTAAAAAGGAATACCAAAACATGGCTTAAAAAACTAAAGTATGAAATGTAACGGTTACCCAAATTAACTAATCACTGGGTTTCTACATAGGAGAACATAGGTGAAAATATGGATATGGAATAAAAATCTAACCGTCATGTTCTGATGGAGAGTGATAGAGAACATGGCTATGAAAAAGCCAACAATCACAAAGCCATAGATTTGCGATGATCTAAGGTACCATCTGATTCGTTGTGTAACACCCTGAGATTTTATGAAAAATATTATTTTTAATATCTTTTGTTGTATGCTACACCAAAATTAGCTTGTGATATATGCAACACTGTATTTTCTTGCAGTATACGCAACACTATTCTTGGCTCGCGTTACACACAATTTCAAGTTCATTTTGTAGAAACTACTCTACGCAACATTATGTATAGATTTTGTTTAATGTATAAATGAAATAAGTTTTGATTATGTTATACGCAACACCAAATAGAGATTTCACTGCATGAAACCCTTACTTGGCTTGCATTACACGCAATAAAGACTTTCCTCGATTGCGTGTGTAGTATGCAATACCGAGTTTCACTAAATGAGATATTATTATAATATTATTATGAACTAGCCGTTATGAATAGTAATACCCACTTTTTGAAATTTTATAAATTTTATCTTTCAAAATGGACTTCATTTTTGGATTCAGAATATCGAAATTATCTTAGGTTGAAATTTTGTTACTTTTTGGATAACTTTCATATTCTGATGAATAGTGAAAATTACTAAATTTTAATTGAAAACAACTTTTTTAATTGAAATAATTAATAGTGATAAATTATTAATTTGAGTGGTTTTAAAGTATATTTAGAATATATTTTTACCATTTAATACAATGTTTGTCATTGGATGTAATTTTACATTTAAACCAGACATAAACAAGTGTCAATCTTTTGATAGTTATTATCTCTTAAAAAAACGTTATTTGTTTTGACGACGGAATTAATTTTTAAATTAATTAATGAAACTGATATGTTTTGAATTTGGTAAAATAGACATCATTTTTTAATTCATAATATCAAATATAGCTTATGACTAATGTTTTGTATTTTTCTGGAAACTTTCATTTTTTTTATGAATAGTGAAACCACTAAGTGGTAGTTAAAAAACTGAATTTTTCATAAAACCTAATATTACTGCTTCTGTGAGTGGAATTTTGAAAATCTGAGACACACGGTTAATATCAAGGACTAAAATGTGGTTCAATGAGATAAAAATATTTTTTGGTGAATAGTAACTTTTTACTTTTATTTACCACGGTTAAAAGTAAATAAGATAATTAAGGGTAAAAATGATATTATTATTACCCTAAAAGATGTACTAATTCTATTGGATGAGTTTTATTCGACCAAAAACAACCTTAGGAATAAAATATGACCATTTAGGCCCACTTGAATTAGATTAGTACATTTAATATTAATTTATTTAAAGAAGGATTAAAATAGTTAAAATCAAAGTTTAATAAGTAAATCATTTTTAATATAGGGTTATAGATAAGATAAATTCGACTATAAATATTCCATATAAAGCTAAAATTATTTCCTACATAATGTTATTTTATTTATAATTTTTATAAATTAAATAATTTAATTTATTTATGACACAATGATGATGCAGTAATTATCTTATTAATAAAATATTGACATAATTGATGATATAAATACCCAAATAAATTTAATTTGAGACTTTTTATGAATTAAAATAATTTTATATGTTAATATGACATGTTAGTAAGGATGTAATTTACTTTTTTGAACTAATAATTCTTTTATGATTTTCCCAAAAATCAATTACCAAATAGTGTCAGAATTGACATAAAATAGTTTTTAAAATAAATATTATATTATTAATTGTTATTATATTCCTAAAAATCTATGGTTCGGCCAAGATACTTATATCATGATAGGTTTATCATTAATGGACCACTTGGGGGTCTCTTGGATATATATGGTAAGTTTATTAACTATATAATTTAAAAATACAAAGTGACATGGTAAATGTCAATCTAATTAACTAAGAGTTAAAACTAAAAGATAACGTCAATATAATGACCTAAACTTTTCTAAATTCTATTGTATGAAAGGATTTACACCCATCCCCACCTTAGCTTCTAAATATATCAATTTGGATCTCTTAAAAACCGAATATGACTTTATAATAAAATAATATATTTAGTTTTTCCAAATGTGCCCCTCTCCTCCCTTATAAAAGGGCACCTCCTCCCTCTCTTCCTCACACCACTTTGAGACTTCATGCTCGGCCAACCCCTACCAAATTCTCTTCTCCACTTCCATAGAAACATCCTAGAGGTTATGGTCTTCTTCAAAGACCTATTTTAGTGCCCTAAGAGTAGGTCTCAAAGAGGCGCTTCAAAGAAGAGGTAATGTCCGTTACCGATTCTGTCAACATTATTTATTCTTCCACTTCTTCTTATTTAGTTTTTTCATTATGAAGTAATAACATCAGTATAACTCATATACTGATATGTTATTATATGTATGAAACAACCCTATTTCACCATCTATCCATCCTATGGAAAATGAAATCACCACGCGTGCGTACGTACGGAATACCGTCTCCACGCCGTGGTGAAATCTATTTTTTCACCAACACCTTACATGGATGAGTATAATGGTGTAAAGAATAAATATATATGGTTATTATAACATCATACTGATGCTGATATATTATACCATCCACTCCAATTCTATCCAATAATTATGGGAACGATATCATCGCTCGTGCGTACGTACGGACTACCGTCTCCAAGACGCGATGAGATTCATTCTCCATGTTAACCATACATGAATGATCATAAAGTTTATATAATGAATAATAATAAAATATATGAAATAATAATTCTACTGGATTTATGTGTATATATATATGTATGTCATCTATTTAGTTTCATTCAATTCAATAAGGAAACGAAAGCAGTGTTCATGCGTACGTACGGCCTACCGTATCCATGAACGGTGTATTTCATTCCTTTTATCGATCTATAATATATATATGTATATGATGAATATATATTATATATAAATCATGTTTTAAATTCTGGAATTACGTAAATCAGGATATAAGTATTAATATCAAGAACGACAAGTCAAAACACATACGATAAATGAAAAGATTTTACCCAAAACGCTGCTTTAACATGAAATTTACAAAAGAACGGGTAATATAAAGTCATAAGTGAAACATATATGATATCATAACAATGAATATGATTATGTAATAATTCAATGACATTATTTAAATCATTATACATGAGTTTCGGATATGTACGAAGCATATCGAA
This sequence comes from Viscum album, assembly GCA_963277665.1. Taxonomy (NCBI): domain Eukaryota; kingdom Viridiplantae; phylum Streptophyta; class Magnoliopsida; order Santalales; family Viscaceae; genus Viscum; species Viscum album. The sequence goes on from OY728130.1 coordinate 1,215,050,756, forward strand.
CCTAAGGTAAGGGATAATTTTGCAAATCTCATTTTTATCCGAGATTGCTTATGCATAAGTATTTACTGGGGTAATTGATATCATCCATGTCCATGTTTTATAAAAGTGTATTCATGTATGTTTAAAGTCCTTTTTACCCATTTTGACTTTTACCCCATGGTATGGAAGGAATCTTTCTTTTATTTACCCCACAAGGTACTTTTTGACTTTTCTGACAAAAGTACGAGAATAATGTTTTTTTTAACTTATACAGCATGAAAGGATTTTTACGGCTTTATAAAGCCTTATTTTCATGAAGATTCCTCCAAAATATTTCATGAATATTTTTAACAAAATCCTTTTCTTTTAAAATCTCTTGACATTTTGTGAAAAGAAAGTGATTTTGAAGAAAAAATGATATTTTCCTCAAGAATTCATTTCAAGTGTTTTATCAAAACCCTTTTCATATAAAATGAAATTATTTCACATGTGTATGTTTCAAGTATCATGTATCTATGATTTAAATGTTTTCACTTTTCTAATGATGAAATGATATCCAATTTTTTTATATGGATTATGTTATGATGGAATGATGTTTATGAAACCCATTTTATTCTTGGGTTATGATTAATGATTTATGTTTATATTGTGGCACACGAAAGAATGATTTCAATATGAGATGGGTGGGACCTATATCTCCCTCCAATGAATTGGGTAATGATTTATATCTCATGATATAGACATGGATGTAATGGAAAGTTAAACCGGTTCAGTAATACAGGACTGGAACAAGGAGTGAACTCGATTCAGAAAGGGACTTTCTCCACTAAGATGGTCTTGGAAGCAATGCCTTGGCTACTATGGAAATCATATCATGTGCTTAATGGTTTCCATAATTACATTTTTTATTCCCATGATATTTTATCATGATTGATGTTCCCTTATGATATATTCCTTACGTACTTCCAAGATTCATGTCTTTGCTCAAGATTTTGATGTTTATATTTTATGTTCAAGTTTTTGCATTCAAATGTTTATGGATTGTTGTATATTATCTATGTTTACCCTTAATGGGCATTTGAGCTCACCCCTTTTATGTTTTCTTTTCCCCAGGATATAAAGAAAGGTTTTAGGTAAGGAAAAAAAGTAAAATCTTTATTGGGAGATGTTGAAGATCTTTCACCACGATTAGAAGATTTTATTCCGAGTTTCCAAATACACTAAACTATTATGATCCTTGTGTGTCTGTTTTTGTTATGTATTAATTATTCTGAAAAAGTAATGTATTGTCCATGTACTTCAAGATTCGGGTCTCTACAATTGGTATTAGAGGAAAGGTTTAGTCAACCTTTGGAAACTAGGATACAAAAACATTAGTGAGATCCCTAGAGATATTTCTGAGGTATGTCTAGGGATGTCCCTAAGGTTAAGTATATGTATAGTTTATAGTCCTAGAATTGAGCTAACGATCTTAGAATTAAAACTAAGATGTTAGATATTGAAGGTACTCCCCCTTTATTATGTTGTTTTCCCTAGCATGGTATTTTCCTCTCACACTATTATTTTTGGGTTTTAGACGATGGCTGGAACCCGAAAGAACTGTGTTGATCAATGTAATGAACAATGCAATTATTAACCTCCTAACTAAACCAATGTCATGGGAGATGGAGTGCACAATCTTATTTCTATACTTACACAAGCTATGAATCATTCTGGATTTCAAAATGAGCAGAGAAAGGATAAACATTCTGTTTAATCCTTCATGAGGCAGTGTCCACCCTCATTCAGCGGGTCTTCTGGTCCCTTAGTGACTGAACAATGGATCAGTACTAATGAAAAGATATTTTCAGTTCTACAATGTTCTGAGCATGATAAAGTCATCTTAGCAGTATATCGTTTGGAAGGTGATGTTGATCAATGGTGGAATATTATCAATAATACGAGGCAAAGAGATGAAATTGAGTCCATGGAATGGGACGAGTTCAAGAACTTATTTTTCAGTAAGTACTTCCCAAGTATTCTTTGAACAAAGATGGAAAAGGAGTTTCTTGAGCTTAAGAAGAAGGATGATGAATCTGTTGGTATATACGAAGTGAATTTTACAAGACTTGCAAGGTATGAATCTGGCTTTATCATCCAACCTGAAAGTGAAGTTGATCGATTTTTTAGTGGCTTAAAACAAAATCTTCGAAGGGCATTATCTATAAGAGACTTCAGTAGCTATGAAGAAATTGTTTGTTGTGCTATCAAGGTAGAACTGGAAGTTTTTTTATCATATCCATCTCATGGTTTTTAGAAGAAATGAAACATGGAGTTCAAGGATAAATCTCATAACAATGGTGAAAAGAAGATGAATGTTTCCTTATGCTCAAAGTGTGGAAAGAAGTATGGTGGAGATTTCCTAAAAGGTACTAGAAAATGCTTTAAGTGTGGAAAAGAATGTCATCGAGCAGTTGATTGTCGAAGTAATGTGAAAAAGGTTGCTAATGATGTGAATAGAGAAAAGACTACAGAGAACTCTCCACCAACACTTCAATGCTTCAAGTGCAAGGAAATGGGGCATTATGCTAATAAATGCCCTAATCCACGGGTTAATGATGATCAACGTGAGAAACCTCTTAAGAAAAAGGATAAAGGGAAGTCTCATGCGATCATTATTTGTGATGTTGAGTATGAAAATGATTTTGTGTAATGATTAAGTGTTTATGTAATGGTATTTCAAAATAGTATCATGGAATCTCATTTATGGTATTGTGGAATTTTGGAATATCTATGTATTGGTTTTCAATAATTATATGGTACTAGTAACCATGAAAAGGTGATTGAAATATTTTTAGAAAGAAGATGAAATGCGCATAATGAAGGGATAAGGAGAAAATAATATGATAGTAATCATGAGCTCATGACTTATACAAGGACTAAGTGATATTATGGTTTGAGTACATAGAATTTTTGAGATTGTGGTGTGTGGAAAGTGTTAAAATTTAACAACATTCATGTTTTCACTAAGGTTCAATGGGTATTCATTCTTCAATAGAATACATGATTAAGGTATTCACATGTTTGTAATTTGACTAAAAAGATATATCTTATGATATATGAGGGATAAATGATGGCATTCGCGTGATTGTTATATGACATTACAAGTAATAATTTTCTTTGTACTATGAGCTTGGACCGAAGTATTTTAGATAAGCCTAAAGATTGGAATGGATTATGTTAGTATTGTTTTAAGGATGGAACTTTTTTTTGATATTATTGATGGGATGTTATAGAAATGTAGTTTTAGAAAAAGAACAACCTGCGGGACGGGTGACATCCCATCGCGTCGGACAAGGCTGTGGGAATCGAACCCACAACCGAAGTGTGACTGGCCTTTATCGCATACCAATGGCCTAAAGGAAGTCCCTGGTTAGTAGAAACTAGTTTTATTTTATTAAGCGGCATGATAGATGAATTATAAGTTCATTTTTGGAATCGTATACGATTAACCCCACCATAGATGGACTTATGTATATTTGATAATTTTTGATAAACTTTTGTTTGAAACAAATGGAATGACTCATCATTCTGTCACATGATCTGTTAACACTTCATGAATAAAAAATTCAACTTAATTTCTTTAATAGATGAAGTGGAAAATGTTTAAAGCACGAACAATAGTGAGATTGTACCAAAATCAAGAAAGTATTTCTTCTAATTCAAAATTTTCAACTTTAGGGAAATGATATTGAAAACCAAAAATGTTTTCCTAGTGCTCTTATATCCGATGAATCAGATGGTACCTTAGATCATCACAAATTTATGGCTTTGTGATTGATGTCTTTTTCATATCCATTTCTCTACCACTCTCCATCAGAACATGATGGTTATATTTCTCCTCCTTATCCATATTTTCACCTATGTTCTCCTATGTGGAAACCCAGTGATGAGTTATTTGGGTATCCGTTATGTTTCTAACGTTCCTTTTTTAAATGAATTTTTAGTATTCCTTTTTACGATGTGGTTTTCTATGAATGAAACTCTCTTGTAATAAACCATTTATAACCCCGACGAATTTCGAGGGAGAAATTCATTTTAAGGGGGGTAGAATGTAACACCACGAGATTTTATGAAAAATATTCTTTTTAATGTCTTTTGTTGTACGCTACACCAAAATTAGCTTGTGATATACGCAACACTGTATTTGCTTGCAGTATACGCAACACTATTCTTGGCTCGCGATACACACAATTTCAAGTTCCTTTTTTAGAAACTATTCTACGCAACATTACGTATAGATTTTGTTTAATGTATAAATGAAATAAGTTTTGATTATGTTATACGCAACACCAAACAGAGCTTTCACTACACACAGCCCTCGCTTGGCTTTCATTACACGCAATAAAGACCTTCCTCGATAGCGTGTGTAGTACGCAATACCGAGTTTCACTAAACGAGATATTATTATAATATTATTATGAACTAGCCGTTATGAATAGTAATACCCACTTTTTGAAATTTTATAAATTTTATCTTTCAAAATGGACTTCATTTTTGGATTTGGAATATCAAAATTATCTTAGGATGAAATTTTGTTACTTTTTGGATAACTTTCATATTTTGATGAATAGTGAAAATTACAAAATTTTAATTAAAAACAAATTTTTTAATCAAAATAATTAATAGTGATAAATTATTAATTTGAGTGGTTTTAAAGTATATTTAGAATATATTTTTACCATTTAATACAATTTTGGTCATTGGATGTAATTTCACATTTAAACAACACATAAACAAGTGTCAATCTTTTGATAGTTATTATCTCTTAAAAACACGCTATTTGTTTTGACGACGGGAATTATTTTTTAAATTAATTAATGCAACTGATATGTATTTAATTTGGTAAAATAGACATCATTTTTGAATTCATAATATCAAATATATCTTAGGTCTAATTTTTGGTATTTTTCTGGAAACTTTCATTTTTTGATGAATAGTGAAACCACTAAGTGGTAGTTAAAAAACTGAATTTTTCATAAAACTTTACTTTACCGCTTCTGTGAGTGGAATTTCAAAAATCCGAGACACACAGTTAATATCAAGGACTAAAATGTGGTTCAATGAGATAAAAATATTTTTTGGTGAATAGTAACTTTTTACTTTTATTTACCACAATTAAAAGTAAATATGATAATTAAGGGTAAAAATGCTATTATTATTACCCTAACAGATGTCCTAATTCTATTGGATAAGTTTTATTCGACCAAAAACAACCTTAGGAATAAAATATTACCATTCAGGCCCACTTGGATTAGATTAGGACATTTAATATTAATTTATCTAAACAAGGGTTAAAATAGTTAAAATCAATGTTTAATAAGTAAATCATTTTTAATATAGGGTTATACAAAAGATAAATTTGACTATAAATATTCATTAGAAAGATAAAATGATTTCATACATAATGGTATTTTATTTATTATTTTTATACATTAAATAATTTAATTTATTTATGACACAATGATGATGCAGTAATTATCTTATTAATGAAATAATGACATAATTGATGTTATAAATACCCAAATAAATGAAATTTGAGATTTTTTATGAATTAAAATAATTTTCTATGTTAATATGACATGTTAGTATTGATTTAATTAACTTTTTTCAAACTAATAATTCTGTTATGATTTTCAAAAAAATCAATTACCAAATAGTGTCATAATTGACATCAAATAGTTTTTAAAACAAATATTATATTATTAATTGTTATTATATTTATAAAAATCTAAGTTTCGGCCAAGATACTTATATCATGATATTTGTATCATTAATGGAAAACTTTGGGGTCTCTTGGATGTATATGGTAAGTTTATTAACTATATAATATAAAAATACAAAGTGACATGGTAAATGTCAATCTAATTAACTAATAGTTAAAACTAAAAGATAAGGTTAATATAATGACCTAAACTTGTATAAATTATATTGTATGAGAGAATTTCTACCCATTCCCACCTTAGCTTTGAAATATGTCAATTTAGAGCTATTAAAAACCGAATATGACATTATAATAAAATCATATTTTTAGTTTTTTCAAAGGTGCCCCTCTCCTCCCTTATAAAAGGGAACCTCCTCCCTCTCTTCCTCACACCACTTTGAGCCTTCAAGCTCAGACAACCCCTGCCAAATTCTCTTCTCCACTTCCATAGAAACATCCTAGAGGTTCCGGTCTTCTTCAAAGACCAATTTTAGTGCCCTAAGAGGAGGTCTCAAAGAGGCGCTTCAAAGAAGGGGTAATGTCTGTTACTGATTCTTTCAACATTATTTATTCTTACACTTATTCTTCTTTAGTTGTTTCGTTATGAAGTAATAACATAAGTATAACTCATATACTGATATGTTATTATAAGTATTAAACAACCCTATTTCACCATCTATCCATCCTACGGAAAATTAAATCACCATGCGTGCGTACGTACGGAATACCGTCTCCCCACCGTGGTGAAATCTGTTTTCCCAAAAACACCTTACATGGATGGGTATAATGGTGTAAAGAATAACTATATATGGTTATTATAACATCATAATGATTCTGATATATTATATCATCCACTCCAATTATATTCAACAATTATGGGAACGATATCATCACTCGTGCGTACGTACGGACAACTGTCTCCACGACGTGATGAGATTCATTCTCCATGTTAACCATAAATGAATGATCATAAAGTTTATATAATGAATAATAATAAAATATATGAAATAATAATTCTACTGGATTTATTTATATATATATATATATTTATTTCATCTATTTATTTTCATTCAATTCAATAAGGAAATGAAAACAGTGTTCATGCGTACGTATGGCCTACCGTCTTCATGAACGGTGTATTTCATTCCTTTTATCGATCTATAATATATATATGTATATGATGAATATATATTATATATAAATCATGTTTTACATTCTTTAATTATGTAAATCATGATATAAGTATTAATATTAAGAACGACAAGTCGAAACACATACGATAAATGAAATGATTTTACATAAAACGCTGCTTTAACATGGAATTTAAAAAAGAACGGGTAATATAAAGTCATAAGTGAAGCATATATGATATCATAACAATGAATATTATTATGTAATAAGTCAATGACATTATTTAAATCATTATATAGGAGGTTTGGATACGTACGAAGCATATCGGACCTAAGGAAAGGGATAATTTTTGAAATCTCATTTTTATCCGAGATTGCTTATTCGTAAGTATTTACTGGGGTTATTTCTATCATCCATTTCCATGTTTTATAAAAGTGTATTCATGTATGTTTAAAGTCCTTTTTACCCATTTTGACTTTTAGCCCATGGTATGGAATGAATCTTTCTTTTATTTACCCTACAAGGTACTTTTTGACTTTTCCGACAAAAGTATGAGAAGAATGTTTTTTTAACTTATATGGCATGAAAGGATTTTTACGGTTTTATAAAGCCTTATTTTCATGAAGCTTCCTCCAAAATATTTCATGACTATTTTCAAAAAAATAATTTTCTTATAAAATTGCATGACATTTTGTGAAAAGAAAGTGATTTTGAAGAAAAAATGATATTTTCCTCAAGAATTCATTTCAAGTGTTTTATCAAAACCATTTTCATCTAAGATGACATTATTTCACATCTGTATGTTTCAAGTATCATGACTCTATGATTTACATGGTTTCACTTTTCTAATGTTGAAATGATATCCAATTTTTTTGTATGGATTATGTTATGATGAAATGATGTTTATGAAACCCATTTTATTCTTGGGTTATGATGAATGATTTATGTTTATATTGTGGCACAAGAAAGAATGATTTCAATATGAGATGGGTGGGACCTATATCTCACTCCAATGCATTGGGTAAATATTAATATCTCATGAGATAGACATGGATGGAACGGCAAGTTAAACTGGTTCAGTAATACAGGGCTGGAACGAGGAGTGAACTCGATTCAGAAAGGGACTTTGTCCACTAAGATGGTCTTGGTAGCAATGCCTTGGATACTATGGAAATCATATCATGTGATTAATGGTTTCCACCATTACATGTTTTATTCCCATGCTATTTTATCATGATTGATGTTCCCTTATGATATATGTCTTACTTACATCTAAGATTCATGTCTTTGCTCAATATTTTGATGTTTAGATTTTATGTTCAAATTTTGCATTCAAATGTTTATGGATTGTTTTATGTTCTCTATGTTTACCCTTACTTGGCATTTGAGCTCACCCCTTTTATGTTTTCTTTTCCCCAGGATATAAAGAAATCTTTTAGGTAAGAAAAAAAAGGGAAAATCTTTATTGGGAGATGTTGAAGATCTTTCACCACGATTAGAATATTTTATTCCGAGTTTCCAAAGACACTAAACTATTACGATACTTGTGTGTCTGTTTTTGTTATGTATTAAGTATTCTGCAAAAGTAATGTATTGTCCGTGTACATCATGCTTCGGGTCTCTACACATCGGATATAAGAGCACTAGGACAACGTTTTTGGTTTTCAATATCATTTCACTAAAGTTGAAATTTTTGAATTAGAAGAAATACTTGCTTGATTTTGGTACAATCTCACTGTTGTTCGTTCTTTGAAGAATTTCCACTTCATATCTTAAAGAAATGAAGTTGAATTTGTTATTCATGAAGTGCTAATAGATCATGTGATAGAATGATGGGTCATTCAATCTATTTCAAACAAAAGGTTAGCAAAAGTTATCAAATATACATAAGTCCATCTATGGTGTGGTTAATCATATACAATTCCAAAAATGAACTTATACTTCATATATCATACCGCTTAATAAAAAAACTAGTTTCTACTAACCAGGGACTTTTTGTATACCAGTGGTAGGCGATAAAGGCCAGTCGCACTTCGGTTGTGGGTTGGATTCCCACAACCTTGTCCGACGCGATGGGTAGTCGCATGTCCTGCAGGTTATCCTTTTTCTAAAACTACATTACTATAACATCCCATAAATAATATCAAAAAAAGTTCTATCCTTAAACAATACTAACTTATTTCCAACATAATCTATTCCAATCTTTAGGCTTATCTAAAATATTTCGGTCCAAGCTCATAGTATAAACAAAATGATTACATGAAATGTCACATAACAATCACGTGAATTCATCATTTATCCCCCAAATATCATAAGATATATCTTGTTGGTCAAATTAAAAACATGTGAATACCTTAATCATGTATTATCTTGAAAAAATAAAAACCCATTTAACCTTAGTGAAAACATGAATGCTGTCAAAAGTTAATTCTTTCCACATACCAAAATCCCAAAAAATCTATATACTCAAACCATGATTTCACTTAGTCCTTATATTAATAATGAGCTCATGAATACTATCAAACATTTCGTTTTCTCCTTATCCCTTCATTATGCGCATATCATCTGCTTTCCAAAATATTTGAATCACTTTTCATGGTCACCGGTACCATAAAATTATTGAAATCCACAATAGACTAATACAAAAATATTCTAATACACCATAAAAGTACCTCAACAACATTATTCTTTAATACCAATACATAAACACTTCAATCCATCCTCTTCAATGATTGTCATGGAATAATTCTGTCCTTGATTTTGAAGTAAATTTTTAGGTCAGGGCATTGAGTTGGGTAATGCCCTTGTTCTCCACAAATAAGACATTGAACTGCATAACAGTCTGTCACGCTATGACCCTTTTCTCCACACAGATAACATTTGTCCCTCCATTTGAGTTATTCCTAAAGGTTCTTCTTCCCTTATTTAGAAATCTCAATCTTCCTTTCATTATGCTCCTCAACATGCGAACATGCATAAAAGTCTATCTTCCTCTTATTTGATGAATTAGGAATACCACTAAATTTCACCTTGTTAGTCATATATCGCGATGAATGATTTGGCATAATCACAATATCTTTCTCTCTAGGCATTACACAATTTTGTTACTCATAGTCGCCAATTTTTTCATTGGATTCAATGTTAACCGAATTCCTTCTAGTTCCCTCCATTGACTAAAACACAAAAATAATTCTATGAGAGGAAAAAATCATACAAGGAAAATAACATAATCAAGGGGGAATACCTTCGACATCTAACATCTTAGGTTTAATTCTAATATCATTACCATAATTCTAGGACTATAACTTATACTTATACTTAACCTTAGGGACACCCCTAGACATACCTTAGGAATATCTCTAGGGATCTCACTAAAGTTCTCGAATCATAGTTTCCAAAGGTTGACTAAACCTTTCCTCTGATACCAACTTTAGAGACCCAAAGCTTGACATACATGTACATTACATTACTTTTGTAGAATACTAAATACATATAAAAAACAGACACACAAGGACCGTAATAGTTTAGTGTCTTTGGAAACTCGGAACGTAATCTTCTATTCGTGGTGAAAGATCTTCAACATCTACCATAAAGATCTTCCCCTTTTGTTTTCTTACCTAAAACCTTTGTTTATATCCTGGGTAAAAGAAAACATATAAAGGGTGATCTCAAATGATCAGTAAGGGTAAGCATGGATAAAATAAAAAAAAATCATATACATTTGAACTTAAAAACATGAACATAATGTTTAAACAACAAAATATTGAGCAATGACATAAAACATGGCAGAACATAAGGCATAGATCATAAAGAAACATTAATCATGATAAAATAGCATGGGAATAAAACATGTGATTGTGGAAACCATTAAGCACGTGATATGATTTCCATAGAAGACAAAGAATTGCTGCCAAGACCATCTTAGTGGACAAAGTCCCTTTCTGAATTGAGTTCACTCCTCGTTCCAGTCCGGTATTACTGAACCGGATTAACTTACCCTTCCAGCCATGTCTATCTCATGAGATATAAATCTTTACCCAATGCATTGGAGGGAGATATAGGTCCCACCCATCTCATATTTAAATCATTCTTTCTTGTTCCACAATATAAATATAAATCATTCATCATAACCCAAGAATAAAATGGGTTTTATAAACATCATTCCATCATAACGTAATCTATACAATCAATTTGGATATCATTTCATCATTAGAAAAGTGAAACCATGTAAATCATAGAGACATGATACTTGAAACATACACATGTTAAATAATGTCATCTTAGATGAAAATGGTTTTGATAAAACACTTGAAATGGATTTTTGAGGAAAATATCCTTTTTTCTTCAAAATCGTTTTCTTTTCACAAAATGTCATGAAATTTTTAAAAGAAAAGGATTTTTTTGAAAATAGTGATGAATTATTTTGGAAGAAGCTTCATGAAAATAAGGCTTTATAAAACCATAAAAATAATTTCATGCCTATACGTTAAAAAACATTCTTCTCGTACTTTTGTCGGAAAAGTCAAAAAGTACCTTGTAGGGAAAATAAAAGAAAGATTCCTTTCGTACCATGGGGTAAAATTCAAAATGGGTAAAAATTACTTTAAACATACATGTATACACTTTTATAAAACATGGATATGGATGATAGCAATAACCCCAGTAAATACTTACGAATAAGCAATCTCGGATAAAAATGAGATTTGCAAAATTATCCCTTACCTTTGGTCCGATATGCTTCGTACGTATCCGAACCTCCTGTGTAATGATTTAAATAATGTCATTGACTTATTACATAATCATATTAATTGTTATGATATTATATATGTTTCACTTATGACTTTATATTACCCGTTCTCTTGTAAATTCCATGTTAAAGCAGCTTTTTGGGTAAAATCGTTTCATTTATCGTATGTGTTTCGACTTGTCGTTCTTGATATTATTACTTATATCCTTATTTAAATAATTCCAGAATGTAAAACATGATTTATATATAATATATATTCATCATATACATATGTATATTATAGATCGATAAAAGGAATGAAATACACCGTTCATGGAGACGGTAGGTCGTACGTACGCAAGAACGCTGCTTTCATTTCCTTATTGAATCGAATTAAACTAAATAGATGACATACATATATATATACAAAAATCCAGTATCATTATTATTTAATATATTTCATTATTATTCATTATATAAACTTTATGATCATTCGTGTATGGTTAACATGGAGAATGAATCTCATCGCATCGTAGAGACGGTAGTCCGTACGTACGCACGAGCAGTGATATCGTTCCCATAATTATTGAATAAAATTGGAGTGGATGGTATAATATATCAGAATCAGTATGATGTTATAATAACCATATATAGTTATTATTTACACCATTATACCCATCCATGTAAGGTGTTGGTGGAAAAACAGATTTCACCACGGCGTGGAGACAGTATTCCGTACGTACGCACGCGTGGTAATTTCGTTTTCCGTAGGATGGATAGATAGAGAAATAGGGTTGTTTCATACTTATAATAACATATCAATATATGAGTTATACTGATGTTATTACTTTATAATGAAACAACTAAAGAAGAAGAAATAAAGTTGAAAGAATCGGCAACAGACATTACCTCTTCTTTGAAGCGCCTCTTTGAGACCTCCTCTTAGGGCACTAAAATTGGTCTTTGAAGAAGACCAGAACCTATAGGATGTTTCTATGGAAGTGGAGAAGATAATTTGGAAGGGTATTCCCGATCTTGAAGGCTCAAAGTGGTGTGAGGAAGAGAGGGAGGAGGTTCCCTTTTATAAGGGATAAGAGGGGCACCTTTGGAAAAACAAAAAATATTATTTTATTATAAAGTCATATTCAATTTTTAATAGCACAAAATTGAGTTATTTCGAATCTAAGGTGGGTATGGGTAAAAATACTCTCATCCAATAAAATTTAGACAAGTTTAGGTTTCTATTTTAACCTTATCGTTTAGATTTAACCTTAAGTTAAATAATTTTACTTTTACCGTGTCTTCATGTTTTCTTACACTATAAGGTTAATAAACTTACTATAACAAGTCAAACGAACCCCAAATTGTTTATTATTAATATATATAACCTTATATAAGTCATTTTTCTGAACCTTAGATTTTTAATAATATAATATTTGTTTTAATAACTATTTTATGTCAATTTTGACACTATTTGGTAATTGATTTTTGTGAAAATCATAACAGAATGATTAGTTCGAAAAACATTAACTAAATCAATAATAACATGTCATATTAACCTAGAAAATTATTTTAATTCATAAAAAGTCTCAAATTGCATTTATTTGGGTATTTATAACATCAATTATGTCAATATTTCATTAATAAGATAATTACTGCATCATCTTTGTGTCATAAATAAAGTAAATTATTTAATGTCTAAAAATTATAAATAAAATACCATTAGGTAGAAAATATTTTTAGATTTCTAATGAATATTTATAATCGAATTTATATTATGCATAACCCTATATTAAAAATGATTTACTTATTAAACTTTGATTTTAGCTATTTTAACCCTTCTTTAAATAAATTAATATTAAATGTCCTAATCTAATCCAAGTGGACCTAAATGGTCAAATTTTATTCCTAAGGTTTTTTTTGGTCGAATTAAACTTATCCAATAGAATTAGGACATGTGTTAGGGTAATAATAATATCATGTTTACCCTTAATTACCCTATTTACTTTTAACCGTGGTAAAAAAAGTAAAAAGTTATTATTCACCAAAAATTATTTTCGTCTCATTGAACCACATTTTAGTCCTTGATATTAACCGTGTCTATCAGATTTTCGAAATTCTACTCACAGAAGCATTAAAATTACGTTTTATGTGAATTTGCAAATTCTCCTAGGAGGTGGGTAAAAGATGGTGAAAAGTTCAATAAAATTTTTATATATCTAAAATTAATATAAAATGACTCCAAGGACTTAAATTAAACTTATATAGGTATTATATATCAATTTTTACCTAAAATAAATTTAAATAAAATATATAATTATTTAAATAAAAAGTTGGTTTTTGAATAGTAGCCCAGTGTTTTCACTATTCATCAAAAATTGAAAGTTTTCGGAAAAATACGAAAAATTCACCCTAGGCTAATTTCGATATTCTGAATCCAAAAATGAAGTCCATTTTTAAAGATAAAATTTATAAAATTTTAAAAAGTTGATATTACTATTCATAACGGCTAGTTTATATAACATATTGTTGTTTAGCGAAACTCGGTATTGCGTACAACACACGCTATCGTGGAAGGTCGTGATTGCTTGTAATGCAAGCCAAGTCAGGGATGTGTGTTGTGAAATCTCCTTTTGGTGTAGCATACAACACAAGAAATTAATGAAATAAAAAAGAATATTTTTCATAAACTCTCGGGGTGTTACAAAGGCGGTGACCAGCTGTGCGACAGAACACACCGTGTACTCAAGGAGACACATCGTGTAGTCATGTCGGTAGTTGAAAAGTGTCATGCTGGCAGGAAATTGCCAGAGGAACAGTTAAAAAAATGGGAGGTACACGCCATGTATGTGGAAATACACGCCGTGTACTTTGTTTCTTTCGCTTAAAATGGAATGTAGCCTCCCATGTTCACAGGGAAGGCTTAGAACCGGACGGGAGCTCGGTAGGGACGGCCAAATCTTTGAGGATCCACTGAGCGCACGTAGGGAATCCATTTTCTGCACCTTCGATCTCCCTAGAACCGCACGGGTGAGTTCTCCATTCTCCTAGCGTAGTTCTTACCAATTCTTCCCTGTATAGAAGTTATTTAAGGTTGAACGAGGTTTTCATTCACCTCATATCTACGTCATTCAAGGAAAAATCGAGGATCATCATTCGCGTATATCATTCGTGGGTGTTAAAGGTAGGTGGATTGGTGTTATTTTCCAACTATTGTGTGTTATGTGTGTTTTTGAGCTTCGAACCCATTTTTGGGGTGTCGTGTGGCTGAGGTTGTGGCTATTTTAAATACCTAGAATTGTATAGGTGATTAAATAAATTGTAAAACTGTTTTTGGGATCGTTGCTTAGATCCAGGACCACCCCAGTGGTGCGTTCCTCTGTTTAGCCATTTGGACAGGATACCTGAGGGTAGGCCATGTTTGATTATGCATTACTTTTTCCTTGAGAGGAATTTTATGAAAATTGCATGTTTATATGTTGGGCATGGCCGGGTTACTTATGTATGAGGGTGGTGTTTTACTATAGCCTGAGGACGTGACTTTATTTAGCCAGAGGGCATAGTTCTATTATGCCTGAGGGCGAGATATTATGTGGCCTGAGGGCAAGGCCTAAGGGAGAGATATTATATAGCCTCATGGCGTGGATGTTATATAGCCTAAGGTCGTGGATGGTATAAAGCCTGAGGGCATGGTTTTACTATATTAGCCTGAGGGCGAGATTCTGGTTGGCATGAGGGCTTAGTTATATTGAGCACAGAATATTATTAAATTAAATGGTTAAAATGAATAATAAAATGGCAATATAACTGGTAAGTTTGGTTACTTTTGAGTACTACTTTGTTTATTGCATTTTACTACTGCACATTGTTGCATTTCTACACACGATTGAGCACGGGCCTTTGGTGGGTGCCTACTGAGAATTATTTCTCACACCCTGTTTGGGTCATGTATTTCAGCCCAAATAGATTACATTTCTGCAGGTGTGGATAAGGGAAAGGGCCCTTATACAGGTACTTGATTTCTGTTGAGGAGTAGGGGAGCATGGGACTGGGCTTAGGATCGCGATGCTACCGGCTATTTTGTTCTGTTTAGTTTTTATGTACTTGTACTACACGGTATTGTTGTGTAACATGTTCTGGCTACTTTCTTAGAATTAGAGGCATATTGCACCATTATTTATATACTTATTGGTTATATCTACTGTAGTTGTTAAATTCAGTTGTGTTTGATTTACTGCTTCCACCGTTGTTGTATGTTTTAATTCATTTCGTTGCACTACACTTTGACGAATGAGGGCATATTTTCCCCACTATCAGACCTGGTCCCTCACTACTAGTCGGCAGCCTCTGGTATTTGGGTAAATTCACTTGAGTTTATGTGGCGAACCGGGTTCCGGGCACCCTTTGAGTGGCACCCGGATCTGGGACATTACATATTCACTATCACCTAATTCAACTAATGATTATAAAATAATGATTCTAAAATACCATTTACCTTATTTTTGAACCACATAAAATCACCCAAAGGAAATAAACTTGGTCGAATGAAAATATGCTAAAAGTGATGATCAATCGAAATATGAAATTATCACAACTCAAAAGGAGGAATCAGATAAGGGGACATAGAAATCAAAGAGATGCCAAGATTTAATTCTTTCCCAAACTCAATATCACATCAATGGGGTTACATTATAATATATTTAGGAAATTTATAGGGAAAATATTCCATGGTCTTCAAAAAACCACTGCATAAACCTCTACTGATTCCATTATCAACTCTTCTAAATGAGAAGAAATACTCTCCCAATATCGATGATTCCTTTGACAAACCCACTCTCCAATTTACAAAATAAAATAACCATCCACATAAATGAAAAATAACTATCATATAAAATTAATTAATAATAGGATATACTAAACATAAAAATCTATGAAAACAATGAAATTTTTTTGTTTTGTTTTGTACACAAAAAAGAAGAAATCCCCAAAAAAATATTTTCCCCAGTTATCATCTCACAACTTTGATGTGCCTTAAACACTCAAGAATAACCTATAATTTATGTAATCAACACTAAGGGAACTCTAAGTCTCTCCATCATGATCCCAAAACTCGAACCAATTTAGTTGAAATGAAGGATTGTGAATATATATAATTATACAAGGAATATACTTCGGTATAATATAAAAATGTTACTTCAAATGGCATATAGTTTACCTATAAATGAAATCTCTATAACATTCATCAGGAAATTCTCCACTCCTCTACCTCACTAACAATGATAAATCCCACCAAAATGACCTCAATAAACCCTGTGATCTAAAGGATGATTGATATCAAGATTTTTCTACAAACTTCTCCTTCTCCCCTCTACTTTCTAAAATCTTGATCACCCTACTATTACTTCCAATAAGGCCTCATAGGAAACTATTTTAAATGTATCACTAAAGGTAGGATTCCAACACCATTTTGACCTATATTAAATATTAGAATTTGAAATTTTCAATGAATGTGACCTCCTCAATAAAAATATATTATTCCAAAATTCCTGGTAAATGTAAAATAACTATTTCATCTAAGGAAATGAGGACAAGATATTTGATTCCTTCTCCTATTTATCCAAAATATTAATTTCCCAAACAAAAAAAATAATATAAATCCATAACTCTATAATTTAGAAATTTATTATGAATTTTGAGAAAAATTGGTCCATGAAAGAATGTACTCTATTATCTCATCCTTTTACACACTATAAGATACATCGATAACGAAAATTTTATGACATGGATCTACATATCTAGATGAAACACCTCCAAAAAATATTATTTCCTATCCTCCTCATTAGAAACTTTTTTAAGAATAATTTAGAAGATCCATAAACTGAATTATAACCTCCCACATACTAGAACTACCCTTACATATAAAAATAATCTCCTACAGTTGCACCATCTTCAGTTCTAAAGAAATGAACTCAGTCTTAAATAGACTGTGGAATTTTTCCCATGATATCTCAAACTCCTCATGATCACTAAGAAACAGGATCCACGACTGATGAGAAATTACGCTTAAAAAACTAATAGTAAATGGAATATAATGATCCTTCCTGTCATGGATCAAATGGAAAAAATCATTGTCTCCTCTAACTATTATTATATATATTAATCAAATAAAATCCATTGATACTTTGATAATCTATGATATTGAAGCTGATATAGTGTATTAATTTATAAATATACCTCCATTTGTTCAACCCTCTTCTATTAAATATAATAATACTAATACACCTCAAAATACCAAAATACACAAGGATGTATCCTACCAATCATCTCTAAAAATAACAATAACCACTAAGTCTAAAATTATATAATTTATTCAGAATAATTAATTAAATTAATTTTAATTCCATAAAAATTTATCAATTAAAATATAAGATCAATCAAGAATGATGAAATTTCAATTCTTATGTCTTAACCTCGAAATAGGAATCCTACCACTTAGTATTTTTAGTAAATTTAATATTCTTCTATTGGATCATAGGGTGCATTAATCTCTTGTATCCTATTTGGTCTCCCTTTACAAACTCATGTGCAAGGTTCGATCGATATTATTTCCCGATAAATATTATAAAATCCTCAACAATTTCTAACACTAAATTCCCTTCTAAATCTTAACCCAAGATTTGATACCACCCTATCACAACCTATCCTCTATAGAACCCATCTTGGGCTAGTAGCTAATCCAAATGTTGTAACACCTCATGATTTTATAATATATTTTGCATTAAAATAAATTTCATACTTTTGATTACTTTTGATGGAAACAAAACAAAATTTAAATAATTAATTAATTGTTCAAATATAAATTGAAATACATTATTATATATTTAATTGAAATTTAAAAAATAAATAACTTTTTAAAACGGGTCAAATTTACTTAATGAAATACAATTAAAACTGGAGGGATTGCTTTGAACTATTTTCTATAATTACAAATTATTGTTAGATTTAATAATTATTTGGAATAATATCGATTAAATTTATTGATTAAATTAAATTAATAAAAAATACTATCAATTAATTATATCATCTAAATGTTTAATGCATTGTAAGAAATATTATTCTAATAATTCTTCTCTAAATAGAAATATTTTTTTATAAAAATTATTTAATTTATATAGGTTTTTATTTACAAGAAAATTTATCTTAATTTGAGTATTAATCCTATGGAATATTATTTTTTATTTTTATATAAATAATATTTATCATTCAAACATTTATTATCAAATGGTTATGAATAAATATAAAATCATTTGAAGGTAATAAAGAGATATTTTTTAGAAAACTATTTTTATATGTGTAATGGGTTTTCTTGTTAATGAATTAAATAAATAAATATTTATGAATTATTTTAATGAAATTGTTTAATAATATATTCAATAAAACAAATTAACATTTATATAATGGTTTTTACTAGTCATGTAACAAAAATAAAATCTTTTTTATGCTTTAAAATACATTTTTCTTAAAATGGTTTTTACACCTTTTGAGCACAGATATAAGAATTATTTTATGACAAATATTGGAATTTAATAATTAAAAATGGATTAAATATTTATAATCATCTTAATAAATATTTTTTTACAATTTCAAAATTAGTTTTATTCATAATTAATAGTCACATTAGTAAAAAAACATGTCATCGTGGTAAGGGTAAAAAGGGTAAACGGGGAGTTAATCTAATAGATAAGGGATAAAGTATGACTAAAATATGTCTAAATATGATTACTTTAGTGGAATTACACCTTATAATTTCCAATATTATAAAATTTTTTCATTTCTTCCACTTTCCCATTAAAATGACTTTATATTATTTAAAAACATTAAATATTTAAAAGGTTTCCACACTCATCACTTAAAAATAAATACTTTTTCTTATCACTTATTCTCTCACATTAATAACTCTATCTCATCCAATAACTAACCAAATATATTACCAAATTTACTACCTATGTCGTAGATGAATTGGTCTCAGTAGAATATCGTCCTAATTAGTCTTAAGGTTTAAGTCAAAGAAATATACTCAATGAATAGATATATGTTCTTACCAACCTTCTTCAAGTTTATTTCCTATTAAGCCTCCTCTAAATATTGTATAACCAAATTATTATAATTAAATAATTATATTTAATATAAATAAATTTTTTTATGTTAATTTTTCAATTACTTTCAATCTTACTTTCATCTAATGGAAAAAATAAAGTGTTTCCCATAAGTACATATGGACTACTGTCTTTATCAAGAGATGCATTTAATTTTTAATCATTGGATCATATAGTTGGTTATGTTGATGTATTTAATGAATATATATGATATTGATGATGTAATATTATTTTTTAAAGATAAATTATTACTAAATATCTTTCTTTTTATCCATTTAAAAAATAAAACAACACTCATGTGTACTAATGTATTGTTATCACAATAAAGTGATGTAATTCATTTTTCATCACCACCTTACATGTATTTTTATAAAATTAAATATAATGAATTAATATTATATTTATTACATTATTAATATTCTTAATATGATTAAAACTTTGCATATTTTCAAGGATCTATACCATCAAATAGAAACATGCATGGAAAATCGAACAGCTAACACCCGAAAATTGATTTTAATGAAAAATTATTTATAAATAGGTAATTATAAATTATAAGTGTAACGCCCGAGACTTTTATGAGAAATATTTTGTTTTTATCGAAGTAATATTTCACTACACACAACACTAGCTTGGCTTGCTTTACACGCAACCGCGGCCTTCCTCAATAGCTTGCGTTGTACGCAATACCGAGTTTCACTAAACAACGATATGCTATTAAAATATTAATAAAACTAGCCGTTATGAATAGTAATAACCAATTTTTGAAATTTTATAAATTTTATTTTTCAAAATGGACTTCATTTTTGGATTCGGAATATCGAAATTAGCCTAGGGTGAAATTTTGGTATTTTTCTGAAAACTTTCAATTTTTGATGAATAGTGAAACCACTAAGTGGTAGTTAAAAAAACTGAATTTTTCATAAAACTTAATTTTACCGCTTCTGTGAGTGGAATTTAGAAACTCTGAGAGACACAGTTAATATCAAGGATTAAAATATGGTTCAATGAGATGAAAATAATTTTTGGTGAATAGTAACTTTTTACTTTTTTTTACCACGGTTAAAAGTAAATAGGGTAATTAAGGGTAAAAGTGTTATTATTATTACCCTAACACATGTCCTAATTATATTGGATAAGTTTAATTAGACCAAAAACAACCATAGGAATAAAATATGATGATTTAGGCCCACTTGGATTAGATTACGACCTTTATTATTAATTTATTTAAAGAAGGGTTAAAATAGTTAAAATCAAGGTTTAATAAGTAAATCATTTTTAATATGGGCTTATACATAAGATAAATTCGACTATAAATATTAATTAGAAGGATAAAACAATTTCCTACATAACGGTATTTTATTTGTAATTTTTAAACATTAAATAATTTTATTTATTTATGACACAACGATGATGCAGTAATTATCTTATTAATAAAATATTGACATAATTGATGTTATAAATACCCAAATAAATGTAATTTGAGACTTTTTATGAATTTAACTAATTTTATAGGTTAATATGACATGTTAGTATTTATTTAATTAACTTGGTTAGAACTAATCATTCTGTTATAATTTTCAAAAAAATCAATTACTAAATAGTGTCAAAATTGACATAAAATTGTTTTTAAGACAAATATTATATTATTAATTGTTATTCTATTCCTAAAAATATAAGGTTCGTCCAAATGACTTATATAAGGTTATATATATTAATAATAAAAAACTTGGGGTTAGTTTGGCTTGATATAGTATGTTTATTAACCTTATAGTGTAAGAAAACAAGAAGACACGGTAAAAGTAAAATTATCTAACTTAAAGTTAAATCTAAATGATAAGGTTACAATTGATACCTAAACTTGTCTAAATTATATTGGATGAGAGTATTTCGAACCATACCCACCTTATTTTCTAAATATATCAATTTGGAGCTATTAAATACCGAATTTGACTTTATAATAAAATAATATTTTTAGTTATTCCAAAGGTGCCCCTCTCCTCCCTTATAAAAGGGAACCTCCTCCCTCTCTTCCTCACACCACTTTGAGCCTTCAAGATCAGCCAACCCATACCAATTTCTTCTCTGCACTTCCCTAGAGATATACTAGAGGTCCTGGTCTTCTTCGAAGACCAATTTTTGTTCCCTAAAAGGAGGTCTCAAAGAAGCGCTTCAAAGAAGAGGTAATGTCCGTTACCGATTCTTTCATCTTTATTTCTTCTTCCACTTATTCTTATTTAGTTGTTTCATTATGAAGTAATAACATCAGTATCACTCATATACTGATATGTTATTATAAGTATAAAACAACCCTATTTCACCATCTATCCATCATATGGAAAACGAAATCACCGCGCGTGCGTACGTACGGAATACCGTCTCCACGCCGTGGTGTAATCTATTTTCCACCACCACCTTACTTGGAAGGGTATAATGGTTTAAATAATGACTATATATGATTATTGTAAAGTGATATTGATTCTGAAATAGTATATATACACTCCAATACAATTCCACAATCATGGGAACGATATCATCACTCGTGCGTACGTACGGAATACCGTCTCAACGATGTGATGTGACTCGTACTACATGATCTTCATTGCATAATGATTATATAAATGAATTTAATGAGTGAATATGATATATACTACACTAATACCATTCTGGAAATGAGGTATCTATAACCTAAAAAGAAAAATAAGAATTTATTCGACAAAACATGCATAAGAACAAAAAGTAATAAACACCCGAATAACAAGTAGTAATGAAATATTACTAATAAGAAGCTAAGAATATGACCATATATGATATCATAAAAATAATTATGATTCTGAAATAATTCAATAACATTATTTAAATCCTTATACAAGAGGTTCGGACACTTATGAATCAAATTGGACCTAAGGTAAGGGAAAATATCACAATCTCATTTTTATCCGAGATTGTTTATACTTTGGTATTTACTGTGGTGTATTTTATCATCCACATCCATGTTACCTCAATATGTAATATTGTTTCCATCCACCTACAACTATTTAAATCCAATTTTACCCTTCTGTGAGTTTTTATTAAAGGATATGAAAGGAATCTTTTGTCGTTTTTCGTACGAGGTACTTTTTGACTTTTCCGACAAAAGTACGAGAAGAATGTATTTTTAACTTATACGGCATGAATGGATTTTTAAAACATTATTTCCAAGAAGCTTCCTTAACAAGTTTTCAAGTTTATTTTTAATCACCTTATTTTGGTTTAAAATTGTATGACATGTTAAGAAAGGAAAAATGTTTTTAAGGTAGAAAGGATATTTTCCTCAAGAATGGAGTTCAAGTGTTTTATCAAAATTATTTTCCATCTAAGATAATATAGGGTTATGTTTCTATCCCTATTATTACATTTATTTGATTATGTTGTGATGGAATTATTTTTTTGAATTCCTTTATCTTATATGAATTTTTTTTATGATGTCATGTTGTTTAAGAATCCCATTTTTATTACATGGGTTATGTAATGATGTATGTTTTATGATTTTGTGGCACACATATGAATGGTATCATTATGAGATGGGTGGGACCTATATCTCCCTCCAATGCATTGGGAAAAGATTATATATCTCATGAGATAGAGATGGCTGGAACGGAAGGTTAAACCGATTCAGTAAAACAGGACTGAAACGAGGAGTGAACTCGGTTCAGAAATGGACTTTGTCCACTAAGATAGTCTTGGCAATGAGTCTTGACTAATAAGAAATGAGTCTCTATGATTATGTGTGTATTCCACAAAGTTTCATGTTTTAAGTTATGATTATTGGGATTACATTTCACTACTATGATTTATCCCATATTATGAAATTATGATCTCTTTTACAGGTTAAGATTTCCAAAAGTTATGTTCTTATGAATTTGATGTGATTGATATTTCTTTTGTTTACCCTTACTGAGAATTTGAGATCACCCTTTTGTATGTTTGCTTTCCCCGGGTCAGGAAGAATGTTATTAAGTAAGATATGCCAAAAGGGACTATAGATATGATGAAATAAATGGGAGACAATGTAGACGCTTTATGAACCAGTTGTTTATGTTTCCCAGTTTCTAAAGACACTATACCTATACAGTCCTTTCCTGGTTTTGTCATATGTTGTAATAAGTGTGCTTCAATTTTGAATTAATAACAATGTATGTAAAGTATGGGTCGTTATAGTTGGTATCAGAGGAAAGGTATAGTCAACCATTGGAAACTAGGATGTGAAAGCCTTAGTAAGAACCCTAAGGATAAGTCTAAGCATAGAACACAATCTTAGTGTTTTAGAAATGGCCATGAATAACCTAGGATAAGACCTTAAGTGTGAAATTTTATTCTTGATTATGTGGTTTTCCTATTATAATTAGTGTTGCTCACACTATTCTTCTTGGTTTTAGTCAATGGCTGGAACCCGAAGGAACCGTGTTAATGCGGAATGCGATGGGCAATGCAATGATTGTCCCCCTGAACAACCAAACGTTATGGGAGATGGAATGCAAAATCTTGTAGCCATGCTCACACAACTTTCTCAAGCTATGAATCGTGAAGTACTTCCAAACGAGAAAATCAAGGAGCAAAATTCTGTTGAATCCTTCATGAGGTAGTGTCTTCCTTCATTCAGCGGGTTTACTGATCCATTAGTTACTGAGCAATGGATTAGTACTACTGAAAAGATATTTTCAGTTCTTCAATGTTATGAACATGATAAAGTCATCCTAGCAGTTTATCGTTTGGAAGGATATGCTGATCAATGGTGGAATCTTATTAAGAATATGAGGCAAATGGATGAAATTGAGTCCATGGAATGGGACGAGTTCAAGAACTTATTTTTCAATAATTACTTCCCTTGTATTCTCTGAACAAAGATGGAGAAAGAGTTTCTTGAACTAAATCAAAAGGATGATGAATCTGTTGGTACCTATGAAGAAAGTTTTACAAGACTTGCAAGGTACGCTTTTGGTATTATTATCCAACCTGAGAGTAAGATCGATCGATTATTTAGTGGCTTAAAACCAAGTCTTCGAAGGGCCTTATCCATAAGGGACTTCAATAGCTACGAGGAAATCGTTCGATGTGCTCTCAAATTTGAGACGGAGATTGGAGTAACCCATCAGTCATATGGGTTTGATAAGAAGAGGAAAATGGAATTCAAAGGAAAATCTAAAGAGCACACTGAAAAGAAGATGAGATTTCCCTTATGCTCAAAGTGTGGAAAGAAACATGGAGGGATTTGTCTTAAAGGGACAAGTAAATGTTTCAAATGTGGAAAGGAAGGTCATCGGGCATTTGAATTCTGCAATGATGGGAAGAAGATGTCTAATGATGCAAACAAAGGAAGGGACACACAGAATGAACCTACTACACTTCAATGGTTCAAGTTCAAGGAGATGGGGCATTATGCCAATAAATTCCCTAATACAAGGTTTTTTGATGATGATCGACATCAACAAAATCTTAAGGCTAAAGGCAAAGTAAAGTCACATGCAATTTCTATCAGCGATGTGTAGTATGATAACAATGTGGTGAAAGGTACACTTACCATCCACTCTAAAGTAGAAAATGTTTCATTTGATTCTGTATCCACCCACTCTTTTATTTATGAAGATTTTTCTAAGGGTATCATCGTATTACCTCAACAATTAGATGTTGAGTTAGCTGTGACAACACCTAATGGAACAACATTCGCATCAAAAGTTTATAATTCTTCCCCGATTGAAGTTTGTGGGAAAGTTCTTCCTGAAAATCTTGTGATCCTTCCTATAGTGGAATTTGATGTGATTCTTGGCATGGATTGGATTTATTTATATGGATCTCATACCAATTTCCAAAGAAGGGAAGTCACATTTCATATTCCAGATCAATCTATGATCGTCTATCGATGCAAGGATGAACATAACCTTCCAGTGGAAATTTCTTCCATCTTATGGGTCTTGATTCCACTAAATGAGGGTTATTTATCTCAAATGGTTGGTGAAAAACTCACGATTAATAATATGCCCATTGTACGGGAGTTTGATGATGTCTTTCCGGAGGAATTGCTGGGTCTTCCACCAAATCGTGAAGTTGAGTTTTCAATAGAACTCGTACCGGGTGCTTTGCCAATTTCAAAGACACCTTATAGAATGGACCCAATTGAGTTGCAGGAATTGAAGAATCAACTCCAAGAGAATCTTGATAAGGGATTCATACGCCCTAGTGCGTCACCTTGGGGATCACCTGTTCTATTTGTTAAGAAGAAAGATGGATCAATGAGACTCTGCATTGATTATCGAGAACTTAACAAGATCACTATCAAGAACAAATATCCTCTCCCACGCATTGATGACTTATTTGACCAACTACACGGAGATCAATACTTTTCCAAGATTGATCTTCGTTCAGGGTATCATCAATTAAGGGTCAAAAGGGAGGATATACCAAAGACAGCTTTCCGTACAAGGTATGGACACTATGAATTTTTAGTGATGCCATTTGGTCTTACTAATGCCCCTGCTATCTTCATGGATCTGATGAATAGAGTCTTTAGAGAATATCTTGATCAATTTTTGGTAGTCTTTATAGATGATATTCTTGTCTATTCAAATAGCAAGGAAGAACATGAAGATAACTTGCGAATTATATTGAAGACCCTGATAAAGGAGAAGCTTTATTCCAAATTTACCAAGTGTGAATTTTGGCTTCAAAGAGTTTCATTTTTGGGTCACATAATCTCAAAAGAGGGGATATCTGTGGATCCAGCAAAACAGAGGTTATCAAAAGATGGTCGAGACCAACAACAGTAATTGAGATCTGAATTTTTCTTGGTCTGGCTGGATATTATCGACGTTTTGTGAAAGATTTTTGACGATTATCTAATCCACTCACCAGGTTGACTCGAAAAGGAGTTAAGTTTGTTTGGACGGAGGAATGTGAAGATAATTTCAAGGAGTTGAAAAGAAGGTTATCCAGTGCACCTGTACCCACACTTCCTTATAGTGGAGAAAGGTTTGTGATCTACAGTGATGCATCCAAGAAGGGGTTGGGGTGTGTTCTTATGCAAAATGATATGGTGATAGCTTATGCCTCACGGCAGTTGAAAATCCATGAGCAAAATTACCCAACACATGATTTAGAGTTAGCTGCAGTAATCTTTGCATTAAAGATTTGGAGGCATTATCTTTATGGATAAAGGTGTGACATTTATACTGATCATAAAAGTTTAAAGTATATTTTCACACAAAAGGATCTGAATATGCGCCAAAGAAGATGGTTGGAGATGATTAAGGATTACGACTTCTCAATTCATTACCACCCTGGGAAAGCAAACAAGGTGGAAGATGCATTAAGTCGACAAGACCATGCCAGTTTATCCATGATGAGGATCACAAAAGATCCAATATTTAGGGATTTACAAAGGATGGATCTTCGAATTATAATGGAAGGGGGAAAATCATATCTTTCTCAAATGAATGTTCAACCATCTATACATGTGAAGATTAAAGAGGTGAAAAAAGAAGATGTAGAGTTACAAAAGAAGGTGAGAAATATTCCTAAATTCAACCTTGATTGTGATGGGATAATAAAGTTCAGGAATCGGGTTTGTGATCCTCCCATCCCCAAATTAAAGAAGGAGCTGCTGGATGAGGCTCACAGTTCTTCATTCTCTATTCATCCTGGAAGCACGAAGATGTATAGGGACCTAAAAGAGTACTTCTGGTGGGATGGCATGAAAAGAGATGTTGCTGAATATGTCTCTCGATGCTTGGTTTGTCAGCAAGTTAAAGCTGAGAGATAGAAGTCTAAGGGGATGTTACAACCATTACCCATACCCGAATGGAAATGGGAAAACAAAACTATGGAATTTGTCATAGGACTTCCTAAAACATCCAAAGGCAATAATGTTATTTGGGTCATAGTTGATCATCTTACAAAGTCTGCACACTTCATTGCTATTAGATAGGATTTCTCTCTAGATCAGCTTTCCAGGTTATATGTAAAGGAAGTGGTAAGATTGCATGGAGTACCACTTTCTATTATATCTGATCGGGATCTGAGATTTACCTCGAAGTTCTCGCGAAGTCTTCAGCATACTCTGGATACAGAGTTGAGTCTCAGCACTGCTTATCATCCTCAGACAGACGGTCAGTCTGAGAGAACAATTCAAACTCTAGAAGATATGTTGATAGCTTCCTCTATGGATTTCAAAGGTGGTTGGGATCAACACCTACCTTTGGTGGAATTTTCATATAATAATATCTTTCACTCCAGTATTCAGATGGCTCCTTATGAAGCTCTCTATGGAAAGAAATGCAGGACTCCAACTTACTAGGATGAAGTTTGGGAAAGAAAGCTATTAGGACCTGATCTTGTTGATGAGATGGAAGAAAAGGTCTGATCTATTCAACAAAACATAATAGCAGCTCAGAGTCGACAGAAAAGTTGTGCCGACAACTGAAGAAAAGACCTAGAGTTTGAAGTGGGTGATAAAGTGTTCTTACGAATATCTCCCTGGAAGAGGGTCATGATATTTGGAAAGAAGGGGAAGTTGAGCCCTAGATATATCGGTCCTTTCGAAATATTGGATCGTGTTGGAAAGGTAGCTTACCAATTGGAGCTTCCACCGAATCTCTCTCAAGTTCACGATGTGTTTCATGTATCTCTCCTAAGAAAGTACATACCTGATCCTTCACATGTACTCAGCTCAGAAGTTGTACCGCTGGAGCAAGATCTTTCTTATGAAGAACAACCGATAGAGATTCTGGATCGTAGCGAAAAAGTCCTACGACACAAGACCACTCGATTGGTGAAAGATTTATGGAGGAACCACCAATAAGAAGAAGCTACATGGGAGCTTTAGGATATGATGAGGGAGAGGTATCCTCATCTTTTTGTTACAACGTGACGAATTTCGAGGGCGAAATTCATTTTAAGGGGGGTAGAATGTAACGCCCTAGACTTTTATGAGAAATATTTTGTTTTTATCAAAGGAATCTTTAACTACACACAACACTATCTTGGCTTGCTTTACACGCAACCTCGACCTTCCTCAATAGCTTGCGTCATACGCAATACTGAGATTCACTAAACAACGATATGCTATTAAAATAGTAATAAAACTAGCCGTTATGAATAGTAATAACCACTTTTTGAAATTTTATAAATTTTATTTTTCAAAATGGACTTCATTTTTAGATTCGGAATATCGAAATTATACTAGGGTGAAATTTTGGAATTTTTCTGAAAACTTTCAATTTTTGATGAATAGTGAAACCACTAAGTGGTAGTTAAAAAAACCGAATTTTTCATAAAACATAATTTTACCGCTTCTGTGAGGGGAATTTCAAAAATCTGAGAGACACAGTTAATATCAAGGACTAAAATGTGGTTCAATGAGATGAAAATAATTTTAGGTGAATAGTAACTTTTTACTTTTTTTTACCACGGTTAATAGTAAATAGGGTAATTAAGGGTAAAAGTGTTATTATTATTACCCTAACACATGTCCTAATTCTATTTGATAAGTGTAATTCGACCAAAAACAACCTTAGGAATAAAATATGACCATTTAGGACCACTTGGATTAGATTAGGACATTTATTATTAATTTATTTAAATAAGGGTTAAAATAGTTAAAATCAAAGTTTAATAAGTAAATCATTTTTAATATGGGGTGATACATAAGATAAATTAGACTATAAATATTCATTAGAAATATAAAAAAATCCTACATAATGGTATTTTATTTGTAATTTTTAGACATTAAATAATTTAATTTATTTATGACACAACGATGATGCATTAATTGTCTTATTAATGAAATATTGACATAATTGATGTTATAAATACCCAAATAAATGTAATTTGAGACTTTTTATGAATTACACTACTTTTCTAGGTTAATATGACATGTTATTATTGATTTAATTAACTTGGTTCAAACTAATCATTCTGTTATGATTTTCACAAAAATCAATTACTAAATATTGTCAAAATTGACATAAAATAGTTTTTAAAACAAATATTATATTATTAATTGTTATTTTATTCCTCAAAATCTAAGATTCGTCCAAATGACTTAGATAAGGTTATATATATTAATAATAAACAACTTGGTGTTCTTTTGGCTTGATATAGTAAGTTTATTAACCTTATAGTGTAAGAAAACAAGAAGACACGGTAAAAGTTAAATTATCTAACTTAAAGTTAAATCTAAATGATAAGGTTAAAATTGATACCTAAACTTGTCTAAATTCTATTGGATGAGAGGATTTCTACCCATACCCACCTTATCTTCTAAATATATCAATTTGGAGATATTAAAAACCGAATTTGACTTTATAATAAAATAATATTTTTAGTTATTCCAAAGGTGCCCCTCTCCTCCCTTATAAAAGGGCACCTCCCCCCTCTCTTCCTCACACCACTTTGAGCCTTCAAGCCCGGCCAAACCCTGCCAATTTCTTCTCTCCACTTTCCTAGAGACATCCTATAGTTCCTAGTCTTCTTCAAAGACCAATTGTTGTGCCCTAAAAGGAGGTCTCAAAGAAGCGCTTCAAAGAAGAGGTAATGTCCGTTACCGATTCTTTCGTCTTTATTTCTTCTTCCAATTCTTCTTCTTTTGTTGTTTCATCATGAAGTAATAAAATCAGTATGACCCATATTCGGATATGTTATTATAATTATGAAACAACCCTATTTCACCATCTATCCATCCTATGGTAAACGAAATCACCGCGCGTGCGTACGTACGGAATACCGTCTCCACGCCGTGGTGTAATCTATTTTCCACCACCACCTTACTTGGATGGGTATAATGGTGTAAATAATGACTATATATGATTATTGTAAAGTTATATTGATTCTTTAATAGTATATATACACTAAAATACAATTCCACAATCATGGGAATGATATCATCGCTCGTGCGTACATACGGAATATCGTCTCCATGATGTGATGTGACTCGTTCTACATGATCTTCATTGCATAATGATTATATAAATGAATTGAATGAATGAATATGATATATATTACACTAATACCATTCTGTAAATGAGGTATCTATAACCTAAAAATAAAAATAAGAATTTATTCGACAAAACACGCATAAGAACAAAAAGTAATAAACACCCAAATAACAAGTAGTAATGAAATATTACTAATAAGAAGCTAAGAATATGACCATATATGATATCATAAAAATAATTATGATTCTATAATAAGTCAATAACATTATTTAAATCATTATACAGGAGGTTTGGACACTTACAAAGCAAATTGAACCTAAGGTAAGGGAAAATATCACAATCTCATTTTTATCTGATATTTTTTATACTTTTGTATTTACTGGGGTGTATTTTATCATCCACATCCATGTTCCCTCAATATGTAATATTGTTTCCATCCACCTAAAACTGTTTAAACCCAATTTTACCCATCGGTGAGTTTTTATTAAAGGATATGAAAGGAATATTTTGTCGTTTTTCATACGAGGTACTTTTTTACTTTTCCGACAAAAGTACGAGAAGAATGTTTTTTTAACTTATACGGCATGAATGGATTTTTAAAACATTATTTCCTAGAAGATTCCTTTACAAGTTTTGAAGTTTATTTTTAATCAACTTCTTTTAGTTTAAAATTTAATGACATGTTAAGAAAGGAAAAAAAATTAAGGTAGAAAGGATATTTTCCTCAAGAATGGAGTTCAAGTGTTTTATCAAAATTATTTTCCATCTAAGATAATATAGGGTTCTGTTTCTATCCCTATTATTACATTGATATGATTATGTTGTGATGGAATTATTTTTATGAATTACTTTATCTTATATGAATTTGTTTATGATGTAATGTTGTTTAAGAATCCCATTTTTATTACATGGGTTATGTAATGATTTATGATTTATGATTTTGTGGCACACATATGAATGGTATCATTATGAGATGGGTGGGACCTATATCTCCCACCAATGCATTGGGTAAAGATTTTATATCTCATGAGATAGACATGGCTGGAACGGCAGGTTAAACCGGTTCAGTAAAACAGGACTGAAACGAGGAGTGAACTCGGTTCATAAATGGTCTTTTTCCACTAAGATAGTCTTGGAAATGAGTCTTGACTAATAATAAATTATTCTCTATGATTATGTGTGTATGCCACAAAGTTTCATGTTTTAATTTATGATTATTGGGATTACATTTCACTACTATGATTTATCCCATATTATGAAATTATGATCTCTTTTGTAGGTTAAGATTTCCGAAAGTTATGTTCTTATTAATATGATGTGATTGATATTTATTTTGTTTACCCTTACTGAGCATTTGAGCTCACCCTTTTGTATGTTTTCTTTCCCCAGGTCAGGAAGAAGGTTATTAAGTAAGATATGCCAAAAGGGACTGTAGATACGATGAAATAAATGGGAGACAATGTAGACACTTTATGAACCAGTTGTTTATGTTTCCCAGTTTCTAAAGACACTATACCTATACGGTCCTTTCCTGGTTTTTTTATATGTTGTAATAAGTGTGCTTCAATTTTGAAGTAATAACAATGTATGTAAAGTATGGGTCGTTATAATAAGTAAGAGATATTTAATAAAATAAGTATGAATATGGATTTTTGATAAACTTATAATAAATTAAAATTTATTATACAATTGGTTATAATGAATATGAAGCAAGTCGGGACTTGAGGAAAGGGTTTATATTATAATCTCACCTTTTATCATCTTTGTTTATGTTTCAATTTCCATTGGGGGATTGTATATTTTTATCTCTTAAAACCCATATATTTTTTTATTATATGGTTACTATTTGGTTTTTAATTATTTTTTATATTTTATCCTCTGTGGTAATCAATAATACAAAAATACTATTTTTAAGAAAAACTAATTTTGTTTCTATTTTAAGTTCAGAATCCTTTTCCTCTGTATCCATGTTTTTAAAATTGTTTTATATAATTTTTTATCTGTAATTAAATTCTTATTATGGTATTTTCGACTAAAATTAATTTGTAACAAATTATTAAAATTAATACATTCTAATGTTTTTATAAGACTCGCTTTTAAATTTTCTTTACAATTGTTTAAAAAGAATGTTTCTTTTAGCGTATACGACATGAACAAATGTTTACACCATAATGCAGTTTTTTCATCATGAAACTTCCTTTAAAAATTTATATATATTGACATAGAAAACACTATTCCTATTTTTTATGACTTTTTTATTTCAAAAATATAAAGAAAAGAAAATGATATTTATTTTTGTTTTTTAAAGAATATTCTTGATGCTTCTATAAAATTATTTTCTATCCATGACAACATAATTTAAGGAGTGATATGATTCATAAGGGATATGATCATATTATACCATCCATTGCATTTATTTTTATGTCTTATGGTGATGATGTTTTAATGATGTTTCATGAAACTCGTCTCTTTCCCTTAGGTTAATTAAATTATGAAGAAATGCTTATTGTTTTACAATATTGTGGAAAAAATATATATGGTTTTAATTATGTAATAGGTTGTCATAGAATTATATATCCCTATATTGAATTGGGTAAATATTTCTATCTTAGGTGATAATATAAATGGTAATGTGGAGTTAAACCAATCCATTATGGGACTCTATCCATTATGTTTATGGAAATCAGGAGTAAACCCAATCCACTATTGGACTCTATCCATTATGATAAGATAGCCTTGGTAGTGAGCCTTAAATAATGGTCTGATTTTATACGATTATGTGTATTACACAAACCTATGTATTATTCTTATGATATGATCTCGTAGATCAAGACTGATTATTGATGATTCTTCACTCTTATTATAAGGCCCCAGCCTTAAGCATTACTTAATCTTGAGATATTTCAAGAATACACATTGAGGATATTTTCAGGTTTAGAGTTTTAGAGAATTAGATCATAAATCATGCATCACATTCCACATTTAAACAAAGAGGTTACATAAAAGATAGTACTCATTTTTCCCATCAACATAAACATATTTAAAATAAAAAATGGATTCTTTCTTGACACTTCCTTGACATTATCATCACATCATGTACCTTTCCCTTGACCTGTGAAAAACATTTCAAAAACTTGGGATGAGCATAAAAAGCTCAGTAAGGGATATAAAAGTACGAAATGAAAACATTAGACCATGTATGAAATCCTACTTTACTCATAAAACATAGGCATTTTAACATACCTCATCAAATCATGAATAAATCATAGAAATAATAAGACATAAAGGTAACTTGAGGCATTCATAACATTCTTACGTAGGGAGTAACCCTCATGGTTACGTTTGGAATACCCATCACAGTATATTCCCTAAATCTCTTTGGAGAAACCTTAATGTTTAACCCCTACGCGTTACCCAATTCATTGGAGATCTATATCGGTCTCACCTTTCCTTAGTTTATCACGGAACCACCCGTCTTCATAACAATTCCCAAGAACTATAACATAATCGTATCACATAAAACAAGCATAAAGAAAACATAAATTTTCCACATTTCAATCACAAGATATCAATACAACACATTGGTATAATAAAAACATTATGAAAACCATTTTCAAAACCAAAATAAAATAAAAGTAAAACATGGTATTTATTTTTCATTAAAAAAAAGTTATGGCCTATAGAGGAAGCCGAAACTCAAATAATGGTCACGGCGGCGGAGAAGTCATTGTCGCCGCATGCGTACGACAAAAAAAACATTCCTTTTGTCATTTAGTAAAAATCTTTGTATAAAAAATATTCCTTTTGAATAGACATAAAAGTCAAAGGGGTTTATACACCGTATAAAAGAAAGCTATGTATAAAACAAAATATGCCTCAATGAAAGGAGATTGAGATGAAGTCCATTACCTCATGTCCGACTTGACTCGATCGTTCTTTAACCTCATGAATGATAAACTAGAGTTAATTTCTAATTACTTAAGAACCTTTTTCAAGTTCATTATTCCTTTTATATCACTTATTACCATGTTATGAACACTATGTAATTATTTAAGTTAATAATGGTCGTTTTGTCGATCATTGGTACTTGAGTCAAAAATAAACTCTTTATAATTACAAGTTGTTCATGTGGTAAAATATCCATTATATCCAGAATTTTATTCATGATGTAGATATTATATATGTAATATATATCCAGTATATACATGCATTTATAATATTACATAATATTTAGAGGTAAGAAATGAAATGCACTGTTCATGGAGATGGTAAGCCGTACGTACGCATGAATGCTAATTTCATTTCTATTTCGTATTTTATGGAATGGAATAATAATTATATAGAGGTATATTATAATTCAAGTATAATATCATTAACTAAATCCTTTATATGTCCCACATATGGCATTAACGAATCCATTCACTTTGAGGGGGCGGTAGTCAGTACTTCCTAAAATGAAGATATCATGTTTACCCATAATGGAAACCATAAAGGTATGACATAAATGTAACAATAAATAAGCTTAAGGGAAACATAAATATATTATATATCATATATAAATATAGTGACATATTAATGGACCCCTTTGAATGTGTTAGAAGAATATTGAACAGTCACCGTTTCGTGAGGCAGAAATTTGCCATCCACGGAAACAGTATGCTCTTTAACCATTAGATGTAGGTGTGTGTAAGTGTAGATCGAATAATTCTTATAAAAACATCCTTGTATATTTAAGATACTGTTGTTGTTACAAAATAAATGAATAAAAAGATTTTAGGGGATTGGATAATCAAAATAAAACAAAAGAACATTAGAGAAGACTTTACCTTTAAATCGGGTAACTCCTCTTGGTTTGTTCCAAAAGGGTTTCTTGAAAAGTTTTCTTCCTAAGGTAAGGATTCTAGGATGAAGAGAGGGATGTGGAGAGATAAAATGAGAGGATTTTGGCCGAGTCAATGTCTTGATAGGTGCGGGTAAGGAGGTTGAGGTGGTGGCTTTTTATAAGAGGGAGGAGGGGCACTCTTGGAAAGTCAAGAAATGTTACTTTATTTTAAAATGAGTTTCGGATTTAAAAGGTCCCACATTGATATATTTTAAGGATAAGGTGATAAGGGTTCGAAATATACTCATAAAATAGGTTTTTGACAAGTTTATGTCTTAGATTTTACATTATATTTTCATTTTATTTAAATCGTTCATTAATGAGATAATCGATGCATCATCATGGTGTCAAAAATAAATTAATTCATTTAATGTATAAAAATTATAAAATAACTACTATGATGTAGGAAATATTTTTAGATTTCCAATTAATATTTATAGTCTAAGATAACATTTAAACAGTAAAAACTAAAAATGTTTTACTCGGGTGATACATTCTTTAGTGATATTCTCCTTTCTTTAAAAATAAAATGATAAAGTGTCACTTTCACCCAAAAGTGATTCTATGGGGTCCCAAAGTTTGGCACAAGGCATCCCATGGAATTTCATGACACAACCAGTATAATTAGAATACATTTTTGGTTCATTTGTTATTATTATGATATTATTTTATTATCCTTAACTACCTGATTACTAATTAATCACGATAATTAAAGATAATTACCGTCATTACTATTCATAATGTCAAAAAACAAAAGAGTCTTAATTAAATAATTTGGACCTTCTGATTCAAAATATGGAATCCATTTTACCAAATTCCAAACATATAAATTTCAATAATTAATTTAAAAATAATTCCCGTTGGAAAAAAAAATATCGGGTTTTTTTGAAACAATATCTATGAAACTTTTGGCACTTGTTTATGCCCAATTCCAAAGTGAAATTAATTATAATGGCCATCATTGGATTAATTGTTTAAAATATATTTTAATTACACTTTAAAACCAATTAAAAATATAATCTAACCATATAATTAAATTAGATGAAAAAAAGCAGTTTTGATGTAAAATGCAGTATTTTTCACTATTCATTTAAAAATGAACATTGTCAGAAAAATACCAAAAATTTATCCAAAGTAAATTTCAATGTCCCAATCATAAATAATTAGTTTTTTTAAAAAAATAGAGCTTATAAAATTGTCAAAACATATATTTAAAAATGATTTTCCATCAAAAGGCAGTAAAACAATCTTTTAAAAATATTAGAGAATTCTATGCTTAAGATTGGATTTATTCTCATTTTAAGTCTTTAAAACACTATCTAATTCATAAATAGACATAGATATGAAAATATATTATTCATTACTTACTTGGGATGTTATATCCTTCCCCAATTTAGAAAATTGTGTCCCCACAATTTATTTACTTATCGAATAAGTGGGGGTATTTATCCCTCATTTCATTTTCAGATTCCCATGTTGCCTATTCACTCATGTGTTTTTCCAAAAAAACCTTTACTTGATGAATCACCTTATTCTGAAAAACTTTCTCCCTGTGGTCAAGAATCTAGACTGGTTGTTCCTCATAAGATAGATTCTCTTCCAACTGAACTACCTCTGGACTCAAAACATGAGATGGATCTGGCATGTACTTCCTTAACATTGAAACATGAAAAACATTGTGTACCTGAGATAAACTCGGGGGTAAAGACACTCGGTATGAAACTGATCCAACTCTCTCCATAATTTTGTATGGTCCAATGAACCTTGGACTTAGATTTCCTTTCTTACCAAATCGCATCACACTTTTCCATGGAGATACTTTGAGAAAAACATGATCACATACCTCAAAAGAGAGTTCTTTCCTCATGTTGTCTGCATAAATTTTCTGCCTGCTCTGAGCTGTTCTCATGTGTTTCTGTATCATCTGAACTTTTTTTTCCAACTCTTATACCAATTCTGGTCCCATAAACTTCCTTTCACCTACTTCATCCCAAAAAGCTGTAGTTCGACACTGCTTCCCATATAATGCCTCAAATGGTGTCATCTGTATACTGGAATGAAAACTGTTATTATAAGAAAACTCAACCAAAGAAAGATGTTGGTCCCAACTTCCCTGATAATCCATCAAACAAGAACGTAGAATATCCTCCAATGTTTGAATTGTTCGTTCTGACTACCCATCTGATTGAGGATGAAAAGCTGTACTAAAATTTAATTCAGTACCCAATGACTTCGGAAGGCCTTTCCAAAAGTTAGAAGTAAACCTGGGATCACGATCAGATACAATGGAGAGGGTAACTCCATGTAACCTGACTATCTCTTTTAGATACAAATGAGAAAGTTGATCTAGGGAAAAAGTATCTCGTATAGCAAGTAAATAAGCAGATTTAGTCAAGCGATCAACAATAACCCAGATTGCATTATTACCTTGAGGTGTCTTCAGTAATCCCACAACGAAGTCCATGGATATATTTTCTCATTTCCACTCTGGAATTGGTAAAGGCTGAAGCATCCCTTTCGGTAACTGTCGCTCCGCTTTAACCTGTTGACAATTCAAACACTTCACAGTAAAATCAGTAATATCTCTTTTCATTCTGTCCCACCAGTAATACTCTCGAATATCTCTATACATATTAGTACTACCTGGATGAACTAAAAACGGAGAACTATGAGCTTCACATAAAAAATCTCTCTTCAACTGTGAATCACACGGCACACACAATCTCTTCCCAAATCTCAAAACACAATCATTATCAATGTTGAATTCAGGTAACTTACCTTTCTGAACCATCTCTACCCTTTTCTACAACTCATTATCTTACTTCTGTGCTTGCTTAATTCTGTCTAATAGAGAAGATTTCACAGATACCTGAAACAAAATAGAATTACATCCTACACCAACAACTTCTATGCCAGATTTCATCAAATTCTTGACTAAAGGATCACGTTCCAAATGCAACGTTGTTAATGAAGCATTAATTTTTTGACTCAATGTATCAGCCACTTTATTTTCTTTTCCCAGATGGTAATGAATTGTACAATCATAATCCTTGGTTAATTCTAGCCATCTCATCTATCTCATGTTCAATTCTTTCTGAGTGAATATATACTTTAAACTTTTGTGATCGGTATATATTTCACACTTTACTCCATACAAATGATGCCTCCAAATTTTTAAAGAAAAAACAATAGCAGCTAATTCCAAATCATGTGTAGGGTAATTTACCTAATGAGTTTTCAACTGACGTGAAGCATAAGCAATTACCTGATTATTCTGCATTAGGATGCAACCAAGTCCTTTTAATGAAGCATCACTGTAGATAATAAACTCCCCATTCCTGGAAGGTAGTTCCAAAACTAGAGCATTCACCAATCTTATTTTCAGTTCCTGAAAACAATCATCACATTCTTTTGGCCAGATAAACTTAACACCCTTCCGAGTTAGTATAGTAATTCGACTAGAAAATTGTGAAAAAAATTTAACAAACCTTCGGTAATATCCTGCCAAACAAAGAAAACTACGAATCTAGGTTACATTTTTGGGTCTTGGCCGTTATTCCACAACCTTTGTTTTTGCAGGATCAATAGTTATCCCATCTTTAGAAACAATGTGACCAAGGAAAGAAATTTTTTTCAACCAAAACTCACACTTTCTGAATTTACCATACAATTTCATTTCTTTTGAGGTTTGCAAAATAACCCTTAAATGTCTTTCATGCTCCTCTTTACTTTTAGAAAACACCAAAATATCATCAATGAAAACAGCCAAAAACTTATCCAAGAACTCATGGAAAATTATATTCATAAGGTCCATGAATACAGCAGGTGCATTGGTTAGCCCAAAAGGCATAACTACAAATTCATAATGGTCATATCTTGTACGAAACACGGTCTTTGGAATATCTTCTTCCTTTAAGTTTAACTGATGGTACCCCGATCTCAGGTCAATCTTTGAAAAATACTAAGCTCCCTGGAGCTGATAAAACAAATCATCGATATGAGGAAAAGGATATTTTTTCTTAACAGTGATGTTATTCAAGGCTCTATAATCAATGCAAAGTCTCATTAAACCATCTTTATTTTTAACAAATAAAACAGGAGCACCCCATCGTGATGTGCTAGGTCGAATGAAACCTTTCTCTAATAAATCTTGCAATTGCTCCTTCAAATCTAAAAGTTCAATTTGATCCATTCGATAATGGGGTTTTGAAATTGGCTTAGCATCAGGAACTAAGTCAACAATAAATTAAACTTCCAGATCTGGTATTATTTGAGGCAACTCATCAGGAAAAACATCAGGATACTCATTTACCATTGGCACATCATTAATCTGAACAGTTCCTTTGTTTTCAAAAATAAGTGCAAGGTAACATTCATTTCCATCTTTTACAAGTTTCTCAGCCTCTTGATATGTTATCAACAGTAAGGGTTCATTCTTGTACACAAACTGAAAGTATTTCTGAAAAGAAACTTCTTTATCTCTACAGTCAATCTTAGCATGGTAAATAGAGAGTCAATCCATACCCAGGATAACATCAAACTCTACCAGAGGTAAAACAATAAGTTTTGCAAGTAGGTTCTTTCCACGGATAAGGATAGGAAGATTCTTATAAATTTGGTTTGCCTCAACATTTCCCCCAGGTGTTTTTACAACAAGTTCAGGAGTCATTTCTTGAGATGGTATTCCCATTTTACTAGAAAAGTTTTCAGAGATGAAGGAATGTGTAGACCCTTAATCAAACAACACGCTGGAATAATCTAAAAAAACAAACAAAGTACCTGATACCAGTTCATTTGATGGCCCAACATCTGTTGGAGCAGTTTCAAAGGATTTCACCACACCTTTCTTCTTGTATTCTATCTTCTTCCCATCACTCGATCTCTTTGTCGGACACTCATTTGCATAATGACCCATCCCATTGTACTTAAAACATTTCACTAACTGTAAATCAAATTTGGTCTTACCATCACCTTGATCTTTTCCAGTGCAATCACGAGCCTTATGTCCCATATTACCACATCGGTAGAACTTTGCAGAATTCAAAACCTATTCCCCAACATGCCTTTTACCACATTTATCACAAACTAGAAACTTATTTTTCTTACCATCAGATCTTTTTGAAGAATTCTTCCCTTTATCCTGACACCTCGGTCTCTTTTTCTGTCGGTTGTTATAGAACACTTGATCATCGGAAAACTCCATCTCCACCTTCTCAGAACATCGAACAAGCTTTTCATAAATTTTTAACTCACGAGAAGATAATTCCCTTCAATATTTTGGCTTTAATCTTAAGTAAAAATGATTGATTTTACTATCAAGATCTCGGATAAAATTTGGAGCATACCTTTCCAATCGAGTGAAACTTTCTTCATGAGCAGCCACTGATTCGTCCTCTTGCCTCAAGTCTAAGAATTTGTTTTCCGTCCTAAGTCGAACAGCCTTAGGAAAATACTTCTCAAGAAACATACCTTTGAATTCATCCTAGTCGAGAGCATCAATCTCATCAGTGTCCCTGATATTTTTAACCATCGACCACCACTGATCTGCTTCACCCTCCAAACGGTAAATTACTAGACTAACCTTTTTATTGTTTGAACACCCCATGACATCAAAAATCTTCTCTAGTGATTTAATCCACCCTTCAGCTATCACAGGGTCAGATGATTCTCTGAATGATGGGGGATGTTTCCTCATGAAATGTTCCACCACTAACATGTTCCTCTACGGTTGATCTGGCTGATCTCGTACATGGATACCACCACCATTTATCGCTTGAGTCAACTGCGCCATTACTGCAACAAACTGTTCAGTTCCAATTATAACCATCTCAAGATGCTGATTCGGAAGGTCATTTCCTTCTGTATGCCTTCCTAGCACTGCTTCCCTCTTTACTTTGCGGAAAACCATTCTGAAAAAAAATGTCTTAGATGAAGCAACATGGTAATATTCAAATGCTATATCATTTCAATTTGACCATAAAAAAATATTTTTGGATAATCATTTAATATAATTCTAACTCCTAAGGTTATCTAAATCTACCTTTGATACCAACTATAAGGC
Organism: Viscum album; assembly: GCA_963277665.1. Classification (NCBI taxonomy): domain Eukaryota; kingdom Viridiplantae; phylum Streptophyta; class Magnoliopsida; order Santalales; family Viscaceae; genus Viscum; species Viscum album. The sequence goes on from OY728130.1 coordinate 1,215,092,401, forward strand.
CCTAGCCTTAAACATTACTTAATCTTGAGATATTTCATGAATACACATTAAGGATATTTTCAGGTTTATATTTTTAGATAATTAGATCATAAATAATGCATTATATTCCACATTAAAACAAAGTGGTTACATAAAAGATATTACTCATTTTTACCATCAACAGAATCATATTTAAAATAAAAAATGGATTCTTTCTTGACACTTTTTTGACACTATCTTCACATCATGTACCTTTCCCTTGACCTGTGAAAAACATTTCAAAAACTTGGGATGAGCATAAAAATCTCACTAAGGGATATAAAAGTACGAAATGAAAACATTAGTCCATGTATGAAATCCTAATTTACTCATAAAACATAAGAATTTTAACATACCTCATCAAATCATGAATAAATCATAGAAATCATAAGACATAAAGGTAACTTGAGGCATTCATAACATTCTTACGTAGGGAGTAACCCTCATGGTTACGTTTGGAATACCCATCACAGTATATTCCCGAAATCTATTTTGAGAAACCTTAATTTTTAACTCCTTTGTATTACCCAATGCATTAGAGATCTATATCGGGCTCACCCGCCCTTAGTTTATCACGGAACCACCCATCTTCATAACAATTCCCAAGAACCATAACATAATCGTATCACATAAAACATACATAAAGGAAACATAACTTTTCCACATTTCAATCACAAGATATCAATACAACACATTTATATAATAAAAAAATTATGAAAACCATTTTCAATACCAAAATAAAAGAAAAGTAAAACATGGTATTTATTTTTCATTAAAAAAAGTTGTGGCTTTAGAGGAAGCCGAAACTCAAATAATGGTCACGACGGCGGAGAAGTCGTTTTCGCCGCATACGTACGAAAAAAACATTCCTTTTGTCGTTTAGTAAAAAGCTTCGTATAAAAAAGATTCCTTTTGAATAGATTTAAAATTAAAAGGGTTTATACACCGTATAAAAAAAGTTGTGTATAAAACAAAATATTCCTCAATGAAAGGAGATTGAGACGAAGTCCCTTACCTCGTGTCTGACTTGACTCGATCGTTCTTTAACCTTCTAAATAATAAACTTGAGTTAATTTCAAATTGATTAAAAACATTTTTCAAGTTAATTATTACTTTTATATCACTTATTGCCATGTTATGAACAATTTGTAATTATTTAAGTTAATAATGGTCGTTTTGTTGATCATTGGTACTTGAGTCAAAAATAAACTCGTTATAATTACAAGTTGTTCATGTGATAAAATATCCATTATATCCAGAATTATATTCATGATTTAGATATCATATATGTCATATATATCCAGTATATACATGAATTTATAATATTACATAACATTTAGAGGTAAGAAATGAAATGCACTGTTCATAGAGACGGTAAGTCGTACGTACGCATGAACGCTACTTTCATTTATATTTAATATTTTATGGAATGGGATCATAATGATATAAAGGTATATTATAAATATATTATAATATCATATATAATATCATTAATGCCATCCTTTATATGTCCCACATATGGAATTAACGAATCAAATCACTTTAAGGGGCGGTAGTCCGTACTTTCTAAAATGAAGATATCGTGTTTACCCATAATGGAAACCATAAAGGTATGCCATAAATGTAAAAATACTGAAGCTTAAGGAAAACATAAACATATTATATATCATATATAAATATATTGACATCTTAATGGACACCTTTGAAGGTGTTAGAAGAATATTGAACAATCAGCGTTTCGTGAGGCAGAAATTCTCCATCCACAGAAATAGTATGCTCTTTAACCATTAGATGTAGGTGTGTGTAAGTGTAGCTCGAATACTTCTTATAAAAACATCATAGTATATTGAAGATACTGTTTTTTTTACAAAATAAATTAATAAAAAGAGTTTATGTGGTTGGAGAAGAAAAATAAAACAAAAGAACATTAGAGAAGACTTTACCTTTAAATCGGGTAACTCCTCTTGGTTTGTACCAAAAGGGTTTCTTGAAGAGCTTTATGCCTAAGTTAAGGCTTCTAGGATGAAGAGAGGGATGTGGAGAGATAAAATGATCATAGTTTGGCCGAGACAATGGCTTGAAAGGTGTGGGTAAGGAGGTAGAGGTTGGGGCCTTTTATAAGAGGGAGGAGGGGCACTCTTGGAAAGTCAAGAAATGTTACTTTATTTTAAAATGAGTTTAGGATTTAAAAGGTCCCACATTAATATATTTCTAGGATAAGGTGATAAGGGTTCGAAATATACTCATCCAATAGGTTTTTTACAAGTGTAAGTCTTATATTTTACATTATCATTTCATTTTATTTAAATCGTTCATTAATGAGATAATCGCTTCATCATCATGGTGCCATAAATAAATTAATTTATTTAATGTCTAAAAATTATAAAAAAATACTATAATGTAGGAAATAGTTTTATATTTCCAATGAATATTTATAGTATAAGAGATCATTTACACTGACAAAACTAAAAATGTTTTACTCGGGTGATACATTCTTTAGTGATATTCTCCTTTCTTTAAAAATAAAATGTTAAAGTGTCACTTTCACCCATAAGTGATTCCATGGGGTCCAAAAGTTTGGAACAAGGAATCCCATGGTCTTCCATGACACAAAATTTAGTATTAGGACACATTTTGGGGTCATTTTGTTTATTATGATATTATTTTATTATCCTTAACTACCCGATTACTAATTAATCACGATAATTAAAGATAATTACCGTAGTTACTATTCATAATGTCCAAAAACAAGTCTTAATTAAATAATTTTGACCTTATGATTCTAAATATGGAAACCATTTTACCAAATTCCGAACATAGAAATTGCAATAATTAATTTAAAAATAATTCCCGTTGTCAAAACAAATAGCGGGTTTTTTTGAAACAATATCTATGAAAAGTTTGGCACTTGTTTATGCCCAATTACAAAGTGAAATTAATTATAATGACCACCATTGGATTAATTGGTAAAAATATATTCTAAATAAACTTTAAAACCAATTAAAAATATAATCTAACCATATAATTAAATTAGATGAAAAAGCAGTTTTGATGTAAAATACAGTATTTTTCACTATTCATTAAAAAATGAACATTGTCAGAAAAATACCAAATATTTATCCAAAGTAAATTTCAATGTCCTGATCATAAATAATAAGTTTATTTTGACAAATATATCTTATAAAATTGTCACAAGATAGATTTAAAAATGGTTTTCCATCAAAAGGTGGTAAAATAATCTATTAAAAATATTAGAGAATTCTATGTTTAAGATTGGATTTATTCTCATTTTAAGTCTTTAAAACACTATCTAATTCATAAATAGAAATAGATAGGAAAATCTATTATTCATTACTTACTTAGGATGTTACACTTATGACTCAATTCTTTTATTATAAAAAATCCTTATGTCATGATTCATATTTTATGGTTTATCAATTGTTAGGTATGATCTCATAATTTGTGATCATATTATCATTCCATTAAGTTTATTTTACACTCACTTATGATCATAAACTGATATATCCCATTTTTAACCTTATTATTCATTTGAGATTGCCCATTCTTATGTTTCCATTTCCCTGGGTGATGATAAAATTGTTTAAGTAGGAAATTTCTAATAAGGGTACTATATATAAATAATTTTATAGGATATATGGAATATATTTCATGAAATAAATTTTTTGTGTATCTATTATCTAAAGACACTAAGAATTTTTTATTCTCAAGAGTGTATTATTTTGAGATGTATTGAATATTAATCTAAAATAATGTAAAATTTTTTTATGAAATGTTTGGTTCATATCAGTTGGTATCAGAGTAGGGTTTAGTTATTTTTTGATATTTTTTTATAAATAATATGAGGAAAAACATAAGAAAACCTATGATGAAATGAATGTGATATAGGGTGAACCTCAATTTTTATAGGTTGATAAGAAGGTGTCATAATTTAGGAAATCTTAGGAATGATTTTAATTATTATATAGTTGTTGTAACATCTATGTTTTTTCATGTAGATCTTTGAAATATATCCACTAATATTTTTGGAGCCATACATTGAGACAACGGGAGATTATAAGGAACAGAGAGCCCAGAATTGATATTTAATAAATATTAAATATATTAATATCATGCACACATAGTTTTATTGAAAGAGTGGAATGAATTCAAAATGGAGGATTAGATTATAAATTATAGGTTTTCATTGAGTTTAGAACATGGCTTTTACCTAAGGCATAACATAACCTATGATGTCATCAGGTGTTTCTAAAAAACATATCACAGACACGAATATTAAATAAATTTATTTATTTATTTATTTTATTATATGTTGAAACAAAAACCTAGAAACCCTATATAAATATATGGTTATAACGCAACCACATAGTAATCCACATAACACTAATATTGTTAGAGGATCCTTTGGAGAATCACTTGGTGAAAAACAACAGATCATGATCTTGATCAAGGATCATTTCACCAATTTAAATTGTGGATCTCACTAGTGATACTACCACAAAATTGGGTTTCCACAGCGCCACCCTTTATCAGTGCTAAAAAAGAACTGATAAAGGGGGGGCTTTATAAGCGCTAAAAAATCACTGATAAAGGGAACTTTTAACATCACTAAAAAACACTATTAAAAGTGACCCTTTATCAGAGCTTTTATTTAGTACTAATAAAGCCCCCCCCCCCTTTATTAGCGCTTTTTTAGTGCTGATAAAGGGGACCCCTTTATCAGTGGTTTTTTTAGTGGCACCGATAAAGGGGGGTTTATCAGCACGCATTTTCTTAGCACTGATAAATGTTTATATTTAAAAAAACATAAAAATAATATATTAATATATAAGTATATTTATATTGATATAAATATAATAAATATTTTTTAAAATATTTTTTATATCGATTTGTTATATGGTTGAGGCAAAATGGACACCCGGAGTAGAAGTTATCGCAAAACGGACCCCCGGAGCCAAACTTATGACCATTCGGAGGGTTTTTGGTCCGTTTTGAACCTCAAAGAACGTGATAAAGGGTTTTGGTGATCAACAGAGTGTGTAAAATCTCTCAAGATTCGATTTTATATGTGATAGAGACAAAACATACACTCATAACAGAAGTTATTGGCGTCTGAAATTTTGCAACTCCCATATCTTTGAAAAACCTAAGAAACCAACAAATCACAAAAATGGGCATAACTTTTGCTACGGTTGTCTATTTGAGAACTGCGACTAGTCAAATAGAATCTCATGAAATGAGTGACAACCACATCCAGTAAAAATAGTTATAAGATCAGAGGAACGAAATATATATCAGTTATAACACTCCCAAAAAATGTCCAACTTCAAACGGCCATAATTTTTGGTTCGGGTGTCCATTTGGGCTCTAACACATATCACATTGAAGGCAGTGAAGAGATATACGCAGAAGGATGACTCTAACATAGTTCCATTTATGTCTGGGACCCTAAAATACCAAAAAACAACCAGAAGGCCTCCAAAACTCAGTTTTCGTGTCTGGACTCCTGTCAATTTTTTCTTAAAACAGTCATAACTTCTGATATGTATGTCTGTTCGTCCTCCGACACCTATTTTATCATATTTTTTTCAATTATCTTCGGATTGACTGTTCACGAAGTAGAAACAGACACCCAGACCGAAAGTTATTCCTTTTTCAGTGACTCTGTGATTTGTTAGGTTTTTCGAGACCTCATTTCTAGCACTTTTGTATATACATATTAATATATAATATTTGTAAATATATATAAATATGTATAATTATATCTACAGATATAAATATAATATATATTTGTGTGTGTGTATGTTTTATATATATGTATGTATGTTTGTATGTATGTATTTATTTATTTATAAAAACATACATAAAAACATATTTTATAAGTGTATTTAAAACTAATCTTATAAATATATATTAATATATATTAATATACAAATAAATATTCAGATAAAAAATTATAACTAAATATATATATATAAATAGATATGAATATATATTAATATACGGATATATATATTAATATAATTAAATATGTGAATATATTAATATGACTAAATATATATGTATATATTAATATGACTAAATATATATATATATTAATGTATATATATATATTAATATACGAATATATATATATTCTTATAACTAAATATACATATATATTAATATATGTGTAAATATAACTAAATATATATATATGTATATTAATAAATGAAAAGAAAATCAATATGGTGGAGTGGTAAAGGCATAGGCGCGCAGGCAAGAGGTCTCGAGTTCGAATCTTGGGGGAGGTAAGTCGTGCGCGCAGGTGTGGGGAATTACCTAGCACTGTTAAAGGGGGGGTGGGCTGGGTGGAGCTGGCCTGGGGAATGCATGGGAAACCATGGGCTTTGGGCGCTGTTAAAAGGGGGCTTCAAGCGCTGTTGAAGCCCCCCAGAATTACAAAAATATTTTTTTTAAATTTTTTCAACTTTTATCAGTGCTTTTTAAAAGCACTGATAAAATGTTCATTTATCATCTCTTTTCTGAGCACTTATAAAAGGGACCCCCCTATATCAGCACCTCTATTAATAGTTCTTTTTTTAGCACTATTAATCTACTTTTCTAGCATTGATAACGGACATATTTTTAGTATTGTGACATCAACATGTTAATGTTATTTATTAGTGATTGATCTAACCTAATTTTGGATGTTATTTTTTATTTATTTCTTTTCTATTTATTACCCCATTAAAAACATGCATCAACTTCACTAACAAGGTGGTTTATGGGTTGATCATACTTTCTTGCTTGGGATTATTTATTATTAGGATTTTGAAAATTGTTTAGTTGATTATTATTACTCTTCATTAGTCATTATAATGGAAAAAATTGATGCCAATCCAAACACAGCTGAAAATCATTTGTCATATTTTGGTTTGTACCTTTCTCCTCTATTTCTTCACACATTAATCAATGGAAATTTCTTTGGCCCATTGTTTGATGAATACCTGGTATTCGATCATTGAATGACTTTTATTAAGCATAACCGATAAATATTGTTTGTTTATTTGTTGATTGATGGAGAAATAAAAGTGTGATTACTTTGGAGGATGATCGAGGTATGATAAATCCAGTATTAGTAGATCCTGTTATGGGTTTATGCATGTGACGATGGTACAGATCAATAGGAGGCAATTTTTGAGCATTGGATGTGGCTGGAATCCAGCTATTTGTGGCAACAAGCATAGTAAACCCTAAATACACTATTACTGAGAATGATTGGTCATTGGATCGATGGTTATAATCATGTGTGATGATGCGTTGAACAACCTATAAATTATGGAAATTTCAGAGTTACATGTTTTGTTCCCAAAGAACACACGACATGTGGGGTGTTAGAGTTAGTGACCCAAAAACCAACTTCTTTTTACTTTTCAACAAACCTATATTTATTGGATGAATATTAATAAACCCCTTATTACATCATGATTGTTCTTCTGTATGACATAGTATGTGATAATGTCCTAATAATAGATGTCTCACTAAAAGGTCATAGTGGATCCCATCTATGATAAGAACCTAGAAGTTACATGAAACTATTCTTGAATATATGTTCTATGGTCGAATGATATCATTTTAATGGACACAAATGATACAGGCTATCAGGGGTGGGGACTCATGAAAATTTGAGGCACCTTCTCAAGGTATGCGCCCTTGGTAATATCCTGAAGGATATTATGAGAACAATACCTTCCAATAGGAATTCTGCATTCATATGTGTCATTGGATGTTCCTATCTACAGATGTATATATTGGTCTTTAGACATTAAGATTGTTATTAATGGGAATTATGACTTGTGCACTTAGATGTATTGCTTAAAATGGTGATGATATATTTTTTCAGCGAGGTAGGATATGTTGGGTGTGTCATGAATAATACTCCGCTAATGAATAATGATAGAAAGGATTTGTCACTTTTATAGAAGTAGATAGCTCAGGACCTTTGATGGAAATGATATAGCCTAAATATAATCCATGGACATGGTGTTCATTATGCAATTTCAATTCTAGGAATTCATAGAATGATAAATTGAGCACATGGGTTGATGGCACTTGCATGCAACCTACTTGATTAGAGATATCGATACAAAGAGATTATATTACATGGTAAGAATTTGTATGAGGTGAAATGTCGTTGAGACATAAACTTCATTCTCTTAGGTTCCTTGACCCATTTCTAGATAGTAATATTGGAATTTATGCAAACCCTACTAATGAAAAAGAGAAAAAGGCCAAGAGGTTCACACACTAAGTATAGCCAGTATCTCAGTTAAATAATTTATTATTTAACAAGTTGAATAAATATTATTCCCGATTGTGGTTTAATAACTATTCAAGTATGATTGATCACATTTATTTCATCTCTTGTTATTTTATAGAATATAATGTGTACATAATATTTATTTATCATAAAATAATATAGTTATATTTATTTAATAAATAAATAGTCATTATTCAAGGCTCGGTGAATATTTAGAAGGATTGGCGGACCAATTTATGGGTTCAGTGAGAATAATATTAAATATTATTTTGTTAAATAATATTTAAATATAATGTTCTAGTTAAGAACATGTCATGGAAATGATATCATTGATGTTATTATTTTACATGGGGTTTCACATGGAATAATAAAATAAGTAACAACACTTGTGCTAATTATTTATTATTTCCTCGTGAATTAAATTCCTCATTATATTATTATTCTCTAAATTATCCAAGGGATCATTCCCTTGGCTAACCAATCATTGTTTTCACAACATCCTTGAAGAAAATATCTCAATCATAGAGAACTATTATCTCTCTAAGAACACTCTCAAGAACAAGAGAGATACTTCTCCATCAGATATAGTATAATGCTTTGGAATCATTTCTCAAGTCGATCAAAGGTAGACATCACAAGCATAAGGGTCTTCTATGCTAGCACTCAAATAGTCCTTCAGCAAAATCCAAAGAAACATGGAGTATATATGGATCACTGCATGAGGATTCATATCCTTATATTCTATATCGCAACAAATTCACACCTCAATCTCATGGTCAAACGCATCAATGAGGAAAGAATAATCTTGGAGGTAATTATTTAATTTAATATAATTAATTATAAACAAAATATATTGATCCTCTCTTCTTGGTTCTGGGTTCTCTCCTTTTTCTTTTATTTTTCATTAAATTTTGTGGATACTGGAATTTTTCATTGTATTTATCCCAAAATTAATCATTGATCATGACAATTTTTAAAGTTGGCTACATGGCCATCCTGGACTTCTTTTGTGCCTGGAACCTATAAGTGGTATAAGAGTAGTCATATTTTCATTTATAATTATTTAACTAATTCATTGATGTTTTATTCTTTAATAATTTATCTTTTCAATTCATGTTTAATTGTTCTTCTAATCTAAATTTTGAGATATGTTCCTCCCTTATCATTTCTCATTGATTTAACAAAAATGAATAATTTTATGATTAAAATTAAATTGAGGATCTCATCAGGTGGCGTCGATGATTTTTTCCCAGTAACATAATAGTACACACCGTGTATTCAGAATAACATGTCATGTAATCTACCACACACACTCTGTAATCTGGATTACACATTTTGTAGTTGTGTTCAAACACGTCCAGAGTAATTCAAAAATTCATGTGCATTAATCACATATGGTGTAGTTAATTATTACACCATGTGTTGACTAGGACAGACTGGCGCATGGTCAGTCAGACTACAGACCATGTATCCCACTAGACACGGTGCGTAGACCCTTCGGGTCAGGGTCAAGTCATGTATCCCATACATGGCTTTCCCAACTGGTGACCATGTAACACAGATTCTACATGGCATGTGGCCCACTGGACACATTGTGTACTCTCAATATTTTTAAAGTACACCTCAAATAGTGTTTCCCCAGGCATGTACTTCGGATGGAAAATGAGAAGGGTACACGTCGTGTAGTCGGATCTACACACCATGTACTATTTCAAGACTATGCAGATTTAAAATTTTATTGTTATAATATGTAAAGCCTTGAGACTTGTATCTTTATGTGGGATTAAATATAGGACACAACATGTTATATGTGTTTGATATATATATATATGTGTCTGTGTGTGTGTGTGTGTGTGTGTGTGTGTGTGTGTTTGTTTAATTAACATCTATGTAATGTTCAAAGATCTTGACATCATGTATTAGTTGTATTATAATTATAATTTTGTGTGCATGCTACATGTCCCAAAGAATAAAGTGTATACAAGTATAAATACATGATGGGTAGTTTTGGATGGGAATTCATCAGGTTGCCTCCATGGTACAAGTTATGTACAAAGTTATGGATGAGAATCTCAAGGAAATTCAAAAAATAATTAAGATAAAAATGATTGATTAATTAAATATAATGATTAATTGATTTGAGCAAAATTTATCTTAATAATAATGATTAAATAATTGAATTCTAGTTTTATTAAATATGTAATTCATTTCATGTATGTGGATGATCATGAGCTAGACCAGACCGTTGTATGTGATTGGTTCCATTTTATTTTATTTATTAAATTAAAATTGTTGGTATGTGGGCCTTCTCCTCATTAATATGTACAGAAAGTGTGCCCATGGTTTCTTTTAAGTAAACCCCCTTTTACCCCTCACTAGCGTGTGAGTAAAAAGCATATTTAATGTATGGATCCCCCAAGCTAGTGGATGTGGTTTAAGTTAGGATCTAAGGCAAAACCAATCCAAGGAGATACAAAGGTGGACATGTAGAAATTTGTAAACATGAAACTTAAATGGTTTAATGTGTTTCTCCCCTCAGTTAGGGTTTTTTTATCAACCGGTAGATAAACTAACCAATAGTAATGCTCATGATCATACCCTTTATTTATTTCTATCAGTTTTATGGTTATTCATTATGGATGTTTGATGCGATAACATAATCAATGAACTAACAAGCATACAATATGGAACTAAAATAAAAAGGCTTATGTGTAAATATTATTTATACATGGTTAATCAATTAATTATATTCCAATTAATATTAACAATCTTGTGAAAATATAATAAGTGGGAATTTATGAATAAAGGATAAAATCCCACAATTAAACATTAATTCAGTATAGCCTTCCATTACTTTGATTATAATCGAACCATAGTTTAAAGTGCTTGACCAACCCTATTTGGGGAGGTTTCAATTATAATGGAATTCTAATTTGATTTTTTGGGTTAAATTAACTTAGATTACATCAAGGGTTGACTACCCTAGGAGGACTTGGTGTAACTAAGAAGCAAAGGTTGAGGAAATCCAAAATTAAGGATTTCAAGATTGGGGAGCCCACTCAACAGATCTAGGAGTAGTGAGTTAATGCAGTTGGCATTTGTAATGCCTATATAAATCCATTCAAGTTGCTTTACCAACCCTATTTGGGTAATGCGATGGTAAATATGGATCCTTGCATCTAGAATTTCTAACCAATGTTATATTTTGAATCCAATGGTGAGGGCTATTGGGTTTCGATAAAATAGTGTGAGACTAATAATTATTAATTTATTTATTTGTCTATATTTATCAAGATAAAGTACTAAAACTTTTTTTATCTTAATTCATAGAAACACTAATCAAAATTATATCAAACAAATTTTTGTGATCCATACTCAAGAAGTAATAACTTCTCACCAACACTAGTTTCCAGGAGTGGCAATGGTGCCTTTGGGTTATCCTTCTCCATGAGAGGAATATTTATGTGCTAGAAGAGCCTTTACGAGTTGTTCCTGGAAAAGAGACAAGTGATTAGGAACACTCTATGTATAAGAAACATCTTAATGATGCTATGGATGTTAAGTGCCTCATGATATCATCAATAACCAATGATATATTCATGAAACATATAGAAATGGATGCTTATATCATGATTTCTCACTTTCAGTATCTATATCAAGATAAAGTGAGATAGGAAAGGTATGAGATCTCAAATGCTTTGTTCACTACTAATCTTGGAGAGTCTATGCCAGATGGACCACATGTAATCAATCTTATTGGCTACATTGAGTATCAATAAATCTTAGGGATTAAATTCCAATATGAGTTGCCTATAGATCTCATACTATCATTGTTTCCTAAGACCTTCTCTCTTTTTATTATGAATTATAATATGATAAATAATAAGAAGAATCCATCAGATCTTCTTACCATGAATTTCCAAGTTGATAAGGATATATGGTGTGAAAACCCCACAATCCTTATAGTTAATAGTAATGGGAATGATAAGGAAAAGGGTCCTAAGATTTATAAACATTCTAAAGCTCCCAAGCACCATCCAACCAAGAATAAGAAGATCTAGAGGCAGGGTAAGGAAAATGAGGCAGTATGATTTGCATGTCGAAATTCATACTACTAAAAGAGAAACTTGACGTAGAAGTAAGGGGAAGCCAAAGGTTGGTTCTTTATCGAGTGTAATATTTCCATTTCTATACATTGGGTATTATATATAGCTTTTGGGGATCACATCTATATTTGAATTCAGAAACCAAGTAGATTCTAGAAGATTGCCAAAGGAGAGGTGGATTTGCGAGTTGCTAATGGTGTGAGGTCATCTACTATTTCAATTAGTCATTACCACCTCACATTACTGAGGTGAATGATTTTGGATTTACATGACTATTATTATGTACCTAGTGTTTCCAAGAACATAATTTTTGTATCGAGTTCACATAAATATGGATTTATTTTCAAGTTTAGAAATAAATGTTGTTACTTTTATAAGGACAACATATGTTATGGTATGGCACATTTAAATAATAGTATGTATGTATTAAATTATGATAATAAAGTATTGGAAAGTGATAATGAACCAAGTTCACATGACTCATACAATACCCAATTGTGGCATCGCCATATCGATCATGTAAATGAGAATAATTTGACAAATCTTTGTCAAGATGGTTATTTGGACTCTTCTGATCTAAAACCACTTGATATATGTCATGCTTGTTTACAAGGTAAAATGAAAAAATCACCATTTGGTGGATAGGGTGAAAGGTCCACATAGCTTCTAGGATTGGTACACACTGATATGTGTGGACAATTTCTAGTAGAATATAGAGGTGGATATTCTTACTTCATTACTTTTACTAATGACTTGAGTGGATATGGCTATGTCTACATAATTAGTTATAAGTCCAAGTCCTTTGAGAAATTCAAGGAGTTAAAGAATGAAGTATAGAATCATCTTAGTAAGATGATAAAGTAGCTTTTATTATATCGAAGTTCTGAATATCTTAAAAAAAGTTCTTTAACATTTTATGGGAGTGTGGGATCCTAACTCAACTCACACCACCTTATACACCACAATGGAATGGGGTTAGTGAAAGGAGTAATCGTACCTTTTTGGACATGGTATGGTCGATGATGATTCATGAAGATATTTCCTTTTGGTAATATTCATTACAAATTATGGCATGCACATTAATCCAAGTACCAACAAAAGCATCAAATGGGATTCCCTTCGAGCTATGGAGTGGAAATAAATCCACTTTATCGCACACACGTGTATGGGGATGTAAGGAATTTGTTAAGGATTTCTGAAGTAACAAACTAGAACCCTGGGGTATGAAGTGTATCTTTATAGGGTATCCTAAGGAAATAAAGGGATACTTCCTATAGAACCCCTAGGATAAGAAAGTGATAGTTTCCAAATAGTTCATCTTACTTGAGAGGGAGCACATCCTAAAAATTATAGTGGGACCAAGATTGAATTCTATGAATTTAATGCTCAAGATACATAGGAGTTAGTGTAGGAACAAGTTCCACAGGTGCGCATGGAAGAGGTAGTTCATGAAACACAAGTACTCTATAGGATTATAAGAGAGGTAAGGGAACCAGAGAGATATGGTTTCCCTATCACTGAGGATGGTGGCACATTATTGTTGGAAAATGATAAACTTTTCTCCTATAATTAAGTAGTATAAATATCAAAATATACAACATGGATAGAAGCTATGAATTGTGAGATATATTACATGTATCATAACCAAGTATAAGTTTAAGTCGATGCTCTAGTTGATGTAAAAATTGTTGGGTGTAAAAGGGTATTCAAGAAGAAACTGGACATGGAAGGTCAAGTTAGTACCTATAAAGCAAGGAAAGTGGATAAAGGTTTTGAACAGCATCAAGGAATTGACTATGATGAATCATTTTCACCTATTTCCATGTCTAAATCCATAAGAATCATACTTTCCATAGCATATTTCGATGAATATGAGATTTGGTAGATGGATGTCAAAACTACATTACTTAACAGGAACCTTTATGAAGATTTCTATATGACACAACTAGAAGGGTTTTTGACACCAAGTGATGCTAAAAGGTATTCAAGTTGCTGAGATCCATATATGGATTAAATCAATAATCTAGGTCATGGAACATTTTATTTGATGAAGCCATAAGAGAATTTGGTTTCATTAAGAATAAATGTGATCCATGTGTTTACAAGAAGTTTAATGGGAATGTGGTCATTATCCTAGTAGTGTATGTTGAAGACATATTTCTTATTAGAAATGACATAACAGTCTTGCAGTCAGTCAAGGACTGGTTGAACAAGTGATTCTCTATGATGGACTAAGGAAAAGAAACCTACATTATAGGGATCAAGATCATTCATGATGGATCCAAGAGGCTTCTTAGATTAAGTCAAAGTATATGCGTTGACCAGATACTAAAGATATTTAGAATGGAACAATCTAAGAGGCATTGGCTCCATTGTCACATGTTATACATATTTCTAAGAAATTGTATCCCTAGAAAAAACAAGAGAAAGATAGGATGAGTAAGATTCCATATGCTTCAACGATAGGATCTATCATGCATTCCATGTTATGTGCCAAACATAATGTTTTCTATGAACTGGTCATAGTAGGAATATATCAAGTGGATCCAGGAGAATATAATTGTACTACTATCAATACTATCCTTAAGTATCTAAAAATAACTAAGGATATGTTATTGGTGTACGGAGGAGATGAGGAGCTTGTCATCAGAGGGTATGTTGATGCTGGTTTTTAGATAGATTAGAATGATCTAAAGTTGCAATTAGGATATGTTTTCTATGTCAATGTTGGTGTTGTGATCTGGAAGAGTTCAAAGCATCAATTTTTCACTGATTCTACAATGGAGTCCTAATATATAGCAGCTTATGATGCAGCCAAGGAAGTCGTCTAGATTCATAACTTTGTCCAAGAGTTTGATTTGGTACCTAACATTAAATATTCCATCATAATGTATTATCATAATAATATATTAGTGGCTCTTGAAAAGGAACCAAGGTCACATCAACAGATAAATAACATACTCATAAAGTATCACCTATTAAGGTATTTCTATCAAATGGGTGTATTTTCAGTGAGCATAGTGTCCATGGAAGATAACGTGGTAGACCCCTTGACTAAATTCCTATCTCATCAGAAGCATGAATATCATGTGATAGCTAGCAGACTGAAGTTTGTTATGAGTTTTTATAGTGTAAGTGGGAGTCTTTTAGAGTTGGTTCCCTAGAAACCAAATTCATTATACTTTATGATAAAACTATATTCATTGGATGAATATTAATAGCCCCTTTATCACATTATGATTGTTCTTCTATGTGACATAGTATGTGATAATGTCCTAAGAATAGTTTTCACACTCAAAGGTTGTAGCGGATCCCAACTATGATGAGAACCTGGATGTGTTGTGACACTATTCTTGGATATATTTTCTATGGCAGGATGATATCATTTTAAGGGACACAAATGATATAGGCTACTAGGGGTGGAGACTCATGAAACATTAAGTCACCTTCTCATGGTGTTCTCTCTTGGTAACATATAGGAGGATATTATGAGAACAAGACCCACTAGTAGGAAATCCACATTTATAAGTGTCATTTCGATGTTCCTATCTATAGATGTGTGTATTATTCCTTAGATATTAATATTATTATTAATTGGTATCATGATTAATGCATTTATATGTATTGATGAAAACCATGATGAAAAATGTTTGCGATGAGGTAGGATATGTTGGGTGAGTCATGAGTAATACTAAATTAATGAATAATTCCAGAAAGGATTTTTCACTTCTACAGAAGTAGATATCTTGGTCCCTTTAATGGAAATGATATATCCTAACTAAATCCATGTCCATGGTGTTCACTAGGAAAGTTCATTTCCAATAATTCAAAGAATGATAAATCAAGAACATGGGTTGATGGCACTTGCATGCAACCTGCTTGATTGGAGATATCAGGAAAAAGGGATTGTATTACACGGTAAGAGTTCATATGAGGGGACACATCCTTATGACATCAACTTCTTTCTATTGGGTTTTTTAACCCATTTCTAGATAGTAATCTTGGAATTTAGGAAAACCTCGTTAAGATCAATGAGAAATAGTCCCAGAGGGTCACACAATAAATGTATCCAGTATCTCAGTTAAATAATTTATTATTTAACAAGTTGAATAAATATTATTTTCGGTTGTGGTTTAATAATTATTCAAGTATGCCTGATCACATTTATTTCATCATTAGTTATTTGAGAGAATATATTGCATATAGAATATTTATTTTTTTATCGAATAATGCGGTTATATTTATTTAATAACTAAATAGTCATTATTCAAGTCTCCATAAATATTGAGGAGGATTGGCGGACCAAGTTATCGGTCCTGTGAGAAATAATATTAAATATTATTTGGTTAAATAATATTTAAATATAATGTGCAAGTTAATCACATTTCATGGAAATAATAGAATTCCTATTATTATTTGACATGGGGTTTCACATAGAATAATAATATAAGTAATGGAACTAGTGCTAATTATTTATTATTATATGGTGAATTAAATTACTCATTATGTTATTATTCTCTAAATTAGGGAAAGGGACATTCCCCCATATAACCAATCATTGTGTACACAACATCCTTGGAGAAAAGCCCTGGTGCCTAGAAAACTCTTCCCTCTACAAGAATTATCTCAAGCATAAGAGAGATCCTCCTCCACTAGATCTTAGAGAATGCTTTCGAATTGATTCTCAATGTGATCAAAGGCGGACATCACAGGCACAAGGATATTCCACACTAGCACCTGGAGTCTACTTTGGTGACATTTGGAGATATATAGAGCATTTTTGGATCACTGATATAGGATTCATATCCTTGGATTCTACAATGCAATGAAGATGCACCTCAGACACGTGGTTGATCGCATAAATGAAGAAATAATCACCTTAGAATAATCATTGATCCTGAAAATTTGAAAAGTTGGGTACATGCCCATCCTGTTCTTCTGCTATGCCCAGAACCTACATGAGGCCCTAGCTGCGGTTTTAGGTTTTCAATAGAAAATTAAATAATAAATATAATTTGAAATGTATCACACATCTTTTATTCCATGGATATCAAATCGGCATGTACTTTGGGAGTACATGGCCAGACACAGATGCATTAGTATAGTATAGAAGCATGGGTTGGAACTCATACATGGCCCGGTACATTGACCCTTCCCAAAATACAAAAGCATGACATAGGTTATATCGTAACATACATATGGCATTGGAAAAGAGCCAATCTACCTCTATATTCTGTATACCCCTAAGGTACATGTCATGTATATAGAGGTTTATATGCCATGTGAGATGATAATACAATGGAAAACTAGAGTTCAGAAATAGGCATTGTGTACCCCCTCCCCCCAGTACATGTTCTGTACTCCCTATAATAGTGTTTGAATCCCATCATTTATTTAGATAGAATAGGTCCTTTTGAGTGTGGTTCTTCGGTCATTTCCTATAAGGGTACAATGTGAAATTATGTCTTCAGTATAGGACTATGATCTCCTATTTGGGTTTAGTGTCAGATAGGGTTTAGTATATCCCACTATGGGACCAATGTAGGATCCAATATCATTACTAGGTGGGTTTTGTGGTATCCTAATGACCACTATGCAGAGGGCTTTGATCCCCTATTTTTTAGGCTAATCCAGTAGGGTTTGTGGTGTCCCCTAGTGGCCTTGTGTGTGATCCCTTACTTAGATAATGAGATCTTCAGAGATCCAGTGATCACTTCTTGGAAATTAAAAATGAGAACAACCTCTCATATGAGTGTCAATAGTGATATCTTGGCTCGTGGAGTAGGTTATCCCGGAATGATCATTACCTTAAATCCTCAAGAAGAATTATGAAGCTGACAGTGATGGTTGAGGCCTCTTGAGATCAGTTGTATGTTATGATTATATTTGGTTGTTTCTTATTGTTATGTCTCTTATATCATTAACATATATTATGTTGAGCTAGATACTGTTTATTCTTTCTTCTTTTTGACTTTGGGGTGTCCTACTAGGTATTATTATACTCACCCCTACATGGGATTTTTCTACACATGTTGTGTCTTATGAAAATGATAGGAATTTTAACATTGTCTTAGGAGGAATAGGATTAGACGGAGCTTAGATTGGTCTAGATAGACTATGGTGTTTATTAGATGTTTCATTTAATAGTATACCCCTCATTTTTAGAAGGTTTGTATCCTTTACAATTTGGTTTGGGCATGTATTTGGACCCTTTATTACTTTCAGTACTAATTATCATACTATGATGTGGGATATATTTTTTTCTTTCATTTATGGTATCATTTTTTTACTCTATCATCATTTCATGGGCCTAGAGATTTATTTGTGTTTTTGCTTAAGTATATTAGTCTATTTCCTCCCATATGTGGGATATTCATACCCAATGTTGTTTTCTAGACCCAGTTCTATTGGAGTCGAGATTAGGGTAGTCACGTATGGATTATCGCTGACCAGAAAACCCCCAATGTGTTGGGTCATGATAGAGTGGTATCATAGGAGTTATTTATGACTTAGTACTAGTGCATGTATTTATTTCTATCTATGAGTTTGATTTGAGGTTTATGAAAATGGTTTTAAAGTGTTTCAAGTTTGTCTGTCATTCCATGGACTCTGGTGTTGGTGAGGTGGTCGATTTATCCATTCATCATGACTCTAATAACTTTTTTTTGACTCAGTACTTGTAGACACTAGTTGTAGGAAAATTTTGATACTTATATCATATAGTAATGGGTTGTGGTTTCCATGTCCTTTTTGAGTCATCTCATCGGATATACTCATTGACCATGGTGCATCTTGTTTATTTCATCATACCTCTGCAAAACAATATCCAACTAGGATTCCACTGCATGATCATGAGGATGATCTTCTATGGGAAGAGGCTTTATTGTATGGTCCTTTATAGGAGGAGGTACCTCCAATTGGTTTTCTATTTATACCATCTCTCATTGAATAGTAGTTAGTGTTGGAAATACAGACTTAGTATATGTGAAAGATGAGTAGGTTGCATGAGTTTTAGAGGAAGAAACCTCCCAGGTTTCAGGGAAACCCTACCCCCTATGTAGGTTAGGACTATATTTAGGTATTCACCAAAGTTTTATACCTCATAAGGGCACCTACATAACATATGGTGGTCCTAGTGATGAGTCTTCTATAGGGCCTTACTGGGTGATGGTAGAGTATAATGACTCGATCACATGATGTGAAAGCTCTCTCCTAGTGGTATTTTGAGAATCTCGTATGATAGGAATTATATCTATCCAGATTAAAATCAATGTGTATCCAAGAGTTTCTGCATTTTTAGTAGGGAAGTTGATCGTCATGGAGTATTCAGAGAGGTTTGATTATCTATCACAATACTCCCGGAATATGGTGAGAGATCCATTATTTAGAGCTTGGAATGTTTATGCAGTTATCATGCCAATATATTAAGGATTCGTTGAAATCTCTTAGAATTCCCACCTATACTGGAATTCTTGACAGGGATTTAGTTTTGGAGAGATTCTTAGTTGAGAAGATGTCAAAAGTTGGTGCTGATAGTGGGAACCTAGGAGCAGAGACCTTGGTAGCTGGTAGTCTATGATAGTATCAAGGATCCATGCATGTGATATGATTAAACAGGAGATCCTAGGGTAGAGTAATGGTGGATTAGGGATCTTATTATCACTTGATTTAGCCAAGGTAGAAGTGGTGCTTCTCATGCATTATTCAGGGACATATCACTTTAGATTATTTGAATTGTCATACAGCTGATGGAGATATAGTCGATAGAATGGATAGAAATAACAATATGTAGGATCATGTAGGTATATAGGGTGGGGTATGTGGTATAGGAGATGATATAGAAACTATAGGTGGTAGATGGTTTGACTTGTTTCAACCCCACCCCTAACTAGTCTGCACCAAGCTTAGAGAGATGGTGGTTAGGGGACAAGACAGCTATAGGTAGTCGAGGATAATTACCCTGAGTATCTTGGTATGATTAGATGTATTCTCTTTTTATTACTTACTTTAGATATAGTACTGATAGAAACAATTGTGATCCACTCTTTCCTTTCCACTTCTCTAGTTCAATACTTAGAGATTCTGGTTGAGCCTTTGGCTCGAGCATTGAACTTTGTGACTTTGACCGTAGGTGACTCAGTTATCACACACCTCTAATAATGGTGTGGCATAACGCTTAGAGGTAAGATATTGTTATAGGATATCTTTGTATTAGTGATGAAGACTTAAGAAATTATCATAGGTGTGGAATGGTTATCCACAATTCATTCCTATATAAACTACTTCAGGACGAGGATATGATGTGCCCATAATTATGGGATGATGTTTTCCTTCATGGGTGAGAAGGAAACCAAGGAAGATTATTATAGGATCGTGCATAAGAGGTTACATATGATTAATCACCATTTGGCTATAATGACACTTGGTTCAGTGGATTCTATGAGATTGGATATTCCTGTTATGGTGGCGGAGTATGAGTACGCCTTTCCTGAGTATGTGTCAGGATAACCTCCCCATTAATATATATATTTATGGATTGGATTAATCCCTAGGAAAACCCTAATATCTATGAAATAATATCATATATCTCTTATATATATTTGATAGATGAGGGTGCAGTTGGATTACTTTCATAGGAAATGATTTTTTAGACCTATTTTTTCCCATTGTGAATCCCTAATGTTGTTTTCTAAGAAGGTGGATGGGAGACTGAGGTTGTGTGTGGATTATCGACATTTGAATCAGGTGACCATGAAGAATAAGTATCCACTACATAGTATTGAATACCTCAACAATAAATTGATAGGGGCATGATGGTTCTCTATGATTGACCTCAGATCAAGCTATCACCATCTACAAGTAAGGAATAAGGATATACCAAATTTGGAATTCTAATGTCCATATGATCACTATGAGTATTTGGTGATTCATTTTAGTGTAATGAAATCCCCAACATTGTTCATGGGACCTGTGAACTAGAAATTTAATCCTTTCTTAGAACAGTTTGTGGTATTCTTTATTAATGACATCTTATTGTACTCAGTATCCTAGGAGGAGCATGTGAGGCACTTGATTATGGTCCTTAACATACTCTGAGAGAAAATGATTTATGGAAAGATCTTTAAGTGTCAATTTTTTATTCAGGAGGTCCACTTTCCAGGTCATGTCATGTCACTAATGGTGTGGCAGTGGACCTGGTGAGTTGATGTAATGTGATCTTGGGAGACACCCAAGAGCGTGATAGAGGTACGGTGCTTCTATGGGTTAGCAAGATACTGCAATAGATTCATTCCTTTTTCTCCTTGATATTTGAACCTTTAAATTATTTGAACTAGAATGGGTATCCTTTCATGTGGAAAGAGTGGTATCAGTAGGATTTCTGGGAGTTATGGTAAATATTGACGAATTTAACCATCTTGGTATTTATATAGGAGGGTGTTGAGTACATAGATTTTCATGATGAATTAGTGACCATACTTGGTTTTGTTCTGATGAAGAGGAAGCTTATAATCACTTACGAGTCTTATCAATTTAGACTTCTTGATCAGAACTACACAACCTATGATGTTGAGTTGGTTGTGGTAGTTTTCACCCTGAAGATGTGGAGACACTACCTTATGGGAGAGTGGTTTATCATCTAATATTTCCAGAAGATTTTCAAGAATAAAATCTATTAGAATGATATTAACTTGAGATAAAGTTGATGGATAGATTTCCTATGTGATTATGATTTTAAGGTAGTATATACTTCTGGGAAGGGGAACTTTGTTACAGATGCACTCAGTGGGAGATCTTACTCACAGATGTTGATTGAGGCTTTAGTGTAGTTATTCATGTTGCAACTACACTTAGGGGCCAAGGATTGTGCTTCATATTTATAGTTTAAGGTTGTTAACTTGCCACATCGTGTTAGGGAAGCTCATCAAAGAGATATCGATTGTGAGACCTTACATACTCAGATAACCACTGGAGGTTCTCCAGATGGAATTTCTAAATCTATGGATCATTTCATCCTTTTTATAGGAAGTACATTGGCATAAGTGATGTTATGGGAGGAGGTGATGAGGGAGTTTCATATATCCCCCTTAGAGGTGCATCATGTTGTGGAAAAGATATACCAAGACCTATGGAATCAGTTATAGAGTCCATTCATGAATAATTTTTTAGCAGAGTTTGTATCTTGATGCCTCAATTTTTAGTAGGTGAATTAAGAGCACCCAGTTCTGGTGGGTTTAGATCAACCCCTTAAGGTTCCAAATTTGAAGTGGGATGGTATATAAATGGACTTTATGATGGGGTTAACACATAAATCCATATTTCATGATTCCATCTGGGTGAAGAAATACCGACTAACCAAGATGGCCCACTTCCTAGCTATATGAGATCAAAGTTTAGTAAAGAGCTTGGGATACCTTTACATGTAGGAGATATTCTTTCTTCAGATAGTTCCCTTGATGATCGTTTCAGACCATTATTCTCTCTTAACATCCTAATTATGAAGATTATTTCATGAGGCCATTGGGACTCAGTTTCATTTGAGTATGGAGTTTCACCCCAAGACTAAAATCCAAACTAAGTAGACTCTTCTAGTTCTGGTGGACACATTGTGAGCATCTATGATATAATTTTACCACATTTTAAAGGATCTCCTACCCTTGTTGGGGTTTATGTAAAACAACAGCTACCATTCCACCATCTTTATGGTTCTATTCAAGGCCTTGTACAATCAAACCTTCACCTCATCATTATGTTGGATTGGTCTAGGAGAGTCAGCACTCATGGACAAAAAAGTTGGTGCAAGCTATGACAGAGAAGATACCGATTATCCCAAATATGGTGAAGACTAAATAGATCCATTATAATTCATAACCAAACTAATGAATGAGGTTTTTGGAGTTTGAGGAGGGAGACCATGTGTTCTTGAAGGTCTCACCTAGATGTAGGTTTCAGATATTTTTTCAGGTCGGTACATTATCTTTGAGATTCATTATCCCTTTTTAGATACGACATTTGTTTGGTAAGGTGGAATACCTCTTGGCCCAATCATTGTAGTTAGATCGGGTACTTTACATCTTCCACATGTTTTAATTGATGAGGTATGTTCATGACCCATCATATGTTATCTAATGTGTTGAGATAAGCATTAAGGATGGAGCTGCCTTTGCAGAGTACCCAGTAGAGATCAAGAAACAGAAGGAGAATATCCTCAGTGGGAAATTGATTCCCTTAGTATGTATCTAGTGGTGGCATGGTAATATTTAAGAGATAAGCTATCGGTTGGAGAACTAGACGTGATCTCAATACCCACACCTTTTTTAGTAATATTTTTTAGTTTTCAAGATGAAAATCCCTAAGGTTTGAAGAATGCAACATCTCATTTTTCATGTAAATATTTGAAAAATATATAGTAATATTTACAGATCCATATGCCGATAAGGCATGATATTTGAAGGAAAATAGATCCAGAATTTATATTCAAAAAAAAATTAAATATATTAATATCATGCATGCACGATTTTCATGAAAAATTAAAATAACTCTATAAAAGATGATAATATTGGAAATATGATTCTAATGTTGCTTATAAAACATGTGTTTCACCCTATATGTGGTATAACCTAGGTCAAAAACATGAATTTGTAAAAATTATGTCATGGGAATGAATAATGAAAAAAAATTGTTTATTTTTTTATTTTATTATGTGTAAATGCATAGAACTAGAAACCCTCCATAAATATAAAGTTATAATATAATATTGGGGTTATACACATAACCCTAATATTTTGAGAGGAGTTGTTGGAGGATGACATAGTGAATGAAAATGGATCAAGATCATGATTGAGGATCATTTCCCCAAAAGGGGTTATGGATCTTGCTAGCAACGTCAACTTGAAACTATTCATTGTCACTGATCGATCTAACCTAAGTTAGAATGTTATTTTATATAGATTTCTTCCCTGGTGATTTTCCCTTTATTAACATGAATCAACTTAACCAACAGGGTGACTCATAGGTCAATCATGCTTGAGAGTTCAAGATTATTTCTTCTTGGGATTTAGGGAATTTTTCAGTTAATTATTACTACTCTCAGATTATTGTTATAATGTAAAAAAATCAATTATAACCTAAACATGATCTAGGTTCGTTCTTAATTTTATTTATTTTGTTCTTTTTACCCCTATTTCTTCACACGTTAATCACGGGAAATTTCATGGGCCCTTGGTTCAATGAATATCTAGTATTCGATTGTTTTGCAACCATGATTTAGTGTAATGGATCAATATTGTGGGTATGGTTTGAAATTAATAGATAAATATAAGTATGAAAACTATTTCCATCAATCTAGGGAGTATTGAGACCCAGTTGGTAGATCCTGTTGTGGGTTTTGGCATGTGGAAACAATACAACTCGGCAGGATTTGATTTTTGACTGGTGGATGTGCCTGAAATCTTAATACCAATGGAAAGGATAATAGTGAACCCTATATATACTATTATTGAGAATTATTAGTGGTCAAATATAAATTTATAGTTGTGGGTGATGACACATTTATAAACCTATAAATTATGGAAATTTTCAAGTTATATGGCGTATACCCAAAGAACACAAGTTATGTGGGGACCTAGCTGTGATGCTAGGATTTCCACAGAAAATTAAATGCTATATTTCATGTGACATATATATCATGTCATGTATCCCATGGTTGGAAAATATCTATGTACTCTGGTATTACACGGTCACATACATAGCTAGGAACATGGGCATAGGTAGAGTACACAGACACGGCCCGGTACTCGAACAAAAAATGGTACATCGGCACGGCCCGAAGTACATGGGCATGAGAATATGGAATAGGCAGAGAGCCAAAAAAAACATCTACATTCCATATAACCCTAATTTACACACTATTTATATGGATTTTTATTTGTTGTATGATATGGTGATCCACTGACGAATCAAAGGTTGGAAAGACATATCGTAACCCTCCCCCAATACACATCGTGTACTCCCACTGTTAGTATTTGGAGACCATGGTTTCTTCAGTATAGACCAGGTCTAGTTGAGTGTGGTTCCTTGGTCCTTTCCCATAAGGGTATAGTGATGTATTACATCCTCTACATAGGATTGTGATCCCATCCATGGGTTTAGTAACATATAGAGTTCAATGTATACCTTTGTGGGACTAGGGAGGGATCCTCTATCATTCTTAGGTGGGGTTCAGGGTATCAATATTTCCCCTATGCATAGGGAATCGAACCCCTATATAGAAAGATGATCCAATTGGGTTTTTGGTTTCCCCCAATAGACCTGGGTATGATCCCCTACTTGGATAATGAAACCACAAGAGATATATTGAGTACTTCTTGGTGTGGTTATATGAGCATGACCTATCATATGAGTGTTGATAAGGATAATATGGCCCATGTATTAGTTTATTCTATATTGATTTTTGCCTTAAATATAATATTATAATCCTAAGGATGGTAGTGATTGTTAAGACCTTTTGAGACCAGTTTTCTGTTATGTGTATATTTAGGTGTTTATTATTGTTATCTCACTTATCTAGTTGGCATATCTTATATTTAGATGACTACTCTTGATGCTTTATGCCTAGTGATTTTATAGTTTCCAACTGGGTATTGTTATACTCACCCACATAGGGGATTTTACCATAAAATTCATTTCTTATATAGAAGATATATCTTTTAATGGCATCTGATTCTCACTCAAATTTACCCAAGATATGAAGGTAGAACGGTCCTTGTAGTCTAGCTTGGGTTGTCGAATCCACAGAGACCTAAGAAGTAACCTATAGACACGCACATTCTAAGGACTGTTTTTGGCTATGCAGTGGCCAACTTGGGTTGATTTTAGATGGGTTTAAAGGATAAATAACAGATTTAAGTGAATTAAATTTAAAATAATGATTTGATCCTAGGTTATCGCTCGGGGTGGATTGGACGTATTTTCTTTTTAATGATTTCAATTTCTTAAATTTGAGATGGGTTCATTTAAGTAGATAAAACAACATCATCACTTACTGGTTTAATGCCTAAACCCTTTAATACTAATCACCTATACACTTGAAGGATCAAGGTTTTGAGCACTTCAAGGTAAAGGTTCGTATTAGCACTTGAAGTGTGTGGCCTTAAATTCAACAAGGACGATGGAGTTTAAAACCCATCAAATAAAAATCTCAATTAAAGAAGTGATTATAGATTAATGAGGTGATAAATAACATCCAATCCATACCCTTTCTACTCCCTTGGATCAACCCATAAGTGGGTTAGCCCTCCATTGATCTCATGGTTTCAATGGAAGCGGAAAGTAGACTCATAAGGGAGGAAATGGAAAAGTAAAAAAAACGCAATAAAATAACAATCACTCCACCGTTGTGTGATAATATCACAAGGTTTGGTATGAACAAGTTCACACCTTGAACCAACGGTATAAAAGTGATAAGGAGAAGAACAGAATAATAAGAGAAGAAGAAATTTTATTAAGAAACAAGGATTATTTAAAACAACTTACACGTGGAAGACAAATTTGAGACAACAAAACCGCAGTATAACATTACAATGAAAGGAAGCTCAAAGATTCCTAAATCCTCCAACACCACTGCCTTAAATAGGCATTTTCGATCCCTTGAGTCGATCCTCCAATAGTAAAAATCCTCTCAA
Organism: Viscum album; assembly: GCA_963277665.1. Taxonomy (NCBI): domain Eukaryota; kingdom Viridiplantae; phylum Streptophyta; class Magnoliopsida; order Santalales; family Viscaceae; genus Viscum; species Viscum album. The sequence goes on from OY728130.1 coordinate 1,215,119,526, forward strand.
TTAATTTTGGTAGGCCATAGGTGGTGGAAAGCTTGTGGAATTTGGACTTTTCCACATTTGACCCGATGTGGCATCCAGCTTTCATCTACCGAACAGACGCGTTTGTATGACCTTCTATATGGCCGAATCAGAGTGGGATATAGAAGAATAAAATGGATATCCGGATGTATTCTAACCTCCTGTAAACTATGGGCCCATTTGGAGTTGTGGATTACACGATATGATCAAATTAGTGGGATGTTTTTCTGGGCCGTAGAATCTGGCCCAGAATTTTATCTCTAATTTAGGCCTCCTAAATGACCACTGTGGAGGCCGAATTAGCATTATCTCCTGAAGAGTTATTTGTTCCTATACATGTCTTATAGAATCCCACGAAATTTGGGATTAATTGGGCCTGTAATTTCGGCCCCAAAGTCTCATCAGTGGGCTGGTGTCCAATCTGCCTTCTCCAGAATTGCTTCCTTTCATTTCCAAATATCTCCATCATCCTCCATGAATTATCCACTGATCCCTGAATAAAACATGTTCATATTTAAGTGTAGATCAATTTCCAAAAATATCAAAGTAAAATATGTATAATTAGATTCCTTAAAATCAGATGAATCATTGGGTACTTCAAATGATGTTCAAAAATGTACCTCATAATAGCGCATTTTAAGAATGTATTACAATCGTAATGTGAAATGATGTTCAAAGTGTAAAATGCACTAAAATGGTATTTATGAATAATAAATAACATGAATATTATGTATATTAAAAATGAATATTAGCCTCATTTAGTGGCTAATCACACCCCCCAACTTGAGTTTTGCTAGTCCCGAGCAAAATATATCTCATCAAAAATGAAATTCGAATTCCCTTTTCCAAAAACATTTTAATACACAATGATCACCAAAAAATCATGAAACCCATCAAAATATTTTAATACAAGATAGTTTCATAAGAAGATCCCAATCTCAAGCCCAGTCCTTTGTTCAAATTCATTGCCATATTTCATCCAATATCAATTAAGTATGAGGATGTGTTGTGTATCACAATAGACATGGGGGTTCATCTTTATTCAAGGGGTAAATTATGGAAGCACTAGGTGGAATCACATTTCAATATTAAGATGAGTATTCATTTTTTTTGTATAATATTTTTTTTTTGTTTTTTTTTTGTTTTTGTTTTTTGCAATTTTTCCATGGTAATGGAAATTGCACTCAAAAGAGTCAACCCCTATAGCGAGACTTTGCCAATGACTCTCAGGCTCAAAGACCTTAGGGAACCAAGTGAATCCCACATACTCGGGCATCATCTCGAGTTAACTCAGTCAAAAACAAATTCAAATTACCAAAAATAGAGATTAAATTACTAACTCTGGGCTAGACAACTATGGAGTCACGATCCCCAAGTGCCGAAAGCCACGCATTAGGTCATTTCATTGCTCTACGCGCATTTTTTTTTTAATTTTTTTTTTGAATACTCATATTAAACTAAAATGATCACCAAAATTATGCTATTTATTTAGGGGACCCCATTAACTCAAACTAATACCCCACTATCCAAAGGACGTGCATTGTGATCTTTTTTATTTGGATGAAAATATAAACGATGAAATATCACATTGGACAGCCCCACTTTCCAAAATCTATGCTCATGAAATTATACAAGGATTAAAATCAAAATCAGGGTATACTAAATTATTTGATATTCAGTTTTAAAGTGTGTAATTTGTATTACCATGTTCAAAGTTAAAGGAATTTTTCCTTCCATTTACACTTCTTTTTTTAAAATCATTCATTTTTTTTGACACAAAAGCATTTTTTTATCTCCCCCCCCAACTTAAAACAACAATGTCCCCAGTGTTTGAAGAAATGAAAATTTAGAAGGAGTAGAGGCAGATAATGGAAGTTCAAAAAGGAAATTGAAACTGAGGATCATGGAATGAAATCACCTGGTGGTTGAAGTTGAAGTTCTTACTGCTCCAAATTAGTCCTTTGATCTCTTGGGGGATGTAGGCACCTCCTTGATTGAACATGTATCACCCAAAATAGTACCTAAATAAAAGAATAACAAACCAGACAAAACAAACAACACAACGACTTATTTAATTCCAAGTATCATCATTTTTATGGTTTTTCCTGTTTTTCTATTTTTCTTTTAAATCAAACTAATGATACATTGTATTCTTTTAATTTTCTAGGTAAGGTATTACTCAAGGATCACACCATGTGACACGGATGAATACGATGCTCCCCTTTCATACCCATCCATACTCGTAATAGAAGAACAGGTCAATAGTCTTTTTTTAATATAAAAATTATTAATTAATCCTATTTAAAATATAAAGTTTATTAAAACAACAAAATAATAGGAACTTGAAAACCATGGGTTTCCTTCCATACAGCGCTCTGTTTAATGTCGTTAGCCCAACATGGACCCTAAATCTATCAATTTTTTCCTTGTTCATAGGTTGGATCAGTTAACTCAACCTCTATTTCCTGTTTATTGAATGATTCAATGAATGGTTTTAACCTTTGACCATTGACCTTGAAAATGTAACCACTTGTGGGATCTTGAATCTCTACTGCCCCATGGGGGAATACATGATGCACTATGAAAGGTCATGACCATCTAGACCTTAACTTTCCCGGATGTAAATGAAGTTTTGAACTATACAAGAGCACAAGTTTTCCGGGTTCAAAATGTTTGACCTTGATATTCCTAGATTGGTAGGCTTGAACTCTATCTTTATTGATCCTTGAATTTTCAAAAGCCTCTATCCTTAATTCCTCCAGTTCATTGAGATCTAATTTCCTTTTTTTCCATCCAATGAGAGGTCATAATCCATTTTCTTAATTGCCCAAAAGGCCTTATGTTCAATCTCCACTAGAAAATGGCATGCTTTACCATAAACCAACCTATATGGGGACATTCCTAAAATGGTTTTATATGTGGTTCTATAGGCCCAGAGAGCATCTAAGAGTTTCCCAAACCAATCTTTCCTAGAGGGGTTGAAAGTTTTTTCAATAATTTTCTTAATCTCCCTATTCGCTAACTCATCTTGACCATTGGTTTGAGGATGGTATGCAGTGGACACTTTATGAGAAATACCATAATTAGACATGAGTGAAGAGAATGGGCGGTTGCAGAAATGGGTTCCTCGATCACTGATTATAGCCCTAGGAATTCCAAATCGGGAAAATATGTTCTCTTTCAGAAATCGAATCACAACTTGATGATCATTGTATTTAGTGGGAATGGCCTCAATCCATTTTGAGACATAATCAACAGCTAAGATTATGTAGAGGTATCCCTGAGAGTTTGGGAAGGGACCCATGAAATCAATTCCCCAAAAATAAAATATTTCAACCACTAAGATGGGAGTGAGTGGCATTTGATTTCTTTTTGTGATGGACCCTACTTGTTTAAACCTAGGACAGCTTTGACAAAATGTGTAGGAGTCCCTTGATAGGGTGGGCCAGAAGAGACCACATTGAAGAATCTTAGCAGATGTTTTCTTAGAGGAAAACTAACCTTCACATGCCTCACTATGACAGAATTTAAAGATGGACTCTTGTTCAGATTCAGGAACACACCTCCTAATGACTTGGTCAGGGAAGAACTTATAGAGGTATGGATCATCAAACACATAGTGTCTAACATCAGAAAGGAATTTCCTTCGAGCTTGAGTCCCTAAGAATTTTGGAATGACTCTTCTAAATAAGAAATTGGCTATGTCGGCATACCAAGGGCAGTCACTCACAAAGTATAGGTGTTCATCAGGAAACAAATCAGACAGAGAAAGGTGATTTGAGTTGTCTTTGAATTCCATCCTAGAGAGGTGATCAGCTACAACATTTTCAACTCCCTTTTTATCCTTGATTGTGAGGTCAAATTCTTGTAAGATAAGGAGCCACCTAATCAGTCTAGCCTTAGCATCTTGTTTTTGGAAGAGGTATTTTAGTGCAGAATGGTCAGTGAACACAGTGATGGGGGATCCTAAGAGGTAGGACCTAAACTTCTCTAAGGCAAACACAATATCAAGTAACTACTTTTCAGTGGTGGTGTAGTTGATTTGTGCATAATTTAAGGATTTTCTTGCATAAGCAATGACATAAGGATTTTTATCACAATGTTGTCCTAACACAGCTCCTACAGCAAAGTCATTGGCATCACACATAAGTTCAAAAGGAAGGTTCCAATTTAGAGATTTCATAATGGGAGGAGAGGTGAGAGAGGATTTGAGGGTTGAGAATGAACCCTCACAGCTTTCGGTCCAAACAAATGGAGCATCCTTTACTAGAAGAGCACAAAGGGAACGGGAGATTGAACTAAAGTCCTTGATGAATCTTCTATAGAAACCAGCATGTCCTAAGAAAGACCTCACTTACTTGACAGTTTTGGGTGATGGAAGGTGACGAATGATGTCAACCTTTGCTTTATTAACTTCAATCCCCCTACTCAAGACCAGATGGCCTAGAACAAGTCCCTCTTTAACCATGAAATGCCATTTTTCCCAGTTTAGGACTAGATTCTTTTCTTCACATCTTGATAATACTCTCTCCACATTCTACATACATCCCTCAAAAGTATCCCTAAACACAGAGAATTCATTCATGAAGACCTCTAGAAAATCCCCTTCCATGTCTGCGAATATTCCCATCATGCACCGCTGGAAGGTTCCAGGGGCATTGCATAACCCGAAGGGCATGCGTTTGAAAGCAAGGGTTCTGTATGGACATGTGAATGTAGTCTTCCCTTGATCCTCTAGGGAGACCTCAATTTGATTGTACCTCGAGTACCCATCTAAGAAACAGTATAAGGCATGACCTTCCACTCTCTCAAGGACTTGGTCAATGAATGGTAAGGGGAAATGGTCCTTCTTGGTGAATGAGTTTATTTCCCTATAGTCAATGCAGACCCTCCATCCACTACTCACCCTTGTTGGAAGAATCTCTCCATCCTCATTGGTTATCACTATGATTCCAGCCTTTTTTGGAACCACTTGGATTGGGCTCACCCATTCACTCTCAGCTATGGGATATATGATACCAGCTTTCAACAATTTCAGAAGTTCTTTCCTTACTACCTCCATGAGATTAGGATTGAGTCGCCGTTGAGGTTGACGACATGGCTTTGAATCAGATTCCAGAACAATCCTATGAGTCCCGATAAGTGGGCTAATCCCAGGAATATCAAAAAGGGTCTAACCAATGGATTTCTTATGATTCCTAAGGACATCTAGAATCATACTCTCATGATTGGATTCAAGAGAAGAATAAATGACAATATGATGTGTTTTATTGTCCCCTAGGAAAGCATACTTGAGTGTAGCAGGAAGTTCCTTTAATTCAATATCAGGTTGGTTCAAAATTTTAGCAGAAGATTGGGACATTGGATCAAGATCAATTTCTTTTTTTAGAGTTTCAGATATGATTTATTCCCCACATGTAGAAGTCTCAGCTACTAGATTGGATTGATCAGATTTAGGGAAGGAAGTTTGATTGGTCTCTATGAAATTGGTTTCTTGAAAGGTTTCACTGATTTTTGGACCTAAGAATTCATCATAAGAGCAATTTGAAAATGATTCAATCCAAGGAGATAAACATCCTTCATATGAACAAAGGAAATCAATCTCATCCTGACTTAAACATCCATAAAATATTCCTTGATGTTCCATGGATTCATTATCAATGCTTCCTATCATGTTTACTTCATGAATGTCCTCGTCATCCCATATTTGTGAGCTTGCATTATAGATGTTCAAGTCTAGACTCATGTTCCCAAAGGTGATGGTCATGTTCCCATTTTGGACTCGGATAACAGAGTTTATTGTTGCAAGAAAAGGATGGCCAAGGATGATTGGGTTTTTTCCTTATTTCCTAAGTTTGGATGGTTTTCAAGGACAATGAAGTCAGCAGGGTAGATGAAGTTTTCACCCTTTACCAGAATGTCCTTTAAAATCCCCTTTGGAACCCTAATGCTACGATCAGCAAGCTGGAGTGTGACAGATGTGGGTTGGAGCTCTTCTAGGCCTAACTGGAAGTACACAACATATGGAATGAGATTGACACTAGAACCTAGGTCACACAAGGCCTTGACAACTTTTCTCTCTCCTAGTTCAACATTGATGTAAGGGCAACCTGGGTCTTTCAACTTAGGAGGAATGGTCCCTTGAATTGTGGCACTCACATTAGCATCCAAAAGGACTTGGTTTTTATGTGAAAATTTTCTTTTAAAAGTGCACAAGTCCTTAAGTTACTTTGACTAGGCAGGTATGGTTTGGATTGCAACGAGAAGGGGTATGTTCAACTTGACTTGTGAAAATATTTCCCTCAATGTTTCACTCTGTTCAGGCTTGGTTTTTTCCCTCATGCGTTGAGGAAATGGTGCAGGTTGTGGGGTTGTTTGTTGAAGAGTTGTTTCTTTCACATTGTTATCAGTTTCCTCAGTTTGATCTTGTGGTTCATTTGAATTTTCATCCAAGTTTGAATCTTCAAGTGGGTTCTGAATTATTTGTTCAGGTTTCTAAATTGATTTCCCGATTCTTAAAACAGTCCCAGCCTTTAGTTGTTCATGAGTTGTTTGAGCACAACTTGACTCTCCCCTTGAAGTTGAGGATGGCATCTCCTGAGTAGGCATGGGTGCCTTTCTAGTTTCGATGGTTTGAAGTTCTTGTTTTAGGGAAGAGACTTCTGAGTTCATCCTCTCCATTTGTTTGCATAGTTGTTATAGTAGGCTTTGTGGAACAGTTTGGGTGGGTGCTTGACTAGGTTGGTTTATCCCAGGGGGATATTTTGGAGGTGGTATGGTTTGTTGAAAATGGACCGGTGGCTGTTGGTATTGGATAGGTTGGGTTTGGAACTGGTTATGGGTTTGGTAGTTCTGATGGGGGTAAGGATTTTGTCCCTGTGGTTGGCTAGTTTGTTGGTTATCTTTCAGCTGAAGCCTGGGTGGTCGTTATACCTTGGGTTGAAGTTGTTTTGGTATTGAGGCTTTTGAAAGTTCAAAGCATTTACTTCCGCTGGGGGTCCTCTTAAAAGAACATCCTTGATGGATGAAATGGTTGGGCAGTTTTCTGTCTTATGGTCATGTTTGTCACAAATTGTGCAAACAGGGTCAACAGTTTGGATTTCATGGACTTTCCTAAGGTCTATCTCTTCAACCTTCCTAGAGAGTGCTGTGAGTTTAGCCCTAAGGCTTTCCTCTTCTCTATTTGTATTAATTTCATTAGTTATTTGTGGATTTTCAGAATAAGGTGAAGTTCCCCATGTTTGGTTTTGTTCAGAAAGTCTTTCTAGATACTCGTAAGCATCATTTGGGGCTTTGTTTTTAAATGTTCCATTACACATCATGTCAATGAATTGTTTGTTCCCCGGACCCAACCCTTCATAGAAAATTATCACTTGTTAAGGAATAGAAAAACCATGGTGTGGAACCATGTTTATAGTGTCTTTGAACCTCTCCCATGTTTCATAGAATGACTCTCCCTCTTTTTCAAAAAAAAATTGGATACTCTTTTTAAGTCCAATTGTTTTGTGGTGGGGAAAGTATTTTTTGTAGAATTCTCTTTGTAGTTGGTCCCAAGAGTTTATGGATGATAGTCTCAAATTGTTTAACCAATTTCTAGCTAGATCCTTTAAATAAAAAGGAAATAGCCTCATCTTAGCTGATTCTAGTTGATGTGGGGGACACATGCTTTCTACAATGTCATTGAACTCCTTAATGTGCAGGTATGGCATCTCGGACTTCATTCCATGGAATGTGGGAAGGTGGTTTAGGACATGGGGTTTAAAGATGTATTTGGAATCTCCTAGGGAATTGTGTCCAATGCATTAGGGGGCATTGGTCTAGTAAGGTTTGAGGTAGTCATTCATGGTTTGATCAATTGCATTCCCTAAGTTTGGGGCTGCCTCATTTGGGTTTCCATTTTGGTTCCCACCCGGGTTTATGAGTTGGTTTCTTTGAAGACCTTCCATTGAAATTGGCTCAATTTTGGACTCTAGAGTATTAGGAATATTAGGATCTAATGGAAAGAGTTCCCTTTGTGTACTTGACTCCCCAACCCCAGGACTATCCACCCTAACAAGACGGTTTGATTGATCGCGGGTGTAGGAGGACATGCGCCAAAAGAAAAAAACAAGAAAGGGACAAGATAAGAGAATTTGGATGAGAAAAGAAGAAATGGGGGAGAATAGAATGGGTGTTTAGATGACTTACTTGGGTCCCCATAAATGGTGCCAAAATTGGATTCTACCTCAAATTTACCCAAGATATGAAGGTAGAACAGTCCTTGTAGTCTAGCTTGGGTTGTCGAATCCACAGAGACCTAAGAAGTAACCTATAGACACGCACATTCTAAGGAATGTTTTTGGCTATGAAGTGGCCAACTTGGGTTGATTTTAGATGGGTTTAAAGGATAAATAACAGATTTAAGTGAATTCAATTTAAAATAATGAGTTGATCCTAGGTTATCGCTCGGGGTGGATTGGACGTATTTTCTTTTTAATGATTTCAATTTATTAAATTTGAGATGGGTTCATTTAACGAGATAAAACAACATCATCACTTACTGGTTTAATGCCTAAACCCTTTAATACTAATCACCTATACACTTCAAGGATCAAGGTTTTGAGCACTTCAAGGTAAAGGTTCGTATTAGCACTTGAAGTGTGTGGCCTTAAATTCAACAAGGACGATGGAGTTTAAAAACCATCAAATAAAAATCTCAATTAAAAAAGTGATTATACATTAATGAGGTGATAAATAACATCCCATACAGACCCTTGATACTCCCTTGGATCAACCTATAATTGGGTTATCCCTTCATTGATCCCATGGTTTCAATGGAAGCGGAAAGTAGACTCATAAGGGGGGAAATGGAAAAGTAAAAAACACAATAAAATAAAAATCACTCCACCGTTGTGTGATAATATCACAAGGTTTGGTATGAACAAGTTCACACCTTGAACCAACGGTATCAAAGTGATAATTATTAGAACAGAATAATAAGATAAGAAGAACTTTTATTAAGAAACAAGGATGATTTAAAACAACTTACACGTGGAAGATAAATTTGAGACAACAAAACCGCAGCATAACATTACAATGAAAGGAAGCTCAAAGATTCCTAAATCCTCCAACACCACTGCCTTAAATAGGCATTTTTTGATCCCTTGGTTCGATCCTCCAATAGTAAAAAGCATCTCAATAAATTTTTGTAGGCCATAGGTGGTGGAAAGCTTGTGGAATTTGGACTTTTCCACATTTGACCCGAGGTGGCATCCAGCTTTCATCCACCGAATAGACGCATTTGTATGACCTTCTAAATGGCCAAATCAGAGTGGTCCATAGAATAGGAAAATGGATCTTCGGATTTTTCTAATCTCCTGTAAAATTTGGGCCCATTTGAGGTTGTGGATTCCGAGATATGATCAAATTAGTGGGCTGTTTTTCTGGGCTGCAGAATCTGGCCCAGAATTTTATCTCTAACTTGGGCCGCCTAAATGACCACCATGGAGGCAAAATTAGCATTAGCTCCTGAATAATTATTTTTTCCTATACATGTCTTATAGAATCCCACGAAATTTGGGATTAATTGGGCCTGTATGTTGGGCCCCAAAGTCTCATCAGTGGGCTTGTGTCCAATCTGCCTTCTCCAGAATTGCTTCCTTTCATTTCCAAATATCTCCATCATCCTCCATGAATTCTCTACTGATCCCTGAATCAAACATGTTCATATTTAAGTTTAGATCAATTTCCAAAAATATCAAATTAAAATATGTATAATTATATTTATTAAAATCAGATGAATCATTGGGTACTTCAAATGATGTTCAAAAATGTACCTCATAATAGCGCATTTTAAGAAGGTATTACAATCATAATATGAAATGATGTTCAAAGTGTAAAATGCACTAAAATGGTGTTTATGAATAATAAATAACATGAATATTATGTATATTAACAATGAATATTATCCTCATTTAGTGGATAATCAGCGTCATAGGAGGATTGGTAGTAGGTAGTTCTTATATTGGGATCAACAGACTAAGGTGTTTACTGGGTGTTTTGTTTGATAATAGTCCACTCATTCTAAGAAGGTTGGACTCCTTTTAAGTTTTGTTTGGGCTTGTATTTTTTTCCCTTTATCACTTTCAGTACTTATTATCAAACTCTAATGCAGGATAGATATTTTGTAGGAATTTATGGTGTCATTTGTTTTACTTTCTCAATAGTTTATTGTCTTTGTGATGTGTGTGTGAAAAAAGGTACATTATTTTAATGCCTTTCATGTGTGAGATATGCCTACTTAAAAATGGTCACCAACCCCTAGACTATTGGAGGCAATCTTGGGTAAGTTTCACTCTACTTATCACCAGCTAGGAGGGCTCTAGTAAGTCGGGTTGTGAAAGTTTCTTACTTTAAATAACACTGATTAAAAATCACACTAACCATTTTTTTGTAACAAAATTATGGGAACCTAAATAAAATGGATAAATTTTTTCTTATTATAAATTCATGAACATTTAATGTCATTTTTAAATGTGGTTCTACCTACCCTTTTTACCTGAATAATTTACTAAGAGTATCACATTAGAACCTTAATTTTTAGATATGGATTTATTATTGAAACCTATTTATGGTGGTATCATCACATATCAATTATATAGTTCATATATGATATAAGTTTAAAGGAATTTTCTTCCCAAAAAATTGATTCTCCCTATATTTGAAATTGATGTGATTTGGGGAATAGATTGGATCTCTCTATATAGATCCCATATCAATTTAAGAGGAAGGTAATTTATATTTGATATTCTGAATCAACCTATGATCATATACATATGTGATTATTAACATAAAGTTCCAAGGTAAATTACTTCCATTTTATGGGTCTTACTACCTATTCATGTGGTGTATTTATCTCTAATGGTTATGGAAAACTCAAAATTAGAGATATTTATATTGTTTAGGAATATATGTATTTCTTGAATAGTTTACTAGTCTTCCTCATAATCATGAAGTTGAATTTTCAATAGAACTCATATATGGTTCTAGACCTATTTAAAAGACTCTTTATAGAATGGCTCTGATTTATTTGTAGGAATTAAAGAAGTAAATTTAGGATAATCTATAAAAAGGATTCATACACCCTAGTCTGTCACCAAGGGGTTCACCTTTTATTTTTTTAAGAAGAATTATGGTTCAATTTGTATTTCCATTTATTATCTTGAACTTTATGTTATCACTATCAAGTAAAAGTATCATCTACCCCATATTGATGAATTTTTTGATCAAATACATTGATATCAATACTTTTATAATATTGTTCTTAAAAATGGATATCTTCATTAAAGGGTAAAAAGAGAGGACATGCCCAATATATCTTTTCATGTGAGTTATAGACACTATGAATTTATAGTGATGCGATTTGGACTTACCAATGCCCCCATTATCTTTATGGATCTAATGAATAGAGTCTTTAAATATTTACTTGATACATTTTTGGTAGTCTTTATAGATTATATTCTTAAATATTTTAGGATCATGTAAGAACATAAATATCATTTGAGTATTGTGTTGAAGACCTTGAAAAATTAGAAGTTATATAAAAAAATAGAAAGTGTGAGTTTTGGCAACATAAATTATCATACTTATGTCATATAACTATAATATAGGGAATATTAGTGGATCCTTCAAAGATAGAAGTAGTGAAAAAATGTCCCAAAATAACCATGGTGATTAAGATACATAGTTTTATTAGATTTTTTGTATAATATTGATGATTTTGGAGAAATTTTACATGTCTATCAAATCCACTAATTAGTTTTTAATTCAAGGGATTCATGTTTATTTGGACTAGTGAATGTGAATATAATTTCCTAGAGCTAAATAAAATATTTTTTAGCACACCTATGATGAAATTTTCCTAAAGTAGAGAGGGGTTTTTGATCTATAGTGATGCATAAAATAATTTATTGGGATGTGTTCTCATGTATAATTACATGGTGGTAGTTTATGCCCCATGCTAATTGAATGCTCATGAGAAAAATTACCTGAATTGTGATTTGGAGATAACGGTGGTAATTTTTTCATTGAAGATATGGAGTAATTATATTTCTGATGAAAGGTGTGATATATATACAAATCATAAAAGATTAAATTATATATTAACACAAAAATATTTTAATGCACACCAAAATAGAGAGTTTTATTTGATTAAAGATTATGACTACTCAACACATTACCACCCTAGGAGGGAAAATAATGTGGTTTATGCTTTGATTCGAATGGACCATGTTATATTATCTAATATAATGATTTAAAGAGATCCAATATTTATGGATTTGTATAGGATGGTTATTGAATTCATTATAGATGAAAATAAATCATATTTTCCTCGTATGAATGTTCACCATTCGTATATATGAATTCTAAAAAGAAAAAAAGGAGGATTTGGAGCTAAAAAAGTAGGTCATGAAGGTTTTTTAATTCAACTCTGATAGTTGTTGAATAATGAGTTACAATAACTAAGTATATGTCCCATTGGTACCATAATTTAATAAAGATTTTCTTAACAAAGAACATAGACCATAATTCGTTATCTATCATGAAATTAAAAATATTAATATAAATTTTTAAGAGAATTTATATTGAGACAACATGAAGAGTGATATTTCTAAGTATGTATCTAGATTCCTAGTATTTCATCAAGTTAAAGAAGAACATCAGCAGTATAAGGGGGTAATGAAAGCATTACCCACACTTGTATGTAAATGGTAAAACAAAACCATGGATTTCATTGTAGGACTCCCAAAGACATCTAAAGTACATAATTACATTTGTTTTGTAATTGATCTCCTTGTGAAGTCTGTTCATTTTATTAATATCAGAGAAGATTTCTCTCTTGAACAACTCTCCAGGATATGCACTAAGAAATTGGTAATGTTGTATAGAGGAACACTCTCAATCATATTTGATTGAGATCCAAGGATTACCTTGAATTTATAAATAAATATTCCAAAAACATTGAATATATAGTTGAGTTGTATCACTATATGTAAACTTCATACATATCATCACTCAGAGAGGACCATTTAAAAACAGTAACATATGCTAATATATTTCTCTATGGATTTGAAAGGTGGATGGTATAACCAAATTTACCCAATATAATTTTATTACAAAAACAGTTTTCACTTGATCATTTTGATGGATACTTTTCAATACCCCTATATAAAGAAGTCAAAAACTCCAACATTTTGTGATAAAGTTGGAGAACAAAAGTTATAAGGGCCTAAGCTAGCTTGGGAAATGGTAGTGATCCATTCCACAACTCAGAGTCAATAGAAATTTTATACTAACAATAATCGGTGAGAAATAGATTTTAATTATGGTGATAGGTTATTCATATAAATATCTCACTATAATAAATTAATGAGATTTTCAAAAAAGGGGGGAGTTAAGCCTCGGTTATATGAGTCCCTATGAGATTACGGATCATATATAGATGGTAGCTTATCATTTGGATCTTCCACCAAACCTATTCTAATTATAATATTTGTTTCATGTGTTTATTTTGATAAAGTCTATATATGATCCTTCACATGTACTAAACTCAATAATTATATCATTGGAGAATGATCTTTCTTTTGGGGAACAAACGGTGGATATTCTAGATTAAAGAGGTAAAGTGTTGTGGAAAAAGGCCACTCACAAGGTAACATTATTATAGAGAAACTATAAATTTTAGGAAGATACATGGGAATCCAAGGATGTAATGAGGAAAAAGCTTCTTCATTTATTTCTATCAGAGTAATAGAATTTCAGGGGTAAAATTCTTATATGGGGGTTGAATGTAACAACTTATGATTTTGTAATATATTTTCCATTAAAATAAATTTTATATTTTCAGTAGCTTGTGATGAACACCGCACTAAACTTAAGTGAATAATTATTTTTAAAAATATTAAATGATAGATTTTATTATATATTTAATTGAAATTTATAAAATAAATGACTTTTAAAAATCTCCAAATTCACTTATGAAAATACAATTAATTCTAAAGAGATAATTTTTTATGGGTTTTCTTAAATTGTTTATTTTTTTATATTTTATAATTTTTATAAATAATATCAATAAAAATTGTTTTTTAAATTAAATTAACAAATAATTTTATCACCTAATGAATTCAATGTAATAGTTAAGTAATGATAAGAAATATTAGTCAAATAATTCTTGGATTAATGGAAATGTTTTATTTAAAAACATTGTTTTATTTATATATATTTTAATTTAAACAATAATTTCTATTATGTTCATTATTAAACATAAGTAATTTTTTTTTTTATACATCTATAAAAATTAATTATCCTTAATACATTGATTTTCAAATGGTTTGAAATGAAGATAAAATCATTCGAAGGTAAAAAAAGATATATTTTTTTTAAAACTATTTTTATGGGCGCAATGTATTATTATATTAATAAATTCAAATAACATCTATTTATGAATTATTTTAATGGAATTTTTTGATAATATATTAAATAAAATAAATTAACATTCATCTAATTTTTGTTACCATGAAAGGAATAGTAATAAAATCATTTTTTTTCTTCAAATTACATTTTTTATAAAAATGATTTTTATGTGTTTTATGTGCAGATATTAGAATTAATTTTTACCACCTCAAGGAATTGAATATTAAAAAATATATTCCATATTTTGAATTAAAATAATAATTAATATTTAATAATTTAAACTTAATTTTTATCCATAAAGAGTAGTTATCATGGTAAAAATCTTATCATTGCGGTATGGGTTAAAAGGGTTAACAAGGGTGTTAAACTAAAAGATAAGAATTAAATTATCACTAAAAACTATATAAATATGATTTATTGAGTTAATTTTGACATTAAATTATCCTATTTTAGAAACAAATTCCATTTGGTTCCACTTTTTCAAGAAAATGACTTTATATTATTTTAAAATTTTAAATATTTACAATGGTGTCACTCCCCTCACTTATAAAAGGGAATCAACTCTTCTCACTTCTCTACATGATTTAAGAACTCTATAATAGTAGTTCTAGACCCAAATATCTTTCCAATTTCATTACCCAAGTTTTATAGTTACTATTCTCACAAAAAGAACAATAATCCAAAGGAAGATACTCAAAGAAGATGTATATGTTCATATCGACATTTTTTAAGCTTATTTTCTATTAAACCTAATATAAATATTATATAACCATATTAATAAAATGAAATAAATATATTTAACATAATCAATTTTTTATATTATTGGAATAACCATTTTCTCCCTTCTTTTTATCCAATTGAAATTTAAAGTGTTGCTCATGTGTGCGTACGGACTACTATCTCCATGAAGAAACATGTTTTATTTTTCATCACCACCTCACATGGATGGTTATGTTGATGGATTTAATGAATATATATTATATTTATGATATATTGGTTATTTTTTAAACATAAATATTTTTTACCTTCTTTTATTTCCATCCATTTAAAAATGAAAACATTACTCATGTGTCCATGTGTATTATCATCTCCACAAAGTTATGTAATTAGTTTTTCATCATTGAATTGCATGTATTATTTTAAAATTGTATATAATTTATAAATATAATATTTTTATATGATAAATATTATTTATATGATTAAATAATAACAATGTTTTTGGATTGGAACTGTCAAACTGAAACATGCATGGAAAATAGAACAGTTAATACCCAAGAATTGATTTTAATGAAGAATTTTTAAAAAAATAGGTATTTGGAAATTATAGAGAAACAATATTCAATAATATAAGTATGAATATAGTTCTGATATATATTTATAAGAATCTAAAATTATTATACATAATGGTAGAGAGTGTACAAAGTAATTCAAGACTTGAGGTAAGTGTTTATGTTACTATATCACTTTTATAAGGATTATTTATGTTTAAATTTACATTAGGGTAATTGTATATTATTTCTCTCCTAAAAATGATATATTTTACTATAATGTTTTTATTTATGAGTTTTTTATTTATTTATTCTATTTTCCTCTCTTTTATAATCAAAAATATCAAAAGAATGTTTTTAAGAAAAACTATATGTAATTCTAATTTTAGGTCCGTAATATTTTTTCCTACATATATATATTATTTAAAATTGTTTCATGTAAGTTCTTATCTACACTTAAATTTTTCATAAATGTCTTTTATTCTACCTTTAAATTTATTTAAAATTATTATAATTAATATTTTTAAAATTTTTCTGTATAACTCAATTTTGACTTTCATTATAAAGTGTAAAACGAATGTTTCATTTAATATATACAGCATGAATATATTCTTCCACCACCATTTCCTTTCTTAATAATTAATATTCCTTTTTATGTTTATATGATTTTACAAATAAAATACAATTCTCTTTTTTCTAGTAATAGTTATTTTTAAAAAATAATAAAAATAAAAGGATATTTATTTTTGTTTTTCTATGATACTTTCATATTCTTTTATAAGTGTACTTTTCATCTATGTCAATATCCTATAAGGATTGATATGATTCACTAGGGATATGATCATATGATACCATCAAATTAATTTATTTGGATGGTTTATGATGACTATGTTTTAATGATGTTTCATGAAATTCGTTTCTTTCTCATGGATTAATTAATGTATGATGAAATGATGAATGTTTTTATGATCTCATGTCACTCATATGTATGGTTTTCATTATGTGATTGGTGAACCCATAATTATATATCACAATAATGCATTGGATAAAGATTGATATATCGTGAGATAATATGAAAGGGAATGTTTGTGAACTAAATTCACTATGGGAACCTATATGATACGATATAATAGTCTTGGTAGTTAGCCTTGACTGAGGAAATGATTTTATATTCTTATTTGTATGCCAAAAAATTATATCTTTTCCTTACTATATGATCTCAGGGTGTGAGATTCATTATTGATGATTCCACACTCTTATGATTATTTTATTAGGAAAAAGACTAACATCATGACTCGTGTTTTGTAGTTTATGACATATTGGGTATGTTCTTGTAAGTTATGATCATGTTAACATACCTTAAGTTTATCATATAATCTCTTATGACCATTTATTTTTACCACTCATGTATACACTAGTAATCTCATCCATTCTTTTTTTTTCTATTCCCTTTGTTTATGAAGAAAGGTTTTAAGTTGGAAATGTCTAAGAAGAATATTGTATGAGAAGAACGTTAAGGGATATGTTGAAGATATTCCATGATATAATTTGATTATGTTTCTAATATATGTAGACACTAAACCTTTTCTATTGAAGGTCTTGTATCATTGTGATATTTTTTGAATATTCATCTAAAATGATTTAATATTTATGCATTAAATGCTCAGGTCACCTCAATGTGACCCTTGAATCCTTCTTCTAATAATAATTGAGTTTGTGACTTCCACTAAGGTTAAAAAACATACATATAGAGATAATTACAATCATATATATAAGTAATGTAATATAAAAACCACTAATAAACTCCATATAATATAAAATTGATCCAATATAACAATACATGTAATATAGTAAATAAGGAAAAATATTCAAATTAAAAACCATGAAATAAATCCTACAGTAGAAACACCATGAACACCAATTAACACCATGTCATGAGCTAGTAATATTATAGATTATTACAAATTTTTTCCTAAAATACTTTAAAAATAGGATATATATATATATATAGGTGACCATAAAGTTATAATTAATAGGATCCTTTCCAAAACCACTCATGAAAATTTGAATGAATCATAAAAATTACACTATGAATAAATAGTGAATATAACTCATTACCTAATTAGGTAAACTATCATTAATCCTAACCAAGTTTCACTCACAAAATCCTCACATAGTTAGAGTAGTATAATATGATTAAAATTTACATGAAGGAACCATGCATCCATTTCCCCCTTAAACAAGTCACTCTCACACCCAAATATCATTCATCCTCGTGCTATCATCCTCTCTATATCCACATAACCACATAAACACATATCCTCATGACCACAAAAACTTCATAACCACATACCATAGCCTAAAAAATACATATCCACATATCAAAACCTTATAATCATAGTTTACATGATCATAAAGGACTTCAAACTAATGCTCTATTCCTTTCATGTACACCCACACCATGGTCCCACATTATAATCACTATAATCTCTGCCATCAAAATATATAATATATATGGAAGAGATAGTGGGTAAGGGAGAGTAGTTAGATATATATATTACCATTATCATGGAAGTTGTAGAAAACATGTGAAACCTAAAACTTCATATAGGAATCAGTCACGTTACTTGATTCAAGTTGTGGTGCATAAGTAATAACATAAATTATAATAGATATATAATAGCACAAAATACCAACCGAAGGGTATAATAACTAATATAATGAAACTATAACTATAATTATCAACACCACATATGAAAAACTCTTCTACCACTGATCACCACACAACCAACTCTACCGAGACCACAAAACACCCCCATAGCATCTCATAAAAGTTTGTTCATCTCATTTCATATCTGAAAATAAATTTAACGTTATTATATCACCAAACATTTTATATTTTATCATTTACTAAATTATTTATATATTCTATTTTTTCTTCTAAATTTACTAACCATATTAAATTATTTATTCCATATATATTTAAAAATGTTGAAATTATATATAATCACATTTATTTCAATATTAATCATTCAATTTACCATATATCATTTATCCAATTGTTTATTTATTACTTTCAACACATAATTATTTCAATAAAATCCATTCCACTTTAAATTAATCATTACATTCATTTATTAATTCTAGCATTTTATGTTATCACATCATATTCTCATTAATAAGCTTGTTAATTTTAATTCCATTACCTATTATTTGGAAACTATAAAACAACCAAAAATAAACTCTCTGAACCACAATATAAAAAACCATACCACATTATTCCAATAGCCACATCATCAATTTCATTACTTTTATAACATCATCCAAACTATCCTATAACAATCACATTAAACCACCATAGCAACCACAACAAATCCTAACCCCTTTCTCAACCAAAGTAACCAACCACGCTAAGAATATTCTTAATCATAACCAAGAATAAAAAAAATAATAGTTACAATATAATAAAATCAATAACAACATCTTGAAATATAAATATATTTTTCCAAGTCATAATTCACTTTATTAAAAAAATCATTCCTGAACAAAAAAATATCAAATTCTATATTTTTCATTCCCTTTTTCCTTTTTAATATTTATAATATTTACTCATTTTGAAATGGTTAAATTACAAAAACAAAAAAAATTATCATAGAAATATACATATGACTAGACCCAATAAATAATACTCAATAAATATCATAGGACTAAACTAAGGTACATGTGATACAGATCTTCCTTTTCAATATCATTAAAAAAATTCACTTTCATTATTAGGTTAATTTCATCCATTTTCCCATTCAAAAAATAGGAATGATAATTTAATATTCATGCATAATAATATAAGATATATTTTTAATCCCTTTACTCAAATGAATCTTCAGAAATTACTGCACAAGTATGAAGAGAAAAATGATATATGAACACCACCAAAACCCTAAGAGGATCACTCAACAACCAATAACACATCAATTTTATCAAGTATATGATCTAAAAGTAACAATACAAAGCCACATACCCTTCCATTACCCTTTCCAGAACCAACTACCAAATAAAAATGAATGAAAAAGGAAGACAATTTAAGATAAGTGAGTGTAATAGAAGAGAATAGAATCTTAGAACACAAGGAAATGATCATGTGAATCCAAGGGCTTAAATTCACCAAAGGATGAAAAAATAGAGCTAAAAAAGATCCAAAATATACCTAGGGTTCAAAGGTTCCCACAGTAAAGAATAATTAGTTAAATAGGACTCTTGGATTTATAATAAAAAAAATATAGGGCCAATACCATGGCATGATGCACAATGTTATTGCACAAATATTACCAAAGCCAATAATCATGGTATGATCTTCTCAAATTTTTGGTGTTAAATATCATTCCAATTAAATTCAAACAAGGAATATCACATTGTAACAAAGACCTATTAGTGTTTAAACTTGGGGATAATGATATAGTTCTATTCTTGGAGTCTAATACTTACTCTTATTATTCCTTTTATTTTGATAATTAAAAAACTCAATTTTATTTGAAAATTATATTTTATAGAAATCTATTTTTATAAAATCTATTTTTTATTTTTAAAAAATTTATAAGAAACTATATTTTTTGTTTATAATTGTTTAATTTTGTTGTTTTATTTTATTTTTTAAGGATGATTTTAACTCTAATGGATTTATTATATTTTTATATTTATTCTATTTTTTATTATTTAATGATTGATTTTACCTAGTGACAAATAATTATTATATATATTGATCCTTGTGGTTTTTTAAAAGGTTCCTTAAGTATCTTCAAAATCATCCTTACGTGATTTCAAAATCATCATTATATTGTTTTAAAACATCCTTTTGAAGGATGAAATGATCTATACATAGATTGTATTTCAACCATAAGAAGTCGAGTTTACTCATTTTTCTAAAGTGTATAATCCTTAAAAATAAATTTATTCTTACACTAATTAATCCTTAAAAATAAATTGATTCTTATAAATATTCTTCATCACAAAAAAAATATGAACCTCATGAGAATTATATTTAATTTTATTTTATCATTACAAGGATTAATTTGTTTCAAAATTTCTTATTATAGAGAATATGATCTATATAGTTTTTTATCTTTATACTGTATTATTTGATCCTTATTAAAAAAAATCTATTTATGCTTATAAAAATGAGTTTTATTAATTTTTATAAAAAACAATGATTCTTACAAATTTATTTTATGACTTATGTAAAATAAATTGTTTATTCATATAAAGTAATTTCTTATGTTTTTTTTATTTTAAATATTTTTTTATAAAAGATTATACTAAACTATTTTAGACATTACATTTTTTTCTCCAAAGAATATTATTATATGATTTTATGTCATGCTTATTTAATTATATATATTTTTTACTTTTTTGTAGTTTTTTCATGAAGGTTTGAAGGAAAACTCATGATTATCAAAACTATATTTAAAAGTGACCAAAATATATATTGAAATTTGGAAAACTTGATTGAATCAACTATCTATCATTTTTTAGGATACATCGATATGAAACTATTAGAGTGTTTTTTTATAATTAAGAGGGCAAATGAACCAAATGAGGGATGAATAATATCCTAATGTTTTAACAAGAATGATGTTAATGTCTAGAAAAACCAGTATTATGACTACTATTATATAGTTGTGATCACCAATAGATATATATTATGAAAAATTCTGGTTTAAGTGATCGAGACGCATCGATGTTCATATGTTATAGTTTTTTGAGTTATTGTTTTGTATTATTTATCTTTTTTTGCATCCTTTATAGTTTTGATTTGTGTTTTACATTCTAAAAAGAAATTTGGTATTGGTAATACCTCCTTAATAAAAGTTATGTGTATCTATTATACCAATACTACACAAGATACACATTTTTTGGTTGTCCCCTTGGTTGAAAAAGGTAAATCAAGTGGTTTGTTACTTAGTTCAAACAAAGGATAGATTGTTGGGTTGCACCTCTAGGTTGAAAAAGGTAGGTATGAATTTGGTTTGTCACTCCCTTTAAAAATTGAGGTTATAGTGGTACCATTTCACTCAACAAGTAGAGAGAAGAGAAAAATAAATGTAAAAATGCCTTAATCTGAACTACTGTAAAAATTAGGGTGTGCTTTTTTATTTTATTTTTTTCAATATATTCACCAGAACATTGAACATATTGTTAAAATTTAATTTAATTTTAAGTTGAACATTGATTTTAAAATTTGGTTATTTTATAAAATAGCATATCTACTCCACCCTCTATATACCTTCTTAACATCTCCCACTAGGACAAAAATTTGTATCAGAGATTTACCTTTATATATTTAGTTTTTTTCCTATTTTATTTGTGTTTATAAAATCCTTTCTCTAAAATGTAAATTTTTTGGAAAAGATATTTATTGAGATATCATGTTCAAATTCAAAATGATTGATGGATTCCTTAAAGACCACCATATTTTTTTATAAATGACTATAGATATTATAAATTATGGATGTAACCTTACCTCAAGCATATTTTCATTGACCATTGGTATATAATGTTAAAAACCCTATAAACATCCTAATTCTGGTCCTGATTCATTGACGGGTAATGAATTTATTAAAAATATTTTAAATTATAAAGTTATGAATATTATTTACAATTTTATAAGTATAATTGTTAGTCATAAATCAATGTGAAAAACATTGTAATATATATATAGGATACTATAGGTTTCACATTATGGAATTGCTGAACTAAAGAAAAATAAGTTGGGAATTCTTAGTGAAAATACCAAGATTTAAAAATGTGAGAAGAATAAAATCAAAAAATAAGAAACTTGTTGAGTAAAACATGATCCAAGTTCAAGAAAATGTTAAAATTAAAAATAAAACATCAAGATAAAATGATAATGTTTATAAATAACAATAATTCAGTTTAAAAATGAATAAAAACATATGAATAAAATAATATTATTAAAGAATATTTTAGCTAATTTTGTTCAAGGTAAAGATCTCTATAATAAAATGATGGATATTAATAGAGTTGAAAAAAATTGGTATTGGTTATGATGAATAAATACCTAAAATGAAAAATAATATCATTTTTAAAATTTTTAAAGGAATAATGTTAAATGTTATAGGATTTAGATACATAATGTAAGAAAATTATGAAATTAATTGTTCATTAGGATTTTCAAAATCTTTAGGATTTAAAAAATAATTTATATCTAACAAATTATCTTCAATATTACCTGAAACAAAAAAATTTAAAATCTTTTTGGGTACTTAACAATTAATTTATTAATACTATTTGACCCAAAATAGCATTGGTACCAAAACCGGATTCCAATTAATTTTTTAGGATAAATTATTTAGATCTCCCAAGGAGGACATTGGTATATATAAAGAGGATTTTCTATATACATAATTGGATATCTATAAAACTTATTATACTACAGTATATTTGATAAAGAGACTGCCACATTTGGAGAAAACTTAAAAGGTATAGTTAAAGGCTTTGGTGAAGTTAATATTTCTAATTTTGCTATCATTTTTAACATATTATATGTTGAATATTTAAACATAATTAAGATAGTGTTCCAAAATTACATGACTCTAGTATGATTGTAAATTTTAAAAATGAAAATTACTTCATTTTCAGAATATATTCTTTTTATATTATAGTAGAAATGATAAAATTTATTTATTTCATTTTTTAAAGTAAAAAAATCAAACTACTAAGTGTCTTAATATTGTATAGACAGGTGGAGTTTTATGGAATAGGAGGATTGGACATGTTAATTTTAAAATGTTGCACACCTTTCAAAACATCATATAGTACTAGAGTTTCCTAAACATAAAGAAGATAAGTATCACTTTTTTAATTCTTATATGAATGGAAAAAAGGAAAGAAAGATTTAGATATGTTAATAAACTAAAAACAGTAATACCACATGGAATTATTCATTTAAATTTATTTGTTCCCATACAAACTATAAGTATAGATTGAAAAGGATATATATTTTTATAATTAATGACTATAGTATATATACTTGGATTTATTTTCAATATCATAAAAATGAAAAAATTTCTAAGTTTAATACTTTATATAAATAAGTTTAAAATGAACAATGAAATTTAATCATTTCTATTAGAAGTGATAGAGGGGGGAGAATTACTAAACCTAGAATATGAAACTTTTTGTAAAAAAAATAGATTTTCAAATAATTCTTCCACACCAAGATCACCTAAAAAAATTAATGGTTGAACAAAATAATAGAACTACTTTAGAAATGGATATATCAATATTCAATGAATTTAATTTTCCTAAATATTTCAAGGATGAAGAATAAAATACTTCTTATTATATATCTAACTAAATTTTTACTAGAAATATCTTAAGGAAAAAAACTTATGAATTATAAAAAGAAAATAAACCTAATATAGAATATTTTAGTGTTTTTAGTTATAAAGTTTTTATCTTAAATGTTAAAGATAATATGGATAAATTTTATGTTCATTCAGATGAAGGTATGTTTTTAGGTTATTCTAATGTTAGCAAATCTTATAGAGTTTATAATAAAATATCTATGATTGTTGAAGAATCTGTACAAATTAAATTTGATGAATGTGAACTAAAAAATAATAATAAATATTTAGAATAGATTATAAAAGACTCTATAGATTTTAGTTTTGGTCAACATAATAATCATAAGGAATTTTTTAATATTAAAGTTAATGATTAACCTAATGAAAGAAACTAGAAAACTCATTATAAAATCCAATTGAAAGAGTAATTGGATTTTTTTAATATAAGAGTGCATATCATAGATTCATTAAAAATATTTATCACTCAGTTTTTATTTTTTACTTTTACCTAATGATTATTTAAGAAGCTTTAAAATATTCAAAATATATTACGTATATGGTAGAATAACATAATAATATTTCTAAAAATTAGGTTTTGACTTTAGTTAAACCACAAAAATTAACAAATTATTAGAATAAAATGAATTTTCATAAATAAAATATATGAATCTATAAAAATGATAATAAATAAAGCAAGATTAGTTGTGTAAGGTTTTTTTCAAGCAAAATGAATAGATTATGATGGAAATTTTTCAGATGTTGATAAGTTAAAGTCAGTTATATAAGGATCCAGCCTTAAAACATTACTTAATCTTGAATTAAATGAATAATTCACATTGAGGATATTTTCAGGTTTAGAGTTTTAAAGAATTAGGCCATAACTATTACATCTCAAAAGTTACAAAGTAGACACTTCTACTCAGATTCCATTTTTTCATAAAATAAAAACTCTTGATAAAAAAATTCATGTCCAGTTCCATGTTTTAGATAGAATGACTTTCCTTGATCCCATCCTTGAACCTATTTCACTTTATGTCTTGTGAAAAAACATTTCAAAAACTTGGGATGAGCATAAAAATCTCAGTAAGGAATACACAATGAAGGAAACTATTAGTTTTTCAAAACAACATGTAAACCATGAATACTTTAACATAAGTAATACTTTTCACCTTTATTAAGTAGTAAATACTCTTCACTAAATAAAATATCACTACTTACATGTTTGTAACCAAAATATTACCCATATAAAGAACACATAACATATAAAGGTAACTTGGAACATAAACATACTAAATTGTAATAACCATACAGTCGACTTCCACACATGTCACTAAATGGAATAGCCATACGGCCGACTTCCATACCCAATGAATTGGAGGTTATAACGTAACCACCTGTCCTAGTATTCATGACACCACCCATCATTTGTTTTATCACATAACCACCCGTCAAATGTCCAAGTACCATTATAAAATCATAAGACATAAAACAAATATAAAGGAAAGAAAACATTTCCACATTTCAATCACAATATATCACTTAAATATATTGAAATAACAAATCCATTATCAAAACCATTTTCAATACCAAAATACATAATAGAGTATATGTTATTTATTTTCTTTTAAAAACATTACAGCTTGTTGAGGAAGACAAAGATCAAATAATACGCGCAGCGGTGGAAAGGTCGTTGTCACCGCGTAGGTTAAAAGAAACGTTACTTTTTTCGTTTAGTAAAACGCTTCGTAGAAAAAGATTAAATTTGAATGAAATGAAAAGTTAAAAGTTCTTTATACATCGTATAAAATAAATTCTTGTATAAAAACAAAATATGCCTCAATGAAAGGATATTGAGATGAAGTCCCTTACCTCATGTCCGACTTGAGTCCATCGTTCATTAATCTCCTAAATAATAAACTAAAGTTAATATCTACTTGATTAAGAACCTTTTTCAAGTTTATTATTCCTTTTATATCACTTCTTTCCATGTTATAAACATTATGTAATCATTAAAGTTAATAATGTTCATTTTGTCGATATTTGGTACTTAAGTCAAAAATGGACTTCTTATAATTACATGTTGTTCATGTGGTCAATGGTTCATTATATCCCGAATGATATTGATGATTTGGATATCATATATATCATATATATCCATCATATAAATGTATTTATAATAGTACATAACATTTAGAGGAAAGAAATGAAATGCATTGTTCATGGAGACGGTAAGTCGTACGTACGCATGAACGCTATTTCCATTTCTATTTAATATTTAGTGAAATTAAAAACATAATGATACATATTATTATTATAATTCTAGTATTTTATCATATATAATATCATTAAACCTATCCTTTATACATACCACATATGGTATGAACGAGTCATATCACTTTGAGGGGGCGGTAGTCCGCACTTCCTCAAATTAAATTATCATGTTTACACATAATGGAAACCATAAAGGTTTTCTATATATAAAAAAATATAGAAGCATAAAGAAAACATAAACATAATATATATCATATATAAATACAGTGACATCTTAATGGCCATCATGATAGGTGTTAAATGAAGATTTAACAATCCTCATTTCGTGAGGCAGTAATTCACCATCCACAGAAACAGTACGTTCTTTAACCATTAGACGGGGGTGTGTGTGAGTGTAGGTAGAATACTTATCATAACAACATCATAGTATATTGAGGATACTGGTGTTATTATGGGATCAAATAAGAAGAAGATATTGGTGAGTTAAGAAGGAAAATAAAAGGAAGAATCTCGAGAGAAGACATTACCTCTAAATCGGGTAACTCTTTTGGATTTGATACAAAGGCTTCCTTAGGAAGACTTCTGACCAAATTTAGGCTTCTGGGAGTAAGAGATGGATGTGTAGAGATAATATGAACAGAGTTTGGACGATCCAAGGGCTTGAGGGGTGTGGGTAAGGGGGTAGAGGTGGGGGCCTTTTATAAGAGGGAGGAGGGTCACTTTTGGAAAGTCTTGAAATGTTACCTTATTATAAAATGGTTTTCGGATTTTAAAGGCACCACAATGATATATTTAAAGTATAAGGTTATAAGGGATCTAAATACACCCATCCAATAGGTTTTTGAAAAGTTTAAGTCTTATATTTTACCTTATCTTTTCATTTTATTTAAATCTTTCATTAATGAGGTAATCACTGCATCATCATGGTGTCATAAATACATTTACTTATTTAATGTCTAAAAACTATAAAAAAATACCATGAAGTAGGAAATATTTTTATATTTCCAATGACTATTTATAGTATAATATATAATTTATGTAAATAAAATTAAAATTGTTATACGTAGGATATACAAACCTTTGTTATATTTCTCTTCTTTTTAAAAAATAATGTCATAAATGTCACTATTACATCCATGTGACTCCATGGGCCCTAAAGTTAGGTAAAAAGCTTTCCATGGTCGTTCATGACTCAAAAAAAAAGATTTTGACACATTTTGGGGTCATTTTATATTATTATGGTATTATTTTATTACCATTAACTACCTGTTTACTAATTAATCACGATAATTAAAGATAATTACCATCGTTACTATTCATAATGTCCAAAACCAAAAAGGTCATAATTAAATAATTTTGACCTTATGATTAAAAATATGGAATCCATTTTACCAAATTCCAAACAACTAAATTGAAGTAATCAATTTAAAAATAATTCTCGTTGTCAAAACAAATAGCGTGTTTTTAAGAAATCATATCTATCAAAAGATTGATAATTGTTTATGTCCAATTTCAAAGTGAAATTAATTCTAATTACAAAAATTGGATTAAATGGTAAAATTATATTCTAATTACACTTTAAAACCAACTAAAAAGATAATCTAACCATATAATTAAATTAGATGAAAAAGCAGTTTTGAAGTAAAATGTAGTATTTTTCACTATTCATTAAAAAAATGAACATTATTAGAATAATACCAAAAATTTATACAAAGTAAATTTAAATTTCCCAATTCTAAAGAATAAGTTTATTTTGAAAAATAGATCTTATAAAATTTTCAAAAGATAGATTTAAAAATGGTTCGCTATCAAAAGGAGGTAAAACAATCTTATAAAAATATTAGAGTACTCTATGCTTAAGATTGGATTTATTCTCATTTTAAGCCTATAATAACACAATATAATTCATAAATATACATAGATATGAAAATATATTATTCTTTAATTACTTGGTACGTTACATTCTTCCCCCCTTTAGGAAATTGTGTCCCCGCAACTTATTTACTTATCGAATAAGTGGGGGTATTTATCCCTCATTGCATTTTCAGATTCACATGTTGCCTATTCAACTATATGGTATTTTCATAGAACCTTTACTTGATGAATCACCTTATTCTGCAACACTTTATCCCTGTGGTCAAGAATCTGGACCGGTTGTTCCTCATAATATATATTCTTTTCCAACTGAACTACCTATGGACTCAAAACCTGAGATGGATCTGGCATATACTTTCTCAACGTTGAAACAAGAAAAACATTGTGTACCTAGGACAAACTTGGAGGTAATGCCAATATATATAAAACTGATCCAACCTTATCCAAGATTTCATAATGTCCAATTAACCTTGGACTCAGCTTTCCTTTCTTGCCAAAATGCATCACACTTTTCCATGGAGAAACTTTAAGAAAAACATGATCACCTATCTCAAAAGAAAGATCCTTCCTCCAGTTATCCGCATAACTTTTCTGCCGACTCTGAGTTGTTCTCATG
Source organism: Viscum album (assembly GCA_963277665.1). Taxonomy (NCBI): domain Eukaryota; kingdom Viridiplantae; phylum Streptophyta; class Magnoliopsida; order Santalales; family Viscaceae; genus Viscum; species Viscum album. Next base: position 1,215,148,385 of record OY728130.1, read on the forward strand.
TGCCTCAGAATCAGCAGAAATTTTTATGCCATCTCTTCTACCAATTCTAGTTCCATCAGCTTCCTTTCTCCTACTTCATCCCAAAAAGCTGGAGTTCGACACCATTTACCATATAATGCCTCAAACGGAGCCACCTGTATACTGGATTGACAACTGTTATTATAAGAAAATTCAACCAAAGAAAGATGTTGGTCCCAAATTCCCTAGTAATACATCATGCAAGCATGTAACATATCCTCCAAGGTCTGAATTGTTCTTTCGGACTGCCCATCTGATTAAGGATTAAAAGTTGTACTATAATTTAATTCAGTACCCAAAGACTTCTGAAGACCTTTCCAAAAGTTATAAGTAAACCTGGGATCACGATCAGATACAATGGAGAGGGTAACTCCATGTAACCTGACTATTTCTTCAATATACAACTGATAAATTTGATCTATAGAGAATGTATCTCAAATAGGAAGGAAATGAGCAGATTTAGTCAATAGATCAACAATAACCCAGATTGCATTATAACCTCGAGATGTCATTGGTAATCCCATAATGAAGTCCATGGATATATTTTCCCATTTCCACTATGACACTGGTAAAGACTGAAGAATCCCTTTCGGTAACTGTCGCTCTGCTTTAACCTGCTGACATGTCAAAAACTTCACAGTAAAATCAGCAATATCTCTTTTCATTTCATCCCACCAGTAATACTCCCGCAGATCTCTGTACATCTTAGTACTACCAGGATGAACTGAAAATGGGGAACTATGAGCCTCACATAACAACTCATTCTTCAACTATGAAACACAAGGCACACACAATCTCTACCCAAATCTCAAAACACAATCATTATCAATGTTGAATTCATGCAACTTACCCTTCTAAATAAACTCTACCTTTTTCTTCAACTTACTGTCTTTCTTCTGCGCTTGCTTAATTTTATCTGATAGATATGATCTCACCAACACCTAAAAAAACATAAGAAAATCCTACACCAACAACTTCTATTCCAAATTTCATCAAATCAAAAACCAAAGGATTTCGTTCCAAACGTAGCATGGTTAATGAAGCAATACTTTTTCGACTCAAAGCATCAGCCACTTTATTTGCTTTTTAGGGATCAAAATGAATTGTACAATCATAATTATTGATTAATTTTATTCATCTCCTCTATATCATGTTCAATTATTTCTGAGTGAACATATACTTTAAACTAGTGTGATCAGTATATATTTCACACTTTACACCATACAAATGATGCCTCCAAATTTTTAAAGCAAAAACAACAACAACTAATTCCAAATCATGTGTAGTGTAATTTAACTCATGAGTTTTCAACTGACGTGAAGCATAAGAAGTTACCTGATCATTTTGCATAAGGACACAACCAAGTCCTTTCAACGAAGCATCATTGTAGATAACAAACTCACCATTTATGGAAGGTAGTGCCAAAACTGCAGCATTCACCAATCTTCTTTTCAATTCCTAAAAACAATCATCACATTCTTTTGTCCAAATGAACTGAACACCTTTTCGAGTTAACTTATTCATTGGACTAGATAACCGTGAAGAATTTTCAACAAACCTCCGGTAATAACCTACGAAACCAAGAAAACTATGAATCTCGGTTATATTTGTGGTTCTTGTCCATTCTTCAACAATTTTTGTTTTATAAGGATCAACATTTATGCCATTTTTTGAAACAATGTGACCAAGAAAAGAAATTTATTATAACCAAAACTCACACTTGATGAATTTTCCATATAGTTTATTTTCTTTTAAGGTTTTCAAGAAAACCCTTAAATGAATTTCATGTTCCTCTTTACTTATATAATAAACCAAAATATAATCAATGAACACAACCACAAACTTATCCAAGAAGTGGTGGAAAATTCTATTCATTAGATCCATGAATACAGCAGGTGAATTGGTTAACCCAAAAGGCATAACTACAAATTCATAATGTCCATATCTAGTACGTAATGTGGTCTTCAGAATGTCTTCTTCTTTTACTTTCAAATGATGGTACCCCAACCTCAAGTCAATCTTTGAAAAATATTGAGCTCCTTGAAGCTGATCAAACAAATCATTGATATGAGGCAAAGGATACTTGTTCTTAACAGTGATGTTATTCAATGATCTATAATCAATGAAAAGTATCATTGAATCATATTTATTTTTAACAAACAAGACAGTAGAACCCCAAGGTGATGTGCTAGGTCGAATGAAACCTTTATCTAATAACTTCTACAATTGCTTCTTTAACTCTAAAAGATCAACTTGATCCATTCGATAAGGGGGTTTTGAAATTGGATTAGAATCAGGAACTCAGTCAACAGTAAATTCAACTTCCCAGTCATGTATAATACCAAGAAAATCATCAGGAAAAACATCAAGATACTCATTTACCACTGGAACATCATTAATATGAACAGTTACTTTGTTTTCAACAATATGTTCAAGGTGACATTCATTTCCATCATTTACTAGTTTCTCATCTTCCTGATATGTTATCAAAAGTAAGGGTTCATTCTTGTACACAAACTGAGAATCTTTCTGAAAATAAACCGCTTTAGATCAGCAGTCAATCTTAGCATGATAAATAGAAATCCAATCCATGCCCAAAATAACATCAAACTCTACCAGAGGCAAAACAATAAGTTTTTCTGGTATATTCTTTCCACACACAAGGATAGGTTGGTTCTTATAATTTATTTTTGTCTTAACGTTTCCCCCTGGTGTTTTTACCATAAGTTCAGGATTCATAACTTGAGATGGAATTCCCAATTTACTAGAAACTTCTCAGAAATAAAAGAATTTGTAGACCATGAATCAAACAACACATTGGCATAATCTGAACAAAAAAACAGTGTACCTGATACTACTTCATTCGATGGCCCAACATCTGCTGAAGTAGTTGCAAAGGATTTCACCACCCCTTTCTACTTGTAGTCTGGATGCTTTCCCTCAGTTGAGTTCTTCGTTAGACACTCATTTTTATAATGACCCATTTCATTACACTTAAAACATCTTACCACTAGATTTTCATTGCCTGCTTGATCATCTTCCTTACAGTTACGAGCAATATGACCAGACTTACCACACTGAAAACACTTTTCAGACTTGGATAAACATTCTCCAGGATTCATTTTACCACACTTCTCACATGATGGATATTAGGTTTTCTTACCTCTGGGCTTCTTTGATGAATTCTTTCCCTTTACCTACCAACTGGACCTCTTATTCTATTGTTTGTCAAAAAACACATGATCATCAGAAAACTCCATTTCCACCTTCTCAGCACATCGAACAAGATTTTCATAACTTTTGAACTCACGAGAATCTAATTCCCTTTGATATTTTGGCTGTTAATCCTGAGTAAAAATGATTGATTTTACTATCAATGTCTTGGATAAAATTTGAATCATACCATTCCAATCGAGTGAACTTATCTTCATAAGCAGCCACTGAGTCGTCCTCTTGCCTCAATTCCAAGAATTGTTTTTCCATCCTAAGTCAAACACCCTTAGAAAAATATTTCTCAAGGAACATACATTTGAATTCATCTCAGTCAAGAGCATCAATCTCATCAGTGTCCCTGATATTTTTAACCATCGCCCACAACTAATCTGGTTCACCCTCCAAATGGTAAACAGCAAGACTAACCTTTTGATTGTTTGAACACCCCATGACATCAAAAATCTTCTCCAGTGCTTTAATCAAACCTTCAGCTAGCACAGGGTCAGATGATCCACTGAATGATGGGAGATGTTGCCTCATGAAATGTTCCACCACTGACATGTTCCTCTACGGTTGATCTGGCTAATCTCATGCATGGATACCACCACTATTTATCGCTTGAGTCAACTGGGCCATTACAGCAACAAACTGTTTAGTTCCAATTTCGACCATCTCAGGATGCTGATTTGGAAGGTCATTTCCTTTTGTATGACTTCCTAGCACTGCTTCCTTGTTTCCTCTATGGAAAACCATTCTGAATAAACATGTCTTAGATGAAGCAACATGGTAATCTTCAAATTCTATATCATTTCAATTTGACCATAATCTGTAAAAAAATATTTTTGGATAATCATTTAATAGAATTCTAACTCCTAAAGTTATATAAACTGACCTTTGATACCAACTATAAGGTCTCAGCCTTAAAACATTACTTAATCTTGAATTAAATGAATAATTTACATTGAGGATATTTTCAGGTTTATAGTTTTATACAATTATTCCATAACTATTACATCTCAAAAGTTACAAAGTAGACACTTCTACTCAGATTCCATCTTTTTCATAAAATAAAAACTCTTGATAAAAAAGTCATGTACAGTTCCATGTTTTAGACAGTATGACTTTCCTTGATCCCATCCTTGACCCTAATCCACTTTATGTCCTGTGAAAAACATTTCAAAAACATGGGATGAGCATAAAAATCTCAGTAAGGAATACACAAAGAAGTAAACTAATAGTTTTCAAAACAACAAGTAAAGCATGAATAATTTAACATAAGTAATACTTTTCACCTTTATGAAGTATTAAATACTCTTCACTGAATAAACGATCACTACATACCCATTTTTAACCAAAATATTACCCATATAAAGAACACATAACATATAAAGGTAACTTGGAACATAAACATACTTAAATGGAATAACCATACGGTTGACTTCCACACATGTCACTAAATGGAATAGTCATACGACTGACTTACATACCCAATGCATTGGAGGTTATAATGTAACCACCCATCCTGGTATTCACAGCACCACCCGTCATTTGGTTTATCACGTAACCACCAGTCAAATGTCCATGTACCATTACAAAATCATAAGACATAAAACAAATATAAAGGAAAGAAAACATTTCCACATTTCAATCACAATATATCACTTAAATATATTGATATAAAAAATCAATTATCAAAACCATTTTCAATACCAAAACACATAATAGAGTATATGGTATTTATTTTCTTTTAAAAACACTACGGCTTGTTGAGAAATCCAAAGATCAAATAATACTCACGGCGGCGGAAAGGTCGTTGTCACCGCGTATGTTAAAAGAAACATTCCTTTTTTCGTTTAGTAAAACGCTTCGTAGAAAAAGATTCCCTTTGAATGAAATGAAAATTCAAAGGTGTTTATACAGCATATAAAAGAAAGTCTTTTATTAATACAAAATATGCCTCAATGAAAGGAGATTGAGACGAAGTCCCTTACCTCGTGTCTGACTTGACTCGATAGTTCTTTAATCTCCTGAATAATAAACTAAAGTTAATTTCTACTTTCTTAAGAACCTTTTTCAAGTTTATTATTAATTTTATATAACTTATTTACATGTTATAAACATTATGTAATCATTTAAGTTAATAATGTTCGTTTTGTTGATATTTGGTACTTAAGTCAAAATGGACTTCTTATAATTACATGTTGTTCATGTGGTCAAAGATTTGTTAAATCCAGAATGATATTCATGATTTTGATATCATATATATCATATATATCCATCATATACATGTATTTATAATAGTACATAACATTTATAGGTAAGAAATGAAATGCATTGTTCATGGAGACGGTAACTCGTACGTATGCATGAACGCTACTTCCAATTCTATTTCATATTTCATAGAATTAAACCATAATGATACATATTAGTATTATAATTCCAGTATTTTATCATATATAATATCATTAAACCTATCCTTTATACATACCACATATGGTATGAACGAGTCATGTCACTTTGAGGGGGCGGTAGTCCGCACTTCCTCAAATGAAATTATCATGTTTACACATAATGGAAACCATAATGGTTTGATATATAAAAAAATACCAAAGCATAAAGAAAACATAAACATAATATATATCATATATAAATACAGTGACATATTAATGGCCACCATGATAGGTGTTAAAAGAATATTGAACAATCGTCGTTTCGTGAGGCAGTAATTCGTCATCCACAGAAACAGCATGTTTTTAACCATTAGACGGGGGTGTGTGTGAGTGTAGGTAGAATCCTTTTCATAAAAAAACCTAGTATATTGAGGATACTGGTGTTACTATTGGATTAAATAATAAGAAGATAGTGGTGAGTGAATAAGGAAAATAAAATTAAGAAACTCGAGAGAAGACATTGCCTCTAAATCGAGTAACTCTTATTGATTTGAGCCAAAGGATTTCTTGGGAAGACATATGCCCAAAGTAAGGCTTCTAGGAGTAAGAGAGGGATTCAGAGAGATAATATGATCAGAGGTTGGGCAAGACAAGGGATTGATATGTGTGGGTAAGGGGGTATAGGTGGGGGCCTTTTATAAGAGGGAGGAGGGTCACTTTTGGAAAGTCTTGAAATGTTACTTTATTATAAAATGGTTTTTGTATTTTAAAGGTCCCACAATGATATATTTTTAGGATAAGGTGATAAGGGTTATAAATCCACCCATACAATAGGTTTTTGACAATTCTAAGTCTTATATTTTACCTTATCTTTTCATTTTATTTAAATCATTCATTAATGAGGTAATCCCTACATCATCATGGTGTCATAAATAAATTTATTTATTTAATGTCTAAAAATTATAAAAAAACTACCATGATGTAGGAAGTATTTTTATATTTACAATGAATATTTATAGTCTAATGGATCATTTATGTAAACAAAATTAAAATTTTTTTTCTTAGGATATACAAACCTTTGTTATATTTCTCTTCTTTTTAAAAAATAATGTCATAAATGTCACTATTACATCCATGTGACTCCTTGGGACCTCAAGTTACGTAAAAAGATTCCCATGGTCGGCCATGACTCAAACAAGAATATTTGGACTCATGTTGGGGTCATTTTATATTGTTTTGATATTATTTTATTACCCTTAACTATCCGGTTACTAATTAATCACGATAATTAAAGATAATTACCATCATTACTATTCATAATGTCCAAAAACAAAAAGTTCTTAATTACATAATTTTGACCTTCTGATTCCAAATATGGAATCCAATTTACCAAATTATAAACACAGAAATTTTATTAATTAATTTAAAAATAATTCTCGTTGTCAAAACAAATAGCATATTTTTAAGAAACAATATCTATCCAAAGATTGATAATTGTTTATGTCCAATTTCAAAGTGAAATTAATTATAATGACTACCATTGGATTAAATGGTAAAAATATATTCTAATTACACTTTAAAACCAATTAAAAATATAATATAACCATATAATTAAATTAGATGAAAAAAGCAGTTTTGAAGTAAAATGCAGTATTTTTCACTATTCGTTAAAAAATGAACATTGTCAGAAAAATACCAAAAAATTATAAAAAGTAAATTTCAATGTCCCAATTCTAAATAATAGGTTTATTTTGAAAAATAGAGCTTATAAAATTGTCAAAAGATAGATTTAAAAATGGTTCTCCATCAAAAGGCGGTAAAACAATCTTTTAAAAATATTAGAGTATTCTATGCTTAAGATTAGATTTATTCTCATTTAAATCCTCTAAAACACTATCTAATTCATAAATAGACATAGATATGAAAATATATTATTATTTACTTACTTTTTATGTTAAAAGTTATCATTTTATTAGTTTATACATATTTTCATGGATTTAAATTGTATCAAATGGATATAAAAAGATAATTTTTAAATGGATTTACCTTTGAAGAAGTTATTTTTTATTATTCCCTAGTTTTGAACATGAAAAATTACTAAAAATTTTCTATATATTTCTAAAGTCTTATATGGAATTAAACAAGATCCTCGAACTTAGTATGAATAACTTTATCACTTATAGCTAAAAATGGTTTTATAAAAGGAAAATTTTTCCCAACTTTTTTTATTACTAAATTTTCTAAAAAAAATTAATTATTCAAATTTATGTTCATGATATTATAATTTTATTATCTAGTTAATTACTTTTCAAATATTTTTTGGATTTAATGAAAATTGAATTTTATATGAATCTTATGGGAGAATTAAAATTGTTTTTAGGACTTCAAATTCTTCAATGAAATTGTGGCATATTTTTAAATCAATTTCATTATGTTAAATGATTATTTAAAATATTTGGAATTTATTTTAGAGAACGTTTTAGATCCCCTATGATTACTGAATGTAAAATTGATTATAATGAAGCTAGTAAATCTATAGATATTAAACCTTTTAAAGGTATGATAGCTATTTCACATTATTTAACTTCTTTTGGCCCTGACTTTATGTTTTCTATATACATGTGTTCTTGATTTAAATATAAACCTAATGGAATTAATTTAAAGGATGTTACAATAATTATTAGATATATAATGTAACTATAAATAATGGTTTATTTTGTCCTTGTAAAACATCATTTTATTTAATTAGTTATTTTGATTATGATTTTAGTGATTTTAAACATTATAGAAAATGTAATTGGGGTATATTTAATATTTTTGGAAAGATTTTTATTTCCTAGAAGTCTAAGAATCAATTTTGGTTACTTTATCCACTACTGGAGTAGGATACATAGTTATTCCTGGTTTTTTCTGTCAATCTTTATAGACTAAGAATACATTATCTGATTTTGATGTTTATTTTGAAAATTTTCCATTTTATTTTGATAATATATATAATATATTTATTTCTAAGAACCCTTCATATTATTCTAGAAATAAACATATCTATTTTAATTTTATTTTATTATAGATCATTAATAAAAAGGGGATATTAGTTTAGAATATATTTCCACATATGATCCATTAGCTAATATTTTTACTAAACCATTAGGTGTTTTAAAGTTTGAAAATATTTAATTTTAACTTGGAATGATATAACTTTAAACTTTTTATAGTTATGATGTTTTGAGTACTGATATTCATTATTAAATATAACAGTTTTATGTTTTTTTTAGAATATTTTTGTAATTGTATAGTAACTCTTTAAATTATTACACTTGTACTATTATAAATAATCAAGCTGAAATCATAGGGAATTTTTCTCAATTTTTAAATTTTTTATATGTATTTTAAATATTATAATATTTGTTCACTTATGTAAACAGTTTGGTTAGTATGCATTAATTAGGGGGGGTTGAGTATAATTAATAATTTTTTAAGTATGTATTGGTATTGATGATTGATATTATATTAAAATATATTATTAAGTTTTCATGATTCATTTTTCTTCATGTTTTAATTTTTTTAACTATTTAATTATTTTTTAAAAGGAGCAGATTTTATTTTTAATTGTTTTAAAAATTTATTTTTATATCTTTTGATATGTATCTTCTAAAAAGAGATTTTTTTAAAATATATATGTTTTAATTGTTTTAACTATTCTTAATTTATAAAAAGGGGGGACTTTTAATATTTTTAGTCTTTTTTAATATTGATTTTGTAATTACTAGAAAGGGGGAGATTGTTATTGTTTGAACATGGGGGTGATTTTAGAGTTTGATTATTAGTTTAGATTGTTTTGTCTTATTAATATTTTTATTTTTATAATTAAAAACTATATTTTGTTACAAAATTATATTTTAAAAAATTATATCTTTATAAAATCTATTTCTGACTTTTATAAAAGTTAAAAATATATATCTTTTATATTTATACTTGTTTAATTTTTTGGTTTTATTTTTTTTAAGTATGATATAGGTCATTCTAAAGTTATTATGATTGTTATATTTATTTTTATTTTTTTTATTCTATACTAATTAATTTTACTAGGTTTTAAATGATTATTACCTAAAATGATCCTTAGAGTTTTTGAAAATGATCCTTACATAAATTTATTATGATTTTTTAAGAGTTGTTTATATATATAAGAGACTGAATGAACCAAATTGAGGATGACTATTTTGATGATGTTTTTGTAAGAAATATATGAAAGTGTTGAACAACCACTATTAGTATTTTTTTCATACTATTGTGATCACCATGGGAGTTACATTATCAAAATTCTTATTAAAGTTTCTAAGTTGAATAAATGTTCATCTATTCTATTGTATTGGTTATTGAGTTGTATTTTTTATATTTTTTCTTGTTATTTATCATGTCAGTGTATGATTTACCTTCTAAAATGAAATTATTTCTTGTTTATGCCTCTTTAAAAAAATGTATGTTTTTTAGTTATGCCTCCACTTAAAAAGGTATTTTTATGGTTGTCAATACAAGTTGAAAAATTTAGATCTTGTGAGTTGTACCTTGGTCTGTAGAAAGGATAGATCATTGGTTTATGCCTTTGGGTTGAAAAGTAAAGGTTTTTATTTGTGTTTTTACTCCCTTTAAAAAGTGAGGTCATGGTGATACCATTTTTTCATGGAGTAGAGATAATTGAAGAGTGGATATAGAGTCACTTTGATTAAAACTACATTAAAACTTTGGGTTCTCTTGTTTATTTTATTTACACTTCATATTCACTTGAACATTCCATTATATGTTAAACTAAAATTTTGTTTTAAATCAAAATATAAATTTAATATTTAGTTTATTTTTTAAATTAGTCTATTCACTAACACTCTATACCTTATTGAAAACTCAAACTGGTCCAATATGATCATCACACTACAATGCTAAATCCTATATGAATCAAAACAAAAACCTCATCCTTCTCCCTCAAACTCAATAAATTCGAGAAAAAAAACATTATGAAATACCAATAACCATGACACAATAGTATTATCTCAAGAGACATTGTTGGGTCATAGTCAATACATTCACCCCCCACAATGTATTTCCCTATTCTGTAACTGAAAAATCCATTATGAAATAGAACTACTCTAACCGTCCAAAGTCATATCAAAATATCATGGCCTAACCATCATAGATGGATATGAATCTTAAAACTAAAATCCACAAAGTAATAGTATAACCTAACCAAACCTCTTGTATAATCCCACCATGGCATGATCGTGTTACAAAGGTGAAATATCAATTGGCCTAATGTGTTCTTATCAATCACTATATGTTGGTAACCAGTGATAATGATCTTTGGATATCTATTTGGGAGTGATTTACCCTCTAATAATCTATCACAACCAAATACCCAAATATATATCCAATATCAAGATAACAGAATAATACAAAATAAACAATCATAAAATTTCATATCAATATACTATTAAACCCAATATATGTTATACAACTAATCATTACCCAAAAGTAAAACCAATTCCATTGCAAAGACAAAAGTAACAATTGCGGATAGCTCTTTACACATCTCCAAAAGAAATCAAACAAAATCTTGGATGTCATATGATACCATCTCCCATTATATAGATTCTTTTTACCCTTAATTCCAAAATCATGCATATAATATGTATGCACATGAGGTTTGTACACACATGGACTGAGAATATAATCATCAGAAGAAACCACCGCATACCTGGTAATCAAATTAATTCAGTCATGATTATATAAAATTAATGTAAATATTTAAATAATTTTGAAACATCATTTTAATCATGAATAATAATGAGATAGTAACTAACCAAGTCAGAAAAATAAACCCAATAATTTCTTTGGTTAATGATATAGAATAATGTTTCCAAACACATTGTTCATCATCATCTCATATTCAAAGCTCATTACATCACACAATTTCATTTTACAAACACATGGAATCATGTCATCTGATATTCTAGATACATGGAAATAGTGGTTTTACCATGCCTAACACATGTAAAATCCAAACACATAGATATCAACCCATATTTCTATATCTCTGAAAAAACACAAGGCTCCATACAAGTGATTGAATTTATAAAAAAATTATTTCACAAAATATTTAGTGAAAATAACCTCAATAATTACTTTACTTTCAACAAAACACATCAATATTTAGTCCAAGATATATCAATTGGATTACCCAAACACTTTTTAAATCACATTAAAACATAAAGTATTTCTTATAATAAATTCATTATCATATATGCATTATTCATAAAGATATATCACCCAAAATAATCCATATTTTTAACACTTTTACCCATTGATTATTTACAAAACATTTACCAATAATTTACCCTTTGCATTCCACTTTTTCAAAATTAAATTAAATTTCATCTTGCTAATTATCTCTTATTTTTAGGGGTTCTCATAAGAAAGATAAATAAAAAACACACTAAAAACTCATCATGTTCAAGTAGAGTGATAAACCCCTTTTATCTAAGTATTTTAACCTATCTACATCTTATTCATAGTAGAAATTCCCATAAAAACACACATAACATCATATGAACATTTCATAATAATTATCAAAATTTTATATAACTTATTATTAATTAATGTAGTAGTTAATCACTAAAATAACAATAAAACCACCATTAAAACATAAATTTTATCCTTGTTTCATAAAAATTAATTCCATAAATAATTTACTCATAAATTTCACAATTTAACTAAATATAATTCTCATTAGGTCTCCTATTAAATAAATAATTTTTAGAATTACATCATAAAATGCCCATTATAAAATATGTACAACATGTAATAATTCATATGAAATTATTCAAAATAATGAAAACTAATTATCCATCAAATCGCCTCAAATTAATCATTAAATGACTTAAATAGTTCACAAATCATATATAATCCCAATTTAAACACCAAAAAGGTTATAGGTTTCCTACATCAATCTTGTTTTATTATACGCAAATGGTATGGTTACCAAATTCCTCCAATGTCATAGAGTAACCATTATGTCATAAAAATATAATCAAAAGATAAGATATTAGAACATGTTCATAACTAGACCTTGTTGTATTTTCACAAAATGATAAGATTCTCAAATATATTTCAAATAAAGAGCCAACACATCCAATAAATCTTCATTCTGAGAATAGATAATATATAAATAACACCTTAATTATAGAATATGGAATGGGGAGGTTAAATAAATCAAATTCTATTAAAATTAATTCAAATTATTCATAGTAATAAGAAATCTTGAGTTAAGATTCAAATCATGTGACCACAAAAATACAAAAAATTCCCTTCATTTAAAAAACACATAAGAGCTCACTAGGTTCTTAGTCAGCCTCCATCAGGAACTCTATTGTATCAGAGGTCCCTATGAAGATATTTTTAACTCATTGAGTACTTTTTCCATGTCCACCCAGTATCCAGTGACATTCTCATATATCCCTCTTCCTTAGTTAAATCAATGGGTACCCAATACCCCACATTAGGTACCCTCTAGTCTCAGTCGACCATATTTATATCCAACCACCTTTATATCCTCATACCTTCTATATATTTTACCCAAAACTCACAAAACCCCTAAAAAATCAACAAAAAATCAATTCAAAGACACTAAAACCAAAATAATATCATATTTCAATGACGAGGGTCATTATAATCTCCCCACCATAGGGATTCTTGTCATCAAAAATAATTATCAAGAATCACCAATAAAAAATACCATCCATTATAAAATCATCATAGATTCTCATTCTCATGTATCTTCTTACACATGTATATTATCCCATATAACATGTACAAAAGGTAAAACAAATTCCACATAATAACTTCTCAATATGATCAGCAACATGTATAGGCATCTCCGTAATGGAAGTATCTTACTTAATTTATACATCATTAGAATGAAGCACATGAGACAACTCTAATTCATACCTTCTCAATTGAGACACATATAATGCATCAAGTATTTAATTTTACTTCATAGGTAAATCTAAAGGATATGCCACATCCCTGATCCTTTTTATACTTTCAAATATCCCAAAAAAACCAAGGAGCTAACTTCCACTTCTTACTTATCCATAGATTCCCCAATTTAGGTGAGATATGAAGAGAAGCATGATCTCCAGCACCAAATGCAAGAAGATATAATCTATGAGTAGTTTAAGATTGTTTTCCTACACTAATCCATAACTAACCCCTTCTTTTAAATTTTCACATGATTATAAGTCTCTTACACAAAACTAGACACATAGAAAATGGCTCTCAAGATTCCATCCAACATAAAGTAAAATGAAAAATATTACTAAACAAATTGTCAAACAATTCCTTCTAAATAGACTCTTAGTGTCAATTTTTATAAAAAAAAATCTTATAAATAAAAATTATCCTCCCATGAACCCAAAAAAATAAGAATAAATTCTTGATTCATATCCTTAAGATTATTAATAGTATACTTATATTGGACATCTATCTATGGATGATAAGTTAAACTCAACTTCACATGGGAACCCAAGGCCTTGTAAAACCACTGATAGAATTAAGATGTAAATATCATATCCAGATTAGATAAAATGCTATTAGGTGTCTCTTTAAGCCACAAAATCCCATCAATATAAATATTTCTATTATCCTCAACTAAATGAGTCTCGTTGATTAATAAAAAATTATAAACTTTAGTGAAGTGATCCAAAATGAACCAAATTGTTTCCTTCCCTTTCTATGATGTAAAAAAACTATCAAAAATCAATAGTGACATAATACCACTTACAATATATAACTATTAAGGAATAAAACATTCTTTTAATCCTTCTATGCTTATATTTTACCCACTGATAAGTGAAGAACATCAAAAAAACTATTCATATCCATCATTGTTCAGAGCCACTAAAAGTGACACTAGACAACATGGTGCATTTTGGCCACACAAAAATGAAATTTCCATCAATACATGTGAAAATATATCATCACCTTATTGTATAAGGCTATTTTGGACTTAAATCCACCCATAACACCACAAAAGAGCATTATATCAAAGTACCCAGCCAAGAATATGTTCCCCACTATATAATATCTCTTGATAAACTTGATACTCAGAATCTGAACATTGGCCCTCCACCAATCACTTCATCAAGGATGCACTGATAGTCAAAGGCACTAGAACAAAACATCCCTCATCCTTAGATATGTTAATATATATATTTAATAGACACATAAACTTTCACTCTTACTTTGATTCTCACACCACATCCAATTAAGTCTTCCTTTTTAAAGTGTCCATAATTGAAATCCATTTTACAATACTATATATTATCTCAAAATCAAATGAATAAAGATATAAACCCCATATTCTCAATCATAGATTCATATCTAACCGAGGAAAAATATACTTTAAACTCTTATGGGTGGTTAACACCATTAGTATATCATTGAATTAATAATGTTTCCAATTATTAAAAGAATACACAATCCTAACCAGCTCAAGATCAAAACTAGGGTAATTCTTATCATGCAACCTAAGATTCAAATAACCACACACCACTACTCACGCATCCATCATCAGCACACACTGTAATTATAAATTAGAATAATCACAATATATATGATAGCAATTCACTTTATAATGAAAAACAAGAATAGGTGATGAAGTAAAACTCTTATTTAGCTCTTAGAAGTGAACCCTGTATTTTTTATCCCATTGAAACACTACTCCCTTCCTAGTCAATTCCTTCATCGAGGAAGCTAGGTGTGATAAGTTCATAAAAAATATGGAATTATATCCCATAATATCCAAAAAACTTTAAATCTCAAAGACATTCATGATAATGTTTAAAGACATTGTAGAAACAAATTTCTCAAGATCCATCAATATTCATTATTTTGAAATAATATAGACCAAAGAACCCCCTATTAGATCCAAAAAATAGAAATTTTAAGATATTGGAATATAGGCGATGATATATCAATGTATCCAACATAATAACCAAATTATCCCCTTTCTCTAGGCATGATTGTGAATCAATCAATATATCATCGACAAAATAATCATGTAGAAATCCAAATAATTATAGAATATACAATTTTTCAAGGATATAAACACAGCTGGAACATTCATCAACCTGGACAACATCACTAATAAGTCATAATAACTATACAATGTTTGAATGGATATCTTAGGAAAATCCTAAGGTTGCACCCTAAATTGATGATTTCCCAAATGAAGATTGATATTTGAAAATGACTCAACTCTTCCCAATAGATCAAACAAATCATCAATTTATCAAAAAGAATATTTTTTTTTTCTTAATACAAATATGATTAAAACTATGTTAATCAAAACATAACCATAAACTCCCATGTTCATTCTTGGAAAAAACTTAGGAGAACCCCAAAAAGACACACAATATCGAATAAACCCATTGTATTATAGATCATCCAACTAATTATTTAAATCCCTAGTTTATTTAGAACCATATGATAAGTAGGTATAAATAGGGACAAGAAACCAAGTCAATCATGAACTCCACCTCCATCTCTAGTGGAAATCCTATAAAATATTCTGGAAACATATCCCAATAACAATCAAATACCATAGTAAATACAACACTAAAATCACCCTCCACATACCCAAGATCCATCCCTACCACTTTATATATTATCCTATTTAGTTGACCCAATTTATAACCAACTCTATTATAAATAAAATACCACTGTAAAAAAACATAGGATCTCTCAAAATATGGAAATCATTTCACTCATCGTAGATAAAAATAAATCTATAATTGGAAATGTTATACTTAATCAATACCAAGGATATCATAAAAACCCTTCATCTCCAAGGTAAAGAAATTTCAAATATTATTATATCCATAAATATTAATGGGAAAATTTTTCCTACTTATATGATCCTTACCTTGACCCAAAAGAGTATACATAGACAATACTCTGAATAGAAACACCATAGTTAAAACTGAATTAGATTCTAAAAAAGAATACATAAAATAATGAGAGGAACTATAATAGAAAAAAATTAGGGTAGAGGTCACCAACATTATTCCCCTAAACATGGAAGAACCCTTACCAAAATATATTGGTTCCTACTCAATAATAAACAACTAAATTGATACAACACCTTGAAACTTCTCTAAGCGTACCTAACCTCCATGATAAGAATCCCCTCAACTAAGCCTATGCTTGAGAACCTCTTCCACCTCCATAAACAGATCTCATGAACAATATAGATATCATGTTATGATATAGTTTAGTTGATCATGTTGGTGATTCCTATAGAGAAACTGAATCATAACTTTGAATCCCCTGAGATCCCTTCTTGAAAAACATCCAAATATACCCTATATTTCTATAAGAGTGACACTCTTTTGGATTATTAGGACATAAAGATAAATTATATATTCTCCAGCTGCATTGATAACATTATAATGATGTTCTTCCTCTAAAATAAAGATAAGAAATATTATTTCTAAGATTACCTAAGTGATTTCTATCTTAGCGATAATTTTATCCTTCCCTCTTCTTACCATAACCAGATCTAATAAATCCCTATTATCTTCAACAATATCAATATATACTTTGAAATAATTGTTTACCACTTATATAAGTAGATAAATAAAATTAATTAAACCCCTATTAGATATTTATATTGAGATCATACTCGAGACAATGTGACTTAGAGGTCTCATAACCTCCTAAAGTCAAAGAAAAATAGATCATGTCTATAAACATAGAGGAATAATTGAGAGGAGATATATTTCCCTACATTAATTCCATGATCACTTGGATCTTGTCTATCATCAATGTATAAGGGTATAAATTCTCAAATAAAATCACCAAAAATCTTCCCAATAAAACCCTTCAATCCTATTTTCATAGACCAAGACATCCCACCAACACTGAACTAGTCCCTTAGGCAAAAACATGACATTCTTCACTTTCATCTATTAAAGATCATCGATCAACTCAAATATATGATCCATCCCCTAAAACCATTATTTTATTCTAAAATCACTAAAATATTCTCTAAAAATAGGATGATAATATGTATAAAAATCTAGAATCACATAATATTTCATTGTCACCCTCTGTTTTGGTCTTATCTCAAAATGGTGGATTAACGTTAACAAACTCTGGGTTATCTTTTTAACCATTAAAATCTTAAGATTGACCACTATGAAGCATGAATAACTATACCTTCCATTTTACCCTCATCAAAAATCTCAAGATCAACCTCTTTTTCAGGAGGTTCATTAATTATCTTCTTTAGTGTCATTATTCAATAAGAAACCAACACTCTGGTTTTCACACAACAATAGAATTCTCAATAAACAAACACATCATGCATATCTTCACACACAAAAACACAAAGTAATTATTCAAATCAAACTAACCACATAAAAATAAAAATAAATCACAAATACATGAATACACATGTATATTATTTGCATATATACCAAAAGTATGAATGAATTCCACAAATCCCACTATCAATAGAGTGCGATAATTACCCCAAAATATTTTAATAAAATAAGAAAATATCATCCCATATACCCAAGATAACTTAGACTTGGACTATATTTCTATTTTAAAGACACAAAATCATAGCTTCTATTCCAAGTCAGGAGTCCTGGTCTATAACCTACTAAACCGCAAATATCAGTACCTCTAGGAAGAACTTCCCTGAAAATATTTTGTAATATACCACCCTGAAATGATTTTTATGTTGAGGAGAAAAGCCACATAGACTCAATTGTGTTCCCTAATCACCAGAGACTAGAAAATAGTATTGAGGGTCAAAGTATATCATTTAGGTTTTTATTTACACTCTAATGGTATATCTTAGTGAAATATCAACTTAAAAACACTGTATTAATAAAATATTATAAGTATTCATAAATAATAATAATAAAACATATCAATATCCCATAAAAACCCATGTATGTCAAACAAATAAACATAACCTAAAAGTAAAACCAAAGTATTGAAGTATAACCACTATAATTGTTAAGACGAAATGGCCAAGTGTAGACAGCTCTCCACACATCACCAAAAGCACTTGAAAAGACTTTTAGATCTCATCTAACACCATCTATCATGCTAATGAGGCTTCATTCCCATACCTATAACATAATTCATATAATTTATACTCATATGATGTGTGTATATATAGTGAGTGATAATATAATCCTAGATAGAAACCACTGCATCCCCTATCATCAAATGGAGTAAACCTTGATGATATAAAAATAGTGTATATATTTAAATGATTTTATAACATCATATTCAGAATATATTGTAGAGCTAGGGGTTTAAAAAGTCCCTAAAATAAACCACATACCTACTTTAACCAGTGCTAATAAATATAGAATGTTGTTACCAAACACATGGCTCATTATTATCACATATTCTAAGATCATGGAATCACATCATCTCATTTTCAAAACACATGGAAACCTACCATATCATATTCCAAACACATGGAATCACATTATTTCCTATACCTAAATCAACGCCAATCCAAACAAAATATTTCCACATCATAATTACATATCTTGTCCTAACACAAGGCTCCAAGGATTAGATCAACTTCATGTAACTTTTAAATTCCAAAATAGTTAAAAAATAATAATCTAAATCATCACCTTACTTTTAAAAAAACACATTAATATTCTTCCCAAGTTATATCACTTAGATAACTGGATCAATTTACAAAACATATACATACATAATTTATTCCTGATAATATATCCAGCATCCAACATTAAAAATCCAACAAGTTTTAACCCACACAAAAACACTTGTTTGGAACACCTAAAACTTTTACTTATTTCCATAATATTTATAAATAACTGTAACTTTCAATTCCACTTTTCTCCAATTCAAAATTAAATTCTTTCATGGTCATTATCGCTTATTACCTTAGGTTCTCATAGTATATATCAATAAAACAAAATAATAACTCACTATGTTTATACATAGTGTTCAACCATTTTTATCAAAGTCTTTTTACCCATGTAATTCATATTTATAGTATAAATTACCAAGTAAAACGCACATAACATCATGTGAACACTCCATAATTATCCAAATTTCATATAATTAATGTACGAGTGAATTTCACAAAGTACAACAAAAACATAGCTAAATCATTAATTTTAGCCTCGTTACATCAACATTAATTGCACCATTAATTTCCTTATAAATTTAATTCTTTTATGAATCAAATCTCTCATTATCTCACCTCTTAATTCAATTATTTTACATATTTTATCATAAAACTACCTTTATAAAATATTTACATCATGTAATAGTTCATGAGAAATTATTCTAAATCATTACAACTAATTATAAATTAAAATTATATCACACTAATTATTAAATTATTTAAATAGTGTTATATATATATATAATGCTTTAAATTCCAAAATAAGTTAAGAGGTCACCCACCTAAAACTTGTTATACAATCTGCACATGGTACGATTCCCAAATTCCTCCATCAACATAAAGGAAGCAAGAAATTATCAAACTAGTATAAAATGAGAAGATATTAGAACATGGAAGTTTCTAGTCCTATCCACCTTCACACAAAATGATAAGAACTTAGAATAACTTACCAAGGAAGATACATTATATCCAACGAATCATGATTTCAAGAACAAAATAGAAATAACTTCTTGAAGAAAGTATATGGAAGGGAGATTTTAGATAGCTCAAAGTATATAAAAAATTAATCCAAATTATCTCGTGAAAATATAAATCTTAAGTTAAATATAAATTCTTAAGACCATGAAAAATGGAAATTCCCTCTATTAAAAATCATATAGATTCTCACTAGAGACCTCATCAGTTATCACCAAGTACCAATTGATATCTTGGGTCACCCAAAATCCCTATTTAACTCACCAGGTACCCATTCCATATATAACAGTTATATAGTGAAATCCCTAGACATACCCTCAAAATAGATAACTCAACAGGTATTGAGTGCCCTATACTGAGTAATTGGGGGTCGTAGTTGGATACCTCTATCTCCAAACACCATCATCTCCACATCTATTATCTAAATTTCACCATAAACTCCCAAAAGTATTCAAAAATCTTCCAAAAATAAAAACAACAAAACTATAACCAAAACAAGAACATACCTCAATTTCTACTATTGTTTCACCTCTTATTCAGCTATTCTGACCAACCCAATCACGGTGTGATACCACACTTCATGGCATGATGCATGCTCCCATCTAAAATTTTAGTTAAACTCCTTCTCCACTCCCACCAGACTTCCCAAAATTCACCCTGGACACCTTTATCACAGCAAAAAAAAGTAAATTAATATATATATATATATATGGGACTCTATGTCCTATTTTCCTATTATTTGATTCAACATCGTAAATTTTTTGGAAAAAAAACATTCTATGTTTGTTTGGTGAAAAAAATAATTCATGTGACTTGTCTTTATTTTTACCATTGGGAAAATGAAGTACCCATGTATTGGATAATGTATCACTAAGGGGAGGGGTGAATCAATGATAGTATTTTTTATAATTTCTTCTTGAACCTAAAATATGTGACAGGTTCAAATCATTGATCAACTCTTCCTTTAAACTCCCATACTTACCCATATACAAAAAACATAACAAGAAGGCATGAAAGGTTTTTAAAAGGATTTACTTCAATGTGGGTACTTAATATTTGTTATGTTTGGTTTCGATAGAGACATGGATTTTCACTATATAACAATTATTACTATAATAACCCTGCCTATATTTGAGGTATGTATCCTTTTAAAATAAGTCTAATTCCTTTTTATGAACCTAATATGTATTTTCTTTGAGGTTTGAATGGTTATGGAAGTGTATGGGTCTTGTTTGAAGCATGGAACCCCATGTAGTGGGAAAAATAGATTGGCTGCATTGTTCAGATAAACTGTGAATGGAAAGCTACATGGTTACACCTAATAGTATGGGGCATGATAGAGAGAATTATGGGGATGAATGGTTTTATAAAACCATACAGAGTGGGCTCCAAAAACGTGTACGACGTCTATAGTTATTAGTAGAGTTCAATTTCATGCTTGGCGCATGATTTTTTAAACTATGTGGCCTAACCATGCAGTTCCCCTTCCAAAGTAGTGATCCAAGCATAGTTGGAGCACGGTTTTTCCAAATGTGTAGTCAAATCATGTAACTCTAAAATTTTGGGTGATTTTCTAAATTTCCATTAATGTTGTATATGTCTAACCCTACCCTATCATTTCACTTTCAGTGGAAAGCAGCATCCATTTTCCTCCCGTTGAGTGATATCCCCATGGGAATCATTAATTCTCATAGGGTTCATGAATTTAGAAATTTATATACATGAAACAAAAAAACCAATAAAATACATGGTAGTATAGGAATTTCAAGTTTGAGGTAGAACCCGTAGAGATAGGGTTTGAGACAATATTAATTAAATAAAGTAAACCTAAACTGTTTTTGATTTCCATAAATTAAATCTAAGGTATTTAGTATTGTATTTGTGAAGAAAGTGGGAGAATAAAATTGGAAAAGTGGTGTCAAACAGTAATGAATCAAGGTTCATGGGTTGAAAAGGTATGAAATAATTAATTAACAATCTTGAATTCACTAGAATCAAATCTTAGAGAGTAAAATGATCATGGTAAACACTCTATATCCTAAGTTTTCCTTTTATCATTGTTAGGTACTTTAGATTACAAAGAATGGGTAATAGGAAACCTAGTTTAAACCTAGGGGAGAGACAATCCCAATAGTCATGGTGGAAGTTTAAACCCTAGATCACACATTGAAAAATGGTATTTAATCAACTCAAGAAATAGTCATGCTCAAATAAAGAAAGAAATTAAAAACGTTTCCTTACCTCGCTCACAATGGTCATGCAAGAAGAATATGGGAAGATATATAATTGAATAGATAATATGAAATCCAAACATAACTTGTAATCAAAAATAAAATACCTCATATATTCAATCCCAATTAATCATGCAATCAATGACACAAAGAAATCACCCCCTCATGGTATCCATGAGAGGGTGTAGAAATGAGTAAGGAAAATATACAGAAAGGAGGTAGCAAGAAGGCTCTATGGTGGTGTTTTCTAGTAGAGAAGGCTTCTCTCATCAAGGTGTGACTCCTAGATGATCAAAACATTAGTTGAGGATGTTATTTTATAAGGGTTTTCATAAAAACCGTGACAGCGTGGGTCATAAGTTTTTAGTTTCCTAAAAGTTTCACGATGTGTAATATAGCAACCTAAACCCATAATCTCAAAGTTAGTGTCTACTATCAATTACATTGGTATAAGATATAATTAAGTCACGTCACAAAGTACTGAACAGTTTAGTAATATTGGAAAACTAGATACATACATGAGACTTGTATTAAAAATGAATAAACTAATTACAACATTATTTTTTTCTTCTAAACAACTTCAAGGGTAATAAATTTATTCTATCTAGAGTATCCTTGAATATCTTTCTTAGTACACTTCTTAGATTCTGGGGGAAAGGAAACATAATAAGGGAGAGATAAAATTCTCATTAAGGGTAAAATACAATAGAAGCAATAATGAATAAATTAAAATAATCAAATGGAAGGATAAATAACTGAACACACATGCCAAGTAATCAATAGGCTTAAAATTAAGTGAATAGACAATAAATAAAGGTAATACACTAGAAAATCATTCCATTCAAATAAATAGATAAGGAAAAATAAATATTCAAGGTAAGAAATAGAAACACATTTCATTTAATCAATCAACTAAAAATGAAATGCATCCATAGATATGTCGATGCCAAATCTCATGGGTGAATAATAATAGAAAATAAATGAGGGAAATGATTAATTATTGGATGTTATATACAAGGAAAATAAAAACCTATACCTTCAAGACCCTTCACAATATAATTTAAAACTATGGATAGAAACACGTTTAATTTTCATAACTTATTTTACTCATGAGAACCTATTGATGTACAGAGGGGGCATGTAAAATCTAAGCCCACCATTCATTACTAGTCTAAATAATTCTTCATATAAATTTATTAAAAAAAATATTCCCTGTCAAATATCCATATTGAATAAAGTATATGGATTTATCAATAATTCACTATTGAATAAAATAAGTTTCAAAGTGAACACCATATGTAAAAATGATATACTGTTTAGGATATACTAATATCCATTGTATGAGAATATAGATATTCAAGTAAATTTCCAATGAAAAATGATTAAAATTAAGTGATTGTTTCAAGAGAAATTTAACAATCACAAAAGGAAGTGAGATCGAAAATATAATCATTAAGAACATTCTTTAGGAGAATAGTCTTTAAACATTCCATAGTGTCCCATACAACTTTGAAATATTTAAATCATAATACCCATGATGGAATAATATTAAATGAAACTTTGAATAACATTATAGTAATTATATTTCTGATATAACATGTCAAATGGTAGTATAAACACCATATAAAACTTAATTGGTGCATGATAACAAATAATTCTCAATGGAATGTAAATTGATATGAAATATTTTATATATGAATCAAAATACCCAAAAATAATAATCATCAAATGAAACATTAAAAAATTAACCCTTTACACATCAAAAGTAATCTTATAAGAAATAATGGTGGGTAAATTTTTACATGTCATATGAGGTAAAAATAATATTCATTTTTTCACGGTAAAAAGGTTAGAAAATGTCTCATTTGGAAAGAGACAAAAAGATTCCTTTAAAAATATTAGTAAAAGAAAAAAAGGGTAAAAACATCTTTACTACATCATTTTGAAAATGTAAAAAACCTTTTTTTAATATAAAAAAATGTAGTTTTTAGAAGAAAACATGTTCTCTGAATAAAGATATAAATAATGTTGGGTTTTCTTTAAAACATTTTCTAAAATATTTTGATCATCAAATAGTGGGAAAATGGTACTAAAACTTGAAAATAGTCATGGAAAACCATAACATAATGAAAGGTTTTACTGAAAAAGTTTCATATAATTTCCTCAAAGGGAAATACCATTTAAAGATAACTAGTATTAGTCTTGAGGAAAATAATCTTTAAACGTACTAAAGTGTCCCATACCACTTTGAAACATTTTAAATAATAAGCCTAATTAAGTAAAAATATTTAATGAAAGTTTTAAATAACCTGAATATAAAATAATTCATGATATAATATATCAATATGGGCAGTAAATACAGCACACAAAATAATTAAATGGTGAACATGACATTTATCTCACAGATGTAAAAAGGTGAGATGAAAATCCCCTCCCCTATGTTTCGTTTCAGGTGAACATCATTTTACCTCCTATATAAGGTGTTTAAACAAGTTATTGACTTATAAAAGAACATTAATCATATTAATAATATAATATATAATATTATTTTAATATAAAATTACCCATTTGTTAATACTCTTTCATTATTTTAACTATTTCAGGTGTTAATGGCCTAATTTCTCAAGTAAGTTTTAACTAATTATCTGTTGTTCTGATTACTTAGATCTTTATTTCATCATATAAAGAATTTAAAACATTAAATAATAACCATATATATTCATTAGATATGTATTTATAATAATCTATAAATTTTAGAGATATGGAATTGAATGCACCATTCATGGAGATGGTCTGATGTACGTACACATAAACGCTACTCTCATTTCTTTGTCGTATTAAAGGAATGAAAGGTAAATGATATATATATATATTATAATTATAGTATAATATATATGTTATATATGTTACATATATTTATTAAAACCAAACTTTATACATTCCATGAATAGTGTGAATGAGTCATATCGTTTTGTGGGGGCGGTAGTCCACACTTCCACAAATGATGTTATCGTGTTTATAAAAAATGGAAAGTGTAAGGGTATGAGTTATAAAATAAATAAATAAGGATAAATGATTAATAAATATAATATATAATATATATAAATATATTTCCCATCACAATTTTCAACAATGAAAGGTGTTAAAGGAGAAATGAACAATCATCGTTTTGTGAGGCGGTAGTTCGTCGTACACATAAACAGTATGTTCATTACCCATTAGATGGAAGTCTGTGTGAGTGTAGGTTGAACCCAAAGAATAGAAAAATTCTATAAAATTTAGGATACTATTTTTTTATATAATCTTGGAATAAGAAAAATTTAAAGGTTTATAATGGATATTAAATTAGAGAGGTTGAGGAAAGATGTTACCTCTTAATCCGAACACTCCTTTTGATTTACACCAAAACGCTTCCTTGGATAGATTTAATCAAATTAACAGGCTTCAAGGAGGAATTTAAGTATGTTAAGGAGTGAATTGGGTAGGTATTTTACAAACCTAAGAGTATTTATATGTGTGAGAAAGTTGTAGGAGAGGAGGCCTTTATAGTGGAGGATGAGTGCCACTCATGTAATATTTTGGAAAAAGGGAACCCCACCCATGTTTTTTTATTTAAAGTGGGTCAATAATGGTCTATATTCTATCCAAGAGAGTATAGGGTCGAAATATTTCAATAAAATGGCTTTTGTACAAGTTTTTGGGTCATATTAGGCCTTAATTTTAGGGTTTAGTCCCTTGTTAATCTTAATTTCGCCTTAATTGTTGTGATTAAATTTAATTACTTTCACAAATATTTTTGGTAAAAAACTATGTTGAATTTATAAGATATTATAAATTATGATTATTATAAATATAAAATACATTATTCCAAATTCCAATCCCATAATTGGCCGAAATTAATTTAAATTTAATCCTGTAGACATGACGATAATGATGGTTTTAAAGTAAACACGTCCAAAAGTTTTCTAATTGTTTATAGTCAATTTCAAATTGAAATTGATTCCAATGAACTAAATTGGATTAATTGATATAAATATGATCCAATTAAACTTTAAAACTAATAAAATATAATTTTAAATTATAAATAAATTAGATGAAAAATTAGTTTTGAATTAAATTTCAATATTTTTCACTATTCATTAAAAAATGAATCTTCACAGAAAAATACAAAGAATTTACCCTAACCTAATTTTTATGTTTTCATTTCAAATATTAAGTTTATTTTGACATATAAAATTTATAAAAGGGCCAAAATTTTATTTAAAATAGTTTCTCCATTAAAAGGCGGTAAAATGCCTTAATAAAAATATAGGTTTTTATGTGTAAAATTGGGTTTGTTCTTATATTATTCTTATAAAATATATTGGATAAATATAAAAAATATTATATTGAATATAAATTATATATATATATATGACATTAATATCATTCACTCATTCTAATTAATTTAACTTATTAGGATAAAACTGCTTTTTGAGCATAGAAATGGTTTTCTATAAAAATATTTAATTATATTCAATTGGTTATTATATTCATTTCTAATTAAGTTGTAATGAATAAATTAATTTTATATTTTTTTTAAACATAATTTTCATAAGTTTATTATTATTATTCATAACTATTAATTTAACGGGTTGTTTATATCTTATTATACTAAATAATAATACATAAAAATATGTTGTTTTTTTGTAAAACTCGATCTTGTTTGTGGTTCAAGACATTGAAGAAACTCATTAATTCATGTTTCACATACTAACTCAATGTCTCATGCATTTCAATATATAAATTATATTGAATTTATTTAAAATATTAAATATATTATAAATACTTTGTATATTATATTCTCTTACATGCTTGGTGTTGGGTGGCATACACATTATTGAAAAAAATGTTCCTACTTTAGATTTTTGGGGTGTTACATGTAATTTTTTACATGACATTTAATCCACATCAGCAGTGGGTTTTTCTTATCTTCTATATCCTGAACTTTTAGGTCGTGTATTTTTGTACACAACGTGTAGTTTCTTTTTATAGCATGTTAGACTTCACAACATGTAAAATGTGGCGTCATCTTATCCCATGAAATTCATGCCGTGTAATGAAATACATGATGTGTAAATTTTATTCTCTTGTTCTGTAACTCTGCAATATCCTCAAAAATCTAGTGTCGTGACCTTTTCTCCTTATTTCTTCTCTTTTTTTCATTTCCAAATGTCCATTGTTTCCTACCATAAAACAAAAAATAGATCAAATCATTCACAAATTGGAAAGATTAATCAATTAAATAAAAATAATAATTCATTAAATTATCACAAAATATATGTATGAAATACACTAAAATACACCCACACTTAAATTCATACTTTTCCTAAAGAATATAATCTCAACATACTACAATGGATGCTTACTCTACCATGCTTTAAATTTAATTTCAAAAAAACAATTGATCAAATGGTATATTAAAAATTCAAGCATCACATAAGAGAATTCGTCAATGCCTCCCTTTTCAAAGAAGAAAAATCAACCGTGTATTTTAATTTCCCTCTTTTCAAATTGTCACACCACACCAATCATGCATTTTTATTTTTAAATTCATTATTAATATGTAGTACATTTGAAATTTAACTCAAGATAATTTTTCCTCTCATAATTAGGGTATAATTGAAAATAGGATTCATCACAAACCTCAAAACATGTTACTTTCCATATAATTTCAGAGCAACTAACATCTCCATTGTGTAAAGATTGAGATTATAGTTAATCATGAGGGATTAACCTTTAAGGTTCAAATGACTCTGACGCTTCAGGGTAGGTAGATAAATGGTGTAAAAAGTAAGGATAAAAAGGAGGTTTGACTCTAAATTATAATGCATGATATCAAAGGATAAGCTCAATAAAGATCTCCCTTTATATATAGGATTTCTATATTCTCTCCAAAAAACTCAAAGTGGTCCCATGTAATATGTAAGCATAAAGGATGAATCAAGCCCTCTTAATTTTTTTTTCATTTCTATATTTTCTTCCGTTCTAGAAAGATATTATTTAAAAAAAATCTCACATCCACCACCTAACCACATATGATCAAAAGATCACCGATTTGGAAAATGTTTATGTTTTATCCTCCCAATACACAACACAATTTTTTTAATTTTTTTCTTTTTCTTTTTTTTCAAATGATTTTTAGTAAGAGAGATGAATAATAAGATACAAGGAAATATTCCATGGACTATCCCCATATCAGAATCAAAAAACCCATAACAAAATATCCCTAATGAAGTATATCCCAATATAACCTAGAAAGTCCCTCTCCCGCACTTATTATTTTAAATGTCATGAAAAAAATTAGTGGAAAGTATGAATAGATTTAATACGCTTGTAAAATAGATCATTTCATAAAAAGGATGTTCATGGTTTCTATGGTATTAAAAAGGATTAATGTTAGTTGGGTCCAAGGATAAAAGGATAATAAAAAATAATGTCTTAATCATATTAAAATTTGTTTTTTATAGTCATAGATTTGAAAATATGCTAAGCAATTTGTAGAAGAGAACATTCCCAAGTTTCACAATAAATATACCATGAAAATAAAAGAAAATATTAGATCAAAGGATATATTGGAAAATATACAAATGGTTGGGAAAACTACTCATGTAAACAAAAAATTAAATCAATTCATGAAAATATAAAAAAATTCAAAGCATGGAAAAATATTAGAAAATTTTCATTTACCAAAATGAAAATGATCCCCAAAATCATGATTTGTAAAATCCTAATCCACATGATTATCCCTTCAAATAATTTCTCTCATTTTTCTCATTAAAATTTATAAACAAATAAATTTAAATTTCATATAATGATATTTTTTGTAGATATTTTATGTCACCTGGTTCTGTTGAGTAAAGAAAATGTAGGGCATGCAATTGGTAGTTAAAGTTCTAAAAATTAAATGTGAGGAATATAGAATAAAATTATAGAATTGAAATTTCTCCTCCCATTTTTTGTAATTTTCACTTCAATATTTTCCTTCATGGGTTCTAACTACACTAGATTCACAATGAGTATTGATTACATGACGTGTCATTGTTAAGTTCATGATGTATAATAGTCTTAGAACATCTTCTTCATTTTGACTATTACTTCTTGCTATTTCTACCTTTTTTGGAGCTAAAAAATAAATAGAAACATGTTAAAGTATAGTTTCGTACAATATTCTCAAAAATATAACGGTAATTGAAATTAAATCCAAATTTAAAATTAAATTATAAGAAAGTAATAAATCTAAATTCCTAAAAAGTAGTAAAAAATGGTTTGTCACCTGGAAGCTGCTCTTTTTTAACTATAATTTAGCTTGACCATAATTGGATTAGCTAATTAGAGTGTGGTATATGTATAACTATCTTGTGTTCACACAATTTTTACATTGAAATACACCCATCTCATCTTGAATTCCCTTAATGAAATTGTCATGGAATTTGGAGGTGGTGACCAGAGTCTAGATAGTATGAATACCACCAATAGGATCTCAGCATCTGTCTAGACTTGATAGAATTATTCTTTATTAAATTATGGTTTTATATGTTGAGTTTTCTCCTTAATTTTCTTAGGTTCCACCACCAGGTATTCAACTTATTCATTTGTTTCTATTTCTTTTTGTTCATCTAAATAATCAATGTAGGGTGTATTCGGTTCTTCTTCTTCTTACAGGACTCTAATATCTTCTAAAAATTTTGTTGTAAATGTAAAATTTGTCTCTTCTTCTTCATTTTATTCTTTATTTAGTTGGAACTCTAGTTTTTCAAGGAAGCTTTATAATATCTCAGTAGTCGATGTATCTTATTATTTTTTGTCTTCTTCAGAACCAACAAAATCAAGGGAATCATGGTTAGGATAAAATTCAACATTGTAAGTAGAACTTACCTCTCCTTCATTGTCCTTGATTCTTTTCTCATGATGTTCCTCGTCTAATTCTGGCTCCATTATACAGTGTGTTGTGCATTCAAATCTTGGGTACAGATGTCGGTGCTCATTGGATTGAATATTTATCATTTTAACTTCACTGGGCATTTTCTCTATATCATCCAACAAGAAGGTGAACCACTCCATGGTGGTCATCATACCTTTCCACCCTTCCATCACAACCAAAAATACCGAGGGTGGTAAAAAATAATAAAAATAAAAATAAAAACTCTCTGCTAAAATAAAAAATAGAAAATATGAGAAAAGTTTTTGTCTAAATTATTAAATCAATAAAATCTCTGATCTTATCCTTGTAAATGAAACTAAAAATTTGATATCCACAAGGGAATCCTTAATTCCCATAGGATTAACTAATTTAAAAATTTATAAACATGAAACAAAAAAACCACTAAACTACAATGTAGTATAGGAATTTGAAGTTTGAGGGAAAACCCTTAGATACAAGTTTGGAGAAAATATTAATTAAATAAAATAAATATAAACTATTTTTGATTTGTATAAATTAAATTTAATATATTGATCAGTGGATTGGTGAATAAAGTGGAAGAAGAAAATTGGAAAAATGGTGTTGGGCAGTAATGAATCCAGGTTCATGGGTTGAAAAGGTTGGAAATAATTTATTAATAATCATGCAGTCATCAAAATCAGATATTAATGACTCCAATGGTCATGGTAATCACTCTCCATCCTAAATTCTTCTTTTCTCGTGGTTAGGTAATTAAGAATATAAATAATGGTTAAACTAAAACCTAGTTTAAATATTGGTCAGAGATAAACCAAATGGTTATGGTGGAATTCCAAACCATACATCACACATTGAACAATGGTATTCAATCAATTCAAGAAATTGTATTGCTAAAATAAATAAATAATAAAATTAAACTCTTTTACTAACCCCACTCACAATGGTCATGCAATAAGAACCATGGAATATATATAATTGAATAACTAACATGAAATCCCAATATAAATTGTAATCAATAATAAAATAACTCATACATTCAATCCTTGTTCATCATGTACACCATGGAAGAAAGAAATCACCCCCTTATTCTAGTCATGAGATGGTGTAGAAAAGAATAAGGAAAAATATACAGAAAGGAAACAGCAGTAGGGCGCCACGGTGGTGCACTCTGGCCTAAAAGGCATCTCTCATCGAGGTGTGACTCTCAAATGCTCAAAAAACTGGATGAGGATGTTATTTTATAAGGTTTTTCGTCAAACCCTCGTCTATGGGAATCATAAGTTTTCAGTTTCCCAATAGTTTTATGAATTTTAAGTTTTTACATGACGTGTAATCCACATTTGGAGTGGTTTTTTCATTTCTTCCTTGTCGCAAACTTATACGATGTGTATTTTTGTACATGGCATGTAATTACTTTTCACAACATGTCTGGCTTCACGAATTGTAACATGTGGCGGTGGATTCTCTCAATTAATACATTTTGTTTCATGAAATACAGGATGTGCAAATGTTTTTTTCTAGTTCTGCAGCTCTGGTAGATCCTCAAAAATCTGGTGTCATGCCTTTTCTCCTTATTTCATCTCTTTTTGTTCCATTTCAATATACCTATTTTCTCTTTCCATAAAACTCAAATTAGATAAAATCATTCACAAATTTTCAAGATTCATCAATTAAATACAAAATTAATACATTAAATTACCACAAAATATATGCATGAAATACATTAATCATTTATCTCCCTTGAAGCTCTAATCTTAGATATTTGATAACTCTTCCTCCAAAAGCCTGATTGAGCTTCCATTTATCTCATTTGAATCATCTAGGTATATTATCTTTTCATTTGGTTCTGATCTATTTTTTTCTTCCTCTAGGTGGAGTTATCAAGGTGTAGGCTCCTATAACATTCTGACCCAGATTCCCATGAAATTAGGAGTCGGACCGATGGGTCATAGGGCCTCAAGCGCCCATCCCAGTATACTAGTGGCTGATGACTAGCAATGAGGGTATAAAATGGTTTTAGTGGGGAGAATATACCCTTGTGATCATATTATAATAGTATTTTATTAGATAATAAATAATAGATAGTAGTGGAAGTAGTAATAAATGAAAGACAGTGTAGTGGAAGAATAATAATAATAACTCACTCAAAATGGCCAATTTCAATATAAAAAAATGCATGAATTTCTAGATAATAATTCACAACTAAAATAGTATACATATAGTAGTAAACAAGATATAGTACAGTTCATGAATAAGAAAAGAACAAAATATCAAAAGTTGATCACCATGATCATCCTGAGATCTAGCTCAGTCCTATGCTCCTAGCTTCTAGGTGCAAGAAAACATCCATGGTCCTATGAACATGAGATCTACTCTGGAACCCCATTATAATGGTGTCCTGAGTATGTTGTTAGATATAAATCTGATTAGGTTACCACCCATGGTGTCTACAGCTAAATATAGTCTGATATTATAAATTAAAGCAAAAATAATGAACAAACTGAATAAATAACAACCTGCCAGCTCATTTTTCGAAAGGACACAAGGCAGCTCTACCTGATTCAACCCAAGGATGAAATTAATGACCGATCAGTGACTATATGTATATAGTAATGTTATATATACAGTATATTTGTATATTTCATACACCTATATGGTCCAATTGTGTGCCAACATTAATGTCCATATAACTAGAATACTAATTACTAGTTTCATTGGGGCTTCACTCAGTCATACAATACCAGTCTAAACGAGAATATAATCTCAATATAAAGGGTACAATACCTACATCTCATAATGAGTGGGAGACATCATTCTCATCATTCGATATGGGGAGTTTCCTATCATGTCAATACTTAAAATAATGAGTGTGTCATCATGTCAACACTCAATAAGTTATGTGGTACTTCATATCAACTGTCCACATAGTATCAATGGTGTGAGACATCATGCTCAACACCCTATGTAAGTGGGTGTGATATCACCATGCTCAACCGAACCCTTAACATCATTCCACATCCTATATCAAGGAATAATCATATGAAAATAATAATAATAATAATAATAATAATAGTAATAAGTCATTACCTCTTAATGTAATACATGATCCCTAAATAAAAAATGGTATCACATTTTAATTAAATCATGTACTAAGAATGAAATTATCAGTGTGTCCTTTCCACCCATTCCATTTTATATAATTTACAAAGGACATTCTAATTTAAATATAGTGAGTGGCGTGATCATACCACCCAATTCAATTTTATTTCATTTAAACCATTAAATTTAAAAAGTTTATTTCAATTATACCATTTAAAATATTTAAGGAAATCCATCATGTCAGGACATTCCATCTAAGACATGTCATTCAATTTATTAAAATAAGGAAATTCATTTAATATGTTGGGTCAAGAACTTAGGAGGTGCATTGGTTTCATAATCATTTATCAAAGGATTAAACTTCATTTAATAACAAAAAATAGTCCATATACTAGCATACTGGTTATCAATCACTATCATTAAGGAATAGGAAATTACCATAGTAATCAACTGAGCATGGTTTAAGTAACAAATCATTACATTTTGATTAGAATAAAATTCATCTCATTCAATGGGTTTCATTACAAAAGATAAAATTGTTCAACAATAATTAGACCAGTCAGTTAAGTATCACATTAAATAATCACATCTCAATTCACCAAAACAGTCATTTTAGGAAGCTACCACACATGGAAATTCAAATTTAAGTTCAACATGACACATAGAAAATGCCATTTTCAATTTGGATTTCACCTACAAGGGGAAAGCCATTTGTATTCCAATTAGAACACCTATAGGGAATTCTGGAATTTAAAATTTTAAAATATTAAAGGTAAATATAATCCAGAACACCCATGGGGTGTCCACGATGGAGGTTGACAACCTAAAACTTCTAAATAAGGATTAATAGTGGTAATACATAGTGTGTGTTCCAATTTAAGAAGAAGAAACAAATTTTACTGTAACACGTGGAAAAGGTCGATGTGCAAAACAACAGTGATATTTATAATTCAATGAAAACCTAGGAAAAATAAATATACCACATACCTCGTACTTAGGAAACTCTACTCATCCAATATTAAGGTTTTATTGGGTCTGTCTTGGATGAAATCTAATAAATGGATATCTACCCTAAAAATTGGGAAAATGATCTCGCACCATGGTAACTCAATCGAGAAGAAATTAAATGAGGAAAGGTTAAAAGGGAATGAAGAGAATACCAAAATGAATTCATAGGGACTGACGATTCTTGATTCTGATGATAGGTGGATAGGATCTTTGAAATCCTATGTTAGGATTTAGGAAGAACACATGGTTCCAAAAGGAGAGCCTCACATAGCTGGAGGAGAGAAAGAAATAAAGAAAAGATTTTTAAAATTCATTAAGGGAAAAATTTAATTCTACACTCAAAACTAGGCCGCACGATTTGGCCACATGGTTTGGAAAAACCATGTTCCAACCATGCGGCTCCCAATTATTGGAACCCTAACCTTTCATGGTTATGCAGCATGATTTTCCTTAACTATGTTCAAACCGTGTGATGAATAGTGAAATCATACTACCTATTTAGCACTAATAGTGCTTGCTTGGTGCCCGGTTTAGGAAACCATGTACATCCCATGTGAGGCACAACAGTTCACTTGTATATGTCCAGTGGTTTACACTGGTTTGATTCACAGTTTCATACAAACTATAGCAACCCAATCTTGACATACATGGACATTAC
This sequence comes from Viscum album, assembly GCA_963277665.1. Classification (NCBI taxonomy): domain Eukaryota; kingdom Viridiplantae; phylum Streptophyta; class Magnoliopsida; order Santalales; family Viscaceae; genus Viscum; species Viscum album. The sequence continues at coordinate 1,215,183,657 of OY728130.1, forward strand.
ATAGCTTTTTTATAATACTTAAAAAATTAAAAAAAATAGATTCCAATTGACCATACTTGTCTAATGCCTTTAGAAACATGGAAAAATATACACTGGTACAAAAATGAGCTATAACATCTCCCACTAGGTTTTTCTTGACTATCACCCTTCTTAGACACATCATATATAATACATTTTTTCATAACATGGGGGAAGGAAACAAAAAAATGGGTGAGATTAGATGCTCAGTAAGGGTAAACAAGGGATATATGTAATAATAATCATGAGCATAAGGGTATTATAACATCATAATGAAGATATAAGATCATACTCAACATATCAAAGATCATATACATTAATCATGGCATAAAACTTTGCAGTTCATAAGACATGAATCATAATGAACTAAAGTACATAAGCCATGAAATCATAACATAGGAATAAGACATTGAATTATGGAAAACATATAAGTATATAATATGATTTCCATAGTGTCAAGGTATCACTAAAAAGACCATCTTAGTGGAAAATTCCTTTTTTGAACCAGGTTCACACCCTAATCCAGCCCTGTATTACTGATCCATGTTCACTCTTCATTCCATCCTTGTAATACTGAACCGATTTCATTTCCTGTTTGAGCCCAATAATACTGAACTGAGTTCATTTCTCACTCTATAATGCATATATCATGGGATATAAATATTTACACAATGTATTGGATGGATATATAGGTCCCATCCATCTCATAATGAAATCATACATACATGTGCCAAAAAAATCATAAACAATAATATCATAACCCATGTAATGATATGGGTATCATATACATGTAAACATATCATAACTTGTGTAAAATGATATTAAATTCATACTAATTTCATCAAAATCATAATTCATGAAAGATAAACAGATTTTATAAACATATAACCCATAAAAGAGAAATGTATTTTATAAACATGTAACTTGTGAAATAAAAAATGGTTTCATAAATACCATGATATTAATCATAACTCATTCATAGAAAGAATATGAATGTAACCTTTAGATCATTTCCTATAATGGCATGAGTAACATCAAAATATGTCCTCTTAGATGGAAAATAATTTTGAAATATGTTTCAATAACATTTCTTGAGTAAAATATCCTTTCTTCTTTTAAAATTAATTTTTAATACATAAAACCATTTAAAATCATTTTCTTAGAAAATAACTTGAAAACTTATAATGGATACTTAAAATCTTTTTGAAATCTTTTTTCCTTAGAACGATACAAATAATATTCTAAACATTTTAGAAAACTTTTTCTTTGAAAACCCTTTGAAAATGTATAAAGAAATATTAAAAATGTTTTCAAAACCTTTTTACTTTAAAACATATAAAAGAATATTGAAAATGTTTTGAAAACCTTTTTATATGAAAATAGATGAAAGAAGATTGAAAATGTTTGAAAACATTTTTATTTTAAAACATATGAAATAAGCTTAAAAAATTTTGAATACCTTTTTACTAGAAAACATTTGAAATATTCTTGAAATTTTTTTGAAAACCATTTTACTTTAAAATATATGAAATAATATTGAAAATTATTTGAAATCCATTCCTTTCAATGTAATTTGAAAACTTAAAAATAATATTTGAAAACATTTTGAGAAAAAATTTCCTTGATAATTTATTTTAAAAACATTATCCTAAAAATTATATATTTAAAAAATAAAAGGAAGCTTCAAATAAATTATGGTGGGTAAATCCATACATGTCATATGAGGTAAAAATAACATTCATTTTTCACAATAAAAAGGTTAGAAAAATGACTTGTTCAGAAAGTGAAAAAAATCCTTTGAAGATACAGGTAAAAGAAAAAAGTGGTAAAAATTCCTTTTAAATAATATAGTATAATTTTACAATATTCTTAGAAACCCTTTTTGTAAAACATGGTTATTAAGAAACATATATTTCTGACCGAAGAGATGGTAAAGTCAGGATTTCTTAAAAACACTTTATTTACTATATTATATACAAAATAGTAGAAACATGGTACCAATACATGAATATATCTTGAATAAACATATGAAAATAAAGTTCATGAATGTTCTTGAGAGATTAGTTTTAATATTTTATCAAATGAAGCATAAACCTAAACAATCTTGAAAAATGATGAGATTGTTTTAATAAACTCTTATCACATGGTAACATGGAAGCATACTCTCCATGTAAGAAAATTAAATTAAATTAATCTTAAAATATATATAAAAGAATTATATTCATGATATATCATGTAAAATTGAATTATATACACCTCAAAAATAATTTAGGCACATAACAAAACATGATCTTAAAAGAAGGAAAATTGAGAAAAACTATTTTTCTAATTTGGTAAATTTTGAAGCATAAAATATATAAAATAAAGGTCATATAATGGATATGTAAATACCCATAAATTTAACTATAAGAATAATTTATTAAATACATGGGTAGTATACACACCACACAAAATTAACGGGAGGTGAATAAAGCATGTATCTCGCAAAAATTAAAAGTTAGATGAAATCCTATTACCCTGTAACTTGACTCTCATCGTACTCATCCTATCCACCTGTATAATAAATATAAATTTATTATAAATATTTTAAATAATAATATTATCATATCCAATACCACATATGGTTTGATCATGACCTTATATTACCCTCTCATTAACAATTCTATTTTAAGGTTTCCCTTCATGTAATATTCGCTTTGTTCTTCACATGTGTCTTAATTTGTTAAATATTTGGTCCTTATACTTATATAATGATAATAGAATGTAAAACATGATGTAAATATCATGTATATTTATTATATTATTATTATAATAATCTATAGAATATATAAGTATGAAATGTAATTCATCTTTCATGGAGACGGTAATCTTTACGTACGCATGAACGTTGTTACAGTTCTTATTGTCATATTGAAAGAAAGAAAGAAAGTAAACTATATGTATATATATAATATCATTAAATTATCATTATAATAATATATATATAATATAATTTTACTAAACCCATCCTTAATACATTCCATTTTGTGTGTGAATGAATCACAACGCTTTGAGGGGGCGGTAGTCCACACTTCTTCAAACGAAATTATTGTATCAACTCCAAATGGAAAGTGAAAAGATATGTGTTGTAAATTGAAAAAATAAGATTAAATACATAATAAATATAACGAATAAAATATATAAATAAATTTTTCATCATAATTTCCACCATGAGAGGTGGTAAAATAAAAATTAACATTCATCATTTAGTGAGGTCGTAGTTCTCCATACACGTAAACAATATGTCCGTTATCCATTATATGGAGGTGCGTGTAAGTGTAGATTGAACCATTAGCCTAAAAAATCCTATAATATTTAGGATAATATTTTTTTTGTATAATAATGGAATAAAGATAGTGTAGGGGTGAATAAGGAAAATAAAAAATAAAGGATCTTGAAATAAGGTGTTACCTCTTAATTGGGTAACTCCTTTTAGTTTGTACCAAAAGGATCCTTAAAAGAATTTATGCCAAAATAAAGGCATAAAAGAGGAATTTAAGGATGATTTTAATATTATTGGGTATATATTGTCTGAAAATAAATGGTTTTAGAGGTTTTAAGAATAGGGATTGGTGGTGGCCTTTTATAGGGAAGGAGGAGTGGAACTCTTATAAATATTTGAAAAGAGAATTTCATCCACATTTTTTATGTTTAAATTGGGTAAACTAATGTTTGAAAGTCAATACAAGAAAGTATAGGGTCGAAATATATCTATCAAGTGAATTTTGGACAAGTTTATCAGTCTTTTTGGGCCTTATGAATATGGTTTAGTCCATTATTAAGCTTAATTTAACATTAATCGATGTAATTAATTTTAATCAATTTCACTAATGTTTATTGTAAAAAACTAAATTAACCTAATTATAAATTTAAAATTATTTTAATTACAAATATCAAATCTATTTTTCCAAATTCAAATCACATAAGTGGCATAAATTAATTTAAAATTAATCTCATAGTCAGGTCGACAATATGGGTTTTTAAGTAAAATGATAAAAAGTTTACTAAGTTTTTATATCCAATTTCAATGTGAAAATGGTTCCAATTACCTAAATTAGATTAATTTATAAAAATATAATCTACTTAAACTTTCAAAACAAATTAAAATATAATTTAACATTATAAATAAATTATATGAAAAAGAACTTTCGAATTAAAATTCTGCATTTTTCACTATTCATCCAAAAAAGAAGTTTCTCCGAAAAATCCCAAAAATTCACCCTATGTTAATTTCAAAATTATAAATTAAAAAGATGAAGTTTATTTTATCAAATTGAATTTATAAATGTGTATAAAATTAATTATATTATTTTTCACATAATTACATTAAAAGTTGTTCATTTGAGAAAATCGTATTTTAAAACATATAAGGACCTTACCAAAAATTATATCTTTCATCATAAATATTTTTTATTTATATAAAAACATTATAAAAATAATTGAAGAGTGTGTATAACTATTAATATCACTAATTTTAATTGAAATATTATAATTATATAATTTAAATAAATATAACAATACAAATATGTTTCGTATAAACTCAGTGTTGCGTGTAACATACGCCAAGTCGGTGTTTCATGTTGTGTACGACAAGTCGGTGTTGTGTGTAATGTATGCCAAGTCACAAAATAACCTTAGTGTTTTTTGCAGTCAAGAGAAAATTTATGTTATGTTTAGTGCACAATTGACTTGGTATTTTATATAACGCAATCCAAACATAGTGCTTTAATATAAAATAAATTATTTTCATTGTTATGAGAAAAGAAAAATATTGAAAGGTTAAATTAATTTGAAAAAAAATTATTCAAAAAATCCTAGGGTGATACATTCTACCCCCATTAAAATTAATTTCTCCATTAAAATTATTTTGGGTTATCAAAGGTTTGATACTTTAATGTTTCATTCATAGAAACCCACATCGTAAAAATGAATACCAAAAAATCCCTTAAAAGGGGAAAGTAGGAACCATAATAGTTACCCAATGTAACATATAACTGGGTTTCCACATATGAGAACTAGGTTAGGATTGAATATTAGATATGGAGGAAAAGTGTAAATATTTATAGGTAGTGATTGATTTCATCAATCCTATACAAGTGAGTGGTCAAAGAAAATTTTAGGGCCTTAAATTCATAAATATATGATGGTTTCAAAATCCATCGGTTCAACAAAATTTAAGGTATTATGAGAACATTTCTTTTATCACTTTCAGAAAATTGATTAATTCTTTATATATTTATATAAACAAAATTTAAAATTTTGGTTATTCTTTTATCAATTTAAAATACATCCATTAACTCAAGGAATGAATTTCAAGAAATTAAATTTGATGCATAAAGCACTAAAATACACTATTAACAAATATTAAGTCCCATAAAATAATGAAAAGTATAACTTTCAATATACCTTAATTTATAAACATAAAAAGTAACACTACTGATTCATCATTAATATTTATTCATCAAAAGTAATTATACATTAAATAATACATCATGTAGGCTAGTGGTAGGTGTGAAACACTTATTTTTCTTTAGTCATGGGTTCATGACCCACGGCCTTTCCATACCTGATTGGTTTTCACCCGGTATACATGATATCCTTTTCTAAAACCAGATGAAGATAATTTCAAAAATATGATGGAAATCCTTGAAATAATTTTAATCACTAAATAGACTTTTAACTAAGGTTTTCAATACAAAATTAATAAAAAAAATAATTCATACAAAGTTTAACTTAAAATTTTCATGAATGGTTAACCTTATAAACCTTCTAAGAGATGAAAATCCAAAATAGAATAAATAAGGTCATGAAATCAGCTTAACATTGATCCCCCATATAACAAAAAATATCTATTTTTGTCACATTCCAAACATTTGAATACCATCATCGTACATTCTTGTGAAACATGTTAATAAAATTAATTACCATAAATAATTTTGGAAAATATACATGTTTTTTTATTTGAAAGCTTACATGATATATTCCTTAAATCCAAGAAGTTGTAAACTTAATACACCATAACATAGACTACTTTTTTAATATATCCTTTATTATTTTTGAGGTAGTCAATACCATCCAATTTACTTATTCATTTCCCACACATATTTATATAAACAACAATATCTTAACATAAGTAACATGTTAGGGGTGATCTTCCCTTAGTCAAAATATCACCTTGTCATTAAATCACTTCACTAGTCTATTGGGAACATTCAACATAAACTTGTAAATACTGAGTTAAAAACATAAGTAGAATAATTCTTGTATATTTCATCATTCATATAACATAATTTTTGAATACAGAAAAATAAAAACTTTGATTACTTTATCCTTAATCCATTAACATAGCTACCTTATACTATTACATAATACCTATTTCCTTTCGCATTTCATATGTATTTTATTAATCATCATCAATGTAACCATTAATAACAACACCTTTTTTATTCTCTTTAGGATCTTTCCTCTTGAGACATTGTGTTGCATAATGTTAGTTTATTCCACACTTAAAACACTTAACCTTCGACGATGTCTTAGGGAGGCCCATATTTTCATCCATTTCATTAACCAAACTCATCATTTTTTCCTTTTAGTCACTTTATTTGTGTCCTTATATTACACATTCAAAACATATTCTTGTTCTTATAAGAAATTCACTTAGTTGATTCTTTCCACATTCTTGACCCAAAGGAAACTGAATATTCTTTCCTCCATGGTCTACATTACTTGAACTCTCAGCAAACTCTATTCTCTTCCTTAGAGAGTCTGAGAGTTTTTTAAGGTACAAGTAGTTAATCATGTTCCTTGAAAAATAATTAGGCATGATACCAATATATTTCATTCCATCGATCATCCCACTTGCCTTCTCATATGAAAATCATCCATCACATTCAACATTAATCCAGTTTCTTCTGATCCCATCATTGACTAAAACCAAAAGAAAAGTGTGAGCATTACTTATCATAACATAAAACTAAATATTCATGAAACTATTTACTTATAGGATGTCTAAATAATGGAACCTTCATTAATATATTACACACTAGGTTAATTCTAGGTTATTCATAGCCAAATTATATTTAAATCCTTCATGATAGTTCATGACAAGTTTGTGAATTTATAAATCATATCTCTCAGGAGTTTCAAACTAGTTTTGAAACAAGGAACGTTGTTGTATACTAGATTACCCTGAGTCAGGGCCAGAACATCTAGTCATATTTTTTACCCCTAGGTATATCTATGCCAGAGCCACTTCCACTTATAGTATCTAGGTAGGGGTGTATTTCTAGGAAACCACTCAATCTATCCTTTACCAAAATTCCAGTATGTTTTACTAAACATTGAATCATACTTATACTTTTACTTAGATACATCCCTAGATATATCCTTATAAATATAACATGGGATATCACTAAATTTTTCCCATACTAGTATCCAAAGGTTAACTAAACATTTTTTCCAATATCAACAATAGCGATCCAGTCTTGACATACATGGACATTACATTGATTTTTCAGAATACTTAAAACATTAAAAATTCAGATGCCTAAAGACCTTACTATTCTAGTACCTTTGGAATCATGGAAACATAAACACTGTTATGTTAATGAGTTATAACATCTCCAACTAGGTTCTTCTTGACTAGCACCCTTCTTAAACACATCTGACATAATACATATCTTCATAACCTGGGGGGAAGAAACATAAAAAAGTAGTGAGATCTGATTCTCCTTAAGAGAAAACAAGGTAGATTTGTAAGTATAATCATGATAATAAGGGTATGAAAACATGATCATGAAAATAGAAGTTCATACCCAACATATCAAAGCTTATATACGTGAATCATGGCATAAAACTTTGTAGTTTATAATAAATGAATCATAAGTAAATAAAAAACACAATCTGTGAAATCATAACATAGGAATAAAATAACAAATTATGGAAAAAAAACATAACTATATAACATGATTTATATATTATTCAAGCTATTTCTTGTGATGCCATCTTAGTGGATAATTTCCTTTACTGAACCAGGTTCACACCCCATTAAAACCTTGTATTACAGAACTAAGTTCACTCCTCCTTCCAACCCTGTGATACTAAACCGAGTTCATTTCCTATTCCAACCATGTCAATATCATGAGATATAAATATTTAACCAATGAATTTTAGGGACATATAGGTCCCACCTATATCATAATGAAATCATATATACATGTGTCACAAAATCATAAACAATCATATCATAACTCATCTAATGAAATGGATATCATTCACATGTAAAATTATCAAAACCTATGGAAAAAGATACAAGTTTTATAATAATTTCATCAAAAGAATAATCTGTGAAAGAGAAACAGATTTCATAAACATATAACCTGTTAAATATAAACAAATTTCATAAACATATAACCCGTGAAAGAGAAATAGGTTTTACAAAGACCATGACATTAATAAAAACACATTCATAGAAATAATATGACTGGAATCTTTATATCATTTCCTACAAAGACATAAGTAACATAAACAGATTTCATCTTAAATAGAAAATAATTTTAAAATATCTTTCAAAAACATTTCTTAAAAAAAATACCATTTCTTATTTTAAAACCTATTTTTAATACATAGACCATTTGAAAATAATTTTCATAGAAAATATGTTGAGAATTTATGAATTAGAATTGAAATCATTTTTTAAAAATTTGTCCTTGAAAACATATAAAGTAATCTTCAAAAAAATTTCAAACCCTTTTACTTTAAAAAAATTTGAAAACTTATTATTAATTTTTGAAAATGTTTTGAAAACCTTTTTACATGAAAAGATATGAAATAAGATTGAAATTTTTTGAAAACCTTTTTACCTGAAAATATATGAAATAAGATTGAAAATGTTTGAAAACATTTTTACAAGAAAACATAGGAAATAATATTGTAAATTATTTGAAAACCTTTTTAATTGAATACATATGAAAGAATATTGAAAATGTTTTGAAATACATTTCTTTGAAAATACTTTAAAAACTTACAAATAAGGTTTAAAAACATTTTTAAAACAATTTTCCTTGATAATTACTTTGAAAAAAAAAATTGTAAAAATTATTTTTTAAAAAATAAAACATAAAATTTAATGAAATGATGGCAGGTAAATCAGTACATGTCGTATAAGGTAAAAAGAACATTCCTTTTTCATGGTAAAAATGTTTGAAAAATGTCTTCTTGGGAAAGAGACAAGAAGATTCTTTTAAATATATTTGTAAAAGAAAAAAGTCTAAACTTTTATTTTAAATTTTATAGGATAATGGAATAATATTCTTAAAAACCCTTTTTACAAAACTTGGTTTTGAAGGAACAAATATTTATATTCGGATAGAGGGTGAATTCAGGATTTCTTAGAAAAACATTATTAACTAGATTGTGTACCAAATAGTTGAAAATGGTACCAATATATGAATATATCATGAATATCCATAGGATAAGAAAATATTTTAATGTTCTTGAAATATGTGTTATACTATTTCATCAAAGGAAACATAAACAAAACCAATCTTGAAAAGTGATGAGATTGTTTCAATAAATTCTTATCACTTGGTAACTTGGGATCATACCATACATGTAAGAAAATAAAATTATATAAACTTATAATATCATGAAAATAATTATATCCATGATATATCATTTAAAATGAAATTATATGCACCTTAAAATGAATTTAGGCGCATTATAAAACATGAGTCTCAAAGAAGTCAAAATCAGACCAAACTATTTTACCGATTTGTTAACTTTTAAAACTTGAACCCTTTGAAATAAAGGTCTTATAAAGGATATTTAAATACCCATAAATTTAAAAATAATCATCATTTATTAAATATGTGGGTCGTATACACACCACAAAAAAAGTAATGGGTGGTGAATAAAGCATGTGTCTCATGGAAACAAAAAGTGAGATGAAATCCACTTACCTTGTGTCTTGACTCTTGTCGTACTCATTCAAACCACCTATATAATAAATATAAATTTATTATAAATATTTTAATAGAACCATATTATTTTATATAATACCACATATGGTTTTATCATGACCTTATATTACCATCTTGTTAACAATCCTATGTTAAGGTTTCACTTCGGGTAATATTCGCTTTATTCTTCGCATGTGTCTTAATTTGTTATATATTTGGTCTTTATACTTATATCATGAATACATAATTTAAACCATGATATAAATATCATTTATATTAAATATTTTTTTATTATAGTAATATAAATAATACATAAGTACAAAATAAAATACACCATTAATGGTGATGGAAATCCATATGTATGCATGAACGTTGTTTCCATTTTTATTATCCAATTAAAAGGAAGAAAGAAAATGACCTATATGTATATATTCATGTAATATCACAAAATTATCATTATAATTTTATATATATCATATAATTTCAATAAAATCATCCTTAATACATTCCATGTAGTTTGTGAATGAATCACATTGCTTTGAGGGGGTGGTAGTCCACACTTCCTCAAACGAAATTATCATATTTACACCAAATGGAAAGTAAAAAAGATGTGTGTTATAAAATAAATAAATAAGTTTAATTACATAATAAATATAATATATAACATATATAAATAGGGTTTCCATCATAATTTTCATTATGATAGGTGGTTAAGTAAAAATGAACAATCATCGTTTAGAGAGGTGGTAGTTCATCGTACACGTAAACAGAATGTTTGTTACCCATTAGATAGAGGTGTGTGTAAGTGTAGGTTGAACCCTTATTATAAAACAAATTATTATTTTTATGATAAAAGTTTTGTTATATAATCATGGAATAATGTGATTGGAGTGATGGAGAAGGAAAATAAAGGAAAGGAGCTCAAGAGAAGGTGTTACCTCTTAATCGAGTAACTCCTTTGGGTTTGTGCCAAAAGGCTTCCTTGGAATACTTTCTGTACAAAGGGAGGCTTCAAAGAGGATGGGACATATTTTGGTAAGTGTATTGAGAATATATTTCCTGATCATAAGTGTTTTGAGAACTGTGAATAATAGGGAGAGGTGGTGTCCTTTTATAATGAAGGAGGAGTGGTACTCTTGTAAATATTTGAAGATGGAATTTCACCCATGTTTTTCATGTTTCATATGGATAAAATAATGATCCAAATTTGAGACAAGGTAGTATAGGGTCTAAATACGGACATAAAATGTATTTTTTACAAGTTTATAGGTCTTTTTGGGCCTTAATAAAATGGTTTAGTTCCTTATTAAGCTTAATCTAATCTTAATCGATGTAATTAATTTTAATCACTTTCACTAATATTTTTGGTAAAAAACTAAGTTAACAAAATTAGAAATCATAAATTATAATTATTTATAATATGGATTCCATTTTTACAAATTCCAATCAAATAAGTGGGAGAAATTAGTTTAAAATTAATCCTACATTCAGGTCGATAATGCGGGTTTTTAAAATAAAAATGATCAAACAATTTCTATGTTTTTATATCCAATTTCAATGTGAAATTGGTTCCAACTACCTAAATTGGATTAATTGATAAAAATATAATCTAATTAAAATTTTTAACTAAATTAAAATATAATTTAACCTTATAAATAAATTACATTAAAAAATAATTTTGAATTAAAATTTGGTATTGTCATTATTCATCCAAAAATGATGTTTCTTGGAAAATTCCCAAAAATCCATCTTATGGTAATTTTGACATTGTAAATTATAAAACGAAGGTTATTTTATCAAATTAAATTTCTAAATTTGTCTATAATTAATTTTATTATTTTTCAAAAAAGGACATTAAAAGTGGTTCATTTGAGAAAATAATATTTTTAAACATATAAGGACTTCACTAAAAATTATATATTTCATCATAAATATGATTTATTTTTTAAAAAAAATTATAAAAAATATATTTTAAAAGTAATTATCACTATTAATATTACTAAGTTTAATGGTTAGATTATAATTATATTATTTAAATAATTTTAACAATAAAAAGACATTTCATAGAAACTCAATGTTATGTGTAACGTACACTAAGTTAGTGTTGCATGTTGTGTATGTTAAGGCAGTGTTGTGTGTAATATATGCCAATTCATGAGCTAGCCTCAGTGTTCTGTGTAGTCAAGCTAATATTTATGTTATGTGTAGTGTATGATTAACTTGGTGTTGCATATAATACAAGGCATTAATAATGCTTTAATATAAAATAAACTATTTTTAGTTTTATTTGAAATGAAAAATATCACAATGTTACATTAATTGAAAAAAATTACAAAATCTCGGGGTGCTACACAAACCGTTCACCCTTACCAGTCCATCCAAAACTTTAGATTTCAGAGCTCGGCACTCCATAAACTCAACGAACCACCTGACACACCTCTCAGGCGTTGAACCAAGTCTAAAAAATGATTTTAAGCATTAAAATTCTTATAATTATGCTAAAAGGCTCATTTTAAAGAATGGTTTGTTCGTTAAATGCTAAAAAAATCAAATTCCCTTGGAATTCTACCTTGGCTTAGAATAAAGGTCGCTCCAACCTCCCCACCTTAGAATTTATCATCTCCGAGAAGCCTTGGGGAAACAAAGAAAACATCACCTGATTAACTAGTGTCATGAAGTCTCATTCAAATGGTTACATTGCTTTCCAAAACACCCAATGCACCTCCAATAATTACTTCTGTGTATAGAACTTAAGTCATCAAAACCCAAGCCAACACTTGTTTTCCGATTGCAATACTGTAACGATACTATCCCAAGCCTGTTTATCTAGAGACACACACACATAATTATCTATATAAACAATTGGAATATGGTGCTCCCTACTATAGGTATTAACATTAGATAGGTCCAATTTAGAACTGAAAAACCTACACCATCATAATTTCATACCAAGCATTCCCTAGATTTCTAGCGATGCTCCTGGAATGATTTAAAAACAGTCAAATAGTCGATTACCCACCGACATCATTTAGTCAGGTTGATCTGTATTTTCATAAGGATCCATGTCTGACACTTATTTTCAACCTGTTTAGCCTGACGGATATCTAAAGTGGTTACCCACTGACCATATTTCATGAAATGAGAGGAAAATAAGTCGAGCCATTACTAGATGATCCTTATCAAAATGATCAGCTTAGAAGGACAGTATGAAACAACAGAACTGTAATTCATTCTTCTAAGACATCTAGAATTTACCACCAGTATGTTCATTGAATCCCATACCTAGATTTCAATGATGTTCCCAAATCAAACCATCACTTTTTCATTTAATCTATCATGCCTCATCATGAATAAGGATGTAATCTAGTTCCTACCCACTGGAATCATCAACCCTTAAGAATCACATTCAAGTTTGAAAACAAGTCTAGGATAACCATGGATTCATTAAACTAGAGTCCAAGGAACTAACCCAAGGTAGTTTATTCTCCGTGTTTACAAGTAAGAAGTCGGTACAAAGCCAAGAGGTCTACATTAGATCATTGATTGAGACCAGAGCGGCATCTACCTGGCAGTAAAGTTAGAGGTAAGAATGGATGGTGTCCAAGAATCCATCCAAGGAATTGTTAAACGGGAACCTAGGTTTCATTCTAGACTAACCATTCCTCATTAAAATAAAAGGACATTTCAAAAACAAATTCTTGGTGTATAACTGATCCACTATTAGTTCATAAAGGATAAAGTCAGGATAAGGGAAATGCTTTTATCTTAAATAATATTACACTAATTGGATAATAACAACTTCTAGAAAATATTTGAGACACTTATATCAAATCCAATAAAAAGTTCTCAGTACAGTTTCTAGAACAACCATACACCAAAAACTGGAAAAAGGGGTAGTCAACCCACTAATGGTCGACTTCCCTTGAAAGAATCTCATATTCACCTACGGATGCATCATCAACTTAAGAAAAATGCATTTACCACTCGAGACACCCCATGATCATTCAATATTTACCATTGAAGTCTATTCAAGACCAACGATGTTTCCAAAGTTTTCACACACAGCCAACCACATCAACGTCGTGCAGCCGAGAAAGCACCGACACATAATATTGAATTGATGTGATGCTCCCCAACATAGGAGTGTTCTAATCATTGAAATAATTCATTGACTAGACACTTTTAATCAATATAGGTCATATTTTTCTTAAATGCATGTGTAAAACTCCTTTGGGTCAAAATCACATATGTCATAACATTTGGGATGAAACCCCAAAACCAACATAACCAGCATGTTATAATGCCTGATCCTCTTGGAAATTAATACCAAGCATTAGGAAGAATTGATTCCTTTAATTTGCAGGTCACTCTACTCCAAATATGACCTGATAATGTACTCAACATCTCAAGTCTCAACAATTCCATCAAACTCAACCAATTTTTTAAACCACTTAGAAACATGATGGTACCACTTATATCCATGCATACTACCCTAATATTTTATAAGTAAGACTACACATCCTTGATAAAATCTATATTTTTTCTTCTCTATGAATTTGAGTATCATATGGTCCTCATAGAAAACTGTCTTAGAGTCACACTATTTATTATGACTGTAAAACAGACTGAAGACCTCTCAAGTCACCCGAGGAAGAAGAAACATTTTTACAAGACCTAATAAGTGGCTGAATGTTCTCTAGGCATGTCTAACCTACTAAAAGAAATAATTACTCAATGTTAGTGAATATATAAAGGGTCTAGGATACCAAGACCACCCATCCAAAAAAGGGTGTATTTTAGAATCTTGATGTCCTACTAGGGGAAAGAGAACCACACATCATAAAACTCATAGAATTTAGAAAATAATTTAATCTCTAAGTGTGTCATCTACCTCTGAAATATTCCCTTAAAAATCATAAAAGTGAACCATGTCACTAGGTCATGCCAATAATATTTCACTAGGCCCTACGCCTTTAATTTAATCTCTTGATAAAAGGAAAAAGGCTTATGGAAGATTCTCAAGTTTCAATTCCCAGGAAATGTAATAGATATTTAAACTACCCTTACATGGGGGTTTAAACTAAGGTTACCACCTAAGGTTCCACTTTAAGTCAATAAATTGTTTCGCATTTAATATTTAAATATTTAAAAGATTTTTAAAATAGAATAGAAATTACCAATTATAAAAAAATCACTTGGTAAAAGATAATACGGCCTATAAGGGTCTCATTTAGCCAACCTGGCTTCACTATAATGCAACCCAATAGCAATTGTTTAATTATTAAAGTTTCAAAACACTCATTGAATGTTATCTCATTAAAAACATTCCTCAACTGAACTACTTAGGTCTAGTTGTGAATTTATAAAGTTAATCATATGGGTTATTATTCCTAAGTAATAGAGGTAAAAGCCTTAAAAAGGTATCCAATTCATTTCTGATTAAAATTAAACAAATTTTTCAATTAAACTATTTCAAAATAAATTATAAGGTCATATATAATGGTTTGAATATATGGGTTTCAATATCCCAATCCTTAAAGCACCCATAAACTTAACATGTTGGAATTTTTATCCCATTATCGCAACCATTTCACTTTAAAAGTTTAAACTTAAGCAGCATTTACATTTTAACAAAGGACTATTAATAAATATACAAATCTCAAAAGATGGTTCAAGTACATGAGTTACCTTTACCAAATTATAAGGTTCCCATACACCTTACAATGGATGACTAGCCCCCATTTAATCACAACCCATATATTTAACCCTTGCAAACATTAATATATAAAAATAAAAATTAGAATTTTATCAAAAGCATTAGATATAGAGTAACATGATAATATGAAAAGAAACACAATGTATAAGTAAGACATGCTAAATAATTAGGCATCATAGAATATAATCACCTAAGAATGTTATATAAACATGAATTATAAATAAATACCTAAATAGGTACAAAACTAAGAATGTCAATAAAATACCAGTATGGTATATAATATCTAGTATATTAAACAAAGAAGGCACATCATCACAATTAGTGGAAAACCAAAAAATGAAACTACATGGCATGGAATGTGAATGACATGTGAATTTCTATGTTCCTATAATGATGCATGTAATGATACTTCCTTACCATACCAGGCCAGGGGAAAATACCATAAATTTTATAAATCAATATTCATTGGAAATTACTCTATTCACTCAAGGTGAAATTGTAATCAATTGTAATAGCGAACAGTATGAACAAAATCCCAGCCCTGGCCACTTAGACTTTTCCCCATACATGGTTTAATCACACCAAGGAATGAATATTTACCAAGAACCTACACATTACTATTCTCCTATATACTAGCCCAAAATACTAATATAAAAGAAAATAATCTCTAATACCACTTTGTAACATCCTGAATTGGATGACCATGAAACCAATAATCAGATCGGTGGGTCACGTGGCCTCAAGAGAACCTCCATATATGTAAAATGATACCGACTAACAGCAAGGTTCTAAAAATGTGATAGAGGGGAGACTATACCCTCGTGATCAACGTATAAAAATGGTTTATTAGATAATAAATAATATACAACATTGGAAGTAGTAATAAATGAATGATAGAGCAACAAAATAAGAATAATAATAACTGAATCAAAATGGCCAACACCAATATAGAATAATGCATGCATGTCTAGATGATAATTCATAACTAAAATAGTATACAAAAATCATGAAATAATATACATTATAGTACATTCATAAAAAAAAGAACAAAATCCCCTAATGTGATCACCATGATCATCTTAATCTCTAGCTCTGTCTGGTGATCCTAACTCCCAGGTGTAAGAAAATATCCATGGTTCTATGAACATGAGATCTACTTAGACACCCTAGTGAAATGGCAGCCCGAGAAGGGTGTGAGATATAATTACATGTAGGTTACCACCCACGGTGTCTATAGCTAAATCCATTATGTGATAATAAATTAAAGAAGTGTGAAGGTATAAAAAAATATTAAACAAGCAAAATAAATAACAACCTGCAAGCTCAGGTTCCTGAAGGACACCTGGAGGCTCTACCTTCTTCAACTCAAGGCTGAAATGAATGTCTGATCGGTGACTATATATATAGTAATGATATATATATATATGTATAATAGTTATATATTTTACCCACCTATATGGACCAAGTGTGTTCCAATGATAATTTACAAATACATAGAATACTAATTACTGGCTGGATTGGGTCGTAACTCAGTCATCTCTAACTAGTCTAAATGATCATATAAGTTCATTCTAAGGGTACATGCCTTATATATCATAATGAGTGGGAGACCTCATGATAAACACTCGATATGGTGAGTGTGTCATCATGTCAACACTCTAAATCATGAGTGTTATATCTTGTCAACACTCAATAAGGGACGTGGTGAGTCATTCCCACCATCTACATAGTATCAATAGTGTAAGACTTCATGCTCAACATATGATGTAAGAGATTTTGATACCTATAGAATCAATAGGACACTTACCATCATTCAAAAACCTATATCAAGGTGTAATAATAATAATAATAAGTCGTGACTTCTTAAGGTAATCTATGATCCCTATATGAACAAGGGAATCGCATTTAAATTAAATCATTTACTAAGCATGAAATGATCAGTGTGGCCTTTACACCCATCCCATTTTATACAATTTTCATAGGTGATGATCATTTAAATATAGAAAGTGGCATGGTCGTACCACCCAATTCAATTTCATTTAATTTAAACCATTCAATTTAAATAGTTCATTTCAATTATACAATTTAAATCATTTAATGAAGGTAATCCATCATGTTAATCCATTTTATATAAGACGTTCCATTTATTCTATTAAAATATGGAAATTCATTGAATATGCTAGGTCAAGAACTTAGGAGGTGAATTGGTTTCATAAACATTTATCAAAGGAGGAAACTCTATTCAATAAAAACAAAGAGTCCATATACTTGCATTACACTTTTCAAGAACTATCATGAAGGTATAGTAAATCACCATATAAATCAACAAAGAATGGTTTAAATGACTAATCATTAATTTCATATTATAAGACAGTGCACCTCGTCTTAGGGGTTTTATTACAAAACACGACATTGTTCAACAACAATTCATCTAGTGAGTTAAGTATCACATTAAAGAATCACATCTCAATTCACTAAAAGAATCATTTTATAAAGCTACCACACATTGAAATTCAAATATAAAGTTCAACATGGCACTTAGGAGGTGGTATTTTCAATTTGGATTTCACCTACAAGGGGAAAACATTTTTACTCTAAGCCAAATTCTTATAAGGTGTTATTTCATTTAAAAAATTAAATTATTAATGGTAAATATAAGAATTTACACCCACATGTTTCCATGATCAAGGCTAACATCTTCAAACTACTAATTAAGGATCAATGGGGGTAATACATGGTGTGTATACCAATTTAATAAGAATAAACTATTTTTAAGGTAATGCATGGAAAAGGTCAGCGTGTGACACAGAGGATATATTTATAATTCAATGAAAACATGGGAAAATATATATACCACATACCATGTGCCTATAATGGTCTACTTGTATAATATCAAGGTATGATTCAATCCAGTTTGGAACAAATCTAAAAAATTGACATCTTCCCTGAAAATAGGGAAAATTATCTCATGCTATGATAACTCAGCTGAGAGGAAATTAAATTAAGAAAGGTTAAAAAGTAACGAAGATCTTACTGACAGGAATCCATAGGGACTAATGTCACTTAGTTCTGATCACGGATGAAGGAGATCATTGAAATCCAAGGTTAGGCTTGAGGAGGAACCCACGACACCAAAAGGAGAGGCTTGGGTGGATGGAGGATAGTAATAAAGAAAGAAAAGAGTTATAAAAAATCATAAACTGAAAAAAGGTAATTCTCTTTCAAAATTTTCCCATAAGAATTGGCCACATGGTTTGGCCAAACCGTGCACCAACTGTGCAGCTTCTACTTCTTGGAACCTTAACCCCACACAGTTGTGTTGCACGATTTTCCCTAATTATTCACCATATGTTTGATTAATAGTGAGATCATACTGCCTATTTCTCACTAATCATATGGTCTAGGCACACGTTTTGGGAAACTGTGTGTAGCCCGTGCAAGAAACAACTTCTCTCTTGTAGATGTCTCACGATTTGCACTGGTGGTCCACACAGTTTTAGACAAACTATGTTCTATTACTAGTCCATCCAAAAAAAATATTTCAGATCTCAACGCTCCCAAAACTCAACAAACCACCCAAGACAACTCTCGAGGCCTAAACCAAGTCTAAAAACAATGCATTTAAGCATTTCAACTATTGTAATTATGATACAAATCTCGGTTTAAAGAATGGTTCATCCACCAAATTCCAAAAAAATAAAATTCCCTTAGAATTCTACATTGGCTCAAAACATGGGTCTGTACTGCTCATATGCCCTATTTTTAGGGTTTTGATCTGTTCTTCCATTTTCTATTGATCTGGACCAAATAAATGGTCTATATTGGATGAGGAGAGTTATATGATCATGAGGTTTTTGGTATATTAATTATCCCTTTAAGTCATGATGTTTTATAATATGTGATATGTCTCGCATGATGATTTCAATGTGTGTTGCCCCTAACTTGTATCTTCCTTAAATTGGTTTCATTTATTATAACCTAAATACTTGTTAGAACCCAAACTCTTATTTTGATGGTCAACCTTGGAGTGAGGCATTCCTTTTGGGTGTTCCCTCCTTATGCCTAATTAGCATTCAAGCTCTTATACCCAAAACACCTATTGGTGTGTTTGTCCTTATATTTAAAAGGAAATATCGTGTAGATAATGGAAGAATGTAGTGTCATGGCATCACCAACACCCTCATTAATTATAATGATTTGAGTTTATTGTGAGTGTTATGACCATGTCAACCTTCTAAATTGTTATTCCCTTATTAGAATGAAACATCAATAGTTATAAAGCCTATTTGACCATTTTTATGTTATAAATCAAATGGGAATTATGAACCATTATAATCATATTGAATGGGCATAATGACCCTTGTTCATGTTATATATTAATGGGCATGGATTCCTTTATTCTTTATATAAATGGGAATGATGACCCATTATAATTATATTAAATCGAAATGATGACCCTCTTTATATTAAATGGTCATGAAAACCCTTTGTTATACTAAATGGGCATGATGACCCTTATTATATATAAATGGACATGATGAACCTTGTACTTATATAACTATATGGGAATGGAGTCCTGTTATATAAATTTGATACTTGTCATGGATTCCCCTATTTTGTGATACTAATACTATGCATGACATCCCCTATTTTGTGATATGGGGAATGGCGTCTCCAATTATGTGATATGGGCATGGAATCCCCTATTATATGATACTAAGCTCGATGTCCCTATCATGTGATACTGGTCATCGAATCCTTATTCTTGTGATACCATGAATGGAGTCCCTATATTGTGATATTAGGCATGGTGTCCCTTATAAATGGGATATTGTGAATTGGTTCCCTTGATACTTATCCAGAGATATACTGACATAGGAAAAAGTATGTAGTGTCAACCTAGTTTATTTTCAAGAACCAACTGATGCATTTACAGTTGTTATTACTGCTTTACTAGTTATATCTTTACACTGTAATATTATCTACATTGCTGAATATTTATAAACATCATTGGTGGTAGTCTATTGAGTTTATCTCACACCCTATTCAAGCTTCCTATGATACCTAGAAAGACTACATGATTTCTATTGTAGATAAGGGGAAATTTCCTCTTACATATGCATGACTACTTACAGGAATTGCGATGGAGTATTGGTAGTAGTTGAATATGCTAGAGCTCTAGATGATTGGATAGAATTTTTTCTTTCTGTATCTTTTTTTTATCTTGTATAGCTTGTATAGTACAGTTTCCTACTGCTTGTATCCATGTTTTCCTTATTAATAGATACATGGAATACATTATCATCATTTTTTATATTATTTGGTTTATATTTATTAGTTTATTATTATTTCTTGGTTGTTTATATCTTCTTTCTCTATGGTGGGTTACCTGTCCAGTCATTTTAGTGTCTACTTCTGTTGTTCCATCTGTTTAATCATTATTATATTGTTTCCTCTATTCATTTAATATTATATTATCCATTGTGATACACTATGGTAATGAGGCCATAGTCTTAACATGGACACACCCTAGGCCCTAACTGCTAGTCTGTAGCCTCTAGCATTCGAGGAGATGTGCTTGAGGCCATGAAGCCCACCAGGCTTGGGTCACCTCTGAGTGGCACTCGAGTTTGAGACGTCATAAGTGGTATCAAAGGTTTCTTTTCTTGCCTTACTATTATGAGTTAATAGACATCAGTTTATGAATTCTAAGGTATTTTTAAATGAGTTGTGCCTTGGAATAGATAACCTGTTTATAGAGAAAATCCATATTTTCTTTAATGGAAATTTCTATTTTTTACTTTTTTCCTATTATAGTTGATATGATTATACCATTGGGTGATGCACTAGAATTGTGATATTACTCTTAATATAATTGAGGCTTATATTTTATCCTTGGACCAATTATATGAGGGAAATGAAACATTGATCATGCATTATTTTAGGCACTTTATAGAAAATTCACATGACATTCATATTCCATGTCATATAGGAGCATTGTTTTGGTTTCATTGCCTGTGATTTCCATGTGTGCTTGACTGTTATAAATAGAATTTTTATTGGATAATAATTATTAAAGGGGATTAAGAAAAATATAGTTTGTACTTAGAGTTCCTTCCATAACCTAAATAGATATTTCCTTCTTAGGCTATAGCATACACCCTAATAAGTCAACTATGGAACATTGAGTCAATGAACCTTGGCCACATGTATGGGAACATATTATGGTATGGAATTATTGGACCCCACTTTTTGGTTCATAAGATGTATGGGACCTTATGAATCTAAATTGTTGAACTATTTGGTTCAACCATTTAATTTTAAATGTAAATAAAATTGAAATTGAAATTGAATTGAAAAAATAGAGCTTGGCCTAGTCCCAGACATAGTAGTGGGAAGGAGGTAGCATCTTTATTGTTCTATATAAATTCTTCTATCACTCAGAACTGAATATTTGAGATGGAAGAGGGGTGAGACTATTACATAGAATGGATTTGTACCAATTTTATTTATATTACTGTAGATTATTCCATTATCAAACTTAATATGAGGTGTGTGTTTGTAACTTGTAGATCAATTCCACCAAAACATCCTCTAGTTGTACATCAGGAGGGTGGTGACGACCATGATCTGGAGTTGGTGGGCCTTGAGATATCATTTATTCCTCATGTATTACCTTCAATGGAACCTATTACTATTACTAAGTGGGTGATGATTCCTAGTTTTGAGGAGATTTCATGGGGCTTATGCAGATGATACAGGGAGCTCTGTACTCTACCCCTTATATGGGAGAATTGACTCAGGTGTTCCAACAGCATCATCCAACAACGTTTTTGTGGGGTGGAGAACTATATGATGTGGATTTATGGATCAAGATGGTAATGTCTATATTCAAGAATCTAGAGACACCTCCTGATAGGATAGTGTAACTCACTACTTACATGATTCAAGGATCCTCCAAACACTGGTGGGATATTCTAAATTTGGCTAGTCAGTATTGATAAGCAGCATAGAGGGATTTACAGTTGATCTTTTTTTATTATTGCATCCTTGAGGCCCTGAGGGTCAGACATGAAAGAAAATTCATGAACCTTCAGCAGGGTTCAATGATAGTTATGAACCATTCAACTCATTTTACAGAGCTTCAGCACTTTTCACCTATCTATACTTCTGATAAGCCAGTGAAAGAGACATGATTTGAGGATGTCCTTTGGAATCCTACTAATTCTTAGGTAAATGTTTTTCAATTGACCAAAATATCTAATATAATTAACCAAACATCTACCCCTAATTAAAACCTGAGGGAAGAAGACGATGTGAGCCAGGGTAGTTCAGAACCCAGATAGGGTTTTGATTCTGCCAGTAGTTGGAAGAGACATTTTTAGACTGCGTGTGTGGGCATCAGTAGTCCGTTGACACCCACATATACTTATGAGGTATATCACCTGTGTGGAAATATTGTTCATGAGAGACCCTAATGTCCCAGAGACCCTGTTGAGCATTAAGGATGTAGAATATTGGAGAATCTACAATGATTATTTAGGACCATTCCATCTATTTCAAGTAGTAAAGAATATTTTCTAGCTCTATATTTAGGAGAAGGTTGAGTATCACCTCACAAGAAAGGCATCTGGAGTGCTAATGGTTATATGTGAACAGGAGGAGGTCATGGTTGTGGTAGCTAGACTTCAGGTTTTCAACTCCAACATAGAATAACTGATCCAAGTAGTCAGGTTCCAGCATAGGGTTTGTGATCACGACATATCTATTTAGTGCAACCTATACCATATGAGTCTGATACTGAGAAATCTACTATTATAGGTACTATTCTAGTAGAATCTACTATTTTTTATTCCTTATTCAATATAGGTTCATCACATTCTTTTATATTTGTTTCTATTGTAAAGATCATTGGTTTTAATATTCAATTTTTTTTGGAATTATGACACTGGATACACCTTTTTTTATAAATTCTGAGAGAGTATTTCAGTTCAAGGATGGTCCTCTTGAGGTATAAATACATCAATTATTATATAACATCTTTTTACTTAAAATGATAGTCATTGATTTCATTCTTAGGATGGACTAGTTGGTCCCTCATCATGCCTTCGTAGATTATTATCACTGAAGGCTATCGTTTACATCACCATATGGTGGAACATATATTCACGATG
The DNA here is from genome assembly GCA_963277665.1 of Viscum album. Taxonomy (NCBI): domain Eukaryota; kingdom Viridiplantae; phylum Streptophyta; class Magnoliopsida; order Santalales; family Viscaceae; genus Viscum; species Viscum album. Next base: position 1,215,207,563 of record OY728130.1, read on the forward strand.
GAGAGTGGAATGTCTATATTGGTAGTGACGGAGCAGAAAATATTGGTCTAGGTGGAGTGATTTCTTAGATTTCAAGCCTTTATATGGATGACCATGACCTACATCATATTGAGTTCCCTCCTATAGTTGATCGATTCAGGAATGTATTCTCCAACATCTTTTATGACTACCTCCTGAGAGAGAGGTAGAGTTTACTATCAATATAGTTCCTAGAGATAAACCAATATCCACTCCTCCTTACAGGATTCCTACTACTGAGTTTCAGGAGCTCAAGATGCAGCTAGAGGATTTAGAGGCCAAGGGTTTTATATGACCCGATACTTATCCCTAGGGTTCATCAGTTCTTTTCTCCAAGAATATGGAAGGAACCCTTGATATTTTTATGGATTAATAGAATTTAAATCATCTTATAATGAAAAATAGGTATCCATTAACTTTCATATATGATCTTTTTGACTAGATTAGAGGAGCAAGGGTTTTCTCAAAGATCAACCTGGTATCGGTTTATCATTAGGTTTGATTTAAACCTTAAAATATTCCATGTACACCTTTCTATAGTTGGTATGGATTTTATGAGAATATGTTGATGTCATTCGGTTTTACTAATCCACCTTTCATCTTTATGGATTTAATGAATAGGTTTTTCCATCCCTATCTAGACTTCTTTTTCATGGTATTTATAGATGATATCTTGGTGTATTCTCATACTCAGATTGACAATGCCAATCATCTTGAGATTGTTTTGAAAACACTGAAATCGAACCACCTTTATGTTAAGCTCAGAAAATGTAATTTCTGGATCGACAAGGTTTACTTCTTGGGTCAAATTATCTCAAAGAAAGGGTTTTAGTGACCCAAAGATGGTGAGAGTTGTGGTGACCTGGGAGCATCCCAAGAATTCCATTAACATATGGAGTTTCTTGAGGATAGTTGGTTACTATAGGAATTTTATACAAGGATTCTTATGATTAGCAGTAACTCTTATTGGATTGACTAAGAAGGTTGTGAAGTTTATGTGGTCTAAATCCTGTGACACTGTCTTTCAGGAGCTGAAAGGGAGATTGAATTCAGCTCTAATCATGATTCATCCAATGTTATAAAAGAGCTATACAGTCTATTTTGATTTATCAGATATTAGTATATTATCATTTATTATTTAGGAATAAAAATTTATTATGTACAGGTCATGGCGGTTGAGGAATCAAGATCGAAATTACCCAACGCATGATCTCGGGTTAGTAGTTATTTTAGACGCCTTGTGTTTTTGGAGGAATTACATTTTGGGAGAGCATTTTGTGGTATTCACATACCACAAGAGGCTTAGGTATATTTTTACACAGTGTGACTTAAATCTCCTAAAATAGATATGTGTAAAATATTTACATTACTTTTACTTCGAGCTTGCCTATACACCTAGGAAAGGCACTGTTGTTGTCGATGCTCTGATTAGAAGGACTCAGACATAGGAATTTTAGTAGGACAGTATTGAATGGAAGATTATTTCTATTTTTTTTAGATACATATAGAGGTTCAAGATTTTCATGGACAATATGTACTTTCATTGTTATTTGTGGCCTCTTCACTTCTAGAGATGGTAAATATGAGTTAGTTTTCATATCCTGAGGTCTTTGTCCTATGAGAGAGTATTATTGGTGAGGAACCACCTCTAGATTGGACTATCGATGATGAAAACATCTTTCACATACATGGGAATATCTGGGTCCCTAAAGATATGAAAGGGGAGTTTATGTGTGAGTCGCATTCTTTACAGTGGGCAGTTTACCTGGGTATCTCTAAGATGTATCGTGATATATTCCAACAGTACTGGTGGCCAAGGATGATATGGTAGATAGAAGTTTTAATCACTAGGTGTTCCACCAATCAACAAGTGAAGGTGGAATACCAATGACCTTCTAGCCTTCTACAGTCATTATTAGTCCCATAATGGAAATGGGAGGATGTTTATATGGACTTTTTCATCGGCTTACTAAGGTTGACTCAAGGTAGAGATGTATTTTGGGTAGTCATGGACCAGTTAATGAAAGTATCCCACTTTCTTCATATTCTATAAGCCTTCTAAGTTTATGAGATGGGAAGATTGTTTGTCTGTCAGATCATAATATTGCACAGTTTTCCTTGTACTATCATTTTAGATAGGGATACTTTATTTACATCGAGGTTCTGGTAGAGGTTGTAGAAGGTTATGGGTACACAGGTTCTTCTAAGCACAACTTTTCACCCTCAAATAAATGGTTAGTCAAAATGGGTATAGAGGTTTTAAAGGACATTCTCTGAGCATGAATCCTTGATTTTTGCAGTTCCTGGGAGAAGAATATCTATCTCATCAAGTTCTCCTCAAATAACAATTATCATGTGACAATTTATATGGAGCCCTATAAGGCCCTATACAGAATGTAAATATGTTCACCCCTATGCTAGTTAGAGGTAGGAGATGCAGCACTATTGGGTCATTATATAATTCAGAAGACTTTAGAGTAGTTTCATATGATCAGTAAGAAGATTTCTATTGCTTAGTCTAGATATAAATCATATGTTTATCATCATCCAAGAACCCTATAATTTGTGGTCGGGGATCGTGTTTTCTTATGGGTATCACCCAAGCTTTAGCATAGATGGTTTCAAGGGAAATTGAAGTTATATTCACACTTTTTTTGGACCATTTTAGATTCTAGTGATATTCTGGATGGTAGAATGTCAATTTCTATTACCTCAGAGGTACCATGTCATGCATGAAGTCTTCCATGCTTTACAGCTTCACTAATATCATACTAACCCATCTTATAATTTTGATCCCAAGGGGGTTGAGTTATATGTTGATGCTTCTTTTGAGGATTATCCTATATACATCATTGATTGGTGCATGAAGGTTCTATGATGTTGTGTTTTCCATTATTATGGGTTATATAGAATCGTGATTGGGTACAAGATGAGAATTGAGAGAGGGTGGCCGATGTACAAGCTCAATGGCTGAAGTTTTTCTCATATGAAGTTTTTCTGACCTTGGAAGGTGAACTCAAGTATAAGTTCCTTTAAAGAAGGAAGAATTTAAGAACCCAGTCTTTATTTTAGGTATGTATCCTTTTAAATTCGCTCTAATTTATTTTCATAAACCTAATATGGAATCCCTTTGAGGTTAGAAAGGTTACGGGGGTGTTCAGGGCTTGTCCAGAGCCCCATACCCCATCTGGTGGGGAAAATAGACTGGTCTTACTGTTAGGAGAAACTATATAGGGTAGATCTCATAGTTACCCCTAATCATGTAGGGCTAAAAAGAGATCACTATGGGATGAACAGTTTGAGGAAACCATGCATAGTGGGCCGCATGCCTATGTAAGATGTCTGTAATTTTTAGAAGATATGAATTGCATGGTTGGCATATGGTTTTCAAAATCATTCACCCAAGTAATTTAGATCCCCTTCCAAATAAGTGACCCAATCATAGTTGGCACACATTTTGGCCAACCGTAAGGTCAAACCATGAGCCTAAAAAAATTAGGGGGATTTACTCAATTTCTCTTAATGATATATATGTTCAACCCAACCCTATCATTTTTCTTCCCTCGGACAGAAGAACAAGTTTTCTTCTCATTGATCTCCCTTGAATCTCTAATCTCATATCTTTGATAACACTTCTGTCTTAATCTTGATCGATCTTATGTTCATCTCATTAGAATTATCTCAGTATGTTATCAATTTGTGTTACACAGATCTCTATTTTTATTCCTCTCGATAGACTTATCAAGGTGCAGGTTCAAATACCATATCTTCAGGGTGTTGATTCATTATTCCATTTTATATCAATCTAGAACAAATCAAGGCACAATAATGGATGAGGATATTTTTATGAGCATGAGGTTTGTGGTCTAATATTTATCCCTTTAATTATTTATGTTTCATAATATGTGATATGTTTTACACATCGGTTTCCCCATGCATTTCCCCTAACTTGTATCCACCTTAAATGTGTTTCCTTGCTTGGAACCTAAAGACTTGTTAGAACCCAAACACTTATTATGATTGTCAACCTTGGAGTGAGCCATTCCTTTTGGGTGTTCCCTCCTTATGCCTAATACTATTTCTAGATATTATACCCAAAACACTAATTGGTGTATTTGGAATTATATTTAAATAGAAATATCATGTTGGAAAAGGAAGAATATAGTGGTGTGTCATGGCCAACACCCTCATCAATTATAATGATTTGATTTGATTGTGAGTGGTACAACCACATCACCCCTCAAAATGGTTACACCCTTATTAGAATAAAATGACAATAGTTATAAATATTATCTGACAACTAATATGTTATAAATCAAATTGGAATAATGACCCTTTATAATCATATTAAATGGTCATGATGACCCTTGTGCATGTTATATATGAATGGTCATGGAATCCCTTCTACTTTATATCAATTGGAATAATGAACCTTTATAATTATATTAAATGGGTATGACGACCCTTGTTATATTAAATGGGAATGAAGAACCTTTATTATACTAAATGTTCATGATGACCCTATTATATCTAAATGATCATGACAGACCTTGTGATCATATAACTATACTAGCATGGAGTCCCTTTATATAAATGTGATACTGTGAATGGAATCCCCTATTCTGTGATACTAGGAATGGAATCACCTATTTTGTAATAATAGGCATAGATCCCCCTATTATATGATACTAGGCATTGTGTCCCCTATTCTGTGATACTAAGCATGGTGTCCCTTATTCCATGATACTTGGCATAGTGTACCTATTCAGTGATATTGGGAATGGAATCCCAATTCTTGTGATACCGGACATGGAGTCCATAAATTGTTATGTTAGGTATGGAATCTCTTATAAATGTGATATTGGGCATTGTGTCCCTTGATACTTGTCCATAGATATACTAGAACAGACTAAAGTAGATAGTGTCATCCAGGTTTCCTTTTACTAATAATAACCAACCCATTTACAGTTGGTATTACTACTTTACTTGTTATATATGCACACTTTCATATTATATAAACGACTGGATATTTATAGACATCATTGGTGGTGGCCTACTGAGTTTATCTCACATCATATCTGGGACACCTATGGTACCCAAGAAGACTACATTCTTTCAAGTGTCGATAAGGGAAAACATCCTATTATAGATGCATGACAACTTGTATGACCTAGGATGGAGGATTGGTAGTAGATGACCAGGCTAATGCTCAAGATTTTTTGATAGAATTTTTGACTTTTTATACCTTTTTTATCTTGTATAGCATGTATAGTAATGTTGTCTACTGCTTGTATCCATGTTTTTCTTCATTATATATACATTACATACATTATCTCTATTTTGGTATATGATTCAGCTTACAGTTATTAGTAGATTATTTTTTTCATGGTTATTTATATATTCTTCTACTACAGTGGGTTACTGGCCCATTCATTTTAATATCTGATTATTCTATTCCATCTATTTAATCATTTTTATACTACTTACTTTATTCATTTGATACTATTTTATCTATTGTTCATCACTCTGGTAATGAGGAAATATTATCCTTATAGACAAACTCAGGCCCCCACTGCTATTCAGTAGCCTCTGGGGTTTTGGGATATTCCCTTGAGGTTATGTGGTGCACCGAGATTGGGTCACCTCAGAGTGGAACTTGGGTCTAGGACATCACACTTACAATATAGACCATCCCCTAAAAATACTGAAACAAGTGAATATAGTGTAAGATATCTCCCAAAAATACTGATTAGTCTTCCAGATATTTTTCAATATCCTAACTTATACCAATTTAAGTACTAAAGTATTAGATAACGTATCATTGAGAGGGGGTGAAAAAGTTATGGTCCTTTTTATAATTTCTTCTTGAAATGAATCTATGTGTTGGGTTAAGATATTTTATCCACTCTTCCTTTAAACTCTCATCCTTACCCATGTAAAATAAGATAAATAACTCTAATCCACACAAGTTTTTGTCAAGGTTCACTCCCAATTTGGGTATCAAATCATTGTTGTTTTTAGTTCCCACCAAGACACAGATTTACACTACATAATACCAGTTCTTAAAATATAGAAAATCTCCCAAAATGTATTAACACAAGTGAATATAGTTCAGGATATCTCCCAAAAATATTGTGTAATATCATGAATATATTAAAATATCCCAACAATTATAGTCTCCTAATAGGGTTATTTATAATGGATCATTCTATTAACCCTCAATTATCCTTATACACTTATGTGAATAGGATATTCAGTGCATTCATGGATTATGTTTCATCAAAGTAGGATCTCCCTCCTCAAAATAAGGTCTTTGATTTCCATACAACTCATAAAATCGCAACCTAAATATTGAACATCCTCAAGTTTTCATAATGACCAATTTATTCATGAGAAAATTCACACACATTTCATCTTCTTCCTTCTCAATATAAAGGCTTCATTATCTGATTCCTCTTGCATCAATATAACAAATGCTCACTATAATATTCCAATACTTTCATACAGGTACTTATTTATCTTTTTTAGTCTTCTTTGAGTTGGTTCTTGGTTTAGGTTCATTTTGGGAAGTTTTAAGAATTTTTGGATTCCTATAGGGTTGTTCATGGTTAGCGCATGTTTAGAAAAACCCATGTGGTTTGGACCATCAAATTTTGCGTCCTATGTTGAGCCATAGGAAGGGGGCGTATAATGGTTCCAAACTATGTGGCCACCCAGTGAAAACCATGCACCATTAGAGAAATGATTTTTCACCATTTCCACATAGTTAAAAAACTGTGTGGTGAATCCATTCACCCTAAATAGAATTTCATTAGAGGCACATGATTAAGGTCCACAATTACTCTAAATTATTTCGCCTCTCCAAAAAACCATTCATATAGTTTGTAATTCCCCCAAAAGTTTGATTTAAAATTTAATGGGGACCCAATTTAACTTCTACTGAGTCCATAATCTCTTATTAGATTGGTTTAATCCTTCACCAATAGTCTAGAGGATTCTCTCTTGGGATTCTAGGTGGATTTAATTAGTTCCTGGTGGATCATCTCAAGGTATGTTGCATTCTTAATCTAGTTTTCCTTCATATTTATAGATCCTATCTATATCTTTTCTACTCTTATCATGTTGGAATATAAAAGGGGATATCTATTCCATATATAAGGTGTTTTATTCAGTTTCTATGTGTTTCTTATAGATCTAGGGTCATAAGGACCCAATCTACTCTACTCTAGACTCTGTTTTTTAAGGTAGTTAGATCCACATCCCTTCTTGAGGTGGGTGTTTCTAAAAAAAGGGTTAATTATATGAATTATTTATTTTTATTGTAAATTACTCTAATTTAATTATATTAAAGGGTTTTATTTGTGATTACCATGTATTATTTGGAAATAAAACATGTTTTTAAAAAGTTTTTTCTTGAAAAAAATGGTTTGTGTACACCAATTGATTGATTAAATGCTTGAATGGTTGATTTTATTTGGAAATGGGTTTTCAAACACTGAAGAGGATTTTATTTGATTTGAAAATGTTTTAAAAAAATTGATCATGGTTTTTAAATGGATTTTGAAAAACATGGAACATTAATAACCTTGGGTGCATCGGGAAATGGACATAGGCAACCCTAGTGTGTGTGACACCACAAGGGGTTACTTTTGTGATATCAGAAAAAAATTGTAGGATTCAATATCATTTGGTACCAAAATATACCTAGTTTTATATTCTTTTATGTATAGTACATATTACTTTATTCTAGGTCCCAAAACATAGTTCATTTTAATTTATTATTTGTCTATCATGATTGGTTTTTTCATGGATAGTCTCTCACTTGTTTTTCACATGAGGTTGTATCACAAGGTTTCATATGATGGATTATTTCATGGATATGAGTTTACTTTCTTACCTTATGGTGTGTGTATATGTTTTTATATTTTATCACTTGTACTTTTCATATTCCTATCTTTGTGAATATAAAAGGCTTTTTTGAAAAATCAAAGGAAATGATTTAAAATTTTCTTTGGATTTACGAAAATGATTTTTTTAAAAAAACTTAATTTAAAATATAAGAAAACGTCACTCTTGTTACTATAATTTGTATAGACTCTGTGGTGGTATCCTACTATGATTTGTTCTCATAACCTAATTTTTCCTTTAGGTAGCTATAGATGTTGTATTACAGGATCCACAAAAAAGGAAAGGAAACATATAGTATGTTGGTTTCTATTATTGTCGCAACTTTTATAGTGAGATAGTTTGGTGATGATGATTGATCACATGGTGACTCATTGTTTTTGTCTTAACATACTATCTTTTTTAACCTATTTAGATTGGATTTTATAGATCTTGGATTTATCATTTTTTTCCATGTTGTACTCTAGTTTTTTGTATATTTTTCTTATATATGATTCTTGTTTCAGTTATCTTTGTTTTACCTCATCGCTGTGATGAACCAACTTGGATGGATTGTCTTGTTGAATCAAGTTGGTATGATACAATTTGGTATCAGGGAGGTACTTATCCCAAAGTGTGTTAATACTGTTTAATTTTGGTTCTTTGTCTTGGGTTAATAAGAGTTACGATCATTAGAATTTGGGTGGTAAGTTCAGGAGGGTGCATGGCCATATCACTTCGGTGTATGAACTCGAGTTACTGTGAGTGGTCAAAAAAAATTTACTAGGTTTGAGACTTGGTGTTTGAGGTCATTTAAATTAACTAAATTGAAGTTTATTTAAATGAACCTATTTCTTCTTAAATCATCATCTATCATTATATGTTTTCATCATTACTTTAAATTATTGAAATTTTAAATAATTGGAACGAATTCTTATAGTTGTTCCTAAGATTTTGGAATATGATTAAATCTAATTGGTCATTGTCTTGTTCTTGACAGAAAATTCCTTTGAAAATAGATCTTCTAAATTTGAGAGAGGAAGTTTTAATATTAGATCTACTGGATAATCCTTCAGTGAAATATTCTTTAGTTGAAGTTGTAATTCTTATAATTTAGACTTTGGTTCAAGTGAGTTCAGGAACCCAAGACATTTGGTGGATCATGGCTCTAAATTCACTAAGAAACATCAATTCATCTTTCATGGTGATAAGGGGACCTAGAAATGTGAGTAGTTTCTTGATAATATTGATAGGATATTCAAGTTATTGAAGACATATAAGGACTCTAAGGTTTTTTTTTCATGTATATGTTAGTAATATTGAGAATGATATTATGGGACTCTATTGTGAAAGATAAGTTGTGAGAGGAACTTACCAAAACTTATTTTAGGAAAATATTAAAGTATTAATTTTACCCTAAGACATTATGTGAAGTGAAGACCCAGCAAGAGTTTCTAACCTTGTAACTAGGTGAGCATACCATTTTGGATTATTCTAGATATTTTTCTAAGCTGGTGCATCAGGCACTGGATCTTGGTACTAATGAGTTCTTAAAGTTTGAAGGTTTCAGTTGGTATTGTGGTTGGATATTTAGTCGATATTGATACTAATTTTTATTCCAACCTTCATGGAGGTATTTGAAAAAGTAACTTTGGTTGAGGTACACATATCTAGAAATATGGGTTTGGGTGGAGCTTCAATTGGTGTGGTTGTTAGCCACAGTGTGTTTTTTGGCTAGAAAAGGAAGCGAAAGGGTGTTCAGTTATCTTTAGAACCATTTTTAGGGGATTTTTTAGTATATTAGTAGTTTATATACTACTAAAGTGAAAGGTTTATTCATACCAAGCCTAACTGTAAGGAAAATCCTAATACCTGCCATTGTTGTGGGCCATAGGTTCATCTAAAGAATTTTTGTTAAAGTATGTCCCATGGAAGTTGGGAGGGATCTACTCTCACCAAGGGTTATCAAGCACATAATGATGATCCCAAGGGTGGTGGGTCTAATCCTTGGTCAAGGGGGATGTTCATGTGGCTAAGACCAAATATCTTTATGTAGCAGAGTGTGTGCTAGAGAAATCTGAAGCAGGGTCGGCTACTGTTAGAGGTATGGTGTTTATTTCAAATTCTATGGTGTTATCTTTGTTTGATGTAGGTGATACTCATTATTTTATATTTTCAAAGTAATTTTACATGTTGGGATTATGTTCATAACTGATTTTTTACTTGTTAGGTAATTCCACACCTTAGGGAAAGAGGTCTGAATAGGGTTTTTGGTATCCCGTGTGTCAACTAGTAATAGTTGACTTTGAGGTGATATGGGACTTTTTAGTTCTTGATGTTAACACATAATACCTAATATTTGTAATTTTATGATCAACATTACGACCTAAATAAAATTTTATCATAATTGGGTTTAGTTTTTATCTTCTAATGGGGTCACTCATGTTTTCTAGGGTGAGTGAGACTATATATTGGGAAGGGCAGGGCCTATTGTTCCTTATGATGGAGTAATCTCATATCAGTTATCTGAGATGTTTATTGATATTTTTTATCTTTATTTTGGTAGATCTCTTCCTACAGTGGTGTGTATATACCCCGAGATCTTTCTAGGTGAGTTGTTTAGTTTACCACCATAGAGAGAGGTAAAGTTTACTATTTAGCTTCTCCCTAGTACAATGGTCATTTTTATTCCATCTTACCATAGGAACCTAATGAATTGGTGGAACATAAAGTCCAACTTTGGGACCTAGAGACAAAGGGGTTTATTGTTTCTATCATGTCACCACAGGCTTTTCCTGCCCTATTTTCTAAGAAGTTTGGTGGGAATCTCAGACTTTACATGGATTATCAAAAGTTAATTCAGGTGTCTATTAGGAAAAAATATCATTTTCCTAATATTAATGATATTTTTGTCTGTATTAGAGGGGAAATTTGGTTTTAAAAGATTTATCATTGGTCAAGGTAACACCAATTGAGATTTTGAGAAGATAATATAGATAAGAAATCATTTAGGATCCAATATGGAAATTTTGATTTTCAAGTTATGCCATTCGATATCACTAATGCTCATGCAGTATGTATGGATTTGATGAGATGAATTATTCATCAGTTCTTCAAATATTATGTTTTTGTGTTCATGGATGATATTTTGGTATACTTTGGGAAATATGAGAATCATATTCACCATTTGGATATCATTATCCAAACTTTTAAGGAGAATCATCTATATAGTAAGATTTTCAAATGTGATTTTTGGAACGCGAAATTATTGGGGCTTATAATATATGATAGGGGAATATTAGTGGATCCTAAAAATCTATAGGTAGTTATTTCCTATGAGTGTCCCAAAAAATATTTTTGAGATCTAGAGTTTCTTAGGTTTTGCTGGTAACTATAAGTGGTTTTTTTTAATATTTCTCCAAGATTGCATCTTTAGCGACTGCTTTAAATCATAAGGGTTTCAAGTTTAAATGTAATGAAAAATTTCAGATATATTTCGAAGATATGAAGGTGAGGTTTACTTCATCACTAGTTTTTATTCTTCTAAAATCGGGTTTGGGTTATTATTTTTTCAGCAATGCTTCCGGTACGAGTTTGGGATGTGCCTTGATGCAAGGGAAATAGGTGGTGGCCTATGGATCTCACCATTTACACCATAATAAAAGGAACTACAATACCCATAATCATGATTTTGAATTAGTTATGCATGCACCCAAAACATGGTGTCACCATCTATTTGGGGAGAGGTTTATAGTATTTTCTGATCATAAGATCCTAAAAGATATTTTTACTTAGATGGATATTAACTTATGATAGAGAAGATCGGTGAAGTATCTTCAGAATTTTGATTTTGATATTTCATACACTCTTGGGAAAGATAATGTGTTTTTCAATTCATTGAGAAAAAATTTACTGACACAATCAATGGGAGAATCAATTGAGGAGTGGTCTCTGATGAGTTTTTTTGTTGACATGAGCATGGGAGTGGAAGAGGTTAGTGTACAATTCTTCTTGGCTTCAATGAAAACCATATTTTATTTTAATGAGTGAGTTTAGCTTGAAAATGTGATAGACATTGAGTTCCAATGATTTTTTAAAATATTTTATAGTGGGGAGAACTTATGTGAGTGGTCTCAATCTCCCAATGGAGTTTTTTCTTCTTTATCATGTTGGTTGTTTCATTTTATCTAAGGCAGGAGTTGATGGATAGTATACACTGGTCATGTTGGTCCATAAACACTAGGGATACCAAAATTTATCATGACTTGAGATGTTAGTATTTTTGTATAGGGATGAGGTGTTTGATTTCATATTTTGTTTCATGGTGTCTCAATTGTCAGAAAATTAAAGCAGAACACTAGAGACCTATTGGTTTGTATCAACCTTTACCGATTCTAGTATATAAGAGGGATGAGATTTCAATGAATTTATTCCTTGGTTTTCCATGGAATCCTGGTGGGAAGGATGAAATTTGGGTGATCATTGATCAACTTATTAAATCATCTCATTTATTATCTATCAAGGAGATTATGAAATTGGAATAGCTAGAGACTTGTGCATCTTAGATATTATGAGACTTCATGGGATTCCTTGTATGATTATTTCTAATAGGGACCTAAGGTTTACATCTAGGTTATATAAAGGTTTGTAGGAGGATATGGGTTCCCATATGAAATTGATCATGTATTATCATCCTAATATGGATGGACATACATAGATATTTATCCAAGTTCTTGAGGATATGCTTTAGGATTGTGTGCTTTATTTTGGATGATCTTAGGTAAAGCATTTTCCTATGGTTGAATTTTCCTATAATAATAGATATCAAGATTCTATAAATATAGTTAACCCTTTAAATCATTTCATGGGCATCCATGTAGATGTCCCTTATATTGGGTAGAGTTGGTAGAGTGTTCCTTTTTTGGATCGAGTCTCATTCAGGAGACAGCGGAAAAAGGGGTAGTTGATCGGGAAGAGGTTGTTCATAGAACAAATACGTAAAAAATATTATGTGGTTTATCTTCATCATCCAATAGATTTTGAGGATGGTGATATGGTTTTTCTCATAGTTTCACCTCACTTGGGACATCTTCAGTTGGTTAAGCAAGGTAAGTTGGCACCAAGGTTTATTGTCACCTTTGAGGTCATGGAGAAACTTGGAAAGGTATCATATTACTTGGAATTACCATATCATTATACTTTTATAAATAATTTGTTTAATTTTTTCCAACTAAGGAGGTATCACTCGGATCCTTCCCATGTGATTTAATGGTTGGATGTTGGTCTTGAGCCTGATACCACTGTTGTTGAGCTACCAGTTCAGATTATGGATCACCAGGATAAGGTACTACACGGTAAAATGATTACCATTATCCAGGTACTATGGTAGTGTTAATAGTATATCCATGATATTTGGGAATGGGAATCATTGATGAGGCATTAATGGCCTTCTCTTTTTTCGAGCCTGGAATCTTGAGCACTTTCTGGGGATAGAAAGACTTTATGGTGGGTGGATTATAAAGTTTTGTTACTTTATTATAGATACATATTAGCCCTTGTATAGACTTATTTGATTTGGGTCTTGGTTTATAGTAATTTTGAAAAGTTTTTGGAAGTTTTGGAGGCCCATGGGGTTGCTCACTATTGGTTCATGGTTAGGCAAAACCATTTGGTTTATCCCATAAAAGCGTGTGTTCTGTGTTGATCCACTAGAAGGGGGTGCATGGTTTGTACAAACAGTGCGGCCACCCAATGAAAACTCTAAACCCTTAGATAAAGGGATTTCCATAGTTTTAATATGGTTAAACAAATTTTGTAGCCAAATAATAAACCCCAAATAGAATAAAATTAAATGCACATGGTTAAGGTGCACAGTTACTCCTAACAGTGTAGCCTCTCCTACAAGCTTTGTGTATGATTTTTAATTCCATGAAAATTTGTTTTAAATTTTCTAGGGACATAAGTTTAACATCTAATTACCCCCCCCCCCCCTAATATCATATTGGCTTAACTTAATCCTTCCCTAGTTTTCTAGAGGCTTCTACCTTGTGATTCTAGGTATATTTCCTTCATTCTTGGCAGATCATCTCAAGGTATGTTGCATTCTTGATTCAGTTTCCATTTTTCTTTATAGATCCTCACTGGATATATTCTCATATTATCTTGTTGGAACCCAAAGGGGATTTTTATTCCATATCTAATGGTTTTTATGGTTTATTATGTATTTTTTATGGATCTAGGATCTTGAGGACCCAATCTACTCTTCTCAAATGTCTATTTTTTAAGGCAAATATATCAACATCTGTTCTTGAGGTAGGTGTTTCCATAGAAAGGGTTAATTATATAAATTTATTATTTTCATGAAAATCCATTTGTTTTATTCATTTAATGGATTTTATTTGTGATCACCATAGATTTTCTTGGAAGAAAACATGTTTTTAAAGGGTATTTTATTTATAAATGGTTTGTGCACACCAAGTGCTTGATTAAATTCTTGAATGGTGGATTTGATTCAGAAATGGGTTTTTATACATCAAAGTGCATTGGATTAGATTATAAAATGTTTATACATTTTTATCATGTTTTTTAAAATTATTTTGAAAAACATATAACATTGGGAAACTTGGGTGCATCGAGAAATGAACATAGGCAACCCTGGTGTGTGTGGCACCACTAGGGGTTACTTTTTTGAAGTTGACATACTATGGAAATACTCAATATCATTTGGTTCCAACATATGTCTATTTTAGGCTTATTTTATTTCTAGTACATATTCACATAGAATGGGTCCCAATACAGAGTGATTTATTATTTATGATTTTTTAATCATAATGGTTTTTTTCATGGATAGTTTCTCACTTGTTTTTCATATGAGGTTGTATCACATGGTTTCACATGATGGATTATTTCTTGGATATGTGTTTACTTGATTACCTTATGGTGTGTGGATAAGCTTTCCTAATTTATCACTTATAATTTTAATATTCTTGGATTGGTGAATATTAAAGGTTGTTATAAAAAAACAAATGAAATGTTTTACAAATGGGTTTGGATTTATAAAAATACTTTGTAAAACTATTTTATATTAAAATTTAGAACTTTTGAATTATTATTATTATAATTTTTATAGACACTATAATGGTATCCTACTGGTATTTTTTCTCACAACCTACTTTTTCCTTTGGGTGGTTTTAGATGTTTTATTTTTGGATCCAAGTAAAGGGAAGGGCATCATGTAGCATATTGTATTATCTTGTTGTCATAGTCTTTATAGAAAGATGGTTTGGTGGTAACGATTGGTCACATAGAGACTCGTTGGCTTTATCTGGACATACTTTTTTGTTTGGCCTATTTGGATTGGATTGTATGGATTTTGGATGTATATTTTTCTTCCTAATTGTATTGTAGTTTTTCTTATTATTTTCATATATACGATACTTCTTTCTACTATCTTTGTTTTACCTCACCACCAAGATGGACCCGCTCTGGTGGATTTTCTAATTGACTCAAGTTGGTCTATTTCACTCAAAAATTTTCTCAATATTCTCAATCATATTGTATGATATAAGGGTATCATAAGACTAATACATCTTCTTATTCTACTTAAATTTATTGGTTCCTCTCTTTAATGAACAAAAATATTATTTTATAATTATTTTAGATATTTTTAATCTTATAAAAATATCCTTCTCTTTTTATATATTTTTTCCTACACAAATCACTTTAATATATTTTCCATATTCTCATAAAGACTATTTATATATTCAAATAAAGAAATATTCCTTTATTTTTAGTAGTGTGGTATTCTCCTCATTAAAACTATTCAATAATATTTCAATATTTTTATCTCATTTAATACTAGTCAAATTTTTCCATTTAATCTTCTAGAAGACTTAGGGTGTTTTTCCTCAAATCTTCAACAAAATCATTATGTTTCTTTAATTTCCTCCACATCTACATGGATTCATGTAGTAGTTTTTTTCATGGTAATGGAATAAATTTTTTATATTGCAAAGAACTCCTCATCCATGAGCTTCCTTTGGTTTTACATATTCATACTTCTTAGGTTTCATGGACTTATTTTTTATTTTATCTTTCTTCTTATGAGTACTTTTCTCAACCTTTTTCTTCAATTTGTACCACTAATGAAAAATTTCCTTTATTTTTTTTCAAAATATTATTTTTTAGTATTATTTTATTGAGTTATTTTTTTATAATTATTATATTTATACCATCACTCCTCACTATTGTAACCACCTCTATTGTAGTCCTTATATAAATTTTCAAGACATTCAAATCTGTTCTTTTTTAAAAAATTCCCTTTTTCTATGAACATTGCTTCATCATAGCAGGATTATTATCAACTTAAAATATTCTCCTCCTTAATAAAGGCCTTCTATAATTTTATTGAATTAAAAAATTATTACATCATTCAGTGTATATATGATCAAACTTCTAAAAGAACCAGATATTACCAATCAATATTGTCTTCTTCCCTTTGGTTTCAGTATGGCTAGATTCAGTAGCTTGTGGTTTTGTGGTAGAAACATATGTCTTTTAGGATCTTCTTAGTGAGATTATTTTCTTTCGCATGTTCATTTCCACCCTTGAAGTTATTATGGAATTATTATCACTTTTATTCAAACATATTTTTCCCGATTTTGATTTTTAACTTGTAGTAATAGATAAAATAGCATTGGTACATAAAACATTTTTTGTTCATGGGTTACATTTTTTCAATAGAATGTTATGGATTGATAATTTGATGATCTCAAGTCCATATTACCACTAACTTGAGTTTTTTTAGAATAAATATTCGTATCTTAAGAAATCATGGAAGCACTTCTAATTTTCTTAGTAGTTTTTGAAGATTCAACTTTAATAGTTTCCAAATTTGCTCATTTGACTTCAAACTCAAGGCATTTTATATTGAGAATATTTTTATCATCATGAAATTCTTTCATTATATATTTATATTTTTTATTATTCATCATAATCTTATATTCATTATTTTTTATACCTTATTGAAAGGAATTATCAAGGTCCTTAATTCTCTTGGAAATGATTTCCAATTGGGAATCCTTGACACCATAAATATCTTTTTCACATTCTTCAAAATAATGGATCACTCCTTAAAAAGAATTTATTATCTCAGTTTTCTTATAAATTTTTCTTTCAAAATATTATTCAAACAATATGTATAACAAACCATCCTAGTTTGACCTAACATGTCACTCGATCTGACTCACCATAAGGCCTTAAGAGAACTTCCTCATATACCAATGGCTACTAACTAGTTGTGAGGGTATACATATATAAAATGGGGAGACTACACCCTCATATAATAATAAAATAATAGCATAAATAAACCAAATTCATTCACATATATAAACATTAGAGTTTTCTATATAAATAAAATAGAGGAAACAACATGATATATAAAATGAAATGTGGAATACATCTATACAGACTCATAGTATGCTGATATAACAACCAATCACCCACCTAGATGACCACATATATAGGATAAATAAATAAAATATATATATACAAATACCTACAACCAACTTTGATTCATGCCTCATAACTGGTCCCTAACAACTATCAATCTATATGAGTCTGATCCTGAGACTCCCCAAGAGTGGTCCAACTTGATTATGAAACATTGAGCCTTAAACACATCCATTGTGCATCGTGTGCTCAACCTGAAAGAATATATAAGGGTATACATTCACACCAAGGTTCATGTATAGAGGATGAGAAATAAATCTTAGTAGGCCAACCATAGTGGTGAACCTAAAATCTTTTTTCATAAACCAGTGCATGTACACATGATATGCCATGCCTAGTCAAAAGCTAAATGGCATAAAAATACAAGGAAATAAACTAAAAAATTTCATAAAATAAATACTCATCAATCCTTAGGACCTAACATTCAACCTGAGATCAACCAAACAAACTTCTACCAATATAAGAAGTCTTTGAACATGTGGATCACTAAACCACATGACATGATACATCAGTCACTTCTTCCATATCTTATGGAAACTCTCAGAAGTATAATAATAATGACATGCTTGAATTACTAACCCCAGGGAATAACCATTAATGTTCAAGACAACAACACACACCAATACAAGTCTCCAAGACCCTAATAAAATGATATGAAATTGGGGACATGAACTCTACTCACACTAAGAGAACCTGTCCAAGTCTTAGTAATCCTATATAACTAACTGGGATCCTTCACGATCTGGGGGGTCAATATTATCCCAAAGACCTATCCAAAATGTATGATATAATGGAACCAAATCCCTATTCAAAGAGAAATTATAACTATAGGTTTGTACACATCCATATTATACATTATCTCCATAGGATTTCCTAACACTATCCAACAGAGGAGAGCATTAGATTAATCTTATAGATAGTGCTCAACCTAATTACATCAAAAAGGAATCCTCTCATATCCAACCTAATAAAAAAATATCCACAACAACCCTGTAATAATCTATAAAACATAATTTAGTAAAATGTTTGAACCCAGCAACAATAACATAGCCACCACGGGCTCACATCATCTATCTATCAATCTATGATGACACCTGAAGTCGCCAATGTTGAACAAGAATCGAACCCCCCAGGTCAAAAAAAACAGGAGGTTCCAAAGTCCCTTGGATCACATCCATATCAAACCATGATCCAAGATCAACATAAGAAAACCTCAACCAGTGAATTTGGCACCTAACCCATCTACAACCATCAGATCACCCACATGGGCATCCTCAACTAATACCACTCTAATAATGGTGTGTTCAACGGTCCCTAGAACTGCATAAAAAGCAGGATACCCTATATGGGGATCCTCATTAGACCTCTATGGAACATGATCCCTCTTGGGTAATTAACACACCTGCATATGCATCCTCTAGGGTCTATCAAACCCATCTCAACCTCTACGTAGCAGCACCCAACCATACCTACCATCCCACACTGTCAACCTAGCCCAAAGGCTCTAATAGAACTAAATCTAAATAAGGAGATATAAATACTTCAAATTACCTAACCTTGAGAAATAGTTCTTGACATCCCAAGACCATCCAAAAAACCTAAAAAAACACATTCTCTCACTACATGGTCTCGCCTTTTGGGAACCATATGAATAACCTAAAACTAAACCTATTGGAATCTCCAATCCAAAGTCATCAAAAAAACTTTACAGCCCTAACTTTGGTCTCAAACCACATCTACCTCAATAAAGTTCTCAAACTAAAACTTGAAGGGAAACCTCTCACCAAACCTCACCCAACCCAAAAACAACTCTCTAAAAATCCCTAAACACCATGGGTTCCCCACGATCACATTTTACGCATAAAAACAATAATAATGGACTACATAGAAGTCTGATTCTGACTCCTAGATAAGAGAGTGAGAAAAACTCATCCAAATGGGAGAGTACATGACATGTACCTCATTTACATAGTGTGTACCTATAACAATATTCCTTGGTCATGTACCTCATCCCAACCCAATTTGTACTTTCCCAAGTACATAGAGTGTATAACCACCACACGAAGTTTTACCCATATAGGGTGCCTAGATATGTACTTGACCATGTACCCTAGAATGGATATTTCCAAAAACGCCACATGACCACTATTCATGTACCTCATATGGGGTATGTTCACGTACCTTGCACATCAATGTTCCCCAACATGGGGTTTATAGTCAAGTACATGGCCACACCTCAAGTCACTCATACACAGTGTGTCTAAAACTCATACATGCACACACATACCATGTGACCATCATATTTTACCCTTCACCCAAAAAAATAACACACAATGTGTGTTCTCTAAAATACATGTCGTGTAGAAAAGTTTCAAAAATAGAAACCCCCTGCAAAGCTCCTGAAACCCCTGATTTCCCCAAAAACACTTATGAGGGGGCTCTCATGGAACCTCTAACAACACATATAGCGCTTTAAAATTTTAAAAAAACTAATCTAAGTGAATTTCAGTGAAAAATAAAATAAACAACCTACCATAGGGTTTAAAACTCCGAAGTTTCAAGCCTATATCTATACAACAAACCTACTATACCTTGATTCAAGTCCTTTAATTAAGACTGATGCAACCCCCCCATCAATCTCCCTATTCCTTCTCTCATTCGAGAATTCCAAAGTGTTAAGCCCCTATCGCATATGAATTAAGACATAAGGGAAGAGGAAAAGAAAAATAAAATAAAGGAAAAGGGGTTGGGGCCTGGCCCAGTCCCGATTCCCACATTAGGTTTATACCTCACCTATGAAAAACCCTCCATTCAAAACTCAATAGAATAGTTATAATTTCAATCAGAGGCTCTATTAAAGAGATATCACCATAAAAAAACATGAAATTATTTAATATTTAATTATATAAATATTAAATAATCCTTGAAAATAAGAATGATTCAGAATTCCACCAAACTCTTATCCTAGTGTAAAAATCATATTTTAGGGTAAATAGAGTGGTATTAAAAATAATTTATGATCATATGATAGGATAAATTACCATTTTTTCATTGAAACCCTAGGAATAAAAAAATTAAACTTTTTCTTGATTTTATCAATCCATAATGATGGGAGTTTTTATAATCAACCCCACCATAATGATTCTCTCCCCCAAGAAGACTTTATGGTTAACACACAACCATACTTCCACCCTGAGCACTAACACATCTCTGATATGAATCACCCTCAAATCACATCTTATTCATCATTATTCTTCTTCAAAAACCTTGACTCTTCCATGCCTTAGGGTCCAAGACCTAAATCTGGTTCTTTCATAGGACCAAATATATTTGGATTATACCCACACACCTACATTCAATTCCACCTAGAATATTCAATATCCAGTCTCACAATACCCATAAACCTTATAGAATGAGGTTCATTTATCTATGATTAATCAAATACTCCCCACCATTGGAGTATCCTTATTGTCACCCCAGATAAAAAACACTAAAGTCCATGGCCCATACTCTATATATCACTGCATTTGATGATTGTATGTGGCAAACTCACTCATACCTGAGTTCTAACTTCAAAACTACAACAAGCGCCAATTCTCAGCTCACTAGAAATAACATTTACCATACCTAAAAACCAAAAACAACTAGGAACACATCGTCCAACATTCTATGGTGATGTCCCCACTATAATACTTCCCTTTATTTAATCCTTGAGCACTGACCTCAACAGGTTCACCGTAATTACACCACTCAGGATTTCCTATGACTCAAAAAAACACAACAAACCCACACATGGTTCATTAACAAAATGATACTATGAAAAAATAACATTTATGTTCCCTTATACACCAAGGATTTTTTTTGATAACCCATTCCAACTACCACTCTCCTCAAGGTAGTCCAAGAACCTCTTGTACTATCTCACATAACAAACTAATAAAACTCACATGAAAAAAATAGTTGCATATTACTATTAAACTCTATCACACAATAGGACTCATGTTTACATGAGAAACATCCCCATGAACCTAGGTTGACATTCTAAAATCACCAACCATGCCCTTCAAACATGTCAATTCCAAAAACCAGAGCACCCCCAGTGCTCCTCTTCAAAAACAAAGCATCTATCTCATGTCATGGATAAATAAAAAAACCACACACCATCAAGGACATTGTTTAAAACCAAAAGCATTTACCTAAACTCTAATTATGCCACCATAAGTGAAACCTAAAACAAACAAGGCAAGGAAACCAACCAAATCTACCCTGTCAAGCCAACCTCAAAGCCAAGAGCACTCCAAGTGCTCCACTTCTCAATACCAATTCATCCACATGCCTAACCATAAAGTTGTATTATTATAAAATAACCCTTTTGTAATAGAAGACCCTTGTAGGTCCCACTAATTAGAATACCAACCACGCTCACACAAGAGTTCAGCAGATAGTATTCCCTTAGACACCCTTTGAAAGACCCAGAAGATAACACCTAGAAGGCATTACCCCCTCCCCTACAGGGTTTAAAACACCTTCCCTACAAATAAAACCTAAAAATTTAAGGAAACCACAACTTTGAGGAAAATCTATCCCAATACAAACACCTATCAAGAATCATTGCCTTCGTCAAGCCACCATTAGGGAATCCAATACCCACACCAACCCACTAGGGTCTCTGTTCATACCTCAATGAAGGGGATGTATTTACATCACTAATGAACCTCTCACCATATATCCATGTGACCAATTTTCATAAAAAAAGTACTTATTGTTCAGTTGATAAAAATTCCACCAATGAGATGAAGGTTTCAGTCACAACAGAAGTGTGTGATGGGTGGTTCACAATATTTATTTTTGTCATGATTATTAACCAATCCAAGATCTAAATGACAATAAGTTTCATAATCTATATATTTGGATCAATGATATCACACAAGGGTAATCACAATGGAACCAGATATATGATCATCACATATTATTTATAATTAATTTAATTAAATAAACAATTTCTTTGGTTGGAATTATTTCTTCTTTGATGAATCTGGTGACAAATATGTGGTCCACAGTCATCAAGTTGTATAAAAAAGGGCATATTTCCTCTAACGGTGATCCAAACATGTTCTATGAATATTCATATAAATCCAAAGGAATCCCTATGTTCTAGCATGATATATCCATGCGCATACATTTTCCAACTTTGATCACTTCGAGAACCGCTTCCAAAGTGTTCTCCAGAATGCAGTGGAAGAATATCGTTCTCTGTTCTTAGAAGCATTCTTGGAGAAGAGAGTTTTCTAGTCTTGATAGGATTCTCTAAATCCATTGTGCACAACCAATACAAATTAATTATCTCTCTTGAGAAAATAACATAATATGGTATTTATATTGTTACGGTTAAAATAAAATAATTTCATAGGTTCCCTTAATAACTTATTTAATCCTAGAAAACCCCCATGTAAAATAATAATATTATTATTATTATCATTTTTCAGCACGTTATTAACTTTAAAATTAAAATTAAATATTATTTAATTAAATAATATTCAATATTTATTATATTACATCAGGCCATTAAACCTAATCCTCCATTCCTCCATAATATTTATCAGGCCTTTAATAATTTCTGTTTATTTATTAAATAAATATCACTTCATTATTCACCAATAAATAAATAAATATTATATTTACTAAATAGAAAATAAATATTTATTAATTATTTCACTCGCGTTATATTCTCTCGAATAACTTGTGACAGAATATATATGATTAAGTATACATGAATAATTATTAAACCACGACTGGGAATAATATTTATTAAACTTGTTAAATAGTAAATAATAATATATTATTTAAATGAGATTCAAGATACACTTAGTGTGTGACCCTCTAGGTCCCTTTCTCAGTGGAATTAAGTGAAGAAGCCTAAAATCCAAGGTTAGCATCTAGTAACATGCTAATGAACCCATAGAGAAAGAATTTAATGCCTCAGTGACATGTTACCTCATATATATTCTTACTGTGTAATTTAATCCCTTTATCATGATATATAAAATCAAGAAGGTCGCATACTGGTGTCATCAACCTATATGGTCGATGTCTCTTTCTTGGACTTTTTGAAAATAGAACATGCTTATAGAACACCATGGTAATGCATTTATTTAGGATATATCATTTTCATAAAAGGGCTCAAGATATTAACTTATGTTAAATAATAGAATGGATAAATACTTGCTCACATTATTCATTAATGCAATATTACTCGTGAAGCACCCAAAGTATTCTACCTCACCATGAACATATTTCATCACAGATTTTTTCAATACATAAAATTAAAAAACTCATAATACTCATTGATAAAGATATTAAATTATAAATACCAATACACACATATATAGATAGGAACATCCAATGACACATGTAAATGTGGATTTTCTACTGGTGGGTCTCATTATCATAATATCCTATAGGATATTACTAAGGGCGTACACCATGATAAGGTGTCTCAAAGTCATATGAGTCTCCACCCCTGATAGACGATATCATTTGTGTCCCTAAAATGATATTTTCTGGCTATATAACATATATTTAATAATAGTTTCATAGCACTTTTGGGTTATCATAATACTGAGGAAATGATATGACCTTTTAGTGAGATAGCTACTTATGGGACATTATCACATAAAATGTTATGCAAAAGAACAATCATGATATGATAAGTAGTTTATTAATATTAAAACACATGAATACAAGTTATCATAAAGTACATAGAAGTTGGATCTAGGGAACCAACTCTAACATACTCCCACTGTAACTAGATCCAACTGCTAACAACCTTCAATATGCTAGCTCTCACATGATACTCATGCTTCTACTAAGATAGGCATTTAGTCAATGGGTCTTCCATATTATATTATGTGGGAACTATTATCATTACAACTTCACCCCTCTGATATAAATCCCTCAATAGGTGATACTTTTAGAGTATATTCTTTGTCTTTTGTGTGAACTTAGCTATTTTGAAAGAGACACTATTGTAGTACTATCACAATACAATATGATCGGGTCTTTTCTGTTAGGTACCAAATTAAGCTCCTAGAAAATTTTATAAAACCAAATGGATTCTTTAGATGTATAATAAGACTCTATATACTCATACAAAATTTTAGAATCAACATAAACTAGATTATTTGAACACTTACATCTCACAGCTCCTCCATTGAGATAAAAAATGTATCCCGATTGCGACTTCAGATCATTCTAATCATATTGGAAACTAGAATAAGTATAACCCCTAATAACTAGATCCTCGTATCCTCCATACAGTAGGAACATACCCTTATTTTATCTCATATACTTAAGGATATCCATGACATCAAACCAATGTTTTTATCTTGTATTTTATTGATATCCTTCTACCAAGCTCAATGCATAGGCAACATCAAGTCTAGTACATAATATTTCATACAGGATTGATCCTATCAGAGAATCATATGGTATCTTACTCATTATATCTTTATCTTTTTGTGTCTGAGGACACATTTTCTTATAAATATGTAAACCATGTGACACTAGAACCAATATCCTCTTTTATTGTTCAATACTAAATCTCTTTAGTATATGGTCAACATATGTATTTTGAATTAGTCTAAAAAGCCTCTTAGATCGATATTGAATGATATTGATCCCTAAAATATATGTTGTTCACCTAATTCATTTATGAATAAACACTTATTTAACTCGTCCTTAATTGACTATAAGACTGGTATTTTTAATAAGTAATATATCATTAACATATACTACTAGGATAATGACTTTATTTACACTAAACCACTTGTAAACACATGGCTCGCATTCATTCTTAATGAAACCAAATTATTTTATGGATTCATCAAATAGAATTTTCCATGACCTAGATACCTTCTTCAATCCATAAATGGATCTCTACAACTTGAAAGTATTATTAGAATCACAAAGATTCAAAAAAACCCTATGGTTTTTTCATATAGACATATTCTTGAAGGTTCTCATTAAAGAAAGCAGTTTTGACATCCATCATCCAAATCTCACAGTCATGGTAAGCTGTTATAGAAATTATAATTTTTATGGATTTAAACATGGAATGTGGTGAAAAGTTTTCATTATAGTCAATTCCTTGACATTGTTTAACCCCTTTATCCAGAAGCCTTGCTTTAGAGTTATTTACTTTACCTTCCATGTCTAGTTTCCTCTTAAATACCCATTTTCACCCAACAAGATTTAAATCAACTGGTGCATCTACTAGAACCCAAACTTGGTTCTAATACATGTAATCTATTTTAGAATTCATGGATTTTTTATATCTCAAAACTTCTAAAATATCTAATGCCTCTTTGTAGGAGAGAGGTTCATCATTTTCAACTAATAGTCACCATATTCAGTGACTAGAAAACCATATCTCTCTAGTTCTCTTACCTATCTTACACTCTTATGTAGTACTTTTGTTTCGGGAACTATTTATTCTATGGAGACCTATATAATCTATTCTTGTACCAAATATTGTGTATCTTGAGCATAAACTTCATTGACGTCAATATTTCTCCCACTATCCTATTTGTTCATGTGCTCCCTCTCAAGAAAGATGACTTGTCTAGAGAAAATATCTTTCTTGTATGAGGGGTTTTAAATGTAGTATCCCCTTGTTTCCTTAGTATTCCCTATAAAGATACAATTTGTGCCCTGATGTGCTATTTTGTTTCCTCATAAGGCCTTAACAAATTCCTTACAACACCATACACTTGTGTGTGATACAATGGGTTTTTTTCTACTCCATAGCTCGAAGTTAGTTCCATTTTCTATTTAGTTGGTACTCGGTTTAATGTGTATGTTGTAGTTTGTGATGAATATCCTCAAAAGGATAATATAATATTTTCATGAATCATCATTAACCTTACCATGTATAACAGGGTACGGTTCCTCCTTTCACTAACACCATTTCACTATAGTGTGTAATGTGGAGTGAGTTGAGATAGAATCTCAAACTCCTAGAGAAAGTCGATGAACTCTTAGTTAAGATATTCACCACCTCGATCTAATTTAAGCTTCTTTATAATCTTACCAAGTTGATTCTCTACTTCATTCATGAATCCCATGAATTTCTCAAAGGACTCAGACTTATACCTGATTAAGTATATATAACTATATCTACTCAAGTCATCTATAAAAGTAATGAAGTAATAATATGAACCTATAGATTCTAATAGAAATGGTCCTCACAAATCAGTTTATATCAATCCTAGAAGCTTGGTGGCCCTTTCACCTTGTCCACCAAATGGTGGTTTGTTCATTTTCCCTTGTAAACAAGCAAGACAACTATCAAGTGGTTTTATCTTATAAGATTCCAAATAACCATCTTGATATATCTTTGTCAAATGCCTTTCATTTACATGACCAATATGGCGATACCACAGTTTTGTGTTATATAATTTGGGTGAACATGATTCATTATCAATTTCCAATACTTGGTTTTCATAATTTAATACATAAATACTATTATTTAAATGTTATATAACAAAAAATATTTTTTTCTTATAATCAAAATAACTTTTATTTCCAAACATGAAAATAAACCCATTTATATCTAAGCATTATATAAAAATTATGTTCTTGATAACTGTAGGTACATAATGAAAATATTTCAAAACCAAAATCATTCCCATTAGAAATGAGAAGTGGTAGTCAGAAATGGCCAAACCAGCCATCTTTGCACCATTATCAGCTCTTAGGTCCACCTCTCCTTTGGAAATATTTTGAAATCTACTTGGTTCCTGCGTTTGGATACAGATGTGAGCCCCACAAGCTATATCTAATATCCAATGTATAGATATTGAAACATTACACTTGATAATGAATATACCTTTAAATTACCCTTTCTTCTAGGTGTAGTTCCTATTCTAGTGTCCTGACTTGGTACATGAAAACATATTGCCTCATTTTTTATTTCCTGCCTCTTGGTCTTCTTCTTCTTGTAAGGATGGTGCTTGGGAGCTTTACATTGTTTATAGGTCATGGCCCACTTTCCCTTGTTCTTCATTTTTTTATTCAACATAAGGACTTTAGGTTTGTCGCACCCCATGTCCTTATCCACTTGGTGAATTAAAGTAAGAAGTTACAAAAGACTCCTCTCATTATTACTGATTATGTAATTAACAATAAAGCTGAAGAAGGTCTTGGGAAGTGATGAAAGTATGATATTTTTATGTAACTCATCTGATAATTTAATCCCTAAGATGTACAGGAATTAAATGTAGCCAATAATCTTGACTAAATGATTCCCAAGTAGTTCAGACTCTCTATGCTTAGTTTTAAACAAAGAATTGGTGATCTCATTCCTCTCTTATCTCACCTTCCCTTGATAGGGATCTCGAAGGTGAAACATCATGTTATAGGCATCCATATCCTCATGTTTCTTTAAAATATCATTAGACATGGATGATATCATGAATAATTTCACATATGTAGCATTATTAATATGTTTCTCATAGAGAGATATCTCTTCATCACTTGCCTAATTACTAGGAGTAACTTGAAAAGGTTCTTCCAACACATATAATTTCCTTTCATGTCGAATGATGACATGTAAGCACCTTTTCCACTCTTAGAAATTGGTACTGGTGATAAGGTTTTTCTTAAAAAGTATGGATGAAAATGATATGTTTGATTTCATTTTATTGTTGTTTCTAAAGAATAAGATAATCAAAATTTTAGTACTTCATATGATAAAATTTAGACAAATAAATATTATATTTATTAGTCCCCTGCTATTTTATCAAAACCTAATAGCCCTCACTATTGGCTTCAAAATATCCTATTTCTTGGACATTCTAGTTTCAAGGATCTATATTTCCCTTCTCATTGCATAAAATTGGGTTGGTCAAGAAACTTGAATGATTTTAGGTAGGAATTTCAAATGCCAGCTACATTAACTCACAGTTCCTTGATCCGTTGAGTGGACTCTCTAATCTTGAAATCCTTAAAATGGATTTTCTAAACCTTTTCTTCTCAATTACACCAAGTAATAATTTGGCATTCAATCCTTGATGTTAACAAAGTTAATTAAACCAAAAAATTCTAGTTGTAATTCCCTTATAATTGAAATAACCCCAAATTGGGCTAGTCAAGCACTTTGAACTATGGTTTGATTTTAACTAAAGTGGTTAAAGGCTATACTGACTTAATATTTTTGTTGATGGATTTTATCCTTTTATTCATAAATTTACAATTATTATATTTATAACATTTTTGTTAATATTAAGTGGGTTTACTTAAGTGATTAACCATGCCATAGATAATATTTATTCATAAGCCAGTTTATTTTATTTATATCATGCGTACTTGTTAATTCATTAAATTATGTGATCTTGACAATACACCCATAATGAAATAAACATGAAACTTGACAAAAATAAAATAATAAATTAGTATGATCTTGAGATTTACTAATGGTTAGTTTATCTATAAGTTGATAAACTATCCACGGATATTGTGGAAAACACCTTGAACCAATTAATGTTCACGTTACTGATTTCCACATGTCCACCTATGTATCTCCTTGGATTGGTTTTTCCTCAACTCAAAACTTGAACCGACTCTGCTAGCTTGGGATCTCCATCCATTACATATGCTTTTACATACACGCGTGTGAGAGGGAAGGGGTTTACATTAAAGAAACAATGGGCATGCATTCCCTATATAATAAGAGTAGAGAAGGTACGCAGGTCAATAATTTAGTTTAAAAATAAATTAAATGAAACCAATATCATATAAAGTTCTGGTCTATTCTCATGATCATCCACATGCATATAATTAATTACATATTTAATAAAACTAGCATTCAATTATTAATCGTTCTTATTAAATACAAATTTCACTCAAATCAATTAATTAGTATCTTTAATTAATCAGTACTTTTATCTTAATTATTATCTGAATTTAGTTGAGATTATCATCCATTATAATTTTAAACAAATTAAATAAATTCATTTAAAATTAATTGTGTAAATATATGTACCTTGGATGAAACATGGTGAATACTCATCTGATTCTACCCAACATGTATTATACGCGTATACTGTTTTACTCTTATGACATATGGAATACACAACTTATCAGGTACCTTGACAATGTGTACTTCATGGATGATTAGACCAATTACATGATTTTTTAGTCATGTGTTATGTTTAAATGCATGTAGATTAACAACTTGTAATAAAAATCATACAGGACATATTTATCTGAACATTGCATAGATATTAATTAAAAATTTAAATATTTATGTATATTAAAACCCATCACATGGGGTGCCCTATATTTATGACCACATGAAAGTACATGTCTCAAGGTTTATATAGTAAAATAAATAAATTTTAAATCTATGTAATTTGGTATAAGTACATGGTGTGTGCATCTGAGCTACACATCATGTACATCTCACACCTTCTATATGAGGTGCAGGCCTAGGGACTCAGCGTGTAAATCGTACCTTGAAAATGGAGTACACAGCTTGTCTAATGGGATACTAGTCGTTTTATCTCTGAATTACATGGTATCTAGTAAAGTAGTATAGGTATGGTAATAAACTACCCATATCTAACTCAAAGGTACTACACATCATGTACATGGGATACACAGTGTGTACTCCAGTTTATCGTGTGCCATTATATTATATTCAACATGCAGTGAATTTAAAGTGTGTCTTAATACATAATAATTAATTAATTTCTGAATCAATTATCATGCATTGAACATAACCACACGGTGTGTAAATCCAATTACCTGGTGAGTAGTCATGTGTTTTCTATCTGGAAACCTTAGCACCTCTGGATGAGATCCTTGATTTTATTATATTCATCAAATTAATCGTTTCGATTAGATCTATGATAAACAAACGAGGAAGAAGAAGATATCATGATTCAGATTAGAAAAATGATTAAAATTTAATTGAAAAACTAAATTAAAAATGCGTAAATCACCAACAATCTTTAAATAATTATGTGTCGCTATTATACCACTTGAACGTTTTGGGTGCAGCAAAAGCGTGTTATGGGCAGTGCCCAATATTACTTTATTCATGATTGATGACCAATTTGAGATCTAAATGATGATAACTGTTGTGATATATGGAATTAGATCAATGATATTAGATAATGGTAATCACACCAGAACCAGAGGTAGGATCATTACATATTATTTATAATTAATTTAATTAAATAAATAATTACCTTTTTTGGAATTCTTTATTCGTTGATGAATCATGTGATAGATCTATAGTTCAGCATCATTTTGTTGTAAAAACCAAGTGTAGATTTCCTTTAGCATTAATCCATACATGTTCCATGAATCTCCAGACATCGTTAAAGGAATCTCTAGGTTCTATCATGGAAGATCCTTGCACTTGTGTCATCTTCCTTTGATCGCTTAGAGAACTGCTTCCAAATAATTCTCCTTGATTCAGTGGAGGATGATTTATCTCTATTCTTGGGAGTATTCTTAGAGAAGGGATCTCTCTAGGCTTGAGAGGATTATCCAAATTAATTTTTCACAACCTATACAAATGAATTGGATCTCTTGAGAAAATAACATAATTGGGTATTTATATTGCTAGGGTTAAAATAAAATAATTGTAGAAGTGATTAACTAGAGAATTAAAATTAAATATTATTTTACCAAATAATATTCAATATTTAGTATTTCTCACCAGGCCATTAAACTTAGTCTCCCCTTCCTCCACAATATTTATCAGGCCTTGAATAATGTCTATTTATTTATTAAAAAAATATCACTTCATTATTTTCTAATAAATAAACAAATATTATATTCACTAAATAGAAAATAAATATTTATTAAATATTCCACTCACATTATATTCTCTCGAATAACTGGTGACGGAATATATGCGATCAAACATACATAAATAATTATTAAACCAATATCGGAAATGATATTTATTCAACTTGTTAAATAATAAATAATAATATATTATTTAACTGAGATTCTAGATACACTTAGTGTCTGACCCTCTAGGCCTCTTTCTTAGTGTCATTAGGTGAGGCAGCCTAAATTTCAAGGTTAGAGTCTATAAACATTCCATAATTCCATAATAACATGTTACCACATAAAGACTCTTACTGTATCATATAATCTCTTTATCATGATATCTCAAATCAAGTAGGTTGCATGTCGGTTCCATCAACCTATGTGCTCAATGTCTCTTTATTTGACCTTCTAAAAATATAACATTCCTATAGAACACCATGGACATGAATTTATTTAGTCTATATCATTTCCATCAAAAGTTATTAGATATTAACTTTCTTTAAATAATAGTAGGTATAAATCATTTCTCTCATTATTCACTATCGCAATATTACTCGTGATGCACCCAACATATCCTACCCCAATGTGAATATCTTTTGTCATGGTTTTCTTCAATACATAAAAGTACATGACCCATAATACTCATTAATAATAATATTAAATAATTTGGACCAATACACATGTATGTATATGGGAACATCCAATGACACATATAAATGTGGATTTCCTACTAGCGGGTCTCATTCTAATAATATCCTACAAGATATTACCAAGGGTGTACACCATGAGAAGGAGTCTCTATGTCCTATGAGTCACCACCTATAATAGACTCTATCATTTGTGCCCCTCAAATGATAACATCAGAATATAGAAAATATATTTAAGAATAGTGTCATAGAACTTCTAGGTTCTCATTATAGTGGGGAACTGCTATGACCTTTTAGTGCGACAGCTACTCTTGGGACATTATCACATACAATGTTACACAGAACAATAATTATGATGTGATAATTAGTTTATTAATATTAAAAACCATGACTACAAGTTATCATAAAGTAATTTGAATTTTGTTCTAGGGAACCAACTCTAACCTGAGATATATGTGAAAACACTATATAGGTCATTGTAGACAATTTAAACAGTTGAACCTATATCATCAGTGAAATAACACACAAACAAGCATAAGTTATGTGAATCTTATGTTCTTGGAATGATGCATGTACACATTCCTCTTTCCATCAACCTAATAGATAGAAACCAATAAACCATTAATCACAAACCCAATTGCATAACACTGTGTGGAATCATACAACCTTAAAAATGGAAACCAAGAATAGCAATCCTATCATTTTGGTAACATGGAATTTCCATTGGGAAAGGTATTCATGGCGAAGAAATCTGAGGTCCATCATAAGATATAACACATCTCTAATTCAAATTTCTATTAAATACCCAAATAATAAAACTAGAAACAATTTAATACCATTTTGTAATGAACCATTCAAGGTTGACCTGACATGTCAGCTAATCTAGCTCACCATAAGGGCTCAAGTGCACCTCTCATATTCTAGAGGCTACCGACTAGTAGAGAGGGTATACAAAGTTACGGTAGGGAGACTATACCCTCATATCAGAGTACAAGGATATTAGAAATAAATACATTGATATCCATAGAAATCACATACACCATATAAATAAAACAAAGGTAACAACATGTTATATCAAATGAAATGTAGACTATAGTAATAAAAACTCATAGCATTCTAATACAAAAAATGATCACCCACTAGGATGATCACATATTCAAAATAAATAAATAAAAAATACACAAGTATCTACTTAAAACTTCAATCTATACCTCATAACCTGTCTCAAATAACTACCAAGCTACACCATCCTAATCTCGATACTCTACACGAGTGGTCCTAATCAATCATTAAACATTGTGACTTACCCCATCCATCATGAATTCTATGCTCAACCTGAAAGTATACATCAGGTTCTGCATGCACACCAAGGTGAACATATAAGCGGTGAGGTATAAATCTCAGTGGGCCACCCCCAATGGTGAACCTAACATCTATTTTTATAAAAAGGTTCAAGTACACATGATATTCCCAACCTAGTCGAAAATTAACTTGCATAAAATAAAAAAGTTAGTAAAATAAATAATTATACAAAAGAAACAAATTTTGATCCTAGAAACCTAATGTTACACATGATACCAAAAAACCTTATTTTTTACAATTTCAGAAGACTCTAAACATGTGTCCCACCATCCCACAAGACACAACCCATCAAGAGAATCCACCCAGTCAGTAGGAGGATTCCATAATTTTAACACTACTAATAGGCATAGATATCAGAACCTAGGGAGTAATCATAGGCATCCAAGACAACAACAGACACCCATAAAAATCCATAGGGATCCAATAACATTATTTAAAATATATAAAAGGAACTATAGTCATAATGAGGGAATCATTCTAAGTCTCAGCAATCCTATAGAACTAATCAGGATCTTTAATGATTAAGGGGTTCAACAGCAACCTCAGACCTTATCTAAAATGTATGGAACAAAAAAACCAAAACTCTAGTCATATAAAAATACTAATTAGAGGGGTTCACACATCTATATCATATATTATCTCCCATCAACCTTCTAACACCAACCAACATAGAAGATCATCTGATCAATATCGGAGCCAATGCCCAATCCAAGAGCATCCCAATGGTATCCTATAACATCCAACCTAAGAAATAAAATCCTCAAAAATCCTAAAATAATCCATTAAACATGGTTTGATCAAATGTTCAAATATTTAAATAATAAAATATCCAATATGGTATCGTGCCACCAATCTCTAAGTTCTAAGGTGTCACCCGAAGTCACCAATGTTGAACAAGTACTAACTCCCATAGGGTTAATAAAACATGGTATCGGAACCCAGGATTAACATGCATGGATATTAAATCATTTTATATGAATATTTATCACATTAAAAAGACACATGCCTGAGGACTATAATAGTTTAGTTTCCTTGGAAACTTGAAACACTTTCTTCTAGTTTGGTGAATGATCTTCAACATCTCCCTTAAAGATCTTCCAATTTATTTTTCATACTTAAAACCTTTCTTCATAACCTAGGGAATGGAAACATAATAAAGGGTTGATCTAAAATTCTCAATAAAGGTAAATAAAGGAAATAAATAAAAAAATGAAAATAAGGGTATGAGAACATGATCATAACATTTGAAGATCATACCCTACATAAATAGATCATAATCATAAGACATGGCATAAATATTGGTAATTCATAGTATATGAATCATAATATAATAAATAACATGAACCATATGAGCATATCAAAGGCATAAGACATAGAATTTTTGGCAGACACATAAACATGTAACATCATTTTCTATAAGCTAAGGCTCATTGCCAAAAACTTATCAGGGCACTTCACAGGGACTAAACCTACTGGGCAGGACACACCACCATCCTCATTCACAGTCCTTTCCTTATAAGGGATTGGTTTTCCCCATCTTCCCATATTGGATCAGGTTTCCCCATATTCCACAGTGTATTAATCCAGTCAACTTGATTCACATCATTGTCTCATGAGATATAAATATTTACCCAATGCATTAGAGGGAGATATAGGTCATATCTATCTCATAATGAAATCATATATAAATGTACCACAAAATAATAAACAATCACATCATCACCAATGAAATTAAATAGGTTTCATAATCATGTAAATATATCTTAACCTATGGAAAAACATAGGATTTATAATCATTTCATAAAATCCTAAACCATGAAAAGAAGCGGGTTTCATAATCATATAACCCGTGAAAGAGAAACAGGTTTCATAAAAATCATTCTATAAAAATATAAATCATTCGTAGAAATAATATTAATGGAAACATTGTATTATTTAACTATAAAGGAATAAGTAACACCAATGGATTTTATCTTAGATGGAAAATAATTTGGGAATATCTTTTAAAGACATTTGTTAAGTAAAATATCCTTTATTCTTTGAAAATTTATTTTTAAAACATAAAACATTTTCCAAAACCTTTTTCTTTGAAAATATCTTTGAAAACTTATAAAGTAAGCTTAAAAAAAATTGAAAACCTTTTTCTATGAAAACTTTTTTCTTTGAAAAACTTTTTATTTGAAAATTATTTAAAAACTTGTAAATAAAGCTTGAAATAATTTTAGATTCCATTTTCATTGAAAATGGATTCAAAAACATAGAAATAAATCTTGAAATCATTGAAATACTTTTATCTAATAATTAATTTTTTAAAACATATAAAGGAACTTTTAAAATCATTTAAAACAATTTTTAAACATAAAATATTTTTAAAAACATTTTTCATTGAAATCATTTTTCTTTGAAAATATTTTTATTTGAAAACCACTTTAAAATCAACAAATTTTCATAATATTAGGAGAAAAATTCTTTAAAAATTAAAAATTAAAATTACAAATGAATCTTTAATTAAATTATGGTCATGATGGTGGATAAGTATATACATGTCGAACATTACTTTTTCACTTTAAAAAGTTTATAAAAGTGACTTGATTGAAAAATGACAAGAAGATTCCTTTAAAATGGTTTTCTTAAAAAGGTAAAACATGGGGGAAATGTACTTTAAACATAATAGGGAAATATTAAAACATTTTTGAATTTTTTTTATAAAACACGGTTTTGAAAGAACACGTATTTCTGACCGAAAGGATAAATAAAGTCATATTTTCATAAAAACTTTTTATTAATTATATTAAGTGCCAAAGCGTGAAAATGGTACCAATACTTGGATATAACAACAATAACTAGATTAGAAGAAAATTCATGAGATTTATTAATATATTGATTATAATATTTCATCAGTGTAAGAATAATTTAAACAATCTCGATAAACGATGAGATTGTAGAACTAAACTTTTACCACTTTGGAAACATTAAATAATAATCACCATGAAAACAATAACATTACATGAAGATTAAAAAATAATTATAAGAATTATATTAATTTCATAAATTTTAAAATTCATTATATACACCTCATATAAAAATATAGTTTCATAACATGGCATGTGTCTCAAAGAAAGAAAATTGGGACAATATTACTTTACAGATTTGGCAACATTTGAACCATAAACCCCATGAAATATAGATCATATAATGGATATAAAAAACCTTAAAATTAATTATAATAATCATATAATATATCCATGGTTATTATACACACCACATAAAATGAATGATTGGTGAATAAGGCATGTATCTCATGGAAATAAAAAGTGAGATGAAATTCTCTTACCTTAAGTCTTGACTTTCTTCAAACACGTTCAAACATCATGCATAATAAATATAAGTTTATTATAAATATACCATATAATTATATTATTATATACAATACCATATATTATTTGGTTTTTAATTTATATTACACATTTATTTATAACTCCATGTTAATATTGCATTTCTGGTAATATCTGCTTTATTTTTCGTATATGTTTTGGCTTGTTATTCTTGATCCTCTTAATTATATCTTGATTTACTTATTTCCATAATATAAATAATTATATAAATATAATATATATTCTATATATATTTTAATTTATAATAATATATATAATATAGAAATATGAAATCTAATATATTGTTCATGGAGATGGTAGGCCGTATGTACGCATGAATGTTGTTTTTGTTTTATTATCATATTAAAATAAATAAAGTTAATGAAAAATATGTGTATATATATATAATAACTATATTAGAAATATTATTTCATATATATCATAAAATTTTAGGAAACCCATCCTTAATACATTCTATGTAGAGTCTAAAGGAATCATGTTTCTTTGAGGAGACAATAGTCCACACTTCCTCAAACAAAATTATCATATTTACACAAAATTAAAATCATGAAGTTATGTGTTATATAATAATTACATAAGAATAAATATACCATAAATATCATATATATCATATAAAAATAGTGTTTTCATCATAATTTCCAACCACGATAGGTGGTATAGGAAAAACAAACAACATTCTTTCGTGAGGTGGTAGTTTGATGTACACAAGAATGGTAAGTTCGTTACCCATTAGATGGAAGTGTGTATGGGTGTAGGTAAAACCCTTAGAATAAAAAACATCTAATTATATTTAGGATAATAATTTTGTTATATAATCATGTAAGAATAATAATATAGGTGGTGTATAATAAAAATAAAATAAAGGATCTTGAGAAAGGTTGTTACCTCTTCTTTGGATAACTCATTTTGGTTTACACCAAAGGGCTTAATTGGATGGATTTTTTCCAAAAAGGAGGATTATAGGAGGAATTTATAGTATTTAGGGGATATTTTTTATGTTTTGGATGATCTAAAATAGTTTGATATGGGTAAATAATGGGAGGATATGTGGCCTTTTATAAGAGGGAAAAAGAACATATTGGGTATTCTTGAAAATATTTGAGTTCCCCCCCACACACACACATATTTTACTTGTCAAAAATGGTTAAAAATGGATAATTATAGATACTTAGAGGTTTAATGAAAGAAATATGTATATAAAATAATTTTTAGATAATTTTCTATTTCATTTTGGGCCTTAAGTTTAAGGTATAGTCCTTTGTTAAGCTAATTTTCCTCTTAATCGTTGTAATTAATTTCAATCACTTTCACAAATATTTATTGTCAAAAAATAAGTTGAAATTATAAGATGTTATAAATTATGATGATTACAAATATGAAATCTATTTTTTCAAATTATAATTATATAAGTATCATAAATTAATTTAAATTAAATCCCGGATACGGGTCATGAAAGCGGATTTTTTAGGCAATAGGTTTAAAAGTTTGGAATGTTTTGATATCCAATTTCAATCTAAAATTAGTTATAATGACCTAAATTGGATTAATTTATGTAAATATAATCTCATTATGCTTTAAAATAAAATTAAATTATAATTTAACTATATAAATAAATTAGATGAAAAAGAATTTTTGAATTAAAATTTAGTATTATTCACTATTCATCAAAAAATGAAACTTCATTGAAAATATCAAAAATTCACCCCGATCTAATTTTTATTTTCCATTTTCAAAAATGAAGTTTATTTTTTCAAATAAAAAACATAAAAGTTTAAAATCAGATATAAAATGGGTTCACCATTAAAAGGCAGTAAAATTTCCTTTTAGAATAATACATATTTTTATTCATAAAATTTGATTTATTATTATATTATACCTATAAAATCTATTGGATGAGTATAAAAAATAGATTAAATATATAATATATATATTTTATCGAAAACATTAATCAAAAGTGGTATTTTAAATTTATTGAGATAAAAGTGTGTTTGTACATAGAAAAATAGTTATCCTAGAAAAGTAATTTCTTTATTTTCAAATAGTTCTTACATTCATTTAGATTAATTGATTAAAAAAGGATTCATTATATATACATGTGTAAATTAAATTTTCAAAATTTAGTTAATATTATTTGTAACTTTCATTCCAATGGCTAGGTGGGGGCTATAATAATATTTTAATAATAAAATTAATAGTATCTTATAGTTCAGTAAAACTCAACCTTGAGTGTAAAACAAGAAATAAAAGGGACGTGTACAATAAGACTAACATAGTGTTTTGTGTACTAAAATCTAATGAAATTATTGTGTGTAGTGAAATATTGACTAGGTGTTGTATATAACGTAGAGAACACTTAGTGATTTTATATAAAAATAGTTATATGTAATGTTGTGTGAAATGAGGAATATCAAAAAGATTCAGAAAAAAATATTTCACAAAATCTTGGGGTATCACATTATACCCCCCTTAAAATGAATTTCACCATCTAAATTCATCTGGGTTAGAAAAGGTGTAATGCCCTAAAATTATAAATTAATAACATTGTATTTGATAGCATGTATGATATGCAACACTAAGCATATAAGGGAATATAGTATCCTAAGACTTTAAAATATATTTAAAATTTTTAATAAAATTAATCTGTGATATATCTTTAAATTCATGTGATACTAAGTTATCATGTATCACACACAACAACAAGTTTCTTCAATATCTTTTGTTATACATAAGACCGATTTTTACAAAGAAACAATATACTATTAAAATATTATTATTTAATATAATAAGATATAACCTAGCCATTAAATTAGAGGTTATTAATAGTATTAACTAACTTATAAAAATCTTTTTTTACACAAATATAAAATGAATTCATTTGTTACAAATTAATTATAAAATAATATAATAACCAATTGAATATAAAGGGAGTATTTTTATAAAAAACTATTTTTATGCCCACAAAGCTGTTTTATCCTAATGAATTAAATTAATTAACATTAGAGAGTTTTATTAATGAAATATATATTTTTTATATTAAATAAAATATTTTTTATATTTATAAAATAGATTTTATAAGCATAAGATAAGAACAAACTAAATATTTCACATAAAGATCAATATTTTTTCAAAAGGAACTTTTACTGGCTTTTTTGGAGAACCTATTTGAAATACAAATTTTTGGAAAATTTATAAATTTTATAAGTAAAAGAAACTTTATTTTTGAAATATAAACATCAAAATTATATTATCTTTAATTTTTTGTATTTTTCTGTAAAGTTTAGTTTTTTTATGAATAGTGAAAAATACTGAATTTTCATTCAAAACTACTTTTTTGTCTAATTTATTTATAGTGTCAAAATATTTTTCAAATTGGTTTTAAGGTAAAATTATATTAATTATAAATTAATTAATCCAATATATGTCATTGGAATCAATTTCATTTTGAAATTGAATATAAAACGATAGTAAATTTTTGAACATTTTACTTTAAAACACCGTTTTGTCGTCCCATCTGTGAGATTAATTATAAATTAATTTCTACCAAATATTTGATTTTAATTTTAAAAAATGGATTAAATATTTGTAGTACTAATAATACATAATTTCTAATAAGTTAAACTTATTTTTTGACCAAAAATATTTTTGAAAATAATTATAATTAATTACATTGATTAAGAGAAATATTAGCTTAATAAGGGATTAAACCTTAATATTAAGGCCCAAAATGACCTAGAGACATGTAAAAAATGTGGAAATATTTCTACCATATACTCAATTTATAGAATTTTTTTCATTATTTTAGCTAATATTTATATTAAAAACATGGGTGGAATTCCATTTTCAAAAATTTATAAGAATGTCACTCCTCCACCGCCATAAAAAGGCACTCACCCCTCCAACTTCCTCACACCTCTAAAGCCAATTTTTCTTGACCAAAATATAACAAAATAGATACCAAACATAACTCCCATAATCCTAGTAGTCTCACCTTGGTCATAAATCAAACCAAGGAATCCCTTTGGTTCAAACCAAATGGAATTACCCAAATAAGAGGTAACAGCTTTCATCAAGCTCTTTTATTTTATTTTCATTATCCACCCCCTCAAATATTCTTATTACACGATTATATAATAACATTAGTATAATAAATATAATAATATGTTTTTATGTTAATTTTCCTACCCATACTTACACACACACCCATCTTATGGTTAATGACCTTACCGTTTATGTGGATGGTGAACTACCGCCTCGCAAAATGATATCGTCCAGTTTTCATTTACCACCTCTCGTGGTTGGTAATTATGATGGAAAAACTATTTTTATATTATATATATGATATATATATTATATTTACTATGTCTTTATTATTCTGTAATTTTGATATAAAACATACCCTCATGATTTCCATTTCATGGGAATACAATAACATCATGAAGTGTGGAATATTATATCCTCCAAGCGATGTGATTCATTCACACTATATATGGAATGTATAAAGGATATTTTTATTAAAACTATGAGAATTATATTGAATATATATTTATGTAATTATAATATACATATATATACATATATATATTTATATAATTTACCTTTCATTCTTTTAAATATGATAAAGAAATAAAAGTAGCATTTATGCGTACGTACGACCTACCATATCCATGAATGGTGAATTTCATTTACTATATAAAAAATGTATGATTTATTATAAATACATATATAATACATATATATATATTTAAATAATGTTTTAAATTTTGGATATGATGAAACCATGATAGGAACAACAAGTAACAAGTCAAAACATACTTGATAAACTAGGCAATTAACACCCGAAATAGTGAAAATAATGAAATATTACTAAAAAATGAGTAATAAGATATTATAATAAGATCATATAAGATATCATAAAATTTAATATCATCATATAATAAGTTATTTACATTTTTAAAACCATTATACAGGAGGTTAAAGGATGCTCACATGAAATGAAACCCAATGTAAGGGATTTTCATATTACTTTTTAAATATGTGAGATAAATGTCACATTCACCACTTCTTTTTTGTGACGTATCTACTACCCATTTTGAAATATTATATCATGAATTGTTTTATCTTTATTTTATTTTTATTTTCAATTTAAATTATTTCTTCTATGGTGTTTTGAGTTAAAAGTTACCAAGTGGTAAATAATTTCATAACCTGATTCCCTTTCATTGGATTATATTACTTCCTCATTGTTGTTAATATTATAAGATTATGTGTGTAATAAATTTTTACTATATATTATTATATTTAAACATGTATTATATGTACTTAAAATTAGAACACATAATTTATTCATTGATTTATTCTCACATCAACATTATGGTATTTTCAATGGTTTACTTCACAATCTCATTTTCTTCGGGATTGTTCATACTTGAATTTATATCAAAGGAAATTATTGAATAATTGTTTAATAAATACTTTAATTATATTCTCTTATGTTTATTCGTTACCATTTTCTATTCATATTACCTTTTTTTCACTCTTTGGTACTCAAAATGTTTTAGAAAATGTGCTTAAGAAAACCCGACTTCATTTCTATTTTTAGTCGGAGAACCCGTTTTCCTCTAAAAACATAGTTTTCTATAAAGGTTTTCAAAAATATTTTTAACCTTTCTAATATGATTTATTAAATAAATTTTTACCCCTTTTTTCTTTTATAAATTTTTTCAAAGGTGTCTTCTTTTCGCTTTCTAAACAATCCATTTTTTAACCTTTTACCATGTAAAAGGAATGTTCTTTTTACCTAATACGGCATGTACGGATTTACCCTATATTATTTATTTGAAGATACTATGAAAGTTTAAAATTATGATTTTTAAATAAAATTTTTTCAAAAGTGATTTTCAAAGAAAAATATTTTGAAATTGTTTTTTAAAATAAAATTAATATTTTCCTCAAGAATATTTTTAAAATATCTTTTTATAGTATTTCTATTCATTAATGAAAATAACCCTTATTTTTAATCCACTTTGGATAAGATATATTAATAACATCCTTATTATTACTCTAGATGGTTTTTGATTGATTTTTCCATGGATAGTATTGTTATTCACTTCATTGATTTCTTTCAGTCTCCTTTAAATATTCAATTTTCTATGATCATTGAACATTGAATTTCCCCTAATTATCTATATAATTTATCATGGATTTTTTTATTACCTAAATTGTATATCATTTTTATATATGGTATATAATTTTATAGTTATTTGATTAACTAGGGAAATATTGATAAATCTGTATCTTTTACTCAATATAAGTATTTGATAAGGAACTTTTTTATTCAATATATAAGGAATGCTTTGGACATGCACTATATGGGTTGGGGGCATGTTAATGCAATCTATATGAGTTGGGGACTGATTAATTCAAGCCCTATATGTTAGGGACTATTTAAATTAATCCCCTATATGCATCGATTGACTCATGAGATGAAATTTGTTGGCAAAAAACTATTTTAGTTTGTTTCTAGGAAAAATAGATGGGTTTATACTCATAGATTTAAACTATATTGTGAAAGGTATTGATGGTAAAGGTATCATGTGCCTGGGAAACATGATGTATGATAATTAATAATTTCTATCATTAATATTCAATATTTTTATCCTTTATTTTTTAACTATGACGAAGTCTATGGATGCATTACATTCTCATTTTATTAATTAAATGGCATGTGTTTTAGTTTATTACCTTCCCATATTGATTATTCCTTATCTAGTTATTTTAAATGGGATGTGTTTTAAATTATTTACCTTTCCATATTTTTTATACACTTTCTTATAAGTTTATTTATTACATGGAATGTGTTTTTAGTTATTTACATTTCCATATTGATTATTCTTAATAATTACTTATTACTTCTATTGTACTTTACCCTTAATGTGAATTTGATATCTCCTTTATTTTATTTCCCTTCCCCATGATTCCTTGAAGAATACTAGGAATGATATGCAGGGATAATCTATATTTAATAAAGTTATTATCCTAGAAATAGAAACAAATATCTTGTAATTAGTGTATTCTTTTGTAATACAAGACTCATGTATGTATTTGGTTTACCAATACTAATAAAATTTCCAGTCCTTTAGGACATGATTTACTTGTATCTTATGCAAATGTAATGGTATTAGACACCATCTCCTAGAATTGTAGGGTTGGGTTTCTACATTTTGTATCAAAGAAAGTTTGGTAGCAACCATGGAAACTAGATTTAGAAACCATATGTTAGGGAACATGACCCTAAGATATAATTTGAAGATATGTATAGAAGAAAATCCTATATTTTTGTTAAAATATAGATTATGTGGGTATTTTTAGCAATAAAACTTTTTCAAGATACTACAAGTGGACATGGTTTTATCATATATGTACCTAGGGGTAACAACTCCGATAAGGTGTATCAGGCCTAACTCGAGTATAACCTGGTACATGACAATGGGTCTTACGGTGTACCTAGTTTGACACTCCCGTGGGACACGCTTATGATAATTAACATTTTATTTACAAAACATTATGAAGTATTTGAATAGATAATTATAATGAATGGATTGTGTTATCTCTTATAACAAGTAAATATCTATGTAGAAATAAATGGATGAAGTATTTATGCATTTGGTATTGTACTGAAAACCTTAATTAAAAGGTTATTTAGTGGTTAACATTATTTGAAGGATATCCATCATATTTTTGGGAAATTCATAGTAATTATATTAATATGGATTTATAAATGGACAACATATATGTTAGGTGATAGCCCATCAAGTCCGAAAAGGCCATGGGACTTGAACCCAAGATTGAAAGAAGATAAGGTTTTAATGCAAACCACTGAACTACACAATGATCTCGTTAATATGTCATTGTTTTTAGTTAAAAAATTTGATGAATAAATATTAATGATGAACCTATAGTGTTTCTTTATAGTTTTAGAGATTAATAACATAACCATATTATTTTTGGAAAATAGTTAGATACAAACGTAAATACTTGTTTTATGGGCCTTACAATCTGTTAAATGTTTATTTTAGTACTTCAAGAATCAAAATTTAATTTTTTGGATATCCATTTGTTTATGTAATGGAAGAATTAAAAAATTGATTGAATCACAACCAAATGATGAAATTATATTTATAGAAATATATCAAGTAATTATAT
The DNA here is from genome assembly GCA_963277665.1 of Viscum album. Taxonomy (NCBI): domain Eukaryota; kingdom Viridiplantae; phylum Streptophyta; class Magnoliopsida; order Santalales; family Viscaceae; genus Viscum; species Viscum album. The sequence continues at coordinate 1,215,252,426 of OY728130.1, forward strand.
TTCCTTATACTCTTAGGTTGTAAAATAATTTCTCAGCATTTGAAAAATGATCAAAATAAATAAATAAATAAAATAAAATGTTTTCTTAATACCTTAATTTTTGTTGAACTGATGGTTTTCTAAATCATAAAATATTTATGGATTTAAGGCCCTCAACATTCCACTGATCATTCACTTGTTTGTGTTTGATGACCAAAATCACTCCCATTAAATATTTACACTTTTCCTCTATGTGTGTATCTTCATTTCCCACTAATGTTATCCTACTTAGAGACCTATATATATGTTAGTCCATATTACCTTTGTACATATAATTCTCTCTTTTATAGGGGGTGTTTTAAGAACCCTTATCTCGATGTGGTATTTCAACATAAGAAATATCAAACAATATTTTATCAAGATCAAGTGTAAATTGTGAGGATGTTATTTATTTAAGGAGGGGAGAGTGTAATGCCCCAAAATACTAAAGTAAGAACATTTTATTTGATAGCATGTATTATACGCAACACTAAGTACATAAAGGAATATAATATCTTGATACTTTATAATATATTTACTATTTTAAATAAAATAAATCTATGATATATCATAAAATGTGTGTGATTGTTGTCGTGCATCGCACGCAACAACAAGTTTCTTCAATATCTTTCATTACACACAAAACCGAGTTTTACCAAACAATAATATATTGTTAAAATATTATTATTTAATATAATAAGATATAACCTAGAAATTAAATTAGAGGTTGTGAATAATATTAACTAACTAATGAAAAATTATGGTTTACACAAATATAAAATTAATTCATTGGTTACAAATTAATTAGAAATGAATATAAGAACCAATTGAATATAAAGGGAATGTTTTTATAAAAAAACTATTTTTATGTCCACAAAGATATTTTATCCTAATAAATTAAATTAATTAAAAATATATAATTTTATTAATTAAATATATATGTTATATATTCAATAAAATATTTTTTGTATTCTTCTAATATATTATATAATCATAAGACAAGAATAGACCTAATATTTTGTATAAAAATCAATATTTTTCTAAAGACATTTTTACCATCTTTTAATGGTGAACCTATTTTGAATCCATTTTTTGTAAATTTTATAAATTTTATATGTAAAAATAAAATTAATTTTTTAAATAGATATATCAATTTTTTTAGGGTTAATTTTTGGTATTTTTCTGTGAAGTTTCATTTTTTGATGAATAGTGAAACATACTTAATTTTAATTTAAAACTTATTTTTCATCTAATTTATTTATAATTATAAATTATATTTTAAATTTTTTTAAAGTAAATTACTTAAATTAAAAATAAATTAATCCAATATATTTCATTGTAATCAATTTCACTTTGAAATTGAGTATAAAAACATTGCAAAATTTTGAACATTTTACTTTAAAACCCGCTTTGTCGTCCCGTCTGCAGGATTAATTTTAAATTAATTTCTGTCACTTATATGATTGAAACTTAGAAAATGTATTAAATATTTGGAATAATAAAATTTTATAATTTCTCATATGGTCAAATTATTTTTTTACCAAAAATATTAGTGAAAGTAATTGAAATTAATTACAGCGATTAAGAGAAAAACTAGCTTAACAAGGGACTAAACCTTCATCTTAAGGGACAAAATGGCCTATAAACTTGTCCAAAATCCATTTTATGGCCATATTTAGACCATATAATCCATTTTATTTAAATTGGTTTATTATTTTATCCACTTTTCCCAGGAAAAACATTGGTTGAATTCCATTTTTAAAAAAATAAATGAATGCCACTCTTCCACTATAAAAAGGCACTCACATCTCTCACGTACTCACACCTCTCAATCCACTTTGGATTGAGAAAAATCTTCTCATATATCTCCCCATAATCTATCCCCTTATCCTATAATCATCACCTTTTTTATAAATCAAACTAAGGGTAAACTTTGGTGTAAACCAAAAGGAGTTACATGAAGAAGAGGTAACATCATTCCTTAAGCTCTTGTTTTATTTTCATTCTTCACCACCATAAACTATTATTATTACATGATTATATACTAAAATCAATATCTTCAACATACTGAGATATTTTTATATTAATTTATCTACCTACACTTACACACACTTTCATATAATTCGTAACGAACTTAATGTTTATGTGTACGAAAAACTACCGCCTCGCAAAATGATGTCATTTGTTTTTCCTTTACCACCTCACATGGTTGGGAATTATGATAGACAAGATATTTATATATGATATAAATGATATTTATTATTTATTTATACTTCTTTAATTTTTATATAAAACATACCCTCATGCTTTCCATTTCTTGGGAATATGATAACATTGTTTATAGAAGTGTAGACTACTGCCTCCTCAAAGCGATCTGATTCATTTACACTATACAAGGAATGTATAAAGGATGGTTTTATTAAAAATATAAAACATATATGAAATAAATATGACACTATAATTATAATATACAAATATATATATATATATATATATATTATTTGATTTTTATTTTTTTAAATACGACAAAGAAATGAAAGTGGCGTTCATATGTATGTACAACCTACCGTCTCCATGAACGGTGCATTCAATTTCCTATCTCCAAATTTTATGATTTATTCTAAATATATATATAATGAATATAAATTATATTTACATCATGTTATAAACTCTAGATATGGTGAATACATGATAGGTACAATAAGTAACAAGTCAAAACATACTCGAGAAAATAGGCAATTAACACACAAAATAGTGAAAATAATGAAAGATTATTAACAAAAGAGTAATAAGATATTATAAAAAGATCATACATTTTATCATAAATATTAATATTTTTTTTAATAAGTTATTAACATGTTTTAAACCATTATATATTAGGTTAAAGGATGCTCACCCAAAATCAAACGCAAGGTAAGGGATTTTCATCTCACTTTTTACATCTGTGAGATAAATGTCACATTCACCACTTGCTTATTTTTTGTGATGTATATACTAACCATTTTAATATATTATATCATTAATTGTTTTATATTCATGGTATTTTTATTTTAAATTTGAATTATTTCTTCAAATGTAATTTGATTTAAAAGTTACTAAGTGGTAACTAATTTTATAACCTGATTCCTTTTCATTGGGTTATATTACTTCCCCATTATTGTTAATATTATAAGATTATATATGTAATAACTTTTTACTATATATTTTTTTATTTACACTTCTTTATGTTTATTTAAATTTGTAACACAAAATTTATTCATTTATTTATTCTCACATCAACATTATGATCTTTTCAAGGGTTTACTTCACAATCTCATTTTCTTTAGGATTGTTTATACTTGAATTTATATATAAGGAAATTATTGAATAATTGTTTAATAAATCATTTAATTTTATTCTCCTCTAGTTATTCATGACCTTATTCTAGTAATAGTGTAATTTTCTCACTCTTTGGTACTCAAAATTTTTTAGAAAATTTTTTAAGAAAACCCGACTTCGTTTTTCTCTTTAATTGGAGAACCTGTTTTCTTCTAAAAATAATTTTTTTCTAAAAAAAATTTCAAAAATATTTTTAACCTTTCCAAGATGGTTTATTAAATAAATTTTTACCCCTTTTCTTCTTTTACAAATTTTTTCAAAGGAATATTCTTGTCTCTTTATGAATAAGGAATTTTTCTAACCTTTTACCATGAAAAGGGAATGTTCTTTTTACCTTTTATGACATGTATGGATTTACCCATTGTCATTTCTTCAAAATTCTTTAGAAAGTTTAAAAGCATAATTTTTAAATAATTTTTTTTTCAAAATTTATTTTCAAATAAAATGATTTTCAAACTATTTTTTAAAATAAAAAGAATATTTTCCTTAAGAATATTTTTAAAAGAAATTTTTATAGAATTTCTACTCATTAATGAAAAAAACTCTTATTTTTAATCCACTTAGGATATGTTTTATTAATTCCATCCTTATTATTCTTATGGATAGTTTTTGATTGATTTTTCCAAGGATAGTAATGATATTAACTTCCTTGATTTCTTTTAGTCCCCTTGAAATATTTAATTTCCTATGATCATTGAACATTGAATTTCTCCTAATTATACACATAATTTATCATGCATATGTTTATTGCATAAACCATCTATAATTTTTAAATTTAGGGTTTAATTTGATAGTTATTTGATTAACAGAGTAAATATTGATAAATCTGAATACTTTTCTAAATACTGATATTTGATAAGGAGTTTTTTTTATTTTATATATTAGGAATAATTTAGACATGCACTATATGAGTTGTGGATAGGTTAATTCACGACCTACAGGTTGGGGACGGGTTAATGCAAGCCCTAAAGGTTGGGGATGATTTCAAGTAAGCCTCTCGATTTATCAGTAGTCTCATGAGACAAAATTAGTTAGTGAAAAACCCTTTGAGTTTGTTTTCAAGTAGAATAGATGGGTTTATACCCATATATTTAAACTATCATGTAAAAGGTCTTAGTGGTAATAGTATCATGTTACTGGTAAACATTATGTTTAATAATTAAGAATTTCCTTCATTAATATTTAGTATTTATTATCCATGAGATTTTAACTTTGAAAAAATATATGGATACATTTCAATCTCATTTTCTTGATTAAATAGAATGTGTTTCAGTTTCTTATCTTTCTATATTGATTATACCTTATCTGATTATTTTAAATGGAATGTGTTTTTATTTATTTAACTTTTCATATTTTTTACGCACTTCCTTCTCAGTTTATTAATTACATGGCATGTCTTTTCAATTATTTACCTTTAAATTTTTACTATTATCCTTGAATATTTATTGATTCTATTTTACTTTTACCTTACTGAGCATTTAAGCTCACCCTTATTTTATTTAATTTCCCCATGATTCCCTAAAGTGAACTAAGAAATATATGCAAGGATACTCTATATGGAATAAAGTTATTATCCTCAAAAGAGTAAAACATTATGTTGTAATTAGTGTATTATTTTATAATACAAGACTCGTATATTTATCTAGTTTACCGATACTAATAAATTGTTCAGTCCTTTGGGATTTTATTTACTTATATATTATGACAATTTAATTGTATTAGACACTAGATTAAGGATTTTTGGGGTTAGTTCCCTATAAAAGGTTTAATTCTTGAAAGTTCCATTCATAGAAATGCACATCATAAAAATGAATACTAAAACTTCATTTAAAAAGGGAAAGTTGGAAACATAATGGATATACAAAGTAACACATGACTAGGTTTCCACATAGGTGGGATGTGAAAACATAGAAATGTAAGAGAAATCTAACCATCATGTTATGATATAGAGTGATAGAAAAAAAGGTTATTATAAAGTTAACAATCACAAATCCATAAATATATTATAATCTAAAGAGCCATTGGATTCATTAGAAAATAATGTACTAAGATAACCTTTTAATTTTTAATATCCTTTCCCTATAGTTGAATAATTTTCATAAAAAGATATACATACTTGATTTGGTACAATCTCACCCTTTGTTGTGCCTTGATCAATTTCCACTTCACCTATTTCTCCAAAAATAAAGGTGAATTTTTCATTCCTAAAGAACTAATAGATCATGAGATCCATGATAATCCATCCCATATTCCATCAGTTACCATCAACACAAATTTGATAGAAAATTTTATCCAATATGCATGAATCCTTATGTGGTGATATAGTACTTTAATCTCACAAACTTCATCCAAATTTTAACTTAAAATTTCCATAAATGCTTAACTTATAAACCTTTTGAAAGATAAAAATCTAAAATTTTAGAAAGACAGTCACAAAATCAGTTTAACATTGATCCCTCATATATAAAAAAGTAGATCTTGTTTTTCACATTCCAAACATGTGAATTCTCTCAACGTATATTCTCTTGAAACATGGTAATAAACTGAATTATAATAAATACTTTTGGAAAATATGCATGATTTCTTATTCCAAAGATTCCTAGATATATTTCTTAAATTCAAGAAGTTGTAAAATTTATCCATGATGGAATAGTCCACTTTTTCAACAAATCAATAATCGATTTTAGGGTAATCAGTACTATCCAATTTACTTTATCCATATCAATCATCTCTTTTTTCAAGCCAGACACAATTTTCTCAACATCAGGGACACATTAAGGGTTAACTTCCCTTAATCAAAATATCAAAATTCCATTAAATACATATTTCTAGTTCATCATCACCATTTAATATATTTTTGGAAATCCATAAATGAAAACAAATAATTCATGATTCATATAACATAATTCTTGAATTATTATACATATACACTTAAATTGTCTAACTTAATTCTTAAACCATTTCTCAGGATTCATCATCTTATACCTTAATACCCATTTCCTTGAATATTAAATATGAATATGTTCTTAATGTTCCTCATCCTCAATAAAATCATGCTTCTTATGTTTAATGTAAATAATACTGGAAGAACAACTCAAACCTTTCACATGTTGTTTTTGGTCTTTTTATCTTCAATAGTATAACCAATACTCATGGACCTTCCTGATTATTTTCTTGAGATTTATACTTAGGAAATATATTTTCATTGTGCTCTTACATTCCATATCTGAAACATTCAATGTTAACCTAATTTTATCTAGTTCCTTCTATTGAATAAAACTAGAAATAATATGGTTAGAAACACTTATTATATCTTAAAACACCATGATCATGAAGAATTACTTATAGGATTTCTAAATAATGACACCTACTTCTTTAATATATGACCTATTGGGTTTATCCTAGGTTATTTATAATCATATTCAATTTAAATACTTAATAATGTTTTTTAAATAGTATGTGAATTCCCAAATTATATCCCGCAAGAGTGTTAAACTATGTGTGTAGTAATGCCCATTATCGTGCATCAGTTCTCAATCGAGTTTGGATATATATAGTGTTTTCGGGGTTATAACTTCAATGAAAATATGTGATATATCCACATCCACTTGTATTATCCAGGCAAGGATTTATTTCTAGGAAACTACTCACTCTATCCTTTACCAAAATTCCTGGACATTTTCTTATACTTTAACTCATTGTTGGACTTATCCTTATAGGCATCCCTAGACATATCATTAGAAATATCTGAGGGATATTACTAAAGTTTTCTCATCTTAGTTTCCAAAGGTTGAATAAACCTTTCATTTGATACCAATTATAGTTACTTAGGCTTAACATTCATGTATATTATATCATTTTAGATGAATATTCAGCACATTACAAAGATACATTCCTAAGGACCATAATATTTTAGTACATTTGGAAACTCGGAACATATTCTCCTAGTTTGGTGAAATATCTTTAACATCTCCCTTAAATATATTACCCTTTTGTAATTTTACTTAAAAAATTTCTTCTAACCTATGGAAAGAAATATATGATAAAGGGGTGGGATAAAATTCTTAGTAAGGGTAAATAAAGTAAATACGTAATCATAACATGATTATAAGGGGGTGAGAACATGAGAATAACATTTAAAGATCATATCATGCATAAAAATATCATAATAATGAGACATTGAATAAATATTGGTAGTTCATAAGACATTAATCCTAAGATAAACAAGAAAATGAATCATGTGATAATATCAAATTCATAAGACATAGAATTTTTTGCAGACACGTAAACATGTAACATCATTCCCTATAAGTCAAGGATAATTTCCAAAAAACTCTTTAGGTCACTCCATGGGGACTACACCTACTCGGTGGGACACACCTCTATCCCCAGTCATAGTCTTTTCCTTGTAAGGGGTTAGGTTTCCCTATCTTTCCATAGAGGATCAGGTTTCCATATCTTCTCATAGTGGATTGGGTTTCCCCATATTCCCATAGGGGATCAGGTTTTCTTATCTTACATAGTGGATTAACCCCATCGACTTGATTCCCATAATTATCTCATGAGATATAAGTCTTTACCCAATGAATTGAAGGGAGATATAGGTCCCACCCATCTCAAAATGAAATCATACATACATGTGACACAAAATCATAAACAATCATATCCTAACCCATGAAATGAAATGGGTTTCATAAACAAATAATCATATCTTAACTTATATAAAAATATAGGTTTCATAATCATTTAATCAAAGCATAACCTATGAAAATAAGTGGGTTTAATAAGTATAAAACCCATAAAATATAAATGGGTTTCATAAAAATAATTCCATTAAAACATAAATAATTTAGAGAAAGAATATGAATTGAACCTTTAGATCATTTCCCTATAAAGGCATGAGTAATACCAATGGATGTTATCTTAGATAGAAAATAATTTGGGAAGATCTTTTAAAAACATTTCTTATGGAAAATATCATTTCTTATTTGAAAAAGTATTTTTAAAACATATAACATTTTTGAAAATGTTTTTATTTAAAAATAGATTTAAAAAAATATAAATTAATCTTGAAAACAGTTTTATAACCTTTTCTTTAAAAATACTTTGAAAACGTAAAAATAAGGATTTAAATAATTTTTGGGAACCCTTTTCTTTGAAAATGGTTTCGAAAACTTATAAAGAAATCATGAAATCACTGAAATCATTTTATTTGAAAATAAATTTTTTCAAACATGTAAAGGAAGCTTTGAAAATCATTTAAAACACTTTTTAAACATAAAACGTTTTTGAAAACCTTTTTCTTTGAAAACAACTTTAAAATCAAAAAAAATCCAAAACACTAGGAAAATATTTTCTTTAAAAATAAACTTATAAATATACAAAGGAATCTTTAAAGAAATGATGGTCATGATATTGGGTAAGTTCGTACATGTTGAACATTCATTTTTCATCTTAAAAAGTTTATAAAAGTTCCTTGATTAGAAAACAAAAAGAATATTAATTTTAAATCCATTTTGTAAAAAGGTGAAACATGGGTAAAAATTTCCTTTGAAATCATAGGGTAATAGTAAAAAATTGCAAACTTTTTTTGAAAATGTGATTTTGAAAGATCATAGATTTCCAACTGAAAGGAGAAATAAAGTTAGATTTTCAAAAAAATATTTTCTTAATTATATTAAGTACCAAAGAGTTTAAAATGGTAAAAATAATTGGATATAACATGAATAACCTAAGGAGAAAAAAATTCATGAGATTTCTTATTATATGGATTATAATATTTCATCAATGGAAGTATAATCATAAACAATCCCGATAAATGGTGAGATTATAGCACTAAACTCTTACCACATTAAAAACTTTAAAATCATAATCCACATGAAAAAATAACATTAAATTAATATTAAAATATCATTAAATGAATTATATTCATGATATAACATGTAAAAGGAATTATATACACCTCATAGAAAAATAAAGGTTCATAACATGGCATGTGTCTCAAAGAAGGAAAATTGAGACAAAATTACTTTTCTGATTTGAAAACTTTTGAAACATATACCCCATAAAAGAAAGATCATAAAATGAATACGGAATAAACTTAAATTTATGTATAATAATCATATAATACATCCATGGGTAGTATACACACCACACAAAATAAATGAGTGGGGAATAAGGCATTTATATCATGGAAATAAAAAGTGGGATGAAATTAACTTACCTTAAGTCTTGAATTTATTCATAAAAATTCAAACCTCATGTATAATAAATATAAGTTTATTATACACCTACCATGGAATCAAATTATTATATAATTATTTGGTTATTGAAGTTCCAAAGGATCAAATAAAAACTGAGAAGGGGGGTTGAATCAGATGTTCCATTTTTATAAGTTTCCAAACATTCAGTAATAATACCCCTGTAACCTGTTAAGATTTATTTCCTTATCAACTTTTAGTAAATAATCATGCATAAAAGAATAGTAAATTAAGTAAATAACACAATATTTATATGTTTTAGCCTCAGTTTGAGAACCTAAATCCTTTCTATAGCCACTCTTATGGGTCTATGGAAATACACTATTATGAAGAAGTGAATGCAACTTGTGCCAACTTCCGTTAGAAACCTTCTATCTCTTGATAGGAAATATTATATTGAATCCTATCAGTTTACAATTTTTTATTATAAAAAAATTGATCCAAACAAAATAATACATACTTTTTTGAAACTACTCCACAATTTCTTTGTCTGAATCCTCATTTTGATTTGGCTGGATCCGATTTTCTCAATCTGATGAGTCTGGATCTGATTCTCTCAATATAATCAATCTAGATCTGATTCTATCAATATAATGAGTTTTTATATTAGTCTATCAATATTATTAGTTCAATAGTATGAACCCATTCTCAATATATAAAACTCACACTAAGATCAAATACTTAATATGATGTACCATATTCTGATTGACTCAATCTAATTGACTATATATGGTCTTCTCAAAATGATCTTGCTCAATCTAGTAAACAAACATTCAACTGTCTGATCCTCCACATGAGATCTATAGCCAAAAATGACTCTCGATTTATTTCTTCATCACTCCACCTTTTCCTATTTTATGAAAAAGTCAACATAAATAAATGATCTGGTCAAGTATTTATAGGTGACTCGGAAAAAAAAGGCAAGAAACTTGAGAACTCTCCCATCTTCCTCAAATATCAAAATCTGTGAAGATATATCATATTTAAACTTCAAATTTAACTTATTCAATCCTACTTATATTTCAATGATATTTACACAAAATTTAATTTCATGTTTGACCTCTTCAACTCTTCATAAAACTTATGCAATTTTATTTTTGAGTATTCTTTATAATCAACTGAATACAATTTCTATTTATTTCTTAGTGAATCTAATTTCTATTTCTTTCTTAGTGAATCCAAGTTTTGTATCATTCTCAATGAATATAGATTTTTTATCCTTCATAATGAATCGGAAATTTTTATCCTCATTACTATGTAATTCTCATTATGATGTAATTCCCATTACGATGGATATCCCATTATGATAGAATCTCCATACTGAAAATTTAAAATTCCCCAAACCTCTCCACCATTTCTTCAAAAGATTTTATCATAAAAGTTTTCATGATTTTTGAGAACTTTAAGATCATAAAACCATTGTATGACTTGGTTTATAAAGTATTAAAACTTTATAACTCTTGAATTTACAATATTCTTTCAAAAATATTCAGCAACAATATGACTTATTCAATCAGAAACTTATTTCTTTTTTGATTATGAAAAAGGAAAAATTTTAGAAAGTAAAAATTTCTACTTACAATTATTTTGGATTTCATTATCTGAATATGATGTAGATGAATCTGATGATCTGAAACCAATGTTATCTAGTCCAATTGTCTCGTTACAATGGACTGGATCTGATTCTTGGAAAACAAAAACATTCTTATACAAAAAGTTTAGTTGTCAATAAACACAAAAAAATTGTTAAAAAATTTATCATAAAGTTCCTTCAATCTCCCCCTTTAGATTTTTTTAAAACCATTATTAACAACTTTTACAACTCTCAGAAATTTTCCATAACTCAACTTTTGTAAAAAACTCAAGTTTCCTTTTTTACTTTTATCAAAACATATCATTTCTCAAAAGAGGGTGTCCTAATACCACACAAATGGATAAAATAATGTTTTTGAAGTAATTATATCCCTTAGTGGCAAGAAACTTTTGTGTCCATGTAATGATAAACTCCCCCTTACTTTTATCTTTTCCTCTCTCATTTTTATTTTCATCTCACTTTTCTTTTTCTTTCACTTTTATTTTCTCTCCCCTATTTTCTGATAACCATGGGTTCTAATTCATTTAATAAAGATAAGTAAAAACTTCTTAAAAAGTAAAAATTTGTTACTTTATCTCCCCCATTGTCAACATAATCCAAATAACAGTGGGAGTATATTCCTTATGAGGATTAATAATAAATGGGGGATTTTGAACATGAAGTCACAACCTCAATTCTATAAACCTTTATTTCAGCATTACTTTTTTAAAGATATCAACAATCTGATAATTTTTTGAAATGTATTCCAGCAAAACATCTCTATCAGAAACTTTTTATTTTATAAAGTAAAACTTTATATCAATGTGTTTTGATCTTGAATGTTGGAAAGTATTCTTAAAAAGATAAATTACACTCAAATTAACACAAAGTATCTTAAATAGTTTAGAAACTTTTACTTTCAAATATTTAATCTGAAATTTCATCCCTAAAATTTGAGTACAAGCTTGAGTAGTTGAAACATATTTGTATTCATTTGTGCTCAAAGTTACTAAACCTTTTTTCTTACTATTCCAACTCACACAACATTCACCCAAGAAAACTGTTCCTTCTGAGGTTGATTTTCTATCATTATAATCTCCAACTCAATTAGTATTAGTATAACCATGAAACTTTATCTCAATTTTTCTTTGTATAATAACCCATATGAAGTTTCTCCTTTTATATATCTCATAATCCTATTTGTTTCCAACATATGAGATTATTTAGGATCACTTTGATACATGGCACATAAATTCACGGCATAAACAATATTAGGCCTTAAGTTTGTAAGGTAAAGAATACTTACTATCAACTTCTGAAAATCTTTCTAATTCACATTTTTTTCTGAATTCATCTTTAATAATCTTTATTCTTACTAAAATAAGATTAGAAACTTATTTGGATTATTCCATCCCAAACTTCATTCACAATTCCCTTCCATACTTTTCTTGAGATAAGAAAAATTATTTTTCCTTTTGTTGAACTTTTAATACAAGGAATAAATTTATTTATCTTAACATAGACATTTCAAAATTCTTATTCATTTCCACATAAAAAAAATTTAAAAACATATTCTCTATCCATATAAAAAATTATATCATCCACATAAACAATTACAATTAGATCTTCGTAGTTATAATATTTAACATATAAGTTTATATCAACTTTTACTTTAGAAAAGTTCAGCATTATCAAACAATTTTCAAGTTTAGAAAACCAAGAACGTGGAGCTTGTTTCATCTCATACAAAGCTTTATTCAATTTATAAACTTTATTTTCATCCTCAACTCGTAGAAATCCACAAGGCTATTAAATGTAAACTTCTTCTCAATCTCTCCTTTTAAAAAAGAATAATTTACATCCATATGATAAAATTTGTAATTCTGATGAGAAGAAACTATAAGAAATATTCAAATAGTTTCTATCCTTATAACAGGGGAAAAGGTTTTATCAAAATCCACACCTTCCACTTATGAATATACTTTGTAAAAAAATGTTTCTTTATTTCTTGAATATTCTCTATGCTCATTAAATATGTTTCTATAAACCCACTTTCTTAATAACATTTTTATTTGATGGCTATGAAACAAGTTTCCATATTTCATTATTCTCAATCTGATACAACTCTTCATTCATATAATCCACCCATTATTTTATTGAATAGCTTCTGAAACTGATTCTGGTTCAACTTTTGAGATAAGTGTAGTCTGATTATCTAATCTCAACTTTCTTCTTTTCTGAACTGGATCATTTTGGTTCCCAATAATGTTTTTGGATTAAACATGTTTTTATAAGGTAAGAAATTTCAAATTTTCTTTCCCAGCTGAAATTTCCTCATCGTGCAATTCTTATGAATCTTGATAAGGATATTTTGAATAACTTTCACTATTGTCAGAATTATCCAATTTATCCTCCTTAGCGTTCTCAAAAAAAATTATTAAGGAACTTTTATTTTCAATTACCTTCACATGATATGATTCCACCAAATTTTTTAAATGTTTGTTCCAACATTTGTAACTTCTTCCATTTGGTTAATAACCCATAAATGTTCATTCCTCATCTTTGTCATCAAACTTTCCCAAATCTAGATTTTTTACTTTGAGAAAACATGGACTTCTAAAAAACTTTTAAGTATTTCAATGAAGTTTTTTTATACCAAATTTTATAAGTATTCATGTTAGTTTCTAGTCTCCACAAGTATTTATTCTGAACATGTATAGTAGTACTAACAACTTCTCTTTAATAGAATTTTGAAATGTTGTATTCCGGTAACATACTTCTTCCCATTTACACCAAAATTATATTCTTTCTTTATGATACTCCATTTTTTGTGGAGTATAGGGAGAACTATACTAATGTTTAATATAATTATTTCCTATATAAGTTTCAAAAGTATTTTCTGTTAATTTGGTACCATTATACATTCTCAAGTTTTTTAAGAAACCCTTATTTCTTTCTCGATATATTTTTGGAAGAATTTGAGCATTTCAATAGCCTCAAACCTTTTCTTCATAAACATGATGTTTGTCATCCGATTGAAATAATAAATAAAACTTATAAATTATATATCTCCTTTTTTTGAATCATGTATCATCAGCCCATATAAATTAGAATGAATAAGCTCAAGTGGTCTGGTATATTGAATCTCAACCCTTTTATAACTTTTGTTGGTTATCTTCCCTTTTTGAAAAGTTACACAAACATCTTCTTCTCTTCTTTTCAAATCTAGAAATTGTTTAATGAAATCAAATTTAGATAGTTTTTTCATACTTTTTTGTCTAATTTTCCCAAGTATTAGGTGCCACAATTTTTTTTCATCTTCTAAACTCAAGTAACATGAGTTATTAAATTCTCTTACTTGGAATATATTCCCACTTTTTATTTCTCCTTTTGTAATGACTTTTCAATATTTCACACTTTTTATGATACAAAAATATTTTATAAAAAAAAATTCTTCTCTATCATCACAAATTTTACTTACACTAAGTGAGTTATATTTTACCCCATCAACAAATAAAACATCCTTAGATTCAACTATTCAGCTTCAATATCAGCCGTTCTGATTCCTCTAGTTTTTAAAGAATTTTTATTACCAAAGGTAAATGCTCCTCCATCATTACATTCCACATGTTTCAAGATTTTTATATCACCTATCTTATGTGAAGAGAATATAATATCAAGTATCTATGGTTTGTTCCTTTTACTTACTTTAAAATTTGTCTCAATAACAAAAGTTATTTCCTCAACTTTATTCTTTTTAGCTTATTTTTCTTTTCTATCGTAAGAAAATTTTATAGGAGTTTCATACAAATTTCATCATTATTACCATTTTAATCACATATTCCACAAACTTCATCCAAAAATTCAAATTGATTTTTTTTTAAAAGTTCCTAACATCTTGATAATTCACTTTTTCAACTTTATATAAGCTAGGAATGTTACTCGTTCTACTTCCACTATTTCTTCCACTTTTATCAAATTTTATTCTATTTAGAGATAAGTTATAAAAAAAATTATATTCTTTATTCCCATATATTACACAACACTAGAAATAGACATCAATTCTCGATTTTCTATTTAATAAATGTCTTTCTCTATATAAACTTTATTGAGGTTGATAACATCTTTCACATCAAACATACTCATGACATGGACCATATTTTACTTTGATTGAGTTTTATAATTTTTTAGATTTTATAGGTTTCTCAAATCCTTTATACACCCAATATTTCCCAATAATTTTTCAGGAACTTGAAATTTTAAAAGAATCAGATGAAACATTATTTTTTATAAGAGAATATTTCACCTGATTATTGCAATCAACCTTCTCAACATCTTTAGAGGTCTCAAATTTTACTTCTAAATCTTTGTTGAATTTTTCATTAATTTTCCTCAAGGTAATTTAGGACTCAATAAGTTTTCATTGAATCTTATTAACCTATTCTTACTTAGCTTCTAGCTTCTTAATAATATCTGCAGCCATCTTTCCCTATTCAGCAATTCTATGTTTATAACTTGAAATATCCTAAATATATTCATCCTCCTACATGATGAAATCTTTTATTCCATTAGAAACTTCTTCAAAATATTTATTCATTACTCTAATTTATTTCTTGAGAGTTTTGTTTTTCTCAAGACATTCAACAAGTTCTATTTTGAGATGATACTCTCTATAAGATTCTTCACCACCTTCTTCACTCTCTAAAGAATCTTTTTTTTCTCAACTTTTCCAATGAAGGTTCTAAATTTTTCTAAACTTTAATCTTCATAATAATTGTTTTAATTTTATTCTAATTCAATTTTATTAATAAATAAACTTATTTTTTCTAATAAACTTCTTCTTATGTATTTTGGAATACTTTTCTTCATTAATATTTTTATTCCACTTCTTCCATTGATTTTTTCATCATAATCATCTCGATATTCTCTATCATTGTTCATGGGGAAATTAATAGCAAAGTGTCCAATTTCACCACACTGAAAAAATTTGAGATGAAGTTTAACTCCATACTTTCCTCTTCCTCTTATATATTTCTTTGATATAAGATACATTATTTTTTCATTCAAATCATCATCTTCTTTATCTTCTGAGTCACAAGGATAAACATCTTCAACATCTTAAATTTTAAACTTTCTCATAGATGCAAACCCCATTTCATATTTCATCTTCTTCTTAAACATTGGATATTTCTTCTTTTAATAAGAAAAAATAAATTTATTCAACTCATCAAGAGATAAATCATACTTATCTTCTAAATAAGAAATTTTATAATCAAACATATCTAGAAAGTTTCTCATAAGTTTCTTCACAATTATAGAATCTTCTATGACATATATGAATCCTATTATGTTGCAAAAAAATCATTTACTTTTGTGAAGTATTCATCAATTTTTTATTTATCTCTCATTATAATGTCTTCATACTTACTATGCTATATTTTTATATTTTCTTCCTTAACTTTTGTATTCCCTTCAAAAATACTTTACAGCTTTTCCTACATACTTTTTGATGTTTTAAGACCCATAACCTTTTGATATACATTTTCTCATAAGGAAATGAGAGTAGCATTTCTATCCTTTCCATCAACTTATATATTTCTCTTATTAGAAAATTTCATTGGGGAATCTTTCTGAATAGGTGTAAAGCCAATAGTAGTAGCATCAATAAATTCCAAGCTAAGAGATAGGAGATAAGGAATCATCCTCTTTTTCTATCCATGATAATTTTTTCTCTCAAATTTAGGAATTCTTATACTATTGATAGAATTTATATTATCCATGATAAGGATTCAACATGGGAACCTACCTCTTATACCAATTGAAGTTCTAAAGGATTTAATAACAACTAGGAAGGGGGTTAGGATTAGTTTTTCATTTTTTATAAGTTTCAAAACATTTAGAAACATAACTCCTATAAATTTTTAATATTAATTTCCTTATCAACTTTTAGTAAATACTTGTGTATTCAAGAATAGTAATTAAAGTAAACAAAAAAAGATTTACAAGGTTCGGCCTTAGTGTGAAAACCTACATCCTTTACATAGCCACTCTTGTGGGTCTATAGAAATCCATTATTATAAAGAAATGAATAAAACTTGTGCCAAATTCTATTAGACACCTTATATCTCCCGATAGAATATATTATACTAACTCCCATTAGTTTATAATGTTTTCTTATAAAATAATTGATCCAAATAAAAGAATAAATACTTTTTTGAAATTTCTGCGTAATTGATCAGTCTGAATCCTCAATCTAGTTCGGATAGATATGATTTTGACAATATTATGATTCTAGATCTTATTCTATCCATAAAATCAGATTTAGTTGAATCTGATGATCTAAAATTGATGCTGGCCAGTCTGATTATCTCATTACAAAGGACTGGGTCCGATTCATGAAAAACAAAAACATTATTATACAAAAAATTTAGTTGTAAAAAAATAAAAAAATGTTAAAATAATTTATCACAAAGTTTCTTCATTTATGAGTTTATATTACCCATTTATTAATAACTCTATGATAATGTTACATTTCGGGTAATATCTGCTTTGTTTTTTGTAGATGTTTTGGCTTTTTATTCTTGATCCACTTGCCTAGATCATGATTTACTTATTTCAAAAATGTAAATAATGATATAAATATCATATATATTTAGTATATATTTATTTATAATAATCTATATAATATAAAATTATTAAATGGAATACACTGTTAATGGAGACGGTAGGTCGTATGTACGCATGAATATTGTTTCTGTTTTATTGTCATATTGAAAGAAAGAAAGTAAATTACATATAGGTATATATATAATATCATTAAATTTGAATTATTATTTCATATATATCATATAATTTTAATAAAATTATCCTTAATACATTCCATGTAGAGTGTGAACGAATCACATGCTTTGAGGAGGTAGTATTCCAAACTTCCCCAAATGAAGTTATCGTATTTAAAAAAACTATAAATAATAAAGGTATGTGTTATATAATAATTTATTAAGAATAAATATATAATAAATATTATATATATAATATAAAAATATATTTCCCAACATAATTCTCAACCATGATATGTGGAGAAGGAAAAATGAACAACATCGTTCCGTGACACGGTAGTTCATCGTACACAAGAACAGTAAGTTCATTACCCATTAGATAGAAGTGTGTGTAAGTGTGGGTATAATTCTTATAATAAAAAAAATATCAGTATATTTATTATTCTGAGGTTATTATATAATCATTTAATAATAATAATTGAGGTGGTGTAGAATGAAAGTAAAACAAAGGATCTTGAAGAAGGATGTTACCTCTTCTTTGGGTAACTCTTTCTGGTTTGCATTGAAGGGATTACTTTGATGGATTTATTCCAAAAGAGAGGTTTCTGTGAGAAATTTAGGTGAGTTTTTAGGATATTGGGGTAGGATTTATCTAATAAAAAAGTTCTTTAAAGGTGTAAATAGGTGGGAGTAGAGGAGGACTTTTATAAGGTGAGAAAAGGAAACATTGGGTATTCTTGAAAATATTTGAGTGACCTACACGTTTTACTTGTCCCTAAAGGTTTAAAATGGATATTTATAGATCCTTATAGGTTTAATAGATGAAATATGTCCATAAAATAATTTTTATACAAGTATATAGGTCATTTTGGGACTTACGTTTAAAGTTTAGTCCTTTGTTAATCTAATTT
This sequence comes from Viscum album, assembly GCA_963277665.1. Classification (NCBI taxonomy): domain Eukaryota; kingdom Viridiplantae; phylum Streptophyta; class Magnoliopsida; order Santalales; family Viscaceae; genus Viscum; species Viscum album. The sequence goes on from OY728130.1 coordinate 1,215,271,345, forward strand.
TTCTCTTAATCATTGTAATTAATTTTAATCACTTTCACTGATATTTTTCATAAAAAACTAAGTTGGACCTATTAGAAATTATAAATTACAATGATTAAAAATATGGAATATATTTATCCAAATTCTAATCACATAATTTTCATATATTAATATAATCTAATCCCATAGACGGGTTGCGATAGCGAGTTTTTTAGCAAAAATGATTAAAAGTTTGGAATGTTTTGATAGTTTGGAATGTTTTGATATCCAATTTCAATGTGAAATTGTTCAAAATGTCCTAAATTATATTAATTTATGTAAAAATAATATCACTACACTTTAAAACAAAATTAAAATAAAAAAACAATTTTTCAAGATTTTTCTACTTAAAACCACCTATAAGCCACAGTAAAAAACCATAGAAATAGACCTATAAACATGGTTAGAAACTATGGATATAGGGTATGAAAAAACATAAAAAATATCTCCCCTGCATAGCCCCACCTGCAGTACCCCACCCCCCCTACAGCCCCCTCCCTCCTGGACACTGGACACCCCCACCCTACATAAACCCCCTCCCCTGGACAGCCCCCTCCCCCCTGAAAAGCCCCCCTGGACAGCCCCCCTTGCAAATCCCTCCTCCTAAAAAGACCCTGGACACCCCCCCAGACAGACCCTAGACACCCCCCAGACAAACCCTAGACACCTCCCCCCCAGACCCTGTACACCCCCCCTCCCAGACAAACCCTGGACACACCCCATAACCTAGACACCCCCCCCCCCCAGATAGACCCAGTACAGACCCCCCCCCCCCCCCCGGACCCTGGATACCCCCCTGGAAAGACCCTAGACACCCCCAGACCCTGGACAGATCCCCCTAGATAGCCCAGACCTCCACTCCCCTGGACAGCCACCCCCCACCCTCCTGGACAGACCCTGGAACCCCCCCCCCCCTAGAACCTAGACACCCCCCCAGACCCTCTATAGATCCCCCTAGACACCCCCCAGAACCTGCACACCCCACCCCTTTCACCCCCCTGCCAGTTACCCCCCTCCTCCCTATAGTCCTCCTACCAATCCCCCTACCAGTCCCCTCCCTGCCAGTCCCCCCTGCTAGTTCCCCCCTCCCCCTACCAATTCCCCCCTCCCCCCTGCCAGTCCTGCCCCCCCACCCTGCCTGTTTCCCCTCCCCCATGCCCCTGCCAGACCCTACTTGCATCCCCCTGCCAGTTTCCCCCCTTCCCCCCTTTCAATCCCCTCCAAATTAAATTATACATTAAAGCTACTTACATAATAAGAATTAAACAAATTCAAATATAAAAAAACACATAACTACACTTACATGAGTCTCCCTATAATAAAAACTATCAAATAAGTCTGGAACCAGCTCAAAAGCACCTACAAAAAAAGGTAGAACATAGTAGTTCCCATCCCTTGTACCCACACTTCTCCCCCCTCTTTGCCCCACTACTAGACAGCATCCCCCCTGCTGGACCCCCCTAGACAGCAGCCCGAGCCCCCCTGGACAGCAGCCCCCCCACCCCCCTGCTGGACCCCCTTGGACATCATCCCCCCCCCCCGTACACATCCCTTGCACATATCCTAAGGGATCCTTAGTTAAGCATATTTACCAAGCAGGTGAGTTTAAAGATTTTCCCTTAGATGTACCTACCAAATCATAAACTGTAAATGCTGATTTACCAATTGTTTAGAGATTTGTTTCCTAAGTGCCTTCAGATTTTGTATCCATAGTATGTTTATAATATTTCAGAGAAAGACTTATTTTAGATTTCAGTGGAATTTTGAGTTATCAGGAACCTCCTATTTTTGAATCTACATCTAGTGTTCCACCTCCCTCGGCTTTAGTTAATGCTGATTTGATCTAGTCTATAGTCAAATAGTATATCCATGTTGTTATAGGTGATGTGCATTCATCTCATCAGGATTAATTGAGGCAAATTTTGTATAATGGGTTTTCAAGGAATAGGTTGACCAGTTGAAAGTGATGAAAACCCTACTCAAGATATTCATGGAGGAGAAGATTTCTTTAGTAGTATAGAGAGATGAGGAAATATTATTATATACTTTTTCAATATTATGAAGCCTTTTATATATGTGTCCAATACTCTAGTGGTTGTCGGCTAGAAGTCCAAAGTGCAACAGTAAAGTGGACTCCAAAGTCCGCACTGCTATAGTTGTAGGCCACAAGCATTCGGCCCAACCGGATCAGGCTACACCAATCCAAAAATCTCCCTTGTTGCATCCCTTGATGAGAAGAAGGTTAAGAGTTCCCTTTTTCTCTAAATCTTGAGAGTGTGGCTGGTCCTGATGGGTTCACAAATTAATTCTGTATGTTCTACTGGTACATAGTTCGTGATGAGCTCCTTAACGCTATGAGGGAGTTCTTTAACCAAGCCTCAATGCCCTATGGAATCAAATCCAATTTTATTTCCCTGATCCCAAAGAAGGAAAATGTTGTGGATGTAAAGGATTTCAGACCTATTTCTATTGGGAATACCTTTCCAAAAATCATTAGAAAAATTATTGCTATGAGGTTAAGTCCCATTGATCGTGGGTTTATCTCCTCAAATCAGCCCCCCGGACAGCCCTTGGACCCCCCCCCCTGAACAGCCCCCCTAGACACCCCACCTACACCCTGTCCCCTTCCCTACAGACCCCCCCGAAACCCCCCCCCCCAGACAGCCCTTGGACACCCCCTGGACAGCCCCTCCTAGACACCCCACCTGCACCCTCCCCCCTCCCCTATAGACCCCCCCCCCCTCCCCAGACAGCCCTTAGACACCCCACCTGGACAACCCCTCCTAGAAAATTCTATATCCATCAATACCTTCACTTCATTATGAAATAATGATAAATGAACAATGCCTCGAAACCTTTCTAAGAATAGTCTTTGTATGTCTTAGTCTGAATAATAGACTTCCACCACTTATAACTCGGACCCTCTAGTATGATGGTTACAAAAATAACCTTAAGAGACACATAAATATAAATCTGGATAAAAATATCCACAACCTTCAATACCAAAATCAATTCATCCTAATAATCTTGTTACCCAGGAATTATTGTGGGGATACCATCTTGATTCTAGGGTTCCTAGGTGTGCCTTCAAGAACGATTTATTCAAGGATTTTGATTCGGTCATGTGGGACTTATTATGGGATGCTTTGGATCTACTCGGCTTTCCGGCTAGGTTCTCGTCTTGGGTTAAAAGATGTGTCTCTACCCCAATGTTCTCGGAGAACATTAATGGAAGTTTACATGGCTACTTTTGGGGGGGAAAGAGAGCTCAGTCAAGGGGATACACTTTCTCCTTTCCTTTTTGTGATTTGCATGGATTTTTTCTCATGTATATTGTAATGCAGGAGGCTGGGGGCTAGTGCGGTGGCTGGTGCGGGTTGGAGTGGCTGGTGCGGGTAGGAAGGCAGGCGGCAAGGGTATGGAAGGGGGCTGATGCGGGCTGGAATAGGTGGAAGGGGGCTGGTGTGGGCTGGATTGAAGGTGGATGGGGGTTTTGGGCATATGGAAGAGGCTGGTTCAGGCTGGGATGTAGGAGGATGGGGGTTGGTGAGGGCTGGAACTGGTGGATGGGGCTATTTTGCAGCTGGTAGAGGGCTGGCATGAGTGTTTTGCAAGAGACTGGGGGTGGTGGCTGGTGTGGTGGCTGGTGCGGGCTGGATTGTAAGTGGATGGGGGATGGTGTGGGCTCAAATGCAGGTGGAAGGGGGTTGGAATGCTGGTGGAAGGGGGTTGGTTGCAGGTGATGGGGGGATGGTGCGGGCTGATTCGAAGGTGGCAGGGGGGGCTGTTGCGGGCTGGAATGCTGGTGGAAGTGAGATGAAATGAAGGTGGAAGGGGGCTGATGTGGGATGGATGTGGATGGAGTAGGTCCAAATCACGGCATTACCACGGCGTGACCACGGCGTGACCGCGGCGTGACCGCGGCGTGACCACAGCGTGTTGGCCCGGTCCAGCGACATCCGTGGGGAAGCATCTTCCAGCCAAGTGCAAAAGAGCGGGAGGAGGCGGGGCAACATTCCGGCCATCGCCCCACCGGCAGAAATTGTGATTAGTCAATCTCAACATTGATCACAAGACTCATGGAATACTATCACTGCGAACTATCGCGGGGTGTCATCTTGGAGCAGGGCCAAATCAAGGCATTACTGCGGCGTGACCATGGCGGGACCGCGACGTGACTGCGGTGTGTTGGCCCTGTCCAATGACATCCACGGGGAATCATCTTCCGGCCAGGAGCGAAGGGAGAGGGAGGTGGTGGGGAAACATTCTGGTCATCGCCCCGCCGACAGAAATTGTGATTAGTCAGTCTCAACATTGATCACAAGACTCATGGAACACTATCACTACGAACTGCCGCGTGGTGTCATCCTGGAGTAAGTCCAAATCACAGCGTGACCGCGGTGTGACCATGGCGTGTTGGCCCGGTCCAGTGACATTTGTGGGGCAGCACCTTCCAGCCAAGAGCGAAGGGAGCAGGAGGAGGTGGGGAAACATTCCGGCCATCACCCCGCCAGCAGAAATTGCGATTAGTCAGTCTCAACATCGATCACAAGACTCATGGAATACTATCACTGCGAACTGTCACGGGGTGTCATCCTAGAGCAAGACTAAATCACGATGTGACCATGGCGTGACCGCGGCGTGTTGGCCCGGTCCAGCAACATCCACGGGACAGCATCTTCTAGCCAGAAGCGATGGGAGTGGAAAGAGGTGGGGCAACATTCAGGTCGTCGCCCTGCCGGCAAAAATTTTGATTAGTTAGTCTCGAAATTGATCACAAGACTCATAGAATACTATCACTGCGAACCGTTGTGGGGTGTCGTCTTGGAGTAGGGCCAAATCACGGCATTACCACGGCGTGACCACAGCGTGACTACGACGTCACGGCGGCGTGACCGCGGTGTGACCGCGTCATGTTGGCCCAGTCCAGTGACATCCACGGGGCAGCATCCTCCATCCAAGAGCGAAGGAAGTGGGAGGAGGCAGGGAAACATTCCAATCATCGCCCCTCCAGTAGATGATAGAACAGATCAACTATTTAACATGCTATAACATGGGATTTCCAGAGAAGGTTATAGCGAGTGGCACAATGGCGCAATTTCTAAAGGGAAACAAAACAAAGGAAAATAATCATACACCCTACACAAAACATTTAAAAATTCATTCACAATGCCTAAACATGGAAGTTTTATTTATAATATTCAAATCTGGAAAAGGAAAGTGTCATGGTCAAGGAATATGCCTACTCGGGCAATGTCATTTGAGTTAAACGAGTATGATAAGACAATTTATATTATTCAAGGAAAACAAAAACTAACTAGCCACAAAACAAACACCAACAAGAGTAATATGAAAGACTCAAACCAAATCTAAAAAAGATACAAATAATTATCACTACTCTTTGGTTTAGAAGATAGCGCACCTCCATTAGAGGGGTTTTATTATAAAATCATGGAATTTCTTTATTGTAAAAACATGACTTTATTTATAAAAACATTACTTTATTTATCAAATGAAACAATTATATTAAAGAACACTTATTCAAGATATGAAATTCAATATAATTAAGCAGAATTAAGAAAGAAGCTAAATTCAATTTAAAGCATTCTTTAATTAAAGAGGCTAGAAGATGGATCCTACCTCAAGGTGGAACCAAACTATCCACTTCGACTCTTGGAGCTTTCTAACTAAAATTTGTTTCTCCCCCACTGGGTATATTCACCTTCACACACATGCAAGGACACCTATCCCCTATACTAGAGCGAATATTTATAAGTGAATATGTAAAAAAGTGTTCAATGTAACGGGGGTCAATAAGTGAGAAAATACAATTATGCATGCATATGTTTTTTAAACAATGTGCATGTATGTGTACATGTGTAGGTAAATTCAAACAATGTATGCATACCACATTCAATTTATTAATTTGGAAGAGGAATGGTATGCATGGAAGCTTGAAATTTTGTACTACATACAATTTACTATATGTTTATAGGTGTATGTACCTTCAAACAATGTATTCATACATTATGAATGCATGTGCATCTAATTTAAAAAAAGTAAATATTGTGTGTACACTACATAAACCTGTACACATACAATAGATGAGTCATAGTAGAACATATGTGACCATTAATAAAGCAGACATAGAATATAAGAACAAGCATACTCTTTGAATGATGTTTTACTATAAAATGCATTGCAATGATGGAATAACTGACATAGCTGCAACATAATTATTTCAATGTTTTATATACCTAATCTCAATGATTAAAACAGATAATTCATTTTCAATATTTTTTTAAAAAATTATTCTAATAATTTATATGGAAAAGATTGGATTCGATGTTGAGATGGTTGTGATTGAAATTGGTCATGGGTTGGAAAATTTTTGAGATGGTTAGAATTTAGACCATGTAGTTTATTGGTTAATTGATTATCCAACCAATTTAATTTAGTATTTTCATTGTACATGTGATGAAAATTGTTTTATTCATAAATCTCTTGAGTATTCAGATCATTTGCCTCCATTAATGGTATCCCTATAAGAACTTCCTTGATTGATGTAATAGTTGGGAAATTATCGGTCACTCAAGAAGAACCTTTTATTGGAAAATCTTGAACTTTAGGAGTCTAAAGTGGTGAAGACTGAGGGTTTCACCACTAACAATAATTTCATAGTAATGTGGAATATCCCATGTAATATGATAGATAACAAGAATCTCATAAGGTATCTATTTACTAGATAGATTTTATGCAGAAAAGTTCCCCTCCCTCAAATTATGAATGATATTTGTGTGTTGATCGATGCAGGACCTACACTTCCTAATATTATAAACTAAATACCAAGGAGTACTTGAATCATTATGTAGAAATATTAAAAGAATCTTGGAGTTCTACTCAACCATACAAATATTGAGGTTATCTATCCTCCAAATTTAAAGGCCGCTGAGTAAAGATCTTTTCTCTACCCAGATATAATTACTTAAACCATAAAAGGAACTATATTCAATAACCATAGATCCCCTAGAATCATGAACAATCCCTCCTCATAACTCTCTATTTACGAGACCCATCCACATTATGTTTTAGTCCAACATTGGGGGGGTATTCACTTGATCCACCACCCTAGAGGTGCTCTATCATTTGTAATCACATCCCTAGGGAGGATCCCCTTACTAGTAGCCATTATCTTTTCAATAGGTTGAAGGGAACATAGTTTTTCAATGAGAGAGAGCACATGAACTTGAATGAATAGAGGGAGCAATTCTTGCCTTCACGACCCTTGTTCCTTGTCTCCTAAATCACCCAGCACACCACTAAATAAACTATTACATGAATATTAACCATATATGAATGTTTCTCAACACTTTGAAATAATGTACACAAAAAGTCAGAGATGTATCCCCCCTAAAATTGAAATCCCATAAGTTTCCCAACAAGGGTACAAGTAAAGCAGGCTCATTCTACATCAAAAAATAAGTTCTAGACTAACTCAGATTTTAGATTCTCACAACACATACATAGTGAGGGTATCTAAATTACTTTTCTATGGATATTAATTTCCATTGGTATGACCTTATTGAAGAGCCTCTAGAAATGTATGTTCAAATTAATTGGAATTTATTTAGACAAGACTTTTCTCACCCACTCGTCATGCTCCTGGTTGGATCTTAATAACAAGTGAAACTCCAAAGCAATAAATTATCCTAAGGTAAACTTTGATAATGTGCACATATCCGGTTCATCGAGCATATGAATCCTATCATAAAAAATCTTATGATCCTCATCGAGGGATGTTGGTATAAACCCAGGGTTTATTCTCACATTCCTAAAATAAATGTGAGGGATTGGGAATCCAGGGATGAAGTGAAAATGAACTAACAAGTTTTCTTTCTAGTAATTGATGTCACCCCACCTGCAAACCAACACACCAAGTGTGGGATCCTATCTACAATTTTTTTGAATAGCAGTAATGGGAATTGATTTTAGGATATATATTTGAATTTTTGGGTATTCCAGATTTTAATCCCCATGGTCAACCGTTCCTAGAAACTTTTCTAAGTTTGGGATCAAACCTAGATAGGGTACCAACAGTGCCGGACCAAGCAACCATACCTATAAATTTTAATTTCTCATTCTTTTATCTCACCCTTATTGATAAGAAATACAATTTATAGGAGATATAATGGTATCATTTCATACTCAAGTAATGCACCATCAATTATTCCACTCTAAGTCCACATGATTCATAATCAATGCATAAAAAGGTGGGTTTGATTTAGGCATCAAATATCTCCATTTAACAAATAATATGTTTCCAATATGAAATGAAACTACTCATCAAATTTTTCAAGAGTCACCAAACTATTTTTTTAGGCTGGGAAAATTGATTGATACAAATTGTTATAATGATTCTCATGGAAAATTTCACACTTATTGTTTTACCCACTTTAACACACGGGTGAAAACATTCAAATTAAGTAGCATGTTTTAATTTCAAAAAATATCCACGAAACTTATTCAATATTTCATATAAATTCCACTAATTTAAAAAAATCATACCCCTGTATAGCAGTATTTTATTATTTTAATCATGAATTAGATATTATGAAATCATAACCTTTCAATAATACCTTTTTCAATCACCTTCTAAAATTCAGATTTTGATGAATTGATAATTGTAGAAGATTCTTCAAAACCTTCTCTACTTTTCTAACATTCAAGGAGACACTACAGTTTTCAAAATTAATAATGATCCAATTTTGAATAGTACTAAATGTTAGATCAATTTCAAGATGGATATCTTCACCTTACTTTCCAACTTTTATATCTTTTTCATCATCATTAAGGATGATTATTTCATCATATGTTCTTTAGAATACCTGTTGATAGACCATTTCATAATGGAGCATTATTCATTTTATTTTATATTTTTTGATCTTTTACAAACCTTATTTAGTTCTCTCCATGATAACATGCTAAAAATTCAATTACTAACACTGTAAGCACATATGTACAACACATGTAATAGGTAATAAGATAAAACTTCTTATTCCTCAATGTGAACAGAATGGTTTTCAGAATTTTCTCAACTAAGTATCTCCATTATTCCTACTAGGAAATATTTTTTTTCAAATATTAATCCACTCGAAAAAAACTAGAACTCCTTTTTAACTCTCTTCTTAGTTGTAACCATAGAAAACTAAAATGAAAAAAACCATTTTCTTCTTCCCTTTCATAAATAAAATACACTTCTTTCCTTGAAAATTAGACTTCATATAAATCTTATTCCCTCTTCTTATTCTTCTTCTTATTTAGTGAAACCAATCTGCACTAGATATCCTATTTACATTATCCTTAATCCATAAAACTTATTCAGAATATATTCAGTTTTGTATATATTCTCTCCTTCAATACTCAAGGAATTTTCTATAGGATTCAATATCAGTTATCTCTTCTTGATGCAAGGATTTTTCTTTCTTGGAATGATATTTTCAAACTAACAATCTCTTTGACATGAAATATATGTGTGTGTGTGTGTGTGATACATGAAAAAATATCCATTATATTAATTATGTTCTTTCTCTATTATCTGTAAATATTATACCAAGTGAATACTACATTTTTAATTACTACAATTCTCAATAATTCAAAATTCCTAATATATTGACATTTCAAAACTCCCACTACTTCTCTTTACAATTTTTTGTAACTGTATACAGACATGTAGACACCACTTCATAAAAAACTCCATGTATGCATAAATTATATATAAAAATATTCAAGTTTTCATCTCCTCATTTCATGGTCAAAAGATTTCTGTAAAACATAAAGTTATGAAATAGAAGCGTGAATCACAATCTTTCTTTACGATATTTATGTCGATGAAGAACAGATCACTATGCATCATCATATTTAGTTTATCATATTTTATTTTCTTTTGCTAAGCATAATTTGATAATACTTTCAGATAAGTCTTATAATTTATAAAGTCTTACATAATTCCCTCAAAAGTCTTATGAAGTTTGAGTCTTATTAAATTTCCTCAAAGTCTTTAAATTAAAAGTCTTATGTTATTCCATACAATGCCTTATAAAGAATGATTCTTTTAGTATGGCTTCTAGTAGTGCATGAATAGTCTTCTAAGGATATTTAGAAACACCCAAATTCATCACAACATTTCAAATAACTCTCTTCATGAACTCTATATGGAATTCAGTCAAATCTATACAGATATGAATGTACCTTATAAATAACCTTATATTGGAACATATCAACTCTATATTCTTCCATTTGTATCTAAAAAATATAACCTATGAAGATCTTTTCACATACCTTATAATTCCTACGATTCTTGAATATGGTGTGAGTTTCTCATGATCTCACATTATTGATCACTCTATAATTTATAGTGCGGCTAAACTATAATCATGACACAAACAAAATAATTTAAGAAGAAAACCTATAATATATCATATCAAGTATCAATGCCTGAGTTTTTATGTCACACCCTTTTTTTAGTCCTTTTATTTATTTTATTTCTCTTGGCGTCGGGTGATTTTGCGTAAGTGCGGGTGAGTCCCGGTCTAAATTTTTAATTTTTGGTTGATTTTATGTTTTGGGATAGTGTGCAAACATTGTGCGTTTAAGATGCACAGCCCGCTTGGGTACGTGCAGACGCGCTGTCTGCTTGGGTACCGTACGGTACGCAAATACCGCACGGTCATCTAGTTTTAATGTTATGTGTGTAGATATATGTATATGTATGTTTATATGTTTATATGTGTGTGTATATATGTGTATCTACGTTTGTATGTGTTTATGTTTTAACGTTGTATATATATATATATATATTTGTGTGTGTGTGTGTGTGTGTGTGCGTGTGCTTATATGTGTGTATATGTATATACACATATGTTTATAAATAAATATGTTTTAACGTTATATGATTATGTGTATATATGTTTATATATATGTTCATATATGTTTATATATGTTATATATATGTTAATATATATATATATATGTATATGTGTATCTAAGTTTACATAAGTGGGTTTATATATGTTTATATATATTTATATATATGTATATATGTTTATAATAATTATTATTATTATTATTATTATTATTATAATTATAAGAAAAAGAAAAAAGGGGGGCTCGGGTTAGGGTTTGCGCGCAGCCCCCCCCCCCCCCCGTTTTTCCCTTGGTTGGTCGCGGGCCACACCTCCTTCCCTGTCATCCTCTCCCCCCTGCCGCGACGTCCCCGCCGGACCCCGCTCACCTCCGCTGGCGTCCCTTCGGCCGCACCCCGGCTTCGCCTTCCCCGCGCGAGCCCCTCCCCGGCCGGACAGTCCTCCCCTTACCGCGTCGTCCCCACCGGCTCACCCTCTGCCTCATCGTCCGCCTCTGCCAGCCTGCCATCGTCCGCCCCCTTCTCCCTCACCCGACCCTTTCTGGTGCGTTTTCGGCGAACCCGACCCTTTCCGGTGCGTTTCCAGTGACCCGAACCCCTACGCAGTACCTCCGCCTTGTTCCGGCGTGACCTGAACCCTTGCGCGCGCCTCCGCCATGTTCCGGCGTGACCCGAATTCCCTTGCGCAGCACCTCCTCTCTGCTCAGGCACGGTCTTGTATACCCTCACCTTCAAACCATGGTTTGCATCTCATTCCAACATTGGTGTTTCTTCATTTTTTTCACTGAAATTTGATGTCTCGTTTTGTGTTTTACACTATTAATTTAGTGTTGTGGTTGTGTTATGAAGCCATGATATTTTATTTGAAGTGCGGATAATTATTTGGACGATATCACGGCTTGCCGCATGTTTTCTAGGTTCTTCGCCACTGTCCAAAGTGAGTTTTAGTATCGTGCACTCATTTATTTTATTATCGTTATTGTGTTTTGAATTCATTCTATTTTATTTCTTTTATGGATAATTATTTTGGTGCGCAATCTTTCTTCGACATGTTTTGATGATCATCGCCGCTATCTAAGGTGATGCCTTTAATTCGTTGCTTTGTGAACAATTTATTTTTGGGTCCTGTTTATATTTTTGAGTCCCTGGTATTTGTTGGTTGTGTGTTGGTCCGCTCCGCACTAACTTTGGGTGTCGACTGTCTTGTTAGGGTGTGGCGAAAAAAAAATTTCTAGTGCGTGCACTTTTTTGGGAGTGCGTGTATGTGAGAAGATGGCGGTGTGTTTTCGAAAGCTTTGGCTCGTCCAAATCCTTGAGGTAGGTGTTTCCAACCATTTCCCTTTTCGATTCAAACCTTGATGACTTGAATGCTTTCAATTAATCCTCTTATATCATTTACATCTCTATTGCATTTATGAAAAAAATCTGACATAGTTATATTGTTGTTTTAAAATTTCTGAAAGTGTCTTTTAATGTTGGTTTATATGAAATGGTTAGGCTCTTAGTAAAGTTAAATTGAGTTCCTTGTGATGTGTTTGGTCGTAACTGATAGTGATTGTGTTTTGGAGATGTAAGATTTGGTTTGGTGTGTTTGTTTGACAAATGATGAACCAATAGTTTGTTTTAGAGAAGTTTTGGAAATGGTGGCTGGTTTGAAAGATGCAATTTGTTTTTATAAAGTGTTGTGAAAGAATTTGAGTTTGGTTTCAATGCTAAAGTGTTTTATGAAAAATGGTTTTTAAGGTGATTCTTCTAAAAACTAAATGTGCCATTGGATGTTGGCACATCCATGGGAGCACTAGGTGGTCACATGGATGTGCCTCCAAATGAAAATGACAAATTAAAGCTATATTTTCTTAAAACTAGGTTTCAGAGAAAATAATGTGTTGTTTCAAAGGGAATTTAAATAATCTAGCCCGGTTGGCTTTTGGTGTGAGTTAGATGGTCGTTTTGCTAAAAGGCTCGTTTGGCTCTTCCAACTCAATTGTAATATTTGTGTTGACTCTTTGAAAATAATGTGTTTGAACTGACTTTTGGGAAAAATGTGGGTGCTCGATTGGCAACTTAACTCGTTTACGAAACGTTTTGAAACTATGCATGCTGTGAAGGCCCGGTTAGCACCTGGTTGAATGTGAAAGAATTTCATATATGCATATTTGGGGGGCATCTCTATAGGGGGACTTCCCTTCGAGGATTGTCGTGTAGTGGTGTCTATGTAAGGGGTTGGAAAGTGCGGTGAGATGAGTCACGCGTGCGAGGGCCTCCCACTTACACAGTGTTATTAAAACCACCGTGGGTTCCTGGGCATCTTTTAGAGAATCGAGTGACGGTTGCTGTCTAACCCTGATTAGACGGGTTAGTCCCCCCTTGGTAGGTAGGCCTTGTGGGGCGTGCCACTGGTTGGTTGTTAGGGCGGCCAGTTGGTTATTGACTGTGGAGTACCATGCCGGAAGGTAGTCTGAAACCGAGTAAATCTAGGGGTTTTATAGGGATGTTTAGGATCACCCATAGTTATTGCTTATATCTGATTGGTTACTTTTACTTGCACTTGGTTTCCAGCATTTACTTATTACCTCTTCTTCTTTTACACTAATGTGATAAACATGGATTTGAAATTTAGTTTTCAAGAAAGGCATTGTTTTTTGGGAAAACGGGTTGTGGTGTGTATTGGTTTTTCAAATGGTAAATCAGGATCCTTTTTCCTTTAAAATATGAAAGCTCTATTTTCTATCTTTGTATGTGCAAACTAGTGTTTTTGTGATTGTTTCTGGAAAGTGGTCTTGGTTGGATTCGGTAGTTTACTTTGGCATCCCTACTGATCATTTTTAATGCTCACGCCTATTTCATCATTTCAGTTGCAGGTTCCCTTTGCATAGGTTTTCTTAGCTGAGTTGCTCATTATTGGAGCAAGGTCGGCCTTTGGTCGGGAGGTGACCTGAGAGGTCACATGGAGGTATGTTTAGCTATTTAGTTTTCTTTTCCGCTGCTAGTCTTTTTTTTATTGTCAGTCTTTGGTTTGTTGCTTGTGTTTATTTTATCTTTATGGGCCAAATAGTTCCCAACAACTAAATTTTGATGCCCAGCACTAGTTGCCATCCCGAGGGGATCAGGAATTCCCCTCAGGACTTTCCGCGGACCGGCATAGTTAGGAGTTGCTGAGGGTGTGTATAACCTCGCTTCGGATTATGTTTCCAGCCTTCTGAAGGGAAAAATCCAAAGTTTCCTTGTTTTGTTCTTGTCACCGTTGTAAGATCATCATAGTTGTGGTAATGTGATGAACTTTTTCTACCGTAGTCTAGCAGTTTTATCTATTCTCAGTGTGTTCTCAAATCGTTCAGATTTCCTTGAAGGATGTTGGGCCCACAAATAAACAGGTCATTCTAATTGTGAGTTGGGTCTCAATTGTGTGCATTAGGGGGATGTTTGGTTTCGTGGAATTAACGGGCGTTATTTTGGGGTCCTTTATGAGTTCGGTCTAGAAATTCCCTAGTCTCTGATTATGGTGAGAATTTTTTATTCGGTCGGTGTGTGAGGGGTTGAGTTAATTCCTTATCCTCGGGTTGTTGGGTCGTTTGGTAGCAAGCTTTCGGTTTAAGTCTCTGAGTGTTGTGCAGTCTATGTGAAGAAATTAAATGGGTTCATTTTGGGAGTTCCCGTGTTGCCCCCCCCCCTCCGGGGTGGTGTGTTTGAGTTTCAAGGTCTCTGTGTTAGTAAATTTATGTGGTGGGGGGAACCCTCCCGTGTTCTCCCCTCAACCTCGGACAATGTTTGTACTCGAGTTGGTCGGGTGTGACTTGTGTTGTAAATGGTCACCCCGAGCCTCTCAGTTTCTTCTGGTTTTTCCTGGGCACAGACTCGAGTTATGCCAATTGTTGGCTTAGTGACTTTTTGGGGGCAGAAAGTGTTTCTGGTGGGGAGAATTGTCACACCCATTTTTTTAGTCCTTTTATTTATTTTATTTCTCTTGGCGTCGGGTGATTTTGCGTAAGTGCGGGTGAGTCCCGGTTTAAAATTTTAATTTTGGGTTGAGTTTATGTTTTGGGATAGTGTGCAAACACTGTACGTTTAAGACGCGCAGCCCGCTTGGGTACGTGCAGACGCGCTGTCCGCTTGGGTACCGTACGGTGCGCAAATACCGCACGGTCATCCAGTTTTAACGTTATGTGTGTAGATATATGTATATGTATGTTTATATGTTTATATATGTGTGTATATGTGTGTATCTACGTTTGTATGTGTTTATGTTTTAACGTTGTGTGTATATATATATATATGTATGTGTATATGTTCTTATATGTGTATATATATATACACATATGTTTATAAATAAATATGTTTTAACGTTATATGCTTATGTGTATATATGTTTATATATATGTTCATATATGTTTATATATGTTATATATATGTTAATATATATATATGTATATGTGTATCTAAGTTTATATAAGGGGGTTTATATATGTTTATATATATTTATATATATGTATATATATTTATAATAATAATAATTATTATTATTATTATTATAAGAAAAAGAAAAAAAATGGGGGCTCGGGTTAGGGTTTACGCGCACCCCCCCCCCCCCTTTCCCCTTGAATGGCCGCAGGCTGCACCCCCTTCCCCGTCGTCCTCTCCCCCCTACCGTGATGTCCCCGCCAGACCCCGCTCACCTCCGCTGGCGTCCCTCCGGCTGCACCCCAGCTCCGCCTTCCCCGCGCGAGCCCCTCTCCGGCCAGACTTTCCTCCCCCTGTCGCACCGTCCCCGCCGGCTCACCCTTCGTCTCGTCGTCCGCCTCTTCCAGCCTGCCGTCGGCCGCCCCCTTCTCCCTCACTCGACCCTTTCCGGCACGTTTTCGGCGAACCTGACCCATTCCGGTGCGTTTCCGGCGACCTGAACCCCTGTGTAGTACCTCCGCCTTGTTCCGGCATGACCCGAACCCTTGCACGCCCCTCCGCCTTGTTCTGGCGCGACCTGAATTCCCTTGCGCAGCACCTTCGCTCTGCTCGGGCATGTTCTTGTATACCCTCACCGTCAAACCATGGTTTGCATCTCATTCCAACATTGGTGTTTCTTCATTTTTTTCACTGAAATTTGATGTCTTGTTTTATGTTTTGCACTATTAATTTAGTGTCCTGGTTGTGTTATAAAGCCCTGATATTTTATTTGAAGTGAGGATAATTATTTGGACGAGATCTCGGCTTGTTGCATGTTTTCTAGGTTCACTGCCACCGTCCAAAGTGAGTTTTAGTATCGATCACTCATTTATTTTATTATCATTATTTTGTTTTGAATTCGTTCTATTTTATTTGTTGTATGGATAATTATTTTGGTGCGCAATCTTGCTTCGACATGTTTTCATGATCACCTCCAATATCTAAGGTGATGCCTTTAATTCGTTGCTTTGTGAACACTTTATTTTTGGGTCCTGTTTATATTTTTTAGTCCCTGGTATTTGTTGGTTGTGCGTTGGTCCACGCCGCACTGACTTTGGGTGTCGACTGTCTTGTTAGGGTGTGGCAATAATTTTTTTTCTAGTGCATGTGCTTTTGTGGGAGTGCGTGTACATGAGCAGATGGCGGTGTGTTTTCGAAAGCTTTGGCTCGGCCAAATCCTTGAGGTAGGTGTTTCCAACCATTTCCCTTTTTGATTCAAACCTTGAGCACTTGAATGCTTTCAATTAATCCTCTTATATCATTTACATCTCTATTGCATTTATGAAAAACATCTGACATAGTTATATTGTTGTTTTAAAATTTCTAAAAGTGGCTTTTAATGTTGGTTTATTTGAAATGCTTAGGCTCTTAGTAAAGTTAAATTGAGTGCCTTGTGATGTGTTTGGTTTTAACTGATAGTGATTGTGTTTTGGAGATGTAAGATTTGGTTTGGTGTGTTTTTTTGACAAATGATGAACGAATAGTTTTTTTTAGAGAAGTTTTGGAAATGGTGGCTGGTTTGAAAGATGCAATTTGTTTTTATAAAGTGTTGTGAAAGAATTTGAGTTTGGTTTCAATGCTAAAGTGTTTTATGAAAAATGGTTTTTTAAGGCTATTCTTCTAAAAACTAAATGTGCCATTGGATGTTGGCACATCCATGGGAGCACTAGGTGCTCACATGGATGTTCCTCCAAATGAAAATGACACATTAAAGCTATGTTTTCTTAAAACTAGGTTTCAGAGAAAATAATGTGTTGTTTAAAAGGGAATTGAAAGAAGCTGGCCCGGTTGGCTTTTGGTGTGAGTTGGATGGTCGTTTTGCTTAAAGGCATGTTTGGAACTTCCAACTCAATTGTAATATTTGTGTTGACTCTTTGAAAAGAATGTGGTTGCACTGAATTTTGGGGAAAATGTGGGTGCCCGATTGGAAACTTAACTCATTTACGAAACGTTTTGAAACTCCGCATGCTGTGAAGGCCCAGTTGGCACCTGGTTGAATGTGAAAGAATTTCATATATGCATATTTGTGGGGCATATCTACAGGGGGACTTCCCTTCAAAGATTGTTGTGTAGTGGTGTTCGTTTAAGGGGTTGGCAAGTGTGGTGAGATGAGTCACGTGTGCGAGGGCCTCCCACTTACACAGTGTTATTAAAACCACCGTGGGTTCCTGGGCGTCTTTTAGAGAATCG
Organism: Viscum album; assembly: GCA_963277665.1. NCBI lineage: Eukaryota > Viridiplantae > Streptophyta > Magnoliopsida > Santalales > Viscaceae > Viscum > Viscum album. The sequence continues at coordinate 1,215,288,911 of OY728130.1, forward strand.
GGTGACGGTTGCTGGCTAACCCCGATTAGACGGGTTAGTCCCCCCTTGGTAGGTAGGCCTTGTGGGGCGTTCCACTGGTTGGCTATTAGGGCGGCCAGTTGGTTATTGACTATGGAGTACCATGCCGGCAGGTAGTCTGAAATCGAGTACGTCCAGGGGTTTTCTAGGGATGTTTAGGATCACCCATGGTTATTGCTTATATCTTCTTGGTTACTTTTACTTGCACTTGGTTTCTATCATTTACTTTTTACCTGTTCTTCTTTTGTACTAGTGTGATAAACATGGATTTGAAATTTAGTTTTCAAGAAAGGCATTGTTTTTTGGGAAAACGGGTTGTGGCGTGTGTTGGTTTTTGAAATGTTAAATCAGGATCCTTTTTACTTTAAAATATGAAAACCCTATTTTCTATCTTTGTATGTGCAAACTAGTGTTTTTGGGATTGTTTCTATAAAGTGTTCTTGGTTGGATTCTGTGGTTTACTTTGTCATCCCTACAGAGCATTTTTAATGCTCACGCCTATATCATCATTTTAGTTGCAGGTTCCCTTTGCATAGGTTTTCTTGGATGAGTTGCTCATTATTGGAACAAGGTCGGCCTTTGGTCGGGAGGTGACCTGAGAGGTCACATGGAGGTATGTTTAGCTATTTAGTTTTCTTTTCCGCTGCTAGTCTTTTTTTTTATTGTCAGTCTTTGGTTAGTTGCTTGTGTTTATTTTATCTTTATGGGCCAAACCATTCCCAACCATTAAATTTTGATGCCCGGCACTAGTTTTAATCCCGGTGGGATCTGGAACGTCCCTCGGGACTTACTGCACACCGGCTCGGGTGACCGGTTCAGGGTGGACCTCGGGCTGGTTCATGACATTTTAAATGATGAACAATAGTTCTATTTGATGTGTCCCACACTAGACTTCTGTTTGTGAGACCTCTTATTTATTACCTATAACACTCCTTAATCTATCATTAAAATCCATTAGGGTCACAGTTCTATCATGCTTTCCTGTACAGTGGTTCTAACCTTCACTCTCCACCAATAAAAAATTGTTGCACTCTCCTCAGGTTGTTTTTGACCAACACAGGCTTTTATACATTCCATCCAAATTGGAATGACTTTAATATTGGGCACCTATATCTTATGACTTAGATTCTTGGGTAGTGTTATATTAATGTATTTTTTATAAATCCTTATCCAAAATTTAAAAAAAAAAGAAAAATCATAAGGGTTAACTTAGAAAAAATTCACTCATAATCCAAGTTAAAAAATAACTCAAACATAAACATTACTTTTCAAATATAACAATATCCTATACTCTAATAATATCAACCTTTTTTTAATCTTCCTCGACTTCATATATGTATTTTCCCAAATAATTCTTTACTTTCCAAGATTATATACATAAGAAAGAAAATTCTAAAATGCCTTCATCATACACATATAAGATTCATCATTATAAATTCTCCATGCAACTCAAATCCTTATTGAAATTTCCTTTTCAATTTCCCTTTTTGAAACTAGAATATTCCGAGAAAAAAGAATCTTGGCAGTAATTCAAGAACACTTAAAACATTTTTTACATTATATAAATGAATCTCCAAAACTCTAATGGTAAGGTATTCCCTTTTCATATGAGGAATGAAAAGTATTTCATAATCAAACATAAAATATGTGTCTATAAATCTCATTTACTTAATATAATGTCACACCTCTATTAGGTACCCTTCTTCTCAACAAAAATAAGTTTTCTAACCAACTTCCAAGATATTTTTATCCATAAATTCTTATTTCTTACATATTGACACTAATATTCATTGAAACTTCAAAATCATTGGAAAAAATAAAACACACACAATTTGGGATCAACAACACTAATTTCTATGCATTAAAATTGAACAATTAATGCCATAATTATAATATTAAATACAATAATTTGTTCTACTATCATGAAAATATAAATGGATAAATAAAGGTGTTCAATAAAACCCTATATAATATCCTTTATATGATTATGAACAAGGATAATAGATCTTATTCGAATAATATCTGTCATGCTTTGGGGGAATATCAAAACAAAAAACATACTAGCACACAAGAAACCCCATATTCTCTAGTATATAAGAGAGAAGTATCCTTACCCATAGAAGTTTACTTTCGTTCACTTTAAACTTCCATTTTTGATCAATTTTCAGAATATGGAATGTACTAGACGTAGATTGATGAGCTATAATGAGTTTATGAGAAAATTTTATTCACACTATATAACCATGGAGTCTATTAAAAGCATGTCACATGAGAATTTAACCAAAAGGTTCACATATACTAATTTATTCGTGTAGAATTATTATTTTACATGAGAATGCCAATGATACATGGAAAAAATCCTACAATTCTAGAATAGAAATGTTAATGACCTTACATCATTCATAAGGTCCACTCTAATGGGATTATTTCCTAAACACAAAGGATAGAGGGAATATCAAACCTTCCACCAACATAAGATTTATAATGAAATAAATTACATAGCCTTAGCTAAAAGTTTATTTCACATGAATTTAAACTACTTGGATATGGTCCTTGTCATATAACCTTTAAATTGATGGCACTAAATGTCCTTTTTCATGATGTCAAATTTCATAGTATATAATCCTTATCACATGGTATTGTACTAAATGACAACATATCCACCCCACATGACCCTTAAACTACATGGAGTAGTTTGTATCATATGAAAAGGTTTACTTACACGAGATTTAGATCTATAGAATATTCTAAAAATATGGTTTACCCTATCTATGAGCCAATGTCTAGATAAAAATACCTTCATGTTAAATAACCACATATTACTTAATTCATATTATCATAATATATGCAGTGAATACCAAATCACTTATGTTGGGGTCAACAAAAATTCTTATCTTATTCAAACCACCCCATCTATCCTAGTGTTTTGGATCTTTACCTCATTAATACAAGGTCTTCCAATGGCCCTACATTATTATAGAACTATATTCATTTCTCCTTGTGATGAGACCTTATTCACATCATGTTTCCTTCCTTCTATCACCATGACACTCATATATTTCATTACCCTTTCCACTATGTATAATCCATATATATATATATACTTTTTTCAAGAACTATATATGGCTTGATTACTATTGTCATAGGATATATAGTGAAACTAGGACACTCTATCTTGGGGCCAACCACAAGTATCATTCCCACCAATTTCATATCTTATTTTGGTATGTGGTCCCTCATTTATTTACACAAAGTCTTCTCCAATAACCCTTCATTTGGATGAAATATTTTCATTTTATTTTGTGTTTAATACAGATCTACATAGGGACCATTTTACCAAGAACTATTTGTATCCTTATTCTTGTTATTATAAGATATGTTGTAACCCCAAGATTTTTTTTATCTAAGTTTTATCCAGGAATTCCATTTCCATCCCATTTCCCATCAATATTCCAACACTCAAGTTTACTTATTCTCGTAGGATTTTCCTTCATCAACCCTACACCAGGATGGGAATTCTTATACCATCCCAGAGATATATATAGTTTGATTACTATTATTTTAGGATATATAATTACATCCAAATAACCTTTCTTGGTCCAAATTTTAAATTTTAATCCACTCAAACTCCTCCATAATTTTCCTCAAGGACACAATACTAATCATCTTTGAACTAGAAACTAGCTTTAAAATATCCTTTTCCTTTGTAACATTATTTTTAACTTGAGCATTTGATTCCCCAAAAAATTTCCATGTATACTGGTAATGTGTACATAAAATCTTCACAGACACCTCTATTGGAAGATGATAAATACACTATGTATCTATCCTACCTATAACCAACCAAAGTCATGTCCTTTACCTGAAGGATAAGACCCAATAATCTTATATTCTTTCAATAACAATACAGCAGAACCTATAATTCAAGTTTGGCCAACATCTATTCTTGGTATGATTTTTCAAAGGTATGGTAATAGACACACCATTTCAAATATAGTTTGTGATTATCCCAGTCTACCCATATGCATTTTATCATTATATAATTTAAATGATACAAGTTATTTCCCTAATTTAAAAGGTTTTAAAATACTTACGGATTTAAAAACCTCTTTTGGTTATCACATTCCTTCTGATTAGACTAAACTCTGTGACTTTCATGACTTTCTGAGATACTTTCTAATATGTATTAAATTGATGTTGTATATATCAAAATAATGAAATGTGACTAAATTAAAATTACAATTAGTGATAAATAGTCCAAATAACAAAATAATTATGAATTAAAATCAAATTAACATATCTAGATGAGATCAGGCAAATACCCCTCATCAAAAATTTCTGCAAAAAAGAGAAAGTAGAAAATTAAAGTACTTACAGACAAAATGGACCCCGCTGCAGCTATATGCGAAGTAAGGATAAGAACCCTGGAAAAACCAAGTCGTAAGGAGGTAAAAAGGGAGGAGACAAGGAGGCATGGTAGGGTGATGCATTAGCAGGGATGAAAGTTGTAGAATAAAGGTTTGGTTGAGTGATATCATTATGGAGAAGGTGAAGGGGGTGGAGGAGATAGGGAAGCAAGGCTAGGGGGAATGACAAGGACTGGGTTGGCAGGGAGGAGGTGAGGTGGGTGGGCAGAGCGGTGTGGTAGTGAAGGCATGTAGTGAAGCCTCTGCCGCTGGTATATTGGGTTTGAGATTCTAGGAGGGAGCAATGAGACTGTGCTGGAGCCACATCAGAACCGTGCCGGAGCCGAATCGGAGAAGGAGGGTCGCGGGGAGGTGGGGTGGCCACGTTAGAGACGTCAGGAGAGAAGGAGGATCATGAGAGGGAGGAGGATCGCAAGGGCAGTGGGGATGGGAAATTCTTGAGGGTGGGGGGGAAAGGGATTGCGTGGAGCGCTATTTCCACGGACATCAAAAACAGCCATTGGAATAAGTGATCTATAGCCACGGTTTTTATTGTCCATGGCTATAGATCTGTATCTATAAGTCCAAATTCTAGTAGTTCCATCATGTTATACAAGGAAAAAAACTTAGAACATACTACTTAAAAGTTCAATCTTGAATCCTAGGTGAGAAAATTAACAAATCTCATCCAAAGTGGAGGGTACATGGTGTGTACCTCATATACACGGTGTGTACCTCCAGCGATCTTCCTTGGGGATGTACCTCAACCCAACCTAACATGTACTTTCCCAAGTACATGATGTTTACTACCACAACCTGGCATGTCACCCTTATGGGGTGCATGGCCATGTACCCCACACAGGATCTAGCTAAAAATGCCACACAACCACTTGTCGTGTACCTTTATTGGGATAGTCATGTACTTTTCACGACTATATGCCCCAACATGGGGTTTCTGACCAAGTTCTTGGAAACACCTTGAAACTCCCCTGAATGGAATGTCCCAAACACAAAAACCATGTAACCAACATCTTCTACCCTTCGCCCAAAATAAATAACACGTTCTCTAAACTACACACTATATAGATGGGTTTCCTAAATAGAAATCCCTTATAAAGCTCTTGAAACCCACAATTTCACTTAAAACAATTCACATGGACTCTCATGGAACTCACAAAAACACATGTAGATATTTAAAACTTAAAATCATCTAATATATAAGGAGATCCACTGAAAAAACAAATAGGGTATAAAACACCAACTCTTCATGCCCGGATTCACGCCACATACCCGCTGCACCATAAACCAGATCCTCATATGAAGACCAACATGATCTCTTTTTCCCTCCCCCTCTTCTTTCTCCAAATCAAGAATAAAAAGGGGGATCCCCTCTTAAGTACACATGAATCCATAGGGGGAGGAGAAAAAGAGAAGGGAAAAATGAAAAAGGAAATAAAATTAAAGAAAAGGAAAACATAAAAGGGGCCAACCTTGGCCTCGATGCCTAGGATGAGTTTATATCCCCCCCCCCACCCACCTAGGTAAAACCCCCATTACAGACTCAAACATAGAGTCAAATTTTCAATATGATGCTCCCCATTAAAGATATATCATAAAATGAACACACTAAATTAATTAGTATTTAATTAATTAAATATTAGACATTTCATGAAAATTTAAATGCCTCAAAATTCAACTAAACGCATGTCCTATAGTAAATACCCTATTCCGAGACCAATGGAATTGTCAAAAAAAATTAGAGATCATCTGATGGGAAAAAATTACTATTTTACCCCTTAAAAAACCCAGGAATAAAAAAATTAAATTTCAACCAATTTTCTCATCCTATGACAATGTGGGTCATCACAATATTCATTTTTATTTTTATAATAAAACAATTTGTTTCTTATAATTAACATCCTTGATGAGATTCTTAAGCATCTATATATTTTCAACCATTTCCTTTTCCATTTCATCAGCATCCAATTCTAGTTGTGACTTTTCATTATATAATCCCTTGACAAAGTACAATATATATATATATATATAATAAACTTAACAAGGATTATTTTAAACTAATCCTTAATTTTAGAATAAATAACTAATTTATTCACTAAACACTCATTCATTATAGATTGACCATGATTTATCACTATTATCAACAGATTTGATAGATGAACAACCACTTTGATTTCTATCAAGTAATTTTATTTTATCTTTCTCTTTTGTGAACTTTATTAGATTTTTAGCCTTTATTTTATTATTTTTCTTCAGAAATATGATTGAAATATCCATGATTTTATAAAAAAAGGATGGGAAATAATTTTTCAATCTAATAGAATTATAAATAATCTTCAAACCTTTACTTCATATATAACTGATAAAAAAATTAGGAAAGAAATTATATCCAATCAGAGGAAATCTAGATTTGAAACTAATTAAAGTTCATAGGTATTGGATAATGTATCATTAAGGGGGTGGGTTAATCAGTGGTAATTATTTTTATAATTTATTCTTGAAATTAATCTCTATGATCGGTTAAGATCATCGATCCACTCTTTATTTAAACTCTCATCCTAACCCATATGAAAAAAATAATGAATTATAATGCACATAAGGTTTTTACAAGGTTTAGTTTTAATTTTATTAACTAATCCTTCTTATGTTCAGTTCCCATTAAGACACAAATTTTCACTATATAACACCAGTGATTACAATACAAACTATCTCCCAAAATCATGAACATGAGTGAAAATAGTGCAAGTTATATTCTAAAAAACTTTAGTACCCTCATGAATATATAAAAATCTTCGGACTACTATAGTCTTCTGACAAGTATATTTATACTATATCTTGCAAGTATTCCTCGATTCGTCTTTTTCTCTTATGTGAACAATATCTTCAATGCACTTCTAGATGCTTCAATATCAAAGTAAGATATTCCTTATTAATATAAGTTCTTTTATTAGCAGACCTAAAAATTATATTTTTATTTGATTTTCTGAATAATCGCTTTATGAAAGCGGTAACCACAACACCGTACACCATACCCAAAACACCTTATAGCTTGTACCTTACGCGGGATCCAAATTCAAAGAGTCCAAAACGAAAATTCAAAAGATCACAGACCCCGAGAAGACCTCGAGCCGAGAGAACCCATAGTGGTAAAGTCACGTCATGTTTCCCACCATAATAATCATGAAACCCACCCATCAAACATGCCATTCTATCACCATCATCGCCGATGCCGATCAATCATCACTGTAGTCACTGGAGAAGCTGCCCACCGGAGACCATCACCACCGCCGTAATACACAAAAAACATACACCACAAACAAATAGAACCACAAGTCGAAATCATTCCACCATGTCCTCATTGACCAGCACCGCCGTTGTCATCGCCGACTTTTCACCACACCAGATCACCGGATAAAAAACATGTCAGAGTCCATCATCGCCACCATAAATTGGACAGTAAATAAACCGTGAACAACCACAAATTTCAGAACATATCTTCCTTCAGGACTACCATCACACTAAGCTGGAAAATGAAGATCACGCCTCCTGGGAACTGTTGGCCGCTCGAGCACCACATCCCAAAGCTTCGGGGCACCACCACACCAAACTGACCTGAGGAGGAGAGATGGGGAACGAAACCAGGGAAGAGACAAGCGGTTTAAGGTCTCTAAGGAGGTTTAAGACCTTCGCCTAGAAGAATCCTAGGTAAACCAAAACCAAAGCCAAAAAACCGAGAGGAGAATCCAGAACAACCGAAAAGGATGAACCAAGGAGGAAATCAATCCTACGCCGACAAAGAGAGACCCGATGTTGCTTCCAGTCCCCCTCAACCACCATCCCAAGATATCCCTAAAAACTCATATCAGGCCCGACCAAGTTTGGGTCAATCTCGAGGGATCGACCAACAAGAGAAGAGGAGGAGGAAGACCCTGAACGCCACCACTGACACCGACCCAAGCCGTCATAGGCACCTGCACCAAGACCCAAGATGGAGGTCCAAAGCGTAAGGGATGGGCGGAAGGGGGTGGTGAGAGATGAACAGAATCTGCACCAGAAGAAGCTCCAGGAAAGAGGGTTCAGTATTGCAACATATTCATTAACCATCCAAAAGTTTTCAAAAATATCAATGTATGGATGAGAGCATGAACAAGCATGTCATTATATTCCTTCTTAACAATAATAATTTATCATCTAATTTTTTTGCCTCAACATAGTAGATTCTCATATATTTTATCAATATTATAAATAATATTCTATGATATGAGGATATCATAAAATTTCTTCATCTCCTTCTTTTACTTTGACACACGTGTTTATCTCCTATTTAATGTCATCATATCATCTTCTCTTTGATAGATAAAAAATTTCTTTTTGAGTTCTATATCGGGTTCTCAATCTCAAAAGGTTCTCCTTATACTACAATATATTTATTCCTATGTAAAATCAACACAATATCTTGTCTATATTTCCGTGAGAACTATTTCCATATAAAAATATAAAAATCTTCCTTGATTTGTGGTAGCATGTTCTTCTCCTCATTAAAACTGGTCAAAAATATTTCCATATTTTTATCTCATTTAATCCTAGTCAAATATTTCCATTTAATCTTCTAAAAGAACCTGTATTATTTTCTTTAAATCTTATGCAAAATCTAAAAGCCTCTTTAATTTCCTATATACATTCATGACTTCATGCAGTGGCTTTTTTCATGATCATGGTGTCATCTATTGTGGTGCAAATCACTCTTCACAACACTTCCTCAATTAAGCACTACGGCATGATCTCTTCCTTTCAATGCATATGTATAGCAACCCATAATTTTCATACATAAATATTACATCGTAAAATATTAATATTCATTACATAACATAAAGATCTATGCCAAAATAGTAAAGGTTTACTGCCTTAGGAAATATGCGTATATAAACAACTGGTTCATAAAATATTTACATCATCTCCCACTTATTTATTTTTATCTATAACCCTTCTTAGACACATCATACTTAAAAAAAATTCATCATATCCTGGGGAAAATAAAACATAATAAAGGGTGATATCATAAGCTCATTAATGGTAAACAAGGGATATATCAAAGATCAATTAATCATAACATTTTTATATGGGTATAAGAACATGAAATTAACATTTGAAAACCATTCCCTGCATATCAAAAATCATAATATTGTTTTATAGAATAAATATTGTTAGTTTATAAGTCATTAATTATAAAGGAATAAAGGAATATAATCTATAAAATCATAACATTAGCATAATAAATAGATTTGTAGAATACATGTAAGTATAGAAAATCATTTATTTAGTAGTTAAGGATCACTTCTAAGATTATTAAAGTGAATTGGGTTCACTTAATATTCCATCATAGTAGTCAAGTTTCAATCCTAAGGCTATTATAGTGGGCATAGTCCCTTACTAAACTAGGCTCAATCCCCATTCTAGTCTTGGTTATCTCATAAGATATCAATCTTTACCCAATTCATTGGAGGGATATATAAATATAATCCCACATATCACATACTAAAAATAAAAAATATATATTACACAAGATCATAAAACATTAATCACATAATAAACCTTGAAACAAATATGGTTCATAAACATTTTAACATGGAATAACCTTTGGAAAGGAAACGGGTTTCATAAATATTTCATCAATTCAACACAGCATGACCTGTGGAAAGGAATGAGTTTCATAAACATCACTACATCATAATAATAAGTCATAAAAAGAAATATTAAGGATTTTATAATTGTAACATATCACAAGTAAATATTAATAAACATCAATGTATGTCATCTAATATGGAAAATTCTTTTAAAGGTCACTTTGAACATTTCTTGAGGAAAATACCCTTTTAAACTTTGAAATAGATTATTTAAGATCTAAAAAGTTCCCAAATATTATAGAAAAAATATTTTAAAATAACTTTAGAATGTTATAAATAAAGTTTCAAATCATTGAGTGTTTATAATGGTAGAAAATTCTATTCATATTTTATACCTTAAAACAAATATTCATTTCACATTTTCGGTAAAAATACAAAAGTTTCTCATTTGGAAAACGATGGGAAGATTCTTTTTTTAAAAATTGTAAAAATTAAAACATGGGTAAAAATGAATTTTAAATATCATATAATAATAGTAAAAAATTATTGAAAACATTTTAGGGAAACCATTTACAAGGAAGGAAAATGATTTTTTACTGAAGAGATAAAAAAAAGTTTATTTTCTTTAAAACATTATTTTGGTATCTTAAATACATAATGTGAGAAAATTGAAATCATAACATGTATTCTATAGAAATAACTTTAATATAAGAAAATTAATGGGATTATTGGGAGATATATCATGAAATTCCATCATCATAAACTTAATCATAAACAATCCTATTAAATAATGAGATTGTAACATAAAACCCTTACCACTATGGTAAATTTTGATTCATAAGCCCCGTGAAATAATTAATTCAAATTAAACTTTATGTTTCATGATAATAAATATATTTATTATATAAAATGAAAAAATGGATTTTATAAACACCTGATAAAAGAATATAGGTTCATAATATAACATATGTCCCAAACAAGACAATATGAGACAACAAACCCTTACCTCGAGTTCCACTTTCTTTGAAATCACTTTAACCTCCTGCATAATAAATTGAAATTTATTATAATTCGGTACTAGATTAATTTACATACTTATAATTTCATATATTATCCTCTTATAACATTTCAACACTCATTTTTTAATAACTCATTAAAATAGTCATTTCTGGTTGTTAATTATTTCATTTTTAATAAGAATTTCAATTCGGTAGTTTCGGTCCTTGTAATTTGATCATGGTTCCATAATCTATAGAATTTTAATAATGATATAAATATAATATATATTTATTATATAAATATTTATATTAAACCATAAAATTTAGAGATAAAAATATGAATTACACCATTCATGGGGATGGTAGGTCGTACGTACGCATGAACGTTGTTGTCACTTTTCGAAGGACGAAACGAAATAAAGGTAAATAATAATTCAACTTTATAGAATAATTATTATATCATATATATTCATTAAATATACCCTTATTACCATCCAATTAAAACATAAATGAAAAACAAATTGTATTTCTTTAGGGAGGTGGTAGTCCACATATACATGCAAGTTGTGTTATTGTCTTTCAACGGATTAAAAAGTAAGAATGTAGATTTAATATTATAATTAAATAAGAATAATAATTTCCAAAATATAATATATAAATATTAAACCCATAATAATAACCATCCATAAAATAAGGTGTTGAAAAATGAATTGTATCGCTACGTGGAGACGGTAAGTCATATGTACGCAAGAGCGATACTTTCAATTCCCATTTGATAGAAAATAGGGTGGATAATGGAGGTTTCATAGTAATAATAAAATTTAATTATATTTAGGATAATAAATGTATTATTTTATGAATAATATCATAGATTTAGAGTAATTATAATAAGAAGAAAATTGAAAGAGTTTGCGTAGGATGATTACCTCTTTTTAGGTAGGTCTCCTTTAGATCCCTTCTTAAGGACACTTGGAATGGTCTTTTAAGAGTAAAAAAACATCTAATTTTTTGATTTAGAATTGGATAAGAGAATATTTCATGGTTTTATTGATATATAAGTTTAAATGTATAGTAAATAAGATAAAGGATGGGTGCCTTTTATAAGAAAGGGGAGGGGCACTCCTGGAATTTCTTAAAATATTAAAATACAATAAATTTATTCTTAGGAAAAATGATTCCAAATGACCAAAGATTAAAATATAATGTATTATATGGTTTAAATAGCATAAAACATTAAAATTTGGATAGGGTTATGTGGTATTTTAAACATTATATTTTGGTTTAACACCTTGGTTACCCTATTTTAACCATAACCACGGTAATGAATTTTTTACGCTTAAAGAGTTATAATTTTACTTATATTGTAAAAATTGGATTATAAATGAACAAGGAATGAAATTTTAGACCACCTACTTTCAAAATTTTCCTATTTAAATATTTTTATGATTTTTAAATAATTTATTAAAATATTATTTTCATAAAATATCATTAATGAATTTTTCTGACATTATTCATTTAATTTGACTTTATAGTCAATAAGAAAAAGATATAATTTTAATATAATCCTTTAAAACATCCTTAATATGTCATATTTTCTTAAAAAATCATGGAATGCAATAATTAATCCAAATTTTACTAATTTTAATATTTTTAAAATAATTAAACAAAACTATGATAAAAATAATTAATTTATCTTTAAAAAAAATATTTATAACTAAATATAAACTCTATATACCCTTATGAAAAATATTAGATATATTAAAGTCAAGAGTGTGACATTTTTTACTTTATCTTTACTTAAATTAATATAATGGTCATAATCAAAGAAATATGGAACTAAGAGGCCATATATTCGGTACTTTTATATAAATGGCTGAAATACACCCATAAAATAGGATAAAGGAAATTGTTAGTTAAATTTTAAAGCCTTATCCCAATATTATACCCAATTTTACCCATTTTACCCTTACCGAGGTGGAAAAAAATTAATATGGTTACTATTCATATTGAACAAAAATAAAAGGGGTCTATAAAGAAAATTTAAACATCCTGATTCCAAATATGGAATCCATTTTTCAAAATTCAATTTCAATAAGTCTTATAAATTAATTTAACATTGAAATGTATAAAGTAGCGTAAAAAAAATTCAGAAAAAATGACTTTTAAGTTTAAAAATATTTTTATACCAAATTCCACCATAAAATTAATTATAATGAACTTAATTGAATTTTCCATAGTATAAGATAAATAATTTTACTTTTAAACCATTTTAAAACAAAATGTAATTTTTTAAATTCTTGAAATAATAATACGATTTTCATAATAAATCTGTATTTTTTACTATTCATTGAAGATTTAATCTTTTAAGAAAATCCTTAAAAATAACTCTAAGATAATTTTAACATTTTTATTTCAAAAATGATTATAATTTTATCAAATTAATTTTATAAAGTTTTAAAAAATATTATTTTCTTACAAAAATAAATTAAAAACATATTTGATGGTAACATATTTTTAAATCATAATATGACTTTATTGAAAAATTGAATGCTTATTTCCTAAGAATTAATCAAAAAATTTGTATTTAGTAGGAACTTTATATATATGTTATAACGTGATTGTTCATATTCATACCTGAAAATTCAATGTATAGGTTATAATAGTCACTTTTAAATAATAATATTTTGTGGTTCCTTTAAGATTGGGGTTGTGTGTCGTATACGCTATTGAACATAATGTTATTTTTTTAATATTGAAGTGTTACATTCTCCTCCATAATAAATTTAATCCTTGAAATTTGAACTTTTCTTGGTAATCATGGGTTTAACGTTTAAAAATTCCTTTATTAAAAACCTACATCGTAAAAAAATGGTTACTAAAACTTCCTCTTGAAAAGAGGGAAAGGAGAATACAAAGGTAATTTTTAATAAAAAATAACTTGGATTCCAAATTGGATAACATTAGTGGGAAGTAAAAATATGGATATGAAAAAGAATTAATTTATAGGTGTCAATGATCTTAAGAAATTTAATGGTCCTGATAAAGTTAATGACCACAAAACTATAAACCATATAGGTGAGAAAAATACCATCAATTCATTGGAAATGATGGTAATGGGATAATATTTTTTTTTAAATATCCTTTTACTAGAGTTAAGTAATTCCTTTACTATCTAGACTAATAAAATAAGATAATATACTTACTTTAAAAGTAGAATTTTTAATAAATTTACACCATAATCTAATCTTTTTACCAAATGATGAGTATTCAAGATGAATTTTTTTAATAAATTTACACCATAATCTAATCTTTTTACCAAATGATGAGTATTCAAGATGAATTTTTTTATGTATGAAGCACTAAAATCAACTTTATAATCCAAAAAATGATATCAAGATTATCCTCCTACCTTTAAATATTAACCAAATATGAATGGTTAGAACAAGTTTAGATAATATCCAAAATTTATAAACACTCATATGATGAAATAATACATTTAACTCCAAAATTTACTCAATAATAACAAAGGTTCTTCTTAGATCATTTAATAAATAACCCTATATCCTTAATAACCTCAACATTAAATAATTTTTTTTCTTAAAAGTTGATCTCATAACTTTAATCTTACATTCTCAAAATTTATTTTTATTATTCCCAAATAATCATTCATGTTAAATCATACATCAAACCTAAAGGTTACATATACATCAACTGAAAAAATAATCTCCCAAAATATAATTAATCACCATGATAAATAATTATATACTATTATAATTTAGTTAACTTTACAAAAATATCATGAATAAAATTTTGATACTAACCTAGGAGGTAATCTTTAGCTTAACCATAAATAACTAGAAAATATTTCCTTTTCAAGGAATAATTTTTTAGCCATTAGGTTTAACTATATTCACTATCCAATTAACATAACATCATATAATATAGTAACCCAAAGGGTTATTTAAACCTAAATAGCATATTCTTCTTAAAACCTAGTAAAAGTTTTAAATAACCTCAAAATCTTATCACTTAAAATCTTAAAATGGGTTTTGAATCCCTAAAACCTATAAACCCATGATGGTATCCATAACTCTTAAGTTAACCTCACATGAAAACATATATTATTACATAATCCATATTCCTAAAATAAAATCATAGATTATTGAATATAAAAATGAAATAAAATTCATAAAAGAAAACCTAAATTTCCTTGTCATAAAATCACTAACTAATTTCAAGGTCGCCAATACTATCTCATTTACTTCATCAACGTTAATCAATTATTTGTCCCAATTAAACTTTATCACATTACCAAAAAATCACTTTTATTGGTTATTGGTATAATTCAACATATGTTTTAAAATACTTAAAGAAAAAACTATTGTGGAATAATCCTTATATGTTTCATGATTCTTATATCAATAATATTATTAATATGACACTTATAAAAAATAATTCCCATAAACACTTAAATTGTTTTACTTTAATGATTGACATATCATAGTTCCTTCATTGGTCTAGGATTTGACACTTGGATTAGGTCATTGGCTCGAATAATGCCCATATTCCCCACACATGATACATTGAACTAAAAGTAAAATATTAGGATGAATATCATATCCCTCCATCGAACTCTTCATTTTTTTCTCAGAAATTACTTGCTCTATTCTCTTTGTTTACACACAGAAAAAATATTCTCAGTCTTTTAATACATTATCTTGAGTAATTCTTCTAAATTCTCAATATATAGGGATTTTAATCTTCTTTTCTATATGGTATTCATGAAACTCCATATTTATCTTGTTAGGTGTGTCAAAAAACTCACCCAAGTTGAGTTTTTTGATCATATAATAAGATAGATTATTTGGTATAATAACAAGGTTTCACCTTAAAACTCCCATTTGGGTTGTCTTATTATGAGGAAAATCATTCAATTGTTTGTCTGCATCAATAAAAACAATCCTAGTTTCAACCATTAACTAAAAACAAAATTATATTTTGAAAATAATAGTTATAGTGAGGAATCCTATAATCCTAAGAAATCATTCCATGAATGTAAAAATCATGAAACCTTTTTTTCAAACTATGACACCATATTTTTAACCTAAGCGATCCTTGATTATAATCTATTCAAATCCTTCATAATCATTCATAAGGAAAATGAGATTTAACCGAAGAATATCCCCCAGGAGTTTCAAGCTCAGTGCGTAGTAAGGGAACACTTATAGTGCACCAAAATGATGATTGATATATACTCAACTAACTCATTTTATGTTTATTACCCCTATATTCACCTATTTCTAAACCATATTCACTTATAGTATCTAGAAAGGGATGTATTTATAGGAAAATTGTATAAAATATTACTTAAAAAATGTTAGGATGTTATCATATACTTAGACTTATCCCTAGGGTTAAATTTTTCACATCCTAGTTTCCAAAGGAAACTAAACCTTTTTATGATACCAACTATAGAGACTCATACTTTTCAGACATAGATATTATATCTTAATAGATGAATATTCATTACATAACATAACAATCCATGCTAAAACCATAAAGGTTTAGTGTATTTGGAAACATGGATATATAAAAAACTGGTTTATAAAATATCTACATCATCTCCCACTTAGTTATTCAAATCTATAACCCTTCTAATACACATCATACTTAAAACTTTTCATCATATCCTAGGGAAATTAAAACATAATAAATAGTGAGATCAGATTCTAAGTAAGGGTAAGAAAGGGAGATATAAATGATCACTTAAGTGTAACATGATAATAAGGGTATGAGAACATGATTTTAACATTTTAAAATTGTACCATGTATATCATATATCATAATCATGAGTTATGGAATAAATCTTAGCAGTTCATAAGTCATGAATCATAAAATAATCAAAGAACATAATCCATGAAAGCATAAAATTGGAATAAAATATATATTTTTGGTATAAACATAATAATAGAAAATCATTTCCTTAGTAGTAAAGGATAACTAACACGACTATAATAGTGGATTGAGTTCACTCTGTATTCCATCATAGTAATTACGGTCCACTCCCAAGATGATCATAGTGGATAGAGTTTCTTAAAAACATTCATTCGGTGTCTTGAGTACATAAAGGGAGGAAAATGAATAGAAAAAATGTATTCTATAGAAATAACTGGAGGAGAAGAAAATTCATGGGATTTTTTAGATATAGATCATGAAATTACACCATTATAAACTTAATCATAAACAATCTCAGTAAACAATGAAATTGTAACATAAAACTCTTACCACTTTGGTAAGTTTTAAATTGTAATCCCCATGAAAGAATAACTTCAAATGAAACTTTAAGTGTCATGATCATTAGAATATTAATGATATAACATGAAAATTTGGATTTATAAACACCTCATAAAAGAAGATAGGTCCATAACATAACTTATTTCTCAAATAAGACACTTTCACTAGTATAAATTGTGGCTTTAATGTTGAAAATATGACATCGGTTTCTTATAAACCGATGAAAAAACATGTTTGTGGAGACTTTTTGACATCAATATTTTTTTAAAATAATTCCAAATAGGATTTACATTGGTTTTTTGGCATCGGTTTTTTATAAAACCGATGCCAAAAAAACCCATCGATATCATTTTTTGTGTTGGTTTTTAAAGAAATCGACACCAAAAAGTTATATATATATATATACATATATTTGGAATTAATTTTTTAAAAACACAAAACCAATAATTAAATAAAATTTTTACTATGTTTTATATCATTTCATAATCTTCTATTTTACTAGTCGTGGAGCTAAGATAGAGTTACAAATCAAAAGTTATGATTATTGGAAGTTGAACATTATTAGAATGTTAACATCATCTTTTTTTCAAAAATTGACCTTAAAAGCCTCTTTTTATGCTAGTTTTCAAAAAATAAAATGTTAGAAAATTTTAAAAAGATTTATATAATTTTATAAGATTCAATTTCACTAGTCTTGGAGATCAAACAAAGTTACATATCAAAAGTTATTTCTTTCAAAAGTTTGACTTCATTAAGACTTCTCTTAGAGAAGTTCAACTTTCGACGTATTTTAGCTCCACAACTGGTCAAATAGAATATTAGTAAATGATATAATACATATTAAGAAATTTTTTTAAAACTATTACTATCGGTTGTCTTAAAAACTAAATCCCAAAATATTTTTTTTAACTTTTTGGTGTTTGTTTCTTTAAACACCGACACCAAAAATGATATCGATGGGTATTCATTGCATTGGTTTTGTAAAAACCTGATGCCAAAAAACAAATTTAAATCATTTTTGGCATTGGTTTCTTTAAAACCCAATGAAAAAAATAATACTTATGGGTATTTTTTGTGTCAGTTTTGTAAAAAAACAATGCCAAAAAGTATTTGAAAATACGCGGGATCGGTATTTCAATTTTTTTCACAACGTGTGTTTCAATTTTTACAATACCACCTAAATGTTTATACAAATTCATTGAAATTATTTTTTTTTACTATATATAAATCCATTTTATCTTTTTCTCATCATTTTTTAACTCTTCTATTCAATTAAACGTTCAATGCGGCTTTAATCAATTATTTGAACATAGTGTCTATTCTAATCATTGAATTTATTTGTTATTATTTTCCTTCATTTATGAACATCTTTATAATATTACTTTTAATTATGATTTATTCTTATGATCAAGTTATGAATATAAATCATCCATATGATATTTACTAACTAAGGTGAAAATTTCATCATCGATCACTGCTTTCATTATCGCATGAATTATACCCTAAAACTAAGAGATATGATGATAAACAATATATCATTTTGAAGGAAACTCCTAAAATAATTGAAATATATAAGAAGCCTTTATTTTATTTTTTTATTTTTTTATTTTTTTTTTGTAATTTTCATTCATGTTTCTCATGTTTTCTTTGAAACAAATTTTATCTATCAAAACTTTGAGAATTCCAACTTTCGACAGCCATAACTTTTGATTTGTAACTCTATTTTAGCTCTATGGCTAGTCAAATAGAATGTTCAGAAAGGATCTAAAACATAGTAAATTTTTTTTTAATTATTGGAATCAATTTAAATATATTTTTTAACATTTTTTCATTGGTTTCTTTAAAAATCGATGCCAAAAATGATATTGATGGGTATTTTTTGTGTCAATTTTGTAAAAAAATCAACGCCAAAAAATCAATGTAAATCCTCTTTTAAGCCGATTTTAAACAAAACTGATGAAGAAAGGTAAAAATTTTATTTTTTTATGTTAGTTTATAAAAATTGACGTCAAAATTACTATTTTTTATGTCAGTAGCTTCAACATCGGTTAAAAACAAACATTCAAATTAACAAAATCGATGTTAAAGACCATTTTTCTACTAGTGTTTGAAACGATAAACCCTTAACTTGAGTTTTTCTTTCTTTAAAAGTGATTTAACATCATGTATAATAAATTTAGATTTATTATAATTATATAATATAGTCATTTACATACTTATAATATCATATATTATCCCCTTATAACATTTCAAAACCCAATTATTAATAACTCCTTATTAAATTTGTCGTTTATGGCTGTTAATTGTTTCGATTTTCATGAGAATTTCAATTTGGTAGTTCATGACCTTATATTGTGATCATGGTTCTATTATATCCATAATTTTAATCATGATATAAATATAATATATATGTATTATATATATTTATATTCAACCGGAAAATGTAGACATAAAAAATAAATTACATCATTCATGGAGATAGTAGGTTGTACGTACGCATGAGTGCTATTTTCACGTTTTGAATGATGGAATAAAAGAAAGATAAATAATAATTCACCTTTATTGAATCATAATTATATAAAATATATCATATATATACATTAAATATATCCTTATTACCATACAAGTAAAATAGAAATGAAAAATGAATCACATCGCTTCATGGAGGTGGAAGTCCACACGTACACATGAGAGACGTTATCATTTTCCAATAGATTGTAAGGTAAGAATAAATATGTGATATTATAATTATATAAGAATCATTATTTCATAAATATAATATATAAACATAAAAACCATCATAGTACCCAACCATAAAATATGGTGATGAAAAATGAATTGTATCTCTATATGGAGACGATAAGTCATACTTATGCATGAGTGATATTTTCAATTCTCATTTGATAGAAAAGGGTGGATAATAGTAGATTAATAATCATAATAAATTTTAATAATATTTAGGATACTGAAGTTGTTATTTTATGAATATTATTATGGATTTAGTGTAAGTATAAGAAGAAACAAATTGAAAGAGGTCGGGTAAGACGATTACATCTTCTTCGGTATACCTCCTTTAGATCCCTTTTTAAGGAACTTTGGAATTGTATTTTAATAATATAATCGCCTATAATTCATGGATATGTAATTACAAAAGATAATAAGGTAGTTTTTTCAATATATAAGGCTCAAAGTGGTTTAAATAAAAGAAAGGAGGGGTTCCCTTTTATAAGTGAGGAGAGGGCCACTCTTGGAATTTCTTAAAATATTAAAATATATTAAAGTAATTCTCATGAAAAATGCTTTCAGATAGCTATATATTCAAATATAATTTATTATATGGTTTAAATATCATTAATCAATAAAATTTTGATAGTTTTAATTGGTATTTTAAACCTTATATTTTGGTTTAACCCCCTAGTTAACCTATTTTAGCCTTACCTGTGGTAATAACTTTTTCACTCTTAAAGGGTTATAATTTTACTTATATGGTGAAAATTGGTTAATAAATGGCCAAGAGATGTTATTTTTTACCACATATTATCAACATTTTCCTATTTCATGATTTTTATGATTTTTAAATAATTTATTAAAATATTATTTTCATAAAATATCATTAATATCTTTTTTGAAACTATTCATTTAATTAAAATTTAAAGACAAAAAAAGATGGATTTCAAAAACAATAATTTAACACATCCCTAACATGTCATATTTATCCAAAAAACTCATGGAACATAATAATTCATCCAATTTATATTACTTTTAATATTTTTAAAATCATTTATTTTATTTTTCTATTGATTGAATAAATATTGTGTCAGGGTTGCGTAAGCATTAAGGGTAATTATTCAATAAATAAAAGTTAAAAAAATTAAAAAGATAAATAAAATTAATTTATATTTCAAATAAATATTTATAATTTAATGTAGCCTCTTTTTAGTTATATGATAAAATATTAGATATATTGAAGTCAAGAGTGTGACATTTTTTACTTTATCTTTGCTTAAATAAATATAAAGGTGATAATAAAAAAACATCGAACCAAGTGGCCATATATTCAAGAATTCGATGGAAATTTTTTAAATCCTCCATTAAAATATGATAAATATAAATGTTATAGAAATGTTAATTCTTTATACCAAATTTTTAACAATATTTTACCTGTTTTACCCTTACCAATGTGAAAAAACATTACTATAGTTATGATTCATATTGACCAAAAATAAAAAGAGGTTTTTCTACCAAATTTGAACCTCCTAATTCCAAATATTGAATCTATTTTTCAATATTCAATTTCAAGAAGTGGAAAAAATTAATTTAATAATGAAACACATAACACAGTTAAAACAGTTTTTCATAAAAATGTCTTTTAAGTTTAAAAATATTTTTATACCGAATTCAACTATAAAATTGATTGCAATAAACTTAATTTTATTATTCATAATATAATATAACTAATTTTAATTTTAATCCATTTTAAAATAAAATATAACTTCATAAATTCTTGAAATAAAAATAAATTGTTCAATACAAATCTGTATTTTTTACTATTCATCAAAAAATCAATCTTTTTAGAAAATTAATAAAAAAAATTAAGATAATTTTAATATATTTATTTCAAGAATGAATTTCATTTTCTAAATTTCATTTTCTAAAAGTTTCAAAAATAATATTTTCTCACAAAAATCAATAAAAAACATGTTTGAAGGTAACGTATTTTTTAAGCATAATTTGGATTTACTTAAAAATATTTAATGTTTATTTACTAAGAATTAATATACTCATTTATATTGAGTATGGAATTTAAATATATTTTATAATATTATTATTTCTATTCATATCTTCCAATTCAATGACTAGGTTATAAATTTCACTTGTAAATAATAATATATCATGGTTCATTTAAGAGTTGTGTTGTGTGTCATATATGATATCAAACATAATGTTATTATTTTAAAATAGTGGGGTATTATAATATGGATCTCAAAGTCCATACACAACTTAGGATGGTAATTATATCTCACACAGCTTTTCAATTTGGCACTTATCTTCACAACACAACATTCAGCTCTTCTCCTCTTCAACTTAAATCATAATCTCATTTGTGATGTTTCATTCATTGAAGAATAGTTCCACTATCGAAAGGATTATCTTCTGGATGCATATTCTAGAACATGTTCATTTCCTCAAATTGGACTAACAAGTATATTACTACATATGATGTGTTACACTTTTCTTAAGAGTAAGTTACTCTTGTGCGGCATTGTGAGTCTCTAGATTTTTCTAGATTTTAGTGAACAATCCTCATTTAAGTGTATATGAATCTTATGATTCTCTATGGGTTGATGAATTTACCATATTTTCAATCAAAAATTCTATAAGATTAAATAACTCTTATGTATAACACAGCTGACACTTACAAATCTCTGTAAACTCATCCATTTTCTAAACTTTCAAATTCAACCTAGTTTGGAATTAACCATTATGAATTACATTATCTCCAAAACTTTATTGAATTTTCAACCAAGTTCTAATATTAGTGTTATTTATATTCATAAGGGATTTACACATCTCATATATTCTTGATACTTGGCCAAAATTATGACCAAATTTCCATATTATCTCCAAGGTAGTAAATATGGATTTAGGTATTTTCCAGCCACTTCAATATACTTAATTGAATTTGAAAATTATCAAAATAATCTATATAAACTCAAGCTCAGTAGCTCAGAACCAGTTCCATACTTCATTACATTGGAATAATATATAAGGAATCTCATCCCAAATGACTGAATAGTTTAATATTCTTTGTAAACTAGAAACATAATTTACATTACATTTTAAAACATAAAATACACAAAGAATTTTCTTTGAGAATTTCACTATTCACCTAGAATATCCCTGAATATCAATCACAAAATAATTCCTTATATATTGGGAAAAATAAAGCATAATAAGGTGGTGATCTCAGATTCTTAGTAAGGGTAAGTGTACAACAGAATCTTTGAATAAATAAGACATAATAGAAATAAAAATCTAAATAAGTGAAACACATTCTATTTAATTAATAAATTGAGAATAATATGGTAGGAATAAAATGTAATCAAATAATTTCATATAAATAATCATATGATCATGAAATTTAACCATGGATTATAATCACATGAAATATCAATAAGTAAATTTATAATGATGGAATGCATAATGATGGACATCTAAAACATACCATAAATGCCTTATGCTAATATATCTAGTCAAGGCCCCATGCCAAGATATATATTAAAGACCTCATTCCATTACATTTAGTCAAGACCTCATGTCAAGAAATCAATTCAATACCCCATGCCAAGACATCTAGTCAAGACCTCATGTCAATACATCTAAATAAATGAGTAAGACCATGGCCAAATACCCATATTTAATTTGTCTCATGAAACCTAAAAATGTATCGAGGGTCTTGAATTAACAAGTACCCAACACATTTATTACATTTCCAAAGGATTCCTCACATATCGAATAATTCATTTAATTCATAAACAATGTTCCTTATCAAATATTTGTATTTAGTAAAGGATACATATTTTTCAATATTTCCCCAGTTAGTCAAATAAAATTCAAAGAAAAAATTATGTAGCACCCCCGGTTTGATTTATTTATCCTTTTTTATACCTTTTTATGTGTTTAAAGTTCTTGGGATGAGTTTGGGAGAGTTTGGGAATGTTTTGGAAAACTTTGGAGGCCTTTTTAAGGTTGTATAGTTTGAACACGGTTAGGAAAAACCGTATGAGGGGAACTGTGCGGGTAGTGGGATACACAGGGCTTGCGCACTATTTTCCTAACTATGCAGAGTGGGTCTTGTGATGCTCCCCTTTGAGGCAACAACAAGCACACAGTTAGCACACAGTTTTTCTAACCATGCGAGCTAACTGTGCGGCCTGTAAAAATGGGTTTCTTAAAAATATGGTATTAGTTAAGATTGTCATAAAAACACCCAAACTCTCTTCCACTCAAGAATAATTCATTATTTCCTCTTCTCAAGGTTTATTGGTGCTCTCCCATTCGTTTTGGGAGCAAATAGAAGGGTTTTCTTGGTGTGGTTGAGCTGATTCTTCTCCTATAAGTTTCCTCGCTTAGTTATGTGTGGTTTTCTCTAGATCTACTCTTACCTCTCTCTTGGTTTTCTATATCTACACCCGTTGTGTGTAGATATTGGGTTTTTATTTCCTTGGGTGTTGATTTTAAGGCTTGTTGATTGTACTGAAGGAGATCTAGGGCGATTTTATTGGAGTGTTTTCCTGGATTGGGGTGCGGTTTCTTGTGGGTTGAATTCGCTGAAACCCTAAAGGTAGGTGGATTATCTTTCAACTCCACTTGGTTAGAACTAGTGGTTTTGGTTACAATTAATTTTTTTTCTTGAAATTAATTGTGATAATGATGTTAAAATCATATTGGAACCCATTTGGTGATGATTTGGGGGATCTTAGAAAAAATGGGTTACTGTTATAAAAAGGGGATTTGTTGTGTGATTTTAAAATGTTGATTTTAAAAGCATTAGTGTTTGTTTATGAAAGATGTTTTGTAAAAGATGTTTTTCAATAAAGATGTTGTTTATTGAAATGTGGTTAGGCATGGGATTTTGGTTAAAGGTCTATTTCAATAAATGGATGATTTATTGAAGTGGATTGGCATGTGATGGAAATGGTTATTTGTATGTTGTTGTGGCCTCGGTGGGTCATATGATTGGTTGTGGATTTTTGAAATATTGTGTGGAAGTGGGAAGAAAGTCTCACTATAAATGGTGATGGATAGTGTTCGGAAGAACCACCATTATGGATATTGGTTAGGAAGAACCACTAGTTGGGAATGGGGTGAACGGGATGGGCGGAAGTCCCACCATAATGGTTGTTTTGTTGTGTGTTGTTTTGAAAAGATGGAATTTTTTGTGCTAATGCATGATGGGGATATGGCTTATATAATGGTTTTGGACTTTCCTTATTTGACATGGCTTGGTAAGGTTGTGTTTGTCTTGTGGTAATGGTTGAGCTATTTAGTGTTTTATATAAACTGCTTTATATAAATGTGATAACAGTTTTATCCTAGTGGCGTGTGTAGGGAAATCATTTTGGTAAAACCTACTGAGTATTTGTACTCACCCCCTTATTTGTAACTTTGGTTCTTTTTTAGATTTTGTGTTCTAGGACATAGTTAAGTGTAAGTAATATCACTTTGCTAGCAGTTCGACATGATTCTTTGGTGATGTTGTGGGGCTTGGAGCATGGATCTTGGTGTGAAGCTATGGATGGTGTCCTAGTTCTTCTGGAGTCTTGTTATAGTCTTCCTCTTGGTACTCTGATTTATGTTTGGTTGTTTTGGTCTTTTGGATTTGTTATGGAACAATTAGTTGTATTTTGGTAATGTATGGGTTTTGTTGTTTTTTCGACATGCATCATGTAGTTTGGTGATAGTGGATTGCTTGGTTGGTTGGTTTTATCTCAAGGGAAAATTATTCTGTAATATTTTCTTGAATCCCTCATCATTTATTACCTACCTTTGGAACCTTGGGAATGTCACTTAAATCCAAGTATCATTCCTCCACCCTCTCAAGCCAATGGGATGGTGTGGTATGTTACAAGTGGTATTAGTTTGTTCGGTCCTTGGATTTCAAGTGAGAACAGTTGTTTGGTCTTTTGTTGTTGATTGTTGGTCTTGGTGTTAACATTTTTTCTTGGTCTATTCCTTGAATCTGGATGGTTGCAAGGCATAGGATTGTCAGAACTTGGAAATTATAGCATAAAATGACATAGATAACCCTTTTATGATGAACTCCAAGTTACTTGGGAGTTGGGTATATAAGTGTTTTGGAGACACTTACAGGAAATGGAAATCTTATTGTGATGGGTGTAGCCAATGAGATGAGCATGACATACATGGTAGAAATGACTTCCCTCTAGGTTTCATATTTCATTGGGGTATAATGATTTATGGTGTGTTATGAATTTTTGAATTTTAAAAAATATGAATTTGGTTTCAAAACGGAAGGATTTGAAACATGGAAACTTGTGGTATTTTGAAAATGGGTTGATTTTTAAAACATGGTGGATTTTTTTCAGAATAGAGAAATATGGAAATGTGAACATGTGGAAATATTAGTTGTGATAGTTGTTTTGTAATTGAATTTGAAAATTTTATACCCTTTCTTGTTAAGGGAGTGGGACTTATGGTTGTTTTTGTGTTGATAGAAATGGCACTGGGTAGGCATCGTAGAGACCAACCGGAGGAAGCTGCTAAAAATGTGGTTGCACCTGAGCCTCAGATGAACCAGCAACTAGTGCAGAGTATAGTGCAATCTTTCCAAGTTGTGGAAAAGAGGAAATAAATCCAAGGAACCAAAGCATGTGGATCATGTGGTTCAGTTTCAAAGATAGAACCCACCCATGTTTAGGGGTGATTCGGATCCAGAAAGGGATGAAGCATGGATGAACATAATTAATAGGATATTTGACTTCTTGGTAACACTGGAAGAGCTGAAAGTGAAACTAGAAACATATATGTTGGAATATCATGCCCTTCAATGGTGGGAGATGGTAGTCTAAGATAGGACAGACCAAGGTGTGATGTGGGAGGGTTTGGAGGAATTTTTTAACAACCAACTCTACCCTCATATGTTCAGAATTCATCGTAAAACTGATTTATTTAGTTTGAAGCAAGGTAACATGGTGATAATGTAATATGAATCTAAGTTTATGAACTTAGTGTGGTTTTCACCTAAGGTGGTAGGTAGTATATCGTTGAAGACACAAATTTTTGAAGTTGGGTTGAACCATGAAATCTATTCCAAGATAGAGGTGTTGTGTGTAGATGATTACACCAAAATGGTGAATAGAGCTATGGTGGATGAGTGGAATATTTTGGGGGTTATAGGCAGGGGAAGTATGTTGGTACCCATGGGGAATAGTGGTAACTCGAATGCTGGGTTCAAGCGGAAGAGGGACACTTATTTCTAGGGTGGGAGTATGGTTCATAATCTAAAGGCAGGATTGGTGAATCTTCCTCTGAAGCCTTAGAGTAAGCTAGGATGTTTTTAGTGTGGTTCTACGAGCAACATCAATAGATATTGTACAACACAACTTCATTCATGTCATAATTATAAGTAGATGCGGCATCTACAGCGTTATTATCCGAATTATCTGAGTTCGGGTATTTGTGACACTTCTTAGGGGTCGTAAGGGTCCTACACCTCAATGGGATGGGAGCAGCAGCATACCCCTCAGCAGTAGAGTAAAGATAGTCCTAGTGATTTGAGGAAAACAACGACTCCTTATCATGGTAATAAAGAGAAAAGTGTGGCAAGAAAGTAGTTTTTTGGGGCTGAACTGGCTATGATGGATGATCAGTTGGGACCATCCACAGTGCGAGCAATGATTTTTTTAATTCAACATTGATGAAATATTTGTTTGATATGGGTGATTCCTATTCTTTTCTTGATTCTCGCATCATTTATTTGTTGGGTTTACACATGTAAATCATGCCATCTGTTTTTCAACTTCAAACTTCCCTTGGTCAAAGAGAGTGTCGAGCCTTCTTATGTCAAGAGTGTTGTTTAGTTGTGGATGGCATTGAATTGATGTGGGGTTTCTCAGTGATTGAGATAGATGCTTATGATATAATCTTGGGAATAGATTGGATGAGTATTTTTAAGGCCCACGTATATTGTTATGTGAAAACAGTTAGTCTTGTGATGGAGGATGGCATTATACATCTCTTTAGGGGGTAGAAGAGTGAGAAGAAGGGTGCAACATGCTTGTTGGCACCAGTGATTGGCACGATATCATATCATTTGGTGGATTTGTCATTAGAATCGGTGGAAGGTGTTGAGAAGAGTTTTTTCTTGTATTTTTGTATTAGTTCATGGATGTATTTCCCAAAGAGTTCTTAGGGTTTCTATTAGTGAGAGAAGTAGAGTTTACGATTGATCTCCTTCTAAGGACTAGTCCTATCTCACTTATGTCTTACCGAATGGCACCAGTAGAATTGTGGGAATTAAAGATACAGTTGTAAGAGCTAGAAAGCAAAGGGTTCACCCAGTTTAACACATCTCTATGGGAAACACCGGTTTTTTTGTTAAAAAGGCGGATGGAACTCTACAGCTCTGTGTTTATTATCATAGAATTAATCAGGTTATGATAAATAACTGATATCTACTTCCACACATTAATGATTTGTTTGAATAGTTTAAGGGATCTCAGTGGCTCTACGAGATTGAATTGAGGTCAGGATATCATCAATTATGGGTAAGGAATGAGGACATCTCGAAAACATC
Source organism: Viscum album (assembly GCA_963277665.1). Lineage (NCBI taxonomy): Eukaryota > Viridiplantae > Streptophyta > Magnoliopsida > Santalales > Viscaceae > Viscum > Viscum album. The sequence goes on from OY728130.1 coordinate 1,215,317,589, forward strand.
TTTCATAAGTAGATATGGCCATTACGAGTATGTGGTTATGTCCTTTGGTCTAATGAATGCACTAGAGGTATCCATGGAATTAAGGAATCAGATATTTCAAATATATCTAGATTACTTTTTAGTGGTATTTGTGGATGATATACTTGTGTATTCGAGGAAAAGGGTTGAGCATGAGCAGCACTTGGTGATAGTTTTGGGGATCTTGAGGGATCATCATCTGTATACCAAATTGTCAAAGTGTGACTTTTGGATATAAAAGGTTTTCTTCATTGGCCATGTTATTTCTGAGAAGGGTGTTTCAGTTGATCTGTAAAATATATAGTTTGTTATCTCATGCCAACCGCAAAATAACGTTTTCAAGATACGGAGCTTCCTTGGTCTAGCTGGGCATTATCAACGTTTTGTTCATGATTTCTCATGATTGGATTCACTAATGATATCTTTGAAAAGGAAGAGTATCCCATTTCAATGGGATGAGCAGTGTTAGAAATTATTTGAAGAGTTAAAGGGTCTCCTTACATCATCACCAATCTTGGTTTTTCCTAAACCAGGAAAAGGGTATGTGGTGTATTGTGATGCATCGGGATTAGGGTTGGGGTGTGTTCTCATGCAGGGGGGTCATGTAGTTGCATATGTATCACGGTAGTTGAGTTTTCATGAGAAGAACTACCCAAAACATGATTTTGAGTTAGCGGTAGTGGTTCATGCTTTAAAAATGTGTCGTCATTGTCTCTTCGGTGATAAATTTATAGTGTTTACTGATCATAAGACTTTAAAACATGTTTTCTCACATAGAGATTTGAACTTGAGGAAAAGGAGATGGATGGAATATCTCAAGATGTTTGATTTTGACTTAATTTACACATTGGGTAAGGGAAATTCAGTGGCGGATGAATTAAGTAGAAAATCATATGCTCAAGTGGTGAAACAGGCATCATATTAGTGGTAGTTGAGGTCGTACATAGCCGACATGCAGTTGGAATGTGAGTACCATAGTGAAAGAGCGGTTTTCTTTCTGGTATTATTGGTTCCTTACTTGGACAGTTTGGTTAAAGAGGCACAGGCATCTGATTCTGAATCTGTTGAGATGAGGTCAAAAATAAATGGTGGGAAGACCATTGAGAGCTAGGAACTTAATGGGAATTTAGTATTGTGTTTTCGGAATCGTATGGTGGTACTAGTGGCTTGTCAGGAGGAACTTTTCAGGTTTTATCATTATTCCAGGTGGTTTGTCCATCCTGGAATTTAGAAAATGCATAAGGCGTTGAAAGCACAGTTTTAATGGGCTGGTATGAAAAGGTATGTGGCTGGGTTTGTCTTGAGATGCTTGAGTTGTAAGCAAGTCAAGGTAGAGCATCAATGGCCAGCAGGCTTGTTGCAGTCTTTACCTATCCTAGTGTGGAAATGGGAGAAAATAGTAATGGATTTTGTGACGAGTCTCCCAAGAATGGTCAAAAAACACGATTTTATATGAGTGATTGTGAATCGGCTCACAAAGTCGGCCCATTTCATCCCAATTTGTGAATCTCATATGGTGGAATATCTATCCAAGATCTAAATCAGGGAATTGGTAAAGAGGCATGGTCTTCCAATTTTGATCGTATTAGATAGATATCCAAGTTTCACATCTCATTTTTTGAAATCCTTAAAGTAGGCCCTTGGGACACATTTGACAATGATAATGGCATATCATCCTCAAAATGATGGCCAATATGAGAGGATGATGAAAACCTTGGAGGATATGTTAAGGGATTGTGTGATGGATTTTGGTGGTTCATGGGAGGATCACTTACCATTGGAAGAGTTCTCAAATAATAATAGTTATCAATATTCACTACATATGGATCCTTTTGAGTCATTATATGGTCGTTTGTGTCATTCTCCACTATGTTGGGGGGAAACATGAGAGACTTCGATGATCGGACTGAGTCTTGTCCAAGAGACTACGGAGAAGATCAAGTTGATCAAAAAGAGGATGGAGACGGCTCAAAGTCATCATAAATCATATACAGACCATCATCGATGACTGTTGTCATTTTAGGTGGGTGATCATGTGTTTTTTATAATATCTCCTAGGTTGGGACAATTTCGGTTTGGGAAGCAGGGTAAGTTATCTATAAGGTATATTGGGAATTTTGAGATACTTGATTAGATCATAGAGGTGGCTTACCATTTGTCTTTTCCACCACAGTTTAGTATGGTGCACAATGTGTTTCATGTGTCATAGTTGAAAAATTATTAGTCAGATCATGACCATGTGATTTTTTGGGATCATGTTGAGATAAAATCGGATTCTTACTTAGTTCACGTGCCAGTGCAGATTATGGATAGTCAAGAGAAAGTCTTTAATGGTAAAAGAATCGATTTAGTTTGAGTTTTGTGGAATCATGGTCAAATTCAGGAGGAGACTTGGGAGTGGGAGAAAGAGATAGTTGAGCAACGGCTCGATCTCTTTCGGTAAAGTGGTGGTTTTCTACTTTATGAGGATGGAAATTTCAATGGTGGGGAGAATGTAGCACCCCCGATTTGAGGTATGTAGCATTTTTTATGCCTTTTTATGTGTTTAAAGTTATTGGGATGAGTATGATAGAGTTTTGGAAGGTTTTGGAAAACTTTTTAAGACTTTTTAAGGCCACATAGTTTGAGCACGTTTAGGATAAATTGTGTGAGAGGAACTGTGTGGGCAGTGGGGTATGCATGTCTTGCACACAGTTTTCCTAACTGTACGAGGTGCCCCTTCGAGGCAGCAGCAGGTGCACGGTTAGCGCGTGGTTTGTCTAACCATGCATGCTAACCATGTGGCCCGTAAAAATGGGTTTTTTAAAAATCCAGGATTAGTCGGGATTGCCCTAAAACACCCAAACTCTCTCCCACTCGAGCCTCACTCAATATTTCCTCTTTTCAAGAGTTAGGGGTGCTCTCCCAATCGTTTTTGAAGCAAATCAAAGGGTTTCCGTGGTGTGGTTGATCCAATTCTTCTCTTGTAAGTCTCCTCACTTAGTTCTTTGTGGTTTTCTCTATATCTACTCTTACCTATCTCTTGGTTTTCTATATCTACACCCTTTGTGTGTAGATCTAGGGTTGTTGTTGCCATGGTTGTTGATTTTAAGGATTTTTAATGATAGGGAAGGATATCTAAGCAGTTTTAGTGGAGCGTTTTCCCAGATTGGGGTGCGGTTGCTTGTGGGTCGAATTCACCAGAACCCTAAAGGTAGGTGCCTTCTATCTCAACTCCACTTGGTTAGAACTAGTGGTTTTGGTTACAATTAATTTTTTTTCTTGAAATTAATTGTGATAATTATGTGTGAATATTTTTGGAACACATTTGGTGATGATTTGGGGGATTTTAGGAAGAATGGGTTATTGTTGCAAAAAAGGGATTTATTATGTGATTTTCAAATGTTGATTTTAAAAGCGTTAGTGGTTGATTATGAAATATGTTTAATGAAAGATGGTTTTCAATAAATATGTTATTTATTTAAATTTGTTTAGGCATGGGATGTTGGTTAAAGGGAGATTCCAATAAATGGGTTATTTATTGAAGTGGATTGTCATGTGATGGAAATGGTTATTTGCATGTTGTTGTGGCCTTGGTGGGTTATATTATTAGTTGTGGATTGTTGAAATGTTGTGTGGAAGTGGTCGAGAAGTCTCACTGTAAAAGGTTATGGATAGTGGTTGGAAGAACCGCCATTATGGATAGTGGTTGGGAAGCACCACTAGTTGGGAATGGGGTGAACGGGATGGGTGGAAGTCCCACTGTAATGGTTGTTTTATTGTTTTTTGTTTTGAAAAGATGAAATTTTTTGTACTAATGCGTGATGGAGATATAGCTTATGGAATGGTTGTGGATTTCCCTTGTTTGACATGGCTTGGTAAGGGTATGTTTGGATTGTGGTAATGGTTGAGCTATTTAGTGTTTTATATAAAAGTTTTATATAAATGTACTGATGGTTTTATCCTAGTGGCATGTGTAGGGAATTAATTTGGGGAAAACCTACTGAGTATTTTTACTTGCCCTCGGCTTTGGAACTTTAGTGCTTTTGCAGATGTTGTGTTCTGGGACGCAGGTAAGAGTAAGGCATCTCACTTTGCTAGCGGTTCGGCATGATGCTTTGGTGATGTTGTAGGGCTTGGATCATGGATCATGGTGTGGAGCTGTGGATGGTGTCTGAGTTCTTATGAAGTCTTGTTGTCATCTTCATCTTGGTACTCTGATTTGTCTTTGGTTGTTTTAGTCTTTGAGATTTGTTATGGAACAATTAGTTGTCTTTTGGTAATGTATGGGTTTGGTTGTTTTGTCAACATGCATCATGTATTTTGGTGATAGTGGATTGCTTGGTTGGTTGGTTTTATCTCAAGGGAAAATTGTTCCCGGATATTTTCTTGAAGCCCTCAGCATTTATTTCCAGCTTTTGGCATCTTAGGAACTTCGCTTAAGGCCAAGTAGCATTCCTCTGCCTTCTCAAGCCAATGGGATGGGGCGGGATGTTACACGTTGTATATAAAAATGGTATACAATTTAGGAAATAATAATTTTCTTCACATAAGAATGTATAAATTTAATATAAATTTAATTTTTAATGAAAAATGATTACAAGAAAGTTATTTCTTCAAGATAAAGTTAACAATCACAAAAGAAAGTAAGATTACACAACAACTCTTTCTATTTTTTAATTTTAAAGTTAAATCCCCTTGAATGAAATAATTCAAATTAAAACTTAAAATTCCATGAATAATGATTTATTCTTGATATTAAATGTCAAATGGGTAGTATATACACCACATAAAATTCAATTGGTGCATAATAAAAAATAAGTCTCAATGGAACGTAAAATGAGGCGAAATCCCCTACCAAATTGTTAACTTTTGGAACATAAAACTCATAAAAGAGATATCCTCAAAGTGGTATTTAAAAACAAATATTTTTTATTTTAATAATCATAATATACATTCCTAGGAAGTATATACACCACATAAAATAAATAGGTGATAAATATGACATGTGTCTCGCGGAAGTAAAAAAGTGAAATGGAAATCTCATACCTCACACTTACTTTTGGTTTAACATATTTTAATCTCTTATATATTATTTTTAAATGTGTTATTAACTTATTCCACAACCATATTAATATTTATAATATCATATTTTATTATTTTATAACATCTTATCACCTTTTCATTTATAATATTTCATTTTTTTCAATGTTTTGGGTCTTAATTTCCTTGGTTTCTCATGCATGTTTCATTATGAAATATCCAATTCTTGCACAAATTATATAGTTATTACATCTACAAAATAATAATCATGACATAATTATCATATTTTTACATAAATTATACTTTTAATACCAATCATGAAATATGGTTTTGAGAAATTAATTATGTTACGATCATGGAGACGGTAGGTCATACGTACACATGAGTAACATTTTCATTTTTCAATGATCATTATGGAAATAAGGAAAGAAATATTTTGTCCTTATATAATGATAATAATATCATATATATCATATTATTTCTTTAAATATACTTATATATATTATTCATGTGGTGTGGGGATGAAAAGAGTCACATCGCTTCGTAAAGGCGACAGTCCACACATACATGAACAATGTTATCATATTTAAGTGTAAAAAATGATATATTATCTTTAAATAATGATTAATATTTAATTTATATCAAATATGATAAATAAAATTATTATTTATCACCTTCCATGTAAATCATTAGTGAAAGATTAATCACATTGCTTCACAAGGCGATAGTCCATTGTACACACAAGTAATGTTATCGTGTCTCCTACGAAATAGAAAGTAATAAGTAATATATGATATAAAAACTCAATAGGTATATTTATGTTATATATATAATATATATTCATTATTTATATCATAATACCCAACCTTTAAATGTGTTAATGGAAGAATAAATAACATCGGTTTGCGAGGCGGTTGCCCGCTGTACACACAAATGATGAATTTGTAACCCATTTTATGGAAGTGTAGATGGTTTTAGGTCATGATGTTATTATAAAAACACCATTATATGGAATATAATTATTTTATTATATCATCATTTTTTAATAAAAAATATGAGTTGTATAAAGAATTATAATAAAGATGATCGTTGAAGAACGTTACCTCTTCTTCAACTATCCTCATTAGGTTTACACTAAATCCTTAAAAGGCCGGACTTATTCCAACACTAAGGATTCTAAGATTATGTTAGGTAAGTTTTAAATTTATTTGGGTAGTTTTTTAATCCAAATTTATTTAGAGTTGTGAATAATTGAGGGGAGTGGGTACTTTTTTTATAATTGAGGAGAAGTTGCATTCCTGTAAATACCCAAAAGTATTCAATATTGGGAGGTTTCCCTTACCTCTTGTGCCTAAAAAATAGATAAATAAAGTATGGTATGGTTTATTTTTTCTATAAAAACCTCCACTACACAAAAATAAATACATCTTTATCATGTTATTCCTTAGTATTTAAGTTTACTCAATTTTACCCTTTTAGTTTTTACCATGATAAATTGAATCCTTTTATTTACCTTGGTAATTTATCATTTAAGAAAAAAAATAAAATGATATTTATAAGATAATTTAGAAATAATTATTATAAACATTAAATAAAATTTATTAAATTAAAATCCTATGTGTGTGTAAAATTAGTTTTAATACAAACGCATGTAATGTGAAAAAACCCTATTTTAACCTTAATCATGGTAATTAATCTCAACTGTTTTCACTAATAATTATGGTAAAAAAATAATTTTACCATATTAGATAATATAAATTCTTCATATTACAAAATTTTGAATCCATTTTTTGAAATTAAACTCATATAATTAGTAGAATTTAATTTCAAATTAATCTCACGGACGTTATGAGAAAGCGGGTTTTTAATTTGAAAATGTTCAAAATTTTACATTGTTTTATATCAAAATTCAATATGAAAATTATTACAATTAAATAAATTGGATTAATTGATATGAAATTTATCTAATTTTAATTTAAAATCATTTTAAATTATAATTTAACATTATAAATTATTTAAACAAAAAGGCAGATTTCAATTAAAATTCAGTATTTTTCACTATTTATAAAAAAATTAAACTTCTCAGAAAAATACCAAAAATTATCCCTAAGATAATTTTAGTATTACACTTTCAAAAATGAAGTTTATTTTTTCATAAAAAGGTTATAAAATTGATAAAAATTAATTTTAAATTATGTGTTCCAAGCATGATTAAACAGTCTTTTATAAAAAAATATTGTTTATAGAAAACATTTCTTTTTATTTCAAATGTTTATTATTTTATAACTAATAAATATATAAATAATAAACATGTTTAAATGATATATTTTCATAATTTAGTTTATAATATTTATACCTTTCATTCTAATGACTTGGTAATAACTACCATATTAAATAAATATATTAATAATATATTATTGGTTGGTAAAAATTGACCTTTCATGTAATGAAAGATTTTAAAAGAAACTCATTATTGGTTGTAATGCAATAAAAACTAATTATTATGTGTAACACAACATAAAATTATTTTTGTGTTTAATTCAAGAGAAAATCAATGTTTCGTGTCTCATAGGCTTTTTAATAAAACGTTATTCTTTTAGAATGTTGGGGTGTTACATTCTCCTCACCTTAAATAAATTGTGTCCTCACCATTTAAACATGATCTTGGTAATCAAGGGTTTGAAAAAAAAATTGTTTAAAACCCACATCATAAAAGGGTTAATAATACATCCTATTAATAATAGATAAATTTAGGTGTAAAGGTTATCTGGAATAATCACATATTTAGGTTTTTGAGTTGGAGAACTTAGATGGGAAATGAAAACATGGACATGGAAGAGAAACCTAACACCCAAATACTGATGGAGAGTGATAGAGAATATGGTCATAAAGAAGTTAGTGATGGCAAATCCATTAACCAAAGGTGTGGAAAGGTTCATTGGTATCATCATAAATGATGGTAATATGATAAAATTTTATTTCATGATTCTTTTCCTAAAGTTGTGGAATTCATTTACTGTCTAAGAATATGAGGAAATAATCTTACTTGATACATTTATAATTTATAATCACAATTACATCCTTTGGTTTTGTTTTTATCAATTTCCAACTCATCCCTTGATCTAATAACTAAATATCCAAGAATCAATTTTTTATTCCTAAAGCACTGAAATTTACTTTTAAAGGATTTTAAGATCTATAAAAGAGTGACTGTTATTTCCATATGTCTCCAACTATTTTCAAAAACCAATATGGTTATCACAATTTATCCAATATGAATAGATTTCTATATAGTGAATTAGTACATTAATATTTAAAACATCATCTAGATTTAAACTTAAACCATTTCATAAATGATTAACCTTATGATCCTTTCAAAAGATTTTGATCCAAAACTTTAGAAATAACACCACAGATTTTCCAAAATGAACTTATCATTAATCTTTCAAAAACATAAATTATATCTTAATCTTCACATACCAAACATGTTAATGGATTCATCATGTATTCTCTTGAAACATGGTAATAACCTTAATTATCATAAAACCTTATTGAAAACATGCATGATTCCTTATTCTTTAAATAAAAAATAGATTATTAGATATATTCCTTAAATCCAAAAAATGTTGTATACTCTATCAATGATATCATAAACTACTTTTTCAATAAATAATTAATCAGTTCCAAGATATTCAGTACTGTCCAATTTAATTTATCTATATCAATCATTTATTTATCCCAACATCATTATATCAACATCAGAAACATATTAAGGGTTATATTTTCATCAATCATGTGTTTTCTAAGAAGTTCAAATTTTCACTAAATCATTTTTATTGTTCATTAGTACCGTACAATATACTATTTCATATACTTAATGAAAAATTAATTTATCACAATCCTTATATACTTAATAATTCTTATAACCATAATATTATTGATAAAATACTTAAATGACATAATTGTTGAATCCAAATACAATCACATTAATCGGTCCTCTTCATCTGTCATAATATCATAAGCTTAACCATGTTCCATTAGCTTATCATGAGGTATATTCCTTTTATGCTTAAGAAATTTATTTACATAGTGTCCTATTTCCCTACAAATGAAGCGTTATACATTGGAAACTTTTTTCTTACCCTTGAAATCACAAGCATGGTGGAATTTCTCTCCACACTTGTAGCAAAATCTGATTCCTTTTAATCAAGTATCGGGGTGTTTCTTTCCACAATTATCACATGTGGTAAAATCCTTATTTCCATTATTCCATTTATCCTTCTTTTTTCTTTTTTTACTCTTCTTATCTTGCTACCTTTCAAAGCCATAATACTTATATAATTATTTCTATGTCTTGTTATCACATGATATTATATCCTCGTATGATAAAAAAATTTTGGAGACTAGTTCCATTTAGAATATTGGCTTAATCCCATCCAAGATATGATCATTATTACTCTTTGGATCATGTGCATTGATGTGGTTCTCAATCCTTATTCTAGGAACCATTTCTAAATGATGGCATACACTATATTAGATTAGATCATTATAAAACATAATGTATAATACCAAAACATAAATTGAAAAATTTATGAATATCTAATCTTGTAATCATAAACATGGATTCTTTAGGGATCTATCTGTTTCAAAACCTTCATAATGTTTTGTAAATAAAATGTGAATTATCCTAAGTGTAGGTTCCGGGCGTAGTGGAAGTGTGTGATGGGTCATTCCCAACTTTTATTTTTATCATGATCGATGATCAATAAGATATTTACACAATGATAAATTTTGTGATCCACAAAACTTAATCAATGAAAAATAGACAAGGGATAGTACGTTGGAACCAAGCACTAGATCATCACATATTATTTATAATTAATTTAATTAATTAAGAATTACCTTGTGAGAATACTTTCTTTATTGATGAATATGACAGTAGATATATTTTGTATCATCATTTTGTTGTAGGAATCAATATCATATTCCCTCTAGTAGTGATCCACACGTGTTCCACAAATCTTCAAACATAGCCATATGAATCTTTGGGTGTTAGCACAGCAGATCCTATCACTTGCGTCGTTCACCTTTGATCACCATGAGAATTGATTCTAAATAATTCTCCTTGATCTCTCTAGACTTGAGAGTGGGAGGTAGAGGAAGATCGCTCTTATTTCTTAGGATCGTTCTTGGGGAAGGGATCTCTATGGGGATTTGAGAGGATTCTCTATATTCGTTGTGCATAACAAAACAAATGAATTGGCTCTATTGAAAAATAACATAATTGGGTTTATATATCACTTGATTTTAGAAATAAATATTTTCACAAGTTCCCTTTAATATTTATTTAATCCCTATGGAACCCCAAGTCAATAATAATAATAATAATAATAATATTTATAGACATACACTAAACTAGAGAAATAATATTCAATATATATTATTCCTCACCAAACTTATAAAATTGGTCTGCCATTCCTCTATGATATTTATCAGGCCTTGAATAATAACTATTTATTTAATAAATAAATACCACTACATTATTCACCAATAAATAAATATCATATTCACTAAATATAAAATAAATATTTATTAAATATTCCTCTCATATAATATTCTCTCGAATAACTGGTGACAGAATATATGCGATCAAGAAAACGTGAATAATTATTAAACTGCATGCAGGAATAATATTTATTCAACTTGTTAAATAATAAATAATAATATATTATTTAATTGAGATTCTATATACACTTAGTGTGTGACCCTCTAGGCTTCATTCTCAGTGGCATTAAGCGAAGCAGCCTAAAGTCCAAGGTTAATGTCTAGCAACATGTCATGGAACCCATAGAGAAGTAAGTTAATGTTATAATGATGTAATACCTCATATTAATGCTTACTTTGTAATATAATCCAATTATCATGAAATCTCTAATCAAGCAGGTTTCATGCTGGTATCATAAACCAATGTGCTCGATGTCTCTTTCAATGACTTTCTAGAAAATTAACTTTCCTATAGAACACCATGGCTATGGATTTATTTAGACTATATCATTTTCATAAAATGTCATAAGATATCAACTTCCATTAAATAATATAAGGGAAAAATCAGTTCTCACGTTATTAATTAATGAAATATTACTTGTGATGCACCCAATGTATCCTACCTCACCGCGAACATATGTCATCACGGTTTTCATCAATACAACAAATTACAAGACATAAAATACTCATTAATAATAATATTAAATTATAAGGATCAATACACACATCCAAATATAGGAATGTCCAATGACACATATAAATGTGGATTTCCTACTGGCAGGTCTCATCCTCATAATATTCTACACTAAATATTAATAAGGCGTACACCATGAGAATGTGCCTAAAAGTCCTATAGGTCTCCACCTCTGATATCTTGTATCATTTTTGTCCCTCAAATGATATCATTCGACTATAAAACATATATTTAAGAATAATGTTGTAGTACTTCTAGGTTCTTATCATAGTGGGGAACTATTATGACCTTTTAGTGAGAAACCTACTCTTAGGACATTATCACATACTATGTTACACAGTAGAATAATCATTATGTGATAAAAAGATTATTAATATTAAAAACTATGAATGCATGTTATCATAAAGTACACAGAAGTTGGTTCTAGGGAACCAACTCCAACAGAATATCACTTTTACTAGATCCAACTTCTAACAACCTTTAGTCTGCTAGCTCTCGCATGATACTCATGATTTTGTTGAGATAGGCCTTTGGTAAATAGGTCTACCATGTTATCTTTTTTGGGTACTCTTCTTACTACAACTTCACCCCTATGATAAAAAACCCCCAATATGTGATACTTTTGGATTATATACTATGTCTATTGGTGTGAAATTGGATCTTTTCCAAGAGTCGCTACTGCAGTATTATCATAATAAAATGTGACAGGATCTTTACTTCTAGGTACCACATCAAGCTCCCATAGAAAGTCTCATATACAAATGGCTTCCATGGCTATATCAGAAGCCATTATATACTTAGACTCTACTATAGAATCAGTGACAACTGTATACTTTGAACTCTTCCAGTTCACAACACTTCTTTTGAGATAGAAAACATTTCCCGATTGTGACTTTAGGTTACTCGTATCTATTTGAAAACTAGCATCAATATAACTCCAAATGAACAGCTCCACATATCCTTCATACACTAGGAACATATCCTTAGTTATTTTTAGATACTTGAGGATATCCTTAATACCGTACCAATGTTGTTCTTCTAGATATGCTTGATATCTGCCTACCATACTCAATGCATAAGAAATATCAAGTCTAGTACATAACATGGAATATATAATTGATCATATCACTGAATATTATGGGATCTTACTCATTCTATCTTTCTCCCGTTGTGTCTGAGGACACATTTTCTTAGAAATATGTATATCATGTAACACTAGAAATAATCCTCTCTTGGATTAAACCATACTAAATCTCTTTAGTATTTGGTCAATGCGTGTACTTTTACTTATTCCAAGAAGCCTATTGGATCTATCACAAATGATCTTGATCCCCTAGAATATAAGCTTCTTCACCTAATTCCTTTATAGAGAAACACATGTTTGAACAATCCTTAACAGACTATAAGTTTAGTATGTTGTTTCTAATAAGTAATATGTCATCAACATATATTACTGGGATAACGACTATATTCACACTAAACCTCTTGTAAACACATGGCTCACATTCATTCTTAATGAAACCAAATTATTTTATAGCTTCATCGAATCGAATATTCCATGACCTAGGTGCTTGTTTCAATTGTAACACCCCGAGATTATAAGAGAAGTTTTCTTTTTAATTTCTTTGATGTCTTGTGTTGTACGATACAACAAGATTAGATTTCGCTATACACAACACCATATTAGCTTGTAGTTTACGCAACACTATTCTTGGATAGTGTTACATGCAAGAGCGACCTTTCTCAATAGTGTGTGTTGTACGCAATACCAAGTTTCACTAAACAACGATATATTGTTATAATATTATTATGAACTAGCCGTTATTAATAGTATTAAACACATTTTTAATTTTATAACATTATCATTCAATTTACACATATTCTAGAACATGGTATGATAACAGAAATAATTTTTCGGATAAAAGAAGTATTTTTCAAAAAATGCAGTTTTGTCGACTTTTGATGGCACACCCATTTTAAATCTAATTTTTGACAAGTTTATAATTTAAATTTGAAAAATTAAACTTATTCTTTTGAATTAGGATATAAAAATTTACACAGAATAAATTTTTGACATTATTCTGATAACCTTCATATTTTGATGAATAGTAAAAATACGCTAAAATTTAATTAAAAACGACTTTTTCCATCGAGATAATTTATGTGGTTAAATTATAATATTGAATGGTTTTAAAGTATAAATAGAATATATTTTTACCATTTAATATAATTTATTCCATTTTCATTAATTTTACATTGAATTCATAGGTAAAAACATTTCAATCTTTTGCAATGTTTTAAATAAAAACTCATTTTTTCGACAACAGGATTAATTTTAAATTAATTACTGCATCTTCTGTGTTTTGAATTTGAAAAAATGGATTCCATATTTGGAATAATTAGTTAAAAATTATATAAATAGGATACTTTTATTTTTTACCATTATGAATAGTAACTACGGTAAATTTTATTTATCATAGTTAAAGTTAAATCGGTTAATTAAGGGTAAAAATAACATTATTAAATTACCCTAACACTTGAATTAATATAATTGTATGATTATATTTCATCCTAAAATATACTTGTGTTGAAATGTTATCTATTGGAACCCACTTGGATGAGATTAAGACCTTTAATTTGTTTTATTTAAAGGAAAGTGAAATATGTCTCACTCAAACTTTAATAATTAAATTATTTTTAATATAATTTTAAACGGAATATAAATTACATTATAAATACTCATTTTAAATCTAAAATTTTTTTATTTATCATGGTAATTTATTTTTAATTTTTAAGAAATATATAATTACCATAATAGCTTATACATTAATCATGCAGAAATTATTTATTTAGTGAAAAATCAATAATATAGTTTTTAAAATAATAATACCCATAAAAAGACCCAAACACTCAACCAAAACTTATTATCCAAGTATATATACACCATAATCATCCAAGTGTATACTTTTGGATCATTTGGAGCCTTATAAAACATATTATGACATTTATATTATTTTATTTTAAATGATGTCAAAGTTGTCACCTTCATAATTTAATAAAGATAAAATTTTAAAAGATAGTTTTCTTAGAAGATAAATTAGACTAAAAGTGTTATTATAAAATATATTAGATTTATCTTAATCCTAGTATTTTATTTTTATTTTGTAGGCAAAAAATAAGTATAATAAATAATTATACAAAAATTCTGTAGTAATTATTTTGTTAAAAAAATATCAAATAAATGGTTTTAAAAATATTAAAATAAATATTATATGAAGTAATTAAAGTTATTCATGAATTTTATATATAAATATGATATGTTATAAATATATTAAATATTTTTTTTTGAACATATCTTTTGTGTGGATTTTATTTAAATTCAAATAATTGAATAGTGTCAAAATTGAAACTTGGTATTTTTTAAAAATAACATATTATTAAATTGTTTAAAAATCACAAAAAATATTTAAAAATTACAAATTGAAAATTATATGTTCTAAAATGTCATAATGTATCTAATTATGTACAATTCAACACACATAATTAGGTATTTATAACAATTTAAAATTTAGAATATTGTTACCACAAATAAAATCAAATATATTAAATAAGGATAAATCAAAATGATAAGTTTTAAAATAATTACCAAACATTTATAAATTTGATTAGTTTATGATATTACAACCCTATATTATCTCTAATTCTAATTTGATTCACTTTGGAAGTTTTTAAGTGGGGTTTGAGTTTATTATAAATTAATATTTTGAAGGTTTCCAGAAGTGCCCCTCTACTCACTTATAAAAGGGCACCTCCTCCGTCTTCACTTAACTCCATTCTGAGATTTCAAATTCGGATAAAACCTGTCCATTTCCCTTATACACTTCCCTATAAACATACTAGAGGTAATTTTATTCTTTAAAGACCAAATTTAGTGTCCTAAGAATAGGTTTAGAAGAGGCATGTCGAAGAAGATGTAATATCCTTTACCGATTCTTTCAAAATTCTTTCTTCTTATACTTCCTCTATATGAGTTGTTTCATTATTAAGTAATAACTCCTGTATCAATTGTATAATAATATGTTATTATGAATATAAAACTATTATATTCCATCTTTTATCCATCCTATGAAAAATAAAATCACCACGCGTGCGTACGTACGGCTTACCTTTTCCACACCATGGTGTAATCTGTTTTTCATCACAAAGATACTAGGATGTGTATAATGATGGAATAAATAACTATATGTTATTATTGTAAAATTATACTGATTCTGAAATATTATACACCATACAATTCAATACAATTCCACAATCATGGGAATGATATCGCACGTATGGTCTACCGTCTCCATGATGTGATGTGATTCGTTCTACATGATATTCATTGAATAATGATTATATAAATGAATTGAATGAACAGAATGAATTAATATGATATATATTATACTAATACAATTCTTTAAATGATATAACTATAACCTAAAAAAGAGTAATAATAATTTATTCGACAAAACATGCATAATAACAGAAAGTAGTTAACACCTGAATAACGAGTAACAATGAAATGTTACTAATAAATTGATAAGAATATGAACATATATGATATCATAAAAATATATATGATTCTGTAATAAGTTAATGAAATTATTTAAATCATTATACAGGAGTTTCGGATACGTACAAAGCAATCAGACCTATGGTAAGGGATAATTATTCCAATCTCGTTCTTATCCGAGTTTATTTATTCATAAGTATTTATTGGGGTTATATTTATCATCTATGTCCATGCTTTATAAAAAAATTCACAAAGTTTTTACTATTCTTCCATGTATTTTTAAATTCATGTTTACCCTTTTTTACTTTTACCACAAGGTATGGAAGGAATCCTTCTTTTGTTTACCATACAAGGTACTTTTTGACTTTTCTGACAAAAGTACGAGGAGAATGTTTTTTTTAACTTATACGGCATGAATGGATTTTTATAGTTTCATAATTCCTTATTTCCATGAATCTTACTATACAATATTTCATGATTATTTTCAATGAAGTTATTTTCTTTTAAAATTGCACAGCATTTTGAGAAAAGAAAATGATTTTGAAGAAGAAAGGATATTTTCTTCAAGAATTCATTTCAAGTGTTTTATCAAAACGATTTTCCATCTAAGATGAAATTCTTTAATATGGATATGTTTCATGTATAATGTACCTATTATTTACATGGTTTTATTTTTTTTATGATGAAATTATATCCATTGTTTGATATTGATTATGTTATGATGAGATGATGTATATGAAACCCATTTTATTCATTGGGTTATGATGAATGATTTATGTTTATTTTGTGGCACATGAATGAATGATTTATTTATGATATGGGTGAGACCTATATCTCCCTCCAATTCATTGGGTAAATATTTATATCTCATGAGATAGACATGGCTATAACGGCAAGTAAATATGGTTCAGTAATACAGGGCTCGAATGACAAGTAAACCCGGTTAAGTAATGGACTTCGTCCACTATGATGGTCGTGGAAGAAATGACTTGGCTACCATGGAAATAATAATGTATGATTATTAGTTTTCTACAATTACATGTTTTATTCCAATGTTATTATTTTATGGTTAATGTACCTTTATGATTCATGCCTTACGTACTGCCATGTTTTATGTCATTGCTCAAGATTTTGATGTTTAAATTTTATGTTCACGTTTTTACATTCAAATGTTTATGGATTGTTTTATGTTCTCCATGTTTACCCTTACTGAGAATTGGATCTCACCCTTTCTATGATTTCTTTTCACCAGGACATAAATAAAGGTTTTAGGTAAGAAAACAAAAGGGGAAGATCTTTATGAGAGATTTTGAAGATCTTTCACCACGATTAGAAGATTATGTTTTGAGTTTCCAAAGACACTAAAATATTACGGTCCTTGGGTGTCTGTTTTTTGTTATGTATTAAGTATTCTTAAAAAGTAATGTAATGTCCATGTATGTCAATCTTAGGTCTCTATAGTTAGTATTAGAGGGATGGTTTAGTTAACATTTGGAAACTATGATGCGAAAACTTTAGTGAGATCCCTAGAGATATATCTATGGTTTGTCTAGGGATGTCCGTAAGGTTAAGTATAAGTATAGGTAATAATCCTAGAATTATGATAATGATCATGAATAACCTAGGATTAAACCTAAGAAGTTATATATTTAAAGTAATCCCCCTTGATTATGTTGTTTTCCTAGTAGGATTTTTGTCTCTCATGCTATTCTTTTTGGGTTTTAGAAAATGGTTGGAAACATGATGATTCATGTTAATGGAGAATATTATGGACAATGGAATGATATACTATATGAGAAACCAAATGAAAAGGGATTTTGAAGGCGAAACATAATTATTATTCCAAATCATAAATCTCATAATATGATCAATAATCTCAACTTTGGTAAGTTTCCAAAATCATCTATTAAGGGAAAGATGGAATTTCAAGATGATCATAGAGGAAAGAAAGTTCAATTTCCCTCATGTAAATCATGTGGGAAGAGGAATCAGGGAGAATGTTTCAAAGGAACTGGAAGATGCTTTAGGTGTGGAAAAGAAGGACACAAAGCCAGTAATTTCAAAGTAAAAGATTCAATCAACACCATGGACAAGGATAATGGTATTTCTAATACATCAACAACGGTTAAATATTTTAAATGTGGAATGTACGGGCATTATAAAAACCAATGCCCTAAGGGAAAATCTCATGAAGAGAATATGCATGGACGTATGGGTAGTATTTATATTTATGATGATGAAGAGACTAAAAATGATATATGAGATGAAAGAAGTGTTGAGGAATAAAATTATGAAGCTCGGTTAATGGATTAGAAGGTAGTGGAATAATTGCATGTTTATCAATAGAAATGTTGTATAAGTAATTTCATGGTACTATGGAATAAAGAAACATTTCAGTATTGTTACACTATTGTTTTTCCTTAATTTGTTGAACGTATATGTTCAATGGTACTGGTAACCATGAAAGGTTATTTAGATATTTTTGGAATGCAGATGATATGCACAAAATGAAGGGATAAGGAGAAAATAATATGTTGGATATTATTAATGATCTCATGATTGATATAAGGATAAAGTGATATCATGGTTTGAGTATATAGAATTTTTGGGATTTTGGTATGTGTAAAGAGTTAACTTTTGATAGCATTCATGTTTTTACTAAGGTTTTATGGTAATTAATGTTTCAGGAATACATGATTAAGGTATTCTAATGTTTCAAATGTGACCCACAAGATATATCTTATGATATATTGGGGATAAATGATGGTATTCACATGCTTGTTATATGACCTTTCTAGAAATCATTTTCTTTATACTATGAGTTTGGACAGAAGTATTTTGGATAAGCCTAAAGGTTGGAATGGATTAAGTTGGACATCAGATAGTCTTGTTTAAGGCTACAAATTTTTTCGATATTATTTTTGGAATGTTATAATAGTGTAGTTTTAAAAAAAGGAAAACATGCAGGACGGGAGACAACCCGTCATGTCGGACAAGGATGCGGGAATCGAACCCACAACCGAAGTGCGACAGGCCTTTATCGCTTACTACTGGCCAATAAGAAGTCCCTGGTTAATAGAAATTAGTTTTATTTTATTAAGAGGTTTGATAGATGAAGTATAAGTCCATTTTTGGAATAATATACGGTTAATCTTACCATGGATGGACTTATGTATATTTAATAATTTGTGCTATCCTTTTTATGATAATGACAGATGCAATGACCTATCATTCTATCGCATGATCTGTTAACACTTCAAGAATGAAGAATTCAACTTCATTTCTTTAAATAAGATATGAAGTGGAAATTTTTAATGGAATGACCAACGATGATATTACTCTGAAATCAAGTAAGTATTTCTCCTTATGCAAAAATTCATCAACTTTAGAGAAATGATCTTGAAAACCAAAAATGTTGTCCTAGTACCCTCATATCTGATGACTTAGATGGTACCTTAGATCATCACAAATTTATGGATTTGTGATTGTTGGCTTTTTCATAGCCATGTTCTCTACCGCTCTCCATCAGAACTTGATGGTTAGATTTCTCTTCCATATCCATATTTTCACCTATGTTCTCCTATGTGGAAACCCCGTGATGAGTTAATTTGGGTAACCCTTACATTTTATACTTTAGTTTTTAAAATTAAGTTTTATTATTCCTTTTTATGATGTGGGTTTCTATGAAATAAACTTTCAAGTAGTAAACCATTTATAACCCCAACGAATTTCGAGGGCGAAATTCATTTTAAGGGGAGTAGAATGTAATACCCTGAGATATTATGAGAAATATTATTTTTAATTTCTTTGATGTCTTGTGTTGTATTCTACACCAATATTAGCTTGCACTATATGCAACACCGTATTAGCTTGTAGTATACGCAACACTATTCTTGACTTGTGTTGCACGCAAGAGCGACCTTCCTCAATAGCATGTGTTGTACGCAATATCAAGTTTCACTAAACAACGATATATTGTTATAATATTAATATGAACTAGCCGTAATGAATATAATTAACCACATTTTTAATTTTATAACATTATCATTCAACTTACACATATTCTAGAACATGGTATGAGAACAGAAATAATTCTTCGGAAAAAAGAAGTATTTTTCAAAAAATGCAGTTTTGTCTCCTTTTGATGGCGCACCCATTTAAAATCTAATTTTTGACAAGTTTATAAGTTAAATTTGAAAAATTAAACTTCTTATTTTGAATCAGGATATAAAAATTTACATTGAATAAATTTTTGACATTATTCTGATAACCTTCATATTTTGATGAATAGTAAAAATACGCTAAATTTTAATTAAAAACAACTTTTTTCATTGACATAATTTATGTGGTTAAATTATAATATTGAATGGTTTTAAAGTATAAATAGAATATATTTTTACCATTTAATATAATTTATCTCATTATTGTTAATTTTTCATTGAATTCATACGTAAAAACATTTCAATCTTTTGCAATGTTTTAAATAAAAACCCATTTTTCGACAACAGGATTAATTTTAAATTTATTACTGAATCTTCTGTGTTTTGAATTTGGAAAAATGTATTACATATTTGGAATAATTAGGTACAAATTATTTTAATAGGATACTTTTATTTTTTTCCATTATGAATAGTAACTACGATAAATTTTATTTACCATAATTAAAGGTAAATCGGGTAATAAAGGGTAAAAATAATATTATAAAATTACCCTAATACTTGTCTTAATATAATTGGATGATTATATTTAATCCTAAAATATACTAGGGTTGAAATTTTATATATTGTAACCCACTTGGATGAGACTAAGACCTTTAATTTATTTTATTTAAAGGAAAGTGAAATATGTCTCACTCAAACTTTAATAATTAAATTATTTTTAATAAAAGGTTAGATGGAATATGAATTAGATTATAAATACTCATTTTAAATAAAAAAAATCTTTATCATGATAATTTATTTTTAATTTTTAAGAAATATATAATTACCTTAATATCTTATACATTAATGATGCAGAAATTTTTTATTTAGTGAAAAACCAATAATATAGTTTTTAAAATAATAATACCCATAAAAAGACCAAAACACTTGACCAAAACTTATTGTTCAAGTATATCTACACCATAATCATCCATGTGTCTACTTGTGGACCATTTGGAGACTTATAAAATAGATTATGACATTTATATTTTTTTATTTTAAATGATGTCAAAGTTGTCACCTTAATAATTTAATAAAGATAACGTTTTAAAAGATGGTTTTTAGAAGATAAATTTGACTAAAAGTGTTATTATGAAATCTATTAGATTTATCTTAATACTAGTATTGTATTTTTAATTTGTATGCAACAAATAAGTATAATAAATAATTATAAAAAAATGTTGTAGTAATTATTTTATTAAGAAAAATATCAAATAAATGGTTTTAAAAATATTAAAATAAATATTATATGAACTAATTAAAGTGCTCCATGAATTTTATAGATAAATATGATATTTTATAAATCTATTAAATATTTTCATTCGAACATATCTTTCGTGTGGATTATATTTAAATTCAAATAATTGAATAGTGTCAAAATTGACACTATTATTATTTTATAAAAATAACATATTATTAAATTGTTTAAAAATCACAAAAAAATACTTAAAATTTACAAATTGAAAATTATATGGTCTAAAATTTCATAATGTATCTAATTATAGACAATTCACAACACATAATTAAGTATTTATAACAATTTAAAATTTAGAATTTTATTACCACAAATAAAATCAAATAGATTAAATAAGGATAAATCAAAATGATAAGGTTTCAAATAATTACCAAACATGTCTAAATTTGATTTTTTTGATGAGATTACAACCCTATCTTATGTTTTATTCTAATTTGAGTCATTTTGTAAGTTTTTAAGTGGGATTTGAGTTAATTATAAATTAATATTTTGAAGGTTTCCAGAACTACCCCTCTACTCTCTTATAAAAGGGCACCTCCTCCCTCTTCTCTTCATTCCATTTTGAGATTTTAAAATCGGCCAAAACCTGTAAATATCACTTATCCACTTCTCTATAAACATACTAGAGGTCTTTTTCTTCTTCAAAGACCAACTTTAGTATCCTAAGAGGAGGTTTAGAAGAGGCATGTCGAAGAAGAGGTAATATACTTTACCGATTCTTTCAAACTTCTTTATTCTTCTACTTCCTCTATATGAGTTGTTTAATTATTAAGTAATAACTCTAGTATCACTTGTATACTGATATGTTATTGTTGAGCCCTCTGGAATATTGTTGATTTCATGTCTATGATTGATGTTTTAATAATCACAAATCATCACATACCATTAATGCTTAATCTGGTTTGATTTCACATAAACTTAATTACAATCTGTTAATGAATCTGTTATCACGTTTTTGTCTATGCTTATTGACGTACAAAGTATTTTGGAAGCACCGATTCAATATCAACAGACATTGGAAGCACTGATCTCATATCAAAGGACAACGGTCGCACCGATCTGATGCAAATGAGTCACCGATGCAAATGACTCACCGATGCAAATGACTCACCGATGCAAATGAGTCACCGATGAAAATGACTCACCGATGAAAATGACTCACCGATGCAAATGACTCACCGATGCAAATGACTCACCGATGCAAATGACTCACCGATGCAAATGACTCACCGATGCAAATGACTCACCGATGCAAATGAGCCACCGATCAAATGAATCACCGATGCAAATGACTCACCGATGCAAATGAGTCACCGATGAAAATGACTCACCGATCAGATGACAGACCGATGCTGATCAAACTGACTCACCGATCAGATGACAGACCAATGCTGATCAAAATGACTCACCGATCCGATGCAAAATGACTCACCGATGCAAATGAGCCATCGATCAAATGACTCACCGATCAAACTGACTCACCGATCAGATGACAGACCGATACTGATCAGTCTGATTCACCGATGTTGATCTATCTGAGTCACCGATCATTACTCACTAATGCTGATGACCTACCGATCACTTGATTCTTCAATAGTCATAAACAACTGTTTAAATTTCTTTATCTTTATCTTTATTTAATCTAACCAACGGTCATATTAGGTATATTTTAATGCTCTGTCAATTAATTAATAAAGGTTGTCGGATGTCAGGAAACCGTACCTCGTACCTGCGGAAAGGAAACTTTTTCTGTCTTCCGAAGCACGTGACATAAATACAAGAAGACTCTGCTGAAGATAAAAGAGTTGACAGAATAACACAAGAGGAATACAGAGGAAAAGAAAGAGGAGGAAGAACCAATCAGGACAGAACCTCATACACAATCAAGCCTACTCAAGAAGAGTTCTGTGCATACAAAAGAACATTGAAGAACTTCATCGACTACATCTCACTGCCTTTGAGCCTGAAGCATACGACACTCTTCTTCTCAAACAAAAATGAGAAGAGGACTCAGAATAAATTCTGACCAAATACAAAAGAGTCCAGAGCTACACTGAAATCACCAGAGCCATTTCTAAACTCTACATCTCTGCTATGTGATACATTTGTTTTACATTTTGAGCAGTGTGTGTTATCTTCTGTATTAAACACACACACTGACTCCTGTACTTTCACTGGAGGATCTGTAAATCCTCAGCAAACCTTTTTACACTTCATTTCCCATTGTGGATAGTGGTAGAGGTCGTATGAGACCTGGACAGCTCTAAGCTGTTGTTTGTTTTCCCACACAGAACTATGGTAGAGGTCTTGTGACCTGGACAGTGTGTTCACTGTTGTTAACCCCGATCGAGGGTGTGGATCATTTTTATATAAACTTTTGAGAGGACTAA
This sequence comes from Viscum album, assembly GCA_963277665.1. Lineage (NCBI taxonomy): Eukaryota > Viridiplantae > Streptophyta > Magnoliopsida > Santalales > Viscaceae > Viscum > Viscum album. Next base: position 1,215,341,266 of record OY728130.1, read on the forward strand.
GTCTCGTCTTGAGACTGAACCTCTTGGTTAATTCTCTGTGTTTGTATCTACATACTATATCCATACTACATATTTATTTCATATTACGCTGCTATTACTTTGAAATATAATTTATTTTCAAAGCTACTTTGATAGTTAAACTCGCAAGTGTTTATATTTATTATAGATCAGTAAGTTAGTTTCAAAAGTTAATTTAATCATAAGATTAAGTTAACTGAGAACTAATCAATCTTTGAGAAACTAATTGAACCTTTATAATCTGTATAAATTCACTACAATTTAATCTTTTTTTGAAATAGGGGGATTTTAATCAACATTTATTTTAACAAAAAATTTTAATTGGAACTCAATTCACCCCCCTATTGAGTATCCACTCCGAACAACATTTGGTATCAGAGGTTGTTAATATTTTCTAAAAGTACTCTGTTTTTCAACTGTGATTTTAGTTGTATTTTAAAGTTCTTAAAATTTCTGTTATTTCTAAATTTTTATCGCTTTAAAATTATTTTTGTAATATCATGGATAATAGACTTGAGGGTGCTGCTACTAACCGGCCACCTTTCTTTAATGGAAACAACTATGCTCAGTGGAAGCTAAAAATGAAAATTCACTTAGAAAGTATGGGATTTGATATTTGGAATGTCATTGAAGCTGAATATAAAATTCCCAGTACTGATAGATCTACTTGGGATGAACCTACAAAGACTGCTTACAATAATAATTGTAAAGCTATGAATGCTCTGTACTGTGCTCTAGGAGATGAAGAATTTAATAGAATTTCTGCATGTAAAACTGCATATGAAATTTGGGATACCTTAGCTGTTTCTCATGAATGAACAACTAATGTTAAGGAGATGAGATTGAATACCTATACTATTAAGTATGATAATTTTAAGATGAAGCCTGATGAACCCATTTCTGATATGTATCTCAGGTTCAATGAAATCGTCAACACAATTACTTCTCTGGTAAAGGATGTTCCAGCAAAGGAGCAAATCATGAGAATTTTGAGATGTCTACCTGAAAGATAGAGAGGAACCTCTGTCTCCATTAGAGAATCTTGTGACATTGGAACACTGCCTGTCAAGGAGTTAATTGGTAAGCTGATGATGTATGAAGAAGAGCTTAAATTAAATAAAGAAGAAGATGATGAACCTAAAATGAAGTCTATTGCCTTCAAGACTACAACCTCAAAGAATAAGGATAAGGAAAAGCCTCAAGCTATCAATGAAAGTTTAAGTAGTGAGGAAAGTGAGAATGATTCTGACAGTGATACTGAGATGGCACACATTGCTAGAAGATTTAAGATATTCTATAGGAAGAAGAAGTTTTTCATAAAGTCAAACTACAAAGGCAAGTATGATAACAAAGGACACTGTAAAAAGGATTGGAAGAAGTCTGATAAATCAGATGAAGTTGTCTGTTATGAATGAAAAAGAAAAGGACACATAAAAACAGACTGTCCAAAGCTAAAATACAGAAAGAAGTATGAATACAAGGATAACAAGTACAAGAAAGCCATGAAGGCTACTTGGAGTGCTTCAGAAGACAGCACAAGTGAAGCTGAATCTTCAGACTCCGAAAGGAATCGAGCCAACATGTGTTTCATGACAAACACTTCTGAGGAGACCTGCTTGAAGAGCTGTCACAAGAAGATATGGTACTTAGACATTGTATGTTCAAGACATATGTCAGGAGACTTTTCATGTTTCAAGAGCTTAGTAAAATTTGATGGAGGCTTTGTCACTTTTGGTGATAATTCAAAAGGAAAAATCATCGGCTTAGGCCAGATTGGTAACACTGATTCAATCTTGGTTTCTGAAGTTTTATTTGTCGATGGACTTAAATATAACTTGTTAAGAATTTCTCAGTTGTGTGATGATAGTTTTTATGTGAAATTTAAAAATGATTCTTGCAATGTTTTTAAATCTAAAAATGTTTTAGTATTTTCTTCTTTAAGAAATGAAAATGTTTATGCTGTTGATTTAGATTCCTCAGCTAAGCAGAATATTCCTTGCTTAAATGCTTTTCATAAAGAGTCTTGGCTTTGGCACAAAAGATTAGGACACTGCAATGTACACTCACTTAGAAAACTTTCTAGGAAGAACTTAGTTAGAGACTTAACCAAACTTGAATTTCCAACAGGCAAAGTTTGTAATCCCTGTCAAAAAGGAAAGCAACATAAAGTTTCTTTTAAATCAAAGAAAGAAGTGTCAACTTCTCAACCTCTCGAGTTGGTTCACATGGATTTATTTGGACCTTCTAGAGTTTCTAGTTTAAATGGGAAGCACTATGTCTATGTTCTTGTAGATGACTTTTCTAGATATGCTTGGGTATATTTTCTAGCTCACAAAAGTGAATCTTGTTCTTACTTTGTTAAATACTCCAAGTCTGTAGAAAATATTAGTGGACTCAAGATTAAGACCCTGAGAAGTGATCATGGTCGTGAGTTTGAAAATCATGAGTTTGATTCTTACTGCTCACACAATGGCTATAGTCACAATTTCTCTGCCCCTAGGACACCCCAACAAAATGGTGTAGTAGAGAGAAGGAATAGAACCCTGCAAGAAATAGCTAGAACCATGCTCAATGAATATGAACTGCCTATTTACTTTTGGGCTGAAGCTGTAAATACAGCTTATTATGTCATTAATAGAGTCTTGATCAGACCAGTTCTTAAGAGGACCCCTTATGAGTTGTGGAACCATAGGAAACCTAAGGTTAACTACTTCAAAGTTTTTGGCTGCAAAGTCTTCATTCTCAATACTAAAGACAATCTTGAAAAATTTGCATCCAAGAGTGATGAAGGAATTTTCCTAGGTTACTCTATCTCTAGTAAAGCCTATAGAGTTTTCAATAAAAGAACCAAATGTGTGGAAGAATCTGTTCACATCAAATTTGATGAAACTGATCCACATGAACCTAAAATCTCTCTTGAAGATGATCTCTCTGGTTTGAATCTCAATGATAAATACAATGGACCTATAGTTAAAACATCCAGCTCTGGAAATTCTCCAGAACCTGCTTCTGTTGAACCTCAATCTGTAGATGAATCTGAAATCTCTAGCCCTATCTTTTCAAGACCATCTAGGACTCTAAAGAACCATCCTTTAGATGATGTTGTAGGAAATCTAGATAGAGGAACACAGACTAGAGCTTCTCTAAGAAATCAGGTTGAACATCAAGCTTTTCTTTCACAGTTAGAACCTAAAAATATCAATGATGCTATCAATGATGAATTTTGGGTAATGTCTATGCAAGAAGAACTAAATCAATTTGAAAGAAACAAAGTCTGGAAATTAGTAGAAAGATCTAAGGACTTTTGACCATAGGCACAAAATGGGTGTTTAGAAACAAAGTTGATGAATCTGGAAACATCATTAGAAATAAAGCTAGGCTAGTTGCACAAGGTTACAATCAAGAATAAGGAATTGACTATGAGGAAACCTTTGCACCTGTAGCTAGATTAGAGGCTATTAGGATCCTACTTGCCTATGCATCACATCTGTATTTCAAGCTATATCAAATGGATGTCAAAAGTGCTTTTCTAAATGGTTTTATTGTTGAAGATTTTTTTGTAGAACAACCACCTGGTTTTTTAAATCCTCATTTTCCAAATCATGTTTTTAAACTTTCTAAAGCTTTATATGGTTTAAAACAAGTTCCAAGAGCTTGGTATGAAAGGCTTTCAAACTTTCTTATCTCAAAAGGATTTACAAAAGGAGTAGTTGATCCCACTCTTTTTATAAAAAGGATTTCAAAAGATGTATTAATATTACAAATCTATGTTGATGATATTATTTTTGGATCTTCTAAAAATTCCTTATGTACTGATTTTTCAAAGGTTATGCAAAATGAATTTGAAATGAGATTAATGGGAGAGCTTAAGTATTTTCTTGGTTTTCAAATTCTTCAAACTAAATATGGAATTATTTTAAATCAAAGTAAATATACAAAAGATCTTTTAAAACATTTTGGATTGGATAGTATTAAGGAAAGTGATACAACTATGAGTACTACCTGTAAATTGGATATAGATGAAGCTGGGAAACCAGTGGATCAAACCAATTACAGAGGTATGATTGGGAGCTTACTTTATCTTACTGCTAGTCGACCAGACATTATGTTCAGTGTATGTATGTGTGCTAGATTTCAAGATAATCCTAAAGAATCACACTTACTGGCTGTTAAAAGGATTTTTAAGTATCTTAAGTATACTATAAATTTAGGTTTGTTTTATCCAAAAGGACAATCATTTAACCTAACTAGCTATTCAGATGCTGACTTTGCTGGATGTAAGTTAGATAGGAAGAGCACATATGGAACATGTCATTTGCTTGGAAAATCCCTAGTATCATGGTGTAGTAAGAAACAGAACTCAGTTGCATTGTCTACTGCCGAAGAAAAATACATAGCTGCTGGTATTTGCTGTGCACAAATTCTGTGGATGAAACACACTCTATTGGATTATGGATTTGATCTTAAACATGTTTCAATTAACTGTGACAATACTAGTGCAATAAATATATCTAAGAACCCTGTGTCTCACTCTAGAACTAAGCACATTGATGTCAGACATCTCTTTCTAAGAGATCATTATCAAAAAGGTGATATTTCTTTGAAATTTATTAGTTCTGAACATCAATTAGATGATATCTTCACAAAGCCTTTATGATATGAAAAAATGAAATTTATTAAACAAGAGTTGTGTATGATCGATCTGTGAAACTGATCTATGAAACTGATCTGTGAAACCGATTTGTGAAACTGATCTGTGAAACCGATCTGTGAAACTGATCTGTGAAACCGATCTGTGAAACCGATATGTGAAACTGATCTGTGAAACTGATTTGTGAAACTGATCTGTGAAACTGATCTGTGAAACCGATTTGTGAAACTGATCTGTGAAACTGATTTGTGAAACTGATCTGTGAAACCGATCTGTGAAACTGATCTGTGAAACTGATATGTGAAACTGATCTGTGAAACTGATCTGTGAAACCGATATGTGAAACCGATCTGTGAAACTGATCTGTGAAATTGATCTGTGAAACCGATCTGTGAAACTGATCTGTGAAACCGATCTGTGAAACCGATCTGTGAAACTGATCTATGAAACCGATCTGTGAAACTGATCTGTGAAAATGATCTGTGAAACTGATCTGTGAAACTGATCTGTGAAACTGATCTGTGAAACCGATCTGTGAAACCGATCTGTGAAACTGATCTGTGAAACCGATCTGTGAAACTGATCTGTGAAACCAATCTGTGAAACCGATCTGTGAAACTGATCTGTGAAACCGATCTGTGAAACTGATCTGTGAAACCGATCTGTGAAACCGATCTGTGAAACTGATCTGTGCAACCGATCTGTCATACCGATATTCTTTTTTATTATTATATTGTAATTAATTAGTAAATTTCTTTTATACTTTTTATGGGAACCCTAAATGATAAAATAAATGATACGCGGCTATTTATCTTCCCTAAACCTTTGACCTTTCATTTCCCGCCGAACCTTTCAACCTCTCTTCCCTTCTACTTCGAACCTTCGAACTCCTGCCTTCCCAAAATCCTCGAATGGATAAGCAAAAGAGACCGAGAAAAGGACCAAATAGCCATGTACCTTCAAAGCATGCTCGAGGCAAGTCGAGTAGTACCTCTCAACGATCAGTAAATCCGAACCTGGAAACTCGGATTGTTGCTGTAGAAAAAGAAGTCAGCTCTGCGTGGCTTTTGTCAAGTAAGTCACTGTTGCTGCAAGTTCATGAATCGCAAGGATGGATAGACCGGTTTTCTGACAACTCTCGAATAGACTACCCAAAGCTGGTACATGAGTTCTATATGAATCTGGAAATCACTTTAGATGGTGTGGAGGCCGCCAGGATGTCGTCTGTGGTAAAAGGAAAGAAAATATCCTTCTCATCTAAGCAGTGGGCTGAGTGCTTGAACGTACCTCATGAAGGTCGGTATGAGGATTATGCTGGGAATATTCCTCCAACATCTGATTACTTCTCTTATGAATTAGCTCTGGAGCTTCTGACAGGAAACAGAGAGTCACGGAGAATCACAGCTTCAGAATTAGATGGTGAATGCAGACTTCTTTTCAAGTTTATTCAGCACCAACTTTGCCCTAGGAGAGGAGATTTTGCTGCTGTAAAGTACCAGGATGTTTTCCTGTTGTTTCTTCTGAAAACACATGAGAAGATCAATTTTTGTAGATATGTGATGGTACACATAGCTGGAATGGTAAAACCGTCCAAGAAATCCACTGCCTTGTTTTATTCAAAGATGATATCTACCATGCTCAAGAATCTAGAATGTATTGATGAAGATGATGAAGTTAATGAAACAGATCATACCTTCTGTCTCAACAAAGAGATCTGCAAGAGGATGAAAATCAATTGGAATCCATGGAAGAAGTGATGGGTTGCAGATGAAGATAAATTGTATGAAGCCTACAATCCCATAGATCATGGAAAGAGGCCAAAGGATTTGAGAGACCCTGGCTTGAAACCAAATGAGGAACCAGTTTATTCTGATGATGATGAGAAAGAAGAAGGAAAGGATGAGGCCACCGAAACCCAAGAGCAAGAAGAAGCTACGACTGAGGAAGGAAGTATGTCATCTCCTGATGATAGGAGTGATCCTGACACTACTAGTCCCAAAAGAAGAATAGAATTTGGACCTGCTAGTCCACCCTTAGCCCTACCAGAATCAGAACCTATTCTTGGTGATGAAGAAGATTCTGACACTGAAGAATATCACAGTGAAGCTTCTGAGAAGAGTGATGATGGACGTGCTGATGATGCTGAGGCTGCTGTTGATGGTGATAATAGACCAGTGGATGGTCTTTCTGAAGATCAAATAGAATCACCTCAGTCAGTACAAGAAATACATATCAGTGGCAAGGATGATTCACCAAAAATCAGTGGAACAGCAAGCTATGAGAAACCAAAATACACCCTGTGTGCTGCTATTTGGGATGACTACCCTGGTTATGCTATGTTGGGCTTAGAATATTCTAAAGACGAAGAAGCAATGCCAGAATCTGCTGCAGCTGTGAAGAGGAACCTCCCACGAGAAGCAAGGTATGTTCCTGCTGTTGATCCTAAAAATGATAATTTACCTGGTTCTGGAATCTCTCAAGCTGATCTTGATAAGTTTAAGATTGAATTGCTAACCATTGTGAGAGCCACAGTTAGAGAAGAAATTTCTAATGCTCTTACTCAAGTGTCTCTCCAAGTTTCTGAACATTCATTGGAATCCTTCTCACAAAGAGTATCTAATGCTGTGAAGCCAGACCTGGCCAATACTGGTGAACTTATTGGAAGGCAAATAGCCTTTTTGAATCAGACTATGAAGGATCTTCACACCGGCCTGGTATCTCTATCAAGATAATTCCGATCAACCATCTCTGGTATGATGGAAGTTTTGAGAAATTTGATTGAACATCTCAACAAGTCTGACCTGAGGAAGTTGAAAGCTGAGTTAACTCACATAGTTGGCCAAGCCAGTACAGGCAAGGTAACCAAGATCACTACCCGTGAGCTAGAAGCTCTAAGAGAAGTTGTGCATGATGAGTTAGCTGCTGTTAGACAAATTCTTGATTTAGAATCTTTGAGGAAGATGAAAGAGCTCTATGATAACAGTCATAAGATGGCATTGGTGTATTCAGCAGATGCTAAGAAAGCTCTGCAAGAGATCAAAGAAAAAGTTGATAATTACTTTTCCAAGATTTATACAAAACATGAGATGACTGCAAGCTTCAAGGTGTTGGCAGAGAATCTGAAATTACCTCCAGTCACTCAGGCCTTCAAAACTCAAGTTCATCAGTTGCAAGATTTTATCCCTTCCTTGGCACAGTTCATGGAGAATAAATATGATTTTGAAAAAGCTATGAAGTATGGAGCAGAATTCATTCAGGACTTTATTCATCTTTTGAAGCCCTATTTGCATGCACAGGCCACTGCAATAGTACTTCCTACTTCTGAACCTCTCAGTGACTCTGATGTAGCTCCAAATCAGCTATCTGTTGCTCAAGCTCTATCTCAGTTAAGACCAGTCCCTCAGAAAGCTTCTCAACCAGCTCCTGTTTCTCAACAACAACCCTCTGTGGCACCTGCTCCTACACCTGCCCGAATTATCCTACCACCACTTCAGATTCGCCAAGACCAGCCTGCCTCCAAGCCTTCAAACTTACCCACTATTGATCCCAAAGACAAAGTAAAATCCCCTTTGTATCCCCACAAATAGTTGTGTATTGTTTTTGATAGGGTGAACAATGTGCTGCTTGTAATAGTCTGTACTTTATCAAATATTTTTCTATCTATACTCTCTGCTGACTGCTTTTACTTTCACTTTCTCTTATCTGTTTTCCCTCCTTTTTGATTATCCCAAAGGGGGAGAAGACCAAGAATACTTTATGGGAGAAGAAAAAGAATGCTTTATGGGGGAGAAAAGATGTATATATCTCAGGGGGAGAAATCTGTATAATATATATGGGTAATCTAAATTAAGGGGGAGCTTTATATATCTCTTTATATTTATTCTCTTTATGGTTTAATTCTCATTATGTTTTTATTAATGATATATCATATTATTTATATTTAATGATAAATATTTGTGATTATCAAAAAGGGGGAGATTGTTGATCCCTTTGGAAGATTTTTGATTTCATGTCTATGATTGATGTTTTAATAATCACAAATCATCACATACCATTAATGTTTAATCTGGTTTGATTTCTCATAAACTTAATTACAATCTGTTAATGAATCTGTTATCACATTTTTGTCTATGCTTATTGACGTACAAAGTATTTTGGAAGCACCGATTCAATATCAACAGACATCGTAAGCACTGATCGCATATCAAAGGACAACGGTCGCACCGATCTGATGCAAATGAGTCACCGATGCAAATGACTCACCGATGAAAATGACTCACCGATGCAAATGAGTCACCGATGCAAATGACTCACCGATGCAAATGACTCACCGATGCAAATGACTCACCGATGCAAATGACTCACCGATGAAAATGACTCACCGATGCAAATGACTCACCGATGCAAATGACTCACCGATGCAAATGAGCCACCGATCAAATGACTCACTGATGCAAATGACTCACCGATGCAAATGAGTCACCGATGCAAATGACTCACTGATCAGATGACAGACCGATGCTGATCAAACTGACTCACCGATCAGATGACAGACCAATGCTGATCAAAATGACTCACCGATCCGATGCAAAATGACTCACCGATGCAAATGAGCCACCGATCAAATGACTCACCGATCAAACTGACTCACCGATCAGATGACAGACCGATGCTGATCAGTCTGATTCACTGATGCTGATTTATCTGAGTCACCGATCATTACTCACTAATGCTGATGACCTACCGATCACTTGATTCTTCAATAGTCATAAACAACTGTTTGAATTTCTCTATCTTTATCTTTATTTAATCTAACAAACGGTCATATTAGGTATATTTTAATGCTCTATCAATTAATTAATAAAGGTTTTCGGATGTCAGGAAACCATACCTCGTACCTGCGAAAAGGAAACTTTTTCTGTCTTCCGAAGCACGTGACATAAATACAAGAAGACTCTGCTGAAGATAAAGGAGTTGACAGAAGAACACAAGAGGAATACAGAGGAAAAGAAAGAGGAGGAAGAACCAATCAGGACAGAACCTCATACACAATCAAGCCTACTCAAGAAGAGTTATGTGCATACAAAAGAACATTGAAGAACTTCATCGACTACATCTCACTGCCTTTGAGCCTGAAGCATACGACACTCTTCTTCTCAAACAAAAACGAGAAGAGGACTCAGAATAAATTTTGACCAAATACAAAAGAGTCCAGAGCTACACTAAAATCACCAGATCCATTTCTAAACTCTACATCTCTGCTCTGTGATACATTTTTTTTACATTTTGAGCAGTGTGTGTTATCTGCTGTATTAAACACACACACTGACTCCTGTACTTTCACTGGAGGATCTGTAAATCCTCAGCAAACCTTTTTACACTTCATTTCCCACTGTGGATAGTGGTAGATGTCGTATGAGACCTGGACATCTCTAAGCTATTGTTTGTTTTCCCACACAGAACTGTGGTAGAGGTCTTGTGACCTGGACAGTGTGTTCACTGTTGTTAACCCCGATCCAGGTTGTGGATCATTTTTATATAAACTTTTGAGAGGACTAAGTCTCGGCTTGAGACTGAACCTCTTGGTTAATTCTCTGTGTTTGTAGCTACATACTATATCCATACTACATATTTATTTCATATTCCGCTGCTATTACTTTGAAATATAATTTATTTTCAAATCTACTTTGATAGTTAAACTCGCAAGTGTTTATATTTATTATAGATCAGTAAGTTAGTTTCAAAAGTTAATTTAATCATAAGATTAAGTTAACTGTGAACTAATCAATCTTTGAGAAACTAATTGAACCTTTATAATCTGTATAAATTCACTACAGTTTAATCTGTTTTTGAAATAGGGGGATTTTAATCAATATTTTTTTTAACAGAAAATTTTAATTGGAACTCAATTCACCCCCCTCTTGAGTACCCACTCCAACCAACAGTTATTATTAATATGAAACTACCATATTCCATATTTTATCCATCCTATGAAAAATAAAATCACCACGCGTGCGTACGTTCAGCTTACCATCTACACGCCGTGGTGGAATCTATTTTTCATCACCAACATACTTGGATGTGTATAATGATGGAAGAAATAACTATATGTTATTATTGTAAAATTATACTGATTATGAAATATTATACAGCATACACTTCAATGCAATTCCACAATCATGGGAATGATATCGTCGCTCGTGCGTACGTACGGTCTATCATCTCCATGATATGATGTGATTCATTCTACATGATATTCATTGAATAATGATTATATAAATGAATTGAATGAATTGAATGAATTAATATGATGTATATTATACTAATAAAATTCTGTAAATGATATAACTATAACCTATAAAAAGAGTAATAAGAATTTATTCTACAAAACATGCATAATAACATAAAGTAGTTAACACCTGAATAATGAGTGACAATGAAATGTTACTAATAAAGTGATAAGAATATGATCATATATGATATCAAAAATATATATATGATTCTGGAATAATTCAATGACATTATTTAAATCATTATATAGGATGTTCGGATACGTACAAAGCAATCAGACCTATGGTAAGGGATAATTATTCCAATCTCATTCTTATTCTAGATTGTTTATTCGTAAGTATTTACTGGGGTTATATTTATCATCTATGTCCATTATTTATAAAAAAAGTTTTCATAAAGTTTTTATTATTCTTCCATGTATTTTTAAAGTCATGTTTACCCCTTTTTTACTTTTACCACATGGTATGGAAGGAATCTTTCTTTTGTTTACCATACAAGGTACTTTTTGACTTTTCTGGAAAAAGTACATGGAGAACGTATTTTTTAACTTATACAGCTTGAATGGATTTTTATAGTTTCATAATGACTTATTTACATGAAGTTTACTCTGTAATATTTCATGATTATTTTCAATGAAATTCTTTTCTTTTAAAATTGCAAAGCATTTTGAGAAAAGAAATGATTTTGAAGAAGAAAGGATATTTTCCTCCAGAATTCATTTCATGTGTTTTATCAGAACTATTTTCTATGTAAGATGAAATTATTTAATATGGATATGTTTCATGTATAATGTCCTTATTATTTACATGGTTTTATTTTGTTTATGATGAAATTATATCCATTTTTTATATGGATTATGTTATGATGGGATGATGTATATGAAACCCATTTTATTCATTGGGTTATGATGAATGATTTATGTTTATTTTGTGGCACATGAAAGAATGATTTCATTATGAGATGGGTGGGACCTATATCACCCTACAATTCATTGGGTAAATATTTATATATCATGAGATAGACATGGCTATAATAGCAAGTAAATTTGGTTCAGTAATACAGGGCTGGAACGGCAAGTAAACCCAATTCAGTAATGGACTTCGTCCACTATGATGGTTGTGGCAGAAATGCATTGGCTGCTATGGAAATAATAATATGTTCTTATTATTTTTCCACAATTACATGTTTTATTCCAATTATATTATTTTATGGTTAATTTTCCTTCATGATCCATGCCTTACGTGCTGCCATGTTTTATGTCATTGCTCAAGATTTTTATGTTTAGATTTTATGTTCATGTTTTTACGTTCAAATTTTTAAGGATTGTTTTATGTTATCCATGTTTACCCTTACTGAGAATTCTAGCTCACCCTTTATATGTTTTCTTTTCCCCAGGACATAAAGAAAGGTTTTAGGTAAGAAAAAAAAAGGGAAGATCTTTATGAGAGATGTTGAAGATCTTTCACCATGATTAGAAGATTATGTTCCTAGTTTCCAAAGACACTAAACTATTACGGTCCTTGGGTATCTATTTTTTTTATGTATTAAGTATTCTACAAAATTAATGTAATGTCTATGTACATCAAGCTTGGGTCTCTATAGTTAGTATCAGTGGGAAGGTTTAGTTACCCTTTGGAAACTAAGATGTGAAAACTTTAGTGAGATCCATAGAGATATATCAATGCTTTTTCTAGGGATTTCAGTAAGGTTAAGTATAAGTATAGGTTAAAATCCTAGAATTATGATAACGATCATGAATAACCTAGGATTTAACATAAGATGTTAGATATTGAAAGTACTCACCCTTGATTGTGTTGTTTTCCCAGTAGGATTTTTGTCTCTCACACTATTCTTTTTGGGTTTTAGAAAATGGCTAGAAATAGGATGATTCATGTTAATGGAGAATATGATGGACAATGGAATGATATTCTCTATGAGAAACCAAATGAAATAGGATTTGGAAGGCAAAACATCTTTATTATTCCTAATCAGCAATCTCACAATATGACCTATAATCTCAACTTTGGTAAGTTTCCTGACTCTTCTAATAAGGGAAATATAGAGTTTTATGATGATCATAGAGGAAAGAAAGTTCAATTTACCTCATGTAAATCATGTGGAAAGAGGAATCTAGGAGAATGTTTCAAAGGAACTGGAATATGCTTTGGGTATAGAAAATAAGGACACAAATCCAGTAATTGCAAAGGAAAAGGTTTAGTTAACAGCATGGACAAGGATAATGGTATTGCTAAGACATCAACAACGGTTAAATGTTTTAAGTGTGGAATGTATAGGCATTATGCAAACCAAGGCCCTAAGGTAAAATCTCATGAAGAGAATCTGCATGGTCGTATGGGTAGTATTTATGTTGATGATGATGAAGAGACTACAAATGATATATGAGATGAAAGAAGTGTTGAGGAATAAAATGATGAAGCTCAGTCAATGGTTTTAGAAGGTAGTGGAATGATTACAATTTTATCAAGAGTAATGTTGTATAAGTAATTTCATGGTACTATGGAATAAAGAAACATCTAAGGATTGTTACACTATTGTTTTTCCATAAGTTTTTGAAAGTATATGTTGAATTGTACTGGTAAACATAAAAGGTTATTCAGATATTTTTGGAAAGCAGATGATATGCACATAATGAAGGGATAAGGATAAAATAATATGTTGGATATTATTAATGAGATCATGACTCATATAAGGACAAAGTGATATCATGGTTTGAGTATATAGAATTTTTGGGTTTTTTGTATGTGTAAAGAGTTAACTTTGGACAGTATTCATGTTTTCACTAAGGTTCTATAGTAATTCATGTTTCAAGAATACATGATTAAGGGATTCGTATGTTTCAAATGTGACCCACAAGATATATCTTATGATATATGGGTGATAAATGATGGTAATCACATTCTTGTTATATGAACTTTCTAGAAATCATTTTCTATATATTGTTAGTTTGGACAGAAGTATTTTGGATAAGCCTAAAGGTTGGAATGGATTAAGTTGGACATCAGATAGTCTTGTTTAAGGCTACAACTTTTTTTGATGTTATTTCTAGAATGTTATAATAGTGTAGTTTTAGAAAAAGGAAAACATGAAGGGCTGGAGACAACGAGTCGGGTTGGACAAGGATTCAAGAATCGAACCCACAACCGAAGTGAGAAAGGCCTTTATCACTTACCAATGGCCTATAAGAAGTCCCTGGTTAGTAGAAATTATTTTTATTTTATTAAGAGGTATGATAGATGAAGTATAAGTCCATTTTTGGAATCATATATGGTTAATCTCCCCATAGATGGACTTATGTATATTTAATAATTTGTGCTAACCTTTTTGTGATAAAGATAGATGGAATGACCTATCATTCTATCGCATGATCTGTTAACACTTCAAGAATGAAAAATTAAACTTCATTTCTTTAAATAAGAGAAGAAGTGGAAATTTTTCAGGGAATGACCAATGATGATATTACACTGAAATCAAGTGAGTATTTCTTCTTATGAAAAAATTCATCAACTTTAGGGAAATGATGTTGAAAACCAAAAATGTTGTCCTAGTACCCTCATATCCGATGAATCAAATGGTACCTTATATCATCACAAATTATGTATTTGTGATTGTTGGATTTTTCATAGGCATGTTCTCAACCACTCTCCATCAAAATTTGATGGTTAGATTTCTCTTCCATATCTATATTTTCACCTATGTTCTCCTATATGGAAACCCAACGATGAGTTAATTTTGGTAACTGTTACATTTCATACTTTAGTTTTTAAAATTAAGTTTTAGTATTCCTTTTTACGACGTGGGTTTCTATTAAATAAACTTTCAAGTAGTAAACCATTTATAACCCCCAAGGAATTTCGAGGGTTAAATTCATTTTAAGGGGGGTAGAATGTAACACCCAGAGATTTTCTGAGAAATATTTGTTTTAATTTCTTTGATGTCTTGTGTTTTACTCTACACCAAGATTATCTTTCACTATACGCAACACTGTATTAGCTTGTAGTATACACAACACTATTCTTTGCTTGTGTTGTACGTAAGAGTGACCTAAATCAATAGCGTGTGTTGTATGCAATACCAAGTTTCACTAAACTATGATATATTGTTATAATATTATTATAAACTAGCTATTATGAATAGTATTAACCAAATTTTGAATTTTATAACATTATCATTCATCTTAAAAATATTCTAGAACATGGTATGCGAACAAAAATAATTTTTCGAATAAAAGAAGTATTTTTCAAAAAATGCAGTTTTGTCACCTTTTAATAGCGTACCCATTTTAAATCTAATTTTTGATAATTTTATAAGTTCAATTTGAAAAATTAAACTTCTTATTTTGAATCAGGATATAAAATTTTACGTTGAATAAATTTTTGACATTATTCTGATAACCTTCATATTTTGATGAATAGAAAAAATACGCTAAATTTTAATTAAAAACAACTTTTTTCATCAACATAATTTATGTGGTTAAATTATAATATTGAATGGTTTTAAAGTATAAATAGAATATATTTTTACCATTTAATATAATTTATCTCATTATCATTAATTTTACATTGAATTCATAGGTAAAAACATTTCAATCTTTTGCAATGTTTTAAATAAAACCCCATTTTTTCGACAACGGGATTAATTTTAAATTTATTACTGAATCTTCTGTGTTTTGAATTTGTAAAAATGGATTCTATATTTTCAATAAGTAGGTACAAATTATGTTAATAGGATACTTTTATTTTTTTCCATTATGAATAGTAACTACGGTAAATTTTATTTACCATAATTAAAGGTAAATCGAGTAATTAAGGGTAAAAATAATATTATAAAATTACCCTAATACTTGTCTTAATATAATTTGATAATTATATTTCATCCTAAAATGTAATTGGGTTGAAATTTTATATATTGGAACCCACTTGGATGAGATTAAGACCTTTAATTTATTTTATTTAAAGGAAAGTGAAATATGTCTCACTCAAACTTTAATAATTAAATTATTTTTAATATAAGGTTATAAGGAATATAAATTAGATCATAAATAATCATTTGAAATCAAAAAAAATTCTTTATCATGATATTTTATTTGTAATTTTTAAGAAATATATAATTTCCTTAATAGCTTATACATTAATGATCCAGAAATTATTTATTTAGTGAAAAATCAATAATATAGTTTTTAAAATAATAATACCCATAAAAAGACCCTAAAACTTGACCAAAACTTATTGGTTAATTATATATATACCATAATCATACAAGTTTAGACTTTTGGACCATTTGGATCCTTATAAAACATATTATGACATTTATATTATTTTATTTTAAATGATGTCAAAGTTTTCACCTTCATAATTTAATAAAGATGACATTTTAAAGGATGGTTGTTTTAGAAGATAAATTTTAAGAAAAGTGTTATTATGAAATCTATTAGATTTATATTAATCTTGGTATTTTATTTTTAATTTTTATGCAACAAATAAGTATAATAAATATTTATACAAAATATTGTAGTAATTATTTTATTAAGAAATATATCAAATAAATGGTTTTAAAAATATTAAAATAAATATTATATGAACTAATTAATGTGCTCCATGAATTTTATAGATAAATATGACATGTTAGGAATCTATTAAATATTTTTTCTTGAACATGTCTTTTTTGTGGATTTTATTTAAATTCAAATAATTGAATAGTGTCAAAATTGACACTGTTGGTATTTTGTAAAAATAACATATTATTAAATTGTTTAAAAATCAGAAAAAATATTTAAATTTTCAAATTGAAAATAATATCATCTAAAATTTCATAATGTATCTAATTATGGACAATTCACAACACATAATTATGTATTTGTAACAATTTAAAATTTTTAATATTATTACGAAAAATAAAATCAAATATATTAAATAAGGATAAATCAAAATGATAAGGTTTAAAATAATTACCAAAAATGTATAAATTTGATTGGTTGATGAAATTACAACCCTATCTTATCTATTATTCTAATTTGAGTCACTTTGGAAGTTTTTAAGTGGGGTTTGAGTTTATTATAAATTAATATTTTGAAGGTTTCCAGAAGTGCCCATTTACTCTCTTATAAAAGGGAACCTCCTCCCTCTTCTCTTCACTCCATTTTTAGCTTTCAAACTTGGACAAAACCCTATCCATTTCTCTTATACACTTCACTAAAAACATACTAGATTTCTCATTCTTCTTCAAATACCAACTTTAGTATCCTAAGAGGAGTTTTAGAAGAGACACATCGAAGAAGAGGTAATATCCTTTACCGATTCTTTCAAAATTCTTTCTTCTTCTACTTCCTCTATATGATTTGTTTCATTATTAAATAATAAATGAAATATCACTTATATATTGATATGTTATTATGAATATTAAACTACCATATTCCATATTTTATCCATCCTATGAAAAATAAAATCATCACACGTGCTTACGTACGGCTTACCGTCTCCACGCCGTGGTGTAATCTGTTTTCATCACCAACATACTTGGATGTGTATAATGATGGAAGAAATAACTATTTGTTATTATTGTAAAATTATATTGATTCTAAAATATTATACACCATACACTTCAATACAATTCCACAATCATGGGAATGATATCGTTGCTCGTGCGTACGTACGGTTTACCGTCTCCATGATGTGATGTGATTCGTTCTACATGATATTCATCGAATAGTGATTATATAAATGAATTTAATGAAATGAATGAATTAATATGATATATATTATACTAATAAAATTCTTTAAATGATATAAATATAACCTAAAAAAGAGGAATAAGAATTTATTCGACAAAACATGCATAATAACAAAAAGTAGTTAACACCCGAATAACGAGTAAAAATGTAATGTTACTAAGAAATTGGTAAGAATATGACCATATATGATATCATAAAAATAGATATGATTCTGTAATAAGTCAATGGAATTATTTAAATCATTATACAGGAGGTTCTATTATGTACAAAGCAATCAGACCTATGGTAAGGGATAATTATTCCAATCTCGTTCTTATCTGAGATTGTTTATTCGTAAGTATTTACTGGGGTTATATTTATCATCTATGTCCATGATTTATAAAAAATGTTTTAATAAATTTTTTAATATTCTTCCATGTATTTTTAAATTCATGTTTACCCCTTTTTGACTTTTACCACATGGTATGGAAGAAATCTTTCTTTTGTTTACCATACAAGGTACTTTTTGACTTTTCTGGTAAAAGTACGAGGAGAATGTTTTTTTTAACTTATACGGAATGAATGGATTTTTATAGTTTCATAATGCCTTATTTACATGAATATTCCTCTATAATATTTCATGATTATTTTCAACTAAATTCTTTTCTTTTAAAATTGCACAGTATTTTGAGAAAAGAAAATGATTTTGAAGAAGAAAGGATATTTTCCTCAAGAATTCATTTCAAGAGTTTTATCAAAACTATTTTCCATCTAAGATGCCAATATTTAATATGGATATGTTTCATGTATAATGTACCTATTATTTAAATGGTTTTATTTTGTTTATGATGAAATTATATCCATTTTTTTATATGTATTATGTTATGATGGGATGATGTATATGAAACCCATTTTATTCATTGGGTTATGATGAATGATTTATGTTTATTTTGTGACACATGAAATAATGATTTCATTATGAGATGTGTGGGACCTATATATCTTTCCAATTCATTGGGTAAAGATTTATATCTCATGATATAGACATTTATAGAATGGAAAATAAATCTGGTTCAGTAATACAGTGCTGGAACGGCAAGTAAACCCGATTCAGTAATGGACTTTGTCCACTATGATGGTCATGGAAAAAATGCCTTGGCTACTATAGAAATCATAATATGTGCTTATTAGTTTTCAAAAATTACATGTTTTATTCCAATTCTATTATTTTATGGTTAATGTTCCTTTTTGATCCATGCCATAAGTACTGCCATATTTTATGTCATTGCTCAAGATTTTGATGTTTAAATTTTATGTTCAGGTTTTTACGTTCAAATGTTTATGAATTGTTTTGTGTTCTCTATGTTTACCCTTACTGAGAATTTGAGCTCACCCTTTCCATGTTTTCTTTTCCCCAGGACATAAATAAAGGTTTTAGGTAAGAAAATAAAAGGTTAATATCTTTATGGGAGATGTTGAAGATCTTTCACTATGATTATAAGATTATGTTCTGAGTTTCCAAAGACACTAAACTATTTTGGTCCTTGGGTATCTATTTTTTTCTTGTATTAAGTATTCTGAAAAAGTAATGTAATGTCCATGTACGTCAAGATTGGGTCTCTATAGTTAGTATCAAAGGTAAGGTTTAGTTACCCTTTGGAAACTAGGGTGTAAAAACTTTAGTGAGATCCCTAGAGATATATCTAAGGTTTGTCTAGGGATGTTCGTAATGTTAAGTATAAGTATAGGTTAAAATACTAGAATTATGATAATGATCATGAATAACCTAGGATTAAACCTAAGATTTTATAGATTTAAAGTACTCCCCATTTATTATGTTGTTTTCCTAGTAGTATTTTTGCCTCTCACACTATTGTTTTTAAGTTTTAGAAAATGGATGGAAACAGGATGATTCATGTTAATAGAGAATATGATGAATAATGGAATTATATTCTCTATGATAAACCAAATGAAACGGGATTTGGAAGGTGAAGCATCGTTATTATTCCTGATCAGCAATCTCACAATATGGTCAATAATCTCAACTTTGGTAAGTTTCCTGACTCATCTAATAAGGGAAAGATGGAGTTCCATGATGATCATAAATGAAAGAAAGTTCAATTTACATCATGTAAATCATGTGGGAAGAGGCATCAGGGAGAATGTTTCAAAGATACTAGAAGATGCTTTGGGTGTGGAAAAGAAGGACACAAATCCAATAATTGCAAAGGAAAAGGTTCAGTTAACACCATGGACAAGGATAATGGTATTGCTAAGACATCAACAACAGTTAAATGTTTTAAATGTGGATTGTATGGGCATTATACAAACCAATTCCCTAAGGTAAAATCTCATGAAGAGAATCAGCATGGTCGTATGGGTAGTATTTATGTTGATGATGATGAAGAGACTACAAATGATATATGAGATGAAAGAAGTATTGAGGAATAAAATGATGAAGCTCGGTCAATGGTTTTAGAAGGTAGTGGAATGATTCCATGGTTATCAAGAGTAATTTTGTATAAGTAATTTCTTGGTACTATGGAACAAAGAAACATCTCAGGATTGTTACACTATTTTTTTTCCTTAAGTTTTTGAAAGTATATGTTGAATGGTACTGGTAACCATGAAAGGTTATTCAGATATTTTTGGAAAGCATATGATATGCACATAATGAAGGGACAAGGATAAAATAATTTGTTGTATATTATTAATGATCTCATGACTTATATAAGGACAAAGTGATATCATGGATTGAGTATATAGAATTTTTGAGATTTTGGTATATAGAAAGAGTTAACTTTTGACAGCATTCATGTCTTCACTAAGGTGTTATGGTAATTCATGTTTCAAGAATACATGATTAAGGTATTCGCGTGTTTTTAATATGACCCACAAGATATATCTTATGATATATGGGGGATAAATGATGGTAATCACATGCTTGTTATAGAACCTTTCTAGAAATAATTTTCTATATACTGTGAGTTTGGACAGAAGTATTTTGGATAAGCCTAAAGGTTGGAATGGATTAAGTTGGACATCAGATAGTCTTGTTTAAGGATACAACTTTTTTTTGATATTATTTCTGAATGTTATAATAGTGTAGTTTTAGAAAAAGGAAAACATGCAGGATGGGAGAAAACTCGTCGTGTCAGACAAGGATGCAGGAATCGAACCCACAACTGAAGTGCGACAGGACTTTATCGCTTACCACTGGCCTATAGAAAGTCCCTGGTTAGAAGAAAATATTTTTATTTTATTAAGAGGTATGATAAATGAAGTATAAGTCCATTTTTGGAATCATATACAGTTAATCTCACCATAGATGGACTTATGTATATTTAATAATTTGTGCTAACCTTTTTATGATAAAGACAGATGGAATGGCCTATCATTTTATCGCATGATCTTCTAACACTTCAAAAATGACAATTTCAACTTCATTTCTTTAAATAAGATATGAAGTGGAAATTTTTCATGGAATGACCAATGATGATATTACACTAAAATCAACTAAGTATTTCTCCTTATGCCAAAATTCATCAACTTTAGGGAAATGATCTTGAAAACCAAAAAATTTGTCCTAGTACCCTCATATACGATGAATCAGATGGTACCTTAGATCATCACAAATTTTTGTCTTTGTGATTGTTGGATTTTTCATAGCCATGTTCTATACCACTCTCTATCAGAACTTTATGGTTAGATTTCTCTTTCATATCCATATTTTCACCTATGTTCTCCTATGTGGAAACCCAGTGATGAGGTAATTTTGGTAACCGTTACATTTCACACTTTAGTTTTTAAAATTAAGTTTTAGTATTCTTTTTTATGATGTGGGTTTCTATGAAAGAAACTTTCAAGTATTAAACCATTTATAACCCCGAAGAATTTCAAGGGTGAAATTCATTTTAAGGGGGGTAGGATGTAAAACCCTGAGATTTTATAAGAAATATTATTTTTAATTTCTTTAATGTCCTGTGTTGTACGCTACACCAAGATTATCTTGCGCTATAAACAACACCATATTAGCTTGTATTATATGCAACACTATTCTTGGCTTGTGTTGCATGCAAGAGCGACCTTCCTCAATAGCGTGTGTTGTACGCAATACCAAGTTTCACTAAACAACGATATATTGTTATAATATTATTATGAACTAGCCGTTATGAAAATTATTGACCAAATTTTGAATTTTATAAAATTATAATTCATATTACACATATTCTAGAACATTTTATGAGAACAGAAATAATTTTTCGGATAAAAGAAGTTTTTTTTCAAAAAATGCAGTTTTCTAACCTTTTGATAGTGTACCCATTTTAAATCTAATTTTTGAAAATTTTATAATTTAAATTTGACAAATTAACCTTATTCTTTTGAATCGGGATATAAAAATTTACATTTAATAAATTTTTGACATTATTCTGATAACCTTCATATTTTGATGAATAGTAAAAATATGTAAATTTTAATTTAAAACAACTTTTTTCATCTAGATAATTTATGTGGTTAAATTATAATATTGAATGGTTTTAAAGTAAAAATAGAATATATTTTTAACATATAATATAATTTATGTCATTATCATTAATTTTACATTGAACTCATTGGTAAAAACATTTCAATCTTTTGCAATGTTTTAAATAAAAACGCATTTTTTTGACAAGATGATTAATTTTAAATTAATTACTGCATATTCTATGTTTTGAATTTGGAAAAATTTATTCCATATTTTGAATCCATAGTTCCAAATTATGTTAATAGGCGACTTTTATTTTTTGCCATTATGAATAGTAATTACGGTAAATTTTATTTACCATAGTTAAAGGTAAATTGGGTAATTAAGGGTAAAAATAATATTATAAAGTTACTCTAACACTTGTATTAATATAATTGGATGATTATATTTCGTCCTAAAATATACTTGGGTTGAAATTTTATCTATTGGAACCCACTTGGATGAGATTAAGACCTTTAATTTATTTTATTTAAAGGAAATTGAAATATGTCTCACTCAAACTTTAATAATTAAATTATTTTTAATATAAGGTCAAACGGAATGTAAATTAGATTATAAATACTCATTTTAAAGCTAAAATATTTTTCTTTATTATGGTAATTTATTTTTAATTTTTATGAAATATATAATTTCCTTAATAGCTTATACATTAATGATGCAGAAATTATTTATTTAGTGAAAAATCAATAATATAGTTTTTAAAATAATAATACCCATAAAAATACCCTAACACTTGACCAAAACTTATTGGTAAGTATATATACACCATAATCATACAATTGTAGACTTGTGGACCATTTGGAGCCTTATAAAACATATTATGACATTTATATTATTTTATTTTAAATGATGTCAAAGTTGTCACCTTCATAATTTAATAAAGATAACATTTTAAAAGATGGTTTTTTTAGAAGATAAATTTGAAAAAAAAAAGTGTTCTTATGAAAGCTATTAGATTTATATTAATATTGGTATTTTATTTTTAATTTTTATGCAACAAATAAGTATAATAAATATTTATACAAAATATTGTGGTAATTATTTTATTAAGAAAAATATCAAATAAATGGTTTTAAAAATATTAAAATAAATATTATATTAACTAATTAATGTGATCCACAAATTTTATAGATAAATATGACATGTTAGGAATATATTAAATATTTTTATTTGAACATATCTTTCGTGTGGATTTTATTTAAATTCAAATAATTGAATAGTGTCAAAATTGACACTATTGGTATTTTATAAAAATAACATATTATTAAATTGTTTAAAAATCTAAAAAAATATATAAAAATTGAAAATTGAAAATTATATGGTCTTAAATTTTATAATGTATCTAATTATGGAAAATTCACAACACATAATTAAGTATTTATAACAATTTAAAATTTAGAATATTATTACCATAAATAAAATCAAATAGATTAAATAAGGATAAATCAAAATGATAAGGTTTAAAATAATTACCAAACATGTATAAATTTGATTTTTTGATGATATTACAACCCTATATTATCTCTTATTCTAATTTGAGTCACTTTGGAATTTTTTAAGTGGGGTTTGGGTTTATTATAAATTAATATTTTGAAGGTTTCCAGAAGTGCCCTTATACTCTCTTATAAAAGGGCACCTCCTCCCTCTTCTCTTCACTCCATTTTGAGCTTTCAAACTCAGAAAAACCCTATCAATTTCCCTTATACATTTCCATTTAAACATACTATAGGTCCTGTTCTTATTCAAATACCAACTTTAGTTTCAAAAGAGGAGGTTTAGAAGAGGCACGTCGAAGAAGAGGTAATATCCTTTACTGGTTCTTTCAAACTTCTTTCTTCTTATAGTTCCTATATATAATTTGTTTCATTATTAAGTAATAAATTCAGTATCACTTGTATAATAATATGTTATTATGAATATAAAACTACCATATTCCATCTTTTATCCATCCTATGAAAAATAAAATCACCACGCGTGCATACGTATGGCTTACCGTCTCCACGTCGTGGTGTAATCTGTTTTTCACCACCAACATAATTGGATGTGTATAATGATGGAAGAAATAACTATATGTTATTATTTTAAAATTATACTAATTATGAAATATTATACACCATACACTTTAATACAATTCCACAATCATGAGAATGATATTGCCACTCGTGCGTACGTTCGGTCTACCCACTCCACGATGTGATGTGATTCGTTCTACATGATATTAATTGAATAATGATTATATAAATGAATTGAATGAATTAATATGATATATATTATACTAATAAAATTATTTAAATCATATAACAATAACCTAAAAAGAGGAATAAGAATTGATTCAACAAAACATGCATAATAACATAAAGTAGTTAACACCCGAATAATGAGTAACAATGAAATGTTACTAATATACCAATAAGAATATGACCATATATGACATCATAAAAATAAATATGATTTTGTAATAAGTCAATGACATTATTTAAATCATTATACAGTATTTTCAGATACGTACAAAGCAATCAGACCTATGTTAAGGGATAGTTATTCCAATCTCATTCTTATATGATATTGTTTATTTTTAAGTATTTACTGGGGTTATATTTATCATCTATGTCCATGATTTATAAAAGATGTTTTCATAAAGTTTTTAATATTCTTCCATGTAGTTTTAAAGTCTTTTTTACCCATTTTTGACTTTTACCACATGGTATGGAAGGAATCTTTCTTTTGTTTACCATATGAGGTACTTTTTGACTTTTCAGGCAAAACTACGAGGAGAACGTTTTTTTTAACTTATACGGCATGAAGGTATTTTTACAGTTTCATAAAGCCTTATTTACATGAAGCTTCTTCTACAATATTTCATGATTATTTTCAATGAAATTCTTTTCTTTTAAAATTGAACAGCATTTTGAGAAAAATAAAATGATTTTGAAGAAGAAAGGATAGTTTCCTCAAGAATTAATTTCATGTGTTTTATCAAAACTATTTTCCATCTAAGATGGCATTATTTAATATGGATATGTTTCATGTATAATTTCCCTATTATTTACATGGTTTTATTTTGTTTATGATGAAATTATATCCATTTTTTTATATGGATTATGTTATGATGGGATGATGTATATGAAACCCATTTTATTCATTGGGTTATGATGAATGATTTATGTTTATTTTGTGAAACACGAAAGAATGATTTCATTATGAGATAGGTAGGACCTATATCTACCTCCAAATCATTGGGTAAAGATTTATATCTCATGAGATAGACATGGGTAGAACAGCAAGTACATCCCGTTCAGTAATACAGGGTTGGAATGGAAAGTAAACCCGGTTCAGTAATGGACTTCATCCACTATGATGGTTGTGGAAAAAATTTCTTGGCTACTATGTAAATTATAATATGTACTTATTAGTTTGCCCCAATTACATGTTTTATTCCAATGCTATTATTTTATGGTTAATGTTCCTTTATAACCCATTCCTTACATACTATCGTGTTTTATGTCATTACTCAAGATTTTGATGTTTAAATTTTATGTTCATGTTTTTACGTTCAAATATTTGTGGTTTGTTTTATGTTCTCCATTTTTACCCTTACTGACAATTCGAGCTCACCCTTTCTATGTTTTCTTTTCCCCAAGACATAAATAAAGGTTTTAGGTAAGAAAACAAAATGGGAGATCTTTATGGGAGATGTTGAAGATCTTTCACCGTGATTAGAAGATTATGTTCCGAGTTTCGAAAGACACTAAACTATTACAGTCCTTGGGTGTCTGTTTTTGTTATGTATTAAGTATTGTACAAAAGTAATGTAATTTCCATGTACGTCAAGATTGGGTCTCTATATCAATCCATAAATGGATCTCTACAACTTGAAAATATTTATGGCATCACCTAGGGTCATAAACCCTTTTGGTTGTGTCATATAGACATCTGCATAAAGGTTCTCATTAATGAAAGTGGTTTTGACATCCATCTTCCAAATTTCTTAGTCATGGTAAGTTGCTATAGAAAGTATAATTTTTATGTATTTAAACATGTAAGGTGGTGAAAATGTTTCGTCATAGTCAATTCCTTGAAATTTTTTAAACCCTTAAGTATGAGCCTTACTTTATAGATATTTACTTTACTATCCATGTCTAGTTTTATCTTGAATACCCATTTGGACCCTATGATATTTACATCAATTGGAACATTGACTAGAACCCAAAATTGGTTTCGATACATGGAATATATTTCATAATTCACATCTTATTTCCATCTTGTAGCTTCAAATCTCTCTACTTTCTCTTTGTAGGAAAGTGGCTCATCATTGTCAACCAATAATGAGTCACAATCTTATGTGAATAGAAAACCATATCTTCTATTACCTATCTTATGATCCTATGTTGTACTTGTGTTTTAGTAATTACTTCTTCCATGGGAGTTTTTTTAATATATTATTATACCAACTCTTGTGTGTCTTGAGCATCAACTTCATAGAAGTCAATCTTTCTCCGATTATCCTTTTTGAGAATTTTATCCCTTTCAAGAAATATAGATTACCTAGAAACAATAAATTTCTTTTCTGAGGGGTTGTATAGGTATTATCCATTTGTTTCCATAGGATACCTTATAAAGATACACTTTGTTCCCTAAGGTGCTAGTTTGTTACCTGATAATTCATTAACAAACACCTCGTGACCCCATACATATGTGTGTGAAAAAATGGGTTTCTTTCCACTCTATAACTCAATGGGAATTTTGTTTACCAATTTAGTTGGTACTCAGTTTAATTTATATATTTTAATTTATAATGGATATCCCCAAAAGGATAATAAAATATTTTTATGAATCATCATTGACCTTACCATGTCTAACAAGTTATGGTCCCTCCTTTCACTAACACTATTCCACTATGGTGTGTAAGGTAGAGTGAGTTGAGATAGAATCCCAAACTCATCTAGAAATTAGATGAACTCTTGGTAAATATATTCACTGCCTCAATCCAATTTAATCTTCTTTATCTTCTTTCCAAGTTGATTATTTACTTACTTCTTGAATTCTTTGAATTTCTCAAAGGACTCTAACTTATACCTCATAAAGTAGGCATATCATATCTACTCAAGTCATCAGTAAAAGTTATGAAGTAAGAATATCCACCTCTAGATTCTAATGGAATTAGTCCACACACATCAGTTTGTACCAATCCTAAATGCTTTGTAGACCTTTCATCCTATCCACAAAATGGTGGTTTGGGCATTTTTCCTTATAAACAATCATGACATCTTTCAAGTGGTTTTAGATCAGAAGATTCTAGATAACCATCTTGATAGATCTTTGTCAAATTATTCTCATTTACATGACTAAGAAGTTGATGCCATATCTGGGTGTTATATGAGTCATGTGAGTGTGATTTTTTATCAATTTCCAATACTTAGTTTTAGTAATTTAATACATAAAGACTGTTATTTAAATGTGTCATATCATAACATGTATTTTATTTATTAAAGAAAAAACTTTTATTTCAAAACTTGAAAATAAAACCACTTGAATCTATGAATGATACAGAAGTTATGTTCATGGTAACTTTTTCTACATAATAACAATCCTTTAAAACAAAAATCATTCATACTTGAAATGAAAGGTGGTAGTTATCAATGGCTTGAGCAGCCAGCCTTTCACCATTGGTGGCTCGCAAATCCAATTATCCTCTATAAATCTTTCATAATCTACTTGGTTCCTGTATTTGTATATAGATGTGAGAACCACAAGCTATATCTAATTCCCAATGTGTAGATATTGAAAGATTGCACTCAATAATGAAATAAAATTTAGCTTCACCTTTCTTCTAGGTTCAGTTCTACTTCTAGTTTCCTTGTTTTCTACATGAAAAACATACTTCCTTATTTTCATTACCCTACATCTAGATCTTTCTCTTCTTGGAAGGATAGTGCTTAAGATATTTAGGTTTGTTATGAGTCTTGGGCCCCTTCACCTTGTTCTTCATTTTCTTATTCACCATAAGGACTATGGGTTTTTCATTACCCATATTCTTATCCACTTAGTGAATTAAATTAATAAGTTATGAAAGACTCTTCTCATTATTTCTCATATTGTAATTAAAAATAAAACTAGAGAAGGACTTTAATAGTGAATAAAGTATGATATCTTTGCGCAACTCATCTGAGAATTTAATCCTTGAGATGTTTAAGCATTCAATGCAGCTAATAAGATTGACTATGTGAGGTCCAGTTGGTGTAGACTCTCCAAGATTAATCGCAAAAAAAGAATTGGAGATATCATATCTCTCTTTTCTCACCTTCTCTTGATAGAGATACCGAATGTGAGACATCATGTTATACGTATCTATGTCCTCATGTTATTTCAAAAGCTCATTGGTCATCAATGATAGCATGAAACACTGAAAAATTATGGAATCATTCAAATGTTTCTCATATAGAGTTAATTATTCATCACTAGACTCATTACCAATCACATCTAGAATATGTTCTTCCATCACATAAAATTTTCTTTCATTGAGAAGGATAACATGTAAGCGCATTTTTCTATCTTGGAAATTTTTTCTGGTGAGAAGGTTATCCTTCACAAGTATGGATCACAGTGATATGTTTGAAGTCATTTTTTTAATGTTTCTACAAATAAGATGAGAAAAATTTTAGTACTTTATCTGATAAAAATTATACAAATAAAGAAATATTATATTTATTAATCTCCCACTATTTTATCGAAACCCAATAGCCCTCACCATTGAATTAATAATATAATTTTAATTGGAAATTATTGTGGAAAGGATCTATATTACCCTTCTCATTACCCCAAATTTGGTTGTTCAAGCAACTTGAATGGTTTTAGGTAGGCATTCCAAATACTGACTACATTAACTCATAGTTCCTTGATCTGTTGAGTGTAATCCCCCAATCCTGAAATCTTTAAATTGGATTTACTCAACTATTACCTCTAATTTTTACTAAGTACTACTTTGGAAGTCAGCCATTTATGTAAACTAAGTTAAGTTAACCCAAAACATCATCTTAGAATTCCCCAATAATTGAAAGCACCCAAAATTTGGTTGGTCAAGCACTTTGAACTATGGTTTGATTTTAACTAAAGTAGTGGAAGGCTATATGGACATAATATATATCATTGATAGATTTTATATTTTATGCATAAATTTCTAGTTATTATATTTATTACATGCTTGTTATTATTAAGTGGATTTACTTAAGTGATTAACCATGTCTTAGATAATATTTATGCATAATCTATTTTATTTTGGTTCTATCCTGTATTCTTGTTAATTCACTAATTCATGTGATTACAATAAAACATCCATAATGAAATAACCTTTAAACTTTATAGAAATAAAATAATAAATTTTTATGATCATGAACTTTTACAAATGGTTAGTTTATCTAGAGGATGTTAAACTAGTTGTCGATCTAGGGGAAAACACCTTGAACCAATTAAGGTTTATGTTATAGCTTTCCACCTTTCCATCTATGTATCTATCTTGGATTGGTTTCACCTAGACTTCATAAATGAACCACATCCACTATCTTGGGATCTCTATCCATTATATATTCTTTTAATCACAAACATGTGAGGGAAACAAGGGGTTTATATAAAAGAAACCATGGGCATGCATGTCCTTACATAATAAGATGAGAGATGACATGCAAGCCAACAATTTAATTTAATAATAAATTAAATAAAATAAATCATATAAAAAGTTATTGGTCTAAGATCATGATCATCCATTAGCATGAAATGAATTATGCATTTAATAAAACTAGCATTCAATTCTTAATCATTATTATTTAAGATAAATCATGCTCGGATCAATTAATTATTTTCTTTAATTAATCAATTATTTTATCTATATTCTCATCTGAATTTCCTTGATATTCTCATCCATGATAATTTTAAATTAATTAAATAAATTTATTTGAAATTAAATTTGTACATAAATGTAACTTGGAGGAAACACGGTGAATACTCATCTGAATCTACCCAACATGTATTATACTCGTATACTGTTTACTCTTGTGACATATGGCATACACGAATTATCACATACTTTCATGATGTATACTATAAACTTAATGATTATATGGATTGCATGATTTTTCCATCATGTATTATACTTCAATTCACATAGAGTAGTAACTGTAATACGACTCACACAAGATTTGTAGATCTGAACATTATGCAGAAATTAATTAAACATTTATATATATATACATTAAAACTAATCACATGGCATTTCATATCAACTTAATGATCAAACACAAGCACATGTTGATAAGGTTTACACAGTATAATAAATTAATTTTAATTTTTTTCAATTTGGTATACATAGACATCATGTACAATCCAGCTATATGGTGTGTACCTTTCTCACCATTTATCCATAGCACGCGCCTAGGGACTCGGTGTGAAAATTATGACATGAAAAATATTATAGTACATAGCATGTAGATGGACTACATGGCATGTGGTCTCTGAGTTACATGGTCACCAGTCAGGTAGGCTATGTAAGAAGATACGCAGATCGTCTATGACTAAAGGACTACATGTTGTGTACGTGGGAGACACGACGTGTACTCTAGTTGACTGTGTACTGGGCTGGCCCAGTCAACATATGGTGTAAAATTAAATTAAATATGTATATTCAATGCACAATGTTTTAATTAATTCAGAATTAATTTCTGGTGCATTGAACACTAGTACGAGACATGTAGTTACAATTACACGGTGTGTACTCTTATGTTATCCAGCTAGATTTCTTAGCACCTGAATGGCCCAAAGGCCGAAATTTTTATTGATTTTGGATACGCCCCCTTTTAAGGGTAAAGGAGAAAACCAAGACTTCAAAGACATAAAGACATTAAAAAAATCGAAAAGTAAGAGGGTTGCAACCCAGAACAAGACTACAAAGAAGTGCTTCTACCCAGCATCAAAATAATTAAGGCATGTCTCCACCAAATCATGGTTGCTCAGCAAGCTATCCCGTGAAAAAGTACACAGGCCCGGTACCGATGGCAACGCCATACCCTCTCAATCTTCCAAATCCGAAAATCCATGAACGATGAAGAAAATCAGCTTTATCATCATCTGAAGCAACACCTTGTAGAATGTTTGGGTTCCCCAACAGTCCATCCATTTCACCTCGAACAACAATCAACAAGAAATATACCAACAGATTCGCAACCAACCACACCTTTAGCACCACCAAATAACCACCAATTCCACATCCAATCAATCAAGGTCCCAGCTTCACCAAATCAAAACATGGAAATAAATTACAGCAGCACCAAAATGAGATTCATCCCCCCTCTGGTCTACTGGAGCAGACCCCAAGCCCACAGGCACACGCCAGACCCGACGTCAAGCTGGGACAAATCCGAGGAAAGATATGGATACGTAAGGCACACCAAATCCGCCGTTGTGCACACCGAAGCCGACACCGAGCCCACCGCAGCCAAGACAGAATCCTGAAGCAGACTATAGCAATCATACCGACCACGACAAGACCCTAAAGGAATATCTGCCACCGATCTGAGATCCTGATGCCTAACCACTCGAACCCGACACGTGTCGATGCCGAGATGAGGTCTTGAAGCCATGAACGTCAATGAGAGAGCTCCCGAAGCTGAAAGGCGCAACGAATTTGCCTCTGAGATAGGAATGCACCTGGACTACGCAGATCTTCCATCCATCAACGCCGAGCCGAGACTTGAAGTCGTTGCTGAGGTCGAGGCAAGCTGGAGGAGGGGAGGAGGCGTCTTGGAAGGGAAACCCTAGGCATGCAAGGTTGGGGGGAGAATCCGCCACTCTGAGGCCGGGAAAGATGGGGGTTTCTTGGCACCTTTGGATGAGATCTTTGATTTTGTTTCATTCATAAAATTATTCAATTTGATTAGATATATGAGAAATTAAAGAGGAAGAATATGATCTTGAAATTCAGTTTAAAGAATGATTAAACTTGAATTGAAAACTAAATGATAAATGAATAAATCAATCAATGATCTTTAAATAATTAAAAATAATTATGTGACCACTTTGATACCACTTATAGGTTATGGGCACAGTGGAAGCATGTGGTGGGTCATGCCTAACTTTTCTTTTTGTCATGATCGATGATCAATCCAAGATTTAAACAATGATAAATTTCATGATCAATGAAATTGAATCAAATAAAAATAGACAAGGAATAGAACATTTGAACCAAGTGCAGAATCATCACATATTATTTATAATTAATTAATTAATTAAGAATTACCTGGTGGGAATTATTTCTATGTTGATAGATCTGAAAATAGATATATGTTGTGTCGTCATTTCTTTATAGTAATCAAGAGAATATTCCCTTTAGTGGTGATCCACACGAATTCAACAAATCTTCAAACATAGCTATAGGAATATTTGGGTGCTAGAATGGAAGATCATATCGCTTGTGTTGTTCACCTTTGATCGTTATGAGAATCGCTTCTAAATAATTCTTATTGATCTCTCTAGACTCGAGAGTGGGAGGTAGAGGAAGATCTCTCTCTATTCTTGGGATCATTCTTGGAGAAGGTAGATCTCTAGTGCTTCAAGAGGATTCTTCTAATTCATTGTTCACAACAAAACAAATGAATTAGCTCTCTTGAAAAATAACATAATTGGGTTTATATATTGCTAGGGTTTAGAAATAAATATTTGAACAAGTTCCCTTTAATATTTATTTAATCTCTATTGAACCTCATATTAATAATAATATTATTATTATTATTTATCGATATGCGCTAAACTCTCAAATTAAAATTAAATATTATTTAATTAAATAATATTAAATATATATTATTTCTCACGTGACCTATAAACTTGGTATCCCATTCCTTCACAATATTTATCAAACCTTAAATAATGATTGTTCATTTAATAAATAAATATCACTATATTATTTGTCAATAAATAAATAAATACTATATTCACTAAATAGAAAATAAATATTTATTAAATATTCTGCTCAAATAATATTCTCTCGAATAACTAGGATGAAATATATGTGATCAAGAAAACATGAATAATTATTAAACCACATGTGGGAATAATATTTATTAAACTTGTTAAATAATAAATTATAATATATTATTTAACCAAGATTCTAGATACACTTAATTTGTGACCCTCTAGGCCTCTTTCTCAGTGGAATTAGGAAAACCACTCTAAAGTCTAAGGTTAACATCTAACAACATGCCAATGCACCCATAGATAAAGAAATTAATGTTTCAATGACATAATACCTCATATGGATGCATACTGTTTAATATAATCCATTTACCATGAAATCTCTAATCAAGCATGTTGCACATTGGTGTCATCAACCTATGTGCTCGATGTATCTTTCTTTAAATTTTCAGAAATTGAACTTGCCTATAGAACACCATGGACATGGATTTATTTATTCTATATAATTTTTATCTAAGGTAATGAGATATCAACTTCCATCAAATAACAGAAGGTTTGAATCCTTTCTCTCATTATCTATTAATGCAATATTACTGGAAATGCACCCAACATATCTTACCTCTCCCCGAACATATCTTGTCATAGTTTTTTTCAATACATAAAAGTAAATGGATTATAATACTCATTAGTAATAATCTTAAATTATATGGATCAATGCACACATCCATAGATAGGAACATACAATGACACATATAAATGTGGATTTTCTACTGGTGGGTCTCATTCTTATAATATCATACCCTGGATATTAACAAGGGTGTACACCATTAGAAGGTGACTAAAAATCATATAAGTATCCACCACTAATATCTTGTATCATTTGTGTCTCTAAAATGATATCATTCGTCTATAAAACATATATTTTAGAATATTGTCTTAGCGCTTTTGGGTTCTCATCATAACGGGGAACTACTAAGACCTTTTAGTGAGACAGCTAATCTTAAGACATTATCACATACTATGTTACATAGAATAATAGTCATGATGTGATAAGGATTTTATTAATAATAAAAACTATGAATGCATGTTATCATAAGGTACACAAAAGTTTTTTCTAGTTCACCAACTCTGAAACTAATAATATCCCCCGGGGAGTGTCAAAACAGGTTCACGTTAAGGCTCATTGTCGTACACCATGTGACAATTGGGTCCATCCCAATGCTCCCTATTTGAAGTTATTATCCCTAAGTACCTCTATGATAGAAACACATCCACTTGTAGTATCCATACAGGGATGTATTTTTAGTAAAACCACATAATATATTCCTAACCAAAATATTAGGATCTTCTTCTATACTTATCCTCAAATTTTATCATAGGGTTATGTTTTTTAATCTATGTTTTCCAAAATCTTATTCCCAAGGTTTATACTAAACTTCCTTTGATACCAACTATAGAGACTTCAACCCTAATAGCTCAGAGACAATTTTTTACTTCATTACATTGGTATAAGATACAAGGAATTTCATCCTGGAGGAACAAATAGTTTAGTTTTCTTGGTAAACTGGAAACATAATTGAAATTTACATTATATTTTAAAACATAAAATAGACAAAGAATTTTCTTTGAGAATTATATTATTCCCCTTATATTATCCATGAATATCAATCAAAAAATAATTCCTCATATCCTGGGGAAAATAATACATAAGAAAGGGGCGATCTCAGAAGCTTAATAAGGGTAAGTGTATAGAAGAATCTATGAATAAATAAGGCATAATCAAAATGTAATGTTAAATAACTGAAACATGTGTCATTTAATCAATAAATTGAGCATAATATATAAGGAATAAAAGGTGATAAAATAATGTCATAAATAATCAAATGAATATGAAATTTAATCTTGGATTATTCTAATTAATCAAATAGTCACATGGAATATCAATAATTGAATTCATAATGATTGAATGCATAATGATGGGCATCTAAAACATATTGTTGGGGCCTCGTGCCAAGAAATATAGTCAAGGAATAATGCCAAGACATCTAGTCAATATCTCATGCCATGAAATCTAGTAAAGACCTTAGGTCAAGACATCTAGTCAAGACCTCATTCCAAGATATCTAGTCAATTCATCATGTAAAGACATATAAATAAATGAGTAAGGCCTCAGCCAAATACCTATATCTAATTTGTCTCATGAAACCTGCCAATGCATCGAGGGGATTACATCAATCAAACCCCAACCCATGTATTGAATGTCTAAATCATTCCTCAAATATTGAATAATAAATTTAATTCATAAATAGTGTGCCTTATCCAATATCTATATTGAGTAAAGGATATAGATTTATCAATATTTCCCCAGTTAATCAAAAAACTTTCAAATTAAATTTCATATTTAAAAATGGTATATAGTTTATAAAATAATCATATCCATCACACAATAAGAAGGATGTTTAAGATAAATTTAATATCCAATGAAAAATTATTACAATAAAGTGATTGTTTCAAGAAAAAGTTAACAATCACAAAGGAAAGTGAGATTGCACAAAAACTATTACCATTTGGTAATTTTCAAGTCAAATACCCTTGGATGAAATAATTAAAATTAAAACTTATAATACCATGAATAATGAATTTTGTTTTATATTACATGTCAAAGGGGTAGTATATACACCACATAAAATTTAATTGGTTCATAACAACAAATAAGTATCAATTGAATGTAAATTGAGATGAAATCCCTTTCTGAATTGTTAAATTTTAGACTGTAAACCTTGTAAAAGAGAGATCCTAGAATGGATATGTAAAACAAAATTATTTTCAGTATAATAATCATAATATACATTCATGATCATTATATACACCACACAAATGAAATAGGTGGTGAATATGACATGTGTCTCATAAAAGTAAAAAGTGAAATGAAAATTACTTACCTCACACTTCTATTTGGTTGAACATGTTTTAATCTCTAGTATAATAGTTTTTAACATGTTATTAACTTATACCATAACCATATTAATATTTATAATATCATATGTGATCCTTTTATAACATCTTATCACCCGTCCATTAATAATATTTCATTATTTTTATTTTTCAAATGTTAATTGCCTTGGTTTCTCATGTGTGTTTTGTCTGAAAGGATACATTTATTGTAAATATTATATAGTTATATCATCTAAAGAATAATAATCATGACATAATTACCATATTTTTAAATCAATTATACTTTTAATACTGATCATGAAAGATGGTTTTGAGAAATGAATTACGTTACGATCATGGAGATGGTAGGTCGTACGTATGCATGAGTAAAATTTTCATTATTCAATGATCATTATAAAAATGAGGTAAGTAATATTTTATACTTACATAATGATCATAATTTCATATATATCATATTATTTATTTAAATATACTTATATATATCATTCATGTGGTGTGGTTATGAAAATAGAGTCGCATCGCTTCATAAAGATGGTAGTCCACACGTACACGAACGATGTTATCATCTTTCAGTGTAAAAAAACATGAAATGATATATTATCTTTCAATAATGATGAATATGTCATTAATATAATAATTATTTCATGTATATCACATATAATCAATAACATTATTCTTTATCACCTTCTATGTAAAGTGTTAGTGAAAGTCAGATCACATCGCTTCACGAGGCGGTAGTCCGCCGTACACACAAGCGATGCTATCATGTCTCCAACGGAATGGAAAGTAATAAGGTATATGATATAATGAATAAAGAGGTATAATTATATTATATATATCATATATATACTTTATACCCATCATAATACCCAACCTTTAATGGTGGTAATGAAAGAATGAACGACATCGGTTCATGAGGCGGTAGTCCACCATACACACGAATGATGATTTTGTAACCCATTTGATGGAAGTGGGGATGGTTTTATGTCATGAATTTATTAAACAAACATACCAGTATATGGAATATACTTATATTGTTGGACCCTTAATGAAATAGTTGTTTTTATAATCACAAATCATGTTAATCTACAAATCCTATTAATTTATCTATTAAGTTATAACAAATGTTAATAATGTCAATGACTACTTATAAATGAATAAATTATGTCACATGGTATAATAAGTCAATAAATTATGGATATTTATGTTTCAATATACTTAAAAGTGTATATTTACAATTAATTATGAATTTCACTTAATCTGGTGTTGTTCTATATAAGACAGACACTTTGAAAGTTTCTTCAAAGTCCATGTCATCGATAGTTCAAAGGTGTCACCGTTGGATGACTCACTGATGAGAAATCACTGATCAAATAACTCACTGATTGAAGGAGTTTCTAATTTTGGAAGTCATCAATCAAAGAAGACACTAATGCAGGACTCACCGATAGAACAAACAACACACCAATGGAAAAGTCACTGATGATCAGTCACACTGATAGTTCAAGCAACTCACCGATGAATGACTCACCGATAGAAGACACACCATTAGTTCAATGGAATTACTGATGGAAAAGATATTGATGGTCTTCACACCAATAGTTCTAAATGAGTCGCCGATGATGACTCACTAATGCCTAGATAGACCAATGGCACAAATTACTCACCAATGCCAGAGTCACTGATACTGATGGAAAGGACTCACTGATACATAGAGTCGTTGATGATAAAAGACCAATGATGACAGACCGATTCCAATGAGTCACTGATGCTTATGACTCACCGATAGTCATAAAAATTGTTTTTAATTTATTAATTCAAATTTAAATCTAATAGTCATATTTAGACAAATTAATGTTTCTGACATTATTTAATGTTTTATGTAGGTCATTTAGTAGATAGTACGTGGTACATGCACGTGGGGAGATCTTCATGTCTACTGGACCTCGAAGTATAAAATAATTACAAGCTGGATCATGTACATGCGTGCAAGAGTATCTTAAAAAATAACAACCTGCAACTCTTGAGTTTCCTTCAAAAATCCCAAGAACTCAAAGGAAGAACATGCAGGGAGATCAAAAAGACAAGTTGAACCTTCTGAGCTGACTTGAACATCCTAACAATAAAAAGTTGAACACTTAATACTCCTATAAGCCAAAAGCACATAGACTATGATACTATTTTAGATCCAATTTTCAGAAGAGGACTCAAAATTCATTTCCACTATATCAAATGAGTCCAGAGCTGAAATGCATAACACACAGAGACTTCTAAACCTTATATTTCATATTTAGATCTATTGTGTTCTTTTGTTTATATTTTTTAGCAGTGTTTGTATCTGTCTGTTACACACACACTGACTCCTATGAATAACTATAGGATACTTGATATCCTCAAACTCACTCTCATTATTATTATTTTTATCCCATGTAGAACAGTGGAATAGGTTAGGTGTGACCTATTTTTTTCAAAAATAACTATGGTAGAGGTAAAGCGTGTACTGGACAGCCTTGTGTGCTATTGTGAACCCCGATCTAGGGTATGGATAAAACTTTTTATTAATTTAGATTTCTTGGTGGTAGGTTATCACCAAGTGGAGAGGACTAAGTCTTAGCTTGAGACTAAACCTCTTGTTTTTATCCGTTGTGTTTTTACCATTTAGTTTTACTCTGTGTTTATTACCTTTTTCATAAAACTAAATTTAACTTTGATAGTTAGTTTAGAAAGCTTTTATAATTATTTTGAATCAGTAAATTAGTTTCAAAAGTTATATTAGTCTTTAGATTAGTATAGCTAAGAACTAATAAATATTTTGAGAAATTAATTGAACATTCAGGACTCTTATAAATTCACTAAAAACTAACTTGTATTATTTTATAATTGGGGTAAATTTTCAAAGAACCAATTTTAACAGAAATTTTTATAGATACTCAATTCACCCCCCCCCCCCTCTTGATTAATCTACTCCGACCAACATTTGGTATCAGAGGGTAAAATAAATTTTTCAGTTTTCAAAGCTTTTGAAAACCTTTTTCAACTGTTATTGTAGTTGTATTTCAAAGATCTTAAAATTTTAGTTATTTATAAATTTTTATCTCTTTTAAATCCTTTCAAAATTTACATTATGGAAATTAGACTAGAAGGAGATGATACTAATAAACCACCTTTTTTTAATGGAACCAACTATGCTCAGTGGCATCTTAAAATGAAAATATATCTAGAAAGCATGGTATTTGAAATTTGGAATGCTGTTGAAAGTAAATATGAAATCCATGAAACTTCTAGAAACTCTTGGGATAAACCTAACAAGACTACCTATAACAATAACTGTAAAGAAATGAATTCTCTATACTATCTACTAGAATATAAAGAGTTTAATTGTATCTTTGCTTGTAAAATTGCCCATGATATTTGGGACACTTTGTCTATTTACCATGAGGGAACATCTAATGTGAAGGAAATGAGATTAAATACTTATACTATTAAATATGAGAATTTCAGAATGAAGCCTAATGAATCTATTTCTGATATGTATCTCTGGTTAAATGAAATTATGAACACCATGATTTCCTTAAGAAGAGATGTTACTGCCAAAGAAAAAAATCATGAGGATTCTCAGATGTTTACATGATAGATAGAGAGGAACCTCTGTCTCAATTAGATAATCATGTGACATCATCAAATTACCTGTCAAAGAACTCATTGGAAAGCTAACGATGTATGAAGAAGAGATGAAAGTCAACAAAGAAGAGTAGGATGAGTCAAAAAAATATGTAGCCTTCAAGACTACCACTTCCAAAATCAATAACAAAGAGAAAGTTCAAACTGTTGTTGAGAGAACAAGTAGTGAAGAATCAGTTTCAAATAGTGATGAGGAAATAGCCCAGCTAGCTAAGAGATTTAGAAAATTTTATAGAAAGAAAATGTTCTTCAAGAGACCAAACTTTAAAGGAAAATATGACAATAAAGGAAACTAAAAAAGGATTGGAAGAAGTATGATAAATTAAAAGATATTTTTTTCTATGAATGTAAAAGGAGAGGACATGTCAAAGTTGGATGTCAAAAGTTAAGATGCAAAAAGAAGTATGATAATAAGGATAAAAAGTATAATAAAGCTATGAAGGACACCTAGAGTGCCTCTAAGGATAGCTCTAGTGAATCTTCTTCTTCTCATGATGAGAAATATGACATGGAAAATATGTTTTTTATGACAAACACGTCTGAGGTAACCTTAGACTCTCCTGCACCCAATTCTTATTATTCTAAAAATGAATGTGAGTTTGAGAATATGAAAAGTGATGAATTATTTGAATATTGTAATATGATGGAAGAGATATGTAATGAACTAAAAGATAAATATAAATCTTTAAATAAATAGCATGCTCTTACTGTAACTATTAAATCTGAACTTACCACTGAAAAGTAAAAAAATGATCAATTGCTCAAAGAAAATCGTGAGTTAAACATGTCTAATGAGAAATTGAAGAATGATTTATAAAAGTTTACCAATGGTAAAAATAATCTTACTCAAATTATTAGTAAACATATAGCTTCTAAGTAGACTTTTGTAATAGGATATCAGCTATGATAAAGGAATTTATCAAAAACACACTTTATACCAAAATCTAGAAAATGTGCTTTTTTGCCCAAAAATCATGATTTTACTGCAAGATCCAATTCTACAAAATCTTTTACCACCTCAATTTTTTCTAGACCAAATAAAGTTTATTTTTCAAATACTTTACATTCTAAATATAGGAAATCCATAAGACAGTTTTGGGTTCCTAAAGCCTTTATTACTAATCAAACTGGACCCAGAAAAATATGGGTACCAAAATCGTTTCTTGGATGAATTTTTTTATAGGTAAACTGCCTAAAGAGTTCCTATAGAAATATTTTGTACTTGTACAGTGGTTTTTCAAGACACATGAAAAAATACTACTCAATATTCAAGAGTCTCATCAATATTTATGGAGGACATGTCACATTTGGTGACAATGGTAAAGGAAAAATCATCAGCTTAAGCTAGATTGGTAACTCTAACTCTATTTCAATTTCCAAAGTACTTTATATTAATAGATTAAAGTATAAGCTACTCATCATATCTCAACTATGTGATGATGGATTTAATTTCAAATTCAAAAATGATTCATTATATGTTTTTTATTCCAAGAATAACTTAGTGTTTACTGCTCTTAGAAATGATAATGTATATGCTATAAACTTAGACACACAAGCATCACGGAATTTTTCCTACCTAAGTGCCTTTCACAAAGAGTCTTGGCTCTGGCACAGAATACTAGGACATTGTAATGTACACTCCCTTAATAAATTGACCGGAAAAGGTTTAGTTAAAGACCTTCCCAAACTAGAGTTTCTAGAAAATAGAGTATGTAATCCTTGTCAAAAGGGAAAGCAACATAAAATCTCTTTCAAACCAAATAAGGAAGTTTCCACTTCTCAAACTCTCAAGTTGGTTCACATGGAATTGTTTGGACCATCTAGAGTTTCAAGTCTCAATGGTAAGCACTATGTTTATGTTCTTGTAGATGACTTATCTAGGTATACTTGGACCTTTTTCTTAGCTCACAAAAGTAAAGTTTTCTATCATTTTAACAAGTATGTTAGGACTGTAGAAAATCTTAGTGGACTTAAAATTAAATCCTTCAAAAGTGACCATGTCCATGAGCTTGAAAATTAAGACTTTGAATATTTTTTCTAAAAAAATGGATATAGGCATAACTTCTCTACCCCTAGGACACCTCAACAAAATGGTGTAGTAGAAAGAAGAAATAGAACCCTATAGGAAATTTCCCTAAATATGATTAATGAATATGATCTGCCAATTTATTTTTGGGCTGAAGTTGTTAATATAGCTTGTTACATAATAAACAGAGTCTTAATCAAACATATCCTTAAGAAAACTCCTTATGAGTTGTGGAATAATAAGAAACCCAAAGTAAATTATTTTAAAGTGTTTGGATGTAAAGTTTATATTCTTAACACTAAATATAATATAGATAAATTTACCTCTAAAAGTGATGAAGGAATATTCCTTGTATATTAAACATCAAGAAAATATTATAGAGTCTTTAATAAAAGAACCAAATGTGTAAAAGAATATGTACATGTCAAGTTTGATGAAATAGATCCATATGAACCTAGGACCTCAATAGGGAATCTTGAAGAGGATATGTCCAATCTGGACATTAATGAAAACCCTCTAATCATCCTTTAAAGGAATCTATAAAAACTTCCAGTTCTAGAAATTCTCCAGAATCTATCCATAATGAACCAAAAAAATGATGAACCTGAAATAACTAGTCCTATTTTTTCTAGACCAACTGGTACCCTTAAAAATAATCCCTTAGATGTTGTTGTTATAGATTTAGACAGAGGAATGAAAACTAGAGCTTCTTTGAGAAATCAGGTTTAACATCAATCATTCTTGTCACAACTTGAACCTAAAAATATCAATGATGCGGTCAATGATGAATTTTGGGTGATGGATATGCAAGAAGAGCTTAATCAGTTTGAGAGAAATAAATTCTGGAAGCTTTTTGATAGACCAAAAGATACCTTGACCATAGGAACTAAATGGGTGTTTAGGAATAAAGTGGATGAAGCTGGAAATATAATTATAAACAAAGCTAGATTGGTTACAAAAGGATATAATCAAGAAGAGGGAATTGATCATGAGGAGACCTTTGCACCAGTAGCTAGGCTTGAATCCATTAGAATCTTACTTGCCTATGTATCACACTTGGATTTCAAAAAATTTAGATGGATGTAAAAGTGAATTCTTAAATGGTTATATAATTGAGGATGTTTTTGTTGAAAAAACCCCAGGATTTAAAAATCCACATTTTCCAAATCATGTTTTCAAATTATCTAAAGCGTTATACGGTTTGAAACAATCTCAAAGAGCTTGGTATGAAAAGTTAAGTAACTTTATTATTTCTAAAGTTTTTACAAAAGGAGTTGCAGATCCTACCTTGTTTATAAAAAGAATTTATAAAGAAGTTTTAATAGCTCAAATATATGTATATGGTATTATTTTTG
Source organism: Viscum album (assembly GCA_963277665.1). Lineage (NCBI taxonomy): Eukaryota > Viridiplantae > Streptophyta > Magnoliopsida > Santalales > Viscaceae > Viscum > Viscum album. The sequence goes on from OY728130.1 coordinate 1,215,384,451, forward strand.
GATCTTCTAAAAATTCTTTATGTAATGATTTTTCAAAAATGATACAAAGTGAATTTGAAATGAGTTTGATGGGTGAACTTAAATATTTTCTTGGATTTCAAATGTTTTAGAACAAAGAAGGTATTATTATAAATCAAAGTAAGTATACTAGAGATATTTTGAAAATATGTGGCTTTGATAGCATTAAGAGTAGTGAAATACATGTGAGTTCTTCATGAAAGTTAGATCTTAATGAAAATAGGAAATCTTTTGATCAAACTACTTATATAGGAATGATTGGGAGTTTTTTGTACTTAACTGCAAGTAGTCCATATATTATGTTTAGTGTGTGTATGTGTACAAGATTCCAAGAAAACCCAAAAGAGTCACATTCAAATGCTATTAAAAGAGTTTTCAAATACCTCACATATACAACTAATTAAGGATTGTTCTACCCAAGAGGATATCCTTTTGATTTGGTTAGTTATTCAAATGATGACTACGGTGGATGTAAGTTAGATAGAAAGAGTACCTCTGGAACATGTCACTTTTTGGGAAAGTCTCTAATTTCATGGTGTAGTAAAAAATCAGAATTCAGTGGCATTATCAAATTATAAAGCAGAGTACATTGCTACTGGTAGTTTTTGTGCACAAATTTTGTGAATGAAACACACTTTATTAGACTATGGATTTCAATTCAGACATATACCCATAAATTGTGACAATACAAGTGCTATTAACATCTCTGAAAATTCAATTTCTCATTCTAGAAAAAAATATTGTTGTAAGACATCACTTTTTGAGAGATCATTGTCAAAAAGGTGATATAACTCTTGAATTTATTGGGACTGAGCATTAACTTGCTGACATATTTACCAAACCCTTAAACTCTGAGAGAATGAGCTACATCAGACATGAACTAGGAATGATAAATCTATAAATACTATCCAATCTTATCCCCTTAAAAATATGTTTATCTGTGAAACCAATCTGTGAAACTGATTAGGTGAAACCGATCAGGTGAAACAGATCAGTTGAAACTGATCAGGTGAAACCGATCAGGTGAAACCGATCTGTGAAACCAATCAGGTGAAACCAAATTGTGAAACTGATCAGGTGAAACCAATATGTGAAACCGATCTGTGAAACTGATCAGGTGAAACTGATCTATGAAACTGTTAGAGTGAAAATGTTCGTGTGAAACTGATCTTGTTAAGCTGATCGAGTGAGATTGATACCATTAGTATGAAACCGTTTCTGATAAAAAAATTATACAAACCTATCTGTCTGTTTTAAAATAAAATGACATAGTTTTGTTTCTTTTATTTTTACTATTACTCTATTTTATATTTTGTGAAGTACAATCCCTAAATGATAAAATAAATTCAATCCACACTTCAACCTTTCACCTCCCTCACTCTACCTTTGATCCTTTGACCTTTCGACTCCCTTCAAAACTGAACCTTCAAATTGGCAAGGACGAAGCGTGTGATAAAAGGACTGAGTGAATCACCATCAGCCAAGTGTAAAAAAGAAGAATCTAGTAGTTTTGTAGGTTCTATGAAGCCAAGATTGGGAAGCCGAGTAGTAACTGCTGAGAAGAAAGTTTCTGCTGAGTGGTTTTTGTCGAGTAGGTCACTTTTGCTGAAAGTATTAGAATCTCAAGGATGGATCAGTTGGTTTGAAAATAATGAGATATCCTTTTATACCAAGTTGGTACATGAGTTTTATCTCTAATTGAAGGTATATTTGGAAGAATCTGAGGAGGATAAGATAAATTCAGTAGTAAAGGGAAAATAGATTTCTTTTTCTTCGAAAGAATAGTCTAAGTGTTTAGAAATGCCACATGAGGGCATCTATGCTGATTACCAGGGAAACATTCCTCTAACCTCAGACTTATTTTCTTATGATAATTCCTTGAAATATTTTACTGAGAATGAGTAATTGAGGAGAGCTATAGCTACTGAGTTATATGGAGAGGCAATATTTCTTTTCAAATTTATTCAACATCAAATATTCCCAAAAAAAATGGAGATTTTGCAGGTGTGAAGTATCAGGATGTCTTCCTGATTTATATGTTGAATAATGGGGTGAAGGTGAACTTATGTAGGTACCTCATGGTACACATCTTTGATATTATCAAACCATCCAAGAAAGAAACTTGTTTGTACTATCCTAGGATGATTTCGGCAATGTTGAACAAGATGGGTTGTGTAGAGGATGGAGATGAAGTAATCACTGCCTGTAGTGGCTTCTGACTATACAAGGAAATCTACAAGAGGATAAAGATTTTTTGGAACCCATGGAAAAGATGTTGGGTAGCTGATGAGGAGAAAATATATGAAGATTAAAATCCCATTGACCATCCTACCATACCAAGGGATCAAGCTTATCCAGGTCTTAAACCTAGTGAGGAGGTGGTTTATTCAGATGAAGAGGAAGTACAGCATGAGCTTCCAAGGGAAGAGGGGTCTTCTATAGATGATAGGAGTGACCCAGATATAGTTGAGAGGCCTAAGGAAATTTCATATGGACCTTCCAGTCCACCATTGGAGTTACCCTCTCGAGAGCCTTTATTAGGTGATGATGATGAGGAAGAGACTGAGGTCTCTAGAGTGGAAGGATATGTAAGAAAAAATGCTGATGATGATGGGGAGGAGGAGGAGGGGGGGGAGGATAATGGTGATAATTTTATTGACTCATTAAAAGTAGGACAACAAGTTGTAGATAGTTCAGGTGAGGAATATGTGCATGGAGCAGATGCAGAGGCTGATGGGCATGTTGATGTTGATCTTGTTGGATAGGATGCTGATAGAGATGGTTATGGAGATGATGGTGATGAGTACAGGCATGAACATACTAATGTTGATGCTCATGGCACCATTCAAGAGATCAATGAAATTATAGATAGAGGCCAAGAGGAAGAGGATGATGATCATGTTACACATGTAATGCCTAGTGATTATGTCACCAAGTCTAATTTAGAAAAATTCAAGGCTGATATTTAAAGACCCGGAAATTCCATGTAAATTTTCTTTTTTAATATATGGGAATTTTACAAGTCCGCGAAAACTAATGGCGCGTGATTATCAGGACTGATGTTCCCAGAATGAATTTCTGAACTTTTTTTCAGGTACGTTCAGTTAACATACGAGCGGGTTTTGTAACTTTTGAACCGGTGCTCGGAATTGAAATCCAAGGACACTGTTGAACTCGGAGCGCCGGTATTCGCTTAAGGAGACCTTCACCTTGACGGCAGTAGGTCGAGGGTGAAAGATAGTTTTGGGGGTTTTGTGGGAATGAAAAATAAAATAAAATAAACTTTTTTTATTTCTAATAAACCTCACATGTGAATGCTATAGAGGTGGGGACCACAAGGGGTTAAAACCTCCCAACTTGAATGCTCGGTTGTGGGGACCACCCGAGCTAGTAAAACCCCCAATTCAAATCTTGGTGGTGGGGACCACCTGAACCCCTCATTATGGGAGAAAAACCTCTTAACTCTTTACTTTAATTATGTCAACTATCCTTTAATTAATTAATCCAACTCTCCTTTAATTAATTAAGACAACCTTTTTATGCAAATATTAAATTAAACAACATATTCTATTATGTTGGCTACTTTTCATTTTTGGTGGATTTGGGAGAGGAGAACCTTTGGGAGGATTACTCTCTCCAACGAAGAACGCATTCTCCAACGAAGAATGCACTTCCCAATGAAGAACGCTCATGCCGACGAGGAACGTCTTTGACAACAACGAACCGATGATCGGGGAAACACCGACGTCACCGAATTCACCCCTTCCAACGTCAACGAGAAATCAAGGTAGGGGTTTAGTTGTGTATGATTATATATTCCCATGTTCTCTCCTTCTAAAACAAAATCAACTCTCTAACTAGTTGATCTGCGGATGATTTCTTTTGTGGGTATGGGAATAATCATTGCGGGAGGTTAGGGTTTGATGTTCTTCATTCAAGTTCTTGTTGAGTCGCTTTCTACCGCTCTAACGCGAAGGGTGCGGGCCAAACAAACATGGCCTGACCCGTCCACCGTTCTTTTTGAATGGTGTATCCTTCACGATGGAAGAAGATGAATTTGTGTCATGGTGACGAACAGATGCGACGGTCGGCACATCATCGGCCATGAAGAAGGCGACAGCGCGACAGCGTCACCCCGTGGTCGCTGCCACCCCCGCGGCCGCCACTGCCCCACAGCCGCTGCTGCCCGTGGCCCTCACCGCCCCTGGCCCCCGCCGCCTACGGCCACCACCACCCGCGGCTCCGCCGTCCGCGACCAGCGCCGCTGCCCATGGCCTTCGCACCCCGCACCGCCCCACAGCCCTCTGAGCTACCCCATGGCCTCACATCGTCTGCGGTCGAGCCGTCCCGCAACCTCGCGGCACCCCCGTAGCCGAGCCGCCCTGCGGCCTCGCACTGTCCACGGTCGAGCCACCCCGCGCCCTCACGGCGCCCCCGCGGCCGAGCCACCCCGCGACCTCGTGTCGTCCACGGCCGAACCGCCCTACGGCCTCGCGGACCCTGCAGAAACGCGCCGCCCTCGCAGCCCCATGGCCTCCGCGTCGCCACTCTGTGGGCCCCGTGGCCTCGCACCGCCTTCGCGGCCCCCGCGGCCCTCTGCAGCCCTCTGCGGCCCCTCGCGGCCCTCCCGGCCTGCTGGACCGCCCAGTGGGCCGAGCTAGACTCAACGGGTTGGGCCAGACTCAGCGGGTCGGGCTGGGTTGACCCATACTAGGTCGGCCCAGGCCGGGTCGGGCCGGGTCGGATCAGACCTAGACCAGCTACGAGCTTTTCGCTCTAATGGCCATAACTTTGGCACCAGGCGTCCGTTTGACAAACCGTCAACGGCGCTGTAAACCTTGGAGTGAGATGGTCCCTTTGGAATACCCCCACTAGAGTTTTGGGTAAATTTGAGGTACATTCAGGTTGGATTGAGCATGAATCCAACCAGGCCCCCAGGACTAAAAGGCTAATAACTCACAGACCGGGCATCCGATTGACGCGTTGTTTATTGCGTTGAGACCCATATGACATGGAGGACCTTTGATATACTTCTTCATGGGACTTCGTGGCAGTTGGAGTATCGAACAGTGGCTTTTGGAGCAGACCCTCTTGGAGATAAGCGAGCATAATGCAGGAACCCTGTAGTTGGATGTGACGTGAAGAATGAAGAGCGATCATGTGTGGGTCAGCACCGAGCGATCCTGTGTGGGTCAGAACCAAGAGATCCTATGTGGGTCATCACCTAGAGATCCTGTGTGGGTCAGCACCGATCAATCCTATGTGGATCTGTCTCTTAATAGAGTAAGATGATTAAGTAGTTACATCTAATCATCTCTATTATTGTACCTAAGTTATACCTGGTGTGAGCTGAGTATGTACCTGTGTGGTACTTTCCTTCATGGTAATACCTTGGTGGTATTCTTCTTTGTGGTGTACCTATGTGGTACTTAACTTCGTGGTATTTCTTCCTTTGTGGAACAGTTGATCCTGGGGCTTTGGAGTTGCACACTGTGTTTTCCTCATGATTGAGATGGGTTTACTCGATAACTTAGGTATATGTATGGGAATATATCTAAGTAGGGTTATCACTTGTTTCCTTGATTTTTTGTTTATCCTTTGTGTATTTGTGAGACCTTGAGGGTCTCAGGGTCCCTACTGAGTATCGTTATACTCACCCATGCACAGGTTATTCATGCACTTTGTTGTGTTTGGTGCAGACGACGGACAGCGCTGAATGATGATGAGGGTACCAGGACTGGAGGTAGCTCGGAGGTGGATGTTAGATGAGGAGAACCTCATAGACGGCTATTCTTGATCTGTACCTACCCTTCAGGTAGGATTCATGGTGGACGATCCAAGAGCAGTTTCAGTTCACTTGTACTTTCAGTTTCCTTGTACTTTCTAGTTGGGCTTGTATTCTATCCCATTTTTACTTACTGTACTCACTTTGTTTACTATTCAGTTTACTTGAGTTCGTATCTTTTTGTGTGCTTGGTTTCGTGTGATTATAGGTTATAAAGGCAATGCCTTCCCAGTTTTAGGGAATACGCTTTCAGTGCTAGTCGCTATCCACTAGCCTATAGAAGGCGGGCTTGGGGTAGTCACGACATGGGCCCTAGGGGATGGGTCGTGACACGATATTTGTGAGTTAGTGAGATCTTCTATTGGAGTTATAAATGAAGCCTCTACTTCCATGGGAATTTTATAAGCCGATGCTTCTAATATTGAAAGAATTTTCATTAAGTAGATCCAGCCTAACCTAATTACTATAGCCGAGACCATCATTAGAAACAATACAATGCTGAGAAAAGAAGTAAAAATTATGGGTAATGAGTTAAAATATCTAACTACTAATTTCAATACCACACTAGGTGGTGTTATGAAGGTTCTTAGGAACCTGGTTACACATCTGCTGAGTACAGATTTGAAGAAGTTAATGGAGGATATTGGAAAAATGATATCGGGTGCATCTAGTTCTAAAGCAATCAGACATGATGTTGCTGATATTGAGTCCCTTAGGACTGTGATGAGGGAATATCTCAAGGGTGTTCAGAGTGATTATGATAAGGAGACTCTTTCTAAGATACATATGAAAATTGATCTTGTTTATTATATGGTGAGACAGTGTACCAATGAATCCTCTTCTACTTAGAAGGAAATCAGAGAAAAGGTGGGTAAGTATTTCTCAAAAACCTATACAAAGTATGATCTGATTAACAACTTCAATTATTTGGATGAAAATATCAAAATCCCTCTAGTGCCTGAGGCCTTTAAGAGGCAAGTGATTCGGTTGAAGGAGTTTACTCATACTTTGGAAAATTTTATGGAAAACAAGGAGGATTTTGAAAATGAAATGTAGTATGGAGGTGAAATAATCAATTATTTTATCAAGCTTCTGAATCCCTACTTGCATGTGAAAGCTGAAGAAATAGTGGTCCCAGTAGTTTCTTCCATTGCATCTGGTTATCTTCCTTCTACCTAGATGATAGTATCTCAGGCCTTATCTTAGATCAGGCTAGTGATCAAGAAGCAACCTCAAAGTCGTGTACTGTCAGAGAGGAGACCCAGCCTTGCAGCCAATGTTCCTACAGGTGTTGCCTTGTCTAGTGTTTTCATTCGACCAACCCCTCCTACATCAACAACACCACCACCTGAACCTCCTCTTGATCCTTCAAATAGAGAGAAATCACCTCAAAATACAAATCCTTAGCTGTGGATTTTTTATTTGATAGGGCTTTGTACTTTGTACTTTTCTTTTTATTATTGTACTCTTTGCACTTTAATGAATATCAATTTTTATTTCACTGTGTTTACAATTTTCTTTATGTTATTTATTTTTTTTATTCTTTTTCTTTTAACCTTTTTGTTATACCAAAATGGGGATAAATATATGGATGGAATGCATAGAATCTTAAATTAGAAGAGAGATGTGGATGGGATGGCATAAACTCTTAATCTAAGGGGGGGTAACTCTGGCATAGGAAAATGGCATGTACTCAACAGAATATATTTATATATCTCACCTCTGATACCAATCACTCAAACTGCTCTAATACAAAGGGGGAGCATGATAATTCTATGATATAATGGAACCTTTTATATCCTTCCTCTAATACAATAATTGAGGGGAGCTTAAAAGGAAAGATCTTAATCATATTGAGATTTTACATTCACTGTTTGGTATGCTAAGTCCAGTAATTTTTATTCCTTAACATTTTGATAACTCATTAATGCCATAATTTGTGATTATCAAAAGGGGGGAGATTATTGGACCCTTTGTGAAATATTTGTTTTCATAATCACAAATAATGAAAATCTACAAATCCTATTAATTTATATATTAAGTTATAACAAATTTTAATCATGTCAATGACTATTTATAAATGAATAAATTATGTCACATGGTATAATAAGTCAATAACTTATGTATATTTATGTTACAATATACTTACAAGTGTATATTTACATGTAATTATGAATTTCACTTAATCTGGTGTTGTTCTGTATAATACAGACACTTTTCAAGTTTCTTCAAAGTCCCTGTCACAGATAGTTCAAAGGAGTCACCATTGGATGACTCGCCGATGAGGACTCACCAATAAAAGAACTCACTGATCGAAGGAGTCATCGATTGTGGAAGTCACTGATCGAAGAAGACACTGATACAGGACTCACCGATATAACAAACGACACACCGATGGACAAGTCACTGATGATCGGTCACACCGATAGTTCAAGCGACTCACCGATGAATGACTCACCGATGGAAGACGCACCATTAGTTCAAAGGACTTACCGATGGATGAGTCACCGATGGGCGTCACACCAATAGTTCTAAATGAGTCACCGATGAAGACTCACCGATGCCCAGACAGACTGATAGCACAAATGACTCACTGATGCCCAGAGTCACTGATACCGATGGAAATGACTCACCGATACAGAGAGTCGCCGATGATGACAGACTGGTGATGACAGGACGATGTTGACAGACCGATGCTGACAGACTGATGCCAATGAGTCACTGATGCTTATAACTCACCGATAGTCATAGAAACTATTTTTAATTTATTAATTCAAATTTATATCTAACGAACATATTTAGACAAATTAATGTTTCTTTCATTATTTAATGTTGTCTGCAGGACATTCAGTAGATAGTATGATGTACATGCACGTGGGGAGATCTTTGTGTCTGCTAGACCTCGAAGTATAAAAGAATTACAAGCTGGATCATGTACATGCACGCAAGAGTATCTTAAAAAAGAACAACCTGCAACCCTCGATTTTTCTTCAAGAATCCCAAGAACTCAAAGGAAGAACATATGGGAAGATCAACAAGACAAGATAAACCTGTTGAGATGACTTAAACATCCTAACAACAAGAATTTGAACACTTCATACTCCTGGAATCCAAAAGCATAGAGACTACAACACTCTGTTTTGGATCCAACTTTCAGAAGAGGACTCAAACTTCATTTTTGCTACATCAAACGAGTCTAGAGATGCACTGCATAACACAGAGAGACTTCTAAACCTTATTCTATATCTTTAGCTCCGTTTTGTTCTTTTATTTAAATTTTTGAGCAGTGTGTGTGACTTTCTGTTACACACACACTAACTCTTGTGCATAACTAGAGGATACTTGATATCCTCAAACTCATTCTCATTATTATTCTTTGTATCCCACATAGAACAGTGGAAGAGGTCAAGTGTGACATGTTTGTTGTTTTTTCCACAAATAATTGTGGTAGAGGTCAAGTGTGACCTGGACAGCCTTGTGTGATGTTGTGAACCCCGATCCAGGGTGTGGATCAAACTATTTATTAATTTAAACTGCTTGGTGGCATGTGATCACCAAGTAGAGAGGACTTAGTCTCAGCTTGAGACTGGACCTCTTGTTTTTATCTGGTTTGTTTTTACCATTTAGTTTTACTCTATGTTTATTAAAAAATTTCATAAAACTAAATTCAACTTTGATAGTTAGTTTAGCAAGTGTTATAATTGTTTTGAACCAGTAAATTAGTTTCAAAAGTTATATTAATATTTAGATTAGTATAGCTGAGAACTAATCAATCTTTTGAGAAATTAATTGAACATTCAGGACTCTTATAAATTCACTACAAACTGACTTGTATTATATTTTAATTGGGGGAAATGTTCAAAGAACCGATTTTAACAGAAATTTGTATAGATACTCAATTCACCCCCCCCCCTGAGTAATCTACTCTGACCAATAGAGATTATTATATCATTATGGTTTAATAAAAATAGAAGAGGGTGGATAAAGAAGTAAAATAAAGATGCTCGTTGAAGAACATTACCTCTTCTTCGGGTATCCTCTTTGGATTGCACTAAACCCTTCAAAGGTTAGTTTTCTGCCCACACTAAGCCTTCTATGATGAAGGGATGAAAGTTGGGAAGTGATCTGGGTAGGGGTGGTTGAGCAAAACGGTTTGAGAGGTGTGAAGAATTGAGGGGAGTGAGTGTCTTTTTCTAATTGAGAGTGTCATTCTTTTAAATACCCAAAAGTATTCACTATCAAGAGGTCTTGTCACGACCCGTCCCCCGGGGCCCGAGCCGTGACTACCCCAAGCCCACCTTCCATAGGCTAGGGGCTAGCGACTAGCACTGAAAGGCGTATTCCCTAAAACTGGGATGGCATTGCCTTTATAACCTATAAACTCACACAACTAAGCACAAAGCAGGATATAAGCACAAAGTGAAACTATATAGTAACAGGGTGTGTACAGAAAGAAAAAAAGGGGCCAGAATACAAGACCAACTGAAAAGTACAAGTAAATTGAAAAGTACAGGTAAAACTGAAACAGCTCCAGTGGACACCCGCCAAGGATCCTACCTAAAGGGTAGGTACCGCTCTCGAACGGTCGTCCCTGTGGTACACCTCGTCTAATGTCCACCTCCGAGCTACCTCCAGTCCCAGTACCCTCGTCCTCCGTCGGCGTTGCCCGTCGTCTGCACAAGACACAACAAGGTACGAGCATAGCCCGTGTAGGGGTGAGTATAATGATACTCAGTAGGGACCCTGAGACCCTCAAAAGTCTCACAAAATCCAAAAAGGATAAACCACAAAGCATGGAAACAACAGTCAACCCTACTTAGGTATATGCCCATACATATACCTAAGTTATCAAGTATACCCATCTCATTCATGAGGAAACACAAGGCCCAAATCAAAAGCTCAAAGCTCAACTGTTCCACGGAGGAAAGATTACCACGAAAGTAACACCTCAAAGGTAAGTACCACAAAGGTAAAGTCACACAGAAGTATACCACAAAGGTATCACCACGAAGGTAAGTACCACGAAGGTAAGTACCACAAAGGTATCGTCACACAGAAGAATACCACAAAGGTATCACCACAAATGTAAGGACTTGGCTCACACTAGGTATAACTTAGGTATGGTAGTAAAGATGATTAGATGTAACTACTAAATCATCTTACTCTGTTGAGAGGCAGAGCCACGTAGGATCCTAAATCATCAGACCCACGTAGGATCCTAGTACAACAGACCCACGTAGGATCCTAAAGTAGTCCCACGTGGATTCCTAGAGTGGATCCATGTGGGATCCTCAAACACAGACCCACATAGGATCCATTTCTCATGTTACAGCCAGCCACAGAGTTCTCGCACTAAGCTCGCTTGATTCCTGAAGGGTCCGCTCCTCAAGTCATAGGTCAATACTCCAACTGCCACAAAGTCCCATGAAGAAGTATCCCAAAGGACCGCCACGTAATAGGGGTCTCAACGCAACAGACGGTGCGTCAATCGGACGTCCGGTCTGTAAGTTATTGGCCTTTTAGTCATGAGGGCCCGGTTAGATTCGTGTTCGATCCAACCCGCTCGTACCCCAACTTTATCCAAAACTCAAGTGAGATATACCAAAAGGACCGTCTCGATCCGAGGTATCTGGCGCCATAGACGGTTTGTCAAACAGAGGCTCGTAGCCCAAGTTATGGCCGAAAGAACGGAAAGGGGTCGAAACTGGTCTGGGTCCGGTTCGACCCGGTCTGGGTCAGACCCGACCCGACTCGGTCTGGGCTGACCCGACCTGGTTTGGGTCGATCCGGCCCGACCCGAGTCCGGCCCTGGGTATGACCCAGCCCGCTGGGTCCGACCCGGCTCGCTAGGTCCGGCTCGGCCCATTGGGCGGCACGCGGGTGGCCCGCGGCTGGGTGGCCTTGCGGTGGGGTCCGCCCTAGTCGTCGCCCAAGGGGTAGGCGCCCCTTGGGTATCCCGAATGGCTGGGCCGTTCAGGTTGGGAGGCCGACCGGCCGGCGCCACATGGCGCTGGTGGCTGGCACGCAGGACCTGGGGTCCCGCTCGGCTCCCAGGCTAGCCGGACGGCCAACCCTCCTCCATGGCGCGGTCGCGCGTCGTGCCACCACCGGCGGCCGGCGGCGAGCTGGTCGCCCCTCCTTCGCTGTCGCGGCCTCGTGTCACGGCCCCTGCACACTGGCGGCGCAGACGTGCACCGCCATCCCCTTCACGCGGCCGGTCGTGCGCCAGCTGCAGCCGACGAGCCGCGACCCTTCTTCGGCAGCGTAGTCGCGCCACCACCGCTCCCGAGTCCCACCGGTGTCGGTCGCCGGCACGGTCGCTGGTGACATTCCTCGGGTCACCGAGTGTGCCCCGGTGGCCCGATCTTCATTTTGAAGACTCCTGCACTCGTCTCGGAACGTCGCCATCAATTCAAGACCACCAAAATCCACAAAGGTTTCGGAGGGGTCGGGTCGTGTTCGTTTGGCTCGCACCCTCCGCGTTAGAACGCAAGCAAGCGACATAGTTGTTATTAATTCAAGAAGAACGACAAGAACGAAGTAAGGGGTATTCGAAACAACAATCCCTACCTCAAAGATTCATTGACGTCGGTGAGCAGTGGGAGAGACGGTCGTCAGTTCGTGGTCGTTGAAGACGTTCCTCGTTGGAGATCCTTCGACGAAGTTCTTCGTTGGAGAAAAGTTCTTCCCGGTTCTCCACGGTTCTCTCAACCCTCTTTTGCCAACGATTTTCCCCAAAGAAATGAGGAGCCAACATAATAAAAATAAATCTATCAATTAACTAAAGTTGGCACAATTAATTAATTGAAGTTGGCACAATTAATCATGGAGAGTTGAAAGGTTTTCCCACATTAAGAGGGGTTCGGGTGGTCCCCACCACAAAATTCAAATCGGAAGGATTTCCAGCTCAGGTGGTCCCCACCTCCATAATTCAAAGAGAGGTTTCAAAAAGAAAAATAAAATGTTAATTATTTTTTTTTTCTTCCACGAAAAACTGAAAAACTAACTTCCATCCTCGTCCTACTGCGGTCGAGGTGAAGGTCTCCTTAAACGAATATCGGCGTTGCGAGTTCAACGGCGGCCTCGAATTTCAATTCCGATCACAAGTTCAAAAGTTACAAAAACCCGCTCGCACGTTGACTGAACGTACTTAAAAAAAAGTTCAAAAATTCATTCTGGGCACACCGGGCCTCGGAATCACGCGCCGTCAATTTTTGCGGACTCAAATATTTCCATATAATTTAAAAAAAATACATGGAATTTTCGGGTCTTTACAGGTCTCTCTTACCGCATGTGCCTCCAAAATAGATCGATAATGGAGGGGAGGTTTGATGTAGTTGAGAAGCACCTCGACTGCGCAAAATAAATACATTCTTATCATGTTATTCCTTAGTTTTTAAGTTTATTCAATTTTATCCTTTTAGTTTTTATCACAGTAACTTGTATCTTTTTATTTATCTATGCAATTTAACCTTTTAAACTACAATTAAAATGAGTTTTATTAGATAATTTAGACCTACTGATTCTAAATATGAAATCCAATTTATTAAATAAAAATCTTATGTGTGTGTAAAATTAGTTTTAGTACAAACACATGTAATGCGCAAAATCCTATTTTAACCTTAATTTCAGTAATTAATTTAAACTATTTTCACTCGTCATTGTGGTAGAAAATTAAGTTGACCTTATTAGATAATATAAATTATACAGATTCCAAATATGGAATTCATTTTGCCAAATTAAACTCACAGAAGTGGCAGAATATAATTTAATATTAATCTCGCAGACATGACAAAAAAATGAGTTTTTAAAGTGAAAATGTTCAAAAGTTTACAATATTTTTATATCAAAATTCAATATGAAAATGATTTTAATGGCCTAAATTGAATTAATGGATATACAATTGATCTAATTTTACTTTAAACCCAATTAAAAATATAAGTTAGCATTATAAATTATTTAAACGAAAAGTCGGTTTTCAATTAAAATTCAGTATTTTTTCACTATTTATCAAAAAATGAAACTTCTCAAAAAAATATAAAAAATTCACCCTAAGATAATATTGGTATTCCGATTTCAAAAATGAAGTTTATTTTGTCATATAAATCATCTATAAGTTGTAAAAATTTAATTTTAAATTATGTGCATCAAGCACGATTAAACCGTCTTTTATAAAAAATACAGTTTTTCATAAAACATTTATTTTTCTTTCAAATGTTTATTATTTTATTACTAATCAATAGATAACTAACAAACACGTGTACACAATATATTTTCATAAGTGAGCTAATCCTATTCATACTCATCATTCCAACTGCTAGACAATAACTATCATATTAAATAATAATATTAATAATATATTGTTGTTCAGTAAAACTCAGTTTCGCGTGTAACGTAAACTTTTCGAAGAAACCTGTTGTTGTGTGTAACGCAAACAAAATTCAGTGTTGCGTGTCATACAAGTTAAACTTTGTGTTGCATGTAACGCCATATAAACTCAGTATTGCGTTTCGTATAGGCTATTTAATAAAATGTTATTCTTTTAGAATCCTGGGGTGTTTTATAAGCACTTCAACTTCATTTAGAATACTTCGCAACATTTAAATGCTAAAATCAGAGTCTTTCCAAGTAGTTTTACTACCTCTTTAATTCAAACTAGATTTTCTACTTTTATTATAGTTCTTCAAGTTGTTCAATAGTCAAATCCTTCAAACTTCATTTGAAACTGTTGCAAACAGTGCTCTTATCACAAACAATGTTTGTCATTGATTTATATTAAGATCAACACACCAATTGTCGCACCAATTGAATCTGTTCATAGGGGAATTCCAAGAAACAACCTCAATTCCATCTACTTTGCCATTCATCCATGATGGCACTAGCTTACTCATCTTATTGGACTCTTCCTCCATCACCCAAGATAACATATATTGACCTTTTCTCCTTCCATATATATTGACAACAAACGCATCTCGCCATTTTGATCCAATTGAGCTCTTCAATAACATACTTATTTTCGTGGTTAACTTTTTTTTGAACATCAGAGATACTTTCATCACGAATGTCGCAATCCTATAAGGGAACCGAAGGGCCCAGTTTCTAGATGAATTGGAGACAATGTTAGCCAATTGTTTTCCACATTTGTTGATAAGGACAAAAAAAATAAGTGCTATATAAATTCAACAGTCAATGATACCCTTGAATTTAATAACTAAAATTTAGATGAAATTTATTTTTATGAACTGAAAACATAAAAAAAATATTATATTTTAAATTTTGAAACTGCAATTCAGATTTAAATTTTAAATAACATATTCGTACATTGTAATAGATTGCGAATTCAATTTGTTAACATGAGGGTTGGATGCTGAGTTTTGAAATTTATGTAATTTGCTTCATGCACTATGATTTAAGTGGGGATATGACAATGAAATCTACATGCAGACATTCTGAGGGGCTCACCCATTGGCCCTCATTATCTGGCCCTTTGGAATAAATAATATATTAAAAACGAAAAATTATATATTTTATATTGAATATAAAAAATTATATATTCTTAATTTTATACGAAAATTATGTTAACAATAATATACCAAATGTGTTTCTTGAAAAACAAAATCTAATAAAAAATAACAACAAAGTACATCTTCGATCATAAAAAATAAAAAAAAAAGTATAAAAATTTTAATGACAAAACAAGTATTCTTTTTTGAAGTCAATAAATAACACATAAAATTTTAATGAAAAAACTCGTGTCCAATTAAAAATTAATTAAAAACAAAAGAACACGTGCACTCTCCTTAGTTTTAAACGAGAATTCTAAAAACTAAACATATTTTGTATCATTCAAAATAAAAATGAACAGTTTAATGATAGAACGTAGGTTTTATTTTTAAAAGTCAATAAATAACCTAAATCATATATTTTATTCTTTATTCTAATGACATAACAAACGTTTCATTTAAAAATAATAATAATACAACTGAAAACATATATTGTATTCTTAATTTTATATCAAAATAGTAATACAAAAACAAAAAATGTTTTTTAAAAAATAGTAACAAAAAACAATCGCAAAATGCATGGCGTGTTTTTACTGAAACAAATAATAAAACAACATAACGTAGAAATAAATGAAAATAAAAAAAATATTTAAAAAAGATTAAAAACAATACCATTATTAAATTTAAAGACATAAAGTAAGAACACATAGTATTTAAAAAATCATAGAATACATGTTGTGTTTATAGCAATCGGTTCAACTTAAAAAAAAAAAATTAAAATCATGATTCAAATATGTTATTTTCCACTTTATTTAACTAGTTAAAACATAAAACGAGTTCTCTTATTTTTAGTAAATATAAGGCATTTAATTGGATAAAATGGTTAAATAAAAAAACAAATTTTGAAACTTTATGTATAACGTTATATATATATATTATTTTTAATTATATTTAACACCTTGCGATATATTAAAAGGAAAGAAAAAAATAGAATTAAAAAAATCAGAGAGAGTGCAACTTGAAATTCGATATAGCACCGTAGAGAAATCCTAAAATGGCATTTTAAATGGTGTTTGTTGGAGTTAAATTTTTATTTTAAAATATCCTTCAACGGGTCCCACCATTCACCCTCCCCTCCACACAAATCTTCTCTCATTAATTGCACCGATTATTAATTCGCAGCCACACAACCGGGCAGCCCATGCTCTACCGACAAATTCAATAACAAATATTGAATGTAATTAATTTTAAAAAATCAAAAAAAAAAGTTACATTAAAAAGAAAGATTCAAAACAACACCATAATAAAATTTACAAACATGCACAAACAAAATATTAATATTAAAAAAATACATGTCGGGATTTTCCACCATATAATAACCAATTCAATTTAAAAATAAAATAAAATCAATATTCTAATCTCGTATATTCTTTGAATTTATATAATACTCATTATTTAATTAATTAAAACAAAAAATGATTCGTCTCTTATTTTTACAAAATATATAATGATAAAATGATGAAATAAAGCTAAAAATAAATTTTGAAACGTTATGAACATTTGCTCTGCTTATATTTTGGAAGTGAAGAAAGTTAAATTAAATAAAAAAAAATACTTGTAATATACTAAATGCTACCAGAAATGTTTTTACAATGAATATTCACTTATTTAAGAATTCATTTAACATAATGAATTCAATGCATTTTGAAGAAACAAGTTGATTATTTTCAATAGAATCGATATCATGTGTGAACATTTTTTTTTATCATTAATGAAAAAATTAATTTTTTTTGAGAAATAAGACATTTTAGGATCAATTTTTAATATTAAAGATTCATAATTTCAAATAACATTCTTATATATTAACTAGATATAACTTTCTTATATATTAAAAGGTACACCTTGTTGATAAACACAATTTGACCTTTGGAGAATTATTGGAGGATCTAAGGAGATTTTTCTGTCTATTGTTAGTAGAGTCGATCAGAGGATAGATAGATGGGCTGAAAATAATATTTCCAAGGTAGAGATAGAGGTTTTGCTTAAATTTGTTGCCCAGTCAATTTCAACATGCAATCACTTCTAAATTTTCTGAGTATCTTGTGAACCATCTTCACTCTTGTTTTGCAATTTTTTTGTGCGCAAAAATCAAGGCATATAACAAAATTCATTAGTGTTCTTGGGATAAGGTTGTGTGTTAATAATTTTATTAGTGGGCTTCGTTCTCGAGATATGGAAAGGTTTAATATTGCCATTCTTGCTAAACCTAGTGACAACTTATTCATCGTCATACAACACTTTTGTTTAGGGTTCTTAAATCAAAATATTTTCAATGAATTGATTTCTTGAATGAAAAGGTGGGTTTCAAACCAAGCTTTTTCCTGAGGAGTGTTTGCAGAGCAAGACACCTCCTAAAAATGGCATTTTGGCAGAATTGTTGATGGTTGTACTGTTAAAATGCATAAATATCCCAAGCTACCTGATAGTAGTGGTAAGTTTGTGATCCCATCTCATCCATTTGGAATACAAGATGTATGTGTTGAGAAAATTTTGAATGAAGACATGATATGCTAGTGTTTTGAGAAGGTTCAACTTAGTTTAATGCACAACCACAAAACAAGGTATTATCAGCGCTAAAAATGGCATTTATCATCGTTAAAAAGTGCTGATAATTGAGGATGTGAAATAAGTTTTTTCTTAATTGGTTTTTTCATATTAAATTTGTTTAATATGTTTTCCTGCTTTTTAAAATTTTTTCCACACTGGATATTTGATTGTGTTCTTTTACTGGGCTGGCTGTTTGAGATACCTACTGGTTATCCGGTTTTCTATGCCTCCTTTGTTTTGGACTGTTGATCCTTGCACCGCTCATTTAATCCTGATCATCCGATTCTCTATATTGTTTCACATTTTGTTTGGCTAATCTGTTTAGCCGCTTCTCTGTGGCAACCCTTGATTTAGGGCATGCGGTTACGGGGCCAGGTTGTTCGTAGGGCGTTTCATCAACCCTGCTGTGCCTCTTCCTGAGAGAGTGTGATTTCCATCACCATCGGCTCTTCCCCACGACGGTGCCTCTCGTTCTTCCTTGGTGAACCCATGTTAGGGTTTACTTGGTTTTGCGCTCAACCTCCTGTTGGAGAAGATCGTCGCCTGTTCTCCTTCGGCGCCTACCCCGCAGCCGGATCTAAGTGTAGACAAAACCCCTTCCAGGCGGAAGAAGTGTGTCCTTGATTGACGATTTCCAGAACCTATGTGGAAGCAAACGACCATCAGCGATTCAGATATGAACCCCAGCTCCAAAGACGATGATGCAACGTTCCACAACTTGAAGAGAACATGACCGTTGAACAATTTTGTTGTCCAGCATTGTAAGTTTTAGTTGCGGTTTCAGTTTATCTTTGAAACTTGTAAATCTTGCTAGTTGTATGTTTAGTTTCTTCTTGCTGGTTTGGTTGGATTATATGAGTTTTTGGTTTTCTTTTGAGCAATTAATAAATGGCGTGCGTGGGTGGTGTTCTTGTCGTGCAGTAGGTCCCCAAAGAGGCCAAAGCACCTAAATTCTTGTGTTCATTTACTATTTAAGCACTTTCCATTTTGTTTTGGTTCTTTCATTATCGAAATCACAGTTTCAGGTTGGTCCTTGTTTAATTTGTGGTTGTTTGGCTTGTTTGCACCGTTGGTTTTTTGTTCCGCTGCCCTAACATACCACAACAAGTGGTATCATAGCCTTCCTGGCTGCTGTGTTGTTTGATTTCGATAATCTGCTTGCTTTCCCTTCGGATATTAGTTTCTTTAGAATTGTTTTGCATTGTTGCGTTCTGTTCACACCCCTGTTACAATTGTTGTTTTCAGTTAGCTGCTTCTGTTTATAGTTCTTTCAAACTGTCTTGTTGTATTCTGTTTACAGTTTATTGTAGTCTATGTACAGTTTATTAATTTGGATTTTCTTGCATTTTATTTGCATCTGTATTTCGGTTTAATTTTGCCTGTTTAAATTGATTTCTATTTGTTAATAGAAACCATTGTATTCATTCAAATCCTCTGATTTTCTTATCTCACGGTACACGTTTACCCAGTGAGATTGGTCGGTTCTTGGGGGCGTATGCCTAACGTTGTCCCCAACCACTCGACATCTACTCATCTGGATAAAAATGACTACAATGCGATACAAAATTGAGAAATTCGATGGAGACAATGATTTCAATTTGTGGAGAATTAAAATGAGAGCCTTGCTCGTTCAACAAGGCTTAATTGATGCCCTATGTGGACCCAAGAAACACATTACGAGTGTTAATCAAATTGGTCATATCCTAGTAGAATACCAAGAAGTTCCCCTTGATGTGCTAGTTAAGGCCCATAGCTCCCTTTTGCTTTCCCTAGGAGATATGGTCCTTAGAGAGGTTGCGTTCGAGTCCACTACTGCGACATTTGGTTGAAGTTAGAGAAGTTGTATATGACTACTTCATTAGTTGATAGATTGTATAAAAAATATCACATGTTTACTTTTAAGATGAAACCTGGTAGTTCTATCAAATCGAATCTTGACGAGTTTAATAAAATCATGCTAGATATTGCCAATATAAATGTAGCAGATGATGATGAAGATCAAGCAATGATGCTCTTAATTTCTATTGACAATAATTATACGTCTTTGGTTGAGACTATGATGTATGGTAGGGACTCGCTGACCTTGGAAGAGGTTAAGTCCACTCTTCTTTCAAAAGAATTGCAGTCAAAGAATGGGTTATGATCAGAGGGAGAGGGGCTTAATGATGTGAGTAGAACAAATGATATGAGACAAGGGAAAAACAGTGATAAGGGAAAAAAGAAAGGTGCAGGTTAGTTTAGAACATTGAAGTGCTACCAGTGTGGGAAACTAGGACACCTTAAAAGGGATTGTCCTGAAATGAATGGTTCAAGGGGTGATGAGGCTCAATCTAATGCAGTTGAGCCTGGTTTCGATGACGTCAACGTTCTGTAGTGTGTCTAGTGTGCTGTAGGGGGCAGAGTTGCGGGTCCAACTCTAGGTTTTGTTACCTTCTTTGTGTTATAGATGTGTTAGGCTTCCCAGGAGGTAACCTGATGTGTGGATAGTATAGCGTTGGGCAGTGGTTAAGAGAAGCAGATCATAAGAGGTGTTTGCTGATCACCAGACTTCATTGTAAAGACCCGAAATTTCCATGTATTGTTTTAAAAATAAATAGGAATTTTACGAGTCCGCGAAAATTGACGGCGTGTGATTCTGAGGTCCGGAGTGCCTGGAATAAATTTTTGTAGTTTTGTTCACGTGCGTTCAGTAAATGTGCGAGCATATTTTTCTAACTTTTGAACCGGTGCACAGAATTGAAATCCGAAGGCATCGTTGAACTCACAGCGTCGATATTCGCTTAAGAAGACTTTCACCTCGACGACAGTTGATCGAGGGTGAAAGTTAGTTTTTGAGTTTTTCGTGAAAAATAAAATAAAAATAAAATTGTGTAAACATTTTTTTTGAAACACCCATGTGAATATTGTGGAGGTGGGGACCACAGGAGTTTTATCCTCCAAATTGAATGCTCGGTGGTGGGGACCACCCGAGCCTAACCCTCTTGTAGATATTATGATGGTGGGGACCACCCGTGAAATGAAACCTCTTGAACTCCATAATTAAGTGGGGAGAAACCTCTTGAGCTGCCCACTTAATGGTGCCAAACCCCCCTTTAATTAATTTATGTCAACCCTTCTCTTGATTAATTATGTCACCCACCATAATTAATTTAGCTTTTTGAATTCTTTCCAAAAAAATAATAGATGGCATAATCTATTATTTTGGCACCACTTTACATTTGGGTGGAATTGGGAGAAAGCTTCTCCAATGAAAAACGCTTCATCCACAAAGAACGCCGGCGAGGAACGTCTTCGACTTCTTCCTCAGAAGCACCTTGCGGAGACAACCATCGTGGGACGTCTTCGACGACCGACCTTCCCTCCTCATCGTCGTCAACTAAGAATACGAGGTAGGGTTTTAACTGTGTTTGATTATTTGCGGGAAGTTATAGGGTGGTTGATTGATATTCTTCTCTCTTCCATTCTTGATAATTCTTTGAAATTCAAGAGGGAATTGAACCGCTTGCTACCACTATAAACGCAGAGGGTGCGGGCCAAACGAACATGGTCCGATCCCTCCGCCGTTCATCTTTGATGTGTACTTCGAAATGGAGGAAGGCGACAAAGGCAACGACGCTCCCCCCCCAAGCCCTCCGCACCCCACGGCGCTCCGCCGCCCGCGGCCTCGCCGCGTCGCCACACGACATCCGCGACCTCCACCGCTCCGCGCCGCCGAGCCAAACCGCTGCCGTGTCGAGCCGCCCAGCCGAGCCGCCACCCCGGGCCGCACCGCCTTCACCTCCGCCTCGGGGCGCCCCGGCCGAACCGGCCCGCGCCCCTCGCGTCGCCCCGGCCGAGCGGACCCGCGCCCCTCGCGGCGCCCAGGCCGAGCGGGCCCGTGCCCCTTACGGCGCCCCAGCCAAGTGGGCCCGCGCCCCTCGCGGCGCCACGGCCGAGCGGGCCCGCGCCCCTCGCGGCGCCCCGGCCGCGTCGGCCCGCGCCCCGGCCGGCCCGGCCGCGTCGGCCCGCGCCCCGGCCGGCCCGGCCCACCCCCCCCTGCGGCGCCCCGGTCGAACCACCCCCGCGGCGCCCCGGTCAAACCGCCCCTGCGCCCCCGCAGCACCTCGGCCGAACCGGCCCCGCGCCCTCGCAGCACGTGCGACCCCTCGTGGCCCTCGCGGCCTGCTAGACCTCCCAGTGGACCGGACCACATCAAGGGTCGGGTCGGACCCAGCGGGTCGGGCCGGGTCAACTTGAACCAAGTTAACCCATGCCAGGTCGGGTCAGGTCGGTCCGACCGGGTCGGACCAGACTCGGGCCCACTACGACCCATTTACTCTCTTTTGGCCATAACTTTGGCACCAGTCGACCGTTTGACGAACCGTCAGCGGTGCTGAAAATCTTGGAGCGAGATGACCACTTTGATGATACCCCACTATGTTTTGGATTGTGATGGGGTACGATCAGGTTGGATCGAGCACGAATCGAACCAAGTCCCTGGGACAAAAAGGTTAATATCTCACAGACCGGGCGTCCGATTGACGCATTGTCTATTACATTGAGACCCTTTTGATGTGGCAGACCTTTGAGATACTTCTTCGTGGGACTTCGTGACAGTTGGAGTATCGACCAGCAGCTCGTGAAACGGATCCTTCTAGAGACGAGCGAGCATAGTGCGGAGACCTAGTAGCTGGCTGAGACCTGACGACTACTGACCGATTCGACTCAGAGTGACTCGACTAGCTCAGGGGGGATCCCCTTGGTGTCGCGGCAGACCCACAGTGGGGAGCGCCTTGGTGTAGCGACAGACCCACGGTACTCGACAAGAGAAGTACCTCAGCAGGCTATGAGGGGGAGCACGCTTGGTGACGCGGCAGACCCATGGTGGGGAGCGCACTTGGTGACGCGACAGATCCACGGTACTCGACAGGAGGAGTACCTCAGCAGCCCAAGGTTAGTGGGAAGCGCCTTGGGGTCGCGGCATGCCCACTATACTCGATAGAGGAGGAGATCTCCAGCAGCCGAGGTTTCGACAATGTGATTGGGGATGTTACTTGATACTACCCCTAGAATAAAATCCTGGTTTGAGCTGAGTCAGTTTTTCTGTGTTTTCCTCATGATTGAGATGGATTACTTGATAACTTAGGTATATGTATGGGCATATACCTAAGTAAGGTTATTTGTTGATTTCATACTTTGTGGTTTATCCTTGATGGATTATGTGAGACCTAGGGTGTCTCGGGGCCCCTACTGAGTATCGTTATACTCACCCCTACATGGGTTATGCCCCCACCTTGTTGTGTTGGATGCAGATGACAGACAACGTTGACTGAGGCCGAGAGTACTAGGGCTGGACGATACCTGGAGGTGGACCTTACGACGAATCGGTACACGAAGGAGATGGACAGACGATGAGTGCTGAGGAGGCAATCTATATATACGCTTTAGGTAGGAACCTTAGAGGACGACCCAACAACTAAATTTACCTTATTTTCAGTTGTATTGTATCATAGTTGTACTTGTATTTTCCAGTTAGGATTGTTTCTGGCCCCTTTTTCTTTCAGCACTCTTTTGTTATACTGTTTACTTGGTGTTCCATATCTAGCTGTGTGATTGCTTGTGCATGTGTTTATAGGTTATAAAGGCAATGCCTTCCCAGTTTTAGGGAATTACGCCTTTGGTGCTAGTCTCCAGCCCCTGACCTATGGAAGGCGGGCTTGGGGTAGTCACGGCATGGGCCCCTAGGGACGGGTTGTGAGAAATTGGTATCAGAGGAGTTAGTTCTACCGCAGAACTTAAAACTCTGATCTTTTCTATGAAGCAATAGTGTTATGTGTAGTGTGTGTTGCTATCAGTTTAGGGAATCCAGTGTTGGTGCGGCGACCAACGTATCCATACACCAGAACCCTGACTTCTGATTTCCGACTCAGTGCACAAAAACACTGACTGTGTGTGTGTTTTAAAAAGTTTTCTTTAAGTCATCTCACCAAGTCAGCTCACCAGGTATAACTTTTTAAGAGTAGCGCACCTGTTTCTTTTCAGGATGCCTCCACTCAGACATCCAAATAGAGTTCCGAGAGTTGTATGCACTGATAGTCCACCGAGCGATGAAGCCTCAGTGTAGGGCCCTCTTCCAGTAGTTTCACCAGTAGAGGCACCAGCGGTACCATTACCCATTGGGCCACCGATGCCACCAGCCCCAACAGCAGACGATGCACGCCACTTGAGCTCATTGCACGAGTTCCAGCACCAGAGGCCACCCAAGTTTAGGGGAGAGATGGGCCCACAGGTGGCTGAGGATTGGCTGGAGGCCGTGGCGAGGTTTTTCAAACTAATAGGGACACCAACCGATCTCATGGTGATTCTTGCTGCCAGCCTTCTACAGGCAGCAATGGGTAGATGGTGGAGCTTGATTCTCCAAGTTCAGGATGAGGTGATGCTTCTTTGGGAAGACTTCAAGAGCCTGTTTCAGGTAGAGTTTGTTTGAGTGACTCTTCGTGCAATGTGCATTCAAGAGCTACTTCATTTGCAACAGGGCAACATGACTATAGCTTAGTACTCAGTGAGGTTCACAGACCTCTCACGCTACTCCACCGATATGGTGTAGGACCCATTCTTCAG
Organism: Viscum album; assembly: GCA_963277665.1. Lineage (NCBI taxonomy): Eukaryota > Viridiplantae > Streptophyta > Magnoliopsida > Santalales > Viscaceae > Viscum > Viscum album. The sequence continues at coordinate 1,215,408,964 of OY728130.1, forward strand.
GGTCTGGACCTTTGAGTAGGGAATCAGGTGGGAGATCAGGGCTTCAGTGATCTCACTCAACATCCTGACACAGACAGGGGTGTTAGAGAGAGCCCTCCTAGTGGAGAGTTTTCTTGATGAGCAGTCTCCAGCAGTGAGATCCACCACCAGTCGACACACAGTAGAGTCTTCTGCAGCTGGCAGCAGACAGATGTCGCAGAGGTCCAAGAGGACTAGACCTACAGGTAGACTACCACATGATTCAGAGTCGGTTGTGCGGGGCACTCGAGGCAGAGACAGACATGCCAGGAGCGGGTAGTGTTTCACATGCGGCGGGCAGGGTCACATGGCTCGTGACTATCCGACCCGCCGTACAGATGATCAGAAAATGATAGATGGACCTCCGAGGAAGAGACAAAGGTTCAACTAAGGAGGTCTACAGGGAGTAGGTGGACGTGGCAGAGGAGCTGGTCGTGTAGCTGGCGGTGGGCGACGATTCGATATTTTACCGCCACCACCACCAGGAGGTCCACCCCAACCGTAGGGAGCAGGTGGACAGGGGAGAGCTCAGCTCCAGGCAGTTGAGGCTTATGATCACAGTGCTCCGGAGATGATATGAGGTACGGTCTGTGTTTATTCCACCATAGCTACAGTACTTATAGACACATGTGCTAGTCATTCTTTCATTGCCACTGCCCTCATTCGGAGCACGAAGATTCCGACGGATCCGTTGGCTTGATCCTTATGGCTAGAGACTCCTACGGGAGTGGATTCGACAATTACTCACTGGTACTGGCAGTGCGAGCTTACTCTAGGAGGTGAGAGCTTCTCCTGGGATCTCCTAGTAGCAGCGTCGAGGCCTTACGACGTCTTCTTGGTAATGGATTGGCTATCTACAATCCATGCTCAGATAGACTGTATTATGCGCAAAGTGTGATGCGCCTGCAAGGATGGGACCAGGTTTACCTTCACTGGTGAGAAGGGAGCCTTTGCAACACAGGATGGACTTACCTAGAGGAGAGTGCAGCCGATCACTCATCAGTTGACTATCCTTACCCTCATAGCTGTTGATGTAGAGAGTCTGAGTTATCTTGTAGTGGTGGACCAGTACACAGATGTCTTCCCTGATGAAGTTCCGGGTCTACCTCCTCATAGAGATGTGGGATTTTACATTGATTTGTACCCTGGGACGACACCGATATCTACACCAGCATATCGGATGGCTCCTACTGAGCTTCGTGAGCTGCGGGTATAGCTGGAGGACTTGCAAGGGAAGGGATTCATCCAGCCCAGTGTTTCTCCCTGGGCAGCCCCGATTCTGTTTGCCAAGAAGGCAGATGAGAGCTTGAGGCTTTGTGTTGACTATCAGCACCTGAACCAGGTGACCATGAAGAACAAGTACCCACTCTTGAGGATTGAAAACCTCTTTGATCAGCTGAAGGGAGCACAATGGTTCTCGAAGATAGACCTCAGATCAGGATATCACCAGCTCAGAGTATGAGATGAGGATGTGCAGAAGACGACCTTCAGGTGTCGGTACGACCATTTTGAGTTCTTGGTTATGCCATTCGGCGTAACCAACGTTCCAGCAAGGTTCATGGGACTCACGAACAATATCTTTCATCCATACCTTGATCTCTTTGTATTAGTCTTTATCGATGACATACTGATCTAATCGACTACTAAGGAGGAGCATGCCTATCATTTGTAGGTAGTACTGGACACACTCCGAGAGCACCAGATTTATGGTAAGCTCTCAAAGTGCCAGTTTTGGATCCGAGAGGTTTAATTATTGGGACATGTCACATTGGAGGCTGGAGTTGCAGTGGATCCAGCGAATATTGAGGCGGTATTTTCTTGGGAGCCACCCATGAGTGTCACAGAGGTACAATGTTTCCTGGGTTTGGCTGGATATTATTGGAGGTTTGTGCCAGACTTCTCCAGAGTTTCAACACCACTATCAACGTTGACAAAGAAGGGGAAACCCATTGTGTGGTCGGAGAGATTCCAGAAGAGATTTCAGAAGCTAAGGTAGAGGCTGACTAGTGCCCCCATCTTGAGGCTTCTAGAGGAGGGCGTAGGGCACGTAGTTTACTGTGACACATCAGGGGCCGGGCTCGGATGTGTCCTGATGCAGGAGCGAGTAGTGATCGCTTATGGTTCTCAACAGCTGATATAGCATGAGAAGAACTACACTAGCCATAACCTGGAGTTAGCAGCAGTGGTTTTTGACTTGAAAATGTGGCGGCACTATCTTATGGGTGAACGTTTTACAGTGTACTCTGATCAAAAGAGTCTCAGGTATATCTTCTCCCAGAAGGACCTGAACCTGAGACAACGACATTGGATTGAGTTCCTCCAGGACTATGACTTCGAGATAGTCTATACTCATGGGAAGTGGAATGTTGTAGAAGATGCAGTCATCAGGAGGTCTGTTATATAGCTGCTAGGCGAGGCGACGGAGCAGCTGGCCGCTTTACAGTTATCCTTCGTGGAACGTGATGGAGAATCATTCCTTCAGTCTCTTACAGTCACTTCCCCACTTCTTCAACGAGTAAGGGAGTCACATCATGGGGATGCTGACTGTGAGGCTCGATGTGCTCAGATATCACTACTAGAATTTGGACTTATAGATATGGATCTACAGCCACGGACAATAAAAACTGTGTCTCTAGATCACTTATACCCACAACTGTTTTTGATGTCCGTGGAAATAGCGCCCCACGCAATCCCTTCCCCCCCACCCTCGTGAATTTCCCATCCCCACTGCCCCCACGATCCTCCTCCTCTCCCGACGTCTCTGACGTGGCCACCCCACCTCCCCACGACTCTCCTTCTCTGACTCGGCTCCGGCACGGTTCTGATGCAGCTCTGGCACAGTCTCATTGCTCCCTCCTCGAATCTCAAACCCAGCATACCAGCGACGGCTGCTTCACTGCGTGCCTCCACTACTGCGCCTCTCCGCCTGCCCGCCTCACCTCCTCCCTACCAACCTAATCCTCATCATTCCCCATATCCTTTCTTCCCTGTCTCCTCCACCCCCTTCACCTTCTCCATAATGATATCACTTAGCCACACCTTACTTCTATAGCTTTCATCCCTGCTAACGCATCACCCTACCATGCCTCCTTGCCTCCTTCCTTTTTACCTCCTTATGACTTGGTTTTGCGAGGGTTCTTCTCCTTGCTTCGCATATAGCTGCAGCATAGTCCATTTCCTCTGTAAGTACTTTATTTTTCTCCTTTCTCTTTTTTGTAGAAATTTTTGATGAGGGGTATTTGTCTGATCTCATCTAGATAGGTTAATTTGATTTTAATTCATAATTATTTTTTTATTTGGACTGTTTATCACTAATTGTAATTTTAATTGAGTCATCTTTATTTATTTTAATATACACAACATCAATTTAAGACATATTAGAAAGTCTCTCAGAAAGTCATGCAAGTCATAGAGTTCAGTCTAATCAGAAGGAATGTGATAAACAAAAGGGGTTTTTAAATCCATAAGTATTTTAAAACCTTTTAAATTAGAAAAATAACTTGTGTCATTTAAATTATATAATGATAAAATTCATATGGGTAGACTGGGATAATCACAAACTATATTTGAAATGGTGTGTCTATTACCATACCTTTGAAAAATCATACCAAGGATAGATGTTGGACAAACTTGAATTATAGGTTCTACTGTATTGTTATTGAAAGAATATAAGATTATTGGGTCTTATCCTTCAGGTAAAGGACATGCCTTTGGTTGGTTATAGGTAGGTTAGATGCATAGTGTATTTACCATCTCCCGATAGAGGTGTCTGTCAAGATTTTATGTACACATTACCAGTATACATGGAAAATTTTTGGGGACTCAAACGCTCAAGTTAAAAATTATGTTACAAAGGAAAAGGATATTTTAAAGCTAGTTTCTAGTTTAGAGCTGATAGGTATTGTGTCCTTGAGGAAAATTATGGAGGAGTTTGAGTGGATTAAAATTTAAAATTTGGACCAAGAAAGGTTATCTAGATGTAATTATATATCCTAAAATAATATTAATCAAACTATATAGATATCTCTGGGATGGTATAATAATTCCCATCCTGGTGTAGGGTTGATGAAGGAAAATCCTACGAGAATAAGTAAACTTGAGTATCAGAATATTGATGGGAAATGGGATGGAAATGGAATTACTGGATGGAACTTAGATAAAAAAAATCTTAGGGTTACAACATATCTTATAATAACAAGAGTAAGGATACAAATATTTCTTGGTAAAATAGTCCCTATGAAGATCTGGATTAAACACAAAATAAAATGAAAATATTTCATCCAAATGAAGGGTTGTTGGAGAAGACTTTGTGTGAATCAATGAGGGACCACATACCAAAATAAGATATGAAATTGGTGGGAATGATATTTTTGGTTGGCCCCAAGATAAAGTGTCCTGGTTTCACTATATATCCTATGAAAATAGTAATCAATCCACATATAGTTCTTGAAAAAAGTATATATATATATATATGGATTATACATAGTGGAAAGGGTAATGAAATATATGAGTGTCATGGTGATAGAAGGAAGGAAACATGATGTGAATAAGGTCTCATCACAAGGAGAAATTAACATAGTTCTATCATAATGTAGGGCTATTGGAATACCTTGTATTAATGAGGTAAAGATCCAAAACACTTGGATAGATGGGGTGGTTTGAATAAGATAAGAATTTTGGTTGACCCCAAGATAAGTGATTTGGTATTCACTGCATATATCATGATAATATGAATTAAGTAATATGTGGTTATTGAACATGAGGGTATTTTTATCTAGACATTGGGTCATAGATAGGGGAACCGTATTTTTATAATCTTTTATGGATCTCAATCTAATGTAAGTAAACCTTTTCATATGAGACAAACCACTCCATGTAGTTTAAGGGTCATGTGGGGTGGATATGTTGTCTTTTAGTACAACACCATGTGATAATGATTATATACTATGCAATTTGACATCATTAAAAAAGGACATTTAGTGCCATCAATTTAAAGGTTATATGACAAGGACCATATCCAAGTAGTTTAAATTCATGTGAAACACACTTTTAGCTAAGGCTATGTAATTTATTTAATTATAAATCTTATGTTGGTGGAAGGTTTGATATTCCCTCTATCCATTGTGATCATGGAATAATCCCATTAGAGTGGAACTTATGGACGATGTAAGGTCATTACCATTTCTATTCTAGAATTGGAGGCTTTGTTCCATGTATCATTGGCGTTCTCATAGAAAATACTAATTCACCACGAATGAATTAGCAGATGTGAACCTTCTGGTTAAATTCTCATGTGACATGCTTTTAATAGACTCCATGGTTATATAGTGTGAATAAAATTTTCTCATAAACTCATTATAGCTCATCAATCTATGTCTAGGACTTCCCATATTCTGAAAATTGAAGGATAATTCTCTCCTATATACTAGACAATATGGGGTTTCTTTTGTACCAGTATGTTTTGTGTTTTGATATTCCCCCAAAGCATGAAAGATATTATTATAATAAGATCTATTATCCTTGTTCACAATAATATGAAGGATATTATATAGGGTCTTATTGAAGTCCTTTATTTATCCATTTATATTTTCATGATAGTAGAACAATTTTTTGTATTGAATATTATAATTATGGCATTAATTCTTCAGTTTTAAAGCATAGAAGTTAGTGTTGTTGATCCCACATTGTGTGTGTTTTCTTTTTTCCAATGATTTTGAAGTTTCAATGAGTATTAGTGTCAATATGCAAGAAATAAGAATTTATGGATAAGAATATCTTGGAAGTTGGTTAGAGAACTTAGTTTTGATGAGAAGAAGGGTTCCTAAGAGAGGTGTGACATTATATTAAGTAAATGAGATTTAGAGACACATATTTTATGTTTGATCTTTGATTATGAAATAATTTTCATTCCTCATATGAAAAGGGAATACCTTACCTTTGGAGTTTTGGAGATTCATTTATATAAAGTAAAAAAATGTTTTACGTGTTCTTGAATTACTACCAAGATTCTTTTTTCTTTGAATATTCTAGTTTTAAAAAGGGAAATTGAAAAGGAAATTTCAATAAGGATTTGAGTTGCATGGAGAATTTATAATGATGAATCTTATATGTGTATGATGAAGGCATTTTATAAGTTCCTTTCTTATGTATATAATCTTGGAAAGTAAAAAACTATTTGGGAAAATACATAGATGAAGTCAAGGAAGATTAAAAAAATGTTGATATTATTGGAGTATAGGATATTGTTATATTTGAAAAGTAATGTTTATGTTTGAGTTGTTTTTTAACTTGGATTATGAGTGAATTTTTTCTGAGTTGGGCCTTATGATTTTTCTGTTTGTTTTAAATTTTGGAGAAGGATTTATAAAAAATACCTTAATACAACACTACCCAAGAAGCTAAGTCATCAGATACAGGTGGCCAAGATTAAAGTCATTCCAGTTAGGATGGAATGTATAAAAGCCTGTGTTGGTCAAAAACGACCTGAGGAGAGTGCACCAATTTTTTATTGGTGGAGAGTGATGGTTAGAACCACTGTACAGGAAAGCATGATAGAACCGTGACCATAATGGATTTGAATGACAGACTAAGGAGTGTTATAGGTAATAAATAAGAGGTCTCACAAATAGAAGTCTGGTGTGGGACACATCAAATAGAACTATTGTTCATTATTTAAAAACACAGGCATTGGTACTTGATATGATATATTATAGGTTTTCTTCTTAAATTATTTAGTTTGTGTCATGATTATAGTTTAGCTGCACTATAAATTATAGAGTGATCCATAATATGAGATCATGAGAAACTCATGCCATATTCAAGAATCATAGGAATTATAAGGTATGTGAAAATATCTTCATAGGTTATATTTTTTTGATGCAAATGGAAGAATATAGGGTTGAAATACTTTTGAGGAAATTTCATAAGACTCGAACATCATAAGACTTTTGAGGGAATTATGTAAGAATTTATAAATTATAAGACTTATTTGAAAGTATTATCAAATTATGCTTAGCAAAAGAAAATGAAATATGATAAACTAAATATGATGATGCGTAGTGATCTGTTCTTCATCGACATAAATATCGTAAAGAAATGCTTCCATTTCATAACTTCATGTTTTACAGAAATCATTACACCATGAAATGAGGAGATGAAACCTTGAATATTTTTATATATAATTTATGCATACATGGAGTTTTTTATGAAGTGGTGTCTACATGTCTGTATACAGTTACAAAAAATTGTGAAGAGAAGTAGTGGGAGTTTTGAAATGTCAAGATATTAGGAATTTTGAATTATTGAGAATTATAGTAATTAAAAATGTAGTATTCACAAGGTATAATGTTTACAGATAAGAGAGAAAGAACAAAATTAATATAATGGATATTTTTTCATGTATCACACACACACACACACATATATATATATATATTTCATGTCAAAGAAATTGTCAGTTTGAAACTTTCATTCCAAGAAAGAAAAATCCTTTCATCAAGAAGAGATAACTGATATTGAATCCTATAGAAAAATTCCTTGAGTATTGAAGGAGAGAATAGATCCAAAACTGAATACATTCTGAATAAGTTTTATGGATTAAGGATAATGTAAATAGGATATCTAGTGCAGATTGGTTTCACTAAATAAGAAAAAGAATAAGAAGAGGGAAGAAGATTTATGTGAAGTCCAATTTTCAAAGAAAGAAGTGTATTTTATTTATGAAAGGGAAGAAGAAAATGGTTTTTTCATTTTAGTTTTCTATGGTTACAACTAAGAAGAGAGTTAAAAAAGAGTTCTAGTTTTTTAGAGTAGATTAATATTTGAAAATAAAAAAATATTTCCTAGGAGGAATAATGGATAAAGTTGAGAAAATTCTCAAAACCATTTTGTTCACATTGAGGAATAAGAAGTTTTATCTTATTCCCTATCATATGTGTTGTACATATGTGCTTACACTATTAGTAATTTAATTTGTAGCATGTTATCAAGGAGATAACTAAATAAGGTTTGTAAGAGATCAAAAACTATAAAATAAAATGAATAATGCTCAATTATGAAATGATCTATCAAATGGTATTCTAAAGAACATATGATGAAATAATCATCCTTAATTATGATGAAAAAGATATCAAAGTTGGAAAGTAAGGTGAATATATCCATCTTGAAATTGATTGAACATTTAGTACTATTCAAAATTGGATCATTATTAATTTTGAAAACTGTAGTGTCTCCTTGAAGGTTAGAAAAGTAGAGAAGGTTTTGAATAATCTTCTACAATTATCACTTCATCAAAATCTGAATTTTAGAAGGTGATTGAAAAAGGTATTATTGAAGGGTTATGATTTCATAATATCTAATTCTTGATTAAAACAATAAAATACTGCTATATGGGGGTATGATGTTTTTAAATTAGTGGAATTTATATGAAATATTGAATAAGTTTTGGGGCTGTTTTCTGAAATAAAAACATGCTACTTAATTTGAATGTTTTCACCTGTGTGTTAAAGTGGGTAGAAAAATAAGTTTGAAATTTTCCATGAGAATCATTATAAAAATTTGTATCAATCAATTATCCCAGCCTAAAAAAATAGTTTGGTGACTCTTGAAAAATGTGATGAGTAGTTTCATTTCATATTGGAAACATATTCTTTGTTAAATGGAGAGCTTTGATGTCTAAATCAAACCCACCTTTTTATGCATTTATTAGGAATCATGTGGAATTAGAGTGTAATAATTGATGGAACATTACTTGAGTATGAAATGATACCATTATATCTCCTATAAATTGTATTTTTTTATCAATAATGGTGAGATAAAAGAATGATAAATTAAAATTTCTAGGTACGGTTGATTGGGCCGGTACTGTTGGTACCTTATCTAGGTTTGATCCCACACTTATATAGGTTTCTAGGTACGATTGACCATGGGGATTAAAATATGGAATACCCAAAAATTGAAATAGACATCCTAAAATCAATTCCCATTCCTGCTATTCAAAAAAATTGCGGAGAGGATCCCACACTTGGTGTGTAGGTTTGTGGGTGGGGTGACATCAATTTTGGCATCTGGATTCCATATAGATCTTGAGTCGGTTAGTAATACTTCTTCTATATTCAATTATCAAAGAGTTAAATGAGTTTTCCATGTTATTTTAAAACCATACATTGGAAATCGTAGCCATGTATCTTCTCACAGATTACAACCACTCACTAGTTGAAAACTCATGTAACATTAGTGGCCTTTTCTAGGAGATCAAATTTCTTCTCTTCCTTGTCTAATTCTTATGCAAAGTTAGAAGATTCTGCTGTTTCTGATGCATACATTGATATCTTGACAATTTCATTATCCAATGCCTTGCTTGGTATGGATGCCAATGATCCTCCTAAAACATTGGCAACCATGAAATTGATTGGTTCCATATTTTCCAATGTAAGAACTAGCTTTCATAAAAAGAAAACATGATATATGTGCTTTTACATAGAGAAGAAAACTTTTGTTTCATTTGATCATTGTTGCAGATATATGCCCTGGAAGATGACAATGATGGTTCATCATTCATGCCAATGATCCAATTTTCTGAATGTATGTATGAGTTCTCATGTCATATATTTTCTTTACTTATACACTTGGAACCAAACAGTGTTATGTAAGTGTTTATACCTCTTTTTTTTCCGTCCCATTCTTCAATCATTAATGTATTATTCTAATATTTAGTTATGAATTGTCTAGTTATTACGTAGTTTATGGTATTTCAGAAGTGAAGGGATACAATCGTCATTGGTTTTAGGAATGTTCCTAATTGAGGATGGTCCCTATTATTTTTTCATGCTGCAAATCCTACTTGGGAAGCTCTCTCAAAGTCTCTATGGTCAGGTATGTCCTGTAATTGCAAGATGTTCAATGCAGAAGCTTCAAGAATCCATTTTTCTTCATTTTTTAAGATGATTTAATCTTTGGAAAATCTGTATAATTACCTAAAGTGTGTACAATGTGTCCTTTTTTCTGTCTACTGTAATTTATAGTTTTCTCACCATATTAAACATGATAATAGAGGCAGTTGTCCACCTTATTGAATCTATGTTGTTGTATGTTAGTTTCTCTATTAAAGGATCACCTATTACTGGATTTGGTGGAAGAGGAATTTCTAATGCTTCTGTCTTGATGAACAGGCTGGGTTTTTGTTTTCTACCGGTTTGTGAGCTCGAGGCGGAGTGGAGTGGATTGGTTTTACTGTGGCAGTAGGCAAGGGGCAGGGGTCCTGTCCGGGTGGGGAGGGTCTGCAGGGCATAGGGGATGGGTGCAGGAGGGTGGGGGGGGGGGGGTCTGCAGGGGAGAGGTGCAGGGGGGAGTTGGGGGGGGGGGGGTGTCCAGGGTCTGGAGGGGGGAATTTGCAGGGGCAGGGGGGTCTGCAGGGCAGTGGGGAGGAGGGAAGGGGGGAGGGTGCGGGGGGGGGGGGGGGGGGTCTGCAGGGAATAGGGGAGGGGTGCAGGAGGGCAGGGGGGTCTACAGGGTAGTGGGGAGGGGTTCAAGGGGGGAGGGTCTGTAGGGAATAGGGGAGGGGTGTAGGAGGGCAGGGGGGTCTGCAGAGGAGAGGTGAAGGAGGGCACGGGGGGAGTGGGGGGTGTCCAGGGACTGGAGGGGGGAATTTGCAGGGGCAGGGGGGGACTGGTCCAGGAGGGGGGGGGGTGTCTGTAGGGTAGTGGGGAGGAGGGAAGGGGGGGGGGGGGGTCTGCAGGGCAGTTGGGAGGGGTGCAAGGGGGGCGGGTTTGCAGGGCATATGGGAGGGGTGCAGGAGGGTGGGGGGGTCTGCAAGGCATAGTGGTTTTCATGTGTTCTTGTTTGATTTATGATATCTTAATCATGTTTATATGGTAGATGAAAACCTTTAGTTTGTTTTTTAGGATATTAGATTACTAATAGTTTGGAGTATGATGGTTATGTATTGGGTATGGTTTGGATTTGTCTTTGGGGTTTGGGTTGGTGGTAATCCCTCAAGTTGGTGGATCTTGTTGGGGGTTTTCTTAATGTTTTTATGTAAAACTCTCTATATAGGGAATTTTGGTGATTTTTGGGTGATTTTATTGTGTATTTTTATTAGGAAGTTTCTTGTTAGATCAGTTAAGGGGTGGCTGGTTTCTTATTTTTAGGGGTTAATGTGTGGGGTTTGGTTGTTATGCTTGGTGTGTAGGAGAGTAACCCTTAGATTATTATGATAAACGTTAGGGTTTGGTGTTTTGGAAATTATATTTTGTTATGAAGTATGGATTAAAAGTAGTTTCATGATTTTGTGGTAATAATACATGCTTAGGATTGTGGCGCGATGGGTTTCTAATTAGTAATGTTGTTATTACCGAATAATGTTGAGTCAAAATTCATCAACAAAGCATCTAATTAGGATGGAATTGTGTTATCATGGGAAATATGATCAAGTGGTTGTTTCCATTATATTATGTTTCAATTACTTTGATCCATTGACCAAGGCCTTTGAAAAAGAAAAACATTGGTTTTCTAAGTTATCCATGAGTTCTAGGAGTAGCATTATCTAATTTTTAGTAGTGAAATGGGATTGTAGGATGTTTAGAATATGTTGAATAAAGTTTAGTTCCTATTTTAAAGGATTGAAACTCTAGAGGATATATGTGTGAAACTAGAAGTTTCTAAATTCAGAGGAGATGAATCAGAATGGATAAATACATTTGATCATAAAAGAAGGAATGAGGAGGTTTTATGGATCGAGTTTTAGTCCCTCTTCTATGAGAGGCTATGGTAGACTTACAGAATAAGAGCATGTTTTGGGAATTCATGGAGCTATATCATTTTTAGGCCAGGATCTTCTATAGTGATCATAATGCGATATTAGGAACTAGACATATGTATGTAGAATTGATGATGGTATCGATAATACTATAGTGGGGAGATTCATACTCGTCTTTTTTGAGTGAAATCTATATCAAGGGATGGCGATCATTATCAAGGTTGTGAAATGTATGAACTTAGATAGTAAATGGATGAATTTAGTGTCTGGAGTTGGATATTGGATGAACCATATTTGGTTCCATGACCGCACCAAAATTAATGATTTACCTATAGTGGTTGGTATAGTCAGTATGTTCAGTTAATTATGAGAAGTTTATATTGGTAAATATGATATTTAGATCTTTTGTATTTCTAAGATGTCATTCAGATCAATGTGTTGGGTTATGTATCAATATTTGATATTGTAGTGGGCTAGTGCTTGACAATTCTAGTGTGGAGTTTGAAAGGGAGCCTAAAAAGGGTACTCTAAAGGCTGTTAAAAGTGTGTGTGGAAGGGAAATCAAGTAGTCCAAATTGTTAAGAATTTATGAAATAGATTAAATAACAATAATAATTTTTGAAAGATAAAAGGAAAGAACCAATTATCACATGTTCAGAAATAGTTTCAACAAAGAAGGAATATACAATCAAGAAGAAGGAAGATCATGCACCAAAATATTGTATAATCATATTAGCAAACTGGTTTGAAAAATCCAAACGGAGTGAGTAAGAATAAAAGAAGGAAAATTCTCTACTTTATAAAATTGATAAACCTATATAAACTAAGAATAAAGGTGAATTCCAGAAGAAGAACATACTAAAAAATGAGGTTTCAATCTAGAAAATTAAGAAGGATATAGGAATGAAGAGTTTTATGTATTTTATACATTTAAGGAATGGATTTTCTAGGTTAATAACAATGTATAATCCATATTTATCACTTTTAAGTGATGATGGAGGTTTACTTTATTCTCATATTTTGGCGATTTTTGATTTTTGAATAGGCAATTGAAGGTGATGTTTGAAAAATAAAGAGCTTTATTAATGATCATGTTATTTAGTATTGGGATGTACATATCAATTTGAATATTATTTGTTCATTGTTGGTTATGGATTCATGTATCATTTATCATGTACAGTTGACACACTGATAACATATATATAAGAAGTTGTTATATCTCATTTATTTTCCAACTATTTTCTTATAGATGTTTTCTTATGATAAGACCAGTTCTATCCACCACCATCGAAGACAATGAGTTCAAGATTTGGGTATGGTTTATTCCGTTTTTATTATTTGGCCCAATTTTAATTAGGGTTTTTTTGATTTTTGGGTTCCTTATATTTTTGTTGCGTGTTTTGGATTTCATTGAGGTGGATTCGAGTCGTTGTTGACGAAGGCCTACATGTGTATGAATAGGTAGGCATATGCATATATAAGTTCCCCCTTTATATATATTCACTCATGGCAGTATGAATATATATATTGGGGCTAGGTGTGCTTATATATAGATATGAAAAATGCATATGCATGTAAGTGTAAAGGGGTATATGCAAGTATAAACATATATCTAAGGACCCCCTTGTGCATATTTCTCCATGAAAATATGTACATAGGGCCTAGGTGTCCTTATATATATGTTAAGTTGCATATGCGTGCAAGCGGAAAAAAAGGAAGATTCGAGTTGTCATTGTCAAAAGAAAACACGCCTTGAGGTTGAGGTAGGGTCCCTCTCATAACCTATTTAATTCAAGAATGTTTTAAATTGCATTTAGTTTCCTTCTTAATTTTGCATGTTTATATTAAATTTCAATTCTTGAATAAGTGTTAGTTAAGATAATTGTTTCGTTTGATAAATAAGTCATGGTTTTGTAATAAAACCCCTCCAACAGAGGTGCGCTGTCTGCGAAAACTCACAGTGGTATACCTTGCTTAACATTATTTCATTGACGTTTTCCTTATACTTGATGTCGTTGTTAGTCATAAAGCACACATCGTACTTGACCCTTTTTATATCCCTGTAGGGGGTTTCCCTCTTTTTATTAAAACGGTTGTTTGAACCAAGACACTCTTTAAGTGCCGTTAGACTTTTAAGATGGGTCCCATGTTGTGTGACCATGTCACATGACATGTGATATTTAAATCCAACCAAAAGCCCAGTTCCACAGCCCAGGGGTCCCACAGTACCGGTAATGTCAGATTACATGTTATGTAACCTGTGATTTTCCTGATCCCATGGGGCATTCCTCTAGGTATTCCTACACATTGCTAGATCTCCAAACCTCACCGAATTAGGTATATTAGGGGTCATCCAATCCTCTAGTCATCACAGATTAGCATTCATTTCTTTAAATCTTCTGAGAAAACATCCTTTCATGCCATCTATATCATCCTATTTGAAACTAAGTGGAAGATGCTGCCCCGCGGATGTCACTGGACCGGTCCAACACGCCGCGGTCACGCCGCGGTCACGCCGTGGTCACGCCGTAGTCACGCCGTGGTAATGCCGTGATTTGGCCCTGCTCCAGCCACATCAAACCCACACCAGCCCCTTCCACCTTCATTTCAGCCCGCTGCTACCAGCATTCCAGCCCACAACAGCCCCCCCTGCCACCTTCGAATCAGCCCGCACCATCCCCCCAACACCTGCAACCAGCCCCCTTCCACCAGCATTCCATCCCCCTTCCACCTGCATTCAAGCCCTCACCGAATTAGGTATATCAGGGGTCATCCAATCCTCTAGTCATCACAAATTAGCATTCATTTCATTAAATATTATGAGAAAACATCCTCTCATGCCATCTATATCATCCTATTTGAAACTAAGTGGAAGATGCTGCCCCGCAGATGTCGCTGGACCGGGCCAACACGCTGCGGTCACGCCGCGGTCACGCCGTGGTCACGCCGCGATCACGCCGCGGTCACGCCATGGTAATGTCGTGATTTGGCACTACCCTATCCACATAAAACCCACACCATCCCCTTCCACCTTCATTTCAGCCTGCTGCTACCAGCATTCCAGCCCGCAACAGCTCCCTGCCACCTTTGAAGCATCCCACACCATCCCCCCAACACCTATAACCAGCCCCCTTCCACCAGTATTCCACCCCCCTTCCACCTGCATTCGAGCCCTCACCGAATTAGGTATATCAGGGGTCATCCAATCCTCTAGTCACCACAAATTAGCATTCATTTCATTAAATATTATGAGAAAACATCCTCTCATTCCATCCATATCATCCTATTTGAAACTAAGTGGAAGATACTGCCCCGCGGATGTCGCTGGACCGGGCCAACACGCCGCGGTCACGCCGCGGTCACGCCGCGGTCACGCCGTGGTAATGCCATGATTTGGCCCTGCTCCAGCCACATCCAGCCCACACCAACCCCCTTCCACCTTCATTTCAGCCCGCTACCACCAGCATTCCATCCTGCAACAGCCCCCCCACCACCATCGAATCAGCCCGCACCATCCCCCCAGCACCTGCAACCAGCCCCCTTCCACCAGCATTCCAGCCCCTTCAACCTGCATTCGAGCCCTCACCGAATTAGTTATATCAGGGGTCATCCAATCCTCTAGTCATCACAGATTAGCATTCATTTATTTAAATCTTCTGAGAAAACATCATATCATTCCATCCATATCATCCAATTTGAAACTAAGTAGAAGATGCTGCCCCGTGGATGTCGCTGGACTGGGCCAACACGCCGCGGTCACGCCGCGGTAATTTCGTGATTTGGTCCTGCTCTAGCCACATCCAGCCCACACCATCCCCCTTCAACCTTCATTTCAGCCCGCTGCCACCATCATTACAGCCCGCAACAGCCCCCTGCCACCTTCGAATCAGCCCGCACCATCCCCCTAGCACCTGCAACCAGCCCCCTTCCACCAGCATTCCAGCCCCCTTCCACCTGCATTCGAGCCCGCACCAGCCCCCAACCACCTGCAATCCATCCCGCACCATTTAGGTCATGCCCTTTGGATTAAATAATGATGACACTACATACCAACACTACACACATTATATCATTAATACCTTCTTAGAAAGAATAGATGAATAATTTTGTTAATGACATGGTTATCAAATATCAATAGAGATGTGATTATTTCAAAGATATTTAAACAATATTTAACAAGTTGCAGTAACACAACCTAAACATGAATCTGGTAAAATGTGTTTTCTGGGTAACGCTAGGTAAATTCGATAGATTTGTGGTGTGATACCATGAAATTGAGTTTGAATCTAAAAAAAACAAGTTCAGTTTTATCAATTTCACTCCCTCAGATTCTTAATGAATTGAGGGGGCTCTAGGGGAACCTTTATTACATTTATAACTTCATAGATAACCTGGATGACATGTCTCTATGCTGCTGTGAGATGTTATTTGGAAGGGGGAATAATAAAGGGGGGATATTGTTTTTTAGAAAATGGATCTGCTGCGCAGATACAGGGGCAGTGGCCATTAGCCTCACGGTGCGACCACGAGAAGTCCTTTCTGGTAATCGGTGGTATCCATCTGATATACTTAAGCATCTGAGGTCTGCGTGGTCAGCCCGAAATTCCAAGCAACCTAAGAGTTTGCAGGTTATAAATGGTGTTAGACATCTCACTATCCTAGACCACTGATGCAGCATACACATCCCTATGGATGGAGATCATTCCCTTCCGGAAAGCATCATGTATGCCATCAAATAGAGCCATGATCCTCGAATCCCACAAGGACACAATGACCGCCACAATAGCAGCAGTGAGGAGGTTGCCCAACTGCTCACTGCAGTGCATATGCAGCAGAAAGGGCATCAGATCCATAAGCAGAATTCTAGAGTCCACCGCAAGCCCAAACAGCATTCTTAGATAACTCTAGAGTTGCTGGGCCTGGTCGCACTCTATAAACACATGTTGTGTGGTGTCTTCTGCAGCCCTACATAAGGCACACCTAGAGTCTATATGAAATCCAACTCACTTCAAATTTTCAGAGGTAGGAAGTCTATTTTTCTAGATTATTCAAATAAGGAGAAACCAGGATGGCCAAATGAATGGAGCCCTGAAATTCATAAGCCAGGTTGGGGCATGGTCAGTACCGCCACATGAAATCATGTAAAACTCTTTGGGGTCAAAAATCCCAATCCTTCTATAAAGCCAGATCAGTTTTTCAGAATCCATAAATGCATAATTATTAACTTCAGATGGGACATTCATAGAATGCAAGGGCTGATTTTTACAGAAGGTGTTCTAGCAACTATGAGTGGAGTCTCTACTGACAAACCATTTAGTATCCTCCACTTTCATTGCATAGGCCTGCTTAAGGGAAGCCCATACCGAGGATTCAAGGTAGTATTTATATCCATTATATAGCCGTTTTGTGAACCTTCTCGACTGAAACTCATCATCAACATCAATTGAGATCAGACTCTAAGTGAATTTTCCAATCAGACCATCATTAATGGTACGAAGATCCTTGACCCCTAATCCTCCCATTTCCACAGGTTTTATGCATTCTTTCCACTTCACTGTGACCAACTTCATTTCAAATATTGATCCTGTTCATATAAAGTTTCTCACCAGACTTTGATGTTCCTTAATAAGCCCTCACGACCATTTGTATTAAGTGAAAGGGAAAGGATCCCCTCTTCACCCCAAGATATTGAAAGGGAAAGCATCCCCTCTTCACCCCAAGGTATCAAGTGATCCTGTTCTTTTTTCCAACAGGAATTCCATTTCCAAAAACAATTGAAGATTTGTCCCAGCTTATGGCCTGTCCAGCCACATCCTCATAGTGAGTGAAAAGCGCCTTTATATAGGATATGGTTCTCTTTGAAGCCTGCCCCAACAATATAATGACATCATCATAGAGAATATGGGGTGGTTCATGATCATTAAAACTATCTCTAATCCTATTATAAATACCCAGATGAGAAAGCTCATTGATGAATCGGCTTATGTAATCGTCTGCAATTGCAAACAGTATACCCGATAAGGGGTCACCTTTTCGTGCACCCCATGAGCAAGAGAAGAACCCTCTCGGTGCACCGTTCACAATAATTGACATTCGTGAGGATCCAAGAATAGTGTTAACCAGGTTCAGAAATCTATTTGAGAACCCATGACTACAAAGTATATCAATGAGAAAACCCCATTTATGGGTATCAAAAGCCTTAGAGATGTCAATCTTAAGAGCAAAGTTCCCTTCCTTTGACTTCCTTCGCATGAGGTTAACAATCTTAGAGGCCATGAAATGACATTTCTATATATTCCTTATCATATTTAGTAGGAATATTAATGTTATCTGAAGTCTGAGAAATACCAATAGTATGATTGAAAAAAAGGGGAGGAGATATACCTGAAATATTTTTAGCAAGGTTGTCATGTGAAGTACCTGAATGTTTTCCATCTTTTTTCTAGAACCTGGGGGAATCTGTGGTGTTTCCACCAGGTTCAGTTGCTCTTGATAAGATGAAAATATACACCTATAATTCTTGACCAATTCAATAGGCAGATTTGGGTTGGCATCTTTCTAATCTTGCAAACCCGAGGCAACCAAATTTTGATTTGGGTAACTATCCAGAGCAGTCTTTGAAACACCCAGAACTTCAGGTGCCATGGCCATCTCCTTGGGAGATGAACTGTCCTAACCAAGTGGGGGTTAAGGGGTCTATTCAGAGCTAAAGGTATTCTCCACATAAGTGTCAATGCTCAAGTGTAAACCCCCAAGAGGGTTTCATTTGTTATACTTAGAGTCATTATTCAAAATCGGCTTGGTCTGGTCATCCTGTCTGTCAAGTAGTGTGCCAACCTATTTTGATTCACAGCCCAAAGAAGAAGAAGGGTATGAAGATTGACCATTGTCAATCTTCATACCATTAAAAAGATCATTATAAATGTGATGTGCTTTATTACCTTTATAGGGGTCCAAAAGAGTATCCCCTACAGCTAAAACTGCCAAGGCAAGGTTTGTCGTAATATGCAGGTCTCCAGGCAGTGATGAGCCTGTATGATCACATGCATTCAAAGCCGATTTAATATCCCTATCCAGCCCCAAAGGTGGGTTTGAGTGGCCTTGCATGCTGGGTGAAATGGTAAACATGATCTAACAAAAGAGTAAGCATAAATAAATCCAATAGAATAGCCTAAATCCACCGAGAAAACCATTAAATCCATCATCTCCATCACCACTAAACCCCAACCTCCCAGCTTTCAATCAACAACCAATCCCTAGTGGAACTGGAAATAGTAGTAGCCCGCTTGACACCAGAAGCACTCCCCACCAAGAAGCAACCTACTATAATCCAATAACACTAGCCAATAGAACATGTACTAGAGAAAAACCCAATAACAATCAGAGTTTTAGCAGTAACCCACTCAACAGTAATAACACCAACACCTATAAGACAACAGCAATGTCCAGCCACTAGGAATGTACTCGAATTTACATCCCAAGCCACCAGCACCAACCCATGCCACTCCTACAACACACCCCATCAAAGAGGCATCCAACACCACACAAATAAACCAGACAACAACCCATTTACCAACTCACAGTCAACAATAGCACCCAATCTCTGTTAACAAATTAGTCCATGGAAACAGAACCTCCAGCACCTCTAATCCAACACCAGCCATAAATTTATTCTCTACACCCATCCATAAAAAAAATCCATCTTGATGTTCCTATCTAGAAGCTCACAGAACTACTCAACAACATCTCCCAGTATCTGTAGCACCAAAAATAATGACCCAATATTTTGGAAATCTCCCAGCAGCCACAACACCTCCTTTTATTATGTATTCAATGAATCAAAATATTGTTCATATTTTTCTTTAGATGATTGGCCTCTATCAACAGTGGGATAAGATTGTTCTCAAAATTTCTAAATAGAGGCAAATAATGCAGTCTCAAAAACCACTTTAATATCAGTATGAATAAACAGTTCCGTGTCAATGTAATCATTTATGATAGAAATTGATTGGATTTGGACTGTCATTTTAGTGTCAAAGACTACTATTTGATCTTGATGATTTCTTTTATCATTGTATT
Source organism: Viscum album (assembly GCA_963277665.1). Lineage (NCBI taxonomy): Eukaryota > Viridiplantae > Streptophyta > Magnoliopsida > Santalales > Viscaceae > Viscum > Viscum album. The sequence continues at coordinate 1,215,428,816 of OY728130.1, forward strand.
AAACTTTTTATTTAGTAAAAGACCTTTGATTCTTATTTTCATAATGATTGATAATAAAATCCTCTTTCTATTCTCTGTTCTATGGTTGAGTAATTTCACTAGATACTGAAACCACTATGTTTTGTGCAAGAACTGTAGTACCCTAAAATGTAGTTTTGTTCCTCTGACTATGACATATTACAAGGGCCTCAAACTATGTTTACCCCAAATGTTATTCTATAGATTGAGGTAATATATTTCAGGTTCTATATTAGAGATGTTGTATCTAATTATTTTTCTCTTTTCTTGAACTTGGAAATCTATTATGGACATTGAATTATCATCTTCTTGAATATGAACTGAAGGTGAAGATCCTAAAATCCCTCACCCCTCCTATGAAATATGACCCAATATTTGTTGGTATTGTTCATCAAAAGTTAATAGTTTCAGAATCACATAATCCCTACAACAGACCACTCAAATCACCTACAATAATCACCATCAATCAAACCCACCTTCCTGTACCCTTACAAAACCACAAACCATCCACCGACCACCCAACCACAACACCACTCCCCTAAACAACAATAATTACAGTCATCCCACCCAACACTAAAAAAAACCCAACCCTCCTAGCCACTCACACCAGAATAGCTACTGCAACCCAAAAGGCTGCTGGAAAGAATCCATCCAACAAAGAAAACCTTCCTCTAGGAACAACAACACTAGTCCATACGCAACTTGACCCATCTACTACTTCATGAACCTTGAAGCCAAGGAAACATTCTACAATATCATGGCACTAGACCACCACATTCGACCACTCAAAGACTCAAGGAAACAATATCCTAACATCACTATATGAAAAAGACCAGCCACCAAAGGAACACCCAACCAGTCAAACACAAACTCAACCACAACCATCCACAACAAATCCCCTAGATGTAGCCAAGTAGCAGGAAAAACACAACCCAAAAAGAAACCAATCAACCAAAAACTAGAAATCCCATCTTGAATCAACCACACCATGAACCCTATCCTCTACAAATGCACCTAGAATAATAACATGTGACTCTATCTGCACCACACTAGAAGCCCCTCTAGAATCATCCCCACACACTAAAATCAGGCATCCTCTGCACATGATCCTTGCACTATAAACATACCACACCCACCCAACACCATAATATCAACAAGAAACCCCACAAGAACATCGCCTGCATGACCCACACAAGCTGAGAACCAGCCAAAAAACTCACTCTATATTCCTATCCCTTTCCAACGGATAAATCTAGCACAAAAAACCCACAATGGACTAAAAGGCAGCACAACAGTATAGGGCTTCCAGGAGGGGGGGGGGCTACTATCCGGGTGGGGTGGTCCAAGGGGGTTTCCAGGAGGGAGGGGGGGTGTCCAAGAGGGGGGGGGGGTGTCCAGTAGGGGTGGTGCAAGGGTTTTCCAGCAGGGGTGGGGGCTGTCCGGGTGGGGTTGTCCTGGGGGGGGGGGGGGCTGTCCAGGTGGGTTTCCAGGAGGGGGGGGGGGGCTGTCCAGGTAGGGGGGTGTCCAGCAGGGGTGGTACTGTCCAAGCAGGGGAGAGGGGTGTCCAGCAGGGGTGGTGCTGTCCAGGTAGGGGGGAGGGGTGTCCAGGAGGGAGGGGGGGTGCTGTCCAGGCAGGGGGGAGAGGTGTCCAAGAGGGAGGGAGGGGGTGCTGTCCAGGCAGGGGGGAGAGGTGTCCAGGAGGGAGGGAGGGGGGATTTCCAGGTAGGGGGGGCTGTCCAGGCAGGGGGGGGATGGGTGTCCAGCAGGGGTGGTGCTATCCAGGCAGGGGGGATAGGTGTCCAAGAGGGAGGGAGGGGGGCTGTCCAGGTAGGGGGGGATGTCCAGGCAGGGGGGGAGGGGTGTCCTGCAGGGGTGGTGCTGTCCAGGCAGGGGGGAGAGGTGTCCAGGAGGGAGGGAGGGGGGGTGCTGTCTAGGCAGGGGGGGGGGTGTCCAGCAGGGGTGGTGTTGTCCAGGCAGGTGGAGGGGTGTCCAAGAGGGAGGGGGGGGGGGGTGATGTCCAGGTAGGGGGGAGTGGTGTCCCAGAGGGAGGGGGGGGGGGTGTTGTCCAGGCAGGGGGGAGAGGTGTCCAAAAGGGAGGGAGGAGGGGGGGGGGCTGTCCAGGTAGGGGGGGGGGTCTTGTCCAGGAAGGGGGGGGGAGGGGTGTCAAGCAGGGGCTGTGCTGTCCAGGAAAGGGGGAGAGGTTTCCAGGAGGGAGGGAGGGGGGGTGCTATCCAGGCAGGGGGAGGGGTGTCCAGCAGGGGGGTGCCGTCCAGGCAGGGGGGAGAGGTGTCCAGTAGGGAGGGAGGGGGGGTGCTGTCCAGGAAGGGGGGGTGTCCAGGGGGAGAGGTGTCCAGGAGGGGGGGGGGGTGCTGTCCAGGTAGGGGGGAGAGGTGTCTAGGAGGGAAGGGGGGGTTGTCCAGGCAGGGGGGATGTGTCTAGGAGGGGGGGGGGGTGTTGTAGGGGTGGGGGGGTGGGCTACCACATTAGATGATTTCTTCATTCCCTTCATAATAACTTCTTAACGACACATATTGATTGTTGTAATGACATCATATATCTATTCGTTCAACATAAATCAGTACATAACAATTTTTGGGAACCATAGTTCTATTCATCTCCACTTTCACTTAAATATCATTATGACTTGAACTTTTTACAAACACTCATCAATCTCCCATGTTGGCATAAGATGATTAAACTATTATTAAATTGGGGGGGGGGCTGTCCAGAGGGGGATTTGCAGGGGGAGAAGGAGGGGGCTGTCCAGGGGAGGCCTTGCAGGGGGAGGGCTGTCCAGGGGAGGCTTTGTAGGGGGAGGGGTGTTGTCTAGGGGAGGATTTACAGGGGGAGGGGGCTGTAGGGGAGAGGGTGGGGGCTATTTTTTTTAGGGGGAGGGGGGGCTGTCCAGGAAGGGGGGGCTGTCCAGGGGAGGCTTTGTAGGGGGAGGGGGGCTACAGGGGGGGGGGTTGTCTACTACAAGGGGAGTGGGGGGGCTGTCCAGGGGGGATTTATAGGGGGTGGGGGCTGCAGGGGGGAGGGGGGATGCAAGGAGATTGGGGGGTGGGGGGGCTATGCAGTGGGGTTGGAGGGGGTATTTTTTTATGGATTTTCAGACCCTATAGACATAGTTTTAAACCGTGGCTATTGGTTAATTTCCACGATTAAAAACCGTGGCTATAGGTCTAATGCCACAGTTTCAAACCGTGGAAATAAAGTGTTTCTGTCCTCTTGTATAGACACAGTTCTAAACCATGGCTATAGTGATATTACCATGGTTTGAACCGTGGATGTATACCTATAGCCACGGTTCAAACTGTGGCTATAGATCTAGAGCCACAGTTTGGAACCGTGGCTATAGGTCTAGGCCTATAGCCACGCCAAACTTAGTAATGGTTCCTAAAACCGTGGCTATTACCTATATACACAGTTTGAGGACCTATATCCAAGGTTTAAAACTGTGGCTATAGACCAAATTTCCAGTAGTGTATCCATAAGGAAGGCACCTAATGAATTTTTTGAAGGTGGAGAGCACGTCATCCTCTTCAAAGGACGTACCATGGTACCAGTGTCACTTCAGGAGGAAGTGTTGAGGGAGTTCCACACATCCCCTCTAGCAGTACATCCAGGAGTGTAAAAGAAGTATCAGGATCTCTGACGACATCACTGGTGGCTGGGAATGAAGAATATAGTTGCAGGGTTTGTTTCTCGGCGCCTCACTTGTCAGCAAGTGAAGGCGGAGCATCAGGTACCAGCAGGCTTGGTTCATCCTTTAGAGGTCCCAGAGTAGAAATGGGATGGGATATCCATGGAATTTGTGATAGGACTTCCACGTACATCCAGGGGACATGACTCTATTTGGGTGATCGTTGACCGACTTACCAAGTCAGCCCACTTCCTACCGATCAGAGAGCAGGGTTCAGTAGAGAGCTTGAGATGCCTCTATGTGTAGAAGATTGTGCGGATACATGAAGTACCTTCGAATATTGTCTCTGATCGTGACACACGATTTACTTCCCAGCTATGGAAGGGGTTGTAGGAGGCTTTCGGGACATAGCTTTTTTTGAGCACTGCCTTCTATCCGCAGACAGATGGTCAGATTGAGCAGACCATTCAGTACTTCGAGGACATGCTGTGCGCTTGTGTCCTCGACTTCGTTCGTAGCTGTGAGGATCACTTACCTTTGGTGGAGTTTGCATACAACAAAAACTATCACTCCACCATTGGGATGACACCTTTCGAGGCATTGTACGAGTGACCTTGTAGATCACCTTTGTGCTGGACTGACCTGGGGGAGTCAGCACTAGTGGGACTAGAGATGGTACGAGATACTATAGAGAAGGTGCAGGTCATCCAGGAGCAGATGAACACTACACAGAGCAGGCATAATTCGTATGCCGATAGGAGACAGAGACCTCTAGAGTTCGAGGATAGCGACCATGCCTTTCTACGGGTCTCACCTCGACGAGGTTTGCAGAGATTTGGACGAGACGACAAGTTATCTCTGAGATTCATCAGACCTTTTTAGGTCCTCAGAAGAGTTGGCGAGGTGGCATACTACTTAGATCTTCCACCTCAGTTGCATCGGGTGCACGACGTCTTCCACGTATCCCAGCTGAGCAGATATGTGCACGACCTTTCTCACATCATCGACCATGGAGAGCTGGATGTCGATGATGGGACGACTTTTACGGAGGTTCCAGTAGAGATTGAGGATCGATGGGAGCGGGTCCTTCGTGGATGGTCGATAACTATGGTGCGCATTCGCTGGTAGCACGAGAACCTTCAGGAGAGCACATGGGAGTGGGAGGCTTAGATGCATGCTCAGTACCCCCACTTGTTTATCTAGTTTGAGTTGTGCCTTACGGGGATGTAGAGCCCTGAGGTGGGGAGACTGTAAAGACCCGAAATTTCCATGTAATTTTTTTTAAAATAAATGGGAATTTTACGAGTCTGTGAAAATTGACGACGCGTGATTCCAAGTCCTGGAGTGCCCAGAATGAATTTCTGTAGTTTTGTTCAGGTGCGTTAAGTAAACGTGCGAGCGGGTTTTTTCTAAATTTTGAACCGGTGCACAGAATTGAAATCCAAGGGCACTGTTGAACTCGCAGTGCTGATATTTGCTTAAGAAGACTTTAACCTCGACGATAGTTGGTCGAGGGTGAAAGTTAGTTTTTGGGTTTTTTGTGAAAGAATAAAATAAAAATAAAATTGTGTAAAAAATTTATTTTTATTTGAAACACCCATGTGAATATTGTGGAGGTGGGGACCACATGAGTTTTATCCTCCAAATTGAATGCTCGGTGGTGGGGACCACCCGAGCCTAACCCTCTTGTAGATATTACGATGGTGGGGACCACCCTTGGAATGAAACCTCTTGAACTTCATAATTAAGTGGGGAGAAACCTCTTGATCTCCCCACTTAATGGTGCCAACCCCTTTAATTAATTTATGCCAACCTTCCCTTGATTAATTATACCACCCACCATAATTAATTTAGCTTTTTGAATTCTTTCCAACAAAATAATAGATGGATTAATCTATTATTTTAGCACCGCTTTACATTTGGGTGGAATTGGGAGAAAGATTCTCTAACAAAGAACGCTTCCTCCATGAAGAACGCCGGCGAGGAACGTCTTCGACTTCTTCCTTGGAAGAACCTTATAGAGGCAACCAACGTGGAACGTCTTCGACGACCGACCTTCCCTCCTCATCGCCATCAATGAACAATATGAGGTAGGGTTTTAATTGTGTTTGATTATTTGTGGGAAGTTATAGGGTGGTAGATTGATATTCTTCTTTCTTCCATTCTTAATAATTCTTTGAAATTTAAGAGGGAATTGAACCTCTTGCTACCACTTTAAACGCGGAGGGTGTGGGCCAAACGAACATGGCCCGACCCCTCCGCCATTCTTCTTTGATGTGTACTTAGAAATGGAGTAAGGTGACAAAGACAACAGTGCTCCCCCCCTGCAGCCTTCGAGCCCCATGGTGCTCCGCCGCTCGCGGCCTCGCCGCGTCGCCACAGGCCACCCATGACCTCCGTCACTCCGAGCCGCCAAGCCGAACCGCTGCCGTGCCGAGTTGAGCCACCACCACGGGTTGAGCCACCTTCGCCTCCCCCACGCGGCACCCCAGCTGAACCGGCCCGCGCCCTTTGCGGTGCCCTGGCCGAACCGGCCCGCGCCCCTCACGACGCCCTGGCCGAGCCGGCTAGCGCTCCTCACGGTGTCCCGGCTGAGCCATACCGCGCCCCTCGCGGTGTCCCAACTGAGCCGGCCCGTGTGAGGGGTGCCCCGGCCAAGCCAGAACACACCCCTCACGACACCCAGGCCGAGCCGGCCTATGCCCCTCACGTCGCCTCGCCCGAACCAGCACACGCCCCTCACAGTGCCCCGGCCGAACGGGCCCGCGCCCCTCGCGGTGCCACGACCGAATGGCCCCACGCCCCCCCATGGCGCCCTGGATGAACCGGACCCGTGCCCCCGCGACACCTCTCCAGAACTGGCCTCGCGCCCTCATGGCACCCCTGCGGCCGAGCGGCCCCGCGACACCCATGAGCTCCGCGGCCCCTCGCGGCCTGCTGGACCTCCCAGCGGACCGGGCAGCATCACGGGCCGGGCCAGACCCAGTGGGTCGGGCCGAGTCGACCTAAACCAGGTTGACACATGCTAGGTTGGGTCGGGTCGGTCCGACCAGGTCGGACTGGACCCAGGCCCACTACGACCCATTTACGCTCTTTTGGCCATAACTTTGGCACCAGCCGACCGTTTGACGAACCATCAGCGGTGTTGAAAATCATGGAGTGAGATGGTCTCTTTGATGATACCCCACTATGTTTTGGATTATGATGGGGTATGGTTAGGTTGGATCGAGCACGAATCCAACCGGGCCCCTGGGTTAAAAAGGCTAATAACTCACAGACCGGGTGTCCGATTGACATGCCATCTGTTACGTTGAGACCCCTATGACGTGGCAGAACTTTGAGATAATTCTTCATGGGACTTCATGAAAGTTGGAGTATCGACCAATAGCTCATGGATCAGATCCTTCCGGAGACGATCGAGCATAGTGCAGAGACCTAGTAGCTGGCTGAGACCTGACGACTACTGACTGATTCGACTCAGAGTGACTCAACTAGCCCAGTGGGGAGGGCCTTGGTGTCGTGGTAGACCCACAGTGGGGAGCACCTTGGTGTCACGACAGACCCATGGTACTCAATAGGAGGAGTACCTCTGCAGTCTACTAGGGGGAGCGTGCTTGGTGATGCGGTAGACCCACAGTGGGGAGCGCGCTTGGTGATGCGGCAGATCCACGGTACTCGACAAGAGGAGTAACTCAGCAGTCCAAGGTTAGTGGGAAGCGCCTTGGTGTCATAGTAGGCCCACTGTACTCGATAGAGGAGGAGTTATCCCGCATCCTAGGTTTCGAAAATGTGACTGGGGATATTACTTGATACTACCCCTAGAATAAAATCCTGGTTTGAGTTGAGTCAGTTTTTCTATGTTTTCCTCATGATTGAGATAGATTACTTTATAACTTAGGTATATGTATGGGCATATACCTAAGTAAGGTTATCTGTTGATTTCATACTTTTTGGTTTATCCTTGATGCATTTTGTGAGACCTAGAGGGTCTCTGGGTCCCTACTGAGTATCGTTATACTCACCCCTGCATGGGCTATGCCCGCACCTTGTTGTGTTAGATGCAGACAATGGACAGCGCTGACTGAGGCTGAGAGTACCAGGACTGAATGGTACCTGGAGGTGGACCTTACGACGAATCGGTACACGGAGGAGATAGATGGATGAGGATTGCTGAGGAGGTGATGTGTACCTACCCTTCAGGTAGGAACCTCGGAGGACAACCCAACAACTAACTTTCCCTTTTCTTCAGTTGTATTGTATCATAGTTGTACTTGTATTTTCCAGTTGGGCTTGTATTTTGGCCCATTTTTCTTTCAACACTCTTTTGTTGTACAGTTTACTTGGTGTTCCGTATCCAGCTGTGTGCTAGCTTGTGTGTGTATTTATAGGTTATAAAGGAAATGCCTTCCCAGTTTTAGATAATTACGCCTTTGGTGTTAGTCGCCAGCCCCTGGCCTATGGAAGGTGGGCTTGGGGTAGTCACTAAATGGGACCCAGGGGACGGGTTGTGACATTCATGATGGGGGTGCTGCAAGTATCTCTTTGTCGACATTGGATGGGTACCTGGGAATAAGGTGCTTGATGTTGCGGGTGTTCTAGACTAGGATGGTTTTTTCCTAGGTCTGTAGCAGGCTGCCCTTGCTTGTTGGGTGTGTTTCCTCGTTTTTATGAGTTGGATCTAGGATCGGGGCTGTATGGGTTTTATAGCGGTTAAAGTTAGGAGGTGTCTTCCCCTGTTGCATGGTTCTAGGTAGTGTCTTCTCCTTAGGTGGAGAGTCTTCTGGGTCTGTCGTAGATCTAGGTGGAGTAAGTGTTTTATTGCTCTGAGTCCCATGCTTTGTTTGCTTGGTTTCTTTCATTTGCACGATTTATTTTCTTTGCTACTACTACTTTCATATAAATTGTTGAGTTTATGTTCACACTTTATATTGCTATTATACTTTGATTATTGGTACTATTGTGTTTGCTGCTTGTGTGTAGGTACTAGTTTGTAGTATGGGACTTCCTCGATGGCATGATCTCAGCAGTCAGCTCAGGTAAGTACTGGTATGCATTTTATTTATGTTTAGAGTGTTTATTTCTATGCATGTCTAAGTAGTAGTTTAGCTGTATTTATGAGGGTGAATGTGTAACACATTGATACACATGTTGGACATAAGCAATGAATAGTTTGACTAGCACTGTTTATCATCATTTTTGTTTTTCTTAGGTTGTCTCACGTGATTTCCCAATTCAATTCATAGGTTAGGTGCAAGAACATCACAAATTTAATTGAAAATATAGAGATTTGTGAATTAAGTTTTTTTAATTGGTTTTTTCATATTAATTTTTTTTAATATGTTTTCCTGCTTTTTAAATTTTTTTCCACACTGGATATTTGACCGTGTTCTTTTATTGGGATGGTTGTTTAAGATACATACTGGTTATCCGATTTTCTACTACCTCCTTTTTTTTGGATCGGTGATCCTTGCACCGCCCTTTTAATCCTGGACATCCATTTCTCTATAATATTTCACATTCTGTTTGGCTAATCTGTTTAGCCGATTCTTCGTGGCAACCCTTGATTAGGGGCATGCGGTTACAGGTCCAGGTTGTTCGTAGGAGGTTTCATCACCCCTATTGCACCTCTTCCCGAGAGTGTGTGATTTCCATCGCCATTGGCTCTTTCCCATAGCAGTTCCTATCGTTCTTCCTTGGCGAACCCCTATTAGGGTTTTCTCGGTTCTGCAATCAACCTCCTGTTGGAGAAGATCGTCGCCTGTTGTTCCCCTTCTACAAGGACCTAGTCTTATTACATAAATAATCTTTAATTTAGTCAAGAAAACAATTCCTTTTACATTTATGATCTTTTCAAGTTTAGATCTTTAGAGAATTGGGACATAATACATTTATAACATTACACATTTTTATAGAGTAGATACCATAAAAACAGTTTCCATTTTTTTCAAAATATAAAACATTAAAACTTAAAACATGATTCCTTTTCAATTCTTCAAAATTTAACATGGATTTATTCTTTGTATTACAAATCCACTAACCCATGAAAAATCATTTTAAACATGGGATGAGCACAAAAACTCATTAAGGGATATAAAAAGAAGGAAAGAACACATTATTCCATGAATACTTGTAACGTATGAAATCATTTTTATAAGACATACTTATCACTTGTGTCTATATAATTTGTGAAACATGAGATTTCAACAATACATAAGAACATAAGTAGAACCATAAAGGTATCTTGGGGCATTACTTACATAATCTTGTAACCCTCTCGAATACCTTATAATTTGTAACCCTCATGACTACCTTACAATTTGTGTAACCATCGTAGTTACACTTGGAGTAACCATACGACTGAACTCCAAATTACACATACCCAATGCATTGGAGGGAGATATATGTCCCACACTTCATCATAAACAATTCCCAAGAACCAGAAAATAATCATACAACATGAATAATTTCATAAAAACATTGCTTTTGAATTTTGTAAAATAGATTTGTAAAAGAGGATTTTAAAAGGAAAACCCCTTATAAATATCATACAACTGAAGAGAGACTTAATAGAGTGGATGTAATATGTATATAAAATGTAAATAGACATAATTAAACATAATATAAGCAAAATAAATCACACAATCAATTTTAATACCACATAAATAACGGAGTAGAAGGTTAACCCAAAGAATGGAAATGGGGTTAAGAATTCCCTTACCTCAGGCTTGTCTTACTTGAAATTTGTTTAAAATTCTTGTATAATGTTTAAAAGAGTATTATTAGTATTTTATAGAAACATGTTCATGTTTATAACATCTTATATGATCATTTCAAAACATCAATTTACCCTTTAATTGTTAGTATTTTTCTCCTTGCACTGTTTTTTGGGTGAGTTCTTTAGATGATTTCCAAGATTAATTCATGATGGATGTTCTTATCGACTGGAAGTGAAAATCCAAAATTAGAATAGAGTAGTATTTTAATATTTATAGTACCATAAATTATACCATTTATAATTTTTTAATTCTTCTATGATGATGATTCATAAGTTAAACCATTAATGATGTTCGTTTAGATCATTTTAGTTGTTCTTTGATAATAACGACCTCATTTTGTTTTATAAATTAAAACATTGTGTAAAAAAGAATTCCAGAACCATGGATGAGACATAATACATATATTATGACCTGTTTATACCATAAAAATGGTTTCATGATTATAATTTAAGGATTTAAAGAAAAATGAAATCACATCGTCCACGATGTCGATAATTCGACACATCATGGACAATGTTTTTAATTCCTTGAATAAGTGGGAGAGGAGCAGAAGAATGATGATGAATTTTCTGTGAACATGAGAACATATAGAATATGAAATATTATTTAGCTTTCATGCCTCTTGTTTATAATTAGGTGAGAAAAGAATAAGAAAAGAAAGTAATCTTGAAATAAAAGAAAACTCTGTGAAATTTCTCACGAAAATTCGGCAGCCTAACGACGTCTCTTAAAATTTCATAAAAATAGTTTTATGAGAGAAAGAGGATATATCATCACTCTTAAATAATATGGAAATTAAGGGGGGATATGGAATGAAATATCCCAACATATTCCAAAGTGAAAGTAAGATAATAACATACAATGAAAGAAAGGAAAGAAAATAAAAGAGGATGTTTACCTCGTGATCTCTTCTCCTTGAGATCCTTATTAATGACTTTGGTTTTGCTCTTTTGGCGAGACCAGAAGCTCTATGACATGGGGAAGATCCTTGGGAGAATTATTGGTCATAACATAGGCATGGATAAAGTCTTGAGAGGTGTGGGAATAAGAGGAGAGTGAGGGTGGTATTTATAGTGGAGGATAGGGGGTATTTTTCATTATTTTAATCATTATTATAATATTTTTTCCCAAGATTATGAATAGTCTCATTTCATGTGACCTAAAATAGTAATAATATCATGAGAGTTCAAACCAAGTTTCCTTTCATCACTTATGATGTCATAAATAGTGTATTTTACTGATAATTTGATTATACGACATTTTATCGCATTTCACTATTCATCAAAAATTCAAGAATTTCAGAAAAATCCCAAAAATTTACCCTAACCATTTTTCGACATGTAGAATTAAAAAAAGAAGTCCATTTTTTGAAAATAATTTTATGAATATTATTAATTTAATTTTTAAATAAAATCATACTTAATTCAAAAATTAACAATTCTAATTCTATAACTACTTCTATATCACGATGAAAAATTAACCAAGATGTTATTATCTTAAAGCCTTAAGAAAATAAAATAATAATAAAATTTACTATTCATTAGGGTCATATTACTATTCATATTACTATTGATAAGGGTATGTTACTATTCACAAAAAAACAAGTTGGTTTCATCAGACTCCAAATAACTTACTGAACACAATTGTAGATGATAGTTTCTTGAAATTCAAAACATAGAAGTGGAAAAATTATGTTTAAAGCCTAGTTATAAATATCTACTTTAAACAAATTTCCATACATTTCTATTTATTTTTAGAAAAACTTGGGGTGTTACATTATCCCCACCTTCTGAAAATTGCATCCTCACAATTTTATTTACTTATTAAAAAATTGAGGGTAATTTTCCCTCATAGCACTTTCAGACTCCCGTGTTGCTTCTTCAACCATTTGGTTTCTCCACAAAACCTTTACCTGGTGTACTACCTTATTCCACAATACCTATTCCCTTCGATCAAGAATCTGAATTGGTTTATCTTCATAAGAAAGGTTCTCTTATATGTGAACTGCTTCTGGGCTCAAGACATGTGATGAATCTGACACATACTTTCTCAACATCGAAACATTTAAAACATTGTGTACCCAAGACAAACTCGGAGGCAATGTTACATGGTATGCCACTGTTCCAACTTTCTCCAAGATTTCAAAAGGAATGATGAACTATGGACTTATCTTCCCTTTCTTACTGAAACACATCACACTTTTCCAAGGAGAGATTTTAAGGAAAATATGGTCACCTACCTCGAAAGAGAAGTCTTTCCTTTTGTTATCTGCATAACTTTTCTGTCTGCTCTGAGCTGTACTCATGTGCTGCTGGATCATCCTCACTTTCTCAGCCACTTATTCTACTAATTCTGGCCCCATCAACTTTCTTTCACCGAATTCATCCCAAAACGCTGGAGTCCGACACTCACTAAGATGTATTCCAAAAAAGACCATGAAAAAGGAATCCAGATAGGGATAGAAAACCCTTTTCATCAATGCCATGAAAATAGTGGGTGAATTAATAAGACAAAATGACATAATGAGATACTCATATAGACCATACCTACTATGAAAATATGTATGAGGTATGTATGAAGGCAGGAATCACACCTGATGATAGCCCATTCTCAGGTCGATCTTAGAAAACACCCTAGCTACTCAGAGATGATCAAAGAGACCATCTATTCAAGGCAATGGATACTGGTTCTTAACCACAATATAATTCAACCATCCTTTAGGTACAGTCGAGAAAGTTGATCCAAATACATTGTATCACGAATATAAAGAAAATGTGAAAATTTTGTCAGTCGATAAACAATAAACCAAATTGCATTGTTACCTAGAAAAGTCTTTGGTAGTACCACCACAAATTCTATGGATACATTATCCCATTTCCACTCTTTCACTGGAAAAGGTTGAAACACCCCCTTTGGTAACTTCCACTCTGTTTTAACCTGTTGACATGTCAAACATTTCATAGTAAAATCAGCAATATCTATTTTCATTCCATCCCAGCAATAATACTCCCGAAGGTCTCTATAAATCTTAGTACTGCCAGGATTAACTGAAAATGGAGAACTATGAGCTTTACATAAAAATTATTTCTTTAACTGGGAATCACTAGGTATGCACAAACTTTTTTCAAATCTTAAAAAACAATCTTTATCAAGGTTAAATTCTGGAAACTTACCCATTTTAACCAATTCTACCTTTTTCTATAGCTCACAGTATTCCTTCTGCGCTTGCTTAATTCTGTTTGACAATGATGTCTATACTAAAATATGACACAAAACAGAGGTATTTCCCGCACCAACAAATTCTAAGCCAAAATTCATCAAATAATTAATCAAGGCACCATGTTCCAAATGTAACATGGTTAATTATGCATGATGTTTCTGACTCAAGGAATCTGCCACTTTGATTGCTTTTCCAGGATGGTAATTGATCGTGAAATCATAATCCTTTATCAGTTCAAGACATCTTCTCTGCCTCACCTTTAATTCCTTCTGAGTGAAAATATACTTCAGACTTTTATGGTCTATATATATTTGACATTTGGATCCGTATAAATGATGCCTCTAAATTTTCAAAGCAAAAACCACAGCTTCCAATTACAAATCATGTGTGGGATAATTTATCTCATGAGGTTTAATTTGTCTCGAAGCATAGACAATTACCTGATCATTCTGCATCAAAATGAAACCAAGTCCCTTCAAAGAAGCATCACTGTAGACGACAAACTCACCATTTCGGGAAGGTAAGGCCAAAACTGGAGTATTCACCAATCTGTTCTTCAGTTTCTGAAAACAAACATCATATTCTTCTGTCCAAACAAATTTAACCCCTTTCTGTGTTAACTTAGTTAACAGGCTAGATAATCATGCAAAGTTCTTAACAAACCTTCGATAATAACCTGCTAACCCAAGAAAACTATGAATCTCTGTAACATTTGTGGGTCTTGTCCATTCATCAACTACTTTTGTTTTGGAAGGATCAACTATTATTCCATACTTATTTACAATGTGCCCAATAAAAGAAATCTCTTGCAACCAAAAATCACACTTGCTGAATTTTCCATACAGTTTCTTTTATTTTAAGGTTTGTAAAACAACCCTTATATTTTTTTCATGCTCCTCTTTATTTTTTGAAAATACCAGAATGTCATCAATAAATACAACCACAAATTTATCTAAGAACTCATGAAATTCTCTATTCATAAGATTCATAAATACAGCAGGTGGATTAGTTAACCCAAACGACATAACGACAAATTCATAATGCCCATATCTAGTAAAAAAGGCTATTTTTGGGATGTCATCCTCCTTCACCTATAGCTAATGTTATCTGGATCTCAAGTCAATCTTGGAAAATTACTGACCTCCCTAGAGCTGATCAAACAAGTCATCGATATGAGGCAAAGGATACTTGTTTTTAACAGTGATGTTATTCAAAGCTCTATAATCAATGCAAAGTCTCATGGAACCATATTTCTTTTTATCAAACAAAACAAGGGCTCCCCATGGTGAAGTGGAAGCCTTTATCAAGAAAATCTTGTAACTGGTTTTTCAATTCAAGAAGTTCTATTTGATCCATACGATATGGGGGTTTTGAAATTGGCTTAACATCAGGAACTAAGTCAATTGTGAATTCTACTTCCCGATTAGGTATGACACCAGGTAACTCATCAGGAAAAACTTTAAGGTATTCATTTACCACCAGAACATCATTAATCTAAATAGTTCCCTTATTTTCAACAATATTATCAAGATAACTTTCATTTCCATCCTTCAATAGTTTCTTAGCTTCCTGATTTCTTATCAATTTTATGGGTTCATTCTTGTATACAAACATAAAATCTTTCTGAAAAACAACTTATTTAGATCTACAATCAATATTTTCATGATAAATATAAAGCCAATACATTCCCAGAATAACATCAAACCCAACTAAGGGTAAAAAAACAAGGTTTGCAGGTAAAGTCTTTCCACAAACCACAATAGAAATATTCTTATAATTACTCTTTTCTATAATATTTCCCCCTGGTGTTTTAACAACAAGTTCTAGTTTCATTTGTTGAGGTGATATTTCTAATTTACCAGAAAATTTCTCAGAGATGAAGGAATGTGTAGACCCTGTATCAAAAAAAACTTTAGAAAAATCTGAGTGAAAAAACAAAGTACCTGATACAACTTCATTGGATGGCCCAACATCTGCTGACATAGTTGTAAAGGATCTCACTACACATTTTTGCTTGTAGTCTGGCCTCATTGCATCATTCATATCTCTCTTTGGGAAGGCATTTTCATAATGACCCATCTCACCACATTTAAAACACTTTATAGTTTGCTTATCAAGATTAGTCTTTGGATCATTTTCATTACAATCTCGGGCCATATGTCCAAACCTACCACATTTAAAACACTTCATAGTTTTTCTAAGACATTCCCCAGGGTGTTTCTTGCCACAATTTTCACAAACTGAAAATTAGATTTTCTTACCATCATATTTATTTGGTTGATTCTTACCTATCGCTCGCCATCTAGACCTATTCTTATCCTTATTTCCAAAATGCACGTGATCATTAGAAAAATCAATCTATACCCTCTCATAACATCAGACAAGTTTCTCATAACTTTTGAATTCACGAGAGGCTAACACCCTTCGATACCTTGGATTTAGTCCTGAGTAAAAGTGGTTGATTTTGCGATCAAGATCCAGAATAATATTTGGAGCATACCTTGATAGTCGGGTGAAGTTTTCTTCATAAACAACCAGTGAATCCTCATTCTTTTTCTTCAATCGAAGTAATTTCTTCTCCATCCTAAGTCGCACCACCTTAGGAAAATATTTTTCAAGGAAAATAATTTTAAATTCATCCCACTCTAAGGCATCAAAATACTCTCCACCCTTGATATTCCTTACCATTTACCACCACTGATCAGCTTCACCTTCAAAATGATAAATGGAAAGACTTACCTTTTGATCGTCTAAACATCCCATAACATCGAATATATTTTCAAGGGATTTGATCCATCCTTCAAATGCTACTGGGTCAAAAGATCCATTGAAAGAAGGATGGTGTTGTATCATAAAATGTTCCACTACTATCATTTTAAATTGTGGTAACTCTATTTTTTCCTTTTCATGGACGCCACCATTTCCTGCGTTAGCTGAGCCATTACTATCACAAACTGCTTGGTTCCAATCCCTACCATTTTGGGCTGTAGATCCGGAAGGATGTCATTCTGTCGGTGCCTCTCCTCTTCAGCATCCCTGTTCCTTCTATGGACAACCATTCCGAACAAACATATCTTAGATGAAGCAACATGGTAATATTTAAATTCTAAAACATTTCAAATTAATCAGAGTAAAAATCATTTATGGTATTCTTTTAACATCATCCTAACCCCTAAATTTATCTAAACCATCCTCTGATACCAACTATAAGGACCCAGCCTTATTACATACATAATCTTGAATTTATTCAAGAAAACAAATCCTTTTAAATTGAGGATCTTTTCATGTTTAGAGCTTTAGATAATTGGGACATAATACATTCATAACATTACACATTCCTACAGAGTGTATACTATAAAAACAGTTTCCATTTTTTTCAAAATATAAAACATTAAAACTTAAAACATGATTCCTTATAAATTTTTCAAAATTTAACATGGTTTACTTCATTGTCTTACACATCCACTAACCTGTGAAAAATAATTTTAAACTTGGTATGAGGACAAAAACTCAGTAAGGGATATAAAAATAAGTAAAGAACACATTAGTTCATGAATACTTGTAACATATGAAATAATTTTTACAAGAAATACTTAACACCTCTGTATATATACTTACTTTGTGAAAAATGAGATTTAAAAAATACATAAGAATGTAAGTAGAACCATAAAGGTATCTAGTGACATTACTTACATAATCTTGTAACCCTCTCAGCTACCTTATAATTTGTAACCCTCACGACTTCCTTACAATTTGTGTAACCATCGCAGTTACACTTAGAGTAACCATACGACCGACCTCCAACTTACACATACCCAATGAATTGGAGGGAGATATAGGTACCAACATTCATAATAAACAATGCCCAAGAACCAGAAAATAATCATACAACATTATTAATTTCTTAAAAAAATTGCTTTTGAATTTTGTAAAACAGATTTGTAAAAGAGGATTTTAAAAGGAAAGCCCCTTATAAATATCATAAAACTGAAGAGAGACTTAATAGAGTGGATGGAATATGTATATAAAATGTAAATAGACATAATTCAACATAATATAAGAAAATCACATCACATAATCAATTTTAATACCACATAAATAATGGAGTAGAAGGTTAACCCAAAGAATGGAAACCGGGTTACGAATTCCCTTACCTCAGGCTTGTCTTACTTCAAACTTAATTAAAATTCCTGTATAATGGTTAAAATAGTGTTATTAGTATTTTAAATAAACATTTTCATGTTTATAACATCTTATATGATCATTCCATAACATCATTTTACCCTTTAATTGTTAGTATTTTTCTCCTTGTACTATTTTTTGGGTGAGTTCTTTACATGATTTCCAAGATTGGTTCATGATGGATTTTCTTGTCGATTGGAAGTGAAACTCAATAATTGGAATGAATTAGTATTTAAATATTTATAGTACCATAAATTAAACCATTTATTATTTTTTAATTCTTACATAAGGTTGATTCATAAGTTAAAACATTATTGATGTTCGTTTAGATCATTTTGGTTGTTCTTTGATAATAACGACCTCATTTTGTTTTATAAATTAAAACCTTGTGTAAAAAAGAATTCCAGAACCATGGATGAGACATAATACATATATTATAACTTGGTTATACCATAAAATTTCTTTCACTATCAGATTTGAAGGATTTAAATAAAAATGAAATCACATCATCCACAATGTCGGTAATTCGACACATCATGGACATTGTTTTTAATTCATTGAATAAGTGGGAGAGGAGTAGAAGAATGATGATGAATTTTCCATGAAAATGAGAACATACAAAATATGAAATATTCTGGAGCTTTCATGCCTCTTGGTTACTAGGAGGCGAGGAAAGAAGAAGAAAAGAAAGGAATCTTGAAATAAAAGAAAACTTTGAGAAATTTCTAATGAAAATTCGGCAGCCTAACGACGTCTCTTAAAATTTCATAAAAGTAGTTTGATAAGAGAAAAGGGATATATAATCACTCTTACATAATATGGATAGTAATGGGGGATATGGAATGAAATATCCCAACATAAGCCAAAGGAAAAGGAAGAGAATAACATAAAATGAAAGAAAAGAAAGAAATAAAAGAAGATGTTTACCTCTTGATCTTTTCTCCTTGAGATCCTTCTTAAGGACTTTGGTTTTGGTCTTTTGGTGAGACCAGAAGCTCTAGGACGTGGGTAAGAGCCTTCAGATAATTATTTTGTAGAACTTAGGCATGGATCAAGGCTTGAGAGGTGTGGGAAGAAGAGGGGAGTGAGGGTGGTATTTATAGTAGAGGAGAGGGGGTATTTTTCATTATTTTAATCATTTTTATAATATTTTTGCCCAAGATTATGAATAGTCTTAGTTAATGTGACCTAAAATAGTAATAATGTCACGTGAGTTCGAAAAAAGTGGCCTTTCATCACTTATTATGTCATAAATAGTGTATTTTACTGATAATTTGATTATACGGCATTTTATCGTATTTCACTATTCATCAAAAATTCAAGAATTTCAGAAAAATCCCAAAAATTTACCCTAACATTTTTTCAATGTGTAGAATTAAAAAATGAAGTCTATTTTTTGAAAATAATTTTCTAAATATTATTAATTTAATTTTTAAATAAAATCACACTTAATTCAAAAATTAAAAATTCTAATTCTATAACCACTTCTATATCACGATGAAAAATTAACCAAGATGTTATTATCTTAAAGCCTTAAGATAATAAAATAATAATAAAATTTACTATTCATTAGGGTCATACCACTATTCATATTACTATTGATAAAGGTATGTTACTATTCACAAAAAAAGTTGTTTTCATTAGACTCTAAATAACTTACTGAACACAATTGTAGATGATAGTTTCTTGAAATTAAAAACATAGAAGTGGAAAAATTATATTTAAATCCTAGTTATAAATATCTACTTTAAACAAAGTTCAATGAATTTATATTTATTTTTAGAAAAACTTGGGATGTTACACCTTCGGTGCCTACCCCACGGTCAGATCTAAGTGGAGACAACATTCCTTCTAGGTGGAAGAAGTGTGGCCTTGATTGACGATTTCCAGAACCTCTGTGGAAGAAAACGATCATCGGTGATTCGGATCTGAACCCCAGATCTAAAGACGATGATGCAACCTTCCACAAATTTAAGTAGAATAGGAATGCTGGACAATTTTGTTGTCCAGCATTGTAAGTTTTAGTTGTAGTTTAAGTTTATCTTTGAAACTTGTAAATCTTACTAGTTGTCTGTTTAGTTTCTTCTTGTTGGTTCAGTTGGATTGTATGGGTTTCTGGTTTTCTTTTGAGAAATTAATAAATGGCATGCTTGGGTGGTGTTCTTACCATGTAGTAGGTCCCCAAAGGGGCCGAATCACGTAAATTCCTGTGTCCATTTACTATTTCTGCACTTTCATTTTCTTGGTTCTTGAATTATCGAAATCACAGTTCCAGGTCGATCCTTGTTTAATTTTTGGTTGTTTAGCTTCTTTGCACCACTGGTTTTTGGTTCCGCTACCCCAAAATACCACAACAGAGGCGCTATTAAAAGGGAGACCCTTTTATCAACGCTTTTTTTAGTGCTGATAAAGGCCTCTTTTATCTTCGCTGAACAACGCTTGATCCCTCATTTTACAGTGTTAGGAAGCCCTGCCCGCACCCCCGCCACCCCCTTTAACAACATTATGGGAACCCAGCCACCCTTTAATAGCCCCACCTACACCTGCCTACGCACCCCTACCTCTGCTTGGATTCTAACTCGAGACCTCTCCCTGACACTCTTACACCTTTACCACTTGTCCATCTTGTTTTGTTAACCATTTAATGATCTATCTATCTATTTATTATATATATACATATATAGTTATATTTATTCATATATTAATATAGATTAATATTAATATATATAGTTATATTTATTCATATATTAATATAGATTAATATTAATATATATATTTAGTTATATTAATATATATATATTCATTCGTATATATATATAGTTATATTTTTTTATCTGTATATTTATTCATATATTAATATATATTTATAAGATTAGTTTTAAATACATTTATAAAATATTTTGTGTGTGTGTGTATAAATAAATAAATAAATATATATATATACAACATACATACACATGTATATGTATTATATATATGTGTATCTGTAAGTATAATTATACATAATTATACATATTTACATATATTATATATTTATATGTATATTCATATGTTAGAATATATAAATAACATATATCAGTTTGTGAAGGACTTTAGAACACTCTGAGAGGGGAGAAGCGAATCAGAGAGTCAAATTTTTCATTTAAACTTATGAATCTTGTTCTCATGTTGATAGGAACTTGTTAAACCTATCTGACGAGAAAGTGCAGAAAACAAACAATCACATGCAAAGTGAGGACACATAAAGTTTACTTGGTTTACCACTAAGAGATACATCTAAGGATCATGCGTCGAAATGTTGTCGGTCGTACCAAAGTCCATTAATCTTTACTAGTTGTGGAGTACAAAAGTTTAGCATAGGCAGTCTATTTCAGATGCACTACCATTACAAGGTTTTAGGGATAATGCACTATGTTCCTCAGATCACTTTTGTCGACTTCCACTTGCTCACCACATTGGGATGAATCTGAACTCAGTTTATCGACATAAAGGTCACTTCATTGGGTTGACATTAAATTATACATCATTAACTATAGATAGATTCTCTATTGAAGTATCATTTTCCTCTGCAGATGTAATCGACTGTTCCGCGTACTGATCGTTTGTGAGCTTGTCCTTCGCGAAATGGACTTCTTCACCTACCTAACACACTACACTGCATACTAAAATTTCTCCACATATTTATTCTTCAAATCATGACCATATACTACCTTCCCAAACCGCACCCGTGTACTTCTTCTGCACACTGTTTCCACATACCGCTCCGGTTTTCTGCTTCCACGTATCGCTTCAGAGTATCGCTTCTTCTCCGCGAACCAACTCCTCCTCTGTGGACTGTCTTCTGAGAACCGTATTCCACGAACCATGTTTTTCAAACCATCTTCTGCGAACCATTCTAGACTTCACTGAATTCCTTCCAAATTTCTAATCAATGTCTTCTTTGTAGGGTTGTCTTCCTGTGAACCACTTTATATTTCACCTAATTCCTCTCCGGGTTTCTAATATCAGTGTCACTATCTAATGAAGGGATTAGTGCTCCTTATATAGGCAAAAAGATCCACAAAATACACTAAACTGAGATTTATCAAATCTTTGGTGCAGCACCGCCTTTACCGCGTACCGTGCATCTCCTGTGAACCATATTCCATACGTGGTTTGCGTACTGCCATTATCCCTATGAGGTGGCACAAATCACCACCTTGTTTCTACAAACGACACCCTTTATGGATTCTAAAAAATTTTCCTCTTTTTTGTGAACGACACACCATCCTGTGAACCATTTGCCTTCCACATACAGCCTTTGTAGAAAACCTTTATTTTCCAAAAACAAACTCCTGATTTTGAGGCCCAAAAATTTGGTAAACATTGGAAGAATGCACCAACTTAAACACCTTCTTCAGACTATACTGTAAGATCACTTTACTTGTAAAACCCTTTATCAACCCAAATTGAATTGACAACAAACCAAAACCATACTCCATTTTTAGCAAAGAACATCCTTGGTTCCAATAGTTTAAATATTCATATATTTTTATTTTAAATAAAATAAATATTATAAGGCTTATATATTGAGAAATATACTTTATATGTAAATATGGTTAATTATATATTTATAAAATTAAAATTTTATGTGTGAATATAAAAAAAATATGTATATATTGTTATATATTTGATTATAAATAATAGTACATTGTGAAAAATGATAAAATTTAAAAGCCATAATATCAATAAGAATGTAATAATTGTGAATAAATTTATTCCCCACTAAAAAAGAGAAAACATACCCCTTTAAACGAGGTTGAAATTCAATCGAATGCTAAAAAAAATTGAACATCCCGACTAAAAACTCAGCTTGGAGGCCTTCTAGGCCATTTTTGGACTCAAAAAATGTTATAGAAGGTTCCCTTATATCATTAGTGTGTAGATCTCATTACATGCTTCTATTTGATACATGATAGAGCTCAAATGAACACCCAGATCAAAATTTATGACCGTTTGACGTCTGAGTTACATTTTTAACTTATTTTAGATCTTTTATTATTTTTTTGATTTTTTGTGTCTTCAAATTGTTATTAAAAAAAATAATAATTAGAAAATTATTAATTAATAATATTTTTTTAAATATTTTATAAGCCATTTTCACTAAATTTCTTATATATTAAGTGTAAATGCCTATTTATACTTATCTAAAACATATTTTAAAAATATATATTATACTTATATCAATATAAATATATTAGTATATTAATATATTAATATATTGTTTTTAATGATTTTTTTGAAATATACCCTTTATCAGTTCTAGTAAAAAAACATTGATAGAAACTCATCTTTATCAGCGCTACTAAAAAAAGCGCTGATAAAGAGGTACTTTTAACAACGTTTATTTACTGATATTAAAAGTACCATTTATCAGTGCTTTTTTTAGCACTGATAAAGATACCCCTTTATCAACATTTTTTTAGTGCTGTTAAAGGATGATGCTATGAAAACCCATTTTTGTGGTAGTGATGAAAGAGATTAAAATATTATGGTGTCTCTTCTAAGATGTTCAAGAGCTATAGGGGTTAAATTTTCTGGTTCTGTTCAAATAATGGTGAATATACAACACGCTCGGGTTATCATTTTGGCTATGAACGTTGGGTTCTCCTCTATTTAAAAATTTTTGGAAAACCATTTCATAAACCAATCTCCCACCAAAATTTAGGAATTTTTTGTGGAGATTCTGAAAAATGTTTTCTTAACAAGGAAGATGTTACATATGAAACATATTGTGACTAAGGATTTTTTATCACAGTGTTCTCAAGATCTAGAGATGGCTAGACTTGCAAGTGCTGAAATGTTCAATGTATCTAGCCCATGTTTTTTACATAGTCACAATTAGTGTTTGATCAGTTTCTAATGGTGTTTGATTAGTTTTTTGATGCATAATATATTTTTCAATTCCAAACTGCTACATTTGATTTGAAAGTGGTTTAAGATGCATTGGATTTGGAATGGTATGTTTAGGTGAGACATAATTAAGTATTCTTTCCCCAAAAAGAGATTCGTGATGATATTTTTGTTTAGAGCACTATCAACATGATATAAATTTTGTGAAGAAGAAAATATGATGCAGTGCAATGTAATAACATTAGGATTCAGAATTAATTGATGCTAATGTGTATGGGGTGACTAAGAACAATAATGATATTTCAATACTATGAGGATGTTAGATTGAACTTTACCTTATTTATTGGAATAAAGGAGGATATGTGTTTTCTTTGCTTCATAGGAATATTAAAGTAAATTTTAGCCCATTAATTAGGGAGGCTATCAGGAGAAGAGACCCATGCCTACCACTTCCAAGAAGTTAAACCACTGAAAGATCAAGATGTAGAATAAACCGATCATTCAGAAGAGCTTCTCCCATTGAGCTTAGTGTATTGAGAGATAAAGAGTCTTTTCACCCTACTAACCACACTAATCCAAACCTTGCACATGCTTCATTCAACTCATACTTCATACAAAATTCAAAGGGGAAAAAAGAAGAAGATCACACTAAGTTTACATGGTTTGAACATTAAGTCCTATGTTCATGAGAGAACACTGCCAAACATTTCATTAACCAAAAGACACAATGTTTTACAATTTCAATTGGTAAAATCCGATACTAGACTACTTTGATCCACACCATAAGTACACCTATTCAGGAGGTCCCACTATAACTTTATAGTGGGACCCATCCAGTCATCCAGTAATACTGACCTTTGACTTTTGAGAGCATCCATCCATTGAACTTAGATGACTGCTAATACACTGTTGATTTCCTCATCCTGACCGCTAACCTCTAGTAGAAAAGTGGAAGTTCCCTTACACTCCATACTTTTTCTATAGAGTCTTCTTAGATGTTCCAGCGTAATTTTCACTTACTCCCTTTTGGTGAACCAATCACCCATCACACATGCTTTAGAAGATCCTCTTCTGATCAGCCTTCCACTATTATGAGTTTGTACTACTACTAGCCGCACACTCAAGAACCACATATCTTCCAGTGAAATCTCGTTTTGATTGATTCAATGAAAATTGAAATCAACTTCACTATCCAAACAATATTCTACTTGAAGATTATTCTGAGAAACATCTTGGAAACCTCCAACACTTAGGAGAAACTAGACCATCCTCCCTTATGTAGAAAGTACTGCCCTCCTTCTATTGCCTTTAATCTAGTCCCACTAAGGCACAATGTTGCCTCAAACTTTCTTAGACTAGAACCTTTTTTATCATATCAACCAGAGTCTATTTTCCAGTTATCTTCTGCAACTCCAATAATTTGTCTTCCAGCAAATTCTAGATGAAATGTAATTTCAAGTCAATGTGTTTCTTCCTTGCATGAAGCACCATATTTCATGCTAGGTGAATTGAACTCTCACTATTACAATAGATTAATCATTCCCCATGACATATTTTTATTTATTTTATCAATCACATTAACAACATAAACTTATTTACCACTTTCATTGCTTCCATATATTCATCTTCCATGGTAGAAAAAGTAACCACTGGTTGCAGCTGTGAAATCCAAATGACTATCGTACCTCCATTGGTAAACACTAAACCTATTATGCTCTTTAAAAATTCTAGATATCCCAAAAAGTCTACATCAATAAACCCCTATAACAGATCATCTTCCCCAAAATACAAGGTTGTATATTTTGTCCCCTTCAAGTACTAAACAATTTATTTCATATCTTCCCAGTGTTCCCTTCCCTGATTTGACATGAAACAACTCACTACTTCCACTACAAAGGTAATATAAAGCTATGTAAAAATCATCACATGCATCAAAATTTTAAAACTTGATGCAAGTAAAACTTTTTCCATGTGCCAGTCCTTATCTTCCATTATCAGTGCTTACTCCTTATACAACTTGAAGTTTCTAGCTAATGGAGTTGAGAAATGATTACATCTATTCATCCCAAATATATTGATTAAATTTTAGATATAGACCCCCCCTGAGATAACAAAAATGATACAGCCTTTCCATCTCTCTCAATTCTCATTCCCAATATATTCTTGGCCTACTCGAGATTTTTTATAAAAAACCTTCCATACAAGTTGCATTTTATATCCTGAATCCTTGTAAGTTCTAGAACCATAAGAAACATGTAATCCATATAAAGTATAATGATAATTTAACTTTCACCATACCACACATTCTGGTTGCAATAGTGTTCTGCATTGCTTCACATGAATCCTTCTTCATCCATGAAACCCTCAAAATTCTAGTTCTATTATCAAGGCACCTGCTTCAATCCATAAAGGTTTTGCTTGAGTGTGAAATAAAGTCTTTTATTTTGATGATCCTTGATGATTTTAGGCTACTTTATGTAAATATATTCCTCTAGGTCCCTATAAAGGAAGACTATTTTTACATCCATCCACTCAAAGAGAAAATTATGGGAAGCAACCATGCTTAACATTCTTTGAATAATAGAGTGCTTAACTGTTATGGATAAATATTTTGAGAAATAAATTCCTTATTTTTATTTTAAACCCTTTACCACTAGCCTCCCATTATACATCCTCCTTCCAAGAGCTTCTTCATTCAAAGGGAATACATTTTTATTATTCATCACTCTTTTCCCTTGTGGAAACTATATCAGCTACCAAGTTTAATTAGACTCTAATGAAACCATCTATTACTTCATCAATAAATTGCCTTTGAGAGGGTATGTCCTTGGCCATCAGTACCAGGCATGTACATATCTGAACATGACAACTTTCCGAGCAGCGTTGTAAAGGTGGAAACTATACTTAATGTTTTTGATGATGGGAAGGGGCCTTCCTTTGTTTAATTGATCTGGTTTTTTAGATTTTGGATCATTGGGGCATGTTTTGATGCATTAAGTATTTGAAGTCATGTTGGGTTCCCCCTCATCCCTTAAAGGGGGATTTATGATAATAATAAAAAATTAATTTTTAGTTAGTCAGAGTCATTGAGTGTTGACACTTCTTATAGGATCTTAGGTTTTCCTCCATCCAATATAAGTAAGAAATTCATGTCAGCCTCAAAACTTTGTAATGAATTTCTAACTCTAAAAGATCTCATCATCTAAACTTTCCATTCTTCTATTTTTGATATTTCATTTTCTAATAATTTATCTTTTATAGAACCACCTTCTAATTCCCTAATATATGGAGATTTCTATAGAGATTCAGTAGTTCTAGATCATTCTGACACATCTTCCATTGGTATATTTTTTGAACAATATATACTGACATATGAACTTGTCGAAACTTGATTTCTTCTAGTTCTTATATCTAGATAAAATTGAACTCAAATATTTTATTCATTATTCTCAACTTATGACTCATCCATGTTTTGGTATATCTTCAGAACCTTCTCATTAAAGAGAACATCATAGCTCCTGATGATCTTCTATTGATCATTATCCCACAAACAAAAATCAATGTCTTCATTTCCATATCCCATAAGGAAAAAAGATTTGGAATATGAATTTAACTTTCCCCCATCATTTGCATCAATATGAGAATAAAAAATATTTCCAATGATTCATAGGTGGCTAAATTTCTGTAGTTTACCATTTTAAAGTTGTTTCAGAAGATTCCTCCCAACCACCAATGAAGATTTATGTTGATGAAATAAGCCCCAATAATAACTACCTCAACCCAAATTTACTTAGGAATCCTTGTGAAACGCCATACTTCATGCTTTCTATATCAAGATCTGATTCATCCTTTCTAATACATCATTCTATTAAGATGTTCTGGAAACTTCCCTATCCAACCTAATCCCTTTCCCCACAAAATTTATAGAAGGTTATACCATTATACTCATGTTCATTGTCAGATTTTAAGCATTTCTAGTTTCAACCAGACCCCCTTTCTACCATGTATTTCCACCAAACACATATAAATTATGATTAAGGAAGAATACCCAAACCATCATTCTAGAATCATCAACGAATGTGATGAAGTAAAGAAAACCTTTGTGGGACTGAACTAGGGTAAGCCCCCACACATCAGTTTGAATTAGCTCCAACTCCCGAATCATGGGATTTAGAACACTCAAATTGAATGACACCCTATGCTGGATTAGTACAGTAATTCCTTTTTTTTAATGATCCCAAATCATGATTATTATTATTTTGATATTTTTTTTTATTTTTTATGAAAAAAATATTTTTTGTTGAAAAATGATAAGTGTTGGATAGACCATAAGTTATGCTAGATAGATCATATGTATACTGCATCAACTACATGAATAAGTGATTGAACACATGTTACATAAAATTTATCATAAATAACATAGTTGAAATTAATCCAAGTTATGAATCAACCATAATAAGATATCAAATCAACTGAATAAAGACAATCAATTGACCATGACTATTTATCAGCCACAACTGAAAATATTTCAAAGTCTTGGATTGACTGCACGTTGAATATAAGATATTTCATTATGACTCAAACTGAAAATATGATGAATCTACCACATGAATAATACTTGGATTAATCACAAGTTCTGATCCTCCATAAGAACAAAGGACCTACCATGATAGTGACTGATCAAAAATCTAGAGTCACTTACCAGAATTGATTGTGAGTGTTGAATTGCCATATCTAAATTCCAATGACTATATTTTAGATCATTTAATGACGGTTTTAAAGCATTTAAGGTTTTCACATCATATATGATTATTTCACTATAGGTACTTGGATAAGATTCTTTTACAAATAAGATGGATTCTCACTTGTTCAAAATACATAACAAAATAAGAAACAAAATATAATCAAGTGAAAATAACTTCTTAAATTTATCACCTCCATGAACCTATATTTTTATGAATTAAATTTCAAAAACTAAGAGGAATTTACGATCATAAAATGGTAAGGAAATCTTACTGATCAAATGAATATAATCAAAGAAGATCTATATCACAATTCTCAATATGCATTGCTATCTCTCCCTCTCTCTATATATATATATTCAAGTTATGATGATAGTTTTATGTAAATATATTATAATTTATCCTGCATTTTAAATAAGAGTACTCAAATACTCTTTCTTTGTGTATCTTTACTTCTTTTATCCCACTTATAGTTGTGGAAGGGGCTTATTCTCCTCTGGAATGCCTATGTGTAGTTGTCTTCCTATATACCTAACTAGGTTTTGGATTAGGTCACTTGATCCAAGATATGTATTAGTTTATTTATATTAAATTTCTTGGTAGTGGTTTACTATCAAGTGGATAGGACTAGGTTCCAGCTTAGAACCAAGCCTTTTTTAAACAATTCTACTGTGTTATTTTTTATTCTTTTCTTTCACTACTCTGTTTTTCACTAAGTGTTTTAAAAATTTTGTTTTCAAAATAAAAACCTAATAGTTACAATTTATTAATGATATATATATATATATATATAATGTTTGGTTTGAGAAAAATAATTTAAAATTTAAAATTAATTTCATTTGTTTTAACCGGGTATTTCTCCATGCCCTTGAGAAATTATTTTAAAGCATCAAATTATATATACATACTATATTTATTAACTGGGATGTTTTTAAAATATTGGTATTTTAAATATATTTCAAAAAATAAACTTTTTAATTGGAAGTTCAATTCACCCCCCTCTTGAGCATTCCACTGAGATCATCACCTAGTATTAGAGTTTGTTCTTTTAGGCTCTCCATGTTTATTTTCTTTCTATCTTAATTAGTTCAGACTTTAATCAAGTCCTAAGGGAAGGATATTATTTTTCATTTTTTTAATATTTAGAATATATATACGTACTATATTTATTAACTATGCTTTTTTTAAATTAAGTTGATTTTAAATAGATTTCAAAATATAAACTTTTTAATTGGAAGCTAAATTCACCCCTCTTGAGAATTCCATCGAGACCATTATCCAGTATTAAAGTTTGTTCTTTCAGGATCTCTATGTTTATTTTTTTCTATATTAATTGATTTATACTTTGATTAATTCATAAAGAAAATGTATATTTTTTATTTTTAATATTCAGTATTTATGGATTCTTCTAGACATGAATGATATGCTAACAATTGATATCCTTTCTTTAATGGTAAAAATTATGCTTAATGAAAGATCAAAATGAAATTTTATCTTGAAATCATGGGATTTGATATTTGGGGAACCATAAAAGATAAATATTAAAAACCAAAAGCACCTAAGAAATAATGGATTGAGACTACTATGGAAATGTATGATTATAATTGTAAAGTTACGAATTCTTTGTTTTGTGCTTTAGGAGAGGGAGAATTTAATCCTATTTCAGCATGTGATACTACCTATAAAATCTGGGATACCCTTGTAATTTATAATTAAGGCACATAAAATGTTAAATAAATACATCTAAATACATATACTATAAAATATGATACTTTTAAAATGAATCCTAATAAGTTTATTTTTGAAATTTACTATATATTTAATGAGTTCATAAAGATAATGATTTCACGTGGAAAATCTATTATTGGAAAAACTTTGGTGCTAATAATTCTGTGATGTCTACCTAACATATATATAAGCATAACCATTTTCATTAGAGAATCATTTGACATCATCAAGCTGTAATTCAAGGAGAAAATTGGAAAAATGTTGATGTATAAAGAAAAAATTAAAGTGGACAATACAGATGCTGAAAAAAAAAATGTAATTAAAGGAATGTGAATCTAAATCAAAGGAAGTAATAAAGTATTAGAGTATAAATGGAAGTGAATTAGAATTAGACAATAATGAATATATGTTACACTTATCTAGACAATTTAAGATGTCTTAAAAAAAGAAATTATTTTCTAGAAAATTACATTTTAAAGAAAAATATTACAAGAAGGGAAACTGGAAAAAGAAAACACATATAGATAATTAATATGTTAATAATATAAAATAAAGGGTTACATAAAATAAAAACTCTCTAAGATAAAGTAAAAAAATAATTTTGATGAAAAAGGAAAAATACCAAAGAAGTTGATGAATGAAACCTAGAGTGCATTAGAAGAAAACTCAAATGATCCAAAATATTCCAGGGATGATGAAATTAAAAAGGATAATTTGATTTTAATGGAAAGTATATATAAGGTATAATATACTATTAATACTTCTTCATATTCTAATATTATTGTTTTAGATGAATCTGAAATGACAAATGAAGAATTAAAAGTGTAATGCTCTATGCCAATGAAACTTGAATGTGCTTTAAGATAAATTTAAAAATTTGAAGAAGTTTATTCCTCTATGTGTTACAAATAAAACATATTTTTTTGATAAATAAAATAATTCTAAACTATTAAAAGATAACATGGATCTGAAATTTAAAAATTAATATCTTATAAAGGATCTGGAAAAACATTCTGAAGCAAAAAATACCCAAAATAAAACATTCTAAAACCAAAAATTAGCTAAATCCAGAACTGGTATAGGTTATCAATTTGGAAAATAAATTATGTTTTATAAGAATTATTTTTTTCTTTGTTTTAAAAGTAATACCTTAATTTACAATTCTAAAGAAACTTCTAGATATATACAAAATTCTCATCATTTTGGACCTAAGAAGACCATTTCTCAAAATCTTTTAATTATAATATTAGTAAGTCTATGAATCAAATATGGATGCACAATGATTTATTTTTTTTAACTTTTATGGGTCCAAGAATGTGTTGGTACAAAAATCATTTCTTGGATGATTGGTTAAGAAACATTATGGAAGAGATCTAGTAAAATCTCATGGTATTTGGATAGTGGATGTTCTAGATATATGACTAAATATTACTCAATCTTCAATAATCTGGTGAAATTTGATGGTGTACATGTCACTTTTGGTGAAAATGCTAAAGGTATGATAGTTGGACTTGAATAAATAGGTAAATTTAAAAATGTGTTAATTTTTAATGTTTTTATGTTAAGGGTTTAAAATATAAATTTATTACTATTTTTTAGTTATGTGATGATGGATATCATGTTATTTTTGAAAATAATGCTTGTGATTTTTTTTATTCTTACCATGACTTAGTTTTTAATGCTATGAGAAATGATAATGTGTATACTATAGATTTATATTCTTTGTTTTCTAAAAATTTTTCTTTCTTAAAGTGATTTTCATAAATAATCATTGGTGTGGAATAAGAGATTAGGTAACTACAATGTGCACTCAATTAGGAAGCTTACTAGAAAAGTCTTAGTCAAGGATCCACCCAAACTATAATTCTGAAAAGTCAGTGTAAAAACCCTATCAAAATGGAAAGTTAAACCATTTTTTTCAAACCAAAGAAAGTGGTGTCTACCTCTAAACCATTAGAACTGGTTCACATGGACTTGTTTGTACCTTATATAGTTTTTAGTCTAGGTGGAAATCATTATTCTTATATAATTGTTGATGAATATTGAAGATTTATATGGGTGTTTTTCTTATCTCATAAAAGCGATGATTGTTATTTATTTTCAAAATATTTAAAATATTTGGATAATAATAGTGGATCCATCATTACAACCCCAAGAAGTGATCATGTATGTGAATTTGAGAGTCAATATTTTGAGAATATTTGGTCACAACATGTCCATACACACAATTTCTATGCCCCTCAAACACCTCAAGAAAATGGGTTTGTCAAAAGGAGAAATAAAACTCTCCAAGAAATTTTCCAGACCATTCTTAATGAGTAAAAATTACCTTTTTTGGGAAAAATCTATGAATACAACTTACCATGTAATTAATAGGGTTTTAATAAGACCACTTTTAAAGAATACTCCTTATGAATTATGAAATGGTAGAAAACCAAAGGTAAATTTATTTAATTTTTTTAGCTATAATGTATACATTCTTAATACAAAATATAATCTAGGTAAAATTGAACATAAAAGTTATTATATAAAATTTCTATATTATTAAAACTCTAGAAAAAATTATTGAGTATTTAATAAAATAACCAAGATTATGGTATAATCTATTCATGTCACTTTTGATAAGATAGATCCACATGATCTTAAAATTTCTTTAAAAAGGCCTTTAGGATGAAATGACTAATATAAATATCAATAATTACTCTAAGAATACTGACCATGATTCTGATTTAGATGCTAAATCATCAAATAGAGACCAATCAGACCATCCTGGCCTTAAATATGGATTGTAAGAACCAAGTAAATCAATTCATAGAACTATGAGAACCCATAAGCACCATAATTTGGATATTGTTTTAGGTAATCTTGATAAAGGTACTCAAATTAGAGAATCTTTATAAACCATGTTGAACATTAAGTCTACTTATCTCAGCTAGAACCTAAGAACATTATTGAATCAATTAGTGATGCATAATGGGTAAGGGCCATGCAAGAAGAATTGGATTAGTTTGAAAACAAATTAAAATATGAGAATTAATTGAGAGGCCCAAAGAGTACCTTACTATTAGAACTAAATGGATTTTTAGAAAAAAAGTTGACAAATCATGAATTATAATTATAAATAAAGCTAGATTGGTTTCAAAATTTTATAGTTAGTAAGAATGAATTGATTATGAATATACCTTTTCATCTTTTGGAACTGGAAAACACATCTATGTAATTCATCTAATTCTTTCATATATGATCTTGGAGCATAGATTGTTCTTCAAGCTTCGATTTGACTAGTCATGGAGCCCAAATAGAGTTACGGATCAGAATTTTTGTCTGTTTGAAGGCAGACTGCTGGGAATGGCCATCAAGGATGATTTTGGGGCGAAGAATGGATTTGCGTGTAAAAATGGAATGTTACGCGTAAAAATGGAATGTTTCACATGAAAATGGAATCTTGCGCATAAAAAGGAATCTTGCACATAAAATTAAATATTGCACATAAAAATGGAATCTTGCGCGTAAAAATGGAACTTGCACATAAAAATAGAATCTTGCATGCAAAATGGTTTTGCACAGAAAATTGGAATGGAAGTTTATGCGCACTGACATTCAAGGATTTTCCAATAAATACAAGTGAAACCCTACTTTTAGAGAGGCCCTCGGAGGTCGATCGCTACTCTAATGCATGTAAGTTCACATTTTCCATGCCTATGCACAAAACCCCCCATCTTGTGCGCAAAAACATCACTTTTTCACATAAAGGGGCCAACATGCCTAATTTTGCGCGCAAAGCATAATTTTTGCATGTAACAGGGCCATTGTGCCCAATTTTGTGCACACCAGTGTTGCACCTATCCAATTGCATGCACACATTCCCTATTGTGTGCGAAGATCCTCTATTAAATGTCAAACTCCCCTATTTAATGCAATTCCTTCCCTATTGTGCGCACAACCACTTATTGCATGCACATCTCCCATATTGCGCGCACTCTTTCCCTATTGCGCGCATGCCTTCCATATTGCACACAATCCTTCCTTTTTGTACGCATCCCATCCTACATGTGGTGCATTTTACATGCTACAGTATCCAGGAAAGTGGAGA
The DNA here is from genome assembly GCA_963277665.1 of Viscum album. Taxonomy (NCBI): domain Eukaryota; kingdom Viridiplantae; phylum Streptophyta; class Magnoliopsida; order Santalales; family Viscaceae; genus Viscum; species Viscum album. Next base: position 1,215,463,110 of record OY728130.1, read on the forward strand.
GTCACACCACAAACTTTTTGGGCTGGGACGTCGGCATTTTCCATTGCTCCCTTATGCATAGCCTCCATCCACCTGTGGAATACCATGATTTGAGATACTCCACACACCATGAAACACCTTGAGTCGACATATTCATCTTGGTCTATTTCCTATGTCATGATTTGAGATTCTCATCATCAATTCCCCAAGTACCTTGAGTTCAACCATTCCTCAACCAACTCATCCAAACCCTATCACCCGACTCCTATGCCAGGTTAAACCTGAAAGGCCCGCCTTTGTGTAAGTCCCAACACCAACCATTTCTAGGCGCCTTATGCCTAATATTCCTATCTACATGATTATAAACTATAGTACACCCTATGTACCAAACATAGGATGCCTCTTTCTCTAAATGAGAGATGACTTATGCTCCAAGCATAAGATTCCAATAGTCCTATCTATATGACATTAAACTATAGTACATCCTATGTGCTAAACATAGGATGCCTCTTTCTCCAAACAAGATATGACTTATGTACTAATCATAATATTCCTATAGTTATCACTAAATGACTTTAAACTGTAGAATTCCCTATCATTCAATAATAGGATGCCTCTTGTTCTAAATAAGAGATTCTTTATGTGCTAAGCATAAGATGCCTCATGCCATGATTACAGTGGAATAATTTCAAGAGAATTAGAATCCATTCAAACATTCCATCACACCACCTCATGCTTCGTGTGTCCTACATTTAGATATTTATCCTCTTTCATGTCTGAAGGGACCCCCTAATGGCCTGGTCCCATGCTACCTCATCTCACCTATTGTCCTGGGCCAATGCCTCAGAAGACTTTGGATGATACTTTGAGTCAGGTTATGTGTTTCGAACATGGTCAACAGTCGAACCTCATTTGATTGTCCCCATTTCAGGCTAATGTGATATGGATGCTGTGTTTTGAGCATGATCAACAACTATCCTCCATTGTCATTCCGCCCTCAATGCGTTCCGAATATCAGGCATGTGATTCATACTTTTCATCTCCCTTTGTTTGGACTGATTCCAATTCCCTTGGAGTTATCCTTCTTGTGCACTAGCGCATAAGTGTAGTCCTCAATCATATGCCTCAACCCATCAGTGAGTTGGGATGCCCTCATGGCCAGACACAAGGAAGAAATTATGGGTAGCTCCCATGTGTAAGCCTCATCCACCATTACTGCTCCTTAGCGGCACCTAGGCAGCTTCCATGCATAAGCCCCATTCATCATTTCTGCTCCTTAATGATAACCAGACACACTAACGACTATTTCTTCTTTGCATAGCCATGCTAATGTGAACCCATCAATAGATCACTCCAGAACACCCCCTCACCAACTACATTACTGATTCCTTACCTTCCTCATTGGTAGTTGGATATTAGTTATGTAAGTCCTAGGGGTGAGGAAAGAACCCACCTCATCCGAGCTACATGACGTTAAAATGCCAAGCTCCATCATCCTCAGCACATGAAGTTAAACTATATCCTTTCACCATGCATTATACATGGGATTCCCCATCTCAAACATTCTCTATGCCCACTGGTCTCCATGGGAGTGAAATCACTCCTCACATAGAATGAAATCATCTATTAGAGTGGCATTTGTCCGTGGGGAAAGGGAAACCATCTTGGTGTAAGCCCCTAGCCTTTCTTGTGGGAGGTAGCATCCCTGATCATCCTATATTTTTACTTGCCAAAGACTAAGAGGTGAGAGGGGAACAGGGGACTACGTTACCCCAACCCTCTCTTGCTGGGCTTTGTCACAACCGGGCCTCCACCCTGGAGTAAGTCCCAATATCTATCTCCCTGGGATACTAACCACACGCAAGCCCATGTTTCCTCTTTGGGATGCTAACCACGTGTAATCCCATGTTTCCTCTTTGGGTTGCAGACCATGCGTAAGCCCCTGTTTCCATTTTGGGCTGCTAAATACGTGTCAGACTCACTCCATTTACCATAGATTCACCTTTCGCAACGTGATTGTTAGGTCCTTACTGCATCTTTTTTCTCACACCAAGCATGACTCATGTGGGATTAGAGTAAGCATCGACCATGAAATACTCTCTGGGAAGCCTAGAGTGTAAGCCCCACACACCCATTTCGAACTACGTGGACTATGATCCTTGCTAAGACAAGTTACGTAGGAAGCCTCTTGAGGTTCAAGCCCAATAGCCACTGATTCCGCCCCCCTTCACGTTGGACCACCTTCGTCACACATGATGTTAAAATGCTTGCTCCCTTTTCGTCCCACATGACGTTAAACTGTATCCACCATCCCGAACCATGTGGGATTTGATCCTTGTCTCCTAGATAGGGTATGTAGGAGGCCTCCATGAGGCTCAACCCCATCCAGCGGTAAGTCATTGTACCTCCATCCAGTGGTAAGCCATTGTAAACCCCATCCCATAGTAATCCATTATACCTCCATCCAGTGGTAAGTCGTTGTACCTCCATCCAACGGTAAGTCATTGTTACTCTATCTAGCGGTAAGCCGTTGGGATCCCATCCAACGGTAAGCCGTTGTGCCTCCATCCAGCGGTAAGCCATTGTGATCCCATCCAGCAGTAAGCCGTTGTGATCCCATCCAGTGGTAAGCCATTGTCAATCCCAACCAGTAGTAAGCCATTGTAGTCCCCTTTGTTGAGACCCACATCCCTGGTCCTCCCTCGAGCATTAGACCAACTCGGGATGCTAACCATGCGTATGCCCCAATATATCATCGAGTCACTGTCCTCTGTGCACACCCCGATTCTATACCCCCATCCCGAACTACACAGACTTTGATTCCCTACCATATGGATACGTAAGAGGTCTCTTTGAGGCTCAAGCCTAACATCACCATCACCCTCGAGTCAACTCCATCTCATTCTATATCTACTTCACTTAACAATCCATTATCCATCTTGATTATTACCCGGGGCGCCACATCCCAGTGAGATCATGCCAATTCAACTCTACATTGCTTCTAATAGTAACCGGATAACTAACCACGTGTTAGCCCCAACATCAGTGTTCCCTCCAGGGGTTGCACCCATCTTACCCACTCCAGTCAGCATTCTGATAAATCCGATCCATCTCCTCTAGACGTTTAACTCGTGGCATACCCTATGTTAAACATGGGAATCTAAGGAAAACATCGGAAACATGCCTAGGGCGTATAATTCCCCACATTCGACATGGGATTCCTTGGGGTTCCGTGCCCTCGAGAAGCCCTATAATAAGGGGAATAAACCTAGATATGCTAGTGTTATACATCCAAAAATTCCAGTGATGTCCAATGTGACTACTCCCCCGACCGAAGGTTGCTTCCCTGACCAGAACCCTTGGAATGTCCCGAAAAAAGTAGTGTAATTAACCGGTGTCCATGAAGACATGGCATTGGGAAGAGTTTCATGAACAACGTCTTAGTCTATAAGGGAGACCCAGACTAGGTGATGAGTTTTGAGGAGGAATCCACAGAAGGAAGAACCTACATCCCATCATCCTGTTTCGATTAAGGAGCAAATGTCCCTGAATAAGCGATGGATGTTGCCCGCCTTTAGAAAGCAGGAATGCGGGGAAATAGTCAGCATGTCCTCGTCATCCTCAAATGGAAAGATGTGCGTGCCCCAATGAAATCACCGAAAAAATCATCTATAGGTTGGATTGAAACCATTAGAATACTACCAGCATATGCATTTGATCTCAATTTCAAACTATATCAAATGGATTTCAAGAGTGCATTCCTTGTTGGTTATATTATCGAGGATGTTTTTATTGAGTAACCCATTAGTTTTTTAAATCCTAATTTTCCGAATCATGTTTTTAAGCTTTCAAAATATCTTTATGGTTTAAAATAGGCTCTAAGATCTTGGTATGATAGGCTCAACTATTTCTTAATTTCTAATGTTTTTTTAAAAAGTATAGATGATCCTGCCCTATTTATAAAAAGGATTTCAAAAGAATTTTTGGTTGTGAAAATTTATATTGATGATATAGTATTTTTTCATATAAAATTTCTTTATGTATTAAATTTTATAAACTAATGAAAAATGAATTTGAAATGAGATCAATGGGTGAGTTAAAGTTCTTTCTTGGTTTTCATATTTTTCAAAACAAAGAAGGAATTAATTTAAATCAAATAAAAAACACAAGAGATATTCTAAAACATTTTGGTATGGATAACTCTAATGGTTTTGATACTCTTATGAGTACTAATTACAAATTATACATGGATGAAACTGGGAAATTAGTTGACCAAACTATTTATAGAGGTATAATTGGGAGTTTACTGTACTTAACTTCTTGTTGTCCATATATAATGTTTAGTGTGTGTCTGTGTGCTAATTTTCAAGAAAAACCTCATTTAAATGATGTTAAAACATTTTTTCAAATACATAACAAAATACAACTAATGTTGGTTTGTTCTAATATATAGGTTATTTATTTGAGTTAGTTAGTTATTACAATGTAGATTTTTATGAATGTAATCTAGATAGAAAACTCACTTTTATAACATGCCACTTTTTAAGAAATTTTCTAGTGTCTTGTTGTAGTAAAAAGAAGAATTCAATTACATTTTCTACAATTGAAGCTAAATACATAGTTGCAAGTAGTTTCTATGCACATATTATATGGATGAAACACACTCTATTAGATTATGAATATCAATCCATACATTTCCCAATAAATTGTGACAATACAAGTGATATTAATATTTCTAGTAATCATGTTTTACATTCCAAGATAAAACAATTTGATATATGGAATTAATTTTTAAGCAATCATTTTAAAAAAGGTAAAATCACTATTTAATTTATTGGAATTGATAAATAACTTACTGATATATTCAAAAATCCATTGAATATAGAGAGATTAATTTATATCAAAAATTATTTGAGAATGATTAACTATTCAAAATTCATTTCCTATATTAGTTTCTTAAGATGTTTTAAGTATCTTTATTGCATTAATTTTCCTTAAGATTTTATGGTTTGCATCCTTATGTTTTACACGATTGTTATTTTTATTTATGCTTAATATTTTGTTTTATTTTTGAGCTAAACATGTTCAAATATTTAATTTGATAGTTCTTTAGTTCTAAAGGTCACAAGTGACCATAACTCACAAGCTACCATGAGATCAATCATGTGGTAATTCAAGATATCATAAATGTATAAGATGATGTAAATTCATTATATAGTAGATCAACCTACTAAGATCCTCTTAAGTTATCGTGTACTGATTCATACGGTTAGTCAACCTACCACATCTATCTATAATGTTTTTCTTTAAAATAATATTATATTTTTCTATGTTTTATTGTTTTGTGACGTAAATGACTTTAAATTATTAAATCAAAATCAAAATTAGTTTCTATCAAAACCCTTAAAACTTCACAACCCTTGAACCACTCATGCTCCTACCTTGAAACTAAATTATTGCCTCTTATTTTTGAATAAAATGATGAATGTGGTGAGAATAAATCTAATGCTGGGTTTTTCATCTTCAAACATGCCACCTTCTATGAAGATGAAAAAGGTGAGCTCTAGTGGTACAATCGAGATTCTCAACCCACATATCTCAAACCAAATAGTGATGCATTATAATAAATTCATATTGAGTGGTTAAAGTCACATAGATCATTGGTATGAAAATCTATTAAACAACAAGGATGGATGTATTGTTTTAGTTATAATAGAAGGCCATTCCATCCAAGGCTGTTGAATGAGTTTAATCTGAATGTTGATTTTGAAGCTGTTGAAAATAAATACTATATGTAAGACACTTTTAATAGAGATAAATTGGTTTTTTTATTTAAAATAATGGAAAAAATATTAAAAATCTCACCATGAATGCATTTTTGAGGATTTCTAATGTTATTATCCAATTGTATTTTGAAACTTTAAATTAAGAAATATATTGAGGGGATAAACAGAAACATAAACTCTAAGAGTCCTAATGCTATGAAGATGGATAAAGAATGAAATATATTGATTTTGTTTATTCAACACTAGATATTCCCTAATAAATTATATTTTATTATATTAGGGAATCAAGTCTTGTTCTATTTATATCTGATGAAAAATGGAAAATAAAATTTCATATATTTCTGATGAGGCATATGGAGGAATTATGTAGGCCCTCCTCTTAGCTCAATGCTCTTCCACACCCAAAGTGTATTTATTCCTTACTTGGTTCAAAGGGTATTGTTCCTCAAGGGGAGGAAAAGTATATATATTTAAATGTAATATGCTTGATCCAAACTATATGTAAAAGAATATGAGTGAAATGTAACCCTTGGGGAAAGATATGAGTAATAGATAGTGAAATTTTTTATGAAAAGTTTAATCCTGTGAAAAATCCATCATGGCATAAAAGAAAAGTATGATGATGGACTTGAACTAGATGATGCATTATTGTATTATTATTAATAAGTAATGGATGTTTAGAGTGATGAGGTTGCAATATTTTCTAAGTAAGAAGTTGGTGATCACAGTGTAAAATAAATGAGAATCTCTGAGGAAGAAAGGAGTTTTTATCCTGAGCCTGTAATTTCTTAAATTCCTAAGTTGAAAGGTGTATCTTATGTTCCATTTAAAACCCCTACATATTTTCCTTATAGAGAAGAAGAGTTTATTACAATGTTGAAGATAATCAATAGTCTTTGATTGATAATTTTAGAGAGACAATTTAAAAATCAAATGATAATTCTAATGGGGATTTCATTCACCCAATTGAAGAAAAGGAAGATAGTGAAGTGGGGATGATTACACCAATGTAAGAGGAAGGGGGAGACTCTTTATTTGGTACACCAAATTCAAAGGAGAATAAGTCACCTAGATCTTCTTTGTTGGGTATTGACTACCTTAATTCTATGTATGGTGGTGATCATGGTGGTGGAGGTAGTCTACCTGAGTATGGTGGACCTACCAGTTCTATTTCACTAAAATTAGTTGAAGGATTTATAGTAGATCAAATTATTATGAAGCAAAGGATTGAGAAATCCTCTCCCAAATCTATAAAACCTGAAGAATAAGTGGTATTGGATCAAAATGTGGAACAAGTTATAGAAGATATGTTTGGAAAAAATTCTATAAATCCCGTTGAATCATAACTAGCTATAATGTTTCAACTAGGAAGTGTTGGACTAATTTATGGTTTTTCTATACAATGAGAAACAACACCTTTATTAGAAGAAGGTAAAGAGGTGGGTGAGACATACCCTCCTTTATAGGCTCTACCATCACCTCCTCCATCTTATTCATATGATACCAATAATTTTTTGAATGAGTTTAAATTAGATCTTTTGAATATGATGAAGCATTTATTCTTGGATTTTGAAATTAGTTTTGAGATAGAAATAGAAGAAGGATTTTATATGGATATTTCATCTATTGTGAAAATAATCCAACCAAGGTCATTTTGAAAAATTAACCTTATGCAAAAAGTTATTAGTAGGGTGAATGAACAAATTAACGTTCTTTAAATAGATTTTTAGGATTTTATGAGAGTTAAAGATTTTAGAGACCCAAGTCTATTTATATAGGACTCTACCACTTCTACACCACCTATTGATGTAATTATTGAAAAAATCATGATAATAAAGATATTAATAATGATTTTAATTATATTTTGAATGATTTTTATAATCCAAAGATATGATTTAATCAATGTCTGTAAATCAGGAAGATAAGATTATTGATTTGGTAAGGGATAATGATAAATAGATTAATAGAGATAGAGAAACTAATACAAAGGCCATTAAGTATTATCTGCAAAGGATTTTAACTAAGTACAACCTAAATTCATCATTTTATACTTTTTATAGTGATATTAAAATGAATCCTATGTATATAGACTTTAAGACTCAGGTTGGTCTGTTTAAAGTGATTTCTCCTATGTTGAATATTTTCTTGAAGGATAAGAAGCAGTTCTTATAAATTATGGAGCATGGTTTATATGCTTCGAGGGAGTTCACCAAGTTGAGGGAACCTTATCTATATATTTACAATACTATAGTAGTTAATCCTTTAACTATTACTTTTATATGACCTTCTTAGTTTACATATTCTGTTACTCCTACACCTACCCCTACACTATTTAACTTTTCTCTTAATTAGGCCCTGAAACATCTCGATCTTATTGGCCAGAGTATAGTTATTACTGAACCTGGTGCATATCTTCCCAAGGAAATTATTAAGTCTTATAAAGGAAAAGTAAAATAACATATAGGTCCCAAATTCATGAGATAAACTCATTTTGATTCTAATTTGAGTTCCTGATATGGACACTTTGTATTTCAATCTTTTAATACACTTTTAAATCAATTTATTCACTATTTCTTACTTGGATGAATTATCTGCTACTTATTTTTTAATTTTTTATCTTTCATTCCTTTTTTATACTTGTTCCTATAATTATTTTTAAAATATTTTTTTTTATCTCTAATCATTTATTATATTTTTAATAATACAAAAAGGGGGATAATGATCTATAAGCTATTAGAGTTAGTGATAATAAAATATAATTAATTAAAGTGTTGTACAATTTTTATTTTTATTTTAAAATTTTTTATCCATGACTTTTGATCATTAAAAAGGGATAATTATTGTATTAGTCCAAAAATTACTTGTTTTTATAATCCCCAATCATGATTATTGTTATTAGAAGGATTTATATGTTTTATGAAATAAAACTATTTTTGGTGAAAAAATGACAAGTGTTGGATCAATCGTAAGTTATTATAGATATACCATATATATATTTTATCAATCAAATGATCAAGTGATCAAATACACATTGTAGACAAGGGACTATAATAGATAGATTCAAAATTTATCTAAGCACTGGATCGAAAAAACAAAGAAATCAAATCAAACACATGAATAAAATCAATAGACCATGCATTTCTATCAATTGAAACTGAAAATATTGAAAAGTCTTGGATTTATTGCATGTTGATTCCATGATAATGCATGATTAATCTATCTGAACACTTGATGAAGCTACTACATGAAGAATTCCTACATCAACAAAAAGTGATGATCTACCACAAGAACAAGAAAACCATTATGACAATGAATGAATGAAAATATAGATAAACCTATATTGGAGATCATCTATCATGATTGACCATGAGTGTTGACATATGATTCCTGTGTTCTAAAGGATATATTTCAGATCATTTAATAATGTTTTAAGAGAAGTTGAGGATATTATATTGGAGATGATTATTTCTCAATGGCTATTTATAGAATAATTTTCTACAAATAAGTGGACGTCTTACACATAAAAAGTACATAATTAAATAAGAAACAAGATCTGATCAAGAAAACTAACCTGATTAGATATACCATCTCCATGACCCTCTATTTTTCTATATGAAATTTCAAAAACTGAAGGGAATATTGAATGACTACTCCATCTTCTCTCAAACTTTTTGGATGATCATACAAGGAGAAGGGAACCTTATTAATCAATTGAATAGGACTAGATAAGAGCTATATCACACTTCTCATTATAACCCCCTCCCTATGTGTGTGTTTCTATTTATATTTTATTTGTGTTTATACTTTTCTACAAATATATTTGATACTTCCGAAGAATTTTAAATAAGATTATTTAGATACTCTTTCCTTCTATATCTTTACTTTTTTTCTCCCACATATAACTATAGAAGAGTCTTGGTCAATACTAGACAAATTATGTGTAGTTGTCTTCTTGTATATCGAATATAGGTTGTGAACCAGTTCACCCAATCTAGGTTATATATTAGTTTATTTTTAATAAATTTTCTTGTAAATGGTTTACTATTAAGTGAAGGGTACTAGGTTCCATCTGGGAACTAAACTTATTTCTTTTAAATTCCACTATGTGAATTTTTATTATTTTATTTTATATTCTATTTTTTATTTAGTGTTTTAAAAATTATGTTTGAAAAATAAAATTATGATAGTTTTAATTTATCAGTGACATATATTTATATATACTATTTTTTTGAGTAAAATAATTTCTATTGTTAAAGTAATTTCATTTTTTTAACTAGGTATTGATTGCTTCCTTTGATATTTTTTTAAAAAAATAAAATTATATATAATTACTATATTTTTAATGAGGATATTTTTAAATTAAGGATATTTTAAATATATTTTAAAATAGAAACTTTTTAACCGGAAGCTTAATATACCCCCTCTTGAGAATTCCACTGGGACCATCACCCTCCTTTTCTTTCCTAGCACACAAATCTCATAACTTCCTATGTTAGTATGATAAATCTTCAATATTACTTTCAATATTAAAACTTTCATATTTTTATCATTGATATTTACAAGACCTAAATTCGACAACGTTAGATATTTGGATGTTATACATCTTGAAATTTCATCTTAATCTGATATTATGGTTAGTTAAAGTGTCCCATCCAACTCCATGAACCACCACCATGGACCCTCAAGTCACTTTCCAAACTACATTGAAAAATATTATTATATTTCCTTCCTCATTGAGATGAATAATATAAATTATATGTTTCCATATTCTAGGGATGTGTATGAATTCTTTAAGTCTTTAGAATCCTTTATTCTTCATCCATATGTTTACATAACCTCTTCCCACTACTTCCAAAGATTTATCATCCTCAAAATATACCTTACTGAATATTTTATATACATAATTGACCATGAATCCTTGCACTATCATTTAGTGGAATGAATCACCAAAATCAAAAACCTATGATTGAACCGGAACATTAAAACTGAGTAGTAAGTTGTTACTTCCCTCAAATGTACTCATAGAATTTTTACTTCTAGAAGATTTCCTCCCAGTTAATTTCTTGCAACTTCTGAAATCATTATTGAGATTCCCATGTTTCCCATAATCCCATCATGTAGGACTAGGGACATTTAAATTTATTCAAATTATGTCTCAAGATATATCTTCTAATTTCACCTCTGAATTGAGTGATCATTCTTTCTACATTCAAATCATTACAAGATGATTCTTAAACATTTCTCCTTAGTTCTTCATTTAGGATTATGTGTTAGACATCCTCAAATAACAAAGTTGTAATTTCTTTAAGGAATTATGACTACCATTACAATAACATTCCATAGTTATTGAAGTTATTATAGTTGAAGAATTTCCCAAACATCATCCTTGAAAGTTAACTTCACCAATTCAAGAAATCACCTAATTATGTTGAAATCATTCACATGATCTGCTGCTGACCTACATTCTGAAGACCTTATGATAAAAAAACTCCACATGAGGAATAAATTATTAAGTTATATAAACTTTTACATATATCATCCAAGTTTTACATCAACTATACTATAGTATTCTTCTTTTGGATGTTAAAGGACACATTTTGAGCCAGTGATAACCTCAAAAAACCAAGCACTTTACTAACTAAACTTTCCCATTCAACCACTTACATAAATTTTGGTTTGAATCTAGCCAATATAAGTTATAATTACTTTTGGTTGAAATAATATTCTATCTATATCCTCTAGAATTCAATGTATATTTCATTAAACTTATCAACTTGGACCTTACCTTTCTCTAATGTCATTTTTTTCTAATAGTAAACATCTACTAGAATGAAATGATATAAATTAAATAATGTGAGGATCACCTGAGTCCAAGACCAAGCATGTTGATAGAGTTAAAAGATCCAAATAATCTAAAACCAATTGTTGGGAGAAGAGACCCCACCAACTTCTAAGACCCCCTTTTGACTAGCATGCCACTTTCTAGAGTTCACACTACTGCTAGACACACACTGAAGAATTGCCTATATTTTGATGAACTATCATTTTAGATGATTAAATAGAAATTATAACTATATTTAGTTTCTTAAAAGGGGATAAAGTAGTTGTTGATGTGGTGCTTTTTACTAGTTCACTTAGTTAGATGAATATCATATTGAATCATATTGATAAGATGTTAATATTTATCTTATTTTGAGTGAGGAAAATATATCACTATTTGAATTTCTAGTGGATAAAATTTCATAACTTCCAATCAATATTGAATAATATCAAGTTTCTTTTATAGGGAGGTTTAAAAATATAGTGGTGCATTATGTGTCTCACCTATTGAGTAAGGGGGATGATAAATTCTAATTTAGGTATATTTTTTTGGGGTTGCAATATCTTTTATTAAAATATTTGGATTATTAATGAAATAGTATTAAAAAAATAAAAAAATATTTTGATTTTAGGACAAACCAATCCACATGTAGATCAGAAGAGTAATGAAAAAATTGAGAAAATAAATGGTCAAATAACCATGGATCCAACTTAAGTTTAACTAGTGTTCCATCTTAATCATATTGTAAATACCTTCGTTCATATGGGTTGATAACTTCCATGAGAATTTGATTTTTTAGCCTTAGAGTGATGTTTATTTTGAAAAATAGAATTCATATTGATATTTTAGTGTTTTTTTAACATCTAAAGGATAATGTTTACATGAGGATTGAAAACCAGGAGGTATTCAGGTTCTTGGGTGATTACTGGGGCGAGTGTGAAGTAACTTGGGCTTGGACCTGTGTGAAATGGGGTGGCCATGGTGCATGGAAAATGGATAAGAGGTCATCCTTTTACCATGGTGGTGTCTGTTTCATCCATCACGAATCTCAAGGTTTAGGTGTTGTTCTTGTGAAAAATTGATGAACAAAATTCACTGAATGGGTATTTGGTAGACTTCGGTGGCAAAATGAATGACTGAGGTTGTGAAATGTGGACAAGATACATCATGGCCTCCATTTCCTTGGTGTTTTGTTTTGGAGGTCTTGTGGTGGGAAATTATGGAGAGGATCAATACATGGAACTGAGCATGTCATGTTCTCGAAAATATGTTGGGAGGTGTACCATTGAATAGGGAAATTCATGGTGTAATCCATTTTCCCTTTGTAGTTTATAATTTTTGAGAAATACCCCCTTTCCCCCTCAATGGTTATTAAGATATAGAGCCCTTATTTTTATTCCTCCATTATGAACAACCTACGTAGGGATCCATCTCCCATTTTCCTTTCAATATTCCATGGATTTTGGTGGTTTTTTGTTATGATTTCTTCAGAAAATCAAGGTGGGTCTCTCATATTTTATTTTATATTCTCCTCCTCTCATGTTGCTCTCTAATTTGGTGTGACCCAGTTTAGTGTTTTCTGAAAATCCCATTGAATCATGATAGAATCATCTTGAAATTATGGGGCTTATACTCAATGTGGTTGGAGGACATCACAAATATAGCGAACCTTGATTTACATATATTAACATTACATAAAATTTATAGAATACTTAAAACATTATACAAATAAATGCCTAAATACCGTATTAGTCTAGGGCCTTTAAAAACCTAGAAACATAAACATTGGTACATAAATGAGCTATATCATCTCCCACTAGGTTCTTCTTGACTAGCACTCTTCTTAGAAACACAAGAAATAATACATATCTTCATAACCTGGGGGGAAGGAAACATAAAAGAGGGGTGATCTTAGATGCTCGGTAAGGGTAAATAATGGATATATGTAAGCATAATCATGAACATAAAGGTATGAGAACATGATCATGAAAATATAAGATCATACCCTGCATATCAAAGATCATATAAATGAATCATGGAATAAAGGTTGATAATTCATAAGACACAAATCATAAGGAAATAAATAACAGAATCCATGAAATCATAACATAGAAATAAAACATGGAATTATTATAGACACATAATCATATATAATGATTTCTATAGTAGTCAAGGCATTGCTTTCAAGACCACATTAGTGGAAAAAGTCCTTTACTGAACCGAGTTCACACCCCATTCCAGCCCTGTATTACTGAACCAAGTTCACTCTCCATTCCATCCCTTTAATACTCAACTGAGTTCATTTTCCATTCCATCCATGTATATCTCATGAGATATAAATATTTACCCAATGCATTGGAGGGATATATAGGTCGCAACTATATCATAATGAAATCATATATACATGTTCCACAAGATCATAAATAATAATATCATAACCCATGAAATGAAATAGGTATTATAAACATGTAATCATATCATAACCTCAGGAAAGAGATAGGTTTCATAATCATTTCATCATAAATATAACCCATGAAAAGAAGTGGGTTTCAAAAGTATATAACCAATGAAAGAGAAATGAGTTTCATAAACATCATGCCATCAAAACATAATCCATTCAGAAAAATAATATGAATGTAAACATTAAATAATTTCTCCATAAGGGCATGAGTAACACCAATGGATGTTATCTTATATGAAAAGTAATTTTGAAAGATCTTTTAAAAACATTTTTGGGGAAAATATCCATTCTTCATTGTTTTTTTTAAAACATAAAAGATTTTGAAAACCTTTTTATTTAAAAACTGATTTTAAAACTCATAAAGGAAGCATTGAAAACCATACAAAAATTTTAAATATTTTTTATTTGAAAATGGGTTTCAAATATCTTTTGAAAACATTTTTGAAAACAACAGATTTCCGACCGAAGAGAGAGACGACCCGATTTTACTTAAAAAATTTATATTAAGTACGAAAGAGTGGAAAAATGGTACTAATAAATGAGGATATATTTAATAACCATATTATAATTAAATTCACGAGTTTTACTGAGATATGGATCATAATATTTCATTAAATAATCATAATCATTAACAATCTCAAAAAATGATGAGATTACTTTAATAAACTCTCACCACTTGGTTACTTGGGGTCATATTTTCTAGTTAAGAAAAGGAAATTACATGAAGATTAATATATAATGAAAATAATTATTTGAATTATATAAAATTTAAAATTTAATTATATATACATCAAAAAAGAATTTAGGTGTATAACCAACTATGAGTCTCAAAGAAGGCAAATTGAGACAAAACCATTTTATCGATCTGGTAACTTTTGAAACCTAAACCCCACGAAATAAATATCATAAAATGGATATGTAAATAACAATAAATTTAATTATAATTACATTTAATACATCCATGGGTAGTATACATACCACACAAAAGGAATGGGCAGTGAATAAATCATGTATCTCATAGAAATAAAAAGTGAGATGAAATCTCCTTACCTTGTGTATTAACTCTCGTCATACTCATTAAAAACACCTATATAATAAATATAAATTAATTATAAATATTTGAAAGAACCATATTATTATATCTAATACCATATATGGTATGATCCCGACCTTATATTACCCTCTTGTTAACAATCCAATGTTAAGGTTTCACTTCAGGTAATATCCGCTTTGTTATTTGCATGTATCTTAATTTGTTATATCTTTGATCATTATACTTTTATCATGATTACATAATTTAAAACATGATATAAATATCATGCATATTAATTATATTTATATTATAATAATCTGTATAATATAGATTTAAGAAATGGAATACACCGTTCATAGAGACAGTAAGCCGTACATACGTATGAACGTTGTTTATGTTTTTATTGACGTATTGAAAGAAAGAAGGTAAATTAAATATGTGTATATATATGTATATATATCATTATTAAATTAGAATTATTATATCATATATATTATATAATTTCACTAAACCCATACTTAATATATTCCATGCAGTGTGTGAACGAATCACATCGCTTTGAGGGGGTGGTAGTCCACATTTCGTCAACCGAAATTTTCGTATTTACACCAAATGGAAAGTGAAAAGATATGTGTTGTAAAAAGGAATAAATAACATTAAATATATAATAAATATAATATATAATATATAAAAACATATTTTCCATCATAATGTCCACCATGGGAGGCGATAAAGGAAAAATAAACAATCATTGTTTCATGAGGTGGTAGTTCACCGTACACATAAACAATATATTCATTACCCATTAAATGGAGGTGTAAGTAAGTGTAGGAAGAAAAATTAGCATAAACCAATAATATTATATTTATTATACTGTTTTTTTATAAAATAATGGAATAAAGAGAGTGGAAGGGGTGTAGATATAAAATAAAAGAAAGGAGCTTAAGAGAATACGTTACCTCTTAATCAGGTAACTTCTTTTGGTTTGTAAAAAGGATTACTTGGGTTGATTTTTTTACATGGGGAGGCTTCTAGGAGGAAGGTAGGGATTTTGGGAAGTTTATTAGGGAGGCTGAAAATAATTGGTTTTAAAGGTGTGAAGAAGAGAGAGAGGTGGTGGCCTTTTATAGGGAAATGAAAGGACACACACGGCATTTTTAAAAATAAGTAAGGTGTACCCACGTTTTTACCTAAAAAAAGTCATAAAAATAAAATAAAATCAATAATTTAGTGTGAATGAAAAAATAATGTAAAAAAAATTGGTACTAGAAAAGTTTATAAGTCGTTTTTTGGCTTATATTTAAGGTTTAAACCTTAGTTAAGCTTAATTTTACCTTAATCGATATAATTAATTTTAATTAATTTAAAAAATATTTTTGGTCAAAAACTAAGTTGAACTTATTAAAAATTATAAATTATGATGATTAAAAATATGGAATCCATTTTTCGATATTCTAATCACATAAGTGGTATAAATTAATTTAAAATTAATCCCACAGTCCAGTCGACAATACAACTTTTTAAAGTAAAAACATTCAAACATTTGCTACTTTTTTATATCCAATGTGAAATTGATCTTAATGAACTAAATTATATTAATTGATAAAAATATTATCTAATTAAACTTTTAAAACAATTTAAAAAATAATTTAACCTTATCAATAAATTATATAAAAAATCATCTTTAAATTAAAATCTGGTACTTTTCATTATTCATCTAAAAATGATGTTTCTCAGAAAAATCCAAAAATTTCACCCTAAGATAATTTTGAAATTATAAATTCAAAAATGAAGTTTTTTTGATAAAATTATATTTCTAAAGTTGTCTAAAATTAATTTTATTGTTTTTTCACAGAAGGAAATGAAAAGTAGTTTGTTTGAAAAAATAGTTTTTTAAACATATAAGGACTTTATCAAAAATTATATCTTTCATTATCAATATGTTTTATTTATATAAAATAATTATAAAACATATTTTAAAAGTATTTATCACTATTTATTTAACTAAGTTTAATGACTAGGTTATAATTTTCTCATTTAAATAATTATAACAATAAAATGATGTTTTGTAGAAGCATCGGTGTTGCGTGTAACGTACAACAAGTCGATGTTTTGTGTAACATACACCAAGTATATACTATGTGAAAGGAATTTTTGACTTAGTTAATTGCAATATATAAATGAAAATTTAATTTATTTGAAAAAAAGGTCCATAAAAATAGGGGTGTTTCATTCTACCCCCCTTAAAATGAATTTCACCCTCAAAATTCATCACCCGGGTAAAAACAAATGAGGATACTTCTACTTCATCAAATCCTAAAGTTACCACATAGATTACTCTAACTGGTGATTTCTCCACAAAACCTTGACCATGTGAGTGGTCTTGTTTTGTAGAACTTTCTCTGATCGGTCTAGAATTTCAAATGGTTGTTCTTCGCAAGACAAATATTTCTCCAGCAGTATGACCTCTGATTTCATTACATGTGAAGGGCCAGGTATGTACTTCCTCAGAAGAGATACATGGAACACATCATAGACTTGAGATATATTTGGATGAAGTTCCAAGCGAGAGGTTACCATCCCAATATGATCAAGAATCTAAAAGAGACTGATATACCTAGGGATTAGTTTCCCTTTCTTCCTGTATCTCATAACCTTCTTAGAGGGTGATATTCATAGAAAAATATTTTCAAAAAATTCAAATTCCAGATCATGATGAAGGTTATCACTGTAACTTTTCTGCCATCTTTGAGCTACATTGATATGATACTCAATGGTTATAACATTTTTTTCCATTTATTTAGTGATCTTATGTCCCAATAGATTTCTTTATCTAGCTTCATCCCAGCACTATGGTGCTATAAATTTCTTTCCATAGAGGGATTTATAAGGTTCTATCTGAATTCTTTAGTGAAAGCTATTATTATAGTAAAATTGAACTAGAGGAATGTGTTGATCTCAACAAAATTTAAAATCCATATAACAAGATTTAAACATATCCTCTAGGGTTTTAATTGTTCTTTCATAATTACCATCTATCCAAGGATGATAAACAGTGATAAAACTCAATTCTATGTTAAGTACTTGATGAATAATTAACTAGAACTTTGAGGTGAACCTCATATCCCGATCCAATACAATGTAATGTGGTACTCCATGCAACCTTACCACTTCCTTTATGTATATCATGGTAAGATGATCCAAAGATAAGTATTTTATAATAGTGATGAAGTGTGTTGACTTAGTAAGGTGATCTACTACCATCTATATAGCATTAAACCCTTTAAGAGTTTTGGGTAGTCCAACAAAAAAATCTACAGCGATGTTCTCCCATTTCCATTCTGGTATGGGTAATGGATGCAACATCATTTTATACTTTTCTTTCATCTTTAACTTGTTGGAATACCAAGAATCGAGATACAAAATATGCAATATCCCTATTCATTCCATTCCACCAGAAGTATTCTTTCAAGTCCCTATACATCTTCATACTTTTAGGATGAATATAGAATGAAGAACTACGAGCTTACTCTAGTAGATCCTTCTTCAAATATGGTATGTAAGGAACACAAAAATGATTCCTAAACCTTATCACTCCATCCTGATAAAGGTTAAACTCAGGATCATTTTTGACTTTCTTTTGAAGCTCTTCATCTTCCTTCTATGCCTCCTTAATCTTCACTAGGATAGAGGGTTGAACATTTATTTGAGAAAGACAATATTTTCTCTCTTCCTTTAGGATTTATAGATCCATCCTTTGAAAATCATGAAATATTATATATTTTGTGATCCACATCATGGATAAGCTAGCATGATCATTTTGACTCAAAGTATCGACTACCTTGTTCACTTTCTCTAGGTGGTAATGGATTGAGAAGTCATAATCCTTTATCATCTCTAACCATATTCTATGGTGCATTTTCAACTCCTTATATGTAAATATATATTTTATAATTTTATGATCAGTATATATATCACAATTTTCTCCATAAATATAGTGCCTCCATATCTTTAATTCAAATATTACCGCTACTAACTCTAAATCTTGATTTGGGTAATTTTTCTCATGAATCTTCAACTATCGTGAGGAATAGGCTATATCCATGTTATTCTGTATAATAAAACATCCCAATACCTTATTAGATTCATGAATAAAGATTACAAACCCTTCTTTACTATATATTAATTTATGTACATGTTCACCGACTAACCTTCTCTTCAGTTCCTTGAAAATTTCCTCACATTCATCTGTCCAGAGGAACTTGACACCCTTCCAAGTTAACTTGGTCAAATGATTAGATAGTCTTGAGAAATTCTCCACAAAACATTGATAATATCCATCTAAACCAATAAATCTATGTATCTCAGTCACTGTGGTTGGTCTAGGAAAACATTAAATAGCCTCTGTCTTTGATAGATCTACTGTTATATCATCTCTTAAAATTACATGACCCAAAAATGAATCCTTTTGAAGCCAAAATTCAAACTTTTTAAAATTTTCATTTAGATTCTCCTTCATTGGGGCTTTAGTAAAATTCTAAAGTGATATTTATAATCTTAAATAATCTTTTAATAGATAAGAATATCATCTATAAAGACTACCACAAACTAATCTAGGTAATCTCTAAATAACCTATTCATTAAATCTATGAAGATAGAAGGGGAATTAGTAACACCAAAAGGAATCACTATATATTCATAGTTACCATACCTTTTATGGAATGAAATATTGGGTATATCCTACTTATTTAAACTCAATTTATGATATCTAGAACGAATTTCAATCATGTAAAAGTATTGAGCTCCACACAGTTGATCAAAAAAGTCATCAACAGAGGGAAGAAGATATTTTTTCTTGATTGTGATTTTATTTAACTCCCAATAATCAATGTAGAGACTCATTGAATGATCTTTATTTTTCACAAAAAGAATGGGTGCACCCTAAGGTGACTCACTTGTCCAAATGAATCCCTTATCAAGATTTTCTTGGAGTTTCTTCTTCAATTCCTACAACTCAATCAGATCCATTATATAAGGTTTTATTTGAAATTGGTGTGGAACTAGGCATGAGTTCTATTGAGAAATCAAAATTTCATTTTTGTGGAAGTCTAGGAAACTCTTCTAAAAATACATCCACGAAATCTTAAATAAATTGAATATCATCAATATCGATTTTCTCCCTAACCATTTGAGATAAAAACTCATTTTGAATGGGAATTAATACCATATACAATGGATTTAATACCCATAGGAAGTTCATACTTATCATCACATTGATTGATTATCATAGGAGAGTTTGAAATATCAAATGTAATTCCCCTTCATTTATAATTGATGTGATCTTTAAGTAGAGAAATCCAATCCATGCCTAATATGACATCAAATTTAACCAAAGGAAGAATGAAAAGATTTATAGGAAGCATATTACCAAAAACTTCAACCAGAGAGGAATCATAGACTTGAGATGAAATCATCATACCATTAGGGGTTTTCACTACTAATTCCACATATAATTTTTTTGGTGGAATCTTAATAACCTTATAAAATTATTTAGATATGAAAGAGTGGATAGATCCAGAATCAAAAATGACATTAGAAGTTATAGAGTGGATGGTAAATGTACCTTTCATCTTATTGTTATGTAACCCCTACTTAGAAATATAAATTACATGAGATTTCCCCTTGTCCCTTGGCTTAAGAGATTTCTTACATCAATCATCATCACTATCCCTTGGGTTTTGGAAGTGGTTAGCATAATTTCCATTCTCCATACACTTGTATCACTGAATCGTGTGAAGTGAATTCTATGAAGATTTCTCACCATTAGTATTTTTAGATTACTTCTTCCCATAATTTCAACAATAAATTTCCCTATAAACTTCCTTTATGAACTTCAAACATTTAATATACCCCTTAAGACAAATTCCTCCATGTTTCTTCCCACATTTAGAGAATAAATTAAAACTCATCTTCTTTTCTCTATGTTTTTAAGAGTTACCTTTTAACTCCATATTCCCTTTCTTGTAAAAACCATGAGGTTGATACATGAATCCAACCTCCATTTCAACCTTGATTGCACAATTAACAATCTCTTTATAGATACTAAATTCTCTTATATCCATCACCATTCTGAGACTTGGATTTAAGCTAATGAAGAACCTATCAAATTTAATTCTGTGTTGGATGATAATTCCTTAATCATACCTTGAAAGTCTCATAAAATTAGACTCATAGATACCAATAGATTCACCATACCTTTTCTTCAACTCAAGGAACCATTTTATCATATTGGTATTAAGAATCCAATGAAAGTACTTATTTAAAAATAAGTTCTTGAAATCATCCCAATCCATCAATTAAATCTAATCTTGATACCTTGTATTCTTGATTAAAGTCCACCATTGATATGCTTTGCCTTCTCCATGATAAACATCCAGAATGAATTTCTCATGCTATGAACATTAAAGAACAGATAATATATTTTCATCAGTACTAATTCATTTCTCAGCAATAAGTAGATCATAAGACCCTCTAAAATAATGCAAACATTTCTTCCTAAAAGACTTAATAGAATGTTGTTACCTTATTTTCTCATTTATAAGTCCACAATTATTCATATCTTGAGAAAGATGTGTGAGAATATCAACAAGGTTTTTCATTACATCTCCTATTGCATTTAGTTTCTCAAGAGGACAATCATTGAATTATCCCTCATAATCAACATTAATGTGGTCGCTTCAGGTTACAACCATGGACTAAAACCAAAAACATAGAGTAAGAAATAATTATCATATTAAGGAACCACATAATCATGAAAACCCACTTATAATATATCTAAGTTATGAAAACTTTATTTAATATATTAGACCGTAGGTTTATCATTGGTTATTCATAGACAACTTATTTTTAAATCCTTCATGATGGATCATGAATAGTTTATGAATTCCCAAAGCATATCCCCTGGGAGTATCAAACTAGTTGTGCAGAAAGGCCCATTTTCGTACACCATATTACCCCGAGTTTGGTCTGGAACATCTTGTTTGAGTTGTTACCCCTAGGTACATCTGTGCCAGAGCCATATCCACTTATAGTATCCAGATAGGGGTGTATTTCTAGGAAACCACTAACTCTATCCTTTATCAAAATTCAAGGAGATTTTACTATGTTTTTTTATCCTTATACTTATCCTTATACATTTCTGTAGGGTTCTTACTAAGTGTTTCTCATCCTAGATTCTAATGGTTAACTAAAAATTTACTCTGATACCAACTATAGATACCCTATATTTACATATATTAACATTACATAACATTTATTTAATAATTAAAAAATTATACAAATAAATTCCCAAATATTATATTAGTCTAGAGCCTTTGGAAACATGGAAACATAAAAACTAGTACATAAATGAGCTATATCATTACCCACTAGGTTCTTATTGACTAGCACCCTTCTTAGACACATCATAAATAATACATATCTTCATAACCTGGGGGGAAGGAAACATAAAAAAGGGGTGAGCTCAGATGCTTATTATTGGTAAACAAGGGAGATATGTAAGCATAAAAATAAACATAAGGGTATGAGAACATGATCATTAAAATAGAAGATCATACCCCACATATCAAAGATCATATACATGAATCATGGCATAAATCTCAGTAGTTCATAAGACATAAATCATAAAGAAATAAAGAACATAATACATGAAATCATAACATAGGAATAAAACATGTAATTTTGGAAAAACATAAGCATATATAATGATTTCCATAGTATTCAAGGCATTACTGCCGAGACCATCTTAGTGGACAAAGTCCATTACTAAATCGAGTTCACACCCCATTCCAGCCCTGTATTACTAAAATGACTTCACTCCCCATTCCAGACCTATAATGCTGAACCAAGTTAATTTACCATTCCATCCATGTCTGTCTCATGAGATATAAATCTTTACCTAATGCATTGGAGAGAGATATAGGTATCACCCATCTAATAATGAAATCATACATACATGTTCCATAAGATCATAAATAATCATATCACAATCCCTGAAATGAAATGGTCATTATTAATAGATAATCATATCATAACCTATGGAAATATACAGGTTTCATAACCATTCTATCATAAACATAACCCATGAAAATAAGCGGGTTTCAAAAGCATATAACTCGTGAAAGAGAAATAAGTTTCATAAACATCATGCCATGAAAACATAATCCATTTAGAGAAAGAATATGAATGGAAACATTGAATAATTCCCCAGAAAATTAATGAGCAACACCAATGTATATTATATTAAATGGGAAATAATTTTTAAAGAACCTTTAAAAACATTTTTTGAGGAAAATATCATTTTTGAATTGAAAAATGACTTTTAAAACATAAAACCTCTTAAAAATATTTTTATTTGAATTTTTTTTTGAAAAATTATAAAGGAAGAATTGAAAACCATAAAACATTTTTAAAATCCCCTTTCCTTGAAAATGGGATTCAAATAACTTTTTATTTTTTTTTATTTTTTTGAAAACATGGTTTTTGTATACAATAGATTTCCGACCGAAGAGAGAGATGGTCATATTTTACTTAAAAACATTATCTTAAGTAAAAAAGAGTGAAAAAATGGTACTAATACATGAGTATATGTTGAATAACCATAGGAGAATAAAATTTATGAGTTTTATTGGGAGATAGATTATAATATTTCATTATAGAAGCATAATCATTAACAATCTCAAAAAGCGATGAGATTGTTTCAATAAAATATTACAACTTGGTTACTTGGGATCATAATCTATAGGTAAGAAAAGGAAATTACATGAAGCTTAAAATATCATTAAAATAAGTAAATTCAGGATATAACATTTAAAATGTAAGTATATACACCTGAAAAAATAATTTATGTGCATAACAAAACATGAGTCTCAAAGAAGAAAATCGAAACAAACTATTTTACCAATTTGGTAACTTTTATTACCCAAACCCCACGAATAAAATAATAAAATAGATATGTAAATACCCATAAATTTAAGTATAATAAAATTTAATATATATGTGGATATTATACACACCACATAAAATGAATGGGTGGTGAATAAATCAAGTATCTCCCAAAAATAAAAAGTGAGATGAAATCCCCTTACCTTGTGTCTTAACTCTCATAATAATTGTTCAAAAAACTTGTATAATAAATATAAATTTATTATAAATATTTTAAAGAATGATATTATTATATGTAATAGAATATATGGTTTTATCGTGACCTTATATCATCCTCTTGTTAACAATCCTATGTTAAGGTGTCACTTCGGGCAATATTCGCTTTGTTCTTCGCATGTGTATTAATTTGTTACATTTTTTGTCCTTATACTTATATCATGATTATAGAATATAAAAAATGATATAAATATAATTTATATTAATTATATGTGTATTATAATAATCTATATAATATAGAACTATGAAATGGAATACACTATTCATGGAGATGGTAAGTTGTACGTACGCATGAACACTGTTTTCGTTTTTATTATTGTATTGAAAGAAATAAGGTAAATGAAATATGTATATATATATTTTTATATATCATTATTATAGTAGAATTATTGTATCATACATATCATATAAGTTCAACAAATCCATCCTTAATACATTCCATGCAGTGTGTAAACGAATCACATCGTTTTGAGGGGACGGTAATCCACACTTCCTCAAACAAAATTATCATATTTACACAAAAAGAAAAGTAAAAAAATATGTGTTATAAATAGGAATAAATAAGATTAAATATATAATAAATATAATATATAATATATAAAAATATAGTGTTCATCATAATTTTCACCATGGGAGGTGGTAAAAGAAAAATGAACAATCATCGTTTCGTGAGGCTGGAGTTCGCCATACACGTAAACAATATGTTCATTACCCATTAGATTGAGGTGTGTGTAAGTGTATGTAGAAACCATAGATTATAAAAATAAAAGTATATTGAGAATACTATTGTTTTTATACAATCATGGAATAAATATAGTTTAGGGTGTGGATAAATAAAATAAAATAAATGAGCTTAAGATAAGACGTTACCTCTTAATCAGGTAACTCCTTTTGGTTTATGCCAAAAGGTTTCTTGGGGTTGATTTATGTCCAAGTGGAGGATTATATGAGTAAGTTATGGATTTTGGTAAGTGTATTGGGTATATATATTCATAATCTAAGTGATTTTATTGGTGTGAATAATAGGGAGAGGTGGTGACCTTTTATAGGGAAAAGAAAGGACACACTTGACATTTTTGAAAACAAGTTCATTGTCACCACATTTTTACCTAAAAATGTACTATAAAACTAAAAAAACTCAATAATTTAAGGTTAATGGAATAATAATTTCAATACAATGGATTTTTTTATAATTTTATAAGTATTGTTTGTCATAAATTTAAGTTTTAGTTTTTAGTTAAGCTTAATTTTACCTTAATCGATGTAATAAAGTTTGATTAATTTCAAAAATATTTTTGGTAAAAAAATAAGATAAAATTGTTATAAAAAATGAAGTATTATAATTAAAAATATGGAATCCATTTTTCAAAATTCTAATCACATAATTGGTAGAAATTAAATTAAAATTAATCCCATAGTTAGGTCGACAATATAGTTTTTTAAAGTAAAAACATTCAAAAGTTTGATATGTTTTTATATCTAATTTCGTGTGAAATTGATCTCAATGAAATAAATTTTATTAATTGATAAAAATATTATATAATTAATCTTTTAAACCAATTTAAAATATAATTTAACATTATAAATAAATTAGATGAAAAATCAGTTTTGAATTAAAATCTGACATTTTCACTATTTATCCAAATATAATGTTTCTTAGAAAAATCCCAAAATTTCACCCTATGATAATTTCAACATTATAAATTAAAAATTGAATTTTATTTTATAAAATTAAATTTCTAAATGTGTCTCAAATTAATTTTATTTTTTTATAGAAGGACAGGAAAAGTAGTATGTTTGAGAAAATAGTATTTTTAAACATATAAGGACTTTATCAAAAAGTATATATTTGGTTATAAATATGTTTTATTTATATAAAAAAATTATAAAAAATATTTGAAAAATATTTATTACTGTTTATATTACTATGTTTAATAGATAGGTTATAATTATCTCATTTAAATAATTATAATAATAAAATGATGTTTCATAGAAACATTGGTGTTGCGTGTAACGTACGCCAAGTTGATGTTCCGTGTAACATATGCCAAGTTGATGTTCCATGTAACTTACACCAAGTACATTAAATTTGAAAGTAATTTTTGACTTAGTGAATTTAAATACATAAATGAACATTTAATTTATTCGAAAAAAGGTCCATAAAAACTCTGGGTGTTACACCAAAAGGGTTATCTCACATTGTAGTATGTTGTTGGATTGAAGGTATGAAACCCAATGATTTTATTTAATTTTTTTCTTTGATTAGATGAATTTTTTAGTTGAAAAATTGTATAATAATGGATATTTTGTGGGGATTAGGTTTGGGCGTGTGTTAGGAGTGGACCACAGGTGTCGCTTGAGGTTTTAGTGCATGGTTGTCGATCAATGAGTTTTAGGTAGTTATGCCTAATTGATTTAATATTTAATTTAATTATAAATTGTTAAAAAAGATTTTAATAATTAATTATAATTTTTTATAATTAATTATTGGATGCTGTGTATTGATATAGGTGATCTGGAGTCAATAAAATTCTTGTAAGAGCCTAGGTAGTGATGGCCAGGATGTGATTTAAAGTAAATGGTTCTGGATTAAGGTAGGTGGTCCATTGATATCCATACCTTGTTTTATATATTATTTTATGGAATTAAATATGTTTAGTCTCACCATCTAGGGTGATTTAACTATTAAAAACTAGATAAATTGTTCAATTAACATTTAATGCCTATGTATGAGATGAATGAAGTTCCAAGGGCCATGATAGACCTCTGTGCACTGGCTTGATTGCCTTGACCACATATAAATGAGACCATGATTATAAATGATTTACTTGTGATACATGGACCCTAAGGGGGTATAAATTAAATGAAGTGAATGTAATGTAGTAACCCTAGTGCAGGAGCCTTAGACACATCTTTATAGAGGAGAGTGCTGGATTGGGTTTATTGGCCCAAGTAGGCCATGATGGAGCTATGGAATGCCATAAAAAGTGAGGGATAGTTAAGATGATTATGGGGTGTGCGTTCTTACTCCACTAGTATATGAACATATAGTGGTTATTCCCTATATATATTGAGTACGAGTTGAGTGAGAGGACCTACCTAAGTAAACCCGGAAATTGAGATGGGCCTTGTTCCATAATTTGAGACTAATGTTTATGTGGATTTCCTTATGAGGTCAGTGTAGCTATGACATGATTACATTGATTCTGAGGGATTTAATTTCATATGGGTTATATGCTTCACCCGAGAGATTGATACTAAGATAAAGGAACTCAGTAAGGGCTTCTTGGTGGAGATGTGAAATGGGGGACTATGGTAGGTGTCATAATGATATGCATACCCCCAAGAGGGTGTGTGTAGAGTTGGATATAGAAACTTTTGGGTATTTCCTTATAACCAAAATTAGTTGTGTGAGCCTAGTATGGTGGGTGGAGATGATAGGTCATGCACATAAGAGGTCAATATTGAACTTGTGAGATAGGATTAGGAAGGTGTCTTAACCTTATATATGATGAAATGATTTGGTTGGAATACACTTCCCTATAAGATCTATTGAGTTTCATGGGGTGCCTTATACATTCTCCTTGGATTTGATCTTCATGATTGATATCAGTTTTGAATGACTTGATTATATTATTTGGATTTATATATGCTATTGATTTGGAATTCCTTTGATACGATCCTTTGATTCATATATGTTATTAGATTAGAATTAATTAGACACAATCCTTAGATTCAGTAATGATAAAATTTGGATTACCTTGGAATTGATCCTTGGATTGGGGTAGGGTATTTGACCCTCCCAGAAATCCTTTAGGATGATTTATATTTCCTATGACATGCTCCTAGGAATCAGCTGTTGAGCCTAATACTATCAGATGCCTAGGAATTTCTCCTAGGATTCTATAGTTGGGCCCAATACTACTAAAGTTCCTAATAATTACTCTTAGGAATTGACCATAATCCTGATATTTTTTTGGAATGGTTGTGTTACATTCTCATAGACACTCTGACATTGGTCAAAATAGGTTTTGGTCAATACTGAGTGTCGCGTTAGAGACCGAGGATCAATAGCGTTTATTTTTATGCGCTTCTACACTGTATTTATGTATTTTTTTGATCATATAACATGTGAACACTAAATTTACTTGTTATGTATGAGACGAAATTGGTGGTTCCCTACTAAGTTTTGCTCACACCCAACTTGGGAGGCCATGACACTTGGGCACCCAATACAATCTTCATTGGTTGGAGGTTTAGTTTGGGAAGAGGCCTGGAGTATTTATAATTGAATAGGATAGACTGGATAGACTAGATGTAGAAACCCAAAATTTTCAAACATAGATATTACATCTTTTAGATGAATATGAATTACATTACAGAAACTCATTCCTAAGTATTATAATGGTTCATCGCCTTTGGAGACTAGGTACACAATCTTCTAATTTACTGAAAGATCTTAAATGTTTCCCATAAAGATCTTCCCATTCAGTAATCTTCATATAAATACCCTACTTAAAAAATTTTATCATAACCTTGGGAAAGAAGACATAAGAAAGGGTGATCTCAGATGCTTAGAAAGGGTAAAGAATGGAAAATAAGTAAATATAACAAGAGCATAAGGGTATGTGAACATGATCATAACATATAAAAACCATAACCTAAATATAAAAGATCAAAATCCCGAGCCATGGAATAAATATTGGTAGTTCATAAGACATGAATCATAAATAAATCAAAGAACATGAGCCATGAGAGCATAACATTGACATACAACAAGGAATTATGACGCACATATAAGAATATAAAATCATTTCCTTAGTAGTCAAGGCTCATTTCCAAAACTATCATAGTGGAATGAGTTCACTCCCCAAACAATTTTAGTAGTCAAGGTTCACTCCCAAGACTATAATAGTAAACAGATTCCCTTATTAAATTGGGTTAACTATCCTATTTATCTCATGAGATATAAATATTTACCCAATGCATTGGAGAAGGATATAGGTCCCACCCATATTTGGTTATAATGTAACCACTACCACATAATGAAAACCATACATATGTGTGCTAAAATATCATAAAACATTCATCATATTAGAAACCATGAAAATAAACGGGTTTCATAAACATCTCATCATAACATAACCTGTAGAAAATAAATAGGTTTCATAAACATTTCATCATTTGATCAAAGCATAAATCATGGAAAAAGTAGTGGGTTTCATAAGAATTTTATCATGGCATAACCCATGGAATAGAAATGTGTTTCATAAACACATTTTCATCATAAAAATAAATTATGTAGATAAATAATAAGAATTGTATCATTGGATCATATCCCCAATAAAGCATAAGTAGCATCAAAGGATGTCATCTTAGATGGAAAATGATTTTTAAAGATCATTTGGAACATTTATTGAGGAAAATAACTTTTCTTTGAAAACAAATTTTTAAAACTAAAAATTCATAAAATATTTTATATATCATTTTCTTTGAAAATAACATCGAAAATTTATAAAGGAATCTTTAAAAATAAATTAAAACATTTCTTGAGGAAAATATCTTTTCTGATTTGAAAAAAACTATTTAAAACATAAAAAATTATCAAAATAATTTTATTTGAAAATAACTTTTAAAACATATAAATAAATATTAAAATAAAATAATGGTCATGAAGGCATAAAATTCCCTTCATGTTGTACACCTTAAAATAAATATTCCTTTTGAATTTTTAGTAAAATCTAAACATGCATTATTTCAAAAATGACATGAGCATTCCTTTAATTTTTTTAAAATTTAAAACATGGGTAAATATGTATTTAATAAATAATATTAATAATTTTAAAAACGTTTTTGAAAATATTTTAGAAAACATAGTTTTGGACGAAAAAGGGTTTTCAACCGAAGAGAGAAATAAAGATGTTTTTTATTAAAAACATTCTTTTGAACTATTAAGTATATAAAGGGAGGAAAATGAAGGGAAAAAATATATTCACATGAAATAAAAAAAGTAGAATAAAAATTATGATTTTCCTGAGAGAAATATTATAATATTTCATTTTTAGATGTATAATAATAAACAATCCCAATAAACGAACAGATTATAACATAAAAATATTTCAAATTCGATAACTTTGAATTATAATACCCATGAAATAATAACATTAAATAAAACTTATAATATCATTAAAATAAATAAATTCATGATATTACATGTCAAATAGGATGTATATACACCTTATAAAAGAAATATGTTGTGAATATGGCAAGTGTCTCACAAAAGTAAAAAGTGAGACAAAAATCCCTTACCTTAAGTCTCAAATTCATTTGTACACATTTGAAACTAATGCATAATAAAAACAAGTTTATTATAAATCAATTAAAATACTATACCCATATTTATAATACAATATATTATTTACTTATGACCTTTTACTACCCATTTATCAACAATTCCTTGTTAAAAGCACATTTCAGGTAATAACTACTTTGTTTTTTGTGTTTGTTTTGATTTTTTATTTTTGATCCTATTACTTTGATAATTGTTCCATAGTATACATAATTCTAAAAGTAATATAAATATCATATATATTCATTATATATTTATTTATATTAATCCATAAAAATTAGAGATAGCAAATGAATTACACTATTCATGGAGTGGTAGGCCGTATGTACGCATGAACAATGTTTCCATTTTCTCTACATATTGAAAGAAAGAAATGAAAATAATATATTACCATTATCAAATAATTTTTATCATATATATATATATATATCATAGATATTTTTTTTAACTTATCCTTATTACCTTCCAGATAAAGCATACGTGAAGAATGAATCACATCGCTTCGTGAGGTAGTAGTTTGCCATACACACGAGCTACGTTATCGTATTCCCAAAGAATGGAAAGTAAGTAGGTATATGTGATATCATAATTACATAAGTATAAATATGTTAAAAATATAATATATATTTGTTAAATCTACTCTTGTAACACCCCAAGCTCTCACGGTACGTTTCCCTTTGAATAATGTAATAGCTTGCATTGTACGCAACTTCGAGATTCTAACACACTGCGACCAATCAAACTAGCCGTTATGAATAGTAATACCCACTTTTTGAAATTTTATAAATTTTATCGTTCAAAATGGACTTCATTTTTGAATTATGAATATCTAAATTATATTATGGTGAATTTTTAGAATTTTTCTGAAAACTTTCAATTTTTGATGAATAGTGAAAAACACTGAGTTATTGTTTAAAACCAACATTTTTTTAAATAATTATTTATTTTATCAAAATTTATTTTAGGTAAAAATATATACATAATACCTATATAAGTTCAATTTAATTAATTGGAGTCATTTTATAATAATTTTAGATATATAAGAATTTTATTGAACTTTTTACAGTCTTTTACCCACCTCCTAGGAGTATTTGAAAATTTGAATAAAACTTAATTTTACCATTTATATGAGTTTAATTTAAAAAATACAACATACACAGTTGATATTCGTAAGTAAAATGTGGTTCAATAAGATGAAAATAATTTTTGGTGAACAATAACTTTTTACTTTTATTTATCACGGTTAAAAGTAAATAGGGTAATTAATGGTAAAAATGATATCATAATTACCCAAAAACATGTCCTAATTCTATTGGATAAGTATAATTAGACAAAAAATAACCCTTGGAATAAAATAATATCCTCTTTGGTCCACTTGGATTAGATTAGGACATTTATTATTATTTTATTTAAAGAAGAGTTAAAAGAGTTATATTCAAATTTTAATAACTAAAACATTTTTAATATAGGGTTATACATGAGATAAATTCGACTATAAATATTAATTAAAAAGATAAAAAGATTTAATACGTAATGGTATTTTATTTATAATTTTTAGACATTAAATAATTTAATTTATTTATGACACAATGATGATGCAGTAATTAGGTTATTATTGAGGGATTAAAATAATTGATATTATAAATATCCAAATAAATGTAATTTGAGACTTTTGATGAATTCCACTAATTTTCTAAGTTAATATGTCATGTTAGAGTTGATTAAATAATTTTTTTCACAGTAATCATGCTGTTATGATTTTCACAAAAACAAAATACTAAATAGTGTCAAAGTTGACATAATTGAGTTTTTAAAACAAATACTATATTATTAATTTATATAATATTCCTAAAAATATAAGGTTTGAAAAAAGGACTTATATAAGGTTATATATATTAATAATGAACCACATGGGGTTCTCTGGTCCTGTTATAGTATGTTTATTAACCATATAATATAAAAACACAAAGAGACATGGTAAATGTCAAACTATTTAACTAAGAGTTAAATCTAAACTATAAGGTTAATATGGTGACCTAAACCTATCCAAAAACTACTAGTTGAGAGGTTTTAGATCCATACCCACCTTATCCTCAAAATAAATCATTTTAGAGCCATTAGAAACTGAAAATGATTTTATTATAAAATAATATTTCAAGCTTTTCCTAAAGTGACCCCCACCTCTCTCATAAAAGAGT
Source organism: Viscum album (assembly GCA_963277665.1). Lineage (NCBI taxonomy): Eukaryota > Viridiplantae > Streptophyta > Magnoliopsida > Santalales > Viscaceae > Viscum > Viscum album. The sequence goes on from OY728130.1 coordinate 1,215,495,956, forward strand.
ATTTCTCCTTATATTAATTTCACCCCTACAAAGCCATTTGGTTCAGCCATACCCTACCAAAATATCCTCAAAAATTTACTCCCTTCATCCCAGAGGCCTTACTTTGGTCAGAAAGCCAACCTAAGGATCCCTTTTGATCAAATCAAAAGGAATAACCCGAAGAAGAGGTAAATATTTCATCACCTCTTTCAAGTTATTTTCTTCTTACACTTCCTCTTTCTTCATTTTTTACATTATAAAATAATAAATCCAGTATATTATATATAATTTCATGTCATTATAAAAATTTTACAACCATATTCATTATTCTATTCATCATATGAATGACAAAGTCACCATACGTGCGTACGTACGACTTACCGTCTCCACGTCGTGGTGTAGTTTGTTATTCAAACACTTAATTATTTGGATGAGTATAATAATGAGTATAAATAATGTAAATAATAAATATAAAATATTAATTATTTGATATATATGATATACCATCCAATTACATAATATTTCACCATCAATATAATGATATTGTCGCTCGTGCGTACGTACGGATTATCGTCTCCACAAACGCGATGAGATTCATTCCCCATCATAAGAATTCAAGAATAATTTTCATTTTATGATTAAAAATAATGTTTAAGAACTTAATATCATTATGTATATGAATAAAATACATTATATCCATAGCAAACATGGCTTATTTAACTGATCATATAAAGGAAAACGAATCAGTTAACACCCGAAATGATGATACTACTAAAATAATATTATTAACAAAGAAATATTATAAGATCATATATGATATCATATTTATGTATATTATTCTTGTATAATTTAATAACAATGTTTTAACTATTATACAGTAGGTTAACATACCATATACTAAGGAAAAGTACAATGTAAGGGTTAATTTCACAATCTCTTTATTATCTGGGGTTGTTTTTACGTAAATATCTACTAAGACCTCTTTATCATCCGCATCCATGTTTCTTAAAAATGTATTCCAAAACATTTTTACTATTTACTAGACTATGTATTAGAGTCATTTATACCCTTGTTTGAATTTTTATAAATTGTTTTTAAATAAAATCTTTCCGTTGTTTTCCAAACAAGGTACTTTATGACCTTTTCGACAAAATTAAGGTAAGAATATTTTTTTAACTTATACAATGAGTGTGGCTATTTTCCACCATTATATCATCATCGATGATTCCCATAAAATATTATAATAATATTTTCAAAATAATTGTTTTCTTTTTTAATTATATGACTTTTAAATGATTTCAAAATAGAAAGAGATATTTATCTAAAAAAATGTTTCGATTTCATCTAAGTCAACATCATTTTGATGGATTTTAAGCTTGTTTGAAGTTGATTTATTGTGATAAAAATCTTCCATTTTGTATTAAAGGTTTTGTGATATGTTTGACTATGGATGTGTTATTATTATACCATTCATGGTTTATAGATAAAGTATTGACATTTCATATGATAGTTTTAGTACGAATGTTTATGTTATGTTTAAACATTTTCTTATGAGGAATGCATTAGACTTAGTAAGTGATGGGTGGAGCTTGATATTGCTCCTTAATGCATAGGTAGGTCTAATGAGACAAACTAGTGTCTTGGAACAAGGAATTGACAAAATCTTATTTGTAGTCTTGGCACAAGGCCTTGACTATGTGGTTATAAAGTCTGGAATTATGCATTCTATCATTATGAAAGTGGCTATTGATATTTCATGTGATTATTAGACTATTAGAATATCCATGTGAATAAGTAAATGGAATTATTTGATTTTATCTTTACCATATTAAGTTAAAGTTTAAGTTTAAAAGGCTTTTGTTTTAGTCTTATACATTTCCTTAAATGTTTATTCCTATTTATGAAAGATTACTCTATATTGTTATCCTTACTGAGCATCTGAGCTCACCCCTTTTTATGTTTTATTTTTCCCAGGATGTGAAGAAATATTTTTTGGTTGACCTACAAGGATAGGATAAAGATATAAGTGTGTTCAATGGGGAAAAAATATTGTTGATGTTTTTATTTCATGATGTAATGTAAAACTTATGAATGTATCTAGTACTTACAAGGCTACTAAACTGATTAGTATTTCAGGACATGATTCCTTGTATCATGCCAATGTTATGTAATAATTCACTGATTCTGGGTAATTGGGGTCGGGGCATTATAGTTGGTATTAGAGGAAGTTTAATACAAACATTGGAAACTAGATTTAGATAAACTCTTATTAGAGCACATTACCCTAAGATAGAATTTGAAGATTGGTATAGAAAAACTTCCTAGAATTTTGGTAATGTAGAGATTTTGTGTATTTGTTAAGCAATACATCACTGTCTAGATATGAGAAGGTATAGGTGGCTCTGGCACAAATTTACCTAGGAGTGAAAACTCTAAAAAGGCGTTTTGGGCTTGACCTGGGGTATCCTGGTACATGACAACGGGCCTTGCTACACTCTTGGTTATGACACTCCCAGGGGATATTCTTAGGATAATTCAAATTTTATTTACAAACCATTATGAAGGATTTATGAGTATATCTCTCCTCAAAGAAAACATTTTTTTATGATTATGAATTATATCCCTAAATTTCTCAATTTATGTTAACTGTTTTACAAGTTTGGAATTATGTATTACGATTCATAATCTAATCTAGTGTATGCCATTGTTTAACCCGAATGGTCCTAAGGCCTTCATTTTTATTTATTTTTGATAACCCCCCTTTCAAGGGATGAGGGGGAACCCTTACTAGGCCCGTAGGCTTAGAGATTACATGGCCCATAGGCTTAGGAGATTACATGACCCGAAGGTTTTAGGGAATTCAACCAGACTATCTACAAGGAACTGCCCCTCCCCAGCATCTACATCATGATAGTATCTCTAAACCTTTTCATGTATATCTGGATAGGATTACCATGCAATCATAGGCTGGTCATGATGGCATAGCCATACCCTATCATTCTTACAAATCCATTTAGCTCTGCTCTGGTGAGTGCACCTGCTCTGAATCCTCTTCTAGGGCTGCTCCTTTTTTGTAGAGTCTGTATGCCATTGTTTAGAAATGGAGCCTAGTGGAAGGAAGGGAAACCATATCAATGCACATAATCCATGTAGGGATTTATCTCCAACTCAAGATAATTATAGTGGAGCTGGTGATGCAACTGGTGCCGATCAACTTATCACCATACTAGGAAAACTCACTTAGGTTATGAGTAATAAACTTACCTGTAAAGAGCACCCTAATCCACAAAAGTAGGATCAATGTTATACCACTTCATGAGGAATAAACCACAAATATTCAATGGGAGTACAAATACATTAGTAGCTAAGCAATGGATAAATTACTTAGAGAAAATATTTCATGCTTTGGGAAGTAGCAAAAGTGAAAAAGTTTTCATGGAAGTTTATCGCCTCATGGGAGATGCAGATCAATAGTGGTCATTAATCCAAAACACAAAGGAAGATGAAGAATTATTGAACATGTAATGGATGGAGTTTAAATAAATTTTCTTAGAAAAATACTTTCCTCGTGACCATCGAGCGGATATGGAAAAGAAATTTCTAAGTTTGAGGCAAAAGGAGGATGATAATGTCACAAAGTATGAGGATAATTTTACAAGGTTATCAAGGAATGCATTATATTATATATGTAACCTAAGGAGTAATATTGATTGATTCTTTGATGGGTTAAAACCATTTATCCATCGAGCAGTAATCTCATAATCCTTCTCATCGTATGAAGATATTGTCTCATGCGCTATCAATAAAGAAAAGTAATTCTCTAAGTCTTATGACTTCAAAGAAAATAAATAGATGAAGAGATCTGCTGATCACTCTATAAATGGAAATAAGGATAAAAAGGAAAAATTTTAATATCCATCCTGTGGTAAATGTGGAAAGAAACACCTTGGTACTTGCCTAAAGGGAATGAGAGTCTGTTATAAGTGTGGTGAAAAGGGCCACCAAGCTTGTGATTGTAATTGAAAGAAAGAGGCTATCAATGTTGAATGATAAAATTTTATAGAAATGGGACATTATGTAAATGAATGACCTATGAACCAAGAGAACTTACCTTAGAAAATTCCAAGGGAGAAAGACCAAGCTTATGAGATCAGTACGACTGAGGTTGAAGCTTCGAAAGATGTGGTGGAAGGTAATTTAGTGGTTTCCTCAAGTTTATCCAATGCTTTATTTGATTCTGGATCATCACATTGTTTCATATCTTACCATTTTGCTAATAAAATTTTATATTTTCAATTTGAATTAATAAGGGAGTTGTCAGTGAAAATTCTTAAGTGAAGTATCATCACAACAAAGTTTTGTGAATCAGTTCTTATTAGGGAATATAAATGTTCTTTATCTGCTGATATCATCATCATACCCATGATTTAATTTGATATAATCCTCAGAATGGATTGGATTTTAGACCATTATGTGAAAATTTATTGTAAGAAGAAGGAGGTTACAATTTTCGATGATGATAAGAAGTAACTTATCTTTAGAGAAAAAATGTCACCACCTGATTTATATCTAGATCCACCCCATAATCTCTACTAAATTTAATTATTGGGGAGGAAGAGAATGAAATAATTATGGGTGAGGAAAAGAATTTTTATATAGAGGATATACCTATTGTTAAAGAATGTATTGATATGTTTCCAGAGGATTTACCTAGACATCCTCTAGAATGAGAAATTGAGTTTTCCATTGATTTAATTCCTGGTTCTAGGCCCATATCAAAGACCCCTTATAGAATGGCCACTGTGGAATTAGTGAAACTAAATAAACAACTAGAGGAATTGAGTAATAAGGGATTTATTCTCTCTAGTGTTTCTCCATGGGGATCCCCTGTCATTTTTTCTAATAAGAAAGTCGGATCTATGAGGTTGTACATTGACTACAGGGAGATCAATGCTATAAAAATAAAGAACAAGTATCCCCTACCTCGCATTGATGATTTATTTGACCAACTTCATGGAGCTCAATATTTTTCAAAGATTGAACTTCGATCTGGATATCACCAGTTGTGTGTGAAGAAGGAAGACATTCCGAAAATAGTATTTTGAACTAGGTACGGGAATTACGAGTTTACAGTAATGCCTTTTGGATTGAATAATTAACCCACTGTCTTCATGGATCTAATGAATAGAGTTTTAAGGGAATATCTTGATGACTTTGTAGCGGTATTTATTTATGATATCATGGTATACTCAAAAATCTTTGAAGATCTTGAGAATCACTTGCACATTATTCTAAAGTATCTTAGAAGAAATAAATTATATGGGATGTTTAGAAAGTGTGAATTTTGGATTCAAGAGATTTCTTTTCTTGGACATATTGTCTCAAAGGATAGAATCTCTATTGATCCTTCAAATACCAAGTCAATCCAAGAATGTCCAGCACCGACGAGTATAACTGGGGTACACAGTTTTATTGGTTTAGCAGGTTATTATTGACATTTAGTCCAGATTTTTTCCCAGTTGGATAACCCATTAACCAAGATCACACTTAAAGGGGTTAAATTTGTTTGAAAAAAAGAGTGTGAATAATGTTTTAAAGAACTGAAGAGAAGATTAGTCAATGCTTCTATCTTGACTCTACCATCAGGGAACGATGGGTTTGTTATTTATAGCGATGCTTCAAAGAAAGGACTTGGTTGTGTCCTTATGCAGAATGATAGAGTTATTGCCTATGCATCTTTACTTCTAAAAATTCATGATCAAAACTATCCCACTCAAGATCTTGAGTTATAAGCTATAATCTTTGCTCTGAAGATATGGAGACACTATCTCTATGGTGAAAAATGTGAGATTTATACTGATCATAAGAGTTTTGAAGTATATTTTATCACAAAAATAACTCAACATGAGGAAAAGGAGATGGATTTAACTACTCAAGGATTATGATTGCACAATACACTACCACCCAGGGAAGGAAAATAAGGTGGAAGATGATTTGAGAAGAAAGGATCATGGACTTTTTAACAAGATGAGAGTTAAAAGGGATCCTATTTTCATGGATCTAGTAAAGATGGATATGATAATAAAAATGGAAGGTGAAACATCAATACTTTTTCAAATGGTTGCCAAACCAACTTTACTAGAAAGGACAAATAGTTCTCAAAATAATGATGAGGAGTTTAAAAAGAAGATTAAAGCTGTAAATAATGGGAGATTGAATGGCTTCGTATATGTAGATGGAATTTTGAAATTTGGGAAGAGACATTGTGTTCTCGATATACCTGATCTAAAAAGATAATTGTTGGATGATGCTCACAGCTCAAATTTCTCTATACAACCTAAGAGCACCAAGATGTATAGAGATTTGGAGGAATATTTTTGGTGGGACAATATGAAGAAGGAGATTGCTGATTTTGTGTCAAGATGTATGGTTTATCAACAAGTGAAAGCTGGAAGGAAAAAGTCTAGAGGATTCATGAAACCTCTTCCCATACCTGAGTGGAAATGAGATAATATTACGGTGGACTTTGTCATGGGTCTACCAAAGAATCATAGAAGGAATGATGCAATATGGGTCATTGTTGATCGTCTTACCAATTCATCACATTTTCTTGCTATAAGAGAAGATTTACCACTTGAACGTCTAGCAAGACTATATATTAATGAAGTTGTAAGACTCCATGGTGTACCCCAATCGATTGTTTCTGATCGCAATACCTGTTTTACATAAAGATTGTGGAAAAATCTTCAGAAGGCCCTGAATACTGAACTTTGTTTGAGCACTGCCTACCACTCTCAAACCGATATACAATCGGAACAAACTATTAAAACATTAGAAGACATGTTGAGATATTTCTCACTTGACTTTCAAGGTATGTGGGATCCATATTTACCTCTACTAGAATTTACCTATAAAAATAGCTTCCATTCAAGTATTTAGATGGCACTATATGAAGAGTTATATGGAAAGAGATGTCGCACACCAACTTGTTGGGATGATGTTGGTGAAAGAAAACTCATAGGCCTAGAACTTGTTGAGAAAACAATGAAAAAGGTGAAGATTATCCAAACCCACATCAAAGCAGCTCAAAGTAGGAAAAATAGCTATGCCGATAATCGGAGGAAGGATTTTGAATTTTAGGTAGGAGATCATATTTTCGTGAAGGTATCTCCATGGAAGGGAGTTATACGATTCGGTAAGAAGGGTAAATTACATCCCAGGTACATCAGACCTTTTGAAATTCTAGAATGAATTGGGTATGTAGCTTACCATTTAGAAATGCCACCAAGTCTCTCCAAAGTTCATGATGTGTTCCACGTATCACTGTTGAGAAAATACATGCCTGACCCAACGCATGTACTCACCTGTGAGGAAATTGAACTGGAACATGATCTATCTTATTGTGAAGAGCCCATCAAGATTCTTGGTACCAGAGAACAAGTGTTGAGAAACCGGACAACTCGTCTGGTAAAAGTTCTATAGAGAAACCATAAGATGGAAGAAGCGACGTGAGAACTAGAGAAACTTATGATGAATAACCACCTGAATATTTTTGTGTGGTATTATTCTAGAAATTTTGATGACGAAATTATTTGGAGGGAAGAATGTAACACCTCAAGCTTCCACAGTATGTTTCCCTTTGAATAATGTAATAGCTTGCATTGTACGCAACTTCGAGATTCTAACACACCGCGACCAATCAAACTAGCCGTTATGAATAGTAATACCCACTTTTTGAAATTTTATAAATTTTATTCTTCAAAATTGAATTCATTTTTGAATTCAGAATAGCAAAATTAGCTTAGGGTGAATTTTTGGTATTTTTCTGAAAACATTAATTTTTTGATGAATAGTGAAAACAGTGAGTTATTGTTTAAAACCAACTTTTTATTAAAATAATTATTTATTTTATTTAAATTTATTTTTGGTAAAACTAGATACATAATACCTATATAAGTTCAATTTAATTCATTAGAGTCATTTTTTAATAAGTTTAGATATATAAAAATTTTATTGAACTTTTTACCGTCTTTTACCCACCTCCTAGGAGCATTTGCAAATTTGCATAAAACTTAATTTTACCACTTCTATGAGTTTAATTTCAAAAATTAGAGAGAAAAGGTTGATTTTATTAATTAAAATTCAGTTCAATAAGATGAAAATAATTTTTGGTGAATAATAACTTTTTACATTTATTTGCCACGATTAAAAGTAAATAGGTTAATTAAGGGTAAAAATGATATAATAATTAACTTAAAAAATTTCCTAATTCTATTAGATAAGTATAATTAGACCAAAAAAAACCTTATTAATAAAATATGATCCTCTTTGGTCCACGTGGATTAGATTAGGACATTTATTATTATTTTATTTAAAGAAGAGTTAAAAGAGTTAAATTCAAAGTTTAATAACTAATTTTTTTTAATATAGGGTTATAAATAAGATAAATTCAACTATAAATATTAACTAGAAATATAAAAATATTTTATAAATAATGGTATTTTATTTATACTTTTTATACATTAAATAATTTAATTTATTTATGACACAATGATGATGCAGTAATTACCTTATTAATGAAAGATTAAAATAATTATTATTATAAATATACAAATAAATTTAATTTGAGACTTTTGATAAATTAAACTAATTTTATAGGTTAATATGACATGTAAGGGTTGATTAAATAATTTTTTTTTCAAATTAATCAGGCTGTTATGATTTTCACAAAAACAAAATACCAAATAGTGTCAAAGTTGTCATAATTGAGTTTTTAAAACAAATACTATATTATTAATTGATATAATGTTCCTAAAAATATAAGGTTCTACCAAAGGACTTATATAAGGTTATATATATTAATAATTAACCACATGGGGTTCTGTTGGCTTGTTATAGTAAGTTTATTAACCATATAATATAACAATACAAAGAGACACGGTAAATGTAAAACTATTTAACTAAGAGTTAAATATAAAAGATAAGGTTAATATTGTGACCTAAACCTATCCAAAACATATTGGTTGAGAGGTTTTAAACCCATCCCCACCTTATCCTAGAAATAAATCATTTTTGAGCCATTATAAACTGAAAATTATTTTATTATAAAATAATATATCAAGATTTTTCTAAAGTGACACTCACCTATCTTATAAAAGGGTACTTCCCATTCACAAAATTTCACACCTCCAAATCCATTTGGCTCGAAAAAACCCTACCCATATATACCAAAATTGTTCATCCCTTCATCATAGAGGCCTTCCTTTGGTCATAAATTTAACCTAAGGAACCCTTTTGATCAAATAAAAAGGAAGAACCTAAAGAAGAGGTAAATATTTCATCACCTCTTTCAAGTTCTTTTCTTCTTATACTTCCTCTTTCTTTGTTGTTTCCATTATAAAATAATAAATACAGTATATTATATATACTGTGATGTAATTATAAAAATTTTACAACCATATTAATTATTCTATCCATCATATGAATGACAAAGTCACCATATGTGCGTACATACAGATTACTGTCTCCACGTTGTGGTGTAATTTGTTATTCAATCACTTCATTATTTGGATGGGTATAATAATGAATATAACTAATGTAAATAATAAATATAACATGTTATTGATTATTTATATATGATATACCATCCAATTAGATATGATTTCACCATCAATATAATGATATTGTCGCTCGTGCGTACTTACAGATTACCGTCTCCACAAACGCGATGAGATTCATTCCCCATCATAATAATTCAAGAATAATTTTCAATTTATGATTAAAAATAATGTTTAAGAACTTAATATCATTATTGATATGAATAAAATACACCCTATCTATGAAAAACATGGATTATGTTGCCGAGAATATAAAGGAAAATGGATCAGTTAACACCTGAAACGATGATCCTACTAAAATATTATTAACAAAGAAATATTATAAGATCATATATGATATCATATTTATGTATATTATTCTTTTATAATTTAGTAACAATGTTTTAACTTTTATATAGGTGGTTAACATACCATCAACTAAGGAAAAGTACAAAGTAAGGGTTAATTTCACAATCTCTTTATTATCCGAGGTTGTTTTTACATAAGTATCTACTGGGACCTCTTTATCATCCACATCCACGTTTCTTAAAAATGTAATCCAAAACATTTTTAATATTTACTATACTATGAGTTAAATTCATTTATACCCTTGTTTGACTTTTTATAAAATGGTTTTAAAGGAATCTTTTCGTTTTTTTTTCTAAACAAGGTACTTTATGACCTTTTGGACAAAATTAAGGTAAGAATGTTTTTTAACATATACAGTGGGTGTGGCTATTTTCTACCGTTATATCATCGTAAAAGATTCCCATTAAAGCTTATAAGAATATTTTCAAAATAAATGTTTTCTTTTATAATTATATGACTTTAAATTTATTTCAAAATAGAAAGATACATTTCCCTAAAAAAAGTTTTGATTTCATCTAAGTCAACATCCTTTTGATGGATTTTAAGCTTATTTGAAGTTTATTTATTATGATACAAATCTTACATGTTTTATTTAAGGTTTTTTGATATGTTTGATTTTGGATGTGTTATTCTTATACCATTCATGGTTTATGGATAAAGTATTGACATTTTGTATGCTAGTTTTAATACGAATGTTTATGGTATGTTTAAACCTTTTCATATGAGGAATGTATTGGAATTAGTAAGTGATGAGAGGAGCCCGCTATAGCTCCTAGATGCATCGGTAGGTCTCATGAGACAAAATAGTGTCTTGTCACAAGTCCTTGACAAAATCTTATTTGTAGTCTTGGCACAAGGCCTTGACTATGTGGTCATGAAGTCTGGCATTATGCATTCCATCATTATGAAAGTGGCTATTGATATTACATGTGATTATTCGACTAATAGAATATCCATGTGAATAAGTAAATGTAATTATTTGCTTTTATATTTTCCATATTATTCTTTATTTTAAGTTTAAAAGGCTTTTTTTAGTCTTATACATTGGTTAAATGTTTATGCTTATTTATGAAAGTTTCCTCTATATTGTTATCCTTACTGAGCATATGAGATCACCCATTTCTATGTTTTATTTTTCCCAATATGTGAAGAAATATTTTATGGTTGACCTAAAGGGATAGGATAAGGATACAAGTGAGTTCAATGGGGACAAAATGTTGTTGATGTTTTTATTTCATGATGTAATGTAAAACTTATGAATATATCCAATACTTCCAAGGATACTAAACTGATCGGTATTTTGGGACATGATTCCTTGTATCATGCCAATGTTATGTAATAATGCACTGACTCTGGGTAACTAGTTTTGGGGTGTTACTAACCTCATTTCCATCCATTTAAAATAGAAATGAAAAACATATCACCTCAGTTCACGAGGCTGTAGTCCGCCATAGACACGATTAATGTTATTATTTTCCAACAATTTTGGAGGTAAGAAAGTAGAAGTGGTATTATAATTTAATAAGTATAATAATATAATAAATATAATATATAAAATTAAATCCATCATTAAAACATCCTTGAGAGGTGGTTAAGGAAAATGAATAACATCAGTTCGTGAAGCAGAAGTCCGCCGTACAAATGAGAGATGATTTCGTATCCCATTTGATGAAAGTGGAGATGTTTTTAGGTAATGAACATTACATAAAAATATATTAGTATATGTAGTATACTTAGTTATTATATAATCGTGGTTTAATAATAATTGAAGGATGTGGAGGCAGAAATAAAATAAAACACTCGGTTAGGGACATTACCACTTCTTCAGACAACTTCTTTTGGTTTTCACCAAAAGCCTTATTAGGTTAGATTTATGAAAAAATAAGGATTATATAATGAGTGGAGGTAATTAAAAACTTTATTTGGGAAGTTATTGTATGAACCAATGGGGTTTTAAAGTGTTAACAAGAGAGGATAGGAAGTGACCTTTTATAAGTGAGGTGAGTGACACACTTGTAATTTTCATAAAGAAAAAGGTATACCCTCATTTTTCACTTGAAAAAAGGATCCAAAATGGCCCATTATAGAAAATAAAACATATAAAGTCTAAATATGTCTTTATAATGGATGTTTTAAATGTTTTGGGTTATTTTTAGCCCTTATTTTTTGTTTAACCCATGGTAAACCAATTTTGCCTTAATTGTGGAAATTAAATTTTGCTATTTTTTTCTATTCATTTTGGTAAAAAATTAAGTTGACCATATTATATAATATAAATTATGATTATTAAAAATATTTAATATATTTTTACAAATTACATTCAAATATGTGGTAAAGTCTAATTGAAAATTAATCTTGCAGACGTGATGAGAAAGCAGTTTTTCCAAGAGAATAAGTTTAAATAATTAAAAAGTTTTTAGACAAAAATTTAATATAAAATTGATTAAAATGACCTAAATTAGATAAATATATAAATAATTTAACTAATTGACCTTTTAAAACCATATTAAAATATTTTTTATGTGTTTAAATGTTTTAATGTAAATGAAAATTCATAATAAAAACCTGTATTTTCACTATTCAATGAGAAATTTATCTTTTTAAAAAATTATAAAAAATTAATTCCAAGATAATTTTGAAATGATGATTTCAAAATGGAAGTTTATTATTTCAACTAAATAATGTAAAATTTTCAAAAAATCAATTTTAAAATAAGTACGCAAAAGGAGACAAAACTGTTTTTTAGAAAAATACATTTTTTAAGAGTAAGATTAGATTTATTCTTATCTCTTGTATAGAAAAAAATAAAAGATTAATGTTAAAAATTTGATTGAATATATAAAATAACCATTTCATTTAAATCATTCACTAAAACTTGTTTTTTAATTTATTTAGGTAAAACACGTTTATTTCCATAATTTTTTTAGACAAATATTTCCATTATTTTCAAATAGATTTTATTTTCATTTATAATTAATTGTTTACCAAAAAATACATCATATATAAATGTATAAACCATATATTTTCATAATTTATTTTATCCTATTTATAACCTCTATTCCAATAGATTGGTGATAAATACCATATTAAATAATAGTATTTTCACAATATGTCTTAGTTTTTTTAAACTCAGTGTTGCATGTAACTCAAGATGAACTTAGTGTTGCGTGTAAAATAAGCTAAAAAATTGTTGTATGTGATGAAATTTAAACCTGGTGTTTCATGTAATGAAAAATATCAAAAATATTAAATTTAGTTTAAAAAATATTTCACAAAATATTAGGGTGTTACATTTTATCCCCTGAAATAAATTACATCCTCTCAATTTGAACTTATGATCCATAAACATGGGTTTATCATTTGAAAATCATTTTATGGGAAACACACATTATAAAAAGGGTTAATAAAGATTCTTATTGAAAAGAGATAAAGAGATGTGCGAAGGTTATCTGGAATAAAATATACTAGTTTTCTAAATAGGATAACATAGGTGGTAGTGAATATTTAGACATTGAAGAAAAGTGTAATGTCCAAATGATGATAAAGAGTGACTGAGATAATTGATCACAAGAAAGTGATTGATCATGTGAAAATCAATAACCAAAAAATTTTAATCCAAAGAGGTGTGAAAATTTTTATTGATTTTCTCAAAAATTATAGTAATATAATAAAATTTCTTTTCAATATTATTTTCCTTAAGTTGAAAATTTTTCATGAGAAGATATTATTACTAGATTTAATTATATTTCATAAGTACAATATCATCCTTTGGTTATACCTTGATCAATTTCCACTTCATATTTTAATCCATTAAATGAAGATTAATTTTTTACTCCTGAAGCACTAATGGATCACAAGATTCATAATAGAATGATTAGTTATTTCCTTTATCTCTAGTTATTATCATAAAAAAATGGTTAGCACAAGTTATCTAATATACAAAAATCTTCATATGGTGAAATAATATATTATTATCTTAAACTTCATCCAAAGTTTAACTCAAACCATTCCATTATGAGCCTACTATAATTAAAAATTTATATAGAAGGTCACTAAATTTACCAAAATAAACTTACAATTAATCCCCTAAATATCTATAAGTGTCTCTTATTGGTCACATTACAAATATGTGAATACCTTAGTCATATATTTTCTTGAATCATGGTAAAAACCATAAAACCTCAATGAAAACATACACACTTCCTCATTCCTTATACAAAACGATATATTAATGAATATATTCCATAAATACAATAATATTATAAAATCCATCAATGATAACATAAACCACTCTGTCCATAAATCATTAATCAGTTCCAAGGTCATTAATAATACCCAATTTACTTTATTCATATCAATTATCTCTTTTTCAAAACTAAACACTATTTTCTCAATATTAGTAACATAATAAGGGTTATATTACCTTAATCAAATTACCATCATGCCATTAAATCACTTTTCTAGGCCATTTGTAACATTTAACATATTATTGAAACTTATTAATGAAAAACTATAGTGTGACATTCCATTTATATTTCATGATTCTAATAACCAAAATTACACTCATAAAAAGATAACTCTTTGAATACCAATACATAAACACATCAATCACTCCACTTTCTTCATACACCATTAACCAGGCTTCATTGTCTTATTCCTTAACACTTCTTTAATTTCATATGTAAATTTTATCCTCTTCATCATCAATAATATAACCATTACTCATAAAACCTTTCTGATTATCTTCACGAGCTTTCCCTTTAGAACATTGATTTGTAAAATGACCATACATTCCACATTTGAAAAATTCAACTATCAATGATATCTTATGGATACCATTATTATCATCCATTTTATTAATCAAACTTTTAATTTTTACTCTAAAATTACTTACTTTTTGTCATTCGTTTCTACACGCAAAACATCTTATTGTTCTTTTCAGACATTCCATAGAGTGCTTCTTCCCACATTCTTAACATATAAGAAACTAAATCTTCTTTACTCTATAGTCTACACCACCCAAACTCACTATGAACTATATCATTCTCTTATTTGGTGATTACGAGAGTTGGTTAAGGTTTAAGTTGTTAATTATATATCATGATAATTGATTAGGTATAATCAAAATATCCTTCACTCCAGCTATTATCCCATTTTGCTTCTCATAAACACATTGTCTATCACATTCAATGTTGATCCATTTCCTTATAGCTCCCACTATTGAATAAAATCAAAAAGTATAGTGTGGGAAACAATAATAATAGTGGGGAATAACATAATCATTAAAAATCACTTATTAGATATCTAAATCATGACAAATTATTTTAAATCTATGAAACCTCAAGATTGAACTAGGTCATTCATGGTCATTATTTAAATCCTTAATGATGTTTCATAAAGAATTTATGAATTTCCAAATCATATCCCCCAAGAGTGTCAAACTAGGTGTGCAGGAAGGCCAATTGTCATGCACCAAGTGATGATCAAGTCAAGATCAATGCCCCCTTTTGGACTTATTACCCCAAGATAACTATGTTCGAGAGCTATATCCACTTATTGTATTTAAAAAGGGATTTAATTTCTTTGAAACCACTCACTCTATCCTTTACAAAATTATAAGAAATTTTCTTATACTCTTAAACATCCTTAGACTCTTACTTAGACATATCCTTAGACATATCCTTAGAAATATCTATAGGTATATCAGAAAGGTTTTATCATCTTAGTTTCCAAGGGTTAACTAAATATTTCCTCCAATACCAACAGTAGTGACCCAAAATTTTCATACAATGATATTACATCTTTTAGATGGATATTAATTACATTACAAAAACACAACACTGAGGATTATAATGGTTTAGTTCCTTTGGAGACTAGGTACACAATCTTCATATTTAGCAAAAGATCTTCAATGTTTCCTACAAAGATCTTCCAATTTATTACACTTTATATACATACCCTATTTATAAGCTTTCTTCATAACCTCAGGAAAGGAAACATAATAAAGGGAGAGCTCAGATGCCCAATATGGGTAAAAAAGGGAAAATATGTAAACATAATGTGGATATAATGGGATGAGAACATGATCATAACATATGAAAACCATACCCTATATATCAAAGATAAAAATATTGAGTCATGGAATAAATATTGACAGTTTATAAGACATGAACCATAATGAAATCAAAGAACCTGATCCATGAGAGCATAACAATGACATAAAACATAGAATTGTGTCATACACATAAGAATATAAAATTATTTATTTATTAGTCAAGGTTTATTTAAAAAAATATCATAGTGTAATGGTTTCACTCCCCAAACCATTGTAGTAGTCAAGGTGGACTCCTAAGACTATCATAGTGGATATAGTCCCTCACTGAATGAGGTTTACCCCCATTCCAATCCTATTTATCTCATGATATATAAATATTTACCTAATTAATTGGAGGGAGACATAGACCCCGCCCATATTTGGTTATAAAATAACCACCTTAACACAATTAATATCATACATATGTGTGCCATAATATGAAAAATCATTCATCATATCAAAACCCATGAAAAGAAATGGTCTTCATAAACATTTCTTTATAACATAAACTTTTTAAAAGTAACAGGTTTAATAATAATTTCATCATTTCATCAAAGCATAACCCATGGAAAAAGAAGAGGGTTTAATAAGCATTTTATCATGGTATAACCCATGGAAGAGAATCGTGTTTCATAGAAATATTTTCATCATAAACATAAACCATCCAGAGAAAGAATAAGAATGATATTCATGGTTCATATCCCTGGAAAATAATAAGTATCATCAAAGTATGTAACCTTATATGGATAATGATTTTGAAATATCAATTATAATATTTCTTAAGGAAAATAATTTTTTATTTAAAATAATTTTTTAAAACTAAAAAATCATAAAATATTTTTGAAATACCTTTCTTTTAAAATAACGTTGAAAAATTATAAAGGAAGCTATGAAAATTATTTAAAACATTTCTTAAGGAAAATATCCTTTAAAATTTGAAAAAAACTTTTTAAAACATAAAAAAGTTCATAACAATTTTCTTTTTAAATTACCTTGAAAAATTATAAAGAAATATTCAAATAAAATAATGATTATAATGGTTGGAAATTCTGTTAATGGTGTACATTTTAAAACAGAGATTCATTTCATATTTTTAGTAAAATCCAAACGATAATTGTTTAAAAAATGGCATTAAGATTAATTTCAAACAATTTTGTAAAAATTAAAAAATAGGTAAAAAATTATTTAATAAATTATTTTAAAAATGTTGACAACTTTTTTGAAAACATTTTTAGAAGACATGGTTTTGGAAGAAAAATGGTTTTCGATCAAAGAGAGAAATAAAGAAGTTTTTTCTTAAAAATTATATTTGGAACAATTGAGTACATAAAGAGATAAAAATAAATATAAACATTTATTATCATAAAATAACCATAGGAGAATACAATTAATGAGATTATTGACAGATGGATCATAATATTTCATCATTGGAATCATAATAAAAAACAATCATGATAAATGATGAGATTGTAGCATAAAACTCTTACCACTTTGGTAACTTTGAATTATAATACCAATGAAAGAATGAAATTAAATGAAACTTATAATATCATGAAAATAAATAAATTCATTATATTACATTTCATTTGGGCTGTATATACATCTCATAAAATAAATAGGTGGTGAATATGGATTGTGTCTCAAAGAAGTGAAAATTGAGATATAAATCTATTAGGTTAAGTCTCAAATTCCTTTATACATGTTCAAACCTTTGATATAATAAGTATAATAATATTATAAATATATTAAATAACCATAATCATATGTATCACATCATATATAATTTACTTATGACAATTTATTTGTTTATGAACAATTCTTTGTTAAAATCACGTATTGAGTAATAACTGCTTTTTTTTTTCATGTATGTCATGATTTTTTATTTTTAGTATTGTTTATTTGATAATGGTTCAATAATCTCAATAATTTTAAACTTTTTATAAATATCATATATATTCATTATATATTTATTTACAGTAGTCCATAAAAGTTGGATATGAAAAATGAAACACACCATTCATGGAGACGGTAGGTCGTACGTACACATGAATATTATTTCCATTTTCTCAAAAAATTGAAAGAAATAAATATAAATAATGTATTACCATTACCAAATAATTTTATGTTATATACATATAAAATATTTTTATTTAAACCTATACTTATTATATTCCATGTAAATCATATGTGTTGAATAAATCATATCGCTTCGCGAGGCAGTAGTATGCCGTACACACGAGTGACATTATCATATTCCCATAGAATGGAAGGTAAGGAGTTTTATGTGATATAATAATTATAAAAGTATAAATATGTTACCCATATCATATATATTTGTTTAATCTATCCTTATTACCATTAAAGTAAAGTTTAAATGAATAACACATCGCATTGGTTCGTGAGGCGGTAGTCCGCCGTACACACAAATGATGTTATTATTTTCCAATTGGTTTAGTGGTAATAAGATTGAGGTGGTATTATAATTTCATAGGTATAAAAATATCATAAATATAATATATAAACATTAAATATATCATTATATCCATCGAATATAGGTGGTTATAGAAAATGAATAACATCAGTTTGTGAGGCGGTAGTCTGTCATACAAATAAGCATTAACATTATATCCCATTTTATGGAAGTGGAGATGGTATTAGGTTATGGAAATAAAATAAATACATTTTATTATATTTAATATACTAAGGTTATTATATTATAATGGTTGAATAATAATTGAAGGAGGTGGAGGAATAAATAAAGTAAAATGATCGGTTAGGGACGTTATCTCTTCTTATGAAAAATTATTTTGGTTTACACCAAAATCCTTACTAGGTTGTATTTATAAATAAAATAATACTTCTAGGATTATAGTATTTATTTAAGGAATAGTTTTTTTATTTTATTTTGAAACAATGGGTTTTTAAGGTGTGAAGAGGAGAGGTGTAGGGGTGGCCTTTTATAAGTGTGGTGAGTGGAACACTTGTAATTTTTGAAAAGAAAAAGGTGTGCCCAATTTTTCGACATAAAAATGTTAAAAAATGGTTAATTATATAAAATATAAGATATAATATCGAAATAGGACCATCCAGTATGTTTTGTATAAGTTTTGGGTCATTTTTAACCATTATCCTTTTAGTTTAACCCCCGATAAACCCATTTTTACTATCACAACAGTAATTATTTTTTACTGTTTTTACTATTTATTATGGTAAAAAATTAAGTTGAACTTATTATATAATATAAATTATTATTATTCCAAATATTTAATCCATTTTCCAAATTAAATTCACATAAGTGAAAAAATTTAATTTAAAATTAATCCTGCAGGCTCGATGGGAAAAGGGATTTTCAAAGAGAAAATGTTCAAAATTTTAAAAGGTTTTTTATTAAAATTCAATATAAAATTGATAAAAATTACCTAAATTGTATTAATAGACATATAATTAGTCTAATTTTATTTTTTAAATCGTATTAAACAATTTTATATGTTTGAATGTTTTAAAAGAAAATGAAATTGTTAATAAAAACTAGTATTTTCCATTATTCATCAAAAAAATTATATTTTCATAAAATTCTCAAAAATTAACTCCAAGATAATTTTGACATGATAGTTTAAAAATTTAGGTTTATTTTTTCAAATAAATTTTCTAAAATTTCAAAAACATAATTTCAAAATAAGTGTACAAAAAGCAACAAAACTGTTTTTCAGAAAATATAGTTTTTAATTGTAAAATTCAATTTATTATCATATCTTATCTAAAAAAACAATATTAATGTTAAAATTTTTATTGAAGATTTAATATTTCATTAAAATCCATCAATACATTTTTCTTGTTTAATTTATTGATGTAAAACACATTTGTTTGCATAAAAATAGTTTTTTAGAAAAAGATTTCCTTTATTCTAAAATATTTTTTATTTTTATATCAAATTAATTGGTCTAAAGAGTATTCATTGTATATAAAAATATAAACCATATATTTTCATAATTTAGTTAATCCAATTCATACTCTCCATTCAAATTTCTAGGTGATAACTATCATAGTAAATAATAATATTTTATTAGTATTTCATGTTTTGTTTAAATTCTGTGTTGCGTGTAACACAAGATAAACTCAGTGTTTCATGTAATGAATGATAAAATTAGTGTTTAAAGTGACACAAGATAAAATAATTTTTTTGTTCAATACAGAATATCAAAGATATTAGATTTATTTTAAAAAAAATTCACAAAATCTAGGGGTGTTACATTAGAGACTAGGATAAGGTCTAGATTTTGGATATAGTACAATATCCTATATTTTATTATTTTATTTCTCTAATTTATTTGATTATCACAATGGGTAATCAGTTTGTGTGTGCTATCATGATAATGAGTCTGTATGACTGCTTTCTTCTGATTTTTATTTGATATAGTATGTTATTGTGATTTATTTCTTTTGAATACTATGATTATTTATTATAGATGATATTTAGTTATTTCCATATTATTTTTTAATTTGATATGGGGGTATAATATCCCCATGATAAAACACTAGAACCTTATTTCTATTTGGCAGCCTCTAGAATATGGGGAGGTGTGCCTAAGGTCACATAGTGACCTGATCCAGTTATTAATCATAGTGAACCTAGATAGGGATGTCACAAAGTGGTATCAGAATATTTTTGTGACTAATATCAAAGTAAATCAAAGTTTTATTTTGTATTATTATTTGGAAAAAATAGACAGGTGATATAGGAATGTGTTAGAACTTGTGATAGACCTCATACTAGTAGGTCATGAACTCCTTTTTTGCTAGAAATTTTAGGTTATCAGGGATATGGGATTGTTATTATTAGTTTCAAATTATACAGTTTTATGATTTCATTTAGTGTGATGCAACTAGTTTGATGGAATTATAATTTAGGTTTTTTGGGTTTTTGGCTCTTTTCCTATTGGAAAGTGGCCGTTTCATGCATCAAATTTGGAATACAGGATTCACATAACATAAATGTAATTTATTTTCACTAAGATTAAAGTAAATAGAGAGTTTAACTATTTAAAGTGTAAGAAAAACTCATATGAAATTTTCCTATATAACTTGTTGTTGTAATTTTACTGATCTGAAACACAATATATTTTTCTCTAATGATAGGTCATGAGTATCTTATGTAGGGACACTCTTTGATGATATCTATGAAATCCCTTTGGTAAGGGATGTATAGTGGACCTTAGTAGGATGATACATGAATTTTATAGCTTTTTGATAAACCCATTTTGGGTGTTTATATTAGTAGCTTTGAGAGAAAAATAGGTTTAGTCACTTAAAGTGTGAAAAACAACCTATATGGTGTTTTCCCATATAGCTTATTGGTGGCATTCTACTTAACTGAACCACATGATTATGGTTATTCAACATAGATTATCATGGATAATGTCTTCATACATATATCCTGATGGATAATATAGAGTTCTTGAAGGGGAGGGTCAGTATGAGATATTGATTATTGAAGTGGTAGTTCCATATGTGAGTGTCGAGTGATAATCATTTCCTTAGAAGGCTTCTGTTTTGAAATGTCATGCTGGTATATATATTTTAGACCCTAGAATGAGTGTTTTGGAATGTGAGTTTCCTTGGGATATTTAATTCAATATTATAGTGGTGTTTACAATGAGTTGTGACCTATTGGGGATGTAATTTGTGGGATAAGTGGGAGAACATATTGATCATGATATATGACTCAAGATTTTATTGATTTGGGAATTATATATGAGATGATTAGTGTAATATACAAGGGTAACTCGTGAGAGGGGTTAGCCCAGAATTTTTCATGCCTTAGAGATGGGATGAATGGGTAGATGATTCTAGTTATGATATTGAGGTATGGGAGGTTCTACTAGGTATATGTTATAGGAAAATGACATTCCATGCACTTTGTTGATGAAAATAACATGAGGTGTTTTGTTATCAAGGCTAGTTTAGAGGGTAAGATCAGTTGGATGTCTGAACTTATTTATTATGGATGTAATTTTTACAACATGATGAGATCATGGGAAGAATATTTATATTTTATAATTTTACCCAATTGGAAGGCGATCATACAACAGACCATAGAATGAGTGATGTAACACCCCGAGATTTTATGAGAAATATTATTTTTAATTTCTTTGATATCGTGTGTTGTATGATACACCAAGATTATCTTGCACTATACGTAACACCGTATTAGCTTGTAGTATACGCAACACTATTCTTGGCTTGCGTTATATGCAAGATCAACCTTTCTCGATAGCTTGCATTGTACGCAATACCGAGTTTCACGAAACAACAATATGTTATTAAAACATTATATAAACTACCCGTTATGAATATTAATACCCACTTTTTGAAATTTTATAAATTTTATCTTTCAAAATGGACTTCATTTTTGGATTCGGAATATCAAAATTATCCTAGGGTAAATTTTTGGTATTTTTCTGAAAACTTTCAATTTTTGATGAATAGTGAAAACACTGAGTTATTGGTTAAAACCGAATTTTTATTTAAATAATAATTAATTTTATTTAAATTTATTTTAGGTCAAAATAGATACATAATACCTATATAAGTTCAATGCAATTAATTGGAGTCATTTTATAATAATTTTAGATATATAAATTTTTTATTGAACTTTTTACCGTATTTTACCCACCTCATAGGAGCATTTGCAAATTTACATAAAACCTAATTTTACCGCTTCTGTGAGTTGAATTTCAAAAATCCGAGAGACAAAGTTGATATCAGTAAGTAAAATGCGATTCAATGAGATGCAAATAATTTTTGGTGAATAGTAACTTTTAGCATTTATTTACCACAGTTAAAAGTAAATAGGGTAATTAAGGGTAAAAATGATATTATTATTACCCTAAAACATGTCCCAATTCTATTGGATAAGTTTAATTCGACCAAAAACAACCTTAGGAATAAAATATTACCCTTTAGGTCCACTTGGATTAGATTAGGAAATTTATTATTATTTTATTTAAAGAAGAGTTAAAATAGTTAAAATCAAAGTTTAATAACTAATTTTTTTTAATATAGGGTTATACATAAGATAAATTCGACTATAAATATTCATTATAAATATAAAAATATTTCATACATAATGGTAATTTATTTATATTTTTTAGACATTAAATAATTTAATTTATTTATGACACAATTATGATGCAATAATTACCTTATTAATGAAATATTAACATACTTGATATTATAAATACCCAAATAAATGTAATTTGAGACATTTTATGAATTAAACTAATTTTATAGGTTAATATAACATATTACTGTTGGTTAGATGAATTTTGTTTGAAGTAATAATGCTGTTATGAATTTAGGAAAAACAAAATACCAAATAGTATCAAAATTGACATAAAAGAGTTTTTAAAACAAATATTATATTATTAATTGATATAATGGTCCTAAAAATCTAAAGTTAGGAAAAAAGACTTATATAATAATATATATGACATTAATGAACCAATTGGGGTTATATTGTCAGTTTATTGTATGTTTATTAACTATATAGTGTAATAATACAAGAAGACATGGTAAAAGTTAAATTATTTAACTTAGAGTTAAATCTAAATGATAAGGTTAATATGGTAACCTAAACTTTTATAAAACCTATTGGTTGAGATTATTTCGACCCATACCTACCCTAGACTTGATATAAGTCACTTTGGATCTATTATAAACCGAATATTAATTTATTATAAAATAATATTTTATGTTTTTCTGAAGGTGTCCCTCACCCCTCTTATAAAAGGGCACCCCCCTTCCCTCTAATTCAAACCTCCAAATCCATTTGTCTCAGACAAACCCTACCCAAATACCCTCTAAACTGTCCTCCCTTCATCCTAGAGGCCTTACTTTAGTCAGAAATCCAACCTAAGGAGCTCTTTTGATAAAATCAAAAGAAATAACCCGAAGAAGAGGTAAATATCTCACCACCTATTTCAAGTTCCTTTCTTCTTCCACTTCCTCCTTATTTGCTGTTTACATTATAAAATAATAAATCTAGTATCTTCTATATAATGTTATGTTATTATAAAAATTTTACAACCATATTAGTTATTTTATCCATCTTATGAATGAAAAATTCACCACACTTGCGTACGTACGACTTACCGTCTCCACGTCGTGGTGTAGTTTGTTATTAAAACATTTAATCATTTGGATGGGTATAATAATGAGAATAAATGATATAAATAATAAATATAACATTATGATGATTCTGTATATATGATATACCATCCAATTATATACTATTTTAATATCAAAAGAATGATATTGTCGCTCGTGTGTACGTACGGACTACCGTCTCCACGAACGCGATGAGATTCATTCTCCAAGTTAACCATTCAAGAATGATTATAAAGTATATATATTAAATAATCATGAAATATATGAAATATTAATGATACTGGATTTATGTATATGTTATTTACTTACTTCCATTCAATTTAATAATGAAATGAAAACAGCGTTCATGCGTACGTACGACCTACTGTCTCCATGAACAGTGTATTTCATTCCATTTATCAATCTATTATATGATAAATATATATTATATATAAATCATGTTTTGATTTCTGGAAATATGTAATCATGATCTAATTAATCATATGAATAATTACAAGTCAAAATATGTACGATAAATGAAACAATTTTACCCACAATGCTACTTTAACATGGAATTGACAAAAGAACAGGTAATATAAAGTCGTAAGTGAATCATGTATGATATCATAAATATTTTTATGGTTCTATTAAAAGTTAATAATATGTTTAAACCCAATATATAGGAGTCTCGGACACATACAGAAGAAATTGGATATAAGGTAAGGGATAATTTTGTAAATCTCATTTTTATCCGAGATTGCTTATACGTAAGTATTTATTGGGGTTATGTTTATCATACATGTCCATGTTTTCTAAAAATGTTTTCATAAAATGTTTACTATTATTCCATGTATGTTTAAAGTCATTTTTACCTTTTTTTGACTTTTTACCACATTTTGTGGAAGGAATCTTTCCTTTGGTTACCATATAAGGTACTTTTTGACTTTTCTGTTAAAAGTACGAGGAGAATGTTTTTTTAACTTATACAGCATGAACATATTTTTAAAATTTCATAACCCCTTTTTTCATGAAGCTTACTCTACAAGATTTCATGATTATTTTCAACAAAAATCATTTTCTGTTAAAATTTCATGGCATTTTTTAAAAAGAAAATGATTTTGAATAAGAAAGGATATTTTCCTCAAGAATTAATTTCAAGTGTTTTATCAAAACTATTTTTCATCTAAGATGAAATTATTTAGTATGTTTATGTTTCAAGTATAATGTCTCCATTATTTACATGGTTTGATTTTTCTTATGATGAAATGATACCCATTTGTTTTATATGGATTATGTTATGATGGGATGATGTTTATGAAACTCATATTATTCTTTGGGTTATAATGAATGATTTATGATTATTTTGTGGCACATGAAAGAATGATTTAATTATGAGATGGGTGGGACCTATAT
Organism: Viscum album; assembly: GCA_963277665.1. Taxonomy (NCBI): domain Eukaryota; kingdom Viridiplantae; phylum Streptophyta; class Magnoliopsida; order Santalales; family Viscaceae; genus Viscum; species Viscum album. Next base: position 1,215,521,552 of record OY728130.1, read on the forward strand.
CTCCCTCCAATGCATTGGGTAAAGATTTATATCTCATGAGATAGACATGGATGGAATGGAAAGTTAATCCAGTTCAGTGATATAGGATTAGAACGAGGAGTGAACTCGATTCAGTAAGGTACTTTGTCCACTATGATGGTCATGAAAGCAATGCCTTGGATACTATGGAAATCATAACATGTGATTAATGGTTTTCCACAATTACATGTTTTATTCCCATGATATTTTATGATGATTAATGTTCCTTTATGATCTATGCCTTATGTATTTCCAAGATTTATGTCATTGCTTATGTTCATGTTTTTACGTTCAAATGTTTATGGATTGTTTTTATGTTCTCCATGTTTACCCTTAATGAGAATTTTAGCTCACCCTTTTTATGTTTTCTTTTCCCCAGGATATAAATAAAGGTTTTAGGTAAGAAAAAAAAGGGGAAGATATTTATGGGATATTTTGAAGATCTTTCACCATGATTAGAAGATTATGTTCTGAGTTTCCAAAGACACTAAACTAATACGGTCTTTGGGAGTATATTTTTGTAATGTATTAAGTATTCTACAAAAGTAATGTAATGTCTATGTACGTCAATTATGAGTCTCTACAATTGAAATTCTCTATTTTGAAGAGGGTTTTCAAGGGTTCTCTAGTTATATGAGATTACATACCAAGGGGAATGTTCAATTGTTTGGTTAGGTTTATGAGCCTAGGATTTTATGATGTGTGACTCATGGGATCATGAGTTGAGTTATATAATTGGGAAGTATAAGAGAATATGTCCATTGGGTTTGGATGAGAATGATGTTGTGTGTATTGGTTACATGTGGTGCAACTGTGTTATGTAACATCGAGTGTTTATGTGGGATTTGAGGACTGATAGATTCAATAGAATGATTACAGGCTTGATTAGATGTGGTTTTGAGGAAAAGGGTAAATATCCCTCCATGGTGGAGGAGGAAATGAAAATGGATTGGGTGTAATAAAACAACTGATTCAGGTTGATACTAGTTAGGTATTAATAGGATGGGTGAGCATGGATCTAGTGGAGGGACACACACATGATGATGAAACTAATTGAGGTTGTGTTTTAGGAGATGTATAAGTAAATATAAATCATAGAGAGTGTACCATAATCAATTTAAGTGTGTGACCTTTGTTATGGATGAAATTCAATGGGTGATGAGGATGACATTCTTGGTGATCCAAGGAATGAGGGGTGGTTAATGTTTTATGTTGGCACTTGGTTATGAGCAAGATAACCATGTTTTTTCATTACATGCAATAATAGATAGATCGTGTGATGCAGAAGTATGGACCACATATCTTCAATTTAATGGATGTGTGAGACTAGTCATTGGGTTATCTATATGGATTTTAGATAAAAGTATTCTAATTAATATAATTTTATCCAGTTTTGTGTCAAATTCTAAATTTGAAGTTCAAATGGAGTGTTGGATGGGGTATATGCATTGGAATCAGACTTAGGATAGATGTGATATGATCTGAACATAAGTTAAATTGTTGATAAACCAATGCTTTGGGTGAAATAAAGGAATAAGATTTAGTTGGTTGAGGATATAACTATGGAATTACACAAAATATTATGTTTATACATTGGTGGGGGTGTTTAAAATAGTCATGTGATTCCTCTGGGAGTTAAGTCATCATGATTGGGTAATGGTGATAGCGTATCGCCAGGTGCATCCGAGTATTTTTGAGAATAACTAGTTAGTGAAGGATAAACCAATGTTTTCATGTATAGTTGGGTGTGGTGAGATAAAAATTCCATTGAGTGTGTCATTGGACTATAGTAAATTCATTTTAGTAGGATATTCTGATGGTAGAGAGTACCATGGATTAAAATCAACCATTATAAGTAGATATTTAAGTTGGGGAAAACCATAATATAGTTGATGAATTTATTTATGAAACTTTTATATATTAGGGTAGATGGGAATGGGTAAATACCCTCTTAGTGTTTCAGTAATGGAGACGAGTGGTGGATCAAGTTTTGGTGAATAATGTGCATGATGTTTGGAGTTTCATAGAGTAAGCTCGTTAGATATTCTGAGATAGAACATAGAGAATTGATCATAAATTAAATATTTCCATATATCAAGGTAAGTGGTTGAAATACTATAAATTATTTTCAAGGATGATAAGTGTTATGGTGGGGATATTTTAAAGACCCAAATTTTTATGGGTTGATAAATTCTAGGGAAATTTGATTTTTTTTCCTTAGAGCAACATTTTTTTAGAGAATTAGAATCTAGATTAATATTGAGATCTCTAGAACATCTCAAGGAGATGTTTCTGCATGAGGATAATGTCCCAAGAGGTGTTCAAGTACTCAGGTGAGTGATGGGGTGAGTATGAGGTGACTTGGGCTTGGCCCTGCATGGAATGGGCTATTAAAAAACTATTTTAGTGGGTTTGGTGTATTAAAAATTGTGGGGAGGTGATACCTACACCGTGGTGGTGGATGTTTTAGTCATCCTATATCCTGTGGGTTTGGGTTGTGTTATTATATGAAATAATATATAAAAAATACCTTTCTAGGCATTTGGTTGACTGTGGTAGCGACTTGTATGATCGAGGCTACAAAATAGGGACTAGATATGCCATGGCCCCCAACCACAAGATGTTCTAGCTATGAGGTCCCATAGTGGGAAACAACAAAAAGTTGATGGGAATGTTGGGTTCTTGAGGGGATACTAGTAGATGCACCATAACATAGGTAAATTCATGGTGTAATTCATTTTGTCTGAGGCATATTATAGTTTTTATAAAATACCTTATTTCCTTGTCTTTGGTTATTAAGATCTTGATCCCCTCTTTTTCTTCCCCCACATGTACAGATGAATTTGGGAGCCATCTCCTTTACTCCCTTCGGTCCCCCATGGTTTGGGGTGGCGTTTTAGTGTGATTTCTATAGTAAATAAAGGTGAAACTCTTATCTTTTATTCTTTGTTATTATCTATTCATGTTTTTATTTAATTTGGTGTGATCAAGTTTAGAGTTTTGTGATGATTCCACATAAGCATGGTGGAATAGCCCTGAAATGATGGGGCTTATGTATAGTGTGGCAAGAGGATTATCCATAAGGGTGATTGCATGTCGTTGCACACTATTTCATTAAAGGTTTATGACCAAGTCATTTTATTTAGGGGTTTTAACTATATTACATTAATTTCACCATTAAACCAATAGAAAATGATGATTATTTTGTGTTGCTTAGGTTCAGGTGCATGTTAGGATTGGATCACACCCTATTGCTCTAGGTTTTAGTGAGTGGTTGTTAATTAATGAGTTTTAGGTCGTTATTCCTATTTGATTTAATTTTTAAATTAATTATAAATTGTTTAAAGTTATTTTAATAATTAATTAAAATCAATTATAATTATTTATTGTATTTCATGGCTTAAAACAATCACTTGAGAGTCAATGAAACTCTTAGATGATCCTGGGAAATGATTTCAAAGCTGTGATTTAAAGTAAATGGCTCTAAATTAAGATAGGTGGTCCCCTAAGAATTACCCTTGGTTAATGATTTTTTATGGAATGTGATATGTGAAGTTTCTCCACCAAGGGTGATCAACCTATTAAAAATTAGATAAATTATTTAATTAAAGTTTAATTCCCATGCATGCATTGAACAAAGTGAAAAGTGACACGATGGTACCTTTTATTTAATTAATGTTTAATTCCCATGTATGCGTTGAACAAAGAGCCAAGGGACACGATGGTACCTTTTGGAGTGGATTTATTTCCTTGGTTAAAAATAATTGAGGATTTTATTATAAATTAATTCCTTGTGACACATAGACCCTTATGGGTATAAATTAAATGAAGTGAACAAAATGATGTGACCCTAGTGTAGGAGCCTTAGAAACCTCCTTGTAAAGGAGAGTGTTGGACATAGTTGGTTGGACCAAGTAGGCCATGATGGAGCTATGAGATTCCTTAAAGACTAATAGATATTTGAGATGATATTGGGATGATTATTTTTCCCACACTAGTATACAGGCATTGGGTAGATATGCCCTAGGTAGATTGTGGATAGGTTGAGTGAGAGGACTGACCTAAGTTGTCCATAAAAGTGATGTGAGCATTATTTCATCTCTTGTGACCAATGGAAATGTGGATTTCCTTTTATATATAGTGAGGCTTTGACATGATTATGATGATGCTGGGGGACTTTATTCCCTATGGGTGATGGGATTGTCCTGTGATATTGATACTAAGATAGAGGAACCTGAGAAGGATATATTGGAAAATATGTGACCTAGAGGACCATAATAGTTTTCCTAGTGATTTGTATAACCCTGAGAGGGTGAATTATAGATGGGTATTGATGATTCCTAGAGTCACCTTAGAACTCAAATCAGTTGTGTGAGACTGGTATGGTGGTTGATAATGAGAGTTTGCACATAAGAGAGGCTAACCTAGAACATTTACGACAGGTTTGGGAAGATGACTGAATCTTATGAGATGTATATAACGAGATGATATAGGTGGAATGAACTTATCAATGATATGTATTGAGATAGGATTATTTTTAAATTCTAATTATATCCATCCTCAATTCGTGATACTGGTTTGGAATTCTTTGGATATGATCATTGGATTTGATGTGTTAACTGTTTGGAATTACTTAGTCATGCTCCATGGATTCATATGTTCTATAAGTTTAAAATTACTAAGACACAATCCTTTTATTTAGATGTGGTGCTATTTAGATTTCCTTAGACTTGATCCTTGGAATTGGGGTAGAGGATTTTACCCTCCAATGTGGTCTCCAACCCATTTTAGAGTAGGACATACACTTAAGATTAGTTATTGAGTTTGATACTTTTGGATGCATAAGAGTTGCTCGCAGGATCCGACAATTAGGCATTATACTATAATATTTCCTAGGAATTTCCCCTAAGAACTATCTATGGGATTGATATTGTTTGATATAGTTGTGTGAAATGCTCAAAGACACTCTAGAATTTGATGAATTTGGCTTGGGTCAATCTCAAGTGTCACGTCAAAGCCCGATGATTGAAAATGTTTTTTATTTATAATTCCATACTCTATTTATGTATTCTTATGATCATATCACATGTGTACACTACATTTAATGGTTATGTATGAAACTATGTTAGTGGTTCCCTATAACGTTGTACTAACATCCTACTCAGGTGACCACTACTACAAAACCGACCTTTAACAACAATGGTATTTATCAGTGCTATAAAAAAAGCTGATAAATGACATATTTATCAGCGTTAAGAAAAGAACTTATAAATTTAACCTTTTATCAGTGCTTTATTTTTAGCACTGATAAAGGGTAACATTTATCACCACTTTATTGTTATCACTGATAAAGGGTACCCTTTATCAGTGCTTTATTTTTAGCACTGATAAATATTTATTTCATTAATGCTTTTTAGCACTAATAATGGTATGAATAAATAAAATAAAATAATTAAAAAAATAAAAAATGTGTATTTTAAAAAAATATTACAAATTTTATTAATTAAATAATTATTGATAAAAATAAATAAATTGATTATACGTTATTAAATATTAAACATTTTATTAATTAGATAATTATGATAATAAATGTTATTAAACTGTATATATTAAATATATAGATATATATTAATTTATATAAATATGATTTATATATTAAAAAATATCTATGGGCTTTACATTAAATAGTCATATATTTATTGAATAATGGTTTATAATTAAAAATTAACATGGATTAAAAATATTGACTAATTTCATAGTACTCAACATATATATAGTTGAATGTCATTTTATTTTTCAATTTAACATATATCAAATATTTGTTACATTGATTTCATATATACGTAATTAATGCATCTTTATATACAATGCACATACATAAAACTTATCCATTTTTTCAATATTGTTAAAGTGTACTTATTCTTAATTTATTCAATTTTACTCATTTTTGACATATATGCATGCACTTAAAATTAGATATTCATTAATAATGATAAAAATATATTAGTAAAAAAATATTTATAAATAAATATATTTATAAATGTTCATTTACTATATTTATACAATTATATATTTACAATTATAAATAAATAAATATATTTTAATTTTTTTTATATAATTATAGATAAATAATTATATATATTTAAATAATTATTAAATTTAATCTAAATTTACTTAAATAATGAATATATTTACTATATTTATATTTATATATATTTATCAAATATATATATATATATGTATAATTATATAAATATATATAATGATATAAATATTATTTTTTTAAAAATATTTCTATAATTATAAATAAATAATTTTAAATAAATAATTATAAAATTATAATAAATATATTTAAAAATTAATATATTTACTATATTTATATTTATATATATTCATTAAGTATATATAAATATTTACAATTTTTTTGTTTATTATTATAATTATAAATCCTTCAACAATGCTTAAGTAATAAGCATTGATACAAGCATCTTTATGAGCACATTTTTCATGAAAATAAAAATGAGGCTTTATCAACACTAAAAAAGGTGCTGATAAAAGGAAAATTTATTAGTGCTATAAGTTTTTCACTAATGAAGATTGGTTTTATCAGTGCTTTTTAGCATTGGTAAAAACCTACCTTTATCATCATTTTTTATAAGTGTTGAAAAAAGTGTCTCGATCAAATTAAAAAATCCTAACAATTTGAAAACCCATCATGATATTAGAATATTTACGCATAAGCCACCAACTTCTGACACTCCTCCTTGGTGAATCAAAGCTCAAATCACACCACTCGACTGCCTCGAGTTGCTCAAATATCTTATCCAACATCCGGTGTTTGATTACAATTAGGGTTTCTGAAGATGGTCTCATATTTTATTTAACCTAGTGAGTTCTTCCTTCCTATTTTATTTGTGTATTTTTTTTGTTTCATTTTGACTTATTCTTCGATGATTCCTTTATTTGTGGTCCAGTGATTGTATATTAGCGAGGTAGGCCGTCTGATTTTCTAAGTTTCCCATTTTAATTCAACTCTTGGTCACTCTTGGAGAGTTTATTGTTTCTAGACTCGATGGTGACACATGGAGTCACATGGAGTTTAGTTGGTTGTTTTATTTTGTTTACATTTCCTAAATTGATCTCCCAAATTTATCATCCATATTTTTCATTCTTTATTTTATCAATGTATTCCATACATATAAAATTTTAGAAATTGAAACTAGGGATTTTGTGTGTGAGGGATTTGAAGGTAGGTTAAGGGATTTATTCTATATTATATTGATTTTTATATTCTTTTTTTCTACTTATCTGGGTTGGTGTGATAATCCAATGTATGGATGCATCATGGAAGTTTTTATTTAAATTTTCTTTCTATTAGTTTAATTTGTTTTTGGGTCTAAATTATTCCAACTATGTTGTTTTTCATGCCCTAATGCTTATTTTCAGCCTGAGGGGGATCAATAATGTCCCTTGGAAACTATCATGATATAGATTGACATTCCACCCACAACATTTTTTTTTTCAATTTTCAATGGGTGTCAACATAATTTTTCAATATTCATTTTTGGAATCTATAAAACACTTCCCTCACATACATGAATTGGAAAATAAACATCCCATGATTTCCATGAGTCACCTATAAACAAAGGAAATTGTCAACTCACTAATCATCAACATTTAAACATTGGTCATTATTAATGTATAAAATTATTATCATAATTCATCTCTTAAAACTTTAAATATTATTTCATATACATTGATAAACACTTTCAATCTATCCATAAAATTATTTTTTATGTACCGATTATGATCAATTACTCATTTTTTAAATTAATGTTTCTTTAATAATTCATCTAACCATAAATACCAAGCTCTTAGTTCTTGTTTCAATTCATACATCACCTTTTTCAATTTAAAAATATTATTCTCATATTAAATAATAAAAAAAATATCTATTTGTTTGATGTAATTCTTATTCGTGTAATCTATTAATAAATACTAATTTTACATCCAGTTGGAGTACCTTGAATTTAATTGGGACGGGTTTGTGTGGTGATATTACATCCCAAGAGTCTTGATATGTTTTCAAATATTTATATACCATTAATTTTAAATGTAACAATTCTGTATGTTTCTATATCACTTTCTCTAATACATTTTTTTATATTATAGTTGATTGAATTAGAGTTTATTATTATTGTTTATCATATTTGAGTTTCGTATTACTACTTAATTGAATATATTATATTTTAATTTGTTTAGGGGATTTAAGAAAGATTTTATGTGGAGTAATTATTTTCTTAAATTCAATTACCCATTTTCTTCAACATACTGAAATTCTTTGAAACAATCAAATGTTGAGATTCCCTTATTAGAATTTTCAATAACTTTCACTTTTGATAATGAATATATTATGTGTATATATTTATATTTTTTATAAAATTAATCTTTTATAAACCTAATAGTATGAATATGAACTGAAAATGGATGCATGCTAATCATTTTACAAATGAATATGAAGATGGAGATAAAGAGTTCATCATATTTGTAGGAGATCATATAAACAACCCTCCTAAAATCCTATTTTCGTGTTTACTTTGTTGTTATTCAAGAGAAATTAGTCTAGAAGATTTGGAAGAATATTTATGTCTATTTGGATCCATTGATCAATAGATCCAAAACAAGGATTTGTTGTTCATCACTCACAAATCTAATAAAAAATTAATGATTCTCTATGCACTTAACTACTATTGGTTAACTATAGATTAGCATAGCATCTGACCTAAACTTCCTACCTGACATCCTTGTGATGATCTCATCCTACACATAGAGAGAAATAAACTAATTATATTCTTGAACATAGAAATAAAATTTTATAGAATAAAATAATTCATTGGGTAAAGGTTTTGTAGAAAAAACATATGATTGAAGAAGCAACATGAGAATCCTAAAATGCTATGAAGAAAAAATATTCCCACTTGTTTAAATAATGAATAAAATTGTGAGGAAGATAAGGAAAAGTGAATGTTGAATAGTGATATGATAGATATGGTGGTGAGCGTGTGTGGGATGAGTGCATCATGGGGATGCCAGACATGAATTTTAGGTCAGATTCTATGCTAAGTGGTAGTTAACCAACAATAGTGAAGTATATAGAGAATCCTTAGTTTTTTTATTAACTTTGTGAGTGATGCACAACTAATCCTTATTCTAGACCCATTTATCAATGGATACAAATAGATATCAGTATCATTAACTATATCGTGGTTTCTTGACATCCATATAGTTCTCTAAACCATAATGAAGTGCACAAAGAATCCTTAGTTTTGTTATTATCTTATATTTGGACCAAAGAAACCCTTCAGAAAGATGTAAAAGTAATGTTCTGATATAATTTCCCTATTTTAAGGAAAAATTATATAATTAAACATTGATTTAATTTTCATTATTCTATATAAATTTTATTTATTTTAGAATATTTCTGTCCATGTGTCATGCCTTGGTAGGAAGAGAAATGACGCTGTCTCTTCTCAATCACAGAGGTAATCTTTATATTTTCACAATAAAATAATTGTCCATATAATTAATGTATTGTTACATATTTATGTTTAATTTATTTTGGTTTAGTATTACTCTCGTAATAAATTATTTTATTATTCAGGTGGATTCTTTTGTTCGAGTTGGGGTGCTCTGTCCAAATTTCATGCTTCTTCTCCCTCAAAACCTTTTCACCCCTTCAATGGTTCACTTATAACTTTCTTTTAAATCACCTCCACTGCATTTTCAGGAAGATAAATGACACTACCTCTAATCAATCATAGAGGTAATCTTGATATTTTTATAGTAAAATAATTGTCTATAGAATTAATATATTGTTTCATATTTTTGTTTAATTTATTTCTTTTTAGCATTACTTTCATAATAATTGTTTTCTTATACAGGAGGATTTTTTTTGAGTTGGGGTGCTCTGTCTAACTTTCATGCTTCTTCTCCCTTAAAACCTTTTCACCCTTGTAGTGGTTTATTAATCACTTTCTTTCAAATTAACTTCATTTCCTTTGCAGGAAGAGTAACTCCACCACCTCTACTCAATTATAGAGATAATATTTATGTTTTCAATGTAAAATCATTATCCATAGAATTAATGTATTGTTTCATATTTATGTTTAATTTATTTCTTTTTAGTATTACTCATATAAAAAATATTTTCTTATAAAATTAGATTATTTTGTTTGAGTTGGGGTTCTCTGTCTATCTTTCATCCCTTTTCACATCAAAAATTTCATAGACTTCTTATCCCTCAAAACCTTTTACCCCTACAATATTGACATTTATCACTTTCCTTCACGTTCCCTCCACTCTTCAATCATAGAGGTGAACTTGATATTTGGACAGTAAAATCATTATCTATAGAATTAATGTATTATTTCATATTTATGTTAAATTTATTTCTTTCTAGTATTACACATAATAGTTGTTTTTTTATACAGGTGGATTCTTTTTTTTGAGTTGATGTTGTTTGTTCAAAGCTTCTCATGCAGTGTTGTCCGTTCGAAAAAGAAAGTCAATGGGAATAGTGGTAACACTGATAGTAAGGATTTTATTTAGAGTTTGGGATGTCTAGGAATCAGCCAAACCTCAATCTGACACAAGATGTGACCTATATGCCTCTAATTACTTCTTTATATTTGAAATTGACATTAATTTTAGTAAAAAATGCAACTGACTAAATATATCCATTATCAGTTTAAAATAAATATTTGACTTTAAAAAGTTTTACTTACTGAAAACTGAGCAAACTCAATCATCTTTTCTTAATAATTTTGGGCATCGATTCATAAATAATTTTCGATATATATGAATCGGTCTCATATAAAACTGATACATGATGTGATCCATATGATTCAAAGTGCATTCTTCAAGTTTAAAATGACATTTTATGAAAAATAAAAGTAATGTACTCAAAATCAATCAAAAAAATTAATATTGTTTTTATAATTTAGGAAAAAAATCCATAAGTGATTTGGAACTTGTAGGAATCAACCTCACCTCAATCTAATGCACTGTGTGACCGATACGACTCTAAGTGTGTATTTATTTAAAATTGACATCAATTTTAGTAAAAAAACCAACATACTCAAAACTAAAAAAAACACATTCATATTGTTTTGATACTTTAGGAAAACAATCCATAAGTGATTCCAGACATGCATGAATTATCCTCACATTAATCCGGCACATGGTGTGACTTATATGACTCCAAGTTCATGTTTTTATTTAAAACTGACATCAATTTTAGTAAAAAGGACTACTGACCAACTCAAAACCAAGAAAAACCATTCAAATTGTTTACATACTTTAATAAAATGATATTGAAGTCATTTATGGTGAATAGGAATCAGTCACACATCAATATGATGCATAGTGTGATCGATATGAGTCAAAGTGCATGTTTCAATTTTAAAATGACATTTTAGTAAAGAAGGAAAGTGACGTACTCAATACCAAGAAAAGAAAATTATATTGTTTTTATAATTTAGAAAAATTATCCACAAGTCATTTGGGATGTGTAGGAATTGATTAAACCTCAATCCGATGCATAGTCTGACCAATATGGCTCAAAGTGTGCCATTTTATTTAAAATTGCCATCAATTTTAGTAAAATGGACAACTGTCCTACTCAAAATCAATAAAAGAAATTTTTATTATTTTTATACTTTACAAAAACGATCCATAACTCGTTTGTGACATATATGAATCATATGAACCTAAATCCCACACACGATGTGCCCAGTATGACTCAAAGTATCTGTTATCAGTTGAAAATTGATATTTTAGTTCAAAAAGTGTCACTCATTGAAAACTGATCAAACATGCTCAGATTTTATTGATAATTTAAGAGAACAATTCATAAGTCATTTGTGATATTTAGGAGTCTGTTTCACATCAAATTGGTACATGATGTGTTCAGAATGATTCAAAAGTGTGTGTTTCCAGTTTAAAATGACATTTTAGTAAAAAAGACAATTGACATACTCAAAACTAAGAAAAAATATTCACATTATTTTGATAATTTAGGACAATAATCTTCAAGTCATTTTATATGTGTTGTAATCAATCACCCCTTAATACGATGCACAATGTCACCGGTATGACTCCAAGTGCATATTTTTATTTAAAAATGACCTCAATTTTAGTAAAATTAACACTTTGTGTTACTTTATTTCTTTATATTAATACTGAAATAATATTTTTTTTCTTATACATTTGCATTCTTTTCTTTACCAAGGTTTATTTTTTTGGAAATAGCATGAGTTAGGTCAGGATTAAAAGATAAAAGAATACTGATGTTTTTTGAATGTATGTAATAATTTTTATTTATGTAATTTTATGAACCAATGTTTGAAATGTATATAATATAGTCTTTTGTTCTTGTGTTTGTGTTATAAATTTAATCTCATTTAAATCCTATATTGGGACTTGTTTTGTTATATCTGGTGTGTTTCTGGTGCTGTGGTGTGATGTAATAGCACACTGTAGTGTGAACCTTTATTTGTACTTTTAAAAGCGCTGATATAGGCAAATTTATGATTTCTTTTAAAAGTGCTGATAAAGGTTTACTTTATCAATGCTCATAAAAGTGTTGATAAAAGGTCTATTTTATTAGTGGTATTTTTTTGATAAATGGTTCCTTTAGTGGTGCTAAATTAAAGAGATGATAAATGGTTCCTCTATTAGTGACTTTAAAAGCACTGATAAAGGTCCCATTTATCAGTGCTTTCTTTAGGACTGAGAAATTACCCCTTTATCAGCGCTGATAAAAGACCATGTCTTTTAACATCGCTCATGTAGTCAACACTTTTCTAGCACTGATAAAGGCCTTTTCTAGCACTGATAAATGCCATTTATAGCATTGTTAAATTTCGGTTTTATAGTAGTGTACCATGGAACTTGTGTACCTAAGAATATATTCACCGATCATATGTTTAGGTTGGGAAGAGGCATAGAGTTTTATGATCGAATAGGATAGCTCATATATACTAGAGACTAGGACGAGGTATAAATTACGAGAATAATTAAGCCTTATATCTTTTATTCTTTTATTTATTCCATTTATGTGATTGGCCTATTGGGTGATTAGTCTCTGTATACTGGCATAAACTTGAGTCTGTATAACTACTAGCCTCTATTTTTCATTCATTATAGTCTATTTTAATAACATATTTCTTCTATGCACTTTGATTTTTATTATGGATTATGTTTGGTTATTTTCCTGTTATTTTTCACTATAATATTGGGGTATAGTCTCCCCATGGTAACACCCTAGAACCCCACTACTAGTTGTAAGCCACTGTCATATAGGGAGGTGCACCTAAGGTTATGTGGAAACCCAGTTCGATAACTGTTTAGAGTGAATTGGGATTGTGACATTACACATATATCCCAAATACATATATCAACATTTTTTTTCAACTTTCAAATCTCATTTTACATGAAATAATTCAAATTTTAAGTGACATTAATTTATTATTAAAAATATTTAAGTATTTTTTTAAAATAAATTTTAAAATTTAAAAATTTTAGATTAAAAAAATTAATGAGTTTTATATGAAAAATATTTCATTTTCATCAAAAAATTAAAAAATTTATATTTTTACATTAATTTTCTAAAAAATAAAATTTTAATAGATTCATTTTGGTATAAAAGTGCACTATTGGGTCAAATGTATTTAATTTATAGGAAGGTCCATGTAACCACCCAACCCTTCTCAACCATTTACTTTGTGGACTTTGGTTGTTAGAGTCATCATGATAAGGATAGAGGAAGCAAGGTAGAGTTAGAGTTATGATTTAATTTGGGAGGAGTGTGTCATGGCATAGCCTTGGGAATCATGGTGTTAAGAGTTGGTTGGAATAAAATGGAGTTGTGTGGTCAATTATATCATGTCATTATGGTTTGGGTCAAGATGTTGTATTTTGTGTTATAACATTAGGATGTGTCTCGACTTGGGGACATAGTCCTTGAGAGTTAGGTTGTAGCGACTCGGGTTTTTGGCCCTGTCAGGCTTTGAAATATTTCTACGAATAATTCCAGAGCTAGGCGCGAAGACGGCGTGCGATTCCGAGGCACGGTGTGCCCGGAATTAATTTTATAAAAATATTAAGTATTTTTATACTATGCACGTGGCGGGGGTGTGATATCTCCTAAACGGTAGCTCAGAACGGGAATCTGAGACACGGTTGCGTCCGGAACGTGCCGTTTACCCTAGGCGAGGTGTAAACTTTGCGGGCGCGGGCCTGCGGTGAGAAACGCCACCAGGGGCATTTTCGTAAATAAGTGGCGAAGTTAGTGTGTGGGCGTCAGCTCAAATAACTTCTGAACGGAGTTTCGGATGGAAAATCAGAGTCCGCCGTTGCATTCAGAACGACGCGTTTACCATAGGGGTGACCTTACTTTTGTTCGCATCGGGCGTCGGGTCCGAGGCGGGTTTGGCGCCGGCAGGCAGCTGATATAAATATCAGCGCCCCCCCTTTATTGTTCCTCTCGGCGTTCTTCGCCGTTCTTCGCTGCCGCTCCGCCGAATCGAGCAAACGAAGCGCCCACGAGCTCGGAATTCGACTGCGGACGTTCCAGGAGCGCGCAACGGAAGCTCTGGAGCGCGGATCTGTGGCAGAACGTCGGTGTTTCGCCCGCGAGGTAGGCAGTTTGAGTTTTACAATCCCAGATCCTGTTTTTTGTGTTGTTTCTCTTCAAATTTTCATATGGGTTGTATAGTTCGGGTCCCGACCTTTCCGAAACATGTTTCGGATCTGAATTTGGAGCACCAGGGTGCTCCCGGTGGCTCCCGAAAGTTTTCCGGCAAAAACCCGGTTTTCCAGCGAGACCCGCGGCGGACATGGCGGAATTCGGCGAGGTGTGGCAGCGGTGTGGCGGAGGTACGGCGGAATCCGGCGGTGGCAGCGGTGGCGCGGCGGAATCCGGCGGCGACGCGGTGGTTTCCGGCGAGGCTGGCGGTGGTCCGACCAGGATTTTCCGGGGGTTCTTTAAACCCCCGTAACTCGCAAACCGTAACTCCGATTTGCGAGCCGTTTGCAGCGACGCCCTCCTTGCGTTGAGACGGACCTTTTGAACTCACTTTGAGGGTTTAAAGGTTTTGGATCGTGGCCCGGGAGCTAGAAACGTCGTAAAAAATAATATTATTTTATTATTTTACGACTTCGGGCCGTTGTAACTTCTACCCGGAGCGTCCGATTGACGTGCCGTCAGTGGCGTTGAGACCTTGACGGTACGCCGGACTTTTTGAGATAGTTTCCGGGTGTTGGGACTGAGAATGGGGTGCGGGCCCCACGAGGCCGGGTTTTGGCGTTTGCGGAGAAACGCAGCTTTTGCACTAGGAGTCCGATTTTGGCGGATGAATAGTCGATCATGTGTGTTTTTCCGAGAGGAACGCAATGGTGTGTTCCATTCGATGAGTTTCGGAATCCAGGAGTGGGCCCCACCCGAGCTGGGCTTCAGTGAATAGTGCCTTTTTTCACTGGGTGTCTGTTTCGGATGAGCGAGTAGTCGATTCCGCTTGTTTTTCCTAGGGGATCTCTGTGGTGTGATATGCTCGATGGGTTTCGGGATCGTTGTGTGGGCCCCACACGAGCTAGCTACAGTGAATAGTGCCTTTTTCACCGGTGCTCCGTTTCGGGCGAGTAAACAGCCTATCCTGCGTGTTTTTCCGCGTGGAACACGATGGTGGCCTCGGTTTTGGCCTAGGAGGTGCGCAGTGTGGCGTTGTGGCGGGTCGCTCGGGTTAGCGACGTTTGGACTAGCAGTGGTTGAGGGTTCTCCCTTGGTTCGTTCCTACGAGGTTTCGTGTGGTATCACAACCTTCGTATGGGTTTGTGATCCTCTCGATGGGATGTTTAAACTGTTAGAGTTGTGGTATCCCTTCGGTGGGCCCGCAGTGGATCCTCTAGCATCTTTACCCTAGATCGGGTCCTTGGTATCGCTGTGACCGCTTATTTACGGGCGGTGATCCCCTATCTAGCAGGTTAACCCCGTAGGGTTTGTGGCATCATCAGGATTATGATCCCCTGCGCAGTGGGTCGTGCACAGTAGGGTTGTGGAATCCTCGGGTTTACGATCCCCTACTCAGCATGATGTTTATAGTAGGGTTGCAGTATCGTTTGTTATACGATCCCCTACTCAGCGCTTGGTGTCGATAGGGTTGCGGTATCGTTGGTTATGCGATCCCCTACTCAGCGCGTGGTTTCGGTAGGGTTGCGACATCGTCGGTTCAATCCCCTACATCGCGAGTTATACCAGATAGGGTTCCGGTATCATCGTGACCATCTTTATATGGACGATGATCCTCTATCTGAGTGTGGAGTTTCTGTCGAGTGCCAGATCGGGTTGTGGTATCCCCCAACGGTTCTTGGGTGTGATCCCCTATCTGTGAGAACTACGTATGCGAGATCGGGTCGTGGTATCCCCCAGCGGACCCTGGGAGTGATCCCCTATCTGTGAGCTACGTATACCGGAGTGGGTCTTGGTATCCCCTAGAGGACCCTAGTGGCGATCCCCTATCCGAGGAGTTTGGTGGTTATGGTGTTTCAACGATGTTTCCTCCGTGATGTTATCCGACGAGCGTGGTCTCTCGGGTGAGCGTCTGAGATGTTTGTTTGGGACCCGATGGAGTGTATCTCTCGGATGTGTGTCATATGGTATGACAGTGATCATGGGGTGTACTCTCCTTGTTGGGACAGTTGCTGGTGATGAGGTCGGCACCACTTGTGGCTTTGTGGCGTGAGCTGAGTATATCTGGTTTGTTCAAGGTGTATGTATGGGCATACACCTGAGCTGAGCTGAGCTGACTTGTTGTGTTTAGCCGAGGATGGTCACGAGATGGAGTTTCTCTCTCGTCTGGGTTCCCTCTGACTGGGTTGAGTGGACTTTTGCCTTTCAGTTTCTCCCTTGGGTTTTGGGTTTTTGGGGTGCCTACTGAGTATGTTTATACTCACCCCTGCACGGGATTTGCCCGCACATGTTTGTGTCTTGTGCAGACCACAGGACCTTCGACGGAGTCCCAGGAGGACCTGGAGTAGGCGAAGCTTAGTGAGCGTGTTGACCGGGGTGTTTACCGGAGCTGTGCTGAGGGAGCTTTCCGGCAGGTGTTTGTGGCAGTGTTCCCCTTCTTCAGAGCAGGTTGGATGCGCTTTTGTAGTTTTCTTTTGGTGGGCTCTATTTTTCCCTTTTGTACTTATGTTGTACTCTGGTTGTGGGATAGTGTATGCATGCATTTACTTTTCAGTTTCTTTATCTCTACACTGTTTCATGGAGGTGTTTGTGGGTGCGTGTGTACAGGTACCTTAGGTTAATGCCTCCCATGTGTGTGATAGCCTACTCGGCGCTAGTCGCCATCCCCTGGCCTATTGGAGGCGGGCTTGGGGAGTCGCAGCTCGAGCCCCGTCGGGTCGGGTCGTGACAGAGTGGTATCAGAGGAGGTTCCACCTTTGGGATCTCAGAGCATAGCTGGTCTAGCTGTGAGCTTGGTTTGGGTTGCGTAGGGGTAGTGTTAGGATGTTTTGAGTTCGGCTTTCAGGCCAGGGAATCCCGTGTTGGTGCGGCGGCCGACGTATCCATACACCAGGACTCTGATAACCTGCCTTTCGACTCGGGACATTCGTACACTGGTCGCGGGGACATAATGGTACGTGCATCATATAGGACTGGGTTTTTGGTTTTTCCTTGTCCTTCTTGAGTCAGCTCTCCAGATATACTCTTTGACCATGGTGCGTCTTGAATGTATTTCAGGATGCCTCCACGACGACAGCCAGCAAGGGTTTCGCAGTAGGATTGTGCTGATGAGCAACCCCGTGTAGAGGCTGTGGACCAGGGAGTAGGTTCTGAGGATGCACCTACAAGTGGTCTGCCAGTTGAGCCGCCACCTGTAGAGCAGATGGTTGTGCCGGGAGTGCAGGATGAGGTTGTGCGCAGGCTGAGTGCGCTGCATGAGTTCCAGAGGCAGCGACCTCTGAGGTTTCGGGGTGATCCAGACCCCTAGGCAGCTGATGACTAGCTTGAGGCAGTCACTCGGGTTTTCTGCCTAGTGAGGACACCTCCAGATCAGATGGTGGTCCTAGCGGCGAGCCTTCTGCATGGTTCTGCCGGGCAATGGTGGAGTTTGGTGATGCAGTCCCATGACGAGGAGACGCTCACGTGGGCAGAGTTTGAGCGGCTCTTCAGGGAAGAGTTCTATCCGGTGACGTTGAGGTTAGTGCGGATCCAGGAGCTTCTACAGCTTCGACAGGAGAGCATGACTGTGTCGGAGTACTCAGCGAGGTTTACAGACCTGTCGCTCTACTCCCTGGATATGGTTTGAGACCCGTTCTTTAGAGCTCGGACCTTCGAGCAAGGCTTACGCAGGGACATCCGAGCAGGTGTGGTTTCCTTGTGCCTTCCCACATATGCTGGAGTGCTGGAGCGAGCGTTGGTGGTGGAGAGTTTTCTGGCTGATCAGATTCCCCCTGTTAGTGCTTGGCACTTGAGGGCTGAGACTTTTTCAGTCGGATCGGCATCTGGTAGCCGACGACAGACTCAGGGGTCAGGATGTGGTCGACGTTTCAGGAGGCGACCCCAGGATGGATAATCTGAGCCTCAGGACTCACAGGGCTCGCATGCTAGTTTTGGTCAGCCACAGGAGAGGCGGTGTTACGCTTGCGATGGTCGGGGACATCTTGCTAGAGATTTTCCGACCCGACGTGCTGCTGAGAGGGAGCCGGTCGATGGACCGCCTTGGCAGAGGCAGCGTCTCGAGCAAAGAGGTCCGCAGGGCGGCGGATGTGGCGGCGGAGCTAGTGCAGCGAGAGGCGGTGGTAGGCAGTACCAGTTGCCACCACCCCCACCCCCAGGTGGTCCACGCCAAGCTCAGGGAGCTGGTGGTCGAGGGCGATGACAGCTGCATGCCCTGAAGGCAGTCGACCCAGAGGGTGGATAGAGGTACGCCTTGTGTCTTTTTTACTTACTGCAGTAATTTGATAGACACTGTTTAGCGGTACTCTTTCCTTTTTGTTGCTTGCTTGAGTTTTGTTCAGGGCGTTGGTAAGACCCTGTGTGAGTGTTGTTCGGCGTGCTACGAATGCATGAGGAAGAGAGATCCTTCCCCCACCGAGACGCGTTTTTGTGACGCGATTAAAACCGTGCGGGCGAGTCAGTGCCGCTCAAAGAGGATAGTATTGAGGTGTGGTGGATGAGTCCCTCTGACTTATGCGTTCAGGCATGAGTGTTAGTTGGTGAGCTCGCTGGTGTGTGAGACCCAGTTGAGAGTCCAGTCGCTTTCCTTATGCTTAGGGATTTTCGGGGATGAGAAGTTCTAAGGGGGGAGGATGTAGAGACTCGGGTTTTTGGCCCTTTCAGACTTTGGAATATTTCTACGAATAATTCCAGAGCTAGGCACGAAGACGGCGTGCGATTCCGAGGCCCGGTGTGCCCGGAATTAATTTTATAAAAATATTAAGTATTTTTATACTATGCACATGGAGGGGGTGTGATATCTCCTAAACGGTAGCTCAGAACGGGAATATGAGGGCACAGTTGCGTCCGGAACGTGCCATTTACCCTAGGCAAGGTGTAAACTTTGCGGGCGCAGGCCTGCGGTGAGAAACGCCACCAGGGGCATTTTCGTAAATAAGTGGCGAAGTTAGTGTGCGGGCGTCGGCTCAAATAACTTCTGAACAGAGTTTCAGATGGAAAATCAGAGTCCTCCGTTGCGTTCAGAACGACACGTTTACCCTAGGGGTGATCTTACTTTTGTTCGCATCGGGCGTCGGGTCCGAGGCGGGTTTGGCGCCGGCGGGCAGCTGATATAAATATCAGCGCCCCCCCCCTTATTGTTCCTCTCGGCGTTCTTCGCCGTTCTTCGCTGCCTCTCTGCCGAATCGAGCAAACGAAGCGCCCACGAGCTCGGAATTCGACGGCGGACGTTCCAGGAGCGCGCAGTGGAAGCTCTGGAGCGCGGATCTGTGGCAGAACGTCGGTGTTTCGCCCGCGAGGTAGGCGGTTTGAGTTTTACAATCCTGGATCCCGTTTTTGTGTTGTTTTTCTTCAAATTTTCATATGGGTTGTATAGTTCGGGTCCCGAGCATTCCGAAACATGTTTCGGATATGAATTTGGAGCACCGGGGTGCTCCCGGTGGCTCCTGGAAGTTTTCCGGCGAAAACCCGGTTTTCCAGCGAGACCCGCGGCGGCCATGGCGGAATCCGGCGAGGTGCGGCGGCGGTGCGGCGGAGGTACGGAGGAATCCGGCGGCGGTGGCGCGGCGGAATCCGGCAGCAGCGGCGGTGGCGCGGCGGAATCCGGCAGCGGCGCAGTGGTTTCCGGCGAGGCGGGCGGTGGTCCGGCCAGGATTTTCCAGGGGTTCTTTAAACCCCCGTAACTCGCAAACCGTAACTCTGATTTGCGATCCATTTGCGGAGACAGACTACTTGCGTCGAGACGGACCTTTTGAACTCACTTTGAGGGTTTAAAGGTTCGGGATTGTGGCCCGGGAGCTAGAAACGTCGTAAAAAATAATATTATTTTATTATTTTACGACTTCGGGCCGTTGTAACTTCTACCCGGAGCGTCTGATTGACGTACCGTCAGTGGCGTTGAGACCCTGATGGTACGCTGAACTTTTTGAGATAGTTTTCGGGTGTTGGGACTGAGAACGGGGTGTGGGCCCCATGAGGCCGGGTTTTGGCGTTTGCGGAGAAACGCAGCTTTTGCACCAGGAGTCCGATTTTGGCGGATGAATAGTCGATCCTGTGTGTTTTTCTGAGAGGAAGGCAATGGTGTGTTCTGTTCGATGAGTTTCGGAATCCAGGCGTGGGCCCCACCCGAGCTGGGCTTCGGTGAATAATGCCTTTTTTCACCGGGTGTCCGTTTCGGACGAGCGAGTAGTCGATTCCCCTTGTTTTTCCGAGGGGATCTCCGTGGTGTGATCCGCTCGATGGGTTTCGGGATCGTTGTGTGGGCCCCGCACGAGCTAGCTACGGTGAATAGTTCCTTTTTCGCCGGTGCTTCGTTTCGGGTGAGTAAACAGCCTATCCTGTGTGTTTTTCCACGTGGAACGCGATGGTGGCCTCGATTTTGGCCTAGGAGGTGCGCAGTGTGGTGTTGTGGCGGGTCGCTCGGGTTAGCGACGTTTGGACCAGCAGTGGTTGAGGGTTCTCCCTTGGTTCATTCCTACGAGGGTTCGTGTGGTATCACAACCTTCGTATGGGTTTGCGATCCTCTCGATGGGATGTTTAAACTGTTAGAGTTGTGGTATCCCTCTGGTGGGCCCGGAGTGGATCCTCTAGCATCTTTACCCTAGATCGGGTTCTTGGTATCGCTGTGACCGCTTATTTACGGGCGGCGATCCCCTATCTAGCAGGTTAACCCCGTTGGGTTTGTGGCATCATCAGGAATATGATCCCCTACGCAGTGGGTCGTGCACAGTAGGGTTGTGGCATCGTCGGGTTTACAATCCCCTACTCAGCATGATGTTTATAGTAGGGTTGCGGTATCATTTGTTATACGATCCCCTACTCAGCGCTTGGTGTCGGTAGGGTTGCAGTATCGTTGGTTATGCGATCCCCTACTCAGTGCGTGGTTTCGGTAGGGTTGCGGCATCGTCGGTTTGATCCCCTACATCGCGAGTTATACCAGATAGGGTTCCGGTATCATCGTGACCATCCTTATATGGACGATGATCCTCTATCTGAGTGTGGAGTTTCTGTCGAGCGCCAGATCGGGTTGTGGTATCCCCCAACGGTTCTTGGGTGTGATCCCCTATCTGTGAGAACTACGTATGCCAGATCGGGTCGTGGTATCCCCCAGCGGACCCTGGGAGTGATCCCCTATCTGTGAGCTACGTATACCGGAGTGGGTCTTGGTATCCCCTAACGGACCCTAGCGGCGATCCCCTATCCGAGGAGTTTGGTGGCTATGGTGTTTCAGCGATGTTTCCTCTGTGATGTTATCCGACGAGCGTGGTCTCTCGGGTGAGCGTCTGAGATGTTTGTTTGGGACCCGATGGAGTGTATCTCTCGGATGAGTGTCATCTGGTATGACAGTGATCATGGGGTGTACTCTCCTTATTGGGACAGTTGCTGGTGATGAGGTCGTTACCTCTTGTGGCTTTGTGGCATGAGTTGAGTATATCTGGTTTGTTCAAGGTGTATGTATGGGCATACACCTGAGCTGAGCTGAGCTGACTTGTTGTGTTTAGCCGAGGATGGTCACGAGATGGAGTTTCTCTCTCGTCTGGGTTTCCTATGACTGGGTTGAGCGGACTGTTTCCTTTCAGTTGCTCCCTTGGGTTTTGGGTTTCTGGGGTGCCTACTGAGTATGTTTATACTCACCCCTGCACGGGCTTTGCCCGCACATGTTTGTGTCTTGTGCAGACCACAGGCCCTTCGACAGAGTCCCAGGAGGACCCGGAGCAGGCGGAGCTTAGTGAGCGTGTTGAACGGGGTGTTTACTGGAGCTGTGCCGAGGGAGCTTTCCGGCGGGTGTTTGTGACAGAGTTCCCCTTATTCAGAGCAGGTTGGATGTGCTTTTGTAGTTTTCTTTTGGTGGGCCCTGTTTTTCCCTTTTGTACTTCTGCTGTACTCTGGTTGTGGGATAGTGTATGCATGCATTTACTTTTCAGTTTCTTTATCTCTGCACTGTTGCATGGAGGTTTTTGTGGGTGCGTGTGTACAGGTACCTTAGGTTAATGCCTCCCATGTGTGTGATAGCCTACTCGGCGCTAGTTGCCAGCCCCTGGCCTATTGGAGGCGGGCTTGGGGAGTCGCGGCTCGAGCCCCGTTGGGTCGGGTCGTGACATAGGTGTCACACTATTATGGGGTTGGAAGATTGGTCATGATGTGGTGGATTAAATCATGGAATGAAGAGTCTCAAAAGAGATTTATATGTATAGGTTTATTACACCATGATCATATGTTCTACACCATGATGACTCGAGGATCAATTTCTTCATTTCTACATTTTGGGGAGTTATCATTACATGGTGCTCCTATTGAATTGTGGATGTGTTTTAGAGGATCATATACATGGATTCACCCTTACTTAATTATATAGGATAAAATATTTGAAATATATTTAATTAAAGGGAGACGATTCATATATCAACATAGATCTCAAAGATTCATTTGATTTGTCCCCATCTTGATGTGATAATGATTTTTCATTTCGCGATGTCTTAAACTTCCATTTTTATTATAAATTTGAAATTTTATCCAAGTTAATCATTATTATTTCTTTTTTGATGAACCTTAGGTGAAAAGAGATGCTTCCTTGGATACTTCTAAGTGATATTTGATTATATTTTTCCCTTATCTTTGAGATATTTCCCATTTTTGATTTGAGGTGAGCACTCTTTTATTATTTTGAGATTCCTTGAATGTCCTTCATATTGGAGAAGCTATGGTAGCAGTTTGGTTTGTATTTTTTATCCTTGGGTCATGTATTTATGGAGGTTGCTATGATCTAGGTTTTTTAGGTTTTCCTTGGGTTTTTGGCACCATTTCTTTGTTTTTTACAACTATTGATTGAATCTCTGGTTGAGGTAGGGGATCGAAGACTTCTCCCTTTTATTTATGTTTAATTATGGAATTACCATGATTTTGTATTCTTTGGGTGGATGATAAGTATTATACTAATTAATATACTAAATTATCTAAATTAAATTTATTGTAATGGGGTAATTAATATGTGTTTATATGATTCTAGGATGCTATTTATGTTTGGTGATTTTTTTGATGTTACAATTGAGAATACTTGCTTGCTATTGTGATATATGTGTGTTGATATAATTAAATTATTAGAATAAACTTTTATAAAATGTTAATTACTTAAATATGATAATTAAATAGTTGTGTGGAATCAGAAATTTAGGTGATGCTTCTCATGCAAGTGGTATTAAATTAATATGAAGGCATGTTTCAAATAGGGAAGTGTGGTATTACTTTATTATTGAATTAAATTGTTTTTTTCTATAAGTATGATATGTTTACAATGTTATGATTTGTGTGACATTGGTTTAAGAAATTTTTGGCTAGTTTAGGTTATTATCATATGTTAGGTAATGGGTATTGCGACTAGATTTCCTTGGTTAACTGGAGAGGATGTGGTTGTTTTTGTGGTTAGGGAAGGTGGATAAACTATTTAGTAGAATGTCTAGTGGTGTGGAAAGGGGATGCTTTTTTGGATACTATGGGGTGATTTATGTGGTAAATAGTTGGTTTTTGTATGATTTCATTGTAAATTCCTGATAATGTGGAATGTGAATGGTAATAATTATCGTGGAAACAAGTGTGAGATAGAATTTATTGAGTAATGGATGCTAATGAATTTTTAATTCTTGAAATGAATGGGTAATGGCTGGGATAAATGTGGTTGATATCTAATGAATGATTTACAATTAAATATATATAAATCAATTTCATAAATAATGTAATGTGGCTAGTAAAATTATAAATCTAAAAATGGGTAAATGACATGATTAAATAGGAAAATTTTGAATGCTATTGTGGAAATTCTTCATGAATGGAAAGATAGTTTGTGTTGTAGAGATGATAGAAGTTTCTAGTGATTAATAATGATTATTTAGTGATAAATATGGGAATTGTTTGTGTATTTTGGTATAAAACATTAGATCGGGCTTGTGTGTCGATTTATATATACATTATGCCTTCTGTGTGATTTCTTACATACCCCATCCATGTTAGATAACCACACCAATGATTAAATGTTTTGAGTTTTAGAATTTTTACACAAATATCTAGTTTTTAAAGGGATATGACTACTCTCACTTCCCTGATCTCCCTTCCAAGTGCAGTGTGATATGTAGCTACTCAAAGTAGGTATATTCATATGTGAAATGATGGATCAATGTTATAGTATGTGATATACAGGATGACTTGGTTATGTGATGGGATGATGATGTGATGTTTATATGTAGGTGATAGTGATACATGGTTGGGGTCATGCATGGTAGCTAGAGGGAATGGGGTTGAAGTTATTCATGTTCATGATACCCTAATATTATGAATATGTGATCATGTTTTGGTACACGATTATGGTTTGGTATGTTGTGATTATGAAACCATGGTTATGTTCTAGATGATATGTGATGATGATGAGATATTACCATTGTATTTGGTATATAGTTGTGTTATGGGGTGTGATGTGTGATAGAAGGAACATGGAAGGGATGAAAACACAATATGTTTTCTTTTGGGGCGTGAGAGTGAAAAAATTAAGGGGGATGTGGTTATAGAGTTCCTTTTTAAATATTTCTTTGATATTATGATATAATACTTGGATGTGACATTAGGTGAGCAAGCCTTGGTGAGGTTTGTTAGTATATGATCTATGTAGGTTCATGTTGGTTCTATTTCATATTCAATGAGGCACTAGTATAATTCTTCCATAGTTTTATTATTGAGGAGTATCTAACTGAGTATACATGTATGATCATCCTTAAATATAGATATATTTTTTAGGTTTCTAGGAGGCATTAAATGATCAAGAAGGTCATTACTAGCTCATAGATTTGAGGTATGGTTGAATTTGCGGTCTTATTAGTTTCCTTTTGGTATTTAATTTTATATTCTTGTTATATATATAAAATTTACATGCATTGTGAGATGTTGGTTTTCATTTATATTATAGAGTTGATTAGTGGTTTCTTTCTATATGTTCATGGGTTTATGAGGGTAATGACTACAAATTGTATGTTTTTGACCCTCAGTTTTAGTTAATAACCTATGGACTATTGGAGATGAGTTTTCAGGGGTCATTCTTATATTCACTGCAAGACCAGGAGGGGTTAATAGTGGGTGTAGGTCATGAAAAAGTGGTATCAAAGCTATATATGGGATTTATGATAGAGATTGGAGTTAAGAGTTGGTGATTATTACATGGTATTAGTAGATAAAAAATGTTAGTCAAAAAAATAATGTGATGTAGTAAGGGCGACTAGCTAGGACATAGGTGATTAGGGCCACTTATGATCAAACTAAAGGAACTAAAGATTACTAAACACTATAGGGGAGGTAATTCTAGTTATAGGTTAGATACATAGGAGATGTAAATGTATCATACTTGGTTGTGATTATGTTTGAATAGTGTGATTGTAGGGAAATTAAAATGAATCCAATTAAATGAATCTCATTGAATTCTATATTACTAGGCTTCATAGTTTTCTTTATTACTTGTAGATAATGATCTTGGTCATTATCCCTATGTGAATTAGGTTGGTGAGTTGTGATGGAATGATCCATTTGACCATATAAGGGTTGAACTTTTTAGAGTTAGTTCCCTAAAACTGACTTTTAAGTAGTTGATTACATGTATTCATTATTAATGAAGTTTTATTATCACATAATTATTATTCCCATACAAGAAATTTTTATGTGATAATTTCTCAGGAATATATGTTGCACTGAAAGGTCATAACATTTCTATTCTATGATGAGAACATAGAGGTTCCATGATAGTTTTCTTGAATAAATTTTCTATGGACAAATGATATTGTTTTATAGGATGTAGATGATATAATATATTAGGGGTATGAGGTATATAAGACACTGTGACACCTTCACATGGTGTACTCCATTGGAAATCCCCAAGATAGAAGGTTATGAGTACATACCCGCCAATAGGAAATTTACATTTTCATGTGTCATTAGATGTTCCTTTCCTTGAATATGTGTATTAATCCTTATAATTTAATATTATAATTAATGGAAAACATGAATCGTGTACTTTTATATAGTGACAAAAACTATGATGACATATGATCATGGTGAGTTAGGATACATTGAGTGTGTCATGAGTGATAGTGAATTAATGGATAATATGAGAAAGGATTTATCACTTATATCCCTTGAGGTAAGTTTATATCTTAGGACCTTTTATGTAATGAAACTACTGAGATAAACCCATGAGCATGGTGTTTACTAGGTAAGTTAATTTATGGAAATTCATAAATAGAGACATCGAATATATAAGTTGATGGTACAAATATGTAACCTGCTTGATTTGAGATATCGATATAAAGAGATTATATTACACAGTAAGTATTGGTAGAAGGATATATACTATTGTGAAATTAGCTTATTTATCTATGGATGCCTTAGAGTGTTGTTATATGTTAACCTTGTACTTTAGGAAGTTTTACCTAATGCCACTAAAAAAGGGTCCTAGAGGGTCACACACTAAGTGTATCTGTATTGTCAGTTGAATTTATTATTGAATTTAACAAGTTATAATAAATAATATTTATTCATGTTTGGTTGATCAGAAATATTTAATCACAATTTATTCAATAAAATAAGTGAGTTAAATAATAATTATTTATTTTAAAATTTTAGTGAATATAATATTTATTATGTTGACCCATAATGCAGTGATATTTATTTATTAAATAAATAATCATTATTTATGGATTAGTAAATGTCGAGGAGGAAAAGTGGACTGAGCTTAATAGTCTAATTGAAAATGATATAAATTATATTCATTTATTCTTAAATTGATTCACATGTAAAGTTAATAATAAATATATTATTATTAATACATGGGGTTCACTAAGAATTAAGGAATTTTAAAGGGGCTTGTGTGTATGTTTCCAACCCTAAACCCATCATAATAAATATATTACTATAAAAATTTATATAATTACTCTTATTTGGAACAAAATATAGAGTGAATATATTTCAATCCCAAGAGAGTGATCTTGATATCTACAATGTTCTCTCTCCTCCTCTCTTAAGACATCAAGAGAACAATATGAGTTCTTAATCTTTCAAGAATAATTATACCGCGATCTACCACAAACACCATAAGCAATCAGGATGAACTGCACTATCACCTAAAAATTTGAAGACATTTATAAATTTTAGTGCATGTGGGGATCATTTATAGAGGGATTCTACACTTGGAACCTATAAAAAAATTATGATATGATAAGATCTAGTCCAAAAGATCATCAATGAAGAGGGAATTACAAGCTAAGGTAATTATATATCTTCTCATATATTAATTATAAATTACAAGTGAATATCCTCCTATTCTAGTTCCAACATTATATATAATCAAGTAATATATTATTTTTATTGGTCATAATATCAATTTTTATGCCCAAAAAAAAATTATTAATAAATTAATACTAAAAATCTGGGTTGGCCATACCATACAGTTGCTTCTACTGGCCTGAAACCTACAACCAGTATTAGAGAGGTCACATGTTTAATTTTTAAATATTTATTATTCATTGATTGTTTTCATGTGCACGTGATTTGTTTTAATTTAGATAAAATCCTTATTAAAATAAAAACATCACATATTCTTCCCTTTCATTTTACTCACTCATATGACTAGTAATTGATTTAGATTAAAATGAAGAAATGTTTGAAATCACCATCTGGAGGTGAAAAGGTTCTGGTTAGACAACATAAGAATACACAACATGTACCACCTAACTGCACGCCTTGTACCCATGGATATCATATATATTTCATACTATTGAATCATTCTGATGAAATAATATCTATGATCCAATAAAAGTGGATTGGGGAGTAGATCCAAACAAGCTGAAACATGGTTTGAAGAACTACATAGAATGTAACCCATGTACACGATGTGTAGTCCTTGTTTTCTCATGGCTGAGAACATGGGGGTCCAAGCATATCGTGTATTAGATACATTAAATGGGGATTGACATACTGTGAAACTCTAAGGCCGCATGGAATGTAAGATGAATACCACATTGTATACCTCTAACTCATCCATGGAAGGCAACACACCCAATCCCTAGTCATGTTATGTGGACACAGATAGAAGATAATACACACCGTGTAACCTAGTACACACCGTGCAGTCTATTATAGATAGTATAATTTATTTAACATGGATAAAAAATTAAATATATGATTAAACCTATATAAATGTGTCCCATATTCGATTTATTTTATGTTACACACCATGTCATTGGATTTTAAAATATATATTAAATTAATTATGTGTTAAATTCCAAATCTACATCATGTGTATAATATTTTCTTATAGTGAAATCTACATGCATTAAGAGCATAAGGTTCATTCCAGGTAGTTTGAATGAGTACATGTCATTGCCTCAAAGTAAACTTGTTCACTTAATTAATTTTAAATGAAATTAGATTTTTTTAAAATTAAGGATGATTGTGAGTTAAAGATGCATACATGGATTTAAGATAAATTGAATTAATAAGATTAATCCATGGAATTTTATCTTAATTAATGAATGAATCGAAGTAATTAATAACTATATTGTAAATGTATGCTTGTCTCATATTGTGTGGTTGATCATGAGATCAGATGATACCAATATATATGATTGGTTTCTTTTAATTTATTACGATTAAATTAAAATTGATGGACTATGTGTCATCCCATCCTCCTTATTATGTAAGGGCTATGTGCGTGTAGTTTATTTTATTTAAACCCCCTTTATCCAATCCATTGGATCCCCTCACCTATGTGTGTGTAAAATATTATGTAAGGATGGATCTCCCATGTGAGAGGATATAGTCCAAGTACTAGAGCCAAGGTGAAACCAATCAAGGTGATATATAGGATCCAAGGTGGAATGATGTAACACGGACCAAGCTATGGTTCAAGGTGTTTTCCCCTAGGGATGAGGGTTATTTTATCATCAACTAGATAAACTAACCATTAGATAATATCATGACCATTCCACTTATATTTATTTATGTCAGTTTCATGGTTGATTATTTATATTTGTTGATACTACATGATCTCTTAATAAATTAATTATTAAGCATGAAAGATTGAATAAAATAAACCAGATTATTTGTAAATTTTATTATACATGTATAATAAATTAAGTAAAATACACTTAACATTAACAAGGAGTGTGATAAGAATAAATTAGGATTTTATTCATAGGTTTAAAAATACCTCAAATAAAATATTAAGTCAGTACAACCTTCCACTAATTACGTGAAAATCAACCTCATAGTTCAAAGTGATTGACCAAACTAAGTTGGGGTTATTTCAATTATCATAGAACTTTTATCTTGACTTTTTGGGTTGAATTAACTTGGTTCACATCAAGGGTTGACTACCCAAGAAGGAATTGGTTTAACTGAGATTCAAGGTTTGATGGAAACTTTATTATGAATTTTAGGATTGGGGAGTCCACTCAATAGATCGATGAATTTTGAGTTAATGTAGTTGGGAAGTTTCACCAACCTAAAACCATTAAAATAACTTATCAAGACCAAGACTATGTTATGAGAATTGGAATGTTGATCCCTTAAACTAGAATATCCAATAAAAAAGATATCCTGAAAGTAATGGTGAGGGATATTAGGTTTGGAAAAAATAGTGGGAGATTAATGGAATTTAATTTAATTAATATGATTTATAATTAAAGAAGTACTAATTATCATATCTTAAGTTTTAGAAATATAAAATCAAATGACATTAACAATATCACTGTGATCCATACTATAGAAGGAAAACCTTTACACCGATGTGAATTTATAATAATGATATAGATTCTTACACGTTATACTATGAGATTAATGGAAATTATGAATACTGAAAACCCCACTTACTGAGTCACTTTCCAAAGATTCTAGAGAGGAATAAGTATATCTATATGTAAAACATGTTTAAGAATTAATGGATATCATTTTTTTTCATGATATCCTCAATATAAAGTGAGATTCTAAAGCAATATGATGATATGAATGCATATAACATCATTTATCACCTTCAAGATCACTATCAAGATAAGGAAAGATCCAAGATTTACGAGATCTCTAATACATTTTCTACACAAAAGCATAGAGATTCGAAACTAGATGATACATATATAGTCAAGATGATTGGGTACATAGAGAACCTTGGAATCTTGGGGTTTAAGATCCCTGATGAGATAGACACATATATCATTTTTTATTCACCTCCTAAAACCTTATCTAGTTTTGTTATGAAATATTATATGAGTAATAGTGAGAAGATCTTTTCATAACTTCTTAACAATAGTTACCAATTTGATAAATACACGAGCTATGAAAAACCCACAGACCTTATGGCGAATAAGAAAAGAAAGAAAAATAAAAGGGACTGAAGACTCATTCCAAGTGTAAGGCTTCATTGCACCATCCTTCCAAGAAGAATAATATCCACTAGTAAGGAAAGTAACACAATTTAGTGTGTTTTTCATGTGAAAAGTAGGTCTACTGACTGAATGAACCGAAGTCTGAAATTTTTATTTATTTTTGGATAAACCCCCTTTTAAGGGTAAACGGGGGAAACCTCACATGACATTAAATATGTAGAGACCAATCAACCCAGCATAAGACTATGTAGAAATAAACCTCCTCAGTATTAACATCATTAAGAAAAGCCTCAAACAATGAATATTTGCTCAGAAATCTATTCAGTGTAGGAAAGAAAGGGCCTAGTTCCAATAGATGTTCCATACCCTATCAATCATATAAATCTGAATTACTAAGCACGATGAAGGATACCTGCTCTAAGTCCTAATCTGAAGAACTTCTATCTAGAATGTATGGAACGAGCCATCAACCAAATTACTCTATCACCAAGCCAGATAACCAATCATATTGCAGCTCCACCGCCTACTGCTTCTCTTTCACAACATCAAACAAGAACAAATAAAATCAATCCACCTTTATGATCCAGAATTTGTATCCAATGCTACCCTAGATCCAGAGATCCTTAATTCAAAATAATATTTAGGTACAACCTTGAAATTGGGTTTTTACACCAAAATTAACAAGGAGGAAACTGTTGTCAAAAAGATAACAACACAAGTATTCTCAAATCCAATGATGTCTTGCATAGATCCCGAGCAACTAGAATGAAATCACCATCATCCCTTTGCGAGAGCACCTCTAATGTAATATCATCCCAGTCGCCAGAACCATCAGAACCCCTTCACCATCTGTGAGGTCACATTCAACCTAACATCTATAGAAGTAACCTGAAAAGTAAGGATTACCAAGGTCATGAAGCCAAAACCACCATCACCAAGGACTTGGAGGCCCAACACTGCACCAAGATAGCATTTCCGATGAGGATATTTGAGCCGATATAACCCAGAAATGCCACTCTGGGCATGGATCTGGTCCAAACTGATCTGTGGAGGAATAAAAACTGGTGTCTGAATTGCACCAAACATGGGAGGGATAATAAACCTTCAAGGTGGGGCATGAAAAGACCAATGACAGCGGCACCACACAAACACCCCCTGAACACCAAAATAAAATCTTCAAATTAAACCACATGCATCACAAAGACCATCGAACCCAAACCTATAAAAGAAAAAAGGAAAAATAAGGGGAATAAGGAAGGGGGAGGCGGCTCTAAGATTTTTAGCTCAACAGTAGACCCGCGAACCTACCCCCTCCTAATCGGAGCTGAGGGGAAACCCTTGAAAGTAGGGTTATTGGAAGAGAAATTGTACCTAGCCAAAGAATAAATAGGAATATTCAAATACATTCATTATCAAGTGTAATATTTCCATATCTATAAGTTGGGTGTTATATACTACATGTGGTTATCACATTTGTTTAAATATATAGGAACCAATTAGATTTTAGAAGGTTTATAGAGGTGAGGTGGATCTACATGCTACCAATGAAGTGAGGTTGGCTACTCTATCCATTAGAGAATACCATGTCACATTTCTAACATGATTGGTTTTGGTATTAATGAATCATTATTTTATTACTAGTTTTACTAAGAACATTATATCTATGTATTATATATACTTGGATGGATTTATTTTCATTTTTGGAAATAAGAGATACTATTTTATAAATATAGAATATGTTATGGAATGAAACAGTTGAATAAAAATCTTTATATATTAAATTACAAAAAGAAAATATTGGGAACCAATAATGAATCAAATACATGAATTATTTAACACCAAGTTATGGTATCACAATCTTGGTCACTTAAAGGAGAAGTGTATGACAAAACTATATCAAGATGGTTATTTATACTATTTTGAGCTTAAATCACTTGAAATATGTCATGCTTATTTATAAGGTAATATGACCACCATTTGGTTTTCAAGGTGAAAGGGTCACAAATATCCTATAATTGGTACACAAAAATTTGTGAAAACCATTTTAAGTCGAAGATAGAGGTGGATTCTTATACTTTATTACTTTTTTCTACAACTTGAGTAGGTATAGTTATGTCTACTTGATGAGGTATAAGTCTAAATCCATTGAGAAGTTCAAGTAACATAATAATGAAGTTGGAAATTATATTGGTAATAAGATAAATAATATTAGATTGGATTGAGGTGGTAAATATATTAACAAAGATTTTATCTACTTTCTATAAGAGTATGGGGTTTTATATCAAATCACTCCACCTAATACATCATAGTGGAATGGTGTTTTTGAAAGGAGGAATTGTACCTTACTGTACATGGTAAGGTTGATGGTGAGTCATTCAAGACTTCTATTATACCTTTGGTGGTATTAATTACATAAAAAAATATAATTATTAGGCAAAGTACCAATTAAATTAGAATAAAATATTTCCTTTGAGTTATGGTGTGGAGAGAAACCCATTTTTTCACATGTTCGTGAATGGGGTTACATGGAATTTGTTAAGGCTAGCTCAAGGAATAAATTAGAACCTCAAGGCATGAAGTGTATCTTTATAAGTTATCCTAAGGAAATAAGGTGATATTATCTATACAATAATTTAGAGAAGAAAGTGTCCATATCAAGACAGGTAATATTTTATGAGAGGGGGAACGTCCTTAAAAAGGATAATGGGAGAAAGATATACTTCAATGAAGTTGATTCTCAAGATATATAAGAGTTAGTATAGAAATAGGTTACACAGGTCCCTATAGATGATGTTGTTCCTAAAACACAAGGATTTCATAAGATATCTAAGATTAAAGAGAACCAAAGAGATGGTTTTCTAGTCACTAATGATGGTAACTCATTATTGGTTGGTGATAATGATACTCTCTCTTATAAGGAGTCTGTAGAGTGATTAGAAGCTGTAATATGGAAAAAATACATGAATTATAAGATCAATTACATATATTAAAATCAATTGTGGGTTCTAATTGATCCTACAAATGATGTTAATCCCATTGGGTGCAAATGGATATTCAAAATAAAGATAAACATGGAAGTTTAGGTCAGTACCTAGAAATCATGACTAGTGGAAAAAGGGTTTAGACAATGTTAAGACATTGAGTATGATGTAACCTTTTCTCTTATTTACATGTTTAAATCCATCATAATTTTTCTCTCCATATAAACTTTCTATGACTTTGAAATTTTGTTAATGGATGTCAAAACCGATTTCCTTAATGGGAACCTTTAAGTGGATGTGTATATAACACAACCATAAGGGTTTGTGACTCTAAGAAATGAAAAATACAAGAGGCTATTGGTTTTAGTGTCACATGGTATACATATTTTTAATAAAATGTGTCTTGAAACACATGAGTAAAGATAGATAATGATTAATATCCCATACACTTATACAATAGGATCTATCATGTATATCGTGTTATATATGAGGCTTGATGTTGCCTATCCTTTGAGCATGGTAAGAAGATATCATGATGATCCAAGTGAACAACATTAGACTATTGTTAAGTATATACTTAAGTAGTTGAGTAAAAATAAGGATATGTTCATTATGTATGAAGGATATGAAGATCTATTCATCAAGGGTTATATAAATACAAGATTTCAAAAAGATCGAAATGACCTGAAGTCACAGTCAGGATATGTTTTTTGTCTCAATAGAGGAGCTGCAAGATGAAAGAGTTCAAATTGGATATTTGTCACTGATTCTACAATGTATTATGAGTATATTACGAATTTTGATGCTTTTTAGGAATTAGTTTGTATTCAAAGTTTTTTTAAAAGATCTTGATGTGGTTCCTAGTAGTTAAGATTGTATCATAGTTTGATATGTTAACACTATAACAATGGATCTTTCTAAGGAGACAAGGTCACATGAGAATAAAAAACATATAATTATGAAGTTTGATCTCTTGAGGGATTTTTATCAATGAGGTAAAGTTACAGTGAGTAGAGTATTCATGATAAGAAATGTGGCGGACCCCTTAATGAAGGCCCTATATCAGCAGAGGCATGAGTATCATGTGAGAGCTAGTGGACTAAAAGTTGTTATTAGTTAACTCTAGTGAAAGTGGGAGTCTATTAGAGTTGGTTCCCAAGAAATTATTTCTAATTACTTGATTATATTTATTAATTATAATGAAGTTTTATTTCACATCATGATTATTCCTCTATAAGAAATATTTTATGTGATAATTTCCTAAGAATATATGTTTCACTGAAAGGTTACAATAGTTCCCTAATATGATGAGAACTTGGAGTTTCCATAAAAACATTTGTAAAGACATGAATTTTCCATGTTTTTTTAATTATATGGAATTATTACGAGTCTGCAAAAATTGATAGCGCATGATTCTGAGGCTTGGAGTGCCCAAAATGAATTTCTGAACTTTTTTTAGGTACATTCAGTAGATGCACGAGAGGATTTTTCTAACATTTGAACCAATGCTTGGATTTAAAATATAATGGAACTGTTGAATACGCATCACTGGTATATACTTAAGGGAGACTTTAATTTGACCGCAGTAGGTCAGGAGAAAAAGTTATATTTTTGGACTTTTAAAAGAATAATAAAAATAACTGAGTTAATTTTTATTTCTCTTTTTTATTTTCCTCCAACGGACAAGCGGAAACATGGAAACAACAACATGTCAAGACAATAAATGTCTTGTCCTTTCAATACTAAGTAATAACACCAATGTGGAATTAGGAAGGTTCCTAATTAATGAGCACCCATTAAATCCCACGAGCGTTAGACAACCCCCCTACTCGTATTTATATGGAGCTTAGGGGGAGGAATCAGAATGGATTAAAAAAGAAATGAAGTGCTGACAAGGTGAGGAGATTCCAAACCCTTGGAGGATGGAGCCAGTTTTGGTAAGTGATGATGAGTGACATAAAAAACCTGAACCAAAGATCGACGATCGAGCGACATCATTGGAGGCTAGTTGCGGGGGACGGCGAACACCGAACCACTTCCTTGATCGCGAGCATTCTACATCGTTATTGAGGTAGGGTTTTGTTTTTGATTAAATTAAATTGGGTTTTGGATCCTTCCTAGCCTCTTTATACCAACCTAACATAGATGACACGAGCTAAATGAACAAGGCCCGGTCGCTCCGCCCTTTTTGTTGAAATTTGGTGCGTTCTTCGCTAGCTTTGCCTTCGGGTTAGATGAGCCCAGGGAGACAAGTGATGGTTGCGGCCGACATCTGCCAGCCATGGAGGAGGTGCGGCGCGCCACCGGTGAGAAATGTCCCACGAACGAAGCTATAGTAGATGAAGATGGTGTCTGACACACCGACCGACCATGAGGAAGGAGGCGGCGCACCCACGCCTCCTACGGGTCGCGCCTCTCGCAACCGGGCCGCTTGCCTAGTGGGCCACCCCCTTACGAGCCAAGCCACCCCCTTGAGGGCCGGGCCACTATTTTGTGAGATGGGATGGACCTCGGCCCAGCAGGATGAGCCTGCCGCAACCCTGCCCAGATTGGGTCGGGTCAGGTCAGTCCGACCGGGTTGGACCGAACTCGGGCCCTACCGGACCGATACACACTTAAAGGGATATATCTTGAGAACCAGACATCCGTTTGATGAACTGTATGTGGAGTTGGGATCCTTGTATTGAGACAGTCCTTTTGGTATACTCTAATGGAGTTTTCAAATATTTGGAGTATGACCAGGTTGGATTGAACCCGAATCCAATCGAGCCCTCAGAACTAAAATGCTTATAAATCACAGACCTGGCGTCCGATTGACGCACCATCTGTCACATTGGTACCCTTAAGACATGGTGGTCCTTTGGGTTACTCCTTAGTGGAGATTAGTGGTAGTCAAGTTATGACTGATATATCAAGGGGAAGATTCTACGGAACTCGAGCGCACTGGGTGCGAGGAATCCTATGGCTAGCTGTAATGTGAAGAAAGAACATCGATCCTGTGTGGGTCATCTTCTATCATATCCTATGTGGGTCAGTTCACAACTATCCTATGTGGGTCATCACATACCAATCTTGTGTGGGTCAGATCCTGTGTGGGTCTTTAGGGGTTATTACCTATCGATCATGTGTGGGTCAACAACAGTGCTTCTTAACAGAATAAGATGATCTAGCTTACAACTAATCATCTTTTCTTCTATACTTAAGTTATACATGGTGTGAACTAAGACTTTACCGAAGTGGTACTTCTTTTTCATGGTGTACCTGGGTGGTACTTCTACCTTCATGGTGTTACCTATGTGATACTTTTACCTTCTTGTTTTTGACTTTGTGGTGTTACCTGTGTGGTACTTATACCTTCATGGAGTTGTTTTTGTGGTGTTACCTATGCGGTACATCAATATTCATGGTGTTACCAGTGTGGTACTTCTATATTCATAGTGTTACCTCTGTGGTACTTCTACCTTCGTGGTGTTACCCTTGTGGTATTATTCCCTCACTTATGAGATAAGTATGTATTGATAACTTAGGTGTATGTATGGGTATATAACTAAGTATAGATTATGTCTATTACTTCGTGATTTCATATTGAGGTCTTGCTTTGTGGTATTTCCTTTGTGGTACTCAGGGAGACCTACGGGGGTCTCGGGGTCCATACTGAGTATCGTTATACTCACCCTTGCATGTGCTCTTCCCACACCTTGTTGTGTCTTATGCAGATGACGTACAACATTGATCGAGGGTGAGGGAGCCAGGATTGGATAGTACTCAGAGGTGGAATATTTGGCATGACGTGACGTAGGGACTACTGATCATGAGCTATACCTACCCTTTAGGTAGGATCCTCAGTGGACGATCCAAGAGCTATTTTTCAATTTCATTTGTGTTTGTAATTTTCAGTTGTACTTGTACTTTTCAGTTGGGCTTGTATTCTGTCTCCTTTACTTTCAACGAACTTTTACTACAACAGTTTACTTTGTGGTTGATTCTTGTTGGGTTCTTGGACTCTGTGTCTATACAGGTTCAAAAGGCAATGCCTTCCTGTTTTAGGGATATGCCTTTCTGGTGCTAGTCACCAACCCCTGGCCTATGGAAGGTGGTCTTGGGGTAGTCACGACCCAGGCCCTGAGGGACGAGTCGTGACAAAGTGGTATAAGAGGAGTTGGTTCTACCGATGAACTAGGACTCTGATCTTTTCTATGTGGAAATAGTGTCAAGTTTTATGAGTATGGTTTGTAGTTCGGGGAATCCAATTTTGGTACGACATTGTCGTATCCAAACACCAGGACGCTGAATTCTGATTTCCAACTTAGTAAACCAAAACATGGAATGGGTGTGTTTTTGAAAAGATTTTCTTGTGACCTCTTTGAGTCAGCTCACCAGGTATAACTTATTGACCGTGGCACACGTTTTTTATTTTAGGATGCCACTACATTGATAGCCATCCAAGATTCCCAGGAGAGTATGCGATTATGGTCCACTGAGCAATGAGTCCTCAGTGCAGGGCCCTCTTACTACATTAGCACCTTCAAGTGGTGTACCAGTAATACCACCACCCATTGGGTAGAAATCCACACTAGCCCCACCAACAGAGGGTGAATGCCGACTGAGCATGTTGCACGTGTTTCAGTGGAAGAGGCCTCCTAGGATCCGAGGCGAGATGGATCTTCATGCGGCTGAGGACTGTATGGAGGCTACGGTCAGAGTTTTCCACCCGGTTGGGACACCAGCTGACCTTATGGTGATCCTAGAAGCCATCCATTTCTAAGCTGTAGTAGGGAAATGGTGGAGCATGATGATCCAGATACATGATGATTTGACCCTCATATGGATGGAATTCAAGATTCTTTTTTCAGGGCAGAGTTCATCCCAGTGACCTTACACTCTGTATGTATACATGAGTTGATGCACTTACAGCAGGCTATGGCCCAGTACTCAGCGAGGTTCACTGATCTCTCCCGCTACTCCACCGACATGGTAAAATACCCTTTCTTCAGGTTCTAGACCTTTGAGCAGGGTCTCCGATGGGATATCAGAGCATCGATGATATCACTCATCATTCTGACATATGATAGGGTGCTAGAGCAAGTACTTTTGGTGGAGATATTCCTAGCTGAGCAGGCACTGACAACAGAAGCCACCACCAGACGCCAGGTAGAAGATTCATCTGTGGAAGGTATTAGAT
The DNA here is from genome assembly GCA_963277665.1 of Viscum album. Classification (NCBI taxonomy): domain Eukaryota; kingdom Viridiplantae; phylum Streptophyta; class Magnoliopsida; order Santalales; family Viscaceae; genus Viscum; species Viscum album. The sequence continues at coordinate 1,215,560,882 of OY728130.1, forward strand.
GGATGAAGTAGGGGCCCAAGTGAGCTAGGACTTCTGGTGTACGAACTTAGGATACAAGGTCAGTGGTGTGGGGCTCACGGGTCAGAGGAGGATATCTGAGAAGCAGGCAGTGCTACTTGTGCGGTGGGTAGGGTCACATGGCTCGTGACTGCCTGAACCGCTGTATAGATGACTAGAAGACAGTCGAGGGACCACCAAGGCAGAGGTAGTGATTTTATTGGGGAGGTTTGCAAGCATTAGGAGGACGTGGCAGAGGAGTTGGCCATACAGCAGGCGGTGGGCTGCGATTCGTGGTTCTATCGCCACCACCTTCAGGTGGTCCACCCCGACCCCTGGGAGCAGGTGGATATGGACGATCTCAGCTCCATGAAGATGAGGACTATGACCAAGGAACTCCAAAGATGATTAGAGGTACAATATGTGTCTACTCCACCTTAGTTTCAGTACTTATAGACACATGTTCCAGTCACTCTTTTATTTCCACTACCCTCATTCTGAGATCAGAGATTCTGATGAATCCATTGGCTCAATCCTAACGGCTAGAGACTCCTAAAAGAGGGGATTCGATGATTAAACACTGGTACCGATAGTGTGAGCCTACTATAGGAGGCGAGAGATTCAACTGGGATCTTCTAGTATCAGTATCGAGGCCTTATGATGTCATCTTGGGTATGGATTGGTTATCCACAATCCATGCCCATATTGACTGTATTAGGTGAAAAGTGCAGTGTTTCTATGAGGATGGGACCAGGTATTCCTTCACCAGTGAGAAGGGAACCTTTGCAGCACATGATGGACTTACCCAGAGGAGGGTGCATCTGATCACTCATCATTTGGCTAGCCTTACCCTCAGAGTAGTTGATGTTGAGAGTCCGAGCTATCCTATAGTGGTGGACCAGTATGCCGATGTATTTCCTGATGATGTCCCAGGACTACCTCCACGCATATAGGTAGACTTTTACATGACCTATACCCAGGGATGAAACCAATATCTACACCATCGTATCAGATGGCTCCCACGGAGTTTCATGATTTACGGGTATAGTTAGAGAATTTGTAGAGGAAGGGGTTCATAAGGCCCAATGTTTCTCCATGGGCAACCCTGATTTTGTTTTCCAAGAAGGAAGATAGGAGTTTGAGACTCTATGTGAACTATCGGTGCCTGAACCAAGTGACCATGAAGAATAAGTATCCAATTCCTTATATTGATGGTCTTTTCGATCAACTGAAGGGGGATCGTTGGTTTTAGAAGATAGACCTCAGATCAGGCTCTCATCAACTCAGAGTAAGATATGAGGATGGGTAGAAGACGACCTTTAGATGTCGGTATGGTCACTATATGTTCTTGGTTATGCCATTCGGTATGACCAAATCCCCTGTAGTATTCATGAGACTCATGAAAATGATCTTATATCCATACCTTGATCACTTTGTGGTGGTCTTCATCGACGAAATCTTGAGATACTCAACATCAGTGGAAGATCATGCATATCATCTGAAGATAGTTCTGGATACACTCCGATATCACTAGCATTATGGTAAGCTCTCGAAGTACCGGTTCTAGATATGATAGGTCCACTTTATGGGACACATTATCTTAGATACTAGAGTTGAAGTGGATCCAGTGAAGATAGAGGCTGTGCATGCTTGGGATCCACTCAGAAGTGTGACCGAGGTGCAGAGTTTCCTGGGGTTGGTTGGATACTACCGAAGATTCGTGCCTGACTTTTCCAGAGTTGTAGAACCCTTTTCAGCATTGATGAAGAAGTTATAACCTTTCTTATGGATGAAGAGATACCAACAAAGTTTTTATGAGCTGAGGCAGAGACTGATGAGTTCCCCCATCTTGAGGCTACCGCAAGAGGGCGTTGGGTATGTAGTCTACTGTGACACATCAGGGACTGGAATTGGGTGTGTCCTGATGCATGAGAGAGCAGTGATCGCCTACGGCTCACGACATCTGAGGCAACATGAGCAAAACTACTCTACGCATGACCTATATTTATCTGTCGTGGTCTTCACCCTAAAGATGTGGCAACATTACTTGATGGGAGAACGTTTTACAGTCTACTTTGATCACAAGAGTATTAGGTATATCTTCTCTTAGAAGGACCTAAATATGAGATAGTGGTGATGGATAGAGTTCCTCTAGGTCTATGACTTTGAGATAGTCTATACTCTTGGGAAGGGGGACATGGTAGTAGATGCACTCAGCAGAAGGTCTGGTGTATAGTTGCCGAGTGAGGCGATAGAGCAGCTAGCTGCATTGCAGATATCCTTCATGAATAGAAATGGAGTCGCATACCTCCAATATATGATAGTCACTTCCCCACTCCATTAGTGATTCAGGGAGGTGCAACTTGAGGACGTTGACTGTGAGGCTCGACGTGATCAGATATGCTCAGAATAGGCACCTGGAGGACTTTATGAAGGTGGGGAGCACTTCATTTTCTTCAGAGGATGTACCATGGTACTAGTGGTGCTACGAGAGGAGGCATTGAGGGAGTTCCAAATGTCCTCTATGGTGGTATATCCTGCTATAGAAAATATGTACCAGAACATCAAGCATCATCACTTATGGCCAGGGATGAAGAAAGTAGTGTCATAGTTTGTTTCTCGATGCCTAACTTGTCATCAAGTAAAGGCTGAACATCGGGTTATAGCAGGATTAGCACAACCACTAGAGGTTCCAGAGTGGAAGTGGGATGGAATCTCTATGGAATTTGTGACAGGGCTTCCACATATGTTTAGGGGACATGATTCTATATGGGTGATTATTGACTGACTCACCATGCCGGCCCACTTCCTACCTATCCGAGAGTAAGGATCAATAGAGGTCTTGGGATGCCTTTATGTACAAAAGATTGTGAAACTTCATGGGGTTCCATCGATGACTGTCTCTGACCGTGACACACATTTTACATCCCAGTTGTGGAAGGGGTTACAGGAGGCCTTTGGAACTCAGCTACGTTTGAGCACCACCTTTCATCCACAAATGGATGGTCAGATGGAGCTGACCATTTAGACTCTAGAGGACATGCTACGTGCTTGTATCCTAGATTTTTGCCGCATTTGGGAGGATCAATTTCCCTTGGTAGAGTTCGCATACAACAAAAGTTATCGCTCAACCATCAGTATGACTCCATTTTTGGCCCTATATGGTCGACCTTGCAGATCACCTCTATGCAGGACAGACCCAGGGGAGTCAACACTTATAGGTCCAGAGTTGGTATGAACTACCACTGAGAAGGTGAATATTATCTTGGAGTGGATGAAGACTACACAAAGTAGACATAAGTCTTATGCTAATAGGGGGTGTAGACCTTTGGAGTTCGAGGAGGGAGGCCATTTCTTCCTACGGGTCTCACCTAGATGGGGACTATGGAGATTTGGCTGAGGCGACAAGTTATCACTGAGGTTTATCGAACCATTTCTGATAAATCAGAGGATTAGAGAGGTGGAATACCACTTGGAATATTCACCACAGTTAGAGAGGGTGCATGAAGTCTTCCACGTATCCCAGCTAAGAATATACGTGCATGAACTATCTCACTTCATCAACCACGGAGAGAAGGACTTTGATGATGGGGTGACGTTTACAGAGGTTCCAGTAGAGATTTAGGATCAATAGAAGCGAGTCCTTTATGGGCAGTCGATACCTCTGGTGCACGTTCACTGGAATCATGGGATCCTCTAGGAGAGCACTTGGGAGCGGGAGGCTCAGAGTTGTGATTAGTACACCCATTTGTTTTCTTAGTCTATGTTGTGACTTTTGAGGATGAAAATCCCTAAGGTGGGGAGATTGTAATGACCTGTATTTTCCATGTAATTTTTTAATTATATGGAATTATTATGAGTCTAAGAAAATTAATGGCGCATGATTTTGAGGCTCGGAGTGCCTGGAATGAAATTTTTATCTTTTTTTAGGTATGTTCAGTAAATGTGCAAGCATCATTTTTTAACTTTTGAACCGGTACTTGGATTAAAAATACGAAGGCACCATTTAATCTGTAACGCCGAGATTCACTTAAGGGAGAATTTACTTTGACTGAAGTAGGTCTGGAGAAAAAGTTAGATTTTGGGACTTTTAAAATAATAATAAAAATAACTTAGTTAATTTTTATTTCTCTTTTATCTTTTCCTTTAGTGGACAAGCAACAACATGGAACCAGTGATGTGTCAATCCAATAAATGACTTGAAATTTCAATCATAAGTAACAACACCGTTGGGTGATTAGGAAGGTTTCTAATTAATGAGCCCCTATTAAATCCCATGAGCGTTAGACACCCTCCCCCTCTCCTATTTATATAGATCTTGGGGGGAGGAATCAACATGACTTCACCAAGCAAAGAAGTGCTGAAAAAGTGCCGAGACACCAAAACCTTGGAGGATGGAGCCTGTTCCAGCAATCAACGATGAGCGACATTGAAACCCTGAACCGAAGATCGATGATCAAGCGAAGTCGTTGGAGTCTAGTTGTGGGGGATGGTGTACACCGACCCACTTCCTCGATCACATGTGTTCTACATCATTCTTGAGGTAGTGTTATGTTTATGATTAAATTCAATTGGTTTTTTAATCCTACCAAATATCTTGCTATCAACCTAACGCATAGGGCGTGGGATAAATGAATAAGGCCAGGTCCCGCCGCCCATTTTGTTGAAAGTTGGTGCATTCTTCTCTAGATTTGCCTTCAGGTTGGATGAGCCCGGGGTGACAAGTGATGGCGGCGGTCGGCACTGGATGAATGTGGAGGAGGTGAAGTGCACCGTCGCATGTCACTAGTGAGCAAGGGGCCTTGGACGAAGCCATGACAGATGAAGGCGGTGGCTGGCACCTCGGCTGGCCGTGAGGAAGGGGGTGGTACACCCGCACCATTGGAAGAACCAGCCATGGAACATCAGCTGCGGTGGTCAGAAGAGGCGGCCAACACACCGACCAACCGTGAAAGTGGAGGGTGGTGCGACCAGCATGCCGTCGGTGGAGCCGCGACTTCGATGCTGTGATAGTGGGACCCACAGTAGGTCCCACAGTTTACTTGGCAGAGCCAAAGGAGAAGCTGCTTCGCCTACCTAATGGGGGGAAACCCCCCCTTTCCAGCCTGGGTAGACCATGGGCCGTGCCTCCTATGAGCCGCGCCTCTCTCGGCTGGGCGGCCTGCCCAGCGGGCTTCCCCCCTTGTAGACCGAGATGCCCCTTGTGGGTCGGGAGGCCCCTTGCAGGATAGGACGCCCCCTTGTGGTCCGATCTTCCCACATTGCGGGCCGGGCCGCCCCCTTGCGGGCCACCGCCCCTTTCGGTCCGGGCAGCCCCCTTGCTGGTCAGGCTGCCCCTTGCAGGCTGGGCCACCCCCTTGCGGGCTGGGCCGCCCCCTTGCGGGTGGGGCCTCCCCCTTACGGGTCAGACATCCCCTTGCAGGGCGGGCCACCCCCTTGTGAGCTGGGCCAGACCTCAGACCAGCAGACCGAGCCGGCTGCGGCCCAGCCCAGACTGGGTCGGGTCAGGTCGGTCCGACCTGGTCGGACTGGACCCGGGCCCAACCGGACCCAGAAACACTTAAAGGTACATATCTTGAGAATCAGACGTACGTTTGAAGAACTGTCTGCAACATTGGGATCCTTGGATCGAGACAGTCCTTTTGGTATACTCCACTTGAGTTTTGGAATAGTTGGAGTACAACCGAGTTGGATCGAATCTGAATCCAATGGGGCCCTCATAACCAAAATTCTTATAACTCACAGACCGGGCACCCAATTGATGCATTTTCTATCGTTTTGGAACCCTTACGACATGGTGGTCCTTTGGGTTACTCCTTATTGGCTCTTAGTTGTGGTCGAGGTATGAATGATATCTCGAGGGGTGGATTCTACGGAACTTGAGCGCACAGGGTGCGAGGAATCCTGTGGCTGGATGTAACATGAAGATAGAAAATCGATCCTATGTGGGTCAACATCTATCAATACTATTTGGGTCAGCTTCTATCAAATCCTATGTGGGTCAGCGCTCAGTGGTCCTGTGTGGGTCAACACATACTGATCCTATGTGGGTCAAATCACGTGTGGGTCAGCGGGGGTTATTACCTATCGATCCTATGTGGGTTAATAACAATGATTCTTAATAGAATAAGATGATATAGATTATGAATAATCATCTGTACTTCTGTACTTAAGTTATACCTTGTGTGAGATGAGACTTTACCTAAGTGGTACTTCTTCTTCATGGTGTACCTGTGTGGTACTTCTACCTTCGTGGTGTTGTCTTCGTAGTGTAACCTGTGTGGTACTTCTACCTTCATGGTGTTGACTTCGTGGTGTTACCTGTGTGGTAATTCTACCTTTATGTAGTTTTCTTCGTGGTGTTAACTATGTGGTACATCAATCTTTATGGAGTTAACTATGTGGTACTTCTATATTCATGGTGTTACCTATGAGGTAATTCTACCTTCGTGGTGTTACCCTTGTGATATTATTCCCTCATGTATGAGATGAGTATGTCTTGATAATTTAGGTATATGTATGGGTATATAACTAAGTAGAGTTGATTTATATTGCTTCGTGCTTTGATATTGAGGTCTTTATTTGTGGTATTTTCTTTGTGGTACTCTGGGAGACCTACAGGGGGTCTCAGGGTCCCTACTGAGTATCATTATACTCACCCCTGCATAAGTTATGCCCTCACCTTATTGTGTCTTGTGGAAACGACGGGAAACATTGATCGAGGATGAGGGATTTAGGACTGGATGGTACTCGGAGGTGGACTATTTGGCGTGATGTGATGTAGGGACTACTGATCGTGATATGTACCTACCATTCAGGTAGGATCCTCGGTGGACGATTCAATAGATATTTTTCACTTTCCATTGTGTTTGTACTTTTCCGTTGTACTTGTACTTTTCAACTGGGCTTGTATTCTAGCCCCTTTACTTCCAACACACTTTTACTACAGTAGTTTACTTTATGGTTGCTTCTTATTGTGTTCTTGGACTATGTGTCTGTATAAGTTAAAAAGCCAGTGCCTTATCGTTTTAGGGATACACCTTTCCGGTGCTAGTCGCCAGCCCCTGCACATGAGCCTCAGCCCGGTTGGTGAGGACCCGGTAGATGCATCCAAGAGACCCGAGATCAAATCTGGGTGGAGGCATATTTCTAGGATACTGTAGCAGTCACTGTAGCAGGAATTGTTCGGTACTATTTTAGTCATAACTATTCATCCATTTGGGCCTTTGAGCCACCGGTTTGGGCCTCGGATCTTGAAAGGCTTTCGGGCCACCCCAAGGCCTTCGGGCCACTTGATTTAAGATGTACCAGTCTGACTATAACAAACAAGGCTTCAGATGAGGATTCAGGGTAGGCACATCCACTAGAGCAGAGCTAATCGAATTTGGAAGAATGAGAGGGTATGACTTTGTCATCGGTACCAGGCCTGTACAGATTTTCATAGGATAGCTAGCTGACCAGCCCTGCAAAGGTGGAGTGCTAATATCATGACATATGCTAGGGAGGATCAGTTCGAAGTTGTCTTTTCTCGGTGATTCCCTCTAAGACCTATGGGTCATGTAATTGTATCTAAGCCTTTGGGCCTTGTAAGGGTTCCAAATCACCCCTTGAAAAGAGGATTATCAAAATAATAAAAAATGAAGGCCTTCGGGTCATTCCGACTGACTAGTCTCCATCCCCTGGCCTATGGAAGGGGGGCATGGGGTTGTCACGACATGGGCCCCAAGGGATGGGTCGTGACAATATTCTTGAATAAATTTTCTATGGTAGGATGGCATTATCTGAAGAGACACATAAGATATGGGATATTAGGGGTATGAGGCTCATAATATATTGAGACACATTCTCATGGTGGTCTCTCTTAGTAATATTCAAGATATAAGGCTTTGAGAACAAAACCTCCAATATGAAATCCAAATTTTCATGTGTCATCGGTTGTTCTTATCTATGGATGTGTGTATTGATTATTAAAATTTAATGTTATCATTAGTGGATATGATGAGTTACATTCTTTGATTTATTGATAAAAACCATGATAACATATACTTGGGGAATGGTAGGATATATTGGGTGTGTCATGAGTGATATTGCATTAATGGATAATGCAAGAAAAGATTTATACATTTTATTCCATGATGGAAGTTTATATATCATGACCATTTAGGGAATGAAACTACCTATATAAATCCATGGAAATGGGGTTTAGTAGGAGAGTTTATTTATATAAAGTAAAAGAAGGAGACATCGAGTGTATAGATTGATGGAAGAAACATGCAAAATACTTGATTTGAGATATTGTAACAAAGATGTTACATTATCAATTAAGATTTTATAGGAGGTTTTATGTTATTGTGACATTATCTTATTTCTTTATAGGTTACTTAGAATGGATCTAGATTCTAACCTTGATTTTTAGGTAGTTTTCCCTAGTTCCACTAATAAATGGGCTATGATAGTCACACACTAAGTGTATCCACAATATTAGTTTAATTCAGTATTGAATTTAACAAGTTAGAATAGATAATATTTATTTGGGTTTGGATGATTTCAATGATTTAATCACAAGTTATTTGAAATAATAAGTGAGTTAAATATTAAATATTTATTTTTAAAGTTTAGTTAATATAATATTTATTATATTAATGAATAATGTAATTATATTTACCAAAAAATTCTTGCCAAAAGCTAAGATTCTGACCATTTATTAAAATAAAAGAAAAAGTATAGGGTATATGGATGGGGTCAAACAATGGGAATTTCCTTCATCCATCAACCAAAGGGTTACAAGTCATAATAGGACATGTCATTTCCATAATTAGAATCATTATAAATTACCCACTCATATTGGGACTTACCCTAGTTGAAGATCTTAAGAATATCGGTATTCACCTTACCCGAGAACTTATAGGATCTGGTAGAAACTGTTTGGGGTGTGCAAGAATAGTTCTTCCTTGGCCTTCTCTTTGAAGGAATATGATCATTGTCTACCAACTTCCATTTTCTAGTTAATAATGAAGTGATATTTATTTATTAAATAAACATTTATTATTCAAGGATTGATAGATTTCAAGGAGTAAAAGTCTACTGATCTTAATGATCTGACTAGAAATAATATAAATGATATTTTATTATTATTAAAGTGATTCACATGTCTAGTGAATAATAATTATATAATTATTAATAAATAAGGTTTACTAAGAATTAAGGAATTGTAAATTGGCTTGTTTTCCTGTTTCCAACCCTAAAAATTCCATAATAAATATCTAAATATATCACTTTCCATAATCACTCTTATTATACACAACAAATAGAGTGAAGATCTATCAATCCCAAGAGAGAGATCTAGATATCTAGTATGAATTATATCATCCTCCTATCTCAATAAATTAAGATAACATCAAGAGTTATTCCCCATTCAAGAATAATTCTTCCATGATCAACCAGAAATATCATAAACAATCAGGGCCATCCATTCTAGTGCCAAACAATTCAATAATGATATTCAAAGATTGTGGTTCACATGCATCACCACTAGAGGAATTATTAACTTAGATCCTACATTTAAATGATGTTACAAAAATATATAATCAACTAGACCATCAATGAATATGGAATTAAATGGATAGGAAATTCTATATATGGTCATAAATTAATTATAAATTACATGTGGAGATCCTCCTCTTCTGGTTCTGTATTTTTATCGAGTCAAGTAATTTTTTATTTTAATTATTCATTGTGTCAATTGTTATTTAAAATAATAATTATTTATAAATTAAGAAAAAAAATATAAGTTATACATGCCATAAAAGAACTTCCATTATTCCCTAGACCTACAGACTGAACTGAGGATGACGATTCTTAGAGGAATACATTGTGTGAGTTCCCACAACAATGCTTAGAGAAGTATGAGGGGATTGACTTCAATTTAGAGATGGAGTATTGGTTATAGGTTCTTGAGATTTATTTCAATTTTATTTGTGAACGGGTGGAGTATTGGGTCTTGTTGGCTATTAGTCAGATGACAGGGGAAATACACTAGAGGTGGATCCTATTCCTTAAAGAGAGTAAAAAGGAAGAGGTTTCATGGGATGATTTCTAGTAGCAGTTCCATGCAATGTTTCTTTCATAAATTATGAGGCAGGTGAAGAGGTATAAGTTTCTCTTCCTCTATAGTGAATATTAATAATTTAGAAGATAAATAATATATTCAAGGACCTTTTTTAGTTTTCCTTAGATCTTTTCACAGATGAGGAGTCTAGAGTTAGATATTTTTTAGAGGCACTATGTCCATTTATTTGGTATATGGTAACCAAATTTACATTACCTACATATATAGAGGTTTATAATAAGGTATATGTGATCAAGAATATGCATGTGAAACCAGGATCATCTAGGGAGGGGAGTTATTAGATATTCCCAATGAGTAAAGCTATAATTTTTGGTTCTTGGATGCTGGGACCATTGAGGTTATAACCAATGGGAAGTCATCCTCAGTAGTCTTCCTCACATTTTTTTTGAGTTGGTAGTTATCATGCACCAATTAGAATATCTGTCCCTATGTTCATCAATTTTAGAGGCCATGCACATCAATGATTTTAATTTTCGACCACTCTTAGAGGACAACATGAATTAGGTGCTCAGTTTATGTTTAAGCCACTATAGTAGTTTCCTTAAAGGCCTTATCTATAGTTTGGTCAGTGGGATTATTTTACAGACATTTATAGTTAGATAAATAAGAGTTAAGACCCATGATTCTCACTATAGTTAGGGGAATAAGGTTGAGTTTGTTCATGGTGGTGGTTTTCAATAGGGATAGTGAAGTAGAGGATCATGTTGTGGCCAATTTCACACCCTGGAGATGCTAGTTCTAGATAGGAAAAAGTTTGTTTGGGATTCCATAAACTTATATTCTGTCATGTATTTCTATTTATTTGATTCTATATATTTTCTCTAGTTCATTTCACCTACCTTAGTATGTACCTTAGGACACATGGTAGAGAGGCTTTTAATTCCCTTGGTGTTGACTATGCTTGTTGTAGTTCAATCAAGTTTTCTAGATATGTTTCAAGGATGTGAGATGATTATGGGGTAACATAAATTATTAGAGGATTTATCCTAACTATATATACAACCATATGATGTCATTATTGGTAAGTATTGGTTATATTCTACACATGTGGTCATCGATTTATTTTTGAGGATAGTTGTGTTCTATGATGTGGAAGGATGCCATGTAATGTTTATTACCTAGTGAGATCATTATATGAGTTGTATGAATTTATAGACACTTTTTTCTTAGTTATTAGAGCTATTATTGATCTTGGTAGAGGCACATGTGGAAGTGTTCCATATTATTATGATAATTTTCTTTATGTTTTCCCCAAATAGGTTGTGCCATAACCCCCTCAACCTACTATCAAGTTTGAGATATATTTGTGGCTTAGTGCCTCTTTGATTTCAACGGATCCTTATTAGATGTAACCCTCTAAGATATGAGAGTTTAGGATTCATATTAGTGATTAGATACTAAAGAGTTTTATCCAACCCAATGTGTCTTTATGGGGTGTTTTGGTGTTGTTCTCCAAGAATGAAGAAGGTAGTATGATTTTTTCCATAGAACACTAGTGTATGAATTAGTTGATGATCAAGAATATTTATTCCCATCCAATAATAGATGATTTTTTGATCAGTTAATGGGAGATACCTAATTTTCAAAGATTGATTCATGGTATGGGCATCATCATATTAGGGTGAATGAGAAGAATATCCTAAAGACTTCTTTCATGTGACATTTTGGGAACATTTAATACATATTTATGCTACCCTGTATCATAAACTCTCAAAATATTTTCATGGGACTCATAAACTCAATGTTTTTTTTCTTATATTAGTTTGTAGTAGTGTTAATCGGTGAAATCCTTGTGTATTTTAAGTTAGATCTTGATCATACTGAGTATTATAGGTCTATTTTCAAGTCCATTGACACCATGAGCTCTATGGAAATTTTTCCAAGTGAATATTTTGATCATGTAAGGTTTATTTTCATGGGAACCCGGTCTCTCAGAATAGAGTTTTCATCCATCCTTCAAAGATCAAAGTGGTTTTTTATTGGGAAGCCCCAAAAATATTATAGCGGTCTATAGTTTCCTTGGTATTATAGAAAATTATTAGATATTCATGGTTTATTTATCTTGATTTACATTCCTATTGACTATATTGAATAGGACGGGGATAAATTAATTATAAATGGATCAGTTTCAGGAAGCCTTCGACTACCCAAAGGAGAAGTTTATTAGTGATACCATTATTTAGTTTCTAGAGGAGGGATTTATGTTTGAGGTTTTCTATGATTATTTTTTCACAATCTAGGTTATGTCTTGATATAGAATAGGGAAGTGATCTCAAATGTGTCCAGGAAGTTATATTCCCATGAGCTTAACTATTCAACCATGATATCAAGTTTGCAATAGTGGTGGTTTATATGAATATATGAAATAATTATTTCATTGGTGAATGCTTTGGGCTCTTCAAAAATCATAAGATCTTGAGGCATATCTCTTCTCAACTAGATTTGAATCTATATTTGTATATGTTGATGGAGTTATTATAGGACTATGACTTGAATATCTATTATGCCTTAGAGAAATGGAATGTAGTTGATGATGACCGAAGTAGGAATTAATGAGGATATGTTTTTTGGGAGTCTATAGATGATTGGAAATTGATTAAGGATCTTGTGATGATGAATCTTGATATTGAAAAAGACGGTGGTAGAGGTTTCACACACCAAATGATATTTCATTTTTTCTTATTTCAACAGGAAGAGGAGTCTCTATAGGGAGACTCAAAGCCATAGGTGATGCAGGATCACATCACACGTTAGGGATGTTAAAATAATGAAATACATCAAATATTTTTTAGGGGGATTGTTTTTTCTATTGAAAATGAATGAGTTGTTTCATCATGAGTTTTATAGATTAACCATGGAAGTGCATCCTATATTATGCCTTGAGGTGTTAGTTCTAGAGGATAGTGATGAAGCACCTATAGTGGAGTTTGTGTCATGTTATTTTTTATGACACTATATAATGGGATATCATTATGTCCTTGGTGGTATATTGCATCTATCAGATGTCCTTACTTGGAAGTGGGAGTACATTTTGATGAATTTCATCATTATTTTTTCTCATGATCAAGGAATATGATATGCTATTTGGGATATTTTGGATTAGTTGATGAAGTTGGATCATTTATGGGTGAATATGGAGTTGAGTGATGCAGATTTTTTGGTGAGGTGCTATGTTTATAAGATAGTGAATCTTCACATGGCAGTAAGGGATATAATATCTGATTGGGATTCTTGTTTTACCTCATGAGTTTGGGGAGGTATTTAGTGTGCTTTTAGATCTTATCTATGCCATAGAATTTCCTTCCACCATAATATGGATGGTTAGATGGAGATTACTATTATGACATTAGTGAATATATTTCATGCCCATGTATTGGATTTTAGAGGATCATGGTAGAATAAACTACCTTTGGTTTATTTTTCCTATAATAATATATATTACTATTTAATTAACATGGATACATTCATGGCATTATATGGGAGGACTTGTAGATCATTATTGTACCGGACTGAAGTTTTTGAGTTGGTAGTCTAAAGACTAGATGTGGTTTAGAGCACAATCGTGAAGGTATAGATGATTTGAGAGTGGATTATGGTGGCACATAAATATAAAATGTCTTATACTAACTAGATAATAATAACTATAGAATTTGAGGTTAGAGATCATATATTCTTGAGGATATACCTTCATCATGGGAAGAGGAGATTTGGTTGAGTGAGTAAGCTTTGTCCATGATTTATCAGTCCTTTTGAGACATTGGAGTGCATCGGTGTGGTGATATATTAGTTATCTTTTCCCAATAGTTGAATAGGCTCCATGATGTCTTCCTAGTGTTACAACCTCATTGATATCTTCAGGAAGACTCCCACATCATTGAAGGGGAGAGTTGGATTTATAGGTTGATGCAATGTTTGTTGAGTGGCCAATTGAAATTTCAGGATCATTGGGAGAAGGTGTTGTTGAACCCATCTCTCATTTTGTGTTTTTATTATCACAAACACTCTTACATTTATCCATTTATTTCATTTAAGTATATTTCAGTATTTTTATTAAATTCAAAGTTGTATAATTCATGGCATCTTCAAGCTTCTTTAAAGACTTTATAAGCCTTGTACTAGTCTCAATTTATCATTAAAGACATTTGAAGATCCTTAAAAATTACAAAGAATGTCTTGGAGTGAAGAAAATTAGGAATCTTTTGAAGATGTATCCGTGCAGTTCCCATCAGCTACTAGGTGAGGTGAATGAACTACCTGGTGAGATGATGATTGAAGTACAGACTTGCAGTGGGTCCATAAGCTAGTTTCTAGAGGTGTACCGGCTAGAAAATAGATTTTATATCCATGAGAAAATCCCTAATTAGGCTACCAGCTACCTAATGGATGTTAATGGGTATCTAGTGGTGTTGTAGAGTGCCCAACATGGAAGCCTTTATGTTAGTAAAAATGGACATTTAATCCATTCCATCTAAGTATAATGTTCCTGAAGCCTCCAAAACTTTCCCAAGACATTTTATATCCTATAAAAGGATCCTAAAAGGATCCTTTAAGTATCATATTTATTTACCTATGATTCTTTCTTCCACTGACATTCTCTCAAATTTCCATCAACAACGAATCTATAAACCACCAAAAATCCATCTTCAAAGTTTAAATCCCTCAATTATCACCAATATATCTCTAAAAATCTCTCTCCCTCTCCCACTATCCATATTGTACATCCTCTATCAAGATATTATGAATATGTTTTTTAAGAATATACTTCTCTTCCATCAACATTTTTCTATCATCAGTTCCCTTGACCTCTCGAGTCAGGAGGTGGAGATATAGAGGAACACATAATGTTTTAACTGAACTCCTTATCAACTGTGTTTATCTACATTTATATTTCTATATTTCATCATTAAACATCTTCTCACATACTTTGATAATCATGATTTGAACACTTACATTTTTAATTACTTTGATATATTGTTTATAAACTTGAATTGAAATTATCAAATATCACACATTCAATTTATTTCTTTATTATTTATAATTTGTTTTATTTTTGGTTTTAATTATTTATTTCACTTTAAAATTTTTAATATTGAAATTCACCCCCTCTTTCCATGATCTTTGACCAAAAATTGGTATCAAAGGATGAATTTCTATAGCGAACTAGGATTTTCATACATGGATATTACATCTTTTTAGATGAATATTTAATACATCACACAAACCCAAGCCTCAGAACCAAAATAGTTTTGTTTCTTCGGAAACTTGGAACACAATATTATTAATTCATGAAAGATATTTAATGTCTCCCATAATGATCTTATGCTTTAGTACTTTCACAAACATACCCTACTTAAACCTTTCTTCATAAACGGGTTAAAGGAAACATAAGAAATAGTGAGATTATATTATTAATAAGGGTAAACATGAGAGATATGTAAGTAGAACATGAGAATAAGGGTATGGGAACATTATCATAACATTTGAAAACCATACCCTGTATATCAAAGATAATAATCTTGAGTCATGGAATAAATATTGGGAGTTCATAAGAAATGAATCATAAGGGAATAAAAGAACATGGTACATGAGAGTATAAAATTTTCATAAGACAAATATTTATGGCATACACATAATATTATAACATTGTGAACATGTATAAATAGAAACAGGTTTACTCATTAAGTTAAGGACATGAAATAAGGCCCTCACATAAACTTATGGAAATGAAACCAGGTCCACACATAACATATGGTCATGAAAGATAGGTCCATCCATAACACTTCAAACATGTAATCAGGTTCACGCATAACATTTTGAACATGTAATTAGGTTCACGCATAACATTATGAACATGTAATCAAGTTTATGAAAAACATTTGGAACATGTAATCAGGGTCACATATAACATTGTAAATATGTAATCGGTTCATGTATAACATATTTACCCACGAGTTATTTATATTTACCCAATTCATTGAAGGGAGATATGGTTCCCACTTGTCTCAAAATGAAAACCATATTTATGTGTTCTACATGATCATGAACATCCATCTTATTATAACCCATGAAATGAAATGGACTTTATTAACATTTCATCATATCAACTAGTGGAAAATAGATAGGTTTCATAATCCTCATGACTTCATAAACATAAACCATTCAAAAAAATAATAATATTGTTATCCTTGGATCATATCCTAATAAGGAATAGGTAACATCAATGGATGTCATATTAGATGGAAAATTATTTTGATCCATAATATAAAACATTTCTTGAGGAAAATATCCACTCCTCTTTGAAAGAATAATTTTTTAAAAAATAAATTATTAAAATATTTTACATTGAAAATAACATTGAAAAATTATAAATAAAATTAAAATAAAATAATGGCATTGATGATGGGAAGTTTTGTTTATACCATACACGTTAAAATAAAGATTCCTTTCACATTTTTGGTAAAATCCATGCATGCATTGTTTAGAAAATGACATGAATATTATTTTCAAAATATTTTTTTAAAAATTTGAACTTGGGTAAAAATGTCTTTAAAAAAATCATATTATAATAATAAAACAATTTTTTTCCAAAAACATGGTTTTGGAAAAAAAATAGATTTTCGACCGAAGATATGATTTTTTCATAAAAATATATTTTGAACTCTTGATTACATAAAGATAATAAAATGGAGGGAAAAAATGTATTATCATAAAATAAATAGTGGATAATAAAATTCATGAGTTTCTTGAGGGATAGATCATAATATTTCATCATTGGAAGTATAATCATAAACAATCCCGATAAATGATGATATTTTAATAGAAAACTCTCATTGTTTTGGTAAATTTGAATCATAATCCCCATGAAAGAAAAATATTAAATAAAATTGAAAATATAATTAAAATTATTATATTCATGATATAACATGTAAAATGGGCTGTATATACACTTCATATAAGAGGATAAGATCATAACATTACTTATGTACCAAATAAGAAAAATTAAGAAAAAAAATCCCTTATTGATTTGTTAACTTTTGAACTGTAAACCCCCTTAAAGATATATCCTTAGATGGATATGTAAATTCCCATAATTTTAATAAGAATCACCATAAGATACATTCATGGGTAGTGTATACACCACACAAAATAAACTATTGGTGAATTTTCATATGTCTACAAAATTAAAACAGAGACTAGAAATCCATTACCGCTTTAGTAATA
Organism: Viscum album; assembly: GCA_963277665.1. Classification (NCBI taxonomy): domain Eukaryota; kingdom Viridiplantae; phylum Streptophyta; class Magnoliopsida; order Santalales; family Viscaceae; genus Viscum; species Viscum album. The sequence continues at coordinate 1,215,578,229 of OY728130.1, forward strand.
TTTTGAATCATAATCTCCAATAAATAATAACTTCAAGTGAAACTTTAAATATAATTAAAATAATGGTATTCATTGTATAACATTTCAAAGGAGCAGTATATACTCCACAAAAATAAATGAATGGTGAATTTTTATTTGTCTCCTATAAATAAAAGAGAGACTAGAATTACCTTACTACTTTACTAATATTTTGAAGCATAAACCAAAATAAAGATTAAAATCAAACTAAACTTTAAATATTATTAAAATAATGGAATTTATGATATAAAATTTCAAAGGGGAAATATACAAACCACACAAAAGAAATGAGTGGTGAATTTTTATATTTTTCCCATAAATAAAAGAGAGATTAGAAATCCATAACCACTAGTAATATTTTGAATCGTAATCCCAAATAAATCATATAATCAAGTTTATATTTAAATATCATGAATATAATTTTATTCATGATATAACATGTCAAAGGGGTAGTATATACACCATAGAAAAGAAACCAGTGGTAATTTTTTATTTGTCTCTTATAAATAAAAGAGAGACTAGAAACCCCTTACCTTAAGTCTCTACTTCCTAAGTACAAATTCAAACCTCATGTATAATAAATATGTTGTCACGAACCAACCCGGGTCGATCATGAACCGGTCACCCGATCCGGTCCGTGACATGGCCCAAAGGGTGTTCCCGATCCCCACAGGCTAGAAACCAGTGACAGACATCAAAGTATACATGAGGGAACGATTTAAGCCCAAGAGATAAAACCAGGACTAGATAAATAAATAGAACAGATGAAGCACACAACAAAACAACAAATTAATTTTAAATAAACAAAAAACTGATCAAGATATAAAGTACCACTAAAAAGAAAAAAACTGGAAACAATACCCTACTACAACGATCTCCGTGTGACCCATTGGTCACCTCCAACCACAAGCCCAAAACTGCTCCCACATGAGCAGCCACTAAGAAAAGGCCTGAATAACAGCTGAAGCTGTAACTGAAAAGGTAAAGGATAGGCATGATCACAAAAGATGCTTAGTAGGGATGCCAATAATAAACCACTGAATCAAAGTGTTTGCTTACCCAAAGTTTTCCGATGACACAAGTTTGGAAATATAATTATAAAAATATGGTTTTCCCATTTAAACAAAATAACACCTCTTTCCCACTATGAGAACCAACTCACGCCATATATTATTTCAAAAAAAGTTTATCACTTTATAAATAAATCCAAACAAGTGATATCAGGGCTATGAAAAAGTGAGACATGTAAATAATACAAAATGAAAATAAACTAGTGTAGTATAAAATAAACAAGCAATACAAGCTGAAAATAAACCAGTGTAACAAAATAATTAGCAAGAAAAATAAGCTGTGACCATGGACGATCCTGAACATCCCTAGACAACCCCTGGATGCACTCGGTTCGGAACCACCTGCTGGAATATGGTGAAGCCCCATAGTTTATAACCCACTGATCTCCCTCACGACAAAATTACTGGAAAATACCACCTGGCCTCTCTCTCTACCAGGGGGCACCAACCCATCTAATCGGGGCTGGTGAGTAACCTTCACTCGATAATCTATAAGACACCCAGGAACCCATGGTGGTTATAGTAATACTGTGTAAGTAGGAGGCCCTTTCATGTGTGACTCATCTCACTGTACTTGCCTACCCCAAACATAGATTCTTTATATACATTCACCCATAAAGGATTACACTATATAGGAGTGCCCCATATACATATTGAGTTATTTCACATTAAAAAAAGTTCCAACCAGGCTGCTATAAAATATAAACTTTAAAAAATTTCAGAAAACGTTTAATGCTCCAAAGAGAGTACACACATTTATTCAAAATATCCTGAAAACACCACTATTACTTTTATAACTCTAAATGATCCCTTAAGTTATAAATACACATTCAAACACTTAAAAATTATCAAACATGCTTTTACCCTTTTTCGACCCACACCAAAACATGTCTCAAACCGTATGGCCAAAACTTAAAGAACACATTATAAACCATGATTTCCAAAACTCTTAAAGAAAAAATTTACAAAACCAAATTTAAAATACTCTTTATAAACCAATAAAGGGGACCAAATTTATTTGAAAACTAAAATCCATTTAGAAAACTAAATGTCCAAGAAAACACCAATTACCTTAAAACCATAACTGGCCACCTACTTTATTTATAGAACACAAAACAATCCAAAAAAACATTAAACCCTTTACAACACATTTTAACACGTTTAGTAGGCTATACCAACATCAAACCATACACACTTGAAATCCTATTTTGAAATCAAACACACACCAAGAAAACATTTTAAATCCTTTCCCCAAAAAATCACCACTTACCCACATTATTTTAAAGGAACTCCAAATAAAAACATTGAATCATTTTAAACCCTTAAAAAAGTGTTTTAACACAACAACTAAGTCATAACACAAACAGGCCAAGTTCATTAATAAAAAATGTCTTTACAATATAATAACAGTGATAAATTTCATAAGGGACCAATTCCTTATTAAATAAACATAAGAAATTCAAAAAAGTTTTCTAGGTATCATAAAAATAAGTATTTTATACTAAAATTCATTTAAAACCTATTTTTAACAAATCAAATAAATTCGAAATTGCTATAATAATTTAAATAAGGTGTCATAGAGTTGAGAAACGAGTTTACAAATTTATTTAAAATGGCAAGAATCAAAGTAAAGACTTTAAGAAAGAAAAACTTGGACGAACCTAACGAAACCTCGTGCATTTTGAATGAAAATTCAATTGGAGTAAGAACAATGCCCCGCGGACAAAACGCACACCCTAAATCCAATGTAAACCTTAGATACACATTAAACCTAACATATTGGGTTTAGACAATAAGAAAACCCACATGGAAACCCTATAAATTGAGTTAAAAGAGGAGAATATGGGAAGAGGACTTACCAGAAGGAACCGCTGGAAGGAAGAGTAGCCATCAGAAGAAGTGTCAGAGGGGAGGAGGGTATGTGATAAGGGGGGATAAGAGGAAGAGGGGTTCATGAGGGTAGGGGGAAGAAGGGGTGCTTGGGAGATAGATAAAAAATGAAATGAATCTGTGGGGAGAGTGGGTGTTTGTGAGGGGATATGGGGAGAGCTGGAGCGAGTGTGATGGGATAAGGGGATAGTGGGGGAAAGTGAGAGATAAAAAAATAAAAATAAAAGAAAATAATTAATGGGGATAAAGTGGTGTGTGATGGGTAAAGAAAGGAGGGGGTGTGATTGAAGAATGGTCAGTGGAGAGAGGAATAAAGAAAAGAGAAATAAATGTGGAAAGAGGGGTGATGCGTGAGAAATATATGAAAGTGGGGAGGTGATTGGAGAGAGTTAGTGGGAGATTGGTAAAATAAAGAGGGGAGGAGTGATTGAATATAGGGAATAAAAAAACAATGAATTAATGGTGGAAAGAGGAATGAGTGGAGAGAGGGAGTTCATGAGATAAAGAAAAGGAGGAGAGGTGTGAGAGAAGGGGAGTGGGGTGTGTGTGGGGGGTTAATGGGGAGAGTGGTGTGAGTGTGAGGCATGGAGAATAAAAAAAAGAGGGACTAAAACCCCTTAAAAATTCAAAAATAAAATTAACAATAACACATAATAAAAAAAATGTTAATGATAATATTGATAATGATAATAATAATAATAAGAAGAAGAATAATAATAATAACAATTTAAATAATAATAACAACAATAAAATTTTAATTAAAATATTTATAATAGTTAAAAAATATATATAATCATAACAACACCATTAATTTACTTAATGATAATAATAATAACAATAAAAATAATCAAAATGATAATCATAATTTTATTTATTTTCTTTTAAATAACAATAGAATTAATAGAAACCAAATAATAATTATATTTATAACCATTTTAATGAAAATAAGATCATTACCAATTTTAATTAAAGAAAACATTTTTATGAACACAAAAATGTTATTATTATTATATCTTAAACATTTAATTTATTTTACTCTGATGAAGTTTTATTATTTTATGTAATTGGTAACCGTAGAGGCATCCGGGCTGACCACATGGTTACTGCCAACCGTACGGTGCCCGTGCACCGATCTAAAAGTCACCAAAAACATCATATGTCAAAAAAAATTAACCATGCACCCAACCTGCACCTTTAAAAGACTAACCTAAGCAAAGAAAAAAATAAGATAAAATAATTTAAAAGGTTGGGGTGTGACATATTTAATATCTAGACCTTTTCTATAGATGTATCAGGCTTGATTTCAGGTATTATTTTTCATTATTTTGAGTTTTTTTGTGTGGGTTATAACTATGGTAAATTTGGGTGGAAATTTGAGAAATTTTGAGAAGGATGGATAAAGCACAATTGGTGAATGGTTTGCCCAAACCATGCGCCCCAACCCAAAAAACTATGCGAACCCAAATAGAGGGAATTCACATAGATGGAAAACAATTTGTCAAATCATGTGACATTTTAGGAGAAACCATGCACCCCATAGAGGAGGTGCATGGTTACGGTGCACTGTTAGGGGAAACAGTGTGCTCTGAGTAGAAAACTGGGTGTATAGATTTTAAATCCCTAAAAATTAGATTTAAATTTTCTTGAGCCCCCATTTTAACCCATATTTGTCCATAATTATACTCCTAACACCATTTAATGATTTTGTATCCTAAAATATAGATTGAAATCCATCCTGACCTCTATTCTTTACAACTAGAAGCCCCATATTTAAGATCTACACCCCTTTTAGTAAGAGGATCTCATCCTATATGGATTCATTTCTATTTCCCATTATTCTTCCATATGTTGAAGGATTTTTATTACTTATTTTTGGTTGGATCTTGATATAGGATTTTAGATCTAGATCTAGAATTTTGGGATCTTGATTTTTCAATCTTGAATTAGGGTTTTGGATCTGGATCGTGTTCTTCATTGTGTTCTTGATTGATTCGCTTCCAATTTGGGATTTTTATTGGATAATTTATCAAGAAAAATTGAGGTAGGTGGTATATCATTCATATCCCATAGTCATGATTTTAATTTTGTGTATGTAATTTTATAATTTAAAGCGTTTTTTATCAATTTAATTTCCCGATTGAATTAATTAAATTGGTAAATTAATTAATTAAGAAAATGTGAATTGTGGAAAATTAATTGTTGAGTTAATTATTAGAATATTGAATTAGGATTTGGGGATAATTAATTTTCGAAATAATTATTCGATAATGGGATTGGGAATTGAAAAATTAATTGTTTAATTAATCATGGAATATTGAGTTTGTGGATATGGATTGAGTAATTGGTGAATTAATTAATGGTATTGATGTGCTTAATTAGTTAGGGAATTTATTAATGGGATTGTTGTGATGAAATAATTTTTGAAATAGAAATGATATTGAGGTGATTAATTAATTGTTGAGTTAATTAATGAGATTGATATGATTAATTAATTGTTGAGTTAATTAATGAGATTGAGATTATTAATTAATTATTGAGTTAATTAATAGAACTGAGATGAATAATTAATTGCTGAGATAATTAATGGGATGTATATGATTAATTAATTTTTACGTTAATTAATTAGGTTGAGATGATTATTTTATCGTTTAATTAATTAATGGAATAGATATTATTAATTAGTTTTTTATTTAATTAATGGGATATACATGATTAATTAAATATTGATTAATTTATGGGATTGAGATGATTTATTAATTTTTGAGTTAATTAATAGGATTGAGGTGATTAATTAAGTTTTTAATTAATAAATTTAATGAATTTGAAATAATTAATAGAAATAATGGCATCCATGAGTGATTTGAAATTGTAACACCCCGACCCTAGAAGCCCATATTCGGAGCATTATTATGTATCATTGGCATGATCACAAAAGATCAAGTCACAAAAGATCAATTAGTTTAGTAGCCTTGGAAGTACTAGATACATTCATAAGGTTTACATTACATCATAAAATGGAAAACTAAAATAACATTGTTTCCATAGACAACACTGAGATCCCATAGACTATCCCTGAAGGTCATTCATAATATACTTCTTCACATCCTGGGAAAAATAAAACATAGAAAGGGGAGAGCTCAGATGCTCAGTATGGATAACAATATAGCCAAAACATTCATAAATAAGCATTAACATTTAAGGCAATGTATAAGACTAAAACAAAATCCTTTTAAACTTGAACTTCAGCATAATATGGAAAAGATAAAAATAAAATAATTCCATTTACTTATTCACATGAATATTCTACTAGCCTAATAATCACATGCAATATCAACATCCACTTTCATAATGATGGAATGCATAATTCCAGACTTTCATAACCACATAGTCAAGGCCTTGTACCAAGACTACAAATAAGATTTTGTCAATTCCTTATGCCAAGACACTATTTTTTCTCATGAGACCCGCCGATTCATCGAGGAGCTATAGCGGGCTCCACCCATCACTTACTAAGTCCAATGCATTCCTCATATAAAAAGGTTTAAATATAACATAAACATTCGTATTAAAACTAGCATATGAAATGTCAATACTTTATACATAAACCATGAATGCTGTAAAAATAACACATAAACATTCAAACATATCACAAAACCTTCAATAAAATATTTAAGTTTTTTACCATAATAAATCAACTTCAAATAAGCTAAAATCCATCAAAAGATATTGACATAGATGAAATCAAAACCTTATTTTAGAGAAATACCTCTTCCTATTTTGAAATCATTTAGGAGTCACATAATTATAAAGAAGAAATTTATTTTGAAAATATTCTTATAATCTTTTAAGAGAATCTTCGACGATGTTATAATGGCATAAAATAGCCGCACCCACCGCATAAGTAAAAAACATTCTTACCTTAATTTTTTTGAAAAGGTCATAATGTACCTTGTTTAGAAAAAGACAGAAAGATTCCTTTCAAACCCTTTTATAAAAAGTCAAATAAGGGTATAAATGACTTTAAACCATTGTCTATTAAATAGTAAAAATGTTTTGAAATACATTTTTAATAAACATGGATGTGGATGATAAAGTGGTCCCAGAAGATAATTACGTATAAACAACCTCGGATAATGAAGAGATTGTGAAATTAACCATTACCTTCTACTTTTCCTTGGTTGAGGGTAGGTTAACCTCCTGTATAATGGTGAAATAATTTTTATTAAATTATACAATAATCATATACATTAATATGATATCATATATGATATTTTAATATTGATTTGTTAATAATATTTTAGTATTATCGTCGTATCGGGTGTTAACTGATTCATTTTCCTTTATATGATTTGTTACGTAATTAATGTTTGTTGTGGATAGGATGTGTCTTATTCATATTCATAATGATGTTAAGTATTTAAACATTATTTTTAATCATCTAATGAAAATTAGTCTTGAATGGATACGATGGGGAATGAATCTCATTGCGTTCGTGGAGACGTTAATCCGTACGTACGCACGAGTGACAATATCATTATTTTGATACTAAAATAATATAAAATTGGATGGTATATCATATATACAGAATAATTATCATGTTATATTTGTTATTTACATCAATTAAATACCGTTATTATACCCATCCAAATAATAATGTATTGAATAAAAATTACACCATGACGTGGAGACGGTAAGACGTACGTACGCACATATGGTGAAATGTCATTCAAAGGATGGATAGAATAATGAATTTGGTTGTAACATATTTATAATAACATACGGGATTTATTATTTTAGAATGTAAACAACAAAGAAATAGGAAGTGGAAGAAGAAAGGAACTTGAAAGAGGTGATGAAATATTTACCTCTTCTTCGAGTTCTTCCTTTTGATTTGATCAAAAGGGATCATTAGGTTGGATTTATGACTAAGGGAAGGCCTCTATAATTAAAGGAGGACAGTTTAGAGGGTATTTGGGTAGAGTTTGGCTGATCCAAATGGCTTTAGAGGTGAGAATTAGAGAGAAGGGGGAGTGCCCTTTTATAAGAGGGGTGAGTGACACCTTAGGAAAAGCTAGAAATATTATTTTATAATAAAATAATTTTTGGTTTATAATGGATTAAAAATAAATTATTTAAATTATAAGGTGGGGATGGGTCGAAAACCACTCAACCAATAGGTTTTAGACAGGTTTGGGTCACTATATTAACCTTATCTTTTAGATTTAACTCTTAATTAAATAGTTTGACATTTACCATGTCTCTTTGTATTTTTATATTATATGGTTAATAAACTTAATATATACTTCAAGAGAACCCCAAGTGGTTAATTAATGATAAAAATATAATTATATAAGTCCTTTCGATGAACCTTATATTTTTAGGAATAGAATATCAATTAATAACATAATATTTGTTTTAAAAATTCTTTTATGTCAATTTTGGCACCATTTGGTATTTTTTTTCCAAATTTTTAAAAGAATTATTACATCGAAAAAAATTCATCTAACCAACACTAAAATATCATATTAACCTATAAAATTAGTGGAATTCATAAAAAGTCTAAAATTACATTTATTTAGATATTTATAATATCAATTATTTCAATCGTTCATTAATACAGTAATTACTGCATCATCATTGTGTCATAAATAAATTTAATTATTTAATGTCTAAAAAATATAAATAAAATACCATTATGTAGTAAATATTTTTATCTTTATAATTAATATTTATAGTCTAATTTATCTTATGTGTAACCCTATATTAAAAATGGGTTTTTATTAAATGTTGAATTTAACACTTTTGACTCTTCTTTGAATTAAATAATAATAAATGTCCTAATCGAATCCAAGTGAACCCAAAGGATCATATTTTATTCATAGGGTTGTTTTTGGTCGAATTAAACTTATCCAATAGAATTAGGACATGTGTTAGGGTAATAATAATATCATTTTTACCCTTAATTACCCTATTTACTTTTAACCGTGGTAAATAAAAGTCAAAAGTTACTATTCACCAAAATTATTTTCATCTTATTGAACCAAATTTTACTTACTGATATCAACCGTGTCTCTCGGAATTTTTAAATTCAACTCACAAAAGCGGTATAATTATGTTTTATGTAAATTTGCAAATGCTCCTAGGAGGTGGGTAAAAGACGGTAAAAAGTTCAATAAAATTTTTATATATCTAAAATTATTATAAACTGACTCCAATGAATTACATTGAACATATATTGGTATTATGTATCTATTTTGACCTAAAATAAATTTAAATAAAATAAATAATTATTTAAATAAAAATTCAGTTTTAAACAATAACTTAGTGTTTTTCACTATTCATCAAAAATTGAAAATTTTCAGAAAAATACCAAAAATTCACACTAAGATAATTTCAATATTCAAAATTTAAAAATGAAGTCTAATTTGAAAGATAAAATTTATAAAATTTCAAAAAAGGGGGTATTACTATTCATAACGGCTAGTTTGATTGGTTGTGGTGTGTTAGAACTCGAAGTTGCGTACAACACATGCTATTATATTATTTAAAGAGAAGCATATCGTGGAAGCTTGGGGTGTTACATTCTACCCTCCTTCAAATAATTTCATCCTCGAAATTTCTATAATATTACTATATAAAAAGACTCGGGTGGATCTTCATCATAAGTTCCTAGGGTTCCCACGTTGCCTCCTCCATCTTATGGTTTCTCCATAGAACTTTTACTAGACGAGTCGTCTAGTTTCTCAGCACTTGTTCTCTTGTATCAAGAACATTTAAAGACTCTTTGCAATAAGACAGATCGGGTTCCAGTTCTAATTCCTCATAGGTGAGTACATACGTTGGGTCAGGCATGTATTTTATCAACGGTGATATGTATAATACATCATGAACTTTGGGGTGACTTGGGGGAATTCCCAAACGGTAAGCTACAAACCCAATTAGTTTTAGAATTTTGAAAGTTTTGATGTACTTGGGACTCAATTTAACCTTATTACCAAAACTTATTACACCCTTCCAGGGAGATCCCTTTAAGAAAACATGATCTCTTACTGAAAATTCCAAATTTTTCCTTCGGTTATCGGCATAGATCTTCTGCCTACTTTGAGATGATTTGATGTGGTTTTGAATTACCTTCACCTTTTCCATAATCTTGATGTAAAACGTGGATCACGATCAGAAACAATAGATAGGGGTACTTCATGAAGTCTCACAACTTCATTAATATATAGTCTTGCAAGACGTTCAAGTGGTAAATCTTCTCTTATAAAAGGAAAACTTACTAACTTGGTAAGACGATCAACAATGATCCATATTACATCATTCTTTCTAGGAGTCTTTGGTAGTTCTATGAAAAATTCCATCGTAATATTATCCCATTTCCACTTAGGTATGGGAAGAGGTTTCATGACTCCTCTAGGCTGTTTCCTTCCAGCTTTCACGTGTCGAAAAACCATACATCTTGACACAAAATCAGCAATCTCCCTCTTCATGTTATCCCACCAAAAATGCTCCTTAAAATCTCTATATATATTAGTGATACCAGGGTGTATAGAGAAATTGTAACTATGATAATCATCCAATAATTCCCTTTTTAGATCAGGTATATAGGGAACACAAAGTCTTTTCCCAAATTTCAAAATTCCATCTTCATACACAAAGTCACTCAATCTCCCATCATTCACAGCTTTAAACTTATTTTGAAACTCGTCATCATCAGTCTAAGAACTCTTAATCCTTTCTAGTAAAGATGGTTTGGAAACCATTGGAAAAAGGATTGATATTTCACCTTCCATGGTTATTCCCATATCCATCATTACTAGATCCATGAAAATAGGATCCCTTTTAACTCTCATATTATTCAAAACTCCATGATCCTTTCTGCTCAAAGCATATGCCACCTTATTTACCTTCCCAGGGTGGTATTGTATAGTGATATAATAATACTTTAGTAGTTCAAGCCATCTTTTTTGCCTCATGTTGAGTTCTTTCTGTGAGAAAATACACTTCAAACTCTTATGATCGGTATATATATCACATTTTTCACCATAGAGACAGTGTCTCCAAATCTTCCAAGAAAATATTACAGCTGCTAACTCAAGATAATGAGTAGGATAGTTTTTCTCATGAATTTTTAGCTGTCATGATGCATAGGTAATATCTCTATTATTCTGCATAAGGACACAACCAATTCCTTTCTTTGAAGCATCACTATAAATAACAAACCCATCATTTCCTGATGGTAGAGTCAAGATAGAAGCATTGAATAATAGTCTATTCAGTTCTTATAAACATTCTTCACACTCTTTTGTCCAAACAAATTTAACCCCTTTTCCTGTGATCTTTGTTAATGGGTTAGCCAATCAGGAAAAATTCTCGACGAAACGCCAATAACAACTTGCTAAACTAATAAAACTGCGTACCTCAGTTATACTCATCAGTGCTGGCCATTCTTTGATTGGCTTGTTCATTGAGGTATCAAAAGATATTCCATCCTTAGAGACAATATGGAAAAGAAATAAAATATACTGAATCCAGAATTCACACTTGATAAACATCCCATATAATTCATTTCTTCTAAGAGTTTTCAAGATAATGCACAAGTTATTTTCATGATCTTTGTAGCTTTTGGAGTATACCAAGATATCATCAATAAATACAACTAAAAATTCATCAAGATATTACTTTAAAACTATATTCATTAGATCCATGAAGACAAAGGGTGCATTAGTCATCCCAAAAGGCATTACTTTAAACTCATAATGCCCGTACCTGGTTCGAAATGCTGTCTTCAGAATGTCTTCTTTCCTCACGCATGTAAGGACCCGACCCCAGTTGCCCAGAGTCGGTGCCTTATTTGATTACGTTGGCATACATACAAGGAATACGAATCCCGTAGGACCAAGTATTTTAGTATTATTGGAAACCAGATACATACATAAGTTCAACTTTACATAAGGAAAGGAAAAACAACACTAATTTATTCCACTAGCAACATCATGTCTCCTAGATTATGCTTGCATGTTATTCATAATTTACTTCTTCATATCCTGAGAAAAATGAATCATAAGAAAGGGTTAGCTCAAACACTCAGTAAGAGTAAGCAATACAGAGGAAGATAATATAAACATTAGATATGCTGAATAATTGAAAACACATGCCTTTAATAATAAATATGAACACATTATGGCAGGAAAATGAACAGGAGTAAATAATTCCATAATAAAACATAACAATGGGTATTCTACTAGTCAAATAACCACATGAACTTTCAATTACTAGTTCCATAATGAGGGAAGTTCATATTCCGGACATTCTGAATCATTTTGACATGGCCTTAGCCAAGACATTTAGTGATTAAGGCCTCAGCCAAAATCCTTATCACAATGGGAAATGCCTCGGCCAATTCCACGTCTATTTGTCTCATGAGACCTATCGATGCATCGAGGGGCTATAATGGGCCCCACCCATCACATAATAAGTCCAATTCATTCCTTATATGAGCGAGGATAATCATAAACAACAAATACATTCATATTGAAACTATCATATGAAAAGTAACTATCTTTCCACAATCATTAAACATAAAACACTAACCATTCAGAATAATATGGTGAATGGTTTAGGATAGATCATCCACAATAGAGTCAGTCATAAACCATTAAATAAAATATCGTAGATGACTTCATAAATTAGTAAACCCAATAATACCATGGAATCAACAAGAGTGTTGAATTAGATGAAAACACTCTTATAAAATCATTAAGCAATTCTGGAGATAAATACTCTTTTATTTTGAAAAGAAGAGTTCTTTTGAAAAAATCTTGGTATAAAACCAGAAGTGAATTAAGATAGTATTTTCCTAATAAAATGAGTGATTTTATAAATATAATGGTTTCCAAAAACAGATTATATAGTGCCCTTGAAAATAGGTATGAATTTGAGAAATTCCCTTGAATTGGGCTTGTATTTTTTAAACAATTTTAAAAGTTCCTTTTAAAACATGTAACTATCCATAAAATAAGGAAGTATTATGGTTCTTAAGCATATATATGATACTCACACAGAAAATAAAATGAGTACATAACAATACATAAGAACTAAATCGAGGTAATTAGACAATGAAAGTATCCCGAATGAAAGTGGAAGTTCGGGTAGAAAAACCCTTACCTTAACTCCGAACCTGTTCCGCTCTTGTACTTAAGTTCCTGGAATATGAAATTATACTTATTAATAACTTATTTCATAACCTATTATACATGTATTTAGTTTATCATAATTCTGGTTAGTTCATTTATGTATTTATTTATTATTTATTGTATTGACTTTTGTCGTTTCGGAGTGTTCTTTTCTCTTATTTTCATATTCGGTTCACTTGTTTTTAAGTAATGAATTGGAATTGATTTAAATATCCAGAATTAAAATTGTATATTATTTATGAACATAAATAGGTGTTATTTTTCATTTATATAACTTGGTTATATGGAACGAGGATAAATTATCAGATAGAACTTTAATGATAATTGTTTTGGTTAATTTGTGGGTTTTGATTACACCGAACTCATTTTTCTTTATAACCTAACACCATTTTAACAAAGGGATTACAGAATCTTAAATAGGTTATATTATATATAATAATCTGGTTAAATCATAACAATAATGGTTTCATGACCAGAATTTAGAATGATAAAAGAAATTGAAAGTCCATCGTCCTTTAATGTGTAAAATTGACACGTCTCGGATGGTGTTCTTGCTACTAGTATAAACGAAGGTAAAAAGGGGGAGATGATGATAACGTATTCCAATATCATGAAAAAAATCCATTAAATATAAGGTACTGGAGTCATTTAAATTTTTTTATAAAGATAAGTAATATAAAAAGAAAACAAATGAACTTGAAAGGAAAGACAAAGAATTGAAAAGAGGAATTTACCTTTCGAACCAAACTTCCTTGAGAACCTCCTTAAGGGAGAGGTTTTGGTCTTTTAATGAGACCAAATCTTACTGGAAGTAGGAGTGGATTTTGGGAGGTTATTTTTCCAGAATTTGGATAAGGCACAAGGCTTGATAGGAGTGATCAGAAGAGGGGGTGAGAGGGGGTTTTTATAGTGGAGGAGAGAGGGGATTTCTTAATATAAAACTCATTAATTTATTATTTATTCACAAGACATGTAATAGTAAGTATTCCATGACCAAGAATAGTAATTTTATCATGTGAATTTGGATTAAGGGTGGTGATATCATCCATGATTCTAGGAATAGTCTATATAGCTTATAATGTATATATACGGTAAATTACCGTGTTTTACTATTCATTAAAAAATCAAGTATTTCAGAAAAATCCCAAAAATTCACCCTAACCATTTTTCGACATTTAGAATCCAAAAATGAAGTAAATTTTTTAAAAATAATTTTATAAATATTATAAATTTAATATTTAATTAAAATCATAATTTATTATCAAAAACCAGTTATAAAACATTCATTAACTTATTCTAAAATATAGGTATATAATACTTTCAACTTGAATATTATTTATATATTATCATAGGTAAGGTTAATATTCATTAGGGTATATCACTATTCATAATGGTATGTTACTATTCTAAGGGTATGTTACTATTCACAAAAAATTACGTTTTTCTTATTGGAATCTAAATAACTTACTGATCGCGATTGTGTATGTCATATTTTTGAAATTCACATCACAGAAGTGACAAACTTATGTTATAAGGGTCCCATAGAACTTAGTAGTTAATGTGATTATGAAATATTTATAAGAAAGTAATTTCATTTAAAAAAAATATTGGGTCGTTACATTCTCCCCACCTTACAAAAATTTCATCCTCGAAATTCACAAAATATTACCTAAAAAGATTTGGATATGTCTTTAACATAATCTCCTCACGCTCCCATGTTGTTTCCTCCATATTATGGTTCCTCCAATGAACCTTTAATAGACGAGTCATCTAATTTCTTAATACTTGTTCTCTAGTATCAAGAATCTTGATAGGCTCTTCACAGTAAGATAGATCGGGCTCAAGTTCCACTTCTTCATAAGTGAGAACATGTGTTGGGTTTGGCATGTACTTTCTTAACATTGACATGTGGAACACATTGTGAACCTTAGAGAGACTTGGCGGCATTGCCAAATGGTAAGCTACGACTCCAATTCGGTCAAGAACTTCAAAAGGTCTGATGTACCTAGGACTTAACTTTCCCTTCTTACCGAATCGTATAATACCCTTCAATGGAGATACCTTTAAGAAAACGCGATCACCTTCTTGAAACTCCAAATCCTTCCTTTGGTTATCTGCATAGCTCTTTTCCCTACTTTGAGATATTTTGATATGGTTCAGGATAATCTTCACCTTTTCCATTGTTTCTTCAACAAGTTTTGGGCCCACGAGCTTTCTTTCACCAATATCATCCCAGCAAGTTGGTGTACAACATTGTCGCCCATATAATGCTTCATAGGGTGCCATCTGTATACTTGAATAGAAGCTATTTTTGTAGGAAAATTCTACGAGAGGTAAATACTGACCCCACATGCCTTGAAAGTCAAGTGAACAAGACCTCAACTTGTCTTCCAATGTTTGAATAGTCCGTTCTAATTGTCCATCAGTTTGTGGGTGGTAGGTAGTGCTCAAACGAAGATCAGTATCTAGGGCCTTCTGAAAACATTTACAGAATCTTGATGTAAAACGTGGATCATGATCAGAAATAATCTATAGGGATACTCCATGAAGTATCATTTCTTCATTAATATACAGTATTTCTAGAAATTCAAGTGGTAGATCATCTCTTATAGCAAGAAAATGCACTGACTTGGTAAGACGATCAATAATGACCCATATTGCATTGTTCCTTCTAGGAGTCTTTGGTAGTCCCATGAAAAAGTCCATCATGATATTATCCCATTTCCACTCAGGTATGGGAAGAGGTTTCAATACTTTTCCAGTCTGTTGCCTTCCAGCTTTCACTTATTGAAAAACCATACATCTTGACACAAAATCAGCAATCTACCTCTTCATGTTGTCCCACAAAAAATGTTCCTTAAAATATATATACAACTTAGTGCTACCTGGGTGTATAGAGTAATTGAAACTATGAGCATCATCCAACAATTCCCTCTTTATATCGGGTATATCGGGAACACAAAGTCTCTTCCCAAATTTCAAAAGTCCATCTTCATATATGAAGTCACTCAATCTCCCATCATTCACAGATTTAATATTATTTTGAAAACCCTCATCATCATCCTGAGAACTTTTTATCCTTTCTAGTAAAGATGGTTTGGAAACCATTTGAAAAATAATTTATGTTTCACCTTCCATGGTTATTCCCATATCCATCTTTACTAGATCCATGAAAATAGGATCCCTTTCAACTCTAATCTTGTTCAAAAATCCATGATCCTTTCTGCTCAAAGCATTTGCCACCTTATTTTCCTTCCCCGAGTGGTAGTGTATCGTGAAATCATAATCCTTGAGTAGTTCAAGCCATCTCCTTTGCCTCATGTTGACTTATTTCTGTGAGAAAATATACTTCAAACTCTTGTGATCAGTATAAATCTCACATTTTTCACGATAGAGATAATGTATCCATATCTTCAAAGCAAAGATTACAGCAGATAACTCAAGATCATGAGTAGGATAGTTTTTCTCATGAATTTTTAGCTATCATGATGCATAAGAAATAACCCTGTCATTTTTCATAAGCACACAACCAAGTCCTTTCTTTGAAGCATCACTATAAATAACAAACCCGTCAATCCCTGATGGTAGAGTCAATATAGGAACATTGACTAATATTCACTTTAGTTCTTCGAAACATTCTTCACAATATTTTGTCCAAAAAAAATAAACCCCTTTACGTGTGAGCTTCGTTAGAGGGTTAGCTAGTTGGGAAAAATTCTGTACCAAACACCGATAATAACCTACTAAGCCAATAAAACTGCATACCTCAGTTATTTTTGTTGGCGTGGGCCAATCTTGGATTACCTTTGTCTTTGTAGGATCAACTAGGATTCCATCCTTATAGACAATATGGCCAAGAAATTAAATATCCTGAAGCCAGAATTCACACTTGCTAAACTTCCCATATAATTCATTTCTTCTAAGAGTCTTCAGGATAATGTGCAAGTGATTTTCATGATCTTCGTAGATGTTGGAGTATACAAAGATATCATCAATAAATACCACTAAAAAATCATCGATATATTCCTTGAAAACTCTGTTAATTAGATCTATGAAGACAGAGGGTGCATTAGTCAATCCAAAAGGCATTATTGTAAACTCGTAATGCCCGTACCTGGTTCGAAATGCTGTTTTCGGAATGTCTTCCTTCTTCACACTCAACTAATAATATCCAGATCGAAGGTCAATCATTGAAAAGTATTGAGCTCTATGTAGTTGGTAAAATAAATCATCAATGAGAGTTAGGGGATACTTGTTCTTTATTGTTAAATCATTGATCTCCCTGTAGTCAATACATAACCTCATAGATCCATCTTTCTTCTTAACAAAAAGGACAGGGGCTCCCCATGGAGAAACACTAGGGTGGATAAATCCATTATTACTCAATTCCTCTAGTTGTTTATTTAGTTCCACTAATTCCACAGTGTCCATTATATAAGGGGTCTTCGATATGGGCCTTGAATCAGGAATTAAATCAATGAAAAACTCAATTTCTCGTTCTGGAGGATGTCCTGGTTAATCTTCTGGAAACACATCAACATATTCTCTCACAATAGGTACATCATCTATTTGAACATTCCTTTCCTCACCCAAAATTATTTCATTCTCTTCCTCCCAAATAATTGAATTTATTTGAGCTACTGGGGGTGGATCTAGATAAGAATCCGGTGGTGAAGATTCTTCTCTAAAGATATGGTGTTTTTTATCATCGTCATCAAAAATTTTAACCTCCTTCTTCTTACAACAATTTTTTGCATCATGATTCGAAAGCCAATCCATACTGAGGATTATATCGAATTCAATCATGGTTATTATGATGAGATCAGATGATAAAGAATATTTGTATTCCGTAATGGGAACAGATTGAAAAAATATTGTAGCAATGATACTTCCCTTAGGAGTTTTGGCTGACAAATCTCTTGTTAAATCAAATTGAAAATATCTAATTTTCTTAGAAAACTGGGAAGATATGAAAAAATGCGATGATCCAGAATCAAATAGAGAATTGGCTAAGCTTGAGGAAACGATCAATGTACCTACCAACACGTCATGCAGAACTTCAACTTCTGCAGTTGTGATCACATATGCTCGTCCTTGCTCCCTTGGCCTCATCTGTTGTATATTTCATTGATGTTTTGGATAATTATTAGCATAGTTCCCCATCTCCTGACAATTATAGCATCGAACATCATTGGATTCCTTCTTTCCTTTGAAATCACCAGCAAGATGGCCTTTCTGACCACATTTTTAGCATACTAATTTTCCTTTTAAGCACGCACCGGGGTGTTTCCTTCCACAATTGTCACATGGTGGAAATTAAACTCTTCCCTTATTCCCCGTTTCCTTATCTCCTTTCCCAGGGTTTTCAGAAGCCCTCTTGTTTTCTTGCTTTCCCTTACAGAAATAATACTTAGAGAATTACTTTTCTTTCTTGATGGCACATGAAACTATATCCTCATATGATGAAAAATTTTGGGAGACCAGTGCCCACTGGGAGAATGACTTTAGGCCATCAAAGAATCGATCAATTTTTCTCCTTGTATTTTGTATATAGTCTACAACATGTCTTGATAATCTTGTGAAGTTATCTTCATACCTTGAAACATTATCATCTTCCTTCTGCCTCAGATTCAAGAATTGTCTCTCCATATCTACTCGCTGCTCATGAGGGAAATAATTTTCTAAGAATATTTCCTTAAAATCCCTCCATTCCATCTCTTCTATCTCTTCCTCCTCTTTTTTTTTGTATTAATGACCACCACTGATCCACATCTCCTGATAGACGATATAATTCCATGACAGCCTTCTCTCTTTCATTACATCCCAAAGAGGGAAATATCTTCTCAAGGGAACATATCCACTGCTCTGCAACAAACGGGTTTGTAATCCCGTTGAATGATGTAGGCTGTTGTCGCATAAAGCGATCTAGCATGGATCCTCCACATGGTGGATCCGGATGCTCCATACGGGTAAGGTTATTATACATAACCTAAGTAAGTTTTCCCAGTATAGTTATGAGTTGCTCAGCACCAGTCACAGCACCAGAGCCAACATCATTGTCATGCGTAGGAGGAAAATCCCGATAGGGGACACGTGCATTCATGAGATTTCTGTTCCATCCACTAGGCACCATATCTAGATAATGACATACACTATATTAGGTTATGAATCATAATTTATAATCTTAACTTAAAAATACTCAGAAAAATTGAGATCCTACACTTGGCTAATCCCATATTCACAAAAATTGTTTCTTTGAGGAATATTTACATTATACTCCTTCATAATTGCTTGTAAATAAAATGTGAATTATCCTAAGCATATCCCACAGGAGTGTCATAACCAAGAGTGCAACAAGGCCCGTTGTTATGCACCAGTTCCCGTTCGAGTCTAGCTCAAAGTGGTGTTTTCTGGTTTTACCCCTAGATACATCGGTGCCAGAGCCGCCTCTACCTGCTTGTATCCAGACAGGGATGTATTTTTTGAAAGATCCACATAATCTATTCCTTACCAAAATACCAGGACTTTATTGTATGTATGTCCTCAAAGACTAACTTAGGGAATCTTCCCTAATTCTTCATTTTCTAAATCTAGTTTCCAAGTATTCTACTAAACTTCCTCTAATACCAACTGTAAGGACCCGACCCCAGTTTCCCGGAGTCAGTGTCTTATTTGATTACATTGGCATACATACAAGGAATACAAATCACGAAGGACCAAGTAGTTTAGTATTATTGGAAACAAGATACATACATAAGTTCAACTTTACATAAGGAAAGGAAATACAACACTAATTTATTCCACTAGCAACATCATGTCTCCTAGATTATGCTTGTATGTCATTCATAATTTACTTCTTCATATCCTGAGAAAATTGATACATAAGAAGGGTGAGCTCAAACACTCAGTAAGAGAAAGAAATACATTGGAAGATAATATAAACATTATACATGGTGAATAATTGAAAACACATGCCTTTAATAATAAATATGAACACATTATGGCAAGAAAATGAACTGAGTAAATAATTCCATAATAAAACATAACCATGGGTATTATACTGGTCAAATAACCACATGAACTTTCAATTAATAGCTCCATAATGAGGGAAGTGCATATTCTGAACATTTTGAATCATTTTGTGATGGCCTCGGCCAAGAAATCTAGTGATGAACGCCTTTTCCAAAATCCATATCACATTGGGAAAGGCCTCGGCCAATTCCATGTATATTTGTCTCATGAGACCTACCGATGCATCAAGGGGATATAACAGGACCCACCTACCACATAATAAGTCCAATGCATTCCTAATATGAGTGGGGATAAACATAAACAACAAATATATTCATATTGAAACTATCATATGAAATGTAACTATCTTTTCCCAATCATTAAAGATAAAACACTAACCATTCAGAATAATATGGTGAATGGTTTAGGATAGATCATCCACAATAGATTTAGTCATAAACCATTAAATCAAATATGTTAGATGACTTCATAAATTATTAAACCCAATAATACCATGGAATCAACAAGAGGGTTGAATTAGATGAAAACACTCTTATAAAATCATTAAGCAATTCTGGAGATAAATACTCTTTTATTTTGAAAAGAAGAGTTCTTTTGAAAAAATCTTGGTATAAAACCAGAAGTGAATTAAGATAGTATTTTCATAATAAAATGAGTGATTTTATAAAGATAATGGTTTCCAAAAACAGATTATATAGTTCCCTTGAAAATAGGCATGAATTTGAGAAATTCCCTTGAATTGGGCTTGTATTTTTGAAACAAATTTGAATGTTTCTTTTAAAATGCGTAACTATCCATAAAATAAGGAAGTATTATGGTTTGTAAGATTATATATGATACTCTCACAGAACATACGATGATTACATAAAAAATACATAATAATTACATCGAGGTAATTAGACAATTAAAGTATCCCGAATGAAAGTGGAAGTTCGTGTGTAAAAACCCTTACCTTAACTCCGAATGTGTTCCACTCTTGTAATTAAGTTCCTGGAATACGAAATTATACTAATTAATAACTTATTTCAGAACCTATTATACATTTATTTAGTTTATAATAATTCTGGTTAGTTCATTTATGTCTTTATTGATTAGTTATTGTATTGACTTTCGTCGTTCCAGAGTGTTCGTTTCTCTTATTTTCATATTCGGTTCACTTGTTTTTAAGTAATGAAGTGAAATTGATGCAAATCTCCAGAATTGAAATTATATATTATTTATGAACATAAATAGGTGTTATTGTTCATTTATATAACTTGGTTATCTAGAATGAGGATGAATTATCATATAGAACTTTAACGATAATTGTTTTGGTTAATTTGTGGGTTTTGATTACAACGAACTCATTTTTCATTATAACCTAACACCATTTGAACAAACAGATTATAGAATATTAAATAGGTTATATTATATATAATAATATGTTTCAACCATAACAATAATGGTTTCATGAACAGAAACTAGAATGATAAAAGAAATCAAAAGTCCATCGTCCTTGAATGTGTAAAATTGACACATCTCGGATGGTGTTCTTGCTACTAGTATAAAAGAAGGTAAAAAGGGGGAGATGATGATAAATTATTCCACTATCAGGACAAAATTCTAGTACATATAAGGTACTGAAGTCATAAATAAATTTGGATAAAGATAGGTAATAGAAAAAGAAAACAAATGAACTTGAAAGGAATGACAAAGAATTGAAAAGAGGAATTTACCTCTTGAACGAAACTTCCTTGAGAACCTCGTTAAAGTAGAGGTTTTGGTCTTTTAATGAGACCAAAGCTTTCTGGATGTGGGAGAGAAGGTTGGGATGGTATTTTTCTAGAATTTGGAGAAGTCGCAAGGCTTGAGAAGAGTGATTCGAAGAGGGGGTGAGAGGGGGTTTTTATAGTGGAGGAGAGAGGGGATTTCTTAATATAAAACTCATTAATTTATTATTTCTTCACAAGAAAAGTAATAGAAAGTATTCCATGACCAAGAATAGAAATTTTATTATGTGAATTAGGATTAAGGGTGGTGACATCAGCAATGATGCTAGGAATAGTCTATTTAGCTTATAATTTATATATACGGTAAATTACCGTATTTTACTATTCATCAAAAAAATCAAGTATTTCAAAAAAATCCAAAAAATTCACCCTAACCATTTTTCGATGTGTAGAATCCAAAAAAGAAGTCCATTTTTCAAAAATAATTTTCTAAATATTATTAATTTAATATTTAATTAAAATCATAATTTATTATCAAAAACCAGTTTAAAACATTCATTAACTTATTCTAAAATATAGGTATATCATACTTTCAACTTGAATATTATTTATATATTATAATACGTAAGGTTACTATTCATTAGGGTATATAACTATTCATAAGGGTATGTTACTATTAATAAGGGTAAGTTACTATTCACCAAAAGTTGAGTTTTTCTTATTGGACTCTAAATAACTTACTGATCACGACTGTGTATGTCGGATTTTTGAAATTCACATCACAGAAGTGACAAACTTATGTTTTAAGGGTCCCATAGCACTTAGTAGTTAATGTGATTATGAAATATTTATAAGAAAGTAATTTCCTTTAAAAAAAATATTGGTTCGTTACATTCTCCCCTCCTTACAAAAATTTCTTCCTCGAAATTCACAAAATATTACCTAAAAATATTTGTATATGTCTTTAACATAAGCTCCTCAGGCTCCCATGTTGCTTCCTCCATATAACCTTTACTATACGAGTCGTCCAATTTCTCAATACTTGTTCTCTAGTATCAAGAATCTTGATAGGCTCTTCAGAGTAAGATAGATCGGGCTCAAGTTCCACTTCTTTATAAGTGAGTACATGTGTTGGGTCTGGCATGTACTTTCTTAACATTGAAATGTGGAACACATTGTGAACCTTGGAGAGACTTGGAAGTATTCCCAAACGGTAATCTACAACTCCAATTTGGTCTATAATTTCAAAAGGCCCGATGTACCTGGGACTTAAATTTCCTTTCTTACCGAATCGTATAATACCCTTCCATGGAGATACATTCAAGAAAACATGATCACCTTATTGAAACTCTAAATCCTTCCTTCGGTTATCTGCATAGTTCTTTTGCCTACTTTGAGCTATTTTGATATGGTTCTGGATAATCTTCACCTTTTCCATTGTTTCTTCAACAAGTTTTGGGCCCATGAAATTTCTTTCACCAACATCATCCCAGCAAGTTGGTGTACGACATCGTCTCCCAAATAATACTTCATAGGGTGCCATCTGTATTCTTGAATAGAAGATATTGTTGTAGGAAAATTCTACGAGAGGTAAATACTGATCCTACATGCCTTGAAAATCAAGTAAACAAGACCTCAACATGTCTTCCAATGTTTGAAATATCCGTTCTGATTATCCATCAGTTTGTGGGTGGTAGGCAGTGCTCAAACGAAGATCAGTATCTTGGGCCTTCTGAAGAATTTTCTAGAATGATGACGTAAAATGTGGATCACGATTAGAAACAATCGATAGGGGTACTCCATGAAGTCTCACAACTTCATTAATATACAGACTTGCTAAACATTCAATTGGTAGATCTTTTCTTATAACAAGAAAATGCGCTGACTTGGTAAGACGGTCAACAATGACCCATATTGCATCGTTCCTTCTAGGAGTCTTTGGTTGTCCCATGTCAAAATCAATCGTGATATTATCCCATTTCCAATTAGGTATGGGAAGAGGTTGCAATACTCCTCTAGGTTATTGCCTTCCAGCTTTCACTTATTGAAAAACCATACATCTTGACACAAAATCAACAATCTCCCTCTTCATGTTGTCCCACCAAAAATGTTCCTTCAAATCTCTATACATCTTAGTGCTACCAGGGTGTATAGAGAAATTGGAACAATGAGCATCATCCAACAATTCCCTCTTTAGATTAGGTATATCAGGAACACAAAGTCTCTTCCCAAATTTCAAAATTCCATCTTCATATACTAAGTCATTCAATCTCAAATCATTCATAGATTTAATCTTCTTTTGAAACCCCTCATCATCATCCTGAGAAATTTTTATCCTTTCTAGTAAATATTGTTTGGAAACCATTTGAAAAAGCATTGATGTTTCACCTTCCATGGTTATTCCTATATCCATCTTTACTAGATCCATGAAAATAGGATCTCTTTCAACTCTCATCTAGTTCAAAACTCTATGATCCTTTCTGCTCAAAGCATCTTCCACCTTATTTGCCTTCCCCGGGTGGTAGTGTATCGTGCAATCATAATCCTTGAGTAGTTTAATCCATATCCTTTTCCTCATGTTGAGTTCTTTCTATGAGAAAATATATTTCAAACTCTTGTGATCAGTATAAATCTCAAAATTTTCACCATAGAGATAATGTGTCCATATCTTCAAAGAAAATATTACAGTAGATTACTCAATATCGTGAGTAGGATAGTTTTGCTCATTAATTTTTATCTATCGTGATGCATAAGCAATAACCCTATCATTTTTCATAAGGACACAACCAAGTACTTTCTTTGAAGCATCACTATAAATAAAAAACCCGTCATTCCCTGATGGTAGAGTCAATATAGAAGCATTGAATTATCTTCCCTTCAGTTCTTCGAAACATTCTTCACAATATTTTTTCCAAAAAAATTTAACCCCTTTACGTTTGAGCTTTATTAGCGGGTTAGCCAATCAGGCAACATTCTGTACGAAACACCAATAATAACCTGCTAATCCAATAAAACTGCATACCTCAGTTTTGTTTGTTGGCGTGGTCCAATCTTGGATTACCTTTGTCTTTACAGGATCAACTAGGATTCCATCCTTAGAGACAATATGGCCAAGAAATGAAATCTCTTGAATCCAGAATTCACACTTGATAAACTTCCCATATAATTCATGTCTTCTAAGAGTCTTCAGGATAATGCGCATGTGATTTTCATGATCTTTATAGCTTTTGGAGTATACTAAGATATCATCAATAAATACCACTACAAAATCTTCTAGATATTCCTCGAAAACTCTGTTCATTAGATCCATGAAGATAGAGGGTGCATTATTCAATCCAAAAGGCATTACTGTAAACTCGTAATGCCCGTACCTGGTTCTAAATGCTGTTTTCAGAATGTCTTCCTTCTTCACACTCAACTGATGATATCCAGATCGAAGTAAAATCTTTGAAAATTATTGAGATCCATGCATTTGGTCAAATAAATCATCAATGCGAGGTAGGGGATACTTGTTCTTTATTGTTATAGCATTTATCTCCCTGTAGTCGATACATAACCGCATAGATACATCTTTCTTCTTAACAAAAAGGATAGGGGATCCCCATTGAGAAACACTAGGGTGGATAAATCCCTTATTACTCAATTCCTCTAGTTGTTTCTTTATTTCCACTAATTCCACAGTGCCCATTCTATAAGGGGTCTTCGATATGGGCCTTGAACCAGGAATTAAACCAATAGAAAAATCAATTTCTCATTCTGGAGGATCTCCAGGTAAATCTTCTGGAAACACATAAACATATTTTCTCACAATAGGTACATCCTCTATTTGAAAATTCCTTTCATCACCCATAGTTATTTCATTCCATTCCTCCCCAATAATTTAATTTAGTTGAGCTATTAGGGGTGGATCTAGATAAGAATCAAGTGGTGATGATTATGGTCTAAAGATAAGGTGTTCTTTATCATCATCATCAAAAATCATAACCTACTTCTTCTTACAATAAATTTTTTCATCATGATCTAAAAGCCAATCCATACCAAGGATTATATCAAACTCAATCATGGGTATGACGATGAGATCAGCAGATAAAGAACATTTGTATGCCCTAATGGGAACAGATTGACAAAACTTTGCAGCAATGATACTTCCCTTAGGAGTTTTGACTGACAACTCCCTTGTTAAATAAAATTGAAAATATCTAATTTTCATAGAAAACTGGGAAGATATGAAACAATGCGATGATCTAGAATCAAATAAAGCATTGGATAAGATTGAGGAAATGATCAAAGTACCTACCACCATGTCTCACAGAACTTCAACCTCTGTAGTTGTGATCACATATGCTTTTCCTTGCTCTCTTGGCCTCATCTGTTGCATATTTTCTTGACATTTTGGACAATTATTAGCATAGTGCCCCATCTACTGACGATTATAGCATAAAACATCATTGGATTCCTTCTTTATTTTGCAATCACTAACAAGATGGCCTTTCTGACCACATTTTTAGCATACTCCTTTTCCTTTTAAGCACACACCAAGGTGTTTCCTTCCACAATTGTCACATGGTGGAAATTCAACTCTTCCCTTCTTCCCCGTTTCCTTATTTACTTTCCTAGGGTTTTCAGCAGCCCTCTTCTCTTATTTATTTACCTTAAAGTCATAAGACTTAGAGAATTCTTTTTTTTCTTGATCGCACATGAAACTATATCCTCATATGATGAAAAACTTTGGGAGACCAGTGCCCGCCGGAGGAATGACTTTAGGCCATCAAAGAATCGATCAATTTTTCTCCTTGGATTTCATATGTAGTTTACAACATGTCTTGCTAATATTGTGAAGTTAGCTTTGTACCTTGAAACATTCTCATCTTCCTTCTGCCTCAGATTCAAGAATTGTCTCTCCATATCTTCTCACTACTCACGAGGGAAATATTTTTGTAAGAAAATTTCCTTAAAATACCTCCATTCAATCTCTTCTATATCTTCCTCCTCCTTTGTGTTTTGTATTAATGACCACCACTAATCTGCATCTCCTGATAGATGATATATTACCATGAAAAACTTCTCTCTTTCATTACATACCAAAGTGAGAAATATCTTCTCAAGGAAATATATCCACTACTCTACTACAAACGGGTTTGTAGTCCCATTGAATGATGGAGGCTGTTGTCGCATAAAGCAATCTAGCATGGCTCCTCTACGTGGTTGATCTGGATGCTCCATATGGGTAAGGTTATTATTCATAACCTGAGTAAGTTTTCCCAGAATAGTTATGAGTTGCTCAGCACTAATCACATCACCAGAGCCAACGTAATTGTCTTGGGTCGGAGGAAAATCCCTATAGGGGACACGTGCATTCATGCGATTTCTGTTTCGTCCACTAGGCGCCATATCTAGATAATGGCATACAATATATTAGGTTATGAATCATAATGTATAATCTTAACTTAAAAATACTCATAAAATTGAGATCCTAAGCATGGCTAATCCCATATTAACAAAAATGGTTTCTTTGAGGAATATTTACATTATACTCCTTCATAATGGCTTGTAAGGAAAATGTGAATTATCCTAAGCATATCCCCCAGGAGTGTCATAACCAAGAGTGCAGTAAGGCCTGTTGTGGTGCACCAGTTCCCGTTCGAGCCTAGCTCGAAGCGGTGTTTTTGGGTTTTACCCCTAGATACATCTGTTCCAGAGCTGCCTCTACCTGCTCATATCCAGACAGGGATGTATTTCTTGAAAGATCCACATAATCTATTCCTTACCAAAATACCAGGACGTTATTGTATGTATATCCTCATAGACTAACTTAGGGACTCTTCCCTAATTCTTCATTTTCTAAATCTAGTTTCCAATTATTCTACTAAACTTCCTCTGATACCAACTGTAAGGACCCGACCCCAGTTGCCCCGAGTCAGTGCCTTATTTGATTACCTTGGCATACATACAAGGAATACGAATCCCGAAGGACCAATTAGTTTAGTATTATTGGAAACAAGATACATACATAAGTTCAACTTTACATAATGAAAGGAAAAACAACACTAATTTATTCCACTAGCAACATCATGTCTCCTAGATTATGCTTGAATGTCATTCATAATTTACTTCTTCATATCCTGAGAAAAATGAAACATAAGAAAGGGTGAGCTCAAACGCTCAGTAAGAGTAAGAATTATAGCAGAAGATAATATAAACATTATACATAGTGAATAATTGAAAACACATGCCTTTAATAATAAATATGAACACATTATGGCAGGAAAATGAACTGAATAAATAATTCCATAATAAAACATAACCATGGGTATTCTAATAGTAGAATAACCACATGAACTTTCAATTAATAGCTCCATAATGAGGGAAGTGCATTTTCCAAACATTCTGAATAATTTTTTCATGGCCTCAGCCAAGAAATCTAGTGATTAAGGCCTCGGTCAAAATCCTTATCACATTGGGAAAGACCTCGGCCAATTCCACGTCTATTTGTCTAATGAGACATACCGATGCATTGAGGGGATATAGAGGGCCCCACCCATCACATAATAAGTCCAATTAATTCCTCATATGAACGTGGATAAACATAAACAACAAATACATTCATATTGGAACTATCATATGAAATGTAACTATCTTTCCCCAATCATTAAACACAAAACACTAACCATTCAGAATAATATGGTGAATGGTTTAGGATAGATCATGAACAATAGATTTAGTCATAAACCATTAAATCAAATATGATAGATGAATTAATAAATGATTAAACCCAATAATACCATGGAATAAACAAGAGTGTTTAATTCAATGAAAACACTCTTATAAAACTATTAAGCAATTCTGGAGATAAATACTCTTTTATTTTGAAAAGAATAGTTCTTTTGAAAAAATATTGGTATAAAACCAGAAGTTAATTAAGATAGTATTTTCATAATAAAATGAGTTATTTTATAAAGATAATGGTTTCCAAAAATATATTATATAGTCCCCTTGAAAATAGGTATGAATTTGATAAATTCCCTTGAATTGGGCTTGTATTTTTGAAACAATTTTGAAAGTTCCTTTTAAAACATGTAAATATCCATAAAATAAGTAATTATTATGGTTTGTAAGCATATATATAATAATCACACAGAACATACGATGAGTACATTACAATACATAATAATTACATCGAGGAAATAAGACAATGGAAGTATCTCGAATGAAAGTGGAAGTTCGGGTGAAAAAAACCCTTACCTTAACTCTGAACGTGTTCCGCTCTTGTACTTAAGTTCCTGGAATATGAAATTATACTTATTAATAACTTATTTCAGAACCTATTATACATTTATTTAGTTTATCATAATTCTTGTTAGTTCATTTATGTATTTATTGATTAGTTATTGAATTGACTTTTGTCATTCTGGAGTGTTCGTTTCTCTTATTTTCATATTCAGTTAACTTGTTTTTAAGTAATGAAGTGGAATTGATGTAAATATCTAGAATTGAAATTATATATTATTTATGAACATAAATAGGTGTTATTTTTCATTTATATAACTTGGTTATATGGAATGAGGATGAATTATCATAAATAACTTTAATGATAATGGTTTTGGTTAATTTGTGGGTTTTGATTACAACGAACTCGTTTTTCTTTATAACCTAACACCGTTTGAACAAATGTATTATAGAATATTAAATAGGTTATATTATATATAATAATCTGGTTCAAACATGACAAGAATGGTTTCATGACCATAATTTATAATTATAAAAGAAATCGAAAGTCCATCATCCTTGAATGTGTAAAATTGACACATCTCGGATGGTGTTCTTGCTATTAGTATAAAAGAAGTTAAAAACGGGGAGATGATTATAACTTATTCCACTATCATGAAAACATTCCAGTAAATATAAGGTATTGTATTCATCGCAAAATTTGGATAAAGATAGGTAATATAAAAAGAAAACAAATGAACTTGAAAGGAAAGACAAAGAATTGAAAAGAGGAATTTACCTCTTGAACCAAACTTCCTTGAGAACCTCCTTAAGGGAGAGGTTTTGGTCTTTTAATGAGACCAAAGATTTCTGGAAGTGGGAGAGGAGGTTGGGAGGGTATTTTTCCAGAATTTGGAGAATGAACATGGCTTTAGAGGAGTGATTGGAAGAGGGGGTGAGAGGGGGTTTTTATAGTGGAGGAGAGAGGGGATTTCTTAATATAAAACTCATTAATTTATTATTTCTTCACAAGACAAGTAATAGTAAGTATTCCATGACCAAGAATAGTAATTTTATCTTGTGAATTTGGATTAAGGGTGGTGACATCATCCATTATGCTAGGAATAGTCTATTTAGCTTATAATGTATATATACGGTAAATTACCGTATTTTACTATTCATAAAAAATCAAGTATTTCAGAAAAATCCCAAAAATTCACCCTAACCATTTTTCAACGTGTAGAATCCAAAAATGAAGTCCATTTTTCAAAAATAATTTTCTAAATATTATTAATTTAATATTTAATTAAAATCATAATTTATTATCAAAAACCAGTTTTAAAACATTCTTTAACTTATTCTAAAATATAGGTATATCATACTTTAAACTTGAATATTATTTATATATTATCACAGGTAAGGTTACTATTCATTAGGATATATCACTATTCATAAGGGTATGTTACTATTCATAAGGGTAGGTTACTATTCACCAAAAAAATAAGTTTTCCTTATTGGACTCTAAATAACTTACTGATCACGACTATGTATGTTGGATTTTTTAAATTCACATCACAGAAGTCACAAACTTATGTTTTAAGGGTCCCATAACACTTAGTAGTTAATGTTATTATGGAATATTTATAAGAAAGTAATTTCCTTTAAAAAAAAATATTGGGTCGTTACAACGCACAACTGATGATATCCAGATCAAAGGTCAGTCTTTCAAAAGTATTGAGCTCCATGATGTTGGTCGAATAAATCATCAATGCGAGGTAAGGGATACTCATTCTTTATTGTTATAGAATTGATCTCCTTGTAGTCAATTCATAACCTCATAGATCCATCTTTCTTAACAAAAAGTACAGGGGCTCTCCATGGAGAAACACTAGGGAGAATAAATACCTTATTACTCAATTCATCTAGTCGTTTCTTTATTTCCACTAATTCCATAGTGGCCATTCTATAATGGGTCTTCAATATGGGCCTTGAACTAGGAATTAAATGATTGGAAAACACAATTTCTCATTCTGGAAGATGTTCAGGTAAATCTTATGGGAACACATCAAATTATTCATTCAAAATAGGTACATCCTCTATTTGAACATTCAATTCCTCAACCACAGTTATTTCATTCTCTTCCCCCCCAATAATTGAATTTAGTTGAGATACTGGGGGTGGATCTAGATAAGAATAAGGTGGCGGTGATTCTGATCTAAAGATAAGGTGTTCTTTATCATTGTCATCAAAAATAATAACCTCTTTCTTCTTACAATAAATTTTTGCATCATGGTCTGAAAACCAATCCATACCGAGTATTATATCAAATTCAATCATGGGTATGATGATGAGATCAGCAGATAAAGAGCATTTATATGACCTAATGGGAACTGATTCACAACACATTATCGTGATGATACTTCCCTTAGAAGTTTTGACTGAAAACTACCTTTTTAAATAAAATTGTAAATATCTAATTTTCTTAGAAAACTGGGAAGATATAAAACAATGCGATGATCCAGAATTAAATAAAGCATTTTCTAAACTTGAGGAAACCATTAAATTACCTGTCACCATGTCTTTCAGAGCTTCAACCTCAGCAGTAGTGATAGCATAAGCTTGGACTTGATCCCTTGTCCTTTTCTGAGGTAAGTTCCCCTGAAGCTTAGGACATTCATTTGCATAATGCCTATTTCTCTACAATTGTAGCATTCAAAATTGACACTCTCTTTCTTCCCCTTGCAATCACGAGTTTGGTGGCCTTTTTAACCACACTTGTAACGGACTCTGATTCCCTTCAAGAAATTACCAGGGTGTTTCTTCCCACATTTACTATAGTATGGATAATCAAATCTTCCCTTATTCTCCTTATTTCCATTTCTAGAGTGTTCAGAAGATCTCTTCTTCTCTTTCTTTTCTTTAAAGTCATAAGACTAAGAGAATTCTTTTTCTGTCTTGATAGTACATGATAAAATATATTCATATGATGAGAAGGATTGTGAGAATAATGCTCAATAGAGATATGGTTTTAACCCATCAAAGAAACGATTAATCTTACTTCTTGGGTTATATATATAATCTGAAGCATGTCTCGCTAACCTTGTAAAGTTAGCCTCATACTTTGCGACATTATCATCCTCCTTTTGCCTCAATCTCAGAAATTGCCTTTCCATATCAGCTCGATGGTCACGATAAAAGTATTTTTCTAAGAAAATATCTTTAAACTCCCTCTATTCCATATTTGATACTTCCTCATCTTCCTTTGTGTTTTGAATCAAAGACCACTATTGATCAACATCTCCAGTGAGGTGGTAAACTTCCATGACAACATTTTCACTTTCACTACTCCCCAAAACATGGAATATTTTCTCTTTGGAATTTATCCATTGCTCAGCTACTAATGGATTTGTACTCCCATTGAATTTTGGTGGTTTTTTCCTCATGAAGCGATCTAACATTGATCCTCCATACTGTGGATCAGGGTGCTCCATATGGGTAAAGTTATTATTCATAACCAGAGTGAGTTTTCCCAGTATGGAGATAAGATGATCAGCACTAGTTGTATCACTAGCTCCACTATAATTATCTTGAGTAGGAGGGGAATCCATGCATGGAGTGCGTGCATTGATACAGTTTCCATTCCTTCCACTAGGTTCCACTTCTAAACATTGGCATAAACTAGATTATTTTATAAATCAAAATACATAATTCTAAACTTGTAAAACACTTAACATAAACT
This sequence comes from Viscum album, assembly GCA_963277665.1. Classification (NCBI taxonomy): domain Eukaryota; kingdom Viridiplantae; phylum Streptophyta; class Magnoliopsida; order Santalales; family Viscaceae; genus Viscum; species Viscum album. The sequence continues at coordinate 1,215,611,089 of OY728130.1, forward strand.
GAACAATTTATGGATATAATACATAATCATAAAAATGTTTTCCTTGAGAAATTATATAATCATAAATCCATCATAATAGTTTGTAAAGAAAATTAGAATTATCCTATGAATATCCCCCGAGAGTTTCGTAACCAAGAGTACAACAAATCCTGTTATTGTGCACCAGTTCCAGTTCAAGTCTAGCTCAAAGCGATGTTTTCGGGTTTTACCTTTAGGTACATCTGTCCCAGAGATGACTCTACCTGCTCGTATCCAGGCAAGAGATGTATTTCTTAGAAAACTCACAAAATCTATACAACACCAAAATTTTAGGAAGTTCTTCTATACTAATCCTCAAAGTCTATCTTAGGTCTATGTTCTCTAATAAAAGTTTACCTAAATCTAGTTTCCAAGGTTTTTACTAGACTTCCTCTGATACCAACTGTAACCCCCCAAATCCCGAAGCCCAGAGTCGGTGCATTATTACGTATCATTGGAATGATCAAAAAAGATAAAGTTTTGAAAGATCGATTAGTTTAGAAGCCTTGGAAGTACTAGATACATTCATAAGGTTTACATTATATCATAAAATGTAAAACTACAATAACATAGTTTCCATATACAACACTGAGATCCCATAGAATATCTCTGCAGGTCAGTTATAATATACTTCTTTGCATCCTGGTAAAATTAAAACATAGAAAGGGTTGATCTCAAATGCTCAGTAAGGATAACAATATAGCGGAAACTTTCATAAATAAGCATAAATATTTAAGGAAATGTATAAGACTAAAACAAAATCCTTTTAAACTTGAACTTCAGCATAATATGGAAAAGATAAAAATCAAATAATTCCATTTACTTATTCACATGGATATTCTACTAGTCGAATAATCACATGCAATATCAATAGCCACTTTCCTAATGATGGAATGCATAATGCCAGACTTTCATAACCACATAGTCAAGGCCTGGTGCCAAGACTACAAATAATATTTTTTTCAAGGCCTTGTTCCAAGATACTAGTTTTTCTCATGATACCTACTGATTCATCGATGACCTATAGCGGGCTCCACCCATCACTTACTAAGTCCAATTCATTCCTCATATGAAAAGGTTTAAACATAACATAAACATTCATATTAAAACTAGCATAAAAAATGTCAATACTTTATCCATAGACCATGAATGGTGTAAAAATAACACATCCACAGTCAAAAATATCACAAAACCTTCAATACAATATGGAAGTTTTGTACCATAATAAATCAACTTCAAATAAGCTTAAAATCCATCAAAGGATGATGTCATAGATGAAATAAAAACCTTTTTTTTAGAGAAATATCTCTTTCTATTTTGAAATAATTTAATAGTCACATAATTATAAAGAAGACATTTATTTTGAAAATATTCTTATAAGCTTGTAAGGGAAGCTTCGACGATGTTATAACGGCAGAAAATATCTGCACACGCCGTATAAGCAAAAAAAACATTCTCACCTTAATTTTGTCGAAAAGGTCATAAAGTACCTTGTTTAGAAAACGACGGAAAGATTCCTTTAAAACCATTTTATAAAAAGTAAAATAAGGGTATAAATGACTTTAAAACATAGTCTAGTAAATAGTAAAAATGTTTTGAAATACATTTTTAAGAAATATGGATGTGGATGATAAAGAGGTCCCAGTAGATAATTATGTATAAACAACCTTGGATAATGAAGAGATTGTGAAATTAACCCTTACCTTGTACTTTTCCTTGGCTGAGGGTAGGTTAACTTCCTGTATAATGGTGAAATAATTGTTATTAAATTATTCAAGAATCATATACATTAATATGATATCATATATGATCTTTTAATATTTCTTTGTTAATAATATTTTATTATTATCGTCGTCTCGGGTGTTAACTGGTTCGTTTTACTTTATATGATTTGTTACATAAGTAATGTTTGTTATGGATAGGATGTATCTTATTCATATTCATAATTATATTAAGTCTTTAAACATTATTTTTAATCATCTAATGAAAATTATTCTTGAATGGATATGTTGGGGAATAAATATCATCGCGTTCGTGGAGACGGTAATCCGTACGTACGCACGAGCGACAATATCATTCTTTTAATATTAAAATAATATAAAATTGGATGGTATATCATATATAATGAATAATTATCATGTTATATTTATTATTTACATCAATTACACATCATTATTATACCCATCCAAATAATAATGTATTGAATAACAATTACACCACAACGTGGAGACGGTAAGCCATACGTAGGCACGTATGGTGACATGTCATTCAAAGGATGGATAAAATAATGAATTTGGTTATACCATATTTATAATAACATCACAGTATATATAATATACTGTAGTTATTATTTTATAATGGAAACAACAAAGAAATAGGAAGTGGAAGAAGAAAAAAACTTGAAAGAGGTGATGAAATATTTACCTCTTCTTCGGGTTCTTCCTTTTGATTTGATCAAAAGGGCTCCTTAGGTTGGATTTCTAACTAAAGGAGGGCCTCTAGGATGAAGGGAGGATATTTTATAGGGTATTTGGGCAGATTTTGGACGATCCAAATGGATTTTATGGTGTGAATTAGAGATAAGAGGGAGTGCCCTTTTATAAGAGGGGTGAGAGGCACCTTAGGAAAAGTTGAAATATTATTTTATAATAGAATAATTTTAGGTTTATAATGGATACAAAATAAATTATTTAAAGGATAAGGTGGGGATGTGTCAAAAACCACTCAACCAATATGTTTTAGACAGGTTTGGGTCACTATATTAACCTTATCTTTTAGATTTAACTCTTAGTTAAATAGTTTGACATTTTCCATGTCTCTTTGTATTTTTATGTTATATGGTTAATAAACTTACTATATTCTTCTAAGAGAACCCCAAGTGGTTAATTAATGACACAACTATCATTATATAAGTCTTTTGTTCAAACCTTATATTTTTCGGAATATAATATCAGTTAATAATATAATATTGGTTTTAAAATCTCTTTTATGTCAATTTTGACACTATTTGGTATTTTGTTTTTGCTAAATTTATAACAGCATTATTACTTCGAAAAAAATATATCTAACTAAGAATAATATGTAATATTATCCTAGAAAATTAGTGGAATTCATAAAAAGTATCAAATTACATTTATTTGTATATTTATAATATCAATTATTTTAATCTTTCATTAATACGGTAATTACTGCATCATCATTGTGTCATAAATAAATTTAAATATTTAATGTCTAAAAAATATAAATAAAATATCATTATGTAGGAAAATTTTTATATTTCTAACGAATATTTATAGTCGAATTTATCTTATGTGTTACCCTATATTAAAAATGGTTTAGTTATTAAACTTTGAATTTAACACTTTTAACTCTTCTTTGAATTAAATAATAATAAATGTCCTAATCTAATACAAGTGGACCTAAAGGATCATATTTTATTCCTATGTTTATTTTTGGTTGAATTAAACTTATCCAATAGAATTAGGACATGTGTCAGGGTAATAATATGTAATGGCCCGGACCTCTCCGGCCCATTATTTTTTCGAAAAGAGGGTCATGAAGTGTTCTGGAGGGTAGAATGGACATTTCCCACACTTTTCAGAATTTTTTTTGTAACTACACACCGTGTAGTGTGAGTACAAGCCGTGTACCACCTTGCTGGGTATACTCCGTGTTGAAGCTGTGTCCTTGCCGTTTGAAATAAATGAGTACATGCCGTGTAGCCCATACTACACGCCGTGTAGCTCCTCCCCGCATACGCGTTAACCTCAAACCGTGTGTTGACCAGTGAACGATCATGTTCCGTGTTGAGGCCATGTCCTTGACATGTGAAATAAATGAGTACAAGCTATGTAGCCCATACTACATGCCGTGTAGCTCCTCCCCGCGTGCGTGTTACCATTAAACCGTGTGTTAACCAGTCAACGACCGTGTTCCACGTTAAAGGCCATGTTGGAAGCCGCGTGGCGATCATGTGAAATGGCCGAGTACACGCCGTGTACTAGAAATTACACGCAGTGTACTTTATTTTTTCTCTCCTATAAAAGGAGGGGGCCTCTTCTCCTTTTCAAACACTCCTCTCCTCCCCTTTCCCTCGAGCAGAGCTCTCCCAAGAGACTCCAAAGCTCATTTATTCCACAATTTTTCCATCCGAGCTCCGATTTACGATCCGTCAGGGGCCACGAGATTGTAACAACAAGGTGGAACTTATGAACTTGGATATGTTTCTTTACCTTTGGCCTTTCCTTCCCAGATTCTACCCAAGGAGGTTTTGTCGGGTTTTGACAGAAGCGATGGACGCTGACGAATGTCTTCTAAAGCTGATCTGGGGAGCATTGTGATCATAACCTATTGAGGTAGGAATTTTACCTTCATCTCTCTAATTTTTGCATCATACGGGGTGGGTATCCTCTTGTTTCCATGAGAAACGGTTGAACCAGTAAATAAAGATAATAACTGGCTTAAAGAACGGGGATGGGGAAAGTTATTATGTTTATCTTTGTTTATCCTATTGTTATGTTATGAATTGAATAGGCATCTACCTACTAAAAATCTCGGTCATTAGGGGCCTTTTCTTGCGCAATTAAATGTTTCCCTATCTTTCTAGACCATTTTTTGGATGGAAACCTTGTGGAATGTGGAAATTGGTTAATCACGAAAAGTTGGCTGATTAAAATCTGGAACCCTTGTGTGATCACCCCAGTTGAACAAAATGGAATAATGAACATGTGGGTATTGGTTTGGTTACATGGTGAATCCTGGGTTTTTATATATAAGATGGGAAGTGGGGCTGCGGTAAATGATATTAAAGGGGAAATGATGTGGAATGAGCCTTGTTTTGTGATACGGTTGTGGAGATGTGGTTATAATGGCAGCAAGGCTAAAGTAATGGGTTGTGATGTTAAAAGAAAGTGGAATGTTGATAAATGAACTATAGGGAACGATAATGAATTAAATGTGGGAACAATCAATGGGGATCAACTGATGATAAAAAGGTTGGTTTTGTGTTACTTGTGTTTTATCTAACTTGACTTGTGGTTGGATGGGATATGTTTTACGAACGATTGATATGGTTGGTTGTAGTTACTTTCCCAGTAGTTAAGGAACTAATAAACTAATACTATTGAAATGTGAAAACCTAAATGGGTTTGAGATTGTTTATTGCATGCATGCTTCGTAGTAGCAGTGCCGAGGCATATGCTCAGTTTCTCTATTTAGAAGCCATATGTTGGGCTGTGTGTTTGGTATACATATATGTATCTTTTTGTTTTGTCACACCCCACCCATGTTGAGCACTTAATGCAGAACACTCCCATTTCATGGGAGAGGGTGTTTTCCCCTTAGTTACTAACTCCTTCATGCTCCTTCTTCCATAGGCTGTGATGGCTTGAGACGACCTTACACCCAAGACTCTTCGGGTAGGTTTCGATTGGGGTGGTTTCATCCCCATACCCTTCGGGCAGGTGTACTATTCCCAAGAATCTTCGGGATGAGGCCCAGGTGTGTGCGGGCAGGATATGTGGTTTGTGAGGCCCTGGTGTGTGCGGGCAGGATATGTGGTTTGTGAGGCCCAGGTGTGTGTGTGCGGGAAGAGTGTGGTAGCGTAAGGACATTCTCCATTAGGAAGAGCAGCTAGCTAGTGGGAAATGGTGAGGGGTACCCAATATTCTTGTGCTTATATACTACTACCTATTTTTTTGTGTTTTTGGTGAGCGTGGCTGGTGAGGTTGGGTGGATAGAATTCTTTGCTAGGTTTTGGTTTCTTCTATTGTTATCACAAGACATTAGGATGTATCCCCACCTGTGCACGAGAGATTTAGGTTTCCCTACTTAGTATACTTGTATTCTCACCCTACATTTACTTTCAGGTTTCCAGGAGGACTACCAGGGCCGTGTGGGACCCTACTAGTCAATACAATTTGAGTTGTTGTTGTTGCTGTACTCTTGTTTCTTTTGGTATTTTACTTTTTGAGCTTTCTTTTAATTTTACCTTGGTTCAAAATTATTTAAACATGCATGTGGGATTGGTTTGGGTTTTATTTTCTTTTACTTGTTCCTTTTTTTTCTCTTTTGGTGTTTGACTCATCCTATTTTCCGATCTTAATTAATAAAAGGGTAATGCCTCCCATATTTGTGAAAACTCATACCATTGATGCTAGTCGCCACCCCGGGGCCTACTGGAGGCGGGACTCAGGGGTCATTATCTCCCTTTCACCATTGTCAGCTCAGGAGGGACATCTTTGATGAAAGGGGGTCGTGACAGAATGGTATCAGAGGCAAGTTGAGAGATAGGATGGATTCTGGAGTTAGGCATAGTGAGGATTGCCTGGGATGGTAGGGCGACAGTGTTGGTTGATCTTGGTGCTTGACATAGGCCAGGGAAGACCGACTAGGACACGAGATTTTAGGCCCCCCCATGATCTGATGCAAGGAATCTGAGCCTACCGAATGACCAAGTGAGACTACATTGATCGCAGGGTAGAGACCCTAGGGAAGGTACATGCATCACCATGATTGTGTTTTACTTGATTTGGGTGTTCTGGGAATGAAATAAATTGATAAAATGAAACCTTTAGAAATTTCCTTGCTACTTGGGCTTAGTCGATCTTTGTTTACTGTACAGATATGGAACCTGGACGTCGTCCCTGGGTGGCTCAAACAGCCGAGGCCTAGCAGATTCAGGCGGTCGATCAGTTAAGGATTGACTGAGAGGAGGAAGATAACCAGTGGTAGAAGACTCTCCGTTCTTTCCAGCGACAACCCCTCAAGGAGTACGAGGGTAGTACTTCGGATATGGAAACAGAGGGGTAGATTGAGGAGCTAGTGATCACTTTTACTTTGATCCACACTCCGAGGGAGTACTAGGTTCCCCTAGCAGTCAGTCAGCTGAGAGGTGCGACACGTCAGTGGTGGACACTCTACCTCGGAGAGAGGACAGAGGCAGAGGTTCCATGGGCTGACTTTGAGATGGAATTCTGAGAGGAATTCCATCATTCCATGATCAAGGCAGAGAAGTGGCAGGAGTTACTCTCCCTCCAGCAGGGGATTATGTCAGTACAAGAGTTGGGGATTATGTTCAAGGATCTCCTATGCTTTTCTTCAAATCTCTTTCTGGATGTGGAGTCTCGGGTGATACGTTTGGAGGAGGCGCTTCGTCTTTCGCTCTAGTATGCTGTCACCCCCTTCACCCTTCCGACGTACTTGGAAGTATAGAAAAAGGTGGAGGTTGTAGAGAGGATGCACTCTAAGGGAGGTACACCACAAGAGGGGATCCATCCAGGTTCACCGAAGGGGAAGGCAGTCAGCATCATGTCTCCTACGACAAGACCTTCCTGATTCAGGCCAGTGGGGAGAAGGCCCTAGTAGTTTCAATTCAGATCTTTGGGTCCTCGTCCCTTTTTCACAAGCCCAGGACCGAAGTGTTTCTATTTTGGAGGTTTCAGGCACATCCAAAGTCGATGCCAGACCCGAGATCAATACGGTGGAGGTGGGAAGGTTCAGCGCCCGCCTCAGCAGCACCAGTTTCCGGTGAGGCGCTTCCAGCAGTAGCAGGACCCTGCTCCTCCGAGGGTAAACTTTGCAAGAAGGAGGCCGAACTCAGGGTGCTCCTCAGGGACCTCGACCAGGGAGTGGTCTGGGAGGTGGTCGACATTAGAGAGGCAGAGGAGCTGGGATTGGACAGTTTCATGCAGCAGAGTTGGTAGCTCTAGCAGGACCATAGGTGGTGTGGGGTACAATTTGTTTGTTCAACACTCTTTTTTATTCCTTGTTCGATTCGGGAGATTCACACTCCTTTGTTTCACCCGGTTTATCCCATGATTTGGGTCTAGATGTAGAGAGACATTCTGTACCCCTGGTGCTGAGTACACCCATTAGAGGTCATACCAACGTATCTTGTGTTTTTTGGGGATGTGGGATGATGTTGGGACCGCATCGATCTAGTGGGGATCTTCTTTTACTACAGGTGCAGCCATACAATGTCATCCTAGGCATCGACTGGCTGTTTTTTATTAGTTCCATTATCTATTTCTTCCGAAGAAGAGTTGTTTTCTCCGACGTGGATGGGCAGTGTGTAGCTTTTGTTGGAGAGAGGAGCTATCAGGTGGGAAGCCGACATGTGAAGCCTCTCCTTTCCTTGCTAGGTGAGGTATCAGTGGTTTTAGTTGATATAGAGATGGTGGATGTTCTAGAGGTTATTGAGGATTTCCTCGATGTTTTTCCCGAGGAGGTTGTGACTCTACCCCCCCGACGTGACTTTGAGTTCGGGATAGACTTAAATCCTGGTGCCTGTCCGATTTCGATGGCCCCTTATCGGATGGCACCTTCAGAGTTGCGGGAGTTGCGGATTCAGATCGACGATCTGATGGAGAAGGATTTTGTTCAACCTAGCGTGTCGCCATGGGGTGCTCCAGTTTTGTTCGTGAAGAAGGCATATGGTGGTCTCAGGCTATGCATAGACTACCTAAGGTTGAATCAGGTAACGGTCAAGAAACGTTACCCCCTTCCAAGGATAGATGATCTCTTCAACTAGATGAGGGGAGAAGGTTGGTTTTCTAAGATTGATCTACGATTTGGATATCATCATCTGAGGGTAAAGGACAGTGACATCTCTAAGACAGCTTTCAGGTGCAGGTATGGGCACTTAGAGTTTGTACTGATGCCATTTGGAGTTACGAATGCACCAGCTGTGTTCATGGGACTTATGAACTTTGTCTTCCGAGATTTTCTGGATCGGTTCATCATTGTGTTTATCGATGACATCTTGATCTACTCAAGATCATAGGAGGAGAACGTTGATCATCTCAGGGAACTCTTGTAATTCCTTCAACACCAACAACTTTATGGGAAATTGTCGAAGTGTAAGTTCTTGACGCAAGAAGTACACTTCCTTGGGCACATGGTGTCTTAGCATGGAGTGTCAGTGGACCCATAGAAGGTGGAGGCAGTTGTTTCTTGGGAATCACCCAAGAGTGTGGCAGAAGTTCGTAGTTTCCTGGGGTTGGTGGGCTATTATCGGAGGTTCGTTTTAGACTTCTCTCGAGTTGTTGCTCCATTGACAGGTTTGACTAGGAAGAACCAGGTATTCCTATGGAGCGATCAGTGCCAGGAATATTTCAACTACCTGAAGAAGAAGTTGGTCAGTGCTCCAGTACTCAGGTTTCCAGAGGAAGGGTTGTTGTATGAGGTGTTTTGTGATGATTTTGGCCTTGTTTTGGGGTGCGTACTGATGCAGAAGAAGGGTGTGATCTGTTATGGTTCTAGGAAGTTGCGCCCTCACGAGCGTAACTATGCCACCCACAACCTAGAGCTTGCAGAAGTAGTGTTCGCATTGAAGTTGTGGAGAAATTACCTCTTTGGGGAGTGCTTTGTGGTCTTCTCAAATCACAAGAGCGTATGTTATATATTCTCCCAGTGTGACCTGAAATTACGACAGCGGAGATGGGTCGAGTTTCTCCAAGACTATGAATTCGAGATCTCTTACACTGAAGGTAAGGGCAACGTTGTGGCTGATTCCCTAAGAAGGAAGTCACATAAGGAAGTGGTTTGGGAATCCATTGATGCTTGGAAAGTGGTGGGAGAGTTGGATACCTTGCACTTGGATGCAAGGGTAGAAGGTGTTAGAGGCTATTTGTTTCAGATGACGGTGTAGTCCTCCTTGTCGCAGCAGGTGGAAGAGTCTCAGTGGGGAGACTCCGAGGCGGATGTAATGTGGGATCGTGTCAATCAAGGTAACTCTCTAGAATGATGGTAAGAGGACAGCCGACATCAGATGCTTTTTCATGGAAGGATGTTTGTTCCGGAGGCGATGCATGAAGGAGTCCTCCGTGAGTTCCATAGATCAGCCTTGGCGGTGCATCCAGGAGTTTCAAAAATGTACCGAGGCATGAGGGAATAGTTTTGGTGGCCCAGGGTGAAACAAGCAGTGTTAGAGTTTGTGGCTAAGTGCCTAGTGTGTCAGCAATTAAAAGATGAACACTGTGTTCCCAGTGGTTTTTTGCATCCTTTAGATGTCCCCGAGTGGAAATGGGATGAAATCTCAATGGACTTCGTCACAGGATTTCCCAGAGCTCAGGGTGGTTGTGATGCTATCTGGGTAGTGGTAGATCGGCTGATGAAATCAGCTCACTTATTAGCAATTAAGGAGTCGGGCCTGGTGAGTACCATAACACAGAGGTATGTAGACGAGGTGATGCATTTTCATGGAGTTCCGAAGACTATCATCTCAGATTGAGATACTCAGTTCACCTCACAAGTCTGGAAGGGGTTACAACATGATTTTGGCACTCAGATATGCCTTAGCACTGCTTTCCATCGCAAGACCGATGGACAGACAGAGCGGACTATCCAGATGTTGGAGGACATGGTGCAAGCATGCGTTCTGGATTTCAGAGGATCATGGGTGCGACACTTGCCTTTAGTAGTGTTTTCCTACAACAACAGCTTCCACTATACTATTTTCATGGCACCGTTTGAGGATTTGTATGAAAGACCATGTCGTTCACCCATTTTCTGGGCAGAGGTTGGAGAGACAGGTGCTCTTGGGCCAAAGGTAGTATAGAGAACCACAGAGAAAGTCCAGCTTGTGCGTGAAATGATGAAAGTGGCTCAGGACCGACATAAGTCTTATACTGATCGTAGGAGGATGATCTTAGAGTTCAAGGTGGGGGATCATGTGTTCTTGAAGGTTTCCCCTCGACGGGGGCAGCGGAGGTTTGGGAAGGGGAGTAAGCTCTCCCCTAGGTTCATCAGACCTTTCGAGGTGCTAAGGCTAGTCGGCGAGGTGTCATATCAGCTGGCCCTGCCACCTCAATTGGAGAAGGTTCATGAAGTCTTCCACATCTCCCAGCTTCTTCGGTACTTACACGAAGACTCTCACATTATCGACTGGGGAGAGTTAGATATGTGATATGAAACAACCTTCAAGGAATGACCAATCAGAATCGAGGATCATAAAGAGAAGGTGCTCCGTGGAAAAACCATCGACTTGGTTCGTGTGTTGTGGAGGCATGGCATCCTCGAGGAGAGAACTTGGGAGAGGGAGCCCCAGATACATGCTCAGTACCCGGAGTTGTTTTGACTTGTATTTTTGTTGTTCTTATGAGCTTTGTTTTGATGTTATACACTATACCTTTGATATATGGAATGTTTGGATTGTCGGTTGTGAGACGTTTTTTTCCTTGTTCTATGGAAGTATGTAACATGTCCGGATGTGTGGGGAAAGGGAAAAACATGATCCTTAATCGAGACGCATTAATGCGGGTGCGATTGAACCCGTTCGGGTGAGTCAGTGTCGCCTAAAGTGGATAATATCTCGACATAGGATAAGGAATTCCTAACACACATGATTAGGGTTGTTGGTTGGGTTCTTGTTATAACGAGAGCCCTAAGAGGTATCTTGTCGGGTTACTATGGGTTGGTTTCTAAATTCTCAGGGATGATAATGTTTTAAGAGGTATCTGATGTAATGGCCCGGACCTCTCCAACCCATTCCTTTGTCGAAAAGAGGGTCATGAAGTGTTCTGGAGGGTAGAATGGACTTTTCCACACTTTTAATTTTTTTTGTAACTACACGCCGTGTAGTGTGAGTACATGCAGTGTACCACCTTGCAGGGTATACCCCGTATTGAAGCCATGTCCTTTCCGTGTGAAATAAATGAGTACACGGCATGTAGCCCATACTACATGCCGTGTAGCTCCTCCCCGCGTACGCGTTACCCTCAAACCATGTGTTGACCAGTCAACGGCCTTGTGCCATATTGAGTTTGTGTCCTTTCTGTGTGAAATAAATGAGTACACACCATGTATCCCATACTACATGCCGTGTATCTCCACCCCATGTGTGCATTACCCTCAAACCGTGTGTTGACCAGTCAACAACCGTGTGTCGCGTTAAAGGCCATGTTGGAAGCTGTGTGGAGACCGTGTGAAATGGCCGAGTACATGCCGTGTACTAGAAAGTACACGCCGTGTACTTTAGTTTTTCTCGCCTATAAAAGGAGGGGGCCTCTCCTCCTTTTTAAACACTCCTCTCCTCCCCTTTCCCTCGAGAAGAGCTCTCCCAAGAGACTCCAAATCTCATTTCTTCCAAAACATTTCCATCTGAGCTCCGATTTACGATCCGTTAGCGGCCACGAGATTGTAACAAAGAGGTGGAACTTATGATCTTGGATCTATTTCTTTCCCTTTGGCCTTTCCTTCCTAGCTTCCACCCGAGGAGGTTTTTTCGGGTTTTGATAGAAGCGACGGACACCGAAAAACGTCTTCTAAAGCTGATCCGGGGGAGCGTTGTGATCAGAACCTGTTGAGGTAGGGATTTTACCTTCGTCTCTCTAATTTGTGCATCATGCGGGGTGGGTATCCTCTTGTTTCCGTGGGAAACGGTTGAACAAATAAATAAAGATAATAACTGGCTTAAATAACAGGGATGGGTAAAGTTGTTATGTTTATCTTTGTTTATCCTATTGTTATGTTATGAATTGAATAGGCTTCTGCCTACTGAAAATCACGGTCGTTGGGGGCCTTCGCTTGCGCAATTAAATGTTGCCCTATCTTTCTAGACCGTTTTGTGGATGGAAACCTTATGGAATGTGGAAATTGGTTAATCACGTAAATTTGGATGATTAAAATCTGGAACCCTTGTGTGGTCACCTCGGTTGAACAAAATGGAATAATGAACATGTGGGTTTTGGTTTGGTTACGTGGTGAATCCTCGGTTTTTACAAATAAGATGGGCAGCGGGGCTGCGGTAAACGATATTAAAGGGGCAATGATGTGGCATGAGCCTTGTTTTGTGATACGGTTGTGGAGATGTGGTTATAATGGCAGCAAGGCTGCAGTAATTGGTTTTGATGTTAAAATAAAGTGTAATGTTGATAAATGAACTATAGGGAACGATAATGAATTAAACACGGGAATAATCAATGGGGATCGACTGATGATAAAAATGTTGGTTTTTTGTTGCTTGTGTTTTATCTAACTTGACTTGTGGTTTGCAGGGATATGTTTTACAAACGATTGATATGGTTGGTTGTGGTTAATAGCCCAGTAGTTAAGGAACTAATAAACTAATACTATTGAAACGTGAAAACCTAAATGGGGTTGGGATTGTTTATTGTATGCATGCTTCGTAGTAGTATTGTTGAGGCACATGCTCAGTTTCTCTGTATGAAGCCATAGGTTGGTCTGTGTGTTTGGTATAAATATATGTATCTTTGTGTTTTGTCACACCCCACCCATGTTGATCACTTAGTTCCGAACACTCCCATTTCACGGGAGAGGGTGTTTTCCACTTAGTTACTAGCTCCTTCCATCTCCTTCTTCCATAGGCTGTGATAGCTTGAGGCGAACTTACACCCAAGACACTTCGGGTAGGTTTTGATTTGGGTGGTTTCATCCCAAGACCCTTCGGGTAGGTGTACTGTTCCCAATAATATTCGGGATGAGGCCTAGGTGTGTGCGTGCGGGATATGTGGTTTGTGAGGCCCAGGCGTGTCCGGGCAGGATATGTGGTTTGGGAGGCCCAAGTGCGTGCGACCAGGATATGAGATTCTTGAGGCCCAGGTGTGTGCAGGCGGGAAGAGTGTGGTAGCATCAGGACGTTCACTATTAGGAAAAGCAGCTAGCTAGTGGGAAATGGTGCGGGGTACCCAATATTCTTGTGCTTATATACTACTACCTATTTGTTTGTGTTTTTGGTGAGTGTGGCTGGTGAGGTTGGGGGGATAGAATTCCTTGCTAGATTTTGGTTTCTTCTGTTGTTCTCACGGGACATTAGGATGTCTCCCCACCTGTGCACGAGAGATTTAGGTTTCCCTATTGAGCATACTTGTATTCTCACCCTAAGTTTACTTTCAGGTTTCTAGGAGGACTACCAGGGTTGTGCGGGACCCTACTAGTCGGGACAATTGGAGTTGTTGCTGTTGTTGTACTCTTGTTTCTTTTGGTATTGTACTTCTTGAGATTTCGTATACTTGTACCTTGGTACAAAATTATTTAAACATGCATGTGGGATTGTTTTGGGTTTTATTTTATTTTACTTGTTCCTTTTTTTTCTCTTTTGGTGTTTGACTCATCCTATTTCCCGATCTTAATTAATAAAAGGGTAATGCCTCCCATATTTGTGAAAACTCATACCCTTGGTGCTAGTCGCCACCCCAGGGCCCACTGGAGGTGGGACTCGGGGGGTCATTATCTCTCTTTCACCATTTTCATCTCAGGAGGGGCATCTTTGATGAAAGGGGTTCGTGATATAATAATATCATTTTTACCCTCAATTACCCTATTTACTTTTAATCGTGGTAAATAAAAGTAAAAAGTTATTATTCACCAAAAATTATTTTCATCTTATTGAACCAAATTTTACTTACTGATATCAACCGCGTCTCTTGTATTTTTTAAATTTAACTCACAAAAGTAGTAAAATTAATTTTTATGTAAATTTGCAAATGCTCATAGGAGGTGGGTAACAGATGGTAAAAAGTTCAATAAAAATTTTATATATCTAAAATTATTATAAACTGACTCCAATGAATTACATTGAACTTATATAGGTATTATGTATCTATTTTTTCCTAAAATAAATTTAAATAAAATAAATAATATTTTAAATAAAAAGTCGGTTTTAAATTATAACTCACTGTTTTTCACTATTCATAAAAAATTGAAAGTTTTCTGAAAAATACCAATATTTCACCCTAAGATAATTTTGATATTACGAATCCAAAAATGAAGTCCATTTTGGAAGATAAAATTTATAAAATTTAAAACAAGTGGGTATTACTATTCATAACGGCTAGTTTGATTGGTTGTGGTGTATTAGAACTCGAAGTTGCGTACAACAAACGCTATTGTATTATTCAAAGAGAAACATACCATGGAAGCTTGGGGTGTTATAGGAATGATCAATGTTAATAATGTATTTCATATGTGATAGTGAAATAATTAATGGTAACAATGTAATTCATATGTTATATTGAAATAATGAATGGTTACAATGACATTCATGAGTGATTTTAAATAATGAATATTAATATGTGATATTGAAATAATGAATGGTAACAATTGAATTAATGAGTGATTTGAAATGATGAATGGTAACATTTTCATTCTGATGTGAATTGAGACATTGAATGGTAACAGTGACATTCATATGTGAATTGAGATGAAGAATGGTAATAATGAAATCTGAGATATGATATCCCTTGGGGATTGTTCAGACTCCGGCATGGGTCGAAGCAGGTATTGGGGTTTGGGTGTCCTTAGGAACCTAGGGGTTTATGTGGTTAAATAAAGAATATTTGAATAAGTGTAAACCATTTACTTTATTGCTGGTATTTATTCTTTATAAAAATACCTACACTGTTTGACTGAATAATGTTTTAGACACCATTGGTGGTGTCCTATTGAGTTGTTCTCACATCCTACTCAGGCTACTTGATTGGTACCCGAATAGACTTCATGTATATAGGATATGATAAGCTAAAAGGCCCTATGTTAGATGACTAATTTGGGATAGAACATGAATGGGGGAACCAGACGCGGTTGGGGACTTGCTTGAGATTTTTTAGTGTCTTTACTTTCAAATTTTATTTTGAAACTTGTCACATTGTTATGAATGACATATCTATTGTTTAGTTTTGATATTTTAGTTCCATTTTTTGTTATCTTGTGATACTGGATTATTCAGGTTCTGTTATATCATTCTTTGGTTATTGTTTATTTATTTATGTTGGTGCATTACTCTAATAAATAGAGTATAGTCTCCCCTTGACTGATATTTGACCCACACTACTAGTCTGCAACCTCTGGAATATAGATAGGTGAACTTGAGGTCATTCGAATGACCATCTTAGGGCACCAGTGTGTGGAACCCAGGTTGGGACATTACAAAGTGGTATTAGAGCCAAATTTTCTTTTATTTTATTTTTCATTAATATTTAGGAAATATAGGTAAGATAATAAGACGATTCATGCCTTGATTATGAGATTATTCATGGGAGTTGCTAACCCATGTATGGGGGAGAACCCAAGTACCTTGGGTGGTATTGTTTTTATTATTGTTTTCTATTATAGTTGAATATTATTTCACCTTGGGTGATGCACTTGTTATATGATGTGATAATTGTTTATGAGATATTATAAGTTTTGAATCATGTATTGGTATGGAATAAGAGTTTATTATGAAGGAATCATTATGGGTACTCAATATTATTGTGACATTAATCATTTTAGGAATACATGAGAAAATGGTTTACAAGTAAGTTTTTGAACTTGAACTGTTTTTCCTTTCTTGTGAAAAATAAATGAAAATGTGCCTACTATGAAATTGAGAATTCTGAAATGATTCAATATGAGAATAAATGGGTGTCTAATGAGAAACTTGATTGTAAGATATGAGAATAAATGAGTTTCTAATGAAAAACTTTAGTGTAATAATGACTTTACCTTTATTAACAATGACCTAGATATATGATGGTCAAGGGTAGTGACAACACCTCAATTTTGATCGTGTGGTGGTGTTTGGGAAAAAGGACTCATTGTGCATCATTGTGTTTCCTCTTACATAAATGTGATAAAGTGGTGTTATGTGTATTGAGACGTCTGTTTGGATTTGTAGATATATGCCTCCATGGCGATGCTTGTTGAGAGGACAGTTAGAGGATATGGCTAGAGATGATCTACTAGTAGCGGAATCTAAGGAACCGATAGTGTCGGGTGAGGAAGCAACGGAGCAATTCTAAGTGAAATTTTATCACTTCATGAAATTCATGAAAAGAGACGCAGAGTGGGTTGAGAAAATCATGTATGACTTGATGCAGGAGTTTTATTTGTAACACCCTCTAACATTTACTATAGAGAGTGGACTAGAGGGATCTGAGTTCTGGATTGAGTCCATTGAGACTATACTTGAAAATTTGGAGACTCCTACTAAGAATAGGGTCAAATTGGCTGCTTATATATTATGAGGATCAGTAAATCACTGGTGGGAAATTCAAGATCATACTGGATAGGTTGGTGGTAAGTTATAAAATACTTATTGGAGAAGTTCTTAGAGCAAATCTCTTTCGATACACTGAGGCAGGAGAGAGCTGCTAAGTTCATGTGGTTGACTCAAGGGAGTATGTCCATGATGGAATATGATAGAAAATTTATAGAAATTCAATGTTTTGATACAATATTTTGAAGGTATGCGACAACTATAATGAGACATTTATAGGATAGATTTAAATGTGAGATTAAGTCCTAGGTTAACCTCTTTCAGTTAAAGAAGTTTGCTGAGGCGGTGGATCAAGCTCTCATAGCTAAATAGAATTTGAATGAATCTTCCTATGCAGGATTGGGGGTTTCTAATGGACGATCATGAGGTATGTATTCCAAGAGAAGGAATAATTTCTAAGAGGGTGTTAGCTAGGTGGTTAGTAAGAGGAGGGGCTAGGGGGAAGGATCTGTTACTCAACATCTTACCTTAATTTTATGTCACTAGTGCAGTAAACTAGGACACTATGATAGATGCTATCCCTGACCACCAATAGAGTGCCGATATTTCATTAAGATAAGACATCTATAGAATTTCTACAAGAACCCATGGAATAAGTTTAGTAGTGGGGGAGCTAGACAGAACTAGGGTACAAGAAGGGGATCTTCTACACCATATCAGTCTAGCAGTTGGAGTTCTTCTAGATGTGCTGGTAGAGGATGTGGATATGGTTTTTTTTGAAAAGAGAACCCATATCAATAGAGTGGTGCAACATAAGGGACTGAGGTTACATCACCGGGAAGAGGGGTAGGACAGTTGCATGCCTTTTATCCTACACTTGTCGATAGCGAGGTCAAACCATCGACAATTAGAGGTAATATTCTTATAGATTCTATATTAGATAGTTCCTTATTTGACATTGGTACCTATCATTACTTTATTTATTCACATCTTATGAATGGTTTGAGCATGGCCGTGCGGTTAGTGAGAGAGGTGTTTATGATAGATACACCATTGGGAGTATTTTTGAGAGAAATCTATTTGTACAAAGGGTGTAATCTCAAGGTTTGGGAGTATCATTTTCTGTGGGATATTTACATCCTTGACTTGTCAAGTTTTTACCTAATTATGGGTTTGGACTGGTTAGTAGCATATCAGGCCCAGATTGATTGTTACCCTAGGATATTGTTGTTTACATATCCTTAGGGTGACAAGTATATTCACTATGGAGAGTGGGATATCATGATGAGTCATACATGGATAGTTCACCAGCAACTAGGGTAGCTTACTACCCAGGTTTCTAGTTTGTTGATAGATTATAGAAGTGTAAAGAATGGAATATTTCCAATCATAGTGGATTGATTTCAAGATTTGTTTTCTGAAGATTTATCAGGGATTCTAATTGAGATAGATGTGGAATTTATTATTGAACTCATTCTAGGGGATGAGCTAGTTTTTATTGCACCAAAAAAATGGAACCAATAGATCTTCAAGAGCACAAGACTCAATTGGAGGAATTGGAGGATAATGGGTTTATCCGACTGAGTATGTCTCCTTGGGGTTCTCCAATGTTGTTTTTAAGAAGGATGATGAGAATTTATGCTTGTGTGTTGATTAATGAAAGTTCAACCAGATGACAATGAAGAACTGGTATCCTCTTCCATGTATCGATGATCTGTTTGACCAGTTGAGAGGATCTCTCATTCTCTCTAAGACTGACTTGAGATTAGGGTATCATCCATTGAGAGTTCAAACTTCTAATATACCTCATACTACTTTTAGAAGGAGTTATGGACTATATGATTTCATAATAATTCCTTTTGGGTTATTCAATGAACTAACAAGGTTTATGGCCTTGGTGAAAAAAATCTTACATTCATACCTAGATCAATATTTTGTTGTGTTTTTTGATTAAATATTGGTGTACTCTAAGACTCATAATTATAATGCCCAATATCTTAACATCATCCTAAGTACATTGAGAGAGAATCAGCTATAGTCTAAGATATCTATGTTTTAGTTTTGTATTGATCAGGTGCACTTCATGGGTCACATCATCTCAGAAGAAGGTGTATTTGTGGACCCATAGAAAATGCATACAATGGTTTCTTGGGAGTATCCCAAGAGTGTTCTAGATATCCATATATTTATTGGATTAATTGAATATTATCAAAGGTTCATTCATGACTTTTCCCATTTGTAATAACCTTTTTTGGGCTTTACTAAGAAGGGGTTAAAGTTTGAATGGTCAGATGCATGCAAGAATGCCTTCCAGGAGTTGAAGAAGCAGTTGAAGTCAGAACCAATATCAATCCTACATGAGTTGGGTGAGGAGTATATGGTGTTTTGTGATGCTTATGGGATCATAATTGAAGAAATATTGATGCAGGTATATTGAGCTATAGTGTATCGGTATCGGCAGTTGAGGCCTCATGAATAGTACTACCCTACACATGACCTTGATTTGGCTATAGTGGTTTATGATTTGAAGTGTTGGTGACATTATATTTTGGCTGATAGGTTTACTGTGTTTACTGATCAAAATATCTTAAATTATATCTTCACCCAACGATATTTGAATCTCCAGCAGTGGAGGTGGGTTGAGTATATGCAGTCATTTGATTTTTATCTAGATTATATACTCGGGAAGGGAAACAATGTGGCTGATGCATTGATCTAGAAAACTCAGGGTCAGTCTATTCAGGAGTCTTGTGTTGAGTGGAAAATGATGAATTTTCTAGCTGAGATGCATGTTTTGGTCTAGGAGAGTCAGGAACAGATTACTCTATTATCAATTTCAGCAGAGTCTACACTTTTGAGATGGATTAGAGACATGTAGTATGAGGATCTAGAGTGTTTAGCCTTGAGGAAAATCCATTAAGGTAAGGAGACAACTTTTATTGGTCCATAGACGAGGATGAGATCATTTACATGGGAAATTAGGTTTTTGTGGCTACAATTATGTGGGAGGAGTTGATGTGTGAGTTTCCTGACTTGAAGTGTGAAATACATCCAGGTGGGAACCAAATGTACCATGACTTACATAAATAGTTTTTATGGATGGGCAAGAAAAAGTAGATAACTGGGTTTGTGAGATGATGTTATACCTATCAGTAGGTGAAGTATGAGCATCAATGACCTGGTGGTTTACTATAGGTATTTTCTATTTTGAAATGGAAGTGGGACAACATGAATGTTTAATTTTTGGTGGGTATCCTAAGGAAACCTTGAAAGATTGACACTGTTTGGGTGATTGTGGACCAACTGATTAAGGTGGCACATTTATTACTAGTATAAGAGACTTTCTCAGTGGATAAGTTGGGAGAGTTATATGTTTGGGAGATAGTTTGTCTACACATTGTGCTACAGATTATAATTTCAGACTATGACTCACATTTTACCTCTCTCTTCTGAAAGGTATTGTAGAAGGCTCTAGTTATATAGGTTTTTTTAGTACAACTTTCCACCCACAGACATATGGGAAGTCAGAGAATACTATACAGGTGATTGAGGATATTTTTTGAGTGTCTGTTCTTAAATTTGGTGGGTCTTGGGAGAAAAACCTATCTTTGGTGGAGTTTTCCTATAAAAATATATATCAATAAACTATACATATGGCACCATATGAGGCTCTTTATGGTTGGCTATGCATATCACCTCTATGCTAAATAGATTCAGGTGAGACAGAGTTATTGGGACCTAGTCGCATACAGAAGACATTAGAGTAGGTACAAATGATTCGAAAGTGTTTGGATATGGCCCAGAGTAGGCAGAAGTCATATGCTTATAGACATAGATGAACCCTAGATTTTATAAATGGTGATCATGTATTATTTTAGGTGTGTCATAGGTTTGGTCACCGTAGGATATGAAGACAGGGAAAGATGGCGCCCAGGTTCATTGGCCCATTTGAGGTTGTGGATATAATCGGGCCGGTGGCATACCGATTGGCTCCTCCATAAAGATATGGTGTGATTCATGATGATTTCCATGCGTCACAACTTCAGCGGTATCTCCTCAACCCTTCTAAAGTGATCGATGTGGATGATTTTAAGCATGAGACTGATGCGTCCTTCAAGGAGTGTAATGAACCAAAATTTTATCAATGGGAATTCCATTCTTATAATTAGGTCATATAGTATAACCACATAAAATAGCATTAATAACACAATACAAACATTATAAATGATTAATGAATGAAATAATAAGTATTTCTAGAAGTTAGGCAACCTATACCGATAAAATGGTAACTTGACCTTTGGAATAGTAATACGACCCTTAAGAATAGTAATTCAACCAATAGAATAGTAACCTCACCAATAAAAGTATAAATTAAATTTATGTATCTTATGAATGAATATATTATGTACTTATTTCAAGGAATAAGTAAATTAGAGTTTTAAAAATGAAAAAATAAGTGTTGGTATTTTTGTAAGTCATAAATATTTAATTAAAATTTTATGATTAATTTAATAATTTAAAAGAAAATTTATTTTCAAAAATGTATTCATAAGTTGATAATTTTTGTCTTATTATTATAATATAATTTTATGAGGTCTTCGTTAAAATTTTAAAGTGTCATAAAATTAGTTATAATTTTAAAATTGTTATTTTTTGAATAAATGATGATTTTAATTAAAAATTAATTTTATCATATTTACAAAATTATTTACATAAAATGGAGTTTATTTTTGAATTATACACGTCAAAAAACTTATTAGGGTTAATTTTTTGTATTTTTCTAAAATAATTGATTTTTTGGTGAATAGTGAAATACAATAAATTATGATATTATCTAAATACTCGAATTATGGAGTCATGGATGATGTATGGATGATATAAGCCCATAATATCGAACCAACCTTCATTATTTTAATATATTTAGTTATATTTATCAAACTATTCATAGTATTGATCCAAAATAATAAACTAAAAAATAAAATAATGAGAAAGCACCCCTCTCCTCCACTATAAATACCACCCCTCACCACCTCTTTTACTCACACATTTAAAGATTTTAGACTTGTCCAAATTCTACCGAATAATATTCCCAAACTTATCCCACACATCCAAGAGGTTATATTGTAAAAAAAAATACCAAAACCAATTTCCTTAAGGAGGTTCTCAAGGAGAAGAATAAAAGAGGTAAAATCCCCTTTCTTTTTCTTTTAATTTCTTTTCAATTTCTTTTCTTTTATTATTCTCTCCTCACCTCCTCTGTCCAAACATGATTTATAAATCCATTATATTATATATAATATAATTTTATTATTTAAATGTAAAATTCACCACCAAGTATCTTCTCCACTTCCTTTAATTATAAAAATGAAAATATCGTCCGCGAGGAGTTAATTTATCGCCTTCAAGGACCGAAAATTTTCATTTTCCTTTTCTACCCTCAAGTATGGTCTAAAAAACATTATAATGGTTGAAAAATATTTTAAAATTAATTTTATAACCCTTTTTATATTCTG
Organism: Viscum album; assembly: GCA_963277665.1. Taxonomy (NCBI): domain Eukaryota; kingdom Viridiplantae; phylum Streptophyta; class Magnoliopsida; order Santalales; family Viscaceae; genus Viscum; species Viscum album. The sequence continues at coordinate 1,215,633,556 of OY728130.1, forward strand.
TAACTAATATATACCCATAATATTAAATAATAAAACAAAACAAGTTCGTTGTAAGTGAAAATAACCCAAAATAATCTAAATGATTACCACTAATGTCTTATCTAATGATTCATCTCAACTAAAATAAACAAATGAATTATATAACCATTTAATCTTATATATTTTCATTAATAACATATACCTTCAATTCTGGATATCTATTCCTATTTTACATGAACTTCCATACTCTTATACAAGTAAACCAATCACGAAAACCAATAAAATGAACACTCCCGAATGATGAAATTGAACACTATAACTCATCAAAAAGGCCACAAATGAACATAATAAAATTATAATAAATAAAATAATTGTATAAAAGGTTCTAAATTAATTAATTAATGTATTTAATTTGATTATACAGACCATTAAGATCAAGTGCATAACACTTTCAGACATAAGGTAAGGGATTCTTTCCAAACCTCCAATTTTCCTTTGGGTTATGCTTTCTATCTATTTAACACAATGTAAATCTTATTTATTTTTATATAATTCTTACAAATTCTATCTATAGGTTCCAAAATCATGTATCCATGTTATTTCATCCTTCTTTTATGGGTAAATACATGTTTTAATAAGTTTTCCTTCTCAATTCTTCCCAATATATAAGCTCAATTAAAGAGAAATTCCTGGGATTTCTTATCCATTTTCAGGTACACTCCAGAATATATTTAAAAAAACCATTATTTTTCTAAAATAATTCATTTTAATATGAAAACCTCCTTTTTTCATTTATGGTTTTATACAAACAATTATTCCTTTCCATTTGAAAGAATGTTGATAATTTTCCCTTAAAATGCACTAAAATGTTTTATTTCTAAAGTTTCTTAAACACTATTTTTTACATGTTTTCACTTCATTTTGATATCAATTATCATGATATATTCCTAATTTACCCTATTAATTTCCATGTATCTTTTAAATCCTTTATATCATGGACAACATTATGATATTTCTTTTTTTGTTCATTTTGACATGATTATGACACCCAATTATATCTATGGGAAACCCTTATGCTTATGTTTGATTCCTTATGTATGATTATTTATGTGGAACATATATTAATGAACATGTTATAATAGGTGTGACTAGATAGAGATATAATGAATTAGGTGATTTTAATCACATGAGATGTCATGTTGGGACAGGGAGTGAACTTGATTCCTTTATGCAGCTTTTTCCACCATGTCTTGGCAGTTGTCCTTTACTCATGTTTATATCATGTTATATATTGTTTCCATATTCCTATTATGTCATGGTGATATGTTACAATGTTATAAATTTTATTCTTCCTTATGTTTATTCATGTTCCATGCCTTTTATGTCATCATGTTATGTCTTCTAACCGAGGTGTTATGTTTATTCGAATGCTTATTCCCTTATTGGTATTTTAGCCCATCCCTTTTATTCATGTATTTTACCTAGGTTACCCTATACAGGTATAAAGGATAAAAGGTAGATAGGATCACATTTTTAAGATTAAATAAAATATTTTTTTTATTTTGGTTTCATGATGTTAAATTATTTACCTAATCTTCCAAAGACACAAGAATTTATGATCATTGGATGTATTTTATAGTTAATTATGCTTAAAAACATGTATTAATATCTGTAAAAGGCTAAGGTCTCTATAGGGAGCATCCAATACGTGTGTTGGATCATAGTGAGAAAGTGATATTAGGAAAGACCATTCTAAAAGTTCATGTATTGTGACAACATGGGCAAGGTCAGGAGGGAACATGGGAGAGGGAAGAAGATATTTGGGCTTAGTGGCCTGATATTTTTGACTTGTAATCATAGAGATACTTGAGAGGGTATCTCTAGGATGATCTGTTATAAGGTGGTGATATTTTATGATCATAACCTTTTTTTAGATTTCTTTGGCCTGATTTTAGGTATTTTCTCCTTCTTTTGAGTACTTTTTTTGTGGATTGTAATTGGGGTGTGTTTGGGTAGAAATATGAGAAATTTTGAAGAAGGATGGGCAGTGCATGACTTTCCCAAACAGTGCGCCCTGACCTAACAAACCATAAGAACCCAAAAAAGGATATTCACACGAATGGTGCATGGTTTATTAAACCGTGCTCCCTCTTAGTAGAAACCATACACCCCCTAGAAGAGGTGCATGGTTAAGGTGTATGGTTTTGGGAAATCATGTTTCTTAAGAAATAATTCATGTGTACAAGATTTTAATCCCAAAAAAAATTAGATTTAAAATTTCCCAAGCCCCCATTTTAACCCCTATTTGGACCAAACTCTATTACCAATGAATATTATTGATTTTGGAGCCTCCCATATAGATTAAATTCCATTATGACCTCTGTTCTTCATGATTAAAATCCCTATATTTAAGATCCGCACCACTCCCAACAAGAGGATCTCATCATGTGTGGTTTTCTTTTTTATTTCCCACTATTTTTTCATCCATTGAAGGATTGTTATTCCTTGATTTTTGTTTGGATATAGATATATGATTGTGGATCTAGATATAGGATTGTGGTATCTTGATTGTTCAATCCTTAATTAGGCTTTTTAATCTAGATTATGTTCTTCACTGTGTTCTTGACTGATCTGCTTCAAATTGGGGATTTACATTGGAAAATTGCTCATAAAAAAATTGAGGTATGTGGTTTATTATTCAAATACCACAGTCATTATTCCAATTATGTTTATGTAATTTTATAATTTCTATAGTTTTTTTAGAAATTTAATTTATTCATTGAATTAATTAATCTAGTAAACTAATTTATTAAGGAATTGTGAATTTGGGATAATTAATTCTTTAGTTAATTATAACAATATGGAATTGGGATTTGGGGATAATTAATTGATAAATTAGTTATGGGATAATGGGATTGTGAATTGAATAATTAATTATTGAATTAATTATGGGATATTGAGTTTGTGGATATTGATTAATTAATGGGTGAATTAGTTAATGAAATTTATGTGCTTAATTAATTAGGGAATTAATTAAGGGGATTGATGTGATGAACTAATTGATGGATTATTAATTACATTGATATTATTAATTAATTATTGAGTTAATTAATGAGATTGTTATGATTAATTAATTTTTGAGTTAATTAATGAGATTGAGATGATTAATTAATTATTGAGGTAATTAATGACATTGATATGATTAATTAATTATTGAGTAATGGGATGGAGATGATTAATTAACTTTATTTTTAATTAATAATATTTATATTATTAAATAGTTATTGATTTAATTAATCTAATTGAGATGATTAATTAATTTTTGAGTTAATTAATGGGATAGAGATGATTAATTAATTGCTGAGTAATTAATGGGATCGATATGATTAATTAATTATTAAGTTAATTAATTTTATTTAGGTGATTAATTAATTTTTGAATTAATTAATTGAATTAATTTCAAATAATTAATGGTAACAATGACATTCTTGAGTTATTTTAAATGAGAAATGGTAACAATGGAATTTATATGTGATATTGAAATAATGAATGGTAACATGGACTTTCATATGTGATTTTAAGACAATGAATGGTAATAATAGAATTCACAAGTGATTTGAAATGATGAATGGTAATAATGACATTCATATGTGATATTGAAATAATGAATGGTAATAATGACAATCATGACTGATTTTAAATAATGAATGGTAACAATGAAATTAAGATATGAATTTAGATAATGAATGGTAATAATGACACTCATTTGTGAATTGAGATGAATAATGGTAATAATAATACTATGAGTTATGACATCCCTCAGGGATATTTCAGACTCTGGAAAAGGCATAAGAAATTATTGGGGTTTGGGTATCCTTGGGAACTCGGGAGTTTATGTGATTAAGTAAATAATATTTAAATAAGTGTAAAATATTTACTTTATTGCTGGTATATATTATTTATAAAAATTCCTACACTTCTTTACTAGATATTGTTCTAGAAACCATTGGTGGTTTCCTATTTATTTGTAGTCCCAATCTACCAAGGTTGTGTTATTGGTACCTGAATAGACTTTATGTTTGTAGGATAATATAAGGGAAAAGGCCCCATGTTAGATGGATAATTTGGGATGTATAATGGATGGGGGAACCAATCATGTTTTGGGACCCTATTGGGAGTTTTCATTATCATAAATTATGAGTTTCATTTTAACACTTGGCACATACTTAAGCATGGCATATCTATTATTTAGTTTTGATATTGTACTTCCACTTTTGGTAATCTTGTGATATCAGATTATTCAAGTTTTGTTATATAATTATTTGGTTATTATTTATTTATTTATACTGGTTTATTACTTTAATAAATAGGGTATAGTCTCCCCATGATTGATATTATAACCTTGATGCTAGTTGGTAGCCTCTGTCATACGGGGAGGCGTACTTGAGGTCATGTGACCGACCGGCTCAGGGAACCGGTGTGTGGCACCTGGGTCGGGACGTTAAAAAATATAAGTTAATTATACATCTATTATATAAGTATACTTATATATATATATATCGTACTATATATTATTTAATTATGTCCTTTTATTACATGTTTATTAACAATTCCATGTTAATGTTACATTTTGGGTAATGAACCCTTTGTTTTTCATATATATTTTAATTTTTTATTTTTGGTCCTCTTACTTTAATCCTAATTTCATCATATAAAGAATTTTTAACATGATAAATATCATATATATTCATTATATATTTATTTATATTAATCTATACAATATATATACAGAAAATGAAACACACCGTTCATGGAGACAGAAGGCTGTAAATACGCATGAACACTATTTCTATTTTATATAAGTATTGAAATAAATAAAGGTAGATTATTTATTATTATTATATAATCATATTTATTTCATAAATATCACATATTCTCATTAAACCTATCCTTATTACCATTCATGTAAAGTGTGAATGAATCATATCGCTTCATAAGACAGTAGTCTGCCATACACATGATCGACGTTATCGTATTCCCAAAAAATGGAAATCATAATGGTATGTGTGATATAATAATTCAATAAGCATAATAATATAATAAATATTATATAAAAACAATAAATCCCTTGTTATGTCCAATTGTGATAGGTGGTAATGGAAAAATGATTGATATCTGTTCACGAGGCGGTAGTCCTCCCTACACATGAATGATGATTTTGTAACCCATTTGATGGAAGTGGAGATGGTTATAGGTCATGACATAATCATAAAAACATATTAGTATATGGAATATAATGAGGTTATTATATCATAATTTTATAATAAATATTAAATGGGTTGTATGAATAAATAAAACAAAAATTCTTATTGATGAATGATACATTTTCTTTGGGTATCCTCCTTAGGTTTACACTAAATCCTTCATAGATTAGCATATTGACCAAAATAATCCTTATAGGATGATATGAGGGATATTGGGATAAGATTGTTTTAGGTATTTTCTGAACCAAAAAGTTTTTAAGGTGTTAAGAAAAGTGGATAGGAGGTGGTCTTTTATAAGTGAGGTGAGTGACACATTTATATTTTTTTTCGAAGAAAGAATTACACCCACATTTTTTTTCATGTCACAAGGCTCCAATAATGGACCATTATTGGTAATATAAGATTTAATTTTAAAATAATGACGTAAAAAGGTTTTTGGATAAGTTTTGGTTTTTTTAACCCTTATATTTTTCGTTTAATCCCTGATAAAACCATTTTTACCTTAACCTTGGTAATTGTTTTTTTACTACTTTTACTATTCGTTTTGGTAAAAAGTTATGTTAAAATTAATATATAATATAAATTTATATTATTCAAAATATATAATCCAATTTTTAAAATTAAATTCATATAAATGAAAAAATCGAATTTAAAATTAATCCCAGAGATGCGACGAGAAAACAGGTTTTTAAAGAGAAAATGATAAAAAGTTTACAAATTTTTTATTTTAAAATTTAATATTAAATTGATTAAAATGACCTAAATTGGATTAATTTATGTATAATATAACTAATTTTACTTTAAATACAATTTAAAATATAATTTAATTTTATAAATAAATTGAACGAGAAGACATTTTCAATTAAAATTCAGTATTTCCACTATTCATAAAAAAATCTTTTTAGAAAATTATAAAAAATTAAACCTAAGATAATTTTAACATGATTATTTTAAAAATATTTTTTCAAATAAATTTTATAAAAGTTTCAAAAATTAGTCTTAAAGGAAGCACAAGGACAAGGTTTTTTATAAAAATAATATTTTAAGTGTAAAATTGTATTTGTTATTTTCTATAGTCTAGAAAACACATAAGATGAATGTTAAATAGTTTATTGATATATAATATATAAATTTCATTAAAATAATTTTCCAAAAGTTATTTGATTAATTTATTGAGGTAAAACCCATTTATGTGCATAAAAATTATTTTTTTGAAAATTATTTCCTTTATTTTTAGAAGATTTTTATTTTCATTTGTAATTAATTGGTCACCAAATAATTCATTATATATAAATTTATAAAACATATATTTTTTTATAATTTAGTTAATCCCATTCTTACCTATTATTCCAATAGCTAGGTGATAAATATCATATTGAATAATAATATATTTAATAGTATTTCACATTTTATTTAAACTTGGTGTTGTGTGTAATACAAGCTAAACTCAGTGTTACTTGTGATGAAAGTCAAAACTAGCGTAAAGTTTAATGAAAAATTAACTCAGTTTTTCATGTAGTGAAAAATATAAAAAATATTATATTCATTTGAAAAAAACATTTCCCAATATATCAAGGTGTTATAAATTCTCTTTTTGAAAAATTACTTCCCAAATACCAACGTATGGTTTTAAAATAATATTTTTTAAAAAATCATATTTTCCAAAAATGTATTTATTTTTAAATTTTATTTTAAAAAATTTAATTGATTTCAAATCTATATTTTTATTATAGAACCTAATTCCAAATTATGTTCTTCAATTTTTTATGACACTAATTCTTCCAATTGGAAGAATTAGATGTCTACGTTCCTTTGTAGTATTTCTTATTATGTAAGAAAAATGGTAATGCATGAGTGTATTCCCACCAAATAAAATGAATAAAAATGGACTCCTAAAGATATCAATAATTTGAATTAAATAATAAATATATGAATTCCCTACATTTTGTTCTAGATATAAATGAGTTTAATCTTGTTTCAAAATGAATGAATGCTTATAAAATTTATAAATTATTAGAAGTAACACATGAAGGCATAAAAAAGTCAAAGGCGCCCGACTAGACATGTATTGTCAATACTTTGTAAGTTTTACTATGCATTCATATGAATCTATTACAATAATGTTTATAATATTTACTAAAATATTTAATGGTAGAAAGTACCATGGAGATAATTTATCTACATAAACACTCATAAAGAAGATCTTATGGGCATTTACAAGCTCTTAGGCTCCTAAAGTGATGGATATAAAAGAATATAAAGATGTTAAAAAGATGGATGTAGAGGAACTCATCACATCCCTAATGAACCATGAGATAACTATGGAATACCATTGGAGAAAGAGGCCAATGAAACCAAAGAAGTCAGACATACCATCACCTTAAAAGCTAATAATGATGAATAACCCTAAGGTGAGGTTGTAGACATTTATTTTTCATCTTGAAAATAAAATGATACCTTAAGGAGAGGAACTTCAAAAAGTGATCCAAAAAGACAAAAAAATTGAAGGTGACATGCTATGAGTATAAAAAGAAAGGTAAAACTAAACCAAATTTCCCTATATACATAAAAAATTTCGATGAAAAGAAGAACGCTAAAAATGATTTTAAAGTCTTAACTTGGAGTGCTAGTGATATTTCCATGAACTCTACTTAGACTTACAATTCATGTGACTCAAGTACAAGTTCCTAATAGAACATGTAGATAAATAAATAAAGGTTAGTACTCCCTTTACCATCTCTTACTCATATTTATCTTCCCTTAATTATTATTCTTTTCACTCTTCTTTTTCTTCTTCTTACTCCTTCACCCACCTGAATCATGAAGAGCTAAAATATTCTTAAGATAAACTTAAAAAATACTATCACAAAATTAATTCTCCATATGAACTACTTGAAAATAAATATAATAAAGTGATCTAAGAAAAATAATAACTTCAAAAGGAAGGGATTCTCTCATAAATGAAAATTTTGAATTATCTAAGAAAATTAAAAATCAATCTGACATTGAAAATATCTAATAAACCATTAAACACCTCTAAAATTAACTCTTAATATTTACCCAAGGTGAAGAAAATTTAAATAAATTTTTAGGTTCTTGAAAACCTAGAAAATAATGGGTCAACTTTGGTTACACCAATCAAACATGCTCTATAAAGAATCCTTCGAAAAACTCTTTTCTTAAAGGTATTACTCAAGAATTATTTTTCATAATTATTGAAAAATAAAAATTAATTTAATGTATGAATGTGATTGAAAAAATTCATGTATGGTGGAAAAAATCAAATCAATCAATTTTATAAACTTTCAAAAATAAAACCCCCTAAACAAATTTAGACACTCCATCCATATAATGTTAATAAATTTATTATTAAAATCCAAAGTACAGAAGGATCATAGAGGTATAAATTAATGTAAACCAAGGTAATCATCTCTAAAAATCACCACACACTCAGGGTAAGGGAACCAACACTAGAGAAATATATACAAGGATTGTCCTGTGAGGCCTAATAAACCAAAAAAATCTCAACTTTGTTACCCTCATGCCATGTGCGAAGGATCATAATCCTCCCATTGGTGAAATTATTACATCAGCAAATGTGTTCTGATATTTACCAAGGGATGGAATATTTCTCATGGAGGAGGTTATGAATAAATAAATAATTAATTCCCACCAAGGAAATATGGATACCGCGATCTTTTAATATCTCAAGACTATTAATAATAGCACCATATTCTGCTAAAAGAGAATAATGAAGACCATTGAAGCCATAAAAATAAAAAACTACAAATCCTTTTGAGTCATGAACCACTCCTCCTCCTGTATAAAAAATATGGTGTTGGAAGAAACCATGTTAATCATGATCTCCCTATTGAGAGGTATCTATCAGACCCACCTACCTTAAAAATTGAGTTTAGGATATATAGAGGGTTCCACCATCCAAGTTGGGTTATCATTTAAACTGGTGCCTGATCTGATCCATGGAAAGTCCTGAAGGGCATTCCCGATCCCCACGTGCTGGCACAAGTGCCTAGGTATCAATACAAGCAAGTTAGAATGATTTAACTAAACAAGAAAATATAAAACAATCAACAATTTAAAGTAAACCAAAGATATAAATAACAACAAAACAATCCTTTACAATTATTTAGATTAAAGTCTACAAGTTTATAAAAAAAAAAGATAGATACTACAAAAAGGGAACCAAAAATAATCTCCAAAAAACAATCACAAGGCAAGGAGGACATCTCCCTTAATCCATTTCCGCAACACCACTCTAGAGGATCACTAGTATCCCAAACCACCAACACTAAAATCTTTACCCTTTCCTATATCAAACATAACCGAGTCTTATCACACCCAAAGGTGTAAGTTGGGTGTGAGCTCTTTCCCAATATGATGCCACCCAAAAATAATTCCATGATTTAATCACTGAATGAAAAATAAACCTTCAAGTTTAATAAATGAAAGGAAATAATTGAAAAATTTAAATAAAAGCATCTTTAGTGATTTTTTTTAAAGGAATGAAATTTTAATTGAAAATACCTTTACCTTTGAAGTAACCCCAAATTACACACCGTATGGCGACAGTGAGTGCACCATAATCAAAGAGAACCAAATGTTTGAGAGTAACTATAGGTAATAGCTAGTGATGGGACCATATAACCTTGCATCTTGATGAAAATTAGTATAAGAACTAAAACCATCTATGTTCCTGTGGATGAGCCACTTAGGAGGATAAGCATCCAAAATTCTATTGGTCTCCAATCATCATCAATAATTAGTTATTGTTGTCATCATCAATATTGATAAGTGAAACTGGGCCATAGTTACTTATGTATCACTAGAAAACTATTCCTAGTCTGCCCTATGAGTTGGTCGGTCTTCCCTTAGAGATGAGGACACCCTCATTGATACTCAGGATGGAATTGCTTATCATGTTGTCTATTATTTCGAAAATATTTTTAATGTCCCAGATGTCAACAAATTCCTACTTCTTAAGGTCATTCCAGATATGGTAAATGAGGAAGATAACACTAATCTTTTAAGCATCCCTCTTGATCATGAAATCAAAGAAACTATTTTTAGCCTTAATCCTGATAGTGCTTCAGGCCTTGATGGTTTCAATAACATTTTATACCAACATTACTATGAGGTTATTCAAATAGATGTTTTCAAATTTTTCAAATATTTATTTTACAATGGTATTCTACCTCATGGGTTGAATTATCAATTTATTACTTTAATTCATAAAGTGTACAATGCTTCTGAGATTAATCTCCTCAAACCCATTGCGCTTATTAACACTCTTTACAAAATTACCACAAAACTTCTTACAAATATAATTACTTCTATAAGAAATAAAATTTTCTCTTTGAATTAGTTTGGTTTTATTAAGGATAGGTCTATATAATATTGCATTTGTCTTCCCTCTAGATGAACTAACACTTTAGAAAATACACTAGGGTAGAAAATATTACTATTAAACTTGATATCAGAAAATCCTTCAATACCATTGATTGGAGTTTTATTTTCAAGGTCCTTCAGAGCATTGGTTTTAATGATACCTTTATTACTAGAATAAATTTCATATTCAAATCCGATTACATCTCCATCCTTGTAAATTTGTCCCCTAAAGGATACTTTAAATGCACCAAGGGTGTTTGATAAGGTGATATCCTATCTACCATTATCTTTGCAATTGCAGAAGATTACTTAAGCATATTGCTTACTCACCTTTTTGATAAAAACAATCTTAAACCTATTCAGGCTTCCAGAAACTTAAATGTTCCCACACATATTTTATATGACGATGACATTATCTTTTTCTTACAAGGTGATAAAAGGAATATTCAAACTATTAAAATTTCCCTGTCACATTATGAAGAAATATATGGTCAAACTATTAGCTGGAAAAAATCTTTTGTCTTCTTCGGGAAAAACATTCCTTCTAATAGAAAAGGTAATATTATCAATGATTTAGTTATTAAGAAATTATCCTTCCCTTTTACTTGCCTTGGTGTATCCATTTTTTTGGGAAGTACTAAATCTAATTATTTTTCTACCACTGTTGACCAAATCCTCAATCAATTTTCCTCATGGAAGGTTAAATCCCTCTATATGGTAGGCATGATCTATCTTGTTAAATCTACTATTGTATATAAAATGGTAGACTTGTAGACGGTCTAAAAATGGCTTGTTGGTCTCCTTAATAAAATAAATGTTTACATAAAAAACTTTGTTAGGACCAGAAGCACTCTTTAAAGGAAACTTGTGACCATCCCTTGGGCTACTTATTGTAAGCTTTTAGTTAAGAGTGGTCTAGTCATAAATGCCCGAATGGCCCGAAGGCATTATTTTTATTTTATTATGGATAATACCCCCTTTTAAGGTTTTAAGGGGAACCCATACATGACCCGTAGGCACAATCCACAAGGCCCGACAAACCCACAATACATGACCCGAAGGACCAGAGGCATACCATGCCTAATACATGATTTTTTACAAGCTAGAATCACTTGGAAGCTACTTTTTAATAACTTTGATTCCATTTATTTTTTCAAAAAAATATTCCATGATAAGTTATAGAAGGGAAATATGAATTATAATACCCCATCTATTTTTCTATCCACTAGGAAATATTTTTCCAACATCATGAATAACTCTATATGGATGGTTAGTTCTGACTCTTCTAAGAATTTTTGGTTGGACAACCGGACTGGTGTTCCTTTAATTTCCCTGTTGCCTCCCAATTTTCTACCAGATCACACCAAATGCACTATCAAGGAAGTTTTAAATTATCATAACATTAGTATTCATGAGAATATTATTCATGTTATCGACAATTATCACTATTCTAATTCTGATGATTTCTTAATCTGGGAACCTGCTCATAATGGCATCCTTGATTCAAATTTTTTTATAACCACAATTTTCAAAATTCTGATAATAATTACAATTGGGTAAAAAGTTTTGAAAAACCATGGATTAATCCCTTGAGGCTTACTCTTGTTTGGCGTATTGATCACAACAGAGTCCCCATTGAGGTTTGTCTTCATTCTTTTGGGATTAAACTTTTCTCTAAGTGTCATCTTTGTAATCGACATAGATAAGATATTAACCATCTTTGTATATCTTGTGGTACGACTTCAGCTCTTTAGAATTATATTTTTGACATTTTTTATTGTATATGGTTACTTCCTAATTCAATCATCTCATAATTAAAGAATTGTGTGGATATAGAAGCTTCTCAAAAAATCAAGAATATTTTCTTAATTGTTATTTGTAAACTCTTCTATGTGACCTGGTGTGAAAGAAATATGCTTATTCATAATAATCGCTCATCCATTCTAAATGCAGGGCAGATGTGGATTCACATTACCATTTGAAAAGCTACCTTGATTTAGAAGGTGAATTGTGACAACATTTTCATTAACTTTGAGATCCTATGATGACTTCAGATTGATGGAATTTATCATCAACCTAGACACACTTTTGATGTGTTCTGGTAGGCCCCTATCCTAGGATGGATTAAAGTGAATGTTGATGTCACTTCTAAAAGAAATTCGAGACCCTCGTGTTGTGGTTCTATTTTCAGAAACCACCTTGTAGAGTGTCTCAGATGCTTCTTTGGCATATGTGGAGTTGGATCATCTCTAAAAGTGGAAATGATGAGTGTCATCCATTCCATGTATTTTGATAAGTAAAAGTGTTGGAACAATATTTGGATTGAAAGTGATTCGACCACTATTGTTCAGGCTATTTAGAATGATGCAGTGTTTCTTTCCTAGTCACTTACAACCCGTTGGATAAACTGTCTCTCTTATCTTCTAGAGATCAGCTGCATTGTCACCCATACCTTTTGTGAAGGGAACATAGTTTTAGATGGTCTTAAAAATTAGGGAGTCATCCATGACATAACCTAGAAGGAATACCTACCTATTGATTTTCTCCCTCTTTATGAAAAATATTTTAAGAAGATTATATCTTTCAGACTCATGTAACTCTTTTCTCTTGGTATAATAATTTTCTCATTGGTCATTGACCAAATCACCACCTTCTTAAAAAAAACTTACACATTTAAGAATCCAAACAAGGCGCTACACACACCAAAGTTATCATTTACAAGATCAAAACTCTTTTTAAAACCCAAACACACACAAAAAATATTCCAACCATGATTCACACAACAATCCCAATTTAATAAACCATTTACTCAATTAATAAAACATTTAAAAAGAACACAAAAAATTATCACATCAAGAATACACCATTTTTACAAGTAAAGTTCATTTTAAAATCCATCGCATATGCAATATCTTCAAAAAAATACTTTCTCACCATAATTATAATTAATAAAACATGATAAAAACACAATAAATCCTAATAAATTCATCAAACAATGTTTAATCAAGGAATCACCTACCTCAGGTGGATAATGTTCCAGAAATGTGTGTGAAACTCTAACCGCACCTCGATCACACCTCAAAGATGCCAAATCAAACCCTAATTGAAAAGATCAAACCAAAATTATCAAAATAGAACCCTAAAATCAGAATTCTAGTGCTAGAGAAGAGGAAACCCACAAAATAAGAGAGGAACCCCTAGAATAGAGAGAGATTATGAGAAGAAAGAAGGCTTACTTGATGATTTTAGGAGAATACACCCTAAATATGGCACGAAATCAATGCTCCAAGGGAGGAGGATGGAAGGAGAGGCATGCCTAGGGTGAGGAATCCCAAAGGAGGAAAAAATGAGGTGGTTTAGGGGTTAAAATAGAGAGTGGAGAGAAATTTTAATGACCAAGACGCCACACATGGTTTGTCCACACAGTTTGGTAAAACATGTGGTAATTGTGTAGGGAGTTCTATCTGAAGGAAAACCAATACAAGGTTACCTAGGTTGAGGATCATATCCATGCGGAGGTTGTGTGGTAGGTTTTGTCTCCTAATGCATGGTTTCCTATTTTGGGAGCATGGTTACCACTAATAGTGTTCCAACCATGAACATAATCATTTTCACCCAAAACTCTCAATTTTCTACCAAATTATAAGGAAAACCAAGGAAAAAATTAGACCAAAGATAAAGTAAAAAAAACCTAAAAACAAGATCATAGATGTGACAATTCTCCCCACCATGAAAACTTTCCGCCCTTAGAAATTCATCCTGTAACTTGATCGGAAAATAGAAATAGGTACTCTTGCTCAACCCAAAACTTCCACTCCCAAGTCTCATGAATATCATTACCATTATTTGAAAGGACACACACCAATGGAATAAACATCCCACAAAGCACCTTATCTTGGGAATCCACTATTCGTATTGGCTGTTCAAATACTGATAAATTGGTATCCAACTCTAGCTCTTCCAAATTCAACACATGAGATGGGTCCAAATTGTACTTCTTCAGTTGGAATACATGAAAAACATTGTGAATCAATGTCAACTGAGAAGGAAAAGCTAATCAGTATGTCAACTTTCAAATCAGCTTGGTATTCTTGAAAGGTATGACATACCTTGACGTTATCTTTCACTGCTTCCCTAGGAAATGATGACCCAAACAAGTGTCCACTTTCACGAATACCCGATCACCCAAAAATAACTCCAGATCCGGATTCCTCGGATCAACATAATATTTGTGGAAACTATGAGCTATCAATAATCACTTCCTGATCAGCTTTACTTTTTTTGATGTATCATGCACAAGGCTCGACCCCAAATATAAGGTCTCACCTAACTTAGTCCAACATAACTGAGACAAAAAAGGATGACCATAGTGAGCCTCAAAGGGAGCCATTTGAATAGAGGATTTATAACTGTTATTATAAGAAAATTCACCCAATACCAAATAGCTATCACCCGAACCTCCAAAATGAAAAACAATTGCATAGAGCATGTCTTTCAGAATCTAATTTTCCCATTCCTTTTGACCATCCATTTGGGGTTGGTATGCCATTATTATTCTGATCTGTGACCCCAATGATTTTTTAAGGCCATTCTAGAACCTATAGGTAATGTGGGAGTCTCTATTAGAGATTATTGTTGATGAAACACAATGAAGTCTAACCACTTCTTGAACATAAAACCATCCCAACTCATCTACCTTCACTGAATCTTTTATTGGAATGAAGTGGGATGATTTGGAAAAATGGTCAATTACTACCCAAATTGAATTCCTTCCTTGAGGTGTATGAGGTCATCCAATAATGAAGTCCATGGATATCTCGTCCCACTTATAGGTAGGAATGGGTAACGACTAAAGTAAATGAGAGAGTCTATGATGCTCTGCTTTCACATGCTGATAAGTACAACATCTCGAGATGAAGTTAGCTATGTCCCGTCTGATACCTAGACACCTGAACTATTGATGAAAATCATAATACATCTTGGTAGTAACATGATGAATGAATCACTAAGACTGGGGGATATCCTACATCACCACCTTCCTTAGTGATAATGACACCACAAAACATCCCTTGAAACACAAAATTACCTCAAGAGCCAATAAAAAATCAGAGTACATCTCCCACTATGAGGAAACTTCATATAATACTGACATAGCTCATCATGAGGATGCTCCCACCGTACTCTCTCTAGAAGAGATAAAACCAACAGAACAATTTCCAAGAACAAACCTCCAATATTCTCTTTAGTATCCAAGTGCATTTGGGAAAAGAGCCCCATCAAAGTCCACTCATCACTATAATTCTTCAATGCTTGCACTGAAATTTTCCTTTTGAAGGCATATACCACTAAATTACCCTTTCCTGGGGTGTAGATGATATCAAAGTCAAACCCCTATAGATACTTGATCTAACAACGCTGCCTCAG
Source organism: Viscum album (assembly GCA_963277665.1). NCBI lineage: Eukaryota > Viridiplantae > Streptophyta > Magnoliopsida > Santalales > Viscaceae > Viscum > Viscum album. The sequence goes on from OY728130.1 coordinate 1,215,649,629, forward strand.
ATTTAGATCCTTTTGTGAGAAGATTTAGGCTAAGTTCTTATGACCAGAGTAGAATGAAAACTTCTCCCCAAAGAGGTAGTGATTCCATTTATTCAAGTCATGTATCACCACTGCTAACTCTAAGTTGTGGGTTGAGTAATTATTCTTATGTGGAAAGAGTTGGTGAGAACCATATGCCACCACATGATCATCTTGTATAAGCACACACCTGAGACCCATACCCAAAGCATCATAATAAACCACATAACCCACTCCTGATTCTAGCAAGATCAACACGTGTTTGGTATTCAACTTCCACTTCACTTCCTCAAAACACAATTTACATTTTGAAATACATTAAAACTTCAACCCTTTTTGAGTGAGTATAGTTATAGAGGAGTTAATATATAAGAAATCCCAAAAAACCCACCTGTAATAACCTAGAAGGGAAAGAAAACCCCTGATCTAAAATATGTTCTTCATCTGCTCTGACAACAAAACCACATTGATCTTATCGGGGTCCACTGAAACCCCTTTCTCTGATTTGATGTGGCCTAGAAAATTCACTTCCCTAATCCAGATAGTGTGGTTTGAGAAATTTTTATAAATATAATGATCCCGCAAGCTATCCATCACAATCCAAAAATGATGCTCATGCTCTTTTTTAGATCTAGAGTAGACATGGATTACATACACAAATACCACAATGAAGGAGTTAAGATACTAGTGGAACACCCTATTCATGAGCACTGTAAAGACCATTGGAGTGTTTTTCAGTCCGAAAGGGCAAGAAAAAAATTCTCAAAGTGGTCGTACCTACTTCGTAAAGCTGTTTTTAGGATATCTTCCTCTTTCACCCTGACTTGGTGGTAACCCAAACATAAATTGATCTTGGATAAACACTTTTCCTCTTTTATCTAGTTGGGAAAATCATCAATTCAGGGAAAATGGTAATTATTCTTAATGGTTAATTTATTAAGATTCTGGTATTTGATACACAAACAGAGAGATATATCGTCCTTCGTCATGAAAAAAATATGAGAAGCCCAAGGAGAGATGCTAGGACAAATAAAACCTTTAAATTCTAAATCATCTAGCTGAATCCTTAATTACCTCAATTTAGTGTGGGCCATATGATATGAGGGAAGAGATATCAGTTATGTTCTCGGTGCCAAATTTATTGAGAACTCCACATCCTGCTATGTGGGAAAACCTAAAAAATTATATGGGAAAACCTCTAGGAACTTATCCACTACAAGAGGTAATATTCCCTTAGGACCACCACCACCACCCTCTAGTACTAACGATGACAATTGGAAGGCGGGATTTCCCAACTCCAGGAGTGGAGGTCCAACTCAACCAACCAAGGATCCAATTCTCAGAGGAAAACCTAATCACTTACACCAGGTTTCATAAAACTAACTCACCATCGATAACAATCAATGTGTGCTTGGAAAAGAACAATATAGTCCTTTCCAAGGATCACATGAAATAGGTCCATATCCAGCACCAATAAATCCCATTCCATCTCAAACCGTAACACTGAAAGTGTACATGACAAGAACCTAAGGCCCTACTTCTCATTTTTTCCCAATGATGTCACCAAATCCATCACAAAATATAAGAGATCGAATGGAAAATTCAATAGGTTCACATGGAAGGTGGATATAAAATAAACTAAAGCACCAGTTTAAAAAAGAATGAAAACTATAGAATATGAAATAAACATGGTGACTCAAATAGATGAGGTCCCTAAGCCTAGTCCCACTGATGCTTACTCCACATCATAAAGATTCATAGTCTCTGCCTGAGTCTGAACATGACCACTGGTCTGAGGTTATGCTCTGAGTTGACTCTGACCATAAGAAGATCCAGCCCTTCCTCCTGAACGAACAAACTAAGATCCCACCATTCTAGATGGTTCTGACTGAGATTTCATTCCCCTAGAATCCACTAATCCTACACCTCCCTAATAGGAACATGTGGCTTTGCAGAATTACTACAGGTTCCCTAATGATCGACACTGATGATAGGATTTTGGAGGAGACTTACATGACGGTCGAGTGTGTCCCACATTCCCGCACTAGTCGCACACAACAAACCCAGCATCGGAATCCACATAAGAAGGATTCCTGGAAGTATGGCCTGAAATGCTACCTCCCTTATTCCCTTTCTCATCACATTTCCTCTTCTTTTCTGATGAACTACCACTACCCATCACTGACATAGCCCTAGAGGCACTTGACCTACCCTTACGATCAACTTATACCATACAATATTAGTTAACCACTTATGTAAAAGTCTTTAGCTTGAACTAGAAGACCTAAGAATAGAAATATGGCTGCAATCCTCTATCAAACCTTTGAGCACTCATTTGCTCATTAGAGATGATTTCAGGGGAAAACTGGACCGACTCATCAATACGGTTGGAATACTCCATCACTGACTGGTCCCCCTAGACAAGATCCATAAACAATCGAGATCTAGAATTTGCCAAGGCATCAAGTAAAAACTAGTCATTGAATGACACCTTGAAGTTCTTCTATATCATCTTATTATGATTCCCATCTTGAATCACTAAGTCCTGCTATATTCTCACGCCCAAAGGTGTATGTAGGGTGTGAGCTATTTCCCAATAAGATGCCACCCAAAAGGATTCCATGATCTAAGAACTTAATAGAAAATAAACTTGAAAGTTTAATAAAAGAAAGGAAATTCTTGAACAATTTAAAGAAAAGAAGATTTAGAAAAATAAACCTTTAAAGGAATTAAATTTTAAATGAAAACACCTTTACCTTTGAAGTAACCCAAAATTCTACACCTTATGATGATGGTGAGTGCAACATAGTCAAATAGCACCAAATATGGGAGAGGCCCTCTAGGCACTAGATAGTGATGGGACCCTAGAACCTTTTGTCTCAGTGAAAAGTGGTATAATAACCATAACCATCTACATTCCTGTTCGCGATCCACTGGAGAGGAGAAGCATCCAAAATTCTAGTGGTCTCTAATCATCATTAATATTTAGTCAGTGTTGTCATCGTCAATCCTTCTAAATAAAACCGGGTAGTATCCACTTCCATATAACTAGAACACTAGTCCTAGTATGCCCTCCTTGTTACCTGGGATTCCCTTAGTGCTCAACAATTTTCACATTTTACACCCAATATCACTTACACATTACCCAATCCAAACAAGCCACTACACACACAAAAGTTACCATTAACATGCTCAAAACTATATTTAAAACCAAAATGCATACCAAAACTCTTCCAACCATGACTTGAACCACAAACCCAATTTAATAAATCATTTACTCAATTAATAAAACTTTTCAAAAAAATACAACAAGGGATCACATCAATAATGCACCCTTTTCACATGTAAAGTCCATTTTAAAATCAGTTTCATATGAAATATCTTCAAAAAAATACTTTTACAACACACTTATAACTAATACAACATGATAAAGAACACAATAAATACTAATAAATTCATCAATAAAATCTTAATCATGGAATCACCTACCTTGGGTGGAGAAAGTTCCAAAAATCAGTGCAAAACTCCAACCACACCTTGATCGCACAAAAAATAAGCCAAATCAAACCATAATCCAAAAGATCAAACCAAAAATTTCAAAATGTAACCCTAAAATTGGATCCTTAGGAATGGATAAGAGGAAACCCCCAAAAGAAGAGGGGAAACCCTATAATAGAGAGATATTTGGAGAATAATGAAGGATTACTTGATGATTCTAGGAGAATCCACCCTAAATATGGCACAAAATCGAAGCTCCAAGGGAGGTGTAAGGATAGAATAGTGAACCTAGGGTGAGGAATACTGAAGGAGGAGGAAAATGATGTGGGCTTTGGGTTAAAGTTGACAAGATATAGAAATTTTAATGACCTAGATGCCGCACACGGTTAGTCCACATGGTTTGGTAAACTATGTGGTAACCATTTGGAGCATTATGTCCAAATGAAGACATAAAAATGGTTACATGGGCCAAGATGCATGTCTGTGAGGAGGCCGTGTGGTTGGTTCTCTCTCCTACTGCACGGTTTCCTAGGTTAGGTACATGGTTACCCCTAACCATGCACTAACCGTGCACAAAATCCTATCCACCCAAAAATTAATATTTTCTCCAAAATTTTAAGGAAAACCAAGGAGAAAAGATATAAAAAATATAAAATAGAAAAATACTTTAAAAAGATATCATAGATGTGATAGAGGGACCCTCCTTCATGCTATAAATAATGTCAGTTAGGGGGTGAGATCCTAGTGATTTTATAGTAGGATCAGGTTGGCCAACAAGCTTTTGGATCAAAATACCAGGGTGGTATATGAGGAGGGATATCCTTTATGCCTTGAATTTTACATTTAATTATACATAGTTTAGTATCCATCCACCATGAAAAAATCTTGAATTTTCTATTCCTTCCCATTACTTTCTGTAGCATGACACCAGGTATGAAAGAACATCCATCTATTGGACCCCAGAAACTCATGCCCGAATAATCAAATGAAATCACGCATCACAGTGGAAGATAAATCTCCTTTAATGAACAGGTGAGAGGTATTTTCCCCATGATTAGTTTTTAAATAGATGAATTTGGAAGCTATAAAAATCCCCTTATGATATACCACATCATCAGTCAATATGAAACAATATGAATATGCCAAAATAGGAAATTATAGTTCACTGGTATTTATTTTCACCAGAGGATTACCCCCCAATCAACTGTGACTTTATTTTCTTGAAAAAAATAATGGGAATATTTCACAAAGAATATCCCCAACACCATGTTTGTGTAAACAAGAATGTCTTGGCCTAACATCATATAGATGCTACTGAAGACCTCAAACTATTGGTGACTAAGGATAGCCTGGATGAATATGGGATACCATCTAGCTTGGATAAAGGCAAGGCCTAGTTGGGAACCCCTAGAAACTGAGAGTGGTACCTATCCAATTATTCCCCTAAATTTTTATCTCTCCGTTTCCTATGATCCAATGTGAGTAATTTTGTAACTTAGGGATGTGCATGTGAAGTGACCACCATAAACGGATATATTCCCCAACATTCCTTCCAGACCTATCTTGTATTTTTTTTGTGATGGATATAGCCCATATATAAAACCATTCCAAAACCTACCATGTTATTTTTAATTTTATTAACCACATGGATCCCACAATACTCTTAAGGTTGATGCCTCCAGCCTCTGTTGAATTTCAAATCCGCTCCCACAAGGCCCGACGACACCACCATTCATCATGAGAATCCTAGATGAATGTGGACATGTAATATTTGTTAAAACCATGGTCTTATATGCATGATTTGGAGTATGGTTTTTGTTTGTTGTCAATCAGCAGTGGAAGTTCAGAATGTGTACCCGCAAAGAGATCATACAGTTCAAACAGACAACAGTATTGAAGGTGGCACCGTTTCCCAGTGTTTTCCAATTTTTTGGGCCTGAAAATCGACAAATGGAGAAAGGTGTTTTTGGCAAAGAGACTTGAGTGCTGTGTACTGGATGAAGAGGAAACTTGCGCGCCATATTTTTTTCAAGATCAGAAAATGGGAAAATGACAAAGGGATAAGGGCCGCGCAAGTTTTGGGCTGGTCGCGCAAGTGACCTGCGTGCCGTGAAGAGACTTGGGCGCCGATTACTAGGAAGACTAGAAACTTGCGCGCCTAATGTTTTTCAATATCATAACTTCAAAATATGGTAAAGGAAAGAAGGTATCGCAAGTATTTGTGTAGGTCGCACAAGTGAGTAGCGCGACAGAGGCTAGAGAGATGTGCTACACGCCGAGACTTGCGCGCCAAGGAGTGACTTGCGCACCACCGCGCAGGGGATCCAATTTGCCTATAAATAGAGGACCCACCCTCCTCATTTGAAACTAAGTTCAATACTTAGAGATTTTTCGAGCTCTCGTCGCGCAAGTGGTTGTTGGGTCGCGCAAGTAGAGGCTGCGCGCCAATTGTTGGCTGCACGACAAAGGCAGTTGGGGAGTTAAAGGCGCAACGTCGCGCAAGTTTGGAGTTGAAGGAGGCAGTGTTGCGCAAGTTGTTTGGTGTCACCTGTGTGCCAGTTTTGTACCGCTCAAGTGAATTGCACACCGGGATTGTGACTTGCGCGCTGGGCTTGGATAAGCGTGCTGAGGTTGTTAAAGTTCATCTGTCCTTTTTAAGCTGCATGAAAGCTAGAAGATCGCCCGGTACCCTCAGCACAAAGTGGGATTCATCTTCTGGTGAGATTTTTACTTCAACAGAGCATATACATACGACAGAGGATGAATTCTTATGCAATGTTGACGAGACCTTCACGTCTATAAACTGAGTGGGACTTCACCAACGGCAGTGAGCCAGGTGGAGTCAATGGGAGTGACCCGAGGGAAGCAGTGAGCTATCCCTGAACCTTTGTAAAGGCAGTGAGACTAGGACAGAGTGATTGTGACCAAACCTTTGTAATCCACAACTAGTGAAGATTAGTGGAATTTTGTACGACCAACAACTTGTCGGCGTATGATCCTTGGACGTAGCCCTTAGTGGTGAACCAAGTAAAAAGTGTTGTGTCTTCTCTGTGCGTGTGAATGCTTGCTTTCTAATCATATTCATCATACAGGTTCAACAAGTTCCTACCAACGTGGGAACATGATCCATCACATTAGAAGAAAAAGTTGTCACCCTGATTCACCCCTCCCCACTCAGGGTGTCCCAGGGTCCTTCAAGTGGTATCAGAGGAAGGTTGCTGGTGTTGAATCTGTCCTTTATCGTCATGGAGAATGCAGTCAATGTCAGGGGAGTCCCTCACTTCGATGGAAGTAATTTCCAGATCTAGAAGAATAGAATGAGATATCATATAAGATCTCTTGGAATGGAAGTTCTCTTTTCTACTATGAAAGGAATACAAGTCACTGATCCAACAGGCCTGGCTATGACTGAAACAGACAGGAAAATTCTTGATGCAGATGCTAAAGCACAAAATGCACTCACTACAACCCTTTATGATCAGATCTACGTAAAGGTGATGAATTTCACCTCATCAAAATCCATATGGGATAAACTTGAGAATATTTATGAAGGAGATAGCAAAGTAAAGGAGGTGAAACTGCAAGTTCTGCACAATCGGTTTGATGATCTGAAGATGCATCCAGACGAGAATGCAGAATCTTTCTTCAATCGAATTACTGAAGTGGTTGGAGCAATTAGGGGTCTAGGAGAAGAAATCAAAGACATTGATATTGTAAATAAAATATTAAGAAGACTTCCACATCTATACAATGCAAAGGAGTCCGCTCTTGAGGAAAGAGATCTTTCCAAACTTTCTCTAGATGATTTACTGAGCAGCTTGGTAGCATATGAAATGAGAGTCAAAACAGAAGATGATACGACTCTTGTGAGCAAGGAAATTGCATTCAAAGCCATGGATAAACTGAAAATATCAAAAGATAGTAGTGGTGAAGATGACTAAGAAAAATAAATTCTTTCTCTCATTGCAAAGAAGTTCCAGAAGGGGAAAGGGAAATTCAAAGGGAAGTTACCTCTCGCATGTTTCCGTTGTGGAAAAGTTTGGCACATTTCCTCTCACTGCTTAAGAAAGACCAATGATGAATATAGTGAAGATGAAAGCTTTGAGAAGCCTCGGAGAAGGTTCTTCAAAAAGGGAGACTTGAAATCTGGAAAGAAAATGCAAAAGAAGAGTTTTGTCTGTGAAGAGGATGAAGATGATAATGAATTCTGTGATGAAGAAGAACCAGAATTCAAAACTGGGAACCATGCTTCTATGATGGCCACTGTTGAAAATTTAGAAGATACTGGTGGAGAAAAACAACTGAGAACTTGTGTAGATCCCAAGATACAACTTAAGGATGCGGTTAGTAAGATTAAGATTAAATGTAAGAGTTGAAATAAGTGGAAATCAATTGTAGAAGAATCAAATGAATACATTGATCAACTTGAAGCTGAAATTGAACGACTAGAAGAATTTGTGAAGGTACAATCTAAAATAATCAAAAGCAATGATGATGTAGTAGATCTAAAGCTGAGAATTGAAGAGCAGGCAAAGGTCATCAATGAACTCACCTCCAGACTTGATGAAAAATCCATGACTGCTGAGGGTCTTGAGGAGGAAGTTGTTACTCTAAGGATTAAACTGGAGAATGAATCAATTCCAAAATAATAGAGGAAGAAAATACAGTTTGTAAGATTCTTAGATGCAGAATTACTAGAAAGAGCCAAGTGTGGTTCAGATGGGGTTAGAAAAATCTTGAGTGATCAAAGAACCGCTTGCATGGGAAAGAGTGGAATTGGCTGTGAAGCTGAGACATCAACTGCTAGAAGTGAAAAGATCCAAAAGAAAGATAAGATGAAAGTTGAACATGTTGAAACATTGCCTAAAGTGTTGAAAAAGGAACCCTCAATCCAATCTAAAAGGAGAACTGAAAATTATCCTCAAACATTTAGAAATGACATACAGTCTAACTTTTCTCCCAAAGAAGAAAGAATGAGGATAAATTCAAGTGAGAATATATTTCCTCTCATGAAGTGTCAGTTCTGTGGCTATTTGGGCCATACCATGTCTTATTGCGAAGAGGCAAGAAGCTATCTGAATGGAGAAGATATAGAAGTTCAACAAAGGAGAAAAAATTCATATCCTAATTCTTATAGAAGAAACAATTTCTATGGATATTGTTTTTGCTGTTCTAACTTTGGTCATAAGGCCGCTAATTGTAGGCAGAGAAGGGACATGGACACTTCATACCAGAGTTCAATACAAGTCAAGTCTCGACAGCAAGACAGTGTTGCTCTTTCAAACAGGTTTTTTCTCTCAAAGAAGATTTCGACTATGAAGAACCTGGGTATGTGGAAGAGATAATTGAAAGGCCATCGGTACTATATACTCAATCCAATGTCTCATGGAAGGAAAGAAATAAGATTGAGAAATCCAACCTTGCAGAGGTGGCCCTCAAAGCTACTAAGAACAACAGTACGTGGATTCTGGATAGCGGTTGTTCATCTCATATGACAGGTAATGTCAGCCTGTTAATAGATATCAAAAGAAAGGTTGATGGTACAGTACGATTTGGTAATTATGGAGCTCTGAAAATCAAAGGGAGTGGAAGTACCGAATTAGAAAATGGAGAACTAAAGAAGACTGAAGTCCTTTACGTAGATGGCCGACGTCATAATCTCCTCAGTGTGAGTCAACTTTGTGACTCAGGACTTATAGTTACTTTTAATCAGAAAGGCTGCACTATCAAGGGAAAGACAAGCAATTCACTTATGAAGGGATGTAGAACAGAAGGCAACTTGTATCAGGTTGATAGTGAATAAAATGTATGTTACATGACTGTTGATGAAGAAAACAATTTGTGGCATCGAAGACTAGGACACATCAATCAAAAATATCAAAATTGAGAATTGTCATGGACATTCCCAACCTGAAGCGTGAGCGTGAAAAATCTTGTGATGCTTGCATTCGTGGGAAGCTGGTCTGCAGTTCATATCGGCCAAAGAAGAAAAGGGCATCTCACCTTCTTGATCTGATTCATACAGATGTATGTGGGCCGATAAATGTTGCCGGAACTCATGGAGAAAGGTACTTTGTCTATTTCATAGATGATTAAAGTAGAATGGCATGTGTGATGGTCATTCACAGGAAACGACAAGTCCTTGACTGCAAGAAAACATTTCGGCGAATCGTCAAGAATGATATTGGACGAACAATCAAAGTGCTGCGATATGAAAATGGAGGAGAATACACGTCCATTGAATTTTAAAATTATCTGGAGAAGCATGGGATACAACATGAGGTAGATACTGTGAGAACTCCACAACAAAATGGAGTTGTTGAACGTAGGAATCGACAGGTGAACAACATGGCACGAACTATGCTGATTGAGAGTCGTATTCCATGACATTACTGGAAAGAGGTTGTTCAAGCTGCAGTGTACATTCAGAATCGAATAGGACTTTATATGGGTGAGATGAAGACACCATATGAATTGTGGCATGGACAGAAGCCTTCTTTAAAATACTTTCGTGTCTTTGGAAGTAAATGCTTCATCAGGAACAAAGAAGGAAATCAAGGGAAATATGGCGACAATGTAGATGAAGGAATTTTCCTCGGTTACTCAATGAACAGTAAAGCCTACAAATGTTTTAACAAGCGTTTAGGAAGGATTGTGGAAAGCATTGATGTTAAGATAATTGAAGAGAAAACCACAAATGCTTCAAGGATGTCATATGCTGATGTGATAGAAAGTCAGGAATAAAGTGAACGTGAAGAAAATACAAATGCAGAAATAGAGGAAGTTGTTCAAAACACTCATTATTCAAATCATTATGTTGACTCAGAAGAAGAATCTGAAGAAGAAACTATGGTTGAAGAGAATTCTACTGAACCTCGCAGGAGAAATCGAAGAGCTGATATTGATCCATCCAACACAATTGGGGACAAGAGTGCACCCACTCAAACAAGAAGGATAAGGAATAACACCCAATCTGTATTTCTATTAGTTATAGAGACATCCTAATTTGGAGAAGCTACAAATGATGAATCTTGGGTGAAAGCCATGAATGATGAATTAGATCAGATTGACAAGAATCAGACATGGGATCTTGTCCAGAGACCTGAAGGTCACAATGTTATTGGTACCAAATGGATCTTCAAAAATAAGTTTGATGAGTATGGAAGTGTCATCAGAAACAAGGAATGACGGGTGTGTAAAGGATACTCCCAGATTGAAGGTATTGATGTTGAAGAAACCTTTCCTCCAGTGGCTAGACTGGAGTCAATCAGGCTTTTCCTTGCCATGGCACTCCAAAGAGGATATAAATTATATCAAATGGATGTCAAGACAACATTCTTGAATGGTGTACTCAAAGAAGAAGTCTACATTGAACAACCAGTGGGCTTTGTTTTGGGTACTGATGAAACAAAGGTCTACAAACTGAAGAAAGCTCTATATGGTTTGAAGCAGGCACCATGGGCATGGTACTCACGGCTGGATTCATATCTCAAGAAGTTGGAATTAAAAAGAGGAGGAGTTGATCATAATATCTATGTGAAGAATTCTCCAAAAGATCAATTCATGGTTCTAGTCTACGTTGATGATATCATATTTGGTGGCAGCAGGCATAAATCAGTGGACGAATTTGCCAACCACATGAAATCCGAATTTGTAATGTCTATGATTGGGGAGCTCACATATTTCTTGGGGCTGTAGGTGATTCAAAAGAAGGAATACACTTTCATTTCTCAGGAAAAATATGCAAGAGAGATGTTGAAGAATTTTAATATGCAAGACTCCAAACCAATGTCAACTCTGATTGCAGTTGGAACTAAACTTAGAAAGCATGAGGATGGGGACTCTTTTGATCCCACCATGTACAGAAGGATCATTGGAAGCCTACTGTACATGACAGTGACACGACCAGATATTGTCTTTGCCACATGTCTTGCGGCCCGCTTTCAGAGTAATCCAAAGGAGGAACATATGGTGGCAGTAAAAAGAATCATGAGGTACATTCAAGGTACACATAACTTCGGGTTATTTTTTGCTGCAGGTAGGGACAATGAATTATCAGCGTTTTCTGATGCTGATTGGGCTGGTGATGTAGTAGACAAAAAGTCTACTAGTGGTGGAGCTTTCTATATTGGGCAGAAATGTGTTGGATGGTTGAGAAAAAAACAAGAAAGTACTTCTCTTAGTACTTCTGAAGCTGAGTATATCTCTACCACAAAGGAATGCACTCAACTGCTATAGATGAAGCAACAATTAACGGATATTGGTGATGAGGTAAAGCAACCTATGGTGATTTACTGTGATAACAAGAGTGCAATTGATCTTATGAAGAATCCTTTTTATCATTCCCGTACGAAACATATTGAAATCAGGTATCACTTTATCAAAGAAAAAGTGGAACAAGGGGTGATTAGAATGGATCATGTGGGAACTGATGAGCAAGTGGCTGATATCCTGACCAAACCACTATCTGCGGCTATGTTTGAGAAGCATCGGTTGAACCTCAGTGTTCAGCCACCTCCCAGTGCATAAAGAGGTTATGCATTACCCCTCTCCCCATTTGTGATAACTGTTTTATCTTTTTATGGCTATGCTGCAGGTTTATGGGGGAGATACTATCTAGGGGGAGTATGGTTTGAGCTGAACATTGCACAAATTACTGGCCTTTGGGTTTATTGTCAATGGGGGAGAAAGGAATAAATTTAGGCAAGTACTGCTTCTGTGATGAGAAAAATGAGAAGGAAAACATTGGAACCCAATTATGAGAAGAATGAGAAGGAAAACATTGGAACCCAATTCAAGCTTCCTCTCTTGTTTTTTACACCGAGCATTGCTCACGTAGACTTAGAGTGTTAGCTGAGTTGATTCTTTCGTTTTTGGTTTTCACATGGATGGAACTCTATTGAATTTATTTTCTAATTGCCAATAAACCCAAAGGGGGAGATTGTTAGAACCATGGTCTTATATGCATGATTTGGAGTATGGTTTGTGTTTGTTGTCAATCAGCAGTGGAAGTTCAGAATGTGTACCCGCAAAGAGATCATACAGTTCAAGCAGACAACAGTATTGAAGGTGGCACCATTTCCCAGTGTTTGCCAATTTTTTGGGCCTGAAAATCGAAAAATGGAGAAAAGTGTTTTTTGAAAAGAGACTTGCGCGCCGTGTACTGGATGAAGAGGAAACTTGCGCGCCATATGTTTTTCAAGATCAGAAAATGGGAAAATGACAAAGGGATAAGGGCCGCGCAAGTTTTGGGCTGGTCGCGCAAGTGACCTGGGCGCCGTGAAGAGACTTGAGCGCCGATTCCTAGGAAGACTGAAAACTTGCGCGCCTATTGTTTTTCAATATCATAACTTCAAAATATGGTAAAGGAAAGAAGGTCTCCCAAGTATTTGTGTAGGTTGCGCAAGTGAGGAGCATGACAGAGGCTAGGGAGATGTGATGCGTGCCGAGAATTGCGTGCCAAGGAGTGACTTGCGCGCCACCGCACATGGGATCCAGTTTTCCTATAAATAGAGGACCCCCCCTCATTTGGAATGAAGTTCAAGACTTAGAGATTATTCGAGCTCTCGTCATGCAAGTGATTTTTGGGTCACGCAAGTAGAGGCTGCGCACCAATTGTTGGCTGCACAACAAAGGCAGTTGGGGAGTTAAAGGCGCAACATCACGCAAGTTTGGCGTTGAAGGAGGCAGTGTCACACAAGTTGTTTGGTGTCACCTGCGCGCCGGTTTTGTACCGTGCAAGTGAATTGCGCTCCGGGATTGTGACTTGCGCGCCGGGCTTGGATAAGCGCGCCGAGGTTGTTAAAGTTCATCTGTCCTTTTTAAGCTGCACGAAAGCTGGAAGATCGCCTGGTACCCTCAGCACAAAGTGGGATTCATCTTATGGTGAGAGTTAGACTTCAACAGAGCATCTACATACAACAGAGGATGCATTCTTATGCAATGATGACGAGACCTTCACGTCTATAAACTGAGTGGGACTTCACCAACGGTAGTGAGCCAGGGGGAGTCAACGGGAGTGACCCGAGGGAAGTAGTGATCTATCCCTGAACCTTTGTAAAGGTAGTGAGCCTAGGACAGAGTGATTGTGCCCAAACCTTTTTAATCCACAGCTAGTGAAGATTATTGGAATTTGGTACAACCAACAACTTGTCGGCATATGATCCTTGGACGTAGCCCTTAGTGGTGAACCAAGTAAAAAGTGTTGTGTCTTCTCTGTGCGTGTGAATGCTTGCTTTCTGATCATATTCATCATACAGGTTCAACAAGTTCCTACCAACGTGGGAACAAGATCCATCACATTAGAAGAAAAAGTTGTCACCCTGATTCACCCCTCCCCTCTCAGGGTGTCCCAGGGTCCTTCAATATTATCTTCTTTTAAGAACTAATTTTGGTAATATAAAGAATAATTGGATATTAATGTGGGTGGATGTGAGAATGTAATTTATGAGGGTGGTGCAAACCCTAATATAAGTAAAGTGATTCTTTCAGTTAAGGATACAATTTGATTTTTATTCATATAAGACATCAAAATGGTGCATGCAAAGTCTACCTCGGGATAATAGAGCTCTTAGGTACTCCATCAGGAACTGGATTCTTTGCACCCCAATATATTCTCCATAATTTCCCACTATCGTTCCGAGAATTTTTTTTGATATGAACACACTACTCTTCCCTTGGTTAATGATCAGACCACTCTACTTTCAATATTCATCTAGAACCTTATTGATATCATGTATGTAATTATTATATCTATTGGTAGAAAAGACCATATCATCCATGAAGAGGTGGTGGTAGAATCTGTTAAGGTGAGGCTTACACTATAAGGGTATGATTATACCATTAGAGGTGCATATAGTGAGTTTTTTTACTAATAGATACTTGATTAATAATGATGATGCTGGTGCAGTTGGGTTATTGTCCAGGTGATAAGGTATCCCCATAATATTTTTATAAAATATGGGTTCAAATCCTACAGGTATCCATTTATATAGGTTTAATTACAATGTCCTATTTTTAGTGGAAGATTTCATGGAGGGGGAAATATTTCTTTGGGGGAAGATTGAAAAAAGGGTACTGGTGGGAGATGGGCTTAGCATTGGCAATTGAGTGACACCGATGGAAGGTTGTCAGTGGTGAACAACATTTATGGATGAGTAGGTATCCACAGATCTATCTCGATATGAGAACGATGTAGGTAGTGGTGAGTACTACCTATGGTGGGCCATAACAGTGATCGACACTAATAGGAAAGGCATTGAGGGTGGATGCCAACAATGTTGCTGAGATGGTGACAGTGACAGATGAGTGCCTCAGTGGTGAATTACAATGTTATGTTATGGCAGTATCCATGGATGATGATGGGTATGATTAGAATGTGAATAATAAAAATATGGTGGTGAGTGATGACTATGTTGGTCCATGGTGGTGACTCATTGTTGGGTGAAGGCGATGAGAGTGTATGCTGATGGCGCTACTGAGACTGCAATAAGGATAGACGTGATGAACAGAACTTCTGAAGAGAAAATGACCTTGGATGATGCATAGGGTGTGAATTAGGGTTTCTATAGGTATGTGACTATTGTATTGTGGTTTAATACCTCAATAGGTCTTTAATGTCCATGTATTAGGATCCCTCTACCCAGAATAATAAGTGGCCTTTATTTCAATAAAACAGGGGGAATTCCCCCTACCTGTTAAAAAAATAATGAAGATGTTGGGAGACAAAGGATCCCTCTACCCTATCCCATGAACATATTTTAATAACCCATAACTTTTCCCCATGAAAGTAACTGTGAACCATGGAGCACTGTAACGCCTTAAAAACAAGTCAATCACCCAACTAGAAAACCCCATGAACTTTATTACCCTAGTTACAAATATTCACTCTAGTTTTTCGTATAATTTATCCATGTCCATTTTGATGGACATATTGGATCCGAGAATCCTCCTTTTGATATCCATGATCATTTATTGAGCTAATTCAATGGTCACTTGAGAAGAACTTCCTCAAATAAATTCTTTCTTTTCCTCATAGACCCACTGATAAAGATAAATAGAGATCCTTCTATTGATAATTATAGTGAGTATTTTTTAGAAACAAATACACATACTGATCGATCTATAGTTTCTAAAATAGAATGGTTTATTCACCTTTGGTATGGAAACTAGGGTGGTTGTGCCTCCGACCCTAGGAAGGCATCCTCCTCGAAATTAATCTTGAATGTATTTGATAAGATCACTTTTTTTAAGGTCCCAGTATATTTCATAGAAAGAACCTATGAAACTATTAGGACCTAGAATGATTTCATGGCTGAGGGAAATGAATAGTGCCTTAATTTACTCTTATTATGAAAGTTTAGTAAATAAAGAGTTGTTAGAGTTAGACAACACTTGAAAGATAACCTCAGAAATTTCAGCATGAACCTTAGAATAACCCTCATTTATATGGGGGTTAGTTTTGGAAATAATATTTCTAAAATGAGATTCAACTATATGTTCCACCACATCTATGTCATTGGTGAATGTAAAATTATCCAAAAGAATATTTGGGACATAGTACTGTTTCTTATCTTTAATAAAATCTTAAAAACATATGGTTTCTCTATGCCCCTTCTTGAGCCAGGTAGCTCAGGGCCCTTTGTACACTAATCTCTCTTATTCCAAGATCATGAATACAAGATGGATCTTTTTGTGGATGTGTGTGATGGAAATATCATCATACTATGAATCATCAAACTCTACTTTAGTATAATATATTTCCGATTTGATGTTTTCCAATTTAAGATACCATAAAGGCTTGTTTCTATTCCATGACGGGAGACCTTTCTTGAGGTTTCTGATCCTATTATAGAAAATAACCCACACAAACTCATGCATGGGGTTTTTTAAAAGACATACATTCCACTTAGTGGTAACTTAGATCCCCCGCCCACTAGATAGAGAAAAAGAAAAAATCACTTCCTATGGGTCATGAGTTCAAACTAGAAAGGAACCAAGAATGGTTCAAAAGAGCTTGAATGAGGTGATCAACCAATACATTCGAGTAGGTGGAGATGGTCAAGAGATTATTGAAACAAAAATTGAGGCAACACTAGGTTTTATGACCACACCTATAGTTATTCCAACAAGTAAAATTTCCACCTACGAAACCTATATATGAGGGACTATTCAGAGAAAAAAATGAACCAAAATCATATCAGTTTATTCTAGGATTGATACCACCATATTTATTCACTGATGGATCCAAGATCAAGATAAAGTCACCTCTAATGAATCATAATGAGTCCCTTAGGTTCAAGATATCCAAATCCTATTAGAGTAAATCTCTAGTATGCACTTCACATTTGGAATACACAAAAGAAAATAAACAAATAACCAAACCTAATATTGTGTGGGTACCAAAAAATTAAATCATTTAATGTTTTAGGAAAATCATATCATGAAAAACAGAATACAAAATTTTGGGCCTAAAATATCATTTCTTGAGACACATGTGTGTAAATCTCTCCAAATTTAATGAAATCAATAAATTTAAATGAGTTCACATCAATTTCAGTGATAATTATAGGGGTAAAATAATAAGTGAAGGCACCATCAGTTTTTTTACTCAACCATTATAAATATATTTTATTAATTAAATTCTTGAAAAATAAATTTGTAATTATTAGTCAATAGTGTGATATCGGTTTTAAAATATCTTCTGACAATTTTTTTTCAATGTTTTTAATTCAAAAGTATTTTTTACCACTTCCTGATTTTAAAATTTTTATACAACTAATTCAAAATATATTGATAGTCAAAATGAAAAATGTTTGAATAAACAAGTTAGTGATTCATAGATTTAGAAATTATTCTTTGGAAATTGTATCAATGGATCTCTTTTCAAACTCAGCCAATGTCATCATGTATAATACATTCCCAAATTTAATTTCAGTGATGCATGTGAATCATAAAAACATGGAAAGAAAATAAACCTATTTTTAAATAAAAAAATATAACTCTTATTTAAAATAACTTGGAATGATCTATATTGACCTTTTTGGTCCTAATAAAATTGAATGTGTAGAAGTAAAAACCTACTCTCATAATTTTTTATGAATTTACCATATTTACATGGGAATATTTCTTATATAATAAAAGTGAATATTTCAAATACTTCATCAAATTTCATAAAAAATATGAAAATGAATTTTTTTTAAAATAATCTCAATTTGTAATAATTATGGAAGAAAATTTGATAATAATGAATTTATTGATTTTTGTTCTTCTAAATTCTATAATAATCCTTTTTCTACTCCTCAAACCCCTAAAAAATTTTGGGTAGTAGAGAGGTGAAATTGAACTGTTCAAGAATTCACTTAAACCCATTTAAATGAATTTTTATTTCTAAAATATTTTTGGGATGAGTCCATGAATATTTCTTGTTATATAATCAATCATGTTCCCATTAGGCATATTCAATTTAAATAACCTTAAGAACCATGTCATTATTTAAAAACCTTAGAAGAGTTTTTAAAAGTTTTTGGATGCAAATATTTTATTTTAAACACCAGAGAAAATTTGTTTAAATTTGATTCTAAATTTGATAGAGGTATATTTCTTGGGTACTCTAAATCAATAAAATCTCACCGTTTCTTAAAAAAAAAAATACTAAAATTGTGGAATTATTACATTTTTTTATAAAAACTTTCCAAAACCTCTTCCTAAAAATGTTTTTGAAAATGTTGATTTAAATGATTCTTTTTAAACCAAAGAAAAATTAAGAAGAAAAAGTACCTTGTTCAAATTATTTACTTATTTTTTTAAATATAAAGACCACCCCCTTTATGATTTCATTGAAAATTTATAAGTAAGAAATTCTACTCATAGGTTGGTTTTAAATGAGGTTGAAAACCCAGTCCTTGTCTCTCACATTGAACCAAAAAACCTTAATGAAACCCTTAATAATAACAATTGGATACTTTACATGTATGGTGAACATAATAAATTGTTTATAAATAATGTATGTACTCTCATGGAAATACATAATGATCATACTGTTATTGGATCAATTTTTTTTTTCAAAATAAGATAGTAAAATACGGTAATATTACAAGAAAAACATCATTTAGTTGCAAAATTTTATAACCAAAAAAATAGAATCTACTAAGGTTAAACCTTTTCACCCATATATCAGATATAATATATATGAATCCTTTTGGAATTTACTTCTTATATTAATTTCAAACTATTTCAAATTAATGTCAAAATCACTTTTCTAAATGATCTGAAAATATTTTTGTAGAAGAACCACCCGGTATAAAAAATCATGCTTTTCAAAATTCTATTTTGAAACATACAAAAGCTCTTTAGTCTAGGAAAAATCACCTTGATCTTGTTATGGAAATCTTTAAAATTATCTTATTTCAAAAGTATTTTAAATGGGAAAATATGATTAAACTTTTTTTTAGATGACACATCAAATAAAAATTTTCTTGTTAAAATCTAAATTGATGTCGTGTTTTTTGGATCTACAAATGAAAAAATTTATTTTGAATTTTATAATTTTTTGAAGAATTAATTTAAGATGAGCTTTATGGGTGAACTCAAATTTTTTCTCAGTTTTCAAATTTCACAAATTTATGGTTGATTATTTGTTATCAAAGTAAATACAGTAATGAAAAACTTAAATGATTCGAAATGAATCATGCTAAGGAAAATAAAGCTTCTAGGAGTATGAATTGTAATTTAAAATTTGATTAATCTAGTAAAAAGGTGGGAAAAAAACTTTATAGAAGTATTATTGGATGTATTATTTACCTTACCGTGACCTAGCATGATATAATGTTTAGTGATCAAATTTGTGCTCATTTTCAATATAATATAAATGAGTCTTATTTCAAATCAATAAAAATATTTCTTTGTCATATTAAATGCTATATGAATATCAGTATATTCTATCAAAAAAAGAAGCTTAATTTTATTAGCTTATTTTTATAATGCTGATTTTGGTGGATGAAAACTAGATAAGAAACAGACTAGTGAATCTTTCCATATATAAGGTAAATTCCTTATCTCAAGGAGTAGTAAGAAGTAGAACCCAATTGATCTTTATACAACTAAAGTATAATATATATCTACTATGATTTGATACACTCAAATTATATAGACATAACACACTATTTTGGACTTTGGGATAATATTTAACCATATCCCTATCAACTACAACAATATAATTGATATAAATACATCTATAAATCTCATCCATAACTCTCACCCCAAATGCATTTATCATCATCATTATTTCCTTGGAGATCACTTATAAAAATCTTATATATTATTAGACTTAGTCCTAATAGATTATCATATCACTAATATTTTTAACAAACCTTTAGTACATGATCATTTTGAATCATTAAAGGTAAATTAGGAATGATTTTGTTATGAAATTACTTCATTTTATATATAACTAACTTGAGTTCTTTAAAAAAAACTTTTAAAAATATTGTTTTAAAATCTTAAATTTATCTCTTTGTTTATTAATAAACCACGATTATGATACCTTTGTTTCACCAGTGTTACCTTTTTAGGGGGATCCTTTTGCCAATTTAATTATGAATTTTTCCTTAAGGGTGATTTTTTTTGAAATTAATTAATAATTACTTTAAAAAAAATTCTCTTAATTTCAAAATTTATTTTTCAAAATAAAGCACATTTTTTTTTATATTTTCCTTTGTAACTTTTTTTAAAAATACTTTGATTTATCTTTGTTTTTAAAATCTATTTAAAATATAAAACACTCATATATATATATATATATATATATATTCTTCCATGTTTTCTCTCTCTCTTAAAGAAGATGAATGATGAGAAAAGATAGTTTTTAAATGTTTTTCTCTAACCTCTTCTTCTTGAATTGACTTTGATGAAATTCCAAATCAAGGAAATATTTCCAAAGAATGGTATCACATTAAAGAACTAAACTCTTCAAGAACTTAAAATAAGAAGTAAATCAATAGAGGTGAATCTATTCAGCAAATAAAAGTGATTTCATGGAAAAGGTATGTGACTTTTTATTTATCATGACTTTATTTTATTTTATTCTTCTTTCACCTCATTATTTTTCCTATTCCTTTTTTATTTAATTTAATACATTATTTATTCCCTATTATCACTTCCTCTATAATAGTTCATATTATTTGGGGGGTTTTTAGGACTTAAGAAGGTGTTTTATCTCTATTTTGTATTTTGTATTTACTTTTTTCTTTCCTTTTCTTCTTTTTACTTACCAATTTCTCTATATAATTACTATTATTCTAAGGTTTTGGAAGTTATGAAGTGTTTTTCAAAATTAATTTTTTTCTATTTTATTTTATATTTTTATTTTAATTTAAACTATATATTTCTCTCCCTCTATAATAATGATTTTATTTTGGATAATTGTAGATACTTTTAAAATCATTTCAAAATATTTTTATTTCTTTATATTTTTCTCACTTTTAATTCCCTTTTTCAATTTTTTAAATTTTTTCTGATGTCACTCTTTAGTTTTTGTCAAATATACTTCTCAGTATTCCTAATTCGTCATCTAACACTTTATTTTAAAATTTTATTCTCAAGTTTATAATCACAAAGTGGGAGAAATGTTCTTAAAAGCAAGGGCGAGGAGTTCCAATAAGGCGGAGTAATGTCTTCTAAAATTATTTTTTAAACCTATTCTTAGTTTCTATATTATCTTTATATTTTTATTGATTAAATTTATTTATAAGGTGGGAGTTTAAAAAAATATTTTTTAAATATTTAATTTTATATTTTCATTTAATAAAATTATGCCTTTTAAAGTTATCTTCTTAATCTCATTTTAATATCATCATTAAATCTTTAGCCTCTTTTCTATATCTTTCTTATTTATTTTACAATTAATTTATATTATTATGTTAAGTTTTTATGATCATAAAAGGGGTATTTTTTTATAACCATCTCTCTCATAATGTTTTCTTGATCACAAACACTCTCATATTTATGTCAAATTTTCATTTAAGTATGTTTCAATATTTTTATTAAATTTAAAGTAATGAAATCATAGTATTTTCAAGATTATTTAAAGCATTTATAGAGGCCTATAAAAGTATTAATTTAAACATAAAGACCATGTATGATCCTTATAAAGTCCACAGAAGTCCTTGGAGTAAAGAAAATGAGGCACCGATTGAAAATTTATCTGGGCAGAGCCCACTGACTACCTGGTGAGGTGAACGAGCTACCCAGTGAGATGATGTCTAGAGTAAAAACTTTAAGTAAGTACATCATCTTGATATTGGAGTTGTAATGGATATCCAATAGATATTACAACATTTAAGACATCCCTAGGTAGGCTACCAATTACCCAATGCCTTCTACTGGTTATTCAGTGGTGTCACAGATTTCCCAATATAGAAGCCTTTATAATGGTAAAAATGGACATTAAACCCATACTATCCAAGTTTGACATACCTAAATCCTCCAACAATTTCATAATTCTTTTTAGAGCCTATATATTTACCATCCATAGATCCTTGAGTTATTATCCTCATCTCCTAATAATTTTTTCTTCCACCAACATTCTATCAAAGTTACATAAATTATGAATCTCTAAACCTCTTAATATCCATATTCAAAGTTTTAATACCTCAAGAATATCTAATTTAACTCTTATAATCCCCCTCTCCTCATTGTACATCCTTCATTAAGTGATTGTGAATCTACTTTGTAAATGATTCGTTAACAACAATACTCTCTTCTCTTAACCTCCTATTACCACCGGTTTACACTCTAAAAAAGTGTAGAATGAGTTACTTGAAGAAACAATTTGTTAAATAGGATTATCATAATACAAAATTATGAGGGATGAGTTCTTGGTCACCTTTTCAGCCAAGGGATTTATACAATTTACCTATAGAGTTAGGAGGTGAAGAATTAGGGGAACACATTATACTGTAGTTGAACTCCTTATCATCTATGTTTGTTACCTTTTATATTTTTATATTACACCATTAAAATGTATCTCACATACTTTTATAATCTTTATTTGAACATTTCAACACTTTAATTACTTTGATATATTATTTATAAAATTGAATTGAAATTGTCAAATGTTCCATATTCAATTTCATTTATTATTTCTAATTTATTTAATTTCATTTTTAATAACTTGTTTTTATTTAAATTTGTTAAAAGAGAAATCCACACCCTCTTTATATAATCTTAGATCAATAGGTGTTATGTGGTTGTTACATTATTATGGTTCATGTTTTGTGGAGGCATGATGTCTTAGAGGAATGTATGTGGTAACTTGAGTCTTAAATGAATTATTTATATCCTATTATATTTTGAACCTTTTTTCATGTTATTGAAATGATTTTTTTGGTGATATTTTAGATTTTTATTATAATTTACTGTGTTTCTTTACGATTTGGTGATAGTGTCATTCCATTTGTGAGTTGTCTACCAGGGAGTGTTTGTTTTTGTAGCTATTATTTTCGTTATGGGTTTAGTTTTGATTCACATGGAAGATAATTATTTGAGAAGTATCTAATGTAACAACCTGGCCCTTATCACCCCATTAATTTTTGTTTTTTGGGTGTTATAGGTGTTAGGATAAGGATGGAGGCCAGGAGGTAGACTTGGATATATGATTTCAACTGAAAGGATTATGTGACAACATATCCTTGGGTGTCACAACATCAATAGTTGATTAAAATAAAGGTTATTTTAGTGTTATTATGTGTCACACTATGAAGGGTTGAGTCACAACATGGGGTAGGTCATTATATTTGGGAATCAATCTATTTTGGGGTTGGATGTTTGATTAGGACATGGTGGATTCGATAATAGTATGAAGTGTCTTAAAGTGTATTTTTGGAAAATGGATATACCCATACATATGATTATATCACACCATGATCATAGGCATCACAATAATAATACCTAGGGATCAAGTTCCTCAGTTTGACCTTTTGGGGAGTCTCCATGCTATGGTGATCTTGTTGCACCATGGATGGGTTTTAGTGGATTATGTACACAACATGGATACATTGTTCACAAAATCATCCTTCCTCATTTATATTTTATAAGATGGTTTTCCATGTTTTAATTTAATTGATATGTGGTAAATTACAATATGGATATTATAGATTCATTCAATTTATCCCCATCATGGCATAGTCATGACTTGTCATGCCATGAACCCTTAAGTTTCAAGCTTTATTATAATTCAAGAAGCCCATATGAGTTTCTACTTATTAATTTATTTTATCTAAATATTAAGGGACTATATATTCTTCCTTAGATACCCATTAGTTCCCTTTGATATGAAATTTCCCTCAGCTTCAAGAGATAGACCATTTATGATCTGAAGTGAGTTATCTTCTCTACTTTGGATATTCTATACCTTCCTTTCATCATAGAGAGGCAACATTGGTGATTCAGTTTGGATTCTATTAGCCTTGGGATGTTGATTGATATAGGATTCTATGATCTAGGTTATTGATGACTTTACTCAAGTTTTTAGCCTTTTGATTATCCATATTTACCTTTTCATAGTAATGGTTAACTGAATCTCCAATTGAGGTTTGGAATTTTAAAATTATCCATTCTTTTATATTCAATTATTTAATTATTGTGATTTTTTTCTCAGGGTGGTTGATAATTTGTTTCCTAATGAATATAATAAATGGGATAAATAAAATTAAATGGAATTGGGTGATTAAAGTATATTTCTTTAATTATAATATTTTTGTTATGATTGATTATTTTTTTATGTTGTTGTAAATAATTTTTTCTTTATACTATGATATCTGTGTGATGTTATGATTATATTATTTTAATAAAATTTTGTAAATGGATAATTACATAAAGAGAGTGGTGAAATGGTTGTGTGGAATCTAGAATTTAAGTGATTTTTCCTATGTAAGTGGTGTTGATTTAATATGAAGGCATGTTTCAAAATGGAAAGTGTGGAAGTGAGTTAATATTATATTCATGTGTTGTTTGCTACTGGTATGATTAGTTTATAGTAACATGATTTGTGTGGTCTTGTATGGGGATTATTATGGATGGTTTTAGTTGTTGTAAAGTGTTGCACTGTATATTTCATGATTGGTTTTCCATGGTTGTAATGTTAAGATGTGGTTGTGGTGGACGGTTTATTATGTGGTTATGAAAGGTTAATGGGCTGTTATGTGTCATGGATAATGGTGTAGAAAGGAGATGATTTTTGGGTGTTGTGGGGCCTATTTTCACGAGTTTTAGGTTGTTTTATGCAGTTGATAGTTGGTTTTTGTGGGATTTCATTGAACATTCATGATGTTGTCGGATGTAAATAGTAATAATAAATATGGTAATGGTTTTTGTGGGATTTCATTGAAGATTCATGATGTTGTCGGATGTAAATAGTAAAAATAAATATGGTAATGGTTGTTGTGGGATTATATTGAAGATTCATGATGTTGTTGGATGTATACGGAAATAATAAATATGGAAATGGTTGTGGGATTTAATTTATTAAATGGTGGATACTGATGAATTTTTAATATGTAAATGAATTGGTAATAGATGGGATAAACATTATTGATGGCTACTGATTGGTATGAAATTAAATATGTATAAATTAATGGATTAATGAATGTAATGTGGCTGGTAAAATGATAAATCTATAAATGGGTAAATTTCATGATGAAATGGTAAATCATGAATGATTTTGTGTCTATTATGTGTGAATGGTGTTCCATAATCTATTATAGAGATGGAAACAATTTCTAATGATTGAAAATGATGATGTGGTGATGGTTATGGGCATTGGTAGTGCTATTTTCTATAAATGATTGGGTTGGGATTATGTGTGGATATATATATGTTATACCTTCCTTTTGATATCTTTTACACCCTACCTATGTAATGACATGAAATTTACTTCTATGATTAATAAAACAATTCTCTCTTTTTTTCATAATGATAATATTATTATGTTTAATAATAGAAGTAGATAAAAATACCATTAAAAAAAATATATTACATTTCATGTAATCATACCAATTGAAAAATCTAATAATAGTACATGGATATAAACCAATTAATGTCAAAAAAAATAATAATGTACTCTATAGGATCTAACCCTTATAGAAAAATTAAAACTTCCATGGAAACTGTCATAAGAAAAAAAATTAGTAATATAATTAAAATTATCAAATAATTGTAAAAACCTTTCAAAATCAAGTAGTAAATGTTCTTAAATGGTAGATTATATATTTAATATAAAGGAAAATTTCCATTGAGATCTGACCATTACCTTACCATTGGTCAATATGACTGTTGGTCAATACGACCGTAGGTCAATACGACCGTTGGTCAATATGACCAAGGGTCAATATGACCATTGGTAAATATGACCATCGGTCAATATGAATGTTGGAAAATAAAACCATTTTTCCATATGAACATTGAGAATTATTACCTTTGGTAATAATTTTATCATTATAATTAGTGTTTATAAATGGTAATGACAACTAATAGTTGATATATAAAAGAGAAACGGTGGCCTCAACTAGCATATTCATGCCTTTGGAAGTAAATTTATTATAACTTGGGAGGGTGGTAGCATCACCAGGGTTCTACCATGACCAATCCCAAGTAGATCTCCAACAAGTGTGGCTTGAATAAAATCGACTATAGGAGAAGCTCAAGTTAGTGGAGAACACCACTAGGTTAATGTTAGCTAAACCACCCCATGAATCTACCACCATCACATACCTTACCCTTAGGGCGTATGCTGGTGTAATAAGGGGTTATCAATATATACCCTATCAATATGAATCTATATATTTTAATTTTTTGATAAAATAATGATTATATTTATCCCTTTTGTTGTTACATTATAAATGATTATATAACGAGTTTAATCAAAATTTGATTTTGTTACGAAGAAATCAAAATTTTATTTTTGGGAAATACATAGTTTCAATTAAGATTATATTTTAAAAAATCAATAATTTTTAAAATAAAATTTATTTTAATTTAATATTCATATTAAATAATATTTATTTAAATATAAATAATAATATAATTTAATGAAGTCAAATGTAAATTTTAATGGGTCAGAAATTGTTATCATCGTAAAATACCATATTTTTCAATAAATATTTATTATTAATTTAAAATATAAAAATTTCATATTTATAGAATTATTTGATAAAATAAATATTACTTTTGAGATCATCATTTCAAAATTATCCAATGGTGAAATTTTTATATTTTTCTAAGAGAGTCGAATTATTGGGTAAAAATTAAATATGTTATAAATATACAGTATGTATTATGAAATCATAAAAGGACAAAAGTGAAGTAATAAATACTATAATGAGTACCCATAACCAAAATCACGTTTTTCCTTTAAAACAACGTGTTTTTAAGGTCATTTTATTAATTTTATGAACCCTTAATAAATCCTCCAAAACCTATATTATATTTTAATGTTTTAAAATAAACTCTTCATAAACATGACACAATTCTACACAACCAAGGGTATTTTTTTAAGAATTTAGGTTCATGGACTTATAAAATATTTAAAAACACCCCTCTTTTGTATAAACATGGGAAAAAACCATGGGATGGTTTGTGGGTTGGATTAATTTATCATATAGAGTCCAAAACCTAAGTTAAGAAATAAATAAAGAATTCCCCCTCTTTTACTATAAATAACCACCAATAACCCCATTCATCTACACAAAAATCCATAATCTACATTATTATAGTCATTTTACCCCCCAAATATTCCCTCCAAGGTTTCCTTATCTCCTCAAGGTGTCATCCTCAAGTTTTATGAAGCAACTATTCAATGTAAAGAAGTTATCTATATTCCCTTTTTTGTTCAAGAACATCTTTTGATGAATGTTTTATAAATGTTGGATTATAATATTTTCACACCCTTTTTACTATCCCAATACCATTAAAATATATTTTTTATCATTGGTAGAGCTTCATCCCCTCAAATTAGTCCATTTCTTTAATCCAAATTTTATACTGTCATCCTGCCAAATTCATTTATGGAATTTCTCTCTTTCACATGAAAAATTATTATATTGTGAATACCCAAACCATTTCATTATCCATGGGTATTCTGATAAATCTAAATATATTTTATTAATTTAGGGACTTATATTCACAAAACACACATTCCCTTTTCATTGGTTAAAAATATTGTAAGTTCAAATTTTTGAGCACTTACGTATGCAATGATATTATGTGAAACCCATTATTTATTCTATATAGGTTATTAATGAAATGATTTATTATAAAAAATACAACTCACATGAATAAAGAAATATCAAGGGTGTTCCTTTATAGTTCTCTAATTCATTGGGTAAATAATTAGTCTCTAGAGATGACTTATTTTACAATAACTTGGTGAATGACCTAGGTAATTATGATTTACAACACCATGGTGATATGATTATGGATCTATTCTACCATTTTTTGTTGCATGTATTATCCATGATAATTTTTCATGCTCCTTTAACTTTTTTTATCCTATAATGGGATTTATACTCACCCTTTTCTATTGATGTATATCCCTAGGAAATTACTTCTATTGAGGTGACCTAGGAAGGATTAACAAAGTCTTTCAAAAGGATTAAATAACATTTATATTCACTTTTTCCTTATATAATTCATGTATTATGCACCCAATTTCCAAGAAACTATACCTCAAAAGATCTTTGGATGTTTTTAATGTAATATATTGTTAATAAATTACGTTAAAAGTCATGTATTAAAAATATGGGATTCCATAGTTGGTATTAAAGGTAATTTTTAGTTATTTTTGGAGATTAAAATTAGAAAAAATTAGTATGAACCCAAGGGATATGTCTAAATATAGAAAGAAACTGTAGAATTTTGGTGATGTATTATTCAAGTGGTTTCCAAGAAATGAAATTCCTTTCTGGATACTACAAGTGGGTGTGAATCTGGTATAGTTTTACCTAGGGGTAATAAAACCAAAAAGAGTATATTGGGATTTGAATTAATCGTCGCCAGGTGAATGAAAATGAGCCTTTGTACACACCCAGTTTGATACTCTTGGGGCATATGTTTAGTTAATCACATGATTTTTAATAACCATTATGAATGTTATATAGAAAATTTAATTGTTATTTGTTTAGTCCAAAAGGGGCCTAAATACCCTGAGAGGGGGAGGGGGTGAATGAGGGTATGGATATTTTATTTCAAAATTCTTCCTACCCCACTAAATCTTGACCTAAATATTATAAGGGTCACTTGTTTTCCACTTATTTGTTACTATTGTTCTTATTCACACCTTATTTATTTGATGATGATAATACTTTTAATGCGATACAGGAATGCAAACAGGCAGACCCAAAGATTTTTAGTTTTTCCACCCTCACTAGGCTATGTCCAAGGAGCATACAATGAGAATGTGCTGATGTAACAAATACACTAAAGATCAATGCTAATAATATTTAAGATAGATCACTTTTATGCTCAGTCTCACTACATTTACAATGTTTAGGGTTATATCACTACATTCCCAAGGGTCACTCCCTTTTTATCTCTCACTAGATCACTGACGGTAGAAATGATAACCTTCTTCCTCTTCCTTTGCTCACTACACATGGAAGGGATCCACTCATAGTTTATAGACCTATAGGTCTCTTCATTTTCATGAATACATGCATCCTCAACTATTTATAGATGCTTTGTTAAAGTCCAACATTCATCCATAGATGAATACCACTTTTCCTATTAAAAATTGGGAAATTCCTTTTGAAACTCTTTTACTAAGCAATATGCCTTTGCGAAGCTCCCACATTTTCAAAGCTCAAACAAGCCTTTGCAATGATCCAACCTCTTCGTGAATCTCACAAGTTTGCAGAGATCACAATTTCTCAAAGTTTACTAGATCGTTGAGCTCACTGCTTTGCAAAGATCAGACTGGTCTTTGCGATTTTGCAAAGTTAAACAATCCTTTGTGAAGCGCACCTACTTCGCAATTCCAAACCAGACTTCATGGAAAACCTTAATTTTGTAGAGCTAAACTGACTCTGCGAGTTCCCTTTTCTTTTCCAAATCTCCCTACTCTAAAAATATATTTCACAATTTGAGTTCTTATGGTTTTTTATTTGATATATCTACTTCTCTGGAGGGGGTTGAGGTCTATTTATAGGCGATTCCATGAACACTCAAACTTTCCATCCACCTCAACACCACGTTAGCACCAAATCGTAGAACCCCAAAATTTCCAATGAAATTCACTCTATTTCTATAATCACCATGTCTATTTTATAGATTCACAAAGCTCATCTTAATCTCAAATAATTTCATCAAATCCTTTGCACTGCTGCAATGCTCCACTCACAATGCTCTTCGCCACCGCAATGCTCCACTCACAATGCTCTTCGCCACCGCAATGCTCTCTTGAAAATATCTTCTCCTCTACCATTCACGAAGCTCGTTGTAATCTCAGAGCTGACCATCAACATTATTCTAGTATCTACAAAATCTACTTTAAGAATCCCATATTTGCTAAAGTCAAGACTTTTCCATATTTTGATGAGATATTCAAGGAAATCCACTTTTCACGATGCTCCCCAAATTCCAAATTTTGGACCCCAAAAATTTGGCAAACACTAGAAAATGGTGCCACCTTGTATTTGTTCTTTTGTACTACCTCAAGTTAATCCATTACATTGTCATGATTTTCTATCAGCATGTATTTTCAACAACCTCTCTGCCTCATAAAAATTCACCATAGAAACTTGCTTTGTCAACAAACACAACTAACCAAAAAAATGCTGCAATGTTATCTTGAGGGATTTTTCCCCAACAATCTCCCCCTCTTGGTTTGTTGAAAACTCTTCTCATAATGATTCTCTACACTTAGATACCTCATTGAAGCTCCATATATCATCTACCATAATTATCCTATTGTGATTCAGATAACGAACAAAGATTCCCTCACCACATATTCTAACCCCACATGAGCAATGATCATCGTGATAAAAGAAAGTAGTATGAAAAGTTCATCAATGAAGCACATCATTTCTGACACAAATTGTTGATACCATACTGATGCCAATAAAACACTTTCATTAAGAACCTCAATTTTTGTGATATCTAATATTTGATCGATCACTTAAAGAATTATCAGATTTAAAATTCATACTCCCCCTATCTTGTTGTTCTCCCCCTATCTCGCTGCTCCACCTACCAGCTTCTCCCCATGTCTTTGACTAAGACATTTTTCCCCTTATTTAGCCAGATTTTATCCCCCTTAAATAAATGTTTCTTCACCTTTTTCAACGAACCCAAAGTTCACTCCTTTATGGTCTGTAATAGAGTAGAGAATTCATATAATCACATTAGATAAAAACACACCATACCTCAGGGAGAGGGGGGGTGGTCCCCATCCACACTTTTTTAAGAATGTGGAGTCAACTGGATTGCCAGAGTTAGTAGATGTTTATCAAAAGCTTCCTTGGGTAAGGTATTTGTAAGAATTTCTGCAACCTGTAGTTCTATAGGAAAAAAATCTAACTTCACTAGGCCTTTCTCCACCATCTCCTTAATAAAAGGATATTTGATATCAATGCACTTTTTTCTTGAGTGATAGACTAGATTTTTGCTAAGTTTATAGAACTCTAATTATTTCATTGGATTCTTATCAGTGACTTCACTTCAATGCCCATTTCGTCAAGATGCTTCTTCATCCACAATAACTATGTGCATTCTTGATTGGAGGCAGTATACTCAGCTTCTATGGTGCTCAATGAAATGAAATATTGCTTCTTTATTAGCCAAGAAATACACAAACCTACAAGATATAATGCACCATCTGACGTTGTTTTCCTACCATCCGTTGTACTGGCCTAATATTCATGTATATATCCCAAAATATCTGGCGAACATTTATCATTATATTTCAAACCGTAATCCACAGTTCCCTTAATATACCAAAGTATTATTTTAACTAAAAGAATGTGGATTTCTTTGGGATTTATTTGATATCTCTCTTCATTATCTTTCGATAGATTCATCCAAGTATCAACCAGAGTCTTCACCTCCTTGGAATTTTACATTCCAAATTTCCCCAGAACCTTCTTAGCATATTTGGATTGAAAAATATACGTGCCATTTTTTCCTTATGTCACTAATGATATTCTACCTACCAATTTCATATCGACTCTTTGGATTATTTATAGAAATTGAATTTATTTACTCATGCTCATTATCTGTATCTACTTCTAAATTAGAATTTTTAACTTCTTCTCCCCTGAGTCTCTTACAACATCATCACTTTAAACAAGCATCATATCACTATGTCATTATAGAGTGACATCATTTCTTTTAACTCATTTTCTCAGTTTCATGTCTAAACATTGTTGATATTCTCTAGTAGCTTCTTGGTATCCTGAAAAAAGTCAGCTGATACAACATTGTTAGATCAAAATAGATAATCATGAAATGCATTATTGTGGCTACTTAACCACAATCCCTCTTCTCTTGGCGGAAAACTAACACCTGAATTGGGGCATGATATCAATGGATATATATTCAATGCAACTCAGAACTACTAGATCCCCCATGTATATATTTGAAAGCTCTTCATTTTCAATGTAGGCTCTTCATCATATCATATATGATTTCTAGATCACACAGACTTCAGATACAGATTTGAATAATAGAACTGTTGTGTGTCATCACTTAATGAATCTGATATCATATCTGAACTTCAACTATTCTAATTATTCTATTCTCACATAATTTCATCTGATTAGTAGTAGAATTCTCCCCCTATTAGGTCTAACTCTTCTTATTATTGGGCCCACTTTTTAGACCCATAAAAATTCTCCTCCTACTGCATCATTTATTCTCATCTAGCACTTGGAATTGAACATCCAAAAAATCTCCAAGCATATTGAGTTGGAAATTAGTGTAGTAAACACAAGATAAAGTTAATAATACAACCACTTTATATTGTTACCAATTTATCCTTTTCTTCTTCAACTTTGGTACCTAATTTTAATCAATTGAAACACTGAATCATGTCACTTCATCAATTTACATATTTAGATGCCACTTCCCCTTAGATCGTATCTCCATAAAACCTAAAACACTTGAATCATCAGTTAACATCATTTATATACATAGGGAGAGGGAATATTTTGGAATCCTCAAGAAGAGGATTGTAGTTTATCCTGATGAGTAAACCCTTTGATTCTTTCTTTCAAAGAATCACACTCTTTCCTTTCCTGCCCTAATTGTTTTTCCAACTTCAACTATTATGGCCATATGGCAAGGCATTATTTACCCACATTCTGAGTCTTCTTCTAATATTTAGATTCTGGATGCTCAACCTTTTTTACAAACTGGGAATTAATCCCATTGGTAGAAACTTTCTCCTTTGATGCTCCTACATTATGATTTTTTTTCATGATTATTTCTATGAGAAGGAATCTCTCCACTGATCATCTTCTCTTTCTTCTTCCTCCATTGACGATCTCTTTCTATTTACTTCATATCCCACGGTGTGGCATAACATGAAAATTGTCTAGGAAATTCTTTAGTCGTAATTCTTTTATCAGTTGTTCGAGTCATGCCACCTTTTCTTGTTGGGGTAGAGTCTTCCATTGAATTTACGTTCTTCTTAATTACACTTGAAGCATCTCTTACCTTTTTCTTCTAGGATTTTCCACATCCATTCTAGTGGAGTTTTTGTGAGTGTAATAGAGGGGGTGATTGATACCCCTTTCATTGAGAACCTTGTGACTCCCCTATGAATGTAAACCTATTTATTAGCTTACCATCTTGTTTTCCAGTATTGGATTTTTCATTGTACACTGTCTATGCTGGGGATATCCCTCTGGGTTCCTTTTCATTCCACGATTTCTTCTTACTACACTGTCTTTCCAAATTACCATGATTAGAAAAAATAAAACATCTTCCATCAAAGACATACCTCATATCATTACTTCTTATCTAAGATGTTGATGCATCTTGAGTTCTTATTCTAACATTGATCATATGAGATTCCTGACACATACTCATGGTGAGCATTATTCTTCCACAATAAAATCACTTCATGGATAACTTCATCTGAGATACTCTTCTTTCATATTTCTTATGATGCATCTTCGTATTCTCATATTTAGAAAAATTTCAATCTTCAAAGCATGGGATGTATTCCTGAGCCTCTAAAAAGAAGCTTGATGTATGACCATGAATTCCACAGAAATATCACATGATATCATTACTTCTTGTGAAAGATTTTTTAGGTCTATCTTTTGAAATTGTAGGACTTTTTCTATTTTTGGAACTGTTCATGACTCTCTTCCTATCAAGCATGGGTGGGGATTCATCAAATAAAATTATAGTTTTTCCCAAGATGTATGGCCTTTGAGATGAGAATATTTGATATTATTTTTCTCCAGAAATAGAATATTTTCTTTTCATTTCATCATCACATGCTGGAGGATAATCAAATAGTAAGTGCAAGACATCCTTCATTTTAGGCTTTCCTTTGGCATTGAATTTCTCTGCTTCTTTCTTTACTAATTTTAGAACATCTTTTAACTGTTGAATCTTCATATCCTTTGATTAAATTTGAACATTAATTTATCTCTTGAGATTCTTTCCTCTGGTCATGTCATCTTCCAATTCATGTGTGATCTTATCTACTATGTAACTTTTCTATTTTATTTTAAAATTTTCTTGAGTAGTAGAATTAGAAAAACATGCATTCTCTTATTCTCTCCTTCGATTCTTCTGAATTTGTTTAGAAAAATGTGTAGCAAGATCACAATTTCTGGCTTTTAGATTCTGAAATTCATCTAAATTATGATTCTCTTTATTTGCATCATCTTTTTTCTCCTTTATTTTTAGAAATATTTTGTAGTTCTTCACCTTGAGAAACATTCTTCTCCCTTATATCAGTAGCCACATCAATGAGACTTTTATTTAAACCTCTTAGCTTGTTGACCTCAATTTCCAGTGCTTAGATCTGAATAACTTTAGATTTAATCCCTTCATCCAATTTCTTTGTTTCATGGACAACTTCCACTTTTCACCTTTTGGGAGTTTCTTTATCATATGTAGTTCCAAAATCACTTGGAAGATCAGGTTCTTCACTCATTACCTCAGTATCATTGAACGAGTAACCATTTTCACTGTATGATTTATCCCAACAATTATTCTGTTAACTACATTATTCCTTAAATTGAATCACACTCTTTCCATAGAAAATTTCACTCTGAGGAATACCACAAGAATTCAGATTCTTATTCGATGTTCTTCTCTTTTCCATGGCACAACATGATAAGAGAAGACTGAATCGGTAACATGAGAAATTGACTAAACCCAGTTAGATAATAAAAAATATGATAAAATAAACCTCCCCTTGATACCAATTGTTAGGACCAAAAGGGGCCTAAATACCCTAGGGGGTGGGGGGTGAATTAGGGTATGGATTTTCTATTTCAAAATTCAACCTGCCCCACTGGATCTTGACCTCAAAATTATAAGGGTCACTTTGTTTTCAATTATGTGTTGCTATTGATATTATTCATCCCATATTTATCTAATGATGATGATGCTTTTAATGAATTGCATGAATGAAAACAGGAAGACACATAGATTTTTACTTGGTTCATCCTCACTGGGATACATCCAATAGCATACAACTGCAATGTGTCGATATACCAAATCCACTAAATCTCACTACTAATAATGTCCAGGCTTGATCACTTCTATGCCCAAGCTCACTGTCTTTACAATGTTTAGAGTCATCTCACTTTTTTCCAAAGGGTTATTCCCTATTTTTCTCTCCCTGGCTCACTACCAGTAGATATGACAACCTTCTTCATCTTCCTTTTCTCCCTAAAATTGGAAGGGATCTACTCACAATTTATATACCTATAGGTATCTTGATTTGCATGAATACATGCATCCTCAACGATTGATAAATTATCTGTTAAAGTCTAACTTTCATCCAGAGATGGATACCAATTTGCCTCTGTAACACTGGAAAAATTCATTTTGAAACTCTTTTGCTAAGAACTTTGCCTTCATGAATGTCCCACTTTTTCAAATCTCAAACAATCCTTTGCAATGATCCAACCTATTTGTGAAGCACACAGGTTTGTAGAGATCACAATTTTGAAACTCTCACTAGATTGCATAGATCTCTAGATTACATAGCTCACTAATTCTCAAAGATCACACTATTATTTGCGATTTAGGAAAGCTAAACAATCCTTTGTGAAGCATACGCCCTTTTCAATGCCAAACTATCCTTTGCGACATGCCTTCCTTTCACAATGCTCAACTGAATCTGCGAATTCCCTTTTCTTTAGTGAAGCTCCCTACTTTGTGAATCTCCATCGCAATTCAAGAATTTAAAGTTATTCGTTTGATATCTCTATTTATCTCGAGGAGGTCTAGGTCTATTTATAGGCGCTTCTACTGACCCCTGAACCTTCCATCCACCTCTATGCCATGTTAACACCAAATCGCAGAGCTCCAAAATTTCTTCCGAAAATCACTCTGTTTCGAAAAGCACCATGGCCATTATCTAGATTCGCAAAGCTCATCCTAGTTGTGAATAATTCCGTCGAATCCTTTGCTCTGCCACTATTCTCCACTCACAATGCTCTTCTCCACCGTAATCATCTCTTTCCAAGTTCTTCTCCTCTGCCATTTGCGAAGGTTTCCATAATCACAGAGCTCACCATCAAAATTCTTCCAGCCTCTATGAAATATACTTCAGAAGCCCATATTCATGAAACTCAAGCCTTTTCCAAATTTTTATGAGATCCTCAAGGAAATCCACTTTTCGTGAGTCTCACCAAATTCCAAATTTTGGACCCCAAAAATTTGGAAAACACTGAAAAATGGCACCACCTTGTATCTGTTCTTTTGTACTACCTCTAGTTCATCCATTCCTTTTTTATGGTTCTTTGTCAACATGGATTGTCAACAACTTCTCTAGAACTTTACAATTCACCATGGAATCCTGTTTTGTCAACAAACATGATGTGGCCTTAAAATCACATGTTTTTAGTTAATTTTATAAATTTACTTATTCATTTTAACATTTTTTACTAAATATTAACACTTTTGTATTTTTATAAATTAATTTATCAATTTATCAATTTTTATAATTAATTGTGTATTTCTATCTTTAAAATAGTTAATTTATTTCTTTAATTTTAAATACTAATACCTTTTTATTTAATTTGATGATTTTGTCTGATTAATTATGATTCTGTTCATTAAATAATATAGTGATGATTTATCTTTTATTGTATTAAAATTTTTATAATTTAGAATAACATAATTTCTAGCTATCTTATAATAATTTAATAATTATAAACATAAGTTTATGAAGTTGCTTCTTTTATTAAAACTCTTTAATCTAATTTTTTAAATTAACTTAAGTATATAATAAAAAATTAACTAACTTGTTACTTTAATAATTTAGTTTGTTTTATTAGATATTTTATATAAATTATATTGTTTATTATTGAATAATTAAAATAAATTTTATTATAGAACTTAACAATAATTTAATTTATGTTTTATTTGTTTCATTAATTTTATTTAAGTTTATGAGTTACTTAATTTTTCATTTGTTTTAATTAAATTTTAATTTTTTATTTTCAAGCAATTATTTTTTTCAGATTTTATTTAAGTTTCAATTTATTTTTCTTTTCTATTTATTTTGCAATGTCACTGTGCGTTTCCTTTTATGGTGCCATCATGCACCATTTCACCATTCATTCACAGTCTCACCGTATCGGTTCTAAACGGTGTCTCCTCAAATAGTTTCACTCGTGATGCCTCAGCTCTATCCATTTCATAGTGGCCCTGTAACCTCACACACAATTTTTATATTTCACTATCTCAAAGCCTATACCGCTGGTTTTGGCATGAAGTTCCTTGCTCACAGACTGACAGTCACCATTTCCCATTCTCCCCATGGTAGCGCCGTATCATATGTCACTATTTCTCTTGTCCTTTTCTACTGGAACCCTATTACGGTGTCACATCAAAATTCCCAAACCATCTCTCCGCTTCACCTTTACCTGTTCTTTCGCCTTTATAGTTTCACCTCCTCATGGTTTCATCTAAACCACAAGTTCCGTCCACCACAAATACTTCCTCACACGGTCTCACTGTATCCCTTGCAAACCAGTGGCACCACAATCCCTTTCCATGAAGCTCCATTTTCATCATGGTCTCACCATATTTTCTCGACCATATCATCATCACGGTTCTAGGCCCCTACCACCGTATTCCTCTTTGCACTGTCCATTTTCTATGAGATTTTTTCTTATCCTTAACACCACAACCCAACCTCACTTTCTCACGGACAACAATTTTCTTCCTTGCATCCTCTAACTTTGCAATCCATCATACTGACGTGCAACACTCAAATGCAGATAGAAATAAATACTAGTCCAAACCAAAGATTAATGAATCAATTAAACCCATTTCAAAAATTATAGAAACAGAAAATCAATATTCACATTAAATATCTAAAAACTAGAAATTCATATCTCCACACTACCGGACCTTAGAATACGCTGTTGTGGTAGAATTGGAGCCACATCACCTGA
The DNA here is from genome assembly GCA_963277665.1 of Viscum album. Classification (NCBI taxonomy): domain Eukaryota; kingdom Viridiplantae; phylum Streptophyta; class Magnoliopsida; order Santalales; family Viscaceae; genus Viscum; species Viscum album. Next base: position 1,215,687,791 of record OY728130.1, read on the forward strand.
GCATACCACCTTCTTTTGTGAAGGATAATCATCACCTCCAACTGTTTGAAGTCACACGTCATCGGTAGTCACTGCGATATAGGAGAGAGCTGAGCTGGATGAGCTGCTCGCCACCAGTGAGGACTGATGAGGCTGAGATGTGTTGTTTCGTCAAGACATTTCACATCCGCTACCTACCGTTGCAAGTTTGAGGAACCAAAGCCGTTGATGTGGGGGTATTAGGTGAAGCCAAGGGTGATGGTCCTGAGTCTGAGCCGCAGACCTGCTTTCTGCGAAAACCCAATCCATACACTCTTGTGTGCCGAAATTGGGGGAGGGGAGAGTTAAGTTAATTAAAAAATAAATAAATTAACAAAAAAACAAATTAATTAATTAAATAATAATAATAATAATGTTTATATTAAATTAATGATTAATAATAAATAAACTAAAATATTAGACTAATTAAATTAACTAATTATAATAAATTGCAATTCAATTTAACTTTTTAATCTAATTTAAGAATATAATTTAGTTATACTAACTTATTATTAATAATACTTACACTAACTAAATAACTTAATTAATAATTATAAATAAAGAACTTAACAACATTATTAAATTTTTTATAATAAATAAATAATCATAAAATTTAATAATATTTATCAGTTAAAATATTTATCATTTATCTTTAAAATAAGAATTATAACTTTAAACTTTAAAAAATAACTATTTTACTTATTTTCATTATCATTCAATTATTTTAACTCTGCAGGTTCATTGAATAGATGATAATACATCCAGATTAGATTAAATATCTCACTTGGAGTTAGTTACAAGAGAAAAACTTGTGCGACGTTCCGGTCATGAAAAAACGCACGTGTGCGGTGCACATTAAAGAAACAGAATATGTGGGTGGAAGATGGTCGGTGAAAACAGTAGATGACAGATGATATATTAAGCAGAGTAGCAGTAGAATTTTGGGAGGAGGATGATTCACATGCTCATTCATTCCACAATCACATCTAACTGAGAGCAGATACAGGGATGATCATCCACATTTGAGGCACACATTTTTTTTTTCGAGAGCAAACTTTTAGGAGCGTCATATGAGCATAGAAGGAGACGAGGGAGCCTGGAATTAGTGCAATGCTAGAATAGTTTTTCTTCCATCTATCCATAATTCTTGTACTATGCTTTTGGTTGTTTTCACTACTATAATCAATATGATCAAAGGATGAATTGACTTAGCTCAAGAATTAAATTCTATTGGTTAATCATTTAAATTTCTTCATTCACTTTACATTTTTCAGAATCATAATCAATTGGAGAGATTGATTAATGATTCTATATTTAGTTTTTTCACACCTCAATTGTTTTCTAAATTCATAAATTCAAGATCAACTGGATAGGTAGTTCTTGAATACATTTTTTAAGCGTTAATGTCTTTTAACTTTGTAAATTTTGCGGTGAGTTTATTTCCAAATGTTATCCTTTAATAATTATCAGTAGTTCAACTAATTTTGGTCTGGAGAACTTCTAAATTCAGTCTACTATGTGTTGAGTTTCCTGGTGAGGGAATCTTTTCACCTTTTTCTTGAGGTATGATTCAATAAAGTGTAGTGGGGAAAATATCCATTAAAATAGTAGTTAGAAATTCTCGAGTATTATATTTGATCTACTCCTTCGATCTTGCTTCCTTATTGTAGTATTTTTGTTCTCTTATGTTAGTTTTACTGTAGTTCTTATTTCAGAAGTATACTAGTAAATTATTTATCTTCTTGTCAACATTTTTATCTTACTTCTCTCTTAAAGAAAATTACAAAAAAAATGTAAAGTAAAATGACTTAAAAGAATCACACTCGCTTCACTGCTGACAACCGTGGAGTTTAATAAAAATAAACCCTTAGAAAACTGTCCTACCTTCCCTTGGGTTCAACCCTTTCACTACTATACTAGTATAGGTTTATAAATAACATTTTGAGGGCTGTTATGACCTTCGGCTTCATCAAAAATTTGACGGGGTTGTTGGGGAAGGCACACGTTAAGTGTTCTATGTTTTAGAAAATCTAAAAAAAATAATTTTTTTTAACAAAAATCATATAATAACAAATATATTTAAAAAAACTCATTTGAAGTAGAACCTACTGTTTGTTTTTTTTTTGAAAAATCTATTCAACTTTGAAACTTTGTGTATTTAATCTCACCTGTTGTTAGTTTAAAAAAGGAATGTTTTGAAGGATCAAAATTTTCCACTGGACCTTACTGTGTTTTTTGTGACAATTATAGACACACTGCCTAGAAGTGTACTTACAACCAGACACAATAGGTTGTTTACATTAAAGAAGATAATTTTTTTGAATCTAATCCTGAATTCCTAGATAAACTTGAATTAATTGAAACCAAACATGATGCTAGGGTGAATAATTGGAACACCCGGTTTAACCAAACCCATGAAATTCATTTTAGAGATTCTCAAGAGCAAGATCAAAGAATTAAAAGATTAGAAAACATGCTCTTGGAATTACAAAAAAGGTTTAAAGAACAAGAATAATTTGAATAAAGTAAAAAAGAAAATGTTCATAAATGATTTTAAAATCAAATTGAAGATTAAAGGGATTGTGAAACTAGACAAGAAACTATTATCTTGGAAAAATATGATTCTGTTAAATTAAAATTGGAAACAAACAACTCACTGAATCAAGAACACATTGATGAAGACCCGAAAATGAAATTTAATGATGTCAAGTTGGACAATTTAGAAGATGAATTAAAGCAGATTGAAAAATATTTCCCAGTTCTTTTCACCATTCCTTCTTTTGAGAAAAATCACTGTTTTAGAAATTTTGAGTATGAAGTCACTTGGGTTGAAGACAAATTAGAAGATGAAAATTGGATTGTTAATAATTCTTCACCCAAAATTTCTGGAATTATAAACAATCATCCTGAACTTGATATTGGGTATAATCTGGATGAGAACTTTAAACTAGATAACATGGAATCTGAAATATTTGAACTTCAATTGAAAACTTCTCTTCCATGTCTTGAACCTGTAAATCAAATAATTTCTGAAATGTTGTTGGATGATGTGGACGAGGGAATGATATTTGAAGAAAGACTGACTGATGAGTTTTCATTTCCCTATTCTCATAGTAATTACTTTTCTGAATCTTTGTGCAATGAAATGGAAATTAGTGTTGGAAAACTTGAGGATAATTGTCTTAATTTAAACATTCTAGAAACTAAATCTTATGAAACAAAATTGTACAATTCTTCTCTTGAAATTGAATTGCAACACTAAAATTAAATGGTTTTAGAAAGTGATCCTTTTGAACATGAACATGAGAAAGAGGTTGAGCACACACTTGATCTAGGCAGAATTGACTTGATAGAAGTAGTATATGTTCAGTGTGAGTTAATAGATGATGATCTTTGGAAGAGATTTACAACATTGTTAGACCTGAATCTGTTTGTGATAAAATAAATTCTCTTCCCTGTCTGTCACTTACATCCTCAATTGTGAAGGGTGTTGAGCCTTTTCATGACACTGATAGTTGTCCAGAGGGGGAATCACACTTGTGTTCCATTGTCTATGATTCATTTCAGCAATTAATTGAATTCCCTCTTGAGTATTCCAATCATAACTCACCCATGAGCACCTTTGAAGTTGAATACGTTAATGATGAAGCTGAGATAGATGGCTATGAGAATAATTCCACACCCTTTGAAGCACCTAGTTCAATGTTTTCCCTTCATGTGTATTCAAATCTTGAAATGTATGAACTTATTATGGAATTGGACAACAATATGCCCACAACTATTAAAGGGTGCTACTTAGGGGTTATTTTAGGCTATGAGAATTCAGTTATTGATGTGTTGAGTCTTGTTGCCCACAAATATCCTCTTTCTGTTAAAAATAATTGGTCCAAACACATGTGGTGGTTCCTATTAAGGAAACAACATCCACCTAGTGATTACAGTCAGTTGCTAGGTGAGTCCGGCTGGGGACTATAAATCTAGCGCTGCATGGGAGGCAACCCATGGGTTTTATTGTGTTAATAAATAAAAAAATTGTGATTAAATAAAGTCTAACTGAAGAATTTAAATTCTGTGCTTATTGGGAGTCAACCCATGTTATTTATTTTGTGTTTACTTTTGTTTCTGTTTTTGTTTTACTTTTAATGAGGTGCTTCCATGGTGCCTTCTGTATACACTGTCTATGCTAGTCATTTGTTTATGGTTTACATGCACTGTGTTTTTTAGGATGCTGCTACTATCATCTAAGGAGTGGAATTTCCATGATCATTTCAGGCCAAGAACTTAGTTAGGGAAGTACTACAACTTTCTGCATTTATTTCTTCTCCTATTTTTGCTAAAAAAAATTCTGCTCACTGAGAAATTCTGCTTGTATTATATAATTCTGCTACATTTTTACTAAAACAAATCTGTAGCATGTCTTGCTTGTTCGTAAAATTCTACTTTATTAAATTATGCTGCATGTTTTTCTACTGAAATTAAAATTCTACATATGTTTAAAATTCTACTTGAATTGGAATGAAATTATGTTGTATGTCACTATGTAAATAAAAAAATTCTTCATGTGCCTTTTGCTAAAAATTCAAATTCATCGATAAATATTGAAATAATCTCTCACTGTATGAAATTAAGTGTGTGTGTGGCGGGGTATATGTTTGCTGGTTGTTTTTTCTTTTTGTTGGATAAGCTTTGATATGGGGTGTTAGGAATGCTTGCCTTATATGTTATTGAACATATAATTGAATCATATTTTCTAAATTTCCTTACACCCAATTCTATCTGTACCCATAAGTTTTATGCTAATTTTTGAGCTGTATTGGAAATTATCTACTAGACTGAATGATAATGCATGTATTTTCTAATGAACCTTCTTGATTTATTCATTATGGTAAACAAGATTTTTGAACTTTAATGTTACCTTTATACATGTCATAAATCTACTTAATCTATTTTGAACCTTAATTGATTAATTGTTCTTCTCCATGTTTAGAAGTCATCTTTGGGGACATATTTTGGTTTTAAGTGTGGGGGAGGGCGTCAATTATTGACTGTGCTAAACTGTGCTTAATTGTAAGCCCATCATATCCCAATACAACTCAAAATTTATTGTAAAAAAATTGTTAATTTTTTTCAAAATTCTTGCATAATTTTAGGTTTTACAATGTTACTCAATTGGGTCTTGCCTTTGGACAAGTACCATGCTGGAAGTTAATAATTGCTTTGAATCTAGAATTAGTGATAATGGATGATTGTTGAGTGGTCCTTCTTAGTGGTATAATAAGATCTTGGTTTAAGGACTACATCTGAGAGTGATATGGGATACCTGTTAGTGGAATTATGTACATAACCCTTGGAATTGGAAGTTTGATTCTGGTCATAGGTGACTCATTTTTCTTTAATTTGTTAAAGTAATTATCTTAGTGAGACAATGTAAATGATTTTTCATAGAAATATTTTGAAACTGGAGTAATTTGGACATCTAGGATCCCACAGTGAATCTCTTAGACCCTAGATACTGGGTGCATTTATATTTATTATAAGCCCTCTGTACACTTTGAATAAGTGCATTGCACAGTTCTTAGCACAATGATACATGGCTTGGAAAAAATTAAATAAAGTGTCTAGGGTCAAAAACGAGTTCATTAAGGTGAGGGGAATGATGAATAACGAATAAAGAAGGGGTCAATTGGTTTATATGGGAGTCATTTAGGTTGTTTCATTAAGGTGATTTTTTTAAAAAAATATTATTTATTGTTGGAACCTAGGTAATGAGTCAAAGTACAAAGCTCCATTGGTTAAGTTCTTAATTCCACAGAAATTTAACCTCTTGTGACTCTTGAGATTAGAATTTAATCCTAGATTGAAGTTAGTCACTAAAGAGTATCATATATGAGGCATGAAATCTTTATTCCTTGACGATTCATAGTTTTCAATATTAACCATTTAGTATTTGTTCTAAGCAAGATTCATACGAGCAATTCATTTTTTAATCCTAATGACAATCTTGAATTCCTATGCTGAAAGTTCTGGACATGTTCCTTTTAGAGCAATATAATAAAAACATTTTTCTATTTTCAAAGATAGTAATACATGGGATTGTTTGAGGACAAAAAATTATTAAGTGTGGGAGAATTTGATGTGGCCTTAAAAACAAATGTCTTTCCACATATTTTTAGTTATTTTTTATCAATTTAATTATTCATTTTAACATTTTTTTACTAAATATGAACACTTTTGTATTTTTATAAATAAATTTATCAAGTTATCAATTTTTATAATTAATTGTGTATTTCTTTCTTTAAAATAGTTAATTTATTTCTGACACTAATTTTATATACAAATAACTTTTTATTTAATTTGATAATTTTGTCTGATTAATTATGATTCTATTCATTAAATAATATAGTGATGATTTATCTTTTCTTGTATTAAATATTTAATAATTTAGAATAACATAATTTTTGGCTGTCTTATAATAATTCATTAATTATAAACATAAGTTTATAAACTTGCTTCTTTTATTAAAACTCTTTAATCTAATTTCTTAAATTAACTTAAGTATATAACAACAAATTAACTAACTTGTTACTTTAATAATTTAGTTTGTTTTATTATCTATTTTATATAACTTACTTTGTTTATTATTGACTAATTAAAATCAATTTTATTTTAGAAGTTAATAATAATTTAATTTATGTTTTATTGGTTTCATTCATTTTATTTAAGTTTATGAGTTACTTAATTTTTCATTTGTTTGAATTAAATTAATTTTTTTTTTATTTTCAAGAAATTATTTTGTTTAGATTTTATTTAAGTTTCAATTTATTTTTCTCGTCTGTTTATTTTGCAACGTCATGGTGCGTTTCATTTTACGATGCCACCACGCACTGTTTCCCCATTCCTTCATGGTTTCACCATTTCAGTTCTAAACGGTGTCTCCACATATAGTTTCACTCACGATGCCTCAGCTGTTTCCATTTTATGATGGAACCATAACCTCACACACAGTTTTTATTTTTCACTATCTCACAGCCCTTGCCACCAGTTTTCGCAACACGTTCCTTGCTCACGGACTCACAGTCACCATTTCCCAATCTCCTCACGGTGGCACCGTATCATCTGTCACCATTTCCCTTGTCCTTTTCTACCGTAACCCTATTATGGTGCCACATGAAAATTCCCAAATTGTCTCACTGCTTCACCTTTACCGGTTCCTTTGACTTGATAGTTTCACCTCCTCACGGTTTCATCCAAACCACAAGTTCCAGCCACTACAAATCCTTCCTCACACGGTCACACCGTATCCCTTGAAAACCAGTGGCACTGTAATCCCTTGCCACCAAGATCCATTTTCATCATGGTCTCACCATAATTTCTCGACCGTATCATCATCACAGTTCCAGGCCCCTACCACCGTATTCCTCCTTGCACTGTCCATTTTTTGTGCGATTGTTTCTTATCCTTAGCACCGCAACCCAACCTCACTTTCTCACAGACAACCATTTTCTTCCCTGCATCCTCTGACTTTGCGATCCATTATACTGATGCACAAAACTCAAATTCAAATAGAAATAAATACAATTCCAAACCAGATATTCATGAATCAATTCAACCCTTTTCAAAAATTAAGGAAAGTGAAAATCAGTCTTCACATTAAAGATCTAAAAACCAGAAATTCAGATCTCCACACTGCTGGACCTTAGAATACGCCACTGTGGTAGAACCAGAGCTGCCTCGCCTGAGCAGACCACCTTCTGTTGTGAAAGATAATCATTGCCTCCAACTGCTTGAAGTCGTGCATCGTTGATAGTCGCTACAATGTAGGAGAGAGATGAGCCGGATGAGCTGCTCACCGCCGGTGAGGACTGATGAGGCCGAGCTGTGTTGTTTCGTCAAGCCATTGCATATCTGCTTCCCACCGCTGCAAGTTTGAGGAACTGAATCCGTCGACATGGGAGTATTTGGAGGAGCGGAGGATGATGCCCCTAAGTCTGATCCATAGACCTGCTTTCTGCGAAAACCTAATCCCTACCCGGCAGATTTTTTTTTCTGGGTTTTAAAAAATTTAAAATTAGGTAAAAGGGGCTAGGGTTCCGGTATTTTTAAAACTGGGTCCAAGATGCGTGAACCCCGTTCACGCATCACTGACCCCGGGAAGATGCGTGAACGGGGTTCACGCATCTTAACCGCGCTGAAGGATGCGTGAACCGCGTTCACGCATCCTTCACGAAGTTGATGAAGGATGCGTGAACGGGGTTCACGCATCCTACAGTATCTTTTTTATTTAAAATTTTTATTTTTATTTTTATTTTGTTTTGTTTTGTTTTATATATATATATATATATATATATATATATATATAAACAAAACATAAAATTCAGCAGAATTTATCTGCTATTTAATATCCAGCAGAACTACCATTACAGCAGTCTGGATTCTGACAGAAACCATCACCCAGGGCTCTCTTTTATAAGAGGGCTTGCCCAGGAAATCATACTGCATTTCCGATGTGGGATTCAGGTTCTCTTTTCCTGCACAGAACATTCTGCATTTCCGATGCGGGATTCTGTTTCAAGTACGTGACTTTGAAAGACTGTAAAATACAAACTATACGACCAATATAAATAAAACTTAAAACATGAATTAAACATATAATAAATAGTTGAAAATGAAAAGAATTTCGTAAAAAGGGTTGATGAATAATAATTTATAAGCTTTCAAAACCACCAACTTGAAACTTAAAAAAGTTTCAAGTACGTGATTTTGAAAGACTATAAAATAAAAACTATAAGACCAATATGAATGAAACTTAAAACATGGATTAAACATACAAGAAATAGTTGAAAATAAAAACAATTTCATAAAAAGTGTTGATGAATAATAATTTATAAGCTTTCAAAACCACCAACTTGAAACTTAAAAATGTTTCAAGTACGTGTCTTTGAAAGATTATAAAATACAAACTATATAACCAATATGAATGAAACTTAATATACGGATTAAACATATAAAAAATAGTTGAAAATAAAATGAATTTCATAAAAAAAATTAATGAAAAATAATTTATAAGCTTTCAAAACCACCAACTTGAAACTTAAATACGTTTACGTGCCTTTGAAAGCCTATGAAATACAAACTATAAAACCAATATAAATGAAAATTAAAACATGGATTAAACATATAACAAATAGTTAATAATTAATTAGTTAATTAGTAATATAATTATTAATTAGTTAATAATTAATATAATTATTAATTATTAATTACTAATATACAATAATTAATTAGTTAATTAGTAATATAATTATATAATAGTTAATTAGTTAATTAGTAGTATAATTATTAATTGATAATTACTTAGTTAATTAGTAATATAAATCTTAATAATAATTATTAATTATTAATTATATAATAATTAATTAGTTAATTAATAATATAATTATTAAATATAATTATTTATTATTTATTATATAATAATTAATTAGCTAATTAGTAATATATTTATTAATTATAATTATTTTTTATTTATCTATAATTATTAATTAGTTAATTTGTAATATAATTATTAATTATAAAATAAGTAATTGATTAATTAGTAATATAATTAGTGATTATAATTATTTATTATAATTATTAATTATTAATTATTAATTATTAATTATTAATTATATAATAATTAAGTAGCTAATTACCAATATAATGATTAACTATTAAAAATTAATTGGTTATTTAGTACTATAATTATTAACTATAATTATTATATATTAATTAGTAATATAATTATTTATTATAATTAGTAATAAAATTAGTAATTATAATTAGTAATTATTAATTATATAATAATTAATTAGTTAATTACCAATATAATTATTAATTATTAAAAATTAATTATATATTAATTAATTAGTTAATTAGTAATATAGTTATTAATTATTAATTACATAACAATTAATTAGTTAATTAGTAATATAATCATTAATTATATAATTAATAATTATAATAATAATTAAAAATTATATTACTAATTAACTAATTAATTATTATATAATTAATTATTAATAATTAATAACTAATAATTGTAATGAATATTTATAATTATTTATTATATTACTAATTTACTAATTAACTAATTAATTATTATGTAATTAATAATTATATGTTTAATCCGTATATTAAGTTTCATTCATATTGTTTATATAGTTTGTAGTTTATAATCTTTCAAAGACACATACTTGAAACATTTTTAAGTTTCAAGTTGGTGGTTTTGAAAGCTTATAAATTATTATTCATCAACACTTTTTATGAAATTGTTTTTATTTTCAACTATTTCTTGTATGTTTAATCCATGTTTTAAGTTTCATTCATATTGGTCTTATAGTTTTTATTTTATAGTCTTTCAAAATCACGTACTTGAAACTTTTTTAAGTTTCAAGTTGGTGGTTTTGAAAGCTTATAAATTATTATTTATCAACCCTTTTTACGAAATTCTTTTCATTTTCAACTATTTATTATATGTTTAATTCATGTTTTAAGTTTTATTTATATTGGTCGTATAGTTTGTATTTTACAGTCTTTCAAAGTCACGTACTTGAAACAGAATCCCGCATCGGAAATGCAGAATGTTCTGTGCAGGAAAAGAGAACCTGAATCCCACATCGGAAATGCAGTATGATTTCCTGGGCAAGCCCTCTTATAAAAGAGAGCCCTGGGTGATGGTTTCTGCCAGAATCCAGACTGCTGTAATGGCAGTTCTGCTGGATATTAAATAGCAGATAAATTCTGCTGAATTTTATGTTTTGTTTGTATATATATATATATATATATATAAAACAAAACAAAACAAAAAATAAAAATAAAAATAAAAATTTAAAAAAAAAAAGATACTGTAGGATGCGTAAACGGGGTTCACGCATCCTTCATCAACTTCGTGAAGGATGCGTGAACGCGGTTCACGCATCCTTCAGCGCGGTTAAGATGCGTGAACCCCATTCACGCATCTTCCCGGGGTCAGTGATGCGTGAACGGGGTTCACGCATCTTGGACCCAGTTTTAAAAATACCGGAACCCTAGCCCCTTTTACCTAATTTTAAATTTTTTAAAACCCATATTAAAAAATTACCCTCCCTACCCCCTTGTTCACCGAAATTGGGGGCGGGGAGAGATACGTTAATTAAAAAAAATTAACAAACAAAAAAATTAATTAATTAAAAAATAATAAAAAAAAAATTCTATATTAAATTAATGATTAATAATAAATTAACTAAAATATTAAACTAATTAAATTGACTAATTAGAATAAATTTTAATTCAATTTAAATTTTTTATCTAATTTAATAATATAATTTTGTTATACTATCTTATTATTAATAATACTTACACTAACTAACTAAATTAATTAATAATTATAAATTAAGAACTTAACAAATTTTTTAAAAATTTTATAATAAATTAATAATCATAAAATTTAATAATAATTTTCTATTAAAATATTTATCATTTAACTTTAAAATAAGTATTATAACTTTAAACAATAAAAAATAACAATTTTAGTTTGCATTTTTATTCATTTATTTTAATTGTGTAAGTTCATTCAAGAGACAAGAATACATCCAGATTAGCTTTACTAACTTACTCAGAGTTAGTTACATGAGAAAAACTAGTGCGACATGCCGGTCATGAAAAAACGCATGTGTGCGGTGCGCATTAAATAAATAGACTATGTCAATGGAAGATGATTGGTGAAAAACAGTAGATGATGGATGATATATTAAGCAGAGTAGGAGTATAATTTTGGGAGGATGAGGATTAACATGATCATTCATTCCATGATCACATCTGACCGAGAGCAGATCCAAGGACAATCATCCACATTTGACACACACATTTTTTTGAGAGCGAACTTCTAGGAGCGTCATATGAGCAGAGCAGGAGACAAAAAAGCCTAGAAGTAGAGCAGTGCTAGGGGAGTTTTTCTTCCCTCTGTCCATAATTCTTGTACTCTGTTTTTGGTTGTTTTCACTACTTTAATCAAGACGATCAAAGGATAAATTTACTTAGCTCCAGAATTCAATTCTACTTGTTAATCTTTTAAATTTCTTCATTCACTTTACATTTTTCATAATCATAATCAATTAGTGAGATTGATTAATGATTCTCTGTTTAGTTACTTCACACATCAATTGTGTTATAAATTCATAAATTCAAGATCAACTGGCAAGGTAGTTCTTGAATACATTTTCAAAGTGTTAATGTCTTTAACTTTGGAAATTTACGGTGAGTTTATTCCCAAATGTTATCCTTTTAAAATTTTCAACAGTTTGACTGATTTTGGAGTTGAGAACTCCTAAAGTCAGTCTACTATGTGTTGAGTTTCTTGGAGAGGGAATATATTCACCTTTTTCATGAGGTATGATTCAATAAAGTACAGTGGGGAAAGTATCCATTAAACCAGTAGTCTTGAATTCTTGAGTATTACATTTGATCTGCTCCTTTGATCTTTCTAGCTTATTGTAGTATTTTTTATTATCTTATGTTAGTTTTACTGTAGTTCTTAGTTCATTAATATACTTGTAAATAATTTAGCTTATTGTCAACATTTTTATCTTACTTCTCACTTAAAGAAAATTACAAAAAAAAGTAAAGTAAAATTACTTAAAAGATGCACACTCACTTCACTACTGACAACAGTGAAGTTTAATAAAAATAAACCCTTAGAAAACCCACCTACCTTCCCTTAGGTTCGACCCTTCACTACTATAATAGTGTAGGTTTATAAATAACATTTTGAGGGCCGTGAAGAACTCCAGCTTCATCAAAACACAACCAACCAAAAAATGCTACAATGTTACCCTGAGGGATTTTTCCCAACATTATTAGAGGATATTAATATAATAAAATCTTTAATCATGTTGTTTTAGGATTTAAACTCTCTTTAGAATTAAAGGATTCCTAAAAGTAACTTGTTTTTCACTAAGGATTTATTATTTTAGATAAATATAAGTAAATTAGATAAAACATCTAAATGGTGAGTGAAATAGATCACACATTGATGAATAGCTTAACATGATGAAAACTAGAATATAAAAATTCATAATGATGATGAATCAACTATCTCAGGTTATTAATAATAACTGAAATCTAATTGAGTGGATATATTCACCTTGAATGGAATAAATTTATGCTGAGTCATTTATTCATCAATAACCTCCTTCATTTAGTGAATATTTTGTTCCATTAATTACTAAAAATTGGATCAACTAAATGTAAAAGATAATTTTTTTACATTGTTCATTAGAGATAGATAATGTCACCTTGGCTCTAAACCTATTAAAATAAGAAGCTGATAAGTGGTGGACAATGATTATGTGTATGAATCCAAGAGGGTAGATTAATGCAATAGAGTGGGAAATGTTCAATATAACCCTTTTAAATAAATATTTCCCTCATTTGATGAGAAAACAATGGAGAAGGAAATCTTATAGATAATGCTTAAGGAAAATGAATTGGTGAGAAGATATGAAATAAACTTTACAAGAACTTCTTGATACACCTATAACTTTGTTATGGATTCTAGGTGAATGGTTGATATTTTATTCAATGGACTAAGACCCTATATATAAGGGAATATAGAAAATTAACACCAAAAATTTAATGAACCATACCTATCTGATCCATTACTTTGTTTAAATATGGTTTTTGAGGTCTTTTGGGAGGTCAAGATGACTCCTTTCAAGTTTTTTACAAATTTGTAGTTTTCCAACGGTAGATTGTTTCACCGGTGATTTGGAACGGTGACTCTCCAAATGGTAGCTCATCGAATGGTGGCTCACCAAATGGTAGCTCACCTAATGGTGACTTGAAAATGGAGACTCACCAAATAGTAGATCACCGAATAGTATCTCACTGAATGACAACTCATGAATGGTGGCTCGCCTAACGGTAGCTCACCGAACAGTGACTCACCGAATGGCGACTCGTCGAATGGTGACTCACTGAACAATATCCCACTAAATGGTCACTTGTCTAAAAACTACATGACTAATGCTGAGTCATCCAATGGTCACTCATACAATGATGATTCATCCAATTACAACTCATCTAAAGATGAATCATCTAACAATGACTCATCCAATGACGAGTCATGAATAGTGTTTCTAGTTTCTTATAGTTTCACCCCTTTGAGGTTATCATTGATGTAAAATGCATTAAAGTTATTATTTTAATGGATTTAATGCTGATTCAAAGACCATAAATCCTATTTAAATTTTCCTAAGGTTTCAGGTGCCTTTTCTCAGTCAAAACACGTAATCTTGACCAAATATTTCTTTAATGGAAAATCTAAACTATATCTAAACCACTTATCTAGTTAGATTTTCAAGAGGTCGAGATACCTTACACCCTTGTTCTTTATTATCTTTTTTACTTGGTATGGGATTCCCATAGTTCTTCCTCCTGTAAGATTTGTGCATTTTGTTTTAGCCTTGGATCTTGTTCCCCTTAGTGGTTTTCCTGTTGCATGTGTACCCCCTGTTTTGGTGCAACTAGGAAGTGTTGGTCTTTCTTCAATATAAGGTATGTTATACCTTCGTTTTTCTAGGTTACTCGATTTGTTTCCTCTAATTTATCCTTTCCATGTGATGGCATGTGATCTCCATGTTTCTAATGTAGATTTCTCTATTGTTGGTTGGACCAGTGTTGTCACGACATCTTCGGGTGGATGAAGTCATTGCGGGAGAGGTGATCGTGATCAATTTATTTGATCTATTCTCATGTGAAAAATGTCAAAGACCTTTTGAGGCAGGGGATTCATTACTTACCTTTTTAATTATTTGAAACCATAGATATAGAATTATTTATCCCCTTGGATTGAAATTAAATTGGCATAATAATTATTTGAAATGGATTAAATAATTATTATCGATCGCATAACGATTTTTTTGGTTTATACCATGATAAAAGTTTTCCTCTTGTTCTCTGGATAGTGTGATATCTATTCCTTGTTTTCTTTATCATGCTTCTCTTGATGGAAATTATTAAAGAACATAAAGCTATAAATTAATTGATAATTAATTTTATAACTGTTTAAGGTGGCATGTTAATGAATATGGTTTCTATTTTAATCTTAAGATAATAAAATTGATATAGATATGCATGTTTAACTAAATTTGTTGATAAACCTAAAGCATGTCAATGATTATTGATAAAATTACAAAAGTCATGATAAATTAATTGTATAATTAATTTTTGATAGCTTGAGAAGCTTTTTTATTAGGTTTCTCATAGTTGAAACCTATGATAATGAACCAGTTAATTCAAGATGGAATAAGAACCAGTTGTATGAATAAAAAATAATGCCTTTGTAGGGCCTGAGTTTCCTGATTGTTATAAAGGCCAAATTCAGTGTGCTTTAGAGTCCTGAGAGCTTGTTGTGTGTGAAGTTTGATTGCCTTGTTTAGGGCCAAGATCCCAATTGCTATGTTTGTGTCCTATTTTTTATGATGTGATCTAATCCTTAGATGACTAATCCTGGATGGCCTTTTTGGTATGTGGGGAAAGGAGTACCAATTTTTTATAGTAGCAGTTGAAGACTAGAGTGGTGATATGCATCAGTTTATGTATTTGGGTGTCAGGGAAGACACCTAGGATGATGGAATGGGTTGAATATGGTCTTACCCATTGATATGAAATATGGATTCTTGTTGAATCTTTTGTTTGTTTATCATCTTTACATTCCCCACTGCTCGAGGCTGCTGGTTTTTCTTACACTTATTCCAAAAGAGCCGAATACATGCGGGGTATTCCATATTCTTTCCATGTTTATCTTCTCAAGTATGGATGAGTCTATGCTCCTACTATATATGGAAGAAAATTTATGGTTATCTCATCTACTCACTGTTTTGAGCCCCTTGTGTTTGGTATCTTAGAATGTTTTCTTAAAATACCATGAAATATGGAAACACAAAATGTAGAAATTCTGTTAATAAATTAATAATTGTTTAACCCATGGGGTTGGATCTTGTTGGGATTCAATGTTGAGGTTGTGATTCTAAGAAGTCGTGGACTCGATTTGGTTATTCTTGGAGGGCATGGATCTTTATTGAAATTATAATGCAATAGAATGTGGAAAATTATAATGGTTAATTAATGGTTAAAGAATTAATTAATGTAAAGTAAAATTGTTAAAAAGCGATAAAGTGACTTAATGAATCTCTGTAAAATGGTTATGTGAATATAGGTTATCTAGTCTTAGTAGTTGAAGCTAGGAGTCCAAGATACATTAGCTGAAATTGAGTCTAAGACTAGGTTATTCTCATAGTGTGGTTTTGACCTATATTATATCATGTACTTTTTTGGATTCTATATGATACTCCATCCTATTGGTTAGGAAAACTAACACCCCAGGGATTTTGATTTGGGGGGGGGGGTGTTTTCCTCAACATCTCAGTGGGAGGATGTATGGATGACTATCCCCTTTGACCCCAGACTCTTTTATTGGTAGTTACTTCTGCTGGTATACACAATGGTTAGTTTTCCCCATATATTTGTGTAGAGGGATGAAATGGCTTGTGGTTATTTCAAACACATATATTATGGATATATTTTACTATGGACAACTATAGGTGTAACGCGTATAGGCCGTGATGGCTTAATGAT
Source organism: Viscum album (assembly GCA_963277665.1). Classification (NCBI taxonomy): domain Eukaryota; kingdom Viridiplantae; phylum Streptophyta; class Magnoliopsida; order Santalales; family Viscaceae; genus Viscum; species Viscum album. Next base: position 1,215,704,459 of record OY728130.1, read on the forward strand.
CCTTACTCGATGTATCATCTATAATGGCTTGAGGTACAATACCTGATGTATGATACATGCTATGAAAGCTATGGTGGATCTTGAAAAATACCTAGTTACTTTTGGCTAGGTGGACGTGGTGGTTTTGTTTCATGAGTTTCATGTTATGGTGCTTCATCCAAGTGTCTGTGGGCTGGCCTTTTTGGAGGGATATGCTCAGGACATGCGACATTGGGGAAAAGCAGCAAATGAGTGGGTAAGTTGTAGCAAGGTACAATTGATACTCTTTATTATATAATATGATCTTGTTTGATATACTTGGTGAGATTACCCATAGTGAGGATGGTAACTTATTATACTTGTTTAGTTGACAAGTTAGTTTCACTTTTTGTTCACTATGCTTTAGGATGATTTCTTTACTTTTTCACAAGAGGCTCCAAGGAGGATCTTAATGAGTATACTGTTATCCTCACCCTACATTATTTAAATTATTTTAGGTCACTTGGAGTCGGTTGGAGATTAGTCTGGTTACTTGTAACACCCCAAGCTTCCACGGTACGTTTCCCTTCGAATAATGCGATAGCGTGTGTTGTACGCAACCTCGAGTTCTAACACACACCACAACTAATTAAACTAGCCGTTGTGAATAGTAATACCTACTTTTTAAAATTATATATATTTTATATTTCAAAATGGACTTCATTTTTGCATTCGGAATATCTAATTTAGCCTAAGGTGAAATTTTGGTACTTTTCGGATAACTTTTATATTTTGATGAATAGTGAAAATTACTAAATTTTAATTAAAATCAACTTTTTTAATCAAAATAATTAATATTGATAAATTATGAATTTGAGTGGTTTTAAAGTATATTTAGAATATATTTTTACCATTTAATTTAATGTTTGTCATTGGACATAATTTCACAATTAAACCATACATAAACAAGTGTCAATCTTTTGATAGTTATTATCTCTTAAAAACACGCTTTTTATTTTAACAACGAGAATTAATTTTAAATTAATTTCTGCCACTTCTGTGTTTTGAATTTGGAAAAATGGATTACATATTTGGAATCAGGATGTCCAAATTATGTAAATAGGTAACTTTTATTTTTACACATTTTGAATAATTACTGCGGTAAATATTTTATTTACCATGGTTAAAGGGTAAATCCGGTAAATAAGGGTTAACAAATAATATTATAATAATACAAAATTACCCTAAAACGTGTCCTAACCTTATTGGTGGACACATACCCGTCCATGGGCATCCTTGGGTCGATTTGGGGACCCCTTAGAGCCACTTGTATGTGGTAGGGACACATTATATTAATAAAGTTAAAATAAAAATAAAAATGGCATAAGCTTACATCTTTTAGAAGAACAATTTTTACATAGGGTTATACATGTTGGATTTTCGATTATAAATATTCATTAGAAAGCCGAAAAGATTTCCTACATAATTATATTTTATTTATAATTTTTAGACATCAAATAATTTAAATTATTAATGACACAATAATGATGCAATGTTTACCTCATTAATAAATCATTTAAATAAATAAGATTATAATGATTAAAATATTATCTAAAACCTGTCCAATTCTTATTGGTTGATGTTATTTATAATATGAGTCATCTTATCTTCGACCTCAATGATTTTTGGACCATTATAAACCGAATATAATTATATTATAAAGTAATACTTTCACTCTTTCCTAAAGAGCCCCTCCTCTCCCTTATAAAAGGAGACCAATTCTACTCATTCCTCACACCTCTCAAGCCACTTGGCTCGTCCAAACCCTGCCCAAATAAGCTCCCCACATCCCTCTCCTCCTCCTTGAAGCTTCCCCTTAGGCAGAAATCATTTCAAGAAGTCCTTTGGTTCCAACCAAAGTGAGTTACCTAAATTAAAGGTAACGATTTCTCTTAAATTATTTTCATTTATTTTGCTTCTCCAACCCCCAAACTCTTTTTATTTCCTTTCTTTTGTAACAAAAAAAGTATCCTCAATATACTAGGATGTTTTTATAAGAAGGATTCGAACTACACATACACACACCTCCATCTAATGGATGATGAACATAATGTTTCTGTGAATGGCAAACTAACGCCTCACGAAACGATGATTGTTCAAATACATCTTACCGCCTCTCATGGTGGCCATTATGATGGCACTGTAATTAAGTGTGATATTAATGATACATATTTTATATATAAGCTTCTGTAATTCCATTTTATTTCATACCATTATTCGTTTCATGTTGTATATACATACGATAATTTCATTTGAGGAAGTGCGGACTACCGCCCCCTTAAAATGATATGACTCGTTCATACCACACATGAAACGTATAAAGAATGGTGTTAATGAACATAAGTAAAATATATAAAATATTATATTATACTGGAATAATAATATACCTATGTATCATTTGGATTCGATTCTTTTAAAATAAAAATTAAATGGAAGTAGCGTTCGTGCGTACGTACGGACTACCGTCTCCATGAACGCGATGAGATTCATTCTCCATCGTATCCATTCAAGTCTTATTCTCATTTTAGGGTTAAAAATAATGTTAATATCATTCTGATTTTGAATAAGATATAATCTATCCATTACAAACATGTCTTACGTAACCAAACATTTAAGAAGAACGAATCGATTACCACCCGAAACGACGATAATACTAAGATATTATTAATAAAGAAATGTTAAAAGATAATATATGATATCATATTAATGTATATGATTCTTGTATAATTTAATAACAATTATTTCACCATTATACAGGAGGTTAACCTACCCCCACAAAGGAAAAGTACAAGGTAAGGGTTATTTCACAATCTCTTCATTATCCGTGGTTGTTTATACGTAATAATCTACTGGGATTTCTTTATCATCCACATCCATGTTTCTTTGAAATGTATTTCAAAACATATTTATTATTTACAAGAATATGGGTTAAAGTCATTTATACCCTTGTTTGACTTTTTATAAGAGGTTTATAAAGGAATCTTTCTGTCGTTTTCAAAACAAGGTCCTTTTTAACCTTTTCGACACAATTAAGATAAGAATGTTTTTTTAACTTATACGGCGGGTGCGGTTATTTTCCGCTGTTATAAAATCGTCAAAGATTCCCTTAAAAGATTATAAGAATATTTTCAAGAAAATGTTTTATTTTATATGGCTCTTAAATGATTTCAAAAATAGAAAGAGATATTTCTCTAAAAAGTGTTTTTGATTTCATCTATGTCAACATCCTTTGACGGATTTTACGCTTATTTGAAGTTGATTTATTATGATACAAAACTTCTATATTGTATTGAAGGTTTTGTGATATGTTTGACTGTGGATGTGCTATTTTTATGCCATTCATAGTTTATGGTGAAATTATTGACATTTCGTATGCTAGTTTTAATACGAATGCTTATGTTATGTTTAAACCTTTTCATATGGGAATGCATTGGACTTAATATGTGACGGGTGGAGCCCGCTATAGCTCCTCGATGCATCGGTAGGTCTCATGAGACAAACTAGTGTCTTGGAACAAGGCCTTGACAAAATCTTATTTGTAGTCTTGGCACGAGGCCTTGAATATGTGGTTATGATAGTCTGGCATTATGCATTCCAACATTATGAAAGTGGTTATTGATTTTTGCATGTGATTATTCGATTAGTAGAATATCCATGTGAATAAGTAAATGGCATTATTTCATTTTATTTATGCCATACCATGTTGAAAGTTCATGTTTGAAAGGGTTTTGTTTTAGTTATACATTGCCTTAAATGTTTATTCTTATTTATGAACGTTTCCGCTATATTGTTATCCTTACTGGGCATTTGAGCTCACCCCTTTTCTATGTTTTATTTTTCCCAGGAAGTCAAGAAGTAAATTATGAATGACCTGCAGGGATATTATGTGGGGATATGAGTGTGAATTATGGAGACAATATGTTGTTGTATTAATTTTTCATTTTATGATGTAATGTAAGACTTATGAATATATCTAGTGTTTCCAAGACTACTAAACCAATCGGTCTTTCGAGATTTGATCTTTCTTGTGATCATGCCAATGTTATGTAATAATGCACCGACTCTGGGTAACTTGGGTCGGGGCGTTACATTACTACTAGCTCGGGCTTTTATAGGAGCTATTTAGGCTTCATTGTTTCCACCGTTTTACATTCTTTTGGTACTTGCAGTTTTCCCTTTCAGCTGTAGTATTTCTTGTATGATATTACATATTTTTACTTGGGTTTCATTTATATTTTAGTATAATAAGTAGTTGGTTGGTGTCTATCTTATCTCTCTCTTTTGAATGTGTTCTCTTAGAGGGTAATTCCTATCATCCGTGTGTTTATTATACCCTCAGTGCTAGTCGCTAACCTAGGGACTACTGGATATGGGGCTTGGGTGTCACTATCTATCTTCTACCATTATCGGCCTAGGAGTAGTACACTTTGATGGGAGGGTGTCATGGAAGAGTAGTATCAGAGGTCTGTTTGAAGGATAAGATGACATTTAGAGTTAGGCACTGATGAGGTTTCATGGGTTGGCAAGGCAATGATTTCAAATAAGTTTAGCAAGTTCTGTAAACACAGGAGAATAGATGAGACATGGGTATTTAAGCCCCCCTAGGATATATTTCACAGAACATTAAGCTTACAGTGGCTACTAAATGAGGTGATACCGGTTTCAGGGTAGAGACATAGGAAATGATCATGCATCATTCTTCTTTGTGTCTATGTTTGAATGGGTAAAACTTGGTATAGGTTAAACTAAATGAATAAATGAAAAAAATTAATTAATGTTAAAGTCTTCTATATTATAGGGTTAGTAGTTCTAATTGTTTTCTCTTTTTTAGGAATGGATCTAGGTCAACGTCCTCGTTAGGTTCGTATAGAATATGTTCAGCAGGTTGAGGTAGTATATCGCCATAGAGTAGAGGTTGACAACGATGCAACTAGGAGGATGACACTCTAAGAGTTTCAACACCATAGTCTAAAAAAGTATGAGGGATCCATTTCAAATAAAAACATAGAAGACTGGTTGTAAGAGGTTGAGATATATTTCAATTCGATCCGTGCTTGGAAGGAGCATTGGGTATCATTGGTTTTCATGATGCTATGTGGGGTAGCAAGGTAGTGGTGGTTCTTGTTCATTGGGGATCATGAAGAGTCGGAGGTCTCATAGGAGAAGTTATAATATAATTTTAGGGAAAAGTTTGTTTCTTTGACTGTGAAGGTGGATATCCACTAGGAGGTTCTTACCCTTCGGTTGGGGCGATTCAGTGTGTAAGAGTTTAGGATTCATTTTAGGAACTTCTGTAATATGCTTCAAACCAATTACCAGATGAGGAGGTCAGAGAGAGGCATTTTGAGGAGGCTATGCATCTAGAGATCCAGCGCTAGGTCAACCTGTTTATGCTGATGACATATCTCGAGGTGTTGGAAAGGGCATAGGTCATTGATATGACATTAGAAAAAACTATATTGTCATGAGAGGGGTATCGTTAGGATCCCGTATGATGTAAATATGTAGTATAGGGTTCCTGGTTTTCTAGAAATAAGAGTTTCCAATTAGTAGGGGGTAGGTCTTAGCCCTTAGTATTTCATTTCTCTTGGGGAGGAAGATCTTAGTCCTATGGAAAGGGATCAGATGCTTGTTTTTTCTTATGGTGGCTGAGGTCATCAACAAAAAAGAGCGATTAACCTTTCTAATCAGTCATCATGAACCGGCCGTTCTGCTTTAGGCTCCTCCACCGAGGCAGTTCCATCCAAGGTAGTAGTAGAAGGTTTATTTAGTTTGGGATCAATAGAGAGAATATGGGGAAAGAAGAGGATAACCCTAGGATGCTCCCTATCCCCAAAAAGTAGAGAACAATTGTGGAGGTAGTCGTCAGCAGGGTTAGAGAGCCCATGGAGCATGTCGTGGTCAGCTTCATGTTTTAACACTTCAAGTTCCAGGAGAGCCAGATATCATTCAATGTACTCTTTTCTTGCTTTATACTTGGGTTCATGCCTTTTTTGATGTAGGAGTGATACAATCCTTCATATCACATGCCCTTTTCCATGCTTTGGGATTTTAGGTAGAGAGAACTCCAATGCCATTGACTCGACTAATCGAGTTGAATGTTGATCTGAATTTTTGGTAGTATGTAGAGACTGTGAGATAATGCTGGTGTAGCACATCTCTTGGGAATATTTTCTATGTTTACAGATACCACCATATGATTTCATCCTTGACATGTATTGGTTGTATTTAGTGAAATATATCATGGATTTCTTCAGGAGGAAGGTTGTGTTCTCTGATACTGATTGAGATCCAATAGTTTTTGTTAGCGAGTGAGAACCTCTAGTGGGTCAGATATATGTTACTTCCTTTTCATCCTTTATGGATGAACTGATGCTAAGTTCATCTAAAGTTCAGTAGTTAGTGTTTCCCAGGGTCATGGAATAGTACCATAATGTCTTTCCAGAGGTGGTTGTAGCATTACCCCATGAACGAGGGATCGAGTTCGGGATCGAGCTACATGTAGACGTCTCTCTCATCTCTATGTATCCATATATAATAGCACCTCATGACTTGAAAGATCTATGTATATAGATCGATGGTCAATTTTTAGTGTGGTTTTTTTCGGCAGAGTGTGTCACTGTGTGGTGCAGTAGTTTTGTTTGTGTTGAAGGTTGACAACAGTTTTTGGTTGTCTATCGAATATCATCGCTTAAACAAATTAATAGTGAAGAACCTCTATCCTCTTCCATGGATTGTTGATTTTTCCAATAAACTGAAGGGTACGAGTTAGTTATTGAAGATCTATTTGTGGTCAGGATATCATCAGATTCATGTGTAGGATGATGATATCTTGAAGACTCCTTTTCATTGACATCATGGGAATTACGAGTTCGTTGTGATTTCATTCAGTGTGATGAATGCTCCATCTGTATTCGTGGGGTTGATGATTGATGTGTTCCATGTGTTACTAGATAATTTCTTGGTGGTTTTCATCAATGACATACTTTTTTACTATTCATCTGAGGATGAAAATACAAGACATATGTGCGTTATTTTGGGAGATCTTCATTGTGAGAAACTCTTTGGGAAACTGTTAAAGTGTGATTTTTGCACTCAAGAAGTCTATTTCTTGGGGAATGTTGTATTCCAATAGGGAGTATCCATGGATCTGTCAAATATAGAAGTATTTTTGTCTTGGGAATCCCCTAAGATTGTGGAAGAAGTGCAAAGTTTCATTGGTCTTGTAGGATATTACAGGAGGCTCATAACCGATTTCTCTCAGTTTACGAATCCTATAACAATGTTGAATAGAAAGGATCATGAATTATTGTGGGCTGATCAGTGTTAGGTAGATTTTGAGTATATAAAGGGGAAGTCGGTTAGTTCTCTATTTCATTACTTTCCAACAGAAGGAGTTTAGTTTGAGTGTTTCTATCACACTTTGCATCTTGGGTTGGGATGTGTTCTGATGTAGTAAAGATCTGTCATTTCTTGTGGGCCTCAAAAGTTACATACCGATGAATATAACTATTCCACCCATAATATTCAGTTGGCTGTAGTGGTGTTTTCCCTGAAGTTGTGGAGACATTACCTCTTTGGTGAGAGTTTTTTTGTTCTTCACCGATCATAATATCCTTAGGTACGTTTTCTCCCAGCATGAATTGAACCTGTGACAACATCGGTGGATGTAGTTATTACATGATTACAACTTAAAAATTTTCTATACACCAAGAAAATAGAATGTTGTAGCCGATGTGGTGAGAAACAAGTTGTGTAGTGATGCAGTTCATGAATCAGGTGATTCCTAGAGATTGATGGAAGAAATTTCAGCATTATATATAGATATGGGAGAAGTTGGGGACATATGTTGTCTTTTTTAGATGATGTTATAGTCATATATGGTATAGTAGGTAGAATATTCCCACTTGGGGGATCATTACGTGGAGTGTATTATTTGATTAAATCATACCACTTCATAGTGATCAAGGAGATGAACTTAGTAGAGGTTTTATAGAAGAAATATCTAGAGGAGGTGATGACACTCCACAGTTTCCCAAGTATGATCATTTACAATAAAGATCCTAATTTTACCTCCAGGGTGTGGGGAGGTCTTCAGTATGCTTTTAGTTCTTAGATATTCCTTAACACTGCTTTTTATCTGTATACGGATGGTCAGACAGAATAGACCATCCAGTCTCTTGAATACATGTTGTGCCCTGGTGTCCTAGATTTTTAAGGTTCGTGGATGAGAAATTTTTCCTCGGTAGAGTTCAATTATAATAATAGGTTCTACTCCACCATCAGTATGGCGTCGTTTGAATCCTTTTGTGGTTAACCTTTAAATTCTCCGTTATGCTGATCTGGGTTCAGAGTGTCATTAATTATCGAGATGGAAATAGTACAAAGTACGACATAGATGGTTTAGGTGATTCACAAGAAGATGAAGGAAGCACAATATCATCAAATGTCTTAATCGGATCATAGGAGGAGACCTATAGAGTCTGAAGTTGGGGATCACATGTTATTGAAGGTGACTCCCCATCATGGGCAGTGAATGTTTGATTATGGGAGTGATATTTTTCCTTGGTTTGTTGGGTCTTTTGAGTTATTGGCTCTTGTTGGTGCTGTGGATTATCAGGTAGCACTTCCCCTACAAATGAGCTGGATACACAATGTTTTTCATGCGTCACAGCTTCGTCATTACCTTCATGACGACTCGTACATCATCTATTGGGGAAAGATCGACATTTATTATGATACGGCCATTGAGGAGTGGCCTATAGAGATCCAATAATTCCAGGAGAAGGTGTTTTGTGGGTGGGCTATCCCCTTAGTTTGTGTCTTATGGTGGCATGGTGGCATGGAGGATATGACTTGGGAATGTGAGTCATAGATACATTCTCACTACACAGAGAAGTTTGATGTCTTGATCTTATCTTGTAACATTGTTCATTTGGTGGTTTTAGACCCTTTTCATTTATGAGATGATTTTTTTGTCTATTGCTATATTTTGAGAGGTATATCCCCTAAGAGAGTGTTTAGGGGATAGTTGCGGTTTTCGTGTGGTTTTGTGTTGTTCCTTTATGAAGTAGTTAAGATCCTGTAGTGGAAAGATCTTTGAGAGGTATCTCAAAGGGTTGTTGTTCAGACCCTGTTTTATGTTTTCTCTATGTGTTGGTTTTAGATTATTGAGGGTGATAATATCTTGAGAAGTATATGATGTAATTACCCGAACCTCTCCAGTCTATTCCTTTGTTAAAATCTAGTGTTTGAGGTGTTATGGGAGGTCATGGTGACTCATTTCAAGAGTTTTCCAAATTTATAGTTTTCCAATAGTATCTCATTTCACCAGTGAGTCAGAATAGTGACTCACTGAATGGAAGCTCACCAAATGGTGACTTTCTGAATATTAGTTCACCGAATGGTGACTCGCTGTACGGTAGCTCACTGAATGGTGACTCGCAAACAATTGATTGCCAAATGGTAGCTCACTAAATTGTGAATCACCGAATGATAGCTCACTAAATAGTGACTAGTCTAACAGTGACTTGTCCAATGGTGAGTCATCCAATAGAGACTCATCCAATGGTGAGTCATCCAATGGTTACTCATCAAATAGTGAGTCATGAATAGTGTTTCTAGTTTCCTACAATTTTATCCTTTTGACGTTATATCTGATATAAAATGCATTAAAATACTTATTTTAATGGATTTATTGAGGATTAAATGACCATAAATTCTATCTAAATTTTCCTAAGGGTTGGGGTGCCTTTACTCAGTCAAAACAAGTAATCTTGACCAACTTCTCTTTTTATGGAAAATCAAAACCGTATCTAAACTGCTGCTCCATTTAGATTTTCAAAAGGCTGAGATACCTTCCACATTTGTTCTTTCTTCTTGTTTTTCATTGGTACATGATTCCCAAAGTTCTTACTCCCATAAGATTCATTCATTTTGCTATAGTCTTGGATTGTTTTCCCATTGTAGTTTTTACTTTTTCTTGCGCACCCCCTATTTTGGTGCATCCAGGTAGTGTTGATCCATCTTTGATATAATGTATGTTCTACCTCCATTCTTCTAGATTCCTTGATTTTTTTCCTCGCATTTATTATTTCCATGTGATAGAATGTGATCTCCATGTTTCTAATGGAGTTTTTTTGGTTGTTGGTTGGTGCGATGGTGTCGCGACATCCTCAGGTGGATGCAGTCATTTAAGAAGAAGTGATTGTGATCCCTTTATTTGATCCATTCTCTTGTAAAGAAATTCAATGAAATTTTGAGGTAGGAGATTTGTTGATTCTTTTTTTATTTACATGAAACCATATAGATAAAATTATTTATCCATTTGGATCGCAATGAAATTGAAATAATAATTATTTGAACTAGATTAAAGAATTGTTATCGACCGTATAATGATTTTGTTGCTTTATACTGTGATAAAATTTTTCCTCTTGTTTTCTATATTGTATGATAAATATTCCTTGATTGGTTTATCATGTTTCTCTTGATGGAAATTGGTAAAGAATGTAAAGACAGAAATTAATTGATAATTAATTGGGTAACTGTTTAAAGAGGCATGTTCATGAATCCGATTACTGTTATAATTTCATGATAATCAAATTGGTGAATATATGAATTTTAATTTAATTAGTTGATGAACCTGAATAATGATGATTCTTATTGATAAAAGTACTAAAGTCAAGATTAATTAATTGTTTAATTAATTTTTTAAAGCTTGAGAAGATTCTTTCTTAGGTTTCTCATAGTTGGAATCTATAATAATGAATCGGCTAATTCAATATTGAATAAAAACTGGTTGTTTGAATAAAATATAATGCCTTTATAGGGGTTGAGTTACCTGCTTATTTTAAAGGCAAAGTGCCTTCTGATTTAGAGCCATGAGAGATCGTTGTGTGTGAAGTTGAATGCTTTTTTTAGGGCCAAGATCTCGGTTTCTATGTTTGTTTCCTACTACTTGTGATGTGATGTGAGCATAGGATGCCTGATCCTGGATGGTTGTTATGGTACATGGGGAAGGTAGGAATAGTTATTGTGGCAGAAGTTGATTCCTAGAGTAGTGAGATACATCTATTTATGCCTGTGTATGTTGAGGAGGACACCAAAGATGATGGAATAGGTTGAAGCTAGGCTTACCCGTTGATATGAAAGTTGGATGCATGTTGAATATGTTGTTTGTTTATCTGCTTTGCTTTCCACACTACTTGAGGTAGATGAGTTTTCTTACTAACTATCCAAAATAGGTGAAACCGTGAGGGGTATGCCACATTCTTTTTGTGTTTAGATTATTGAGGATGGATTGGTCTACACTCCTACTATAGGTGGTAAAGACTCAACAGTTACCTCATATAATCACCGTGTTGATCCACTTGTGTTTGGTAGCTTAGAATGTTTTACTAGAATACCTAGAAATATAGAAATATGGAAATTAGTAATGTTTTTAATAAATGAATAATTATTTAACTCATGGGGTTGGAGCTTGTTGGCATGCAATGCTGAGGTTGTTATTCTGAGAAGTTATGGACTCATTTTGGTTATGCCTGGAGGGCACAAATCTTTGTTGAAATGAAAATGTAATGGAATGTGGAAAAATATGATGGTTAATTAATGGTTAAACAATTAATTTATGTAAAGTAAAATTAATTAAATGGGATAAAGTGACTTAATGAAGCTCTATAAAATGGTTTCTTTCTTATAAGATATCTAGTCTTAGTAGTGGCAGCTGGGATTCTGAGAGACGTTAGGTACAGTTGAGTCTAAGAATAGGTTATTCCCATAGTGTGGTTGTTGTGTATATTATATCATATACCTTTTGTGTTTATATATGTTACTCTACCCGGTTAGTTAGGGAAACTAACACCCCAGGTATTCTTTGCACTGGGGGGGGGGGGGGTGTTTTCCCCAAAATCTCATGGGAGGATGGATGGATGACTACCCCCTTTGACCTCACACTCTTCGCTTGGCAGTTACTTATGTTGGTATGCATTGCTGTTAGTTTTTCTCATATATATGTTTAGAGGTATGTAATAGATTGTGGTTATTTCACAAAAATATATTATAGATATATTTTCATATGGACTACTATAGGTGTAACGTGTATAGGCTGTGATGGCTAGAGGATCCTTACTCAGGGTATGGGAAGTAATGGCTTGAGGTATAATACCCGATGTATGATACATGCTATGTGAGTTGTGGTGGATCCGAGAAACTACCTGGTTACTTTTGGCTATGTGAATGTGGTGGTTTTGTTACATGAGTTGCATGTTGTGGTGCTTCTCCCAGGTGTCTACGAGCTATCCTTTTTGGAGAGAGATGCTCAAGACATGCAATGTTGGTGGACATCGGCAAACTAGTGGGGAAGTTTTAGAAGGGTACCCTTGATATTATTTATTATAAATATGATCTTGTATGCGATACTTGGTGAGTGTATCCATGGTGAGGTGGGGAAATTAGTATACCTATTTAAGTGATGATTTTGTTTCACTTATTGTTCACGATGATTTAGCATAATTTCTTTTCTTTTTCACAAGAGGATCTGGGTAGGATCTTACTGAGTATACTGTTATAATCAACCTACATTATATAAACTATTTTTAGGTAACTTTCAATACGTTTTAGATTAGGCTGGTTAAAACTAGGTCAAGGTTTTGCAGGATATTTTCGGGCTTCGTGGTCACTACTATTTTACTTTATTTTGGTACTTTTAGTTTTTCCTTTCATTTTTACTAGTTATTGCTTAAAATTACATATTTGAACTTGGGTTTCTTTTATATTTCACTATGGTCAGGATTTGGTTGGTTCCTATCTTATCTCTCTCTTTAACATGTGTTCTCTTTGAGGTTAATTCCTCCCATATGTGTGTTAAATATACCCTCAGTGCTTGTTGCCAACCCGTGGTCTACTGGAGGTGGTACTCAGGGGTCACTATCTTCCTTCTCACATTGCTGGCCCAGAAGGGGTATACTTTGAAGGTAGGGAGTCATGACAATGAAATTTATGAGGAGATATTGTAGAGTTCTATGAAGGTTAAAATAGAATTTAGACAAGCACATTGGTCACATAGGACTAATTAAAATATGTGAGAAATAGAGACAAACCCATCGTAGAATTTTGATAATAGAAGAGGAGGAAAGAAACTAAAACTGTCCACATGCCTCAAATTTGGAATTAATATAAAGGGAACTTCATTGATGGTAATGGAAAGTGATATAAGTGTGACAGAGATAGACATATATCGTAGAACTATCATAGTGAGTTGAAACCTCAATATCTCAATAAAAACAACAAATGGAAGATGGTGAAAGCACAACTTGATTTTCAATGATTAATGTGTGGATAATTTGGGCACATTTCAAATAAATTCCCAAATCATATGAAAATTTAGGGATACCACCAACCTTATCATAGGATAAGGGAGAAAGGTCATTCTTTCACAATCATGATGGCTGGAGTAGAGGCTCTAAACAATGTGGTGGAAGGTACATTATTTTTTCTATCAATGTTATTAAGTACGTAGTTTTACTATGGTACTATGCATTACTTTTTTTCATCCAAGTTTTCAAATAATGTAGAATCCAACCAAGAACTACTAAATGTTGTGTTATTAGTTAAAAATTATAAAGGAATTATCTAAGAATCAAAGGTGAATATAAACTCTATTATTAACTTTGGAGAGTACAATCTCATAATAAATTTAGTAGTCATTCCCATGGTAGAATTCAAAACTATACTAGGGATGGAATGGATCTCAAAGTATAATGATAAGATCAACTACAAAATCAATAAAATTTCAGTAGTCATGAATGAAAAAACAAGAGTTATTTTCAAAGGAGAGATATCCCAGTATGATATTTTTTCTAGAATCACATCCCATAGAGTTTTTTATAAAGATGATCTATGAATAATAATAAGAAAATGAAAGTATAAAGATAGAAAGTGTTCCCATTTTTTGGGAATACATTGATGTAGTTTTTTAAGAGTTACTTGGTCTCCCTCCAGAAAGAGTGGTAGAGTTATTCATTGAACTCAAACCTGAATCCCAGCTAATATGAATGACCCCATATATAATGGAATATATGGAGTTAGGTAAGTATAGAAGAAAATTCAATATATTTTAGAGAAGGATTTTATTCGACCATGTGTGTCTCCTTGGAGAGCACCTATTCTCTTTGTAAAGAAAAATGATGGATCAATTTGGATATGAATTGGTTATAGATAACTTAATTGAATCATAGTGAAGACCAAATACCCTCTTCCTAGGATTGATTATTTGCTCGACCAGCTTCATAGGGATCATTTATTTTCCAAGATATACCTCTAATCAGGGTATCATCAGTTAATGATAAAGAATGAATACATCCCAAAGGTTTCCTTCTGAACATGATATGGACATTATTATATTGTTTATATTATGTTAAGATTGACTAATGATACTTCCATATTTATGGATTTGATGATTAGAGTCTTTAAATATTACCTTGATAAATTCTTGATGGTATTTATTAATGATATCCCTATATGTTTAAAAAGTAATGAGGATAATGAGGATAATTTAAGGTTTATGTTACAAAATCTGATAAATGGGATGTTATTCAGTAAATTAAAAAAAATTGAGTTTTGTTTTCATTAAATTACATTTTTTGGGAATATTGTAACCAGTGAAGAAATATCAATTGATATTACTAAGACAAAGGCCATGGAGGAGTTTCCACATACTACTACTCTAATCAATATTCATATTTTCCTTGGTATAAGAGGATATTATAGATGGTTTGTGGAAAACATTTCACAAATTTATAATTCACTAACCAAGTTAACTTGAAAGGGAGTTAAGTTTATAAAAATAATGTAGTGTGAAGAAAGTTTCTAAGAATTAAATAAGAGGTTTTTTAGTGAACCTATACTAACTCAACCCTCTAAAAAATAATGGTTTGTTATATATAGTGATACATATTTGAAGGGGCTCGGATGTGTTCTCATGAAAAATAATAATGTGATCACCTATGAATCATGATAGTTAAAGTACCAGGAAAAAAATTATCCTATTCATGACTTGGAGTAAGTTTTAGTCAACTTTACTTTGAGTATATGAAGACACAATATTTATAGTGAAAAATATGATAATAAAAATACCATAAAAGTTTGAAGTATATATTCACAAAAAAGGAACTAAAAATGAGATAAAGGAGATGGTTAGATCTCCTTAAAGGCTATGATTATTCAATTCATCATCACCTTGAAAGATAAACCAAATATGTAAATTATTTGAGTAAGAAAGATCTTGGTATTCTTGCAATGATGAGGATTGAAGGAGATATATTGATTAAGGACCTAATAAGGCCGAACATGGGAATCATAAGAGAAAAGACATCATCAATCCTTTCCTAAATTATTTCTCAACATTCATTACTAAAGAAGATCACGAAAAATCAAAGATATGATCCTTTGATGAAAAAGAAGATATAGGTTGTGAAATATGGGAAGTTTCTTAAATTCAATATTAATCAAGAAGGTGTATTTAAATTTAGTACAAGGATATGTATTCTATCTATTCTATAGATAAAGAAGGAGTTGATGTATGAATACCATAGATCTAAATTCATTATAAATCCCAAAATTATTAAGACTTATAGGGACATTCATGATTGTTACACCCCATGATTCCACAATACACTTCTCTTTGAATAATACAATAGATTGCACTGTATGCAACTTCAAGTTCTAGTACATCATGACCAATCAAACCAACCATTTAAAAAACAGTCATGAATAGTAATACCCACTTTTTGAAATTTTATAAATTTTATTTTTCAAAATGGAATTTATTTTTGGATTCGGAATATCAAAATTTTCATAGGGAGAATTTTTGGTATTTTTCTGAAAACATTCAATTTTTGATGAATAGTGAAAAATACTACGTTATTGTTTAAAACCAAATTTTATTTAAATAATAATTATTTTTATTTAAATTTATTTTAAAGTAAAAATAGATACATAATACTTATATTAGTTCAATGTAATTCATTGGAGTCATTTTATAATAAGATTAGATATATAAAATTTTGTTGAACTATTTAACGTCGTTTACCCACCTTCTAGGCAAATTTGAAAATTTGAATAAAAAGTAATTTTACCATTTCTATGAATTGAATTTTAAAATTTTGATAGATAAAATTGATATCTATAAGTAAAATGTGGTTCAATAGGATGAAAATAATTTTTGGTGAATAGTAACTTTTGAATTTTATTTACCACGATTAGAAGTAAATAGGGTAATTGAAGGTAAAAACCATATTATGATTACCCTAACATATGTACTAATTCTATTGGATAAGTGTATTTCGACCAAAATAAACCTTTGGAATAAAATATGATCCTTTTTGATCCACTTGGATTAGATTAGGACATTTATTATTATTTTATTTAAAGAAGAGTTAAAAGTGTTAAATTCAAATTTTAATAACTAAATAATTTTTAATATAGGGTTATACATAAGATAAATTTAAATATAAATATTAATTAGAAATATAAAAACATTTCCTAAATCATGTTGTTTTATTTATAATTTTTGTATATTAAAAAATTAAATTTATTTATGACACAATGATAATGCACTGATTACCTTATTAATGAAATAATAAAATAATTGATGTTATAAATATACAAATAAATGTAAATTGAAACTTTTGATGAATTATACTAATTTAATAGGTTAATATGACATGTTATAATTTATTTAATGTATTTTTTTGAATTAATAAAGTTTTTTTTGACTTTCAAAAAAACCAAATACTAAATAGTGTCAAAATTGACATAAATAAGTTTTTAAAACAAATACTATATTATTAAATGATATAATATTCCAAAAAATCTAAGGTTTTTCCAAATGACTTAAATAATGTTAGATATATCATTAATTAACCACTTGAGGTTCTCATTTCATTTTATAGTAAGTTTATTAACCATGTAATATAAAAATACAAGAAGACATTGTAAAAGTTAAACTATTTAACTAAGAGTTAAATCTAAAATATTAGGTTAATATGGTGAACTAAACTTGAATAAAACCTATTGGTTCATATTTTTAGACACATACACACCTTATACTCGAAATAAATCCATTTTTATCCATTATAAACCAAAAATGATTTTATAATAAAATATTATTTCAAGATTTTCCTAAAGTGACCCTCACCTCTCTTATAAAAGGGTACTTCCCCTTCTCTCAAAATCACATATCAAAATCCATTTGGATCGGCCAAACCCTGATAAAATATATTTACAACTACCCTAAAACCATCTTACAGGACTTACATTTATCAGAAAGAAAACCTAAAGACCCCTTTTGATCAAATAGAAAAGGAAGCACCCAAAGAAGAGGTCATAATTTCATCACCTATTTCAGAGTTCTTTTCTTATTCCACTTCCTCTTTATTTGTTGTTTCCATACCAAAATAATAACTCCAGTAAAAAATAAATACTGTGATGTTATTATAAATATGGTACAACGATATTCATTATCTTATCCATCCTATGAATGACAAAGTCACCACACGTGCGTACGTAAGGCTTACCGTCTCCACGTCGTGGTGTAGTTTTTTATTCAATACTTAATTATTTTTATGGGTATAATAATTAGTATAATTGATGTAAATAATAAATATAAAATTTTAATTATTTTGTATATATAATATAACATCCAATTATATATTATTTCACCATCAATAGAATGACATTATCGCTCGTGCGTACGTACAGATTACCGTCTCAACCAACACGATGAGATTCATTCCCCATTTTAACCATTCAAGAATAATTTTCATTTTATGTTTAAAAATAATGTTCAAGAACTTTATATAATTCTGGATATGAATAAAATACATCCTATCCATAAAAAACATGACTTATATGACATAACTTATGAAGGAAAATGAATTAGTTAACACCCAAAACAATGATACTACTGAAATATTTTTAATAAAGAAATATTAGAAGATCATATATGATAATATATTTTTGTATGTGGTTCTTGTATAATTTAATAACAATGATTTAACTATTCTAAAGAAGTTTAAACTACCCTCAACTAAATTAAATTACAAGGTAAGGGTTAATTTTATAATCTCTTTATTAGTTGAGGTTATTTATATATAAGCATTTACTGGGAATTATTTATCATCCTCATCTATGTTTCTTAAAAATTTATTTCAAAACATTTTAAATATATCATAGATTATGATTTAAAGTCATTTATATCCTTTTTTTACTTTTTATAAAATGTTTTGAAAATAATATTTCTGTCATTTTCCAAATAAGGCACTTTAGGACCTTTTCAACAAATTAAGGTGAGAATGTTTTTTAAATTACACGACGGGTGAGGCTATTTTCCGCCATTATAACACCTTTAAAGACTCCCTTACAATATTATAAGAATATTCTCAAAATAAATGTTTTGTTTTATAATTATGTGACTTTTAAATGATTTAAAAATAGAAAGATATATTTCTATCAAATAGTTTTGATTTCATCTATGTCAACATCCTTTGATAGATTTAAAACTTGTTTGAAGTTGATTTGTTATGATACAATATTCCATATTGTATTGAAGGTTTTTTGACATGTTTGAGTGTGAATGTGCTATTTTTAAACCATTCATGGTTTATAGTTAAAGTATTAACATTTCGCATGCTATTTTTAATACGAATGTTTATGTTATGTCTCAACCTTTTCATATGAGAAATGCATTTGACATAGTAAGTGATGGGTGGAGATCGCTATAGCTCCTCGATGCATAGATAGGTCTCATGAGACAAACTAGTGTCTTGGAACAAGGTCTTGACAAAATATTATTTTTATTCGTGGCATGAGTCCTTGACTATGTGGTTATGATGTCCGACATAATGCATTCCATCATTTTGAAATTAGATATTGATATTACATGTGACTATTCGACTAGTATAATATCCATGTGAATAAGTAAATGGAATTATTTGATTTATCTTTACCATATTATTCTAAAGTTTTTGTTTATAAGGCTTGTGTTTAAATTTTATAAATATCCTTAAATGTTTATGCTTATTTATGATAGTTTCTGCTATATTGTTATCCTTACTGAGAATCTGAGATCACCTCATTATTATGTTTTATTTTTTCGAGGATGTGAAGAAGTATATTATGATTAACCTATAGTGATAGGACAAATTATATGAGTGTGCTCAAAGGGCATACAATGTTGTTTTTTTTATTTCATGATGTAATGTAAAACTTATGTATGTATCTAGTACTTCCAAGGCTACTAAACTAATCGGTATTTAGATACTCGATCTCTTGTGATCATGAAAATGATATGTAATAATGTCCCGAATATTGGTAACTAGGGTCGAGGTGTTACAGTTGGTATCAGACAAAGTATAATACAAACCTTGGAAACTAGATTTAGAAAAACTCTGATTAGGGAACATTACCCTAAGACATACTTTTAGGATTAGTATAGAAGTACTTTCTAGAATTTTGGTAATGTAGAGATTTTTTGAATATTCCAAGAAATAAATCCTTACCTGGATATGAGTATGTAGAGGCGGCTCTGACACAGATGTATCTAAGGGTAAAACCCAAAAACACCGCTTTGAGCTAGACTTGAATGAGAACTGGTTCACAACAACGAGCCTTACTACACTCTTAGTTATGACACTCCCGAGGGACATGATTAAGATAATTCACATTTTCTTTACAAAAAAATATGAAGGATTTATGAGTAAATAATTCCTAAAAGAAAACATTTTTTATGGTTATGGATTATATGCAAAAACAGGTCAATTTATGTTAAGTATTTTATTAGTTTGGAATTATGTATTTCGATTCATAAACTAATATAGTGTATGCCATTGTTTAGAAATGAAGCCTAATGAAATGAATGGAAACCATATCAATGCACATAATCTATTTAGGGACTTTCCTCCTACTCAAGATAGTTATATTGGAGATGGTGATGAAACTAGTGGTGAACAAATTATAACCATATTGGAAAAACTCACTTAGGTTATGAATAACAACCTTACCCATATCGAGCACCCATATCTATAATGCGGAGTATCAATGTTAGACTACTTCATGAGGAAAAAACACCAAAATTCGATGGGACTACAAATCCATTTGTATCCTAGTAATGGATAAGTTTCTTAGAAAAAAATATTTCATTCTTTGGGGAGTAATGAAAGGGAAAAAGTTTTTATGGATGTTTATCACCTCAAAATATATGGAGATCAATAATGGTCATTAATTCAAAACAAAAAGGATGATTAAGAAGTATCTAATATGGAATTGAGGGAGTTTAAAGATATTTTATTAGAAAAAAAAATACTTTCCTTGTGACCATTGAGTGGATATAGAAATAAAATTTTCGATTCTAAGAAAAAAATTGGATGAGAATTTCGTAAAGTATGAGGATAACTTTACAAGGTTAGTAAGACATACTGCAGATTATATACATAACCCAAGGAGTAATATTGATCGATTCTTTGATGGGTTAAAACCATTTCTTCGTCAATGATTTGTCTCCCAATCCTTCTTATTGTACAAATATATCATGTTATGTGTGATCATGATAGAAAATTAATTCTATAAGTCTTAAAATTTTAAAGAAAATTAAGAGAAGAAGAGATTTTATGAACACCCTGTAAATGGAAATAAGGGGAAGAAGGGAAAATTTGAATTTCCACCATACAGTAAATGTGGGACGAAACACCTCAGTACTTTCTTGATGGGAATGAGAGTCTGTTACAAGTTTGGAGAAAAAGGACACCAAGCTCATGATTGAAAAGTGAATAAAGAGGCTGTAAATGTTGAATTCTTCACTTGTAAAGAAATGGGGAATTATGAAAATGAGTTTCTTAAGCATCAAGGAAACTTACCTTAGAATAGGCCAAGGGATAAAAGACATGATTATGCGATCACAACTACATAGGTTGAATTCTCGAATGATGTGGTGGTAGGTACACTAATCATTTTCTCAAATTTATCCAATGCTTTATTTAATTCTAGATCATCGCATTATTTCATATCTTCCCAATTTTCCAAGAAAATTATATATTTCTAATTTGATTTAACAAAGGAGTTATTAGTCAAAACTCTTAAGGGAAGTATCATTGCAACAACATTTTATCAATCAGTCACCAATATGGCTTATAAACTTTCTTTATCTTCTGATCTTATTGTCATACCAATGATTGAATTTGATATATTTCTTAGTATGGATTGGATTTCAGAACATGATATGAAAATTTAATGTAATAATAAAGAGGTTACAATTTTTTATGATGATAAAGAATACGTTATCTTTAGATTAGAAACATCACCATCTAATTCTCATCTAGATCCACCCCCAGTATCTCTAATAAATTCAATTATTGGGGAGGAAGAGAGTAAAATAACTATGGGTGAGAAAAGGAATGTTCAAATAGAGTACATACATATAGTGAAAGAATATATGGATGTGTTTCTAGAGGATTTACATAGAAATATTCTAGAATGATAAATTGAGTTTTCCATTGATTTAATTTCTGGTTCAAGGCCCATATCGAAGAACCCTTATAGAATGAACACCGCGTAATTAGTAGAACTAAATAATTAACTATAGGAATTGAGTAATAAATGAATTATTCACCCTAGTGTTTCTCAATGGGTAGCCTTGGTTCTTTTTGTTAAGAAGAAAGATTGATTTATGAGGTTGTGCATTGACTACAGGGAGATCAATGCTTAAAAATAAAGAATAAGTATCCCCTACCTCGCATTGATGATTTATTCGATAAACTTCATGGAACTCAATATTTTTCAAAGATTGACCTTTGATATGGATATCATCAGTTGTGTGTAAAGAAGGAAGACATTCCCAAGACAACATTTCATACCAGGTATGATCATTACGAGTTTATTAATTTCTCAATAATTTTATTTTAAATGAGTTATCTAGAAAAAAAATATTTAATTTTTTTAATAGAGAAGATTTATTTTTTATTTAAAAAACTTATTAATCAATCATAAAAAATATAAAATAGTTTTAGTCCATTGGTTAGACTAAATCCAAACTATTTTTTGGGAATCACATATCTACTTCCAGGATGAATAATTTTTCCAAGAACCATAGGGTTAATCTATGTAACCTACCATTTATTTACATGGAAATACTATTATTTGTGGGGTGCATTAAGGCCTCATAACTAAATGTAATTTTTAAAAAAATAATTAGGTAGATTTTCAATTTTGAAGGGGAAGGATCACTCTCAAGCTGGCCAGATCTGTCTAGTTAACTCAGTTATCTCATCATTATTTGTGTATGTTTTTGATATTTTCAAATGGAAAAGGGACCTATTAAAAATAATTGATAATTATATATATAAACTTATTTTTAATATAAGTATTCATGAGAAAATGGGGGTTATAGTGGCTTAGAATAATTGTATCAAACCAGATGGTTTTGTTGGTTTAGGTATAAAAAATATAGGGCTCTATAATGAATCACTCATTAATTAATTTTTATATAATCTTGTATAAAATATATATAGATCAATTATATTTATAAGGGATCAATTTATCATAATGTTTCATAAGGTAAAAATACTTTTATATGTAATACACTATATGAAAAATGTTGAGGCACTATTATAAAGAAATCACGCCAAAGGTCATGTGGGCCCCCTCTAGGGACTCGAACCTCAACTTTTAGACCACTAATTGGATTTTGAACCGTATCAATAAATATTGAAATATTAAAATTTAACTTTATTATGTATCCACCAATAATTCTATTAATATTTTTTCATGGGTTGGAGAACAACTGAAATCTCATATTTTATAACTATTTTATAAATACTGCTTCAGTTATAGGGATCTATGCCTTTAGATTCCAACATGGATAGGGATCCTGAATGAAAATATATTTTTTATAGAAACAATTTTGGAATCCTAGAAATACTTTATAAGTTGGTTAAATATTTAAAACAAAAACCTATTCAAACTACTAGATTCATTCACATTTTGAAAATCTATCATAATAAATTACAAAATAATGATTATCTAGCCATTCCTGGTATATATATACCATTGATCTAAATTTTATATATAAGGACCCCTAATAATTATGGAAAATTATTATTTAAATGTGACTTTTCTAATAAGGTTGATGGATTTTTCTTCATTTGATTCTTATTTTACCCCCTCACAGGTTCTATCATGTGTACCTTTATGGGGAATATTATGAAGTTAAAAATTAATCACCAAACATGAAACCTACTACTTATTTCTATGGATTATATCCTTTTATACATTTATAAAGTGATAAATTACATTTTATTTGATGATAATATATTTAATCTCTAGGAGGTTTGTACTTTTATTAGTGGTGGCCTAAAAATTTCCTCTTAGAATCAAACAAGAACAGTTAATACCCACATTAATAACTTGATTATCTCAAGATTTCTTGGTGTTTAATGCTATTCTAGGAAACCCATTCAGTAAAAGTACATCAGATAAATACCTTCACAAAAACTTTGTATTAAGGTTAACATAGATGTGGATTATCTGAGAGATCATTGAATTTATAGTCATGGAGGCATTTTTAGGAATTGTAGGGGTTTCATCAAGGATTCCTTCTCAACCTTTCTTAGCTCTAACACTTCTTTAGAAGCTATGATTTGGGCTATAATCTATACTATTAAATATGCATGGGAATTAAAGTGACATAAAATATATATTAAAATTAAATTAATTCCTAGTTTTAACTTATTTATTAATAATTTTATATTTTCCATGTTAACTACACTATATATAGAGGAATTGTCTGGACTAGATGGTGAGGATGCAAGTGCTAGTCTCTTACCTTTATATTGTGTCAAATATAGTTGTTGATTGGTGGTTTATGATCATGAATATTATTGTTCCCATCATCCAAGTGAGGTATTTATGCCTTCACACATTTCAAATGTTTTAGGTTATATATATAACCAATTTGTCAAATCTCATTCTGTCATAACACACATTATTTTATTTCTTTAATGGGAATAGATTTCTTTAACCCATCACTATAAATGTTTCTAAGTAAATAGTTTATTTAACACATAAATTTTTTTATGGGTATTATTTATAGATTTATCATTATATTTTTAAAATTTTCGAGTCTATTTATGTTTTTTAAAAGAATATATTCATATACTCATTAAAAAAACAAAATTTTACTATTTTTTTAAAACATATCAACTATTTTTTTGAAAAAAACAATATATATAATTTATCACTAATTTTTTATTAATTTTTTTAAATAATTCTATGTTTATATATTTTTTATGAGAAAAGAAATTATTAAATAATCATTTTCTTTGACACAAATAATTTGTTTTGAGATAAAAAAACTAAATATTGAGGATGTAAAATTATTTATATAGTTTTTCAATAACATTATTTTTTTCTCTACTTTTCTATTTTAAAAAAATTATTTTTTTAATGTTTTGAATTTATATATAATTTTTTAAAATAATATATTTAAATATTCAATTATTTTAGCATAAAACATATGCTCCCAATTTAAAAACTAAATATTAATTTTTAACATATTTTAGATAATTTTAAAATAGAAAAAATTTTATATACCTTTTATTATGATAAAAATTTTAATATTTAAATTTTAAAATGTATAAGATTGTTTTTGAAACAAAAAACATATGTTAAATTTTTATTTATTTTATTGATATTTTTTAAAAAATTATTGTTTATATATGTTTTCATGTAAACAAAATGTGAATATGTTAAATAATTTAGATATAATGTGTGTGATACATCTAAAAAAATGAGTATAATGTATGTCAAATACATTAGAAAGATTTTAAAATATCAAACTTATGTTTGATATATTTTTTATTTTATTCATAGTTTTTTATATTTTTGTGAATGTATATGTTTCTTGGAAAACAATTTGTTTAAATTGTTTGATATATGAACGAAAGATCTATCCATGAAATGGTAGTTGCAACTACATACTGTTTTGTGCTGGTTTAGATCATGATGTATATATGGTCACTACATCATGACATTCATCTTGAAAGTTTATTTTTTTTTCAATAATGTCTAACTTGGACCACTTTTTATACTCCAAGATATCATAATCGGCTAGTAGTATTATTAAATGACATTCATTTGATTTTTCATGATGAAATATTAATGTTTTAAGGAGTTAATAATTTAATTATTTATGGACATGGAATTAAAATTATTTTTAACATTCAAATTTACTGATAAATGTTTATGAAACATTTATATCCTTAAAGAGGGTCCTCAATTCTTCTAAAATGAGACCAATACAGTGAGATGGGTGTGTATGTTACCTGTTATAAAAACTCCAAGGCTAATGGACTCTAGATCTTATTTATGTTTATTTATTAAACTAAAGTTTCTAACAGTTCATGGACTGAAGAGAGTCCTTCCAAATCATTGGTAGAATCATACAACCCAGAATGCCCTTGGAGGAGGGAGTCTTTTGGAGGCTTCTTAGTGATCATTATCAAGCTTGTGTCATAGAACATGGATAAAACATAACATTAATGAAAAATTAATCTCATTATTGATTTATTTATTTATTATAAAATATTATATATATATATATATCATGGAACAATCAATTTTTAATGTTCATTTATTCTATGTTTGGATAGGTGTTACCCTCTCTAAAATAAAATAGTGGTATTAGTCCTCTTCCACATCATTTGGATTGATTTCTAGATAGATAATGATATTGGGAAAATTATATTTTCTAAAACCATAATGTTTTAATAAAAAAAATTGTCATGGTTTTTAGGTTCTTCATACCAAAATGTGTTTCAAGAGAAAAACAATTGTGGTTTTATTAATGTTATAAAAAATGTCATGATTTTATAGAAACATCAAGTAATAGTTTCAAAAAACATAGAGCATCATAAAATGATATAATTCTATAATTTTTATTAGATAAATGCTCATGGATAGTTTGAAATATTATTTCTGTAAGAAAACCAAAACATAGTAAGAAAATATGTCATTATTTTAGTAGTGTGACTAATGAAGGATCGACTTGAATATGGATTCATATATGGAAAAATGTTTTTGGTTTACTCTGCCCCTAGATATAAACTACATAATTATTTCAATGAAAAATAGTTATGGTTTAGCCTTTCCCAAGGTAAAACCAGTTCATGGTTTCAATGAAAAATGTCCATGGTTTTAATAATTTAATAAAAACCAATTTTTCCTAAAATTCTAAAAAACCACAATTCATGTGGGACGAAGAGGATTTTAATAGTGCATAAAATGTTTTATTGGATGTGATACAGATTAAAAATTAAATTTATATGGATAATTTGTACTTTTTTTGATAATTTATATTAAAATTCATAATATAGAAGAGTTTATATTTAATTATAGAATGTCTATTATTGATAATATAGAATTTTCATATTAAATTCATTATTTTAAAATATATTTAAAATATGTAAAGTGTCATTTTGGTTAATACCATATAAATTAAAAATATTAAAGTGATCATATTAAATAAATATGAAATGTTCATGTTTATTTATATATGGAATGTCTATAAATCATGTTCAAATTATAAAGTGTTTATAATATCAGTATACATGAAACATTCATAAATGTTTATGTCATCTCTAAATTTATAAAATGTTAATTTATTTAGTCATTATATGTTTATTATTTTGAATATAAATTTTATATATTGAATGAATGTATTATTTAGTTAAAACAATTTAATTACTTATTATAAATTCCATAACATGCATATAACAAGTAGTTTTTGTTAGGTATGGAATAGAATTTAATCATGTTTAACCATAACTCAGATTTTATTGTGTGTTATTAAGTTTTGAGAAATTTTTTATTGCAATATATGTATATTATATTTTCATATTGTATTGGAATTGAAGTTTATCATGAGTAGTGATCCATGAAAAGTGGGACTTTGGGTTGAACTGCACACTAGCCTAAGGGATTGGGCTCTATTTAGAAAAGTGGGGATTGGATAACTATTACAATATCCTTTCACTTATAGGTTTTTTTATAATCTTAAATAAGTTACATGAAATGGTTTTATATACCTTATGTGTGGGATTTATTCAATATATGTGAATATAATCCTCTTTTATTTTTATGTAAGAAACAAAAATTACAATTTGTATAAAGTATTATACCATAATATATCTTGAAAAAATGATTTTTGTAGGTATAGGATATTAAATCTAAATAATTATAAGTATAAATATATTAAAGAAATACAAGAGATAAAATGGTTAGATTTTGAAAGAACATTATAATATAAAGCATTATATTCCTTAAAAATAAACACTTTTGAAGATATCAAACATTCAAACAGGCAAGTTCCTCCTAATCATGGTGCCTATAGATTATCTTGTATATGTAAATAATGTTATGGATGTCCATAATTGGAGAAGGTGTTAATAATTTTGAATAATATTTGGGATAAAGTTAATTAAGACACCTTAAGGGTTAAGATTAAAGAATAATGGAGTCGGGATAATCAATAATATGGATTTGGGAATGGAGTTGTCCTCTCAATTATCCTAGAGTCATATATAATATGGTTGATATGATGGTATACTTAAATATTTATGTGATAAGAGAAACTCCAAAGAGGACTCATTAAATAGTGAAATATAGTTCTTATATTACTAAAGGGTATGATATTATCTAAAATTAATTATCATTTTAGTGAGTGAATATTTAAAAAACCCCTATTAAATGAATTTAAAACATGATACTCATTAGATAGAAACTTTTTTTGTAGATAAAATGGAATCACTATCACTAAAAATAACTTTGAGATCAAATCTTGAGATATAAAATTTTAATAGAATAAATTTCTTTGACTAGTATAGTAATGATATTATAGTTCTCTAACATGATTGTAAATTCTATTTGTTAGAGAAAACTCTTATCGAGTAGTCAAATGATAATATTTTTAAAAAATGGAATATATTTGTTTATGAGAAACATAGATATATTTTATTAATAGTTTCAATTGAATTGATTAGAAGAGTGAGGGCCGAGTAACCTTATTCTCAACTCATTCACTCAATATTATTGGGCATGCCATTGACATTGAGAGGCTAGGGTATCTTTTAAGTACTAATCAAGTTATAGATTTTAATCAACAATAATTACCATAATTTTTTTTTAAAATATTAATAAGTTAACTTTTTTTAACAATTACCCCAATGTATTGAGAATAATTAACTAGGACATGAGATTTTTGAATCAAATATTTACTTTTCTCTTTGTTTTTAAAATCAAAGTTTACTTAAATAAGTATAGGATGTAACTTGAGTTTATTGTTTTTATTTTTTATATAAAACAATTTATGTTAAATAATGATAACCAGATGTTTTAAAAAATATTGAAGGTATGAGTTTTTTTATCTTGATATGTAAATTATATTATTTTCTTTTGTCAATGGATCACTTTATTGGTGCTGAATAACTTCATCGATAGATATAGAAAGATACTGAGTCTATAGAAAGATGAAAAATAAGCCACTGGCAATGCTGTTCTAATTAAATTTGAGATATGAAGAACCTGATCATTATAGAATCATTTATAAATCGTTCCAAATAGCATGGATAAAAAATTCTGTGAAAAATGTGAACTCTCTAAAATCTATAATCGGTTGAAGTCTTCAACATATTTTTTACTTAAGGTGTAAGAACCCAGATCTTCTTTTCAGGTATGGATCTCAATTTCAAGTGTTTTTTAGGAAAAAAGAAGAATTTGGAAATTTTATAAGTACACGCCGTGTACTCTTGAGTACATTCTATGTACTCGGTTGCCGCATGTATTCATGTATTGGCCATGTAATGGTTGAGTACATGGCCGTGTGGACAACCTAAAGAAGGGGTCGGTTAGGGCTAGTACACGACATGTACATTAAATGAACACACTGTGTACTTTTATTTTTATTTGATTAATCAGATTGGGGTCACATATAATCTCCATAATCATTATCTTCTATCCCTGGTTCATCCAGGAGTGACTGAGAGCGAAATATATTCTCCAATCCACCGTTTCTCCATCCAAGGTCTGATATAAACTCCAGCAGGTGTGTTGGAATCCCACATGTGATTTCTTCTTTATTATAGAGCCTCTCCTCCTGTTTTCTTCTCTCTATCTCTATAAAGTTATTCAAGGTTGAATGTTCTTAACATTTTTGTAGATCTACTACGTTCTAGGTTGATTCAAATACATAGGTTCAACTATATCGATTGTACAACATCTAGGTAGGTTGTTTGTTCCATTTATTTGTTTGTCTTTGAGTTTAATATGACAAAGTGTCGGTTAACTATGGTTCAGATATTTTGGTTTAAGGAAATTGAACCCTGTGTTGAGTCAAAAGTCCTCTTTTGACTTCTATGTTTTGTTTTGGAAAACAAAAATGTCTTGTTAATCCTACTAACGTTGACAATCGTATCGTACTGATCATGCTGATCGTACTGACTATGCGTATCGTACTGATCATACTGATCGTACTGACCATGCCAATCGTACAATGCTGATCGTACTGACCATAATGATCGTACTGATCATGCTGATCGTACTGACCAGGCTAATCATACAGATCATGCTGATCGTACTGACTATGCGTATCGTACAGATCATACTGATTGTACTGACCATGCCAATCGTACAATGCTGATCGTACTGAATATGGAAATTGCATTAACTCAGCTTCTTATATCTTTTATTACATACTTGTTTTGGTACTTTGTCAAAAACACTTGCTTCATTTAAATTGTACTATTGATTATCTTATTCATACATCTTGTTCTAATCAATACGATGTCGTTGAGTTAGTTACAAACTAATCAAAATGATATCTTTCTTTCTATTTCAATATAACCGTTATGATGCCAGGTGTCCAAGTCCCTCCGAGTTTTTCGGAGAAATATGACCGTTGGAGGAGATGTGACCGTTGAAACCCGAGGCCTATAAATAGGAGGTCATTTGAAGCTGAGAGAACAACAGAAAACTAAGAACAAGTGTGATACAGTTGTGATACTTTGCTTCTATCAAGATCTAGAGAGAGATGCTGTGACTTCTCTCATGCTTTGTGCTTTGTGTGTCCGATCATCGTATCGAGGGATTTTAAGTAATTGAAAGATAGAGGTTCCAATTACCTACAAAATCGAGGGCTTCCAGGGATAGGCATACGGATGGACCGATCATCGTATCGAGGGCTGCCGGGGATAGGCAGACAAATAGTCCAATCATCATATCGAGGGCTGCCAGGGATAGGCAGACATACAGTCCGATCATCGTATCGAGGGCTCACCAAGGTGTTGGTGAGACAGACCTTTTATCCTAGGTGAAAGGATAAGCCTTCTCTTTGGGTTAAACGAATTGTAATTCTTTTACATTTCCACTGCTATCTGTATTAGAAAGGAAATTGTTTTTGTTTCCTTTTCTATCTCTTATACATTTGTAATTGTTTCAATTACATCCATTCTATTACATATTGTATTGATTGATTCTATACAATTTAAGGTAGAATCATTCATCTTTATATTACTTTGATTATTGTGTTCATCTTGAATACAATTGTTTTACATTTCATTAGTATTACATTACATCATACCTTTTATATTAAATACTATTGTGGGTGTTTGTATTTGTATTAGTTTAAGATCATTTAAACTAATCTCTTAAGTGCTAAAACTCAAAAGGTTTTTAAACCTACAATTCACCCCCCTCTTGTATTGTTCCATTGAATAGACATACATATCTATATATTCGATCCAACAATTGGTATCATAGGTAGTTTTCCACTGATTTGTATTAAAATCTTTATTTCCTTCATATTACTATTTTTAACTACTTACTACACTAACGTGTGGAGTGGAAAAGATATTGTTTTTAGATAGCAGGAATGAATATTGGGTCAATAGAAAATCTGAATCCTTCTAGACCACCTATCTTTGATGGAAATGATTACGAGTATTAGAGAGATCGTATGAAGACTTATGTGATCAACACTGGCGTAGACAATTTTATTATGCTTACTGGAGGTTACAAAATTCCTGACAAAGAAGTCAGTACTTTCACTAACCAAGAAAAGCAAGAATATCAACTGAATTACAAGGTACACAATACTTTATTATGCTCTATGACCAGGAATATATACAGTCAGATATCTTCATGTGAAGCAGCCAACTATATTTGGAAGAAATTAGAAGTCACTCATTTTGGTACATCCAAGGTTATAGAAACAAGGAGAGCAATGCTTCGAGTAGAGTATCATGGATTTGTTTTTCCTTATGGAGAGCCAGTATGTAAAGTGCAACAATGGTTTATGACAATTGTCAACAGTTTACAATCTATGGGAGAAAAATGTCTTGATGATGAAGCTCTAGTTGATAAAATTATAGATATAATTCCAAATGAATGGGAGTCAAAAAGGACAGCTATTGATGAAAATAGAAAAGTTTCCCAGATTTCTCTAGATGAACTCTTTGGAACTCTTCTACGGCATGAGACAATAATGAAGAGAGATGCTGATTTCAACAAGAAGAAGAATGGGAATGGAAGTGTAGCCTTTGCATCTAAAGATAAAACACCTGAAAGACTTACAAGATCCAAATCCAAGAAATTTATATCTGATTCAAGTGATTGTGATCTTTCGGATAATGAGTTATCCTATCTTGCACGAAGGATGAACAAGATTGTGGGAAATAAAGACTTCCAATATAGATTCAAAAAGAAAGATAGGATGGATAAGAAAGATTCATAGGTAACTTGTTATGAATGTAAGAAAGCAGGACATATAAGACCTGATTGTCCTTTACTGAAAAGGAAAGACAGAAAGGAGAAACACTCTAAAAGAAACAAGAAAATGTTTTATAAGAAAAAGAAAGTATTGAAGGAAAATGATACTTGGAGTGCAAGTGATAGTGATTCATCAGATGATTCTTCAGAATATGAGTCCTTAGGACAGAGGAATATCAGACTCTTAGCCAGATTACCAATTGAAGATCATTGTCTCATGGCTAAGGTACATAATGCTGAAGCTATTACAAATGTATCTTTGAATGCAAACTGTACTGATAATAGATATTATGAATCTTCAAATGACGAATCTTCATCATCAGAAGATGATACATTACCTTCTTTTGAAGAAGTATCTAGATTTGCTAAATTACTTGAAAATGAAAATTCTAAACTCAAGAAAAGGATTGAGAAAGAAAATTCTAGAATTTCAATCTTGACTGAAGAAGTATCAGATCTTTCTAAAGATCTTGATGTGAAAACTTCTAATTTTGAAAGTATTTTAAAAACCCTTGAGAAAGTTAAATCTGATAAGGATAAACATTCTAAGGATCTTGAAACTGTAATTTCAAAGAAAAATATTTTAGAGCCTAACTCTAGTTCAAATTTAAATGTGTTGGAAAATAAGAATTTGGTTTTAAAACTAAAGTCAGAGATTTTATCCTTGAAGAAATGTTTGTCAAACTTTACTCATGGAAAGGAAAACTTTGATAGGATGTATTCTTAAATTAGACCTTTGAGAAATCTTTTGGGTCTTGGTTATACTTATTCCAAACCTGTTTTTAGTAATAACTATTTTGTTCCTCAAAAAACCACTTTCTGTTCTAAGTGTCAATGTGGTGGACACTAAAGAAGAGATTGTTCTCTTAACAGAACTCAATCTTTAGGAT
The DNA here is from genome assembly GCA_963277665.1 of Viscum album. NCBI lineage: Eukaryota > Viridiplantae > Streptophyta > Magnoliopsida > Santalales > Viscaceae > Viscum > Viscum album. The sequence goes on from OY728130.1 coordinate 1,215,737,233, forward strand.
TTCATAAAGCTCATTTTGCAAAACAAATGTGGATTCCTAAAATTCTTTTATCTAACCCTTCTAGATCCAAACAAGTTTGGATTCCGAAAAAATAATTGTTTCTTTTTCAGGAAAATGAGAAGTGTACCAATAAGAATATTTGGTACATGGATAGTGGTTGTTCTCGACACATGACTGGAAATAAAGATCTCTTTTAAAAGGTTATCAAAACAAAAGGTGGAAAAGTTACCTTCGGAGATAATGCCCAAGGAAAGATTCTTGGTATAGGTAATATCGTTTTTCTTGGAAAAGTTCTTATCTCAAATGTTTTGTTTGTTAAGGGTCTTAGGCACAATCTCATCAACATAAGTCAATTATGTGATGAAGGTTACCTTGTGAATTTTAGAAATGATAAGTGTCTAGTACACAATTCCAAGGATGAGTTCATTCTATCTGCCCATAGGCAAGAGAATGTTTACACTATTAACTTAGAAGACATTAGGAGCCAAAACTTACCCTGCTTAAGTGCAATAGAAGACCAATCATGGCTATGGAATAGAAGACTAGGACACTGTAATCTGAGAAACCTTAGTAAAACCTCAAAGAAAAGACTTGTGAAGGGGCTACCAGACCTTAGATATGTTTCTTCAAAACTCTGTGATCCTTGTCAATTTGGCAAGCAACATAAAAATAGATTTAAATCAATTAATGAAGTTTCAACTTCTAATGAATTACAGCTAGTGCATATGGATCTTTTTGGTCCTTCACAATCTGGAAGCATTGGAGGAAAATACTATGTATTTGTTTTAGTTGATGACTTTACTAGATTTACATGGGTCTACTTTCTCACAAAGAAATCTGAAGCCTTTTCCTATTTCAAAACATTTAGATCCCAAGTTAAAAATGAGAAAAACCTACCATTGATAAATATTCATAGTGATCATGGTGGTGAATTTCAAAATTCCGATTTTGAAACTTTTTGTAGTAAGAAAGGTATTACTCACAATTTCTCAGCTCCAAGAACTCCTCAGCAAAATGGTGTTGTTGAAAGAAGAAATCATATTCTTCAGGAAATGACATGAACCATGTTGAGTGAATACTCAATTGCTAAGCACTTTTGGGATGAAGCTGTTAGTACTGCCTGTTATACTATAAATCATGTTTTAACTAGACCATTTCTTAATAAAACCCCTTATGAGTTATGGACTGGCCGAAAACCTAAAGTTTCATACTTCAAAGTTTTTGGATGCAAAGTATTCATTCTGAATACAAAAGATAATCTACACAAATTTGCACCAAAATCTAATGAAGGAATCTTTCTAGGCTATTTTACAACCTCTAAGGCTTATAGAGTTTTCAATAAAAACACTTGTACTGTTGAGGAAACAGTACATGTAAAATTCGATGAAACCGATCCTTTTGTTTTCAACCAATCAAATCCTACATCCTCAGATGTGTTTTCAAAAACTGATTATCGACCTTTGATAGAAGATCCTTTTGATAAGGAAAATATTCAAGAAGATACTTATAAAACATTTACCACGGAATATTCTCTACCATATGTTGATGAACATGCTTTACAAAACCCAAATCAATTGTTTCTTAGGAATCATCCTAGTGATAACATCATTGGTGATGTAAATCAACCTGTAAGGACCAGAAATTCCTTAAGAAATGAAATAGAACATCTTGCTTTTCTTTCCCAATTTGAACCTAAAAGCCCTAGTGAGGCCTTAGATGATGATGATTGGATCAAAGCAATGCAAGATGAAATAAATTAATTTGAGAGGAATCAAGTCTGGACTTTAGTTGATAGAACTAAAGAAACAACTTTGATTGGTGTAAAATGGGTTTTCAGAAACAAGTGTGATGAAAATGGAATCATTGTAAGAAATAAAGTAAGACTTGTTGCTAAAGGCTATAATCAACAAGAGGGGATAGACTATGAAGAAACTTATGTTCCTGTAGCTAGACTTGAATCAATTCGTATTCTATTAGCCTTTACAGCATACTTTAATTTCAAACTATTTCAAATGGATGTAAAATGTGCTTTTTTAAATGGTTTTATTCAAGAAGAAGTTTTTGTCGAACAACCTCCTGGTTTTCAAGACAAAAAACATCCTGATCATGTTTTCAAACTTACCAAGGCTCTATATGGTCTTAAACAAGCCCCTAGAGCATGGTATGATAGACTTATAGGATTTCTTTTACAAAACAATTATACAAAAGGTACAGCAGATCCAACCCTTTTTATAAAAATGGAAAACAAAAATGTTTTGATTGTTCAAATCTATATTGATGACATCATATTTGGATCAACTCAGAAATCCTTAACTGATTATTTTGCAAATTTAATGAAATCTGAGTTTAAAATGAGTATGATGGGTGAGTTAACATTCTTTTTAGGTTTTCAAATTTCTCAAAAACTAGAAGGAACATATATATATCAACATAAGTATATAAAATATTTACTCAAAAAGTATGTATATGACAAAACTAAAAGTATTATCACTCCAATTGGTACCTCAAATACACTTGATCTTGATGAAACCGGGAAACCAGTAGATCAAACAATCTTTAGAGGTATGATAGGAAGTTTTCTATACTTGACAGCTAGTCGACCCGACTTAATGTTTTCTGTATGCTTATGTGCAAGATACCAATCTAATCCAAAAGAGTCTCATTTAAAAGCCGTAAAGAGAATCTTTCGGTATTTAAAAGGCACTATGGATTTAGGTCTTTTTTACTCTTCTGGGAATGATTATGTTTTAAAAAGTTTTTCAGATGCTGACTTTGGTGGTTGTAGAATGAATAGAAAAAGTACATCTGGAACATGTCATTTCTTAGGAGATTCTATGGTTTCTTGGTCCTACAAGAAACAACACTTAGTAGCACTATCCACTGCTAAAGCTGAATATGTAGCAGCTGGAAGTTACTGTGCTCAAGTATTGTGGATGCATCACACACTCACTGACTATGGATTGAGTTTCTACAAAACTCAAATTCTTTGTGATAATACTAGTGCCATAGCTCTTAGTAAGAACCCAACACACCACTCTCGTGCAAAACACATATATGTTAGGCATCACTTTCTTAGGGATCACACACAAAAAGGAGATATTATTCTACAATTTATCAGAGCACAAGAACAACTTGATGACATTTTTACAAAGCCATTACCATCTGATATATTTGAGTTTATAAAACAGAAACTAGGAATGATTACATTAAAATAATCATTCATATCTACTTCATGTTTTACAATTCTCCTAACATTAAATAACTCCCTTTGAAAGGGGGAGGAAATTTTTCCTTTGTTTCTTTTTATCTTATGATCTTTAATTGTTTATTCTCCTGGTATGTGTTTTTACCTTTCTATTTATCGTATTGACAGTTTTATCATATCATTTACTTTTCTGTTTATTGTATTGACAGTCTTATTATATTATTTTTTCCATCGTATTGACCGATGATGGTAATGATTTTCTTTACCATCGTATCGACCGATGATGGTAATGATTTTCTTTTCCATCATAATGACTGATGATGGTAATGATTTTCTTTTCCATCGTATCGACCGATGATGGTAATGATTTTCTTTTCCATCGTACCAACCGATGATGGTAATGATTTTCTTTTTCATCGTACTGACTGATGATGGTAACGATATTTTTTTCCATTGGATTGTCAGTTCATGGTAACAATATTGTTTTTCCATCGTCTTGTCAGTTCATGGTAACAAAATTGTTTTCCATCAGCTTGTCAGTTCATGGTAACAAGATTGTTTTCCATTGGCTTGTCAGTTCATGGTAACAAGATTGTTTTCCATCGGCTTGTCAGTTCATGGTAACGAGATTGTTTTCCATCGGCTTGTCAGTTCATGGTAACGACTTTGTTTTCCATCGGTATGATGATTGATAAGTTTCATTTTATTTCATACGTTTGTGTTTCCTTTTGAATTCTACTAAAACCAACAATTACCTTACGTTCTCCGGTAGGTACTTTCCATTTTTTTTCTTTCGTTTTTAATCCTAACCATTGATCTTTTTTTCTCTAATCTTGACCGGAGAAGATCAATGATCATCCCTTTATCGCCTATAAATAGCCCCCCTCCCCAAACCCACATTGGTTTTTTAGGTTTTGAGGTGAAGCTCTGCTCTACTGGTTTTAAATCATCGTACGATCTTTCATCAGCATCACCTTTATGTCTCAGTCCTCTGCTAACACTCTCACCGAAATGTCTTCAAAGACTTTTACAGAGAAAGATTTTTTCAGAGAAAGGTTAGTTTCTTGGGACTTTTTTGATTCATATGATTCCACAATCAGAAGAATCATTCTGTTTCAAGGATGGGAACATTTATTTGTTGAAAGACATGTTTCTCAAGATCCGATTCTCCTTGATGAAGTCAGTCAGTTCTATAAAACCGTATCTTTCGACAAAGACATGACTATCAATTTTGCTGTGTACGATAGAAAGTTGTCTATGTCTATAAAACAAGCGGCTCATTTTCTGGATGTCCCAATAGAAGGGGATTCTTTCTGTCCATCTCATAAACTACCAGAGGAAGTTGGTACGTTTAATAGAGAAAGTGCTGAAAAGTCTTTGTTTGTTATTAATGAAGAAAAGAGAAAATTGGCTCATCTTTCTCTGGACAATTGGGTTGTGACTTTATGGATGCAAGGTTTTCTTATCCCAAGGAAATGGGATAGAGAAACTCTGAAAGTTTCTGACATTTTTATGCTTGACTATCTTGTAAATATGAGAAAAGTAAATCTCATGGGGTATGTTTTTGAAACCATTAAGAATGTCAAGACAATAGGGATTAAGTCCCAAATGATTATGTATCCAGCCATCCTTACAAAGTGCATTCTCGAAAGTATGAAGTTTTTCAACATTCATTTGAAAGGGAAGTTGATAGATTTGAAGCCCTTCTGGATTAGCAAAAGTACTATGAAGAAGTTGAATGTTTGTTTTGATCAGAATTCAATTTTTTTTGTCAGATATGTAGAAACTGAATCGGCTCAGAATCAATCGGCACCTATTCCAGCCAAAGACATTCATTATACTGGTATTACTCAAAAGTCTGATCCGCAAACCAGTTCAAATCCTAAGAAGAAGCCAAAGTACAGTAAGGAGGTTGTAGCCAAATGGATAAAGGATAAGGAACATAGAAAGGAAGGTGATCCAAAGTTTGGTCTTGACCCGGCTGATGATTTTGCAGAAAGAATAAGGGTAGAAGAAACCCTTAAGGATGAAAAGAAAAAGAAAACTGTTTTGTAAAGAAAGGCTCAAGACCTTGATATCTCTAAAGTCTTGAAAATGGTTGAGGATGCTAGTGATCAACTGACGGAAGAAGTGAATCAAGAGCCTATCGTACAGAGCCTTCCTGAGAAAGAAAAAGGAAAACAAATGATGGAAGAGATAGAAGAAGTGGAAGAAGAAGAGGAAGATTTTATTTTAGAATTCCTTCAGAGTTCAAAGAAAAGTAGGGAGGAATCAGTTCCAAATCAAAGTGAAGATACTCAACAAGTTCCTCGTGCCGATCAAGCACGAACTCCGGATATAATTTCGTCTCAAGAAAAGCAAGGTGCTCAATCCTCTCACACTGGTAAAGTTGTTTTCATTAGTGATAAAGTGGAAGAAGAAAGAAAGAAGAAAGAAAAATCAAAAGGAAAACATCCAATTTTAGATTCATGCCAATCAAATGAACTGGCTTCGTACGATGAAGATACTGATTCAGAACATACAATCTCTCTCAAGAAGAGTGATTACATTGTCCATGTTTTGAGAAGGGTTGAGAAGACCATTCCATATTTTCCCAGGCTAGAAGGGAAGATTGATTTTATTACTGACAATAAAAAGAAGAAGTTTGGCTCTATAAAAGAATTAAGAAAGAAAGTTTTGTCAGTTGAAGCCGATTTGAAAGTTCTTTCAGAAAGTTCGGTTGCTCATAAGAAGGCCTGCAACAAGATGACCAAGTGGTCGTACAAAACAGATAGCTCAATCAATGATCATGAGATAGAAATTGAAGATATAAGAAGATTGTCAAATGAGCTTGCAATTTCTTTCAATAAGATTGACAGGGAAACGGTTGAAAGGTTGAATATTTTGTCTTCCCAACAAGCCGACATTCCTTCAGTGAAAGAATTGCAAGAGAGAATGAATGATTTTCAATCTTAATTCTCAAAGGTTTCATCTTTCAAGGATTAAATGGTTTTATTAAAGAAAAAATATTCTGTGTTATCCAAAGATAACAAGAATCTGTAAGACAAAATTGATACCCTTGAAGAAGTAATCAGAGTCCAGGAGGAGATTATTAGAAATTAGGATCAACTCTTTGCTGATCAACAAGACCTTCTCAGGTCTCAGGGTGATGCTATTTATAAATAAAAGAAGGAGATAAAAAAGATGAAGGCGGTTCTGCATGAGTTGATCAAAAAGGATAAGGAAAGAGAAAACAAGTGACTTGTATTTGTTCTCATGTTTAGTGTTGATTGTTATCGTAATGAAATTTCTTTTATTTATTTTCTTGTGTTTATTTTCTAACTCCTTCAGACAATTCAAGATTACCCCTTTCTTTTTGTAAATCACAAAGGGGTAGAATGTTTACAAAGGGAGAGAATGTTTTTAAAGGGGGAGAATGTTTTATAAAGGGGGAGAATGCTTTACAACACTCTTAAGGAAAATCTATGAATACAATCCTTAGGAAATTAGATACCTAAGGGGGAGTTAGTTGTATTCAATTTCTTATTCAGAAGAGTTTCCAATAAATCAGGTGGAGATAAGTATTTCTTTTAGTTTTTATTTTGTGATTTGTGCTTTCCAAAAAAGGGGGAGATTGTTGAGTCAAAAGTACTCTTTTGACTTCTATGTTTTGTTTTGGAAAACACAAATGTCTTGTTAATCCTACTAACCTTGACTATCGTATCATACTGATCATGCTGATTGTACTGACTATGCATATCATACTGATCATACTGATCGTACTGACCATGCCAATGGTACAATGCTGATCGTACTGACCATAATGATCGTACTGATCATGCTGATCGTACTGACCAGGCTAATCGTACTGATCATGCTGATCGTACTGACTATGCATATCGTACTGATCATACTGATCGTACTGACCATGCCAATCGTACTGAATAGGGAAACTGCATTAACTTAGCTTCTCATATCTTTTATTACATACTTGTTTTGGTACTTTGTAAAAAACACTTGCTTCATTTAAATTGAACTCTTGATTATCTTATTCATACATCTTGTTCTAATCAATACGATGTCGTTGAGTTAGTTACAAACTAATCAAAACGATTTCGTGCTTTCTGTTTCAATATAACCGTTATGTTTCCAGGTATCCAAGTCCCTCCGAGTTTTTCAGAGAAATATGACCGTTGGAGGAGATGTGACCGTTGAAACCCGAGGCCTATAAATAGGAGGTCATTTGAAGGTGAGAGAAAAAAAGAAAACTAAGAACAAGTGTGATACAACTGTGATACTTTGATTCTATCAAGATCTAGAGAGAGATGCTGTGACTTATCTCATGCTTTGTGCTTTGTGCATCCGATCATCATATCGAGGGATTTCAAGTAATTTAAAGACAGAGGTGCTGATTAGCTACAAAATCAAGGGTTGCCAGGGATAGGCAGATGGACGGACCGATCATCGTATCGAGGGCTACCGGGGATAGGAAGACACATAGTCCGATCATCGTATCGAGGGCTGCCAGGGATAGGCAGACAGATAGTCCGATCATTGTATCGAGGGCTCACCAAGGTGTTGGTGAGACAGACCTTTTATCCTAGGTGAAAGGATAACCCTTCTCTTTAGGTTAAAAGAATTGTAATTCTTTTACATTTCTGCTGCTATCTGTATTATAAAATAAATTGTTTTTGTTTCCTTTTCTATCTCTTATACATTTGTAATTTTTTCAATTACATCCATTCTATTACATATTGTATTGATTGATTCTATACACTTTAAGGTAGAATCATTCATCTTTATATTACTCTGATTATTGTGTTCATCTTGAATACAATTGTTTTGCATTTCATTAGTATTACATTACATCATACCTTTTATATTCAATACTATTGTGGGTGTTTGTATTTGTATTAGTTTAAGATCATTTAAACTAATCTCTTAAGTGCTAAAACTCAAAATGTTTTTAAACCTAAAATTCACCCCCTCTTGTATTGTTCCATCTAATAGACATACATATCTATATATTCGATCCAACACCCTGTTTTATCTTCATGAGATTGATTTTAGGATTAAGGGGTTTTTGATGCGATATTATGTGGAATTTCATGTTATGTAACACCCCATGGGTGCATTTACTTGTTTTTATATTTAGGATTGTTTGGTACAAGTTTCATATGAGGCAAACTTTGTTTCCTTTACTTGCTTGATATGATGGCACTACTTTCCTTTTGCTGCTTATTAAATTCTTGTGATATTCATTGGAATTGTTTTTCCATGTAGTTGTTAAGATCACTTTGGGCTGCTTGATATCGTTTATGCATGATTAAACTACACAGGGCTGTGGGAACCTGGTGTAGTTAGACCACATGGGGAATTGATGTTGAGTGCTTCCTCAGCCCATCTGTTATATTTCACGCTACGAGACCACATGGTGGATTGACAGTTAGTGCTCCCTCAGAGTGTCTATAGTTTACGTTACGAGACCACATGGGTAATTTATGTTGAGTTCTTCCCAAGAGAGTATATAGTTATTATGTAAATAACATAGGGGGAATTGATGGTGAGTTATTCATCAGAGTGTCTTTTCCTTTTTATTGTATTACATGGCCAGATGGGTTAGACTGTGTGATCTACCCAGAGGTTTAACTTGAATATTAAATTTCTATGACGCGTCTGCCAAGCCAAAGCACAATCTTGGATTCCGTCAGGTTAAGTAGTTATATGAGATACCTGCTGTGATACTTACTGGATTAAATGTTTAACATTAATTTATAATGAATGTAAATGGAAACTGTAGGACTAGTTATTTTTTATACTCCTAGTTTCATTGATGCATTTAAATTATTACATGCTATATTTACTCAATGATAGTTAGGAACATATCTTATGGTGGTTTTCTACTCATATTCATCTCACACCCTGTTTTGGTCATGCTTTTGGACCCAAACAGATTCTATGGTTGTAAGTGTAGATATGGGAAAACTCCCTTCATCATCAAGTACTTGATTTCTATAGAGCGAGAGAGCATGAGAACAACATGAGGCTTGTGATGCTGTTGGAGTTTATTTGTTTTATTTTATACTTTAGTTTTGTAGTGTATTTCTAGTATTGTGACTTGTTTGGTTGTTTTCCAAGACATATGTGACATGAATCATTTATATATGTGCTCTAGTTGTTTATTTACCTTCAATCTTCTGCTTTTCACTTGTTTTATGGTATTATTGTTTCTGCTATTAGTTATTATTTGTTATTCTGTTGTGAATACTCTGACAATGAGGCCATAGTTTCCCTACTATCACACCCAAGACCCTCACTTCTAGTCGGAAGCCTCTGGAATTTGGGGAAATGTGCTTGAGGCCATGTGACCAACTAGGCATGAGGCACGTTTGGTCCGCACCTGAAACTAGGATGTTACAAAAGTTTCTTCCAATTATTTTTATTTACGAGTGTTTTACTAGAGATTTTGATTATGAGGATTCATTGTAAACATTCTTAGAGTATCTTATTATAATTTCTATTTTACCAATTTATTGGTTTTAGTAGCGAGAAAACTAAGCTATAGGTCCTAGTAGTGGGTTTTCCGAGCTACCAGATATTGAAGCGAATTTACCAAGATTTTGATTACTATAGCATGTTTACTAAGGTTTCAGTTGCAGTAGTAGGGATTTAGAAATATAAATAATTGAGGGAATAATTGGTAAGTAATACAGATCCAAACATCATCATTTAATAATACCTTTCGATATTTTCACAGTCAAGGATACCTTGAATCAGGTTTAGGATTAACTTTTTTTTTATTTGGGTAAAAGTATAGTTTTAACATCCTTTACGGGGTATGTTTTTTATAAATAAAAACTAAATTTTTTGAAATCTAATTTATTTATAATTTAATTTATAAATATATAATACAAAAAAATTCCTCCACAACATGTATTAATTTCATCAATACTTATAAAAATATGATCATTTTAATTCTATTGTTTTTACTCAGATTTATTATGGGAATACTAGTATTTCATGTTACATATAAATTTAATAACAAAGGAGGTATAAATTTATGTTTTTCATTAAAATTTATATTCACCCCATTTTTAGTGTGTTTTTCATATCTTACAATCTAACATTTGGTATTAGATAAGGTTTCTACATCTGAAAATGGACCTCATATTTTTTTTTTGATTTTTAATTTTTTGGTTACGTTATTAGATATTCATTTTCATTTTCCTTAAAAATAAGAGTTTATAAATTTTTAATTGAATTTTATTCATACATGTTGGTACCATTTATATTGTTAATAAAAAATCAACCACCCATTTTTGATGGAAATGATTATGAATATTGGAGATACATTATGGAAATATTTTATTATTAATAATGGATTTGAAAATTATATCATTATTATTGGTGATTATAATTACCTGAGAAAGAAGTTTATACTTTTTTTAGAGAATAAAGGAATTAATTTTATCTAAATTTTAGAGTTATAAATATGTTATTATGTTATATTTAGAGAAATATCTACAATCAAGTTTATTTACGTCAAATAGCTAGTTGAATTTGGAAAAATCTTTAAGTTATTTATTTTGGAACTTCAAACATTACTTAGATGAAAAGAGTAATGATAAGAGGTGATTATCAGGTTAATCAATTGCACAAATGCATCAGATATTCATGATCATAGTTAACAAATATCATTCTCTTGGAGAAAAATAACTATTATATGATCAAATTATTTAGAAAGTCATATATATTTTACATAAGGGGTTTGAATCTAAAATAACTACTATTGATGATATTAATCATATCACCAAACCTTTTTTATATGATTTAATTAGAACTCCAATGAAGTATAAGTTTCATCTAAAGAGGGATTCCTAGAAAGAAAATAATAATAATGGTGTTTCAATTTATAATTATGAGAACATCAAGTTAAAAAACTTATAAATTAAGAACATCTATGAAAAAACAAGAAAAGTTTCAAAATATAGTCCATCCAATGTTAATAAATTTTATTAATGGCCTAAGAGGTGAATAGAATCCTAGTGGTATAAAGTATTGAAAACCTAGAGATTCCAATCTAACCAGACCCACACACTTAGAGGGAAGAAATCCTATATTGGAGAAACAAATACAAGGGTTTCCCTAGGAGGTACAAGAAGCCAAAAACTACACAAACTTATTTTTCACAACCTATACCCCAGGGTGCATGCTGTAACTTCCCCAAGCCCGCCTTCTATAGACTATGGGTTGCTGACTAGCACTGAAAAGGCATATCTCTAAAACAAGAAGGAATTTCCTTTAAACCTGTACAAACATATGACCAAAGTACACAATAAGAAGCAACCACGAAGTAAAATACTGTAGTAAAAGTGTTCTGAATGTAAAGGGGCTAGAATACAAGCCCAACTAAAAAAGTTCAAGTACAACTTAGAAGGTAAAAACAACTCCTGGTTCATCCACCAAGGATCCTACCTGAAGGGTAGGTACAACTCGTCTCCACAACACACCACATCATCTGGTCTCCTCAGTGTACCACCTGGTCCTGGCTCCCTCAAGTCTTAGCCCAGATGCTCATCATCTGCACAAGACACAACAAGGTGTGGGTGAAGCCTATGTAGGGGTGAGTATAAAAATACCCAGTAGGGGACCTCAAGACCCTCGAAGGTCTCTTAGTAATCCAAAAAGGAAAACATCACAGGATATTACTCTAAGGTAATATCTCAAGCCTGATCTAAATCATGAAGCACAAATCAAAAGAGATAGATTACTCTAACAGTATAACATCAAGGTTTCTGGGATATGGATGTCTAGTTGTACAACAAGAACATCCTATTCGTAGTAACTCTATTGCTAGCTCATATTGGTTGCTGGTGCAGACCTGTATTGGTCATTCATGCAGATCTGTATTGGTCAATGGTGTAGACCCATTTTGGTCATGGGTGGAGACCCATATTGGTCATGGGTGTAGATCCATATTGGTCACTGGTTCAGACCCATATTGGTCTCTCTTCTACTTCATGTCACATCCAACCACTGGATTCCCGCTCATAGCATGCTTGATTCTGGGAGAACCGCTCCTCAATCCATCAGTCAGATTTCAAACAGTACAAATTCGCACAAAAATCATACCCAATGGACCACCCCATCATAGGGTTCCCAACGTGACAGACGGTGCGTCGATTGTATGCCTAGTCTGTGAGATATGAGCACTTTTATAAAAATGGCTTGGTTAGATTCAAGTCTGATCCAACCCAGGTTGCAAATCAAACTCCGTCAAAACTCTCCTAGAGTATCTCTATAGGAAAGCCTTGTCGTAAGGATCCTTATGCCACAAACAACGAGTCGATCAGATGCCCGGTCTGTAAGTTACATCCCTTTCTCTAAAATGGGGATGATCGCACATCAGTCCGACCTAACTCGGTCAGGCCCACAGGAATATTCCAAAGGGAACAATACCCAAAAGGGGTCCTAATGCCACTGACAGTGTGTCGATCAGACTCCTGGTTCATCAGTTACATGCCTTTATTTATTCGAGTACTGGTTGGGTCTCGGCCCGGTCTGACTCGGTCAGACTGGCCTGACGCAACAGGTCCCAGGTTCTACCTAACCCTGCTCGGGTCCAGCCCACTGAGGGTTGGCCCAGTTCACTGGGTCCGGCCCGTCGGGGTCGGCCCGACTTGCACACGGGCCCAGGCCTCAGTTGGCCTGGCCCGTTGGGTGGGGCTCGGCCCACCCGCGCTGGCCCACTGGGCTGCAGGTCCGGGCCAGCCCGCTTGGCCAGCCCACATCCAACTCGGTCCGCCCAAAAGTGGACCATTGTGTCTCTCTAGCCACGTAGTTGTGGGGCCGTTTCTCCAGCCGGTGGGGTGCTTCCCCACCGCATGAACAGTCAGACGTTTTGGTCGATCGGGTTCCGCCAACGCGGCACGACGTAGGGCCACGCCATTCTTTCCTGCCACGGCTGGTCCACACCGCCCCCTTCTACCGCAACCCACTGGCCGCGACTACTTCATGCCACCGACGGTGCCTGCGGGTGTCGCCCTTGTCCCGCGTGGCTGGCTCGGGTCGGCCTCCTTCGGCCACCATGGCGCGCCGTCGTGCGCCGCCTTCCATCACCCGTGACCGGTTGCCGCAGGTCTCCTCCATCCACCACTGGGCGCCGTCGACATAGCACACTAGCAGTTTCTCCCGCAGGCCACCGAACGTGCTCTGGTGGTCTCCTCTTAGTGTTGTCTGCACCTACGGATCTCCCACGATGCCGCCATCATAGTGTGACCCGCTATTTTTTCATTTCTATCACTCTAAGGAAACAATCCCTGAAGAGTGGAACATGAACGGAGCGGTGGAGGGTCCGAGCCTTGTTCTTTTGGCTTGTTCCCTATGCATTAATGTTATAGAAAGAGGGAACAAAGTAAATCATAAAATATAACTTTTAAAAACCCCCCTACTTGTATAATATGTCCACTAACGAAGATCAACGGAACCTCCTTCGTCATTGTCGTCGATTCATGATTCGGTGGTGCTTCCCACCACCCGCTGAATCTGGCCTCATCCTCCATGTGGTAAGAATCGCGATACTTTTCTAGAGATTCTTCGCTTGGTGAAGCCATCCAACACCCCTCCCCGAGCTCTATATAAATAGAAGAGGAGAAAAAGTGTGTCCCGCACGAAGAATTAATGAGGTTCATTTAATTAATGAACCTCCCAAATTCTCAACACTGTAGTTACAAATAAGGAAGATTCAAGTCATTAATGGATTGACATGTCGTCGGTGTCGCCACCACCGCTCGTCTGTTGGATAAAAGAAAAAGAAATAAACTAACATAACATGTTATTTTATTAATCTTTCAAAAGTCCACAAAATTAACTTTTTCACCCAACCTATTGCGGTCGAAGTGAATCCTCCATTAAGATAATCCCAACATTGAAAATTCAATGGTACCCTCATATTTTTAATTAAATCACCAGTTCAAATGATAGAAAAAGCCACCCACACCTTTAATAAATGCACCTTAAAAAAATTTCAACAAATTATTAACATTCACCCTCAACCCACGCCGGTCGAGGTTAGGCTAGGCCTAAGGGGAAAATGCCCCAATGAACTCAATTGTACACTATGATTTTCAATCCTATTTATCTTTTAGAAGTTATGAATTTTAATAATAAAATAATTTTTACTTAATAATTTTATTTATGGCCAAAAACAAACTTCCACAGTTGGCCCACACTATCCAATGTTAGGGTCTTCCTAAGGAAAGCATACCCTCATGAGTTCAGCGGTGGTCTCATATTTTTAATCCAATACACCTTTCTCGAGTTATAAGCATTTGAAAAATAAAATAATTTGATTTAATAATTTTATTTACAGTTATTCCATTTTTAGGTTTTCTCACCGGAGGCCTATTCTGACTAAACTTAAGTCGTTCCTAGGGTATACCCACTATCTTGAATGTAACAGTGCCTTCATATTTCTGATCCGAGCACCCGTTTAATAGTTATTTCACTTTTTCTGGGAAAACACTCATGTGTGATATTTTAAACATAACATTTTTTGACAGATCATTCTAGGCACTTTGGGTCTCAGAATAACGTGCCATCAGATTTCATGGTCTCAAAATAATTCCATATAATTAAAAACAATTATACAGAAATTCAGAGACATTAAATTCTCCCCACCTTAGGTATTTACATCTTTGAAATTCAAAATAAAGGAAAATCAAACAAATGAGGGTACTAAGCATGAATCTGAGCCTCCTACTCCCATGTGATATCTGGGAGGTTCCCATGCTACTGCAAAACTCTCACAAGAGGGATTAAAATCCCACGAATGACTCAGTCCTTTCGATCATCTATCTCCACCGAAAACTCCATAAAATTCTCTCCATCATCAAAGTCCAACTTTCCCTAGTTGATAACGTGTGATGGATCATGCACGCATATCCTCAGCTATGACACATGGAAAAAATTATGCACCTGATTCATCTTTGGGGGAAGAGATAGATGATACACCACCTCTCCCACTCTACTGAGAATCTAGAAAGGTATGATGAACCTCATAGATAGCTTGCTGCCCTGACCAAATGTCCTAAATTCTCATCACGTGAGACCCATAGGAATACATAGTCTCCCTCCTCAGTCTCCAATGGTCTCTGTCTCCTATCAGCATAATACTTCTACTATCTCTGTACAATATTCACTTGCTGACAAGTGAGGCATCATGATACAAACTCTGCCACTGATCCCTGCATCCCTAGCCACTAGTATTGAAGCTGGAGGTCCTAGTATATCTTCACCACTCCAAGATGTACCGTTAAAGGGGATTTATGGAACTCCCTCAACTCCTCCTACCAAAGAATCACTGGTACCATGGTGCATCCTCTGAAGATAACGATGTTCTCCCTACCTTCAAAAAATTATTTAGGAGACTGTACTGAGGATATCTGAGCATGTCGGGCCTCATAGTCAATGTCCCCAAGCTGTGTCTCCCAAACTCGCTGAAAAATTGGGGGAGTGACATTCATAGACTAGAGGTAAGCTGTTCCATATTTATCCACAAAGGATATCCATAGCATGACTAGCTACTATGATGCCTCACTCAGCAGATGTAGACCAGACCTCTTACTGAGTGTGTCTGTAACCACGTTCCCCTTTCCAGGAGTATAGAATATCTCAAAGTCATAGTCCCGGAGGAACTCTAGCCATTGTTGCTATCTCAAGTTCAGGTCCTTATGTGGGATGATATATCTAGGAATCTTTTGATCAGAGTAAATAGTAAACCGTTTACCCATCATGTAGTGCCGCCACATCTTCAACACAAAGACCACTAGTGCTAACTCTAGGTCATGGGTAGCATAGTTCTGCTCATGCTTCCTCAAGTGCCGTGAGCCTTAGGTGATCATATCCCACTCGTATATCAAGAAACAACCTAGTATGGTCCCTGATGCATCGTAGTAGACTACATACATAACACCCTCTTCTGGTATTCTCTAGATGGGGGCACTCGTCAGTCTCTGTCTCAGCTCCCACAAGTGCAAAAAAAGTTTTTTACGTCAGTTTTTGTCCAAAGTTATGACATTATAAATATTTTTTTACGTCGGTTTTTTTCAAACCGACCTAAAAAATAGAAATCCAAATCCATTTTCAAGTCTATTCCTAAAAAATTGACGTGGAAAATGGTTTGGATTCATGATTTATTACGTCGTTTTTTAAATAACTAACGTAATATATTATTTATTACACCAGTTATTAAAAAACTGACGTAATAAACTACCAATCCAAAGAGTTTTTCACATCAATTTTTATAAAACTGATGTGAAAAAAATGCTTATCACATCAGTTATTTTCATAACTGATAAAACAGTCTACGAACTAGTTTTTCACGTTGGTTATTTTTTAACTGACATGAAAAAATATATAATATGTCATTTATTAAATAAATATCATAAAAAACCATTGCAATGAATTTATTATGTCAGTTATAAAATAACCGATGTAAAAACCAATTTTTTTAACAAAACTGTTCAACCATTACAATGAACAGCAATAGAATACATAAAACAAGTACAAAATAGATCAAAAATAGACCAAAACCAATGGATAACCCCCCACCCCTAGACACCCCTACCCCCTTGGACAACCCCCACCCCCTGGAAACCCCCTACCCCCTAGACACTCTCCCACCCTTGGAAACCAGCCAACCCCCCTAGACAGCCCCCACCCCCTGGATACCCCTACCCCTGGACACCCTCCATCCCCTCGAAACCCCCACCCTTAGATAGACCCCACCCCTTGGACACCCATACCCCATGGACATCCCCCCACCCCTTGGACACCCCCACCCCCTGGACACCCTCCCACCCATGGACACCCTCCCACCCCCTGGATCATCCCCACCCCTTGAACACCAGCCCACCCATGGACACCCATACCCCTAGAAATCCCCTCTCACACCCTAGAAACCCCACCCCTCTAAAAAACCCCACCCCTAGACACCCTCCCACCCACTGGATAGGCCCCCACCCCCTGAACACCCCTACCCCCTAGACAACCCCCACCCGTGGACACCCCACACCCTAGACAGCCCCCACCCCCTGGACAGCCCCACCCACTGGACCCCACCCCACCCCACTGAAGAGCCCCCCACCCCTGGACACCCCCACCCCTGGAAACCCTCCCACCCCTGGAGAGCCCCCCTTAACCCTCGACACCCTCCCACCCACTGGACACTACCACACCCCACTGGACAACCCCCCACCCCCTGGACACCCGCCCACCCCTAAACACCCACCCACCCCCTGGACACCCACCCACCCCACTGGACATCCCCCAACCCCCAGGACACCCTCCCACCCCTGAACATCCCCCACCCCCAGGACACCACCCCACCCCACTGGACACCGCCACCCCTGGACACCCCCTAACCCCTGGAAACCCTCCCACCCCTGGACAACCCCCTCCCCCTGGACACCCTCCCACTCACTGGACAGAAACCCACCCAACTAGACTACCCCACCCCCTGGACACCCTCCCACCCCTGGAAACCCCCACCCCCAGGCAGTAACCACCCCCTGAACACCCCACACCCACCCACCCCCTGGACACCCTCCAACCCCCGAGACAACCCCCAAGCCCTGGACACCCTCCCACCCCCTGGACACCCCACCCCCCTGAACAGACCCTCCCACCCCCGTGGACACTTCCCAACCCCTAGAAACCTCCCCACCACCTGGAAACTCTCCCAACCACTGAACAACCCCCACCCCCTTGGACACCCCAACCCCCTTGAATAACCCCCACCCCTGGAAACCCCACCCCTTAGACAACCCCACCCACCCCTTAGACACCCCACCCCTAGAAACCCCCACCCCCTAGACACCCTCCCACCCACTAGACACCCCCACCCCCTAGACACCCCCACCCCCAGGACATCCCCCACCCCCTAGACCCCCTAGATCCTACCACCCACCCAATGGACACCACCCAACCCCATTGGACACCCCTCCCGCAAGACACCACCCACCCCTACCCCGTTGGACACCCTCCCACCCCCTATACACCATCCCACCCCCATGGATAGACCCCAACCCCCTTGGACACCCCCACCCCTAGATAGACCCTCCCACCCCCTGGACACCCCCACCCCTAGAAACCCCCCCACCCCTGGACACCCTCCCACCCACAGGACAATCCCCACCCACAGGACATCCCCCACCCCCTAGACACACCTACCCCCTTAGACATCCCCACCCCATGGACACCCCCACCCCCTAGATAGCCCCAAACCTTATATATCCCCCTCCCCCTGGACCCTCCCACCCACCCACTTGACACCAACTCACCCCACTGGACATCTCTCCACCCCATAGACACCACCCCACCCACCCCCTTGGACACCCTCCCACCCCAAGACACCACCCCACCCCCATGGAAAGCCCCCTACCCCCTTGGAAAACCCCACCCCATGGAAACCCTTACCCCTTGTAAAACCCCCTAACACCCCCAACCCCATGAAACCATTACTATGCTCTTCCAAAGTATGAAACAAGCAGAAACCTGACCAGAAGAAGACCAAAACTAGACCAGAATCCATACCAGAAAAACATCAGAACTAGACTAAAACAAGAAGAACCAGAGAAAAATTTAACATTCACATATATAACATTCAAAACTTACAATGTCATCTAAAAAAACCTAAATCCAACAAAAAAACTACCAAATACACAATTATAATTACAATATTCAAAATTACATTTTACGCTACAAACAAACTAAAATCCAATCAAACATGTAAAATAATTTGACCATTCCGCTTGTAAGTGTTTGAACTTTTGAGAACTGTAGGGTTTAGGGTCTTTAAATTTATAAAAATTAAAAGGATAGTAGTTAAAATGTATAATGAATAAATCAAATGAAATATTATGAAAAGTTTATGAGGAAATCTTACCAGGTCAAACTTCACAAGTCTTCCAGTTGTAATTATTTCATATATAAATCTTAACATATAATATCCACATTTGAAAAAAACTTGTTGTTCATGAAAATAAGGTTTAAATGGGTGTCAATTTAAAATATCATTTTTATCTAATACATTGAAAAGTACAAATTATAAATGGATATTTACCTTTACTTTTAAATATTTGATCTTGACACTCTTTTTATTTGTGTTTTTTCAAAAGTAGACCCATACCCTGTTAGAAAATAATACGAATGGGATAAATTTAAAATTCATTTTAATATAAACAACTATTAAGAAATTAAATATTACTTTCCCAACATATTCTTAGAACTTCCCCGCACATCTCCATGGACATAGCATATCCAATAAAGTGTTTTCTCACTTGGAGAAAAAACTACTAAAATACAATGATCACTGATATAAAATAAAATTTAAGGTTATTTGTTTTTTATGATAAAACATAATGAACAATTTTCCAGATATATGTTTTATACCTCTCACAAAGAGGCATCATCCAACACTACGTGGTTATATTCTGTTCAAATATTTCAGAAATATAAAGTGTTCTTTTGTCCTCATCCAATTCATGTGCTTTAAGGGAAATAAAATGTGGGTCCATGAATCCGTATACATCTGTACTCTCATTCTTCTCACACATGTTATATAGATACCTAATACAAAATAGACATAAGTATACATTTTTAATAAATATAACGCAGGGAAAGGTGTTAAGACTTACAAGGAAAAAATATACACCATATTGATGCCCACATTATCTCCAGTAACAAGCTCCATGATATCATTTTTCACAATCCACACATTTACTGCACATCCACAAACATGATATTCCATTCGAGACTCATAATGATCCACCAAAAAATTTGAATATCTTGACAATCTGTCAAGACAACTAGAATCTGTATATGATGTAATAGCCATTTTCCTTGTTGTTGTCTATAAAATATTTCTTTACCTTTGAAGTATTCCTGTAAAAATAAATAGAAAAATATATTAGTTTTCATATGTTAAAACAACCTTAATAAAAAAAATAAAATAAAAGATATAATATATATACCTCTATGGAAATGAGTCAGAGAAGTCTGGATGGACAAACTAAAAAGTGGATGATACTATGTCCAACTATAGTCACCTCATCTAGAGGTAATGGTAGTCAATATAATATATTTATAATATCCTATAAAGTGACCCTATGATTCTCTACCTCTAACTATTGATGATGAACTGTATCTCCTATACAATATACCATCCAATATGCAACTATATGATAGTGAGAATCATCAACATAAAACTCACAATAAGTAGGAAGCTGTGGTGGATGAGTAGGATAACAAATGGGGTCTACAAGATGAGGTGGGGGAGTGTGAGATATTGGTGGAGGTGGAGGATAAATAATAGGGTATATAGGGGGATGTGGAGGATTGAGAGCTGCAGTCCAAAATTGTCTTTGCATTTCTGCAATCATAGACTGTACGAATGCTCTAACATTTTCCTCCATCGCCGCATTACTATTATAAACTTAAACCTCCAAGGATTTTATTTTTTTTATAAACACCCTCACTAGAAGAAGTTGAAGAACTTTGTAACACTTTTCTTACTGATACAACCGTTGGATATCCTCGTACACGACCAGGGTTTTCGGGCTTTCCCAATGCAACAGATAAAATATTTTGCCTCCTAGCCACTGTAAATACCCCCTATGAGCTTTTTTCCTCAGGAGAACCCTGTATTAATTAATTGAACATTTTTGCAATGATTCAAATTATATAAAGAATATAATTAACTTAAATAAATAAAATAAATATCTTTTAATCCTACCATCTACGATTCTCGATTCTTCCAAAAGATATTGTCCCTTTTTTCTCATACAATCTCTCTTCTATTTTTCATTTCTACATAGAGGGAATGGAAGAGCAACCTCTCCAGAGCTTGAAGACTTAGCTCTTAGTTTTTGTATTTTTTCTGCCATCATTTGTTCTTCCAATAATTTATACTCTCCCTGAGATAAACTATGAGGGTACACATTTTTAGATTGGATCTCCTGATGATATTTCCTTGTTTTCTGTAAATTAAGAATAATAAATCATTAAGAAAACATCAATAAGATCATATTTATAAGAAAGATTATAAAAGTTTACATTTCCCTTACAAAAAATGAATCTTTTTTTATAATTTAAACAAATTGTCTCAATGTGTCTTCATCTATGAAAGGATATATATAACATGGATTGTCATGATTCCTATGACCAAAAATTAAATCAGATGCGAGGGATGATTTGAAATCCATCCATCTCCTAGCAGCCATCGATAAGCATTTCTTCCTGACTCCTTGAGTGTTAGGAATATTAAATGTCATTTGATAAAGAAGTGGTAAAAAATATTATACCAGAAACATTTAAATATTATCCAAACAATATCAAAAGATCTTACCAAAATCATCTCCCACAACTGAGATATTATCTCTTTGTCCACCCTTCTCCAATCATCATAGAAAAATTATTACTTTGCTTTTACCCTGAGTTGAAACAAAACTCTTAAAATATTTTTCATTTAGACCTTTGGGAATATCATTCTCATCAAACTGAACCAGTATCATCTAGTCCTGGCTATAAGCAAGTGATAATTTTGGTAAATTTGTGCATCCACATTTACCAACTCTTGAACTCTTCTTTGTCGTTATGGAACCACATGAGGAAGATTGGGGAACATTAAGAGAAAAATGTGAATGTTACTCCCTAGAGGTATAATCATGATGCTCATCTCCATAATCATGTGGTTGATCAACTTATTGATCTCTCATTATCCTTCAAATAAAAAAATCAAACATTTGTTCAAAAATATACAAATTCAAATATTAAAATACTAATGTAAAAAAAATTGAAAATTGAACTAAGTTATGTAATAGTATACATGGTAAATTTGGTAAGCATGTTAAATAATGGTAAAGATGGTGAACATGGTAGTGTAATTGTCATTCAAAAAAATCAATAAAATATATAAGTCACGTAAAGGTAAAATATGGTAAAATATGGTAAAATAGTAAACATGGAAAACATGGTAAACATGGTAAACACAGTAATGTAATTTCCATTCCACAAAATCAATAGATATATAAGTTATGTAATAGAAAAAAAGATAAAATAAACTAAAAAAATTAAAATAAACAAAAATTTATACTTATTTGTTACAAGAAACATTTTAATAAAGAAAAATAAAATAAAATATCTAACATTTTAGGAAAATAATAAACGTAAACAAGAAATAAACATATGTTACCTGTAATATTAGGAATGTAAAAATAAATTGTTTTCCCAAATTCCTTCATCATGATCAATCCTTATGGCACAAACTATATCTTCAACATGCTCATCATTATTTTATGCTAATATTTCCATGGAAGTAGGGATCTTGCATAAATTAGAATCTTCATCAAGTTGATCCTCACCAACATATTGTTTTTCCCTTATAAAACAACAGACCACTGCATATCCAATTGATCAACTACATGGAAAATCTATTTTTCATGTGCTACCATTATAAAATAATCTGATGTGTCTTCCAATCTATTCATATTATCAACTATCATTCCAAATTCATCACGTATGACACTGTTATTATTGATAAACCATTTGCAGTTAAAAATTTGAACCTTAATTTTATAGTAATAAACCTCCCATATTTCTTCAAGGACTCCATATTATGCACTTGATGCAGAAATTGGGTTTTTTTCTTTAGAAATCAAAGAATTCATTTCTTTTAAAAACACCAATACACCACTATTCTGAACTATACCTCTATTGTCTTGAGCTTTCATATGAAATGTATGTCCATTAATTTCATAACAAGACCATGTTATCATATTTAAACTTGTACCAACCACTAACCATCTTAATGTCTCTGATAATCTGATCTACTGAGCAAGGTCTTTTTAAACCATGTATTTTTTGTTGTTGTGCTCATTCAAAATCAACATTTATTTCTTCTTTGGATGACATTTTATTAAATCATTAATATGCAATCTAATATACAGTTTAGCATCATCTATGTTATTCTAAATGTATAATTCTACCTTCTTCATTGGTTTAGCTGACAATGATTTGAATTTCAAGCCATGAATCCCCTTTACCTAATTATTCACTCATTCATGGTGAGATAAAGGCAAACCTATGTGCTCCACCACATCCAAGTAGCTCGTAAAAAACTCCACAACCTCCTCAAAAATATAATTTTTGAATAATGGAGGCTTCAAGATGATATGGATTCTTAACACACCCCTTCAATATTTTCATATACCTTTTGAAAGGATACATCCAATAAAGATATACTAGCCCACAAAGCTATATTTCTCAAACCAGATGATCCATTAAACGCACCATTATATCAAAAAAATATGGAGGAAAATACACTTCCAATTGATAATGTATAGAAATTTCATCTTTAATTTTTTTTAAAACATTAACATCAATCATCTTATTATAAATTGAATTGAAAAACTAACACAACTTCATTATAGTCTTTCGGACACAGATGGGTAGAATTCCATGCAATGCAACTGGTTGAAGTTATTGCATCATGACTTGAAAATCATGAGATTTCATACCTATCAACTTCAAATCCTTCAAAGTTATTTTTTTTTACATTTGAAGAATAACCTTGAGTCACTTTGAAATCATGAATACACTAACAAAATCTAATTTTTTCCCTCTTGGATAATGTATTACAAGCCAAGGGATGAAATGTTCATCTACTATTAGAAGTGGGAGCTAACTCCAAATGTATTCCCATTGATAGTAAGTCTAATATTACATTCAACCCATCTTTAGTATTTCATTTAATATATAATAGTGTTCTAATAAAACTGTCATAGATATTCTTCTCCACATGAATGACATAAATATTATGTTTCACATAATTATATCTTCAATATGGTAGCTCAAGAAATATTGACCTTATCTTCTAAATATGTATATCATTACCAGATTTATGTGTCTTTCCTAACGACACATAAAGGTTTTTTACCCCATCAATATACACATTAGGGGATAAAGGTTTTGGAGAAATATCAAATTCTTGTGATCCATTGAATTCATTTTTTAGTCTTCTATAATAGTGATCCATAGGAAAAAAAGTTCGACGACCCATGTATATTGTTTCCCTCCCATGATGCAATTGACAATATGAAGTCTGTTGTTTGCAAATTGGACATGCTTTATACCCCTTAACAGTGTATCCAAAAAAATTTCCATATGATGGTAAGTCATTTATAGTGA
Organism: Viscum album; assembly: GCA_963277665.1. Taxonomy (NCBI): domain Eukaryota; kingdom Viridiplantae; phylum Streptophyta; class Magnoliopsida; order Santalales; family Viscaceae; genus Viscum; species Viscum album. Next base: position 1,215,761,663 of record OY728130.1, read on the forward strand.
ACATAATCATTTCATGGAGTTGAAAATATTACATTTTATAAAAATCATAAACCCTAATACCATCCCCCATAAAAGTTTCAAATTATCCTTCATTGGTGACAAGAAAACATCAATATCATTTCCAAATTGATTTGGACTTGAGATCATTATACTCAACATGACATATTTTCACTTCATACATAATTTAGGAGAGAGGTTGTAAATTACCAATAAAATTTCCCATGAAATATGTGTGCTACTGAGGGTTTGGTATGGATTCATTCAATCCATGCACAACCCAAGTCTGAGATTTCTAATTTCATTTCAAAATATAGGATACTACTCATCAATTTTCTTCCATTGTGGACAATCAACAGGATGACATATTTTTACATCACATATCCACTCATCAAAATGATATCTTAACATTTTTTCATCATGTGAATTAGAAAATAAACATTTCAAACGATGAATTATTGAAAGATACCAAAATACCTTGGCAGGGATCTTTGTAATCTCAACACCAGCCGGTGATTTTTCTTTCAACTTATACCATGATTTCTCACATTTTGGACACTATGACAGAAACTAATATTCCTTCTTATATATCATATAATCATTCGAAAATGCCTGTATTTTCTTGTACCCAAATCCCATATGGCATAATATTTCCTTGGCCTTATAATGTGAATCTGGAAGATCATTTTCTTTTGGAAGAATGTCTTTAAACAATTGAAGAAACTCTGTAAAACTTCTGTAACTCCATCCATGTTTCACCTTTATGTTAATCAATCTTAACACCATTGAAAAAATTGTAAAATCTGTACAACTAGGGTAAAATGAGTTTTCAGCACCACCATATAGACATGAAAATGTCGGTTCTATCTCAATTTGTCCTGTTGTAATATCATGAATCATTTCTTAAATTCCATCGGAGTTACTATATTCCAAATCATCACCATCAGTAGATCTGAAATTCTATCTAGTTTCACCATGACAAATCCAAGGGCTGTAACTTGGATTAAAACCATGAAAAATCAGATGATCTTTGATCTCTATACTTTTCAACTTCTTCATATTCAAACATTTAAGGGATGGACAGAAAAACATGTTGCTTCTTGGAACATTTTGTTTAGAAAATTCCAAAAAGGCATCAAAACCTTTCTCATATTAATTACTCATTTGATGTTCCATAATCTAACTTCGACTCATTATTACCTATAACAAATATCAAAATTATACATCTTGTTAAGACAATTCAATTTTATATTTATATGAAAGATATCATAATTTGAATGTAAAACAATTTTAAAATATAAAAAAAATCTATGAGTATTTGAAAAAGAGATGCATGAAAATGATTTTAAAAAGAAAATATAATTAGATATAATATTTTTAAATTCATCTTGGATCCTTTATTCTTAAGTTACATGTTTCCAATGCTTTTTTCGAGGCACACAAGTTTGTCTGCTTGAGGACGGAAGGCGCAGTTTTGTTTCCCAGCATTCCCACCTTCCAAAGGCAGGTGGCATCCATCACTTATTCCAGGAAGTTTTCTCCTTGATAGAAATGGGATAATGGGATGTCGTCTCTTCCTTCCATGGATTCCCCCTCAGAGCTCGTTACCTAGTTTGGGTCTCCCTTATAGACTTAAGACGTTGTTCGTGAAACTCTTCCCGGTACCATATCTTCATGGATGCCGGTTAATTACATTGCTTCTGTCAGGACATTCCAAGTGGTTGAGCCAGGGAAGCAACCTTCGGCGGGAGGAGTTGTCATGTTGGGCATCACTGGCCTGTTTGGGCACTGGGACACTGGCGTGTCTATCTTCTATCCCTTATTATGGTCCTTCTCGAGGGTGTGGAAGCCCAAGACATCCAGCGTCGAATTCGAGGAATTATATGACAAAGGCATGTATCTGAGGTTTTTCTCAGCTTTCCATGTTTAACATAGGGTATTCCATAAGTTTAACGTCTAACATAGATGGATCAGACTAATCATAACACTGATTAGAGTGAATTAGATGGGTGTAACCCCTAGAGGGAACACTGATATTGGTGGGTTGACATGACCTCACTGGGATATGGCGGCCCAGGTAAGAATCCAGATGGTTTATGGGGTGTTGAGTGAAATGGGTTGTGAATGGGATGGAACCACCTTGAGGACGATGGTAATGTTGGGCTTGAGTCTCAGGGAGACTTCCTACATATCCCCGTGGCAGGGAATCAGAGTCTGTGTAGTTCAGGAGGGTGATTAGATGACTAAGGAGGCAACCCGTGAGAATGGACGCATAGATGAGACCTAAGAGAAGTGGAATCTCTGGATTGGGGAATGACCTTCCAAAGAAACATAGTCTATAGGTAAAGGTCAGGCAATGAGCATGAATTGGGGCATACACATAGGACAACAAACCGATGATGTGTATGGGGCTTACGCGTGGTTAGAAACCCGGGTTGTTCTGACGCCAATAGGACGGACCAAATTTGTGGGTCCAAGCAAAGGGGATTATAATGTCTTTCCATTGAATAGGGGATGCAACTACTTACCGCTGATCGGGATACCACGAATTACCCCTAATTGAGGGAAACAATGGCTTACAGCTAACTGGGGGACACAATGGCTTACCTCTGCATGGGATTTACAGTTTAACATCGTGCGGGACGAAGGTGAACTGATGTGAATAATGAATTGGGGTCCAGATGGATGGTGCTGGTGAAATGATGTGAAGGGAGGTCGGAATGACCAGGTTTTCAGCTTTAATCTCAGGGAGGCTTCCTACGTACCTTATCTATGAGACAAGTATCAAAGGCCTCGTAGTTCCTAAATGTTTTGGGGATTAGTGCACTGACGTGAGGTAGTTGGGACCAATGGTTGTTGGGATTGAACCTCGTCGAGGCTTCCTATGTACCTTGCCTTGGCAAGGATCAAAGTCCACGTAGTTAAAGTATTGGTGTGGGGCTTACACTCTAGGTTTCCCAAGGTGCTGGTGAACCAAGGTGAAGGGGGTCGGAGCGACCAATTGGTGGTGGGATTGAACCTCAGACAGGCTTCCTACATACCTTGCCTTGGAAAAGATCAAAGTACACTAAGTTTAGGTTGGGGTTGACGAATAGACGTGAAGATGGTCGGAACGACCAATGGGTGGTGGGCTTGAACCTCAGGGAGGCTTCCTACATACCTCACCTTAGCAAGGATCAAATACCTCATAGTTCAAGTATGGGTGTGGAGATTACACTCTAGGCTACCCAAAGTGTTAGTGAACCGACGTGAAGGGGGTCAGAGCAACCAATGGGTGGTGGGTTTGAACCTTAGGGTGGATTCCTACGTACCTTGCCTTGGTAAGGATCAAAGTCCACGTAGTTCTGGTAGAGTGGGTGCCGATATGAAGGGGGGTCAGAACCAATGGATGGTGGGATTTCACCTCAGGGAGGCTTCCTACGTACCTTGTCTTGGCATGGATCGAAGTCCACATAGTTCAAGTATGGGTGTGGGGATTACACTCTAGGCTGCCCAGAGAGTATGTCATGGTCGATGCTTGCTCTAAGACCATGTGAGTCATGCTTTGTGTGAGAAACAAGAGACAACAAAGACCTGACAATCACATCATGGAAGGTGCATCCATGGGAAGTGGAGTAGTGGATTACGCGAGGTTAGCGGCCCAAAGAGGAAACATGGGATTATGCATGGTTAGTAGCCCAGATAGGTAACAGGGGCTTACGCGTAGTTAGTAGCCCGAGGTGATGAAGATTGGGACATACTCCAGGATGGTGGCCCAAATGATGACAAAGCCCAACAGGAGAGGGACTTGGCACCCAGGAAGAGAGGAGAAGTAGGGATGCTACCTCCTGAAAGGAAAGATAGGGGCTTACACCAGGGTGGTTTCCCTTTCCCCATAGACCGACACCGCTCCGATAAAGAGGATCTCATTACATGTGAGGAATGATCTCAATCCCATGGAGACTAGTGGGTATGCAGAATGTACAAGGTGGGGAACCTTCGTACAAGGCATGGGGCGAGGTCAAATTTTAACGTCATATGCTGAGGACAAAGGTGATTGGTAGTTTAACATCCTATATCTCAGACGAGGTGGGTTCACTCCACACCCATAGGATTTACATAATCAATACCCTTTACACCTTGGTGAAGAGAAGGGACAAGCAACGCCATGACTGGGGGGTGTCGTGAGGTGATCCCATTAGGGGTCCGCGTTAGCATGACTATTCAAAGAATCAATATCCATTATCATTCCTATGCAAAGAATCCTGAGGCGAAGCAACGTAATGTGAAATACCACCCAAGGGACTTTGAAGTTACTTCGTACGAGCCTAGAGGGTCGTACGAGAAAAGGGTGTGTGACAGAGATGTTTAGGGTGTAAGAGGCACCTATAAATGATGTTTGGAAGAGGGACATAAAACACATGCGAAAGAGCACTCCCCAAGAGGATGGGTTGCACACAAATGGAGCAGTAGTGGGGAAAAGACCGGGGTGAGGGGTCCCAGGGGATTTCACGCAATCATGGAGGTTTTAACACAATTGGCACACAATAGGCATGATTGCACGAAAAAGACTGGGTTGGCACGAAATCGAGGGAGATTGGTGCGTAAAGTGGAGCAGACGTTTTTCACGCAACTAGAAGGGATTGAGTGCAAGGAGTATGGGTTGCGTGCAATTGGAATAGATTGTGAGCAAGGACTGGGGGTTGCACGCAATTACAAGGGATCACGTTCAAGGACTCCGAGATGCACACAATTGGCCGGTTTTTCATGAAATTGTAAGGGATGCACGCAAATGGAAGGGATTGCGTGCATGGGACGAGACTTGAAGGGATTTGGATGTGGGTTAAGCTAGAGGGGTCCCGCACAAAGGCGGACCCCTGGGCGACCTGGAGCGAAAAATCCTGCACCTGAAAGCCATCTTTTGTGTGCATGAGAGGTGTGTTTCGCGCAGAGGAGATGGTTCAGATTCTTCAGTCATCAAAAGAAGAAGTGACACCCTTCTATTTATAGGTGCTCGGGGTCATTGGATCTGCTTGGAAATGGCCCCACATGAAATTTTTGCGCTGGTGTCAGCCGCATGAAAATTCAACCCCACGGGGCGGCTGCATGCAACTTTCCTTACCCGCAGTCGGTGGCACAAAAATTTCCACACCTACACAGAAAAATTTCACAGATCCCACAATTTTCCACACAAGAGGGTTTTTTATCACACAACACTGAATGTTTCTCACGTGGCCCCTCTGCCCCCCCTGAATGGATCACCGGGTCCAAATCTGGCTTCGCTTTGTCATCCCAAAACATTTTTAGCCCTTGATCATTTTTTGGCATCTACAGATGCCCCCCCTCAGAATCCGATTGACGAGCGAATGCAATGGATGGATTCTGAGGGAAACGCTAAAATGCAGAACTCCCTGGGGCCCTCGTGTGCTAAAAACTGGAGCATCGCGTAAAACCGATATGTTGTGCGAAATTACCCTTTTCACCCACACAGGAAAACATATCCCCACGCCTATAAAATTTATCAAAGGTCCCTCATTTTGTACATATTTTCTCACACGATAATTCCTGAGCTCTCACGCATGATAAATTTCCTCTTCTTTGCGAGAAAAATCGTCTCTGCTGCATGTAATTCCCCAATTTCAGCTATTGTTTTTCTCGCAGACCTGGGTTTTTTTGCAATGACTCCAACTTTTCGCTTGGAATCCAGATTTTTCGTTCCCAATCCTACTTTTTCACACAGACTCTTTAAGACCTCACCGGAAGAAGATGGATGCTAATCAGGCTAACTCCGAGAGAGAGGCTGTGTTTGCCACTCGAAGGGCTGAGATGGTTGCAAAACATGAGGTATGTGGCGTCTGAAGGATCATATCCACCAACCATAGTCTCTTTAACATGTTGAACCTAGGCCAGAAGGAAAATACACCGTCAGACAACTTGCCGATATGGGACTTCAGTATCTTGGAGGAGGTATCTGTGCAAGAATTTGAAGTCGACACCCCACGGTCATGGTTGACCCACGAGGATGACCTTCCATGGTATAATATCACCAAAAATTGCCATCATTCAAGATAAAATATACATATGGACGTTTATGTCCTGAATCCCAGTACCGGGACCATTTCGGGGAGTGACCTGGTTACGGAGGATTCTCTAGCCCTTTACGCAAGTACCTTTCGTCAGAGTGATACCAACGAGACTAAAGGTTGGCTTCAAGATTGGGACCTGCGGTCTGGAGGAAATTTCACGAGTGAATGGGCCTAGGCATATTGGGTATGCCAAACGTGTGACCATTTTGGGGCCGAACTACGACACATCGGTTTGTTCGAGGTGGTGTGGACATCGCAATTTCATTTCTACAGTCAGCATGAGCTAGGGCCAGAGATGTTTACCCGATGGTCTCTTGATACCAATACCTTCCATCTTCACCATGGAGAAGTTGTCATCAACTTCTCGGACATTCATTGCATCTGGGGTATCCCTTTGGATGGACACTAGTCTGATGAATTTCTCCCGATGAGGAACATCAGGGGGGAAAGATCACGAACTCCTATGCTAACATGGCATCTGTTGGAGCTATCTAAAGAGAGGATAAGGGTCAATGATTTTTTGAATTACATCGCCTATAATAAATGGTTTATCTTGTTCCTGAAAATGGATCCAGAAGTCAAGATGTCGGGGTGAAAAAGACAGGATCCAACCACGGCACAGAGAAGAATAAGCAGATCGTACTGGAAAATCCTGAAGGTAGGGGAATATCAGTCATGGGGCTTCAGTATAAATGAGAGTCGGGACCCCAACATCTGATACATTGGATTTTTTGCAACCTTCTTGAGTGGTTGGATCCTACCAGTAAGGGATGTAAGGATGGGGGTTCATCTAGCGACATTGGTGATGGCTGGCATCATGGATGCAAATCAGAGGTTCAACCTGGGGGTTTTTGTGTTAGCCCATTTATACGCCATTCTGGGGCACATCTAGAGAGGGGGATCACCGAGGAGGATCTATGGTCCCTTACATATTTTTCAAGGCTGGATCGTGGCTCGTTTCGGTGGATATACCTTTCCAAATTCCATTCGTCCTCCGGGTAACGGCCTGCGACCTTCCTTGCTGAATATTTTCGGGGTTATGCCATTGACACTCAACGAGGAGGGAGTAAGGATCAGAATTGGAAATCATGACAATTTAACTTTTATCCCATTCCCCACTCTGACTGTCCAAATGATTGACAATGGTAAAGGCTCTATAGAGAAAAGGGAATACTTCCAGGGCATCATAGGTGGGGTACTTGCGGCCCGATTGAAGTGAAGATACTTTGTGAGACCAATGTGCCGTCATAATTCTCTAGGGAGTTTGGATGCCTCCAGTGGATGCCGAAGAACATGTACATAGAAATTTGAGAGGAAAGGCACCCATGCATTCTCCGCCAAATTTGGCTGATGTTTACAACTCACAGGTCTGGCGATGTCATTACCTTTCCCCCCACCAGAGTTGACGCTGACCTCTCAATAGAATATGCCAAACATTGGGACATAGCGTACCCTGAGGGAATTTTTAGGAAGTGATTCTGGTAGCTCAAGGTAGCCAGTATAGAACCATAGTGACAAGAGATCAGACATGGTTCTATTGGGGATGAAAGGTTGGAAGCATATCGGGCAACTGGTCCCGCACAGGCTGGGACTTCAATTGCGGGGATGTTGCATGGCGTGGTCATGCCCTTGTTGCCTAGGGGAAGGATCTCTTGGAGCATCCATGGAAATTACTGAGAAGAAGATAAGGTACCTTCTCTAACCTTCCGATGATGAAATCTTCCCGACACTATGGTCGGCCTGGTTGACCCTACAACAGTCGATGGGTACCGAAACCCTCTGGAAAAAGATAGTACGAGACAGAATGCTGTTGCCAGAGGTCAAAGGTCAGACTCATTAAGATTGTCGATAGGGTGAACTTCCATCGACGAAACATGTACATAAAGGCCATGGATGCGTATTCACGCCAATGAGGTCGGCGTGAGGAACCACCTTTCTTTGTGAAGGTAATGCTCGGCCAGGAGCATGATCCAAAAAAGATGTTGTCTGAGGATGACGACAATGACGAAGAGCTAGAGGGCAGTGAGACAGAATAGGAAGAGGCAGAAGGATAATATGAAGTAGGAGGTGAGGGAGAAGAGGAGATTGAAGGTGGAGGGTCTCAGGGGGTGTCCCCCCAAGGGAGTCTTCAGGAGAGTGGTGAGATCATTGGCTCTGATATAGATATAACTGAGATAATTGAGGTATGTATCAGCCCTGATCTATCCTTTCCCCCTTTATTTTTTTGTAACCCTCAATCAAATATTCTTATCCTATTCAGGGGAATATTGGCACCGACCAAGAGTCTCCATCCGAAAGGGGGGAGGAGGCGCCAATAGAACAAGGTGGGGAGACAAAACCCATTATTGAGATAATGAGTGCTGAGGGATCCCCTACAATGTCAGCTCCTGTAGCGGCTAGAACAATAGAGGCTGATGCTTTGGGATCTTTTTAGTTCATTACTTTAATGCTGACATTTACCATCAGAGAGATCAGTTGATCAGGGTGTTCATTGTTTGTGTAGTAATCACAGCCTTAGAGGCTCGTCAGACTGCTGAATCCAGGGCATCTTCAATTGATTAATTAGAAAATGTGTCGTCCCATTCAGGTCACACTTCCCAAGTTGAGCTGGCCCCAACACTCAGTGAGAAAAGAGTTGTGGATTTCAACGGTACTATTGTCGAGGTAGGGCCAGAAGTTGGAGAGAAAGCTAATGAGACCGAGGAGAGAGGGGAAGGTCGCCTGGGTGTTGAAGAGCCTAACCACTTGGGAGGAATACCTAAAGAAGACCCTGCTACTGGTCTCTTGGATGCTTTCCCTGACTATTAGCATGCAGATCCCAAGGAGATAGAGGATTCTGACTCGAAGGCGGCCAAGGAGAGATAGATTACGTGGTGAAAAGGATGGAAGTGTATCAAGTGCTTTCTCGGTCAACCTTAGACAGAATGGCTAAAGCAGATGGGATCTCTCCAGACCTGGCTACACTTTCTCTATGCTGTAGGGGTGGATGCTCATCATCTCCATTTGATAGTCCGTGACTACATGACCGAGGAACTACACAAGAGCAGCCGATGCTCCGACGTTTCCTGGTGTTAGAATGAGTCGGGGAGTACCCAAGCATTCCTAATGGTGGAACAAGATGCCTGACGCCTTGAAGAATAGATGAAATAAAAGGAATTATTCATTGCAAACTGTTCTGAGCTTGTGGAGCAGCTGAGGGCCCAGATGGCAGACGCCCAAGAGCAGCTAGTGGAAGCGGGTCACGAAATGACTAAAATTCAAACTGAACAGGCATAAGCACAGGCTAGGGAAAGTGCACTGCACTCTATGGCCGCTGATGAAGAGAGGATTCTTAGGGGACGAGAATCAATCCTGGAGGTCACAAGACAAAAGGTTGCGGTGCTGGAATGATCTATCCAAGATGCTGATCCTTAAGGGCTCTGTTTTGGCCAAACTCATATACTCATTTCTTCTTACTGCCTCTTGTTCTAAACCGCATGTATGGATAGATTCATTTACTATTTTTTTTGGTTTAATGCATTCAACCACAATCCTGAAATAAATTGAAATCCATTTCTAGGATCACGTGGGTCGTACCTGATGTGAGAAACAAGGGATGCTTGTACTATTACTTATTTTTAACGTAGGAGTGACAATCAAGCTTCGGGTATCCAAGATTCAAATAACCAATCCATATTTCCTAGAAGAGAAGAGGGAGGACCGATTAGAGGAAGAGGACCTCAGAACAATTGACGTATCGTCTTCCCACCATGCTCTAGTGCATGAGTGGGGTAACGCTAGGGGCGTTTGAAATCAACCCGAACATAAGGGAGTGAAAAATGAGAATCAGAATACCCCAGATTCAGAACACTGTAGGGGTGGCGTGACAATAAAGGATAACCATTGACCAAGTTCGAAACACAGTATCCATATTGAGTTAGACTGTAATGGGGATGAAAAACGAGGGCCGAAAACTGACCATGTTCGAAACACGGGGCCTGGATCATAATTTCATCAATTAGTCTTCTGGAACGTTGGTCTAGAACAGTAGGTGGGCCATAGGCTGAGCATCCATACTATTAGGGGGTCCCTTTAGACGTGAAAGAGGACGAGGGTCCGAATAAAGGGCATAAAAATCGTGGAAGGTGGAGTGGTGGTTTGTTCGAACTGAATCCAAAACTCTTGAAATTACACCACCGTGGTGGACTCATCGGTCTGATCATGGATCTTTCCTACTTTTAGAAAAGACCTCTTTGGAGAGGAAACTATTTCTTCCCACCATTATCGCGGGGCATCCTGGACTTGTTCTGGATAAAGGTGCAGGGTTCCCCAAAAGAACTCGGGCCAAGGGGCTGAAAAACAGGGGGGACCAGATTTTCGATTCTTGGGGATGGACCTAAAGAAAAGATTCTTGGGCATTCCTATGTATCCCATGAGGATGGGAATCAAGACGAACGTAGATCTGGAAGATGTCATGCAGTTTAACATCTTGCGGCGAGGATTCAGAGTGATCTTACTTTATGTCCGTAGAGCTCGGACCATGGATTGGTAAGGAATGCAGGGGAAACATGGTGGGGTAATTATGAAACCAACATGAATGAGGAACCGGAGTCCAGTTACCATGGGTTCCTTGTGGGAGTGTTTAGGTCAAGGGACCAAACACAAAAGTTGGGATGGACTGTAGAGAAGTGTCTAGGCGTTTCTACATATCTCATGAGAATGATAATCAAGCCAAATGTAGTTCTGAGAGGTGGCACAGAAAGGTACCAGTGCCAAGGATAAAAGGGGCATGTGGGTGTGGCCCTCACACCAAAAGAAGCAGCATTTGATAGGTCTCATTTGTCCTTTAGGGTAAATGGAGGTGTGTTTTTTTTTGTGAAGTGATGGGCCTAGAATAGAGATTCCAGGAATCACAACAAGAATCAAGCTAAATGAAGGCATTGAAAAATGGTATGGTGTTTGACTGATACCAAACATGATGTCCCTTGAGCGAGGAAATCACAATGTAGTGTCATTTTCATCGTGTTTCTAGGAAGTTATTATCACAGTTTAGGGTCATGTCATTGGACCCACCATGTATTATAATGTGTTGCGATGTAGATTTAGTAGAGACGAGGCTAAATAGGTAAAGTTCATGGTACAATAAATCATACCTGACGTGAATTAGTACAAGGTCCACATCACACCATGCGTGATTCAAAGAAACAAACCTCAGGCTAAAGGTCCTGGAAAAGATTAGGGGATATGGGACAGGAGAGGAAAACTCTCAGTTGAGATGGACCCAAAAATGAGATGTCCGTGTATGCCTATGTATCCCATGAGGATGGGAATCAAGCCGTACATAATTCTTAAAGGTGACTTTTTAACTTCATGCAGGACTAAAGAAAGTAGGTAAGAGATACTAGCTCCTAGAAATGGGCATACATGGTGTGGATATTGCAAACCCAGCGTGAATGAGGACAGGAGCCCATACATGATGTACCACGTGGCCCTATAAGAGTTAGGTCCTAGAAGGCAGAATAGAGGAGATAAAACAGTGGAACCCGAGTTGGACCCAGAGACAAGATGTCCAGGAGTTCCTACGTATCCCATGAGGATGGGAATCAAGCTATACATAGTTATTACAAAGGGGAAATATAAAAAGATCTTAGTTTAAGGTCTTAGAACTTGGACCATGGAAAAGAGGTACTATTCCATGTAAGTGCAGAACTTAATCCGATCCCTAATCCTACGTGAGTCAAACTCGGTGTAGGAAATTTGGGCGGATAACATATTTTCAATATGTGAAATACATGAAAATGGGAAATCGATGCAGAGCCTCAAATTATTGCCATATCATGGATTTTTTGTCCTAACGTGCAGATGCACACTAAGGAATAGTACCAAGAGTTTCAAAGTTCTACTTGGACATGAAGAGGTGGAGAAGAATGTGAGCCATGTAACCGAAATTTTGGGCTTAATGGGGTTGGAGTGATGATGTAGGATAACTGTTGATCGTTTTTGAAACACATCATCCATATCATGTGACCTGAGATGGGAACAATAAATGACCATCGACTACTAACCAAATTCACAACGTGGGACTTGTATCAATTTGTTGCTCGAAACCCTTAAGGACGTTGGCCCGTAATGGTAGGAGGGCCCTTGGGCTGAGCATCCATGCTATTTGGGGGTCCCTTTGGGTGTGAAAGGTGATGGAAGACCTAATGAAGGGGAACATGAAGCCTGAGAAATGGGTGAAAGCATGTCCGGGTAGAATCCGACATTCCAGGTGCTAAACCAGAGTACCCTTGGGCACATTGGTGATTCACCTAAGAGGATCGAAGGGATCATCTTGAGAGCGGACGATTTGAAATAATGAGTATAGCACAAGTGGATGGAGAACTCTCTGGAGAAGGAGTAAATGGTGTGGTTGTTACAAAACCTGATGTGAATGAGGATAGAATCCCATACCAAACCATATAATCCTCTCCATGGGGGACTACAGGCCAAAAGGCCAAGATGAGTCTGGATCCGAAGACTAAATGTTCAGGTGGTTTTACGTATCCCATAAATATATGAATCAATCCATATGTAGTTTTAGAAGAGACAAAGATAGGGGTAGGATACCCCAATGAGGGGGGTGTATGGCACATTCAGTAACCCAATGTGAATGAGGATATAATCCCATACCACACTATACAACCCTAAGTGAGAACTTGGGCCAGAGGCCCGAGAAGGATGAGGGACTTAAGATTGGGCATTCTGGCCAACTGTTGTCATATGACGTCTTATGCGGGTGCTGCCTCCTCATAGCTACTAATCCCATGTGAGCAATTCTCGGTGTGGGAATAAGGATTAGGACTTGGATCTCCCCATTATATAAGGGCCAGATAGCTGGAATCACCCGAGGGAGACCGTAAATTAAAGGTGCGATGGGGTAGGATGAACCACCACACTCACTATTTGGGACTTATGGGGGTGGCGATAATGACAAAGGATATATGTTGACCATGTTCGAAACACATCATCCATATCGTGTGAACTAGAATGGGAACAACAAATGAGGATCGACCGTTGACCGTATTCGCAAAGCAGGACTTGTATCAATTTGTTGTATGAAATCCTTGAGGGCATTGGCCTGTAATGGTAGGAGGGCCCTTGGTCATAGCATTCATGCCATTCAGGGGTCCTTTTGGACATGAAAGTTGATGGAGTCCAAATCAAAGGAGTGGGTGAAGCATAGCTATTCCCATGCATTTTAATGTCAATCAGGGTAGTGAGAGTGATGAATATCTCCGGGAAGCGGGACATATAGTGGGATCGAGATGAGCTCTACATGAATTGGGGAAAAAGCCTACACCACACCACATGTATTGTCCTGTGGAGAGATTCTAGAGTTTGGGTTGGGACAACAGGAAAAATGTCAAGGAATTCCTAGGTATCCCATAAGGATGGGAATCAAGCCATACGTAGTTCTTGAAGGCCATGCAGTTTAACGTTGTGCGACGAGGACTTGGGAGGATAGAAAAATGGGGAGGGGGAACATGGTGAGACCACCTTAATCCTGACATGAGCGGGGATAAATAATCCTACACTATACCATGTAAGGACCCTCCAAGAGAACTATACCTAGGGGGGATAGTTGAAGAGAGGAGTTTGGGGGCTGGGCTCGAGATGAAATGCTTGAGCATTTCTACGTATCCCATGAAGATGGGAATCAAGCCACATGTAGTTCTAGAGGTCCATGTCGTTTAACGTCGTGCGGTGAGGACGATGAACAATTTAACACTGTGTAGGAAAAAGCAGTCTAGGGTTGTGTAGGACTCGACAGTTCGGGGTCATATAGGATCAAACAGTTTAAGGTCATGCTGGATCGAAAAATTTAGGGTCATGCCGAACTGGACTGGCTCAGGCAAAGTATTTCTTCAGAAACGTGTCATTGGTGGGAGGATTTATATGCTCACCATCCATGGCCACCAGAGAGTATGCACCATTGGGGTAATCCCTGTGAATTATGTAAGGCCCTTCCTATTTGGGCTCCAACTTGGGTGGTTTCCTCCCAGGTATCATTGGTGTCCGGAGGGCCAATACCAAGTCACCTTGTAAGAAGGTGTGGAGGCAAACTTTCTTGTTGAAAGCTCTATCCATCTTATTCTAAGGCCTTTCCAGATTGTGCTGGGCATGAAGCCTGTTCTCATCAAGTGCTTCCAATTCGGTCAGATGAATTCCAACTACTTTATCTGGAACCTGCTGATCATAGACCGCCGTTCGCAATGAAGGAAACTGAATCTCGATAGGTAGGATGACCTATTCCCCATACACTAGGGAGTATGGGGTCACCTGGGTGGAATTACGAGTAGTTTTCTGATAATCTTATAGGTAATTGGGGAGCTTGTCTGGACAACTCTTTTTGTTCTGTCCAGCCATTTTCTACAAAATGTTAGAGATGGTTTTGTTGAATTCCCCAATCTTCCCATTTGCATGCATGTGGTAGAAGGAGGTATGGTTAGAATGGATGTTGTACATGGCATAAAACTTCTTCAACTAGGCCATCCAGGAAGTTGGTGCCGTTATCAGTGAGGATGACATGAGGGAATCCAAACCGGTAGATGATATTAGAGCACCCAAAGTCAACGATAGTATAGGACTTGACATCCTTGAGTGGGACTACCTCTGCCCACTTGGAAAAGAAATACCTAGCGGTCAGGATGAACCGACAATGATAAGATGTCGCTGGTGGATATGGTCCCATGACATCCAGTCCCTAGATTGCGAAGGTCCAAGAGTACATGGTAGTGTGGAGAGGCTCCGGTGGCCGATGAATGAAGTTGGCATGAACTTGGCACACATGAAATATCTTGGTGAACTCTATTCAATCATGGATCATGGAGGGCCAAAAGTACCCCAGTCTCTGGATATGGTGAGATAACTTCGGCCCAGTCTGATGAGCCCCACATGAACCAGCTTGAACCTCCTACATGACCTCAGAAATCTCGACTCCTTGGATGCAACGGAGGAGAAAAACTTCAATACCACACTTTTAGAGGATCTAATCAAGACCGAGACCACTCTGGAGGGTAAAATGCAATGTGCGGTGTTGGATTCACTCGTTCTCAGCCTGGTCTACCAGGAGATTACCGTGTTGGAGGTATTCAAACAATGGTATCCTCTAATCGGGAGTCACTTCATTCACTACATCCGGGGGATCTGGGGGTCCTGATTTGGAGGTGCTGATGGTAAGATAGATTACCCGTGGGATGTCATCATCAAGTGAAGTGATGGGAGTAATGACTCTCCGATGTTCCACGTGGATAATTAGATCATCCTGCTCGGGCTCTGCAAGTGATGCAGCTAGGCTGGCCCAAGAATCAACCCGACTGTTTTGAGATTGAGGGATATGATTAACCTCTGGCCAAGATGGGAACTAGGCCATTAGCTTTAGAGTATGTTCCAACAATGGAAAGAGATTTGACTTCCTAACGACATAGTCACCTTTGATCTTCTTGATGACTAGTTCAGAGTTCCCTTTCACATGCAAATGGGGCACGTCGATCTCGAGAGCCAGCTCGAGGCCAGTGATGAGAGACTAATACTCCACCTCATTGTTGGTGTAGCCTTATGATAGTAGGAATGCATATGGAAGAATGGATTAATATGAGGTAATAAAGACAATACCCAGGCCTACTCTATTGCGTCTAGGATCATTGAGCCTCCTGTCGGTGGGACTCCAGGAAGCACCATCGAAATGCATCTTCCAACATGGGATGGAATGATCTACTTAGAGGACCTTCTCATCAGGAAAATTGTGATCTAAGGACTAGTTATAAGTATCCAGATGGGAAAAAAGAAGTATGTCAATGCATTCCACTTAATAGCTTTCTGAGGGTCAAACCTGATATCGAACTGCTGAAGAATCACTACCCACTGAGCTAGACGACCTATCAACATGGTGCGGTTTAGAAGGTACTTCAGTGGGTCTACCCGAGACAACAACTATTCCTCGTGGTGTTTCAAGTAATTCTGTAATATCTATACTATGAATACCAGCACAAGACAGCTCTTTTCGATGGGGGAGTATCTGGTCTCCGTATTGAAGAGCATACTACTGAGGTAATAGAGGCTGTTTTCTATCCCCTCAATGTGATTCTGGGCGAGAAGGGCACCGAGAGATCATTCCAGGGTGGTCACATAAAGGACCAATGGATTTTTGAAGATATGTGGCATTACGACCAGAGGCTGGAGGAGATACTCCTTGATTTCCTCAAACGTGGCCTAGCACTCTTCGTCCCATTCGTAAGCGGTACCTTTCTTTATGAGCTGAGAGAAGGGATTACACTTGTCATCCAAATTCTCAATGAATTGGTGTATGTAGGATATGTGTCCTTGAAAACCTCTAAGCTCCTAGATATTGCTCGGGGGAGGCATCTGGCTGATGGACTTGATCTTCTCAGGGTCGATCTCGATGCCCTGGTACCGAACAACAAAGCCAAGGAACTTCTCAGAGGTGACCCCTAAGGAACATTTCAATGGGTTCATCTTCAGGTAGTGGGAACAGAGGAATCCAAACATTTTCTCAAGGTCCTTGAGATAGTCCTGGCGCTGGTGAGATTTAACCACCTGATCGTCCACATAGAATTCCACCAATGTCCTGAGAATTGGCTTGAATATGTGATGCATGGCCCACTGATAGGTGGAACCTGCATTCTTTAAGCCGAAGGGCATGACCTGGTAACAAAACTTACCTTGTGGTGCCTTGAAGGCAATGGACTCTTCGTCCTCGGGGACCGTTCAAATCTAGTTGTACCCGGAATAACCATCCATAAAGGAGAGGGCTTGGAACCCAGCTGTAGCATCAATCAACAAATTCGTCACAAGAAGGGGAAAATTATGCTTTGGAAGGTGATGGTTGAGATCCAGAAAGTTGATATAGACTCTAATCTTTCTGTTCTTCTTCTTGACTAGAATAATGTTGGCTAGCCATTTGGGGTACTGTACCTCCTTAATGAAATTGGATCTGATGAGCTTATCAACTTCTGCCTCCACCATGGCACCGTGAGAAGGGTGCATCTTCCTAGGAGGCTGTTTGAAATCGTGATGATTTGCAGGGAGACTGATGTGGTGGAAGGATACATGAGAATCTAGTCCTCGTATCTCACTGTAGCTCCAGGAGAATACATCACGGTGTTGTTTCAGGAAGTCTACGTACTGTGGTTGCTCCTCTAGGGACATGGCGACACTAACTAATGTAGGTCATGGATTATCCTTGCTACCGAGGTTTACCTGTAACAACTCATCGACCGTGACAGAAATGACCTCTACAAAGGCAGGGGGAGTTTCCTCCAGATCCTCTTCTTCACTTGCAGAGGAGGGATCCTCAGTGTGAGGAGCTTTTTTTGGGTTAGAAGATTCTGATGGGAGACTAGTACCAACCTAAGTAGCAATGGTCACTGCATCAGGAGATTCCAGTACTGCTGAAACCATATCAATGAAGGCTGTCGACCTGATACCATCCGGTCTTCAGCCCAAGGGGACACACTTGATGATATCAAAACAATAATGGTGTGTCTTCTTGAGCCGGTTGAGTCTACCCCGACAAAACAGGCAATTATGACGTATCGCTGTTGCCATGGGGAGGACATCCCGATACCTTATGGGAGTAGGGGGCTCAATGATCACCGAGGATTGATTCATATAAGAATACGAAGTGATCTCCCGATGTCACTTGGACCTGGGAATATGCTTCCCACTTGTACTAGAGACAACAAAACATTTCCCCATATTGGGGGTCGTGACCTCCAATCGATTGATCAGGAAGACATAGGCATCATCCAGACCTGCCCAGGGGTCAGTTGTAACTGTGACGGGCTCAAACTCACGTACCTAAATCTGTTTACCCTTTGTATTTTAATAGTCAAAGTATATATAGAATGATTTAAAAGAGGTGAAAGGAGACATGTCACCTTGGAGTATGCCCACTCGACCATTAAGGGAGTACTTGAGGCACTGGTGATACGATGAGGGGACCGCCGTGTGCAGGTGGAGCCATGGCCTGCCCATCAATGAATTATATGCAGTGTCTTGGGAGACAACCATAAATTCAGTGCTAGAAACTAGGCCACCAAACTGGGTCTTCAAAGGGATCTTACTGACCGGGTTTTTCTCTATCCTTTAATATCCTTGGATCTTCAGGTCAGAGGGAGTCAGCTCATCCTTGGATAACCCTAGATTTCGCAATGTCCGAGATGTGATTAGATTGATCCCAGAGCCTGTATCAACAAGACAGCGGAGAACCTCCATGCAATTGAACCGGCTGGTGATATAAAATGGGATAATGTGACCTTGTATAGGAGAACCTACATCTTCTCCAGAGAATAAGATGATGGCCTGACATTCAGCATTCTCGAGAGCCTTCACATGAAAGGCCTCTGCAGCGGCTACCTCTGTCTCGAACTGAAGTGGGCTTCTTAAAGCCTCAGAGAGAGTCTCACTCATATATGACGACATGAAAAGGGACTCGAGGATGGAAATCATTGATGGAATGCTAAAAAAGTTGCTTAAGAATATCGTAATTCTACACTAGGCGTGAACTTCTGCTTGTAGGAGGTACGACGGCCTCAGCCGGCTAGACCGACAGATGATTGGTGCTGGGAATGTCTCACTGCTCACTATTATAAGCATGTGGAGTACCTACCATTTTGGGGATGGCTAACTAGAACTGGTCTGGTGTGGAGCGTGGCTGATCAAAGTGAGGCCTATCTGGCTCTGCTCGGTCCAGTAGTACAAATAGTGGTGGAGCCGGGCCTGATGACACCGGATGAGGAGGCTGCACATGCTGAGCTATGTGTTGGGCCTATTTTATGGTCCTAGTGGCATGCATGACCTATCTAGAAGTGACCACTGATGCACCTCGATGGCCCATATGTTTGCGGCTCCGCCGACACTAGCGTCAGTTAGGGACTTTAGGGATGTACGCCTGGTGCTCCCCGTCGTCGAGAGTCATTTTGGGGTTTACGAGCTCTACAGTATTAACCGAAGCGTATCCTTGACTGTCACTTGAAGAGTCATCCACTACTGGGAAGATTCTGGGAGGGATTTACATCTATGGGGTCAATATGTCACCGAGAGTACGGGACAAAGATGGAATTGGCGGGGCGCGTTGCTTTCTATTACACGATTGATGCTTGCTATTTTGGGAAGAGGCTGGCTGAGATGATGATGCAGAAGTGGTAAACGTGCATTTTTATGGCTTTGGAAGATTTAGGCATGCACAGATGGTGCCATGGACATGGGTGACCATTTTGCGAGCCATCCAGTTGTCATACTTTTGGGACCTGTAGTTAGAAACCTGCTGCCACTTGCCCTCGCTATCACTGCTGCTGTCTAGCCTTACGACGACGCATGCCACTTGTGCCGGGGCTGGGCACAACCTGACAATGTTGTTATCAACCTAGTCTTGGATCTAGTATTTGAACACATAGCACTACTTGAGGGTGTTCCCAAGGACCCGGTGATAGGGGAAGTAATTGTGGTGATCGGTGAGGTTTCCATCTTCTGGCCTTCTGCACTTAGGAAAATGCACAATCCTCTATTCCAAGGCACTTCAAAAATAGTCAGGAACTTGATTCTCATTAAACGTGTAGGTTTGGTTTCTTCTGTCCGGAAAGGGGGGCCATGGATCTTGGCCCTGAAGTGGAGCTGGAGAAGCCTATCAAAGAAGTAGAGCTTGGTTATCCCGGATGGGTGGTGGCTAGAAATTGTGTGGGGCACCTGCCAATTCTGAGGTGAATCCTGCTAGGATGGAGGCTCCACTTGTGGTGGTGGGCCTCTGCGAGGTTGTGGAGGTAGCTCCACCGGTAATAACTGAAGCTATTTGGGGGACTCTATTTGGGCCACCGTGGTAGACTCGGCTCTAATATCCCTCCTTGCGTGAATTACAGGAGGCCATTGGACTTCCTATTGCGGGGATTCTTCCAGGTTCAGGGCCTTATTGGAGAAGTATTCAAATCCTCAAGGTTAATTCTAGGTGATCAGAGAGGGAACTAGTTCTTCCATGACGTTCCCTACGCATATCGTCAATAATTGATCATGAGTCAGTGGCATGTCAAGGGAGTATGTAAGCCGTTTCCACTAGGCGATAAAGTCGGCGACACACTCATCAGGCCTTTGCTTGAACTTGAAGAGGTCTGTGTTACTCGTCTTCCACATGGTGGAGCTGGAATGGTAGAGAAATTGCCTACGGAGGTCATCCTAGCTAGTCACTGATCCGATGGAGAGATGGCTATACCAGACAAATGAAGGCCCCTCCAATGTCTGTACAACACA
Source organism: Viscum album (assembly GCA_963277665.1). Classification (NCBI taxonomy): domain Eukaryota; kingdom Viridiplantae; phylum Streptophyta; class Magnoliopsida; order Santalales; family Viscaceae; genus Viscum; species Viscum album. The sequence goes on from OY728130.1 coordinate 1,215,782,008, forward strand.
CCGAAGTTTGGTGGCCTCCTGCTGCGCTAGAGTTCCTAACATGGGCCCACACCTTGAGGTGAAGTGGGCTAGATGCTGCGGTGGGTACCCTATCCCGTCAAAGGGGGAGAAGGTGGGATTCCTGAAACCTAGAGGTATCGAAATATCATCCACCCATGCTGGATATGGCTTACCATCAGGTGGTATTTCCACCTGTCGTGTTTCCAATGCCTCAAGGAGGGCAATGAGGGCCGCCATAGGATCATCTGGGAGGGGGTACCTGTCTTGAGAGGGGTCCCTAACCACAAGTGCGTTGGTGGGTTATTCAACATGATAAGGTGGATCAGCAGCTTGTGGAGCGGCTGGTGGGGTGACCTGCGGGGTAGTTGGGGGAACCCGAGCTGGGTTCCTTGGATTGACGTGCCATTCTGGAGGGTTTGGAGAGACATACCACACCCTCTTTCCATAAGTTTCGGCTTCAACTCTGTCTGCGGGGGCGGGATGGTCAGGGTTATCTGGAGGCAACTCGCCAAGGGGAAGTTGTTCCTACCCCTACAGCCCTAGCCTCGGATTTTCGTAGTCTGGTCGTCGCTCTACAACACATTCAGAGAGGAGGTCATCAACCGACTTCTTCTTTTTGGAAAGTTATTGGTGCAATGCAGCCTTCTTAGGGTCCTGCTCCATCTTCTGAACTAAGGCGGATGGGTTGGTGTGTTTGGCAGCCCCGAGGTGCTCTTTACCCTTACCGTGATTTCAGCTAAGGACTAATGCCTCGATGGGTGCAGGGAGACCCAACAAGATCCTCTATTGACGAGTAACTCTTCCCGATGGATCGAGTAGTGGTGGCACACCCCACCACCCCCTTGGAAATCCCTCACACCCTCTAGACACCACCCCACCACCCCCTTGGACACCCACTAGAAACCACCCCCCTTGGAAAAACCCCACCCCTTGGACAAACCCCACCCCTAGACACCCCAACCCCCTTGGAAAACCCTCACACCCTCTAGACACCACCCCACCACCCCCTTGGACACCCACTAGAATCCCCCCCCCCCCTTGGAAAACCCCCACCCCTTGGAAAACCCCCACCCCTTGGATATCCCCCAACCATCGAGACAACCCCACCCCCTGGACACCCCCACCCCCTGGACAGCCCCCTCACCCCCTGAACACCACCCCCACCCTTGGACACCCCAACCCCCTTCGAAATCCCCCCACCCCTGGACACCACCCCACCCCCTTGGACACCCCCATGACACCACCACCCCTTGGACAACCCCAACCCCCAGAAAAACCCCCGCCCCTCTAGACACGCCACCCCCTGGACACCCTTACCACCATGAACACCCCCTACACCCTTGGATAGACCACTCACCCCCTTGGACACCACTCCCACCCCATGGACACCCATAACCCCTTGGACATCCCCCTCAGCCCCCTCGACACCCCACCCCTTGGACACCCCTAATCCCTTGGACAACCCCCTCACCCTCTTGGACACCACTCCCCACCCCCACCCCATGGAAAACCCCCACCCCCTAGACACCCCCACACCACTGGACACCCCCACCCCTAGACACCTCCACCCCTGGACACCCTCACTCCCATGGACATCCCCCATCCCCCTAGATAGCCCCCCGCACCCCAAACACCCCCACCCTCTAGACACCCCTACCCCATTTAACATCCCCCTCACCCCTCACCCCCTAGACACCACCCCCACCCCTGGAAACCCATACCCCTTGAAAATCCCCCTCACCCCATGGACACCACCCCACCCCCTTGGACACCCCCTGGACACACCAACCCCTTGAACATCCCCCACCCCCTAGACAACCCCCACACCTCTGGACACCCCACCCCCTGGACACCCCACCGCATGAACACCCCACCCCCTGAACACCTCACACCCCCATAGAAGCCCCCTACCCCCTTAGACACCCCACTCACCCCCTAGAAACCGCCACTACCTGGACACCCCTACCCCCTTGGACCTCCCCCTCACCCCCTGGACACCACCCCCATCCCCTTGGACATGCCCTACCCCCTTGGACAGCCCCTCACCCCCTGGACACCCCCACACCCTTGGAAACCCCCTAGACACCGCCACCCTTTGGATAACCCCCACCCCCTAGACAGCCCCCTACTCCCTGGACACCCCAACCCCTGGACACCCCACCCCCATGGACAACCCCCTGAACCCCCTAGATAGCCCCCCTCGAACACCCCCACCCTCTTGGACTGCCTCCTCACCCCTAGAAACTATCCCACCCCCTGGACACCCCTACCCCCTTGGAAACCCCCCTCACCCCCTAGAAACCACCCCCACCCCCTTGGACACCCCATGGACACCGTCACCCCCTTGAACAACCCCCACCCCCTTGACAGCCCCCACCCCCTGGACAACACCCCCACCCCTGGACACCCCCACCCCTGGACACCCCCACCCCCTGGACACCCCCACAACCTGGATACCCCTACCCCCTTGGCCATCGTCCTCACCCCCTAGACACCACCCCCACCCCTGGAAACCCCTACCCCCTTAGAAATCCCCCTCACCCCCAAGACACCCCCTTGGACATCCCCTGGACAGCCCTTCCCCCCAAGACACCCCCACCCCTTGACACCCCTACCCCCTTGGACAAACCCCACCCCATTGACACCCCACCCCCTTCGACACTCTTGGACACTCCCACCCCCATGGAAAACCCCCCACCCCCTATACACCCCCACTCCCTAAACACCCCCCCAACACACATGCAATTACATACACATACACATGATAGAAGACACAAAAATCATAAAATTTCATGATATCACTTCCATGGTTTATTTTACCAGAAAAAAATTTATCATGGTATAAAATAACACTATGAAACTTACCATGATAGAAAGAACAAATATTGAAAAATAACATCTCAAAACATACATTTAGGGCATCACAAAAAATAAAAAATGAAACTGAGTCGTGTGAGGCTTACTTGAGTGTTGAGAGTCGACCTGATAGATCTCGTGATAATAAGGATGATGAATGATGTTGGAAAAACGAGGTTGGAGGGTATGACTTAGAAGAATCCTTTCTAGGTTTCCCCATAAGATAGATGAGTCGCAGGTCACCATATCGAAGAAAATAGAATGACAGAATATGGGGTGAGATAAATCATTTAAAAGATTTATCACGTCGGTTATTTAATAACTGAAGCGATAAACTATTTTTTTAAGTTTATAACTTCATTTATTTAATAACTGACGTAGAAATTTTTTTATCATGTTGGTGATTTTATAACCGACGTTAGAAATAGTGTTTTATCAGGATGATTATTTTATAACTGACGTGATAAATTGCCAAGAATTGATTTATCACATCGGTTATAAAATAACTGACATGATAAAGTGTCTAGATTCGATCATTCATGCCAGTTATTTTATAACCGATGTGATAAATATAATCTCAGTATTTTTGAGGTCGGTTATTTTATAACCGACGTAAAAAATCAATTCACATTAATTTATCACGTCAGTTATAAAATAGCCTACGTGATAAAATGATTTTTCTAGATTTGCACGTCGGTTATATAGAACAGACGTGAAAAACACCAATGTGTTAAACATTTTTTCTACTAATGTCCTGTAAGCTCTGATGACACTTATCCTTCCACAAGAAAGGACCCCACTTCTTAGTCAAATATGTAAATATGGTCGCTTCCCTGGATAAGTCAAATAAAAATCTCATGTAGTACCCAGGCACAACAGAAGTCTCTCTCCCTTCGGGGAGGTAATCTTGGAAACATCTTTTGAAAAGATGTCCCCACACTCTACCACTACTATTGGGAACTGAAAACTCAAAACTTATGTAACCACGATGGTAAGGCTAGATGACACAAGCGTGATCGGCTACACCCTCCTATGCATGAGTTTATCCTATGCTGCATTGGTTTCCTTTTTCGCCAACCAAGGAAAACCCCACTATAATGTTGTAGATATACTACATCCTTTTTGCCTAAAATAACCAATCTGAGTATGAACTATAGATGACCAGTCCATACCCAAACTAATGTTGTAAGTCCTTGATGCTACCACCACAAGGTTCCTACCGAAACTCTCACCTCAAGGGTCAGATCACACTGTTGACATAAGTGTGATTATCGAGTCTCCTCCCTAAGGTATCTCCAGACACCAGGGTCAAGTCATTGATTTAACCATAAACTCTAGGTCTTGAACAAGATTCATGGTAAGAAGGAATAATTGGTACCTATGTATATTAATAGAACATCTATTAGTAGACACAGAACATACCTAGAATCATTCCTGGAGCCCTTAGGTCACACTCCTTGACCGCATGCAGCTACTTCCTTCCCCTGTCCTCCAACTCTCTAAGCCTGGTGGGGACCACATTGGGGTGTTGGTTGTAACATGTCGAAAGGTATACCACCTCATGTTGCTCTCCTAGATCCACTTCTATGTCTTTTTCCCTACAGATTCATCTGTCCCTATCACTTCCTCTTCCAGAAACATATTACACGCCCATGTCTCTGAGTCTGGCATCAGTTTTCTTTTTTCCAACTAGTTGTATCTGCTCAGCCAAAGAACATTCAACCATAAAGGATCTCTATAGAACCCTAACATAAGTAGGAATTCATAGAGGAATAGTTTTGGATTATATTTACCTAAACATACATCTCTCAGAGGTTCGAGCCCTGAAGCACTAACCGTATTGTATTCATCGAGTACCTGGGATGGTGGGTACACCTCGATGAATACTCAGCTACTGACATGTCGTCCTACTGAAGCTGTAGAAGCTATAGGGAACACTCACCCATTAACTTTCTATGGTAAGAGACCCCTTTCTCTAAGGAAGATTCTAAAGATTTTCCACATAAAAGCAACATCTTTACAAGATCAGGGTAATCTAAACCCTATCATCATCCTGCTGAGCCACGTAGAAGGATCTCTACTAGGACCTCCATCTGGTCGAATGGTGCCTTGGATAGATAGAAACTCAGCCACCTCCTCAATCCAGTTCTTAGCCGCCTGTGAGTCAGGATCACCTTAGAATTTAAGGGGTATTTGATGTTGAAACATGTGTAAGGAACTAAGCCAATATGTGTCATCTACAGGTACCTCTGGTTGTAACTATTGACCAACAGGCAGTGATATAGATGGCACACTACCCAAAGGAACCATCTGTGGAAACAATCCATGTATCGAAGCCTCATCACCATGCAGACCATCATCATGGTCACAGACTTATAAAGATTAGAATCTAGGATCAAAATCTGATCTATTGGTGTCACAACTAGGCATAAAACTCTAGTCATAGCCTCCAGCCAGTCCTCAGCTGCCTGGGGATCTGTCTCGCCTCAAACCCTCAGAGGCCTCTACCGCTGGAACTCCTGCAACATGCTCAGTCGATGTGCATGATCCACTAGTTTCATTTGTTGCTGATCCACAAAGGATCTCTCAATGAAAATCCATATAGGATCAGTAGGTACCAACCCCCTGCAATACCCACAAAGTATTTGACCCACACAGGACTGGTATGTCGCTGATCGACGACGGGACGATCTAAGGTTGGTCTTCATTGGGTCGCGCACTGCTAATCTATATAGGGTCACTAGAATGCTGATCCACACAGGGTCGCCAGAATGTTGATCTAAATAGGTTAATTAAAATTCTGATTCACACAGGGTTTCTAGAATGTTGATCCACACAGGGTCTCTAGAATGCAGATCCACATAGGGTTGCTATAATGATGATCTACACAGGGTTGCTATAATGCTTATCCACACAGGGTCTCTAGAATGCGGATCCACATAGGGTCGCTTAGATGCTGATCCACATAGGATCGCTTTTTGGGACGTCATCGTGTACTCTCTCGAGAATCCTAGCAGGCTACCTACGTAGAGGAATCCTGATAAAGAATTGGTGATATATGGTCATTAAGTTATACATGGTGAGATGACTCCAAAGAAACCAAGGAAAATTTTTTCCAAAACACACGCAATTAGTGTTTTCATACACCGAGTTAGAAATCAGAATTTAGGGTCCTGGTGTATGGATATGCCATCCGCCGTAAAAAAACTGGACCCTCAAACTAAAAACCACACTCAAATTACTTAACACTTTTTCTCCATTGAAAAGATCAGATTCCATGTTCTTCAGTGTAACTGACTCCTCTGATACCACTTTGTCACGACCCATCCCCCAGGGCCTATGGCGTGACTACCCCAATCTCGCCTTCTATAGGAAAGGGGTTGGAAACTAGCACCAAAAAGGAATATCCCTAAAATGGGAGGGAATTCTATTTAAACATGTACAAACACACAACCCAAGTACACAACAAGAAGCAAACATGAAGTGAACTGCTATAGTAAAAGTGTGTTGAAAGTAAAAGGGCCGGAAAACAAGCCCCACTGAAAAAGTACAAGTACAACTGAGAAGAGAAAAACAGATCCTAGGTCATCTACCAAGGATTATACTTAAAGGCTAGGTAAAACTCGTCTCCATATAACACCACGTCAGCCCGCCTCCTCGGTGTACCACCTGGTCCTGGCTCCCTCAAGTCTCAGCCCAGCTGCCCGTCATCTGCACAAGACACAACAAGGTGCAGGAGAAGCCCGTGCATTGTTGAGTATAACAATACCCGGTATGGGACCTCGAGACCCCAAAATGTATCTCAACAATCCAAAAAGGAAAACATCACAAGATATACCTCAAAGGTAATATCTCATGCATGATCTAAATCATGAAGCACAAAACAAAAGAGATAGCTCACTCTAATGGCATAACTTCAAGATTACTGGGATAGAATGCCTAGTCATATAGCCAGACCATCATATCCATATTAACCCTACTATTGGCCCATATTGGTCACTGGTGCAGACCTGTATTGGTTGCTAGTGCAGACGCATATTGGTCACTAGTGTAGACCCTTATTGGTCGCTCTTCTACTTAATGTCATAGCCATCCACTGGATTCTCTCTCATAGCACACTTGATTCCAGGAGAACCACTCCTCAAGCCATCAGCCATATTTAAACCAGTACAAAGTCACTTGAAACACATACCCAAGGTACTGCCCAGTCATAGGGGTCCCAACGTGACAGACGCCTGGTCTGTGAGATATGAGAACTTTTGTAAAAAGGTCCCAGTTGGATTCATGTTTGATCCAACCCAAGTCACACATAAAAATCCATCAAAACTCACCTAGAGTTTCTCTATAGGACCTTCTTTTCAAAAAGATAATTATGCCATAGACAACGGGTCGATCGTACGCTCGGTTTGTTAGTTACACCCTTTTTTGTGAAACAGGGGTGATCACACCTCAGTTCGGCCCGGCTCGGTCATGCCTGCAAAAATATGCCAAAGGGACCGATTTCTAAAAGGGGTCCCAATGACACTAACGGTGAATTTATCGGATGATCAGTTCATTAGTTACAGGGGTTTATTTATTCGAGTACCGGTTAGGTCTCGGCCTGGTCTGACTTAGTCAGACTGGCCCGACAAAACGGGTCCTGGGGTCTACCTAACCATGATTATGTCTGGCCCACTGGGGGTTGTACCGGTTCACTGGGTCCGGCTAGCAGGGGCGGCGCAGCTTGTGTGTGGGGCCAGGCCATGGGTCCGGCCTGCTGGGGGGTCCGATCTACTAGGCGGGTCAAGCCCACTTGGCCGGCCCACCTCCGGCTCGGTCTTCCCGAAGGCGGATCGCTGTGTCCTGCTGGCACCGTGGTTGGGAGTCCATTTCAACAGTCTATGGGGTGCTGCCTCACCGCATGAATGGTCGACCATTTTGGCTGACCAAGTTTTGAAAACGCGGCGCGACGCAGGGCCCCACCGCTCTTTCCTTCTGTGGCCCGCTAGCTGCGGCTTCTCTACGTCACCCCCTTTTGCTGATGTCCACCGGCCACAGCTACTTCACGCCGCAAACGGTGCCTACGGGTGCCGCCCTTGTCCTGTACGGCCGGATCGGGCTGGCCGCCTTCAGCCACCACGGCGTACCATTGCACGCTGCCTTCCATCACCCGTAACTGGTTGCTGTGAGTCTCCTCCAGCCACCGTCAACATGGCGCGCCTGTGGTTTCTCCCCCGGCCCCCCGGATGTGCTCTAGTGTTCTGTTCTTGGTGACGTCTGCGCCTACGGCTCTCCCACACTGCTGCGGTCATAGTGTGACCCGCTATTTCATGTTTTTGTCAATCTAAGGAAACCTTCCTCGAAAAATTTAAGATGAGTGAAGTGGTGATGGGTCTAGGTCGTGTTCGTTTGGCCCATACCTTTCACGTTAATGTGATAGCAAGCATGAGAAAGGTAAATCATCAAAGATAACTTTTAAACAAACCACCTACATGGATAATACATCTACTGATGACGATCCAGAGAACCTCTTTCATCATTGTCATCAGTTTGTGATTCGGTGGCACTCGACACCGCTCGCTAAATCCGGCCTCGTCCCCCCGATGGTTAGCGTCATGGTACTTTTCCAGAGCATCATCACTTGGTGAAGCCATCCAACACCCCTCCCAAAGCTCCATATAAGTAGGAGAGGAGAAATATTGTGTCTCACATGAAGAATTAATGATGTTCATTTAATTAATGAACCTCCCAAATTCCCAATGTTGCGGTTAAAAACAAGGGAGAGTCAAGTCTTTAATGGCTTGACATGTCATCGGTCTTGCTGCCACTGCTCATCCATTGGAGAAAAGAAAAAGAAAATAAAATAAAATAACATGACATGTTATTTAATTAATCTTTGAAAACTCCTCAAAATTAAAATTTTCACTCGACTTACTACAGTCGAAGTGAAGCCTTCCATAAGAGAATCCCAGTGTTGTGAATTTAATGGTGCCCTCAGATTTTTAATCCAAGCATCTGTTCAAAATATATAAAAGGCCTCTCAAATATTTACTAAACACAACTTAAAAAAAGTTCAATAAATTATTATAATTCACCCTCGACTCGCACCAGTCATGGTTAGGCTCTGCCTAAGGGGAATATTCCCTCAAGAAACTCAACTATATGCTCAGATTTTCCATCCTAGTTACCATTTAGAAGTTATGGATTTTAACAATAAGATAATTCTTACTTAATTATTTTATTTATGGATAAAAAATAACTTCCACTGTTGGCACACACTGAACAATGTTAGGGTATTACTAAGGAAATAATACACCCATGAGTTCAGCGGTGGTATCATATTTTTAATCTGAGACACCATTCGTGAGTTATAGGCATTTGAAAAATAAAATGACTTTATTTAATTATTTTATTTATTGTTATTATATTTTCAGGTTTTCTCACCATAGGCCTGCGCCAACTAAAATTAAGTCACGCCTAGTGTAAAAACTTTATCCTTAACACAACGGTACCCTTATATTTTTGATCAGGGCCACCATTTAAGAGTTATTCCACTTTTTCAAGAAAACCAATCACACATGCTATTTTAAACTTAATATTTTTTGGATGGATCATTTTAGGCACTATGGGCCTCTTAATCATGCGCCGTTAGATTTTGTGGTCTAGAAATAATTTCATATAACTAAAAAAAAATTATACAAAAGTTATGAGACATTACATTATTACCTTCATGTCACATGTGGATGATAGTCACCTAATTTCTGGTAATGTTCTTACAGCCGTGCATATGGTTGGAGATATACTACGAGATATTATTATTCTTTTGAAGATAATTATACATAACAAATGAGTCAGTTTCTATAGATTAAAAAGTGATACATAGAGATTCACATATTTTTTGGATGAATATTCATTACATAACATAATGATCTATCCCAAAATCTTATAAGTCTAGTGCCTTTGGAAACTTGGTCATATAAGCTACTTGTTCATAAAAGATATATATCGTCTACCTATAAGTTATTCATAACTAGTACCCTTCTTAGACATATAAACATTTATTCATAACATGAGGAAATGAAACACAAGAAAGGTTGGTTTTAGATGATCAGTAAGGGTAAAAAAGGGAGATATCAATGATCCATTGATCATAACATGTACATTAGGGTATGATAACATGAGAATAACATTTTAAATTCATACCCTGTAAATCATAAATCATAATATTGAGTCGTGATGAAAATCATGGTAGTTCATAAGACATGAATATGGAATCAAATAACATGATCCATGAGAGCATAACATTGGAAAAAGTCTGAAGTTTGTGTCATACCCATAAGAATAGAAAATCATTTTCATAGTAGTCAAGTCTCATTTACAATAATAAAATAGTGGAATGAGTTCAATTCCCAAACCATTATAGTAGTCGAGGTTCAATCCTAAGAATATCATAGTGGAAAAATCCCCTTACCGAACAAGGTTCACTCCCCATTCCAGTCCTATTTATCCCATGAGATATCTATCTTTACCCAAAGTATTAGAGGGAGATATAGATACCAACCATCACATAATTAAAATAATACATATGTGTCCTATAAAATAATAAAACATTCATCATATTAAAACCTATGAAAAGAAACATGTTTCAAAATAATTTCATCATAGCACAACCCATAAAAAAGAAATGGTTTTCATAAATATTTCATTATAACATAACCCATGGAAAATAAATGGGTTTTATAAACATATCATCATAACATAACGCATGGAAAAGTAATGTATTTCATACTCATATTTTCATCATATACATAAAACTTCTAGAGAAATAATAAATATGGTATCCTTGGTTAATATTATAGTAAATAATAAGTGAAATCAAGGGTTTTTTCTTTTATTAATATAATTACCATTAAAAGATCATTAAATATTCATGAGTAAAATATCCTTTTTCTTTTGAAATAACTTTTTTTAATATTTTTAAAAATATAATGAAAATAATTTTATTTGAAAATAAATATAGAAACATGTAAAGGAAGCTTCAAATAATTGATAATTTCTGAAGGTTTGAAATTCCATTCTTTCTATATAAGTTAAAAAACAATCCTTTCATAATTTTATTTAAAGTAAAAAAATTATATCATCTAGAAAATGAAAAGAATATTACTTTTAAAACCATTTTGTAAAAATTAAATCACGGATAAAAATGAATTTAAAAAATAATAGTATAATATTAAAAACATTCTTTAACACCTTTTTTAGAAATATGTATATGGAATAAAAATTATTTTTTATCTAAGATACAAATAATGTTGATTTTCTTTAAAGACACAATTTTAGTATATTCAGTAATTATGGTGAGGAAAATGGAAGGAAACTTTTCATTCTCAAAAAAATAAGTAAAGGATAAAAATATTTATGTGTTTAATTAGATATATATCATAGTATTTCATCATTATAAACTTAATCATAAAAAATCCTGATAAACAGTGAGATTGTAATATAAAACCCTTATGATTTTGGTAACATTTGAATCATAAACACCATGAAATAAAGAACCTAAGATGGATATCTAAATCCCCATGAAATTCAGAAAAATAATTATAAAATACAATCGTGTGTAGTATGTACACCGCATAAAATAAACAATTGTTGAATATGATATGTGTCACACAAAAATAAAGGTGAGATGAAAATATGTTACCATAAGTTCGACATCCTTCCTAAATGATGAAATATACTGTATGATAAATATATATTTATTGTAAATATATTATAGAGACATAATCATATATATCATGCCATATATTATTATTTATAACCATTTATCACCTGTTTATTAACAATTCATTATAAAAATCACTATTTCGGATAACAACTCCATTTTTCTTATAGGTTTTGGTTTTTTAGTTTTGGTACTTGTAATTTGATCATGTATAATTCATATAAATAATTATATTAATGATATAAATATACCATATATTCATTATATTCATTTTTATTGTAATTTATAAAAGTTATAGATAGAAAAATGAATTACACCATCCTTGGAGATGGTAGATCATACATGCGTAAGATCGTTGTTTTCACTTTTTAAAGGATGGAAAAAATAGAGGTAGATAATAAATCACATTTCTAGAATAATTATTATATCATTTACATCATAAATATTTATTAAATATACCTTCATTTCTATCCAAGTAAAACATAACTGAAAAATGAATCACATTGGTTCGTGGAGGTGGTAGTCCACACGTACGCATGAACGATGTTATCATTTTACAATGGTTTGGGAAGTAGGAAGATATATATAAAATTATAATTATATAATTATAATAATTTCATAATTATAATATATAAATATTAAACCCATCATAATACCCATCCATAAATGTTGGTTATGAGAAATGAATAGTATTTCTATTTGGAGATGGTATGTCGTACGCATGAATGAGTGATATTTTAAATTTCCACTTAATGGAAATAGGAAGAATAAAGGTGGTTTGATGATCATAATAACCTTTAAGTATATTTTTATACTGATGTTATCATTTTATGAATAATATAACAAACTTATAGGAGGTATAGGAATAATTAAAAACAAAGTGATTATTTAAGAAAATTACCTCTTCTATGAAATAAATCATGTGGATATCCTCTTAAGGGACCTAGGGTTTGTGTTTTGGGAATGAAATCAACTCTAGAATGTGTATAGGTAAGTAGAGAATATAAATATTCATAGTCTTGTTGATCTATAAGTCTTAAAGTGGTGTGATTAAGATAAAGGAGGGGTTCCCTTTCATAATTGAGGGGAGGGGCAACCATGAAATTTATAAAAATATTAAAATATATTAAAGTCATTATCAATCCAAATGGTTCTAAATGAACTATAAATGGTAAAATTATGAAATTTTAGTCTATATATTATCCCAATTTTTCAATTTTAATGTTTTTATTATTTTTAAGTAATTTAATAAAATATTGTTTTCAGAAAATATCATTATTCCCAATTTAGACTCTATTCTTATAATTTGAATTATGAAATATAAAAAAAAAGTTGTAATTAGAATATAAATCATTAACACAACACTAATATATAATATTAATCAAAAAAATACTGTAACACCGTAACTCACTCAAATTATATTACTTAAAATATTATTAAAATCATTTTTTTTATTAATTGGAGAAATACAGTATCAGTATTGCATAAGAATTTAAGGTAATTATATAATTAATAAAGATTAAAAATAAATTTAAATAATGAAAATAATTTTATTTTACTCAAAATACACACTTATATTCATTCATAAATTTCTTTTGTCCCTATAAAGACACATAAGAGATATTTAAAACTAAGAGAGTGATATTTTTTTAACTTTCTTTACTTTAAATATTATATAGGTCATTTTTATTGAAAGGGTTCTATTAAAAAACATTATTACATGAAAATGGTGATAAGGGTAGAATTAAATTCATATAAAATGAATTAATTTGAAAAATTATGGCCTCATCACTTAGTTTTATACTAGATTAACCTAATATACCCTTTACTCAGGTAATAAATTTTACCATGGTTACTATTCATATTAACCAAAAAATAAAAGGGACCTATTTACAAAATTTGAAACTATTTATTCCAAATAAAAAAAAATCCAATTTATCATATTCAATTTATATAATTTTAAGAAATTAATTTTAAAATAATCACGCAACATATGATGAAAACCATTTTTTAGAAAAAAATATATTTTAAGAAAAAAAGATGGTTTATTATTATCCCATTCCAAGAAAAATATTAAATGAAAATTAAAAAGTTTTATTTAATTTATAATATACAATTTTTATTAAAATCATTCACCAGTAGTGATTAATTTAATGTATTAATATAAAAAACATTGTGCGTATAAAAACATTTTTTCTTTTAGAAAAATATCTTTATTAATCTCAAATGACTTTTATATTTATTTCTAATGAATTGATGACTATAGAATTAATTTATACTTATGTAAAATTAAATGTTTTATAACTTAGTTAGTCCTCTTTATAAATTATGATCTAATGACTATGTGATAATTATAATTTAATAGTATATCCTAATTTGTTTAAACTCTGTGTTGTGTGTAATAATAGGTATTTAATAAATGTTATTTATTTGATGAAATTATTTCATAAAATATAAATGTATTACATTGTAAACCCATTAAAATGAATTTATCCCTTGAAATTCATCACTTTTATACAAAAAAATTGGGATATCTTTGTTTCATTACATCATTAGATTCCTATATTGGTTCTTCGAATTTGTGATTTATTCAGAGACCTTTCACTAGGTGAGTAGTCTTATTCCATGGTACTTTATCTATACCATCCAAGTTTTCGATTGGTTGTACCTAATAAGAAATATCAAGTTCTAATGGCATGAACTATGATTTTATTACATGTTATAGATCATATATTTACTTCCTCAGGATAGATACACGGAACACATCATGAACATGAGAGAGTTTCGGTGAAAGACCCAAGAGATAAGCTACCATGCCTACTCGATCAAGAATATCAAAAGGGATAATATACTAAATGATTATACTTAACTTATTTATGAATCTCATGAAATTATTCTATATATAAATTATTAGAAAAACCTTTTCACAAAATTGAAATTCCAAGTCACACCGATGATTGTCAAAATTAATTTTCTATCGACTCTGAGCTGTCTTCATGTTCTGATGAATGGATCAGAACTTTTCTATAATTTCATTATCTTGACCTGTTCCTAATAAATTTATTTCTCCAGTATCATCTAAATTTTTTTGAGTTATAAACTTTTTTTCATAGAGATCTTCCTAATGAGCCATCAGCATACTTAAGTGAAAGCTATTTCTATAAGAAAACCTAACTAGAGGAAGATGTTGATACTAAACCCATTTTGAAATCTGTAGAACAAAATATCAACATATATTTTAGGGTTTAATTTTTCTCAAATACAATCCAACTATCTAAGGATGATATTCTATAATAAAACTCAACTCTGAATCTAGATCCCAATGAATACTTTTCTCAAAATTTGAGGTAAACCTCAATTCCTGATCCGATATAATAGAATGTGGTACTACATGAAACCTTACCACTTCTTTAATATAAATACTGTAAATATGATTTAGATAGAAATCATATCTAAAGGAAATTAAGAGTTCTAACCTCATATGATTATTAACTAAAACCTATATAATATTGTGTACTTTTGATATTTTTGGGGAGTCCAATAACGAAATGCATGGTGATGTTTTCCCATTTAAATTCTCGTATGGGTAATGGTTATAACATCCCCTTAGATTTTATTCTCTCAACATTAACTTCTAAACATGTCAAGAAATAAGATACATAATAAAAAACATCTTTCTTCATACTATACCACCACAAATACTCTTTTAGATATTTATACATCTTTATACTTCTAGGATGAATATAGAATGATAAATAGTGATATGCATCCAATAAATCCTTCAATCTAGTGTTTCTCCTTGGGGAGTCCCTATTCTTTTTGTTAAGAAGAAAGTTGTTTCTATGAGGTTTTGAATTGACTACAGAGAGATCAATGCTATAACAATGAAGAAAAAGTATCCCCTACCTCACATTGTTGATTTATTCGATCAAATTCATGGAGATCGATATTTTTCAAAGATTGACCTTCATTCGGGATATCACCAGTTGTGTGTGATGAAGGAAGAAAATCTAAAGACAACATTTCATACCAGGTATGGGCATTATAATTTTACAGTAATGCCTTTAGGACTGAATAATGCACCCTCTATCTTCATGGATCTAATGAATAGAGTTTTCAAGGAATATCTGGATGAATTTGTAGTGGTATTTATTGATTATATCTTTTTATACTCCAAAAGAAATGAAGATCATGAAAATAACTTGTGCACTATTCTAATGATTCTTAGATGAAATGAATTATAAGGGAAGTTTAGAAAGTGTGAATTTTAGCTTCAAGAGTTTTCTTTTCCTATCCATATCATCTCTAAGGATGGAATCTCTGTTGACCCTTATAAGATAAGAGAAATCAAAGAATGTCCAACACCGATTAGTATAACTGAGGTAAATAGTTTTATCTGATTAGTAGGTTATTATCAGTGTTTCGTCCAAAATTTTTCCCTATTGGATAATCCATTAACCAAGCTCACACGTAAAGGAGTTAAATTTCTTTGGAAAAAAGTGTGTGAAGAATGTTTTGAATAAGTGAAGATAAGATTAGCCAATTCTTCTATCTTGACTCTACCATCGAGGAATAACGGGTTTGTAATTTATAGTGATGCTTCAAAGAAAGGAATTTGTTGTGTCCTTATGCTAAATGGTAAAGTTATTTACTATGCCTCACGACAACTAAAAATTCATGAACAAAACTATCATACTCATCATAGTGAGTTAGTAGCTATAATATTTTCATTGAAGATATGGAGACACTACCTCTAAGGTAAAAAATTTGAGATATATACTGATCAAAAGAGTTTGAAGTATATTTTATAATATAAAGAATTCAACCTGAGGCAAATACGATGGCTTGAAATACTCAAGGATTATGATTTCACTATACACTACCACCCAATGAAGGCAAATAATGTGGAAGATGCTTTAAGTAGAAATAATCATGGAGTTTTGAACAAGATGTGAGTTGAAAGGGATCCTATGTTCATGTATCTATTAAATATGGATATGGGAATAATCATGGAAGGTGAAACATGAATAGGTCTTCAAATGGTTTCCAATCCATCTTTAGTATAAAGGATAAAATGTTATTAGACTAATGATGAGGAGTTTCAAATAAAAATTAAAGGTTTTAATGATGGGAGATTGATTAACTTCGTATATGAATATGGAATTTTGAAATTTGGGAAGAGACTATGTGTTCCCGATATACCTGATCTAAAAAGGGAATTTTTGGATGATGCTCATAGATACAATTTCTCTATACAACCTGGTAGCACTAAGATGTATAGATATTTGAAGGAAAATTTTTGGTGGGACAACATGAAGAGGGAGATTGCTAATTATGTGTCAAGATGTATGGTTTGTCAACATGGGAAGGCTGGAAGACAACATCCTGGAGGAGTCATGCAACCTCTTCCCATACCTAAGTGGAAATTTGATGACATTATAATGGACTTTGTCATGGGGCTACCAAAGAATCCAAGAAGGAATGATGTAGTGTTTTTCATTATTGATCGTCTTACCAAGTTAGCACATTTTCTTGTTATAAGAGAAGATTTACCACTTGAACGTTTAACAAGAATATATATTAATGAATTTTTATGACTTTATGGTGTGCCCCTATCAATTTTTTCTGATCCTAATCCCTATTTTACATCAAGATTCTGGAAAAGTATTCAGAAATCCCTAGATACTAAATTTTTTTAAGAATTGACTACAACTCTCAAACTAATGGAAAATCAGAACAGACTATTCAAACCTTAGAAGACATGTTTAGATCTTGCTCACTTGACATTCAAGGTATGTGGGATTAGTATTTACCTATGGTATAATTTTCCTATAATAATAGCTTCCATTCAAGTATTTATATGGTACCATATGAAGTGTTATATGGAAAGAGATGTCTCACACCAACTTGTTGGGATGATGTTGGTGAAAGAAAACTATAGGCCCACAACTTTTCAATGAAACAATGGAAAATGTGAAGATTATCCAAACCCACATCAAAGAATCTCAAAGTAGGCAAAAGAGCTATCCCGATAACCAAAGGATTTGGAATTTCAAGTAGAAGATATTGTTTTATTGAAGGTATCTCCATGGAAGAGTGCTATATGATTCGGTAAGAAGATTAAATTAAGTCCCAGGTACATCGAAACTTTTGAAATTCTAGAATGAATTGGAGTTGTTGCTTATAGTTTGGAAATGCCTCCAAGTCTTTTCAAAGTTCATGATGTGTTCCACGTATCACTGTTGAGAAAATACATGCCTGACCCAACACATGTACTCACTTATGAAGAAATAGAATTGGAACCCAATCTGTCTTATTGTGAAGAGCCTATCAAGATTCTTGATATTAGATAACAAGTGTTGAGAAACTGGATGACGCATCTGGTAAAAGTTCTGTGGAGAAACCATAAGATGGAAGAGGAGATATGGGAACCCGAGGAACTTATGAAGAAGAACCACCCAAATATTTTTATGCAGTAATATTATATAAATTTTGTGGACAAAATTATTTGAAGGAGGAAAGAATGTAACACCCCCAGGTTTCCATGGCATACTTCTCTTTGAATAATACAATAGCTTGTGGTGTATATAACTTATAGTTCTAGCACACCATGACCAATCAAACTATCCATTTAAAAAGTAGTTATGAATAGTGATACCCATTTTTTTGAAATTTTATAAATTTTATTTTTAAAAAATGGACTGCATTTTTGGATTCAGAATATCAAAATTTGCTTAGGGTGAATTTTTGGTATTTTTCTGAAAACTTTCAATTTTTAATGAATAGTGAAAAACACTGTATTATTGTTTAAAACCAACTTTTTTTAAATAATAATAATTATTATTTAAATTTATTTTAAAGACAAAATATATACATAATACCTATATTAGTTCAATGTAATTCATTGTCATTATTTTATAACAAGATTTGATTTATAAAATTTTATTGAACTATTTAATGTCTTTTACCCACCTTCTAGGCACATGTGTAAATTTGCATAAAACATAATTTTACAGCTTAAGTGAATTGAATTTCAAAAATATAAGAGACATGGTTGACATCAGTAATTAAAATTTGGTTCAATTGGATGAAAATAATTTTTATGAATAGTAACTTCTGAATTTTATTTACCACGGTTAAAAGTAAATAGGGTAATTAAAGGTATAAATGATATTATAATTACCCTAACACATGTCCTAATTATATTGGATAAGTTTATTTAGAAAAAAATCAACCTTAGGGAGAAAATATGATCCTTTTTGATCCACTTGGATTAGATTATGGCATTTATTATATTTTATTTAAAGAAGAGTTAAAAGTGTTAAATTCAAATTCTAATAACTTAAACATTTTTAATATAGGGTTATACATAAGATAAATTCAAATATAAATATTAATTAGAAATATAAAGAGATTTAATACATAATTATATTTTATTTATAATTTTTAGACATTAAATAATTGAATTTATTTATGACACAATGATGATGCAGTAATTACCTTATTAATGAAAGATTAAAATAATTGATAATTTATATATTAAAATAAATGTAAATTGAGACTTTTGATGCATTAAAATAATTTTATAGGTTAGGTTTACATGTTAGGGTTGATTAAATAAATTGTTTTCGAAGTGTTATAGTTGTTATGACTTTTACAAAAACAAAATACTAAATAGTGTCAAAATTGACATAAATGACTTTTTAAAACAAATACTATATTATTAAACGATATATTATTTTTTATAATCTAAGGTTCTACCAAAGTACTTATATAATTATAGTCATTCCATTAATGGACCAATTGAGGTTATATTGGAATTTTATAGTAAATTTATTAACCATGTAATATAAAATTACAAGAAGACATTGTAAAAGTTAAACTATTTAACTAAGAGTTAGATCTAAAATATAAGGTTAATATGGTGACCAAAACTTGTATAAAACCTATTTTATGATATTATTTATACCTATACCCACCTTATAATCTAAATAAATCCATCTTGATCCATTATAAACAGAAAATTATTTTATAATAAAATAATATTTCAAGATTTTCCTAAAGTGACCCTCACCTCTCTTATAAAAGGGTACTTCCCCTTCTCTCAAAATCACTCCTCCAAAACCTTTTCGCTCGTCCAAACCCTGATCAAATTTCCTATCCACTACCCTCAATAAAACCTAAAGGCATTTCTTAGATAGAAATCCATCCTATGGAGCCCTTTGGTTCAAATCAAAATGAAGAACCCGAAGAAGAGGTAATAATTTCATCACCTCTTCCAAAGTTATTTTCTTCTTCCACTTCCTCTTTCTTTGTTGTTTCCATACCAAAATAATAAATCCAGTAACTTATACATACTGTGATGTTATTATAAGTAGGTTACAACCATATTCATAATTATATCTATCATATGAATGACAAAGTCACCATACGTTTGTACGTATGAAATACCGTCTTCACATCGCGATGTAGTTTGTTATTCAATACTTTGTTATTTGGATGGGTATAATAATGAGTATAATTAATGTAAATAATAAATATAAAATGTTAATTATTCTTTATATGTTATATAACATCCAATTACATACAATTTTACCATTAATAGAATCATATTGTCGCTCGTGCGTACGTACGGATTACCATATCCACGAATGCGAAAAGATTCATTACCCATCATAACCATTCAAGAATAATTTTCCTTTTATTATTAAAAACAATGTTTAAGAAATTAATATCATTTTGGATATGAATCAAATACATCATATCCATAAAAAACATAACTTACATAATAAAACATATAAAGTAAAACGTATCAGTTAACACCCGAAACAATGATACTACTAAAATATTATTAACAAATCAATATTAGAAGATCATATATGATATCATATTTATGTATGTGGTTATTTTATAATTTAATAAAAATTATTTAACTATTATACAGGAGGTTAACGTACCCTCAACTAAGGAAAATTACAAGGTAAGGGTTAATTTTACAATCTCTTTATTATTAGAGGTTGTTTGTACGTAAGTATCTACTGGGACTTATTTATCATCCACATTCATGTTTCTTAAAATTGTATTTCAATTTTTTTTAAAATTTACTAGAATATGGGTTAATGTCATTTATACCATTTTTTTGACTTTTTATAAAATATTTTTAAAGGAATATTTCTGTCGTTTTCTAAACAAGGTACTTTATGACCTTTTCGACAAATTAAGGTAATAATGTTTTTTCAACTTATACAGCAGGTGCATCTATTTTCGACCGTAATAACACCTTAGATGACTCGCTTACAAGATTATAATAATATTTTCAAAATAAAATTTTTCATTTATAATTATGTGGCTTTTAAATGATTTCAAAATAGAAATAGACATTTCTCTCAAATATTTTTGATTTTATCTATGTTAACATCCTTTGATTGATTTTACACTTGTTTGAAGTTGATTTATAATGATATAATATTCCATATTGTATTGATGGTTTTGTGATATTTTTGACTCTGGATGTGTTATTTTTATACCATTAATGGTTTATTATTAAAGTATTAACATTTCATATACTAGTTTTAGTATGAACATTAATGTTATGTTCTATCCTTTTCATATGAAGAATGCATTGGACTTAGTAAGTGACATGTGGAGCCAGATATAGATTCTCGATGCATCGGTAGGTCTTATTAGACAAAATAGTGTCTTAGAACAAGTCCTTGACAAAATCTTATTTGTAGCCTTGGTACAATGTATTGACTATGTGGTTATAATGTCTGACATTATGCATTCCATCATTATGAAATTAGCTATTAATATTACATGTAATTATTAAACTAGTAGAATATCCATGTGAATAATTAAATGGAATTAATTGATTAATATTTTCCATATTATGAAGAATTTTAAGTTTAAAAGGCTTGTGTTTTAGTCTTATACATTGCCTTAAATGTTTATGCATATTTATAATAGTTTCTTCTATATTGTTATTCTTTCTGTGAATCTGAGCTCACCCCTTTATTATGTTTTCCTTTTCCTAGGATGTGAAGAAGTATATTATGATTAAATTGTAGGGATAGTCCAAAGGATATGAGTGTGTTAAAAGGGGACACAAATTTTTTTATTTCATGATGTAATGTAAAACTTATGTATGTATCTTGTACTTCCAAGGTTACTAAACTAATCGGTATTTCGAGACATGATCTCTTGTGATCATTCCAATGTTATGTAATAATTCACCGAATCTAGGTAACTATGGTTGGGGAGTTATATTTGGTATCATAGGAAGTTTAGTACAAAAATTGGGAACTATATTTAGAAAAACTCTGATTAGAGAACATTACCATAAGATAGACATTGAGAATTAGTATAGAATAACTTCCTAGAATTTTGATAATGTAGATATTTTGTAAATTTTCTAAGAAATAAATCCCTATTTAGGTACAAGAGGGTAGAGGAAGATATAACACATATGTATCTAAGGGTAAGCCCTGAAAAAACCTCTTTGAGCTAGACTCGAACGGGAACTGGTGCACGACAACAGGCCATGCTGCACTCTTGGTTATGAAACTCCTGGAGGATATGCTTAGGATATTTTATATTTTTATTTACAAGCCATTATGTAAGATTTATGAGTAAATAATTCCTCAAAGAATTTTTTTTTATGATTATTTATTATATGAAAAAACTGTTCAATTTATTTTAGTTATTTTACTAATTTAGAATTATGTATTGCGATTCATAAACTTTTATAGTGTATGACATTGTTTAGAAATGGATACTAGTGGAAGGAATGGAAACAATATCAATTCACATAATCCATGTAGGGATTTAACTCATACTAAAGATAATTATAGTGGAGACAGTGATACACCTGGTTCTGAACAGCTTATAACGATACTGGGAAAACTCACTCAGGTTGTGAATAATAACCTTACCCGTATATAGCACCCTGATCCAGAACGCATAGGATCACTGTTAAAACGCTTTATGAGGAAACAACTACCAACATTCAATGGGACTAAAAATACACTTGAAGATGAGAAATGGATATGTTCCTTAGAGAAAATATTTCATGCTTTGGGGAGTAGCGAAAGTGAAAAAGTTGTCATGGTAGTTTATCGCCTCACAGAAGATGTATATCAATGGTGGTCGTTAATTCCAAACACAAAGGAGGATAAAGAATTATAAAATATGTAATGAAGGTAGTTTAAAGTTATTTTCTTAGAAAAATACTTTCCTCGTGAACACGAAGCAGATATGGAAAGGAAATTTCTGATCTTGAAGAAAAAGAAGGATGAGAATGTCGAAAAGTATGAGGCTAACTTTACAAGGTTCTCCAGGCATGTTGCAAATTATATACGTAACCCAAGGAGTAATATTGATCAATTAATTGATGGTTTAAAACCATTTCTCTATCGAGCATTAGTATCACAATCCTTCTCATCATACGAAGATATAGTCTCATGTGCTTTCAAGAAATAAAATAAATTATCTAATTCTTAGGACTTTAAAGAAAAGCAAGAGAAGAAGAGATCTGCTGAACACTCTAGAAATGGAAATAAGGGGAAGAAGGGAAAGGTTGAATTTCCATCCTACAATAAATATGGGAAGAAACACCCTGGTACTTTCCTGAAGGGAATGTGAGTCTATTATAAGTGTGAAGAAAAAGGCCACTAAGATCATGATTGCAAAGTGAAGAAAGATGCTTTCAATGTTTAATGCTTCTGTTTTAGAGAAATGGGGAATTATGAAAATGAATGTCTTAAGTGCCAAGGAAACTTACCTCAGAAAAGGCCAAGGGAGAAAGGAAAAGCTTATGTGATCACTACGGCTAAGGTTGAATCACCTAATGACATTATGACATGTACATTAATCAATTCCTCAAATTTATCGAGTTCTTTATTTGATTTTGGATCAATGAATTCTTTCATATCTTCCCAGTTTTCCAAGAAAATTAGATATTTCCAATTTGATTTAACAAGGGAGGTGTCAATCAAAACTTCTAAGGGAAGTATCATTGCTACAAAGTGTTGTGAATCCTTTGCCATTATGAAATATAAAAATTCTTTATATACTGATCTCATCATAATAACCATGATTGAATTTGATATAATCCTCAATATGGATTGGATTTATGAAAAAGATGAAAAAATTTAATGTAAGAAGAAGGAGGTTAAATTTTTTGATGATGATAAGGAATACCTTATCTTTATATAAGAAAAATTACCATCTGATTCTCATGTAGATCCACCCTAGTAGCTCTACTAAATTAAATTATTGGGATGAAAGAGAGTGAAATAACTATGGACGATGAAAGGAATTTTCAATTAGAGGAAGTACCTATTGTGTAAGAATATTTTGATGTGTTTCCTGAGGATTTATCCATACATCCTCCAGAACGAGAAATTGAGTTTCCACTGATTTAATTCCAAGCTCAAGGCCCATATCGAAGACCCCATATAGAATGGACACTGTAAAATTAGTTAAACTAAAGAAACAACTAGAGGAATTGAGTAATAAAGGATTTATTCTCTCTGGTGTTTCTCCACGGGGGCCCCTATTCTTTTTGTTAAGATGAAAGATGGATCTATGAGGTTGTGTATTAACTATAGGGAGATCAATGTTATAACGATAAAGAACAAGTATCCCCTACCTCTAATTAATTATTTATTCCATAAAATTCATGGAGATCAATATCTTTCAATGATTGACCTTCGATATGGATATCATCAGTTGTGTGTGAAGAAGGAAGACATTCCAAAGATAACATTTCATACCAGGTATGAGCATTACGAGTTTACAGTAATTCCTTTGGACTGACTAATGCACCCTCTTTGTTCTTGGATCTAATGAATAGAGTTTTCAAGGAATATATTGATGAATTTTTAGTCTTATTTATTGATGATATCTTGGTATACTCTAAAATATATTAAGATCATGAAAATCACTTGCGCACTATTCTAAATAATCTTAGAAGAAATGAAATATATGGGAAGTTTAGCAAGGGTGAATTCTGGCATCAGGAGTTTTCTTCTTGGCTATATTGTCTCTAAGGATAGAATATCTGTTGATCCTTCTAAGACAAGATAAATCCAAGAATGTCCAACACTGATGAGTATAACTGAGGTACGCATTTTTATTGGTTTAGCGGGTTATTATCGACATTTCGTCTAGAATTTTTCCCTTTTGGATAACCCATTAACCAAGCTCACACGTAAAGAGGTTAAATTGGATAGGAAAAAAGAGTGTGAAGAATGTTTTGAAGAACTGAAGAGAAGATTATTCAATTCTTATATCTTGACTCTACCATCGGGGAAGGATGGGGTTGTTATTTATAGTGATACTTTAAAGAATGTAATTGGTTGTGTACTTATACAGATTGATAGATCTATTGCCTATGCATCACGACAACTATAAATTCACGAACAAAACTATACTACTACTGATATTGAGTTAGCTGTAGTAATCTTTGATTTGATGATATGAAGGCATTATCTCTATGGTGACAAATTCAATATATATAACAATCACAAGATTTTGAAGCATATTTTATCAAAGAAAGAACCCAACATTAGGAAAGTATTATGGCTTGAACTACTGAATGATTATGATTTCCCAATACACTACCACCAGAGTATGGAAAATAAGATGGCAGATGCTTTGACCAAAAAGGATCATGGAGTTTTGAACAAGATGAGAGTTGAAAGGGATCCTATGTTCATGGATCTAGTAAAGATAGATATGGTAATAATCATGGAAGGTGAAACATCAATACTTTTTCAAATGGTTGCCAAACCATATTTACTAGAAAGGATAAAAAGTTCTCAGACTGATGATGAGGAGTTTCAAAAGAAAATTAAAGCTATGAATGATGGGAGATTGATTGACTTTGTATTTGAAGATGGAATTTTGAAATTTGGGAAGAGACTTTGTGTTCCTAATATACTAGATCTACAAAAAGAATTGTTGGATGATGCTCATAGATCCAATTTCTCTATACACCCTGGTAGCACTAATATGTATAGATATTTGATGGAACATTTTTGGTGGGACAACATGAAGAGGGAGATTGCTGATTATGTGTAATGATGTATGGTTTTTCAATAGGTGAAGGCTTGAATACAACATCCTAGAGGAGACATGAAACCTCTTCCCATACTTGATTAGAAATGGGATGATATTACGATGGAAGTTTTCATGGTTCTACCAAAGACTCCAAGAAGGAATGATTCAAAATTTGGCATTGTTGATCGTCTAACCAAGTTAGAACATTTTATTTCTATAAGAGCAAATTTACCACTTGAACATTTAACAGGACTATATATTAATGAAGTTGTAAGACTTCATGGGATACCCCTATCAATTGTTTATGATCGTGATCCCTGTTGTACATCAATATTTTGAAAAAGTCTATAGAAATCACTAGATACTGAACTTTGTTTAAGCACTTCTTACCACCCTCAAACTGATGGACAATCAGAATAGACTATTTAAATATTATAAGATATGTTGATATCTTTCTCAATTAACTTTCATGGTATGTGGGATTAATATTTACCTCTAGTAGAATTTTCCTATAACTATAGCTTCCATTCAAGTATTCAGATGGAACCATATGATGCGTTATATGTAAAGAGATGTCACACACCAACTTGTTGGGATGATGTTGGTGAAAGAAAGCTCGCAGAACAAGAACTTGTTGAAGAAACAATGGAAAAGGCGAAGATTATCCAAAACCACATAAAAGAATCTCAAATTAGGCAAAAGAGCTATGCCAATAACCAAAGGAAATATTTGGAATTATAATTAGGAGATCATGTTTTCTTGAAGGTATCTCCATGGAAGGGTGTTATATGATTCGGTAAGAAGGGTAAATTAAGACCCAGGTACATCAGACCTTTTGAAATTATAGAACAAATTAGAGTTGTAGCTTACCATTTGTAAATGACTCCAAGTCTCTACAAAGTTTATGATGTGTTCCACGTATCACAGTTGAGAAAATACATGCCTGACCCAACGAATTTACTCACCTATAAAGAAATAGAACTAGAACTTGATCTGTCTTATTGTGAAGAGCCTATCAATATTCTTGATATTGGAGAACAAGTGTTGAGAAAATAGAAACCTTTTTTGGTAAAATTTCTATGGAGAAACCATAAGATGGAAGAGGCAACATGGGAACCAGAGGAACTTATGATGAATTACCAGCCGAATCTTTTTTTTTCAATAATATTCTAGAATTTTTTAGGATGAAAATATTTGAATGAGGGAAGAATGTTACACCCCAATCTTCCATGGTATGTTTCTATTTGAATAATATAATAGTTTGCGTTGTACACAAATTTATTTTTAGCACACCACGACCAATAAAACTAGCCATTTAAAAAGCAGTTATGAATAGTGATACCCACTTTTTGAAAATTTATAAATTTTATTTTTTCAAAATGGACTTCATTTTTGGATTCGAAATATCAAAATTATCTTAGGGTGAATTTTTGGCATTTTTTTAAAAACTATCAAATTTTGAAGAATAGTGAAAAATACTATGTTATTGATTAAAACCGAATTTTATTTAAATAATAATTATTTTTATTTAAATTTATTTTAAAGTCAAAATAGATACATAATACCTATATTCGTTCATTTTAACTCATTGGAGTCATTTTATAATAATATTGGATATATAAAATTTTATTGAACTAGTTAACGTCTTTTACCCACCCTCTAGTAACATTTGTAAATTTGCATAAAACACAATTTTACAACTTCTATGATTCTAATTTTAAAAATCCAAGAGACATGGATGAAACTAGTAAGTAAAATTTTGTTCAATAGGATGAGAATGATTTTTTTGTGAATAGTAACTTTTGAATTTTATTTTCCACAGTTAAAAGTAAATAGGGTAATTAAAGGTAAAAATGATATTATAATTACCCTAAAACATATTGTAATTCTATTTTATAAGTTTATTTAGAGAAAAATAAACCTGGGGAATAAAATATGATCCTCTTTTGTCCACTTGGATTAGATTAGGACATTTATTATTTTTATTTAAAGAAGCGATAAAAGTGTTAAATTCACATTTTAATAACTAAAACATTTTCATACAGGGATATACATAAGATAGATTTGACAATAAATATTAATTAGAAAGATAAATAGATTTCATACATAATGGTATTTTATTTATAATTTTTAGATATTAAATAATTAAATTTATTTATGACACAATGATGATGCAATAATTACCTTATTAATGAAAGATTAAAATAATTGATATTTTAAATATTCAAATAAATTTTAATTAAATATTTTGATGAATTACACTAATTTTATAGGTTAATATGACATGTAAGGGTTGATTAACTATTTTTTTGAAGTCATAATGTTTTTACGACTTTCACAAAAACCAAATACTAAATAGTGTCAAAATTGACATAAATAAGTTTTTAAAACAAATACTATATTATTAAACGATATAATATTTCTTAAAATATAATGTTTGTACAATGGAATTATATAATGATATATATATAATTAGTGGGCCACTTTAGGTTCTCTTTGAATTTGATAGTAATTTTAATAACCATGGAATATAAAAATACAAAAAGACATTGTAAAAGATAAACTATTTAACTAAGAGTTAAATCTAAAAGATAAGGTTAATATGGTGACCTAAAATTGTCTAAATCCTGTAGTATGATAGTATTTTGACACATAACCACCTTAGAATTTATATTAATCCATTTAGAGCCATTATAAACCGAAAATAGTTTTATAATAAAATAATATTTCAAGCTTTTCCTAAAATGACCCTCACCTCTCTTGTAAAAGGGTACTTCCCCTTCTCTCAAAGTCACACCTCCAAAGCCATTTGGATCAGCCAAAACTTGCTCAAATATCCTCCCAACTACCCTAAATTAAACCTAATGGACTTAATTTGATCAGAAATCCACCATAAGAAGCCCTTTTGTTCAAATCATAAGGAAGAACCCAAAGAAGAGGTAATAATTTCATCACCACTTTCAAAGTTCTTTTCTTTTTCCAATTCCTCTTTCTTTGTAGTTTCCATACCAAAAATAATAACTCCAGTACCGTCTAAATACTATTCTATTATTATAAATATGGTACAACCATATTCATTATTATATCCATCCTATGAATGAAAAAGTCACTATGCGTGCCTACGTACAACTTACCATCTCCACACTGTGGTGTAGTTTGTTATCTAACACTTCATTATTTGTATGGGTATAATAATGAGTATAATTGATGTAAATAATCAAAATAAAATTTTATTGATTCTGTATATATGATATACCATCCAATTACATAAAATTTCATCATCAATAGAATGATATTATCACTCGTACGTACGTACGGATTACCATCTCCACGAACACGATAAGATTCATTCCCCATCGTAACCGTTCAAGAATAATGTGAATTTTATGATTAGAAATAATGTTTAATAACATAATATCATTCTTGATATGAATCAAATACATACTATAAATAATAATCATGACTTACATAATAAAACATATATTGGAAAATGAATCAGTTAACATCTTAAACAATGATACTACTAAAATATTATTAACAAAGAAATATTAGATGATCATATATGATATAAAATTTATGTATGTGGTTCTTGTATAGTTTAATAACAATGATTTAACTATTATACAAGATTTTAATGTACACTCAACTAATTAAAAGTACAAGGTAAGGGTTAATTTTATAATTTCTTTATTATCCGAGTTTGTTTCTATGTAAGTATCCACTAGGACTTCTTTATCATCCACATACTTGTTTCTTAAAAATATATTTCAAAATATTTTTACTATTTCCTAGAAAATGTGTTAAAGTAATTTATACCCTTGTTTGAATTTTTATATAATGTTTTTAACGGAATCTTTCCATCATTTTCCAAACTAGTTACTTTATGACCTTTTCGACAAATTAAGGTAAGAATGTTTTTTAACTTATACAGAGGGTGCATCTATTTTCCACCATTATAACACCTTATAAGCTTCCCTTACATGATTATAAGAATATTTTAAAAAATAAATGTTTTCAATTATAATTACGTGACTGTTAAATGATTTCATAATAGAATTAGTTATTTCTCTCAAATAGTTTTGATTTTATCTATGTCCACATCCTTTGGTGGATTTTACACTTGTTTGAAGTTGATTTTTTATGATACAATATTCATTGTTGTATTGAAGGTTTTGTGATATGTTTTACTATGTATCTGTTATTTTTAAACCATTAATGGTTTATGGTTAAAGTATTATCATTTTTTATGCTAGTTTTAAATTGAATATTTATGTTATGTTTCAACCATTTCATATGAGGAATAGATTGGACTTAGTAAGTGATGGGTGGAGACCACTATAGCACCTCGATGCATCATTAGGTCTCATGAGACAAACTAGTGTCTTGTCACAAGGCCTTGAAAAAATATTATTTGTAGTCTTGGAATGAGTCCTTGACTATGTGGTTATGATGTCAGACATTTTTCTTTCCATCATTATGAAATTAGCTATTGATATTACATGTGATTATTAGACTAACAGAATATCCATGTAAATAAGTAAATAGAATTATTTGATTTACCTTTTCCATATTATGCTTAAGTTTAAGTTTAGAAGACTTGTGTTTTAGTCTTAAACATTTCCTTAAATTTTTATGCTTATTTATGATAGTTTCCGCTATATTGTTATCCTTTTTGAGCATCTGAACTCACCCCTTTATTATATTTTATTTCTCCTAGGATGTGAAGAAGTATATTATGATTAACCTATAGGGATAGGCCAAAGGATATGAGGGTTCTCAAAGGGGACACAATTTCTTTTATTTCATGATGTAATGTAAAACTTATGTATGTATTTATTACTTCCCAAGGCTACAAAACAAATCGGTCTTTTGAGGCTTGATCTCTTATGATCATGAAAATGTTATGTAATAATGTACCGACTCCAGATAACTTGGGTTAGGTCATTACATATCCACTATACAATAAAGTAAGCATAGGTTCACTGAATAACCTTCTCTTTAGTTCTTGTAATTTTCTTCACAATGATCTATCCAATGAAACTTAGCTTTATTTTGTGTTAACATTCTAAGTAGATTAGACAGTCATGATAATTTATCTACAAATCATTGATAATCTCAATGAAAACCAAGAAAAATACATATCTCATTCAGTGTGGTTGGTTTGTTCCATCATTCAATAAATTCTATCTTTTTAGGATCTATATATATAACCTAACTTGAGATTATATGACACATTAATGAAACTTTTTGAAGCGAGAATTCACACTTGGTAAAATTTTTATAAAGCATATCCATCCTCATGGTCTTTAGTTAAATTATCATGTTTTACTTTAATGATCTTCCTTAACATTTGAATATTTTATAATATCATATATAAATACTAACAAAAATTGATCAAGGTAATCTCTAAGGACTCTATTCATTAAATCCTTGAATATAGTTGAGTCATTAGTAAGATTAAATGGAATCACTATAAATTCATAGGCTCTAACCTTATATGGAATTAAATCTTAGGAATATCCACTTTCTTTACCCTTAATTGATGATATGTAGAACCATGTTTAATATTTTAAAAGTATTGACATTTTTGTAGTTGATGAAAAAAGTCTACAATATGGCATAGAGGATACTTGTTCTTGATATTTATTTTGTTAAGTTCTCAATAATCAATACCAATTCATATTGATTCATCATTATTTTTAACAAAATGAACTGGTTCACCCCATGGTGATGCACTAAGAGAAATTAATCCCTTGTCAAGATCATCTTAGAGTTTTTTCTTTAGTTCTTGCAACTAAATTGAGTCCATTCACTATGGAGTGTTTTAAATAGGATATGATTTCCATTATAAGTTCATATTTATCATCACACAAATAGACAGTCATGGGTTAGTTCAGAATATCAAACATGAATTCTCTTTTTTTTGGAAATTGAAGTGGAAATATATGTTAAGAAATCAAATCCATGAATAGGATAACATAAAAATCATCCAAAGGGATAATTCCAATTTTTACAGGAAGCACATTCAAACAAATTTGAACAAGAGAGTAATCATAACATAACAACATAATTTATTTATAAATTAAAATATGAAACCAAACAAAGAAAAAAAAGGACCAAATCAAGTAAAATCATGGAGCACAAAAACATGAAAAGGGAATCAGGCTCAGGAGGACCTTAAGTGGTTATTGAAATCGATCATTTTCATTATGCTTTGGATTTGGGAACTAGTTGGCATAATGAAAAAACTTCTTGATTTTAAAACACCAGAGATTAGGTGGTTCATTCTAAATAGATTTATCTATATTATCATAATTAGTTAACATCTTACCATCAATTTAGTATTCAATATATCAATGACCTTCCTTTATACACTTGAAAAATTTACCTTTTTCCCTTCAAAAATTTGTGAATAAAAGGAATCTCATTTTATTCTCTCCATGGTTTTTAGAATTGCCTTTAAATTAAATATTTATTTTATTATCAAAATAATGAGATTGATGGGTAACTCTAATCTCCTTATACACCATTTTGGAACATAAAATAATGTCTTCATATCTACTGAGTTCAATTATGGATAACTCCATTTGGATAATTGGTTTTAATCAACTTACGAATATATCAACCATAATTTTAGGTTATATGATAATTCCATAAGTGTACCTTATAAATCTTTTAAGATTTTCCTTATAGATTCCAATATATTAATTATCATTCTATTTAAGGCCAACTAATTTATTCTCTATTTCTATGAAAATAATACAAGTAAATTAATTATTTAAAAATAGTCTCTAAAACTCATACCAATCTATGGAGTCAATTTCATCCTGTTACTTCGTGTTATTGACAAGATTCCAACATTGATTAGACTCTCACTGAAAATGATAAAAAACCATAATAAATTTCTCTTGTTTTGAACACTAGAGAATAGAAAATATACTTTCAATGGATTTTTCCATTAATCAACAATCATTGGATATGTAGACCCACTAAATGATGGTGTATGTTTCCTCATAAAGGACACAACAGAACATTGTTACCTCATTTTCTCATATGTATGTTTAGAAAGATTCATAGCTTAATAAATTTGTGTAAGCATAGAAAAATGATTTTAAATTCCATATCCAATAACATTCAATTACATTGGATGACAATAATTTCATTGTTTTTCACATTTAGAATTAACACTATTCTTTTGAGTTCTATCCATCGACTAAAACTAAAAATCATAGTGTGAGGAATAATGATTATATTAGAAAACTAAATAATCATGAAAAATCATTTATATTTTGTCTAAATAATGAAACATTATTTTATGAAACCTTACACTTAACCTAGGTCATTCATGGTCATTACCAAGACTTTAGGATGTTATCCAATACATAGACTTATCTCCAGGGTTCTCACTAAGGTTCTCTCATCTAGTTTCCAATTTTTAACTAAAACTTGACATGATATCATCTATAGTGATACATTATATTCATACATATATATCACATCTTTTTATATGAATATTAATTACATAACATAATGATCTATGCGAGAATTATAAAGGTCTAGTGACTTCAGAAACATGGACATAAAAAAAATTGGTTCATAAAAGATCTCCATTATCTCCTACTAAGTTCTTTATAACTAGCGCCCTTTTTATACATATCATAATTAATACTTTTCTTCATAATTAGTGGAAAAGGAACATAAGTAAGGGTGAGCTTATATTATCATTAATAGTAAAAAAGATAGATATTAAAGATCACTTGAGAATAACACGAACAAAAGGGTATGATAATATGATCATAACATTTAAAAATCATATCATTCATGTCATAAATCATAATATAAATTCATGGACTAAATATTGGAAGTTCACAATACATGAATCATAAAGGAATAAAATAACATGATCTATGAGAGCATTATATTTGAATAATATGTAATTTTTCTTGCATACACATAAGAATAGAAAATAATTTCCTTAGTAGTCCAGGTTTATTTCCTTAACTATCATAGTGAAATGGGTTGACTATCAAAACTATCATAGTGTATAACATTGACTCCCAAGACTATCATAGTGGACAAAGGCCCTTACTGAACTAGGTTACCTCCCCATTCCAATTTTTTTATTTCATAAGATATCTATCTTTACCTAATGTATTGGTGGGAGATATAGGTCCCACCTATCACATATTGAAAATCATACATATTTGTGACACAAGATAATAAAACATTCATCACATCCTAACCCATGAAAAAATATACTTCATAAAAATTTCATCATAGTGTTACCCATGGAAAATAAATGGGTTTTATAAAAATTTCATCATAGTATGACCCATGGAAAATAAATGGGTTTCCTAAACATTTCATCGTAACATAACCCATGGAAAAGAAAAATATTTTATACACATTTTTCATAAGAAACATAAAACATATATATAAATAATAATTATGGTATACTTGGATCATATCCCTAGTAGATAGTAAAATAAATCAGGGGTTTTTGTCTTTGATGAATATAAATTACATTAAATGATCATTAAAAATTCACGAGGAAAACATCATTTCAATTTTGAAATCACGTATTTAAAATAGATTTTTTTTGAAAACATAATAGAAAAATTAATATTTTAAAATAAACTATGGAAACTTGAAAATAAATTTTCAAATAATTTAAAGATCATGACAACAAGAAATTTCATTCATGTTGTATATGTTAAAGAAACATTAATTTCATACTTTTGTAAAAATTCTAAAAAAGTACTTCATTTAGAAAAAAAATGAATATTCATTTTAAAACAACTTTTAAAAGTAAATCATGGTTAAAAATTGCTTTAAAAAAATCAAAGGATATATTAAAATCCATCTTTAAAATATTTTTAGAAATAATGGTTATGGAAGAAAAATTTGTTTCGATCAAGGAGAAAAATAATATCAATTTTCATTAATTATTTTTGGTTTCTTGAGTACTTTAGATGAGGAGAATGAAAGAAAAACATTTATTATGAAGAGATAACTATAGGATATGAAAATTTATGATTTTATTTCTAGATTTATCATAGGATTTCATTATCAGAAAATTAATCATAAAAAATCGCTACAAATAATGAGATTGTAAAATAAAACCTTTACCAATTTGGTAACATTTGAATCATAAGTCAAATGAAATAAAGAAAATTATATGGATATTTAAATCCCCATAAAATTTATAATAATCATCATAAAATACATCCATGTTTATTATATTCACTATATAAAAGAATCAAGCTATGAATATGGCATGTGTCTCACAGAAATAAAGCGAGACGAATATCCCTTACCTTATGTTCAAATCCCTTTGTAAGCATTAGAATATCCTATATAGTAAATATATATTTATTATAAATCATTTTATAGAACCATAATCAAATATATCATACCATATATTATTTACTTATAAAATTTTATCACATGTTTATTAACAATTATTTATTAATAACACTGTTTTGTGTGATAACCACTTCATTTTTCTGATATATTTTGGTTTGGTAGTTTAGGTCACTATTACTTGACAATGGTTCAATCATATAGATAATTTTAATAATTATATATAGATCATATATATATATAAATTCATTATATACATTTTTATATTATTTAATAAAACATATAGATTAAAATTAATTGTACCGTTAATAGAGAAAGTATGTCGTACGTGTACATGAATATTGTTTTCATTTATTTATGGATAGGAAAAAAATAAATACAAATAATAAATAACCTTTATATAGAATCATTTTTATGTCAAATATATCATATATATTAATTAAAAATATCCTTATTACCATATAATTAAAACAGAATTGAAAAATGTATCACATCGCTTCGTGGAGGTGGTAGTCATTTTCCAACAGTTTGGAAGGGAAGAAGGAATATGTGATATTATCATTCAAAAATTATAATAATTTTAAAATTATCATATATATAAGCAATAAAACCATCATATTATCAATCCATAAAATTTTGTGGTGATAAATGAAATGTATCTCTACGTGGAGAAGGTAAGCCGTACACATGCATGATCAATATTTTCGCTTCCCATTTGATGGAAAGAGGGTGAATAAATGTTGTTTGATAATTATATTTATGATAATTAATTTATTATTTTATGTATAATATAACATATTTATAGGATGTAAAAGACGAATTAATAAGAAAGTTACTGGTTAAGGTGATTACCTCTTCTTTAAAATAACTCATTTACATTGCCTCTTAATGGTTCGATGGTTGGTATTTTGGGAATAAAAAAACTATATAATTTCTATAAGAAAGTTTATAAGATAATTGGGTAGAGTTTGTTTTGAGATAGAAGGCTTAAATTGGTGTGAAAAAGATCAAGGAGGGGTTCCCTTTTATAATTGTTGGGAGGCGAACCCTTATAATTTCTTAAAGGATTAAAATATATTAAAGTCATTCTCAATACAAATATTTCCAAATAGAATATAAATGGGAAATAGATTAAATTTTAGACCATATATTATCTCATTTTTCCTATTATAATAATAATATTATTTTTATGTAATTTAATGGAATATTATTTTTGTGAAATTTCATTTTTAGTAATTTAGAGACAATTCATTAAATTTGACATAAAAGTCATAAAGAAAAACATATAATTCAAATATAATTATTTAAAATTTTAATAATATTTTAAATTAATATAAAAATTCATGTAACACATTAAATCACACAAAATATTTAACTTTTAGTATTTGTAAAATCGTTTATTATATTTTTGTATTGGTGAAATACTAAAGCAATACTCCATAAGCACTTGAATTCATTATATAATTACTAAAAATTATAAATAAATTTATATCCTGAAAATAATTTTTTTTAAAATCAAAATAGGCACTTATATTCATTCATAAATTAC
Organism: Viscum album; assembly: GCA_963277665.1. Taxonomy (NCBI): domain Eukaryota; kingdom Viridiplantae; phylum Streptophyta; class Magnoliopsida; order Santalales; family Viscaceae; genus Viscum; species Viscum album. The sequence continues at coordinate 1,215,818,538 of OY728130.1, forward strand.
TTTTTTCCCTATGTTAACTTATAAGATATATTTAAAACTAAGAGAGTGATAATTTATAACTTTGTTTTCTTTAAATATTATTCAGGTCATATTCATAGAAAATTGTAAATTAAATAACTATATTTAAATACTAAGGTTATAAGGGTTTAATTATAATCATACATTAAGAATTATTATAAAAATTATGGACTTATCTCTTGGTTTTATCATCGATTAACCCGATTTACCCTTTGCTGAGCTGATAAATTGTACCATAATTACTATTCATATTAAAAAAAATTAAAAGAAAACTTTTTCACATATTTTAAACTCATTATTATAAATATATAATACATTTTATTATATTCAATTTCAATAGGTGAAATAAATTAATTTTTAAATAAACAAGCAACACTTGATGAAAATCATTTTTTAGAAAAAATAAAAATTTAAGCATAAAACTTGTTTTATTCTTATCCCATGTATAAAAAAATATTAAATAAAAATTAAAACATTTTATATAATATATAATATATAAATTTAATTAAAATAATTAAAATATAGTGATTAAGTTAATTTATTAATAGATAAATACACTGTGCATATCAAAAAAAATTATTTTTCAGAAATATATGTTTTTTTACATTCAAATGTTTTTTTATTTTTGTTTATAATTAATTGATACTCAAAGAATTAATATATTATTATTTAACCCTATATTTTTTTATAATTTGTTCTTGTATATTCATACACTTCAATCCAATTATTAGGTAATAACTAACTATACTTTAATTTTATATCATGGTTCTTTTAAACTCAGTGTTGCATGTAACATATGCTATCGAAAAAAATTAAATTTACTTGGAAAAAATATTTCTTAAAATCTAAGGGTGTTAAATATTATAAGGGTATAATTTCCATTTATTTCCTTGTGAATACAAATTTATATTTAATTTTTTTAATCTTCTGAAAATGATAATGTTGATAAGAATACATTTTGTTCAAATGATTTTGAAAGAGCTCTTGAAACTCTTGATGAAATGAGAGATTATATTATAGAATATAAAAATATGTATAAGAAGTTATTTTAGAAATATAAAATCATTAAAGTGGAGATTACTAATATGAAGGATAATTTTATAAATGTTGAGAATAAACATACTGAAATTATAAAGGAGAATAAAAATATTATTTTTTAATTAGATATGTCAAAACAAAAAGTAAAAAAAGTTATTACCGATATAGAAGGAAAAGTTAAAAATAAAAATACTTGAACTTAATTTGAAGGTAAATTAATATAATAAAAATAATAAATAAATGACTATAAGTGTAACTTATTTTCATGACAAGAGTGAAAATGAAATACAATATCTTAAAATTGAAAATTTTAAAATATTTCTGCCTAATTTTCCCACTCTAAGATATTAATTTAAGAAAATGTATAGAAAGATCATATAATAAAATTACATCCATATTGGGTAGTAAGTCCACTAGATGTTCAGTTTACTAATAAAATTATTTTTTAGAAAGTAAATAACCTTCCTACACTTCTTTTCGAATAGGAGGACGTTGGAGGAAAAATATTTCACTCTATAAAGTTGAATATTTTGGACAATATAGTGATTTTATTTCATCAGAAATTACTGACTATGAACAACTAAAAATAAATCAAATATGGATTCCAAAAAGTTATTTTGTAAGTATATATTAACCAAAAGAAGTATATTTTATAAATACATAAATATAATGATAAAAGTAATTGTGAACTGATTGATGAATACTTATCATAGTGACTATAGTATTTCTAATCTATTTTTTTGAAAATGTATATATTTAAATAATTAAAATATTCCATTATTTTCTTAATATATTTAATTTATTCCTTTTATTTATAGGGATTTGTTCTTGATTTTGTATAAATAACATTGGAATATCCTACTTTTAATTTTCCAATAAACATAAATCCCAAGTCAAAACATTTTTAGAACCATCAATGAAATAATAAGATCAATATATTCTTAAATAGAAGATAAATTTCAATTTATTGAGACTATTTTATTATTCATTACATTTTATTTTTATAAGACTTGTTTATTTACTTTAATTTCAATGTTTTGTTTAATATCATAAATCATCATAATTTTGAAAATTATTTATTCTTTTAAAATTAAATATGACATCATATATTTTGGTAGGGTTCTATATAATTTGTAAAATCAAGAAATATATGGTGTCCATTCATATTACATTACCCGTATATAGAGATATGAACACAGAGTTCATTGAGCGCATGCATTGAGATTTTATAGTGAATCACTTTTAGTTTTTCCAAAAGCACAGTTTTTCTTTATTTCCACCCATGGTATCATCTAGAGAACATTCTAAATGAGAGATTGTTAGAGTGTGTATTTTCAATTAATATATTTTTTTAAAAGTTTTAATTTTTATTGAATGATATATTTTAATTTCAAGGTAAAATAAAGTTAGATTCAATAACTAATGATAATGAGTTATATTATCATTTATTCATCATTAAGTTTTATGGATATGTGATATTTTTTGAGAAGGTGGATAAAATATGGTGTCTTTTATTCTTTTAATTCAAAACTTATCCCTTATCTTAGAGAATTATTGGGAATTCTTGGAATTACTTTTTGAGGGATAATCTTTATTGGTTTGAAGGGAACTACCAAAGTATTATGTAAAGTTTTCTAAAGATAAAGTTGATAAGAATTTTTTTGGTAAATGATTTTTTTACAAAACTAGTTATTTATCATGATATGTATGAATTGTTTTCCAACGGATTATTTAATTTCTACTATCGAGAAAAGGTGATAAATATACCAGTAAGATTGAAGACATAAATTTTTTAGACTACTTAGAGATTTTCCAGAAGTCTAACATCTAAAAGTTCATTTTATATTATATAGAAGATATTCAAAATGTTTTGGTAAATACGACAATTCTATTATATGGATAGATTTTTAAGAGAGTCCTTGTTAAATTATTTAAAGAATAGAATATTGAAATTCTAACCCATCCCGAAAGATATAAATAAAACACCATTAATACTAAAACTATATCAAGGATGATATTGAAAAATGATTTTTAAAATAAAATATTAGTTTAGAAAAATCATTAGTAAGTTCTTATACTATATTTTGAAAATTAATTCATAGTGAAAAAGATAAGAAAGTTTTAAAAGTTCTAGAGATGAGAATATATTTATTTTCCTCTGATAATGATATTTCCCCTAAAAACAAGAATTCAAATTTTTTTGAGAATTTTGTCACTAAAAAGGAGATGATTCTTTGAAATAGAAGAAGATAATTCCTAATTATCCTATTTTAATTAATTAAATCCTAAAAAATAATAAAAATATTAAATATGTAGAACTAATAGTTCAGTTGATGAATCATCCTTTGGATAATAATATAATTACTTTAAATGGATAATTTTGAAAAATCAAGGAATGTGATAGAAAATTTTGGAAAGAGAAGGATGATAAATCCAAATATAATAGAAAATATTGAGAAATTGGAAAAATATATTTTGGGCTTGATAAGGTTGAGGCTAATGCATTAAGAGAAGAATTTTATTGGAGTCTTAAATAAGAGAAAAATAAAAGGAGATATGTTCTGAAGTAGAATGAATCTCAAATAACTGAATCTATAATAATTAGAGTTACTATAAAAAAATATCTTATTTAAGAATGAACAATAAATAGTAATTTATACTTTAAATAAATATTTTTGAAAGATACATTGAAATTTTATGAGATATCTTCCCATCATTTCTGACATAATGGAGAAGTTAGTGAAAGAACTACATCTATTGTTTCTAGAACTACTGAAACAACTAAAATAAATAATTTATCTTGACATTAATTAATCATAAGTTCATCATGAAAATATATCAAAATTTATCCCTATTCATCCTACAAAGTTGTGCAATCCCCACCAGAATATGTTTCAAAATAAAATATTTATAAAATAATAATTGAAGAGATTGATAAATTCACAATAAGAAAATATATAGTTGAATATCATTTTCCCTTAGAGTATTTTATTCCTAATTTTGTTAATGTTACTTCATATCCATAAAAAAATACATCTAAAAAATCAGATGCATTTAAAATAAGTTCAAGAACACATACTTTTTCTTTATATTGATATAAAAGTACTATATATGATAACAATTCATTTAATAAATTTCTCATGGACATTTAAGAAACTTACTTAAAATAATTAAATTCCCCAATAGTCCAAACTATTTTTCCTAGAGAAAAATATAAAATAGAATATATATCTGAAAATCATATATATCAAGAACATCTGTTATAGCTAGATCTTTCTATTGAAAGCTTAGGTCAGTTTTGAACACAAAATGAAAATGAATAAATTCATTAATATAATACCTTAACTTAGTGAAAAGGTAATATTGATTCAAAATTATATGAATCATGCTAAAATTTAATATTTAAGAAAATATTTTGATAAATTCTATCGGTAATGTAATGGGATATTTAAAAATAGTTAGATAAACTAGTGATTTTTATGACTGGAAGTTAAGAAACTAAAATAAATATTTAAAAAACCAAGATAAATACATAAATTCAATTTATGAACAAACCATTTCTTCACTTTATAATTATTATATTCTTTTTGAAAAATAAAATATTTTTATAGATGTTATTAAGGAACATAGAGATAAGGTTGATTATTGTAACGTCCCAGTTCCGGAAGCCACCCAGAGGCGCCCCGTACCCGGTTGGTCACATGGCCTAAAGCGCATTTTCCCAAACGCCAGTGGCTTTCGACTAGCAGTGAGGGCCTCGGGTGTGATAGTGGGGAAACTATGCCCTCATTGGAAGAGTACACAACAGAAGAAAAATAAACATGAAATAGCGGAAGCAGTAATAACCAACAATATAAACTGCGGAAGACTAAATCAACAATTGGAGCATATATGTATATAAAAAATGATGCATGATACATAACTAAGAAATTGGCCAAACAAGTCACACTTCTGGAAACAATACAGTACCAAAACAAGTACAAAACAAAAGTAAATGACTCCTCAGCATCGCAAGACAAAGCTTGGCCCCATGCTCCCCTCCTCCAAGGAATCAAGTTCCAGAGGTCGAAGGGCGCTTGCCCTTGTCTATACCTGCAACAACATAGTCTGCTTGAGCCCAAAAGCATGGCCCAAACAGGGTGTGAGATAAAATCCCAGTAGGAAACCACCCGAAGATCTGTGCCTCACAGTCAGTGAGTATATGGTAGGTAAAAGTACAATAAGCAGTAAACAGAAATAGAAAGCAGTAGGCAGTAAACAGTAACCAGTAAAATAGGATGATACATAGAAGCAATCAATCCATAACCAATAAACAGAAGTGAAACAAACAGATCACAAGCTAGAAACCCTCTGGGAAGTAGTCATAGCCATCCCCTCTGGTCCTATTCAAGAAGTACCACAACCCTCTGGGCAGTGCACTCAGCCTAGCCCCTCTGGATTGGTCATACGAATTTATGAGAATATATGGGGAAGCTCACTCGGTCAATTCCCATTATAGTCAAGGGTAGTCAAGGACTCTCTTGAAGAATATCACGCGGTCTAACCCTCTTAGCCCCAAGGTCTAGAGACTCTCTGAGGAAGCTATCTCGGTCAATTCCTCCTATAGCCTCAGGTATACCATAGATTCTCTGAGGAAGCTCACTCGGTCAATTCCTCCTCTAGCCTGGGAAGGTTCTTAAAGAAATTCAAACAAGGTAAGACTCTCTAAGGATGATCAATCGGTCTACCCTCCAATAGTCTATAATATCCATGACTCTCTGGTAGCTCACTCGGTCCATCCCCTCTATAGTATATAATATCTAAGACTCTTTGGGAAGCTCACAAGGTCTATCACGTATAGTCTATAGCACCAGGTTCCCTCAGCCCCATGCCAGTCAGTGCATAATAATGCTATTTGGACAACGTACACCTATAGATCTACTTGGCTAACCAAAGTACAATTATAGAGCTACTTAGCTAAACAGTCTACAAGGCAACGAGCATTTCACTAAATTCACTTCAACCTATAACTTCAAGGCATATAACAGGTGTAGCAGCCAAAATGAAAACGAGACCCAAAGGTCATAAACAGAACAATAAAGGGAAAGTATATCCAAGAACAACAAAATATCCTCTAACAAGTTCAATATACCTCTACACAAGAATACAAGCAGGTCAGGAAAACAAAGAGGGGAAAAAGGAAAACATGCAATACCCCATTCACGGGTATTGGTGGAATTTGCACATAAAACTCAGAGACTTTGAATGGTAAGGAACAAACCACCTACCTCGATCCTATGAGATCGATATACTTGAACCACGACAGCTAATTACCCCTAGAACATCATAGATCTGAGAAAATTCACAAAATGCTCAACCCATGACAACTTGAAATTGAGGAAGAAATGGAAAACAAGGCTCAAAAAGAAGGAAGAACTCACCGCTGCTCTTCTAACGCAATCGAACATGCTCGAATCGGAGAACGAACAGAGAGATGGGGGCTCGTTGAAGATCCGGCCGTACGGGTCGCTCTCGGACGAACCAGACCTAGAAGAAGATGATTATGGCGATTAGGCGCGACCCTGGTCTATTTAGTGAAAAAAATAAAAGTACACGACGTGTATTTTTAAAGTACATGACGTGTAGTGGGTTTTTCTGTACTCCACCAAAATTGGCCTCCACATCACCCCTACACACTGTGTGTGTGGCCTAGGCAAGAACAACACATGGCTTTGAGCCGAAGAAGAGTACATGGCGTGTACTTCGAAATTTTCTAGAATCTCCATTTTTCTTAAAAACTACAGAAAAATAAAGGCATACCTAAAATGAATATCCAGGTTCTTACAAACTTCCCCCGTAAAGAAATTCGTCCCTAAATTTCCCTAGATGGGCGTAGAAGAAGAATCCTCGAACAGCTCCAGCCACTGTGATTGTACATCGGCCTCCCTCTCCCAAGTCTCGTCCTGTACCCTCCATTGCTTCCATAGGATTCATACTAGAGGAACAGACCGGCCAGAGAGAACCTTTGTACTGCGATCTACAATCCGGATATGATACTCCTTAAACGACGCATCCGCTTTGAGATCAAACTCCTCGGGCTGAAAGACATGAGATGGTTCTGAAAAGTAACGTCGAAGCTGAGAGACGTGGAAGACGTCATGCATGGCCTGGTACCTCTGAGGTAGCTGCAACCGATAAGAAACCAACCTAACTCTCTCCAAAACCTCAAACGTCCCGATGTACCGTGGTGAAAGATTACCCTGTCTCCGAATCCTCTCGTGTCCCAACCTCGATGCGACACACCGGAAAACCTGATCCCCGACCTCAAACTCCAGAGGACGTCTCCGCTGATCAACATAAGACTTCTATCGAGACTGTGCTGTAGCCATCCTCTTCCGAATCAACTCTATCTGCTCCAAAGTATCCTGAACAAGACAAGGTCCCAACAAAGATGCCTCTCCTGCCTCCAGCCAGCATAAGGGTGATCAGCATAGCCTACCGTACAGAGCCTCGTATGGTGCCATCTGAATGGTCGCCTAAAAACTATTGTTGTAGGTGAACTCCACCAGAGGAATATTCTTCTCTCAGGAACCACAAAAGTCTAGGATGAAATATCGAAGCATATCCTCAAGCACCTGGATCGTGCGGTCGGACTGGCCATCAGTCTGGGGATGGTATGCTGTACTCAAAAGTACCTGTGTACCCAAATCCTTCTGAAGTCCCTGCCTGAACTGAGAGGTTAATTGAACATCCCTGTCTGAAACAATATAGAGTGGAACTCCATGCAGACGGATGACCTCTCTGATGTAACATTGTCCCAGATCATCAATACTGAAGGTCTCCTTGATCGGAAATATGTGTGCAAATTTCGTAAGCCTATCTATGAAAACGTAAACAACATCACTTCCCAGAGGTGACTTCGGTAACCCGGTCATGAAGTCCATTGCGACATCGTTCCACTTCCACTCCAGAATGGGTAACTGCTTTAAAATCCCTACAGGTCGCTGATGCTCTGCTTTCACCTACTGACAAGTAGAACATCTCATGACAAAACTAGCAACATCTCTCTTCATAACTGGCCACCAGTACTGGCGATGAAGTTCCCAATACATCTTGGTGACGCCAGGATGAGCTGCCCAAACTGAGGAATGAAAATCCCGCATCAGCTCCTCGTGTATGTCTGCTGGCACCCATACGCGTCCCTGGAAACACAAGATCTCATCCTCACCCACTATCCATCCAGGAAGAGGGTCCCCTCCTGACACAATCTCCTGCAGGACCAAGGCCTCCGAGTCTGATAGCTGTCTCATTCGTACCTGATCAAGAAGTGTAGAGGTAACAACCACAGAATATAGGACAGTCTATCCCTTCCTATCATGCACCTCCAGATACATCTCAGAGAACAGATCCATAAGCTGCCACTCACTGTTGGCCTCCTGAACTGCCTGAATTTAAGTTTGTCTGTTCAACGAATCTGCCACTGTATTTCCCTTTCCTGGCGTATAGGCGATCTCGAAATCATAGGACTGAAGATACTCCACCCACCTGCGCTATCTCAGATTCAGATCACACTAAGTGAAGATATACTTGAGACACTTGTGGCCAGTGAAAACCACAAAGTGCTCTCCCAGAAGATAGCGTCTCTAACAGTGTAAGGAATGAACAACTGCTGCCAAATCCAGATCGTGCGTCGGGTGGTTCCTCTCATGTGGCCTCAACTGCCGAGACCCATACACAACGACTCCATCTCCCTACATGAGCACAGCTCCCAACCCGATACCTAAAGAATCATAGTAAACAGTGTAGCCCTTTCCTGGGTCTGGAAAGACTAGTATCGGTGCTGACGTCAACCTCCCTTTCATCTCCTGAAAGGCTGAATCACAAGAATATGACCATAAAAACTTCACCCCCTTCTTGGTCAGACCTATCAATAGTGGTCCTAGGCGTGAGAAGTCCTGAATTAAGCATCTGTAGTATCTTCCCAACCCTAGGAAACTCTGCACCTCAAAGATGTTCATCGGCTACTCCCAGGAAACTATAGCTCTCACTTTCCCTGGGTCCGCTGACACTCCTGTATCCGAGATAAAATGACCCAGGAAATGAATCTGATCCATCCAGATGTGGCACTTCGAGTGTTTAGTATACAGCCGATGCTCTCTCAGTGTACCCAGAATGATCTCAAGATGTGTGCCATAGTCGTGTCGAGTGTGAGAGTACACCAAGATATCATCCACGAAGACCATGACAAAGGAGTCCAAGTACGAATGGAACACTCGGTTCATCAGTACCATCAAGACTAAATTCACGTTCATAAGACCGAACGACACAACTGTATATTCATAAAGACGATACCTACTCCTCGAAGCTTCCAGAGGTATATCCGATGGTCTAACGTGCAACTGATGATAACCAGACCTCAAGTCGATCTTCGAGAACACCCGGGCTCCTAGAAACTGATCAAAGAGGTCATTGAGCCTCGGAAAGGTATAACGGTTCTTGAACGTCATATGGTTGAGCTTCCGATAATCCAAACAAAGTCGAAGGGTACCGTCTGCCTTCTTCACGAATAAGACAACCCATGGAGAAGTACTGGGTCGGATGAAACCCTTTGCCTGCCACTCCTCCAACTGCTTCTTGAGATCCTGCAACTTAGGTTTATCCATCCTATAAGGAGGAATGGACACCGGTTCCTCTCCTGCCATGAGCTCAATCGAGAATTCTAACTCACGCTCCGGAGGTAAACCTAAAAAGTCTTTTGGAAAGACATCCCTAAAATAATCCACCACTGGAGGAAAGTCTATATGAGAAGTCCCCTGGTCATCCAGATAAAGACTGGAAATCTGGGCTGTAACTTCCCATAGCCCATGATTCTCTGGTCCAGCTCTACCTGCCTGGACATCCCACTCACCTCTATGAAGGAAAGATCCGCCCTCTGGTGATATGAAACTCACCCTGCAGCGATAGCATTCAACGACTGCCTGGAAGGGATCCAACCAGTCCATACCAAGAATGACGTCATATCCCATCATCTCTAGGACATAGAGGTCCCATAATAAATGACACCCCGCAACCTCAAGAGGGCACTCTCTACACTGACGTAAGCTAGATGTCCTCATTCCCAACGGTGTGTCAAGAGTCAAAAAGTTGACATACGAAAATATATAGAGCCCAAGGCTCTCCACAACCGCAATAGAGATAAAGATATGGGTAGCAGCAGTATAGAAATGAGTAGAAGATAAAACTGAAGCTACTAGGATCATAACTCGAACTGTAGAAGTGTCGTGATCCTGCTCCTGATAGGTTTGATCCACGGCGAATGATTGGCCTGAACCACGGCCCAGCGCCCCTGGCTGACCGCTCTGAGATGATCCAATCTGCTGTTGCTGATGACCTGGTGGCTGACCACCATGACCATGACCTCCACCTCGGCCTAAACGGCTGGAAGAACTCCAGTTCCCAGACTGGTGGGAAACTAGAAAAGCATCTCTAGAACACGGGGTCATAGAGGAACCCCTACCACCAACTGAAGGTGAGAATATATGACAGAAACACTAAAGATGGCCCATCTTGCCACAAGATCAGCACTCCATTGCATCCCTCTGGAACTGCGGCCTAGTATGCCCACTCCTACCGCACTAGTAGCATACAACCTGGCTACCAGAAGACACATCCCGCAAACCTTGATCTCCTTGAGAAGACTCTCTACAACACTTCCTACTGTCCGTAGGAGGAACACCATATCTGGATGATGAACCACCCTGCCTCACTGCTCCAGAATCTCTCAGATTTCACTCAGTGATCAGCGCCTGGTAGACAATGGAGGATATCAAAGTCAACTGGAAGATATTCACCTGGGAACAGATCTCCTTCCTGAGACCATTCTCAAACTTCCTAGCAAGGAACAACTCATCACCTGCTGGGATCGGTGTGAAGCGCTGTAGCTCAGAGAAGCGAGACAAGTACTCCATAACAGAGAGAGTACCTTACTACAGACTCATAAACTCCCAGGTTAAATCAGCCCTCAGGGTCTCCGGATAGAATTAGTCATATAAGGTGCGTCGAAACTCGTCCCAAGACATATCCTGATGATGCCCTGACCGTGAGATCACCTACCACCACCTATTGGTGGTGTCCCAGAGCATATAAGTAGCCAGCATTATCCTTTTCTCTAGAAGGATCTCTAGGTGCTCAAAGATGGTCAGTGTGGCCTCTATCCACGACTCTACAGCCTGTGGTCCTCCATCCCCTGAAAAAGTAGGAGGATGCTGCTGCTGGAAAACCCGCGTCAACTCAGCCATCGACATGGTAGGAGGCGGCGCTCCTTGTAAGGTCTGTATCATCCTCAAGAAGTCCCCCCAGAATTGCACATCAGTGCCTGCAGCTAGTATGACAGCCGGTGCCAAGGCTGGCTCGACTGGAGGATCAGCAGGAAGTCTCTGATCAGCCATATCTGGCGTCTGATCACTTCCTGACGACAAACGTATAACCAGAGGCTGTCTCGGAGGCATAGCTCTGAAAGATCAAAAGTATACCTCAGATCAGAAAACAAGGATAGAGAACACAAGAATACAAAATAGGAATAGAGGAAGGAAAACACACAAGTTTACAAAACACGACTACATGGCGTGTATAAAAACTACATGGCGTGTCTTTTTAAGCCACTGACATGGGCGTGTAACCCTGCCCTATATGTCGTTCAACACCTCAAACCACATGGCGTGTTGACCCAACACACGACGTGTAAATGAAGACTATTCCCCTGCCCGCATATTTTTACACGGCTAACTCACACGGTTCAAAGTAACCTCAGACTACACAGTGTGTTCCATAGGGACACGGTGTGTACCAGACACTAACTCGATGACCTGTGCTGTTGGTTACATGACCGTCTACAAGGCTGGCCCTTACACGGAATGTTCTAAACAAACCCGATGTGTATTGGAGAAGGTGACATCATCCCGTGTTGTTCGTGACATGGCCGGGTACCTGTGATGATGCTCGGGTTATGAGCATGGTTGTTGTTTCCTTCACTGGTCTTCTCGGGGACGAGAAGGTTTATAGTGGAGAGTTTATAAGAACCAGTGTTTTTTCGGACTGTCATTTTGAGTAGAAATTTGAATTTTTGCTGTTGGATGCTTGTGAGGGGTAAAACAGTCATTTTAACCTACCCGCTGATCATAGATATTTTTTCTAACAGCTTAGTTGGTTCTAAAATAGGGATTTTACCCTAGTACATGAGTTTGGAGGGAATCTGAGTTGTTTGAATTTTGGCGGAATATTTAGTATTTAATATTATTAAATTAATTATTAAATTATTTGTGTAGGTTCGTTTGGAAATAAATTTTAAATGGAGGGTCGGATTGAGTTTTCGTCTGCACCGTTGAGTCCAGAATGGGGATTTTACCCTAGGGATGGAATAAACTCATGTCTGGCATCGGGGCTCGGCCCGAGCCCCTTTTTCTTCCTTTTCTTTTCTTATTTCCTTTTTCTTTTTTCTCTCTTCATTCCTCCTCCTCCTTGCGCACTTCTCCTACACCACTCCCTCTTTGGCCATGACCAATGGGAGATATGGAGTTTGAGGAATAGGGAGAGTTGTAAGCCAAGAAGGGTACCGATTCGAAGCCCTCGACGGGCTGAGTCGGCATGCGACAACTGAGAGCCGCGAAATCAACCGAAGCTTCGACGGTTTCCGCCCGAAGGTAGGGATGTTTATGTTTTCTCCATAGATCCCCATTAAAAATGCTTTTTTAAGTCTTTTAAGCCTTATATTTTTTGCTTTTTTCCTCTTAAGGCTGGATCTAATGTTTCGGGGGTTAAAACGTGTGTTTCTGGTGTTTTCAGGGTTTTCCCGTCGGAAATCCCAGAATACACGGCGTGTATTCCAAGGGTACTTGCCATGTGTTATTTCCGTTCAGGGAAGATGAAGTTTTCATAAGTACATGCCGTGTACTTTGAGTACATTCCGTGTAGTGGGTGGCCGTGTGGCTGGCTGTGTGGAGTATAAAACTGAAATAGTGGTTTTTAAGGACTACACGCCATGTACTTTAAGTACACGCTGTGTAGTGGTACATGGGCATGTGTTCAGGTGAAAACGAACACGGAGTAACTTTTTTTGAACAGTAAAAGCCATGTATAATAAATTACATGCCGTTTACTATTACAGAGGTAGGCCATTGTGCTCTGGCCATGTACTCTGGCCATGTACTGCTTCAATTTAGTATTTTTTTGAGATATCTTGGGCTCCGGAAGTCAGAATTTGGCATGTGAGTAGTCAATTATGAGTGTTTTTACATGTACATTGCAATGTTGGAATCCTTTTTACATTTAGAGTTAATATAAAGGGAGTTTTTGGGGTTTACCTCTAAATGGAGGGGTTCTTCCTCCACTTATCTAGATCAGTTGTTAGCAGAGAGTGAGGCTTAGGGTGGATGATAGGTTGGGTGTTCGTACCAACTTAGTTGAGACCTTTAATAGGAGATGAGCTATGAGATATATTCCATAACCCATTCTTTAGAGGAAGTTTCCCTTGCAAGATGTTCCCTTCTATCCTATGTGGCTTTGAGACCATGTACTTCTAAGGATCCCCTGAGGGATGCCTTTTCTTGTGTGCTGACCTAGGGAGTCCCTCACAGGATCTCTCTCTTGTTATTCCTTGACAGAAACCATGTTACGAAATGCCTATGTTTTCTTTCCTTTGAGGATACCGTGTAGGATTACTCCCTTACTCTTTTCTACGGATCCCATGTAGGATGCCTTCACTCGTGTTTACATAGAGAATTCCAAGTATGATGATTCCTTAGTGTTGGACTTGAGGGACCCAGTGGGTGCTTGTTGTTTGAACGACCTAGAGTTGTTATGTGAGGTTTCGGTAGAGATGGTGATTAGGTGTCACCTAGATCCCATGCCAAACTGGTGATCCCTTTCAGCTTTTTATGTATTGTTGGGTTGGGCGTTTGGGCCACCCACATTGTATGTTTATATCTAACTTGGTTGCTGATGCTGTAGTGTTTACCAGAGGTGATTTCTGGTTGATGGATGGTGAGCCTGACACGAGATGTCTTTATTGATTTTTGTTTTCTAGCCTTGCTTGTATGCTTGTGTAGAGGTAATTTGATCTTGTTTGAGGATTATTGCTGTGCTTGGATGTTTTTCCCATGCCTTGTTCTGTTTACGACATTTGGGTCTTGTTAGCCTTTGTCCGTTATACCTGCTTCCATGCCTTGTGACCGTAGGATGGAATGTTTTTCTTGACATGCCTATTTCTGTAGACTGGTTAGCCAAGTAGCCCTATAGGTTTATTTTGGCCTTATAGCATTATTATGCATTGACTGGCACGAGGCTGAGAGAACCTGGTGCCATAGACTATAAGGGATAGACCGAGTGAGCTTCCCAGAGAGTCTTAGACATTATAGACTACAGGGGATGAACCGAGTGAGCTCCCATAGAGTCTTGGATATTATAGACTACAAGAGGGTAGACTTAGTGAGCTTCCTCAGAGAGTCTTACCTTGTTTGAATCTCTTTAAGAACCTTCCCAGGCTAGAGGAGGAATTGACCGAGTGAGCTTCCGCAGAGAGTTTGTGGTATACCTGATGCTATAGGAGGAATTGAAAGAGATAACTTCCTCATTGAGTCTCTAGACCTTGGGACTAAGAGGGTTAGACCACGTGATATTCCTCAGAGAGTCACTGACCACCCTTGACTATGAGGGGAATTGGTCGAGTGTGCTTCCCCAGAGAGTCTTATAATTTTTGTATAACCAAACCAGAGGGGTTAGGCTGAGTGCACTGCCCAGAGGGCGGTTGGTACTTCTTGGATAGGACCAGAGGGGTTGGCTGTGAGTACTTCCCAGAGGGTTACCTATTGTGTTATCTACTTTCTTGTGTTTTATTGGTTGAACTAGAGGATAGCTAGTATTTGTTTAGCTTGTTCAGAGTCATATTTCTAGCATTGGCCGAAATAGGTACATGTCGATGGAATTACAGACCCATTGATCGACTTATTTGATATACGACTTGAGTGGCACTACATCCAGCTCAATGCCCTCGAATAAGATTTCCAAGAGATTGGGATTATGGTTCCAAGGATCGATTGCTGATGTTGTTTCTTGTTATTTGAATAACTTCATCATGAATATTCATATTTATGTATATGTATATAGGTATGGGACTATACATGTGTACGTATATAGATATGGACATCCATGGTGGCACTTCCCTAGTTGACAATGATTACATGCCCTGAGTACAACTGTGTTTGAAAGTTTGGTTTACTTACTTTTGTTGTGCTCCAGCTAGGCTGAGCACTTTATTGTTGCATACACTTTTTGAATCACAAGGGTAGGTTATTTGTCGGGGTGCCCTACTGAGATTATTTCTCACCCCTGCACGTGCACCTCATTGTACATGTAGAACTTCTTTCTACTTTTCAGGTTGAGCACAGGTTGCATGGTGGATAGGGCTGAGGCCCAGTGTTGCATGACCGAGCGGAGCTGCTCGAGTGGTTCTACTGACCAGGCTGCTACAGTTCAACAGTGTCTAGAGATTGGGTATGTGTTTTGGATCAGAGTTAGTAGTGGAGTCATGCAATTTTACATTCAGTTTATTTTGTACTTGTATTTGTATGGTCGTCCCAGTGGGTGACCAGTGTTGTATTGTATTGCATAACTGTTCAGGATTTTACAACATTTTACTATTATAGCTTGTTCTATTTCAGTTGTTTACAGCTTCCACACTCTATTTACTTTCTGTTTTGTATGATACTTAGTTATTTCCGCTGGTTACTTACTTTGTTATGAGGGCCTTGGTCACATGGCCTCAGGCGCATTTCCCTAAATGCCAGAGGCACCTCGTACCCGGTTGGTCACATGGACTCAAGCATATTTACCAAAACTCCGGAGGCTGCCGACTAGCAGCGAGGGCCTTGGGTGTGATAGCGGGGAAACTATTCCCTCATTGGCAGAGTACACCGCAGAAGAAAAATAAAAATACAATAGCGGAAGCAGTAATAACCAACAATATAAATAACGGAAGACTAAATCAACAACTCGAGCACATATGTATATATGAAATGATGCATGATACATAACTAGGAAAGCAGCCAAACAAGTCACAATGCTGGAAAATGCTACTATACCAAAACAAGTACAAAAGAAAAGTAAACAGCTCCTCAGCATCGCAAGCCAAACCTTGGTCCCATGCTCCCTTTCTCCAAGAAATCAAGTTCCAGAAGTCGAAGGGCGATTTCCCTTGTCTATACCTACAACAACATAGTCTTCTTGGACCCAAAAGCATGGCCCAAATAAAGTGTAAGATAAAATACCAGTAGGAAACCACCCGAAGATCTGTTCCTAACAGTCAATGAGAATATGGAAGGTAAAAGAACAATAAGCAGTAAACAGCAACATCAAGATGTTGGCAGTAAACAGTAAGTCGTAAAACATGATGATACATAGCAGAAATAAATCCACAACCAATCAACAACAGTGAAACAAACAACTCACAAGACAGAAACCCTATGGGAAGTACTCGCGTCCATCCCCTCTGGTCCTATCCAAGATGTACCACAACCCTCTGGGAAGTGCACTCAGCCTAACCCCTCTTGCTTGGTTATATGAATTTATGAGACTCTCTAGGGAAGCTCACTCGGTCAATTACCCATATTGTCTAGGGTAGTCAGGGACTCTCTTGTGGAATATCACGTGGTCTAACCCTCTTAGACTCAAGGTATAGAGACTCTCCGAGGAATCTATATCGGTCAATTCCTCATATAGCCTCAGGTATACCACAGACTCTCTGAGGAAGCTCACTTAGACAATTCCTCCTCTAGCCTGGGAAGGTTCTTAAAGAGATTCAAACAAGGTAAGAATCTCTGAGGAAGGTCACTCGGTCTACCCTCCTGTATTATATAATATCCAAGACTCTATGGGAGCTCACTCGGTCCATCCCCTCTGTAGTCTATAATATCTAAGACTCTCTAGGAAGCTCACTCGGTCTATCCGTTATAGTCTATAGCACCATGTTCCCTTATCCCCGTGCCAGTCAGTGCATAATAATGCTATAAGGCCAAAGTAGACCTATAAAGATACTTGGATAACCAAAGTACACCTATAGATCTACTTATCTAAATAGTCTACAAGGAAACACACATGTCATTAAATTCAATTCAACCTATAACTGCAAGGCATGTAACAGGTGTAGCAGCCAAAGGAAAACAAGACCCAAAGGTCGTAAACAGAACAAGCAAAGGGCAGGTACATCCAAGAACAACAAAATATCCTCTAACAAGTTCAATTTACCTATACACAAGCATACAATTAGGGTAGGAAAACAATGAGGGAAAAAGGTAAACACGCAATACCCCCGTTCATGGGTATTGGTGGAATTTTCACATAAAACTCAGAGACATTGAACGGTAAGGCACAAACCACCTACCTCGATCCTAGGAGATTGATATACTTGAACCACAATGGATAATTCCCCCTAGAACATCGTAGATCTAATAAAATGCACAAAACGCTCAACCCAGAACAACTTGAAAACGAGGAAGAAATGGAAAACAAGGCTCAAGCAGAAGGAAGAACTCACCGTAGTGCTTCTAACGCAATCGACCATGCTCGAATCGGAAAACATATGGAGAGATGAGGGATCGTCAAAGATTCGGTCGTACGGGTCTCTCTTGGACGAACCAGACCTATAAGAAGATGATTATGGTGATTAGGCGCGACCCTGGTCCATTTAGTGAAAAAAGAAAAGTACACAACATGTTTTTTTTAAAGTACACGGCGTGTAGTGGGTTTTTACGTACTCTGCCAAAATCAGCCTCCACGTCACCCCTACACACTGTGTGTGTGGCCCAGGCATGGCCAGCACACAGCTTTGAGCTAGAGAAGAGTACACGGCGTGTACTCAAAAAGTACACGGCGTGTACTTTGAAATTTTCCAGAAACTCCATTTTTATTAAAAACTCCAGAAAAAGAAAGGCGTACCTAAAATGAAGATCCGAGTTCTTACAAATATATTTCTTTGTTTCTTAAGAAGTTAAATACTCTAGTAGTATTTTAGAATCAATTGAAAATTTATAAAATTTAAAAGCATAATAAGAAGTATAAGAATTTTAAATAGTAGTATCAAAATATTATTATTTTTGGAATAAAATGTCACTTATAAGAATAATATTTTAAATTTTCAGAAGTAAAGTTTTCTAAGAATATAACTAAATTTTTTTAGAAGTTCAATGTTCTAGATTAAATATTTTCTAAACCAAAAAATATATTAATAAGATTAAGAACATGACTGAGATATCAATTTAGAATTTTTGGTTGTCAATTTTTTGTTTACTTTTAATGCTATACATCAAAATGTTTTTGGTATCTTGATGATTTTTATGTATAAATGCTGCCTAATGAATATTATTTCTTGAAAAAGACTTTCAGTAGTTTTTTATTTCAAGGTATAAATATTATTTTTCTTTCTTGTTAAAAATATCAAAGGGGGAGAAGTTTTTGGAAGGAAATATTATTTAATTTTAGGAAAAATAAATATTTACTATATTAATTATTAATTTTAGAAATCAAAAGAATTATTTTAGGGGAAAGAAAAATATGCTATATTATCTTTATCAAAACATTTTCAAAAGATCAATGAGTTTCTTTTTAAATTTAAAAAGTCCTGAATTTTTCATATGTGTTTTTGATTTTAAAAAATGGGGATATTATTGAGTCAAAGTCAAATTTATATATTTATTTATAAAATTATAATACACTTCAATAAGTATATTATTTGTCTTGAGTTTGATTCTATTTTTGTTATAAAACAGATTTAGATAATTCTGACAACCTAAGGTTTTATGAAGTACTGATGGTCTATATATTGTTGAAAATCCTATGACCTCTATAATGTTTAAATATTGATGGACTAGGTTCATGTTATCTTGATATGTAAATCAAATTGTTCACTTCAGTCAATTGAGCACTATGGTGGTGCTGATTAACTTCATTGGTAGATGTGGTAGTCATTGATTCCACCCAAAGATAAACAATATGTCGGTGTTAATTACATAGCTATTGACTCTAATATATGAAGATTAAATCAATTTTAGGAACATCTATAAACATATTTGTACCCCATGGATAAAAAAAGAGTGAAAAATGAGGTCTCCCAAAATGATTCAATCACTAGAAGTGTTCAACTACTTTTTGACTTAATATTATTTCAATTATTCTTATTTTTAAGTATCTTACAAGAGATTTTGATTGTGATAATTCATTACAAAATATATTAATGTTTCTTATTGTAATTGATTTTTTTTGAGCTACAAGTTTTAGTAGATGGAGAACCAAAGTATAGGTTATAATAGTGGGTTTTCTAAGCTACCAGTTGTTGTAGAAGATTTAGTGAGATATTGGCTATTATAGTGGGTTTACTAAGCCACCAATTATAGAAGTATTGATTTATAGTTTAGGGTAATCAAGGTTTTCTAGGGTAAGGAAGCCAGAGCCTTATTTTGGTATTTATGAAGCATATACATTTTGAAAGGTTTATAGTCTATGATACCTTCAATTAGGTTTAGGATTCCCCTAGTGTAGTGGTTAAAAGTACAACTTTTAATATCATTTAATGAGTATTTTCTTTCAAAATAAATACTCTATGTTTTTCATTTCTATAATATTTATCATTTCATTTGTATATATATAATATTAAAAGTTTTGTTTTTCTGTTACATGTATTAATTTCATTAGTTTTAAGAAAAACCAGATCATTTTAAATCTATTTTTACTCTTATTTTTATGGTTTATCAATAATTTATATTACCAATAAATTTAACACTTGGGTAGGTTTAAATTTATGTTTATTTTCAAATTATAATTCACCCCCTATTATAGTGTGTTTTCTCCATGTTAAGATCCGCCATTTGGTATTATAAGATGTTTCTACATATAAAAATAAACCTTATATATTTATTTATTTATGAATTTCTGTTACTTTATTGAAATTTTTATTTTTATATTCTTTTCACGTAAGTGTGTGTAATTTTTTTTAAAGGAATGACGGGTATAATTTTTTGTACCATTGAAAATATTAATCCAAAGATACCACCTTTTTTTGATGGAGGTGATTGTGAATATTAAAGAGATAGGTTGGAAACCTTTGTTATTAACATCAGAGTTGATGATTATCTAATGTTTATTAGTGATTAAAAAGTACGTGAGAAAGAAGTTTTTACTTTTTTGAGTGAATAAATACTAAATTTTAGATAATTTTCAGAGTTAGAAATACTTTATTTTATTCTATTCACTGAAATATATACAATTTACTTTCTTCATATCAAATAGATTGTGGAATCTAGAAGATGATTGAAGTTACTCATTTCATTACTTCAAAACTTCTTCAGATAAAAAGTGTAATTCTAAGAATATATTATCAAGATTTGGATTTTTATATTAGAGAATTAGTTGCACATATGCATCAGAGATTCATGATTATAGTTGAAAACCTTCAATCTATTAGGGAAAAGAATTTTCAGATAATCTACTTGTTAAGAAATTCATAGTTATTTTATGTAAGGAGTGGGAATATAAAAGATGTATTATTAATTATTCTTAGTATATCATCAAACTTAGTTTAGATGATTTAATTAGAACTCTAAATCAGTATGAGTATAATTTGAATATATATATAGATAAATAGAAAAGGAATGATGGACTTGATTTTAAGACTACCAAAAAATTAAAATATGATAAATTGTATATTAATAAAATCTAATAAAAATACAAAAAAAATTCATGAAGATAGCGAGTGTAAAATAATATATAGTGAATATTCTAATATGGAAAGAACTATTCAAAAATAGAAAAATTTAACAATAAATTATCCAAAAGAAAAAAAGAGAAAAGTGATACTTATAAACCAATTTTCTATGATTGTAAAAATTAGGTTCATATTAGAACTAATTCTCATGAGTTAAGTAATAATTAAAGTAGGTATTATAGAAATAATTATAAGCAGAAAAGTAAAAAAATTATAAAGGCTATATACATAGGGATCATGGGAGAAAGTGATACTACTTTAGATAGTTCATCTGAAGGAAGTGATAATAGTAGAAAAATCACTAGATTTTATACCAATAATACAAAGATAAATAAATTTTTCATGGAAATAATTACCAAATAATCCCTTATTAATATAAAATTAGATTCAAACTATTTTTGGGCCTCTAAAAATGATGCTGATATCGAGAAGCCATTTAGTTTAGATGATTATGAAAGATATGATGAAAATTTTAATGAAATGAAATCTTATATTATATAATGTAAAAATATAGAACAAATTTTTTATAAGAAATACACAACTATAAGGAGAAAACCACTAATTGAAAGGCTAATTATATGGATATTGAAGATAAAACTATTAAAATTAGAAAATATAATGGAATTATTATTTATTAATTATATAATTATTTTTTAAAAAAATTAATACTAATATGAAAGGAAAATGAAAAATAAAAAAAACCTAAAGTTCAACAAAATACATATTACAAAAAGAAAAATATGAAATAAAACTATAAATGTGTATCTTTTTTCAAAGATAAGAATGAAACTATTAAAATAAATTTTGAAATTGAAAGGTTAAAAAAGTTGTTGAATATGTTTTCCAATAAAAGGAAATAATTCTATAAAATATATAGTTTGATCAGATCAAATAGAACTATATCCAGATAGGTTAGTAAATCCACTGAAGATTTAGTTTATCTATTAAATTATTTTATATAAAGTAAATCACTCATATTTAATTATGTTAATAAATAAAACATTTGAGGGAAAATTGTTCCCTAAATAAAGTTCAATATTTTAGATAACATAGAGATTTTATTTCATAAAAACATTATCCCTATGAACATAAAAAAACTAATCAAATATGATTTGTAAATAATTAATTTGAAAATAACTATAAATTAAAATAGGTATATTTTTTTAAGAAATAAATCTTAAGATAAAGTATCTATGAAATTTTAGTTAAATACTTATCACTGGAGACTATAATATTTATGAACTACATTTTTTATTATTTTATATCTTTAATTAATTAAAATATTTTAATGATTTCTTAATATGTTACATTTATTAATTTTATTTGGGGGAAAATTTTGGTGGTTATATTTGGATAACCTTTTAAAAACCTCATTTTACTTTCATAAATAACTTAAATCCCAAGTGCAAACTTTTATGGAAGTATCCTCAAATGAAGAAGATCAATACATTATTAAATATATGATAACATCCAATTACTTGAAACTATTTTTTTAGTGAATCATATTTTCAGAAGAATTTTTTATTTACCTGATTTTCAATGTTTTCTTTAATTTCATTAAACTTCCAAAATTTAAATGTTATTTATTCATGTAAAATTAAATATGACATCATTTATTTTACTGGGATTATATTTAACCAATTAGATGATGAAATTTATGGTGACCCTTTATATTCCACTATCCCTATATAAATAGTTAGGCCTAGAGTTTATTGAATGAATTTACTATAATTCTATAGTGAATCTATTGTGGTTTTTTGGAAAGCCCTATTTTTCTTCAATTCATGTTTGGTATGATTTGAATAAATTTCTACTAGAGAGGTTTTTAGAGAAAAAACTATTGATTTTGATATTTTTAAAAGTTTGAATTTATATTAAAACCTATAATTAAATTTTAAAGGGGGTGAAAGTTAGTTTCAAAAAACGGATGTTATTAATTTTACTATCCTCTGTTGATCAGAGAGTTTTACTAATCTATGTAATTTTTTGAAGAAGGAGAAGTAAAACTAGTGACTTTTATTCTTTTCTTTCATAAATACACCATGACCTTAGAGATGTTTGTTGTATTTTTTGATGTTCTATATGATGTATAATCATTTTTTATTTCACACAAACTATTTGAGAGTTTTTAAAAATTTGATTTAGATAAATTTTGGAAGAATTTGTTTTTGGTAAATGAAAAATTCAAAAAATTATTCATTTATCACTAGAAGTATGATTTTTTTCAATGAATTCCTTCTTTTATATTACCTAGAAGAGGTGATAAATATACTAGTATGATTAAAGATGTATATTTTTTGGATTTTTTGATGAATTTCAGGTAGTTTAAACTTTCAAATTTTATTTCACATTATATGAAAGGTACCTCAAATGGCATAGTAAAGATGATATTTATATTATACAAATAAATTATTAATAACACCAATGTTAAATTATTGAAGGAATAGAATATTGAAAATCAGTCCCATCCTGATAGATAAATAGAAAATACCATCAATACTAAAATTATATAAATGATTAGATTGAAATATGATTTTAAGAAGAAAATATTCATAGAAAAGTATTTAGTAGGAACCTATATTGAATTTAAAAAACTATTTGAATGGGAAAAAGAAAAAAAATAAAAGTTTTAGAGAATAGAAAAAATTTGGACACCTCTATCACCATTAATTCCCTTGAAAATAATAAGTTAAAAATTATTGAGAATATTTAACCTGAAAAAGAAATAGAGTGTCACATACATAACTTATTTTAAAGTTATTTTTAATTTATTTTCCATTCATTCTTTGTTTTGGGGGTTTTCAAATGTTTTATGGAGAATATGTGAGTTTTCAAGAATTTGGCCAAACCGTGAGCCCAATTCCAGATTTCAAAATAAAATTTTGTTTCTTTTATAACTTTTCAATTTTTTAATATTTTTCAGTAATTACAACTCCTAAATATCCTCCCCTGATATATTAACACCAAAGTTAAATTTGGAGCCTTTATAAATCCATAATCATGGGGGATTTGGGTTTTTATTTGAGAATTGGGCCAACCCGAAAGCCCATTTTCCAGTTTTAAATTGTTTTTTTAAATTTTTAATATATTATTCATTATAATAAATGTTTTAGTGATTCCACCTCCCCCTAGACCCTAAGGAGCCCAGGCACGCTCCCATTAATTTTCCCCCTCTTTGGAGCTCGTTTGCATCGCGATGGAGTGATGAAATTCTTAGGGTTTCAAAAATCGGGAAGATTTGAGGAGGTAAGTTATTTACATCATAACTCTCTCAATTATTACTATTTTTCCCCCATTTCAGTTCCTATATGATATTATAATCCCTATTTGAACATCCCCTGAATTTTTGGATGTTTTCAAAATTCAGATTCTGGTGGATTTTGAGTCGTTTTCATCAAGATTATTTTGAGTATGTGTTTCTCTCTTCAATTCCTTCCTTCTCTTTAGGGTTTCCTCCCACTTTCATAAATTTATAGAGTGTCCAGATATTAGGGTTCATACCTAGGGTTTGATTTGGGGTATTTTTGGTGAAATATTAGGGTTTAGGGTTTGTTTTCACATCCTTGTGGTGCGGCAGAGGTGCGGTTGAGGTTTCTCACCAAGATTCAAGGGTTTTGACTCAAAAGGTAGGTGGTTCCATGTGTAAACAATTAGTGATGAGTTATCTTTTTATATTTAACCATTTTTCATATTCCTCATATGTTGGGTGGGGTGAAAAAACTGTTTATTATTGATTTGGTTATGTGTTAAATTTTAGAGTCGCTTTTTAACATGAAATTGGGTGTTTTCATGTGTAACTCATGGGGTTTTATTTGGGTGTGGTTTATAACTTATGAAATTGGTTCATTAAATCTTTTTTGGCCTGCCAATTCTAGTTTGGTAATTTACTAGTGTCATGTGGTTCTAAAAATAAGGGTTTTGAATAGGTTTGATGTGTAAAACATTGTTATACTTCTTGAGGTCATTTTAGGAAAATGTGTGTTTTCATTTGTATCTTTTGTGGTATTATTCAAGGTTATTTTATAACACTTTAATGTGTTTTTATAAATGTATATAGTAATTCCAATTATACTTTTGATAGGAATTGGTATGGTTTTGGTCTTAAATGGGGGTTTTTAAATGGGTTTTGTGTGCAAGACATAGTTACACCCCTTGAGTTGTTTTTTTTGAACATTGTGAATATTTTGTTTGGTTAAAAAAAGTGGATAAAAGAGTGTATATGTACTGTTTGGGGGGTGTGATCACCTAATATGAGTTTTTGAAAGGTATGGTGGTTATTTAAGATTTCAAATATTTTTTTTAGAATGTTTTATAAAGTGCAGAAATGTTTTAGAAAATGGGAAGAGAGCTGCAAAACATGGTTGTGGGCTGTTTTGTGTGAGTGTGTTGTGAAAATTGAATTTTGTTGATAAAAGTGGTATTATATGTTATTTGAGTGGGATGTTATGTGAGTTATAATGTCTTGTAATGGTTTATAAAAATGGTTGAAAGGATTTGTGGAAGTGTCCATGTAATGTGAAGAGTGTTGTGGGCTATTTTTGTATGAGTTGGATTTTAAAATCAATTTGAATGAAAAGTGTAATTTTGTGACTTGTGTGGTATACATGTGGGATGTTTGGTGAATTTTTGATATGGAAATGATATGTTCATGTTCAAAGTATATATATTGACTTGTGGAACTTGTTTGAGCACAAAGGGAGAAACCGGGTATCTAGGTGTGTGGACGTGTACTAGTATGCTAGTTAATCTGTGAGGTTTGGCCTCAGTTTCACTTAGCAAGATTGACGTTTACAACTCTAACTAAACTATGATGATGATTATTGGGGACCACTAGGTTATGGGTATGTTCCCTACTAGTGTCTCGTGCATGAGAATGGATATTTGTGATGGTTACTCTCACCGAGATACGAGGTACCTGGGACCCACAGCTAGCTAGTGCCTAGGGGTTATTTCCCATTGCTTGTGCTCACTGGATACTTTGTTATTACCGTCGTTATACGATATGAGAGGCTGGAAAATTCAGTAGCTATGGTATTTATTTTAAATGTTTTTATTCTTTAAATTATCCCACCTAAAAACTATTTTTATTTAATGTTGCATCTTTTAGAAATTTTAACTTGCATCTCATGTCTTTGAAAACTTGCATGCTTTTCGCCATTAAATGTTTATCACATGGAA
This sequence comes from Viscum album, assembly GCA_963277665.1. Classification (NCBI taxonomy): domain Eukaryota; kingdom Viridiplantae; phylum Streptophyta; class Magnoliopsida; order Santalales; family Viscaceae; genus Viscum; species Viscum album. Next base: position 1,215,844,558 of record OY728130.1, read on the forward strand.
TCTATTAGTGGTGGTATCCTATTGGGCTTTGGCTCACACCCTACTTACACCCTTGGGTGTAAGTAGACTTGGTTATTTTTGTTGTCGCAGGTTGGGTACAGTTTTTTTGTTCCAGTGGTTCGGGTTTCTAGCAGGTCCTTGGTAGTGAAGTCTTGTAGAGATAGCATAAGGGTGGTGCCCCTTGACAACAGGGTTCTTGGGCTATCCTTATTTGTTTTTTTACCTTTGTAATAGTCTTTAAATGTAGTTTTAACTTATGTAATTCAGTTCTGAAATTTTGTAAACGATGGTTTAGTTGAAAAATCCATATTTGTTTTATTGAGTTTTTTTGTTGTTTAATGTTTATAAAATCGGGTAAATCATTCCCAATTATCATTATATGATACCCAGGCACTTGTGCCAGCCCGTGGGGATTGGGAACGCCCTTCGGGCCTTGTCACGGGCTGGGTTTGGTGTCGATTTTGGAGGCGACCAGATTTGGTTCGTGACATAGAGTCATTGAAAGAGAAGAAGATAACTAATGATTCTTTTATTTGAGTAGATTTAGTCCTAAAAAAAAGAAAAAGAAAAAATCTATTAAACTAATTGTTCAAATAAAGGAGAGTCCTTTGAAAATGATGACCATTAATTTAGGTGATCAATTCATAAAACTTATTGATATTCAGAGAGTATTTTCTAAAGTAAAAGATGATGAATCCAAAAATATTAAATAAGATCAATCAACTAGAAAACAATATTTTTGGTTTTATAAGGCTATGGTTAATTCATTCCAAAAATAAGTGGATATTAATATTACACAAGATAATAATAAAAAGTGACATGTTCTAAATAAAAGAAATCTCAAATTTCTAAATCTATTTCACCCATAGTTACTATCAAAGAACATCTTGTTGAAGAAACACAACTCAAGAGGAAGTTATAATTTGAATGAAAAGGTTAGGAATCCATATTATAAGTTTATGATAAATATTCACATATTTACCATCCTAATAGAGATGTTATTTAAGAAACTAAAACAACTATTACTGGAATAGCTAAAACCATTGAAAAATCCATTTCACCTAATGTTTATGCTTGATAAATTCCTCATGAAAATCCATTATAATATGTTCTTATTTATCATATAGATGTTGTAGTTGGACCAGAAGAATATGTTTCAAAATAAAGTGTTAATGAAAAACCAATTGAAGATATTGATGAATTCCTAGTAAGAAAATATATAGTCGATGTTTTATCTTCCTTATAGGATTATGTTCATACTTTAACTTTTGTAACTTCATCTCTAATGAAGAATACATCTAAAAAATATGATTCATCAAAAATAGTACATAATTAATTTCTTCTTGTTCAGATTCATATGAAAGGAATATATATTACCCTAACATAGTTAATAAAGACCCCATTGATATTGATGAAACTTCTCCAGAAAAAGTAAAAGAACTAGTTTTTCAATATATAAATTCTAAATAAAAAGATAAGAAAAAATATATATCTAATAGTTAATGAAAATTATAAACATCTTTTAAAGCTTGATCTTTTGATCGAAAGTGTAACTGAATTCTAGAAATATATTAGAAGATGATTAATTTCATTTATATGATACTATAACTCCGGGAAAAGGTATGTCTAATTCAAAATCAGAAGACTCATAATCCAAATTCAAATTATAAAAATTAGTTGAATGATTCTATAGTTAAAGTAAAGAGACATCTAATAAAAGTTAAAGAATTTAGTAATTCTCATGAATGGAAATTTAAAAAATTTAATAATTTTATACAAAAACAAGATAAATACATAAATCCTATTAATGTTAACCTCATTTACTTATATCTATATTATGATATTCATGTTAAAAATAAAAATATTTTTACAAAGTTATTAAAGAACAAGTAGAAAATGTTTATGAGATTTATATATTTTACGAAGAGTTAAAGAATCTTGAAGTAGATAAAAATCATTAGATATTAGAAGTTTATGGAGTAGAAGTATATATAAAAAGAGTTGAAATAGAAGACAATTTTTCTAAAAGAAAAAATTAACAAGAAGGATCAAAATTTGATGTTTTAAGATGTTTAGTTTTATGAGAAGATAACTAAAATTGATCAAAAGTTTAAATTCAATGATGAGATACTGATTGAACAGTGAAAATATATTTAGAAGCTAAAGAACATGATTCAAAAATCAATTAAGAAATACTAATTCTCAAATTTCAATTTTCTTGTAAATTTTTTACTGAAAAAATTTGTGGTTTTATGTTGAGTTTTTTATACATAATCATTTCCTAATGAATGTTTTTTCAGGAAAAATACTTTCACACTTTTTTTATTTCAAGGCATAAACCTTCTTTATTTTTGAAAATATCAAAGTTCAGAGGTTTTAGGAATTTTTTTCTTATAATTTATTAAAAAATAATTATTTACTTCATTTATTATTTTTTAAAAAGAAAAATAATACTTTAGGTGAATAGAAACTTATCTTATCCTATCTTTATGGGAATCATCAAAAATATTCAAGGATTTTATTTATAAATTATGAAATTATTAATTTTTGTATATGTGTTTGTGTTTTTCAAAAATGGTGAAATTTTTTATTCAAGTATCCACTTTTCCTTTTTTATTGAAAATTAAAAAACCCTTTAATATGTATATGAATTTACTTGAGTTTTTTGTTTCTATTTTTTTTATAAAATGATTTTCTGAAAATACTGATAAACTAAGGTTTTATGAAATACCAATGGTTTGAAGATTTTTAAAAATATTTAAATCACTAAAATTTGAAAATAATGATAATCAAAAGTTTTCTTATCTGGATATATAAATCAGAATGATTACTTCTATTAAAGGATAAGTATAGTGGTACTAAATAGATTTATTTGTATATGTGGAGAGATGTTTATTCCATCATAATTTGAACAATAAGATTATGTTTATGTCATTGAAGATAACTATAAGATGTTAGGAATACACATGTTTGAGGATCTATTTTATATTGATCTACACATTATTGGTAAAAAGTGTGTATCAAAAAGAATTTTATAAAATCTTCAGCCACTTGAAGTCTTGATTAACCTTTTTTCTTAAAGTTCTTCTAATTTATTTTAAGTCTGATTGGTTTTTAGATCTCTTGATTATAAAAATTCATTATAAATTATATTATAATTTCTTTTCATAATCTCTATTTTAGTATAAGGATAACCAAGATACAAGTTATAATAACAGGTTTTTTACGGCTACCAGTTATTATAGTGGATTTACCAAGCTACTTGTCATTATATTGGTCTTACTAATATACAAGTTATAGGAGAAGAGATTCAATGACCTAAATGGTCAAGGGACTCTTGGTTAAGGAAGATAGATATTATCTTTAGGATTTAAGAGGTGGAAACCTTTCGATATGTCTTTAGTCAGGGATTCCTTGAATTATGTGTAGGATTCTCTCTTAGATTTGGGTAAAATTATAATATTTAATATCCTTTAAGAAGTATTTTGTTTCTATGTAAATATTTTGTATTTTGTTTGATTATGACATGTTTATCATTTCATCTTTAGATAAAAATACTGGAAATTTTATTTTTCTGCTGCATATATTAATTTTTTTGGTGGTTAAAAAACATTAATCATTTTAATTTTACTATTTTTACTCTTATTTTTTGTGGGTATATTGGTATTTTTTATTTATGATAAATTTAATACTCTAAGTGGTTTAAATTTGTTCTTATATTTAAAAATATAATTCAACCCCTATTTTAGTGTGTTTTAGATATATTATTATATGAAATTTGGTGTTAGAGGAGGTTTCATCATCTGAAGTCGAACCTGATATTTTCTTTCTTTTTGGTTTTCTTTTACTTTATCAAATTTTTATTTTTAGTTTCCTTTCACAAAACAGTGTGTATTTTTTTTTCAAAAAGAATGGAATGTATACATATTGGTATCATTAACATTATTAATCCAAATAGACCATCATTTTTACATGGAAATGATTATGAAAATTGGAGAGACAAAATGGAAAACTTTGTTATCAACACTAGAATTAAGAATTATATCATGATTACTAGTGTGTAAAAAGTACATGACTAAGAATTTTATACCATTTTGAGAGAATATTTTTTCTTCTTCTAAATTTCAAAGTTAGATATATATTATTTTGTTCTATTTTAGAGAAACATATATAGTCATGTTTCTTCATGTTTAATTAATAGTGGAATTTAGTAAATGCTTGATGTTACACATTTTGGAACTTCAAAATTTTATTGATACTAAGATATCTATGAGTAGAGCAGATTTTTATGATTTTAATTTTATTAAAAATGATTTATTTACATATATACAATTGAGATTCTTGACCATAGTTTGTAAAATTCAATCTCTTGAGAAAATGAATTATCAAATTATCAACTTTTAGATAAAGTCATGAATATTTTACCAAAGGAGTGTGAATCTAAAATAAATACTATTGATAATAATAAGAATATAATCAAACATAGAATAGATGATTTAATTGTACATTTATTATAGTATGAGTGTCTTCTAAAAAGAGAAATATAGATAGATAAAAAATATTAGAGTTTATTTTAAAACTTTTAAAACATTAAATATCAAAAATTATAAATTAGTAACATATAAGAAAAATAAAATAAAATTTCATGAAGATAGTGAGTGTGAACTAACAAGAAATTGAAAATTTTAACATGGAAAGAAGTAAGTTTAAATAGAAAAATTTGCAAAGAAATTATCCGAGGGATAGAAAATAAAAAATTGATCTTTATAAATAAATTTTCTATGAATGTAGAAAGAATAGTTATATTATTAAAATTTATTCACCTGAGTTAAAGAAGAAATAAATAAGTACTCCTAGAAGGTATTATAAGAAGAAAAGTATGAAAATTATAAAGGAAATAGATACAAGGAGAAATATTTAAAGAGATATTACTTCATATAGTTCATTTGAATGATGTTACAATAGTAGAAAACTCATTGAATTTTATAAAAATATTCAAAAGAGATAGCAACATTTCTTGGGAAACTAACATTTTGCTGACTGAAAATTAACTTTTTATTAATAAAATCACTTTTTAGGAAAAGTGAGAAACCAGTTCTAATCAATCCAGTGGAGAAGCCTCATAAGAGAAAGAAAATCCATCAAAGCATATCCTCATCCTACTGGTACTTTCCTACCTATAAAGTTTCCAATGCTAAAGCCGTATCTTAGGATCAAGGTCTTTACCAAAAACAACTTCAAAGCGAGACGCCATTTTGTCCCAAGTTCAAATATACTCTTATTTTCTGATTTTACCATCATTAAAGCCTCTCATCAGGATCATATCCTATTTATCAATCCAAATAGCCTACTCGCTGTTGATCTCCAGTTGAATATGTCTTCCTTTCATCTCTGCCTCTTCTAATGGTATGTTGACATAAATGAATTCTTCCACCATTTCTTCTTAAGAGTGGAGAATAGGTTCTTTAGAGTCCTTTTCCACTTCGATATAGTTTTTATTAGATTTACGACTCAAACTCACCTTGTTGTTACTGATTCCATTAACCACAACTTGAGGCTTCTCCTACACAACAACCATGAAAGTAGGTGACGTTTATATATCGCACGGTTTTGACTTTCTACCCGATCGTGTCTCCATCGGTTCTGGCATATGAAAGTAGTCCTTGTGGACCTTCCCCTTCATCTTCTTAGGGGTATTCCCATCCTCTTGATCCTTATTTACTTTGTAGTCCTCCTTAGACTCCATACCTTTTATTGATCCTCCATCTTGATCAAAGGTATGATATAATATAATATTCTCAGTGTCCAAACACTCCAAAGATTTGCTGGTCTGGACACCATCATGGACCAATACCTTCCCTACTGATTGTTGGAAGACCCCCAAAGTAGAAGCACTCTGAATAACATTGACTTGAAGTTCACTCACTACCCCTTCTATCCAAGCCACAACCTCCTTCCTAGAAAAACTCCCACCTTCATCTTGGGGAGATTTCAAGGGTGGATCATCATTCCATTGTGAAACTGATTTACTAGTGTCCCGGTCCCTCAAAACCTCCTTGAGTCAATAAAAAAACCCCGATACAGAGGGTTCCTCAACCTTCTTTCCCACTAGTTTACTCTGCACTTCATTGTTCAGCACTTTCTTGGTATTATTGACATCATCATCCTTCCTCACCTGTACTGGGACCTTCCCTTGGTAGACACTCCATCTGCAGATAGAATTCGAGTGGCCCAGTCAACGACAAGATAAGAAAAAATCCACCCAATGATCATAGACCACTGGATTCTTACACCATACCTCCTCGCCGGTTTCAATCCACACAGATTCGATTGGAGACCTCGATACATCAACCTCCACTCACACGCTTGGGTTGATCGGATGACACATAGAAGTCATGCGTGAGTCAACACAGAATTTGTTTTTGTGAAATTGTATCATAAGATAATTTCAAATAGAACTATGCCGGGATTGGGTGGTAAACCCACCTGATGTTCAGTTTACTGATCAAATTATTTTTTAACAAATAAATAATATTTCCTTACATTTTGTAAATGAGTAAGACATTTGAGGAAGAAATTTCACCCAGTAAAGTTAAATATTTTGGAAAACATAGTAATTTTATTCTATCAAAACATGCTACCTATGAACATTAGAAAACTAAGAAAATATGGGTTTCAATTTTTTTGAAAATACTGATACACCAAAAGAGGTGTATTTTTCCAAGATATAAATATAAAGATTATTTTTTTCTCCCTATCAGCTGAATAATTATCACAATCACTTTTGTTATTTTTAAGGTACATTTTTCTTGTTATTTTTATTTTTTAAGTAATTATGATAGTTTAAGAATTTATTAATATATTTCATTTATTTCTTTTATTTAGTGATATTCTTCTCCATTTTATTTGGATATATTTTGAGAATCATACTTTTAATTTTCCAAAAAAAATAAATTCTATGTCAAAAATATTTATGACCATATTCAGAAGAAAAATCTATATTGTTCTTAAATTAATTATAAATACCAATTAATTGATACATTTTTTTTCTATATTCATCAAATTTTATATAAGAAATTGTTTTCTTCTAAATTATAAAGTTTTTTTAATATCACAAATCATTGGAAGTTTGAAAATATTTATTACATTATAGTTTCACAAGAAATCATAAATTTTGAAAGGATTATTTCTATGATTTTATATCATGAAATTTATGGCCACCCTTGATATTCCATTATACCTATATTAAAAGGTTGATCTAGAGTTCTTTAGATGAATTCATTGCGTTTCTACAATGAAGCTCTTGAAATTTTTTATAATGAACTAATTCTATTCTATTATAGATATGATATCATCTTGAGAAAGTTATAAAAAAGAGTTTGTTATAGAAATTTATATTGATAAAAATATTTTTGAAAATTATGAATTTATGATAAAATAAATAATTGAATTTGAATGGAAGAGATATTTAGTTAGCACAACTCATGATTATGAGTTTTATATTCTTTTATTGATAGAGAGTTTTATATAAATGATTTTTTTTGAAGAAGGGGGAGTTAGGCATGTGATTTTTATTTTTTTTCATTTATAAGTTTAACTTGACGTCAAAAAGTGTCATGATTTTGTAAAGTTCAATTTTTTGGGAGAATATTTGTCTGTTTCACATGAAATGGTAGAGTCTTATGGAAACTTTGTTAAATATGAAGTTGAGAAGAGTTTTTTATAAATGAGAATGTTCACAAAACGAATCATTTATCACCTAATGTATGAATTGATTTCTAATGGATTATTTATTTTTCAATAAACAAGAAAAGGTAATAATTATAACACTAAGATTTAAGATGTATATCTTCTTGATGAACTTTAAAAATTTTAACATTTAGAATTCTAATTGGTATTATATGAAAGCTATCTTATTTTTTTATGAAGATAAAAATTATACTATATAAACAATTTTTTAATAGATTCATTTTAATTTTATTAAAGGAAGTTAATGTTTAAAACCAATCACGTAATAAAATATCGAATAAAACCCATCGTTGCTAAATCTATCCTAAGGATAAGATCAACATTTGATTTTCAAGAGAAAATATTCTTAGAAAAATAGTAATTAGTTACCTCTTTTGAATTTAGAAAATAAATTGAAAGTGAAAAAGCTAAAAAAGATGTAAATTTTTAGAGAATAGAAATGATTCAGATGCCTCTACAATGATAAGTCCCCTACAAACAATATTTTATAAACAATTGAGAATTTTATGGCAGAAAAAGGGACCAAATATTTAAAATTGAATAAGATAACTCATGATTCTACTATTTTAGTTTATTCAATCCTAAAAAAAGATCAAAATTTTTAAAATAACAGTTCATCTAAAGGAAATCCTTTGAAAATGAAAATTACTAATTCAGATAAATAAATTAATAAACTTGTTAATGTTTATAGAGTATACTGGAAAGATAAATATCCTAAAGTCAAAAATAGGAAAGGTAATATAGTATTAAGAAAACCATATTTTCATATTGACAAGGCCGAGGAAAAGATATTAATAGAATAATACAATTTTAATTTTCTGGAAGAGAAGAATAAAAAAGATATATTCTAAAGTAGAAGAAATATAAAATCTCTAAATCTATTCTACCTAGAGTTACTGTTAAAGAGCATATTGTTAATGGATAATTGCTAAAACTGTTGTTTTTTAATTTTAAGTAAAATAGAATAAAAATACATTAGAATTTTATAGGAAATCTTAATTTTTTTCCTCACATAATATGGAAATTAGTGAAGTAACTATATCATTTTAGCTGGTAAAGTGGAAACCACTAAAAAAATAATTTCTTATGAAGTTTATCTATAATAAGTTTATGTTAAAAATCCGTAAAAATGTGTTTCTCTTAAAAATCCTATTAATAAAAATGTGTTTCTCTTAAAACTCTACCCCCCTTTGTGCTTTTTATTTATTATTTTACTTCTATGAATTTATATCCACCAACAAAAACATCCTAAAAATTCTATTAATAAAAAAAATTCAAGATCAAGTTCTTCTTTTTAGATCCATTTGAAACCGATATAAATAACCATAATGAAATTAATGAATAAACCGTTGATATTGAAAACACTTATTTAGAAAAATTTAATTCATCAATAGTCCAACATATCATTCCTATAGAAAAAAAAGACATATTATATATCTAATAGTTTATCTGAATAATTGTTTTGTTACAACCTGATATTTCGATCAAAATCATTACCGAGTTTCTTATATTTAGAATTAAATAATTAATTTCATTGACATGATATTCCAAAACATAGTGAAATGGTAATTATTATTCCTAATTAGAATATCATGCTCAAAATTCCAATTAGAAAAATTATTTGATAGATTCTATAAAGAAAGTAAAGGTATATATTAAAATAGAAAGAGAAGTCTGTAATTTTCATGTATAGAATTTGAGAAACTTGAATAAGTACATAATAAATAAAGTCAAATAAATAAATTCTATTAATGAGAATATTACTTCTTTTCATTAGAATTATGATATTATTTTTGAAAAATCAAACCATTTAAATAATTTATTGAAGAAATTTGTGGTAAGATTGATGTGATTTATATATTTATTAAATAGTTAAAGAATCTAATCGTATATTAGAATCAATTGATAATTGATTTTTTTTTAAAATTTGATGATAAGTAAGAGAATTATAAAGATTAGAATCAGTATATTATTTTCATGTATGAAAAATTTGCCAAGCAGGATCTGTTTATGAAGTCTCAATAAGTTAAATTTTCTAAGAAGGTTACTGAATTTGATTAGAAGTTTAAAAGAAAATATCAGATAATTTATATATAATGAAAATATATAAATAACATAAAAAAATTATTGAGAAATAAATTAACAAGTATTTATTTTAAAATTTATGTTTTCTTGTAATTTTTTTAGCTTAAACAAGTTTTTGGTTTATTGATAATTCTTATATATAAATGTTTCATAATAAATATATTTTATGAAAAATACTATCACTATATATTTATTTCAAAGTGTTACCCTTTATTTTCATTAATTCTAAAAATCACAAAGGGGTAGAAGTTTTAAGGAAAATTCTCATATAATTTATTGAAAAATACTTATTCACTATATTAATAATTTGTTTTATAAAAGAAAATATGTTTTTAGGGGGATATGAAATTATCTTACTATATCTTCATCATAATATTTGGAAATATTTAAGGATTTCCATGTTAAATTCTTAAATTGTTAATTTTTCAATATATCATTGTGTTTTTGAATTATATTAAGATTGTTGAGTTAAAGTCACACTTTTTTTTAGATTTAAAAATCACAATACACTTTAATAGGTATATGATTTAAATTGTGTTTTTCTCTATTTTTTTCTATAAAATCATTTTAGTAAAATATAAATAATATTAGGTTTTACTAAATTCCATTGGTTTGAGGTTTTTTAAAAATACAATGATCTCCAGAATTTCAAAATATTTATGGTTTAGGGTTTCATTATATAGATTTGTAAATCATAATATTTACTTCAGTTGAAAAAGAACTATGGTGGTGTTGAATAACTTTATTAGTAGATATGGAGAGACATTAAGTCTATTAGAAGATTAATGGCATGTTGATTATAATTCCCTTGAAATTGAGTCTATGATGTGTGGAATCTAATTCCTAGAGGGTCATATATAAATACAGCTACAACCCATGGATAAATAAATATTGTAGAAAACGAAAAATCTATGAAAAATACAATCGATCGAAGTCTTGAAAATCTTGTTGATTTAAAGTGCTTACAATTATTTTTATTTTTATTTTTTTATAAGAGTTTCTGATTGTGATAATTCATTATAAAATTTCTTAGCATTTATTATTTCATTTATCGTTTTACCAAGATGTCAATCATAGTAGAGGGATAACAGTGATACTGATTATATTAGATGGTTTTCTGAGCTACCCCTTGTTGTAGTGGATTCGCCAAGTTACCAATAAATATAGCAGGTTTATCAAGCTACCGATTGAAGTAGTATGTATTTAACTATCTTGTTCATTGATGGATTATAGGGTAAGGATGAAAGATACAAGATTTAGGATTTAATAAGAATATATCTTTCAATAGGTCTATAGTTGAGGATACCTTGAATTAGTTTGGGGATTCCCCTTGTGCATTGGGTAAAAATATAGTTTTTAATATCCTTTAATTAGGATTGGGTTTCTATATAAAAACTTTGTGTTTTTTAAATTCCAATGTGTTTATCATTTCATCAGTCAATATAAAATATTAGCAGTTTTATATATTCACAACATGTATTATTTTATTTAGTGGTTATAAAACTCCAATTTTTTTAATTATAGTGTTTTAACCTAATTCTTTTGCGTATATCATTATCCCATGTTACCGATAAATTTAATACCCTAGGAGGTTAAAATTTGGGTTTGTATTTCAAATTATAATTCACCCACATCTTGTAAATGATTTCCATATATTATGATTTTAAAGGGATGTCTAGACTCTAGTGCTTCATTGTATTTATAGAAGGGCTAGAATTTAAAATAGAAGAATATGGATTTATAGTCCCATTGTTATCCCATTTCATTAAATCCAAATGGAGGTATTAGTTAATAGAGAAAATGATATATTACATTATAGATATAATTTCTTAGAATAACTGAATATTTTGAGAAATTCCATGGAAATTATGTGTTAGGTATTAATGTTATAGAGTCATTTCTTCAGTTTTTGAGGGTATACTATACCAAATTAATATTTTAAAACTATTTTAAATATAAAAAAGTTCAAAATTAATTAAAGGACTGATAAAACTTTTAGTTTTTATTTAAATAATGAAGGAAATGGTTTCAGAATTAAATAATTAAATACAGAAAATAATTCAATCTCAATTTTATCAAAATATAATATTTTTATTTTCGTATTATTTCTATTATATAATTAGATATTTTTTTTGTAAATAAATAGGTTTTATAAAAAATATGAAAAGGTAGCTTTAATACACATGATTTGTGATTAATTATATTTTAGACTATGTTTGAAGAGAATATATGGATATTTTTTATCTAGGATAAAATATTTTACCCAAGATATTTATTAAAAAATCAAAAGAATGAGTTCCCACCCCAATTCACTTGTATATTTTAAAGAATATTTTATTTATTTTAGAATATTTCTTCATAAACATTGAATAACATATAACATATAAATTTTTATAATTTATTTTATTATTCTAAAAAATTAAATAATTTTTATTTCTTATCACAATAGTGTTCATGTCTCAAAATTATATTTTATAGAAAACATAGTTTCTAAGAGTCTATAAGGATTATGTTTTAACTTAGAGAAGTTCAATATCAAACAAAAAAGGATTATACTAGTCTAATTAAAAATAATTTTTAATTTATATCCTAAAATATTTTAGGGTATATTAGTAAATAATGATGTTAATATATAAAGTTAAATTTAAATTTGTTTCTAAATAAACTCAAATTAACAATTTTTTGTGGAAAAACTAAAACACGATAATGATGAACTTAGAAGTGTTTATATTTTGATTTATGAATTTTTAACATTGCAATATTTGATATTGTGATGTAAATATGTTGGAATAATATATTTAAATGTTGAACATGAGTATTATAAAGGGTTAATGGGGAGGTTAATGAAATCTTAAGGAAGGAATCGGAGGAAGAGGAAGCGCATGATGTGATCCAGACCCTTAATCTAGATTGTGAACTGGGGCCTAACGACATTCTTGGTTCTTTCTACTAAGTATTTTGGGAAACTATTATGGAGAATTTAGTGCATGCAGTTTAAGAATACTTCTATGGGGGTAATATTCCACATATATCTTGTGATTACAAGATAATATTGATCTATAAGGTGAATAAACCTCAATCCTTAGACCAATGACATCCTATTCACATGTGAAATATTCCATATATGGTTCTTAACATAATTCTCATCAAAAGGATTGAACCATACCTAGATAGCTGGATATCTTTTGAATAGAACAGTTTGATTAAAGGTCGATCCATTCAGGGAGCTGTTGTTGTGGTGTAAGAGGTGAACATTGAAATCAATATTAAAACCTTTGAGAGAGTATTTCTATAAAATTTGATATGAGTAAAGCCTTTTATAGGATGGAGTGGTGTTCCATATTAAGGGTGTTGGATTGCATGGGTCTCTCCCCCTAGGCCATTGATATTTTATTCCACTACTTTAGTTGATATTTTCTTTCCACATCATTCATGTTTAAACAATTTGGTTTCTTCAAAATAGTATGTGGGCTTAGACATGGGGATCCCCTTTCCCCCGCTTTATTCTTTCTATCCTGAGACTTATTGAGAAATTACATCAACCATGAAATTTATTTGGGAATAATTCTTACTTATCAAAACTAGTACTTAACCAGAGGAATTTCTCACTTAATGTTCACCGATGACACTATTATGTTAATTAATGATAGTAGAAGATTAGTGTAGGGGATCAAAAATATTTTAGAGGAGTACTATATATATAGTAGATATGTGGTAAACTTGGAGAAGAGTCATTTTTTCAAGGCCCACAATGCCACGAACAGAAGGATAAAATCCCTTGAAGTTAGGCTAAGTATGAGTAGAGGTTCTTTTCCAATGGAATATCTAGGAGCTCCAGTTATTACCCATTGGGGGGTGAATAAAAAAAACTCTTGTTAATGGTGTTCTTGATTCCATTCTAATGAATGTTCTATCATCATTGAATGCTCCATGGAGAGTGATCGCTAATATGTAAACACGATGGTCTCCATCATATAATATGGGAAGATGGAAGGAAAACATCACTGGGTGTCCTAGAAGAAACTCAATCGACCTATATTAGAGGGTGGAATAAATCTCAAAGGTGTTGAGGGGAAAATTTAGGGGATACATGCCAAACTATCATGGGACGCTATAGAAGGGCGATCCTTATTGGGTAAGGCCACATAATGAAAATATGGGCTGGATGAGAGCATGCAGAGATCTCATGATTCAATCATATGGAAAACTATTCTACCTTTTATTGGTATTATCCTACAACATTCATGATGGACTTTGGGAAAATGGAACCTACAATTATGGAAACATGATTGGGGGGATGGGAGGAAAGCTATGGTTTTCAGGACTCTCTACTCCCGATATCACTTTCTGTGAGGCATGCATTTATCTTATATTTCTCCAGACTATTCTGTATGGTAACCAATTTGATGCTCTTGAAAGCATTATATTAAACTATGAACCCAATAGATGCATTTTTATAAGTTCAAAATACAATATCTTCACTACCAAGGATATTACTCGCATAAGGATGGACCTAGGAAATCTTGATCTATGGCGGTGGACACTTTGGTTTAAGGATATCCCATCCAAATTTAATTTCCTATTATGGTGTGTTAGAAATATGTATTTCCCTACTGAAAATAATATTAAGAGGTTTGTAATTTAAATGGATTCAATATTCCATTTCTGCTAAGATCCTAAAAACAAATTAGTGGAGAATCTATTTTTCTAAAGTGATTGAGAAAGCTGTGTGGTGATAGATTTCGAGGAGTTTATAATGTGGTCACTCTGAGATGGGGTTTTAAATAGATTCATGAAATGGTGGTTATGTGGTGTAAGATAACAAGGCATGAAGAAAAAATTTTGAACCATTATTCTCATTGTAGGCTTTTGGTACATTTGGAATGCAAGGAAAAATTCTCAACACAAAAATTTTTCATGTACTCGAACACTTATCATTTTTGAAACAAAGAGCATCATACTAGATATGGTTAGGCTATTCGAGGAAGGCCATATAGAACTGTTGGTGACACATCTTATCACATATATCTTCTCCTCCAATATTTATTTTAGGATGAGTCAAGGATGATGGGTTGGGTGGGAACCCCATCATCATATCCTTAAGCTCAATACAGATGGTTTTTGTATCATTGGCATCATGTGTGGGGGAGGAGTAATCAAGATTTAGTGGGGAATGGTTATATTATCTTTCTCATCATTTTACGAATGAGGTGACTCACTTTAGGCTGAAGTGCAAGCTCTATCCATGGGTTTGAGACTATGAAAATAAAGGCATATTAAGATTGAGGCTATTGAAACTGAATCTTTAAATATTTATAAAGATCTTGATGGTCATGGTAACACGCCTTAAGAAATCAAATATATTATCAGAACTTTCATGAATCTCATGAATAATCACATGGAGATTTATCACACATGGTGAGAGGGAAATATGGTGGCTTAATTCCTATAATCAAAAGCATTATAGGATGAAATAATTTCCTTCTTCATCAATATTAGTTCCTTTCTGGCTGATGAGATTCGGTTTTTGAGAAATGACACCTTGGTATTACATTATTTTAGGCCTCCACGATGTTTTATCAAAACTATCAGCTATTTTATTTTGGATATTTAATAATATTTTAATTTATTTTGGTAAAGTATTATAAAAACTATTAGAAAATTATTTAAATTTTTTTTCTTGAATGATGTTTCCTATTAAAGGATTTTAGTGGTCGATCTATCAGATGTTCACAAAGATAAAAGATTAGAATACATAAAGATTTAAAGAGTTTAAAAATATCAAAAAGAGATAAAATACCCCTTATAGTGGTTATTCATATGATATATGATTATATGGTCACATTTGTATGGTTCTATTAGTATTCATAATGGATATTAATAATTTATAAAATTTAAAATGTTAGAAAGGTTGAATTCACTATATCATTCCTTCATGTTGGTTACATATTTTGGATGAATTTTAATAATAATTAACCTCTAAAAGTATAATTTTAGTTATACCTAATCAGTAGATATCATTATGGATTTTATGCTTTGTTGATATATAAAGATTATCATGTTTTGGGTTTTGTATATAGGTACAAAATTATTTTTTAAGTCACACAATGTGGTTTTTTTTTCTGGATAACCCACTCAGTAACTACATCAAGTGTGATACACTATTTGTTTTGTATTCTAGGGTCTTATGTTTCATATTTAATCCTTAAAACTCAGGGAAAAAAATCTACATTGATTAATAATCTTCATACTTTAATACCTTTATAACGCTATCCTTGAGATTGTGAAAATTTGGAGGTGTTTTAGAATGTTCAAAATCATTCCATCATTTAGGGTTTAAAAAACATGGGTTTTATCACTCACATAATGACTATGAAATATAGACCTTTGATTGATATAAAAAAATGAAGAATCTTAACATACCTAGATAAGTGATATATTAATTTCTTATCAATTTAGGTGAGGGGTATGCGATGTACTCGTCCATTTCAGTGAATTAACTACAATGTCCTCAACTATCTAGTTAGTCTATTTATAGGGAATAGAGAATATCTGGGTGGGATATATGATATTTATATACTCTATGTTCCATGGTCACTCAATGTATTGGATAATTAGATTATATGATCATTCATACTTATAAATGAAGCATTTGGTGGACATAGGTATGGGGATAAATGTGGTTGTTAGAGATCACACTATATCCCTTTTTAACTTAAGTAACATTGATGACATACTAGAGGCCACGATTTTCTTAAATTTATGGATTAGTGGATTTATATATTTTTTCAATTATATAAATGACCGTAAGGGTCACGCTTATTATTTGTGTGAATAAGGATTATATTTTTTACAACAAGTTGTAAAATTTTTTTAGAGAAACCCCAAAAGTGTTTTATAGGATACCTAAAAGAAGTTTTGGAATAATTTTTACAAGTTGATATATATGATGTAATAAGTTGTGAAAATTAATAATAGGTTTTCCAAAATGGTTTTTAGAATATATCGCAAATAATATATTGATATAGTTTGACATGTCTAGAAATATTATTTGACATTAGGTGAAATTACACTAAGTCAGTATAGATTTGTTGAAATTAGGAGCTTTTTGGAAGTATTCACTAAAAACCAAACCATGACGTATTGGTGCAAACCATAAAATTCCGTTGGTCAATACATTTTGTAAATTAGGATTGTAGTTCATGTATTATTTATTAACATATGACTATTCCTCCTTATACTATTCCAATAAAAATTTTGAAATATAATTAAATAATACTCACTTAAGTTTTGAAGATGAATATTAATGATTTATAGAGTTATACATTTCAATATTTATGTCCATGAAGTTATAAATAATTTATAACATTGGATTTTTTTGATAATTTTATATGAACATCCTAGGTGAATGTACTCTTGAAGAGGCATCTCTTAATCCTTTAAATCGAAGGTTCTAGTAGATAAAGGATAAAAGTGAGTACCTCCCATATATTGGGATATTATGACAACCTATAGAAACCCATGAAAAAAGTTTGTTCATATTTTCTTAATTATCATTATCAATCTTAAATCAAATAGATTGAAAAAAAATAAAAAAATTAAAAAGATATGACATTATTCATTTATATATTGTGTATAAATGAATATAATGATATTTTTTTCATAGTTAGTTTTGGTTTTTCATTATTACTATGTTTATAATATAACTATACTATAAAAAACTGAACATAAATATTCATTTTTAAAATATAAAACACAATGTTTTTTATTTTGAAAGTTGAATATTTAGTTAATTAAATATCTTCGAGAGTTTTAAAATAAGGAATATGTACTGTATGCTTTGTGTTTTCATAAAGGTTTGTAATTATCTTCTCTTCATATATTTTTTGAAATAAATTGTTTAAAAATTCACTTTATAAAAACAAAACATATGTTTTGGGTTTCAAGATTTTAATATCAAGTTTTTCAACATGTTATATCATTTTTAAAATATTTGAAATCTATTTTGTTTATTATTCTTAAACATTAATAATATCATGTTTAACTTTTATTAAATAATAAAATATAATTTTATTAACATATTATATCACTATTAAACCGATTATATATATATATATTTAAAAATTTTTAATAAATTTTTAGAAGTTTTACCTTTATTAATTTTCTCAACCATTTGTTAACTGGTTTAGGATTTATTTTCATCCTCAATAATAATGTTTTTCATTTGGTTTAGAGTTTATGGGAGTAAAAAAATATACATTGATGAGTTGGATCATTGGATATATGATGATTCAGTATACAACTCTAGGATATGGTGGATGTATAGACTATGAAATTGATTAATGATGTGTTTATACAAATTGGTTATTTTTTGGAGATATATTTTGTTACTAGAGAAATTTGGAAGAATTATAGATGGTTAAAATTTATTTTAGTAATTATTTTTGATTCTTCCATGCCTATACTAAAATTGGACCTCTTTTTATAAGAAAACGATCATTGTATAGAATTAACAATGCTTCAGGTATAACATTTCAAAATTGAGAGGAAGGTAGGTAGACTCATCTCACCAACAAGCATATTGTCTAGTTGGATACTCCATTATATATTTAAGTACATTTTCATGAAATCCATCTAAATACTAATACCAGTTTATATGTGACCACTTAACATTTCACTGGGGTGAACGACTATGATAAAAGGGATTGATTTATGTCAAGGTATCTGACTAAATATTTTGTTGAATTGAAATCTTCTTGTACTTGTGGCATGAGGTATCTGTCACTCATTTCATGAGGTTGTATATATATGGTTCTATATTGTATAAATCTATTCAATAAAGAACTCCATATTCCATCCATTATGGTTTAAATGTAATATTGATGTTTAGTTTTCCTAAGAAGACTTATAGTTACACTAGATTTTTGAGCTATCCTAGAAGAACTCTACGGTACACTAGTATTTATAAACCAAAATTTTATGTTGTATTTATTGAAAATTTTGGTTGATTTATGTATTAATGGATAAAAAAATTGTTATGTACTAATTAAATCCATAATATTGCAGAATAAGTAGGATTGGTTATGGTTGTTTTCCTTGAAGTGATAAATGTATATATGATGGTTTTTGTTTTTCCCCAAATGTTTTTACAAATCATGTTTATGTATGGAAGTTTTTATTGAATGTTTCATTCATAGTGGAAGAAAATAGTGTGGAAATAATGATAATGTTTTTTTTCATATTTTATAGACCATTCACTAATTGTGCATGATGTAAATGGCATGAATAATTTTTTTCCATTAAATATTGACATAAAAACCGAAAACCCAGGGAGAGTATATTTATCCTATTTAATTAATAATTAATTTAATTTAGATATAAATAAATGTTATCTCATCTTATTATCTTTCTTTGTTGATGTTTTTAATCTTCCTAATAACACTTTTCATATTATCATCATCCTGATTGTAGTATCTATGTATGGAATCCCTCTAGCTATGAGTCACATGTGTTCCTTTGATCTCTGAATGAAACTGATTTATTTTTGGGTGAAATCTTGGTGGATCGATCATCTTGTGTCTTTAATATTGATCAATTTAATATCCTTCAATATTGAAGGAGTTATTCTCCTTATTAATAATATGAGATAAGAAATAATCAATTTATAATTCCATTATGTGCAATAATTATTAACTATCGATTAAACATAAAAAAGAGACATAACCATAAATTTATAGAGTTAGGTTTTAAGTTAAAATAATATTTAATTACATACCGTCCCTTAAATATTTTCCAAAACCATTATTTAACCCATTCCATAATTATAAAAATATTATTATAATTTTATGGTATGTGCTAATAGATGCACTAATAGATATTATTTTACTAAATTAAAAATTAATATTTATCACCAAACACAATCTTAGTCTACTTTTCTTCCTCAACATTTATTGAATACTAGAATAAACATTTAATTAAATATTTATCCCTAAAATAAATATTTACATTCATATTATGGTATATACATATTTATTAAATAATTAATAAATATTTTTTTATCAATTAAATATGAATAAAATTATTCCTTAGTCTTGAGAATAATATTTCTAAAAATAATTAAATTGAAATATAATTAAATTTAGATCAACGAAATCACTTAGTTTATGCCCCTATGAGAATAATTCTCACTGGAATTAGGTGGTCCTCCCTAAATGCAACATTACTATCTAGTAATGGGTTCAAGAACCCAAGAGAAAAAACTTATTGTTATAAAGTAGAAAACCATATAAAAAAATTATTGTGTAATATAATCCCTTTTTCATAATATGTCTCCAACCAGGTCACACACATGTGTCACCAACTTATGTGCTTGATAAGTTTTTATTTAACTATTTGAAATAAAATCATAATTACATAATGTCCATGAAATTTAATGCGATGTTTCCATTTCAGTCAAAGCTATAGGATCTTTCATAACGATTTAAGGGGAAAATACTTCCTCAATTTATTAATTAATAACACATCTCTCATGATGCATCCAATTTGTCGAACTTCTAATTGAAATCTATTGTTAGGGATTATGAAATTCAAAGTGCACAAGTTACAACATGTATTATTAATAATTTTAAAGTCTAGGGACCATTACACACCCTCACGGATAGGAATATCTAGTGAAACATAAGCATAAAAAATTCTTACAAGCGGTCCAATTATTATAGTCTCCCTTCATGAAGATTAAAAAATGTAGAATTCATGAGAAAAAGTTTCATCATCTTATGAGCACCCTCACCTGACATTACATATTCTACGTGTCCCATCATAGTATGTTATCCGACCATAAAATTAAATTTAATAAAATCATCATCAAACTTATGAGTTTTAGTTATAATGGGTAATTTCTATGGCCTTATCAACAAGAAAAATACCCTAGGACATTATTATAATAAATTCATGCATAATAATGAACAATATGTAATAATATATCTTTATTAATACTGAAACATTTGAATATACATGTAATCCAAAGTTCAAATAGCTAGTTCTAAAACACAAACTCCAATAGATTACCACATGGACTAGTGCCAATTACTAAGGTTTTTTTGTCTTCTAGACATAAAATTATGGTCGTGGTTATTTTGAGTTAAGTCTATAGTCAAGGGGTCCACCAAATTTATTATATATAGATTATTCTTATTGTGACGTTACCTATTTGAGAAAAATATATCAAGAGTTGATACTTCTGATGTATGTGCTACTTCCACATATGTGATGCTGACTCCTTCGCAAGAGCCACTGCTATCGTATTATCACAATAGAGTGTGATAGGATCTTCACCACTCAGTACTTTTTCAAGTTATTAGATGAATTTTGTTTCCAAAATTCTTCTTTAGTAACCTCATATGCCACAATATACTCTGAAAGTACTATAAATTATACAACCAAAACTTTCTTTGAGCTCATTTAGCCCACTACACCTCTATTAAGAGTTAATATGTATCCCATTTATGATTTTAAATCATTTGTTATATTTGGAAACTAGAATCTATATATTTTATGATCAATAGTTCCTCATCTTCTCCATACAATAACATAACATCCTTAATATGTCTTAGATACTTAAGGATAACCTTTATTGCAATCCAATAGAAATAACCTAGGCCATCTTTATATCTTCCTAACACACTTAAGTCATAGGAAGCATCTAGCCTAGTACTAATAGAGCACATATGAATTACCTAATCGTAGACATGTATGTAATCCTTACCATCCTCCATCATTCCTCATGTGTTTGAGGACATATTTTCCTAAAAAGATAAATTCCATATGACATTGGAAAGAATCCCTTATTGGATTATTCAATATTGAATCTATTCAGTATCTTGTCAATATATTTATCATGACTTAGGTTGAGAATAATCTTATATTTATCATGATGAATCTTAACCCCAAGAATATATGCTGCTCCACCTAATTAATACATATAAAATCATTTATTCCATGACACTTTTAATAGATTGTATGATTAGTTTCTAATTTCCAATAAGTAACATGTCATTGACCTATAATATTAAGAAAATGATCACACTCTCACTAAATCACTTATATAAACATGGGTAATATTCATTATTTATGAAACAAATTCCATTATGACATCATAAAATTAAATGTTCCACGACCTAGATAATTTATTTAGCTAATAAATGGATCTTTTTTTTATCTTAATACCCTATTGGCATACTTTGTAGCCACAAACCCTTAGGGTTTATCAAATATACATCTTCCCAATGTTTCCTACCAAGTAAGGTTATTTTAACATCTATTTTCCAAATCGCATAGTCATGGAAGGCTATAATGGAAAGTATAATTATAATGTATTTTAGTATTTTATCTGGTAAAAATGTTTCACCATAGTTTATGCCTTGATGTTGCTTGAACCCTTTTGTAACTTTTCATACCTTATAAGTTCTGACTGATCTATATATTTCTATGTTCTTCTTTAATACCCTTTTACAACCAATGTGATTTACATAAACTAGAGGATCTACCAAAACTCAAACTTGGTTTTGGTATGTGGAACCCATTTCATAAGTCATGGATTCTTTCCACTTGGAAATATTTATACCAATTATTGATTCCATATAGGTTTTAGGATCATTAATATCCACTAATATTGAGTCACTAATCATAGTTACTAGAAGACCGTATCTTTGAGGTTATCCAACTTCTCTAGTACTCTTATATAATACTCATGTCTCTAGAACTTCTTCTTCCATAGGGATTTGTGGAATATATTCTTATTCCAACTCTTGTGTATCATGATCTTGGACTTTATCAAATTTTATCTCACTCCCACTATATCTTTTAGAGATGTTACCCCTTCAAGAAACATGGGATGTATATTATCCATACATTTCTTTTTATAACATCATATAGGTAATATACTTTAGTTTCCTCATACTTCCCTATAAAGATACAGTTAGTACCTCAAGGTTCAAGTTTTTTTATGGAAATATCCATAAAAAACTATTCACAACCCTACACTTATATGTACAATAATAGAAGTTTCTTTACCTTCCATAATTGATATACAATACCATATGCTGATTTAGTTGGCACTAATTTTCGTATGTATTATTCTATTTATAATGCATATACCCAAAAGGATAATGGAAGACTCGTATAAATTATCATTGATCTAAAAATGTTCAATATGGTGTAGTTCATCCTTTCTCTTACACCGTTCCACTAATGTTTATATATAGGAGTGAGTTAAGATAGAGTGTCAAACTACTATAAGTAATCAATGAAATCCCTATTAAGATGATCTCTACTACAGTATGAGTGATTTTGTTAATGATCATACCATGTTGGTTATCAAATTAATTCTTGTATTCCTTGAATCTATCAAAGGAATATGACTTATACATCATTAGTTATATATCTCCATATCTAGTTAAATCATCAGTAAAGGTTATGAAGTATGAGTAACCACCCTTACTTCAATTGTAATTGGTCCACACACATCTATATAAAATATTTCAATAATATATGCATCCCTTTCACATTTTCCATTTTCTCTTGTAAACATTCGTGACATACACTTAGTGGTTTTAGTTCAAAAGTGTGTAAATATCCTTCTTTATATAATTTAGTCGAACATTTTTCATTTACATAACCTATTCAGGGATGAAAAAGTTGGGAATTGTATGAGTTATGTGAATTATTTTCATTATTTTTTTGTCACTACTTGGTTCTTGCAACCCAACACATAAATATTGTTATTTAAATGCGTTTTACTATAATAAGTGATATCATTATAAAGGAAGAAATGATTATTCCCAAATTTTAAAATAAAAACATTTTTATCATGTTTAGATAACAAAATAATGTTTCTGGTAAAAAATGACACATAATAAAACCATTTTAGAAGTAAATAATTCTTATTAGAAATGTTAGGTGGAAGTATCTAATGGATATGACAAAATGATTAGATCTGTTGTCTGCTCAAGAATATACCAAAACTAGGTAAATATTTTATAATATACAAGGTTCTTATTTTTGGATACATATGTATTTACCACTTAATATATCTAATACCCAATTTATAGAAATATATAAATTTTACTCGATAACAAACACAAATTAATATCCCCCTTTATTGTTTTCTTGGGTAAAGTATTTTTTTCAAGAATCCCTACTTGTCACATGAAAAACAAACATCATAGTATTCCCTTGTTTATGCCTTGATTTTTATCTTCTTAGAAGGGTGTAGTAAAAGAAATTTGGACTTAAATATATTAACTTGTAATGTCTTTTTATTCACCATAAGGATGGAAATATTTTTTTTCACTTTGTATCTTTTTCATCTTAGAGGAGAAGTGTGAGAAGATTTGGAAGAGACTTATCTATATTGTTCATATTTAAATTAAAAACAAAACTAGAGAAGCTACAAGGAATTAATGAAATAATAAGATCATTTCATAGTTATATAGGAAATTTAAACCCTAGAAACTATAAGTATTCAATATATCCAATGAGTATAACTACATGGGGCACAGATGTTACACATTCTCCATGTTTACTCTCAATGAGGGCCTTAGATAACTCAAACCATTCTTGTTTGTATATCTCCTAGTATAAACCATAGAGACACTTGAGCATGCTATAATAATTTATGTTTTTATATTAATTCATGAGTTTACTAGAAGTGTATGAAATAATTAAACACTAAACATAGACCACATAAATCATTTTTTTCATAGACAATGATCTCTTCATCACAAGGCTCCTTAGTAGATAGGTCTATATGTGAGGATTATCGCACGTAGAATATCTGTTCATGGTGAAAGACAACCCGTAGGTGTATGATACATTCCTAGATGTTAATACCAGTAAGGATATGGTCTTTCTCTAATATTGGTCACATAGATAAAGTGGATGATAAACTTTCCATTGTTCTATAATTTAAAAAAGAATATTATTTGTACATTTCTTGATTAGAAATTATGTGATGCATAATTATAATTATAATTTTATTAAGTCTCCCACTATTTTATCAAATCCCAATGACCCTCAATATTGAAATCAAAATGTCCCATCTCTCATGAAATTATTGTTGGAACTATCCATATGTCCTTTAGTAATGATCCATAATTTGTCCATGAAAACCATATGAAAGTATTTATATAGGCGGCCTTTCAAATTGCTGGTTTACAGTTCCTTGATCTATTGAGCACAGTCCCCAATCCATAAATACAAACTAGGATTCCCTCAAAACATGGCTCTAAATTTTTATTTAAAAAACTTTGGCTATAAAATTAAATACAATTCCAGTTAAGTCAACCCATTATCTTAGTTAAGACTCCCCAATAATTATAATTTCCCACAACATTATTCTGAACAGACACTTTTACTATAATTTCATCCTAATTTAGACATTGTAAAGATTAATGACTTAATATTTAATTAATGTATTTTATTTTATTATGAGTAAATATTTCTTATTTTATCCATATATGTATTTTAAATATTTAATAAATTTTACTTAAGTGATTAACCATGTTTTGATAAAACATTTATGAAAAATGAAGTTATTTAATTTCTATCTTTTCATATTAGTCCATTTATTTATGTGACCATGGTCTTGAATCCATAAGACAATTAATTGCTAATATAGGGATAAATAAATAAATAATTAAATAAATTACCCGATCATAATTTAATATAAAAGTTGATTTATTGAGTGGAAAATAAATCAACTTTTTAATTGAGTTAAAACTCATTATTTCAATCTTTTCACGAGTTTCATTATTCCACCTATCCACCTATGTATCAACTGTGTTGGAATCATCTTAGTTCCATCTTCATCCACCGCTACACACCTTAAGATACTCAATTTATTACATGTATTTATAATTCACACCCAGGTGAGGGGAACCAAAGAATTAGTTAAGGGGAATTAAATAAATAACAATGGACACACATGTCCTACATAATAAAGGAGGTAGAGATGAAAAATATGAAAATATATTTAATTTAATAAATAATAATTGAAAAACCATGTAGTAAATTAAATTAAACAAAATTGATGTTTATATAGGTCTTGTTCAAGCTCATAAATGGTTATACAGATGCAACGAATATGAAAGAGTACATTGGTTAATGTTCATTTATATTAATTATATATTATTAAGATAAAAAACTTTCATTAATCAATAAATAAATCAATTAATTCCCATTTATCTTAATGGACATCAGAATTATCTTAATGATACCCATAATTATGTATTCATGACAAATAAAATACATGAACCATAATTATAGATAATTACATTAATTTAAAAAATAATTGAAGAATTATATAAAACCATTATTAAATAGTAAAACACATCCCATTCTAATAGTGTTATTATATTTTAATGTTTCATTTAATTATTATATTGTAATTTATTTTTTTTTCTTTTTTGGGATACCAGACAATGTGTACTTATGAGCAACATGGCACATTCCTCGATTTCTATTTACCTAGGATAAATTACTAGGGCTTTAGTGTGTACCTTGACCTGACTAAATAGTGTTTACTCACCAGATATATGCTATGTATCACACTTTTCATGTGTCTTCATAACCCACCAAAGGATTTGGCATGTTCTTTAGATTTGAGACCACAAAATGTGTACTCCAGCTACATGCTCTATGTTTCCCTATCCATGCATCGTTATAAATTTTTAAATAAATTAGTGTGAATTTTAGATGTGTGAATTAATGAGTTACATACCGTGTATTCTAAACAAATATTGCGTGCTCCATTAATTACATAGGCTATTATAATCATGTGTTCAGAAACTACGTATTTGACCGCACTTTTAGTGTGAATTTCACCATTATAATTTTTAGGTTATATAAAGAATATTCCAGATACACTCTATGTAATCCAAAAATCCATATTCTATGTTGGAATAGTCTATAGAAGTCTTAAAAAAAACACAAATAATTACTGATCAAGATGTGGTTTATCCCACAACACATCCATGTGTAGTGCACTTAGATACAAGGCTTATAGTCAGACTACATGACTTTAACCTAGTCTCGCAATCCAAAATTCTAGGAACTTACCAATGGAATCTCTAGTCATTATTTGTCCATTCTTAGTCCTTTAAGAAATTATAAATATTTAATGAATTAATTAAAATGTTGAAAGAATGTTAATTAAACATCAGATTAAATGATGAATAATTTTGAAATGAAATATCCAAGCATTATTGAGCATATAGATCGAAGATAAAATAAGTAATTAAAATTTAATAATTTGCACCATTTGATACACTTGAAGGTTATAGAAACAGTGGAAGTTCCTTTTTGGTGAATAACCATAATGGTTTTAATGGATTTGATGGATTATTCACCAATTGTACAAGATGTAAACATCATGAACAAAACAATTTATCCCTAAAATATTGACATAAAAAACCTGGAACCCATAGAGAGGATCTTATTCATTTTAAAATTATAATTAATTTAATTTAGATCTTAATAAAGGCTACCTCATCTTGGTATCTTTCTTCATTGATGATGTTGATCATATAAAAAAAATCCTATTTTGGATCTCCATCAATGTACTTATAATATCCAAGTATAGTTGTCACGACCCGTCCTCGGGGCTCGTGTCGTGACTACCCCAAGCCCGCCTTCCATAGGCCAGGGGATGGCGACTAGAACCAAGGCGTAATTCCCATTAAAAAGAGAAGGTATTGCCTTTGTAAAGTAAACAAACACCACAGAGCAAGAAAGTAGTAGAAGTAAACACTAAGTAAAAACTGATACAAAAGTAATTGCGGAAAAGTAAGTGGGCCAGTATACATACCCAAATTGAAAGTAAAGTACAACTGGAAAGGGAAAACATCAACTGAAAGTAAACCCGCAACCTCGAGCTGTCCACTGGTAGCCCCACCTGAAGGGTGAGTACAGATAGCCTCCACATCTCCTCGGGTCCAGCCGTCCGCTCCGAGTAAGTTCTGCCTAGTGGTCCAACTCCGGGTACTGACCTGCTCCGCAAGCCTCAACCGCGATCAACGTTGTCCGTCGTCTGCAACCAAGACAACGTAGTGCGGGCATAGCCTGTGCAGGGGTGAGTATAAGCTACTCAGTAGGGACCCCGATACCCCCAAAGGTCTCCTATAATCCACAAGGATAATCCACAAAGGAAAGATACAATCACGAAGTAACATCCGACACTACTTAGGTATATGACTATACATTTACCCAAGTCATCAATTCCAGTTCGACTCCAACATCCGAGCTCAAGTATAACCCAGTCCACACAGGAAATCACAACCCAGTCCACACAGGAAAGCAAAACGTAATCCACACAGGATAGCACAACACAATCCACATAGGGAAACAAAACAGGATTCAGCTCACACAGGTATACTTCTTCGTATGGCGATAGAGATGATCAGGTATAGCCACTGATTCATCTAAGCCGTCAGACCCACAAAGGACCGATAGGTACTAACCCATGCAATGACCCACACATGATCGGACCCACACAGGATCGATAGGTAACTAACCCCCGCAATGACCCTCACAGGATCAGACCCACACATGATTGATAGGTAACTAACCCCCGCAATGACTCACACAGGATCAGACCCACACATGATCTGTAGGCGTTGGCCCACATAGGACCGCTGAGCGCTGAAACACATAGGATCTGACCCACACAAGATCGGTAGCACTGATCCACATAGGATCGCTGAGTTCTGTAGTCATCGCCGTCGAATCCACGGAGGATTTCTGCACAGTCCTTGTCGTTGTCGTCGCAACCAGCTCTAGGGTTCCCGCACACAGCAAGCTCGTTCGGGAGGGTCCGCTCCACGAGCTGAGGGGCTGATACATCAACTGACACATAGTCCGGAGTTGATGTATCTAAAAGTTATGTATCGTCAACAGGAACTCAACATCACAGACAGCGCGTCAATCAGACGCCCGATCTGAAAGTTATTGGCTTTTTCGTTCCAGGGGCCCGGTTGGTTTTTAAGGAAAACCAACCTGACCGTACTCCAACTGCATCCAAACCTCGAGAGGAGTAATCCAAAAGGTCTGTCTCACTTATAGGAATCCATCAAAGTCAACGACACGTCAATCGGAAGTCCGGAACTCAAGTTATGAGCGTTTCCGCTCCGAGGGCCCAGTTGGTTTCATGTACGAACGAACCCAGCCGATCTCAAAGTCCTACAAAACCCTGAGTGTAGTATACTGAAATGACCGTCTCGATCCAAGAATCGCTACTCAATTGACGGTGCATCAATTGGAGGTCTGCAACTCAAGTTATGTGCAACAGACCGAAAGAGGTTTGATATTAAGGGGTTCAGGCCCGGTCCGACCCGGCCCGATACCCCCAGGGATGGCCCGAACCGGGTTGACCCGAACTGGGTCTGGGTCCGGCCTTCTTGGGTGCAGCCCTGCCCGATCGTCGCGGCGCGGCGCGGCCCGGCGGGGCACGGCCTGGCCTGGCGGCCCGGTCTGGCGGACCGGCCAGGGTAGTCGGCCCGGCGCAAGGCACGCTGGCGCGCTGGCCAGGGACTCAGCCGAACGACTGAGCCGTTCGGATGCAGGGGGCGCTGCCCCCGCGTGGAGAAACTGTGGCCCCTTAATGGGGCCGCTCACTGTAGATACCCGAAGCTTAACGTACATGGACATTACATTACTTTTGCGGAATACTTAGTACATAACAAAAACACACACACAAGGATCAGAATAGTTTAGTGTCTTTGGAAACTCGGAATATAATCTTCTAATCGTGGTGAAAGATCTTCAACATCTCCCATAAAGATCTTTTTTTTAAACCTAAATCCTTTTTTATATCCTGGGGAAAAGAAAACATAAAAGGGTGAGCTCAAATGCTCAGTAAGGGTAAATAAAAGAAATATCAATCACGTCATATTCATAAGAACATATCTTTTTGAAATCTTAACCTGCAAAAGAGATCATAATTTCATAACTTGGGATAAATAATAGTAGTGAAATGTAATCCCAATAATCATAACTTAAAACATGAAACTTTGTGGCATACACACATAATCATAGAGAATCATTTCTTATTAGTCAAGACCCATTGCCAAGACTATCTTAGTGGACAAAGTCCCTTTCTGAACCGAGTTCACTCCTCTTTTCAGTCCTGTTTCACTGAACCGATATAACCTACCATTCCAACCATGTCTATCTCATGAGATATAAAATCTTTACCCAATGCATTGGAGGGAGATATAGGTCCCACCCATCTCATAATGATACCATTCTTATGTGTTCCACAAAATCATAAATCATACATCATTGCATAACCCATGTAATAAAAATGGGATTCTTAAACAACATGACATCATAAAACAATTCATATAAGAGAAAAGAATTCATAAAAATAATTCCATAACAACAAAATCAATTGAATGTAATAATTGGGTTAGAAACATATCTCTATAGTATCTTAGATGGAAAATAATTTTGATAAAACACTTGAACTCCATTCTTGAGTAAAATATCCTTTCTACTTCAAAAACATTTTCCTTTCTTAACATGTCATACAATTTTAAAATAAAAGAAGTTGATTCAAAATAAAATTGAAAACTTGTAAAGGAAGATTATTGGAAATAATGTTTTAAAAATACATTCATTCCGTATAAGTTAAAAAAACATTCTTCTCGTACTTTTTTTGGAAAAGTCAAAAAGTACCTCGTACGAAAAACGACAAAAGATTCTTTTCATATCTTTTACTATAAACTCACCAAAGGGTAAAGATGGATTTAAACAATTGTAGGTGGATGGAAATAATATTACATATTGAGGAAACATGGATGTGGATGATAAAATACTCCCCAATAAATACCAAAGTATAAACAATCTCGGATAAAAATGAGATTGTGATATTTCCCTTACCTTTGGTCCGATTTTCTTCATAAGTGTCTGAACCTCCTCTTCTTTGAAGTGCTTCTTTGAGACCTCCTTTTAGGGAAATAAAATTGGTACTTGAAGAAGACCAGGACCACTAGGATGTCTCTAGGGAAGTGGAGATGAGAAATTGGTAGGGGTTGGCTGAGCTTGAAGGCTCAAAGTGGTGTGAGGAAGAGATGGAGGAGGTGCCCTTTTATAAGGGAGGAGAGGGGCACCTTTGGAATACCTAAAAATATTATTTTATTATAAAGCCAAATTTGGTTTTAAATAGCTCCAAATTGATTTATTTCTAAGCTAAGGTGGGGATGGGTCGAAATACTCTTATCCAATTGAATTTAGACAAGTTTAGGTTCCTATTTTAACCTTATCATTTAGATTTAACATTAAGTTTAATAATTTTACTTTTACAATGTCTTCTTGTGTTCTTATACTATAAGGTTAATAAACTTACTATAAGAAGAAAAACGAACCCCAAGTTGTTTATTATTAATATATATAACATTATATAAGTCATTTGGCCGAACCTTAGATTTTTAGGAATAAAATAACAATTAATAATATAATATTTGTTTTAAAAACAATTTTATGTCAATTTTGACACTATTTAGTAATTGATTTTTGTGAAAATCATAACAGAATGATTAGTTCAAAAAAAGTTAATTAAATCAATACTAACATGTCATATTAACCTATAAATTAGTTTAATTCATAAAAAGTCTTAAATTACATTTATTTGGGTATTTATAACATCAATTATGTCAATATTTCATTAATAAGACAATTACTTCATCATCTTTGTGTCATAATAAATGATAATTATTTAATACCTAAAAATTATAAATAAATTACTATGATGTAGATAATTATATTAGATTTCTGGAGACTATTCATGTTCGAAGTTTCATGAAGTGTATCACTAAATTAAAATTATTATAATTATAAGATTTAAGAAAGTGACATGTTGTCACATTCTTTGGTTTTAATAATAATTAAATTATTTTCATGGACAAAAGTCCATTAAATGGATCTAATCCGACTCTTAGGTGATATGGGTTGACCTTTAGTCATCCAATAGGATTTGGACATGTGTTAGGGTAATTTTATAATATTATATTTACCCTTAATTACCCGATTTACCTTTAACTATGGTAAATAAAATTTACCGTAGTTACTATTCATAATTCTCAAAAATAAATAGTAGCTTATTAAAATAATTTGGATCCAATGATTCTAAATATGGAATCCATTTTTCCAAATTCAATACAAAAAAGTTGCATAAATTAAATTAAAATTAATCCCATTGTCGAAAGAAAATGGGTTTTTTCTTTAAAACATTGCAAAAGATTGAATTGATTTATCCTACGAATTCAAGGTAGAATCAATGCTAATTACATTATATTAAATGGTAAAAATATATTCTATTTATACTTTAAAACCATTCAATATTATAATTTAACCATATAAATTATTGCGATGAAAAAAGTTGTTTTTAATTAAAATATAGCGTGTTTTTACTATTCATCAAAATATGAAAGTTACCAGAATAATATGAAAATTTTATCCAAAGTAAATTTTTATTTCATGATTCCAAAGAAAAAATTTATTTTTTCAAATTGAACAAAAACTAGATTTAAAGTGGGTGCGCCTTCAAAAGGTGGCAAAACTGCATTTTTTTTAAAAATATTTATTTTACCCGAAAAATTTATTTTGGTCTTATACCATGTTTTAGAAAATGTGTAAGACGAATAATAATGTTATAAGATTCAAAATTTAGTTAATACTATTCAAAACGGCTAGTTCATAATAATATTATAATAATATATCGTTGTTTAGTAAAACCTGGTATTGCGTACAACACACGCTATCGAGGAAGGTCGCAATTGCGTGTAATACAAGCCAAGTCAGGGTTGCGTGCTGTGAAAGAATCCTTCATTGTTTCGTATTACATAATCCAACCATATTTCATTTATACATCGAATATATATATATATATATATACTCAATGTTTCTTAGAATAACTATTATCAAAATTGTGTGTAACACGATCCAAGAATAGTGTTGCGAATACTGCAAGCTAATATAGTGTTGCGTATAGCGCAAGGTAATCTTGGTGTAGCATACAACAAAAGACATTAATGAAATTAAAAGAATATTTTTCATAAAATATCGCGGTGTTACACTCACCTCCGGCCAGCCGGGGGTTTCGAACCCTCGGTTCTTCCACAGTCCGGCCGTCCCGCTCCGGCCAGCCGGCTTCTGCCGCCATGGGACCGGCAAGGCCGGCCCCCCTACTCCGACGCCGGCGGACCGATTCCAGCCACCGGTTCCGCTGCTCCGCTGTGGCTTAAGCCGCGACCTTGGTCCGTCTGACGCGGTGCGACGGCGCCGTGCCCCTTCGCCGCAGCCCTGCTCTGGCCGCGGTGTCTTCGGTTTCTTTCCGGCGCGGCATGACGGCACCACGGCTTGGTTCAATTCACAAATGCGTGGCACGACGGCACCACGCATTCCTTGTCGCTCATTCCCGTGCGGTGCGATGGCATCACGTTACTTTCCCTCGAACCGCAACAACAAATAATAATCAGGGAGGAGGGTCGACCGTGTTCGTGCGGTCCAACCCCCTCCCGTTAAATGATATCAAGAGGTTCAAAAGAACGGGTTTAGATGACGGAAGATTTCAAAAATTAAAACACATAACCCCTACCTCAACGTGGTCATCAAACGAGCGTGTGCCGTGGAATTAACCGTCGCAGAAGAAAAGGATCGCCGTGGAAGAAGAGGATCGCCGCGGAAGAAGTATCACTGAAGGAACGTCATTGCTGTTAGGTGATCTCTAAGGAAGGCATCTCTCGCTATCTTCTGCCGTTGGAGGTTGGCGTTCTTTGTTGGCGGTGGTGCGTTCTTCACATTCTTCGTCGAAGAACGAAGAATCCTCTCTTTTTCTCCCAAAGTCTTAACACAACACAAACCCAACCCTAATAAAATAAGTCCTTCCCTTATTTTATTATCATGACATAAGAATTTGAAATTCAAAAGATAATAAACGAAAAATTAATTCAATGAATTAATTGTAATGATTTAACCTCCCAATTTAATGAGACGTTTCTTAACCAGAATAAACGTATGGTTTGACTTCATTAAAAAAGGTGGGTGTAGGTGCATTACTTAGAAGGAATGAAATAGTGGGGCTCGTGTGGGTCCCACCTCACAAATATCTTACCATGTGGGTAGGATATTGTGGGTCCCACCTTATCCGCTTAACATAGGTTAAGCCGCTTTAAGTAAAATAAAATAAATTGTCGCACAACTTTATTTTATTCTTTAACTTAACCCCAAAAATTAAAAACCACACCCGAGCAAACGCAACTATGGAAAAGGTTTTTCTAAGTAATTACCGGTGTTGCGATTCCATTGGTTCCCTCAGAATTCGATTCCAAGCACCGGTTCAAAAGTTAGAAAAACCCGCTCATTTGTTCACTGAACATATCTAAGCTAAACTTCGGAAAATGATTACGGGCACACTGGGCCTCAGAATCAGGTGCCGTTAGAAACTGTGTTCTTGTAAAAATCCCAAAAAAATTAAGAAAAAAAAATTTCCTTGAATTTTGTGGGTCTTTACATCACTCCCACCTTAGGGATTTATGTCCTCGTAAAGAAAAATCAAAAACTAGGGAAACAAATGTGGGTACTAAGCACGCATCTGAGCCTCCCGCTCCAAAGTGCTCTTCTGGAGGTTCCCGTGCTGCCATCTGATGCGCACTAGAGGAATCAACCGTCCATGTAGGACCCGCTCTTATCGATCCTCAATCTCTACTAGGACCTCCTCAAAAGTCTCCCCATCATCAACGTTCAGCTCCCCATGGTCAATGATATGAGTCGGGTCGTGCACGTATCTCCTCAGCTGAGATACGTGGAAGACGTCGTGCACCTGGTGCAACTGAGGTGGTAGAGCCAGGTGATAAGACACATCACAAATCCTGCTGAGGACCTGGAATGGTTCGATGAAGCGTGGAGACAACTTGCCACCTCGGCCAAATATTTGTAATCCATGTCGAGGTGAGACCCGCAAGAAGACATGGTTGCCATCCTCGAACTCTAGTGGCCTCCGCCTCCTGTCAGCATAAGACTTCTTCTGGCTCTGAGCTGTCCTCATCCCCTCCTGGATGACCTAGAACTTCTCTTTCGTGGCCTGGACCATCTCCGGTCCCACAAGTGCCGACTCCCTAGGATCTGTACAGCACAAAGGAGATCTGTAAGGTCGGCAGTACAACACCTTGTATGGTGCCATCTCGATGGTGGAGTGGTAGCTGTTGTTGTACGCGAACTCCACCAAGGTCAGGTGGTCCTCCCAGCTGCGACCAAAGTGGAGGAAACAAGCATGGAGCATGTCCTCGAGAGTCTGTATGGTCCTCTCTGTCTGACCATCTGTCTGAGGGTGAAAGGCGGTGCTCAGACGTAGCTGCGTCCCGAACGCCTCCTGCAACCCCTTCCAAATCCGGGAAGTAAAGCAAGAATCTCGATCGGAGACGATAGATGATGGAACACCGTGAATTCGTACAATCTCCTGAATATAAATACGTCCCAAGCTCTCTACTGAGCCCTGCTCTCTGATGGGTAAGAAGTGAGCCGACTTGGTGAGTCGGTCGACAATCACCCAAATGGAGTCGTGACCTCTGGAAGTGCGTGGAAGTACAGTCACGAAGTCCATAGATATCCTGTCCCACTTCCACTCCAGGACCTCCAAGGGCTGTACCAAGACTGCTAGTACCTGATGCTCTACCTTCACCTAGTGGTAGGTGAGGCATCGAGAAACGAACTCTGCCACAACCTTTTTCATGCCCGGCCACCAGTGCTGTCGTCTGAGATCCTGGTACATCTTCGCCACCCCAGGATGTAACGCCAAAGGGGAAGTGTGAAACTCTCTCATCACCTCCTATCGTAATGCAACTGGTACCAAGGTACGTCCTCTGAAAAGGACGTCGTGCTCTGCTCCAATGGAGAAACCATCAGGTGCTTGTCCTGAGGATATCTGCGCACGCCGCGTCTCATAGTTAGTGTCCCCACGCTGTGCCTCTCTGACCCACTGCAGTAGTGGAGGAGTGACTGTGAGAGACTGAAGGAAGACTGTTCCATCTCTATCCACAAAGGATATCTGCAAAGCGACTAGCTACTCT
This sequence comes from Viscum album, assembly GCA_963277665.1. Taxonomy (NCBI): domain Eukaryota; kingdom Viridiplantae; phylum Streptophyta; class Magnoliopsida; order Santalales; family Viscaceae; genus Viscum; species Viscum album. The sequence goes on from OY728130.1 coordinate 1,215,880,512, forward strand.
GTCACCTCCCCAAGTATCTGAATGCCCGTCCTCCTGCTTAGAGCATCGGCTACCACGTTCCCCTTCCCAGGAGTATAGACTATCCCAAAGTCATATTCCTGGAGGAACTCGAGCCATAACCACTGTCTCAGGTTCAGGTCCTTCTGTGAGAAGATGTACCTGAGACTCTGATGGTCAGAAAAGACTGTAAAGTGCTCGCCCATCAGATAGTGTCGCCACATCTTCAGAGTGAAGACCACTACTACTAACTCCAGGTCATGAGTAGCGTAGTTCTGCTCATGCAACCTCAACTGGCATGATACATAGGAGATCATGGCCCTCTCCTGCATCAGGACACATCCGAGTCCGGTCCCTGATGCATCACAGTAAACCACGTACCCAACTCCCTCCTCCGACAACCTCAAGATAGGTGCGCTAGTCAATCTCTGTCTCAGCTCTTGGAAGATCTGCTGACATCTTTCTGACCACACAAAGGGATTCCCCTTCTTCGTCAAAGCTGAGAGTGGTGCCAAAACTATGGATAAGTATGGAAAAAATCTCCGATAGTATCCAGCTAGTCCCAAGAAACTCCGCACCTCCGTCATGCTCCTAGGTGGCTCCCAAGCTAACACTACCTCGATCTTCGCAGGATCCACCGCAACTCCCGCCTCAGAGATGACGTGTCCCAAGAAGTGGACCTCTCGTATCCAGAACTAACACTTCGAGAGCTTGACATAAAGCTGGTGCTCTCGGAGTGTGTCTAGTACAACTAGAAAGTGGTAGGCGTGCTCCTCCTCAGTCGTCGAGTATATCGAAATGTCTTCGATGAAGACCACGACAAATAGATCGAGGTATGGCTGAAAGATCCTGTTCATTAGGCCCATGAACACTGCGGGAGCATTGGTTATGTCAAAGGGCATAACCAAGAACTCATAGTGGCCATACCTAAATCTAAAGGCCGTCTTCTGCACGTCCTCGTCCCGAACTCTGAGCTGATGATAGCCTGACCTGAGGTCTATCTTTGAGAACCACCATGCTCCCTTGAGCTGATCGAAGAGGTCATTAATCCTCGGTAGCAGATACTTTTTCCTCACAATCACCTGGTTTAGGAGATGATAGTAGACACAAAGTCTCAAGCTCCCGTCCGCCTTCTTGGTGAACAAAATCGGGGAAGCCCAGGGTGAAACACTGGTTTGGATGAATCCCTTGCCCTACAAGTCCTCAAACTATACCCGTAGCTCTCGAAGCTCAGCGGGGGCCATACGATATGCTAGAACGGATATCGGGGCTGTCCCAGGGTACAGATCCATATAGATGTCTACCTCTCTGCAAGGAGGTAGTCCTGGAACGTCGTCGGGAAAAACGTCCGCATACTGATCCACAACTGCATGAAAACTAGGACTCCGCACGTCAAATGCTCCTAGGATGAGGCTAGACAACTGATGAGTGATGGGCTGTCCTCTCCTCTACAAGATTCCATCATGTGCTGCGAAGGCTCCCTTCTCATCGGTGAAGGTGAACCTGCTCCCATCAGTGCGTACAAATCACACCTTGCACCTAATACAGTCAATATGAGCATGGACTGTAGATAACCAATCCATGCCCAAGATGACGTTGTAAGGCCTCGACGCCACTACAAGAATATCCCAGTTGAAGCTCTTGCCTCCTAGAGTAAGCTCACACTACCGACACCAGTGTGTAATCGTCGAGTCTGCTTCCGTAGGAGTCTCTAGCCATAAGGATCGAGCCAACAGCTCTGTAGGAATCTCCGAGCTCCGAACAAGGGAAAAGGATATGAAAGAATGACTCGCTTCTGTGTCTATAAGAACTACAGCAAGGGTGGAATAGACAAAGATAGTACCTCAAATCATCTCAGGTGCACCGTGGTCGTAGGACTCTGCTTCCTGGAGATGTTCCTGTCTCTGCCCTCCAGCTCCCTATGGTCGGGGTGGACCTCCTGATGGTGGTGGTTGTAGAGCCTCGAAGCATCCCCACGACCTACTGCTCGACCAGCTCCTCTGCCTCATCTGCCTACTCCCGAAGGACCGCCACGGTCGACCCTCTGCCTCTGCCTCGGTGGTACCTCAACCGTTTGCTGCTCCTCGGCATAGCGGGTCGGGCAGTCACGAGCCATGTGGCCCTGCCCGCCGCATGTGTAGAACTGCCTGCCTCTTGAAAGACTAGCTCCGCGCTGTGTGCCCCGCACTGCTGAGCCAGTGTCCTGAGGTCGTCTGCCTGAGGGTCTGGTCTGCCAGGACCCATGAGTCATCCGTCGACTGACTGCTGTAAAAGACTCTGCTACATGCCGCCCTGCGGCAGGTCTCTCTGCTGATATAGGCTCAGCAAGGAAGCTCTCGATGAGAAGGGCTCGCTCCAGTACCCCTACCTGAGTCGGAATGATGAGGGAGATCAGCGATGTCCTGATTTCATGCCTCAATCCCTACTCAAAGGTCCGGTCCCGGAAGAATGGGTCTCGTACCATGTCTGTCGAGTAGCGCGAGAGATCGGTAAATCTCGCAGAGTACTGGGAGACCGTCAAGCTGCCCTGCTGCAGCTATAGAAGCTCCTGGATGCGCACCGCATAGAGGGTGGTTGGGATGAACTCCGAGCGAAAGAGGCTCTCAAAGTCCATCCAGAGAAGAGATGCCTCATCGTGCACCTGGAGCATCAAGCTCCACCATCTGCCTGCTGCCGCGTGCAGTAGGCTCGCTGTGAGGATCACCATGAGGTCTGCTGGTGTCCTCACTAACCTGAAAGCTCATACAACTGCCTCCAGCCAATCCTCGGCTGCGTGGGGGTCCGTCTCCCCATGGAACCTGGGCGGTCGCTGGCGCTGAAACTCATGCAGTGCACTAAGGTGACGTGCATCGTCAGCGGATGGGGCTGGTAGCATCGGTGGCTCGGCGAGTAGAGGTACCGCCGGTGCCTCTACTGTCAAAGGGCCCTGTACCGAGGCTTCGTCGCTCGGTGGGCTGTCGTCACACACAACTCTCGGAACCCTATCTGGCTGCCATCGTGGGGCCATCCTAAAAAGAAACAGGTGCTCCACGGTCAGAACAGTATACCTGGTGAGATGTCACAAGTAATCACAAAGAAAACTTGAAACACACACGCAATCAATGTTTTCATGCATTAAGTCGGAAATCAGAAGTCAGGGTCCTGGTGTACGGATACATCGGCCGCCGCACCAACACTGGACTCCCTAGACTGATAACCACACCCAATACGCTTAACACTATTGCTTCACATAGAAAAATATCAGAGTCCAAAGTTCTGCAGTAGAACCGAACTCCTCTGATACCAATTTGTCACGACCTGTCCTCGGGGCCAGTGCCGTGACTACCCAAAGCCCGCCTTCTATAGGCCAGGGGATGGAGACTAGCACCAAGGAGTAATTCCTGTTAAAAAGGGGAGGCATTACCTTTGTAAAGTAAACAATCACCACAGAGCAAGAAAGTAGTAGAAGTAAACACTAAGTAAAAACCGATACAAAAGTATGTGCGGAAAAGTAAGTGGACCAGTATACAAACCCAAAATTAAAGTAAAGTACAACTGGAAAGGGAAAACAACAACTGAAAGTAAACCCGCATCCTCGAGCCGTATACTGGTAGTCCCACCTAAAGGGTGAGTAGAGATAGCCTCCACAGCTCCTCGGGTCCAGCCGTCCGCTCTGAGTACGTCCTGCCCAGTGGTCCACCTTCGGGTACCGACCTGCTCCGCAAGCCTCAACCGTGATCAGCACTGTCCGTTGTCTGCAACCAACACAACGTAGTGCGGGCATAGCCCGTGCAGGGGTGAGTATAAGCTACTCAGTAGGGAACCTGAGACCCTCGAAGTTCTCCCAGAATCCACAAGGATAATCCACAAAGGAAAGATACAATCAAGAAGTAACATCCGACACTACTTTGGTATATGCCCATACATATACCTAAGTCATCAATTCCAGTTCAGCTCCAACATCCGAGCTCATGTACAACCCATTCCACACAGGAAATCACAACACAGTCCACATAGGAAAGAAAAACATATTCCACATAGGATAGCACAACACAATCCACATAGGAAAGCAAAACAGGATTCAGCTTACACAGGTATACTTCTTCGTATGACGATAGAGATGATCAGATATAGCCACTGATTCATCTAAGCCATCCGACCCACAAAGGATCGATAGGTACTAACCCCCGCAATGACCCACACAGGATCAGACCCACACAGGATCGATAGGTAACTAACCCCCGCAATGACCCACACAGGATCGGACCCACACATGATCGATAGGTAACTAACCCCCGCAATGACCCACACACGATCGGGACCACACAGGATCTGTAGGCGCTGGCCCACATAGGACCGATGGGCACTGACCCACATAGGATCTAACCCACACAGGATTGGTAGCATTGATCCACGTAGGATCGCTGAGTGCTATAGTCGTCGTTGTCGAATCCACAGAGGATTTCTGTACAGTCTTCGTCGTCGTCGTCGCAACCAGCTCTAGGGTTTCCGCACACAACAATATCGTTCGGGAGGGTCCGCTCCACGAGCCGAGGGGCTGATACATCAACTGACACATAGTCCGGAGTTGATGTATCCAAAAGTTCTGTATCGTCAACAGGAAATCAACGTCACAGACGGCGCGTCAATCGGACGCCCGGTCTGAGAGTTATTGGCTTTTTCGTTCCAGGGGCCCGGTTTGTTTTTAAGGAAAACCAACCCGAAAGTACTCCAACTGCGTCCAAACCACTATCAGAGTAAGCCAAAAGGTCCGTCTCACTTAGAGGAATCCATCAAAGTCGACAGTGCGTCAATCGGACGTCCAGAACTCAAGTTATTAGCATTTCCGCTCCGAGGGCCCGGTTGGTTTCGTGTACGAACCAACCCGGCCAAACTCAAAGTTCTCCGAAACCCTGAGTGTAGTATACCGAAATGACCATCTCGATCCAAGGATCTCTACTCAACTGACAGTGCATCTATCAGAGGTACGCAGCTCAAGTTATGGGCAACAGATCAAAAGAGGTTTAGTATTAAGGAGTTCGGTCCCGGTCCGACCCGACCCGATACCCTCAGGGTCGGCCCAAACCGGGTCGACCCAAACTAGGTCCGGGTCCTACCCGCTTCGGTGTGGCCCAACCCGGTCGTCGCGGCCCGGCCCGGCCTTGGCGCGGCTCGACCCGGCTGGGCGTGGCCCAGCCTGGCGGCCCGGTCTGGCGAACCGGCCAGGGCAGCCGGCCCGGCGCGTGGCGCGCTGGCACGCTGGCCAGTGGCTTGGTCGAACGGACGAGCCGTTCGGATGTGGGGGGCGCTGCCCCCACGTGGAGAAACCGCGGCCCCTTAATGGGGCCTTTCTCGTCAGGCCAGCCGGGGGTTTCGAACCCCCGGTTCTTCCACGGTCCGGCCGGCCCGCTCCGGCCGGCCGGCTTCTGCCGCCACGGGACCGGCTAGGCCGGTCCCGCTGCTCTGACACCGGCGGCCCGATTCCGGCCGCTGGTTCCGCTGCTCCTCCACAGCTTAAGCCGCAGCCTTGGTCCGTCAGGTGCCGCACCCCTTCGCCGCGACCCCGCTCCGTCCGTGGTGTCTTCGGTTTCTTTCCAGCGCGGCGCGACGACACCGCGACTTGGTTAAATTCTCAAATGCGGGGCGCGACGGCGCCACACATTCCTTTCCGCTCGTCCCCGTGCGGTGCGACTACACCACATTACTTTCCCTCAAACCGCAACGACAAATAATAATCAGGGAGGAGGGTCAGCCGTGTTCGTGCGGTCCGGCCCCCTCCCGTTAAACGATATCAAGAGGTTCAAAAGAACAGGGTTAGATGATGGAAGATTTCACAAATTAAAACACCTAACCCCTACCTCAACGTGGTCGTCGAACGAGCGTGTGTCGTGTAATTAACCGTCGGGGAAGAAAAGGATCGCCGCGGAAGAAGAGGATCGCCGCGGAAGAAGCGTCACTGAAGGAATGTCGTTGGTGTTAGGTGATTTTCGACAAAGGCATCTCTCACCATCGTCCGCCGTTGGAGGTTGGCGTTCTTCATTGGCGGTGGTGCGTTCTTCGCGTTCTTCGTCGAAGAACGAAGAATCCTCTCTTTTTCTCCCAAAGTATTAACACAACACAGACACAACCATAATAAAATAATCCATTACCTTATTTTATTATCATAACATAAGAATTTGAAATTCAAAAGAAAAGAAACGAACAATTAATTCAATGAATTAATTGTAACGATTTAACCGCCCAATTTAATGAGACGTTTCTTAACCAGAATAAACGTACGATTTGACTTCATTAAAAAAAAAGGGGGGTGCGGGTGCATTACATAGAAGGAAAGAAATGGTGGGGCTCGTACGAGCCCCACCTCACAAATATCCTACCAAGTGGGTAGGATATTGTGGGTCCCACCTTATCCGCTTAACTTAGGTTAAGCCGCTTTAAGTAAAATAAAATAAATTGTCGCACCACTTTATTTTATTCTTTAACTTAACCCCAAAAATTAAAAACCACACCTGAGAAAACGCAACTCCGGAAATGGTGTTTCTAAGCAATTACCCGCGCTGCGATTCCATTGGTGCCCTTGGAATTCGATTTCGAGCACCGGTTCAAAAGTTAGAAAAACCCACTCGTTCGTTCACTGAACTTACCCGAGCTAAACTTCGGAAAATGATTCCGGGCACACCGGGCCTCAGAATCAGGTGCCGTCAGAAACTGTGTTCTTGTAAAATTTCCAATAAAATTAAGAAAAAAAAATTTCTTTGAATTTTTTGGGTCTTTACAATAGTATCCCTCTAGCCATAATCCGTACATTCTCATTTGTTCTATGAATTTCACCGATTGTTTGTTGGTTTCTAGTGTGGTCTATCGATTATATTTTATTGTTCATATTGATTACTTAAATATCCTTTAATATATAAATAGATTTTCCTTTATTGATAATATGATAGAATAAATAATCAAGTGAGAATTCCCATATGCACAATGATTATCACACTAATACAGAAGAAGCCTTTAACAACACTAGAATAGAACTTTATCAATTCCAAAAATGAACTGACTATAGGTGTGTGGTTAAAATCTATAGGATTTTATTAGTTCATGAAAATCATTATTAATGGTCCTTTTAACAGAACTAAAAAAATCACAGATAAAGAACAATTTTAACAACACTTTTTTATTGAAATTAAATGGCTCCTATTATAATGATTTTTTTAGCATTGATGAAGGTCCCTTTTATCTGTGTCAAAAAAATTCATGTTTGAGGGGGGAAAATTAAGTTTTTTATTTATAAATTAATGAACCTAACCCCTTTATCAGTGCTTCCATGACGCTTTAACAGTGCTTCATTTCCCCTTTATCAGTGCATTTCACCCAAACACCCCTTTATTAGCGCTTTACTAATTTCCATCCTCCTGCACTAGCCTAGGTTCGAACCCAACAACTCTACTTTGAATATGGATATCCATTACCACTGCACCATGTTGTTTTATTTCTTTTTAATGATATTTCTGTTTATATATATATATATATATGTTTACAAATATAATTTTTAGTCATATATTTAAATAATTATTTTTAAATACATTTATAAAATATATATCCGTGTCTGTGATACATATTTATACTAATATTTATTTAAATATATGATATTTTATATTTATTGACATATACTATAATACAATAAAAATATATTTTTTTATTAATACAAAACTTTATGTATATATATACATATGAATGGATTTTTATAAGGTAAATAAAATGGATAATTGTTTACTTTAAATAAAATTAATAATAAATATTTACTTTATTTACTTAAAAATACAATTCTACATAAATATCTTCATATACGTATTTATAAAAGTGATTTATTATATATATAAAAAAAGAAAATAAGAATATATTTAATTATAAATAAAACTACATTGTGAAAAATGATAAAATTTCAAAACCATAATATCAATATAAATACAACATCTAGGAATAAATTTAGTCCCCACTATAAATGGGAAAAAATTCCCCCTTAAATTGGGCGGAAATTCCATCAAATGTTAAAAAATTAGGGTACCTTAACTAAAAAATATTTTTAGAGGCTTTTTGGGCCTTTTTTAACCTTGAAAAAATAGAGACCAAGGCCACCCAACTCAAAAGAGAATAGATCTCATCATAGGTTTTGATTTGATATATGGTAGATCCTAAACAGACTCCCAGATCAAAATTTATGGTCGTTTGAGGTTCAAGTTTTGTTTTCAACTTACTTTATATCTTTTTTTAATATTTTTTGATTTTTTATCTTTGTATTGTAATTTAATGACTATTACTCGATAATAATTAAGAAATTTTTAATTAAAAACATTTTTATTAATTAATTTATAATCCATTTTCAGTATATATCATATATATTATGTGTAAATTCCTATTTATATTTATCTAAAACATATTTAATATATATATATATATATTATATTTATATCAATATAAATATATTTATATATTATTTTTAACAAATTTTATATATTTTTTAAAATATAACCTTTATCAGCACTAGTAAAAAAACACTAATGGGGGGGGGGGGGTTATTAGCACTTCTAAAAAAGCTATGATAAAGACTCCCCTTTATCAGTGCTTTCTTACTAGCACTAATAAAGCCACCCTTTATCAGCCCTTTTTTACTAGCACTAATAAAGGGATCCCTTTATCAGTTATTTTTAATAGAATTGTTAAAGGGGTGGACTTTATCAGTGATTTTTACAAGCACTGATAAATCGACCCCGTTATTAGTGTTTTTTAGTGATTTTAAAGATCCCCTTTAACTCCACTAAAAAAATTTGTTAAACACCCCCTTTAAGAGGCTTTTTTCTTGCGCTAAAAAAGTGTTCTTTAACAGTGATTTTAACAAGAACTATTAAATCCTTATCCCTAAATAAGCCCATTTTATGTTGTAGTATCAACAATCAATTAACCCTAAACAATAGATATATTCATCTATTTATTGATTTAGAATTTTATATTAAAATATTATTTAAATATGTACCATCCCTTAAATAATATAATAAACCATTCTCAACCCCATTATATAATAATATAAAAAATATTATCATTTTTTGGAGTGTGATAACTGACATAATGATAAATATTATTTTACCAGATTTCAAGTTAATATTTATCACCATGCACGATCTTAGTCCAATTTTATTCCTTGATATTTATTGAATACCCTAATATATATTTAACTAAATTTTTATCCATAAAATAGCAATTTTTATTCACATTTTGGGAAATAAACATTTAATAAATATTCAATAAATAATTTATGATAAATAAAACATGAATAAAATTGTTTCTCAGTCTTGAGAATAATATTTGTTCTCATTATTAAATTCAAATAAAATATAATTGAGATTAATTAAAACATTTAGTGTGTGACCTGCTAGGATTCTGTATCTTTGACATTAGGTGGTATTTCTTAAAATCCATGATTAATATCAAGCCACAGTTCAAGGAACACATAATAAAGAACTTAATTTCACAAAATTGAGAACCATATATAAAAGCTTATTGTGTAATATAATCCCCTTTTCACACTATATCATCTAGTATGTTGCACACATGAGTCATTAACCTATGTGTTTGATACTTCTTTCTTCGACTATGTAAAATAAACTCATCATTACACCATGGAAATGAAATTTAATTCAATGGTTGAATTTAATTCAAAGGGATAATATATCATCTTCCATAAATATGGAAGGGATAAATAATTTCTTTAATTATTAATTAATTACACATCACTCATGATGCACCCAATATATCCAACTTTACCATGAATTGTATTATCAATTTTTATGAAATATATATAAGTGTGTGAGTAGTAATAAGAATTAATACTAAACGTAATGTATACTTATTATATCTGATACTCTTGGATAGTAATATCTAAAGACACATAAACATGTATAATTCTTATAGGTGGGACTATTATCATAATCTCCCATGTTGAAGATTAAAAAGTGAAAATTTCATGAGAAGAAGAATCATTAGCTTATAAGTGCTCACACCTAGAAGTCAAAATTATATGTGTCCCATCATAGTATTTTATCTAACTGTAGAGCTATATTTAAAAATACCATCACGAAACATCAAGTTTCTCATCATATAGAATAACTTCTATAAACTTACTAATAAGATAGATACGCTTCATCAATATTATAATAAAGGCATTCAAAATAATGAATAATTTGTTATAAGATGTTTTTGTTAATATTAAAATCTTCTTAATATACATTTAATCCATAAAAAAACATAACTTCAATAACAAAAACTCTAATATACTTGTGTGTTACTAGGATAGGTTGTGTATAATTCATAATGAAAAGCGAGATGTTGTGTGTAAGTAACTAGGGTTTTTTGGTGAGAATTAATTGTGATCTAGATATGACATAAAGGTAACTATAAAATAAAAAATCTACCCAAGAGTCACTTAAAATTTTTACACCCATGTAAAGGTAATTATGATCCACATAAGAAAAATTCAACATTTCCATAGGATTTTACATAAATGTAACTAGAGCACTATGTAATGGTAAAGAGTGAAATCTAGAAGTTACGTAAAAATAAAATTGAATAAAAAAATCTATATTACTATTATGTTATCTATGTAATGGTAATTGAGTCAATTGTAAAACAAATTGACTTTGTAAATATAAAATAAAATCAATGTAAATTTGATTAGTAGTGCATAAATTTACATTCATAGAGTTTATTTATGAGTTTGACATGCGTTTGACACACCACATCACAATTTCCATCCTCAATTAAAATATTTTAGAAGTCAAGATATATGTAAGATCATAATTATTTTAATCACATTGCAAATAATTTATAATACACAAAGATTTATAGATTTCGTTTCGAGTTAATATGTAGTATATTTTGGATTGGAAGATGGTCAAAATAACTAAGAAGGTGTATAACATTTTGAAGCATAGAGCATTTTAGGTTTATAAAATTCATGTTGAAAATGAGATTACATAAATCAATTATAGTAGAGATTGATGTGGATGAGGTTGAAGAAGGTGCAAAAATGGATTTTAATGGAGCACTATGTTGTTTCACTTTGTTTGGTGTTTAGGTAGATTTATTGTGATAAACAGTGAATCCCAAAATGAGAATTTAGAAGTTACAAGTGGATGTGGTTGAGGTTGAAACCTATGTTGAGTGATCTATAGTGAAGATAAAGGAAAAATTGAAAACTGGAGGGTACTAAATCATGGTACTTGGTATGGTACAATGAATGTTCCCCTATAATAAATGGGATTCTAGCCATAGTTGCAGATCTATCTATAGTGGACTTGAGTTTGGAAAGTCAATGGAGGATCCTAGATGACTCTCTATGTCATAGTACATAGATGATGGTCACTATGCATATCATATTTTTATATAAATAAATTGAAATATAAATTATCCATAGAAATGTTAATTTCAAATTTAATTTTTGTTGGAGATTACTAAACTATTATATTGTGAAAATAATAAAGCCATCTTGATGGGTGTGTTTACTAGATCTGGAAGTTATGAATAATTTTGAAGGATTGTTACTTTAATAACCATTTAGAAGTTATGGATTGAGGTCCAAAAACCATATTTTAATTTAATAGTGAAGTTCAATATGAATATGAATTAGTTTTCAAATTAGATGGATAGTAATATTAAATTTAATTTGAGGTTGGCTTTTTTGAATTTGGAATTCAAAATTCCCCAGTTATTTGAAGAACCTTATATATTGATGAAAATATAATGAGAAGACACTTCATATATGAATTTATAAAAGAGGAAAATTCAATATAATGGGATTGAGATATTTTAATATGGTTTTTAATCCATTAAAGAACTTTCCAAAGGATAATATGAGAGAAGAATCACAATTGTGTAGTGAATAAAATAATTATAGAACTATTCTAAAAAGAATATATAAAAAATTCAAACAAGTAATACTTAAGAGATATATATATATATGTAATGTGAAAATTAATTTATAATACAATAATGAATAAAATAGTATCCAAACCAAATATGTTATATTTTGGAGAAGAAGAGTTATTGTGTTGTAATAAGGTGAAGGAATTGTGGTTTAATAATTGTAAAGAGAATCAAATTCCAAAATTATTCTAGAAAGAATTAATACTAGATTTCATTGAAGAACTATACAAATAAATATTTTTCTCATTAAGATTCATTAATTATGAAGAAGATAATTCTTAAAGGAAGTTAAATAAGTTATTTGTGGAAGAGAATCCTAGAGTTTAGAGAACCCAATATTAACATGGTGTAATAAAAACACAAGGTGATGTTTATCTTAGCATGTAAGAATTTTTTCCTTTTTTAAAGTAGTTACCAAAAGGAAGGAGGAGAGGGAAGTAAAACTTGGGTGGAAGATATCTAACCCAAAACTGTAGTAACCTTGGTCTTTATTACTTAAATATTATATCTTTTTATATGAATATTCATTACATTACATAGATTTACAACCATAGATCATAAAGGATTTATGTATTTTGAGAATAGATATATAATCATCCTTTTTCATGAAATATCTTCAACATCTGCCATAAGGATCTCACCACATAATAATATTCTTAGAAACACTCTATTTAAATTTTTTTACTTATTACATGATGAAATGATATATTATAAAGGGTGAGCTAATATGCTTAAAAATGGAAAACAAGGGAGATGACAAAATAATAAGAGTATAAGGGTATGAGAACATGAGCGTAAAATTTTAAAAAAATTCATTGCATATCAAAGATTTTAATCTTGAGACATGACACAAATCATGGTTGCTTATAAGACATGAATCACAAAGAAATCACAAAACATAATCCATAATAAAATTTCATTGGAATAAGTCATTGATTTTTTATACAAAAAACATAGAAAATAATTTTATCAGTAGTCTAGGATCACTTCCAGCTATATCATAGATGAATAGGTTCAATACCTAAACCATTGTAGTAGTCATGTATAAATCCCAATACAATCATAGTAGAAAATTTCACTTACTGAATAGGGTTTAATCCTTATTCTGGTCCTATTTATCTTTTGAGACATCAATAATTTCTCAATATATTAGAGGAAGATATAAGTTCCACTCAGCTAGGTTTATAAGTTAACCACCCATACTTTGTTTATAACGTTACAACTATCCTTGTTTTTTATGTAACCAACTTCCTTTGTTTATAATGTAACACCAATAACATAATTAAAACCATACATATGTGTGCCATAAGATCATAAAATGTTAATCATATCAGAACCCATGAAAATAAATGGGTTTTATAAATTTTTTATCATAGAATAAATTGTGGGAAATAAATGGTTTTCATAAACATTTAAAAAATTTCAATATAGAATAACCCATGTAAAAGTAATGGGTTTATTAGACATTTAATCATAGGATAACTCATGGAAAATGAAGGGGTTGCGTAAAAATTCATCATTTTATCATAGAATAACCCATGGGAAAGTAATGAGTTTCATAAATATCATTTCACCATAAATATAAACCATCTATAAAAATAATAAAGATTTTATCATTGGATCATATCCCCATAAATATTAAATAACAATAATTAATATAATCTTAATTGGAAAATGATTTTAAAATATCTCTTGGAATATTTATTTAGGAATATACCCTTTCACTTTGAAATCACGTATTTAAAAAATAAAAATTTAGCAAATATTAATGAAAACTATTTATTTTAAAATAACCTTATAAAAATTTAAATGAGTATTTAAATCATTTTTTGGTCATAGTATCAAGAAATACATTCTATTCTGTACATGTTAAGCAAAGTTTCTTTTCAGATTTTTAGTAAAAAGTCAAAAGTTCCCCATTTAGAAAACAAGAAAAAAATTTCTTTAATTTTATTTAAATAGTTAAAAATGGGTATAAATGACATGAAACAATCATTGGGATATTTAACATTTTTATAAAACATTGATATGGAATAAAAATTATATTCAACTGAAGTTAGATATGAAGTAAATTTTCCTTAAAAATATTCTTTTAGTCTCTTGAGTACTCAAAGAGATGAAAATGGAAGGAAAAATTTTATTCTATTGAAATAACTAGTAGATATGAAAATTCATGAGTTTCATGAGAGATATATCATAATATTTCATCATTGGAAACTTAATCCCAAACAATTATCATAAGCAAATAGATTATACCATAAAACCATTACCATGATAGTAACTTCTGGATCATAAGAACCATGAAGGAAATAATATTTTATGGATATGTAAATTCTTATAAGTTCCATAATAAGTATCCCAAAATAAATTAATGGGTACTATATACACTACATAAAAGAAATAATTGGTTAATATGTCACGTGTCTCACAGAAATAAAAGTGAGATGGAAATACCTTACGACATTGGTAAATTTAGAATCATAATCCCCATAAAAGAATAACATTAATTAAAATATAAAAAATCATGTAAATGAATAAATTCATGAAATAACATGTAAAATGGTCTGTATATACAAATTTTAAAGTAAGATACCTACATAACATAACATATTTCATAAAGAAGATAATTTGGGGAAAAAACCCATTACCAATTTGGTAATATCCAAATCAAGACCACATGAATGATATAATCACATATATATTTTTAAATACCAATATTTTTCATGAAAAGTAATATAAAATACATTCTTTGGATTTGTATATAGCACACAAAAGAAGCAAGTTTTGATTGATTCGTAAGTCTCACAGAAATAAAAAGAGGCAGAAACCCCTTACCTTAAGTCTTGAATTTGTTTTTACACATTAGAAACTCAGGTATAATGAATATAGATTTATTATAAATCTATTAAAAAACCATAATAATATTTATCATACCGTATATTATTTACTTATGTACTTTTATCACATGTTTATTAACAACTCATTGTTAAAATCATTATTTTGGGTAGATTTTTTTTTCAAGTACGTTTTGGTTAGGTAGTTTTTGTCCTTATATTTTAACCATAGTTCTATAATAAAAATTATTTTAATCATAATATAAATATATTATATATTCATTATATTATTATTTAGTGTAATCCATAAATTATAGAGGTAGAAAATGAATTACACCATTCATGGAGACGGTAGTTCGTACGCACGTATGAACATAGTTTATATTTTCTTTATGGATGGAAAAAATAAATTTAAATAATATATAACCTTTAAAGATTAAGTTTTATGTAATATATGTCATATATATTCACAAAATATATCCTCATTATCATAAATGTTAAAATTAAATGAAAAATGAATTACATCACATCATGTAGGCAATATTCTATACGTATGAACAAGTGACATTATCATTTTCAAATGGGTTAGAAGCTTAGATAATATATGGGGTATTATGAATCCAGGAGATTAATTTATTCATAAATATAATTTAAATAAATTTAATCCATTATTATATCTATCATTGAAACGTGGTGAAGGAAAATAAATTACATTGGTTCATGATGCGGTAGTTCTCCAGACACATGATCGACAATTCTGTTTCAATTTTTTATGGAAGAGGATATGGATATAGGTTATTACATCAGTAGAATGAAATATAATTATATTTTATATATTTTTGTTATTATATTTTAATGATTAATATATGAATGAAGGTGGTAATAGAAGAATTAAAAAAAAGAGCGTAGTGAATATAATTACCTTCACCTAGAATAACATCTTTTGGATATCTTATTAAGAACCACAAGGTTGATGTTTTGGGAATAAAAAAAGATATATAATGTGTATAAGGATGTTAAGGGCAGATTTTTGTAGGTTTTGGTCAAGAAAAATGGTGTATGAGGTTTAAATAAGTGAGGGGAAAGATGCCGTTTTATAATTGAGGATGAGTAATTGTTTTTATAAATACCCAAAACTATTCAATAATGGGAAGTCTATCACAACCCAAGTAACTCAAAAATTGATAAATAAGGGATTTGAGGGAATATATATTCTATAAACACCTCCAACAGAAAAAATGACACATTTTTTTAAATATGTTATCCCTTAACATCTATGTTTACTTATGTTTACCATTTTACCTTTCACCATGGTAACTAGATTTTTATTTTTTTAAACAATGTAATTTATCCTTTAAGATTAAAAATAAATGAGAATTATTTGATAAATTGAAAAAAATTATTCAATATATGAAATCAAATTTATCAAATAAAATTCCAGTGTGTGTGAAAAATTAATTTTAACACAGTTGCATATAATATGCAAAACCCTATTTTAACATTAACCAGAGTAATTAATTTTAATTATTTTTACAATTCATTATTATACAATATTATGCTAAACTTATAATATAATATTAATTACTATTATTCTAAAATTTAATTCAATTTTATAAAATTCAATTTACATAAGTAACATATTTTAATACAAAATAAACTCACAAATAGAAAGAAACAATTTTTCCAAAGAAAACATTTCCAAAAGTATGAAATATTTTTATATAACAAATAAACATAAAATTAATTTAAATGGCCTAAATTGAATTAATAATTACATAATTAAACTAATTTTACTTCTAAATGAAATTAAAACAAAATGGAACCTTGTAAATTCTTTAAACGAAAAAGAAATTTTCAATTAAAATAACTATTTTCACTATTCATTAAAAAATCAATTTTTTCTTTGAAATTAAAAAATATCTCTCGTAAGATAATTTTTACATGAAGATTCAAAAAATTATGTTCATTTTTCCAAATAATTTTTTATAATTTTACAAAAATTAATTTTATTGTTTTCCCAAAAAAATCAATAAAAAATATTTTTTTGAGAAAAATGTATTTTTTAAAGCATATGCAGACTTTACACAATATTAAGTATGTATTTATCAATATATTGTATTTATCTAAAACATTTATAATTAATTTTAAAAATGTTTTTATTCTTATTAATACCACAATGTTTAATGTATAAGCTATAGTTTTAAAGTTTAAATAATAATATTATTAGTATATTGTGGTTTATTAAAACCCAACTTTGTATATAAGTCAAGCAATAAAAGAAATTAAAATTATTTGAAAACAAAATATTTCATAGAATCTGAGGTTTTTAAATTTATGAACATTTAACAAATCTAATCCTCTCAATTTTAAAATTTTCTTAGGAATCAAGGGTTTAACATATCAAAATCCCTTTGTGGAAAACCCACATCATAAACGTGGTTAATAAAAATTCCACTATAAAGAGAGAAAGGTAAATTTGAAGGTTATATGAAATAACCAAAAATTAGATTTCTAAATAGGATAAAATTAGAAGGAAGTGAAAATATGGACATGAGATAGAATAATAATGCCCAAGGATTAATAGAGAGTGATAGAGAACATCAGTCATTGGAGGTTAACCACCACAAAAGTTTAAATCTGTGATGTGGTAAAAGGCCATGATTGATCAAAAATGAGAGTAATAGAAAATATTTTTTGTTTCATGATTATTTTATTAATTTTTAATGAATATTTATTATCAATATATAGAACATGATAAAGTATAATTACATTATTTGTTTCCATTTCATAATCGCAAACTCATCCTTTGGTTGTTCTTCGATCAATTTACACTTTATCTCTTACTCTTAGAAATGAGGATGAATTTTTTATTTCATGCTTGAAGTATTAACATATCAGAACATCCATAAATATTGATAATTAATTCCTTATATCTCTAGATATCATCAAAACAAAAATGGTTAGCACATTTTATACAATATGCACAAATATTTATGTGGTTAAATAATACATTAATCTCTAAACCCACACCCAAAGTTCAACATAAATCATTCAATAAATGGTTACCATTATGACCCTTGAAAAATAAAAATTTGTATAAATGAGGTCCCTAAATTATCAAAAATAAACGTAATGTCAATCCCCCAAATATCATAAAGTATCTCTTAATTTTCACATACCAAATATATGAAAACCTTGGTCATATATTCTCCTAAAAAATGGTAATTACAAAAGTTACCATTAAAACCCAATGAAAACATACATGAATACTCATTCCTTAAAAAACCGAATATTATTAAATATAATCCTTAAATGAAAAATTACACAAAATCTATCAAAGATAACATAAATCACTTTGAAATAAAATCATTAATATGTTCTATGATCATAAATACTATCCAATTTACTTTATCAATATCAAAAATCTTTTATCCAAACTAAACACCATTATCTCAACATCTAGAAAAAATTAAAGGTTATCTTTCCTTTAATCATGTGTTTTCCATAAAATATAATCTTTCTATTAAATCACATTTCTAGGTCATTAGTACTATGGAATATATTCTTAAAAATACTTTAAAAAACTTCTTTAAAAAAATAACTATACATTTCATGATTCATATAACAAAATTCTTGAATTCCAATACGTAAACACATAAATCATTCCAATTTTTTCTTAAACTATTAAATAGGTTTGATCATATTATTCCACAATACCTCTATTAATTCATATTTCATTTGTAGTCTATTCATCATAAAAAAAAATTACTCATAAAACCTTGCTGATACTATTCTTAATATTCCCATATGAGACATATATTTACATAATGCCCAAATTTCCATATCTAAAACATTTAACTGTTAATGAGGGCATTAGGTAAACCATTATTCTCATCCATTTCATTAACTGAAATTTTCATTTTCCTTATCCATTACTTACCTTGTGCCTTTATTATACACATATAATAAATATTATTTTCCCCTTAAGACATTCCATTGAGTACTTATTCCCATATTCTCTACATATAAGAAACTGCATCTTCTTTCTTTTAAGGTCTCCACCACCTAAGATCTTAACTAAATCTATCCTTATATTCTTTGGTGATTCTAAGAGTTGGTTAATGATTAAATTATTAACCATAATTCATGATATATAATTAGGAATAATCACATTATCTTTCTATCTAGTCGTCTTCCAAATGGGTTACTCATCATCATTGCATTGTCCATCAGTTTTAGTGTTAACATGGTTCCTTATGGTTCAAATGAATTACTAAAATAAAAAATAATAACAAGAGAAACAATAATAATAGTTTGAAACCACATAATACTTTATAGGATGTCTAAATCATGACACCTTAGGTTTGACCAATTCCATCCATGGCCATCATCTATTCAAATCCATTATGATGGTTCATAAAGAGTTTTTAAATTTCTAAAACATATCCCCTAGGAGTGTAAAAATAGGCATGAAGTAAGGACTATTTTCATGCACCGGGTGATTATTGAGTTAAATCCAAAGACACACTTTTTGTAGTTATAACCCTAGGAAACAATATGCTAGATCCATATCCACTTGTAGTATCTTGACAGGGATATAATTTCTTGGAAATGAATAACTATATCCTTCAAAACAGTTCAAGGTCATTTTTTTATACTTTGACATATCCCTAAGGTTATTACTAAATTTAACTAACCCTAATCTCCAAAAGTTTACCAAAACCAAATATGATATCAACTATATTGACCTCATATTTTCAAACATAAATTCTATATCTATTTAGATGAATATTCATTACATTACTCAAACACAAGACCAAGGATCAAAAAGGATTGTGTCTTAAGAGACTAGACATAAAATATTATGATTTCATGAAAAATATTCATCATATTACATAAAGATCTTCCCATATAGTACTCTTATTTAACACACCATATTCAAAATATTTCTTCGTAATATGAGGAAAGGAAACATAATAAAGGGAGAGATTATATATACAATAAGGGTAAAAGTGAGAGATACCAACGTAACATGAAAATTAGGTTATGGGAACATGAGAATAACAATATAAAACCATAACTTTCATATTAATGATCATAATATTGATAAATAAAATAAATATTTACAGTTCATAAAACATGAATCATAAATATATAAAAGTATATAATCCATGAGAGTATAACACTGACATATGACATAGATTAGGGTTATAAAATTAAGAATAGAAAATAATTTCTTCAATAGTCAATGATCACTTCAATGTCTATCATAGTGGAATGAGTTCGCGCCCTAATACATTATAGTTGTAAAGGTTCAATTCCAAGACTATCATAGTGTACAATGTACCTTACTGAGCTGTGTTCACTACCAATTCTAGTCCTGTTTATTTCATGGGATATCAATCATTACCGAATGAATTAGAGGGAGATATAGGTTCCACCCATCTATATTTATAATGTAACCACCAGTCCTTGGTTATAAGATAACTAATATCCTTGGTTATAATATTGTCACCATCCTTGTTTTGTAACAAAATCCCCCATAACAAAATGAAAATCACACACAAGTGTTCTAAAATATCTGAAAACATTTATCATATTATAACCCTTGAAAAGAAATGGGTTTAATAAAAATTTCATAATATAATAAATTGTGGAAATGAAATCGTTTACATAAATATCACATAATTTCATTATATCATAACCCAAGGAAAATTCATTGGTTTCATAAAATCTTTTTTATTTCATAATATCATAACCCATGGAAAATGAATAATTTTCATTAAAATTTCATCATTTCATCACCGCATAAGGCATGGGAAAGAAATTGGATTAATAAAATTTTTATCATCGTAAATATAAACCATTATAAGAAAGAATCAAGAAGGTATCATTACATAATATCCATAGTAAAGTTTATCTGACATCAAATGATGTCATATTATATAGAAAATGATTTTTGAAGATCACTTTGAAAATTTCTTGATAAAAACACCCATTCACTTTGAAATCACTTATATAAAATAAAACATTTCCCAAATATTAATGAATACCATTTATTTTAAAGACAACCTTTGATATTTATAAATTAATGTTTAAATAATTGAGAAGTAATGATAGTGGAAATATCATCCATGCCATACATGTTAAAAGAAAGATTACTTTCACATTTGTTTGGTAACATGTCAAAAATGCCTCATTCATAACAAATAATTAATTTTTAAGAATTTTGTAAAAAGTAAAACGTTTTTTAAAAATGAATCTAAATAAGTATAGTAGATTTGTATAAACAACTTTAATTTTTTTTATAAAACATGGAAATGATAAAATTGTTTTTGGGTGAAGATATAAATAATGTTGATTTTACTTAATAACATTATTTTGGTATCTATAGTACATAAAGAGATGAAAATGAAATGAAGGATTATATTCTACAGAAATAAACAAAGGAGAAGAAAATTCATTAGTTTTTTGAGATATATAATACATTATTTAATCATTATAAACTTAATCATAAACAATCCTAATAAACAACTAGATTGTAACATAAAACCTTTTCTAATTTTGTAAAATTTTCAACATAAGACCCAAGAAACAAAAAATATTAGTTTTATATATAAATAACCATAAATTTCATAATAATTATCAGAAAATACATTCATGGGTATTATATAAACCACATAAAAAACAAGTGGTCAATATAAAATGTGTGTAACATAAATGAAAGTAAGACAAAAATTCCTTACCAATTTTTTAAAGTTTAAATCATATGCCTCGAGATAGAATAAATTTAAATGGAAGATTAATTATCATGAACATAATTAAATTTATGATATAACATGTCAAATTATTTTTATATACACATCATAAAATAATATAGGTGCATAACATAACACATTTCCCAATAAATACAATTTGGGACAAAATTCCCTTACCACTTTGGTAATCTATAAATCAAAATCTCATGAAAGAGAGAATATTATATTTATTTGTAAATCCAAATAATTTTTTATAAAATAAATATAAAATAAATTTATTGGAAGTATATACACCACAAAATGGAAGAAAGTGGTGAATATATAATAAGTCTAACATAAATAAATGTGAGATGAGAAACACCTTACTTCAAGTCTCGAATTTATTCGTACATGTTTAAAACTCTTATATAATAAATATATATTTATTATAAATAAAATGTGGAACCTTAGTCATATTTATCATACCATATATTATTTTATTATATCCTTTTATAACCTTTTTATTAACAATTCTTTGTTAAAATCACTATTTCATGTAATAACTCTTTAGTTTTTCATGTATGTTTTGGATTCATAGTTTTGGTCATTGTAGTTTGATAATAGTTACATAATCTCCAATACGTTAATATTTATTTAAATAAAATATATATATATATTCATTACATATTCATTTAGTATAATCCATAAATGTTATAGATATAAAATGAATGACACAATTCATGGAGACAGTAGACCATATATATGCATGAACATTATTTCCATTTTCTTAATGGATAAAAATAAATAATGGTAAATAATATAATTTTTTTAGTAATAATATTTATGTCATACATATCATATATATTCATCAAATTAGTCTTTATTACTATTCATTTCCAAATAAAATGAAAAACAAATCACATCACTTCATGGAGGTGTAGCCCACACGTATGCACAAACGACATTTTTATTTTTCAAAGGATTGAAAAGTAATAAGTTAGATATGATTTTATAATTAAAAGATTATGATTATTTCCTAAACATAATATAAATAAATTTATTCCATCATTATATCCATCCTTTAGAGGTGGTGATGGAAAAAAATTACATAGTTTTACGAAGAGGTAGTCTATTGTACACACAATCGATAGTTTCATTGGCCATTTTTTGGAAGAGAAGATGGATATAGGTTATTACATGAAAATAATAAAAAATTCAATATTTTATATATTTTTTTGTTATTATATTTTAATTATTAATATATAAATTAAGTTTTTAATAGATTAAGTAAAATCGAAAGAGCTCAGTAAATACAATTACCTTCTCTTAGAATAACCTCCTTGAGATATCTTATTAAAGACCCTAAGGTTGATCTTTTTTAGAGAAAATAATCCCTATAATGTGGATAAAGATGTTTGGGAGAGTTTTTTAAGGGGGTTTCCAAGACAAATGTCTTACTATGTATGAAAAAATAAGGGGAATAAGTTCCCTTTTATAATTGAGGAGGAGTGAAATTTTTGTAAATACCAAAAAATAATCAATAACGGGAAGTCAATATCAACCCATGTGACTCCAAAATTGATAAATAATGTAGTTAAGGAATTATATGGTTTATCAAAACCTCACAACCAAAATAACACACATTTTTTAAACATGATGTTCCTTGATAAATTTTTTATTTACTTTTACCATTTTAGTTTTCACCTTGATAACTAGTTATTTATATATTTAGGTATGTAATTTATCATTTCATATTAAGAATAAATGAACCTTATTAGATAATTCAGAATAAAATATAATTAATTTTTAATCCAATTTATCAAATAAAATTCTTATGCATGGGAAAAACTAATTTTAACAAAGGAACATGTAACATGAAAACCCCCATATTAACTATAACCGTCTTAATTATTTTTTATTGTTTTTACAATTTATTTTGATGAAAAACTAAGCTTACCATAATAAAAAATATTAATTATTATAATTAAAAATATATAATCTATTTTAAAAAATTAAATTCATATAAGTGGAAGAATTTAATTTAAAATTAATACCAGATACACGAAAAAAGAACGGGTTTTCCAAAGAAATATTTTTCATAAGTATAAAAAGTTTTTTGTAAAACATCCACATGTAATTAATTAAAATTACTTAAAATGGATTAATAATAACATAAATGTACTAATATTATAGTTATTCTATTTAAAACATAATTAATCTTTGTAAATGAATTTAACAAAAATGTTGTTTTTTATAAAAATCAATATTTCACTATTCATTGAAAAATCAAAATTTTCAAAAAAAGTCCAAAAACTTCAACCTAATATAATTTTTAAATTTGAATTCCCAAAATTAATTTTATTTGTTTTTAATTTTTTTAAAAAGTCAAAATTTTAATTTTATTTTTTGTTCACAAAAAATAATAAAAATCATTTTTCTCAGAAAAATGTATTTTTAAAGAATATAAAGACTTTTTATTAAATATAGGCTGATTAATCAATATATTCTATTTATCTAAAAACATTATAATTAATTTTCAAATGTTTTATTCATTCAAAACTAAATTTTTAATTCCTATGTTATAAATTTTATGTATATATAATAATACTAATCGTATAGTATGGTTCGTTAAAACTCAATATTATGTGTAAGGAAAAATATCAAATAACTTAAATTTATTTGAAAACGATACTTAATAAAATATTATGGAGGTACGAAAATCATTATAAGGGGATTGACCGTGGTTAGGATTGATTGATCCTAAACAAAAAGTTATTCTAGTGCTTATGCATATTTCAATGCATGCTCTTTGGATTAGTCCATATTAGGGAACCGAGTAATAATCCATGTGTACTGTGAGATTACATTAATTAATATCTTCAAGATATCATTTGAAAAAATTGGTAAAAATAATCACATGAAAAAACTAATAAAATAGGTAGGTCAATTAATTGGATGAAAAAAATGAACCTTTTAATTAAGTGTTCAATATCCATGTAGGGTAGTGAGAGGGTAAGAAGATGAGATAAAATTAGAGATGATTACATTCCTGGATTCAACCACTCTTAGGATATCCCTCTCTTAATCCCCTTTGGGACTAATAATTTGTATTAGAGATAGTTTTATCTTATGTTTGAGTTTTTTAATTAGAATTGTTTTGATTGGTTTTGAATTTGAAGATTTAGATGTCCCTAATATTATATGTTTCTATACAAATGGGAATTAATTCAAATAATAAGTAAATTTTTTGTGAAATTACATATAGTGGGATAATTTTTATATTTAAAAATATTCTATTTAAGGAATTCACTCACGTACAAAAGGATGGAAGGAACGACTCAGATTGTGAGTCTATTTTTCTATGTAATTATACTATTAGAATAAATGAATTGATTGATAGAAAATGTGAAGTTGTGACTAATAATGATGGGGAAGTGCCGAGGAGTCTAAAAATAAAACTTTATACTTATTACAAGAGTTAGATTAATGGTTTAAAGTAAAAAATATAAATATTAAAGAAGATATTAAGTCTCAATATATCATGATTACAGTGATGAGAATTATAGTTGATAAATTTAAAAACCCTAATAAGAGGGTTGTGGAAGTTGAAACTAACATAAGGGAGAAAAAATAAGTCTATGTTGGATATTTGAATGATATTTCTAAAAACTTTAAAAAATGAAAATATGATTTCAAGGGAAATAATTAAATCTTAAAATAGGTTTATAACTTAATGTCTAAAAAGGATAATATTTCCAAAACCCTAATAAAAATGGTTGAGTAGAATAAAATGGTTCAACCAGAAAAGGTATGTCTAAAAGTTAATATTTCTCAAATGAAATAGAAGATTATGGAGTAAAATAATATTATATAAAAACATTCCCATGCATTGGAGGATGAGATGTCTAGTGGAATGACTATAAAAAAACATGATTCACATATTGAATTAAGGGGAAAGAAGTTATTTAAGTTATAGGAAGAATTAATATTAACTAAGAAATAAGTGGATCAATATAGTGTTATGGGTAAGACTAAACTCAAATATGTTTTTCATTTAATTTTTGAATATACTTTAATATTTTAAAATGAAATAAAGTGTAAATATTCCATTTCATATTGGAAATATGGAAATATTATCATGTCACAAAGATTACATTTTATAAAAAAATATGATATTGACTATGATGAACCATCTCCCAAGGCATGAGAAGTATATAGTTATGGACATTCCTTTGAAAAGGAAAAAATAGGTAGATTATGGATATATATCTAAAAACGTCTCTACAAGAGGTAATGATAACTAAATGAGATCTTCCGAGGGGTCTAGAGACATTATTTACTTTTTTGGGAAGCATGGACAAACCTATAGTATTTTAATTGAATCATGAGAACAAAATAATAGTTTTAAATACAATGAAAAGATTTAAATGTTTATTTATAGATAACAATATATAGGATATTAGAGGCCACTTATTGTGGATATCTATGATGATAGAATCTTGAGAATGAATTCCAAATTTTTTGTAGAACCAAAAATCTATTAGAAAATAAGAAAAGGTTTTATAAGTAAGATAATAACTCACTTGTGACTAAAATATAAAAGGAATATATTAAAGGGATGTCCCATATAAATTAAATCATTGAAAATCCTTACAACACTTGAATGAAAGATCAAAGTACAAAATGACCTCGAGAACAAAAGATCAACCAGTTATTGGAAGGAAAATAATTGGTGATAAATTTATCTATGGAATATTTTGTGTTGATATCTATTGAAAAAATCAAACACAAATAAGTGGAAAATATATTTTATTCTAGTACATCCATTTAACATATAAAAATGGACTCCAAGATGAAAGAAAAAGGTAAAATTATAGTCTATAGTTACCCAACTGTAATGCCACTTCTCCATAAACTCAGAGTCAGTGCCTTATTTTATTACATTGTCATAGATACAAGTAATATGAATCCCAAAGGACCTATCATTTTATTAGTTTTAGAAACAAGATACATACAATACATAAAAATTACATCTTGAAACTAAAAACAACATAATAACTTCAACAGAAAAGCCCATAATCTCTTATATTAACCTTGTAATTCATTCATAGTATAATAATCATCGTAACCTTGAAGAATAAAACCCATGAAATGGGTGAGGTAAAATTATCTGTATGGGTAATAAATAAAATTAATTATATCATAAACATAAACATTAGGCTTGATGAATAACTAAAAACACATTCCTTTAAAAATAAACTTGTACATAATATGGATGGAATATGAGATTACAAAATATGCTATAAAAAAAAACTATCATGATTATTATACTAGTCGAATTACCATATAAACATTCAGTTACTAGTTTCATAATTAGGGAATTCATAATGCGTGATATCATAACCATACCGTCGAGGCCTCATACCAAGACCATAAATAATGATTTTGTCAAGGCCTCATGCTAAGACCATAGTTTGCATTATGAGACCTACCGATGCACCAAGGGGATATATAGAGCCCCACCCGACACTTAATAAGTATAATAAATTCCTCATATGAATATGTATAATCATATTAATTCATATATAACCTAACATATGAAATTTAAATAACTTTCCCCGAACATTATTCATAAACACTGACAATTCAAAGTAAATTACTGAATGGTTTTAAGATAGTACGTCCACATTCAATCTATTAAAAAACCCTTCAAAACCATATTGTATGTGATATCATAAGTGATAAAACTATATGAAATACAAAATTCATCATATAATTTTGACATAAATAAAGATACTTTAAAATGAGGCCATTGAGAAATTCTTGAAGAAATAATCCATAAACATTCCAAAGTGTCCCATACCACCTTGAAACATTCAAATCATTATACCATAGAATATCATGAGAATTAGGAGACTCTTGATATGATATAACAATGTGAGGAACATACACCACATGAAAAGAATAAATGTTGAACAAGGCATATATCACCTAAAAATTAAAGTGAGGTGAAAAAAATCCATTTTACTTTGGAAAGAAGATCTCTTTTGGAAAATGATTTTCATTTGTCATATATATAGTTTTAAACATTTATATCACATAAAATAAAATGTAAGGACATTGAAATTATATTTTAGGCATAAATTATGTCCCACTGAAGTAAAATCATGTTAAAATAGTTTATAAAGAATCTTTAGAATTAAAACATTTTAGTGCGGTTTAAGAAATTCATTAAAGATATTTTAAAGAGAAAAGGCATGTTTGCTTTTATAAAACCATAAATGAACCAAAATATATTTTTCACATTAAAATTTATGATTTTAGGAAGATAAATATGGCTTAAAATATATTATAGAGTTAACTACAAAATATTTATGAATTCGAGATGTTCCTTGAATAGAGCTTGAAATTCAGAAGAATTTTTGAAAGATTATTTTAAAACATATAATTCCCCTTAAAATAAATAAGGATTAAAATTAGTACAAATATATAAAACATTAAAAAATAATTTATGTGGATTAAATAATAATAAATAATCATCTCATTGAGGTGAGTTGAGAATAAGAGAAACCCGATTGAAAATAGCGGTTCGGGTAGAAAATACTTACAGCTTTGTAACCAATTTCATTGTATGACCCAAAATTAATAATTATAAAATGATACATTTAATATCATGAAAATAAAGATATTCATGATATGAAACATTAATTGTAAGTATACATACACAAAAAATAAGTAATTTTAGTGAATACAGAATATCTCACAAAAATGGAAGTGAGATGAAGAAACCCTAAACATTTCATCATGATAATGGGTGTTATTGTGATGGATTAATGAGAGGTAAAATAGTATCCCACAATTTATATATCATACGGGATGTATTTGGGAGGTTAAAAAACATACCCCAAAATTAGGAATTAAACATAAAAGGACACAACATAGGGGGGATTCTTGAATAAAAATGAGAGAGAGGATCCCTTACCTTAAATCTAAGGGAGTTCATCACTTGATCTTAATGACCTGAATAAAAAAATTAGGTTCCTTAATTAAAAATTAAATAACCCTTAATAAATTTATTTGGTTTATTTTTACTTTATTAATTTCATTCATGGCCTTTTATTTGGGTTAATAGATTCAATGTCACTATTCATGAGTGCTCATTTTCATAATATTCATGATTGGATCACTTATGAAATGGTATGGTAGTTCATGTAAGATGGGAGTTGAAGTACATAATTTATTTTATATGTTATTAATGAACATTCATAATATTAAATGGTTATATAATTAACTTGGTTATTTTGAGGGAAGATGAACCATTATATAAAACATTAATGATAAACACTTGGATTAATTTGGCGATTTTTCTAACAATTACCCTGTTTTTATTATTATTTTAGATCACAAGTTAATAAGGATTCTAGAACATTACACAAGATAAAATACATATATAATAGTATATTTCAACCATTAAAATGGATTCGTGGCCATATTTAAAGAAGTTAAATAAAATTTAAAGCATCATCATCCATGAATGTGATAAATCAACACATCTCGGATGATATTTCATTTTTAGCATAAATGAAGGGGAAAGAAGGGTTGAAGATGAATAATCCCATTATAATAACAAAACTCCAGTTCATGTATGGTATTAGAGTTGTCATACCATTTGGATGATGATAGTTTAGGAATTAAAAGATAACAAGGGAACATGAAAATGAAAGAAAAAAAGACAAATTTTACCTCTTGAATTAACCTTCCTTGAGATCCGCTTAAGGGAAGATGATTTGGTATTTTTATGATGCCAAGGGATTCTGGTTAGGGGGGGATTTAGGGAGGATATTTTGGCAAAATTTTTAGAGGTAAAAATCTTTGGGAGGAGTGAATATGAGAGGGTGGAAGAGGTTATATTTTTAGTGGATGGGAGGAGGTGTTTCTTAATATTTTAATAATTAGTTTATTATTTTTCCACAAGACAAGAAACCGTGATGATTCCATGACCTAAAATTCTAATATGCACATGTGAGTTTGAACCCTTAGTGCTTACATCAACCGAACATCATCAATGACTCAATAAATCAATTATTTACCATTTATTATAAATTATTATATTTTACTATTCAAAACAATTCAAGTATTTTAGAAAAATCCAAAAAATTCACCGTAACCATTTTTCGACGTGTAAAATCCATAAATGAATCAATTTTTCAAAAATAATTTTCTAAATATCATTAATTTAATTTTAAATTAAAATCATAATTTACTTGAAAAATACATTTTTTAAAACATTTATTTACTTATTTCAAAACATAGGCATGTCAGAATTTCACTTAAATCCTATATATGTAATATCATAGGTGAGGTTACTATTCATAATAGAATGTATCTATTTATAAGGGTGACATTACTATTTTTAAGGGTATGTTACTATTCACCAAAAATTTAGTTGGTCATATCTGACTATAAATAACTTACTGATCACAATCGCGTTAGTCAGATTTTCGAAATTCAAATCTTCGGTATGGTAAAATTATGTTTAAGGGATAGGTTTTAACAAAGTGGTGTTTGTAGAGACTTAATGTTTCATGAATTCAATATTAAATTTGTGTGAAATAATGGGGTGTTACATTATCCCCTCCTTGCAAAAATCTCATCCTCAAAATATGATTTTTCACTTTGATAGTTGATGGTTTTTACTTGAAAATTTCCTTGTGAAAAATCCATATCAGAAATAGGGTTAATAGAATATCATCTTTAAAAAGGTTTAGGAAAATTAGGTGGTCAAAATAAAAATAACAATGATAACAATAATAACAATAACAATAATAATAATAATAAAGATAAATAAATTAATAAATTATCCTTTAGAATGGAGTGATATTGATTGGAATTGAAATCCTGTGCATAGAAGAAAAACAAAACTATGAATTTCTTGTGATAGAAAACAGGGTTTGATGAAAGTAGATTTCCAAAAAACCATAAACTACAGTTATGAAAAATTTCATTAAGGTTATTATAGATTACGATAACAGAACAACATTTAAGACTCTTCATAGAGTTGAGGGATTATTACACTCTATAAGTGTATAAATATATATATTATATATCATAAATATGATCTTATGCATTGATTATTACTTGAACTACATATACTTAATCTCTTAGCATAATTTGCATCATGTGGTGTCATTAACCTCTAAAACTACATACAACGACCACTTTAAATCATTTCATAAATGGTTTAACATTCTAAAATACTGAGATCCAATACTTTACAATCATTCTCATTATATTTAGTACTATCCAATTTACTTTATCTATAGATATCATCTCTCTATTCCAAAATTGAAATCTCAATATTGTGAACATAATAAGGGTTTTCTATTTATCGATCATATATCTTCCAAAACTTTGACCTGCTACTGAGTCAATTTTTCTTTAATACCATTAATCATATGACCAAAAATCCTTAATGAAAAAGTACTGCATTACAATAATCATATATTATGAAAACCTTATAACCAGTGAATTTTTGATAAAATATTCAAAACACATGTTTCTTGAATAGGTATATTATTCATTAAACTTCATTTGTGGTTGTATCATAATTTGATCTTTTTCTTACAACATCATTTGGGGTATATTCTCTTGACTCTTGGGACATTGATTCACATAGTGTCCCATATCATTGGAGTTACAACATTGTACATTGGAAACCATTTTCTTACACTTGAAATCACAAACTTGGTGTCCTTTTTCTCCACACTAATAAAAAACTCGCATTCCCTTTAATCATTTACCAATGTGATTCTTTCCACAGTTATCACACATGGGAAAATACTTATTTCCATTCTTCCCTTTATCTATTTTTTTGTCTACCATCCTTTTCTTCATTTTATTCCCTTCAAATCCACAGGACTCATAGAATTACTTACATAACATGTTAATACATTATAATATTTCTTCATAGGATGAGGATACTTGGGAGACTATATTCTTTTGAAACGATGGCTCAATACCATTATAAGTACAATCCTTTTTACTCTTTGCATCATGGGAATTGGTGAGGTTCTCATTCCTTCTACTATGAACCATTTCTAATCAATTTCATATAATATATTATCTTATAAAATTAGAATGTCTCTATATCTCTAAACATGGCATAACACAAAACATAAATTTATGCATTATAAATCTTAGAAACATATACATTAGTTACTTTGGGGTATAAATACTTCAAAAATGGTTTGTAATAAGATTATGAGTTTACCATAGCATATCCTCTAAGAGTGTTGAACTAGGAGTGCAATAAGGCCCATTTTGATGCACTAGTTCCCATTCAGGTCTAGCTCAAAGTGGTGTTTTTGGGTTTTACACCTAGATACATCTATTCTAGAGCCACCTCTACTGGTTCGTATCCAGAAAAGGATGTATTTTCTCGATAAAACACATGATATATTCCTTAAAAAATTCTAATATTTCCTTGTATTCTTATCCCTAAATTCTATCTTAGGTTTTTGTTCACTAATATACTTTTTCTATATCAAGTTTCCATGTTTTCTACTAAACTTACTTTGATACCAACTATAACGCCTTGAGCCTAGAAGATCTGAGTCAGTGCCTTATTTTGTTACATTAGCATAGATACAAGGAATATATATCTCAATAGATTGACCAGTTAAGTGGTTTTGGAAACAATATACATATATGATTTTAATATTATAACTGAAAACTAAAAACAACCTAATAAATTCAACAGAAAATCCAATAATATCTTATATTCACCATATAATTGATTCACAGTATAATCATAGTCATAAACTATAAGGATAAAACATAAGAAATGGGTGAGCTAAAATGATCAGTAAAGGAAATCTATAAAGCATAATATATTATAAACATAAACATTAGGCATGATGAATAACTGAAAACACATGCCTTTAAAAATATACTTGAACATAATATGGCTGGAATATGAGATTTGTAAATATGTCATAAAAAATAACTTTCATGGGTATTATAATAGTCGAATAACCACATGAACATTCAATTATTAGTTTCATAATGATGGAATGCATAATACAAGACATAATAACCATACCATCATGGCCTCATGCCAATACAATAAATAATCATTTTGTCAAGGCCTCGTGGAAAGACCATAGTTTATCTCACGAGACCTAACTATGCACCGAGGGGCTATAGTGGGCCCCACTAGACATTTAATATTTCCAATGCATTCCTCATATGAATCGGGATAAACATATACATTCATATAGAAACAAACATATGAAATGTAAATAACTTTCCCCGAACATTAATCATAAATAGTAACCATTCAGATTAAATTTGTGAATGGTTTTAAGACAGAACTTCCACTTTCAAACTAATAAAAATCCCTTCAAAATAATATTTTATATGACATCATAGGTGATAAAACTAAATGAAATACAAGATTCCTTAAATTATGTTGACATAAATAATGATACATTTAAATGAGACCATTGAGAAATTCTTATGGAAATAATCATTAAACATTCAAAAGTGTCACATACCACCTTGAAAAATTAAAATAATAATCCCTTATAAAATCATGAGAATAAGGATACTATTTATTTGATATAACAGGGGGAATTACATACACCACATTCAAGTAATAAGTGGTGAACAAGACATATATCTCATAAAAGTTAAAGTTAGGTGAGAACAAATCCATTTTACTTCAGAAAGAAGAGATGTTTTGGAAATTCATTTGAATTTATCATATAAATGGTTTTAAACAAGTATATCCCATAAAAGAAAATGAGAAAACATTGAAATTATATTTTATTCATAAACTATGTCCCACTGAAGTGAAATCATGAAAAATGTGATTTAAAATAATCTTTAGAATTAAAACATTTTAGTGCGGTTCAGGAAATTCATTAAAGAGATTTTAAAGAAAATAGACATGTTTGATTTCATAAAAACATAAATTAAAAAAAATTTATTTTTGAAGTTAAAATGTGTGATTTTAGGGAGATAAATATGTTTTAAAATATATTATAGTGTGAACTTCAAAATATATCTAATTTCGAGATGTTCATTGAATTGGGTTTGCAATTCGGAATAATTTTTGAAAGATTATTTTGAATAATGTAACTCCCCATAAAATAAAGAAGGATTATTATTAGTAAAAATAAATATAACATTAAAAAATAATTTATGTGGTGTACATAAGAATAAATAATCATTTCATGAAGATGAGTATAGAATAAGAGCAACCTGAATAAAATCCGTGGGTTGGGTAGAAAATACATATAACTTTGTAACCAATTGAATTGTATGACCCAAAATTAATAATCTTCTAATAATACATTCAATATCATGAAAATAAATATATTCTTGATATGAAAAATCAACGGGCAGTATACATACAAAATACATAAGTAATCGTAGTGAATAAAAAATATCTCACAAAAATGGAAGTGAGATGAAGAAACCCTTACAAACATTTCAGCATCATAATGGGTGTTATTGTGAGGCTAAATGAGAGGTAAAGGGGTATCTCATCATTTTTATATCATAAGGGAAGTATTTTGGAGGTGTGAAAGAATACCCCATTATTAGGAATTAAAAATAAAAGGACACACTGTAGGGAGGATTCTTGAATAAAAGTGAGAGAGAGAATCCCTTACCATAAATCCGAGGGTGATATTCGCTTGATCTTAATGACCTGAATAACCAAATTAGGTTCATTAATTAAAAAATCCATAACCAATTATAAATTTATTAGGTTTATTACGAAATTATTAAGTTTATTCTTGGACTTTTTGATGGTTTGAGGGATTCAATTTCATTGTTCGTGGGTGCTCATTTTCCTAATATTCATGATTGGTTTACTAATAAAAGAGTATTGTAGTTCTTGTAAGATGGGAGTTGAAGTCCAAAATTGATTTTATATGTTATTAATGAAACTTAAGAATATTAAATGGTTATAAAATTAATTTTTTTTATTTGTATTGAAGGTGAATCATTATATACAACATTAATGATAGATTCTTGGATTAATTTGGAGATTTTAGTCACAATTACCTTGTATTTTATTATTATTTATATCATGAGTGAATAAGGATTCCAGAACATTAAATGAAATTAAATACATATATAATTTTTTTGTTCAACCATAAAAATGGTTTCTTGAACAAATTTGAAGATGGTAATTCAAATTGAAAGCATCATCGTCCTTGAATGTGATAAATCCACACATCTTGGATGATGTTTCATTTTTAGCATAAATATTGGCGAAAGGAGAGATGAATATGAACTATATAATTATCATAATAAAATTCCTATACATGTATGGTAATGTATTTTTCATACCATTCAGATGAGTATAGGTTAGGAAAGAAAATATAACAAAGGAACATGAAAATGAAAGAAAGGAAAAGATGGATTTTACCTCTTGAATTGACCTTCTTTGAGTGCCTCTTAGGGGAAGAGGATTTTGGTATTTTATAAGAACAAGAGATTCTGGTCATATGGGAGGAGATTCATGAAGAATTTAGAGAATTCAAAAGGCTTGAGAGGATCAAAGAGAAGAGGGTGGAGGAAGTGGTTTTTATAGAAGAGGGGGGGGGGGTTCCTAATATTTTAATCATTAGTTTATTATTTTCCATAAGACAAGCAACCGTGATGATTCCATGAACAAAAAATTGTAATATGTGCATTTGAGTTCAAACTATTGGTTATTAAATCATCATAACATCATCAATGACTCAATAAATCAATTATTTATCATTTATTGTAAATTATCATATTTTACTATTTACCAAAAATTCAAATATTTAAGAAAAATCTGAACAATTAACCCTAACTATTTTTTAATGTTTAGAATCCAAATATGAAGTTTATTTTTGAAAATTAATTTTCTAAATATGATTAATTTAATTTTTCATTTAAATTCTAATTTACTTAAAAAATATAGTTTTTAAAACATTTATTTACTTATTCCAAAACATAATTACATCATATATTCAATTAAATCCTATATATATATATACTATCATAGGTAAGGTTACTATTTATAAGGGTATGTCACTATTCATAATGGTAGCATTGCTATTCAGAAGGGGTTTTTACTATTCACCAAAAATTAAGTTGGTCATATTAGACTCTAAATAACTTATCGCAATCATGTATGTCAGATTTTCAAAATTCAAATCACAAGGGTGATAAAATTATGTTTGGTAGCTAGGTTATAAAAAACTGTTGTTTTGTAGAGACTTAGTGTTTCATGCATTCAATATTAAATTTATTTGCAAAATATTTCGGTGTTAAACCAACATCTTTCTCAAATTCAGGAAGATATAGAAAAATACTCTCCCCATATGATTTAAATGTATCTAACTAATTAAATTGGCACAAAATTTTGAGGGAGATACAATTCATGGGATAGTTCCTCTAAAATAGAGCATGTGATTGATCTAAAAGGGATACCCATTTTAAATCTTAGAAATGCATAGAAGGAGGGGACTCATATATGCATTAAGTATCATTTCAGTTTTATGCCTAAAAATGTATTAAGGATGACGCTGACTAAACTAGTGATGTCAAACAATTAATAAATAAAGATGTAATGTTCATGCTAAGATATTAATACATACTAAATATGAAATATGAAAATATTTTTTCTTGAATTATGAAATGAAATGGTGTAAAAGTAAAAAATTTAATCAACTCATAGTAAATGTTTTGAATCTAGTGTTTAATAATTTATATCAAGACATAGAGTAAATGGAATCATTCCACTAAATAGAAAACATTAAATAAAAGTAGAGAAACTATTGTAGGGATATACTTTACATTTATTTATTTTCTAACATTTTTTACCAGTTATTTATTATTACATGATTTCAAAATCTACTAAATATGAGTATTTTTCCCAGTAAGTGATGTCCCTAATTGAAAAAAATATTAGAATAAGTAATCCTATCCATGGGAAGTTATTCTTAGCAAGTGGTTTCCCCAAACTAAGAAACTTATTAGGGTTAAGAACTAAATATCCGGGGGGGGGGGGGTAATGATGATATTCAAAGGATTTTCATCCTTATAATCAAGTTAGTAATCCTATGATGTATTGGAGGATATGATTTTTAATTGGTATCAGTAATTTTGTTTTAACAAGTTGAATATATCAATACTTCAAGTGGCATTTTTCTCATACACTATGATTTCTTACTTATCTACTAATAGTTTATGAAAAGATGTCATGAGATTACATGTTGTATTAAGAAGGTATAAATCTCAATCAATTATAGTCTAATTGGTATTAATATGTTACATGAAACATAATGAGGAGTTTTAATTATACTCTTGTTTCTTACACAAATCTAAGGCTTAATAGGATTAAAGAATTAGTTTATAAACTAGATACTAAGTGGTAAATTCATTCATTGGATTTATTTGAGTTAATACAGCTATAATGGAAATTGGATGATAGAAAGTTTTGTAATATGGATATATGATCATATGGTTGGGATAATAATTAGACAACATATCTTAAAAGTGAGTCAACATGTTACTAAAGATTAGGAATGATGTTTGTTTTTGATAATGTGGGATCATATAGAAAGATTTTTTTCCCTAACCTTTGAGGGTGAATAAAATTTCATGATAAAAATATCTTATTTTCTAAATTTAGGTAAACATGGACATCATTACCAAAGGAGAATAAAAATTCGGAAGTGAGAACCCCAAGAATTTGGAATTTATTTCTCTAGAACTCACATATTTAGGGGGATAAAAGTTTAGTAAAAATGATGATGATGTAAAAAATTTGGATTTTATTATCAAAGGGGAGGATGAAGATATTATGGACAGAATATATTATATTAAAAAAAAATTAAAAGTGGGAGATTATTGGTAACTCCTAAGGTTGTGTTGTATTTGTTGAAAATATAGGTTTATAGCTGTTCTAATGGATAATAATATTGTTATAGATTTCATAAATTCATTATGTTTTAGAAGAAGTGGGATTTGTTTTGGTTTCTTTCCTTGATGAAATAAATGTATATATGAAGTAGAGGGTTCTTCCGACAAATTTTATATAAAGTATACTTATAGATGAAGGTTTACATAAAGGTAACTTAGTGAGGTTGTGTAAGGGTTATCCTTGAATACGAGATACTATGTAAAGGTAAAAAAGGTGGTACGTAAGGACCAACATTGAAATATAAAATCAATTTAATGGTTACTATAAAATACAAAACCTATGTAAGGGTCACATGAAATTTTCACTACCTGTAAAATGTAATCATGTGACATTTAATGGTAATTAAAATATTCTATTAGTTGTTATGTAAACTAACCGTGGATATATGTAAGTGTCAATAGTGAAATCCTAAAGTTACATAAAGGTAACATTAAAGATCAAATGATGTGTAAAGGTAATATGATATGTATAAGGGTAATTTAGGACTTATGTATAAGTTATCTGGTAAAAAAAGTTGATGCATAAAGGTAAATGAAGATAAACATGAAGGTGATTGATAGCACATAAAGGGAAGTTTATAAAATTTATTCATGTGTTCTGCATCTATGGGTCACAACACATAATAATTTTCATCCCAAATCTTATATTTTGAGAATTAGAGCTTCATGAAAGATTTTGAAGAGGTTATTCATGTAAAAAATTATATATACTACACCTTGAATTATAAATTTTACTATTCAAGAAGATGAAGGGTCTCTGGAATTGGATGATGATCAAAACCTCCAAGAAGGCATATTCCATGATTAAGGATATGCCATTTAGAGTTTACAAAATTCATGTACAAAATGAGGTATCAAAAAATGTGTATATTAGAGCTCAATTTATTAATGGTTTATGAGTGTGTTAAAATTGAAAACCTGGGAAAACCAAACTATTTCAATTATCCTGGTGGTTGGGGATTTTTTGTGTGTGAAACAATGAAGCACCAAATAGATATTTTAATGATTAAAGTAGATGTGGTTGATGGAAAAGAAAGTGGTGAGTGTCATGCATAAAAGCTAAAACCAAAATGTAAAACTAGAGAGTCCTACCCCATAGAACTTGGTGTGGTACAATTAATGTTCCTCAACACAAACTAGGATTCGAATCGAGGTTGTAGATCTATCCATGGTAGACTCTTGATTGAAAATTTGATAGAGGATTCTAGAGGACCTGCTACACCGTAGTGATAATATATAGAGCATGGAGATTATTTTTTTCTTAGGAAATAATAAAAATGAACAATAGTAAAGTGATATATGTTTTGAAGGGATTTTTTTCTATGGATTCACTACACCAAATTGTGGTGGAAAAAAATATATACCATTTTGAAGGGTGTTTTGGCTAGATCTATAAGTTATGAATAGTTTTGAAGGTTTGGAACTTCAATAACCCTTTGGAAGTCATAATTCAAGGTTAAAAAACCAGTCATAATATTATAGTGAAGTTCAAAAATAAGTTAATTAATGGATGGATTAAATGGAGAAGAATTTAAAAGTTTATGTAAGTTCTTAATTTTAAAAATTGAAACTAAAAATTACTAGGTTATATGAATAACATGTTCATAGAATAAATAGTATGAGAATACACTACATATGTAAATATTTAAAGGAGGGGAATTATAGAAGAGGTAAATAAATATTAGAATAAGGTTTTTTAACCCATTTAGTAAGTTTCCAAAGGAAAATAGGAGATATGTATTGTTGCTTTGTAGTGAGGAATGTAATTATAACAATTTTCTAGAAATAATGAGGAAGGAATTTTCCCATGAAATATTTTGAATATATATGCATGTGGATGGTGAAAATAAAATTACTACTAAGACAATAAAGAAGAAAACATTATCCCCTACAACATTTGAGACATTGTATTGAAGAAGAATTGTTTCACTATAACAAAGTGAAGTCATTCCAGTTTTGAAATTAGAAAGATAATTGGATTCAACGTTTATTCTATAATGAAGGAATAATGGATTTTATAGAAGAACCATCAAAATGAGGGAATTTTTAATTATAATAATGGAATGATGATGAATATTATACTCAAGGGAAGTACCAAAATCTATTTTTAATGAGTATAAAAGTGTTCAAAGGAACATATATTTATGTGGTGCAATCAATAAACAATGTGATATTTTTATTGGCATGCAAGCCAATTTTTTTTCCATTATTAACGTAGTGAGAAAAAAGAGGGAATTGAGAAAAGTAAACCCTAGGGGGAAATGATCCAACCTAAAATATTGTAAGGGGTGTGACACTGAGTAGGAGGAACATCCTTATACATGTAGTGGTTCTAGTGTATTATAAAATTTCTATGAATTCTCATTCAATTAGCTTATTGTGGTAGACCATGTAATAATCCACATGGACCATGTGATTTATGGTTTAATTTCTTCATGATACTTTTTGGAAAAATTGTTAAAGATTATCATATCAAAAACAAATAAAATATGAAGGTTAAGTAAATGTATCAACATAAAATAAAAATAATAATATGTGACCCTTTTTATTAAGTGGTCAAGATCCAAGTAGGGCAGTGAGAGGTTTTGTAGAAGAGATAAAATCAGAAACTTTTTCATACCCCAATTCAGACCCTATTAGGGTATCTCTCTATTAATCCCATTTATTAAGAATAACCATTATTTAAGGACTTTCATGAGTACATAAGGTTAAACTGGAGTTTCATTTTGTATACGAATACTTAACGGGTATAATATATATTTTTTCCATCTAGTAAGACTTAAAGGGTTTGTTTTAATTTAATGTTATCTTAAAAGTCCAAAATGGTTTTAGAGAGGTGAATATTGTGTTCAAGCATCAATTAGGCCCATAATAAGGACTTAATATATATCATATGAAGTGATTAAATGAAAATGTAGTTTAGTTCCATTTGACAATGAAGATCATTCTATTTAATGTCTTGTGTTAATGACTATCATGGTGTCTTTTATGGTCATGTGTCTAGGACCATTTTTACTTGAAATTTAAGGTAATATGATTAATATTGGTTCCAAGAATTTTAAATTATTGTGTAGCAGACCACTAGGTTATTGGTACCTAGTAATGGTATTGTGTGGGACTTATTTATGAGTATCACTAATGTGCATGGGTGCTCAAGAGACATTATATGACTGGTAACTATCATATTAAGGCATAAGTTTTCAAGATATTTTAGATAGTTGGTAAATAACTTATCAAGGAATATATTCTCAAGTGACTATGTATGGTTGGTAAAATAACACTTGAGATAAGTGCATATGAGAATATTTAGATATTTGGTAATCGATCTCTTGAGGGATATATGCTCAAGAGACATTAGATGATTAGTAATTAAATAATTGAGATATGCACACTTGAGAAACTTTGGATAGTTGTTAACTTAATTCTTGAAGAATGTGGATCATATGAATGGAGTTTAAACTTAAAGATAACATAAAATTTGGATATAATAAATTAACATAGAGAAAGGTACGTGACTTCCCTAAAAGTGATCTAGAATACACCTTAGTCCACAGGTGATGGACAAGGTAAGTATTGATTCCATGGAGGGGATAAAATACCTCTGGTAAAGGGGATTTCACAAATGTGTGAAAGGTTTTTTCCATTATATTGCAGGTTTACATCTGTATATTAAAGGGTATTCATAAATATGTGATGGTTTACTTAATTATGTGGATATTGGGACTTATACTCATGGGATTAAATTTATATTAAATATCAATGCACATGGTCCTCAAGGATGAAGGACCGTCTATATGTGTATCAAAGTTATTCCTAAGAATCATTGAATTGGCATAGTGAGTTGGAAACATGATTGACTATAATCATTCTTAGGGACATCCACTTATGTATATGGGGTAAAGGTTCCATTGGATTCCTCAAAAAAAGATCTGTTAATTCGTTCCAAATTAATTTGGTCACACCAACCTCATGGTGATTCATACCCTAAGATCCATAATAAGATGGTCACACTTTAAGTTGCTACGTTGAAGTACTAGAAACACTAATATGTTTGAAATGAATAGGTGTAGAGAATATTTTAGTATTAGTGTGAAAAATTATGGGGTTTAACTAATTTTTTATTGCACTAAATAATTGAATCTAGCTCATAAAAATACTTTTAAAATTTTTTGGGTGGATCAAAATTATTATCTCCCCATAATTAACGGTATTCCAGTGGTATTTATACTAAATCCCAATCTGGTGCACTGGAGTAGTGATGCAAGAGACAAAGTTACATTATTAACATTGAGTTAAAAGCATTGAGTAGAGGGTAACTAAAGTCTAGGATATATTGGTGGCAATGATGGTTAATAGAATATCATTTTCGGTGAATAGTGTTGTTGGTGCTTCTTGACATTGGAAGTGACAATATTTGGGTACACATTTCAGAATCATTTGAATGTGTGATTTTGAAAATTTTCTTGGATATTTTGTTTACCTATAGAAGGTGTTTTTATGGAAAAAGGGCCATAGAGGCTCTAAAAATGAGTCTTAAGGTTTCAAATACATTTTCATAAACAATGGATCAAATCCATGAACTACTCCAGAAAAGATATTCTCATCCACACACCACCATATTGATGAATATTTTTAAAGGATAAACACCCTTTGACAAATGAACAATGATGTGGTACATAGAGACCCAATTTGTGCCTTGTTTGTTGAGAAATACCCCCTTTTGATTCATGTCATTAATATAGGGATTGTATTATGATCTTTGTAAAAATAGGAATACAAGATATTTGGGTACCAACACCAAAATTATTTATAAATATGAAAATATAAAATAAACAAATAATGAATCTTATAATGAAATAATTTAGATATGATTTGATGAAAAAAGGAATAATTTAATTGTATACAATAGAATGTTACAACATTTTTGTATATATGATAACTAAAAAGAATAAAAATCTTTGGAAAATGATAAAGGTGTAGTGTATGAAAGAACTATGTTGAGTCAATAGATTTTAAAAATATATTTTTGCTCTGAAAACTAAATCAATTAAAATACTGTATTTAATATATAGAATGGAATATTTCGCATATTATCTATAGTAAAAGGGTATTTAGATTTTATAGAGACTAATTTCACTCTAATTACACAGAGTTGAATGACTCATGAGTTGTCTATCATATAATTTTATGTCAGTTATATTCAATAGAAAGTTCCAATGAGTTTTTATAAGATGAATATTGTGTTATTAATTTTTTTAGTGAAAGAACATAAAACTTTGTGTTGGTTTGAGGGTTTCAATAGTGTAATGTTGACAGACATTGTTTTTTTATCCTTGCATTGAGTAAATTCAATGTATAATAAATTCCAGAAATATTTTTAAATAGTAACTAATACTAAAATGAAAATGATGAAATAAATAAACAAAGTAGTTACAGATCACCAACTATGTTATTAAGGTGAATTGAAATAAAAATTAGGATATATTGACAAGAATGTGAAAAATCACAAAGAAAATATGGTTTGACAATATAGTTAAGGAAAATGACCATCCATATTTATTGGATTTAGTATGAAAAGATATATTAAAATGAAAAGATGAATAACAATGATATTAAAACATATCTACCAAATAAATATGTTTGATTGTCCATGATGGGAAAATCAAAAGGGTTAATTATTCCTACAGATATAGCGGTAATGATCTAAACATTCCATGTTTCCATTTGATTTGATAATGATATTTATCATGACCCATCAAAGCCTGATTTCAATAGTCCATGAGTTGGAATCTAACACCAAAGGGGTTTCATCATACCTATTTGGAATGAATTAATATTTTGAATGAAATAACTACAAAACCATACATGCATACAATAAATTCATTTTCCAAATAGAAGTTCCATAATAATATATATCAAATAATTTTTATGTCATAAAATGAAAAAAATCGTGAAATATTTTAAAAAACCATTGTTTCCTCTATTCATAGAGTAAAGCATATTTTAATCTACATCCCCCAGTAATTATTTTATCTCTAGAGTTAAAATCATTCAAGATCACCTCCAACACAATCCATATAATCAAAAAAATAGTTTTTATAATGTAGAAGAGAGAATAAAAAAATAGTTATTAGGTTCCTCCAAGGAAGTATCACATGACCATTTAAATAGAGAATCATAATGACCATATAGATAAAATAGAAAAGGAAATATAATCAAACAACTAACCCTAAAGTCACTAATAAACTACCACCCCTCACCTCATAATCAATACACCAACCATTGTACAACATCATACAATAATGAAAATATAAAAATTACCAATTATATATACCAAACATGTCTATATAGTATTCCTCTTGCAAAGAAATCACCATAATGTATAATAGTCAGGTGGATTTCCACTCACAATGGATCTCGTTATTATAAAGTGCCCAATAACAATGATTATTCCTACCAAAACCTATCAAATCCATTATATCATCTCCACCAAATAATGGTTTGGATTTTTCCAACAATTATGACACTAACTATTTTCAGATGTCCAACCATAGAGAACATATCCACCACAAACCATATTTATAACATTAAAAAATTTAGGTAGTTTTTCAATTATAGGGAATATTTATTTTTTTAGGTTTCTACTTGCTTGGAATATTTTTACCTAAACCTATGTCATTATTATCTTATATAAAAAACTAGAACTGTAAGATAGCCAC
This sequence comes from Viscum album, assembly GCA_963277665.1. Taxonomy (NCBI): domain Eukaryota; kingdom Viridiplantae; phylum Streptophyta; class Magnoliopsida; order Santalales; family Viscaceae; genus Viscum; species Viscum album. The sequence goes on from OY728130.1 coordinate 1,215,924,723, forward strand.
AAACAAACATTATCATCATTTAGAGTCAGAAATGTATTTTAAACCCCATCATCCATTAATCAAACGCATCAATAAATTTAAAATCATCACCATGAATATCAAATGGACTCAGACCCCCATTATCTATTTTGTCTCCCATATAGTCCAAAAACACATATAAAGGTCCCAAGTATTGTTATAATATCATGTAGATATATCATTCAATCACCTATTTCCACCATAACCAAGATCCTATGTGTTAATAAATAGACCTTTAAAATTACTCACATACTAGGTATTTATAATTTCAACAAACTGAACACTAACCATTTTATATAGATAAAATTATTTTCAGTTATCTCTGATCATTCTCCACCACATTTAATATTCACACCTCTATCCAAGTACAAATAATAGGTTAATGTAAGGATTTACAAGACATTCAAAAGCTAACAACACCATTATCCCTTCCCAAAATCTCTACTACACATTTTAAGAGAAGTGAAAGAATTCTTTGGGTGGTATTAACCATGGTGAATATGGATTTTCTCTATGCCTAGTATGACATAAACTAGGTAAAATATATTCCACCATTTACAAATCATTGAATTAAACTCTACCTTCTTCAAAATATGGAATGAACACCATGATACCCTTTATGACCCTCGTGTATCTCACAACCCCTTCATCCAATATTATAGTAATACTTAAAAAATATTTATAGAAAATGGAACATCCCCATGAAAAATTGGTATGAAGTACACCAAATTTTATAAAAGCAGTGATCTAATATATTTAAGGAATTTTCTTAATTATTTATCAATTTATACCTATAATATCCCACAAAAACTCAACAAGAAATTTATATATCAATCATAATCAATAATAATAAAAAATTATATCATATCAATCATACTAATATATTTATACTTCTTTAAGTATTTTTATAATTCTCTTATAATGTAACGACACTACCATTAATTAATCAAAATAACCATAAATTATTTTCTACAAATATAAATTTTTTTTATCATGAAATATTATAATATATGTTTCCACAATTAACTAATTTACTCTAAAAAATTCATCACATAAAAATTGAGAAACATTTAAGTTATTCATGGTGAATATCATTTTTAAATATTATCATATTCATCCCTACTTATTAATTAGTTTTTCTATATTAAAATTAAATATTTATCATTAATTATGATGAATTATCAACCACTAGACAATGAAAATATCATGGAAATTGTATATTGATAATAAAATTATGAGAATATTGAATATACTACCTAAATACCAAAATTATTATTGATCTACAACTGTCTATCCACATTCATATATAATCAATTTTCATCAAACAATAACTAATTTGGAACAAAACATGAGTTCCATGGGATTATTTTTTGATATAATAGGGAGAAAACGAGATAATTTTCCTCACTAAAAACAAATGATCATATGAGTCAATGATTTATTTCCCACTATAAAAAAATGGAATAACTAACCATTAAAACATTCAATAACCTCCATTGAATTTTCTGTTGATATATCTCATAAATTCACAAACTTGATGACGCCTCATGTCATCATCTAAATAGAATTTATATATTCAAAATACTCAAATATTTCTATGAAAATTCATCTACATAAATATTATTTATTTTTAAAAAATAATATTTCAAAATCAATTACCTAAATAAGTAAATAAATAGATAAATTTCATCAACTCCAAACATTTTCATAAAATTTAAACCACAATAAAAAATTATCAAAATACTATTGAATATAAAACATCATGTCTCAATTCCAACATAATGCTCAAAATTTCATTATGAGACTACAAAAATAAGAATTTTATTCATTATAGTAAATAATAAAAAAGTAAACTCATGATGTTCAAAATCTCACAAACATTAAGACTCTAACTTATAGATCAATCATTAATTTATTTGGGATATCATATAATATAAAAATGTCAATGAGTGGGAAAAATAAAGGAGAAGTTGTCGTGATGTACAAGTTGTTCTTCTTTTTGTTTTACATCACCATGGTTTGAGTTTTTTCAATAGTAACAATATTCTATTATGTCCATTTTTAAATTATTTTTTGAAGATCTTGAGGTGGATTTGATTGGTCTTAGTCCAATTAAATAGATGAGTTTGAAAATAATTTAATGAAAATAATTTATATATAAATTTGGGGAGATAGTTATGATTTTCAAAATTTTATCCATTTATTAAGTATTAATGTGGTTATGGGACACATTATGGGAAAATACATAAAGAAAAGTGATCATGGGAGAGACTGACAACATAATTATATTATTAATTTAGGTGGATTTTTTATATAAGAATTATGAGATTAATATTATAGAAGGATCAATATTACACATGGATGACACTAATTAAATAAATATTCCTGGGTTATTGTTCTTATTGTGAAGAAGTTATGCTCTATCATATTCTATATATTAATTCCCAGAAAACCAAATGTTTTTTTAATAATAAATTTACATCGAGTGAGTTCTAAGGTATTTAGGATAAATAATAAAGAGTTATCAATGTTTAATTATAGTGGGATTATCATTATTGATGTTTTTGGAATGAATATTGTAAGTATAAAACTTTATTTTATGGTTAGGTTATTGTTTCCTAAGTAAAATATGTTAGAGGTTACTCATACAAGAAGTTTTTTTAAATTGAAAAAATATGTATCCATAAGTTACTCTTTTTAAGGATATAGGTTTAATGAATATTCTTATGTAGAGTAAAATTTTATCTATAAAACATATCACATATAATTGTTTTAATTATACATAATCTGTTCAATGATCAATTTATTCTTATTTAATTTATATTTATTAAATTATAGTTTCATACTTAAATTATTGTATTCAAAATTTACAATTATGCAAGGATTTGTTTGTTCTTAATATCATAGAGATATTTAATCATATGTAGAATTTTGAAAAATAAATATATTCATATAGAGAATATGAATTTTGAAATTTCTCTTGCATAAAGACTTAATTCATGGGTTTTCATCCATAATTTAAATAAAAAGAAATTTTCACAGTTGTATTTGGTTTTTAAGTTACATGGGAAATATTTTCTCATCATTGAAATGGTTTTTCAATAAAGAAACTATTTTAGGAAGTGTATGATCAGGTTTACAGTTTTTTTTATTTTTAGACGGTCATAACTATTTCTAACTTGTATGAAGTTCATATTTTCCCACTTTAATAATGGAAATATTTTATAAAAAATTAAATTCAAATTTTTATTTATATAATAATGATAATGAAAAAAATATAGAGACTCATATATGTGAATATATGAATGAATGGTTTTTTATATAAATGAACCTCTAATTAACTAATATCCACTATTAGTGCTGCTCTAATGATTTTATGGAAGTGCTACTATTCATTATTCTATGTTATTCCAAACTAAAAGAAATAAAGATGGATAAGGGTAAAATATTTCTAATATAGTGCGTTTTAGAAATATTTTTTATGATTTAGGATTACTTTATAATTTATACTCTTTGAGAATATTTTTTCTAGAGGAATTCCATATTTGTTTGTTGACTTATCTAACCAAAATTGTATTCTTGGTTTTTATATCAAATTAATAGCTACATTTTATGCATGAAAATATTTATATTTATAGTTGACAATTTTATTGTTTTAAATTTTTTATACCCAAATTAATAATTTATTTATTACATTTATAGGTAATAACATTCTAAAACTAAATTTTCAAAAAATAAAAGAATTAATTATTAATAGAATAAATTACATTAAGTAATAAAAATTTTTACTCATTGAAGAATTTTCAAAAATTGATTTTTATTTATTTAGGTAAAGTTTGGACATATGATGAATACAAAAGGAGAGAATTAGTAGCACGTGGAATGCATAAGATTTGTTTGAACATGAACAAAACATGAATGGGGTTATGATCTAGTGGCATGTGGGAGGAAAGCTTCACTGGTGTTGGGTAGAACATATCACGAGCCCTGCCTCTAAAGGTAACACTCCTAGGAAAACCATAAAGGAAGAGAGATAATGACCCCTGGGTCCCATATTAGTAGGAACTATGTTGAATAATAGTATTGACATTATAAAAACTCACATATGGGAATCATCACCCTCAATTGATTAATAACGATTAAGTGATAAAAAGAAAACTTCCAAGATAATCAATCTCATAAAAGTAAAAAATGGAAAACCCAAAACCATTCTAGGATACATGTGTAAAGTTAACTGATATAAATAGAATCTCTAAAAAAATATGAAAATAATATCCTAAGAAAAAGACTCAACAATAACTCAAATGTTGAAGAAAGTAATGTCCAACTCGGTCCTTGAAGTCCCATTAGAAACCTGAGGAATATATTATATACATGTAGGGTGTGTATAACATGTATACTCAATAGGATCATACCAAATATATCTTGTGAACATGTAAAAAGTGAATACTAATGATCCATTTGAAATACAAAAAAACTAAAAGCATAACATTTGGTTAACTATCTAATCCCGTCTTCACTATGGAATCTCACCAAATAACACATACAATATGGTAAAAATAATTAAAATCATAATAATAAATGGTACCCCACACAACTTTACCATTGATTTATTTCTATTACTCCCTAACATAGTATATCATGGTGCTCACTACCCTTATTTAAAAAATATGCCTAAAAAACTTATGAAATCACATTCACATTCTTCCTAAAGACACCAAATAAACCACATAAACATCCTAAATGAAGAAAACTAGGAAACTGCATCAGCATCCTCCCATAAGCACAGTCATAACTATAATAGTAGGGTATTGTGATCCTAAAATACATTTGTATAATTACATCCTTCTACCATGCATGAACCCACTATGAACCCCCTCATCATCTCATCAATCTACACCTTTAGTGAAATTTTAACTCATGCATATCAATTTCTACTAAAAGAGAGAGTGGGGAAGTGGGGGTCGCCAACCATTCATACTAACTATCTTGGATGTTTGGAAAAAGAACATAGAACCCAAAATCTTTGGACATCAATGTCAACACGTGTCTCAGGTGGGGTACATATATAAATAACATAAAAATACATAATAGATTTATGTCACATAATCCCAACCCTGGGGGTTCATAATAAGATCACCAATATATACCACCAGAATGTATCACATCTTCTTCCACGATCGTTTCCACCCCTAAATGAATCACATCATACAATCAAGACAAAAAAAATAGGTATTAATTTTTTTTTAAAACAACCATAATCCTATAAATATTTGTTAAAGGTAAAGGGAAAGTACAAGACAAGGCATAACAATCCACAACTAACCTAGAAAAAACAGAGCCGAGGGAGACCTGAAATAGTGAAGGCTCTGGGAATCCCCTCTAACCAGATTGGACCCCTCAGGTTTCAAGATATTCACATTATGGAAACATATGGGATATGAGACAAGTAAATCAAGAGAAACAAGGTGGTCCAAAACTTGATTTCCCTTATTCCATGTATGGACAAATTTTATGTTGTTGTTAAACATTCCCCAAGATTTCTTGATGACTTAAGAGATCGACCAAAGAATATACCCAATGCCATTAAAGGTGTTATGAAAGATATTTAAATGAGTTTAAGCCTCTGATATATCAATCCTCTTTTGGAATCACATGCTTAAGCCTGACAGTAGTCCCTTATCCTCCACTTGAAGAGAGGATCCCTGGCCCCAATGGGCTAAAAACGCCACGATGACCGAACATGTGGAGTCACGAATAAACAATTTATATAATTTATAATTACCAAATATCTTCTATTATCAATCCCATTCATTTAATATTTAGTTCCTTTCAATGCATTACCTATTACAATATATGCAACAACACATTATTTTCAATATTATTCAAAACAAAACGAATAAAAAGAATGCTCATCTATATAGGAGAAAACACACGAACAAACAAATCTAATGTAATTTCCCCTACCCTTCAATTTCAATTAATATAACTAAATATAATTATTAATATGGTGTTTAACATATACCCAAAATAATATAAAATCATGATATCCCCATGTGTACAACTAAAGAATGAGAGATGAAGGATCCCCTACCTTAAAAATGATTTATGATTATGTTATCAATGATAGAATAAGAGATAGACAACTACCAAGAACTATAATTTAATGAAACACATCAATAAGAATAGAACATAGTAGATCATATCATTATATTACCCAATAATCAATGATACTTGTTGTTCCCTTGACACAAGTCTTCTACAGATGAATAATGGGAAGAAAATAGGCAAGAGAAGGGAAGGAAACTCATATAAATTTTTGCAAGTATTTATCTATCAAGGATGAGATAGAATGATTATAAAATGGGTTAAAATACCTCTAATGGATTCAAATAGATTTTCCCAAAACCAATAAGAAATATGGAGGAATTCTTGGGTTTAATGGGATTCTAGAATTTATAGGAAAACTAGAAATTAGAATAGCACAAAGAAACACACTAAACTATAATCAAAAGGTGTTCCCATATAACATAAGTATGACATAAATGAAGAGAACATGATGAAAAGTGGATGGACAAAATTTTATCTAAGAAAAAAAATGATATCCATGCTATATATCTAATTAACTTAGATAAGAACCACAACAAAAGGAAATCATCCATGCTGGAAAGTTTAATTGAGAGAAGAAGGCCACACTACAACCAATTACAATGGAATAACTATATCAATATTAATAGATCCAAAAGAATCCATCCTCGAAGTCTACATAACACATCGTAGAATCTACACAATATATATTATAAAAAATATAGAACCATAAAAAAATCACTCCCCAAGGCTCTCAGCCAAACCGATCTTTCTAGGCCACAAATACTCCCTTTATATCCCAACCTAAGTCTCCACACCAAAAAATAATCCTAAGATGGAATTTCATCTACAAATATACCATTAACTACTCAAATACATAGAAAATACCCTAAACACCACTATAAATTGAGTCCCCATATAGTAATTGGTTGGAAATTTTAGGCTATTACATTATATACCTATCAAAAAATTCTCATCCTCCAGAATCAAAATCAAACTCGAAGAAAGGAAGAAGTGGGCTCCAAAGAACAAGGTCATGAGTTAGATATTAGGGATATAATTATAAAAGAAACAATACCAATATCCCACAACAACATAAATACACCTCCATTACAAATAATGGTCCACACCATGATTTTAACCTCTATACTTCCCAAGAAAAAGACTATAACAACTATCTCACAACACAAAATCAATCACAAAAATCATGGAAAACACCCTCTCTCTATATATATATATTTAAATTTTGATGGAACCAAAAAACCTACATGGTTTAAAAATGTGTTTTAAATATAAAAAATCATGATTTTGAAGTGGTTTTCCCCTCTTTATATATTGGAATCTATAAAACACACCATTAATAAGAGGGAGAAACACATACGAATGATTAAATAATTAAATAATTGAAGCAAAACAAAATAATTAAAAAATGAAAACCAATCAAAGTACTGGGAATACAATATATGAATCAAATTCCCAGGTACTCTTCATCAAACCACCATGCCTCTAAAATACATAAGATGAAGGAATGGTTCGACAACACATCTCATTCTCCTTAAAATCCTAGATCTCTACTAGTCGCTCCACAAATGTTGCATCATACTCGATACCCAACTCTCCTTAGTCAATGAAATGAGTATCATCGTGAATATATCGTTGAAATTGAGATATTTTAAAGGTTTCATGGATCCTGTACAACCTAGGTGGAAGCTACAACTGATACACCTCAGCTACAATGCGTTCCAACACATCAAATGGACAAAATTACAAGGAATAAACATTAATCCCCTACCAAACCTATTCTACCCCTAATAAGAGTAAACATTAAAAAAAACATGATTTCTAACCTAAAACTCCAAGGGTATACTATTTTAATTGGTATAATATTTTTGTTAGTCCTGCGCCAACTTCAACCTTTCATGAATTACCCGATCCTTATCTATCTATCTTTTCACCACATCAAGGGTTAGAAATTATGAATCTCTATCCTAGGTATAATCTAATGGAGATCAAAATTACCTCTCATAAAATTCCTCAAAAATATCTATGTTAATGGTTTTTTTTATTTCTAATAAACAATACTAACCAAGGATAATTCCTTTCCTAGGATCCATTGAAATCTTGTATCCACACTCATAAAATATCTTCTAGAATCTGGATGGTCTGCTCCATTTTTCCATATTTTAGAGGGTGGAAATCTATGCTAAGGCATATCTGAGTTCCAAAACCATGATACAATCTTCTATAGACTAAAGATGTAAAATGAGTGTCCTGATCCAAGAAAATGTGTAAGGACCCGACCTTATTACATACATAATCCTGAATTAAGTCAAGAAAACAATCCCTTTTACATTGAGGATATTTTCCAGTTTAGAACTTTAAAGAATTTGGAAATAATTCATTCATAACATTACACTTTTTTATAAAGTGGATACCATAAAAACAGTTTCCATTTTTTTCAAAATATAGAAAATTAAAACTTAAAACACGATTCCTTGTCAATTATTCAAAATTTAACATCACTTCCTTATTTTTCTAAAAATTCCACTAACCTGTGAAAAGTAATTTTATACTTGGGATGAGCACAAAAACTCTTAATGGGATATAAAAAGAAGTAAAGAACACATTAGTCCATGAATACTTGTAACGTGTGAAATAAGTTTTATAAGACATACTTATCACCTGTGTATATATACTTACCTTGTAAAATATGAGATTTAAAAAATATAATAACACTAGTATAACCCTAAGGGTATATTGGGGAATTACTTATATAATCTTGTAACCCTCTCATCTACCTTATAAATTGCAACCCTAACGACTACCTTAAAATTTATGTAACCACTGCAGTTACACTTAGAGTGACCATACGAATGACCTCCTACTGACACATACCCAATGAATTAGATAGAGATATAGGTCCCACCCTTCATCATAAAAAATTCCCAAGAACCAGAACATAATCATAAATTATGAATAATTTCATAAAAACATTGCTTTTGAATTTTGTAAAAAATATTTGTAAAAGAGGATTTTAAAAGGAAAACCCCTCATAAATATCATAAAACTAAAGAGATACTTAATAGAGTGGATGGAATATGTATAGAAAATGTATATATACATAATTAAACATAATATAAGAAAAACCCATCACACGATAAATTTTAATACCACATAAATAATGGAGTACCAGGTTAACACAATGAATGGAAATTGGGTTTATAATTACCTTATGTTAGGCTTGTATTACTTAAAAATTGTTTAAAATTCATGTATAATCGTTAAAAGAGTGTAATTATAATTTAAAAGAAACATTTTCAGGTTTATGAAATCTTATATGATCATTTCATAACATCATTTCACCCTTTAATTGAAATTATTTTTCTCCTTGCACTGTTTTTTGGGTGAGTTCTTTACATGATTTCCAAGTTTGGTTCATGATAGATGTTCTTGTTGATTTGAAGTGAAAATACAGAATTGGAATGGAGTAGTATTTACATATTTATAGTACCATAGATTATACAATTTATCATTTTTTAGTTCTTACATACGGATGATTCATAAGTTAAAACATTAATCATGTTCGTTTAGATCATTTAAGTTGTTCTTTGATAATAACGACCTCATTTTGTTTTATAAATTAAAAACTTGTGTAAAAAATAATTATAGAAACATGGATGAGACATAATAAATATATTATAACCTGGTTATCCCATAAAAATTGTTTCATGATCTGACTTGAAAAATTTAAAGAAAAATGAAATCACATCATCAACGATGTCGGAAATTCGACACATCATGGAAAATGTTTTTAATTCCTTGAATAAGTGGGAGAGGAGCAGAAGAATGATGATGAATTTTCCATGAACAAGATAACATTTATAAATTAAATATTCTAGAGCTTTCAGGCCTCTTATTTATGAGGAGGTTAGTAAAGAATAAGAAAATCAAGGAATCCTAAAATAAACGAAAACTTTTCAGAAATTTCTCACGAAAATTCGACAGCCTAACGACGTCTCTTAAAATTTCATAAAAATAGTTTGATAAGAGAAAGGGGATATCTAATAACTCTTACATAATACAGACAATAATGGGGGATATGGAATGAAATATCCCAACATAATCCAAAGGGATATGAAGAGAATAATATAAAATGAAAGAAAATAAAGAAAATAAAAGAGGATGTTTACCTCTTGATCTCTTCTCCTTCAGATCCTTCTTAAGGACTTTGTTTTGGTCTTTTGGTGAGTCTAGAAGCTCTAGGATGCGAGGAAGATCCTTGGGAGAAGTATTGTTCTGAACATAGGCGTGGCTCAAGTCTTGGTAGGTTTGGGAAGAAGAGGGGAGTGAGGGTTGTATTTATAGTGGAGGGGGGGGGGTGTATTTTTCATTATTTAAATCATTATTGTAATATTTTCACCCATGATTATGAATAGTATTAGTTCATGTGACCTGAAATAGTAATAATGTCATGTGAGTTCAAACCAAGAGGACTTGCATCACTTATGATGTCATAAATAGTGTGTTTTACTGATAATTTGATTATACGGTATTTTATTATATTTCACTATTCATTGAAAATTCAAGAATTTTAGAAAAATACCAAAACATTACCCTAACCAGTTTTCAACTTTTTGAATTAAAAAATGAAGTCCATTTTTTGAAAATAATTTCATAAATATTATTAATTTAATTTTTAAATAAAATTAAACTTAATTCAAAAATTAACAATTCTAATTCTATAACTACTTCTATATCACGATGAGAAATTTAACAAGATCTTATTATCTTAAAACCTTATGAAAATAAAATAATAATAAAATTTACTATTCATTAGTGTCATATTACAATTGATATTACTATTCATAGGGGTATATTACTATTCACAAAAAAGAAAGTTGATTTCATCAGACTTCAAATAACTTACTGAAAACAATTGTAGATAATAGTTTCTTGAAATTCAAAACATAGAAGTAGAAAAAATTATGTTTAAAGCCTACTTATAAATATCTACATTAAACCAAGTTCCTTGAATTTCTATTTTTTTTAGAAAAACATGGGGTGTTACATTATCCCCACCTTATGGAAATGGCGTCCTCTCAATTTTATTTACTTATTAATCAACTGAGGGTGCTTTTATCTCATAGCATTTTCATACTCCCATGTTACTTCTTCAACCATGTGGTTTCTCCAGAAAACCTTTACCTAGTGGAGTACCTTCTTCCGCAATACCCGTTCCCATTGATCAATAATATAAATTTCTTTCTCTTCATAAGAAAGGTTATCTTCTAGGTGAACTGCTTCTAGGCTCATGATATGTGATGAATCTGGAACATACTTTCTCAACATTGAAACATGAATAAAATTGTGTACCTAAGACAAACTCAGAGGAAAAGCTATGTGGTATGCCAATGTTTCAACTTTGTCCAAGATTTCCAAAGGACCAATGAACTGTGGACTTAGCTTCCATTTCTTACTGAAACGCATCAAACATTTCCAAGGAGATATTTTAAGGAAAACATAGTCACCTAACTTGAAAGAGAAGTCTTTCCTTCTGTTATCTACATAACTTTTCTACATGCTCTAAGCTGTCCTCATGTGCAGCTAGATAATCCTCACTTTCCTAGCCATTTATTCTACTAATTATGGCACCATCAACTTTCTTTCACCAACGTCATCCCAAAACATTGGATTCTGACACCACTTCCCATAAAAATCATCAAAAGTTGCCATATGAATACTGGAATAAAAACTGTTATTATAAGAAAACTCAACTAAAGAAATATGTTGATCACAAATTCCTTGGTATTCCATTGAACAAGCTTGAAGCATATCCTCCAATGTTGGAATCATTGGTTCTAACATCCCATCATATTTGGTATGAAAAGATGCACTGAAATTTAATTTTGTGCCTAATGACTTCTGAAGTCCCTTCCAAAATTTAGAAGTGAACCTGTGATCCTGATCAGATACAATGGAATGAGGAACTCCATGTAACATTATATTCTCCTTGAGGTACAGTTGAGAAAGTTGATCCAATGACATTGTGTCTCGAATAGAAATAAAATGTGCAGATTTTGTCACCCGATCAATAATAACCCAAATCACATTAATACCTCAAGAAGTATTTGGTAGTCCCACAAAAAAGTCCATGGATACATTCTCCCATTTCCACTTTGGCACTGGACAATATTGAAGCATCAACTTCATTAACTTCCATTCTGATTTAACCTATTGAAAAGTCAAAAATTTCATGAAAAAATCAGCAATATCTTTATTCATTCCATCCCACCAGTAATAATCCAGAAGGTCTCTATAAATCTCAGTACTTCCACAATGAAATGAAAATAGAGAACTATGAGATTCATATAACAATTCTTTCTTCTACTGGGAATCCCTAGGTTTGCAAAACCTTTTTTCAAATATTAAAACACAATCTTTATCAAGGTTCAATTTTGGAAACTTAACCATTTTAACCAATTCTACCTTTTTCTATAACTCGTTGTATTCCTTCTATGATTTCTTAATTCTACCTGACAATGACATCTACATTGAAATATGAAACAAAATAGAGGTATTTCCTGCACCAAAAACTTCTAAGACAAAATTCATCAAATCATTAATCAAGGGATCATGTTCCAAACGTAGCATGGTTAATGATGCATGATGTTTCTGACTCATGGAATCCACCACTTTGTTTGCTTTTCTAGGATAGTAATTGATCGTGCAATAATAATCCTTTATCAGTTCAATCCATCTTCTCTGCCTCATGTTTAATTCCTTCTAAGTGAATATATACTTTAGACCTTTATGGTCTATATATATTTGACATTTGGCTTTGTATAAATGATGCCACCAAGTTTTCAAAGAAAAAGCCACAACTGCCAATTCCAAATCATGTGTGGGATAATTTAGATCATGAGGTTTAAGTTTTCTCAAAGCATAAGAAATTACCTGATCATTCTGCATCAAAACACCACCAAGTCCCTTCAAAGAAGCATCACTGTAGATGACTAACTCACCATTCTGAGAAGGTAAGTCCAAAACTGAATCATTCACCAATATCTTCTTCAGTTCCTAAAAACAAACATCACCTTCTTATATCCAAAAACATTTAGCCCCTTTCCGTGTAAACTTAGTTATCAGGCTAGATAACCATGCAAAGTTCATAACAAACCATTACTAATAACCTGCTAACCAAAGAAAACAATGAATCTCTGTAACATTTTTGGGTCTTAGCCATTCATAAAATTCTTTTGTTTTGGCAGGATCATCTGTTATTCCATATTTATTTACAATTTTCCCAATAAAAGAAATATGTTTCAACCAAAAATCACACTTTCTGAATTTTCCATAAAATTTCTTTTCTTTTAAGGGTTGTAAAACAACACTTATATGTTTTTAATGTTCCTATTTTTTTTATAAAATACCAAAATTTCATCAATAAATAAAACCACAAAATAATCCAAGAAGTCATGAAATACTCTATTTATAAGATTCATAAATATAGCAGGTGAAATAGTTAACCCAAATAGTATAACAATAAATTCCTAATGACCATATCTAGTAAAAAGGTTGTTTTTGAGATGTCACCCTCCTTCCCCTTTAGTTGATGGTATCCGAATGTCAAGTAAATCTTGGAAAAGTAATGATCTCCCTGGATCTGATAAAACAATTCATTGATACGAGTCAATGGATACATGTTTTTAACAATGATGTTATTCAAAGCTCTATAATCAAAGAAAAGTTTCATAGAACCATCTTTCTTTTTAACAGACAAAATAGGGGTTTCCCATGGTGAAGTGGAAGCCTTTATCAAGAAAATCTTAAAACTTATTTTTTAATTCAAGAAGTTAAATTAGAGACATATGATATGGGGGTTTTAAAATTGGTTTATCATCAGGAACTAAGTCAATTGTGAATTCGACTTCCCAATCAGGTATGACACTGGGTAACTCATCATGAAAAGATTCAAGGTATTAATTTACTATGGGCACATCATTAATCTGAATAGTTTTCTTGTTTTCAACAATATGAGTAATATAACTTTCATTTCCATCCTTCAATAGTTTCTCAGCTTCCAGATATGTTATCAATTTTCTGATTTATTTCTTGTATACAAACAAAAACTCTTTCTAAAAAACAACTTCTTTAGCTCTACAGTCAATCATTGAATGATAAATAGAATTCCAATCCATTCCTAGAATAAAATCAAACTTGAATAAGGGTAAAACAACAAGGTTTGTAGGTAAATTCATTCCACATAACACAATAAAAAAATTATTATTATTCCTATTTTCTATAATATTTCCCCCTTGTTTTTTAACAACAAGTTCACGTCTCATTTTTTGAGGTGATATTTCCAATTTACCAGAAAATTTCTCAGAGATGAAAAAATGTTTAGACCATGTATCAAACCAAACTTTAGGAAAATATGAGAGAACAAACAAAGTACCAGATACAACTTCATTGTATGGCCTGACAACTGCTAACGTAGTTGCAAATGATCTCACTACACCTTTTTGATTGTAGTATGGATTCTTGCATCATTCAAATCTCTCTTTGGGAAGTAATTTTCATAATGACCCATCTAAACACATTTAAAACACTTTAAAGTTTTCTTATCAGGATTAGTCTTTGGATAATTTTCATTACAATCTCCAGCCATATGTCCAAACATACCACATTTAAAACACTTCCCAGTTTGGATAAGACATTCCCTAGGGTGTTTCTTGCCACACTTTTCACAAACTAAAAATTGGATTTTCTTGCCATCTATATCTTTGGATGATTCTAACCCATCTCTTTCCATCTAGAACTCTTCTTCTCCTTGTTTCCAAAATGCACGTGATCATCATCAAACTTCATCTCCACCCTCTCAGCACATAGGACAAGTTTCTCATAACTGTTGAATTCATGGGAGGCTAACACCCTTCAATACCTTGGATTTAGTCCTAAGTAAAAGTGGTTGATTTTTCTATCATGATCCAGAATAAGATTTGAAGCATACCTCACCAGTTGGGTGAAGTTTTCTTTATACATAGCCACTAAATCCTCCTCCTTTTACTTCAATTCAAGGAATTTTTTCTCCATACTAAGTTGTATAACCTTAGGAATTTCTTTTTTAAGGAAAATACTTTTAAATCCATCCCACTATAAGGCATCAAAATCCTCTATACCCCTGATATTCTTTACCATTGAACCCCACTGATCAACTCAACCTTCAAAATGATAAATGGAAAGAATTACCTTTTTATTGTCTGAGCATCCCATAACATTGAATATCTTTTCAAGGGATTTGATCCATAATTCAGCTGCTACTGGGTTAGAAGATCCATTGAAAGTAGAAAGGTGTTGTCTTAAAAAATGTTCCAATACTATCATGTTCAGTTGTGGTAACTATATTTGTTATCTTACATAGATTCCACCCCTATTTATTTCCTGTATTAAGCCATTACTATCACAAACTGCTCAGTTCCAATCCCTACCATTCTGGGCTATATATCCAGAAGGATGTCATTCGTTTGGTGCCTCTCCTCTTCAGCATCCCTGTTCCCTCTATGTACAACCATTCTGAATAAACATATCTTAGATGTAGAAACATGGTTATATTTAAATTCTATAACATTTGAAAATAATCATTGAGTAAAAATCATTTATGGTATTTTTTTAACATCATCCTAACCCCTAAATTTATCTAAACCATCCTCTGATACCAACTATAAGGACCCAGAATTATTACATACATAATCTTGAATTTAGTCCAGAAAACAACTCATTTTACATTGAGGATATTTTCAATTTTATAGTTTTAGTGAATTGTGACATAATACATTCATAACATTACACATTGTTTCAGAGTGGATACTAGAAAAAGAGTTTCCATTTTTTCAAAATATAAAACATTAAAACTAAAAAAATGATTACTTATCAATTTATCAAAATTTATCGTAACTTACTTCTTTTTCTTACACATACACTAACCTGTGAAAAATTATTTTAAACTTGGGATGATCACAAAAAATTAGTAAGGGTTATAAAAAGAAGGAAATAACACATTAGTCCATGAATACTTGTAACATATGAAATCATTTTTATAAGACATACTTATCACCTGTGTATATATAATTACATTGTGAATAATGAAATTTGAATAATAAATAAGAATGTAAGAAGAACCATAAAGGTATATTGGGTCATTAATTATATAATCTTGTAACCTGCTTGGCAACCTTATAATTTGTAACCCTCATGGCTACATTACAATTTGTGTAACCATCATAGTTACACTTGGAGTGACCATAAAGAAGACCTGCAAATTACACATATCCAATGAATTGGAGGGATATATAGGCCCCAAAATTCATAATAAACAATTCCCAAGAACCAAAAAATAACAATACAACATGAATAATTTCATAAAAACATTTCTTTTGAATTTTGAGAAAAAGATTCCTAAAAGAGGGTTTTAAAAGGAAATCCCCTTATAAATATCATAAAACTAAAGAGAGACTAAATATAGTGGATGTAATATGTATATAAAATGTAAATATACATAATTAAACACAATATGAACAAAATAAATCACACAATAAATTTAAATACCACATAAATAACGGAGTAGAAGGTTAACCCAAAGAATGGAAATCGGGTTAAGAATTCCCTTACCTCAGGCTTGTATTACATCAAAAATGTTGAAAATTTCTGTATAATAGTTAAAAGAGTGTTATTATTATTTTAAAGAAACATTTAAATGTTTATAACATCTTATATGATAATTTCATATAATCATTTCACCCTTTAATTGTTAGTATTTTTCTCTTGGCACTATTTTTTGGGTGAGTTTTTTACATGATTTCCAAGTTTGGTTCATGATGGATGATCTCGTCTATTGGAAGTGAAATAAAAAAATTGGAATGGAGTAGTATTTAAATATTTCTAGTACCATAAATTATAAAATTTACCATTTCTTAATTCTTACATTAGGATGACTCATAAGTTAAATCATTAATGATGTCCATTTAGATCATTTTAGTTATTCTTTGATAACAATGACCTCATTTTGTTTTATAAATTAAAACATTGGGTAAAAAAGAATTATAGAACCATTTATGAGACATAATAGAGATATTATATCCTGGTTATACAATATGAATGGTTTCATGATCATACTTTAAGTATTTAAAGAAAAATGAAATCACATCATCCACGATGTCGGTAATTCGACACATCATGGACTATGTTTTTAATTCCTTAAATTAGTGGGAGAGGATAGTGAGAATGATGATAAATTTTTTATGAACATGAGAACATATATAATATGAATGATTCAGTAGCTTTCATGCCTCCTGGTTTTTATGAGTTGAGTAATGAAGAAGAAAATAAAGGAATCTTAAAATAAAAGAAACCTTTGAGAAATTTCTCGCGAAAAATCAGCAGCCTAATAAAGTCTCTTAAAATTTCATAAAAATAGTTTGATGAGAGAAAGAGGATATCTAAAACCTATTACATAATTTGTAAAGTAAGGGAGTACGTGAAATAAAATATCCCAACATAATCCAAAGGGAGAAGAAGAGAATAACATAAAATGAAAGACAAGAAAGAAAATAAAAGAGGATGTTTACCTCTTGATCTCTTCTCCTTGAGAACCTTCTTAAGAACTTTGGTTTGGGTCTTTTGGTGAGACCATAAGATCTAAGATATGGGTAAGAGACTTGGGCGATGTATTGGGCCGAACGTAGGAATGTCTCAGGGCTTGAGAGGTGTGGGAAGAAGAGGGGAGTGAGGGTGGTATTTATAGCGGAGGAGAGGGGGTATTTTTTATTATTTTAATAATTCTTATAATATTTTCCCCCAATATTATGAATATACTTAGTTAATCTGACCTAAAATAGTAATAATGTTATGTGTGTTCGATCCAATTGACGTTGAATCACTTATGATGTCATAAATAGTGTATTTTACTGATAATTTGATTATACATTATTTTATCGTATTTCACTATTCATAAAAAAAAATCAATAATTTCAAAAAAATCCAAAACATTTACCCTAACCATTTCTCGAAGTGTATAATTTGAAAATGAAGTTCATTTTTTGAAAATAATTTTCAAAATATTATTAATTTAATTTTTAAATAAAATCATACTTAATTCAAACATTAACAATTCTAATTCTACAACAACTTCTATATCACGATGAAAAATTAACCAAGATTTAATTATTTTAAAATCTTAAGAAAATAAAATAATAATAAAATTTACTATTCATTATGGTCATATTACAATTCATATTACTATTCTTAAGTGTATGTTACTATTCACAAAAAAAGAAGTTGGTTTCATCAGACTCCAAATAACTTACTGAACACAATTGTAGATGATAGTTTCTTCAAATTCAAAACATAGAAGTAGAAAAATTATTTTTAAAGACTAGTTATAAATATATACTTTAAACAAACTTTGATTCATTTCTTTTTATTCTTAAAAAATCTTGGGGTGTTACAAAAGGGACCTTTAAACTCTTTACGGCCTTACAACCTCATCAAAATTACTCTTTTCCACAACATATATGACACTAAAGTCCTTGATTGGTAGAAAGTGAGTTGAATTTGTTAGTTGATCAATGATTACCTAGAAAACATCATTTACTCCATGATCTTGAGTCAATACTATTATAAAATTCATTTATATTCCATCATTATTCTACTTGGAGACATATAAGGGCTTCAAACAACTTCTAGGAACATGATGTTCTATTTTTACCTAATGGAGAACCCAAAATCGAGCCACTAACACAACCTCTTCTAGTTTCATCTTGATCCACCAAAACTGAACCATTAAAAAATGTTTCAAATTATACAATTCAAGGTGATCCACTAAATTTTAACTATGAAATTCATAAGGTGTCCCCCACACATCACTATCAGGATAAATAAAATCCCATGAAACACCATCCAGTTCTTTCCATATCCCAAACATCCCTCTGGAGAATCACCAAGGCTAACATGAGTGCACTTAACCTTTTCCACTGAGTCTTCCCACTGAGTCTTCCATCTAAGACTCCTCCAACCACTTCATCATAGAATAATATACTTCCATTTGAAATAATAAACCTCTACCATCAACCAATCATACATCTAGGTGAATGGATACCAACTCATCCATTTCCGTCCAAGTATCCTTGGAATTTTTAATGAATTCCATTTTTGAATTCCAACATAGTGTGTCAGTCATGAAAAATTTAATTCATGAGGTTTTTGATATTTCAAATTCAATGTTCTGAAGAGACTATTTTCACCTATGTTTTCATATATTCTGGATGAAAAAGGTAAAATATAATTCAAGATATTATGATTAGTAAAGATCATAAAACATTCTATAATGTGTTAATGCCACAAAAAATTCAGCTAAAATGCAAACACCACTAAAACCTAATTATGTTGGGAATAGTTACACTCATAGGGATGTAACTTCATAGACTAATAATATATCACCATCTTCTACTACATTAAGATGAATCCTAATACATAACATAAAGCTTCATAGAAAACCTCAAACATTTCCCTTTCCTTTAGAAACTGAAACCCTGGGGAACTGATCAATCTCTCCGTATATCACTCCAACACAACAAAAAATTTACCAATCAAAAATAAAACATGGTTATTTCGTGTAAAATCTGCCAACAACATTACAATCCATGAGAAATCAGACACAAAACTTCTGTAATAGCCCACAATATTGAGGGAAATATGAACTTATACCACCTTCTTGGGTGTTTACCAAGATAAAAGTACATCAATATTCAATGGGTTTTTGGAAATTCCATTCTAGGAACCACATGCCTAATTTAATACATCTCACACATGAAAAACATTCACTTGAACAACTTTACATAGTATTGGTGGCATCAAAGAACTTGTAAGACCACTCTATGATGATTGCCATGATCCTCCATAGACTTTGAGTAGTTCAACATGTCATCGATGAAAATGACTATAAAATGGTCCAAGAACTCATGTAATATGGAGTTTATGAGACTCATGAACATAGTTGGGGAATTCACAACCCTGAATAGCATGACCCTGAACTCAAAGTACCCATACTTGTACAATAAAGAAATATTTAGAATATCCTCCTTGACCACACTCAACTGATGATATCCAGACCCCAGATTGATCATAAAAAACCAACTATATCATTTTAAATGGTTAAAAAGATAATCAATCATTTAAAGAGGGTAATTATTCGTGATCATCACCTGACGCATACTTAAGTAGTCTACACGTTACCTCAGGATACCATATAACTTCCCTATGAATCATACTAGAGTGCCCCATGACGACACACTAGGATTTATAAAAACCTTATACATCAATTCATCTATATGAATCCTCAACTATCAAAAATAAAATGGAATTATTCAATAAGGATCCATTGAAATTGAATAAGATAGAAACTTCCAATCTACCCTGAACTCAATATCACATCAGGGGGGGAATCATTACAAAATCCTTGAAATAAAACACCCAGAGACTCCATGATGACTATGATAGACTCTAACATCTCAAAATATATTAAATTTACTGAAAACTATACCATAAAGTATGTAACAGGTTTTAATCAGCTAGTTCCAATCTGAAAAATTGATTTGCTGACAAAGGCTACGCAATGACCAACCGAAAAAGATAATGCAACATTATTTTGGAATCAATCTATAACCACACACATGAAATAAAACCAATAAATGTTGAGGTCGAAATTGTAAGATAATATTTGTGGTAAGAAGAGATCCTCAGATTATTGGTGCTACCCCACAAACATCCAACACACTCGATGGGCATAAAAAATTGTCTAGTCTAGGACTATCATAGTCAACTCTAGGGGAATGAGAAGCCTCTTCATGACCAGTCCAAAATAAAAGACTAATGTGGGTGTAATGAAGGATATTAAGGATCCGAAATCAAATAAGGAATAAATAAGGTTAGATGATAAAATTAACATACCACTAAAAATTGTTTTATCAATTTGTTGTTCGGCAGGCTCATAGTTTATGTCAGATCACATTGGGTTCTAAAATCCCATGTCCTTTTAGTATCCCTAGACCATAACATGCTCTAAGATTGACTAACACAATTTCCCTACCAAACCACAAAATCCTCACCATGTCCCCACACAATACTCACCATGTCTAACACTATACCCTATTCCATCTCTCTACCTCTATTTGATACCACTATTTCCTGACCTCCTCCACCCGAAGGAACTCATCATAGTCTTGAAATGAAGGAAGCGATATGAAGACCCTTTAGTCCCACATTAAGTATGTCCTAGGTTGAAAAATAGCCCAAAGGGTATAAAAACACACATATGGAGGACATTAACTTCAATTGATTAATAAGGATCAAGGGTTATAATGAAAGCTGAGAAGAAACTCAATCACACAAAAATAAAAAGGGAAAACCAAAAACCATCCTAGGATGCATGTATAAAGTAAAAACAATAAAAATATAATTTTTAGAAAAAATACCAAAAATAAAATCCTAAGGAAACAACTCGATAAAAACTCCAATGTCTAGTTTTGTAATGTCCATCATAGTCCCTGAAGTCTTCTTGGAAACTTGAAAAATAGTTTGTATATACATAGTGAAAGCATAATATTTATACTCAGTTGGATCATACCCAATGTGTCTTATAAAAATTTGAGAAGGGAATCATAATGCACTAGTGAAAAAACAATATAACTAAGGTTTACTTAAACTTGGAAACTAACCAATCCAATCCTCACCATGACATACTCACCAAATAGAACATCTAATATAGTAAGATAATTAGAAGAAAAATGATAAAGGGTTCCCTGTACCACCTTCTCAATAATATTTTGCTCACATGTTCAAGAATTTGACATCTTGATGCTCCCATCACTTCAATAAAAATCATGTAGAAAGACACTTGACTAACCAAATTCACATCCTTCTTAAATACACTTGGGGTACCACATCCACATCCTACCTAAAGAAGCCTAGAAAACCATATCCATATCCTCCAATAATAATTACCATAACCAAAAATAGCATGGTACCATGAATATGAATTACATAAACCATATGCTCTTTTCCTACCATACACATCCCCACTATGAACCAACTCATTATCTCATCAATCAACACCTCTTTTTTCAATTTTGACTTCTAGATATCACAACTTGTGCACATCAATATCACTTATAATAGAGATTAGTGAAGAGGTGGTATCCATCTATCCATTCTCACTATTATAGATGTTTGGGGAAAAAATGAGAAAGATTTGTTTTATAAATAACATAAAAACCTATGATATATATATATATATACCACACATTCCCAACCTAGGGTTTTACAAAAAGAGTGCCAACATATCCCACCACAAGGTATCATAATGTATTCCACTACTGTTTCTACATTTAAATGCATCACATCCCACAAGAAATCCACACACTCAATCCATATTCCATCTTTTGTTTACAAATATTCCATTTAAATATTTTATAATTACCCACCATATTAATTTATAAATCCCATTCATTACATATTTAGATCCATTCCATTAATTATTTACTCTAAAAATTACTTCATTCACCACACATTAATTTCCACTAACATTCATTCCCATGTCAATATTTATTGTTTATTCCATACCCAACATACAAATACACAAAACAACACATAAAATCCAATCCATATCATGAAAAATAACCTCACTTCTCAACCACCCTATACCACAATCACCACATATATCAACCACCACACATATTAACCACCACGAATCCCAACCACCACACATCTCATTTTAGTTTTAACAATGTGGATTTCATCATATTTACTTAATTATTTTAAATTGTATTCTTACAGAACTAAGGTTCCATGGGTAACCAATTTATTATAAAATTATATGTTCTTATCATTTTTCAGGTTTGATGATTTTTATCTGACAATCACAACACGTTTTATAAATTTAAATAGCTAAAACAACACATAAATCTCAAGATAAGTCAAAATGGAAAGGATAAAAAACATTCTTATCCATATAGGAAAAAATCACATGAACAATTATAAATCATCTAATTACCCCTCTTCAATTCAACTTTAATTAATATAATTAGTTATTTTTATTAATATAATGTGTAATATTTACCCAAAGGAAGACAAAATAATGATATACCCACACGTACATCAAATGAAAGAGATTTTAATTATCCCCCACATAAAAGAAATATTTTATAATCACCACACACATATAAAACATGAGGTAGAAAATTGTAAGAACCATAATGTAATAAATCTCCTTGATCAACCTATAAAATCATATCTCACATTATTATATTAATAAAGAATAACCAAAACAGTAGTTTCATTAAGGGTAGTATTCTCCATATGAATAACAAGAAGAAAACATATAATAGAAGGGAAGGGAACTCAACAAAAAGTAAAATAAGGATGAATCTCCCAAGGCTGAGGTTGAAATTTTATGAATGGGAGAGTAAATACTTATGAGGAATACACCTAGATTACACAATAATCATTAAAAAAGGTGGCAGAATTATGGGGTTTTAATGGGTTTGGGAATATATAGGGAAACCAGATATTTGAATACCATGATGCAATACCTTTAATTATGATGATTTATTAACTATAATGTAAATCAAGAGAATACTATACAAAGGGTTGGTCAAGAACGTGTTCCAGAAGAAAAATAATATCTATGTAGTACATTTGATAAAATAAGAGAATGACCTTGGTGAATGGGAAACCTCCATGTAGTAGAATATAATTTCAAGAACAATGGCTACACTGTAGCTATGCCCTATGAGTTAGATACCCTAATATAGATAGATCCATAATAATTTAACCTTTAAGTATGTACAATACATCCCATATGCCACACCAAAGATATTCATAAGAAGGAGATAGCATAAAAACCCCACTCCCCAAGGCTCTATTCCAAAACTAATCTCTCCGCACCCAAAATACTCTATTTATGGTCCAATGTAAGTCTTCACACCATAAAAATATCCCCTTTCTGAAATTTCAGCTACAAATATGCCATTAACTCCTCAAATCCTCATAAATCCCCCCCAAAACCACCATCACCTGAATCCCCACTATGTAATGGGTCATAAAGTCTTGGCCGTAATAGAACCAGTATCAGTAGGGGTCCTTCGACCCTCATATGAATTTAATGAGCCAACATTGGCAAGATATCTCTTGTGAAGAGTTTCCTATCCACCAAAAGTTCAATGTGGGAATCATATTTTTAGAAACTATTTGTACTTACTCAAATGAAACCTTATGATGCTCAGATGTGAACCACTCTATTTGTACAAAACTTCCACCGCCTTCCACCTTCAAAGTTCAGTAAAACATAACTAAAAAATGTTCCATAAATCCATTTTGACAGTATAGAATCTTAAGGAAGACTAGGGATCCAATTTTGAGGTTTTATAGAACCATACATGATTCTGGGAATCCCATACCACCATTGTGAACCCATTTCAAAGAAGGTGAAGATCCTATAAGAAATAAAGGTTAATATGGCCTTCCTAAGATATAGTAGGGGTCACTATGGTATGTAGGGGGAATTTGGATATTAAAAAATGATAAATATTACATATTGTTAGTATATGTGTTTAATAGGGAGGTATTGGGACTAAAAAGAAAACTCAAATGAGATTCATATCTTGGTGGAATCCATGTTATCAAGCGTGGATGAGACAAAATGACCAATGAATTTTTACAAAGCTGTATTGAAGAGAGTTTTTGTCAACTATAGAGGATAGAGATCAAAATGATCCCCATACCATATTTTTCTTAGTTTTATCTAGATCTTAAAAGAAAAACACTTCAAAACTTAGGGAGGTAGTACCCATGTTAACATGCATGTATGGTATCTAGGGAAAATTGTCAGAAAAATGACTGAGGAAATACTACTAAGTTGTAGGGGTAGGTTTCTTAAAATAGATAGGAAAAATGAGCACCCCACCCCCACACATGATATAATTCTACAACATCAATATAAAAAGGAAACAATACACTCAAGATATAAGGTGTTTTAAATACTAAGTGATTTAAGGAGAATATATGAAAATAAAGATTGGACAATTCAAGGTTAAGGAATCCAAGGTATGATAAAGAAGATATATTAATGATATAAAGTGTGGAACATATTATATATTGTAAAACATTAATTATATTGTTTGTATTTTGAGTGATACTAGTACTGAGGGTAGATAAGGAGATATAAAAATGTTGGTGATATCTTATAAGGGGCTAATTTAATATTTATATGATGATATATGAACCAAAAAACATTCACCACCAAACTTTTAAGGATAATTACTGAAAAAGGTGTCCACCCATTCTAATTAGTTTTAGAATTTTGTTTTATTACCCTCTCATGGATATCATTATAGGGTAGGTTTTATAGTGTTTCAGTTTTTCCATGTAATGGGGGAATTTGATTTTTCTGTAGGTTTAGTTTTATCTGATTTCATGTTGGGTTCTCACACTTCCACCTCAACATATATCTATCCATATACTCTACCTTTTACATAACTATTGTATAATAGGGGAGAGGGAATGTGTTTTATCTTGAGTATTTATTTGAGAATGGCCACTGCATTTTAATTTTTTAAAACCTTTATAGTTTGAGTTCTAGAGTGTGAGGTTTCCACCATGACCATTGGTATAGTTTCATATTATTTGTTTAAAAATGGTTATAGGTTACCCATTTATTAGCGATTTTTAGTACTATGTCCATTGATAAAAGGTTATCTTAGAGTGTGGTGGGTATCTACCATGACCATTGGTTTCTCTAAGACTTAATTTCCATAAATATTTGACAATTATCATACCTATTTTGATTACTTTGGTCAATCATGAACCTAATAATGTAAATTCCATCGTACATTCTCACATAACCTTGGATTATTATTAGTTTGGGTAGTAGTTTTTCATTATATATTAGTAATCTTAGGTCATTACTATTAATGGAAGTAATTTTCATCTTATTCTTCATGGGATAGACCTAAAACTTACCTTTTCTATACTATTTCATAGTAGTTTAGTTATTGTAGTTCATGTTTTATAAATTTCTAACATGGTATTGATCCATGGAAATTTATGACATGCTTTGTGAAGTGACAAAAACTCTATATTATTCTATATTTTTCATATAATGAAACTTCTCATACGAATTCTAAGATGGAGATCTGTGACAATTTTTTTAAAAACCATGATAGAATGCTCTTGTTTTTTTAAAGAAAAATTGTTATCTAGTTTCCAAAATTTGTGAAAACAAATTGGAAAAAAATATTTATAAAATAAAAAATCCTTCATTATCTATTGGTGTGGTGGAAAATGTAATAATAATTGTGACCATAAACCACTATTTTTTATGTCTTATACTTTCCTTTTATTCCTCTATAAATATAGGTTAAGAGATGAAAAAAATAAAGGAATAAAATTAAATAGGGAAGTTTAATTTATAAAAGTTTAAATTAAAGATCCCAATTTACCCCTTGTTTAATAATTTTTGCAATTATAATGGGTAAAAATGGTATCATTGGGTATCTTTTTAGTTCCTTATATTGGTCACATAAGGTTTTTATGATCTTTTTTTTGTTATAACGGTTTTTCTTAAGGAAAGAATGTATATGGTAATATAACATTATACTAGTAGATAATATTATAATTTATTGGAAAATAGAATTATTATGTTATTCAAAACTTTTTCTTTAGATTTTACATGAATTTGGTGAAACCTTATAATTTACCTACTAGTAAACGTAATTTTTTAATAATAAAAAAAATCAAAATATGATCTTATTTCTTAAACTAAAAATGCTCTTATTTTTGAAGTATTTTCAGATGAGTTTAATATATTATCTCAACATAAAACAACCTTTAATATATTGGAAACCATTTCATTTTATTATGAATGTCTATAAAATGTGAGACAACATAGATACAATAATTATAAAATCAATTTTACATTTTCAGAATGATTGATGGAGAAATGACTAATCAAATGAATTTAATACTTGAAAAGACTATAAATAATGATATTTATTTTTGGGATTATTTACCATAATTCAACCAATCATAAAATGTATTAATATCACTACCCACTTGATATAGTGGAGTATCATCTATAATTTTAATGTTAACATTTCTGAACAATCCTAAAATGAAAAATCAAATTGAGAAACTTATGATGTATGAGTAATAAATTAAAACTGAGGATAATGATAATAAATTAATAAAAAATAAAGTGTTTCTATCCAAGTTATAGATTTAAAGGATAAATTAAAGGGAAAAGATATATTTTATAAATAATATAAAAATGTATATTTTTATGTCAAATTATGATGATGAAATTTAAAAACTAGTTGGAATACTTAACAAAAATTTATAAGAGATGGATTGTATTTAGAAGATCCTTTAACAAGTTCATGAATTATGATAGAAATTCCAAATAATCCAAAAATTATGATTATATAATTCATGGGTATATTAATAATGATTTTCCTCAACTCAAAGAAAATTTTAAATTATATTGGGAATCAAAAAGATTATTATACTAAAAAAGAAATGAAAAAAAGTAATTACAGCTAGTTGGATTGATTATGATGAATCCAGAGATATTTTTAATTTTGTCTCTAAATATTAGTAATGAAATTAGTAAGAAAATATGTGTTTCATGGATCGAACTATAACATCACATTACTTTTACAACATATATGAGAATATGATGATTATTCCTATATTGATCATGAAATATATTGTCACATACTTAAATATTGGTCTTAAATTATAATGAAATTACACAAAAATCATAGAAAATTTGATAATTCATTTTTTTACTAAAAATGATATTTTTCTTTTCATCTTTTGTAATTAATTTTTGAATTTAATAATGCATAAACTTCATGTGCCTTGTATTATGATTGATATAATGATTTATTATCAAAATTTACTACTTTGAAGTTGGTTGAGAGTATGCTTTCTTTTGTGTAGGAATATGTCAACAAGATATATGGTAATAAAAACAATACCAAATATAGATAAATAATAAGAAATAATTTTTAAAATATAAATATTTATAGGGGTTATTTTTATCTAGGTTCAAATAGTAGAATCATGCCTATTTTTTTGGTATTCTTCACAGTATTAATAGATATTATGATAATGAAATAAGTTTAAAATATCCTCAAAATTTTTTAAGTATTGGAAATATTTATAAATATTTATTCACTATCATGTATGGAAATTAATCTCAAATAAAGTAGATTTGGATACCTAAATCTCTAATTAATAACACAACTAAACAAAAAAGTATATATGCACAAAAAATACATGTTTTTTATTTTTTAGGGAAAAAGTCATAAAAATAAAAATAACAATGAAAATGGTATATGGATAGTTTCTAATCAATAAATATGAGTGGATATTTTTCTAATTTATACACTCTTTCAATGATTTATGGTGGACATATCATTATTCGAGATAATTAAAAAGGAAACATCATTGGTGTTTAATCAGTTATAAATCCAAAATAATTTCTCATTAACAATTTACTGTATATCAATGGGTTAAGGAATAACTTGATAATTATTTTTTAACTCTTTTATGATAGTTATTTAGATTATTTCATTAAAAATGGTCAATATGTTTATATGGATTAAAACCATATATTTTAAGAACCTATAAATTAAAATTTCTATTTCTTAGATCTTATTTTTTTATATAAAGAATAAACTTCTTGAATGCATAAAAAAATTAATCATGGAATTTTTATAGAGTACTTGTACATAGTAATATTTGTTGGTGGTTGTTGTAGAATAATTTTATTTTAGAATTTTCAAAATTAATGGTTGACTAACAGAGTTTATGTGATGAATTTAAAATAGGTATGAAATTCCAATTTTGTTTTATATTAATCTAATTAGTTTCTAATCCTTGACTAGTAGAACATATTCATATAGATTTATTTGGAACATTTAGAATAATTTTAATTAGTGGTAAAACATTTGTTTATGTTTCAATTGAATATTTTGTAAGATTTACTTGCGTTTACTTTATGAGGATTAAATGTGAAGCTTCTTCCTTTTTCATGATTTTATAGTTTCCATATAACAATGAAAAATATAGCAATTTTTTTTCTTCATAAAGTATATCTGAAAGAGAATTTGAAATTAATGAGTTCAAGTTTCTTTGTTCAAATGATGGTATTTAAAATTGGTTTTATACCCCTATAACAAGTCAATATAAAGGTGTTTTTGGATGTAGAAATTATAATTTTTAAGAATTTTATAGAATTATTATTTGTGAATATGAAGATCATATTTAGTGTTTGTGTTGTATTTGTTGTCAATGATTATGTAAATATGTCTTAAAAAAGAGTACTGTCTTTGAAGTAGACATTTGGAGTTCCAAAGCTTAGTAATGAATGTATTGAAGTCACCAAGCAATAATGTACATTGCATCAAGATGTCTGGAAGGTGTTGAAACTTTTATAAAGATGCATCCCTGGAAGTTAAAAGTTCACTTGATTAATTTTTTATAAAGTGATTATTTATGGAGAATTTATATCGATTTATTTTATGGAATTGGATGTCATGCCTAAAATATTATCCATGTAACTTCAACGATTGATGAATGAGTTCTCATGTAGTCAAGAACATGTTATAATGCATTTTTGATTTTTTATAGTAACACAATATTTTTTATGTTTATGATTTAATAATATATAAGATCATGAAAATATTTATTTTCATATGGAGAAGTGATTAATTTTTTTGTAGGGAATAAAAAAATTTATTTTCCCGAATAGATCTTGAAGTTCATCAAAAATAGAGAAGACATTTTTATTCATAAAGAAATAATTTAATTATCTTGGAAATATCATACTTATTAATTACTAAGTATATATATGGGACTTTATGAATATAAATATAATACTTTTTTGTTGTGTTGATTTCATTGTCAATGATTATGTTAATATGTCTTCAAGAATTGTATTAGCTTAGAAGCTGACATTTGGTGGTCCCAAGATTAGTAATGTCTATATTTAAGTCCCAAATCAATTATGTTCATTTCATAAAAAAGTTATTATTGCATTTAATCTTTGAATAAGATCCATCCATATGAATTAAAAGTTAACTTGATCATATTTTGGAAGAAGTGTTAATTATTTGAGACTTGATATTAATTAATTTTATGGAATTGTGTGTCATGATTGAATAATTCTAAATATAACTATGATTATTTATGAACTATTAGTCATTGAATCAAGAAAATGTGATAATGTATTGCATATGTTTTTACGAAAACTCATCATATATTATGTTGAATATTTAAGAGTATAGAAAAACATGAAAATATTTATTTTCCTTAGGACAAGTGAAGAATCTGTTGAAGGCAATTTAGAAATTTTTTTTCATGAAGAGATATAGAAGGCTATGAAAAAATAGAGAATTAATTTTTTGTTTTATAAAGAAGGATTTTACTTGGATTTTAAATATTATATTTAGTAATGATTAATTATATATACATATTTATGGGAATTTATGAAAATGATGATATTACTCTGTTTTTTTCCTTTATTCTTTGCAATGTGAACATGAATTGAAGAAGATTACAATCCTGGAAGTAGAAATTTTGTGTTCCAAAGATTAGTAATGACTAGATTGAATTCCTAAAGTAATAATGTGCATTACTTCAAGAATCTTAGATGGTTTTGAAAATTTAGAAAAGATATGTCCATGGATTTTCAAAGGTCTCTTGATCATATTTTTAATGTGGTGGTTATTTTTAGATAATTTTTATGGACTCATTTTATGGAATTGGATGTCATGCTTGAAAAATTATCCATGTAACCCTAATGATTTATGACCCAGTCCTCATTGATTCAAGAACATGTTCTAATGTGTTTCACATTATTTACAATAGAATAAGATTTATTATTTTGATGTTTTAAGAAGATATAAGTTAATAAAAATATTTATTTTTATAAAGAGAGGTAAATAATTTATTAAAGACCACACATATAGTTATTTGCATGAAGATATCATGAAGGACCTATAAAAAGTGAGACAAAATTTTTATTTTTCATAAAGAATACTTCTAGTTGGATAGTAAATATTATACTTGTTGATAACCAAGTATATATATAGTAATTTTTTAATATTATGTACCAACCAAGGCCACTAAATTAAGATAGATCAACCGAATTTGGTTAGCTCAGCTCAACCATATGGGAACCATCCCAAGAAAGGGTGGCTATGGTGGAAGAGGTGTTAGAATAACACCTGTAGAGCATATAGGTGGATAGTGGTTGTTCCACCATGATGAGAGGAATGAAGGTGGAGTATCCAATATCGGTCGGTGATTGAGAGTAGACCTAGTTACTCACATCTAGACAAATAGCATGATTCCAAGTAATAAAAGTTGTCCCCAAAAGAAGAAAAGTTCAATGTGGGATTTGAACCACACATTTATTATTCATCCATTAAAAATGATACGTAAATAAGATTGATTTTTCTATCAACAAGTGAACCAATGATCATCCAACCAAAAAATTATCATCTTCCTTCTTATGTCACCATGAGTTACTACTAACAACTTATTCATCCAGAAAATAAAACCAATCTAGCCATTTACATCCAATGGCTATCTCTAGTGATTAAATACTAATGAAGAGGCCATGGTCGATCACTCGAGGATATTCATGAAACCTTTTCTTTCATTCATATAAACCTTCTAAGAACATGGTCCTTTCAATGATGACATGATAATTACATTGCATTATTCTAATAGAAACATGTTTGAGCATATAAAATGATGAAGCATGAATTCTTACCACATGAACGTGAGTTGTTTCCATGAAAGAAGTAGTTGGGATCGTGAAGGAAAAGATTCCACTTTTCTGGGTGTCAAGTGGTTTCAAAAAATAAAGGAATTCCATGTGAACATTTTCAGATACAACCAATATCTTCGACTCTCCGAATGGGTCTTTATTATTGTATAAATAATGAATCTGAAATTGTGAAAGCATGTTGAACCTTCATATATTAATACCATTCTCCTGTAGCTGAGAGGTGATGAAGGAAAACATTATGAGCTCTAATTTTTCCATAGAAGGATATAACATTAGGTTGAGTCCTTTCTGAATCCTCTGACCTGATGTAGTACCATAATACTTTTTTGAGTTCATGAAGTAAGATACCATGAGGAATTTCTTACTTTCAGGAAGAAGGTATGATCCATACATAACTTTCATTATGATTAAACCATGTATGTACTATGTTATGTGATGAATAATGATACCATGAATCATCTCTTAGTTTTAGAAGAATAGAAAACTATTCCATGCTTGCTTTATGTAAAGAAGAAGAAACCTTCACACTCACTTATGCGATGGATAAGAATAATGTGACATACATTATGTGGTATTGACGGATATTTGAGAACCTATATGATTCTACCACATAGGGATGAAGGAAAAATAAATGTGTATCTAATTAAATTATTTAAAGAATACTTTTAAACACTAATTTGTAATAATTTTCAAACAAGAATAATAATCATTAAACCAAAATGAATTTAGTCATAATAAATAGACTCCATTGGAATTGTTTAATTTAAAGAAACTTGAGATGCTCATAAAAGAATTAAACCCTGCATGAAGTTGGGACTTTATGTCTTTCACCAAGAATAAAAAAGGTAGTTTATGATATTCTATGAATTACTTATCATACATGCATAAGATATTATAGAGACTCCATGAATTTCACATATGAAAAGATTTCATGAAAGAATATTGAGAACCTGAAACATAAATTCAACATATCAAAATATTGTTTAAGATTAGAAGTAGATGCAATTTAAAAAATTATTGTTTATATGAGAAAACCTATTTTATTGTTATATTCGAGGAAACCATTTGATTGCTAAAATTAGAGGAATTTGATCTGATTAATTGTTATCTATAAACAAATAATTTTTATACATCATTGATCACTTTTGGAGGGATAGAATAATATCTGGTAACCTTGTAATTTAAATATTATGTTTGTATTTTACATGTTCGGTGCTAGGAGAATGAGTTCAAGTACATTCCCTTTCTCATTCTTTTATTGATATTAAATGATAATCTACGTGCATGTGGGATAATAACCATACTACACTGAGAACATAGACTTCCACTCCATGGTCAAACCTAATTAGAATAATAGTGTTATATGTGTTTTATTATATTGTGTTAATTATTTCTTATAACAGTATAAGAAAACACAATATCCATTTATTGAATAATTAATATAGGTATAAAAATGGGATAACAGTTTAATGTGGAAAACATTCATACCACATTGATTCACCCCCTCTTAGTGTGTTCATTTCTAAAGTAACCCTAATGGAATATGTACCACCTAATCATTTAAGTGGTAAATCTATTAACTTCATATGTCATAAAAAAGTTCTAATAAGATCAATTTTAATTAAACACCATATGAGTTATTGGATGAGGTTGAACCAAAATTTGGATAATTTAATATTTTTGGATACAAGGTTAATATCTTCTACACTAAGGATAATCTTGGTAAATTTGAATCAAAGTTTGATGAAGGAATAACTATTAATTGTTCCAAAACTTGTATATCTTACATATTTTTCAATGAAAATTAATGTATTTTTTAAGATTAAATTAAAGTGATGTTTTAGTAAAGTGATCTATTTATTCATAAGAAAACACCCTTTAAGGACCTTGATTATTTTTTTAATAAATTTGGAGTTGATATTCCTATAAATAAAAAAGAGATGATAATGTAAAATTTGTTCTTATAGAATATTCTTACATAACCGTTTACCAAAGATTTATAAATTGAGTAATCTAATTGTGTACTCAATATATTTCATTTAATATTAAAAATATATCCTTTATAATCTGTTATTAGTGGTTTAGATGAAGGTTTTTACACTAGAAGAAGTGCTGCAAACACATATTATTTTTATTCCCTTATATCACAACATGAGCTTAATGTTTTTGAGGAATCCCTCAGTGAAATTTTTTTTATTTTATAAATATAAGAAGAGTTAGATAATATTAAGGGATAATATTTTTGAGAGTTACAAGAGAGATATTCTAAATATCTAGTTAAGAAAAAATATAGTTTTTTAAAATAAATAATATGATCAAGGCATGATTATAAGGAATAAGGCTAGGATAATGGCCAATGGTTACAATCAAGAAGAAGGAATATATTTTAGGACACCTTTACATCTATTTATATGTTATAATTCATCATGATACTCCTTTATTATACATCTCTTATGAATTTTAGATTATTCTAGATGGATGTTAAATATTTTTTTTAAATGGATTTCTTATAGTGGATATTTATGGAGAACAACCTTTTGTCTTAAAAGGTACTCTCTTTCTAAATTCAATATTCAATATTTATGAATAACTATATAAACTTAATATAATCGTTTACATGTTTTTTATGAAACGCTATTTATACAATATACACAACTAGTAGTAATTCATGAAATGTTATTAAATGTTATTAGAGCCTGTTATCCTAAAAAATTACCCCATGGTGTTGTATAAATATCTTAAATAGTGAACAAAACATATATAATAATAGATAAAATTTCAAAGGAAGTAACGAGTTCACCTACCTCAAACTTGTTACACAATTCATAAAATATAAGGTGACTCAATTTCTCTAAAATTCATGAAGTAATTGAGAAATCATAAATCTAAAATAAAAAAGAAGATATTAGAAGATATAAGTGATTATATATCACCTTTATTGAAAAAGTGATAATATTTTGAATTCTCTTACAAATATGAAGTGACTAAATCCCAAACATCAATATTCTATAACAAACAAAAGAGAAATATCTCCTTGGAGATAAAAGATGTAAGTGTGGGATATCCGAGTTCAAAATAAATCAATGACCATCCAAATGAGACCCAAGAAAGATAAATCTTGAGTTAAGGATAAAAAACTATGAATATTAAATGATGAATATTTACCTATTAAAAAACACATAAAATATAAGGCTTAATATTTTACTATAGCAAGTGAAAAGTACATCCCATAACGTATTTCAAAATGAACATTCTATTATCTCATCATTATATTTTAAATAAAAAAAGTCTTTTATTATTGATTATATTTTTAATTTAAATTTATAAATTTTTATATTAAAATTTGATAAAATAGAAATCAATTTCACACTTTTAATATATATACAATCATAATATTATTTTTTTTTGAATTTTTAAGAAGTTGAATTTTTGATGAATAGTAAAAAATAGTTTTCTGAATACTGCATTTTTATAACATTATCATGATATAAATATAACATATTTTTTTGAACTTATAGAATTTATCGTATAAAAAAGTTTACTATAAATAACAAATAAATATTATTCCAGTAATATAAATTAGTTTTTATCTCAAGATTAATATGAAATCATTTATTTGTATTAAAGTAGTGCCTGTGCAATACTGGAAATGTAAGACTAAAGAATTTATGATTGTATCCAAGAATATATAATTTATTGTTCTATTAAAATAGTTAAAACGATGACTAATAAATGTTTTTTTGGATATTCATGGATTTAAAAAAAACATTATAGGGTTATTATCTAAATTCTTAACCAACACTTAAGAAAGGTAAGAAAAGTAAAAAATGTTAACTAAAAATGTTGTTATGATAAGAATGGGTATATAAAAACACCATGAATATATATATATGATAATATTTATGGGAAATAATTTTACCCATGTTAGTAGTTTTTTTATATTATGTGACAAGGTAATTATCAAAAAAATATAGGTAGCATTGATGCAACACTTGTGAAAGTTGAAGAAAATTCAAATTTGTAGTTAAAAAAAATATATTTAAAATAGATATATTGAAATTATAAATGGGTTTGAATGACTTTTTGGGATTAACATGATTTTTAGGAAATTATTTAAATTTTTAAATTCAAATTATATAGTATATAGACATTTTAAAATTCAAATTATGAAAATAAAAAAATAAATGACATTAAAGATTATTTAATGTCAAAAATTATTTATAAGTTATTAAAAAAATATTTTAACGTTATATTGATTAGATTGGGTATGTATAATAGTATATAATACAATCCATTGTCAATTTATGTGCCACTTTACATTTAAAAATGTCATTCTTGACCCTTAAATACTTAATATTAGTGAAAACACCAATGGATTTTTATTATAGAAGGAGAAAGATTCTAACCGTTTAGAAACATAAATAATGTTAGGTTTTATCTCAAAAATATTACCATATCCTTATCTATTCCCCACTTTTTACATGTCAATAAAGTTCTCCCCTTTTATTGCATTAAACTCAACATAAAGGAGGGAACTCAATGATCAATCTAAGGGTTTTTGTGTATCTTTCTCATTATTTAATTATGGAAATTGTTTGTAAAAAATATTTAAATATCCACATATTTTTCTACCATTATTATATTATTATGCGATTAGAATCATTTTTTGATAAATTTTGATAGATCCCCCATTACCTATCACCATATTTATTTTATAAGTAGTTACTATTTAATAAAACATGTTCGTCCAAAAATATGTTTTTTGTCATTTCAAATCAACTATTACTATTTTAAATAACATAATTAATCATTTAAATTAACCCATAAAAATTATTTTTAATACACATAAAATTTATTATAAACCTTAAATATTTATTGTTCTTTTCTTCTTTCAAAATCTTCAAAAACATCATATATCACGATAGTTTTACGCTACCTATGTAAGTGATGATGTTTTCATTAACTTATGTTTCTCATTGATACTCATAAAAATTGATGTTATGATTTAATATAACCTTAATATTCATTTAATATACTGAATATGATAATTTAATGGTAAAATATCCATCATAACAATGAGAATGAATTTAAACCATCATAGTCATTTTTAACTGCAGAAAACATGCATATTAGGTTTGATTCTTTGAATAGTATATATTTCATGACCTATTAAACTCTTTTAAATCTATAATGTTATGGATACAATACATCTAAACTTATAATTATATTATATAATTTTTATATATTGGTAATGGAATCATGCCAAAATTATAGATGTGAACAATAAATTTTTTTATATGATTGAAAACAGATAATAAGTGAATTAAAATAAATAATAATAAGTATATTAACATAATAATGGTTCCAAATCAAGTAAATTATTAATAAATATTATTATTCATGATTTTAGAGGATTTAAAATGTGAATCATGACTCACGTTGAGGGTATTCTTAACTTAATTATATTTTATCGAGTTATAATCATTTTCCAAACTAATTTCTTGATCAAAATTTCCTACCGTTTACAATATTCTTTGCTAATAGGTTTCCTCACCAAGTATTCATGGTTTAATAAACTAATTTATAGTCTCATTTTTTCTTTTAGAATACTTTTTAAAATAAATATTAATAGAAATACACAGGTTTTCCTTCCGTGTCTCCCTTCTTTTCAAGTATTGTTCTTATACTTCAAATTTTATCTTCCATGACTCAAATAAAAGTTCATGGGAGATTAAAATACTTTTTAAATTCATTTATTATTAAGTTATTAATTTTTTTCCTCCCTTAAGAATTTATAGTTTATAATATAATTTGTTTTGATGGGTTCTCCCCCATTCATTCTTATTCTTATAGTTATGTTCTCTATCACTCTTCATATCTCTTTCAACATTAGTTTTCTTCTTTATGTTCAAATTTCACAACATTTTCAATATTTATATATTGTATTCTATATTATTGACTTAAACATATACCCATTTATTCATATGGTGTCATTTTAAGGGGTTTTCACCATGGAATTTATTCCAGTTTTATAAAAGTAAGGGAAAATCCCCATTATTAAAAAATAGGTAAATAAATAAAGCATAGGTTGGGGTCAGAAATGGTATAACTACCCCATTAGTGACTAATGAAAGACCACATTTCTATATAATATTGACAGTTGTCCAATTTTACTCATCATATATGGAATTCAAATCGATTCATCCATGTCAAAAACCTCATCTACGACTTTAGGGATAACAGCCTATTCTTCAAGATTTTTTTTGTTGCAAAAGGCCTTCAATACCAATACTTTATGAGTCAGAACCATAAAAATACTAGGATTAAACCTTCTCAATTTTATTTTCCTCAGTGTATATAACTTTGGGGGTCTTCATATTCCCTATATATAGTGATTTATGGTGTTTACAAATACCTTAATTGTGTGTTTCAATCAATTCAAATAAATTTTAAGTTACAACCTGCACCTAATTTACATAACACATATCTTATACAGAATCACAAATAGGTGTACATGATCCATATAGTCACAAAAAATCATCCTTCATTAGATCATAAAAAGGATTGGTATTTGTAAAAGTCACAATCTAAAAACCCTTTTCACCGACTGAGACGTTGGATGGAGTATTCATTTTGTCTTTAGGATCACAAGCCCTATGAACTCACACATTGCTAATGTGAGTATCAAATAATTCATTATATTTGTTTTGAACCAATGAATAATTCACGTCCTTTTCCTCAATATAAAAATGAACATTATACGTTAAATCATCCATTCCGAGTTAGGGTGAGTTCCTCACACCATTCACACCCACCTTCTTGGACTCAAATACACTTGTCTATCTAATACAAGATTAAATCACATTTTCTATCTTATTATTTTTAAACATCATAGGAGAATCAACATTTAAAATTTTCATACCTTTATTATCTCTTAATATAATCATATGTTTATTCATAAATTTTTGGTCATCTAACTCCTGAAAAAAAATTCATTACGATTTTCCCATCCCTGAGATTTATCTTAGTACTGCCCTCCTCTTCTTGAGGTTCATGTAATCCATTGGATAAGGGGATATGATTATAACCTAATTGAATTGGTATTAATTCATAGTAGAGACCACCTAATTATCCTACAAAAATTCAGAATATATTCTAATTGTATTCATAATTTTTTCATGTCCACATAGATTAGAGGACACATTTCTTCTCACAAGGTCAACACTATGTGCTATATCGTTATGAAAAATAGTGTCATCTGCAAATTTCTTCTTAAAATCAGTGAACTACACATCATTTGGATTTTTCTTTTTAATTTTAACAACATTATGATCCTATAAAGACACCTCAGTGTCCTAAGAAGAGACTTCAATCATCGCAACATGATGAGGCCTAAGAGAGGGAGGTTCCCACGACACTTGTGTTCTTTCAACTTCCGAAGTAGTAGAAATAATAATCTCAGGGATAGTATATCCCTGATAGGATAAATACTTTTTAAAAATTGAATTAGGTCCAATTTTCTTCGATCATATATTCTATTCAACACAGTAATTAACATCATTCATCTAATAAGAGAAGGAGTAGATTACCACCCATTCGTAATTTAAATTATCAAGACCAATGACATTAATATTCATAAAAAATGATGAATTTTATCATACTAAATTCATATTTTTATTTCATAATCCTCCATTTACAACATCACCTTGTCAACAAGAATAGAACTAAAATC
Source organism: Viscum album (assembly GCA_963277665.1). Lineage (NCBI taxonomy): Eukaryota > Viridiplantae > Streptophyta > Magnoliopsida > Santalales > Viscaceae > Viscum > Viscum album. Next base: position 1,215,964,472 of record OY728130.1, read on the forward strand.
AACTTCAACCAAAAAATGAGTAAAATTTGTAAATCTGGAAAAAAAGTTTTCTTATGAATTTTTTTAAGAATAACAATGGATATGGAAATATCATAAAATATTCAAGGGTGTAAAGGATCTAATTCAATCCATGAAATCTAAAACATTCTTGAACAGAAGAATTAAATTCCTCCAATAGATTGAAACTTGATCCCATTCCCAGATGTGAAGAATCCATGGTTTAAAGCAGACCGAACCTAGTTCCCATGATTTCCTCTTCAATTACTCATAGAGGGAAATAAGTTTAAGGTAACCATATCCTACAAAGATGAATTTCCAGTCTTGAAAATGTGAAAAACAGAGATATGGGATTCAATATCACTGATCCTCCATAGAGCATCACCTAATAGAAAAATAAAAAGATCTATTATTGAATGATTTCTGATCTCTACTCATTCTGTGATCATAGATAGATTTTATTTTACAAAGGCAACATTAGAATTTCATTGAAGAGTTCTCACATCTTCTTTTTTGAATAAATAGAAAGAATAGCTGGACCCATTCCCTACGAGAGAATCATTTTTTTATATTATTCTATCATTCTTCTTGTAGTCCTTACTGAGTACATATTTTTTACTGTCAAAACATCCTTACAGAAAGATAATAGCAACCAGATAAAGATAAATCAAATAAGCAATTGAAATCTTAGACTACATAAAGATGATGAGATAGAATCTCTAAATTGGATCACATCTTCCAGAATTATCATTCCATTTATTTATTGGGGATATATGAAAATTCTAAATACTCGTTATTTCATAATAGATTTTATTGATTTTTAAGGCATGTTTGTTAAGTATTATTTTTTATATTCATTCCTTATATTTAATTAATGCATTGGAATTATTTTGTGAGGAATGAGCCCCATAATTATATATCCCATCGATATATAAATAAGTCAAATTTGAAAAAACGGTTTTAGTATTTAGCGTATGACTTACCTATTTTGCATGATTTATTGCATAAGGATTTTGAACTAAAATTATGATGTAAAAATTAGGCCTTATATCATTATGAAATAAGTTATTATGGTGAATTAGAAAATTTATAATGTTATTTTATATATGGATATATTTCATTACCATGTTATTAGTTGTATGTAATATTTTATTTCTTTTTATTCCTTCAATATTATTCATGAATTTCTTATCCAATGATAGATTCTGATGTATTATATTCCTTTATAAGAATCCAATCCCATCCCCCTTTTTATCCTTTACACATGGAACTTAATAGATTTATTTAAATAATTTCAAGGATATTATAGAAGGAATAATAAATTTCACATTGAGTTTATAAGTTATGTTTTATTTTTTCAAATGTAATGTGATAATCACATATATATCTAGTCTCATAATGTGATCTCTTAAATTATGTACCAATTTAGTATAGTAACCACTGGATTCTAGCTACTGAAGTTGGGTTTATTAAATTTCATATTAGGTAAATTTTATTAAAAAACATAAGAAGTAGATATAGAAGAAAATAGTTAGAAAATAAAGACATTATGATAAATATTTAATATATTCAATAAATTTATCTTAAATTATTTACTTACATAGTAACTGTATATAATGATTCACTATTAATAATGTTATGAGATAATTAATTATACTTCATTGTTTAGAAATAAAACATAGATAATGGAATGTAAACTATATCAACACCCTTAATCAACATAGATATTTTCCTCATAATAATGTCAATGAGGCTGAAAAAAGATTTGAGTAGATCATAACTATATTAGGGAAGTTTAATAAGTTTATAACCAACAACCACACCTACATGGAGTTTCCTATAAATCCATGACATGGTGAAATCATGTTGGACTCCTTCATGCAACAAAAAATCCATAATTCAGTTGAACCACTAATCTATTGATAGTGGGATAATGAATCAATTTCCTAGAAAAGTTATTTATTTCATAGGAAATTATTAAAATTTAGAATCTTATCACGGAGATGTATTTTCAAAAAAAGGTTTCTAATATATGATGGTGATTAATTAAATACACAAAGGAGGATGAGGGGATGTAATTTATGGAATGAAATACTTTTAAGGTGATATTATTAATTTTTTTCCTCATGAGAAATGAGTTGATATAGGAAGGAAATTCCTAAATATAAGAAAAAATGAAGAGGCAAATGTTACTAATTATGATTAAAACTCTAAAAGGTTAGTAATACATTATATAGAATATGCAAATAATAGAAAGAGAGATATTAACCACATATTTTATGGTAAAAATCGAAGCCCTCAAATGGAATTAGTCTCTAAAATATTTTTATCATATGAGGATATAGTATAAAGTTCTATCATGGTAGGGAAAGAATTTTCCAGGTCTTATATTTTCAAAGGAAAGAAATAGAAGAAGAGGTAAACTAGGCGCTATATAAAGTGAAATATTAAAAAGAAGAAAGTGTGAATGGGATACTCTGTAACATTCTTGAATGGAGGAAGAATTTAATTTATTTGTAGAGATAAAGGTCATTAATATCATAAATAAAAAATATAAGACACTAATTTATAATGTTCCAACTATAATATGATGGAGAACCATTTAAACCAATTACCTAGTGTCAAGAGAATGGAAACACTGGGAAATTGTTAAAGGGAATACGAGTTTTCTCCATGTGTGGAGATATTTTTTACCAGGATCATGAATGAAAAAGAGAAGCCACTGGTGTCCATTAATTTAACTGTAAGGATATTTATAACTTTTAAAACTAATTCCCCAAGAATCAAAGTAATATAAATCATAAGTAAACAAGGTAGAAATGTTGATATTATTCCATTATTACAACTAAAGTTGAAGTCCCAAATGATGGGATATTAGATACATTGGTCATAAAATAACATCTTTATAATGACCTGTTTGATTATATATCTATCCACTATTTTATATCTTCCATGTTTTCTAATAACATTAAATATACCTATAATAATATGAGAAATGAGTTATTAAACAGAACACATAGAGGAAATCTTATTGTAATTGAGATACATCGACTAGTATCTTTTAAGATGCATAAGTATTACCTTATTAGAAACATTATTATTAAAACAATGGTTGATTTTGATATAGTCCTTGTTATAGATCTTTTTGCTAAGTATAATATAAGATTTCATTAATAATAATCCAAGATTAATACTTTTAATGTATGTATATAATTCATTTTGTTAGATGATAGACATCATCATTAGAGTCTTCTCCGATTCCACCTATAGTAGGTCACCTTAATGAAATTATAGGAGTAGAGTAATTGAAAAAAATATATATGGGAAGTATATCCTAAGTATAGAGGTTGTAAGTATTGTATAATATTACATTAATTTATTTTTTAAATAATTACCGGAACATCAACTAGGGCATGAAGTTGTGTTTTCCCTTAAAATCAAACATGATGAAAAACCAATATTTAAGACTCTATAAAATATCACTAGTGGAGTTGATGGATATGAAGAAACAACTATGTGATTTTTGTGCTAAGTGTTAGGACCAATAGGGACCTATATACCCTGAGAGGGGTGGTGAATCAGGGTATGGATATTCTTTTTCAATGTTCTTCCTTCCCCACTGGATCTTAACCTCTTTATTACAAGGGTCACTTCATTTGCAATTGTGTGTTTATTATGATCACTTATTTTCCTCTTTATCTGATGATGATGCTTTGAATTCAACACATGGAAGTGAGCAGGCAGACACATAGATTTTTACTTGGTTCACCCTCACTGGGCTATGTCCATGGAGCATACGCCGACAAGTTTCCAGTCGTACCTAATTCAACAATTCTTCACTAGATGTGGATACAATGGTTCGGGCTAGATCACTTCTATGCCCAGGCACACTACCTTTACAAAGCTTAGGGTTATCTCACTGCTTTCCCAAGGGTCACTCTCTATTTCTCTCTCTCTGGATCACTGCTGGTGTAGAGGATCACCTTCTTCCCCTTCCTAAGCTCACTGTTCTGGAAGGGAATACACTCACAGTTTATAGACATGTAGGTCTCTTCATTATCACTAATGAATGCATCCTCAACTGTTGATAGATTCTATGTTAAAGTACAACTTTCATCCACTGATGAATCCCTATTTTCCTCTTAACCACTGGGAAATTCACTTTGGAAACACCTTCGCAAAGCACCCTACTTATCTAGGATCCCAATTTCGCGAAGCTCAAACAAGACTTCGCGAAGATCATGCCTTTTCGCGAAGAACTCTCACGAAGCACTACCGTGATGCACTACCGCAAAGCTCAAGTATTTGCAGAGAAACTTCCCTCGCGAAGCTCACTGAGCCAACACGGAGGTCACGACTCTCGCGGAGCTAGAATAGCCACCGTGAATCTCCTCTTTCGCGAAGCACACTGCCTTCGCAAACTTCCTTCGCGAACCGAGAGCAAAGTATTGTCTCTGAAAATTCTCTGTCTTTATCTCGAGGGGGTCGACCTGTATTTATAGTCCATTCCACCGACCCTCAAACTTTCTGCGTGAAGTCAATGCCAAGTCATCTCAAATCGTGAAGCTCTGAAGTTTCCGCCGGAATTCTGTCAAAATCTCGAAGCACCATGGAAATTTTCTGATCGCAGAGCTCATCATAATCACGGAGCACTACTATCAACATTCCTTTGTGCCTTCACTATGAAGCTCCCTCGTGAAGCCCTTCATCTCTGCGATGTGCTTCAACTCTGCCGTTTGCAAAGCTTTGACGTAATCGCGAAGCATCACCGCCTCCATTTTTCTGGTCTTCGCGAAATCCAATCCATATCGTCCTTTCCTTTTTCATTGTTCTTTGTCAACAACGAGTGTCAACAAATTCTCGGGAACTCGAAAACTCTCCATGGAAACCTACTTTGTCAACAAACACAATCAACCCAAAAATACGGCAATGTTACCTTGATGGATTTTTTTCCAACAGTAAGGGATTAATATGGCCAAGTGTTTAAACTTTAGAAAACCCTATCCTATTTATTAAAGGGAAGTGTGGGTCTATGATGTTGTGCATCAATTATCGAGAAATCAACGCTATTAGTATAAATAATTAGTATCTTTTTCCATAAATTGGTGACTTTTTTGATTGGATTTAAGGATCCAAATACATTTCAAATAATTATTATTACACTAGTTAACATTAATTAATTTTAAATAATTATGGTATACTAAAGAAAATATTTCAAGCCGGGCGTGTATATATTGGTTTTATGGTAATTTTATTTTGATTAAAAAATTACCTATCTATGTTTATGAATTTGATAAATAAAGTGTTGATGGATTACCTTGATAACTTCACTGGGGTATTTATTAAGGATATCTTAATATAATATAAATATAAGAAGAGTAACAGAATTATTTATGAATCGTTATTGGGAATCTTACAGAAAAGGATGTGTGAATTTTTCCTCTAGGATGTTTTTTCTTGGAAAAAATTTCTCTATGGATAAAATATTCATTAACCCTTCAACGGAAAATGCAGTTAAATAATTTCAAACACTAATGAATACAACTGATATACATAGTTTCCTTCTCTTATTCTGTTACTATCAAAAATTTGTTGAATTGGTTTCCTAATTTTACAACTTATTAACCACGTTGACATATAAAGGAGTGAAATTCACATTTTCAATGGAATAAAAAGAAAATATTGAGGATATATTGAGGAAACAGGTCAATGCACCAGTATTAACTTTACTATTGAGAAAGAAAAGATCAGTGATTCATAAGAGAAATGATCACCATGAATCCTTATGAAAAATGATAGGTTGGTTCCTTAAATATGTGGAGACACTGTCTTAATGGTAAAATATTTGATATATATATATATATATATATATATATGCATCATAAAATTTTGAAGTACATATTCTCAAAGAAAGAGATCAAAATGAGATAGAGGAGACTACTAGAATTCTTCAAGGCATATGTTTGCTTGATACACTACTACCATGGAAAGGTAAACAAGGGGGATGATTAATTATGTAGGAGGGCCCATTGATATATTACCATGATGAGGATAAAAAATGACCAAATATTCTTGGATTTAGTAAATTTAGATATATATTTTTTAGGGAAGGGGAAACTTGATACCATTACCTAGTGACTAAATAACCATATTTATTAGAGAACATGATGAAATCCCAACATGATGAAAATAGTTGAAAAGAGAAAATTAAATCTATAATTGATGGGAAATTTACAAACTTCATCTATGAATATGATGTATTGAATTTTGGAAAGATACTATATGTTCCATTTATACCTGAGCTAAATAGAAAATTTCTAGATGATTCCCATAGATCATATTTTTCTAGACACCTTGGTAGTAGTAAGATGTATAGGGATTTAAATGAAGATTGATGATGGGAGAATGTGAAGTGGTAAATTTATGATTATATGTCAATATTATTGGTGTGAAAAGAAGTAATGGTTGTGAGATCACATCCTATCGAGATCATTACAACTGTCCCAATACTGAAATAGAAGTGGGATCGTGTTCGAAAAATATGTGTTATTAGACTCCGAAAGACTCATATAGAGAATATTGTTATATGGGTATTTGTATATTACATTACGAATACCACCCATTTACAAATAGTAAGGAATGATATACCCAATGAGAACGTTCTATGGATCTATAATAGTAATGTTTTAACACTTTATAGTGCACAATTATCAATTGTATATGATCTTGACCCTCGATCCACATCAAAATCTTGGAGGAGTCATTAGAAGGCTCTCAACACTATGATAAATTTGAGCACCACCCATCATCCTAAAACTGAAAGAAAACAAGAAATGAAAATTTGAACATAAGAAGATATGTTGAGATCATTCTTACATCATTCTGCAGCAACATGGGACCAGTATTTTCCTTTGGTTGTATTTTCATCCAATAATAAATTCCATTTAAGCATTAAAATGGAACTGTATGAAGAATTTCATGGGAATCTATTTCATACTCCAAATTATTATGATAAATTAAGGAAAGTAATATATTAGGACTAAAAATTGTTGATGAGAAAAATTTAATGGTGATATCTATTAAAATTTTTAGGAGGACAAATCAATAAGGAAAAAATATCTTTGATAATAAATAGTGAAAGCAATTGTAATTTCATGTGGGGATTAGGTATTCTTAATGGTATATCCATGGAAGGGAGTTATATGTTTTCACAATAAATAGAACATAATTACTAGGTATATTAGGCCTTTCAAAATTTTATAGATAATTGGAGTTGTGACTTACTATTTGGATATACCACCTATCCTCTCACAAGTGCATGATGTCATTGTTATTCCATTATTATGAAAGTACATATCAGACCCAATGTACATACTCTACATGGAGGAAATGGATTTGAAAAATGACCTATATTATAATAAATATCCTATCAAGATTATTGACACTATATAGTAAGTTTTATAATATTAGAAAACATGAATGGTGAAATAACTAAAGAGGAATCAAAATTTAGAGGATGTAATGTGGGAACTGGAAGAATAAATGATGAATAATTTCTCATGTTTTTTAGGATATGATGTATATAGAAAATTTATTGGAAGAAATTATTTAAGTGGGGGGGGGGATTTGATATCCTATATTATACAATATCAGGTAAAAAATAACCCCAAAAAACTATTTCATAGTGAAAATATTATCATTTCATCATTATATTTAAACTGAAAGAGTTTTTTATTCCCAATTAAATTTAAGTGTTTGTTTCAAAGAAAAATATGGTGGCATGAAATTTTCTTTTGAGGGTATATGTGTGGATTAACAATCTTTGTATTGGTTTACTAGTTCTATCTTATATGGTTTTTAAAGAGTATTATTTAGGAAACCTGATGATCCTAACAAATCTCACATCCATGACATGAAATATACCTATTTTCTAAAGGTAGGTAGTCATTACAGATTCTTATTAATGATGCTTAATAAATCACAATATATGAGAGTCTTGGAGGAAAATATCATCACACCATTTTGGGTATAATTTTTTCAAAATTTGGGACACTGTTATAGATTTAATTCAGGTTCATGAATCTCTAACAATTCTAATTAAGAGACCCATTACTCTAATTCTACTAATCTGATAATATTATATGGCAGTGTGAATGTCTACACATATTAAACGAATTACATCAACACAAAAAACTATATGTATGCAATATTCTACATCGATAATTCCATCTTTATGTATCATAAGTTCTGTATCATTATCTTATTATTACATAGTGGTTATATTATATAGGTCAATATTTTTTAAAGTCACATAGTTGGGTACTCTATAGGTTATCACTATTTCGAAATGTGGTGATTTTTTGTTTTTTTAGGATTATAACCATGAAGGGGGTTCCTATGTATCATTGTGAATGGAATTAGAACCAATATAGTTCGGTTAAAGTTAATCAGATACATTGTACCTTTTTAAGGTCAAGTGACAAAGACCAATCCATACAGTTTGACATTATATAGAAATGAAAACTTAGAGAATGATTCATATTAATGGATGTCATGAGAGTAACAGAAGAGCTAAATTTTATAGTTCATCTTGAAGGAAATATTTCTTAATGTGGATGGGATGGCCTCACAACGGATATGGAACCGCAAAAATAGGGTTTTCTAGGAATATAGAATAATAATAATAATTTGATGGGACCAAGAGGTAATACAATCCTCTGAGTGGGGTATTGATTTTTTTAGAAATATTACATGATTGAGGGATGATTCATAGGTAATGTGACCCTGGTGGAGGTATAAAGGTGATAGATGATGATTTTTTGAACCTTAGAGAGGCATCCTATATATCCCATCAAAACATGAATGAAATATTACTTAATTCAAGGGAAATTTTTTAAGGTTGTGGGACATGAACATAATGTACAGTTTAATGTTATGTAGTAAGGAAATTTTCATCCAATTAAACGTAGTGTGACTATAATGTAGGCCAAATAGTTCAACGCCATACAATGGTAGAATCTGTGTTATTAAAGTGATGACAATAGATAATTGAGCCATTATTATGCATAAGAGGCCACCCTAACTAGGAATATAGTATGGATATCATGGATAATATGAATTTATGAGAGAGGGGATGGGATTTCATAAGGGATTTTTCTATGTAAAAGTAAGGATGTTGGATAGTGATAATATGATGAATATGATTATGGGTTTGAACATTAGGGAGAAATCCAACATATCCTGTTAGAAACATGAATAAGATCCCCCATAGTTTGGTAGGATTATAGACCTTTGAGAAGAATTTTTTTAGTGATTAAACCTAGGAATGATATCCTAGGAGGCACTGTAGTGACTCTAATGGTGTGATCACCCCATATTTACAAGATCACATGGGGTATTCTTAGTTTGAGAAACTAGATACAATGGATGATGGAGCACATTACAAAGAATCATGACATGAGTTTTGAATAGTGATTAAACATTATGTACACTCAAGACACTTTCTATATCCTTATATCATTGAATATTTGTTATTAAAGAAATCATCAATAGGAACCTCTTAGGTATCATTTCTAGAGTGAGACCTTATCACTTTTTATTTTTATCTAGATTTTATCCTGAGATGGAATATGAAATATGGATATAGGAAGATGGTCACATCTAATAAGAAAGACCAGGTTCTTAATCCAAAGGGTATTCCATAACCAACCCAGGTCATTGTCTAGAGAATAAATTTACCATCGAGACATATGAGACTATTCTAGAATCTTCTTGATAGGTACTCGCATTATCAAGGGAATCTGTGATTGTAGTGTACCCAACAACTCCACTGATTTGAGATAATGACATGAGCCTCCTTTTGTCAAGGGAATCTATGATCTAAGGGGTTAATACTAAAGTGACTGACCCAATCATATTTTTATTAATGCTTCGTCAGAGTTATGGATTGAGCCTCTTTAGTATTTATGGTATCTTCATCGTATAAATATAGATCAGAAAAGGTTTTTACATAAAAGAGTATAAATGATCTATGCAAGTGAAGTACAAGAATTCCTACATGATAGATATTCCCTTCATGCACAATAAGTATAATTTGATGACCACATGAAATTACCTTGGTGTAGAGAGGAATTATCCTATTGGAATAACATCTCACCTAAAAGAAGTCAACATTTCCTAGTAACTTGATAGTTCACCTAGTACATGAAAAATTCTCTTGGTAACTTTTAAATTCTCTTAGTAAAATAAATTTTGATATTACCATAGAAAAAAGGAAATGGAAGAGGCTTATGTTAAATTAGTTATGGAAACCATGTATTTCATGAGGAATCATGCACTTAGTAATATCTGTATGGCACTAATAACCTAGTGTATGTATCCTACTACCATTTTCTTCCTTTCATTCACTTATTCTATGAAATTAACTATGGGTATCTATATAATGATGAAATGTACAGTGAACCGTTATTCTTCATACTTTTATCTCTATTCATTTCTTAGAAGGTAAGGGGTATTTATAGGAATATGTCTTATATTTGGCCCCCATAATTAAAAGACGCACCATGGAACCACACATAGTGCACCCCCCAATTGGAGATTTATTATGTGGGCCATCACTAATGCATATACCCAAACCCAATCATGCAGTTAGATGGAAAATCATTTATGACATAATTGGATGACTTCTAGGGAATAAGGAAATGTTATCACTTGGTTTAAGATGCGAGGGATCTCATCGTTTGGTAGGTTGGTAACCCACATGGTCATAAGAGGATGTCCATCGTATAGTCTAGTGAGGTAAGTGAATTGAGATCATGTATGTGGAGGGTCATCCAACATCATACATTATTTAACATGATCATGTCTCCATCTAGGTGGAGGCACATAGGAAATTTATATATGACCATTACACTAAAGAGGTACATGATTATGTTGTCTATTAGGGGTCATCTACTGGATTCCATTAAATATTCCCTTATATTGTCAACTAGGAATGGATTCTCATTAATTCCCATGGGATAACTAAGATATGTTCTTGGTAACTAGGTGATTCCCTTGGTAAATCATTGTGATTTTTTTAGAATTTAGGTTATTATGTGTAGTATATTTATGAAAAATTGTGTCCAAATTAAAATAGTCACAACTTTTGATCCATAAGTTCTTAATTGATCTATAACTAGTCAAATTGATTATTTTATAAAAAACTATGTCACTGGATATAGGGGAAACCTATAGAATGTATTTTTAAAGGAAAAAGGTTCATAGAAATAAATCAAAAATGGGTTTTAAGTAAATGATATCCTTTTCCATAGTAATAGGTGAAATATATGTCATTATCTAAGAGAGAGGTTCTCACTACCACATTACTATACAGGGAAATATTTTGAAGGAATCTCCATTCTTTAATGTGTGAGTAATCATGAAGCACATGTATACCCCATTTTCTTCCTCTTCAGGCATGGGGTACATTTCTTGAAAAACTTGGCATATATTTTATGAGTGAGGACTACAATTTTGATCCTATATAATATTTCATGGTACAAATATCATGATTCTAACCCCGCCATTATAATTAGATTCATTTATATTGAAATCAATCCCATTATTAGGTAAATTTATGATATTTTTCCACATTACATATTTTTCAATAGGCTTATTTATCTCTCTCACTATTGATTTGATTTTCCAAAAATTAGTTTATAAACTCAAAATTTTTATATGTAACTAGGAGGAGAATCATGAATTAAGAAATTAGAGTTTCTTGGTGGTGTATATCAACTCGTGTAATTGGGGTTTACAAGAAATTAATCCCTAGATACAAAAGTTCATAATAAATAAGATGTCCTAATCATACATTGAAAATGGGTTCGATGCATGAATGTATAACATCAAGTATACCAAATCCACTTGAATAGGTGGGATGGTGTATTGTGAAAATCATAACCTAAGGAGCATAAATTAGGGATGATGAAATGGAATATATACATAAGGAATTACATCTAAATATATTTTAATGATGAGACTTGTTATGATACTATCAAGGTATATGAAAATTATAGATCCTTTCCCTAAAGAAAAAAGATTTATTTGGTGGTAATCCATATTAAGGGTGCATATATAGATCCATATCAGGGTCATGGTACATATAGTCAATTAGAAGTGTCCTTTGTAGTTGGATGTGATCATTACTGATATAAATGGATGATTTATGGGAACTCATGCACTTGGGAGATGAATTGGGTGAATGAGATATGGGAATTCAAGGAGGGTTTTGGAACCAAAAAGGAAACATCATCATGTATTGAACACACTATTTGAAATACGAAATATGAGATTAAATTTCTCTATATTTTTCCTTTATTAGGAGTGTCCAATGTGTATAAATATGCTTTTTCTAGGACCATATGGGGGACACCATGAGGTTTGTGCCTAATTAATTTATAATTTAACTTTTTTATAATCCTCATATGGGGAGAATTAGTGAGTAGGAACTCGACATTTAATCAATCCACTCATTTTAGGTTTTCAACAAGAAAATGTTTAAGTATTTTTCAGATATAGTTAATGTTATTTCCTTCTACACCATAAATGGGATAGAATTTATGTTTTGATATATTTTATAAACAAATTATTAGTTTAGGGTAATGTAAATTTGACTATATGTTAATTGGGACAACATATATTACAAGGTAAAGGTAAAAAATTGATGTGAATAGAGAGCCTAATTATTGTATAAAATATTCCATGAAGATGGTTCACATTGTTTACAGTTTTAGTGATTACATCCAAAGGGGATTGAGTCAATATATTTAAATGAAAAGGTGAAAGTTGACCTTACATGAATGGTGGGACCAATGTCATTATTGACTCTTTTATAGGGTAGGTTTATATAGTTTGTGGTTGTGGTTTACAAAATTGGTGAATGAGAATAATTTTATAAATGGGCCCTAAAGCCTACGAGTGTCGCCAAAAATTATGAACATGGCATGGTGACATTGTAAATCACCACAGAATATTCTTGGATCCTGAGTCATGATTTATAGTAGATACATAAGGAATGATCTCATGTCTTGTTCCAAAGATGAATTATATTAAGATGTGTTGAAGGCATAAAAAAAATTATAGGATTAACTTCTTCAGGGTTAAGATGTCCTCGATTGATAGTATATATTTGGGGTGTATATGTATATCCTTATCAATGGAATAATATAAATAGAATATCAAATGTTTCCTTTGTAATTGAATGTGATCATCACTATTATCCAAAGGAGGATTGTAGCTGTATAATATTCATAAAGCATATATTTTGTTTCATGAAGATTTAGTTTTCAAAAACATTGGTTGAGGCATTTTGGGATTGAATTTACCATGACTAGGTTTTTATGATTCCAGTTTAAGAGTTGGAAACAAATGATGACATATGATTAGGTCTGGGAAATATTGTACCAATGTGTATCCTAAGATAGAAGTAGTTGATCCTTTTATTTCTCATACATTATAATGGAGGCTCCCAATATTAGGATATAGTGATAAAAAAGGATAATTTTATAGTAATTGTTTTTGGGGAAAAAAATTACACCAAGAACCTTTACATTGATCCAAATATCATGTAGGTATAATTTCCCACATGTATGAAGTTTCTATAAATGTTTTAAAGTCACACATGGTAGGCCAGGGATTGAATAGTTTAATTCCGTAAAATAAGGATTCAAATGTCATTATCTGAAAAATAGTGGTATCTTATCATACATCTATTGATGTATAAACAATAGTAGGATAAATGAATTTATATAATATATCCTTTATCTATGTAGGATTGAAAATAGATATTCAATGAAAAATTCTCCGTGTAGAAGTAAAGGGAATTTTATTTTATTGAATTTGTATATAGGCCCCAGATATAGGATATATGAGTCACTGTGTATCCTTTAAAAGTAAGAATCAATCCATACATAATTCATATGATCCTTCCATGTACTGATATATCTTAAATACAATAGAAAATAGACGGTTATTTTGTTGGTGGGTTTTATGGATAGATCTATTGTCATAGATCTTATAGTAACTATATATCCTATCTGAATAGAAATAAAGAAATTTGCAGTTTTTGAAGGGAACATAACCAATATAGATCTAGATCATATACATGGGATGGAAAGTTTCTAATCATAGGATTGTATGTGAGGGAACCCAGGATAAATACTTATGCATAGATCTTGGTCATACACAGGAGGGTGTATTTTTTGTTTCTAGTTTTGTGTAGATCAGAATCATACATGAAATAAAATGAACTCATCTTAGTGTTGAAAAAAAGAAAAAGATATATCATGAAGGAAGAGTGATTTTTTCAGGTACCAAGGCGAGGCGGGGGGGGGGGGATTTCTATCTATATGACTGGACACAATTTATGGATTTTTAGTGTCACTATGTAACCCATGATGATAGGAATCACACCACATATAGTTCTTGTATTTTAATTCCCTATATATATCAAGCTCTTACATAGGGGTGAGGGAATTTATCATTAATAAAATTTGAGATTGGGCCTAAGATAATGGAATCTTGGCATAACTACATGTCATAAGAGGATATAAATAAATACATATACATTTTTTATATTCAAGGATTCTTTCCACATATCTAAGTCCAATATATGGAATATAGGAAACAAATATGCTTTGGGCCTAGGAAGATTTTTTCCCAAGGGTTATTACATGAATATAGATATTATGTTGGGAAATAAGGCTGTATAAAATGTGCCCCTATAAGGAGTTTAATTTATTTCCAGGTAGTCCATCTAGATTCCCATATTTGGTTATGATTCTCTAAGTTATGACAAATAATGTGATTGAAAAATACATATAATCTTAGTGAGTCATGATTAGTGTGAGAAACAAGATAAAACTAGAGAGTAAAGCACAATTTACTAGGGTATATGACAAGGGAGTTTTAATCATGTATCATGAGGTTTGGAATCCATGATATAAAGGCTTTCACATAGTTTAACTTCATGTGAGGGGTATATTTGCTACTTATTTTAACATCTTAAAATGAGAACAATAACTGTGTAGTTTAATATTGTATGGTGAATATGTTGTAAAAAATTTTCATGTCATGAAAATAGGATGAAGACTGTATAGTTTTATGTATTATGGTAATGATTCTATTTTATTTTTTTTAAATTCATACATCTTGGACTTATGCGTTGTATTTTAACATCATATGGTAGGGACTACTATGCCGTGTATTTTAAGGTAATATGAAAAGGACCTAAATCGACTGATGTGAATATTATGAAAATTAATTTTTTAGAAACATTGTATTATTGGAAGGTGTAATTCATCTTCCATACATGGTTTACAAGGATTAAACTTCATTATATTAGACCTTGTGTATGATGTAAGGTCCCTACCATTTTGGTTTAAGTATCAGTGTTATGTTTCGTGGTATTATCAGATTTTCAAGAATAAATTCCAGATCTCTTTAGAGGTAATAAAAAAGGCTTTTTTTTGAAATCCCATGAAAATGGGTTTTGATAATCCTTTAAGGTTTGATTTTTTTTGAAATATCTTCTCATTGGGTCATTCCAAATCATCCATCCATTTTGAGATCGCTCATCTGGGAAAACCCTTGTCTTTATTACACAGAAATTAATGATTTTTTATATAGGATTACACATAATAAAACCTAGAATCTAGATAATTATATTGTATTTGGGTAATTAGGTACATTACATAATAACATAAAAATAGTTGGTACATTGAAATTATTGAAAAATTCCTTAACATGCTCATAACATTCCATCATTCATAAAACTGCATGGGATAACCTAGGGACATATATAAGAAAGGGGTGCGCTATAAATTCCAGTAAGGAAAAAATAATAATAATTACATGAATAATGTTTTACATGTTAGACAATAGGAACTCCATTAGGACATAAAACGGGTGAGATTCATAGTCATGAACAATTCGGCATGATGTAGCCTGATGACATAAAGGCAACATGGGAATGTGGAAAAAACATTAAACATGACATCATAAGCATAAGTAAAGTTCAATCACTAAGAAATCATAATATAATATGCTTATAATAACATTATGAGTACCATAAATGAAATCTAATGAGACTAAAACATTTCCCAATGCATTGGAGCTCTATCTGGGCACACCCATCATAATCATATCATGTACATGCATAAGTGTGCCACATAGATCATATAACATAAGAAAATATTTCCTAATGTAAAATCCCATGAATAAGAATTGTGGGATAAAAATATGTAATTACACTAAAAATTATGTATAGGTGTAACTAGGTGAATACCCTTGAGTTGAAATGGGTACGGGTACACACCTCACAAATGTTCAACATGGAAAATTGTAGTGACATTTATATAACATAATAAGATTACTGGAAGATTCATAAAGTGGTTCAATGAGAGATAAATTTTTTTATTATCGCATATAATTAAAAACCTAAAATATGAGGTATATTTAAGTACATAATCTAATATTAAAACTTGGGAATTAATCAGTGAAGGAAAATGAGGGTTCATGGATAAAAATGTGGCATAGAAAAATCATGAGATAATTTCGGCATCGCAACAGGGGTACATAATGAATCATGGGAGGGATTAATGAGAGTAAAAGATGTATCTTATAACTTTTAAATGATAATGTAAGTAATAGAGATGTGTAATATAATATTCAATCAATATGAATTGGAATATAAATTGAATTACATTAATAAGGGGCTTGAATAAAGAGGAGGAAGAGAGGATCTCATACCTAGAGAGGGTGATTCCAAAAGATTTGGAGGAAATTATTGAGAGTTTTATGGAACCTTGGGAGGACTATATATAGGTTAAGTATTATTAAGGACAAGATACAAGGTTTTTTAGTGATGAATAATGGTATCTCAGGTGGTTTTATATAGAAAAAGAGAGGCGAGTTCTTCATTATTCCCCAAAACGAGGTTTTAGACTCTATATAATAATGCATTCCAAAGTACAAATCTTACCCTGGGTTTTCCCCATGTTTTCTAACAATGAATAGTGTTTTTAATTATTATATAACTCCATGGCCAAAAATCAATAAAATAGTACACTTGGTGATATGGAAGTGATCCATGTTTGTAAAGAATTGATCTTAAAACCATAAAATATAATATTGGTTTTGATGGAATCATAAAGGATTTATAAAATTAATGAAATAACCTTATAAAACATTATTTTAAAGTATAAATATATATTTGGTAATGGATACCAATTATTTAATTTATTACATCACTTTTGGATCATTATGAAGTCATGATACACACCATATATTTCTATCGTATTTAATTTTTACCCAACAATTTGACTATCTCGAAAAATTATTAAAAATTCACTATTGTGTAATTTTGACATGAATATTTCAAAAATAATATTTATTTTATTAAAATAATTTTCTTAATATTTTAATTTTCACTTTTAAAACAAAAAATGATATTTATTGAGAAAATATGGGTTTGTTTTAAAATAAGACTTTTCATACCCTTATAAAAATTAATTTTGACATCATTGAAATTGAAATATAATTTTTTAAATAAAAATTATTTAATTTTTGTTATTGTATTGAATTGTAATTTAATTTTAAAATTCATGAATTAATTAAAATAGAAATTCTTAATAGAAATTTTATATTACTCAAAAATATTATTTGTGTGTTATCATGTAAAAATAAAAATCATTTACAAAGTAACAACAATAAGAAGTAAATGTAATATTTATTATATTTAAATTAAAATATACATATTTATATTATTAAGATCTTGATGGATATCCTTTTATTACACCATGAAATTTGTAACAACTTGGGTTTTGGAACAAGTCAAAATCCCAACCCTGTTTGAATTTTTCAGTTAGTGGCTATGCTACTTTTTGAATTATTGATCAGAACTCAATTATAAGAGTTTTTTTGGCCTTACATGCTATTTTTGGGTTGTTTTGGTGTCTAGGAGATTGAATCATACATTTGGAAGGGTGTTGGGGTTATGAGATGCATGAAAGAATAGTTTTTGGAAAATATCTACAGGCGCACGATTTAGGGAAACCATGTGAGTGATGGGACACGACCATGATGATGCATCCGAAAAATTGTAGATGGTTAACATATAGTCTTCACAAGATATAGGAAATTTAGTGGGGTGTATGTGCAGGTCTACATGCTTTTGTAGTTTCTACCACATGGTTTCCAGGTGATTTGGAAAACCATGCAGGTAAATCGTGCATCCTGTACAAGTGTTTTTTAAATTTTCTCTTTATTTTTCTTTTTCATTATTTTATTTTCTTCTTCCCTCTATCATCTATCTTGGTTTCACACATCAGGGAGTGACCATCCATTTTCCCCTCTGGTATATTTTGATCCAAATACTTAATCCAACCTCTATTATTAGATTCGTCACAAGACATGAGATTTCCTCGATAAGGATAACATCATGAATTGTTCTCCTTCCTTGATCTTTCGTCTTATAGACCTATGTTTCAATTCAAACATATTTTAGGGTTTAATATAGAAACTCAGATCTACATCAATCATTTTTTAATTGGATCTCAATATCAGGCATGCCTATACCTATGAGTCTAAGGTGGTGGTTTATAAGTTTTTTTTGAGTTTTCATTGACTTTTGGGGGTTGCGTCTTTTTATCACAATAATGAGTTTTGAGTGGAACCCTATTATAGAATATTTAATTGACTACTAGACCATATGGTATATCGTGGGAAGGCCCTATGCCTATTATTCTTGAGTAAGGCCAAGAGACATGCCATTTCTTCTTAGGATACTTTTTCCTTGGGTGCTAAAGTGGTTTTAAATGTTTTTTTATTTAAACTAGTATGTTTCAATTGATGGAGCTTTACTATTTGTGTTATAGGAATTCAAGACCTACATGATAATGTGATATAGCTAGTAAATTTCATAATTCAGTCTATTTAAATTGAATTACTAGTTTAAAATTCTTAAATGTGTTTTCTGATTACATAATGCTTGAGATTACATGTGCTGAGACTGTTGGGTGGTGAGGGGCAAAGCCTGATGTTGGGATAGCATGAACATTAGGATTGATTGATGTTGATCACTAGTTGGGCATGTACCAAATTTTCTTGAGTGGTTCCGACCATAAGATTGGGCATCATGGATGTCATATTGAGGCAGTGAGGATGTCAAGTTTGGAAATTCCTAAGATAGTTGGATGGAATGACCATTAGATTTGAGTGACATGGTCATAGGGGAATGAGGTTCTAGAGATAGTGTGGTTTATGTTTTTATTTGGTGATTTCTTCTCGTCTGTGATGGACAAAGCACAAATTGAGTCATGTGAACACATGTTTAATACAAGATGAGGTGATTTTTATCACTCATGTTGGTAGATTCCCTTCATAGTTACAACATTGGTATTTATGATTTGGGGGTGCTTATGATCTAGAGCCATGTGGAAGGTGAGGAGCCTTCGGTTGGAAGACATGATGCTATTCTATTGGGATATGAGGATTTACATTATTTAGTCCATGATCCCAGATATTTATTTCAAGAAAAAAATATTTTTTCCTCCTTTTTTTGTTCCTTGGGCTGATGTGAGCTTCCGACCAAGGGTCCATGAGACTGGGATACTATGTTTGGGTGTTCTTTAAGGACATCGATACTTTGAAACACGGGGTGTAAGGAGGCATGTTGTACAGAGATATATTATTAAGGAGTAACCTGAGGGTTCACTAGGACTTTTGACTATAGGGGTACTTTAGTCCATGGGCCATGGACTCTCTTTTCTTCAGAGATTTCGGCATTGGCCGATGCAGGTGACACTCCCAGATGGCTATTGAGCACCAGTGGAGGTTCTGTTTATTTGTTGCATTGTTTTGTTTTCTTTACTTAGATATAATTATCTACTTAAACACATATACGAGGTATGTACCATTGGGTGGTATCCTACTGAATTTTATCTCACACACTACACAAGACCTTCAGGACGTGTGTATAATTTATGGATTTATATAAAGGTAAAGGATCATCCTTAGATGGATCATAGTACTGTTTGGTATGGATATTTTCATGGAACTTAAGGTCATGCCTATCTTGAGATTCACTTTTGTGTTGTTTCCTTTTTCTTTTTAGCATGCTTATATATGTAGCTACTGTGGTAAACTATGGGAGGAACCTTGGATATTGTATTGTACGACCTTTCATGGAATGCATGAATGTTTTCTTTGTTTCGAGTGGCAACAAGTGATTTGATGGCTTGCTATTCTATTTAATTTATGCTACTGTGATTGTTTCTATATTTATTTATCTATTTATTGATATTGGATGTCATTATGATCTGTGAGTCTGGTTTGAATCTACTGAGTCATTTATTTCTTCTACATGTTATATTATTAATCTTGGACCGATATATTATCTATTCCAGAGGTAATGCCTCCCCACTATACCTATTTACTCCCTTGATGCTAGTTTTTATCCTTTAGTGTTTGGGGAGGTGCTCCTAAGGCCAGTGGCACCATGCCCGTTAGAACTATTCAGGTGGATGTTCATGTTAGGGATGATACAAGTGGTATCAGATGTGTTTCATTTAGATAGTTTCTTTGTATTACTATTCAAGACTATGGTAGACTGGATATAGTTTGTTGGAACTGGATTTTGAACTCATTATTGGGTGCCTGCAACCCCATGTATGACAGATAGATTGAGTTACCTTGGGTGGTTTATGATATTTTTTCTCCATACTATAGTATATATATGATTTACACATTGGTAGATCACTTGGGTTGTGATGATTGTTGGTTGTGATATGTGACCCTTGCCCCGATGTGGTAAGGTAGAATTTGACCTTGGCCTGGTAAGGATAGGTGTAGTTGTTTGGATTTTGGTAGACACATTTTAAGGGTATTTCAATTACATATATTCACATATTCTTTATAAAGTGATAGTAACATGTGATATATATCAATTTCCATCCGAAAAAAGATGAAATGCCTGATAGAATTTCTTATGTTATGAAATGTGATATTCCATGCTTTAAATTTATGTAAAATTTAATGTGGCATGGGAATTGGGCCTGGATATCACAGGATAAGGAAGGTTTTATGGTTGAGGTGATTTTTGATCACTAGGATTGGGCGAATCAGTCGTTAACTTGAGGAAATGTAGTTTTTGGGATGGGCATGTCCGGGGGATTTTATGATACTTGGATATAATGAGGAGGTTAAGGAGGCCATGATTCCAGGATTCCATGAACATGGTTGCGATGGAGGAGAGTAAGGTTAGTTGTTATATGCTACCTTTTTACTACTTTCCATGTCTAAATTTAATATATTGATGTATATATTGGATGTTTGACTATTTTATGGTATTCACTAGGTTCCTCCTAGACGTCTCGATGGAACTTCAGGTGGGTGCTGTTATAATGCCATAGTATCATGATCATGTTTATACCCGTGAGGGGTAGGTAGAGCATGAGCCATAGGTATAGGCTCCTGGGCATGATTGAGTTTAGGATCCAATACAGGTAGGAAAACATCCAGGCTTGACAGTATTTTGGATGTGGCTTGACGAACAACTCCGATCGAGCCTGGTACATGTCTTACATGGGATCAATAGAGGTGCTCAAGAAGAAGATCCATCAATGGTGTATCTTACTTGGGATTTATAGTTGCAGAACCTACTAATTTTTTAGGGTGAGGGTGGTCCACATGTGGCAGAGAACTGGTTAGAAAGCATACAGATGACTTCCATGGAGCTAGAGACACATTTAGGGAGGAATGTCAAGCTAGTGACATATATTCATAGAGAGCCAACTATGAACTGATGGGATGTGTAGGTTTAGTACTACAGACATGAGGTACTGTCCTGGAAGGACATTGAGGATAAGTTTTTTAATCAATTTTTCCCAGAGATGCTGAGGGTGGAGAGAGATCAAGAGTTCTTGAGCCTTTACTGGGTGACATTTATATCATAGAATATGATGATACGTTCATGGAGTTGTCACAGTTTTCACCAGGTATGGTAAGTGATGAAACCTCTAGGGTGAGGAACTTTGAAGATATATTATGACACACCATTCAGGTCTAAGTAAATATATTTATTCTAGAATCATTCTCAAAGGTGGTTAATTAGACACTCATAACTGAGGGAAGCATAACAGATATATCCCATTTGAAAAGGGATATAACTTTAGATGATGGTTCAGATGGTAGTAAGCGAGGTTGTGATGAGTTCCAGTAGGGCGGTCGGGCCGATGAACCAGCTATACCACCTCATGGTAGCTCAGTGGTGGGTTTCTTTTAGTTTGGATAATTTCCTGTCATGTCCGAACTCAGTGTGAGCGGCCTCTAAAGGAGTTACGAGAAAGTGGATAGGTTGGGAATCTTGACAGGTTCTATAGGAATTCTTCTCAGATAGTAGGAAATTAGGGACTAGGGAAGACAATGGAATCTCAGGTTAGATCAAGATTGGTACCAAGTGAGGGTAGCTGAGGTTTATCTTCATGCAGTGGACATGGGAGAGTCAATGGGAACCAGCCGTGGGGTTAGTGATCGGTGGTTGGTGCATCACGTTATGTGGGTCTAGCTTCAGGAAACCATACGCTAGGCTAGGTGCACACTATTGAGCTACCAGGGGATGAGTAGGATGGTGAGACAATGATGGTTAGAGGTATTCCCCAAGCATGGTCGTGAATTTATTTTGTTTTATTTTGGAATGGACTATTGAGTCATGCTCATTTTGAGTGCACAAAAAGCACAAGATGTATATAGATTGACAAACACTGGTCCGTAGGTTGGAAACAATTTGGGTACATGATTATATATAAGAGGTTCTTAGAATAAATAGCATCATTGTATGCATGTTTTGAGGTGCTTAGAAAATGGGGCATCTGAGAGATTCTAGTTACTTGAGGTGTGATGGGCATCGGTGCATCCGAGGGATGGGGATTACATGAAATTCCTTGGGAATTAGGACATCAAGGATGTGGTTTGTGCTTGAGGAGCTAAGCACTGGGTTGTTTTGAGCATCCATGGGATTCGAGACCTTGTTGTTCTATGGGTGTCATGGGATTGAGGTGGGCACTGATGTGGTGAATTATGTAATTGGGTGTCAGGAGCGACATAGTAGAACTAGATGACGTGAATGGGTGAGGATGTGTCATGGGAGGATGAGGGGTCCAAAAACTGGTCGATGAACTTTTGTGTGATTTGATTTTTGGTTGGGATTAGACCGAGTTAGGATATTCTTAAGGTGGGGATCCCCTTGAATAATTTGGAAAAAAACCCTAAGATAGGGTAGTCTTGGATTTTTTGTACAGGGATATGTGTGTTCGACACCATCTCCGGGTTTTGTTTGATAGGTCAAGGACGAGCTATGTTATGGTTGGGAGATTTTATGACCCGGGTTTTTGGAATTGGTAAAAATCCGCCACTCGGTTTGAATTTTTCAGTTTGTGTCTATGATACTTTTTGAATTGTTGATGGGAACTAAATTACAAGAGTTCCTTTGGGCTTAAATGGGGTTTTTTGGTTGGATTGGAGGCTTGGAGTGTGGATCGGTAGTTCATAATGGTTCTGGGATCATTAGAGGCCCACAAGCCTAGTTTTTGGAAAAGTGGTTCATGTGCATGGTTTAGGGAAACCGTGTGAGTGATATTGAAAGACTATGCATATGCATCTAAAAAATTTTAGAGGGTTACCATAGGGTTTTCACATAGTTTGGAAAAACATGTGGGGTGGTCATGCGGGCCTACATCCTTAGGCAGTGACTACTATACGTTTTCCGTATGATTTAGAAAATAGTGCAGGTAAACCGTGCATCATGCACATGCTTCTTGGTTTAATTTTTCTCTTGTTTTTTCTATTTTTCTTTATTTTATTTCCATCCAAAATATTTATTCTTTCTAGGCCACACACAGTAGGGTGCACCCCTCCCTTTTCTCCTCTGTTGTATTTTGATTCAACTCCCCCATCTGAACTCTGTTCTTCAATTCATCAGAAGCTATGGGATCACCTCAGAAAGGCTAACCCCACACACCCTTCCCCTTACTTGTTCTTTCTTCTTATGGACCATTGTTTCTTTCGAAACCAATTTCTGGCTTTAAGACAGAAACTCAGATCTACATAGATCAGCTTCGAATTTGATCTCAATATCGGGCGTGCCTAATCTTATGAGTCTAAGGTAAGAGGGGAATACCTTTCTTTGGAGTTTTCTTAGACTTTTGGGGGGTGAAAATTTTTAGTGTAATGACTAGTTTCAAAAAGAAAACTATTATAGAATATTTAATTTATTGTTAGACCATGTGGGATGTTGTTGGCTGGCCCTATACCTTTTACGCTTGAGCAAGGCTAGGTGAGAGGACATTTCTTTTTGGATAAATTGGCTGGCGGTTCAAAAGTGGTTTTAAATGTGTTTTTTATTTAATCTGGTATATTTAAATTGCAGGAGCTTGATTAAGTTAGTTAGAGGAATTCAAGACCTCTGCGATAATGTGTTATAGCTAATAGCTAGCATAATTCAATCTGTTTAAATTAAATTACATGTTTAAAGTCCTCAAATTTTTCTTATGTTAATATAATGATTGGGATTACATGTGTTGAGACCCTTGGGGATATGATGGACTAGGCCTGAGGTTGGGATGGCTTGACCATATGGATTGAGTGATGTTGATCACTTTTTGGGTGTGGCCTAGATTTTATGGAGTGGTTTTGACAACATGATTTGGAAGGAACTGTAGCGGGAACTATAGCAGGTACTGTAGTTGGTACTATTTGGAACTGTTGCAGTTGAGAATATTCTTCTATTTGGTCCTTCAGGCTACTTATTTGGCCCCCAATTCCTTTAAGGACATTTGGCCAGCCATTCCTTTGGGTCAGTAAGGCCTTCAGGCCACCTCAAGGCCTTTAGGACACCTTAAGGCCATCGGGCCACCTTAAGTGCATATGCAAACCAGGAAAACATCAAAGGAACAAGCTCCATAAGGAGGATGAGAAAGGAGCATTCACTATAGAAGAATAAAAAAGGATTGCAAGAATGAGAGGGTATGAAACCTGCTATCAGGGCAAGCCTATGCATGTACGAGAAAGCCTATCCGAACAACCATGAAAAGGTGGAGAGATGATTTCATGATGAAGATGCTGGGGAAGAGTAGTTCCAAGTAGTTAGTCTGGGTTGTATGTAATGTTTGTATCCTAGAGGCAATGAATTGTTGTAAGGCCTATGGTCCATGTAATACTTATAATTACAGGCCTTGTAGGGGTTTCACCTCACCCCTTGAAATGTGGATTATCAAAACTCAATAAAAAATGAAGGCCTTCGGGCCATTAGAGGAGGTTGATTCCGTGATGAGGTGGTTTTGACCACTAATGTGGGTAGAAATACCTGATTATTGCAGATTAGGTATTTATGATTTGGGGATTCCTTCTATATAATTCCACGTGTATGGATTTGAGACTTCAGTTAGTAGCCATGAGGATATCGGTTTGGGAGTTGAGGCTTTCCATGATTTATTCCATGTCCCTAAATGTTTATTTTAGGAGAGAAATTTTTATTCCTTTAGTTGTAAGGCCTTGGGATGACATGAGATTTTGAGCAGGGGTCCATGAGACTTGGATACTATATTTGGGCATGCCTTCAGGACATCGGTACTTTGGGACATGAGGTGTCAAGAGGCTCTAGGTTCCAGGATATATGATTGAGAAGGAACCTGAGGGTTATCACGGACTTGCGACTATAGGGGTACCTTAGGCCATAGGCCAAGGAAAATCTTTTCTTCTAAGATTTTGGCATTGGACGAAGCAAGTGACACTTCCTGGTGGCTGGTGGAAACCAGTGGAGGTTGTGTTTATTTATTGCACCGTACTATTTAATTTACCTAGATATTATTATCTTCTTGAACACATATACTTGGTACGCACCATTTGGTGGTATCCTACTGATATTCATCTCACACCCTACATAGTCTCTTCGGGATGCATTTAAACTTTTTGGATTTACTACAGGTAAAGGATCATCCTCAGAAGATAGATCATATTACTCTTTTGCATAGAGACTGGCATGGACCATGAGGTCATGCCTAGCTGGATCTTTACTTTTTGTGTGTTCTCCTTTAGTTTCACCATGATTAAATATGTAGCTACTCTAGTCTACCAGGGTATGAACCTTGGATATTTTATTGCAGGACCTGACATGGAATGAAAGCTTTATTTATTTTTTAAGAGTGGATACAAGTGATTTTATGGCGTTCCAATATGTTTGCATTCCGTTCTTGTAGTTATTTATATATTTCTTCCATTTTTATTGATACTTTATGTGTTTCTACTCTATGGGTATAGTTCGAGTTTGAAGAGTCATTTATTTCTACTGCATGTTATCTTATTATACTCGGTCCAGTATATTATCTATTCCCAGAGGGTATATCCCCCCACTATACATATTTAAACCCTCGTTTCTAGTAAGAAAACATTGGTGTCTATACACATTTACACCCTTATTGCTAGACAGAAAACTTTGTTGTTTTGGGAGGATTTCCTAAGGCTAGTGTTACCCATACCATTAGCATTGTTTGGGTGGTTATTCAGGTTAGGGATGCTACAAAATTCCCTAAGGGTAAGGTGAGTGATTGTAAAATTTTCATGGGGCGGTTCGACATACATGGTTGGGGTTGTGATCTAATTAATCATAGACTTCTCTCGTAAATGGATTCACTCATGATTTAGTTATTGGATCTCATCTTGGTCTTGGTTAATGGAAAATCCTAGGTTTTATATCTCCCTTAAAAGGTTTAATAAATGGGATTTATAGGGTATGATCCTTCTAGTTAAGATCATTTCTTCTTTGTTCTATTTCAATTAGATTTATCATAACCTTATATTCATACTAACAATATAATCACTATTCAAAGACTCTTTTATAGACTGTTAAGATGCTTAGCAATCTTTTAAATTTGATAAAATAAAAAAATAAGTGCATGCATTATCTATAACCTTAATGGGAAATTTAATTCAATTAGAAAGGGAATATTGTTTATATGAGTTCAATTCATTAAAATATTTATACCTTCAGAAATTTTATCATTGAAATTTTCATTTCACACACTAAAATAGATGAGGTTAATTCTATTTCAACACCTCCTTGGTTCCCATATTGCTTCTTCAAACTTGTATTTTATCCACAACACTATGACCAGGTGAATTGTCTTATTTCCTATGACTTTGTTTCTTTTATCTAAGATCCTCATTGTCTACACCTTATAAGAAATATCATTCTCCAATGGTACCACCTCTGGTTTCAACACATTTAAGGGGTCCATTATGTACTTAATTAAGCAGGATACATGGATCAAATCATGTACATGAGTTCAGTTAGGTGGAATTTTTAGTTGATAGTCCACCACTCCATTATGATAAAGGATATCAAAGGGAACAATGTATCTTGGACTAAGGGTTTAGTTCTTCCAAAATTTCATGAATTTATTCCCTAGAGGTATATGGAGGAATACCTATCCTCTAATATCAAACTACAGATCTCGTTGATGATTTCCATCACATCTCTTCTTTTGAATCTATGCACCCATGATCTGCTGCTAAATGAATTTGACCTTTTCCACCATTTCCTTGAACATTTTAGGACCCATCCATTTGCGTTCACCAAATTCATCTCAACATACATGTGTTCTAAATATCTTACCATAAAGGGATTCATAGGGATCCATTTGGATTATTGAGTGGAAACTATAACTTTATGAGAAATAAACCAGAGGAAGATTTTGATCCCATACACCTTTTAAGTCTATTAAGTATGATCTCAACATATCCTCAAGTGTTTATATAACACGCTCATATTGGACATCATTTTGAGGGTGATAAGATGTGATGAATTTCAACTCAGTATTTAGTGAATATTGGAGACTCTTACAAAACATAGAGGTAAATCTTTGGTCACTATCAGATAAAATTTATGGTGGTGTTACATGAAGCCTAAACACTTCTCTAATTTATATCCCTGCAAGTTTATTGAGTGAGAAGTACTATAGAGTTATAATGAAGTGAGCAGTCCTTGTAGGATGATACATCAAAAACCATATAGAATTGTTTCCTCCTTATGTATTAAAAAGAATAGTAACTATGGAAATGGTAGTTTTCTCCCATTTACATGTAGGTATGGGTAAAGGTTTTACCACCCCCTTAAATGTTTTACTTTCATCCATCACTTGTTGACATACAAGACTCCTTGATGTATATTCTACAATCCCATTATCCATATTTTCCCACCTATAGTTCTATAGAAGATCCCAATACATCTTCATGATCCATGGATGGATAGAGAATATTGAGTTATATGTATCAACCAAAATATCACTCTTTAAAATATTATTTTATGGTACACATAGCTGTGACCCATATTTTACAAGTCCTTCTTCATTAATTTTTAATTTTGAGGATTTCCCTTTTCTCATAGCTTCCGGATTTTTCTGAATTTCCATATCATCTCTTTAAGAACCCTTTATATTCTCTAAAAGGGATCATTGAAAAATAATTTGTGAAAGGATTGATGATATTATTTACTTTATGATTCTCATGTCTAAGCATTTCAAGTCTAAAAAGATCATATCCTTCTCAAATCTCATCAATAATAAAATTTATGAATGCTTTCAACTTATAGAATCTACCACATTATTTTCTTTCAGAGGATGCTAGAGGATTGAGAAGTTATAGTCCTTAATCATCTCTAATCATCATCACTAGAACATATTCATCTCTTTCTATGTGAATATATAATTTGGGATCTTCTAATCTATATATATTTTATACTTATCCCTAAAATGACAATACCGCTATATTTTCAATGTGAAGGTTACTTCATCCAACTTTGAATCTTGCGTCAGGTAGTTCTATTTATGAAATTTCAATTTCCGTGAGGCATAGGCTATCACTATTTAATTTTTCCTTAGTAAATAGTCTAAACCTTTCTTTGATGTATAAATGTATACCATGAAAAGTTCACATCTTATGGTATGCATAAGTATATGTGGCATGATAATCCACTTTTTCAACTCTTTATAACTCTCTCAACATAAATTATTCTAAATAGACTTCACTCTCTACCATGTTATATTGGTTAGAGGGTTTTAAAATCATGAATAATTCCTAAAAATTTGATGATAGTATGAAAATAATCCATTGAAACTATGGATATACATCATAATGGTTGGTAGTGTCCATCCTTGCATTGCTTCTATCATTAAATGATCCATATGTATCCCATTTATTATTATAATATTCCCTATACAGTAGAAATATTCAACCAAAACTCACATTTTCTGTACTTTTTATAAATCTTATCCTTTAATAAGGTCATCAGCACAATGCTCAGATGCTCTTACTTTATTTTAGAGTATATTAGAATATTATTTATAAATTTTACTGTAAATTTTTTATTGAAATATGTATTGAATATTTTCATTATGTCCATGAATATTAATGGAGAATTAGTGAATTATAATGGAATTACTATGAACTCATAGTGCCTGTACCAAATACAGAAAGCAGTTTTGGGAATATCCTCCTTCTTTAACCTTACATGATAATACCCTAACAAAAGATCCACGTTTGAGAAGTATTGGGATCCACATAGATGACTGAACAAGTTATTAATCCATATAAGATGATATTTTTTATATATCGTGATTCTATTGAGCTCAAGATAATCAGTGAAATGGCACATCGAACCATTTTTCTTGTTGAAGAATAGAATTGGTGCACCCCACAGTGAAGCACTTAGGAATATGAACCATTTTTCAAAATTATTATATAGTTATTTCTCCATCCCCTAAATTTACAAAAGACATTCTATATAGAGTCTAGGATATTTTAAAAGTCCCAGGTATAAGCTCAATTGAAAATTCAGCCTCTCGACTAGGAGGAAGACCATACAATTCATTCAAAAACACATCAACATATTCCCTCAGAATGGGCATGTCTTCAAGGATAATATTTTCCTTATTCCTTGTAATTTGAGTTTCAAACACTTTATCATAGGGAAATAATATCCACACCTGAGATGATGTTGCTAAATAAGATTCATCTTCCTCCGTTAACTTGTAGAAAGTCATATAATTATTCACAATACAGAGAGTGAAATCATTTGCATAGAAATTTTTGTTGGTTATATATATGGAAAGCCAATCCATACCAATAATTGAATAAAATTGCACTAAAGTGAGTATCATTAGAAAAATTGGGAAGTTCATCCCAAAAGCTTTGGTAGAGGATGAGTAATATACATTGGATAAGATAATTTCCCTACTTTCACATTTCATCAACATCTATACTTCCATGATTTGTGGTGGTGTTTGAATAGTTATTCTAAAGTTGTGTGATATGAAAGAATTCATAGAACCAGAATAAAAAATTATGGTTTCTATTTGTGAATGAATAAATAGCATAACATTCACCACTTCATTGTCAGGAGCCACCTTAGTAGTTCTAATGGTATATTCTCACTCTTACTACCTTGGGGGTTGTTGGCATTGATTGTTTCCAACTACCCTTGGGATAAGTTAATGGTTCACACTACTTCTTTTTTCCTTGTAGTTGAAACATTATAAAATAATATAAGGGTTTACTGGATGATTCCTCTATTACATTACATTAATTGGTTTATCCAATCGACAATCTCTATCTAGGTTCCATTCTGTTCCAAACCTAAATCATTTCGTCACCCCCATAAAATTTTTTTTGGGTTCTTCTTTCCAAAAATATTACAAGTGGGATGCTGAAATTTTTTACCATCATTATATTTGCCGATTGAAACACCTGAATTAAACTATAATTTACACTTATTTTCCCCATGATACCCTTTTGATTCACTAATATCAATTTTAACTTGATGTAAAATTAGACAATCTTCCCATAGTCGTCAAATTTATGAATTTCTAGGGATTTTTATAGACTCTATTTTGTCCAAAAAGATATGTGGTAAATTTTTCATTTAAGGGTAATGAAAATTATAGAGACATATCTTGCATTTCTTGTTAAGTTTCCATCATACAAGCTGATGGATTCATTGTATTTGTTCTTAAGGGAAAGGAAATCCTATGCCATTTTAATTTGGAGAGTGCAAGAAAAATATTTATCAAAAAACATTTCCCATAATTACTTCCACCCCATTACTTTGATCTCTCCCTCATGGTTTATATTATTAATCAATGTACAACCCTGATTAGCTTCTCCCACCATGTGATAAACATCTATTATAAAAGTATCTTTCTCAGAACATTGAATTATATAGAATATCTTCTCAATGGAGTTGATCTATTGTTCCACGATTATGGTATTTGAGGATCAATTGAAATTTGGAGGCCTTTATCACATAATGGTATCAATTATAGCCTTTTATTTCTTAGGGAGATTTTATCATTCCTCCTGATTTAGGATTCTATTCAGAACCATATTAAACAGAGAGGGTATCATTACAAAGTCTATGAATCATAATCCCATTAAGTTTCAGAACTCATTTGGGAAGTCATAACATTTCCTTAACTTTGGTTATTTACTCAGTTTCTACTATTTTCATCCATGGGATAGAATAAATGGAAATTTGGGATGATTACTTTCAAACTCTTAAACACTCAAATGGGAATCCAATAACATTGAATGAATAATTTGTAAATGAAATGTATTTCCTTAATTTATTAATTTTTTGGATTCAATATATGTTGTCCATGATCAATTTTTGAACCTAGAATCTTATGGGATTTTTTATTCCCTTAATAATGGTTTATAAGGAGCTTTTGAATTTAGTAAAGAATATAACTTAAGAGCGTCAAACTTGATGCATAGTAATGCCCATTTTTGTGTACTAGGTGATGATTTATTCCAACTAAATGCACCATTTTCAATACTATTACCCCTAAGTACTTCTTTGAGATGTCCATATCTACTTTTAGTATCCATACATGGATGAATTGGATTGGAAAACACTTAATATATAATCTATAAACATTTATGGATGTTTCATTTTGTTTAGTATTATCCCTAAGGCTTTCCCTAGTGTTCCCTAATCCTAATAAAAAATATAAAGAATTTAATTTGATACAAACCATGAAAAACGTTTGCTTTATTACACATTAATTAATTATTATATAAAAATAAACATAATACAACCTAAAAGATTGAGAATACCAATATATTTGGGTAATTAGGTACATTAAATAAAAACTTAAATATATACGGTACATAAAAATTATTGAAATCTTTTTTAACATGCTCATAAAATTCCATCATTCATAAAAATGCATGAGATAAATTGGGGACATTCATTAGAAAGAGGTGAGAAATAAATCATAGTAATGGAACAAACAAAACATTACATGGTGAAATTATTAAATTTTTGATATTAAGTATTTCAATGGGATATGAAAGGGGTGAGAATCATAAACAAGAATAATTAGGCATGATGTGGCATGATAACATAAAGACAACATGGGAATGAGGAAACTATTTTAAACATGAAATTATAAGAATAATTCAAGGTTAAACACTAAAAAATCATAATATAATGTGGTTTTGAAAACCTTTGATGCATCATAGATAGAATATTATTTGAATAAAACATTAAAAAATTCCATGGAGTGCTATTTGGGTGCACCAATCACAATTATTTCATTTACATGCATAAGTGTGCCACATAGATCATACAACATAAGAACATATTTCAAAAAATTTAATCCTATGATTAAGGATTTTAGGATATATAAATGTAAATCACCAATACATTAATTATAGGTTCAACTAGGTAAATAACCATGAGTGGAAATAGGTACGGGTATACATCTCACAAATGTTTGGAATGGAAAATCATAATGACATTTCGACAGTATAAGAACAATACATAAAGATTCAAAAAATGGTTCAATGAGATATAAAGGGGTATATCATGACATTAAATTAAAAAATTTAGTATAAAGGATATTTAGGAATAAAATACACTATGAAAACTTTTGAATTAATATACTTAAGATAAAGAGAATTCATGGATAAAAACATAGCATGGAAAAATCATAGGATAATTTCGACAACATAACAGTTGTTCATAATGAATAATTGGAGGGTTAAATGAGACTTAAAGGGGAAAAATATCACATATAAATCATACGGTAAGGAATAGTTAGGTATAAGATCAAATAAAATTAATATAAATTGGAATAAAAACTGTATTAGATAAATAAGGTGCTTGAATAAAGAGGATAAAGAGATGATCCCTTATATTGAGAGGGTGATTCTAAAAGCTTGGAAAAATATTTTTTAGTGGTTGGGGGAACATTGTAAGGACTCTAGTGGGGTGAGGGAAGTGTAAGTATTATATCTAAGGGTTTTTAGTGAATTTAATGGGATATTGGGTGGGTTTATGTAGGAAAACAGAGGGGATCTCTTTATTATTTCCCAAATGTAGGTTTTGGAGTCTATTTAACGATGTAATCAAAAACACAATCCTTTCAATGGGTTTTGACCTTTTATTTGAATATGAGGAGTGGTTTTAATTATTATATATGTAAAAGTTTTAAAATAAATAAAATATTACCCTTGGTGACGTGGAAGCGAGTCGTGTTTATAAAGAGTTGCTTTTAAATCCTTAAAATATAATATAGTTTTTGGAGGATTCATAAAGGATTTGTAATGTTAATAAAATAATGATAAATGAAATTATTTTAAATGTAATATTTTTTTCTATAATATCATTTATATAATTTATCAAATATCATTGGGTCATTAAGATATCATAATATGCATGGTATATTTATACCATATTTAATTTTTACCTGAAAATTCAACTTTCTCATACAATTATAAAAAGTTTATTATTGGATAATTTTGATGTGATGATTCCATAAATCATTTTTATTTTATCAAAATAATTTTCTAAATATTTTAATTTTCACTTTTAAAATATGAATCGATATTTATTGAGAAATTATGGGGGTTTTTAACTATAAAAATTTTCAAACCCTTATAAAAATTACATTTGACTTCATAAAAATTATATTATAATTTATATTTAAAAAAATTATTTAATTGTATTATTTTATCAAATTGTAAATTATTTTTAAAATTTTTGAATTCATCAAAAAGGGATTACTTGATTGAAAATTTTTATTTCCTAAAAAATACAATTTCTATTTTATCATACCAAATAAATATCAATTTAAACAAAAAAATAATAACACATAAATATAATAATTATTCTATTAAAAATAAAACATAAACATTTATATTATTAGGTTCTTTTTACATATAACATTATTACACCATAAACCTCCATAATGGTAAGCTGCATAATGGTGATATTTTCATGGGGGTGGTTCGACGTACATGGTTTGGGTTATGATCTCTATGAGCTTGAAATTATCCCATAAACAGTCTTAATAATGATTAAGTTTTTGGATTTCAAGTTAGGATTGGTTATGGTTGAATAACAATGTATCCATCTCCTCCCGAAGCTCCGATAAATGATATTCATAGGGTATGATCCTCCGGGTCATGGTCGTTACTTTTTTTTCCTTGTCAATTGTATTTATCATAACCCTATATTTATAATAATGATATGATCACTATTAAATTACATTGTTACCAAAGTTTATTATTCTTAATGTCCTTCTAAAAATGACATAATAATATCAAATAATGTCATGGGTTTTTTATAGCCATAATAGAGACTTCATTCAATCACAAAGGGAATTTTATTTATAAAAGATTAGGTCATTATGTAATATTTAGACAACTGGTTATATACGAACATGAAAAGTGAGGGTAGCTAAAAATTTGTTAGAAGGAATAACTATTTCTTCTATACAAGTGAATATGGGGTCTCTTGTGTGCCAGTATAGGACATGGTGGGATACGACGACGAAGCATGCTAATGTATGTCGGGAATGGAATTTTTTCCTTTATCTACCATATTCTAGGTTTTATTAGATTGAGTTATGTTAAAATCATAAATGTATCCATTTAAAAAATAGTGATAGTGTTTTGATTAGTTAAATTGAATGCTTTATTACTTATACAACCATTTAAATTCATAAGAGTTGAAATTTTTACCAATATCCATAAATATCGTGTAAGGGGTACAAAATCTAGAAATGATGGATGATTTCACAAAGCTAATGATATACTCTGTCCCAAGATCTTTGAGGGATACAACCTTCATCCACATGGAGAATAAATCAATGAAATTAAGGATGTACATAAACTACTTGTCTATAACTGGGGGATATGGTCCGATGATAATGATTCCCCATATAGAAAATGGGAAATAATATTTGGCGATATACAATGATTATAGGGGTTGATGGATGAAATTAGAATGTATCTTATTGGAATGAAATTTCGTGATGAATTATATAAAATCTTGTTTCATGGAAGGAAAAATTATCCAAGTCTCTTAATCTAATGAGATATCTTGGTTAGTAGCTGATGACCATCACCGATGCTTGCATGTAATTTTAATATAATTATGAGATTATCTCCTCATTCAAATTATATGAGGAGGTCTCTATAAAATCCTCATTTATCGAGTGTTATTTGATATTTTTAGAAATTATAAAGATTGAAATTTGTTGATTTATTTTAGATCAATTATTTCCTTTCTCGGTATTATATAAGAGTTACACCTTAGAAGTAATCATATATCGAGGGCATCTATCTTATAATAGTATAAATTGGGGAGGATATCGACCTTTCATGTTCAAAGGTTATGACTACCTCAAAGATATATTCCTCGTAATTTAAAATGAATGGGGATAATATTATATAGGGTGAAATAATAATAACTTTCTCATTTCAATATATATCTTGCATGGTAGTGGTTTCATTAGCAAACACATGTGCCTGATAATTTTATGAATGTAGAACAAAAGAGGATTTTGGATCAAATGATAATTTTAACATCAACCATCACACATAACTAAATAAGGAAATACATCCAATGGCCCGAAGGCCTTTATTTTTTATTGATTTTGACAATCCACCTTTCAAGGGGTGAGATGGAATGCTTACAAGGCCCATAGGTGTAGGTATTACATGACCCATATGCCTTAGAGGAATTCATTTCCCGTATGCTTCAAGCATTACATACAACATAGACTAACTACTTGGAACTTCTCCTCCCCATCATCTTTATCATGAAATCAGATCTCCACCTTCGAATGGTTGTTCAGATAGGCTATCCCGTGCATGAACAGGCTTGTTCCTTGTAGGTTGTCTGGTTTTCATCTGCACTTCAACGTGGCCTGATGGACTTGAGGTGGCCCGAAGGCCTTACTGGCCTGAAGGATTAGGTTCCATGAAGGCCTTAAAGAACTCAGGGACCAAATCGGTGGCCGAAGGCCAAAACGGGGGAAAATTCCCAGCTGCTGCAGTTCCAAACAGTGCCTATTATAGTACCGCTACAATACCGCTATAGAACATTCTACAGTACTGCACAGTTCCTGCTATAGTACCTTCTACAATACTGCTATAGTAACAAAAATTGTACCTCTTCCTGGATTTGATCCCAGGTCGCCTGGATTCACTTAAGAGTCCTCACCAACCGGGATAAGGATTATGTGTAATTAAAAAATGGAATTAATTACACTTTCTTAATGGTATATTCACCATTAAAATTATTGATCACAAACTCTGAATCTCCTTGGATATTTATGCTAAGCATAGGAATCTATAGTGATAATTGTTAAAACATAATAATAGATCTAAACTCTAATTTATTTTTAGTGAAAACTTATGATGAAAGAAAGTAATAGAGAAATACTAACTTACTTGGGTTGATCAGGATGATTCTTATAATAAACCTATTATGTTTTGGGTTCTCTATTATTTTTCATATTAGTATTTTGGATTCACATTCAAGGTAAATTTACAAGGTCATAGAATTATCTTTAATGGAGAGTACCTCTTTATTAGGAAATTTAGTGTTTATTGGTGTGCGTCCTATGATGGGAAGAGCCAAAATAATGTTTAAAAATGATTGATTTTTTATTTCCTTTTATATAACAGTTGGATATCTAATTATTTTATAATGAACAATCATCATGGTAGTTTTCCTTTTTTAATTGGATGATTGAGTATATACATGAGAATGTCAATGCGAGATACCAAATGGACCTCCTGATACTATATTTAGTGCCAAAATTTTTGAACCAAAAAGATCAATTCAAATAAATTATTTTTATATCATAATTTCATTTCTCAGTATCAAGAATAGTTTTAATGAGATAGTAGATAATATTTTATTTTCCAAACTCAATTATTTTTTCATTAATAGCAGTGAGTGATCAATTAATGGATGGAATATATAAGATGACCAATATCCCCTTTACTGGTGGAATTAAAACTAGTGGACTTGGGAGGTATTGATTGAGATTGTTCAACACCTTCTAACAATCCCCATCTGAACAATATGTGGATCCCTGATTTATAATCATGGTGAAGGGAAAGAACTTTCTTATGAGGCTCACTATAAAGAACCAAATTTAACAAAGGTGTCCATGAATCCAAATATACTATTTGAGATTATGATGAGGTGGATTATTAAGTATTACCTTGGGCTTCTCAGGGTTGAATTCATTGTCATGACGACATACTGAAAAGACAAGAAGCTTTCTTGAGGTGACCCTAAAATCCAATTTTAAGGGGTTTATTTTTTGGTGATGTTTCCATGACTTGTTAAATAATATCTCAATTCTGGAAAGATGATCACGATGCTGTTGGGATTTTACCACCTAATTGTCTATATAACGTTTGAAAATATTTACTAAGAATGGTTTAAAAGTATGAGGAATAATATATTGACTTGTGTTAGCTAAATTATTCCGGATGAATGGTATCAATCGATAAAATTACAATCTTTGGATTTATATAAATGTTGTGGCCTTTTCATCACTAGGATCTATTTGTATTTTGTTATATAATTAATATCCATATATATAAAATAGGTTTTGATAGATGGTAGTTTCATTGATTAGATGTTTTTTAATTTATAGAGGGAAATAATCCTTTGGTAAATGACATTTGAGATCCCAAAATCAATACATTACCTAATATTCTTTTTCTTGTTATTGAGTAAGATAATATTGGAAATCCATTTTGGGTCTTGGACCTCCAAAATGAAACTGAATTTGATATTTTTGTTGATTTAATCTTTAACTTAGAAAACATGAGTTAGATGCAATCTTATGGGTGTCCTTTTATAACCACAATGATCCTCAGGGAGGACCAAATAATGTGTGTCCACATCAAGATCAAGTTCATGATTCACTATAAAAGTATAGGAGAAAAATCATGATGCAATTTCAGAAAGGATATATACTATTATTTTTCTTAGAGAGACAAGAGAAAAAGAATTAATGTATGTTGTGGGTGTTCATCAGTAACCAAATTCACCTATCTGAGATCATCAATGGTTGTTGATATGACTTCCTCAATTACTCAAGGGGAATCTCTAAGATGTTATTCATATTCTTATTTTCTTTCAAACATTGTGGTGGAAAGTGATAAAGAAGATATTTTAGTACTAAGAGATAGTGCATGCAAACTTTTTTCATCTATAAATGTTTAATATGTGTCATTGGTTCCTAAGAGAAATATTGGATGAGAATTACCATATATGGTACTCTAAAAATACTCTCATTCCTCTATATCATTGTTAAAATTGTTAGAAGTAGGTGATGGGGGGACATTTTTTAAGAAATATGATGATATGAAATTATTTTTACCTTATATGAATGGTTAGGAGGTGTCTCCATAATCCAAAATACAATGTGTGGGCATTATCATCAAGAACATTCTAGATATGCGCTCCTTTGTTACTGCTGTTATAGGGGGTATAAAATTTTTCAAAACCATGGGATTTGTGTAACACCCCAAGATTTTATGAGATAAAGTATTTTTAATTTTATTGATGTATTGTGTTTTAAACTACACTAATATTATCTTGTGCAATCTACAATACCGTATTATATTGCAATATATGCAACACTATTCTTGGCTTGTGTTGCACACAATTACAAGTTATTTTGATTGAATTCATTTCACATAACACCAAATATATATTTTTTTCAATATATAAACTATGTTTTGATTATGTTATACACAACAACAAAGTAATATTTTAGTACACAAAACACTGGCTTGTCTAGCGTTACTTGCAAGAGCGACCTTCCTCAATAGCTTGCATTGTACATGATAATAAGTTTCACTAAACAATGATATATTATTATTATTTAAATTGGATATAAACTTTCCATTATGAATAGTATTAACCACATTATGAATTTTATAACATTATCAGTAATCTTACACATTTTCTAGAATATGGTATGAGAAAAAAATAAATTTTCCAGATAAAATAAGTATTTTTTAAAAAATGTTGTTTTGCTGCCTTTTGATGGCACACACACTTTAAATATAATTTTTGACATGTTTAAAAGTTAAATTTGACATAATAAACTTCTTATTTTGAATCAGGATATGAAATTTTATGTTGAATAAACTTTTGATATTTTTCTGATAACTTTCATATTTTGATGAATAGTAAAAATACGCTAAATTTTACTTAAAAAAAACTTTTTTATCGAGATAATTTATATGGTTAAATTATGATAATTAATGTTTTTGATGTATAAATAGAATATATTTTTACCATTTAATATAATTTTTGTCACTCTCATCAATTTTACATTGAATTCTTAGGTAAAAAAATTTCAATATTTGGCATTGTTTTAAACAAAAACCTATTTTTGTGGACAATAGGATTAATTTTAAATTAATTACTGCATCTTATTTGTTTAGAACTTGGAAAAATGGATTAAATATTTTAAATAAAGATGTTAAAAATTTATAAATAGGTAAATTTTATTTTTAGACATTATGAATTGTAACTACGGTAAATTTTATTTACCACAATTAATGCTAAATCAGGTAAGTAAGGGTAAAAATAATATTATAAAATTACCCTAACACTTGTCTTAATATAATTTGATGATTATATTTCACCCTAAAACATACTTAGGTTTAAATAGAATCTGTTGGAACCCACTTGGATGAGATTAATACCTTTAATTTATTTTATTTAAAGTAAAGTGAAATATTTCTCACTCAAAAATTTATAATTACACCATTTTTAATATATGATTATACAGAATAAAAATTCGATTATGAATACTCATTTAAAATCGAAAATATTTTGTTTTATCATGGAAATTTGTTTTTAATTTTTAAGAAATATGCAATTACCTTAATAGCTTAGAGATTAATGATGTAGAAATTATATATTTAGTGAAAAATCAATAATATAGTTTTTATTAAAATCATAATACTAATAAAAACGACCAAACACTTGACCAAAACTTATTGGTAGTGTATATAAAAACCATAATCACTTAATAGTCAACTTGTGGACCATTTGGTGCCTTATAAAAGAGATGATGAAATTTATATTATTTTATTTTAAAGGATGTCAAAGTTGTCACCTTCATAATTTAATAACTATATCATTTTTAATGATGGGTTTTTAGAAGATAAAATCACATAAAAGTATTATTATGAATTATAGAAGATTTATATTCATCATTGTATTGTACTTTTAATTTTTATGCAACAAATAATTATATTAAATAATTATACAAAAATGTTGGGGTAATTATTTCATTAAGAGAAATATCAAATAAATGATTTTAAAAATATTAAAATAAATATAATATGAACTAATTAATGTTCTCCACAAATTTTCTAGATTAATAGGACATGTTGGAAATATATTAAGTTTTTTTAATCTATCTTCTATTTGGATTTTATTTAAATTCAAATAAATAAATAGTGTCAAAATTGACACTATTGATATTTTTTTTAAAATAACATATTATTAAATAGTTTAAAAATCACAAATATATTTAAAAATTAAAAATTAAAAATTATATGGTCTCATATGTCCTAAATTATCAAATTATGGACAATTAAAAGAACATACGCAGGTATTTATAACCATATAAAATTTAGAATATTATTACCACAAATAAAATTAAATAGATTAAATAAAGATAAATCAAAATGATAAGGTCTAAAATAAATTACAAACATGTATAAGTTTTATTGGTTTAAGAGATTACAAACCTATCAAATCTAAGATTTTAAGTTGAGTCATTTTTGATGTTTTTAGGTGGGTTTATCATAAATTAATATTTTTAAAGTTTCCAAAAGTGCCCCTCTCCTCTCTTATAAAAGGGAACCTAATCCATCTCCCCTTCACTCCATTTTTGAGCTTTCAAACTCATAAAAACACTAACAATACCCCTTATAAACATCCCTAGAAAGATACTAGAGGTCCTGGTCTTCTTAAAATACAAAATTTAGTTCCCTAAGAGGAGGTTTAGAAGAGGCACGTCCAAGAAGAGGTAATAGCTTTTACCGATTCTTTCAAAATTCTATCTTCTTATACTTACTCTATATGTGTGGTTTAATTATTAAGTAATAAATCCAGTATAAATTTTATACTGAAATTATATTATTAATATTAAACAACCATATTCCATCATCTATTTATCCTATGTAAAATGAATTCACCACACGTGTGTACGTATGACCTACCGTCTCCACGCTATGGTGTAATATGTTTTTCATCACCAACATACTTGGATGGGTATAATGAAGGAAGAAATAACTATATATTATTATTTTAAAGTGATATTTATTCTGAAATATTATACACCATACACTTCAATACAATTCCAAAATCATGGGAATGATATCATTGCTCGTGCACACGTACGACCTATGGTCTCCACGATGTGACACGATTCATTCTACCTAATATTCCTTGAGGAATCATTTTATAAATGAATTGAATGAATAAGTATGATATATATAATATTAATACCTTTATGAAAATGATATAACTATATCCTAAAATTAGGAATAAGAATTTATTCATCAAAAAATGCATAAGAACATAAAGCTGTTAACACCCCAATAACGAGGAATAATGAAATATTACTAATAAATAGATAAGAATATGACCATATATGATATCATAAATATGACTACGATTATGGAAGAAGTAAATTACATAAATTTGAATCATTATAACGAAGGTTTGGATATGTACAAATCATATCAGACCTAAGGTAAAGGATAATTTTGAAATCTCATTTTTATCTGAGATTGTTTATACGTAAGTATTTTCTGGGGATATATTTATGATCCTTGTCCATGTTTTATAAAAGTGCTTTCATAAAATTTTTACCATTCATTCATGTATGTTTGAAGTCATTTTTATCCTTGGTTTACTTTTACCACTTGGTATGGAAGGAATCATTCTTTTGTTTACCATCTAAGGCAATTTTTGACTCTTCCGGAAAAAGTACAAGGAGAATGTTTTTTTAACTTATACGGCGTGAAAGGATTTTTATGCTTTGATGGATAATTATTTCCATGAAGCTTCATTCAGAAGTTTTAACATTTATTTTCAATTAAATTATTTTATATTAATATTTTATGACATGTTGTGAAAAGAAAATGTTTTTAAAGAAGATATGATATTTTCCTAAAGAACTAAGTTCAAGTGTTTTATATAAATTATTTTCTATATAAGATGATATAAGGTTATGTTTTATCCCTATTATTACTTTTATTTGATTATTTTATGATGGAATTATTGTTATAAATTCCTTCTATCTTATATGGATAATGTTATGATGGAATGATGTTTTAGAATCCCATTTTTTATACATGGGTTATGCTATGATGTATAATTTATGATTTTGTGGAACACATAAGAATGGTTTAATTATGAGATGGATGGGACCTATATATCCATCCAATTCATTGGGTAAAGATTTATATCTCATTAGATAGACATGTATGTAATGACAAGTAAATCTAGTTTAGTAATACTTGGTAGGAACGATAAGTAAACCTGGTTCAGTAATGGACTCTGTCCACTATGATGGTCTTGGAAGCAATGCCTTGGATATAATGAAAATCATAATATATTCTTTTTAGTTTTCCACAATTACATGTTTTATTCCAATGTTATTATTTCATTCTTAATGTTTATTTTTTATCCATTCCTTAGGTAATTCCAAGTTTTATGTCATTACTCAAGATTTTGATTTTTAAATTTTATGTTCATGTTTTTATGTTCAAGTGTTTACGGTTTGTTTGATGTTTTCCAGGTTTAATATTTCTATGATTATTTCACCAGGATATAAATAAAGGATTTAGGTAAGAAAAAAATAGGAAGATCTTTATAGGATATGTTGAAGATCTTTATGCATGATTAGAAGATTATGTTCTGAGTTTCCAAAGACACTAAAATAATATGGCCTTTAAGAATTTGTTTTTCTTATGTATTATGTATTATGAAAAAGAAATGTAATTTCCATGTATATCAAGATTGGGTCTCTATAGTTGGTATCAAAGAAAAATAGGTTGGAATTAATACGATCGTTGGGAACTCTCATGTGTGAGTGTTGGACGAAGCATGGCTCTCTGACCAAGGGATTCATGAGGAAAAGGCTTACACTAAGGATGGTGGTGTTTTCCACCCATGGGGTGTAGCTCCACACGGATTTCTATGATAGTTATCAATTCTAGACCACTAAAAATATTTTCAGACTGCTACAGTTGGTATGAGAGTGAAGGTTTAGTTACCCTTTGGAAACTAGGATGCGAAAACAATAGTGAAATACCTAGAGATATTTCTGAGCTATGTCTAGGGATGTCCCTTAGGTTAAGTATAAGTATAGGTTAAAATCCTAGAATTATGATAAAGATCATGAATTACATAGGATTAAATCTATGATCTTAGAGATTGAATTTACTCCCCCTTGATTATTTTGTTTTCCTAGT
Organism: Viscum album; assembly: GCA_963277665.1. Lineage (NCBI taxonomy): Eukaryota > Viridiplantae > Streptophyta > Magnoliopsida > Santalales > Viscaceae > Viscum > Viscum album. The sequence goes on from OY728130.1 coordinate 1,216,008,389, forward strand.
ATGATTTTTTCCTCTCACACTATTCTTTTTGTGTTTTAGTCAATGGAGGGAACCGTAAGGAACTGTGTGAATATTGAATCTGATGAAACAATTTGTGACTATGAGAAAACAAATTGTGTAATGACTAATGTGAATGATATTGTGATTTTGTCAAATTCGTCATTGTGGTATATGATTTAAATGGTTAAATTTATTGGTATTCCTAAGTAATCGAATAAGAGGAAGATGGACTTTCATTCATTTTATCATGGTGAGGAACATAGAGGAAAGAAGATTAAGCTTCCTACATATCAAGAATAATGAAAGAAGAACCTTGAAAAATACCTCAAATGTAGGGGAATATGTTATCTATGTGGGGAGAAGGGTCATATAGTGACAGACTATTATAGAGTTTAATGTCTTATCTATGGAGAAAATGTGAATTACCCAAGTCAATTCCCTGAGCTATGAGGTTAATTCAAAATCAAGGAAGGAACTATTCCATGAAAATAATTTAAGAGGATGGATTTAAGGGTTTATGTATTGGAATTCAAGATTAGTGTTATTGAGTTACTTTTATGGTATATTGGAATACTTATGTAATGGACCATTGTGGTTTTACATAAGTATATTATACCAGTAACCATGAAAAGTGATTGAAATATTTTTGGAAAGTAGATGATATGTGAATAATGAAGGGATAAGGAGAAAATAATATGTTTGATAGTATTAATAATCTCATGATTGATAAAAGGAAAAATTGATATCATGCATTGAGTGTATATAATATTTGGTGTATAGAAAGTGTTAATTTTGATTGAATTCATGTTGTCAGTAGGGTTCTATGGTAATTTATGTTATTATCATATTTCAAGAGGATTCATGATGAAGTCCTTCAATTTTTTTGGAATGTGACCAACAAGATATGTCTTATGATATGTGGGGGATAAATGATGGTATATGACCTTTATGGTAATTGTTTTCATTGTACTATGTTATTGGTCAAAATTATTTTGGATAAGCCTATAGGTTGGAATGGATTAAGTTAGACATTATATAGTATTATTTAAAGCATGGACTATATTATTATTATTATTATTATTATTATTATTATTTAGGGAATTTTATAATATTATTGTTTTAGAAAAATGAAAACCTGTAGGATGGGCGATAACCCATAACATCAGACAAGGATGTGGGAATCAAACCTACAGCTGAAGTGCGAAAGGCCTTTATCACCTACCACTGGCCTATAAGAAGTCCCTAGTTTGTAGAAATTAGGTTTATTTTATTAAGCGGTATAATAGACGATGTATAAGTCCATTTTTGGAACCATATACGATTAATCTCACCATGGAAGGACCTAGTCATATTTGATTACCTATAGTAATTTTTTGATGAGACAAATGGAATGACATATCATTCTATTGAATGATCTTCTAATACTTCAAGATTAAAAAATTTAACATAATTTCTTTAACTAAAAGATGAAGTGGAAATTGGTCAAGGTACCAAGAATGGTGATATTATTCCATAATCAAGTAAGTATTTCTTCTAATTAAAAAGTTATTCCACATTAGGGAAATTATATTGAAAACCACAAATGTTGTCCTAGTACCCTCATATCCGATGAATCAGATGGTACCTTAGATCATCACTAATTTATGAATTTGTGATTGTTGGATTTTTTATAGACATGTTCTCTACCACTCTTCATCGGAACTTGATTTTTACATTTCACTTTTATATCCATGTTTTCAACTATTTTTTCCTATGTGGAAACCCAGTGATAAGTTAATTTGGGTAACCCTTATGTTTCTTACTTAAATTTTTAAAATTATGTTTTAGTAATCCTTTTTACATTGTGGGTTTCTATGAAAGAATCTTACAAGTAGGAAACCATTTATAAACCCAATGAATTTTGAGGGTGAATTTAATTTTAAGGGGGGTAGAATGTAACAACCAAAGATTTTATGAGATAGATTATTTTTAATTTCACTGATGTATTGTGTTTTACACTACAACAAGATTAGCATGCACTATATGCAATGCCATATTAGATTCCAATATATGCAACACTATTATTGGCTTGTGTTGCACACAATTCCAAGTTTTTTTGATTGAATTCATTTCACATAACACCAAGTATATATTTGGTTCAATATATAAACTATGTTTTGATTATGTTATACGCAACACCAAATGAATCTTTCAGTACACAGAACATTGACTTGTCTTTCATTACACGCAAGAGTGACTATCCTTGATAGCTTGTGTTTTATGTGATTATAAATTTTACTAAAAAAAATATATTAATATTATTTAAATGGGATATAAACTAGGTTTTATGAATATTATTAACCACATTTTTAATTTTATAACATTATCATTCATCTTACACAATATCTATAACAAGGTATGAGAAATTTTTTTTTCGGATAACATAAGTATTTTACAAAAAATATAGTTTTGCCACATTTTGATTGAGAACCAACTTTAAATATAATTCTTGGCATGTTTATAAGTTAAATTTTATAAAATAAACTTCTTCTTTTGAATCAGTACATAAAATTTTACATTGGATAAATTTTTGATAATTTTCTGATAAATTTCATATTTTGATGAATAATAAAAATACGCAAAATTTTACTTAATTTTTTTATTAACATAATTTATATGGTTAAATTATAATAATGAATGGTTTTAAAGTATAAATAGAATATATTTTTACCATTTAATATAATATATGTCATTATAATTAATTTTACATCAAATTCATAAGTGAAAACATTTCAATCTTTTTCATTGTTTTAAACAAAAACCCATTTTTTCGACAAAAAGATTAATTTTAAATTAATTACTACATCTTCTATGTTTTTAATTTAGAAAAACGGATTCCATATTTTTAATCAGGAGGTAAAAATTTTCTAAATTGGTAACTTTTATATTTAGAAAATATTAATAGTAACTATTGTAAATTTTATTTACCAAAGTTAAAGGTAAAACTGGAAATTAATGGTAAAATTAAAATTATAAAATTATCCTAACAATTGTATTAATATTATAAAATTATTATATTTCTCCCTAAAACATACTTGGTTTGAAATGGATTCTATTGGAACCCACTTGGATGAGATTAAGACCTTTAAATTATTTTATTTAAAGGAATGGGAAATCTGTCTCCCTCAAACTTTAATAGTTAAACAATTTTTAATATAAGGTTATACAGAATATAAATTCATTTATAAATACTAATTTTAAAGCTAAATTGTTTTCCTTTGTCATGGTAATTTATTTTTAATTTTTAAGAAATATATAATTACCTTAGATTCTTATACATTATTGTTAATGAAATTATATATTTTGTGAAAACTCAATAATATAGTTTTTATTAAAATCATAATACCCGTAAAAAGGACCCAAAAAATTACCAAAACTTATTGGTCGTGTATATATATTCCATAATCATCCAAAGGTTGACTTATGGACCATTTTAAGCCTTATAAAAGTTATTAGGATATTTATATTATTTTATTTTAAATGATGCCAAAGTTGTCACCTTGATAATTTAGTAACTATAACATTTTAAATGATGTGTTTTTAAGCGATTAAAATTATTATTATGAAAGATAGTAGATTTATATTCATCATTTTATTTTATTTTTAATTTTTATGCAAAAATAAGTTTATTAAATAATTATACAATAATTTTGTAGTAATTGTTTTATTAAGAGAAATATAAAACAAATGGTATTAAAAATATTAAAATAAATATTATATGAACTAATTAATGTTCTCCACAAATTTTATAGAAGAATATTACATGTTGGGAGTATATTAAATATAATTCTCTGAATCTACCTTCTGTTTGGATTTTATTTAAATTCAAATAAATGAATAGTTTCAAAATTGGAACTATTGATATTTTATAAAAATAAAATATAATTAAATAGTTTAAAAATCACATAAAATATTTAAAAATTACAAATTGAAAATTATATGACCGATAATGTCATGAAGTATCCAATTATGGACAATTAACATCACATAAATAGGTATTTATAACCATTTAAAGTTTAGAATAGTATTACCGTAGATAAAATTAAATAGATTAAATATGGATAAATCAAAATGATTTAGATTAAAATAAATTCCAAACATATCTTAATTTTATTGGATGATGAGATTTCCAACCTATCTCATATAATATTTTAATTTAGTCATTTTATAGGTTTTTATGTGGGGTTTGAGTTTATTATAAATTAATATTTTTAAAGTTTCTAAAAGTGCCCCTCTCCTCTCTTATAAAAGGGCGCCTCCTCCAACTCTTTTCACTACATTTTTTAGCTTTTAACCTTGGCCAAACCTTACCAATTTCCATTTGAAGATTTAATAGAAACATACTAGAGGTCATTTTTTCTTAAAATATCAATTTTATTTCCCTAAGAAGAGGTTTAGAAGAGGCACATCCTAGAAGAGGTAATATCCTTTACCGATTCTTTCAAACATCATTTTTCTTCAACTTACTCTATAGGAGTTGTTTCCTTATTAAGTAATTACTCTAGTATAAATTGTATAATTACATGTTATTATTAATATTAAACAACCATATTCCATCTTCTATCCATCCAATGAAAAATGAAATCACCACGCGTGCGTACGTACGACCTACCATCTACATGCTGTAATTTTTCATCACCAACATACATGGATGGGTATAAAGATGTATGAAATAAATATATATGATTATATATAGTTATATTGATTCTGAAATATTATACACCATACATTTGAATACAATTCCACAATCATGATAATGATATCATCGCTCGTGCGTACGTACGACCAACTGTCTCCACAATGTGATGCAATTCATTCTACATGATCTTCATTGTAGAAGGATTATATAAATGAATTTAATTAATAAATATGATATATATATATATATAATACTAATACCATTCTATAAATTATATATCTATAACCTAAAAATATGAATAAGAATTTATTCGACAAAACATACATATAAACATAAAGGTATTAACACCCAAATAACGAGTAACAATGAAATGTAACAAATAAATAGATAAGAGTATGACTCTATATGATATCATAAAAATGACTATGATTATAGAATAAGTAAATGAAATTATTTATTTCATTATACAGGTGTTTCAGACATGTACAAAGCATACCAGACCTAAGGCAAGGGATAATTTTGCAATATTATTTTTATTTGAGATTGTTTATACGTAAGGATTTTCTGAGAATATATTAATAATCCATGTCCATGTTTTATAAAAAAGTTTTCATAAAATGTTTAATATTCTTCCATGTATGTTCCAAGTAATTTTTACCCTTTTTTGACTTTTACCACATGGTATGGAAGGAATCTATCTTTGTTTACCATATACGATACTTTTTGACTTTTCTAGAAAAAGTATGAGGAGAATGTTTTTTTAACTTATACGACATGAATAGATTTTTATGATTTCATAGATAATTATTTCCATGAATCTTCCTTCATAATTTTTCATGTTTATTTTCAATTAACTTCTTTTATTTTAAATTTGTATGACATATTGATAAAAGAAAATGTTTTAGAAGAAGAAAGCATATTTTCTTCAAGAACTAAGGTCAAGAGTTTTATAAAATTTATTTTCCATATTAGATGATATAGGGTTATGTTTCTATCACTATTATTATTTATACTTGGTTATTTTTTGATGGAATTATTTTTATGAAGTCCTTTTATCTTATATGGATTATGTTATGATGGCATGATGTTTAAGAATCCCATTTTATTACATAGGTTATGCTACAATGTATGGAAATCTTTTTTTTTTGATTTTCAAAAGCCGGTTTAATGGGTTCCGGTGCCCAAGCATACAACCACAACAAAAACCCAGAAACAAAAATCAACACACTAAAACATCAGTAAAAATCATCAAATGCATACTCCTCTCCGCATCCCTTGCCAGACTCATCTTCTCCAGTGGCCGAGGCTGTTTCCCAACCTGGTGTCCTCCAATACTGAGGACTTTTCACCCGATTCCTAAGAAGTTCCAGAACCGGGTCTGGTGAAATCCTCTCAGCCACAATGTTGTTCACAAAAGACACAGCGACCTTGCATTTCTTCCTAGATGCTGAACGAGTCTGCATCGGCCGCGGGAGACAGGAGTAATCCTTCCTTGACCGACGTCTTACTGTGGGTGAACCAGGCCCTCCAACTGGAAAAGAGGTTTGCTCACTCTGTACCACCTCACTGAACAAGCGGTCACCTGTATGATATATGATTTTGTAGCACACATAAGAATGGTTTCATTATGAGATGGGGGGACCCATATCTCCCTCAACTTAATTGGGTAACAATTTATATATCATTATATAGACATGGCTAGAATGAAAAGTAAATCTGGTTCAGTAATATTGGACATGAACAGAAAGTATACACTGTTCAGTAATGGACTTCACCCATTATGATGGTCTTAGCAGCAATGTCTTGGCTACTATATAAATTATAATATGTGATTATTACTTTTCCACAATTAAATGTGTTATTCCAATGCTATTATTTCATGTTTAATGTTATTTTATGATCCATTCCTTACGTACAACCATGTTTTATGTCATTGATCAATATTTTGATGTTCAAATTTTATGTTCACGTTTTTACGTTCAAATGTTTATAGTTTGTTTTATGTTCTCTATGTTTACCCTTACTAAGTATTTGAGATCACCCTTTCTATGTTTCTTTTCCCCAGGATATAAAAAATGGGTTTAGGTAAGAAAAAAAAAGGGAAGATCTTTTTGGGAGATGTTGAATATCATTCAAAATGAATAGAATATTATGTTCTGATTTTCCAAAGACACTAAAAAAATACAGTCTTTGGGCGTTTGTTTTTATTATGTATTAATTATTCCGAAAAAGTAATGTAATGTACATATACGGCAAGCTTGGGTCTCTATAGTTGGTATCAAAGAAAAGGAGGTAGGAATGAATCCAATCCTTGGGAACTCTCATGTGTGAGCATTGGACAAAGAATGGCTCTCTATCCAAGGGCTTCATGAGGAAATGCCTTCCACTAGGGATGGTGGTGTGTCCCACCCTAGGGGCATAGCCACACATGGAGTGCTCTAATAGGTATTAATTATAGTCCATTAAAAATAATTCTAGACCACTATTGTTGGTATCAGAGTGAAGGTTTAGTTAACCATTGGAAACTAGGATGTGAAAACATTAGTGAGATCCCAAGAGATTTTTCTAAGGTATGTCTAGGGATGTCCATAAGGTAAAGTATACGTATTGGATACAATCCTATAATTATGATAAAGATCATGAATAATCTTGGATTAAACCTAAGATGTTAGATATTTAAAGTACTCCCCCTTAATTATGTCGTTTTCCTAGTATGATTTTTCCCTTCACATTATTGTTTTTGTGTTTTAGTCAATGAAGGGAACCAAAAGGAATTGGGTGAACATTGAATCTGATTAAAAAATTGGTGACTATGTTCAGAGAAATTGTGTAATGACTAAAGTGAAATATATTTTGATTATTCTGAATAAGTCATTGCCATATATGATTAACAAATCTAAATTTAGTGGTTTTCCTAAGTCATAAAATAAAAGGAAGATAGATTTTCATGCATTTTTTCATGGTGAGGAACATAAAGGAAAGAAGATTAAGCTTCATACATATCAAGAAGAATGGAATAATAACCTAGAGGAATACCTCAAATGGAGGGGAAGTTGTTATCTGTGTGGGGAGAAGGGTCATAGAGTGAAAAACTGTTATGGAGTTCAGTGTCTTATCTGTGGGGAACATGGGAATTACCCAAGTCAATGCCTTTACATAAGAGGTTAATTATAAATCTAGGAAGGACTTATTCTATGCCAATCATTGAAGGGGATGGATTGAAGGGTTTATGTATTGTAATTAAAGAATAAATTTTTTGAGGTACATTTATGATATATTAGAATATCTATGTATTGGCCCATTGTGGTTTTCCATAAGTATATTATACCAATAACCATGAAAAGTTATTGAAATATTTTATGAAATAAGTTGATATGTGAATAATGAAAGGTTAAGGAGAAAATAATATGTCTGATAGTATTAATAATCTCATGATTGATAAAAGGAAAAAGTGACATCATGCATTGATTGTATAGAATTTTTGGTGTAAGGAAATAGTTAATTTTAATGGAATTCATGTTGTCACTAGGGTTCTATGGTAATTTATGTTATTATAATATTTCAAGAGTATGCATGATGATGTCCTTCAATTTTTTGGAATGTGACCAACAAGATATATCTTATGATACGTGGGGGATAAATGATGGTATATGAAATTTCTAGTAATTTTTTTCTTTATACTGTGAGATTGGACAAAAGTATTTGGGATAAGCCTAAAGGTTGTAATGGATTAAGTTGGACATCAGATGTTTATTTTTGATTCTATGACTTTATTATTATTAATATTATTTTTGGAATATTATAATAGTATAGTTTTATAAAAAGGACAACTCGCAGGATGCGCGACAACCTTCCACGTCAGACAAGGATATAGGAATTGAACCCATAGCCGAAGTAAGATAGGCCTTTATCGCCTACAGCTGGCCTACAGGGAGTCCTTGGTTTATAAAAATTATTTTTATTTTATTAAGTGGTATGATAGATGAAGTATAAGTCTATTTTTGGAACCATATACGATTAATCACACCATGAGTGGACTTATGCATATTTGATTAACTAAGATAAGTTTTTTATGAGACCGATGGAATGAAATATCATTCTATTGCATGATCTTATAACACTTAAAGATTGAAAAATTAAACTTCATTTGTTTAACAAAAAGATGTATTGTAAATTGGTCAATGTACGGACAACGATGAGATTGTACCAAAATCTACTAAGTATTTCTTCTAATTCAAAAGTTCTTCAACATTTGGGAAATGATCTTGAAAACCAAATATGTTGTCGTAGTACCCTCATATCCAATGAATCAAATTGTACCTTCGATCATCACAAATTTATGTCTTAGTGATTTTTGGATTTTTCATAGCGATGTCCTCAACCAATCTTTATCAGAACATTATTGTTAGATTTTTATTCCATATCCATGTTATCACCTATGTTCTCCTATGTGGAAATCCGATGACGATTTAATTTGGGTAACCTTTATGTTTCATACTTAAATTTTTAAAACTATGTTTTAGTATTCGTTTTTATGATGTGGGTTTTAGTGAAGGAAACTTGCATGCTGTAAACCATTTATAACTCCGACGAATTTTAAGGGACAAATTCAATTTAAGGGTGGTAGAATGTAACACCCCGAGTTTTTATGAGATAGATTCATTTTAATTTCATTGATGTATTGTGTTTTATACTACACCAATATTAGCTTGAGATAGATGGAATACCATATTAGATTTCAATATATGTAACACAATTATTGGCTTGTGTTTCACACAATTCCATGTTCTCTTGATGGAATTAATATCATGTAACACTAAGTATAGATTTTGTTCAATATATAAGTTATGTTTTGAATATGTTATACTTAACACCAAAGAATTATTTCAGTACACACAAAACTAACTAGTATTGCGTTACACGCAATAGTGACCTTCCTCTATAGCTTGTGTTGTATGCGATACTATGTTTCACTAAACAATGATATATTATTAGACTTTATGAATATTATTAGCCAAATTTTTAATTTTATGAAATTATCATCCATCTTAGAAATTTTCTATAATATGGTTTGAGAAAAAAAATTTTTTTTGGATAAAATAATTACTTTTCAAAAAATGCAGTTTTTCCGCCTTCTGATGGCACACCCAATTTAAATATAATTTTGGACATTTTTATAAGTTCAATTTGAAAAAATTAACATATTATTTTGAATCAGGATATAAAATTTTAAGTTGGACAAATTTTGATATTTTTCTAATAACTTTCATATTTTGATGAATAGTAAAAATACGCTAAATTTTACTTAAAACCCATTTTGTTCTTGAGATAATTTATAAGGTTAAATTAAAATAATTAATTGTTTTAAATAATAAATATAATATATTTTTACCATTTAATATAATGTACATCATTATAATTAATTTTACATTGAATTCATAGGTAAAAACATTTCAATCTTTTGCAATGTTTTAAACACAAACCTGTTTTTTTTCAACAATGGGATTGATTTTAAATTAATTACTACATATTCTATGTTTTGAATTCGGAAAAATATCTTCCATATTTGGAATTTTGAGGTCCAAATTGTGTAAATAGGTAACTTTTATTTTTAAGCATTATGAATAATAACTATGATAAATTTCATTTAACGCAGTTAAAGGTAAATCATGTAATTAAGGTTAAAAATAATATTATAAAATTACACTAGCACTTGTATTTATAATATTGGATGATTATATTTCATTATAAAACATACTTTTTTATAAATGGAATCTGTTGGAACCAACATGGATGAGATTTAGACCTTTAATTTATTTTATTTAAATGAAAGTGAAATGTGGCTCACTAAAACTTTAATAATTAAGCTATTTTTAATATAAGTTTTTACAGAATATAAATTCTATTATAAATACTCAGTTTAAATATAAAATATTTTTATTTATCATGGTAATTTATTTTTAATTTTTAATAAATATATAATTATCTTAATATCTTAAACATTAATGATGGAGAAATTATTTATTTAGTGAAAATTCAATAATATAGTTTTTATTAAAATAATAATATCCATAAGAAGGGACAAAAACTTGACCAAACATTATTAGTAGACTATATATATAACATAAACATACAAGGGTCTAATTTTGGACCATTTGGAGCCTTATAAAAGAGATTATGACATTTATATTATATTATTTTAAATGATGTCAAAATTGTAAACTTCATAATTTAATAACTATAACATTTTAAATGATGGGTTTTTAGATTATAAAATAGATTAAAAGTATTATTATGAAATATAATATATTTATATTCATAATAGTATTTTATTTATAATTTTTATTCAAAAAATAATTATATTAAATAATTATACCAAAAAGTTTTAGTACTTATTTTAATAAGTGAAATATCAAATAAAAGTTTTTAAAAATATTAAAATAAATATTATATGAACTAATTAATGTACTCAAATAATTTTATATATTAATAATAAATGTTGGGAATATATTAAATATTTTTTTGAATCTATCTTATGTTTGGATATTATTTAAATTCTAATAAATGAATAGTGTTAAATTAGACACTATTGATATTTTATAAAAATAACATATTATTAAATAGTTTAAAAATCACAAAAATATTTATAAATTAAAAATTAAAACTTATATGGTCTAAAATGTCATAAGGTATCCAATTATAGACAATTAACAACACATATAAAAGTATTTATACCAATTTAAAGTTTAGACTATTATTACCACAAATAAAATTAAATATATTAAATAAGGGTAAATCAAAATTATAAGGTTTAAAATAAATTCCAAACAAGTATAAATTTTATTGGGTGAAGATATTACAACCAAATATCATCTCATTTTCTATTTTGAGTCATTTTGGATGTTTTTAAGTGGGGTTTGAGTTTATTATAAATTAATATTTTGGAAGTTTCCAAAAGTGCCCATCTCCTCTCTTATAAAGGGCACCTCCTCCCTCTCATATTCACTCAATTTTTGATCTTTCTAACATGGAAAAACCCTACCCATTTCACTTCTCAACTTCCCTATAATCATACAAGAGGTCCTGGTCTTCTCCGAAGACCAACTTTAGTGACCTAAGATGAGGTTTAGAAGAGGCATGTCTAGGAAGAGGTAATATCCTTTACTGATTATTTCAAATTTCTTTCTTCTTATACTTCCTCTATATGAGTTTTTTCATTATTAAGTAATAACTCAAGTATCAATTGTATAATTTAATGTTATTATTAATGTTAAAAAACCATATTTCATCTTCTATTCATCCTATGAAAAATGTAATCACCACGTTTGTGTACGTACGACCTACCATCTCCACGCCATGGTGTAATCCGTTTTTCATCACCAACATACTTGTATGGGTATAATGATGGAAGAAATAACTATATATGATTATTTTCAAGTGATATTGATTATTAAATAAAAAACACTGTTCACTTCAATACAATTCCTTAATCATGGGAATTATATCATCACTTGTGCGTACATACGACCTACTGTCTCCACGATGTGATGCGATTCGTCCAACATGATTTTCATTGAAAAATGATTATATAAATGAACTAAATGAACTGAATATGATATATATAATACCAATACCATTATAAAAATGATATAAATATAAATTAAAAAGTGGAATTAGAATATATTCAGAAAAAAATGCATAAGAACATAAAGCTGTTAAAACTAGAATAACAAGTAAAAATGAAATGATACGGATAAAAAGATAAGAATATGACAATACATGATATCATAAAAATGAATATGATTCTAGAATAAGTTAATGAAATTATTCAAATCCCTATGCTGGAGGTTTGGATACGTACAAAGCATATCAGACCTAAGGTAAGGGGTAATTTTGCAATCTCATTTTTATCTGAGACTCTTTATACGTAAGTATTTTTGGGTATATATTTATCATCCATGTAGATATTTTATAAAAATGTTTTCATAAAATGTTTAATATTCTTCCATGTATGTTTAAAGTCATTTTTACCCTTTTTTGATGTAACTAACCAACCCCAGAAGTCTAAAGTCGGCATAGTATTACGTATCATTGGCATGATAAAAAAAGATCATGTCTCGAATGATCTATTAGTTTAGTAGCTTTGGAAGTACTCGATACATTCATAAGGTTTAAATTACATCATAAAATGGAAAAATATAATATAAATGTTTCCATAAACAACACTAAGATCACATAGACTATCCCTGTAGGTCAGTCATTATATACTTCTTCACTTATTGGGAAAAATAAAACACAGAAAGGGGTGAGCTCAAATGCTCACTAAAGATAACAATAAGCATAAACATTTAAGGCAATGTATAAGAATAAAAAAAATCCTTTTAAACTTGAACTACAGAATAAAATGGAAAATATAAAAATAAAATAATGGCATTTACTTATTCACATGGATATTATACTAGTCGAATAATGACATGAAATATCAATAGCCACTTTCATAATGATGGAATTCATAATGCCATACTTTCATAACCACATAGACAAGGCATTGTTCCAAGACTACAAATAAGATTTAGTCAAGGCCTTGTTCCAAGACACTAGTTTCTCTCATGAGACCTACTGATGCATCAAGGAGCTATAGTGGGCTCCACCCATCACTTACTAAGTCAAATGCATTCTTCATATGAAAAGGTTTAAACATGACATAAACAATTGTATTAAAACTATCATACTAAATGTCAATAATTTATCCATAAACCATTAATGGTATAAAAAAACAAATCTACAGTAAAATATATCACAAAACCTTTAATAAAATACGGATATTTTGTATCATAATAAATCAACTTCAAATAAATTTAAAATCCATCAATGGATGTTGACATAGATGAAATCAAACCATTTTTTAGAGAAATATCTCTTTCTATTTTAAAATATATTAAAATTAATATAATTATAAAATAAAAAATTAATTTTTTAGATATTATAATAAGCTTATAAAAGAAGCTTTGATGATGTTATAACAGCTGAAAATATCCGCACCCTCCATATAAGTTAAAAAAGACATTCTTACCTTAGTTTTCTTCAAAAGGATATAAAGTACCTTGTTTGGAAAATGACAGAAATATTTCTTTCAAAAAAATCTTATAAAAATTAAAACAAAGGTTTAAATGACTTTATCCCATATTCTAGTAAATATAAAAAATGTTTTCAAATAAATTTTTAAGAAAACACAGATGTGGATGATAAAGAGGTCCCAGTAGTTACTTACATAAAAACAACCTCGGATAATAACGAGCTTGTGAAATTAACCCTTACCTTGAACTTTTCCTTGGTTGAGGGTAGATTAACCTCTTGTATAAGGGTGAAATAATTTTTATTAAATTATACAAGAATAATATACATTAATTTGATATCAAATATTATCTTTTAACATTGCCTTGTCAATAATATCTTAGTATTATCGTCGTTTTGGGTGTTAACTGATTCATTTTCCTTTATATGCTTTGTTACGTAAGTAATGTTTGTTATGGATAGTATGTATCTTATTCATATTAATAATTATATTATGTCTTTAAACATTATTTTTAATCATCTAATGAAAATTATTCTTTAATGGATATGATGGGGAATAAATCTTATCGCGTTCGTAGAGACGGTAATCCGTACGTACGCACAAGCGACAATATCATTCTTTTGATAATAAAATAATATAAAATTGGATGGTATATCATATAAAAATAATAATTATAATGGTATATTTATTATTTACACCAATTACACATCACTATTATACCCATCCAAATAATAATGTATTGAATAACAATTACACCACGACGTGGAGATGGTAAGCCGGACGTACACATGTTTGGTGACATGTCATTCAAAGTATGGATAGAATAATGAATGTGGTTGTTCCATATTTATAATAAAATCATAGTATATAGAATATACTAGAGTTATTATTTTATAATAGAAACAATAAAGAAAGGGGAAGTGGAAGAAGAAAATAACTTGAAAGAGGTGATGAAATATTTACCTCTTCTTCATGTTTTTTCTTTTGATTTGATCAAAAGGGCTCCATAGATGGATTTATACCTAAAAAGATTCCTCTAGGATTAAGGGAGGACATTTTAGAGGGTAATTGGATAGAGTTTGGCCAATAAAAATGGCTTTGAAGGTGTGAATTAGAGAGAAGGGTGAGTGCCCTTTTATAAGAGTGGTGAGAGGAACCTTAGGAAAAGCTAGAAATATTATATTATAATAAAATAATTTTCAGTTTATAATGGATCCAAAATAAATTATTTAAAGGATAAGGTGGGGATGGGTCGAACACCACTCAACCAATAAGTTTTATACATGTTTCGGTAACTATATTAACCTTATATTTTAGATTTAACTCTTAGTTAAATAGTTTGACATTTTCCATGTCTCTTTTTATTTTTATATTATATGGTTAATAAACATACTATAAACTTACAAGAGAACCCCAAGTGGTTAATTTATAATACACATATCATTACATAAGTCTTTTCTCCACACCTTATATTTTTTGGAATAAAATATCAATTAATAATATAATATTTTTTTAAAAAAATCTTTTATGTCAATTTTGACACTATTTGGAATTTTGTTTTTACTAAATTCATAACAGCATTATTACTTAGAGAAAAATTCTTATAACCAACCATAATATGTCATATTAACCTATAGATTTTTTTTAATTCTTAAAAATTCTCAAATTAATTTTATTTGGATATTTATAATATCAATTATTTTAACCTTTCATTAATACGGTAATTACTGCATCATCATTGTGTCATAAATAAATTTAATTATTTAATGTCTAAAAATTATAAATAAAATAACATTATATAGGAAATTTTTTTATCTTTATAATGAATATTTATAGTAAAATTTATATTAGGTTTTACACGATATTAAAAATGGTGTATTTATTAAACATTGAAATTTACACTTTTAACTCTTCTTTGAATTAAATAATAATAAATGTCCTAATCTAATCCAGGTGATCATAAAAGATCATATTTTATTCCTATGGTTTTTTGGTCAAATTAAACTTATCCAATATAATTATGCTATATGTTTGGGTAATAATAAAATCATTTTTACCCTTAATTAGCCTATTTACTTTAAACCGTGGAAAATAAAAGTAAAAATTTACTATTCGCCAAAAACTATTTTCATCTTATTGAACCAAATTTTACTTAATAATATCAACTATTTCTCTCGGATTTTTGAAATTCAAATCATAGAAGCGGTAAAATTATGTTTAATGTAAATTTGCAAATGCTCATAGGAGGTAGGTAGAAGACGATAAAAAGTTAAATAAAATTTTTATATATCTAAAATTATTATAATCTGACTCCAATGAACTAAATTGAAATTAAATAGGTATTATGTATTTGTTTTGACATAAAAAAATTTAAATAAAATAAATAATTATTTAAATAAAAATTCTGTTTTAAACTATAACTCATTGTTTTTTTACGATTCATCATAAATTGAATGTTTTCAGAAAAACAAAAAAAATTCACCCTAAGATAATTTTGATATTCCGAATCTAAAAATAAAGTCCATTTTGAGAGATAAAATTTATAAAATTTCAAAAAAGTTTTATTACTATTTATAACATCTTGTTTTATTGGTTATGGTTTGTTAGAACTCGAAGTTGCATACAACACACACTATTGTATTATTCAAAGGGAAACGTACCGTGGAAACTTATGGTGTTACATTCTCCCCTCCATCAAATAATTCTGCTGTATAAATTTCTAGAATATTACTACATAAAAAGACTCAAGTGGTTCTTCATCATAAGTTCCTCGGGTTCCCATGTTGGCTCTTCCATATTATGGTTTCTCCATAGAACTTTTACAAGACGAGTCGTCCAGTTTCTCAGCACATTTTCTCTTGTATCAAGAACCTTGACAGGCTCTTCACAATAAGGTAGATCGGGTTCCAATTCTAATTCATAATAGGTAAGTACATGCATTGGTCCAGGCCTGTATTTTCTCAATAGTGATACGTAGAACACATCATGATCTTAGGAGAGACTTGGCAGCATTTGCAAACAGTAAGCTATAGCCCCAAATCTTTCTAGAGTTTCGAAAGGTCCGATGTACCTGGGTCTAAATTTACCCTTGTTACCAAAATGTATAACTCCCTTCCATGGAGATACCTTCTAGAAAACAAGATCTCTTACCTGAAATTCTAAATCCTTCTTTCGATTATCAGCATAGCTCTTCTACCTACTTTGAGCTGCTTTGATGTGGTTTTGGATTACCTTCACCTTTTCTATCATTTCCTCCACCAGTTCTGGGCCTATGAGTTTTCTTTCACCAACATCATCCCAACAGGTTGGTGTGCGACATCCTTTTCCATATAATGCTTCATATGGCACCATCTGAATACTTTAATGGAAGATATTATTATAAGAAAATTCTACCAGAGATAAATATTGATCCCACATACCTTGAACGTCAAGTGAGCATGATCTCAACATGTCTTCTATGGTTTTAATAGTCCGTTCTAATTGTCTATCAGTTTGGGGTTGTAGGTAGTGGTCAAAAGAAGTTCAATATCTAGGGATTTCTGAATACTTTTCCAGAATCTTGATGTAAAATGTGGATCACGATCAGAAACAATCGATAGTGGTACTCCATGAAGTCTAAAAACTTCATTAATATATAGTCTTATTAGACGTTCAAGTGCTATATCTTCTCTTATAGCAAGAAAATGTACTGACTCGGTAAGACGATCAACAATGACCCATATTGCATCATTCCTTCTAGGAGTCTTTGGTACTCCCATGAAAATTCCATCGTAATATTATCCCATTTCCACTCAGGTATGGGAAGAGGATGCATGACTCCTCCAGGCTGTTGCCTTCTTATTTTCACCTATTGAAAAACCATACATTTTGAAAGAAAATCAATAATCTCCCTCTTCATGTTTTCCCACCAAAAATGATCCTTCAAATCACTATACATTTTGGTGCTCCTAGGGTGTATAGAGAAATTGGAGCTATGATCATAATCCATGAATTCTTCTTTAAGATCAGGTATATCGAGAACACAAAGTCTCTTCCCAAATTTCAAAATTCCATCTTCTTACCAAAAGTCATTCAATCTCCCATCATTCATAGGTTTAATTTTCTTTTGAAACTCTTCATCACCAGTCTGAGAACTCTTTATCATTTCTAGTAATGATGGTTTGGAAACCATTTGAAGAAGTATTGATGTTTCACTTTCCATGGTGATTCCCATATCCATATTTACAAGATCCATGTATATAAGATTCCTTTAAACTCTCATCATTTTCAAAACTCCATGATCCTTTCTACTCAAATCATATGCCGCCTTACTTTCCTTCCCCGGGTGGTAGTGTATAGTGCAATTATAATCCTTGAGTTGTTCAAGCCATCACCTTTTCCTCATGTAGATTTCTTTCTATGAGAAAATATACTTCAAAATCTTGTGATCAGTATATATCTCACATTTTTCACCATAGATATAAAGTCTTCATGTCAACAAAGAAAATATTACAACTGTTAAATAAAGTTCCTGAGCATGATATATTTTCTCGTGAATTTTCTGCTATCGTGATTCATAGGCGATAACCCTATCATTCTGCATAAGGACACAACTAAGTCCTTTCTTATAAGCATCAATATAAATAAGAAACCCATCATTCCATGATGGTAGAGTCAATGTAGAATAATTGAATAATATTCTATTAAATTATTCAAAACATTCTTAACATTTGTTTGTCCAAACAAATTTCACCCGTTTACGTGTGAGCTTTGTTAATGGGTTAGTCAATCGGGAAAAATTCTGGATGAAACACTGATAATAACCTGGTAATACAAAAAACTATGTACCTCAGTTATACTCATCGGTGCTAGCCATTCCTGGATTTCCTTGGTCTTATAATGATCAACAGAGATTCCATCCTTAGAGACAATATGGCCAAGAAAAGAAATCTCCTGAAGCCAGAATTCACACTTGCTAAACTTCCCATATAATTCATGCCTTCTAAGAGTCTTTTGGAAAATGTGCAATTGTTTTTCATGATATTTTTAGCTTTGGGATTTTACCAAGATATCATCAATAAATACCACTACAAAGTCATTAAGATATTCCTTGAAAAATCTATTCATTAGATCCATGAAGACAAAGGGTGAATTAGTCAGCCCAAAAGGCATTATTGTAAACTCATAATGCATGTACCAGGTTCGAAATGATGTCTTTGGAATGTCATCCTTATTCATGCACAACTAATGCTATTCAGATCGAAGGAAAATCTTTGAAAATAATTGAGCTCAATGATTATGGTCAAATAAATCATCAATGTGAGGTAAGGGATACTTGTTCATTATTGTTATCGAATTGATATCCCTGTAGTTAATGCACAACCTTGTAGATCCAACTTTCTTCTTAACAAAAATTGACAGGGGATCCCCATGGAGAAACACTAGGGAGAATAAATCTCTTATTACTCAATTCCTCTAGTTGTTTCTTTAGTTCCACTAATTCCACAATGGCCATTCTATAAGGGGTCTTCGAAATGGGCGTTGAACTAGGAATTAAATCAATGGAAAAGTCAATTTATCATTCTAAAGGATGTCTAAGTAAATCTTCTAGAAATACATCAACATATTCTTTCACAATAGGTACATACTCTATTTGAAAATTACTTTCCTCACCCACATTTATTTCATTCTCTTCCTCCCCAAAAATTGAATTTAGTCGAGTTCATGGGGGTGTATCTAGATAAGAATCAAGTGGTGACATTTCTACTATAAAGATATGGTGTTCTTTATCATTGTCATAAAAAATAGTAACCTCTTTATTTTTACAATAAATTTTTTCACCATGGTCTGAAATCCAATCTATACCGAGGATTATATCAAATTCAATCATGGGTATGATGATGAGATCAATAGATAAAGAAAATTAATATGCTCTAATGGGGACTGATTCACAAAACGTTTTTGCAATGATAATCCCCTTAAGAGTTTGGACTAAATACTCCCTTGTAAAATAAAATTGAAAATATCTAATTTTATTAACAAACTAGGAATATATGAAATAATGCGATGATCCAAAATCAAAGAAAGCATTTTCTAATCTTGAGGAAACCATTAAATTACCTACAACTACGTCTTTCGTAGCTTCAACCTTAGTAGTAGTGATAACATAAGCTTGGCCTTGATACCTTGGCCTTTTTTGAGGTCTGTTCCACTGATTCTTTGGACATTCATTCTCATAATTCTTCTTTTCTCTACAATTGTAGCATTCAACATCGACAACCTCTTTCTTCCCCTTGGAATCACAAGCTTGAAGGCCTTTTTCACCACAATTGTAATAGACATCCATTCCCTTCAAGCAAGTACCAGGGTGTTTCTTACCACATTTACTATAGGATGGATAGTCAACTTTTCCCTTCATCCCCTTATTTCCATTTCCAGAGTATTCATGAGATCTCTTCTTCTCTTCCTTTTCATTAAAGTCGTAAGACTTAGAGAATTATTTTTTCTGTCTTCATAGCACATGAGAAAATATCTTCATACAACGAGAAGGATTGTGAGACTAATGATCGATAGAGAAATGGTTTTAACCCATCAAAGAAACGATCAATCTTACTTCTTGGGTTACATATATAATCTGTTGCATGCCTTGCTAACATTGTAAATTTACCCTCATACATTGTGAAATTCTCATTCCTCCTTTTTCTCAGACTTAGATATTGCCTTTCCATATCCACTCGATGGTCACGAGGAAATTATTTTTCTAAGAAAATTTCTATAAACTCCCTCCATTCCATATTTGATACTTCATCATCTTCCTTTGTGTTTTGAATCAATGACCACCATTGATCAACATCTCCAGTGAGGTGGTAAATCCCATGACAACATTTTCCCTTTATCTACTCCCCAAGGCTTGGAATAGTTTCTATAAGGAATTTATCCATTACATAGATACTAATGGATTTTTACTCTCTTTGAATGTTGGTGGTTGTTGCCTCATGAAGTGATCTAACATTGATCCTCCACGTTTTGGATCAGGGTGCTCCATATGGGTAAGGTTATTATTCATAACCTGAGTGAGTTGTCCTAGTATGGTGATAAGATGATCAATATAAGTTACTTCAACAGTTCCACTATAATTATCTTGAACAGGAGGTAAATCCCTACATGGAGTGCATGCAATGATACCGTTTCCATTCCTTCTACTAGGCGCCATTTCTAAATAATGGCATAAACTATATTAGTTTAAGAATCAAAATACAAAATTACAAAATTGTAAAACCCATAACATAAATTGAACAGTTTATGGATATAATAAATAATCATTAAAAATGTTTTCTTTGAGGAATTATATACTCATAAACCCTTCATAGTGTTTTGTAAAGAAAATGAGAATTATCCCAAGTATATGCCCCGGGAGTGTCGTAACCAAGAGTGAAACAAGGCCCATTGTTGTGCACCAGTTCCCATTCAAGTCTAGCTCAAAGTGGTGTTTTCATGTTTTACCCCTAGGAACATCTATGCCAGAGCCACCTCTACCTGCTCGTATCTAGACAAAGATGTATTTCTAGAAAAACTCACAAAATCTCTACAATACCAAAATTAATGAATGTTCTTCTATACTAATCCCCAAAGTCTATCTTAGGGTAATGTGCTCTAATCAGAGTTTACCTAAATCTAGGTTATAAGGTTTGTACTAAAATTCCCATGATACCAACTATAACACCCAAACCCCATAAGCCCAGTGTCGGGGCATTATTACATATCATTATCATGATCACAAAATATCAAGTCTCGAAAGCTCGATTAGTTTAGTATCCTTGGACGTACAAGATACATTCATAAGGTATACATTACATCATAAAATGGAAAACTACAAAAACATTGTTTCCATAGAAAACACTGATATCTCATATAATATCCCTACAAGTCAGTCATAATATACTTTTCACTTAATGGGAAAAATAAAACATAGAAAGGGGTGAGATCAGATGCTCAGTAAGGATAACAATAAGCCTAAACATTTAAGGCAATGTATAAGACTAAAACAAAAGCCATTTAAACTTGAACATTAGCATAATATGGAAATGATAAAAATAAAATAATTTCATTTACTTATTCACATGGATATTATACTAGGCGAATAATCACATTCAATATCAATATCCAATTTCATAATGATGGAATGCATAATGCCAGTCTTTCATAACCACATAGTCAAGGCCTTGTGCCAATACTACAAATAAGATTTTTTCAAGGACTTGTGCCAAGACACTATTTTTTCTCATGAGACATACCGATTCATCGCGGATCTATAGCGGGCTCCACCCGTCACTTACTAAGTCCAATGAATTCATCATATGAAAAGGTTTAAACATAACATAAACATTCGTATTAAAACTAGAATAAGAAATGTCAATAATTTATCCATAAACTATGAATGATATAAAAATAACACATCCACAATCAAACATATCACAAAACCTTAAATACAATACGAATGTTTTATACCATAATTTATCAACTTCAAATAATCTTAAAATCTATCTAAAGATGTTGACATAGATGAAATCAAAACCTTTTTTAGAGAAATATCTGTTTCTATTTTAAAATATTTTAAAATTAATATAATTATAAAAGAAAACATTTATTTTGGAAATATTCTTATAATATTGTAAGGGAATATTTGATGATGTTATAATGGAAGAAAATAGCCGCACCCGCCATATAAGTTAAAAAAGACATTCTTACATTAGATTTGTTGAAAAGGTTATATAGTACCTTGTTTGGAAAACGACAGAAAGATTACTTTCAAAATAATCTTATAAAAAGTCAAAAAAGGGTATAAATTACTTTATCTCATAGTATAGAAAATGGTAAAACTATTTTGAAATACATTTTTAAAAAACACTAATGTGGATGATAAAGGGGTCCCAGTAGATACTTATGTAAAAACAACCTTGGATAATAAAGAAATTGTGAAATTAACACATACCTTGTAATTTTACTTGGTTGATGGTAGGTTAAACTCCTTTATAATGGTGAAATAATTGTTATTAAATTATACATAAATCATATAAATTAATATTATATCTTATGTGATATTTTAAAATTTCTTTGTTAATAATATCTTAGTATTATCGTCGTTTCAGGTGTTAACTGATTCGTTTTACTTTATATGCTTTGTAACATAAGTAATGTTTGTTATGGATAAGATATATATAATTAATATTAATAATTATATTATTTATTTAAACATTGTTTTTAATCATATAATAAAAATTAGTCTTGAATGGATACGATGGGGAATGAATCTCATCGCGTTCGTGGAGACGGTAATCCGTACGTATGCATGAGCGACAATATCATTTTATTGATAATAAAATAATATAAAATTGGATGGTATATCATATATAAATAATAATTATCATGTTATATTAATTATTTACATCAATTACACATCATTATTATACCCATCCAAATAATAATGTATTTAATAACAATTACGCCATGACATGGAGACAGTAAGCCATACGTACGCACGTATGGTGACATGTCATTCAAAGGATGAATAGAATAATGAATATGGTTGTACCATATTTATAATAACATCAAATTATATATAATATACTATAGTTATTATTTTAGTATGGAAACAACAAAGAGAAACTGGAAGATGAAAAGAACTTAAAAGAGTGATGAAATATTTACCTCTTCTTCGGTTTCTTCCTTTTGATTTTATCAAAAAGGATCCTTAGTTAGCCTTTATAACTAAAGTAATTACTTTTGGATGATGGGAGGATAGTTTAAATGGTAATTGTATAGAGTCTTTCCGAGCCAGATGGCTTTGAAAGTGTGAATTAGAGAGAAGGTGGAGTGCCCTTTTGTAAGAGGGGTGAGGGGCAGCTTAAGAAAAGTTAGAAATATTATTTTATAATAAAATAATTTTCGGTTTATAATGGCTCTAAAATGAATTATTTAAAGGATAAGGTTGGGATTGGTCCATAACCACTCAACAAATAGGTTTTTGATAGGTTTGTGTCACTATATTAACCTTATATTTTAGAATTAACTCTTTGTTAAATAGTTTGACATTTACCATGTCTCTTTTTATTTTTATGTTACATGGTTAATAAACTTACTATAATCTTCCAAGAAAACCAAAAGTGGTTCATTAATTATACACCTATCATTAAATATGTCTTTCGGCCGAACCTTATATTTTTAGGAATATAATATCAATTAATAATATAATATTTGTTTTAAAAAACTCTTTTATGTCAATTTTGACACTATTTGGTATTTTGTTTTTTCTAAATTCATAAGAGCATTATTATTCCCAAAATAATTCTTCTAAATAACCCTAATATGTCATATTAAATTATTAAATTATTGTAATTCATAAAAAGTCTCAAATTACATTTTTCTAGATATTTATAATATCTTTTATTTTAATCTCTCATTAATACGGTAATTACTGCATCATCATTGTGTCAGAAATAAATTTAATTATTTAATGTGTAAAAATTATAAATAAAATACGATTATGTAGGAAATATTTTTATCTTTATAATGAATATTTATAGTAGAATTTATCTTATGTGTAACCTGATATTAAAAATGGTTTAGTTATTAAACATTGAGTTTTACACTTTTAACACTTCTTTGATTTAAATAACATGTGTTAGGTTAATAATAATATCATTTTTCCCCTTAATTACCATATTTACTTTTAACTATGGTAAATAAAAGTAAAAAGTTACTATTCGCCAAAAATTATTTTCTTCTTATTGAACCAAATTTTACTTACTGATATCAACCTTGTCTCTCGTAATTTTGAAATTCAACTCACAGAAGTGGTAAAATTATGTTTTATGTAAATTTCTAAATGCTCTTATGAGGTGGGTAAAAGACGGTAAAAAGTTCAAAAAATGTTTTATATATCTATAATTATTATAAACTGAATCCAATGAATTGATTGAAATTAAATAGGTATTACGTATATATTTTGACCTAAAACAAAATTAAATAAAACAAATAATTATTGAAATAAAAATTCTGTTTTAAACTATAACTCAATGTTTTTCACTATTCATCAAAAATTGAAAGCTTTCAGAAAAATACCGAAAATTCACCCTAAGGTAATTTCAATATTCCAAATCTAAAAATTAAGTCTATTTTGAATGATAAAATCTATAAAATTTCAAAAAGTGGGTATTACTATTCATAACGGCTAGTTTCATTGGTTGTGGTGTGTTAGAACTCGAAGTTGCGTACAACACATGCTCTTGTACTTTTCAAAGGGAAACGTACCGTGGTATCTTGCTCTGTAACAGTTGAATTTTAGCACATGGTATGGAAGGAATACCTCTTTTTTTTACCATACTAGGTACTTTTTGAATTTTTTTGAAAAATTATGAGGAGAATGTTTTTTTAACTTATACAGAATGAACACATTTTTATGATTTCACAGAGAATTATTTCCATGAAGCTTCCTTCAAATGTTTTAAATTTTATTTTCAATTAACTACTTTTATTTTAGAATTTTCTGACATATTGAGTAAATAAAATGTTTTTTAAGAATAATGTATATTTTCCTAAAGAACTAAGTTCAAGTATTTTATCCAAATTATTTTCCATATATGATCATATAGGGTAATGTTTCTATCTATATTATTAATTTAATTTTATTATGTTATGATGGAATTATTTTTATGAAGTCCTTTTATCTTATATGAATTATGATATTATGGCATGATGATTAAGAATCCCATTTTATTAAATGGGTAATGCTATGATGTATGATTTTTGATTTTGTGGCCCATATAAGAATGGTTTCATTGTGAGATGGGTGGGACCTATATCTCCCTCAAATTAATTTGGTAATGATTTATATCTCATGAGATAGACATTGCTGGATTGGAAAGTAAATATGGTTTATTAATATAGGTTTGTAATGACAAGTAAAACTGGTTCATTAATGGACTCCGTCCACTTTATTGGTCTTGGCTACAATGGATTGGATACTATGAAAATTATAATATATGATTAATAGTTTTCCACAATTACATATATTATTACAATAATAATCTTTCATGTTTAATGGCCCTTTATGATCCATGCCTTACGTACTGCCATGTTTTATGTCATTTCTCACGGTTTTGATGTTTAAATTTTATGTTCATGTTTTTATGTTCAAATGTTTGTGGTATGTTTTATATTCTCCATGTTTACCCTTTATGAGAATTTGAGCTCACCCTTTATATGTTATTATTTCCCTAGGATATAAAGATCTATTTTAGGTAAGAAAACAAAATGGGAAGATCTTTATGGGATATGTTGAAGATTTTTCACCACGATTAGAATATTATATTCCCATTTTCAAAAGACACTAAACTAATACGATCTTTGGGAATTGTTTTTCTTATGTACTAAGTATTCCTCAAAAGTAACATAATTTCCATGTATGTCAAGCTTGGGTCTCTATAATTTGGGAGAGGTCTTATGATTATTTATATTGTATATTAATGAATGAGGGACATTTTTTGACCCAGAAGTTGATGTAGGGGTATGCATATATTTTGGAGATAAATTATGAGATCATTACTTATATGAATCATCATTATTGTGGAGTTCAAAGACCTATCTTGTATGGATTGATTCAATGGGAATGACTGATATCATAAAGATTGTAGTGAATATTCTTATACTATGTGTCTCTCTCCTATCTTTAAGTTTAAAGATAATTTGAAAAAAGATAATTAGATGTGTTATCTGAATATTTTCCAGGTGATCCCTTGGGTAGAGATGTAAAAGAGTGAGATTAATTTTCATGGGATGCAAATTTATCTCTCCCATTATCGGTTCCACCAACTCTATGAGGGTAAAAACTTGTCGAGCATATGATGTGAAGGTGATTGGGTTCTCTATAATTCTATGTGAGATTTCCATAACACGATGAATGCCTAAATATAGGGTGATCACCTCAATAAAATTAATAGGTAGCACATAATATTCACTGGGTTCATGAAATGGTTTAACAAGGTCCATTTAGAAACCATTCAGAGCTGTGATTGGAGTGTCATTAATAGTCAAGAACTATTTTATTTATCTATGGTATAATATTTCATCAATGTATTAAGACTCTTGGGATTCCAAAATATATTTATCACCACACAATGTACATATTAATTTATCAATAGGAAATTTTGGACACTGATACTATGATGAAGGTACTTCCACATACTGATGTGACCAAGGTCTTCCTAAAAATACATTAAAAGATGTGTATTATTGTATAATTATAAATTGGGAGTTAGATTCGAGATCCATGTATTGAGTTAAAAACTTTATTCATACAATTTTTTTATATTTACTCTTGTCATGACCTTATATCATAAATGTAGAGGGATATAAACCAAATTAGTTGTGGCCCAACAATTTTAGGGTCTATAATTCCATTGGATTAATCTTGAAGATATTATAGATAAAAAATCAATGGCCATTAATGTTAACCAAATTTTTAGATACGTACAAGGCCTTAAAGTAACCATATATAATATTATTCATATATTATTCTATGAATGATATAATGGTATGAAATTCTATAAAATTGATCTCTGCATAATTCACATTAGCAACATCGACCTTAAATTATAATTCTTTAGAACTTAAAAGTGCCTCTATAAGAAATTGATGGAGATATTTTGGTATATTAAGTGATTCTAATTTTAAGATATTTTCTAGAATGAAAATCAATTAGTTCAAGATGTTAAATTTATGAGTTAGAGGTGTATGTTTCCCACATTGAATCTTCTCCTTAGTTTGATTCTTGGGATATAGAGTTTCATATACTTGTAATTGTTTTTTTCAATCAAAATTTGGGAATATATCCATAACCTATGAGTTTTATTGATCCTTCTTTATCATGTTTTTATCTAGATTTTGTGAATTTTTTTTCCAGTTGGTCTTCCAATAAGATCAGATTGGAGAAAACTCTGAATAACTTATTGGAAAACTAATGTTATTACTAAGGCCATTAAAGGTTCTTCATTGAGTTTAAGTAGAATATATGGTTTCAAAAAGTATATGGCATGTATTTTAAGATCCTTGTAAACCAAATATTCCTTAACCCCATCAGGGTGGATGACCTTTACCTTCTAGTCTTTGATAACGTGGGGTAAATTAGATTCGTATGAATATATTTCATCATCATAGAAATGATTTGTTAATTTAAACACATTGATAGAGTGATAACTAGAATCTTCATCTATTGAGGGTTATTTTGATGTGACAATTGCCTTTGGACAATTTAGTGGGGTGTCACCCATCCACTAAGTATAGAAGGAATAAAATCTAATAGGGTTATGTCTAACTTGGGAATCAATATGACTTTATTTTCCTTTACATTATTCCTACCGTTCTAGTTGCAATGGATTTTATAAGTCTACTTTATAGGATATTATGACGCTAAAAAAGTTAATTGAACTATTAAAGAAGAATATGGGGACTCAAAAAACTAGTTCATCTATTCCCTAATGATGGTGGGCGTTCTGTTTTCTATATTCTTATTCATCAAAATATCTAATTTTCAAGTAACCTAATTTAGTATCTTTATCCATTCCTCTTCTCTTATATGACTACATTTTAGAAATAAAATCCACTTGCGCAACTGGTTTTACCTGCTTAACATGTCCTAAATACACCATTTTATGACAAATATATTTAATGATGAAGAAGTATTGGATTAGTAGATACACTTTGAAAATAAACATCATTTATAAAACAACTCAAACTTTACTACTTTCTTAGATAAGGCCCACTAACCATCCTCATGACCTATATTGTCACACCTTCCCAATATCTTCTTTATTGGGTGTCTACTACCACTATATCCCAATCTTCCATTATGAAACCAACAACCATTGAGATAGTTATCATAGAACATTATCCATTATACGGGGCAATAAAATGATGGGGGATGGGTGAAGAATCGTTCGATGATTTTTAAACTTGGAATCTCATTCATAATATTTTTTTTCAATAAACCAATATATTCAGAGGATTGCAATGATAACATGGAAAACATGTGACTGAAAAGTGGGGGGAAAGCGAATGACGGGGGATCGATAATCATATAGACACTCGTACCACACTATCCTATAATATTCATCAACTTTATTCATTGTTCTTATCTGACCATCATCATCATCTGAAAATTGACATAAAAGATAAAATATATAATTATGACAATGAAAATGAATTATCTATTGTAACAAGATGAAATAATAGATAATTACAATGAATCAATTTAAAAAAATCTATTTGATAAACCATTTTATGTTTTTAATAAAACAAAATTTGTGTGTAAGAATTTTTATTATGAGGAATGTGGTGATAACAAAAGATTAATTATCCTACCACAAGATAACTATAATGGATCTTCAGAAATCCAATCACCTTAATCCGTAACTCATCAAAATCCATGGAAAATGATTCTCAACCTTCCATATGTATCGATATCCTACCCCTAAGGAATTTTCCAATGGATATTGAAGCTGACCCTAAACGAGGATAAAATATGTATTTACAAATTTAAACATGGATAAATAGGTACTTTTATAAAAACCAAAAACTAGCCTAATCTGAGGCAAGAAACTCAAGCCTAAAAATTATACCTCTCCTAGGAAAAATAACCTATTTTAAACACCACCATAGAGGGAAAATTTTAATATAGGGACTTATTTGATAGATATCACTACTCGCACACCTAGAATAAATAAATAAATAATTGATAAATATTTTTTAACCTTTAAAATCCATGTTGCTCAAAAAATTAAAAGAACCCATATCATGAGTCAAATCTATATATTGAGATCAATGGAATGCAAGATGATTTTTTCTGAGATAATTTAAAATAAAAAAATTACCATTATACATTTTTGGGGTCCTAAAACTCCAAAAATAAAAAATTAGGTAAGTCTTGCACTTATAAAATCTTAGGTTAGTAAATATTAAAAAAAACAAAATAGAAAATGGGTGTTCAATTATTTAATATAATCACTTTTATATACCATTTCCCTCATCACAAATAAGGTTTAATGAGTCATTATTAAATTAATACATTCTCTTTACATCATTTAAATAATAAAAAGTATAAAAAATAAAAAATGCATATATACAAAATAAAAATAAAAATAAGAGGAATATAATTTAATTATACTTCATATTTTATTACTTATATCCTTTATTTGTAAAGAGAAAATTGATTTCTGTGATTTATGTATTGGTACTTTGATTGTGGAATCATCATTACATTTCAGATGATGGATAATGAATTTTATTCTAAGAAGAAAATATTCTCCTTGTAGCCTTAAATTTTAAATGTGTACCCACTGAACCTAATACTTAATGAATATCCTTTATAACCCACATATTTTTTACTTTCTTTTTTTATCTATAATGTTGAGAGTTACGATTTTACTAATCCTATGGTAGAACATGTTTATGAGTTAATTTTTGTCATATATTTCACTCAAGAGTGATCAGTTACATAAATTCATTTTAAGGTAGGATGTGACATGTTTAATGGGTGAATAATTGACATTTAATAAAATTTAAAGGTAGTAAAGAAAAATTAGTAGAAAATTTATTTCATAAATTGGAAATAATAATGTGTTATTTTAAAAAAAATATTGGAATACTTGATAAATTATTATTTATATGTGGAATTTGATATGGATATTTAAAATTTTACTAGAGGTTCCATTATTAAGTGTGGGAGAGGGAAAAGGCATAAAAATTAATTATTTTTATCTTTAAATTAATTGGAAATATCCTCTCCAATTTCATATTAAAATTTAATTTATTACATTTTGTTAATTTAATACATTTTTTAGTTTAAATGAAGACATGCCAAAAATTGGATTTTTAGTGTATAAGTCACTTTTTCTATGTTTTAATTTATGGTTGCCATAATTTAACAAAACATATATGTTTAAATATGTATGTGGTTGATTAAAATCCATGATTTATAAAATAATGTTTTCAACAATTCCAATCAATCCATGATTGGCAGAAACCCGAGGAAGGGAAAGTCTATGCATTCTTATAGACATCATAATAGAGAAGTATTTGAGGTCCATGAGCAATGAATGGGCTCTAAGATTGATGGTAAATTGAAAAAATATTCATGATCCACCCATAGGTTTTACATATAAAGCATGGGGTCATACGTCTAAATCTATATAAGATTATGTCGAGGCATATATTATTTTTCCCCTCCTAGACTCATTTTTTATGTGAGATGTGGTTTGTATTATAACATATAAAAAATATAAATTTTAGGAATTTTATTATAATATACTAAAAGTGACTACATTCGATCAAAAATTAAGTAATTTCACTAAACACCATTACATAAGCTCGATACATATTCAAATTGTTGAATAAATCAATCCAATCCTCAGAATCATTTCACTACATCCACATAAAATCATGAAAATCCATACAAGCATTAAAGTGATGATTCATAAACCTATGGTATTATTAATATAATAAAATTAAACTACCATGATCCTCTATTTAGAATTCATCATTATACATGTTTATCCCTGGTGTGAAGTACATGAAAGAACCATTCTACTTGTTACTCGTACTTGAAAAGGGTAAATAGGTGATCATGGATTGATTAAGAATTGATTTGAGGAAAAGGAAATGGATTGAAAAAATTTATATGTAGACTCATATATTTTGATCACCCACATATGTGGATCTATCTGAGAAGAATGTAAACTCCTTGAGAAACTTGGCCTTGCTTATAAAAAGTGGACCAATTTATTATTAAGATTTGTTTATACCTACAAAGCACTGTACGCGTTTTTTTTGCTTTTGTGTTTTTTATTCATTAAAACAACTCTCTATCTCTCTAAATTTATTATTATTTTCCCATTATAGATTCTCCAACACCATATTCTAGTAAAACCAACCCATATAGTCTATCTTGAGGAGGTAATAATGTCCTTTAGTTTTATATATTCATTTATTATTTGTATTTATTTTATACATAATTTTTCTAGTGAGGATATATGGGTTATGTTTGGAAGATATTGACCTCTTATATCACACCATGGGATTAATTTCTTCTACTTTCAAACTTCTTTTTCTCCCATATATTATATTATATAATATTTAGTATTTTTATATGGGTTTATAAATTAAACAACATGATTAAGCCGGGTTTAAATGGTATCACATAAATGGTTATCAAATGATTATAATTATTTACAATTGAGGAGTTGGGGATTTAGTTTATTCTAAGGTCTTTTTAGTCTATTGTGTTCACAAATCATAAATGTTAAGTGAAAGATGATGAATGGTGTTTATTCTTCTAATTCCTCAAATTTCAGAAACAAATGTAAATAGTGATGAAATTCATATAGATTTCTTGAAGGTTAAATTATTTTATTACTGACATTGATTTTTTTTCTTTTGATTCATTAAATTTTTTATTCTCTATAATAAAAACATTCAACCCTTCCCATTCTCCTAGATTTATTAAGATATAAAATTCTGAAAGATAAATAATGGTGATTTTGGACATTGCATTTTGCAAAGGTTTCTTGGAGAGGGCCATATTTTGGAAAAATATCTATTTCTAGGAGTTTTATAAAATATATTTTCTATTATATATGAATATTGATCATTAAAAAAATTTCCACTCCAAAGTATAACACATCTATACTAGATATAACTTAAAAATTTATGAAATTTTTTTTTTGAAGAACATTATCAAATTAATAAATTTAAAACATTCAAGATTCACTCAAAATAAAAACATTAAATATGTTAGTGTTTAAAAATAAAATCAAGTGAAAATTAATAGAAATAAATTCAAATAAAAATAATAAATGTTAATTTTTTTTGAATGATGGATATTTTTATGTAATACGATGACATTAAAAATGAATATTCAAATACCATGAATCAGTAAAATGTAATAATGTTTTCAAAAACATTTCTAAAATTTATTAAAAAAATCATAAAACTAATCACATAAAATATAATTATAAAAAACACACTAACCAAAAAATGGAATAAAAAAATTTCAATTATTTTCTAGTACATTTAACTATTTAAATGAAATTATGTAGTTTTTCAATGAAATTTAAATTGAAATAGGTTCTCTCCCTATTTTTGAATCCGAAAATCTATAAAAATATCCCTAAAATAATCATACTTCATAAAATGCACAAATATTAACAAATAATTATCATTGGGGATCCTTGCAAAAAATAATATATATGTCTATATATGAAAACTATTTAGTGAGTTCAAAAAACTCAATGAAATTTCTTAAATATCATGATGTGATTATCAATAAAAAAGTTGGATTTATTTCCTTTTTTTAAATTGTTGATTACGAAACATTTTCACAAAACCAATTAAATGTATTTAGACCATATCCTTTTAAAAATCATATTTCCTAATTATTTAAATCTCATATTTGTTTTTAATACTTTTATTATATTATATAACATTAATTAAAAAAATATTCGTTATAACACAAAATATTTTAAAATCATCATTTAAATTAATTATTTAATTTTAAATTATGAAATAAAATTATTATAAATTATTTAAAAATAATTCTTGTAAAATTTTAACTATCAATTTTTTCATACAAAAACTATTATAAGATAATTTAATGAAACCATGTATCCAAATAAATAGTTATATACATCGCTCACTCTATCAATGAAACGCCACACTTATCTTTGAGTAAAAAAGAAAACATACTAAAATACAAAAATTAATGTTTCAAGAATTATTTTACCACCAAAAAACATTTATAAAATCAATAAGTTTTTATAAGATTAATCAAATAAATTAATGAAATTAAAATTACATGAAAATAAAAATAACACCCCTTTTCATAAATGGGGAAGATTAAGAAACAACATTGAGGAGAAATAAAACAAAAAATAACTCATTGAGGGGTTGAACAACACCACACAATCCTTGACTTCCTTGGGGTCTAGATAGCCCAATATAAATATGTATATTATTTATATTTATAGATAAGGTAAAAAAATTCACAATCCTATAACAAATTACCATTAACAAAAATACCCAATCATTCTCTTATACCATTTTTGTAATATACTAGACTAAATATAAAGACATCACATCCAAATCAATATTCCAAAAACCTAATGAACATTATCAATCACAATATGTTGGAACAAGTTACATAGTTATTATAAATTGAGATCATAATGATTTACCCTTGAAATCTATAAATTAGAAATGATGGATTTCATTTGAAAATCCAAAACACGTGGCTAATGTATTGGACTTTTTTTATTATATAGGAAATAAAGTTTTATAAATATAAACTAATGATAATTATGGAATCAAAAATAAAAAACAAATCTAATAATTTTTATATCCCACAAATTTATAAATACTTTAAACCATTTAATGGAAACAAAGGGAAGGAAGAACAAAGGATGAAAGAAGATGTTTGAAGTTGATCAGATACGGGAAAAGAATAAAACTTTCCTGAAGCAACGACAATCATTCATGAATCATTTCAAGGTTATCATAGGGAGGCCACATCCATAAACAAGTATTTCATCAGTGTTTTTATTTATCTAGAATCATTATAGTTATCTATAAATCCTATATCAAATATGGGTTTGAGGAGGTGATTTAAATCCTTCCCTTTTCCATGTTGTTGACTATTTCAGGAATTTTTTATCTATGGTTTACTTTATATATATCGTACCCACCCAAAATTGTGTGTGATGGAGAGACAAAAAGGTGTAATGTATAAATCCATATAGATACTTAGAGTAAGTCCAAATAAGTTGGAGAGTATGAAACAAAATGAAGAAAAATGCCTAAATTTAAAATTTTGATGTGTAAATTTAATTCACTTTTCAAAAGGTTTTGATTATACCCCACATTATAGTGTAGGGTCACTAGAATAAATTTACCTTGAAAATTTGACCAGGTTTTTTATAATTCCAAACAAAAACTCTTGATATCCCTACAACGCCAAGGTTTGGATAATTTATTTGGACAATTTTTGATTGTAGAAATTATTCTTCACCAATCTCAGCATCCCTTTATTTATAGATCAAAATCAGTGTGATTCATAGTGATTTTATCTAACCATTTCAATCATAAGACAATCTCATTCAATTGATACAAGGAAAATTTTGAGTGAGGTAGCATACCATATTTCAAAATTTGAAAAGCCTATCTTTTTGACTAATCTAGAAATTAGAAATTTTTTATAAAATATTTTACTTTATTTTATTTTTTGTTTTGTTTTTATATTTATATATAAATAATATATATATATAAATTTTCCTAAAAAATATTTTCTCAAATAATTTAAAATAAATAAATAAATAAATAAATAAATATATATTATGATAAACACTTTGTGTGGCCCCATTTTATAAATGAGGATATTTGAGATTTTTATCCCCATTTCCTATATAGGATTCCACAAATTTTTCCACCTCAAAAATACATACCTCAAAATTAATGGTTCCCATTAAAACCTCATCTATATATTTATTTAATCATAAAAAATATAACAATCTCCCACTTTTCTTCATAAATATCAAATTTCCATATCTAAAGTGAATCATTATACATAATAAATGTATCTTTCAATTTAAAACATTACATAATATAAATATCTCAAAGTATTATCATATTTAAACTTTTTCTAAACATTAATTTGGTTAATAATTAGATATACCTTTGATATCATACATAAAATGATATTTCCAACTAACATCACATTTTATAACAATTTGTTTTCCATTTTCTTATATCCATTTCATGAACTCTCTATGGATAAAATAGACTAACCCATATAAGAACCATAAACAATTATAAGTTTTCATTGGAAAAATATTAAAATGAGCTTCGATTATTAGAAAACACAACTCATTGATTCTTAATATTTTTAAGAACTTATAACTCAATATATATTCATAAAGGATGATATTTCCACCTTATTGTTAGTGTTATAATTTTTAATATCAACAATCTTATTCATAAATTGTTTTTACCCATTAAAAACAATGGTTAGGATATACATAAATAAATAGTTGTGATTATGTTACAAAAAATATTTCTTATATGGGTTTTAAAAAAAACTCTTTATTAATTGTATGAGTGATCTCTCCTAGAAGATATTTTTTAAATAGATCCACAAGGTTTTACACGATATCACACAATGAATTGTTATGGTACCATATTGTAACAATTGTATCACATAATCATGTCTCAAAATTATATATATATATATATATATAGAGAGTTTCCATTGTACATGAAACTATATACTTTTGATAAATGTTTTTCAATAAAAAAATTTATAGATATAGGAGGTGTCATAATATTACATAATATAATATGCAATAATATATTCATGATATATTTATCTTCCTTTCCACAAGACACAGAGGTGATAAAATATAACTCCATGGTTTATTTTGAAATACATGTTTGTTTCCTTCTCAACCAAGAAAGAACACAACCTCTAAGATTAAAAGAACATCCAGATATGGATTTATTACCACTAATACTAGAAATACAAAATGCATATGTATATCCTTATAATTCTTATAGATAATCATTATGTTATAAACATAAATCTATGGTCCTTCTAACGTATCCAAAGATTCAAATAATATAACTCCAATGATCCAAACCAGTATTACTAGTATATCTAAACTTTTTACATACCATATAAGAAATATCATGTATAGTAAAATTTATTTAATACATTAAAGGATCAATTTTAGTTGCATACTCAAGTTATGATATAACTCTACCTTTATTTAAAAATAGTTTAACAATTTAATCAACTGGAGTATTAGAATCCTTGAAACAAAGTTGATGAAAATTATTTGAAATTTTTAATATGTAATGATACTGACTCAAAGAATAACCCCACTATGTTTTCTAACTTTAATACCTATAAAAATATCTACAATTACAAGATCCTTCATTTTAGACAAATAGGATAAATAATTCTTTGTCACATTTACACCAATCAAAGTGGTTCCTAAAAATAACAAATCATCCATATATAAACACAACGTAACTCTATATTATTTTTTAAACATTTAATAGACACATATCAATATTTTTATGAGTAAATACATTACATAAAATAATAAAATAAAATATTTCATGACATTTCTTCAGATCTTATTTAATACCATAAAAATATTTAACTAGTTTACATAATTTCATTTCATTAACTTGTTAAAAAAACCCTTTTTATTTTTCAATTTAAACCTCTTCATTTACTTTTCCATTTAAAATGTCATTTTTAACAAATATTTTATGGTCAAACAAATTATTAATTGAATTTAATGAGAATAAATTAATTTTCAAAGTAATCTGAGCTATATGAGAATAAGTATCAATATAATCAATCCCATATTTTTTCTGAAACATTTGGAAACCAATATAGGTTTATAATATAGAATATTACTATTGGAATCATACTTCTTTATGAAAAACCATTTAAAACCAATAGGTTTTGAACCTATGGGAAAATCCATAATGAATTAAGTATTATTCCCCATAATGGAGCCCAATTTAACATTAATTGTTTATTTATAGAAAGTTTCATCAATAAAATTCATATATTCTTTATATGTCTTTGGGTCATATTCTCTCGTCAATAGAATGAGACAATTATTCAGAAGATGATTGTTTTGATCACCCTTAATAATAAATACTTTAGAATCGTGAGAAATGAAATCTATATGTATATGTTTCCCTTCATAAGTCTTTTAATCCATTAAAGTTCAAATTTATAATCATCATCATTATTTAATATTCTAGATAAACTATATGGATTAAAAGAGACAGGGGTTTAAAGAATAACCTCCTCTAAATTATATTTATAATCTTTATTTTCAAAAAAATATACATCTACTGATTTAAAAATTCAATTTTCTTCCAAACACAAAACTCTATTTTTTTATTTTACGTACATGTAATATTATTTAGTCACCTTAGGACTAATTTTAGTTATTTCAGGATCAATAAATAAATATTAAGCTAAATATCCCTACAAATTAAATATAATATTTTTGGTCTTCTACCTTTCTAAATTTCATAATGGGATAACATAGTTTTCTAATAATAAACCCTATTACTAATATAACATGAAACTAATAAATATTCCCCTAATAAATTTATTGGAAAATTAAAATTGTTAATTATAAAATTTACCATTTCTACCAAAGTATTATTTTTTACATTTTAGCTAAGAAATATTTTAAATCGTGTAAGGAGAAATACTTAAACTAATTATACCATTTTTGGCAAATAACCCACTAAATTCATTCATAAAGTATTCGCTACCTGAAATTGAGCATAATACGTTAATATTATTGTTTAACTGGTTTTAAAATTCTGCATTATACTTCTTAGACATATTAAAGACTTCATTTTTGATACAAAGAAGATATATAGAAAAATATCTACTACAGTCATAAAAAATACCATTTTCCTCCATGATTTGACAATCCATTTAATTAAAAAATATCATAATGTACTAATTATAATATATAATCATTTCTCTAAACAATTTGAATTTATTTTTATCTATTTTATATTCTACACATGTTTGAAATTTATTAAATTGATTTCCAAAGTTAATAAAGTTTAAATTCTTCATTAATTTTAATGAATTTTAATTTTCATATACTAAATGACCATTAAATAAATTAGAGGTCTCAATTAAGTAATAAAATGATTCAATCGTATTATAGATAAATATTCGATACAATAAATCATTTGAGTACCCCATCCCCACAAAAATTACTCCATTTGACAAGATAACATTGTAACATTTGAATGAAACCCAAAATCCCTTCTAATATAGAAGATAAATAGAGTCTGAATTATTTTAATTATCAATTACATATAAAAAATTTATAATTATAAACTTATTCACTAAAATAAAGTATAGTTTCATGCCTCCTTTATCAGTGACAATTATTAATGTTTTATTTCAAAGGTATACTTCCTTCACCATAGCATTATTTTCAAATGTTTTAAAAATTGAATGATCATTGAATACCTGAAATTTTTCTTAGAATCAAACCACTATACAATATTTATCAATTGTCATATTGATTTTTTATATCAACAAATCTAGATTCTATTTAGATTTCATATTTTATATGGGTTTGTCACCTTTATTTCAATAGCCACATTTCCTTGAAAAATTACCAAGTTTTTTGTAGACAAAGCATTATTCTTTCTCCTTGGAAGGATCATATTTCTTCATGAATGGTATAATTTTCTTCATGACATGTAATCACATGTTTGGTTTTACCTTTAACTCAATTATATTAACTTTAGAATGAAGTCACAAATATATACCCACATCTCTCAACATGAATTCTCCTTTAATGTGAAAAATAATTTTCAATTTTCTAAGGAAATATCTGAAATATTCTTAATGAGTGATTTAATAATTTCTTCCACATAAGTGTATATTTTGAAATAAATACCCCAACATTGAATGTTTTTGTACATTAATCTTATGGGAAAAAGTATTTCTGAAATAAATTGAATCTCATAAACTTGATCCAATGATGGATTGATTTTAACCATTTAATGTCTCAAATACATTTCAATAAGAAATTTATTTGTACTATATTCTTCATTTTTAAACTAGGATTTGAATTAATCCCATATCTCTCAAATAGTCTTATTTTGGAGAAAAAAATCAAAAAAAATATTTGATAATGTTTTGAGAATATACCCTCAACAAAAAACCTCATAATCTTCAATTTTTGTTTTCTCATTTTCGGAATTTTTGTGACTTGAGTCATGTCAATAGTTGTGAAGTTGGGATTTGAAGAAGGCTCATAAATAATGGGAGGATGGTTTGGTTCATGGTTATAAAAAATATTCAACAATTTAAGAAGAAAATTCTCTTGTCCTTCCACCAGGTGAAGTTATTTCCCTCAAATTTGTCAAGACCAACCATGTGATGGTTCATAAATTTAAGGGATTTTGGATATGTCTTCTAGGTTCTTAATTATCTCAAACAATTTTTATTATTTAAAAATATGAATGAAAATAAAGAAGAAAAGAATGAATTTAAAATATTGATTAATGGGTTTAATTCAGTATCCAAAAGGGGTTGATCCACCCCCGCTTATTGGTGTAGGGTTCTCATTGCAAATTCCCCATGAGGATTTGGCCATGATTTTTGGAATTCCAAATACCAAATTATGTCATCCTTATAGAACTGATATTGGGAGAATTTATCTAGATAATTTTGAACTAAAGAAATTAATCTTCACGGATCTTGCTGTCCTTTTACATATAGATCAAAATTGGGGTGATTCACACCGACATGATCTCACCATTTTGATAAAAGGGAACTTAAATTTGATCAAAACTGGGAAACCTTTAGAGGGAGGTAGATGATCATATTTCAAAATTTTAAAATCCAATCATTACGACTAATCTATTCATTAGTCATTTTTAAAATATTTTATTTTGTTTTAATTATATATATATATATATACATTCATCAAAATTTTACTAAAATATATATATTTTAAAATAGTTTATGATCTTTTTTGGTATATATATTTATGAAAACCATTTCTCAATGCCCCATTTTTAATCGAGAATTTTGATAATTTTTTCTCCATTTGTAATGATGAATTCCACATATCTCACAACCTCATAATTAATAACCTATATATAAGTGGGTCCCATTGGAACAAATTTATTTATTAAATTTATTAAAAAAATATAACATAGTATCCCATCTTGGAATCATTCCCATGGTTAATTTAGGATCTTAAAGAAAGAAGTAAGGAATACAACAATTTCAAGTCCCAATCTACTAATAGACGACCACCATGAATCACCCTCAATGAACATGGAACTCATATGTAAACAAGAACCCCTTACGTGATGGATTAAGTATTTTTTAAATAGGGTATATACCATGGTTCTTTTTGATTCCTATTTATTTAGGCCATATATGTTTTCTTTCATCCTCACATAGTGTAACACCCCATGTTTTTTGGACATTTTTTTAGAATACATTTAAATATTAATTTATATAATGAAATGCTCAAAGTCATAAATTACTTTCACATATAAATGACTTGGAATATGTTCCATATAACAACTACTTGGCTTATGATGCATGAAACTGTGAGTTGGTGTACGATACATGCAACAATGAATTTCTACGAAATGTCTATTATAAGTATTTTTATTATTTTAAATATTTAAATAATATAATTATATCATAGAGGTAAAATTAGTAATATTAATTTTAATATCTTCTTTTCAAATATATTTTATATATTTTATATAAATAAATATATTGATAATAAAATATATGATTTTTGGTAAAGTCCTTTTTATGTTTAAAAACAACATTTTCTTGAATAAATAGATTCTAATAATGAAATTTGTTTAATAAATATTTATAAATTTAATTTGATAAAATAAACTCCATTTTTGAATTCATAACATTTAAATTATCTTAGGGAGATGTTTTGGGATATTTCTGACAAACATCATTTTTCGATTAATATTGAAAAATAATGATTTTTATTTAAAAACCACCTTTTTCTATAATCAATTTTTAATTTTAAAAAATATTATAAAATTTCAAGGTAAAATTAGATAAATATTACATATTATAATACAATAAAATTAATTATAATCAATTCCCCTTTGATATTGAATATAAAATCTTAAAAAACGTTTGGACTTTTTCCTACTTTAAAACCTCGTTATTTTGTCCAGTCTACGGGATTAGCACTACTCTGAATTTTTTTTATTTTGTAAATTGAATTTAAATAATCCGATATAAAACATTTTATTAAGTCTAATATTTATATTCTAATAATAACATTTTAATTTTTTTAACAAAATTATTAGTAAATGTGATTAAAATTATTCACACCAGTTAAGGACAAATTAAGATTAATTAGGGACTAAACCTTAAACTTAAGGTCCCAAATGACATATATACTTTCATGAAACCCATTTTATGTCCATATTTCTGCCATAAATATTTCATTATTTATTCTCATTGGTCTGCTAAGAATTGTTAGGTAAGAACTTGTGCACACCTAAGTTGTTTCTAAAAATTCCATGTGAGTCCTTCTCCTTCCCTATAATGCCACACCACTTCTACCCATTACTCACACCTCTAAAACCATTTATGTTATTCCATTATCTACCCAAGTATCATCCCATAAATCCTCAATTTTAATTTTAATCCTTTCTTTGGGCAGAAACACTCTCAAGGAAACCTTTTGGCTCACACCAAAAAGAATTTCCCGATTTAGAGGTTACATCTTCTTTTAAGCTCCTTTCCATTATTTTTCTTCTCCACCCCTAAAATCTTT
Organism: Viscum album; assembly: GCA_963277665.1. Lineage (NCBI taxonomy): Eukaryota > Viridiplantae > Streptophyta > Magnoliopsida > Santalales > Viscaceae > Viscum > Viscum album. The sequence goes on from OY728130.1 coordinate 1,216,050,570, forward strand.
TTATAACTATCTTGTGTGATGAAAAATGTATCCTAAAAATACTAGTATGATATTATGAAATTTTTTTGACCAACACTTACCCACACCTCTAACTAATTGATGTTGAACATACTCTTCCTGTGTACGGTGAACTACTGCCTTATTAAATGATGATTGTTCATTTCTCCTTTACCATAAATCATGGGGAACATTATTATTGACAATACATTTATATAAGTAATATATTATATTTATTATGTATTTAATCTAATTTATTATTATTTTTACACACATATTTTTACCTTCCATTTGGTGTTAATATGATATTCTCGTTTCAGGAAGTGTGGACAACCGCCCCTCAAAGCGATGTGATTCGTTCACACATCACATGGAATGTATTAAGGACGAGTTTAATGAAATTATAAGATATAAATGATATATTTATGATACTATAATAATGATACAAACATACATACATACATACATACATATATATACATATTTCATTGACATATTTCTTTCGATACTACAATAAAAATGGAAACAACGTTCATGCGTACAAACGACTTACTGTATCCATGAACGGTGTATTAAATTTCATAATTTCATTTGAAATAAATTATTATAATATAAATATATTTTATATAACTGATATTTATTTATTTTTCCACATTCTGGAATCATGATACAAGTATAAGGACCCACACTATAACAAATTAAGACACATGTGAAGAACGAAGCAAAAGATTAACTGAAGTGAAAATTTAACAAAGGATCATTAACAAGAAGGTAATATAAGGCTATAATAAAACCATATATGGTATTATGTATAAGAATATTCTAATGTAAAATATGTATGATGTACTTATATTAATTTTTTTGGAATCCTTAACGATTATGGAGAGAGTCAAGACACAAGGTAAGGGGAATTTTATGTCACTTTTAATTTCTATGAGATTCATGTTACGAGTACCACTATTTAATTTTTTGTGGTTTATTTACTTAACATGATTGAATTATATTAATATTATAACTAAATTTATGGTTATTAAAATATACATTCTATGATCCTTTTTTCATGAGGTTTAACTTTCCAAAGATACATTATCGGTAAAACAGTTTTGTCTCAATTTTACTTCTTTGAGACTCATGTTTTGTTACAAACCAAAACAATTTTTCGAGGTGTATAAATTTCAATTTTAGATGTTATATCAATAATTTAATTAATTTTATGATAAATTAATCTTTATGTAGTTTATGTTTCTTAAATGGAAAATATGATCCCAAGTAACCAAGGTATAAGAGTTTTTTCAGACAATATTATCATTTTTTGAGATTGTTTATATATATGCTTACCTTAATGAAATATCTAAAGAATATTATTTTGTATTACTATGTTTATTAAAGATATAACCATTTTTTAGAACCATTTACACTCTTTTTTACTTAATATAGTGTTTTTTAAAAAATCAGGTTGCCTCTCTCTTCGGTTGGAAATCCATGGTATTCAAATACCATGTTTTAAAAATTGTTTTCAAAAATGTTTTTGAAAGAAAATTGAAGATAATTTTCAAGTAAAATGGTTTTAAAAATGTTTTATTGCTTTCAATGATTCCTTTATCTGTTTTCAAAACTATTTTCAAAGAAAACTGTTTTCAAAATAGTTTATGTTATAAAATTAATTTTCAAAGAAGAAAGGATATTTTACTCCATAAATGTTTTTAAAACACATTTCAAAAATTATTTACCATATAAGATGACATCCATTGGTGTTTATAATTACATTATGGGAAAATTAATTAAGGTTTCCATTCATTTTATTTCTCTTAATAGATTATGTTTTGATGTCATGATGTTTATGAAGCACATTTCTCTTTCATTTATTAAATGATTTTGAAACCCACTTAATTTCATGGGGTATGTTTATGATGAAATGATTATGAAACATATATATTTACACAGGTTATGAAATGATTAATGTTTATGATACATATTTAGTTTCGTGGGTTAGGAAGTGTTATTTATGATCTTGTGGCACATGTACCTATGATTTCATTATGTGATGGGTGAGACCTATATCTCCCTCCAATACTTGGGTAAGATTTATATCTCATGGTATAGACAGATCTAGAATGAGGGGTTACTTGATTCGGTAATATATGGATGGAACAATGGTTTACTCAGTTTAGTAATATAGGGCTAAAATGAGGGTTTACTTGTTTCAGTAATATTAGGCTGGAATTGCGGTTCACTCTGTTCAGTAAAGGACCTTTTCCACTTAGATGGTCATAGAATTGATGCCTTGGATATTATGGAAATCTGTATATTCTTATGTGTTTCTCCAATTCCATGTCTTACTCCTATGTTATTATTTTATGGGTTATGTCATTTACTTCATATATATTCATGTCTTATGAACATTTTTACTTTATTCCATGATTAATTTATATGATCATTGATATGCGGGGTATGATCTTCTATTTTCATGTTCATGTTATCATACAATTTTGATCATGTTTTTGATTAAATGTCTCCATTGTTAAACCTTATTGAGTATTTGAGCTGAACCATTTTTATTTTTCCTTCCCTAGGTTATGGAGATATGTATTACGTTTGATGTGGCTAAAAAGGGTTCAAGTCATGAAGAACCTAGTGGGAGATAATTTATCTCACTTATATACTAGTGTTTATGTTTACATGTTTCCAAAGGAATTATTTAAACTACGGTCTTTAGGTGTCTTTTTGTTTAATTCTTAAGTATCCTGAGAATGTTATGTAATGTTAATGTTTTGTAAAGCGAGGGTCACTATATATAGTGTCCACTTCTATGTGAGTCAGAGTACTCTCAAAGATTCTAATGGAATCCTCCTTGTGATACTCTACCATAAAGAATATTAAACGTACTCAATAAATTCTCAAATCATTTTAAATAATTATTTCATAATATCAAATATTCAGTATAATTCACCTGCTTGGTTTGAATTAGGAAAAATTACGGCCATAGATTCATTTCTCCAAATTTAAAACCGTGCAAAGGATAAACTAATTACTTCTCCAAGCACACATGAAATATTATTTATCATTCCCTCCCTCAACTGTATATTCCCATAATAAAAGGAACCATGGGAATTATCCACCTAGATTGGTAGAACACTCATGCTGATCATAATTTCATTTCCCCTTGAGAATGAGGGTCTCATTCATAAGTACACTAGAGTGTTATATATAGGATCATATAACTCAACATGGATACACTAGTAGATTTTTTGGTTTTTATGGAATTTGTATTAAGAGACCATGATTTAGTGGATTATATTTTCTCTATTAGTGACTGCTAAATTTTGGTCGCTAGGCTTTACACAAAATGGTGGTCGCAAGGATTTTTCCAAAATGGTGGTCATTTGGCTTTCCAACCCCACTTGAATTTCCCCTAATCTCATCAAGCCCTACCCCACACCCACATTGAAACCCATCCCCCCACTCTACCACCCAATTTTATCCCATTTCCCTCCCCTAACTCTATGTTATGCCACTAACCATTCAACCATCATCGATCCCACTCCCCTTCCCATATTTTGTGCTACACCACATGTCGTCTATCCATCATCGAGCCCCCATCCCACCCCATATATCCATACTATTGTGACCTCATACTTACCCATCATATCTCTATTAGTGATCCCCTATCCTTCCCCCTCATATCATCACTGTCGATCCCCCATTCCACCCTTCCTACCCCCACTGTTGATCACCCATCCACCCACCCCAAGTCGTCGAGCCCTCATACCACCCTCCATCACCCTGTTGTCAATCCTCCATCCCATACCATCCTCTCACTACTATCAGGCCCCATCCCACCACCTAATCCCCCACTATTAAACAAACATTCCCTCCCCTAATATGGATCTTGCCTATAATTTTTTTGTCATCAAGACCCTTGTATTCCAACCCCTAGCCACATAACCTCCTCAATGAGGTGCAGCTGGTTGCCCCGACTACCCTACCCCTGATTTCTATTCTGCACGATAACCCCTTACACCTATGCTCACAGTTGGCTCCCCCTCGGCAACCATGACCCCCTTTATAGGAATGCATTTTCATTTTTATTATATTTAAATCCTAAAATACCATTATTTTATGTGTTTGTACTTCTAATATAGAATTTATTCTATATTTTAAAACATCCCCATAAATATTTTCATCAATGGGTATTTTTTTTGTAACGCCCCGACCCCAGAAGCCCATAGTTAGTGCATTATTTTAATTCATTGTCCTAATTACAAATAATGAATTCCCGAATGACCGATCCATTTAGCAGTATTGGAAAATAGATTACATACATGAACGTTACATTACACATTAGAATATAAATCAAAACCTAAATGATCCTTTGAGAGTTCCATTAATCTCATTTCTTAACCCTAATTTTCAAGGATAATACACTTCTTGGAATCCTGGGAAAATTAAACATATGAAAGGGGTGAGCTCAAACTCTTAGTAAGGATAACAATATAGCGGAAACTTTCTCAAATTAGCATAAACATTTAAGGCAATGTATAAAAATATAACAAAATCCTTTTAAACTTCAACATCAGCATAATATAGAGAAGATAAATCAAAATAATTCCATTTACTTATTCAAATGGATATTATACTAGTGGAATAATCATATAAAGTATCCATAGTCAATTTCATAATGATGAAATGCATAATTCCAGACTTTATAACCACATAGTCTAGGCCTTTTTCCAAGTCTACAAATAAGATTTTGTCAAGGCCTTGTGCCAAGTCACTAGTCTATATCATGAGATGTACAGATGGATCAATGAGCTATAACGGGATCTACCCGTCACTTACTAAGCCTAATGCATTCCTCATATGAAAATGTCTGAACATAACATAAACATTTGTATTTAAACTAGCATACGAAATGTCAATACTTTATCCATAAACCATGAATTGTATAAAATAATACATCCAAAGTCAAACATATCACAAAACCTTCAATACAATATGGAATTTTTGTATCATAATAAATCAACCGCTATCAAAATAATATCCCATAAAGTAAGTTGACATAGTTGAAAATGATCAGAATTTTATTTAGAGAAATATTCCATTTTCATGCAATCATTTAAAAGTCACAAAATTTATAAAGGAAGGCATATAAAAGATAGTTTTGAATCGAAGTGTCCCATACCAATTTGAATATTTTTAAAGGAATTAACATTTTAAAACATTCATGACTATATGAATAAATTCTTAAAATAGTTTGAAAATATGGACATTAATGAGAAAGGTTTAGAATAATAAATCTTTAAAACATTTAAAAATGATGTTTTAGTAAAAATTACCTTACAATTAAACCCTTAAAACACTCTTTTATGAAACATGGGCATGGATAATAAATATTTCCTAGTAGATACTTATGTAAAATAATCCTTGGATAATAAAGAGATTGTGAAATTAACCCTTACCTTGTATCTGACTTGACACGTTCATTCTTTAATCTCATGAATAACAAACTAAAGTTAATTTATACTCGATTAAGAAACTTTTTAAAATTTATTATTTCTTTTATATCACTTATTATCATGTTATAAACATTACATACTCATTAAAGTTAATAACTGTCGTTTTGTTTATATTTGGTACTTGAGTCAAAAGTAAACTTCTTATAATTACATGATGTCCATGTGGCCAAAAGTAATTTATCTCCAGAATGATATTAATGATTTAGATATCATATATATCATATATATGAATTATATCTATGTATTTATAATAGTACATAATATTTGGAGATAAGAAATTAAATGCACAGTTCCTGGAGACGGTTAGCCATACGTATGCATGATCGCTACTTTCATTTGTTGTTCATATTTTAATTGAATGAATACTTAATGATAAATAGGTATATTATAATTCTATATAATATCATTTATAATTTTAGTAACTCCATACTTTATACATTCCACGTATGGCATAAACGAGTCATATCATTTTGAGGGGGCGTTAGTCCGCACTTCCTCAAATGAAATTATCGCATTTACCCATTATGGAAACCATAAATGTATTATATAAATGAAAAATAAAGAATAATAGAATCAGTATAAATATTATATATATCACATATAAATAATTTTCCATCTTAATGGCCACCATAAGAGTGGGTAGGAGATAATTGAACGATCATCATTTCGTGAGGCAATAGTATGCCACCGACCAAAATAGCAAGTTCTTTTCTCATTAGATGGAGGTGTGTGTAAGTGTAGATTGAATCCTTATCATAAAAAAACCTAGAATATTTATGATAATTGTTTTTTTATAAAATAATGTATTAAAAAGAGTTTATGGGGTTGGAGAAGTAAAATAAAATAAGAGAACTTTAGGGAAGACGTTACCTTAAAATTGGGTAACTCCCTCTGGTTTGATCCAAAAGGATATATTGAAGTGACTTTTGAATATAGTAAGGATCCTAGGAGGAATGGAAGGATATTAAAAGATTATTTGGGAAGCTTTTGGATGATCCAAGCATATTGAGAGGTGTGAGTAATGGGTTATAGGTGGGGGCTTTTTATAAGGGGGAGGAGGGGCTCTTTTGGAAATATAGAAAATATTATTTTATTATATAATGATTTTAGGTTTATAATGGCTCAAAATGAATTTATGTTAAGACTTAGGTGGTAATGGGTTTAAATCCTCTCAAAAAATAGATTTTAGACATATTTAGGTTACCATTTTAACCTTATCTTTAAGATTTAACTCTTAGTTAAATAGTTTAACTTTTACTGTGTCATATTGTATTCTTACTCTATATGGTTAATAAAAATACTATAAACTTATATGAGAATGTAAAATGGTTCATTAATGACTTATATAATATTATTTAAGCCCTTTGGAAAAACCTTAGGTTTTTAGGAAAATTATATCAACCAATAATATAGTATTTTTTTAAAAATTAATTTCTATCAATTTTGACACTATTTGGTATTTTGTTTTTGTGAAAGTCATAAAAACCATATCGCTTCCCAAAAAATCTATATAATCAACCATAACATGTCATATTGACCTTGAAAATTATCTTAATTCATCAAAATTCTCAAATTACATTTATTTGGATATTTATAATATCAATTATTTTAATTTTTCATTAATATGGTAATTACTGCAGAATCATTGTGTAATAAATAAATATATTTATTTACATTTAAAAGTTATAAATAAAATAAAATTATGTAGGAAACATTTTTAGCTTTATAAGGAATATTTATAGTTAAATTTACCTTATGTATAATGCTATATTAAAAATGGTTTAGTTAATAAATGTTGAATTTAACACTTTTAACACTACTTTAAATAAAACAATAATAAATGTCTTCATATAATCCAAGTAGACCTAAAGGATCATATTTTTTTCCAAATTTTGTTTTGGGTCGAATTAAACTTATCCAACAGAATTAGGACATCTGTTATGGTAATTATAATATCATTTTTACCCTTAATTACCCTATTTACTTTTAACCGTGGTAAATAAAAGTCAAAAGTTTCTATTCCCCCAAAAAAACTATTTTCATCTTGTTTAACAGAATTTTACTTACTGATGTTAACAATGTATCTCATATTTTTTTAAATTCAACTCACAGAAGCGGTAAAACTATGTTTTATGTAAATTTTCAAATGCTACTAGAAAGTAGGAAAAAGACTGTAAAAAGTTCAATAACATTTTATATATCTAAACTTATTATAAAATGACTCCAATGAATTAAATTGAAATTATATAGGGATTATGTATCTATTTTGACCTAAAATAAATTTAAATAAAATAAATAATTATATAAATAAAAACTCTGTTTTAAACAATAACTCGGTGTTTTTCACTATTCATAAAAAATGAGGGTTTTCAGAAAAACACCAAAAATTTAGCCAAAGGAATATTTGATATTCTGAATTAAAAAAAGATATATATTTTACCAAATTCAAACAATATAATTTGGATTAATTAATTTAAATTTAATTCTCATCATCAAAACAAATAACGTGTTTTTAAGAAATAATAACTATCAAAAGGTCGACACTTGTTTATGTCCAATATCAAAGTAAAATTACTTCCAATGACTAAAATGGATTTAAATGGAAAAATATAATCTAATTAAACATTAAAATTAATAAAAAACATAATATAACCACATAAATATATTAGATTAAAAGACAGTTTTGAATTAAAATACATTATTTTTTTCTATTCATTAAAAAATGAATTCAACTAGAAAAATACCCAAAATTTACCCAAAGTAAATTTTGTTGTCTTGATTATAAAGAAGATTTTTATTATGTAAAATAGAACATATATAAATGAAAAAACTAGATTTAATGAGGGTTCTCCATTAAAAGGCAGTAAATCAACCTTGTAATTAATATTAGAGTATTTATGCTTAAAATCTGATTTTTTCTTATTTTAAGCCTCTAAATGTTTATTGGATAAATGTAGAAACATTTAACAAACATGTATAATTATATTTTAGTTAGTTCCATTCATTCCTGCCATTACAATGGCTAGGTGTTAACTACCATTTAAAATAATATTATATTATTATTTTTCAGTATGACTCAGCATTATGTGTGACATATGATTTCAAAGAAACCCATTATTGGGTATCAGGTACGCCATCGAACATAGAATCCCTTTTAAATTAAAATTAATATTAAATTAACAAATGAAAATGTCTTATTATTTATTTACCAGGAATGTTACATAAATCTTGGGGGTGTTACATGTTTTCTCTTCACTTTCAAAATCTTCCATATAATGAGGCTTTATTGGTTCATAAATTTTAATGATATGATTTTCTTAGAATCCAAATAATATCTTAGTGTTTCACACTATTTTTCCAATTTTATTTTTAAAACAAGGATGAGAATGTTGAATTATCTCTAATAGTGATAAATTTAAATAGAGGAAAACACTTCCTAATATTATAATACTAATAAAATTTCTTAATACCGATCTGTCTAAAAAAAATCTTGTCAACTATTAATTAACATAGGATATTAAATTCAACAATATAAAATATCCTTATTTTATATGAAGAAGTACCAGTTTAATTTATTTATAGTACATTAATATTGCATTTTATGCATCATTCATATTTTATAAGAAGTTTCATTTTATAAATCTGTTAATTTAGCTTATTCATGAAAATATAATTTTTCACTTTATTTTTTTGGTTATGATCTCACATATTAAAGTAATTATTGTGAAAAGTTTTACAAAATAAAATAATTTATAATTTTAATTGATTTTTAATCATATATGGTTACATATAATCTTATTTTTAAAACATATTATAATACACATATTTTAGATTTTGATTTATTATAATATGGTAGAAATTATTTATAATTAATTTTGTTTTTAAACAAAATAATGGCTTACAAAAGTTTAATATTTTATCATTGGTATTTTTATTTGAATTAAGTTATACATTAATGTGTTTTAAAATTTATTATGTCCAGTTATTAATTTATTTAAAATGCATATTATGTTTTTTTCATACTAATATGTCTGTTATATAAGTGTAGTAATTTTACAAACTTTGTTAAAATATTTTTTATATATCCCAATTATTATTTTTCAATTAAATAAAGATTTAGAAACAAGATGGATTTATATTCCAGTGAGGTATTCAGCCAAATATTATTAGGGGATTAATAAATTTACTGAATTCACCAATAGATTTCAAAGATATTTTATTTGGTGTCCCTAAAGAAAATGTGCATAAAGATGTCTCTTCAAATGAGATACTGTTAGGGAATATGAATTTTGAATGAGTATTGGAAAAAGTATAAGGCATAGACATGTAATAGAGAAGAGTATGTTCTATGTTACCAATAAAAATGTTTTAATATGGATGTTTATTTGAGAAAAATTGATTTGATGAACTTAATTATCAATGATATGGGGCATGAGTTTCAATTTGAAGATAATAATTTCTTAAATAATGATATCAAAGGGTGTAACCCCATTATTCTATCGATGGATAAGTATAGAAATTATTTGAAATTTTTTATGATGCATGATCCAAATCATATTTTGGGGGCACTAAACTCAGTAAATTTTCCAGCATAATAGAATTGTTACACCCCAAGGCCTTGAATAAGTTGGAATACACCACCATTGACAAGTTATTGACACTATTGAAGAAGACACTCTATACTGGAGTGAAGATTCCGGAGTCAAACATTTGAGATCAAAAGTTCACTAAAAACCTTGTATTCACATATGAGATCATTGATATGTGTCACAATAACAACTTGTTTTTTAGAAAATAGAATTCACAATTAATTACATGTACTATTTCATACTCATTTATGTCAATGAACAATGAGATTAATTAAGGTAATCAGATTCTTCCTGGAAAGGTCATGAATAAAGGGAAACATGTTTCCAGAACGAAGGTGGGTTATTACCCACCAAAATAGGGTTTAATAAATTATTCATGTTATCTAAAACCGAGAAACTAATAACATTAAATAAAGATAGAAACAAAGAGGTTGATAAATTAACTAAACAAACAGATCATTTGACATGGAAGAAGATTGATCAAAGGCATATAGACTTTTCCCAAGATGGTCATAATGTTTGATTGGGTTTGGCAGTATATGGTTTTAACCTAATCTAGTCCATAGTTATTACGAAACATAGTATATGGATAGTGATGTTGGTTCCATAAAACTTTTCCCCAGAATACTACTAAAGGAATTTAACATCACTGGCATTTATCAATGCTTGAAAAAGCACTAATAAATGGTCCCTCTGTCAGCACTAAAAAAAGTGCTGATAAAGAGAACCTTTTATCTGCGGTTTTTAACGCTGATAAAAGACTCCCTTTATGAGTGAAATTTTATCACTAATATAGGGTATCCTTTATCAATGATTAATTTTCGGCACCCATAATGGGATACCTTATTAGTGATTTTTTAGCACTGATAAAGGTTTGAATAAAATGAAAAATGAAAAAATAAAAAATAAAAATGAGTTTATTAAAAAAAATATTAAAATTTTTATTAATTAAAAAATTATTGATAAAAATGAATTAAATTTATTGAACAATATATAAATTATAAATACTAATAAATCGTATATATCAATTATATAGATATATGTAAAAAATAATTTAACAAATAAAAAATAAAAATATGTAAATTGAGAAAAATATTAAATATTTTATTAATTAAATAATTATTGATAATGTTAATAAATAGAGTATATTAAATATATTTGTATATATATATATATATGAATGTACATAAGTATGATTTATATAATATAAAATATTTTGATTTAAATTAAATAGTAATATATTTATTGAATAATTTTTTACAATTGAAAATTAATATGAATTTAAAATACCGCCTAAATTCATCAAGTAATGGACATAATTGAATGTCATTTGATTTTCAAATATAACATAAATCAAACTTGTGCTATTTGGATTTCACATATTCGCCATTAATGCATTTTTATATACAACACACATACACACATATTTTTTAGAGGATTTAATCAATTTATATTATTTATAATATATATATATATTTAATATGTTATAGTATTTTCAATATGTATTCAAATTTATTTCAATATATATCCATTTTTCTTAATAATTTATATTTAATTAATAAAACCTATACATTTTTTTCAATATTTTTAATGTGTACTCATTTTTAATTATTCAATTTCACTCATATTTAATGTGCATTCACTTATGATTAAATATTCATTAATAATTTTTAAAATATATTTATAAAAAAATATTTATAGGTAACTATATTTATAAAATCATATTTACAATTTTTATACACTCATATATTTATAGTTATAAATAAATAAATATTAATTTTTTAAAAAAGTTTTTATATAATTATAAATAAATAATTATATATATTTTAATAATTATAAATTTATAATAAATTTATTTAATGAAAGAATATATTTACTATATATATATTTATTATATATATATAATAATATAAATATATTTAATGATATAAATAATTATTTTTAAAATTATAAATATAAATATAAATAAATAATTATATATTAAAATAATTTCAAAATTTTAATAAATATACCTAATTAAAGTATACATTTTATATACATATATTTATATACATTTATTAAAAATATATTCAATTATATAAATATATTTACATTTTTTTATTTATAACTATAATTATAAATCATTTATCATAGGTTAACTAATAAGTGCTGATAATAAAGATATTTATCAACATTTTTTAGCATTGATAAAGTTATATTCTATCAGTGTTCATTAACTTTGCACTGATAAAAGTGATCTTTATCAATGTTTCCTTGGAAGCATGGACAAAATTGTCCCAATCTATTAAAATAATCCTAACTCGTCATGAACTCATCCAGATATCCAAAGATTTCCATGAAATCCACCCTCTTTCAGTGCTCCTACTTAGTGAACTGAAGCATGAATCAAGGCTCAATCAATTTAGAGGCTCAAATCCAAGGCTCTAATGATTCAAAGGATGAATGAATCCAAGGCTCAAACATTTTCTAGGTTCTTTAGATTCTACTTTTTCTTAGATGGTTCAAACTTCAATCTAAGGTATTTTATTATCCAATCCTCCCCCTTCCTCGTTGATTGCTTGTTTAGAGATATTTATTTGCATTATTTTATCATTATTATTTTTTTACCTTAATCACATCCCTGTGGTCATAAATGTTTATTAGTTATGTTTGGTTGAAAGGAGATAGAATTATCATTCCTTGCACTCCCCCACCCTCACCGTTGGAATATTTTGTTCAACTTGCCTATCCCAGCGCAATTGACTACTGCTTCATGAGATCGTTAGCCCATTAAATATATTCATACTTTTAAAATAAAATAAATCTCATCTCCACCATTCATTCCTTCTTAATAGGCGACCACCACCACCCTTCTACACAGAGATAACCCGAAATATGAAATTCTATTCCTATTAGACCTGGCCATAGGTTATATAGAATGAAAGCTAGGTGCATTCCCATATCAACTAGAATATACCAATATAATGATGTATATATATAATGGTAAATTTATACTATATTTATATTTACATATATACATAGAACCACACACATGTTTATAAATACAGTTAAATTTATGTACATCAATAAATATATGCATTTTTAATATATAACATATATATATATATATATATATGTATTTAGATATGAATTATAATTTTTCATTAAATGGATTTAACACATTACATATATATATATTTTAAATATGTATATATTTATATGTATAGATTTGAAAAAGAATAAAAATATATAAAAAAGGATATATATTTATATTTTACACACATATATATAGACACACAGACATGTATATTTTAAAAATACAAACATATATATATATATATGTATATATATATATATATAATATTATACAGATATGTTATGAAAATATATATATTATACAAATACAAATGCATATTATATTATACAAATATATATTATACAAATATATTATACCAATATATTATAAATGTATAATATATAAATATATTTTAAAATTATATTGTAAAAATATATATTACAAAAATATGTTATATAAATATATTACAAAAATTCATATGTCTAAAATTTAGTAATTAAAAATTGTAATATATTTTTAAAAATTATATTTGTAGGAAAATAAATATTTATTAAATATTATACATTTATATGTTAGAAAAATATTTTATAAAAATATATATTATACAAACAAAAATATAAATTAGATTAAAAAAAATATATATAATAAAAATATATATTATCCAAATAAAGATATATATTACAAAAAAATGAATAAATAAATTAATATATATATATATATATAATATAAAATACACAAATATATATTATAAAAATATATATTACACACGTATATTAAAAAATATATTTTACAAATATATAATAAAAATATATTATAAAAATATACTGTAAAACTATATTTTACAAATATATTATACAATGATATTTCAATTGAGTTCATTCATAGGTAGAAATTCATCATCCAATTTTACTTATGAAGATTCATCTTAGTTTGAAACTATTTTTGTAAGAGTGGGTCATCTCTCAATTAACATAAAACCTCTATATCTTCCATAATTACAATTATTTACTTCATTATGACTAAAATTTTATTATATATTCCCAAAATCACTATAGAACTCATAATGTCCATGAAAATGAAAATTTATTATAAAGTCTACTCTATATCTTCTTGAAAATAATTCTTGTTTCTAGCCTATATAGACATAATTCTTGAGTCAATTTATCAACTAATAATATTGAGTTGTTTAAAACATTTATCGTCATTATGTATATTCTTTTCCTAAAAATATTTTTTCCATCACTTATCAATTTTTAATTGAAATTATAATTTTGAGAAGTTTTCAAATTCATGATATACCATTAATATTAAATGTAATATTTTTGTAGGTTATTACATCACTTATTCCAAAAAATGTAAAGGAGGTTATAAAATTTTATATATAATGGAGTGATTATTAGAAATTATTTTTTGGTATTCATTATTTTAGGTCTACATCTATTGGTTCCACCCCTACGGATATCTGATTACCATCCATGTATATAAAATAACACTTTATTTATGAAAATATTTTATCTATAACTTTGTATATATTCTTGTTGTTCGAATGATAGTTTATTATTATTATTTATAAAATTTGGGTTTCGAATTACTCCTTAATTTCCTATATTATATTTTAATTTGTTTAGGGGATTTAAAAAAGACTTGATGGATCGTTTAAATAGATTTAGGAATAATCTTATTTAGAGTATTGAAATTATTAAAAGATGGATTTCTCCAATAAATATATAATTCATAGAAGCCCTAAATATTCAATTAACATAACATGTCCTCACCTACACCCCTTGAATGACAGATAAGAATGTTTATACCCCCAAAATCCCACATTCAATAGGCTAAAAGTTAATAACTAGTGCCAATGGTGTAATTATCACAAATGGGAGGCATGACCCCTTTTAGAGAAAAAACTGTTGTACAATTTCCATTGTCATCAGCATCATCTCTTGAATAGTTATTATTTCAATTTTTTTCTGGAGACTCATGCCCCATCTCATTTATGTTTCTTATAGTACTTTGAGCATTATTCATCCCATGGATGAATACTTCTTAGAGAGTTTCATGAAACATAGATGCATGCCCACAAGATATATAGGATGTGTATCAAAAAATAATAATGATAAATGTACGTTAGATGAGTTGATGTGGATGATAGATTTCAATAACATTCTTCATTGAATGAATTTTGAAGATAACACATACCATAGTGGAGTGATTATTTTCTTAAATTCAGTTACTCATTTTCATTAAATCATTCTGGAATTATTTAAAAGAATCTAATGTTGGGCTTACCTTATAATAATTATCTATAACTTTAACATTTGATAATTAATATCTTATGTGTAATTATTTATTTATTATTCAAAATTAATATTTTATGAAAACATTAGGTTGAATATGAATCAAAAATAGATGCAACCTAATTTTTTGACAAAAGAGTATGAAGATGGAGTAAAAAAATTCATCAAGTTTTCAATTGATCATGAATACGACCTTTATCAAATCCTTTGTCCGTGTTTACATTATTATTATTCCAGAAATATTCGTAAAAAAGAGATGAAAGAATATTTGATTTATCATGAAATAGATCAGAGTTATAAATGTTGGACAAAACATAGGAATAAAACTGAATTTGCACACTGATTGGGATGATAATGATTTTATGGATCATTTGATATGAATACTAGGGTAAATGATAACGGATATCACATGGAATAAATGAAAATATAAATTCATGATGATGTTTGTGATTGTCCAAATTTGTTTTATATGTTAAACAGTTGTTCTGAGAGACCATTTTTTATCGTTATTTCTAAATACAAAACATTTTTAGGTGTATTGAAGTTATATAATTTAAAAGTTAGATGAATATGTAGTTACACCAGATTTATAGAACTACATGGTCCCCTGGATGATATGCTACTTAAAGAAAATAAAATACCATGTTGAACATATGATGCTAAACGAATTCTATGTTCAATGGGTATGATCTATAGAAAATAAATTCATTTCAAAATGATTGGATGCTATTATTAAAGGTCTATGAATCAATCATAAAACTTCTTAAGTATTCCATATATCGGTATAATAAAAATGAATCATGTCCTTATAAATCTGTATGGTAATTTACTATAATTCCTTAGTTTAGAAGACTATATGAATATTAGAAAATTGTGATAAAATTGATATGTAATACATATATAGGAATTAAATATATGAAATAACATCATCAAGAAGATCTCCTCAGTAGAATAAAATTGATTATGAGTATCCTAAATTTGGAAATGAGATAAGAAAATTTCATCTTTAATTATCTACAAATAGAATACATCTTTTTGTTGTATAGATTAGTATTCATAACACATGGCCTTTCATGTTAAAATATTATAAACTTCTGCCACAGTTATGCATGAAGTGAAATGGAATTATGTTGCCTCTACATATATCCTGATCAAAGAAACTCAGTACAGATATTGATTTCTATTTGGATCCACTAATCAAATTTTTGAAATTGATGCGGGATACAAGTGTTACAGTGTATGATTCTTATAGAAGTGAATAATTCACATTGAGGACCATGTTGTTTGGGATGATAAACTAATTCCACACTTATAGAAATTTATTAGCCTATTGCATTAAAGGAATTTTGGGGTGTCCCATTTATAAAAAATTAACAAAATCAGTTTGGTTAAAACATTCCACGAAGAGTGTGTATTTAGGAAATCAGATACCTTGATAAAATAAACACCGATCATGGAAGGAAAAATTCTATGGAAATATCGAACATGGTACAACACCATCTCTAAAAACGGGTTATCAAAATATAAATAAATTAAAATATATTAAAATTATTTTTAGTAAATCATATATTAATAGACATACTAAATCAGGTTGGAAGAAGAGATCAATTTTCATTGAATTATTGTATAGGAATTGTTTGTATGTTAGACATTTTTTTGATGTCATTCATATAGGAAAAATGAATTTGAAAATTTTATTAGGATATTACTAAATGTTCCCAATAAAATTATATATGGAATCAAGGATAGGTTAGAGATTGTTGACATGGGGATAAGGGAAGAGTTGAAATTGGTGAAGGGTGAAGGGAATAATTTTTTTTCTCTAACAAATTACACTCTATCCAGATAGAAAAAATTGAAATTTATCTTTTCCTTAACAGTATTAAATTTCCATTGGGGTATTCATTAAATATCAGAATGTATTGTCCATGAATAATTTGATATTACAAGGACTATGATCACACATATGTCATGTTTTAATGCAAGAGGTGATGCATGTTTCTATGCAATGAATTATGCCTCAAAATGTATAACAAACATTAACCATATCCTTCTTCCTTTTTAAATCCATATATAGTAAAGTTATAGAATCGATGAAGTTTCCAATAATGAATAATGAAGTTGTAATCATATTATATGAATTAGAGATGTTATTTCCACCATCATTATTTGATATAATTTCCTATATGATGGTTCACTTGGTTCGAGAGGTTTAAAAATGTGGTCATGTCCATTATAGATGGATGTACCCCATTGAGCAGTATCTAAAGATTTTGAAAGGGTATGTTAAGAATCAAAGTAATCCATAGGGTTTTATTGAATAATGATATATTATTGAAGAATTTATTAAATTTGGTACTGATTACCTATATATGTTGACAACATTGGTCTCCCAAAGTCTCATCACTATAGACTCCGTATGGGTGAAGGGATTTAAGGAAGATATTTTGTTACAATGACCTCAATAGAGCAAGATCAAGAGAACCTTTAAATTTTACATAATAGTGAAGATGTTGATCCATACATTGAATCCCATAAATAAATCCTTATAGATTTGAATCCATCAAGGGATGGAGGATGGAAATAAAATACAAATAATAAATACTGTATAGGATGGTTCCAAGATCAAATTTATTAAGAGTTATCTAAAAATTCTAATTAAATTGTTGAACAAATTAAATGGATAACTAGGTTATTGAATGGAAATGTTATATCTTACACTGGTTTTGTAATTAATGGTCTCACATATTATAGAAAATAACATGATCATTTAAGTATGATGAAAAATTGTTGTGTTACACTTTTGGTGGAAGCGATGCATAATTCTAGTAATAAAGATATAAATCAAATTTATGGAGATATGTAATATTTTGTAATTATGAAATAGATATATGAGTTTGAATGGGTTGAAAATTTGTGTGTAAGGAATGTTGATGAAATGGGATATGTGATGGTAAAAAATATGATCCATTCATAATGGAATCACAAGCAGTGAATTTATTTTATGTCTTTGATCCAACAAACCATAATTGGTCAATAGTCCTGTTAGTGACTAATTTTTTTTTCTCAGGTGAAAATTCAATTGAGGATACCATTTCAATAAAAGATCATAGTAATTTCATGTATGTCCCAATGTAGACAATTTATTTTACTTTAAAGGGGATCACAAAGTGGGGATTTATATTCTAGATAGAGGAACCAAATCCCGATAACATTTAAAAAAAATAATGTTAGTTAAATGAGAAGATAAAAGTGTTTTTTAATGTACTATGTTTTTTCTCAAAAATTATATGTTCTGTAATATATTAACACAATATAAAATAAATGTTAGACTACTCATGAAACCAATTTCTTCTACATGTGATGATGTTTCCAATCTGTCAGAATAAAAAACAATATTGAAGGAAACCCTTTGAGAAGATTTAAAGGTAATGTTCTGATATACATTCTCTATTTTAATAAAAAATTATATAATGAAATGTTGATTCAATTTTCATTATTCAATTTATAATTAGGGTATTTTAGAAGATTTTTGTGTACCTTTCATGCATTTTTTCACCAAAACATTCAAAAAAGTCTTCTCTCAAAATCCCTTTCCTCCCCTGTGGGGTTTCATTTATCACATTAATTAAAGTTATCTCCACTTCTTTTGTAGGTAGTGTAACTACATTTCCCATGATCCATAATATAGGTAATCATTATGTTTCCACATTAATATAATTTCCCATATAATTAACAAATTGTTTCATATTTATGTTTAATTTATTTTTTTATTTTTACTCACAATTTTTTTTCCATACAATTGGATTCTTTTCTTCTAGTTGGGTTGTTTTATCCATATTACATATATTTATACACCAAAATATCCATATAATTCTTCTCCCTCAAAACCTTTTCACCCATATAGTGTCTGGATTTATCACTTTCCTTAAAGTTCCATCCACTACCTTTATAGGAAGAGAAATGATCATGTCCTTACTTAATCATAGAGTTAATCTTGATGTTTTTACAGTAAAATCATTTTCCATATAACTAATTTATTTTTTCATATTTTTGTTCAATTTATTTCTTTTTAGTATTAGTCACATGAGAATTATTTTCATATATAGGTGGAATATTTTGTTTGATTTGTGGTGATCAATCAATATTTCATGAATTTCTACACCAAAACCTCCACTGAATTCTTCTCCCTTAAAATATTTTCTCCCATGCAATGTTGAAATTTATCACTTTCCATTATGTTCCATTTTCTTCTCAAAAACAGAGGTAATCTTGATGTTTCTATATTAAAATAACTATATAAAGAATTAATTTATTATTTCATATTGATTTTTAATTTAATCTTTTTTAGTATTAATAATATAATAATTATTTCATTATATAAGAGGATTATATTTTTTGAGTTAATGTGGTTGGTTCAAATATGTTCATTCTTGTGATAGATTTAACTTTAAACCTAAAATTAAGACAATGATAATAAGGAAAATTATCAATAATGCATAAAACCATAAAGAAAAGGTGATTTCAAATTACTTATTTAATTAATTTAGTAATCATTTGTTCAAATATTTTTATGTTAATTTCCTTATCATTTTACTTAATACTTATTTAGTTTCTTTTCTAGATCTTTTGGGAAGTCTTTTATTTCTTTCAAATATCCACAAAAATCCAAAATAGTGATAAAATATTCCTTTCTACCAATGTTATCATGCTTTTCATTTCCTTTCTCTGTCAAACTACCAAAACTACATATTTAGTGAATGTTCTTTTTTTAAAAACCTTTATAGTTGAATGATATAAGTGTACACAAAGCTCATGTTCCCATTGTGATGGATTCTCGAGATATAATAGGCACATGGGATCTAACTACTCTTTTAGATTTCCATAATGATAATGGTTTTTCAGCTAAGAACATCGATTCAATACGGAGTATTTGCAGTTCAAAAAATAAAGGAAATAAAAATCATTGTAATGTTGTATGTTAAGGTTTTTTTAATACTTTTGTATGTGTTGGGATCTTCCACACCTTAATCCGACACACGGTGTGGTTGGTATGACTCCAAGTTCTTCTTTCTATTTAAACTTTAAATTAATATTTCTAAAAAAGAAAACTTACATACTCAAAACTAGTTAAAATTATTCATACTATTTTTATACTTTAAAAAAGTCTATAAGTCATTTGTGATGTTTATTAGTCAACCGCACCTCAATCCTATACAGGATGTTCCTGATATGACTCAAAATATCCGTTATCAATTTAAAATCGATATTTTAGATCAAAAAGTGTCACTCACTAAAAACCAATAAAACACACATGAATTTTCTTTTAATTTAAGAAATATAATCAAAAATAATTTGTGACATATTGGATTTCGTCTCACATCTAACCGATACACGATGTGATCCGTATGAGTCAAAGCATGTGTTATTGGTTTAAAATGATGTTTTAGTAAAAAAGGAAAGTGACATACTCAAAAATGATAAAACTGATTCATATTGTTTTTTTACCTTTTCAAAACGATCCATAAAACATTTGAGATATGTAGGAATCATCCTCACGTCAATACGACGCATGGTGTGATCGACATGACTCCATGTATGACTTTTTATTTAAAAATAAAATCATTTTTTTAAAAAGAAAAAATGACCAACTGAAAATCATGAAAAAAAATTCATATTGTTTTGATTATTTAGGGAAACAATCCATATTTAATTTGTGACATTTAGGAATTATCTAAACCTCAATTTGATACAAGATGTGCCCGATATGACTGAAATGTCTATTATTAGTTCAAAATCAATATTTTAGTTCAAAAAGTTCCGCTCATTAAAAATAGAGAAAACACGCTCCAATTTTACTGATAATTTTGGAAATGAATTCATAACTCATTTTTATGTGTTGGAAACGTTCTCACATCAAATTGATAGATGATATGATCGAGATGAATCAAAGTGTGTGTTTCCAGTTTAAAATGAATTTTTTGTAAAAAAACAAGTGACACACTCAAAAATAAGAAAAAAACTAGGATTGTTTTGATAATTTATAAAAATAATCCATAAGTATTTTGAGACATGTAGGATTTGTCCCCAGCTCAATCCATCACATGGTATGACTGATATGGCTCTAAGTGTTTCTTTTAATTTAAAATTGAAATCAATTTTAGTAAAAAGGAAAATTTACTAACTCAAAAGTATGAAAATTAATTAATATTGTTTTTATACTTTAGGAAAATGATACATAATTCATTTTTGATATTTATTAATCACCCAAACCTCAATATGATACAAGATGTACCGGGTATGACTCAAAGTGTCTATTATTAGGTTAAAAGAAACATTTTAGTTAAAAAAGTGTTACTCCATGAAAAATTAGAAAACATTCTATGATTTTCTTGATAATTTAGGAAAATGATTCTTACATAATTTTTAATAATTATTAATCCATATCATGTTTAATTGATACATGATGCGATAGGTAAGAGTTAAAATGTATGTTTCCAGTTTAAAACGATATTTTAGTAAAAAAGAAAATTGATGTACAAAAAAAAGAAAAAAACACATTTGTATTATTTTGATAAATTAGGAAAATGATCCATATTCCATTCTATACATGTATAAATGATCCTTATCTTAATCTGATGAATAGTGTGACCAATATGACCCCAATGTAGGTTTCGTGCATAAAACAATATTGCAATGGGTCGTAAGAAAATTTTATTTTTCCCTGATCGATGACCTATTTGAGATCTAAAAAATGATTAATGTCTTAAAATATGGGATTGAATCAAAGAATATATAAAATGGATAAAATTTTGGAACCAATATAGGATCATCCCATATTATTTATAATCAATTTAAATTGAAAAATAATTACTTTTTTGGAACTATTTCCTCATTCTTCAATCAGACAATTTATCTATATTGAACTATAGATGTGTTATAGTAATCAAAGTAGATTACCTATAGGGGTGATTCAAACTTTTTCAAAAAAAATTCTGAACATCACAGTCAAAATCTGTGGGTACTTGAACGATAGATCATAGCACTTACGTTGTCCACCTTTGATTGTCCCAAGAACCACTTCCAAACAATTCTCCTATATATCTCTTGAATCAAGAGTTGGAGGTGGAGAAATATTTCTCGCCGTTCTTGGAAACATTCTTATAGAATAGAGAACTCTAGGTCATTAGAGGATTATCTAAATCTATTGTGCACAACCAAAACCAAATGAATTGGATCTCTTAGAAAATAATATAATTGGGTTTATATACTTTTAGGGTTAAAATAAAATAATTGCACAAGTGACCTTTATTATTTATCTAACCCCATAAAAACCCCATGTTAGAAAATATTATTATTATTATTATTAATCTTCATGTGCATAACGTTATGAATTAAATTAAAATTATATTTAATCAAATAAAATTCAATATTTATTATTTAAAATTGTAATATTAAACTTTGTTTGCCATTCCCCCACAATATTTATCGGGCCTTAAATAATGTCTATTTATTTATAAATTAAATATCCCTGTATTATTCACCAATGAATAAATAAATATTATATTCACCAAATATAAAATAAATATTTATTAAATATTCATTTTTCATTATAGTCTCTCGAATAACTGGTGATGAAATAAATTTAATCAAGAAAACATGAATAATTATTAAACCACCTATGGGAATAATATTTATACAAATTATTAAAAAATAAATAATAATAATATAATTTAATCGTGTTTTTAGATACACTTAGTCTGTGATCCCCTTAGGCTCTTTATCAGTGGCATTAGGCAAAGAAACCTAAATTATAGGGATAACATCTAACAACATTCCATAGCTTCCATATAGAAAAAGTTAATTCCAAAATGACATAATATGTCATAAGAATAATTACCGTGTATTATAATCTCTTTATGTCGATATCTCAATTTGAGAAGGTTGCATGTCGATGCCATCCACCTATTTGATCAATGTCACTTTATTTGACCTTTTTAAAATAGAAAATTCCAATAGAGCACAATGACCTTGGATTTATTTAGGCTATATCATTTCTATACATGCTGATACGTTATCAACATCAATCAAAGGATGGAAGGGGGAAAAATCATTTTTCTCATTATTCATTAATGCAATATTACTCGTGATGTAGCCAACATATTCTACCTCTATGAAAAAATACGTGATCATAGTTTTCATCAATACAGCAAAGTACACAAAAAATAATACTCAATAATAATAAAATTAACGTCTAAAGACCAATACACACATCCACAAATTGGAATGTCCAATGACACATATAAATTAGGATTTCCTACTGGTGGATCTCATTCTTATAATATACTACTTGATATTTCCAAGGGCGTACACCATGGGAAGGTTTCAAAAAGTTCTATGAGTATCCACCCCTAATATCAAGTCTCCTTTGTGTCCACCAAATGATATCCTAAATCTATAGAACATATATTTATGAATAGTGTCTTAACAATTTTAGGTTCTCATCATAGGGGGGAACTGATATAACCTTTTAGTGTGATACTACTCTTGGGAAAATATCAAATACTATGTTACATAGAAGAACAATCATGATGTGTTAAATTTTTTATTAATATTAAAAACAATGAATACAAGTTATCATATGTACCCAAAAGTTGGTTATAGGGCACCAACTCCAAAAGACTCTCACTTGCAATAGATCCAAATGCTAAAAACCATTAGTCTGCTAGCTCTAACTTGATAGTCATACTTTTTTTTTATGATATGACTTTATTCATGGTGTTTTCCATGTTCACTACTTTGGGTAATCTTCTCACAAAATCTTCCCCCCTTGGATAAAAATCCATCATGAGGTGATACTTTTGGAGTATGTGCTTTTTTCCTTTGGTGTGACCTTGGATCCTTTGCAAGATTTACCAGAGAATTATTATCACGATAAAATGTGATATGATCTTTTCTACTAGGTACCACATCAAGATCTTAGACAATGTTTCTAATAAAAATAGATTCCTTGGCTGCATTATAAGCCTCTATATACTCGAACTCCACTGTAGAATCAGATAAATTTGGATTCTTTGAACTATTATAGCTCACAGCTCCTCTGTTGAGACCGAAAACATATCCTGATAGTGACTTTAGATCATTATGATATATTTAAAAAATATCATTAGTATAACCCCTGATGAAAATATCTTTGTCTCCTCCATACACCAGGAACATATCCTTAGTTCTTCTCAGATACATAAGGATAACCTTACCATCAGTCCAATGTTGTTCTCCTAGATCAACTGGATATCTGCCTACCATGCTGAATGCATAAAAATCATGAAGTCTAGTACATAACATACAATACAAGATTGATATTATCAATATATCTTGTGAGATCTTACTAATTTTATCTTTATATTGTTGTGTGTGAGGAAATATTTTCTACAAAATATGTAAACTATGTGACACTGGAACTAATCCCATTTTGGATTGTTACATACTAGATATATTTAGTATCTAGTCATCATATGTACTTTGACTTAGTACATGAAGCCTATTGGATCTTTCATGAATGATCTTGATCTCTAAAATTTAGGATTTTTAAGCTATGTACTTCATAGAGAAAAACTTTTTTAACTATCCCTTAATGGATTGTAAGACTAATACGTTGTTTCCAATAAGTAATATGTCCTCAACGAATACAACTAGGGTAAATTGAATTCCCACTAAACCTCTTTTAAACACATGGCTCAAATTCATTATTAATGAAACCAAATTACATTATGGATTCATTGAGTAAGACCCCGAACCTAATTGGATAGATTCATGCATTATTACATTACATTGACATGATCACTATAAAATAAAATCCTGAAGGACCGATTAGTTAGTAGCCTTGAAATAACTAGATTCAAACATTAGTTTTACATTACTTATTGAATTGAAAAACAAAGTAGTGCCTCTTTCGTATATATCCATATTCCACAGACTATCCCTACAGGTTATTCATAATATACTTCTTTACATCCTGGGGAAAAATGAAACATATAAAGAGGGTGATCTCAGATGCTTAGTAAGTATAAATAAATATAACAGAAGATATCATAAAAATTAACAAACTTTTAAGTCAAGGTATAAATATGAAACATGAGCCTTTTAAACAAAATCTTCAGAATAATATTGCAAGAATAAATAAAATAATTCCATTAAATATTTCACATGGATATTCTAATGGTTGAATAATCACATAAAATATCAATAACTAAACTCCTAATGATGAAATGTGTAATGCCAGATGTCATAACCATACCATAAAGTCCTTGTACCAAGACCATTACCATACCATCAACGCCTAGTCCCATGAAAATTGTTTATCTCATGAGACCTACCAATGCATCGAGGTGCTATAACAGTCCCTACCCATCAAACACTAAGTAAAATTCATTCCTCTTAGGAAAAGGGTAAAACATAACATAATTTGTTTTATTAAAAATAGCACACGAAATATTTATTCTTTAATCATAAACCTTGAATGTTATAAAAATAGCACATCCACAGTCAAATATAGCATAATATTTTCAGTAAAATACAGAATATTGTATCATAATAAGTCAACCTCAAATAAAAATAAAATACAATAAAGGATATTAACATAGATGAAAATAATTTAATAAATTCATTAAAACTCTTTGAGGGAAATAACTCTTTTTTACATTGAAATCATTTAGAATCCACAAAATCATAAAATAAAACATTTCCTATGAACAGAACCTTATAAGATTGTAAAGAAAACATAAAAATGTTATGGTGCGATAATGGTAGGAAATATCCACTTGCGGCATATAAGTAATAAAAAAAATTTCTTTAAATATGTCAAAAAGGTTATAAAGTACCTTGTTTGGAAAATGACGGAAAGATTTATTTCAAAAAATTTTGTAAAAAGTAAAACTTGGGTAAAAATTACATTAAAAAAATTTATATAATATTTTGAATTACATTATGAGAAACAAGGACATAGATGATATGGATGTCCGAGTAGATACTTATGTATAATCAACCTCGGATAATATTGAGGTATTGAAATTAAACCTTACGAAAAAACCTTAATATATATATATATATATGTATTTGAAAATTTTGATTAAAATTAAAAATATACAAAAATATTTCTTGATATTACATTATCTATATATAAATTTTATGTATGATAATATAAAAAATATTAAAATGGGGAAAGGATTAATTCATTAAAATTTCAAAAGATCCCATACCACTTTGAACATTTAAATAATAATCCCAATATCATCAAATGAATATTTAAATACCCAGAAGAAAAATTTATTCATGATATCAAACATAATATATCCAGTACATATACCACACACAAGAAATAGGTGGCGAGCATGGCTTATATCTCATGAAAATTAAATGTGAGATTGAATTGCCTTACCTTAAGTTTGATACTCTCTGTATGTGTCTCATACTATAGTGTAATGGTTTTAAACATAATATTAAATTATAAAATAATAATAATAATATATTTTATATCATATATGATTCATTTATGGAATTATATTACTCATTTATTAATAATTTCCTTATTAAAGCAAGATTTCAGGTAATAATTTCTTTGTTTATCGTACTTGTTTTGACTTGTTATTCTTGATCACATTACATAGATCATGATTTAATTACTTCCAGAATGTATAAAATGTTTTATATTTCTGATATATTTAGAATATATAAATATATATAATTGATAGATATATGAAATGTAATACAATGTTCATGGAGACAATAGGTCGTATATACGCATGAACGTTGTTTATGGTTCTTATCATATTGAATAGAAGTAAGTGAATGAAATATATGCATATATATATATATATTATTACATTATAATTATTATTTCATATATTTCATACTTATTAATAATATATATTTTTGTTATCATTCTTTAATGGAGAATGTGGAAGATGAATATCATCGCGTTGTGGATACGGTAAGTCGTACGTGCGCACGAGCGACAATATCATTTCCTTTATGGTTAAATGGTATGAAATTGGATAGAATATTAGTTTTACAGAAACAATATCTTGTTATATTTATTATTTACAACCTTTATATTCATTGTTATATAGATGAAAATAAATTGTTCATGAAAAACAGTTTACACCACAGCGTGGAGACAGTAAACCGTAAATACGCACACATTGTGATATTATTTTTCGTAGGAAGGTTATAAGGTAGAATATTGTTATACCATAACAATAAAAAAATCTTAATATATGGATGATACAAGATTTATTATTTTTATATGTAAATAACTTAGAATGAGGAAATATAAGAATAAAATTACTTTAAATGAGGTGATAAAACAATGACCTTTTTTCGGGTGTGTCCTTTTAGTTTGCATAAAAGGACTCTTTTGGATGGATTTCTACCCAATGTGTGGCCACTAAGATGAATCAAGAGAATTTGGGAGAATAAGTGGGTGGATTTTGGATGATATAAAGGGATTTGGAGGTATACAATAAAGATAAGAAGATGTTCTCTTTTAAAATAGAGGTGAGGAGTACTTTGGGAAGAACTTAAAATATTAATATATTATAAATTGGTTTTTTAAGTTCGGAATGGTGAAAATGTGATTTATTTCCAGGATAAGATAAGGATGGGTCTTAATCCTCTAATAAAATTATTTTTAGACAAGTTTAGTTTATGAAATTAACAATATATGTTGGGCTTAACCCTTAGTTAAACAGTTTAACTCTTACCACATCTTCTTGTATTTTAATACTATAGGGATAATATAGTTACTATTAAATGCCAAACGAACCACAATTGGATAATTTATGACATTTTTAACACTTTCCTAGTCACTTTTTCAAACCTAATATTTTAATTAATTTTATAACATTTAATTAATTATTATTTATTTTAATGTATCATTTTTGACAATTTTGATACTATTCTAAATTTTCATTTTAAAAAATATCAAAATAATATGATAACTTTTAAAAAATACTTATAATATGTCCCCAACATG
Source organism: Viscum album (assembly GCA_963277665.1). Classification (NCBI taxonomy): domain Eukaryota; kingdom Viridiplantae; phylum Streptophyta; class Magnoliopsida; order Santalales; family Viscaceae; genus Viscum; species Viscum album. The sequence goes on from OY728130.1 coordinate 1,216,079,057, forward strand.
TTCTTGTTATCAATAAAATTATTAGATGTCATTAATTAAGTGAAATTGTATATATTCTATTACTTTAAATATCATTAAATTGATTCTTCCTTTAATAATCCAATTACTACCTTATAATCATGTCACCATTTAATTTAATTATTTATTTTAAAAATAATAAAAATTACATTATGTAGATAACAATTTTATATTTCTAAATAATTTTTATTGTCTAATTTATATTACTTATAACCCTATATTAAAAATCATTTATTTTTTAAAATATGAATATGACATTTTTAACTGTTCTTTAAATAAAATATAATAATCTTCTTAATTTAATGTACGTGGATGAAAAAAAGATCATAATTTCTAACCAAGGTTCATTTTGGTCGAAACACACTAATCTAAGAAAATTAGGACATTGTTTTGGGTAATATTATGTTATTATAATATTAATTTTACCATTAATTACCCTATTTACCTTTAACCTTAGTATATAAAATCCAAATCATAATGTTCAACAAAAAATATTTTGATCTTATTAGACTGAATATTTCACACTAATTACAACTATTTATGTATGTTTGTTGAAATTAAATTGTCATAAGTGATAAAATTACATTTAACATAAATCCCATAGATGTGTCTAGAAGGAGGGTAAAAGAGACATTCAAACGATTAATAAAATTTTCTATACAATTCTATTATAAAACGATTCTAACGATCTATATTGGATTAATATATGTATAGTTTTTCACAATTCATTGAAAGTTAAAACCATTAAGAATATTGCCAAAATTTTACCCTAAGCTAATTTTTATATTCAAAATTTAAGAAGAAGTCTATTTTGAAAAAGAAAATTTATAAAATTCATAATTTGGTTAATACTATTCATAACTGATTTTTAAACTGCTAGTTTGAAAGGTCATGGTGCACTCAAACTCAATTTTACATGCTACAAAAGTTATTTAATAATTTAAAAGGAAGCATACCATGGATTCTTGGGGTGTTATATACTTACCTCCTTCAATAAATTGCATCCTCTCAATTTATACTCAAAATCAAAAACTATTCATTGGAATTTTCAAAATATTTTTTTAAATCCCCCATCAGAAATTGATTAATGAGACCTCCATTTTAATATAGAGAATGGTATGTTTGAAGGTCACTAGAGATAACACATACTAGGGCTACATGTAGGAAAACATGGAAATGGAAGAAAATTTAACCATCAAGTTGTGATGAAGATTGATAGGGAACATTATTAGGAGAAAATTAGGAATTTGAAAGATATAAATATGCAGTGATCCAAAGGGCCATTTGATTCATCGCAAAAGAATTTACTAGGAAAATATTTTTGGCTTTATGATATTTCTACTAGAGTTGAAGAATTTATTTACTTTTTATACTAAGAACATAATGAAACATACATAATTAATAAGTAGAGTTTCCACTTTTAATCAATTTCCACCATAGAATCATCTTTTTCTCCAAATGATGGGGGTTGAAGGGGAATTTTTCACACATGAAGAACTAGATTCACCTTTTATATAATCTAACAAGTCATTAAACAAAATGTTATTACAATATAATATAACTCCAAAAAATAATCTCAAAACTTCTAAAGTAAAACCCAAAAAGAACATCATTGATCATTCAACAAATGTATAAAATTTTAAAAAAATACTCCATATAATGATTAAAACCCAAACTTTTTATGTATTTGACCACATAGTATTGGAGGATAAATTTTAACAATTATCTTAAAATAAAATAATAACTCTTAATGTCTCATACCAAAAATTAATTAAACTAATTACATATTCTTCAAGGTAGGATAATCATTTCCATAAATAACCCAAATCTCTACAATTCCGCATCATAATCATAGATTATTCCAAAATAAAATTCAACCATTACTCCTCCAATAAAATACCTATATTATTCTATTTACCTTAATCATATAATGTTCCCAAAATAGGGAATATCTTTCAAAATAATATTTATCACTTAATTCCCAAACCATTTTCCTATTCCAAGGATATTCATTTGATAAAAAATTTGTGCCCAAAATCAACATATTCTTATTCCATAAACTTGTTTATCCAAAAATAAAAAGTCATAATAAATAGGGACTTTACATATACTAGTGGTAGGCACTGAATCCTTGTCCCCCTTTAGTTGTTAGTTCAAGACTCATGGCCTTTCTAGATGACAGGGGTTGTCACTCTTTTTGTGGGTTGTCCTTTTTCTAAAACTCTATAAATTCTAAAACATTCTAAAAATGAGATAAAATATATTAAAAATAACCATAAAATATTTTAGTCTCTTTATTTTTCATCCTAAAATGCAATATTCCATAATTTACTCCAAATAATATAAATCCTAAACGGTTATTTAAACCTTTATAATTATATCCGCACAGGAAAAGATAATCTCTTCCTTGAATAACACTTTCCTATAATAAACATAATGGTTACACACACAAAAATAAAGTCTTCCAATGTAATCCCATTACCAAAATACCATTAATAATTTTAAATATTTTCTCATCCATTTATTTCCATATAGATACTTCCTTGTCTTAGTGGATATCCTATAAAATAGGGCATTGACTCGGGTAATGCCCAGGTCCCTAAATTTACAAAAAATGACTATAAGTATATTCTTAGGATCTATTTTATTTTCATCCATTGTACACATAATTTTTTTTAAAAAATCCTTTTCTTTATGTCCTTCTTTCCCACACATAAATAATTTCTTTTTTTTCCATTGAGACACTTCCCAAGGTTTCTCTGCCCACATTTCCTACATTATAAAAATTGAGTTTTATTTTCTCCATGGTCTCCACCTCTAGATCTCTTATAAGGATTTGTATTTATCTTATTTGGTGTGTTTAGGAGTTGGTTGATGTATATGTTATTAATCATATTTTTTGAAAAATAATTAGGAATAAACCATACATCTTTCAGGACTATCAACATTCTATTCGGTGGCTCATCTCCACCACCATGTCCAGCTTTTCTATCATGTTTGATTTTAATATAACTTCTTTGGGATCTAGGCATTAACTAAAACCAAAAAGTGAAGTATGAGTAAAAAAAGTCATAAAATAATTTAAAGAATATCATGACCACTTATTTTCAATCTAAAACACCTTATGTTTTACCATGGCTATTCATTAACTTATTATATTAAAATCATTGATATTGGTTTGTAAAATAAATGTGAATTATCCTAATAATATTCCTCAGGAGTGTCAAACCAGGTGTACAGTAAGGCCCATTATTGTGTACTAGGTTACCTAAAGTCAAGGCCAGAACACATTTTTAGAGTTATTACCCCTTGTTACATCTAGGATATAACCACTTCCACTTTTAGTAGCCAAATAAAGATGTATTTTATAAGAATACCAACATAATATCTATATTAACCAAATGTTTAGATGTTATTTTATACTTGTCCTCAAAGTCTATCTTAGGATAATGTTACCTAATCATGGTTGTTTTCAAAATATAATTTCCATGGTTCTTACTAAAATTCATTTGATACCACCTGTAACATGTAAACCCCAGTTGCGGATAGTTTTTGAATTATTACATTACATTGGCATGATCACAAGAAAATCAAATCCCGAAGGAATGATTATTTTAGTACCCTTAGAAAACTAGATAAAAACATAAGTTTAATGTTACTTATTGAATTAAAAAAAATAGTTTCTCCTTCAAAAAACAACCATATTCCTTATACTTTCCCTACAGGCGAGTCATAATATACTTCTTCACATTTTGGGGAAAAGTGAAACATATGAAACGGGTAATCTCAGATACCTAGTATGGATAAAAAATATAGCGAAGGTTATCATAAATAAGCACATAAATTTATGTCAAGGTATACAAATGAAACCCAGACCTTTTAAAAATAATATTTTGAACATTATGGAAATAGTAAATCAAATAATAACATTTCAACATTCACATATATATTTTACTAGTCGAATAATCACATGCAATATCAGTAACTAATATGATAACTAGGAAAGTCATAATACTGGATATCATAACCATACTATCAAGGTCTCATTCCAAGTCCATTACCATACCATCAAGGCCTTGTTCCAAGACACTAGTTTGTCTAAGGAGACTAACTGTTTAATCGATGGGCTATTGCAGGACCCACCCATCACTTACTAAGTTCAATGCATTCCTCTTATAAAAATGGTGAAACATAACATACACATTATTATTAAAACTAGTATACTAAATGTTAATAATTTAACCATAAACCAAGAATTGTATAAAAATAGTACATCTATAGTCAAATAGATCATAAAAACTTCAATATAAAATGGAATATTGTATCATAATATGTTAACCTCAACTAAGCATAAAATAAAACAAAGGATTTGGATATAGATGAAATAATTTAATAAATTTATTAAAACGCATTGAGGGAAATATAATTTTTTACTTTGAAATAATTTAAAATATAAAAAATTATAAAATAAAATTCTACTTTGAAAATTAAATTATATTATTCTAAGAAAAACGTCAAAATGTTAAGGTGTTATAACAGTTAAAAATATTTACTTTTTCCTAATAATTTTTTTTAAAAATCTTTTCTTAAATACATCAAAAATTTTATAAAGTAACTTGTTTAGAAAAATATGGAAATATTTCCTTCAAAACGTTTTGTAAAAATTCAAACATGACTAAAAATTAATTTAATCAATTATAGATAATATTTTGTATTACATTTTATGAAATATGGACATATATGACAAGGTTGTCCTAGTAGATACTTACATATAAACAACCTCAGATGATATTGAGGATGAAAAATTATCCCTTGTGTAAAAAGCTTAAAATATAAATTTTTGAAAAAATATGAATAAACAAAAAATATACCTAAAATTTTCTTTATAATCCTTTATATACATATAAATTATATGTATAATAATATCAAAAATATTGAAATGGAGAAAGGATTAATTCATTAAAAATTCAAAACATCCCATACCTCTTTGTAAATTAAAATAATAAGACCAATATATTAAAATTAATATTTAAATACAATGAAGAAAAATTTATTCATGATATCCAACATAATAGGGGAAATACATATACCACAGACAATAAATATAAGGTGAACAAGGCTTATATCTCGGGAAAATTAAAAGTGGGACACAATTCTCTTACCTTAAGTCTGATACTCTTCATATGTGTCTGAAACTCTTTTATAATGGTTGTTAACATACTATTAACTTATGAAAGAATTATAATAATATTTATGATATCATATGTGATTCTTTTAGGGATTTATATTTCCCGTTTGTTAATAATTTCAATGTTTAAGCAAGATTTTGGTTAATAACCACTTTCTTTATCATACGTGTTTTTACTTGTTATTCTTCATCGTATTACATAGATCATGATTTAATGAATCAAATACTGAATTAAATGATTTATATATCATATATATTCCTAATATAAATTTATATAATGGATAGATATATGAAATGGAATACACTGATCAAGGAGACGGTAGACAGTACGTATACATAAACACAATTTCCATTTCTTTATTGTATTGAATGGAAGTAAGTGAATGACATATATATATATATATATATATATATTATTCTAGTATAATTATTATGTCATATATTTCATAGTTATTAGTAATATATATATTTTATAACCATTCTTGAATGGTGAATGTGGAAGATTAATCTCATCACCTCGTGGAGACGGTAATCCGTACATACGCACGAGTGATGATATCATTTCATTAATGGTTAAATGGTACCGAATTGGAAAAAATATGAATTTTATATCAATTATATCATTTTATATTTTTTATTTAAAATATTTATATTCATCGTTATACCCATAGAAATTAACTGTACATGAAAAACAGTTTAGACCACAATGTGGAAACGGTAAGCCATATGTACACACGTATGATGATATTATTTTCTATAGGATGGGTAAATGGGGAAATATGGTTGTAACAGAATAATAAAAACATCTATGTATATAGATTATACTATAGTTATTATTCTGATATGAAAACAACATTGAAAGTGAAAGTAGAAGAAGACAATAACTCTGAAAGAGGTTATAAAACAATTACCTCTTTTTCGGGTGTCTCCTATTGGTTTGTGTAAAAAAGCCTCCATAAGGTGACATTATTCCTAATGTGTGGCCTCTAGGGGGATTTGAGAGAATTTGGGAGAAACTTTTGGTTGGGTTTGTCCAAGACAAAGATATTTTGCGGTATTAATTGATGAGAAGGAGAAGTTCCCTTTTATAAGATAGTTGAGGGCACTTTTGGAAGATCTTAAAATATTAATTTATTATAAATTTATTTTTGGGTTCTAATAGCTCCAAAGTTATTTATATAGATGGTAAGTTAAGTATGGGTATAAATACTTTAATAAAATTATATTTAGACAAGTTTATGTTACAAAAGTAATCTTAGGTTTTGGGTTTAACCCGTAGTTAAAGGGATTAACTCTTACCACATCTTTTGGTATTTTAACACTATAGGGTTAATATGGAAACTATAAAATACCAAAAAAACCACAATTAGATAATTGATGAAATATTTAAAACTATACATTTTAGTTGGATAAACCTTATATTTTTAGGAATTTTATAACATTTAATTAAATATTATTTATTTTAAGGTATCATTTATGTCAATTTTTATACTATTCAAAATGTGCATTATTAAAAATAAAAAGACAACATGATAAATTCAAAAAAAGAATTATAATATGTCATTAAAATGTCTATATTATCTATAAAACTAGTATTTGTAATAAATTAAGTAAAATTATATTTATTTTAATATTTTAAATATCATTTAATTGATTATTCCTTTAATAATTCAATTACTGCTTCATTATTGTGTCATCAGTTAATTTAATTATTTATTTTCAAAAAACATATAAAAATACTATTATGTAGATAAACATTTTACTTTTTTAAATACTACTTATAGTCAAAATTTTCTTATTTATAACCTTATATAAAAAATTATTTAGTTATTAAAATTTGAACATGACATTTTTAACGCTTCATTAAATAAAATATAATAAATGTCTTTATATAACACAAGTGGATTACAAAAAATAATAATTTCGACATAAGGATGATATTTGTAGAAATAAATTTATCCAATGAAATTATTATAAGTGTTAGGGAAATATTATATTATTATAATATTAATCTTACCTTTAATTACCCAATTTGCCTTCAACCATGGATAATAAAATCCAAAATATACTATTCACAAAAAATTATTTTGATCTTATGAGAGAAACTTTTTCATAATAATTACAAACATTTATGTCTATTTTTAAAAATTCCATTATCATAAGAGGTAAAATTAAATTTAATACAAATCTTGTAGATGTGGCTAGAAGGCGAGTAAAAGAGACATTCATAATTTCAACAAATTTTTAATATATAATTCTATTATAAAATGATTTTAAGAAAATTTATGGGATTAATATATGTTTTATTTGTCTATAGAAAATTAATTTATATTAAAATAATTATTTAAATGAAAAAGTCGGTTTTTAACAATAAGGTAATATTTTTCAGTATTCATAGAAAAATGAAATTTTTTCATAAAATTACAAAACTTTCACCGTATGATAACATTAAAATTCCATATTCAAAAATAAATTCTATTTTTTAAAATAAAATTTATGAATTTAATAATTTTGTTAATTCTTTTCAAAACTACTTTTTAAATGACTTGTTTGAATGGTCATGGTGCACTCGAACTCGATGTTGAAAATATCACAATCTATTTAATTATTTAAACGGAAGAATAATATATAATCTTGGGGTGTTACACATAAAATTGAATGTTCCATGAACATGATGTTTTCTTCAATCCATATATGGATCTCTACAACATGAAAATCCATTTGGCATCACCTAGAGTAACAAATTCCTCTGGTTGTGTCATATAGTCATCTTCTTGAATGTTTCTATTAGGGAATGAATTTTTGATATCCATATTCCGAATCTCATAGTAATGGTATAATTATATAGCTAGTAGAATTTTTATGGATTTAAATATAGAAACTAGTTAAAAAATTTCATCATATTCAATTCCTTAACACTGTTTAAAATTGTTAGCCACTAGCCTTGCATTATTGTTATTTACTTTACATTCCATGTCTATTTTCCTCTTAAAAACCCATTTTAATCCACTAGATTTAAATAAAATGGAACATTGACTAGAACACAAACTTGGTTTCGATACATGGAATCCATTTCAGAATTCATGGATTATTTCCATCTTGCAACTTCTGAGCTCACTACTTACTCTTAATAGGTGAGAGGTTCATTATTGTTAACCAATAATGAGTAACCATACTTAGTGACTAGAAAATCATATCTCTCTAGTTCTCTTACCCCTCTTTCACTCCTACGTAGCACAAGTATATTAAGAACCACTTCTTCTATGGGGATCTATGGAATCTGTTCATGTACCAAATCTTGTGTATCTTGGGAATCAGTTTCATCAAAGTCAATTTTTATCCCACTATCCATTTTGAGGATGTGATCCCTCTCAAGAAAGATGTAATTTTGGGCGAAAATCACTTTTTTGTCTTTGGAGTTGTATTGGTTGTGTATATTTGTTTCATTGGGAGACCCTATAAAGATACATTTTATAACCTAGGGTGATAGTTTTTTCCCGAGAAGTCTATAAAAAATGAATCACAACCCCATAAATGTGTATGAAAAAATATATGTTTCTTTCAAATACATAACTAGAATGGAATTCCATTTTCCACATTAGTTGGTACTCTGTTTAATGTGTACCACATAGTTTGCAGTGCATATCCTCAAAAAGATAATTGAATATTGGTATGAATCATTATTGACCTTACCAAGTCTAAAAGGTATGATTCCTCTTTTCACTAACATCATTCCATTATTGTGTATAAAGTGGATTGAGTTGAGATAGAATCCTAAAATCCTATAAGAAGACGATAAACTACTTCTTAAGATATTCACCACAATTATCCAATCAAATCTTCTTTATATTCATAACAATTTGATTCCCTACTTCATTCTTGAATTCCTTGAATTTATCAAAGGACTCAGACTTATACCTCATCAAGTAGACATATCCAAATCTACTCAATTCATCATTTAAGGTTATGATGTAAGAATATCCACATCAAGCTTCTACTCGAAATTTTTAACATACATTAGTGTATACCAATCCGAGAATCTTTGTGTCCCTTTCACCGTATCCACTGAGTGGAGGTTTGGTCATTTTTCCTTATAAACATGAATGACATCTTTCAAGTGGATTTTGATTAAACATGCCTAAATAACCATCTTGATAGAGTATTTTCAAACACTTCTCGTTTACATGTGTATGATGGTGATGCCATAGTTTGGTATTACATGAGAAATTTGAACATTATTTTTTATCAATTTACAACCCTTTAATTTAATAATTTATTACATAAAAAACATTTTTTAAAATTTCCATACCATAATATATGTTTTTCTTGTAAAAAATACAGTTTTTATTTTCAAATTTTAAAATAAACCCGTCTACATTTAACATGGTTCATAAATTATGTTCTCGGTAACCATAGGTACATAATAAAAATCTTTCAAAAATAAAATCTATCTTGTTCGAAATGAAAGGTGGTAATAGCCAATGGCAAGGGGAGATAGCCTTACAATATCTTTTGATCTAAGTTCCACCTCTCCTCTAGAAATCATTCAAAAATATACTTTGTTCTATAATTTGGATAGATATGTGAGAACCAAAAGCTCTATCTAACAACGAATGTCTCGATACTAGAAGATTACACTCGATAATGATCACAACATTAGATTATCCTTTATTTTTTGTGAATTTCATCTTATAGTGGCCTGAATTGGAACACAAAAAACCTAACGCCTCCTTTTCCTTTTCCTTAATTTAGATCTTCCTCTTCATAGAAGGATGGTGCTCGAGAGATTTAGACTATTTATATGTCTTTTCCACTTTTTTATTTTTATTCCTTTTCTTCTTCATTATAAGGAATCTTGGTTTATCACACCCCATGTCATTATCCACTTGGAAAATCAAGGTCAGAAGATCCAATATACTCTTCTCATTATTTTCCATATTATAATTAACAATAAAAATTGAGATGGTCTTAAGAAATTATGAAATTATGAGATCTATACTCAACTCATCAGGGAATTTCATGCCTATGATGTCTGAGCATTCAACAGATCCAATAATCTTGACTACATGATGCATAGATGGTTCAGATTCTCTATGATTATTTGTAAACAAATCACTGGAGATCTCATATTTCTTTTGTCTACCCTTCTCTAAATAGAGATCCTGAAGTTGAGACATCATGCTATTTGCATCCATGTCCTCATAATGCTTCAAAATTTCATTGGACATGGATGAAAGCATAAAATACTAAAATATGTAGCATGATTCATATATTTCTCATAGAGATATATCTTTTCATTACTTACCTCATTTCAAGGAGCAATATAAAAATGTTCTTCAATCACATATAATTTCATTTCATGGTGATGGATAACACATATGTGCCTTTGTCACTTTTGGTAATTTTTTCTAGTGAGAAGGGTATCATTATCATGTATTCATTATAGTGATATTTTTGAATTCAATTTAAGATTGTTTCTACAAATATAATGAACATAATTCTATAACATCATCTGATAAAATTTTGAAGAATAAATAAATATTATATTTATTGGTCACCCAATATTTTATCAAAACCCAATATCCCACACCATTGGATTTGAAATATCTTGATTCATGAACATTTTACTAGAATGGATCCATATTTCCCTTCTCATTACCCAAAATTTGGCTAGTCGAGTAACTAGAATGGTTTTTGGTAGGAATTTCAAATGACAACTACTTTAACTCACTGTTCCTTGATCGTTTGAGTGGGATCTCAAATCCTAAAATCATTAAATTGGATTCCCTCATCCATTTCATCATTAGTCACACCATGTATATCTTTTCCAGTCAACCCTTTATGTGAACTAAGTTATGTTAACCCAAAAATTCAAGTTAAAATTCCATGGTGATTGCAAGCACCCCCTCTTTGGCTGGTCAATCACTTTGATCTACAGTTTGATTTTAACTGATCTCGTGGAAGGCTATACTGACTTAATATATATATATATATAATTGAGGTATTTTATCTTTTATATGTAAATTTTCAATTATTATATTTACTATATTGTTATTAATATTAATCATACTTACTTAAGTTATTGACTATGTATTATATAATATTTTCACATAGGATATTTTATTTAAGTTTTATCTTTCAAGCTTGAAAATTCATTATTTGAAATGATCATGATAAAACAACCATAATGAAATAATTAGGAAACTGATAAAAATAAAATAATAAAGATGTATGATCTTGGGATTTTACAAGAGGATAGTTTATTTAGAAGTTTATAAACTAACCATTGACTTAGATGGAAAACACCTTGAACCATTTAAGGTTCACATAACAGCTTTCCACCTATCCCCCAATCAATCTCTCTTGGACTGGTTTCATCTCAGATCCAAACTTGAACGGCCTCCACTAGCTTCTGAACTCTATCCATTACATTTAATTTTATTCACACATAGGTGATGGGAAAAGGGTTTATATAAAAGGAACTATAGGTACATTGACCCTACATAATTAGTTGAGAGAAGTCAAATAGGCCAACAATTTAATTTAATAAAAAATTTAAAGGAAATAAATCTCATATAATGTTCTGTTTTATGCTCATGATCACCCACATGCATTCAGCAAATTTCGCATTTAATAAAACAAGAATTCAATTATTAATCACTCTTATTTAAGATAATTTGTGCTCAAATTAATTAATTACCATTTTTATTTAATCAATTATTTTATCATAATTCTCATCGGAATTATCTTTAGATTCTCTATCATCTAAATTTTAAACAAAATAAATTTATGTAAAATTAACTATGTACATAAATGCACCATTGATACAATAAGGTGAATAACTGTATGAATCTACCCAAAATGTATTATACTTTTATACTTGATTATTATTTTTGACATATTCATACAAAAATTATAATTTACTTTCATGATATGTAGTATCAACTTAATTATTATAGGAATTACATGATTTTTATATAACATGTAATACTTTAGTGAACATAGATTAACAACTATAATACGACTCATACATGATATGCAGATTTGATCATTAGACAGAAGTTAATTGAACACACACACACACACAAACATATTAAAACCCAACACAAGGAGTTTACTATCAAATTAATGACTATATGTGAGAACATATCAATAAGATTTACATAATATAATAAATTGATTTTAAATCCATATAATTTGGTATAAGTACATGATGTGTGCAACCAAGTTACATAGATTGTACATTTCTCACCATCTATCTATGTCACATGCCTAGGGACTTGGAATGTAAACCATTCCTCCAAATAATTGGATTAAACACCATGTATAATGGGCTATATGGTGTGTGGGCTCTAAATTACATGGTCACTGGGAAGGTAGGCCATGTATGGTAATATAAGGCTCGTCTATGACTCAAAGGGAATACACACCTTGTACGTGGATTACAAGACATATACTCTGGTTGACCGTGCACCACCCTGGTCTGGTCAGTACATAGTGTAATGTATTTAATACACCACATAGAATCCATGGACATGGTTTGAATTAATTTCCAAATTAATTACTGATGCATTGAAAACTGGTACACGACATGCAATTCTAATTAGATGGCGTGTGCTCCTATGTTATCTGGCCAGAATCTTTGATAATTTTGGATGAGATGTTCAATTTTATTTCACTCATTAAATTAATCATATCAATTAGATCTATTAGAAATGAAGGAGAAAGAAGCATATCTTTGAATTTAGATTAAAATAGTGATTAAACATGAATTGAAATCTAATTCAAAAAATAATAAATCATTCAACAATATTTAAATAATTATAAATAATTATATAAATGATTCAATACCACTTGTAGGTTCCGGGTACAGTAGAAGCAAGCGATGGGTCATGCCCAACATTTCCATGATTGATGATCAATTCGCGATTTACACAATGATAAACATTGTGATCTACCAAATTGAATCCAAGAATATAGACAAGGGATAGAATTATGAAACCATGAGAGGATCATCAGATATTATGTATAATAAAATGAATTATATAAATAATCACCTTGATCGAATTATTTCTTAGTTAATGAATCTGGCAATAGATCTGCACTATACCATTATTGAATTGTAGGAATCAATGTATCTTCTCTCTAGTTGAGATCCACACGTGTTCAACTAATCTATGAACATATCTATTGGAATCTCTAGGTAGTAGCATGACAAATCCTAGTCCTAGCATCATCTTCTATTGATCTCCTTGAGGGAATCATTCAAAGCATTCTCTTGAATATATGTTTACACAAGAGTGGGAGGTGGAGGGAGATTTCCCTCCGTTCTTTGGAGTGTTCATGGAAAAGGAAGATCTCTAAGTCTTGAGAGGATTCACCAAATCTGTTGTGCACAACCATCACAAAATGAATTGGATCTCTTAGAGAATAATAGAATTGGGTTTATATACTTTTGGGGACAGAAAAAAAATAATTTCACAACTACCCTTTATTATTTATTTAACCTCTATGATATACCATTTCAAATAATAATAATAGTAATAATATTTATCTATATTCTCTTAACTTGCGAATTAAATTAAATATTATTTAATAAAATAATATTAAATATTTATTATTTTTTACTGGACCATTAAAATAGGTCCGTCAATCCTCTAAAATATTTATCAGGCTCTGAATAATTTCTATCTATTTATTAAATAAATATCACTGCATTATTTTCCAATAAATAAATAAATATTATATTCACTAAATAGAAAATAAATATTTATTAAATATTCCGCTCAAATTATATTTTATCAAATAACTGGTGATGAAATAAATGAGATCAAGTAAACATGAATAATTATTAAATCATGTGTGAGAATAATATTTATTATAATTGTTAAAAAATAAATAATAATATTATTATTTAACTGAGATTTTGGATACACTTTGTGTGATACCATCTAGGACTCTTTCTATGTGGTATTAAGTGGAGTAGCCTGAAGTCGAAGGTTAGCATCTAGAAACATGTAAAGGCTCCCATTTAGAAGTATGTTAATTCCATAATGACATAATACCTCATACGGATGCTTACAATGTAATATAATCCATTTATCTCAATATCTCCAATCGAGTTGCTTTTATGCTGGTGCCATCAACCTATGTGCACGATGTATCTTTCAGTGAATTTTTGGGAATATAACATGCCTATAGAACATCATGGGCATTGATTTGTTTAGTCTATATCATTTACAACAAAGGTCATGATATATCAAATTTCTTCAAATAATATAATGGAAAAATACTTTCTCACATTATTCATTAATGTAATATTACTCGTGACACAACCAATGTATCCTACCCCATAAGAACAAATGTAATCATGGTTTTTTTCAATAAATCAATGAATGTAACTCATAATACTAATTAATAATAGTATTAATCTATACCGACCAATAAAAACATCCACAAATAGGAACATCCAATGAAACATATAAATGTGGATTTCCTACTAGCGGGTCTCATTCTCATAATATCCTACTAGATATTACCAAGGGAGAACACCATAGGAATGTGGATCAAGGTATTATGAGTATCCGCCCCTTATATATAGTATCATTTGAGTCTCCCAAGTGATATTATCTAGATATTGAATAAATATTTATGGTTAGTGTTGCAATACATTCGAGTTCTTATCATAGTGGGGAACTTCTATGACCTCATAGTGTGACAACTAATCTGGGGATATTAGCACATACTATGTAATGTAGATGAAAAATCATGATGTGATAATAAGTTTATTAATATTAAAAACTATGAATAAATGTTATCATAATGTATACAAAATTTGGTTCTAGGGAACCATCTCTAACATCCAAGTGCATCTTTTTATTTAAAATTGACATCGATTTTAGTAAAAAGGATAATTGACCAACTAAAAATAAATCAAATGAATTAATGTTGTTTTTATAATTTATGAAAATTATCCATAAGTCATGTTAGATGTATAAGAATTAGTCGCATCTCAATCTGATACATGATGTGTCCAATATTTCTCAAAGTGTCTGTTATCAGTTTAAAATCGATAATTTAGTCCAAAAATTTCCACTCAATAAAAAAAAGAAAATTTACTTGGATTTTATTGATAATTTTTGAAAATAATTCATAATTCATCTTTGATGTGTATGAATCAGTCTCATATAAACCTGATTCAGGATGCGATCAATATGAGATAAAGTGAATGTTTCCAGTTTAAAATGACATTTCAATAAAAAATAAAATTGACGTACTCGAAACTAAGAAAAACATTCATATTATTTTTATAATTTTATCAACAGGTCCATAAGTAATTTGGGATTTTTAGGAATCATCTATAGCTCAATATAATAAAAAAAGTGTCTGGTATGGGTCAAAGTGCGTCTTTTTTATTTACAATTGACATAAATTTTATTAAAAAGGGAAACTGAACTAATAAATATGATAAAACACATTTGTTTTGTTTTTATAATTTTTTTAAATGAATCATAGGTTATTTTTTAAATCTAGGAATTAACCTCACCTCAATCTGATACATGATGTTCCCAGTATGACTTAATATGATAGTTGTTAGTTTAAAATTGAATATTTAGTTCATGAAGTTCCACTCAATGAAATCCAACAAACTTGATCAAATTTTATTGATAATTTAGGAAAATTATTCATAAGACATTTTTGATGTGTAAGAATTAGTATCACATCAAACTAACAGACAATGTGATTAGTATGAGTCAAAGCACATGTTTCCAGTTTAAAATGACATTTTAGTAAAAAGGAAACATGACATACTCAAAAACAATAACAAACATTTGGATTATTTTTATACTTTCGAAAAAAAGGTCTAGAAGTCATTTGAGATGTGTAGGAATCAGCCGCACCTCAATCCGACTCATGTTGTGATGAGTATGACTACGAGTGAGTATTCTAAATTTATAAGTGTCATCTTAGTTTAATATGTGCATCACATAGGCAAAACTGAGCGAACAAGCCTAGATTGTTTTCTAATCATTATATCTAATATTTTATAATTTATTTATTTATTATTTTTAAATTATACTTATTTATATTGCATTGGTTAAGGGAGGGGGAGTAAAAAATTGTAGATGAACCAAAATGAACATGGTGAGGCTCAAAACTAAGACCTCCCAAACACCACCACAGGACACATCCACTAGGATGAACCCATGGGTATTTATCTTATACATATTTAATTAATTTTTATGGTTAAAATTATTGATTACTAACACGAAATGGTGTGATGTGTAATAATCAACCGCAAATCAATCCGATTCATAGTGTTTTTAATAAGACGCGTAGTTTAGTTTAAGAGTAACACTTTTTATTAATTTACTTATATATATTATTAATAAAATAATAGTTCTTTTCTTATATATAATCTTTCTTTTTCTCACAAATGGGTGGTTTTTTCAGCAATATAATGAGTTAGGGTCAGGATCAAAAGACCAAGGAACATTGTTATTTTTGAATGGATTTAATAATTTGTACCAGTGTAATTGTATAAACTAAGGTTTTAAATGAATATAATATAGTGTTTTTCTTTTATTTGTGTTTTAAATATTATTTCATTTAATTAAATATTGTTATATGATTTTTTTGATATCCGTCAGTGTTTTTGGGGTTACGGTGTGTTCTTACTACACATTGTATTGGTATTGTGTTATGTGATTACATCACACTACAGTATGCACCTTTATCAGTGTTCCTATAAGATTCAATAGAGGTCCCCTTTATCAGTGCTAAATAAAATCACTGATAAAAGCGTAGGTATTTTATTCTCTCTCTGGTAGTCAGCACCTCTTTAACGCTAATAAATTCCATTTTTATCAAGGTTAAAGGATTATTTTGAAGTAGTATTGTGGGTATTTACGGAGAAAACATTTTTTTTACTTTTTAATATAATTGATGGACCGAGAGGACCTTGTGATAATATAAATGTTTTTATGAAACCATTGATTGATTAACAAAAAGAATTTTTGGCATATGGTGTAATTAATTTTTTCTGAAAGGATAATTAAATTTTATACATAGGGCCACTTAGTTGTGGAAAGTTAATGAATTCCTAGAATATGATACCTTATTTGGTTAGAGTACTTAAAGGGAATTATCCTACCCTTTGTGTAAAAAACTACATAATCTATTGGGATTAAGCACTATATAAAGTGGGAAAACATTGGACATAGATGTATTCTTCTTCTAGTGCACAAGTTTAGAAAATATAGCGTGTTATTTGATAGGAATAGAGAGAAAACCCCATTAATATAAATAATTTTCGTGGTATAAATTCTTTCACAATTTGATAAAGAAAACACTACAAAAATGTAATATTATCAGGATTTATTAGCTTATGCATTTCCTCCCACTTATTCTATAAAAACAAAATTTTAATAATTATAAGAAGATGACTATTTTTTGAATATAATTATTGGAAAGTTAATATTTTTGACATAATTTAGATGTGATTCCAATTGAAAAAATGTGTGTGATAATACATGGTACATCATTTTAAGAATCAATAGGAAATTAAAGTTAATTATTAATGCTTAATGTAGTTTATAGAAAATGGGACTAAGAAAAACATTACATATACAGTTGGGTTAGGTTAAGAGTTGTACATGTCTGCAAAATAGTACAAAATGAGTAGAAAAGAGAAAGAAACATTTATACCTATTTTAAAGTCCTTCAGGGTGTCTGATCATTTTTTCTATCATATTTCCAAGCATGTCAATGTGATGATTATGGAATTATTGGGGTACATAATTCATGATTTTCATATTCTTCTTCAATAGTTAATATTAACTAAAATTTCTTTTTTTCCTACTGATGTTATTAAGTTGTTTATTGAAGTCACAAATTTTTATAGATAGTTTTATTCTAGGAATCCTAGCACGAGTGATTAGAAAAATTTGCAGGAATATATCATGCCTGAACTAGGTCACTTAGAGTAACTATTTTTTTACTTTTTTGATTTCATGGACCACTTAATCATGCATTTAACTAGTTAAGTCATTACTAGAGGTATCATTCAATTCTGGTAGATGTATCTAATAGTTATATACTTAAATACATTGAAAATTTATATTCTCCATATAACTCTGAAAATACTCAATTTCCCAAGGATATTTGATGGATGAGTGTACTAATTTTTGTGATTCATATAATGATGATGTTGAAAAAAAGTTAGGTGGACCTTCTTGGATAGTTGAAGGTCTAATTAAGGAAGGGATAATGTTTTATATGGACAACGATGAGTGGATTGAAGATCATTGATATGTGTTGTTCTTAAATACATTAGTAATACAATTGATTCAATAAGTTATATAGTTGATCTATTATTACTTGTGTTTCTATATTTAATTTATTACCTACGTTTTATTATGTTGTAATTTATGGCACATATCACTGATTTGAAATGTTGAAGGCCCTATGTAACTAACCATAAAATCTAGAAACTTCATTTCAACACATTTTAGGACTAGTTCAATATTCATGTATGTATAAGTAATTGATTTAATATTTTTATAATGCAATCGAGTTTAATTATAACAAATTTATCCATTGAATTATGTGAAAGTTATATGTCCACAAGTTGCTTGATTCAACTGCTAAAATTATAAGCGAAGAACTCAACCAACTATGTAATGGCCAATTTATTACAACTTTATTATATAAGACTTTGGATACTAATAGATTCCAATTCTATATTAGTAATTTTTATGTGTACTAAGAAACATTGAAAAGTGGTGTTGTTTTTTCATCTATTGATACTGGTTAGTATTATGAATTGTTGAGGGTTTTTATTGAGGTTATTTATGGTCATGAATTAAATAATATATTGTATAGATGCATTTGGGTCAATAAAATTTATATAATGAAAGTTTACTATTTCTAATTTACATTGGTATAACTTAATAATGTTTTATATAAAGATTACAAAGTAATCAATGAGTACTTTTACAAAATTCATAGGCAGATCATGTTTACATTATTGGTATTGATTATAATTGTAAATTTATGGTTAAAATGTATAATATAAATGTTTTTGATGATTGACCGAGAGGAACCAGATGTTGGTACCTTTCTTGTTGAAAAACATGACCAAACTAATATAGTTTTATGAGAAGTATATATACAATGGTCCGAAGAGGAATCTAAAAGAGATACAGTAGAATTTCAAGATTACTGAGTGATTTATTATAAATTTTATTCTTGTTAACATTTCATTTTTTTATGATTTATATGTATCATTTTTTTTGATTTTACTATATTTTTTTATAAATATAGCTATATCAAAGGTTTGTTCGAGTGGTTCACCATATGTTTTTGTTATGTTTGTTTTCAATTTTTAAAATTAATTTATTGTAAATTAATTTTGCATATTCCCCTAGTTAGTTATTATTTTTAATTAAAAATTATGTTATTTTAAATTTAATTATGAATTCACAATGAGCAGGATGTGGTGATTCTTCCAAAAAATGAAGGGGTCCTGGAAGAGGAGTTCAACACTAGAACTCCAAAGCCTAGTTGGATGTGTTTTTTGAGAAAACATTTCATCAAATTAGAGAGAGTGAGTGTACATTGATTTGATAGATGGGGAATATGATACATGACCCACACATATTCACTTTAAAGACTCATGATTGAACTTCATTCCCATATGATATAGTTGAAGGATTATGGAGGAAGGTTATGGTAAATTCAATTTTTATTTTTTAATGATATACTATTTATTATTATCTAATCCCAAAATATTTTTTAATAGTATAATTTAACATCCAATATATATGATTTTCAGGAAGTGTTCATCACTGAATTATGAAGTATATTTAAGGATTACAAGGTATGGGTTAAGAGAGATCACTAGGCACCATTTGCAGGCGTGTCAGACATTGGACACTAAGTCCCATATGGAATTCTTCTTGTAACACACCTTGTTTTTAAAAATAAATTGAAATTAATGAAACATTGTTTTATTTAGATATTTATAACTAGCTTTTAAATATAATTTTTCCACTTCTATGTTTTTAATTGTGAAAAAATACATCTACAATTGTGTTCAGTAAGTTATTTGGAATCTAATGGGACAAACGTGTTTTTTAATGAATAGTAAAATAGCTTTATGAATAGAAATATGAATAGTAATATGACCCTAATAAATTGTGAATGGTATTATAATTTTATATTCTTATGGATTTAGGATAATAAGCTCTTGGTTAATTTTTCGATGTGATAAAAAAGTACTTATAGATTTAAAATTGTTAATTTTTATGTTAAGTATGATTTTATTTTAAAATAAAATTAATAATGTTTAGAAAATTATTTTCAAAAAATGGAGTTCATTTTTGATTCTAAACATTGAAAAATTGTTAGGGTTATTTTTTTGGATTTTTCTAAAATCATAGATTTTTTTATGAATTGTAAAATAAGATAAAATACAATAAATTCTAAATACATGATTTACTGCATCATAGCTGATGAAATGATGATGTAAGACCACCTGGTGAGAACTAACATACCATTATTACTATTTTGGGTCAAATTAATTAATATTATTCATAGTCTTGAGTAAATATATTATAATAATGTTTAAAATAATGAAAAATACCCCTCTCCTCCACTATAAATACCACCCTCATTTTCCTCTTCCTCTCACACATCTCAATCCTTGAGAGTTACCTAAGTTCTGACCAATACTACTACCAAGTGTATTTAACTCATCCTAAAGCTTCTGGTCTCACCAAAAGGACAAAACCAAAGGCCTTAATAAGTATATCAAAAAGATGAGATCAATTGGTAAACATCCTCTTTTGTTTTCTTTTTTTTCATTCATTTTAGGTTATTATTTTTAATTTACATTAGACTATGTTGGGAAATGTCATTCCATATCCCCCTAATACCCATATTATATATAAATTATTAGGTACCCCTTTTCTCTCATGAAAATATTTATTGAAATTTTAAACGACGCCGTTAGGCTACCGAATTTTATTAAGGGATTTCTCAACATTTCTTTTAGTTCGAGAATAGATTATTTTCTTTTTCTTTACTCAACACCCTTATCCTAGTGTAATTAATGATCTAGTATCTTGCGTATTCTGTATTTCATCATTTTTACGGAATACGCACCATTAAAATTCTTATCCTCTCCCACTTATTCAAGAAATTAAAACATCATCTGTGATTGGTTGATTTACCGACATCGTGGATGATGTGATTTCAATTTCATTTTCTTTCTTAAAGACTGGTCATGGAATCATTTTTATAGTTAAAACAGATTATAATATATGTAATATCACTTATATAATGTTCTAGAATAATTTTATATGCATGTTATTAATTTATAAAACAAAATGAGTTCTTTATGATCAAATAATCACCAAAATGACGAAAAAAGATATCAATAATGGTTTAACTTATGAATCATAATCATGTAAGAATTAAAAAAATGGTAAAATGTATATTTTATGTTTTTGAAATTATGTAAATACCGCTCAATTCTAATTCTGTATTTTCACATCCAATCGACAAGAATATTCATCCTGAACCGATCATGGAAATCATGCAAATAATGCACCCAATACAATTCAAGGAACAAAATACTAATAATTAGAGGGTGATGTGATGCAATGAAATGATATTGTAATGCATTATAAAGATGCATATTTTTCTATAAGATAATAATAAAACTATTTTAACCATTATACAGGTGGTTTTAATTAGTTTTTTGTTAGAAAACCTTGAGGCAAGGGAATTCATAACCCAATTTCCATTCTTTGTGTTAACCTTATTTTTTATTAATTATGTGGTATTAATATTTTTAGTTTGATAAATTTATGTTTATATTCTATTTCATTGTGTTTATTTACAGTGTATATACATATTCCTTTCATTCAATTTATTATCCTATAAATTATATGTTTTTTAATGTGACCTTTCTTACAAAATCCTCTTTTAAACTTATAGTTTTACAAAATTAAAACTGAATGTTTTTATGAAATTATTCATGTTTTATGATTATGTTATAGTTCTTGAGAATTTTTTATGATAATTTGTGGGAACTATATATCCCTCCAATTCATTGGGTATTTGTAAGTTGGAGGTTTTCCGCATGGTTACTCTAAATGTAACTATGATGGTTACACAAATTATAAGGTAACCATGAGGGTTACAAATTATAAGGTAGATGAGAGGGTTAGAATATTATTTAAGTAATGTCTCATGGTACCATTATTTTTCTATTTTTGTATTCATGTTTTTTGGGGATCTTGTGGAAGTCTCATGTTTCACAAAGTAAGTATATATGGGCGACAAGTTTCTCTTTTAAAAATGATTTCATATGTTACAGGTCTTCATGGAATAATAAATTCTTTCCTTCTTTTAATATCCTTTATTGAGCTTTTTTATGCTCTTCCATTGTTTTTAAATGATTTTCATAGGTTATAAGGATGTCTAAGATAAATAAATAAGCCATGTTATATGTTATAAGAGTTTTCAATGAAATTATGTTTTACAAGAAAAGTTTTATATTTGGAAAGGAATGAGTACTGTTTTTATGGTATCCACTCTGTAATAATGTATAATGTTATGAATGTGTAATGTCCCATTTCTATAAAGATATAAACTTCAAAATATCCTCAATGTGAAGGAAAGTGATTTTTTGACTATGTTGAATATTATATAATGTAATAAGGCAGGGTCCTTATAGTTGGTATTCGAGGATGGTTTAGATAACGTTAGGGGTTTGGATGGTGGTAATATAATAACATTAACATTTTATAATATATGGTTAATTTTTAATGTAATATATTTTAAATATTACCACGTTTCTTCGACTAAGATATGTTTTTTCATAATGGTTTTCCACAGAAGAAATAGGGAAGCTAAAGCGGAGAGGCACAGATAAAACGACATCCTTCAGAATCTGTAGACTAGGATGGTAGGGATTAGAACCAAGCAGTTTTTAACAGTAATGGCTCAGCTAATGCAGTTAATAAATGGTGGTGTCATCCATTAATGGGAACAACCAGTGGTACCACAATGGAACATGACAATAGTGGAAAATTTTATGAGAAAACACATTCCTTCTTTCAATGGAAATTCTGTAAAGACCCGTAAAATTCAAGGGAAATTTTTTCTTAATTTTCTTTGGAATTTTACAAGAGCGCGGTTTCTGACGGCACCTGATTCCGAGGCCCGGAGTGCCCGGAATCAATTTCCGAAGTTTGGCTCGGGTACGTTCAGTGAACGAACGAGCGGGAATTCCTAACTTTTTATCCGGTGCTCAGAGTTGAAATCCGAGGGCACCGATGAACTCGCAACGCCTATATTCGCTTAAGGAGACCTTTCCCGAAGTTGCGTTTGCCTAGGAGGAGATGTTTAATTTTTCTGGATGAAATGAAGAGTAAAATAAATTTGTTATACAATATTTATTTTATATCTTAAAGGTGGTTATAATATTTTGTTGGAAGTTGGATGGTTTAACCACCTAAGAGATGATTAAGGTGAGGAGGGGCCCACCCGAGCCCCACCTTTTCAAATTCCCTAACTCCCCTCTCTCCCTCTTAAAGGCTTGACAACTTAACTTTTAAATAATTATTCAACTCATTTATAATTAATAAGTGAGATTAATTTTGAGTTTTTGAAATTCAAACTCTTGAATTTCAAATGTTGGGTTGTGTTAATAAATTAAGTGTAAGCTTAATTTATTTTTGGGGTAGTTTCTTTGTTACTTGAGAGGATTGGGAGAATCATTGAGAGACTTGAAGATCTTCTTCGTCTTCGATGAAGAACTTGAAGAACAGTTATTCTCCGACAAAGAACATCGATCCCACGACCTTCGAGACTCGGCGTCCCGGATTCTTCCGTCTTCATCTTCCTCCTCGACAAGGGAGAAGTCGCCGACCGTGGGGATCATCGCCAACGACAACATACCTCTCTTCTTCGTCTTAGCGACAAGTGAAGAGACGTCGTTTCCTCCTCAGACGCACCCCGACGTCCACGGAATCTACGTCCGACGCCGCGACGCCTTTCTCCGCGATAACCGATGTGCGACGTCAATTTTCAAGGTAGGGGTTGTTGTTATTGTTTATTTATTTATCCTTGTTCGTGGTTCTAGAATGACTAACATGAGGATTATAATTTTGTGTTATTGTTTAACGTGAGGGGGACAGACCGCATGAACACGGCCGAACCCCCTCCATCGTTCTTGTTGATTTATCTTGCGGGTGGAAACAAGGTGGCGTGGTGCCGTCGGACCATGCGGATAATCGTACGATTATATTTCGCGGCACCGTCGCGCCGCGCCGTGGAAGAATCATCAAGAACGCGACGCCGTCGCGCCGCGTAAAGGGGAATTGAAGGCGCGGTAGAGGGGCGCGGTGCCGTCGCACCGTGCCGGACGACGAACACCGCGGCCGGTTCCGGGCCGCGGCGGGACGAGAAGACCGGCGGCCGGGCCGCCGGCGTCGGAAGCCGGAAAAAGGGGACCGGTTTACCGGTCCCGTTGGAGAAAAACCGGCCGGCCAGCTGGCCAGCCGGATGGTCAAAATCCGGGGGAAATTAATCCCCCGGCCAGCACAAAAGCCCCCCCATTTAATTGGGGGCGGTTTCCTTGAGGGGGGCAGGCGGCCCCCCGATTTCTTCAAGCATGCCCCCACGAGGGGGGCCAGATTCCAAAAGGGCGCGGTATAATGCCGCGCCGCCATCCCAATCAAGCGGGGGCTTAGCCCCCGCGCGCTGCCTCCGTGCGGCGCCAGGCTGCCGCGCCACCGCGCCGCCAGCCGGCCGGCCGGGACGGGTTGGACCCGGGTCGGGTCGACCCGGTTCGGGCCGACCCAGGGGGGGGGGGGGGGGGTCGGGCCGGGTCGGCCCGGACCCGGACCCCCCGTTTCGAATCGGTTTTGGTCTTTTGGCCATAACTTGAGCCACGGACCTACGATTGACGAACCGTCTGCGGCAACGCGATCCTTGGATCGAGACGGTCGTTTCGGTATACCGCACTCAAAGTTTCGGAATACTTTGGGTTCATCCGGGTTGGATCGTTCACGAAACCAACCGGGCCTTCGGAGCGGAAACGCTCATATCATGAGCTACGGACGTCCGATTGACGTGCCGTCAGCTTTGATGTGTTCCTCTTAATGAGACGGATCTTTTGGCATACTCCGCCCGAGGTTTGGACGCTGGTGGAGTACGGTCGGGTAGGTTTTTCCTTAAAAACCAACCGGGCCCCGGGGAAGAAAATGCCAATAACTCTCAGACCGGGCGTCCGGTCGACGCGCCGTCTGTTGCGTTGAGTTCCTGTTGACGATACGAAACTTTTGGATACATCAACTCTGGACTTTGTGACAGTTGATGTATCAGCCTCTCGGCTCGTGGAGCGGACCCTCCGAAGGAGCTTGCTGTCTGCAGGAACCCTAGTGCTGGCTGCGACTGTTACTGTGACTACTACTGCTTCTACTACTACTGTGACTGCGACGACGACAGTACAGAGATCCTGTGTGGATTCGACGACGACGACTTCAGCACTCAGCGATCCTACGTGGATCAGTGCTACAGGTCCTGTGTGGGCCCGATCCTGTGTGGGTCCGATCTTGTGTGGGTCTTTGCGCTCAGCGGTCCTGTGTGAACCAGCGCCTACAGGTCCTACGTGGGCCCGATCCTGTGTGGGTCTTTTGTGGGGGTTAGTTACCTATCGATCCTTCGTGGGTCCGACGACTTAGATGGATCAGAGATCATCTTTATCGTCATTTGAAGATGTATACCTGTGTGAGCTGAATCCTGTTGCTTTCCTGTGTGGATTGTGTTGTGCTATCCTGTGTGGATTACGTTTTGCTTTCCTGTGTGGAATACGTTTACTTTCCTTTGTGGACTGAGTTGTACTTGGGCTCGGAGGTTGGAGCGTATTTGAAATTGATGACTTAGGTATATGTATGGGCATATATCTAAGCAGTGTCGGTTGTTACTTCGTGATTGTACCTTTCTTCGTGGTTTATCCTTTGTGGATTTGAGAGACCTTCAGGGGTCTCGGGGTCCCTACTGAGTAGCTTATACTCACCCCTGCACAGGCTTTGCCCGTACTACGTTGTGTTGGTTGCAGACGATAGACATCGTTGATCTTAGCTGAGGCTTGCAGAGCAAGATGGTACCTGGAGGTGGACCACTGGGCGGGACGTACTCGGAGAGGACGGCGGGACCCGTGGAGCAGTGGAGCTATCTGTACCCACCCTTCAGGTGGGATTTCCAGTGGACAGCTCGGTGTAGCGGCTTTTACTTTTTAGTTGTTGTTTTCCCTTTCGAGTTGTACTTTACTTTCAGTTTGGGTTTGTATACTGGCCCATTTACTTTTCCGTACTTTCAGTTGTACTCTGCTTTTTCTTAGTGTTTACTTTCCGCTTGCTTACTCAGAGGTGTTTATTTACTTTACAAAGGCAATGCCTTCCCTTTTTACCGGGATTTACGCCTTGGTGCTAGTCGCCAGCCCGTGGCCTATGGAAGGCGGGCTTGGGGTAGTCACGGCACGGACCCCGAGGGCGGGTCGTGACAAATTCTAACCTAGTTGCATCTGAAGGGTGGATTGAAGATCTTGAAAAGATATTCGATGTTATGGGATGTTTAGATAATCAAAAGTCAAGAGTTTCCATTTATCATTTTAAAGGTGAAACTTATCAATAGTGTTCAATGGAAAGGAATATCATTGATAGGAGGAGATTTATTCCTTAGATTGGGATGCATTTAAAAGTATTTTCATTGAAAAATATTTTCCTAATGTGGTGAGACTTAAGATGGAGAAGAAATTCCTTGAATTAAAGAAAAATGTTGAAGATTCAGTGGCTATGTATGAAGAAAACTTCACCCTCCTGACGTGGTATGATCTCAATATTATTCTTGATGTTGATAGAAAAATCAACCGCTTTTACTCAAGATTGAAGCCAAGGTGTCGAAGGGAATTTCCCTATCATGAATTCAAAAGTTTTTAGAAACCTGTCTGATATACGGAGAGGGTAGATATGTAGTTTTCTAATGATCATATTCATTTTAGAAACAAGAAGAAGTATTGGTCTAGATGGTAAGTGAGGGGTAATAATCAACCAAATAAATATTATGGTAATAAAATATAGTTTATAGTTTTTGAAAAGTGTGGCAAGAAGACCCCTAGGGAATATCTTACCAAAACTGGGAAGTGTTTTTTGATGTGGTAAGTTTGGATGCATGGCCCAAGATTGTAATGAAAATGTTCCAAAGAATAATATTGATAATAAAACTGTAAAATGTTTTAAATGTGGTGAGGTGGGTCATTATTTAAATGCCTACCCAAAGAGTGATCCCAATGATCCAAAGAAGCCATAAAATAAGCAGAAAGGTGTAGTGAGATCTTTTCCGACTATGTCAGCTGATGTCAGTCCATCCAACAAAGTGGTATCAAGTACTTTATTTTTTTAATCAAATTTTTCTATTGTTTTATTTGATTCAGGGTCTACACATTCCTTTATTTATGAGGAATTTTCATGAAAATTGGAAATATCAACTAAAAAAACGAGACTAGAACATGTTAATACATCAGGATGAAATATTATAGCAAAGGGGAATTATAGTAATCTATGTATTATGGTTTTTGGAAAGAAACTACATGCAAAACTTGTTTTTTTCCATAGTTAAGTTTGATGTTATTCTAGGATTGGATTTTCATTATGTTTATCCTACTAAGATTGAATATAGAGTTAAAGAAGTTGTTTTTAAGAAATAGTAGTAGTTTATAAACAAGATAGAACCCATACAATGGATAACATATTAAGAATCTAAAAAACTATTTAATGATTGAAATGAAAGTTATTTTGCTCATATTGTTGAAAACTAGAGAACTATATAGATTAATGATGTGCCAGTGGTAAATGAATACATTGATGTTATTCTAGATGAGTTTCCAAATGTCATACCTAATCTAGAAGTAGAATTTACATTTGACTTATTCTATTATGCTAACCCGATTTCAAAACCCCCATATCCTATGGCTCAAATAGAAATTCTTGAATTGAAAAATCAGTTGTAGTATTTTCTTGATAAAGGATTCATTTGTCCTAGCACTTCAATATGGGGTGCCCATGTTTTGTTTGTTAAAAAGAAATATGGTTCCATGATACTTTTCATTGATTATAGAGAATTGAATAACATCACTATTAAAAACAAGTACCCTTTTCCTCAAATCGATGATTTATTTGATCAGTTTCATGGAGCTCAGAACTTTTCCAAGATTGACATGAGATCCATATACCATCAACTGAAGGTGAAGGAAGATGACATCCTGAAAATATATTTTTGTACTATATATGGGCATTATGAATTTTTTTTAGGAGATTTCGGTTAACAAATTCACATTTTGTATTCATGAATCTTATGAATAGAATATTTCATGAGTTCTTGGATATGTTTGTCGTTTTTAATAGATGAAATTTTGGTATTTTTAAAAAATAAAGAAGGGCATGGAAAACCTCTAAGTGTTGTTTTACCAAACTTAAAGGAAAAGAAACTGTATGGAAAATCCAAAAAGTGTGATTTTTGGATGCAACATATTTCTTGTCTTTGTCACATTGTAAATAAAGATGGAATAACTGTTGATCCTTCAAAAACAAAATTTGTCAATGAATGACCAAGGCATGCAAATGTTACCAAGATTCACACTTTTCAGGGATTTGAAGGTTATTAAGGAAGCTTTGTTAAGAACTTTTCATAGTTTTCTAGCCTGATAACCAAGTTAACAAGAAATTGGGTTATATTTTTTGGACAAAAAAAGTGATTTTTTTTTCTGGAACTGAAGGAGAGATTGGTGAATGCTCTAGTTTTGGCCCTTCCTTCCTGAAATGGTGATTTTGTCATCTACAATGATGCTTCATTGAAGGGACTTGGTTTTCTTCTAATTCTGAATGTTCAAGAAATTTCTTATTCTTCAAGACATAAAAAACTCATGAGTTAAATTATCTTACACATGATTTGGAATTGGTAGATGTGTTTTTTGGTTGGATAATTTGGAGGAATCATTTATTTGGAGCCAAATGTTAAATTTATATTGACTATAAAAGTCTAAAGTATATATTCCATCAGAAGGAATTAAAAATGAGGCAGAGAAGATATATTGAACTGATAAAGGATTGTTATTTCATGATCAATTACCATCCAAGAAAAAGAAACAAAGTGGCAGATTCCTTGGGTAAAAAACATCATGCATCATTAACCATGATAAATTTGGAAGATGATTCATTGATTAATGATATGATGAATTTAGGTTTAGAAGTTGGTCGTGCTGAAAATACCTCTATTTTGTTTAAGGTTTTAGTGTTGTTATCATTGTCAGCCATAATTAAGAAAGGGAAGAAGGAAGTTTGGGAGCTATAGAAAAAAGGTAGAATTGGATAAAATGAGTATGTTTCTAGAATTTAACCTTGATAAAAACTGTTTTTCAAGATTTGGAAGAAGGTTGTGTGTGCCTTATGATTCTTAGTTGAAGAAGGATTTGTTGTGTAAAGCCCATAGTTCTCCATTTTCAGTTAATCCTAGAAGAACTATAATGTATAGAGACCTTCAGGAGTACATCTGCTGGGATGGATTGAAAAGGGATATTGTAGAATTTACTGTGAAATGTTGGACATGTCGACAGGTTAAAGTAGATAGATAGTTACAAAAGTGGGTGCTTCAACCTTTGTTAGTGCAGGAGTAGAAATGGGAGAATATATCCATGGTATTTGTGGTGGGACTACCTAATACTTCTTGAGGTAACAATTAGATTTGGGCTATTGTTGATCGGATGACTAAATCTACACATTTTCTTGGAATTCGAGATACAATGTCTTTAGATTACCTTTCAAGACTGTACCTCAAGAAGATTTTCATGTTATATAGATTTCCTATTTAAACTGTATCTAATCGATATCCAAGGTTCACTTCCATATTTTGGAAGGTCCTTCATAAGTCATTGGGAATAGAATTAAATTTCAGTATAGCTTTTCATCCTTAATCAGATGGGTAGTCAGAACGAATAATTTGGACTGTGGAGGATATGCTTCGAGATTGTTCAATGGACTACCAAGTAAGTTGGGATCAACATATTTCTTTAGTAGAGTTTTCTTTGGACAATATTTTTCATTCCAGTATACAGATGGAACCTTTTAAATCATTTTATGGGAAGCAATGTCAAAATACAACATTTTGGGATGAAGTAGGTGAAAGAAAGTTGTTGGGGATAGAATTATTAGAGGAAGGGGTTATGAAAGTGAAGATGATCTTGTAGCACATGAGCATAACTCAGAGCAGACATAGAATTTTGGTAGATAACATAAGTAAAGACTTATATTTAGAGGTAGGTGATCATGTTTTCCTTAAATCCTCTCCTTGGAAAAGTGTGATGCGGTTTGGTAAGGAAGGAAATCTAAGTCTGCAGTTCATCATTCCTTTTGAAATCCTAAAGAATGTTAGACCAGTTGCATATCAAGAATCTTTTCGTCAGAGTTTTTTCCCAGGTACATGATGTTTTTCATGTTTCGATGTTGAGAAAGTATGTTCTATATTCAACTCATGCCTTGAGCCCAGAAATAGTTTAGCTGGAATAAAACCTTTCTTATGAACAGAAACCAGTTCAGATTCTTGATCAAACAGAATAAGTATTGCAGAATAAGGAAATCCACCAGGTAAGGGTTTTTTTATAGAAAACCACATGGTTGAAGAAGTATCATGGGAGTCTGAAAATGGTATGATAGAAAAATACCATCACTTGTGAAATAAGTAAATAAAATTGCGAAGACACAATTTCTAGAAGGTGGGGATAATATAACAACCCATGTTTTTAAAAATAAATTGAAATGTGTGAAACCTTTTTTATGTAGATATTTTTAACTATTCTTTAAACATAAATTTTCCACTTCTATGCTTTTAATTTTGAAAAACAGTCATCTAAAATTGTGTTCAGTAAGTTTTTTGGAGTATAATGGAACCAACATGTTTTTTGGTGAATAGTAACATACACTTATAAATATTAATATGAATAGTAATATAAACCTAATGAATATAAAATTAAAATATTATTTTACTTTCTTAAGGATTTAATATAATGACATGTTGGTTAATTTTTCAAAGTGATATAAAAGTAGTTATAGAATTAAAATAGTTCATTTTTGAATTAAGAATGATTTTATTTAAAATATAAATTGATAATATTTAGAAAATTATTTTTAAAAAATGTAGTTTATTTTTGAATTCTACATGTTTACAAATGGTTATCGTGAACTTTTGGGATATTTCTGAAATTCTAGAATTTATGATGAATAGTAACATTCGCTAAAATTCGATAAATGCTAAATACTTGATTTACTGCATCATAGGTGATTCAAAGATGATCTAATACCACATGGTTCGAACTAACATGCCATTATTAAAATTTGGTGTCACATTAATTAAGATTATTCATAGTCTTGAGCAAAAATACTATAATAATGATTAATATAATGAAAAATACCCCCTCTCCTCAATTATAAATACCACCCTCATTTCCCTCATTCTACCACAACATTAAAGACTTGAAACATAACTAATTTCTTCCCAATACTCCTCCCAAGTCTCTTCCCCATATCATAGAGATTTTGGTATCACCAAGAGGCCAAAACCAAAGGCCTTAAAAAGGATCTCAAGGAGAAGGGATCAAGATGTATACATCCTCTTTTGTTTTCTTTCTTTTATTTCATTTTATGCTATTATTTTTAATTTCCTTTGGAATATGTTGGAATTTTTCATTACATATCCCAATTAATTCCCATATTATATATGAATGATTAGGTACCCCTTCTCTCTCATTAAAATATTTTATTAAATTTTAACCGACGACGTTAGGCTGCTGAATTTTCGTAAGGGATTTCTCAACTTTTCTTTTATTTTGAGATTCCTTTATTTTATTATTATTTCCTCAACTACAATTATCCAAGATTAAATAATGATCCATTATCTTACATATTATTTATTTCATCATTTTTATGGAATACTCACCATTACATTTCTTCTCCTCTCATACTAATTGAAGAAATTAAAATACCGTCCATGATGTGTCGATTTACCGACATCATGGACAATGTGATTTCAATTTCATTTACATTCTTCAAGAATTGTCATGAAACCATTTTTATGGTTGAAACAGATTATAATTTATGTATTATATCTTATATAATTTTCTATAATCATTTTACACTTATGTTATTAATTTATAAAACAAAATGAGTTCTTTACGATCGAAGAATTGCTAAAATGAACTTAACAAATATCAATAATGTTTTATCTTGTGAATCATCCTCATGTAAGAATTAAAAAACTGATATATGGTATTATGTATGGTTATTGAAATATGTAAATACCACTCTATTCGAATTCAAGTGTTTCACTTCCAATCAATAAAAATATCGATCATGAATTGATCATGGAAATAATGTAAAGAACACACCCAAAACATGAATGTCAAGAAATATTAACAATTAAAGGGTAAAAAGATGTAATGAAATGGTATTATGAGGTATTATAGAGATATATATGTTTATATAATATATTAATTACTGTATTTTAACAATTATATTGGAGGTTTAAACTTTTTTGAAGTAAGACAATCCCGAGGTAAGGGAATTCTTAACCCAGTTTCCATTCGTTTAACTAACCTTCTTCTTCATTAATTATGTGGTATTAAGATTATTGGAATGAGGAATTTATTTATATATTCTATTTTATTATGTTTAGTTATAGTGTATAGACATATTAATTTCATTCTATTGATTCTCATATCAATTATACGTTATATGTAAGTGACTTTTCTTATAAAATCATCTTTTAATCTTCTAGTTTTACAAAATTCATAGTTAAGGTTTTTATGATATTATTAATATATAATGATTAAGTTATAGTTTTTGTGAATTTTTTATGATGAATGGTGGGACCTATATATCCCTCCAATGGATTGGGTATGTGTAAGTTGGAGGTCAGCTGTGGGGTTACTCCAAGTGTGACTGCGATGGTTTCAGAAATTGTAAGGTAGTCTTCAGGGTTACAAATTATAAGGTAGTCGAGAGGGTTACAAGATTATGTAATTAATTCCACAAGATACCTTTATAGTTCTATTTATGTTATTATATTTTTTAGTGATCTTTTGGAACTATCTTATTTTACAAATTAAGTATATTTGGGAGACAATTATGTCTTTTGAAAATGATTTCACATGTTACAAGTATTCATGGACAAAAATGTTCTTTCCTTTTTTAATATACCTTACTGAGATTTTTATGCTCATTAGAAGTTATTAAAAGATTTTCACTGTTTATAAGGACTTGTATTACAAATAATGAATACATGTTAAATGTTCGATGAGTTGTCAATGAAATCATGTTTTATTTGAAAAGTATTATATTTTGAAAGAAATGAATACCGTTTTTCTGGTATCCACTCTATAATAATGTGTAATGTTAGGAATGTGTTATGTCCCTTTTCTATAATGATCTAATTGTGAAAAGATAGTCAATGTGAAATGAAGTTATTTCTTCATTAAAATCATAATTATGTAATGTAATAAGGTCGGATGCTTATACTTCTTGTGCACTGTAAAGATATGATGGTGTTTTGGTCGAGTGAGGTGATGATGGTAATATTTATTAATTTTAATTTATAAATGAATATAGTTTTCAATATGGTTATTAATTTTATATGTTTAATTTAGTCCTAGTGCTCTAATCATTCCTATAATTGGGTGATGTAGGCAATTCCATCCAGACATGGCACCCAACATGTGACCCATATTATATATGATGAAACTCAAGAATTAATTTTTCATTCATATATTATTAATATCATAATATAACATGAAAACAATATGTATTTGGTGGAAATATTTTTTATAGTTACACAAGTAAGGTGAGATGACTAATCAAAAATCTATATGGGTGAGGACTCATCGGGAAGGTGATCTCGATATTTCTGGTGTTATAGAAGGAAAATTATTTATTCACAAAGGAATTTTTTATTTCATTTAAATTATTAAATTTTTTCCATTTATTCATTATATATATTCAATATGATCAGTTTGACGCTGTGTTAGTAGATCTACCAAAAGAGAAATATTATATTAATGTGTATAGGGATGAGATATTTCAGTATATCATAGGGTGTGAAGGTCATGGGTATTATTTAAATTTTGTAACTGATGTCCCCTGATGTTTAGTTGTTAGAGTATAGGTGATGTTTTCATGCAGAGATAAAGGGATTCACACACCATCTATGGTAGATTCTACCACACAAAAAATTAAATTAAGTATGAATGAGAGTGTTACATTGTATCCTATCTCATTGGGTTGAGAGGAGGAAAGAATACTAAAAGAATTTGGTGACATACTGAAGGGACAAAAGTCTAGAGAGATATGCCAAGGGATTAAGGGAACAATTAAGGGACCACTTTCCCTGAGAAAGGGAACAAACTAAAAACACCAAACATAAAAATTGAACCATTATATGATACAATAATTAATCAATGAAATTGAAATTTAAATGAATAAAAAAATAATTTCAAAGTGACAACAAATTCAAGAGAAAATAATCCAAATGAAAATAAGACTCAAATATAATAATTCACAATC
Organism: Viscum album; assembly: GCA_963277665.1. NCBI lineage: Eukaryota > Viridiplantae > Streptophyta > Magnoliopsida > Santalales > Viscaceae > Viscum > Viscum album. Next base: position 1,216,113,944 of record OY728130.1, read on the forward strand.
CCAAGTAGTGCCTAAAAAATATCTAGGATCCAACACCAACCACTAACCCTAAGGTATCAAGACACATAATAAAATAAATATGATACAATACTCTTCCCTATATCTCAAAGTATTAAATCAAAAAATTCACAAAATTACCCAAGTAGTAGATGAAATAAACTCATTTGGATTACATTAGGGACATCCAAACTTACTCCTCTAGGAAAAAACAAGTTAAAATAGTTACTATAAAATATTTGGAATACATCAAGTAGTTTATAAAATTCTTTAAGTAAAAATACTTGAAAGAAAAAAACAAGAACATTTCCATTTCTCATGTTTGGATAAATAATTTCCATGTTCAACCATGAACACACACTTATCCATATACACAATAACCTCAAAACACACAATATTAGTGTTACTATAAATGATGGTATTTCATGATGATAATCCATCCAACCATGAGCAGTAGTGCTTCCCATATCCACTGATTTCCCCATGAACACATACTAACCCACTCTTACCTCTTACTATTCCAAAAATTTTAAAAAAATAATGTTCCATGAAAATTTTTTATCAAACAATTCTTATGTGACTAAACAGTTCCTAATTTTAAAACCATCATTTCAATATTATAATAAAAGAAGTTTTTCCATAGTCTATCCATATTTCTACTGAAATTCCACAACTCACACCAAAATGGGTTCAATCAAAAGTAAAACAGAAATACCATAGAAAATACATTAAAAACATTTAAGAAAACTAAGAATTTATTTTCAATAACTACAGAGTGAGAAATAAAATACACCTTCCATGAATCCAATTTATTCGAATAAATTATTTAGGATGAAACAACTAGTCTCCCTTCTTCATTTTCATTCTTTAAAAAATCCAAGAAGATTTCATAGAACTCATTTAACCACATAGATCTTGGTATTAAAATATAGGTATTTGTTTTCATTCAAGATAAAAGAAAGATATCCTAACCGAGAAGGAAGAACGAGACAAAAACCATGATTTCCATATTTGGATGCTCAATGATCTGATAGAAATATGGTTTAGAAGAGAAATGTTTCTGAAAATTTTTTATAGGTTCCAAATAAGTCAAGAGGAGTGAAAAAATGTGTCAAAATAATTTCAACCACTATACATACTAATTTTTTTAGGCTTTAACTAATTTATACCATGAATCCATTGATGGGTTTATTAGACAGAAAAATTTGAAACCTCAGTATTTTTTCTGGTAAAATCAATTTTATGACATACATTATTATTACAAATTAATACTATTTGAAAAATTTGGTTTATATTTTAAGGTATTTTTAAAAATTATTACCCAATATATTTACATCGTAAAAACTGTTTATAGTGTAAACATTTCCTTCATATGGCTCCAATATCCAGAATCTAGTTTATTCCTCTTCTTACACTTCCAATCCCTTTTAGTGGAGAATCCCAAAATTCCAAGAATAAATGAAATGTACAATAATATGGTGTACCTCAAACTGGGGGTGATACATTATCCCTCCCATTGGTATTTCCTTCCTTTGAAATTAGAAAAACTATGTTTCTTTGAAAGATCTTCATCCATTTCTCATGTATTTCCTTTTTATACTCCCATGTTTCTTCCCAAATCTGAACATGATTCCATAAAACACATTAAAATGATTATTTTACCACACAAGATCTTTTATTCCCTATCCACAGTTTACACTAGAAAAAGAATCAATGTAGCATCTGATTCAATATCAATATATTTCCATGTAATTGCATGGTTACGGCCCAGATTTTACATTTTCAACTAAGACCCAAAAAACCCATTATGCCTCAAACTGAACCTTGTAAGTAAAGGTAACTGATAAAACACATCAATCACTTGTTCAAGAATCTTAAAAGGGATAAAGTAACATGGTGGAAAACTTCCTTACTTACCAAAATGATGTTTCCTTATCCATGTAGACATATTCCAAAAAACCTAGAAAAAATCACTTAAAGGATAATAGTCATTGAGGATTATATACATATGATTTTTGTAATTCCGGATCAGTCACTAATATCTTCATAATCATATGAATCTTCTTGGTTGTTTCATGAACTAGGCTTAGTCTGATAAGTGAAGTATCACCTCTTTCAACCCAAGAAGTAGATAATGATATGTATATTTATAAAATGCATCAAAAGGATCCATATTAATTAAGGCCTGATAAATATCGTTGTATAGTAACTCTACTAATAGTACATACACCTACCATGATCCATTTAAATACATTTTTAATGTTATCTTCTTGTCTTATAATGTTTGGAAAATACATTTAAATTTTCCATCAATTTTAGGATGCTAAGCTATATTCATGTTCAATTGTGTTCCATATGCTTGCAGTAAAGATTTCTAAAGACATGATATAAACCGAGGGTCTCGGTTAGATATAAACTATACAAGAACACCATGAATCTATATAACTTCTTGAATGTAGATTTTGGAAAAGTGTTCCACCATATTGGATTCATTAATAGGGATTATGTGGGTTAACAATGCGAGATGATCCATTATCACCCATAGTTTACTAATTGTTCTAGGTAGGCCTATGACCAAATAAATAGATATATTCACCCATTTACAAATGGGAATCGATTAAGAAAGCAATATACCAGTGGTTTGTTGGTGTTCTGCATTGGTTTGTAGATAGATGAGGAATGTCGAAACAATATTTTCCACCCCATCTCATACAAGACCACTAAAACTATGATCTTAGAGATTTAGAAATCTTATGGATTCAAGGATAAGCTACACATATTGATTGGTGGTAGGCATAATGTAGTTATTCTTGATAAGATAATGATACCATGATCATATCTCTAAAATTAATCATTGAACTCTTACAGAGCTTTGATCCCTTAATGTCTCCCCACCATTGAGTTTTTATGTTATTACATGATATTATGGATCGAATGGTTGAGAAAATCTAATATGAACAACCAAATCAGTAACAATATAAACTAGAAAGAAAACTAAAACATTACCTTTCTACCCATAGTCTTTATTCATATCAACTATATCGAACATTAGCTTCCACTGGTCTGAACTATCTATAATGATTAGATTTTCATTTATTTTTTTTGTATATTTTATGGTTTATTTTGAAGACCATGTGCTGAGACGTTGTGTGGTATCGAGGCTCATTGTTCTCAGAATTAATGATTTAAATATATTAAATATATAAAATATCATGTGTATGTAGTTTTCCTAAAAAGTGGAATAAATTATAAAAGGGGACCCCGATCATAAATATGAAAGAACCATTGAGTTTATAATGCGGGAGTTACCATAGGAGTGATATAACCTCGGTGGGTGGGGGTGTTTGTGGAAAATTAATCACGAGAATAGAAATGAATAAATGAATAAAAGGAATAAAAAGAATAAAAAGAATAAAAAGAATAAAATTTATAAAATGAATAAAATGAATAAATAAATTATTTTATTTTTAATTCATTGACATAAAAATGACATGTATTTAAATAGAATACTATGAAAAAATTACAGGGTTAGCTGCACAACCCTAGAGCTATTGGAGAACCATTAGAGAGAGTGTTTATGGATCTCTCTCAGATGAATGAAAACCAAATCATAGATCAATGATCCTCATGTAATGATATTTAGAATATCACCAAAAAATTACATATACTAATTATTTGTTAGTGATTTATCCATACTGAGGCAATGTTTTGTGTTAATGGTAATATTTACCCATTCTTAATTCATAGGATGAATTCAAATAAATAAACCAATGGATTGATCCATGATTTAGTCATCTTATGGGATGTGTTTAATTATTGGGTTATTTTGGGAGAATTTGATCATTTTTATTTATTATTTTCTTATTTTTATAATGTTGAAAGATAGAGTCCAACACAGACATTGGCCAAGCATTGTTCCTTGTGTTTGTGGTTGTGAATTTATCCCATATTTCTTTGTTAATCACATGCATTCGTCATTTGTCCAGTGGTTCAAAATCTATTGTAAAATCGATCATTAGGCACTCATTTCTTAGTGTTAATATTAAATATTTTAGATCCAGGCTCAACACTACATGACAATGGTGCAATGACTAAAGTGGTGGTGGATCTGATGGTTTTAGATACTCGATTTTTTTGTTATTCGGTGTGCATCAAAGAACACTATTCAAAAGGAATTTATGAACGAATGAAAGGGTAAATTTTTTTAATCTATAGTGGAATGACTCATTTGGATATGGTTGATTATTTTTTCATGATAAGGTTATTGTATTAGAGGCTAGAGGAATGACAAAACATGCGAGATCCATATATGATAATTTGGGAAATTCTACAGTACATGACGTGTAAGTTAGAGTGACATGTCATGTGGTACCCTGTCAATAGAATCTAGGGTTTCAAGAAGTGGATAAGTATCACACGATGTGTAGCCTTATCACATGACGTGTGGTCCTATTTGGCGAGTTTTTCATGTACCTCAAAGGCTATACAGACACGAGATAGAGTATACGGGCATGGGCATGTTGTGTACTCCCACAAGGACACCATCTTTCCTGGAATACAAGAGAGAATCCTTGTATTGAGACATGGGGTGAAGTACACATGAATTATCATGTAGTGTACTATCACACAGACATAGACAAAATCATGGACATAAGTTGTTTTCACTGGAAGAACCCAAGGTTTAAGGGACACAATGTGTAAATCTAAAACATCTTATATACTCTTTAAAAGATAGTATGACGACCTTGTACATTGTATCTTGGAAAATTTTCAATAGGTTACATTACCTGTGTCCATTCCTTGAGGGTTAATATGGAATCATCTTCTACACATAGGACAATGATCCCATCAGTGGGAATTCTTGGATAGAGTTCTTGGAATCACTCCACTAGGAGCACAGTGGGGTCCAATATTTATATACATGCCCCAGGTGTAGTTCTTGTTATCATCATGACCAAAACTATTATAGAACCAATGTTATATATAGCTAGTTAATGTAAATTGATTCTTTGGTATAACCAATGACCTTGGGATTGATCCTCATTAGTGTATCGTATCTATTCAGACGTTCAATGTGTACTTCCCATGATGAGACCTAATGAGCATTACCTATCAAAATGATGTCATCAGTGCTATCAGTCTCATGTAGTGTGTTCTACCAGATTAGTGATTTCTATAACATTTGAGCTAGAATCCTTGGTTGGTGTTAAAGTTGTGAATTCATTAATATATTTTTTGTCATTTTTGAGAATATCTGGATATTGTTGTTATATGTGTTGTAGACATATACTTGTGTAGAACTAACTATTTTTCCTTAGTTGTATTCTTTCTATTTTTGGGGCATTATACTTGGTATTTTGATACTGACCCGGATGTGATTTTCCAGCAAGTGTCATTTCTTGTGTATATGATCTATGTTTTTAACAGCGTCAAAGATAGACTAGGACCAAACCGTAATTAGTGAGACTAGATAGACTGAGTTGTGTTTCTACGGTAACTTGAAAGAAGTTCCCAATTTATCTTTAGGTTTGTCTTGTTGTCAAAATACTTGTTGTGGGATTGTATTTGTCCCTATTTACCTTACTTTACTTGGTATCATACACAGGTTGTGGGATTTAGATGTATGCATGCATGTTTATTTTAGTTTTTTTACATTTAAGCATTGTATGGGCTTATAGATTTGTGTGTGTGTATGTACATTTGTTAAGATAACCAATATCAGTGATATGGCTACTCGACACTAGTCTCTTTCCCTTTGTGTATTGGTGGGAGGATTGGGGAGTTGGGGAATGGTTTGCATTGGGATGGGTCATGACCAAGTGGTATCAGAGAATTCAGTTCTACCTTATGATAGGATTCTATGAGATTGGTTTTTGGAAACAATGTTTAGTATTTTAATTTTGGAATTCAGACAAGGGACTAAAGTGTTGGTGCAGTGTGTAATGTATCCATACATCACGACTCTGATCACTTTAATTTTGATTTGGTACCTAAGAACACTAGTTATAGGGAAAAAATTGAACATGCATCATATAAGAATGGTTTGTGGATTCCATTTTCTTCCTGATTCATCTCTTCAAATATACTCATTGAATGTAGTATATCTTGTTTACTTTCATGATGCCTCCGTGTCATATTACAAAGAGGATTCATCATCAGGATGATGATGATGATCCCCTCAGTGATAAGGTATCTATATATGGACCACTTCCATAGGTGCTAGCACCAGGTGATGCCCCAACTATACCACCACCTGTAGATAAGTAGATGGTTCCCATAGTACCAAAAAATGAGGTGCACATGACAAGATAACTTCATGAGTTTTAGTGACAAATACCCTTAGGTTATGAGGTGATACAAACCCAAAAGTGGATGAGGATTGGATTACGTCCTTTACCTAATATTTCCATATGGTTAGGACACCATAAAATTAGTTGGAGGTCATGGCTGTGAGTCTTCTCCATGGATCAATAGGATGATGGTGGGGGTTGGTGACCTAGTATTATGGGGAGGTGACAATAGAATGCTGATAGTTTTATTTCATTTTCAGTGATTAGTTCTCTCCAGTTACATAGAGGTCTATACATATTTAAGAGATTCTATAGCTCTTCCTGGGTAGCATGATGATAACTATGTATTCATTGAGGTTTACCAACCTCTACAGGTACCAAATTGATATGGTTTGGGATCAAATATTTAGTTATTTTACCTTCAATAGGGGATTTTTAGAGACATATGAGCCATTTTTATACCCCTATTCATTACTACATATGTTGGGGTGCAAGATTGGGCTTTGGTGATCAAGAGTTTCTTGGATGAGAAGATGCAGACAGTGGTAGTTGGCAGTGGGCTTACAGGAGCAGAGATCTCAACGACAGAGTGACGACGTAAGTCTCATGGAACTATACATGAGAGAAATATCATTAGGAGGTCCCAATATACGGTAATTTCGGTTTAGGTCTCACAGGATGGTTCTAACCATCCTAGGGAGAGGTGGTTCTACAAATGTGATGGTAGGGTATATCTTTCCTGATATTATCCAACCCACTGTATGGTTAATAGAGAGACCATGGATGGGCTACCAAGGTAGAGACAGTGGTAGGAACAAAAATGTCTACATGGTGGTAAATGTGGAAGAGGAATATAAAGAGTATTATGAGGTGGTATATTCTTTGACTTAATACTACAACCACCTTTGGATGTTCCATGCTATACCTAAGGATCTGGAGGATAGGGGTGGGGACAACTACAGGCGGTCGAGGCTTCTGAACCAGAGGCTCCAAGAATGATACATGGTATGATCTATGCCTTTTATACCAAGGTTTTCATAGTGATAGAAACATGTTATAGTCATTTATTTCTCTTCAAATATCTTTTCTAAGAATTAGATATTCCAGTTTATCCCTTATCTCAACCCTTACACGCAGAGACTCATACTAGAGAAGACTCAGTAGTCACACGCTTGTGCCTATAGTGTGACCTGAATCTTGGAGGTAAGAGTTTATTTTGGTATATTTTTTACTTGATATGAGGCCTTATGATATCATCTTATATATGGTATGGTTATCCATGTTTCATTCCTACGTTGAATGTATCAATTGAATTATGTGGTGTGTCCACAACGATGGGATCAGGATTTACTTTGTGGATGAAAAGGAAGCCCAAAAATCACATGATAGACTCATTCATAAGAGGGTGCATCTAGTTACTTGTCAGTTGTCTAGAATGACCTATGGTGTAGTGGATATTATTAGTTCCCAGTTTCCGACAATGGTGGTATAGTATGAGGATGTGTTCCCTAAGGGTGTTCCAGGTTTACCTCCCCAATGAGAGATAGACTTCTTCGTTGATCTACACCTCAGGATAGTACCTCTATCTATGACAACATATCGAATGCCTCTTATGGAGATTTGCGAGTTGAGGGTGAAGTTAGAGGACTTATAGAATAAGGGATTTTGTATACCAATTGTTTCATCCTAGGAAGCCTCGGTTTTGTTCACCAAGAAAAAGAACGGGAGTTTGAAGTAATGTGTGTAGAACCTAGGCTTGAACTGGGTTACCATGAAGAAAAATTATATACTACTGAGGATCGATGAATTCCATGATTAGTGGAGAGGGAAGTTATGGTTCTTGAAGGTTGAAACCATATTAGGCTATCACTAGTTGTGAGTATGGGATGAGGATATTCCAAATATGACATTCATATGTCACTATAATCAATATGAGTACTTGTTGATTACCTTTGGTGTGATTAATGCACCATCCCCGTTCATTGGATTTATAAACTAGATATTTCATCCATTCATATACTGGTTCTCGGTAGTCATCATCAATGAAATATTTGTGTATTAAGAATCTAAGGTGGATCAAACGAGACAATAGAGGATAGTTCTAGATTCACTCCAGGAGCATCATATTTATGGAATGCTCCCGAAGTGTCAGTTCTGGAACCATGTAGTCCACATTTTGGGACATGTTATCTAAGTACATGGAGTGGTAGTGGACAGGTGTAAGGTTGAGGTAGAGTTAGCTTTTGAGCTACCAAAGAGAATTATGGAATTTCATAGCTTCTTTGGCTTGGAAGGCTATTACTAGAGATTCATACATGATTTCTCCAAGATATAAGTAACCATGATTTATTTGTCCCGAAATGGGAAATGGTTCATGTGGACATATGGTCCTGGCATGATTTTTATCGGTTGAGGTAGATATTGATGAGTGATCCATTCATGAGAAGTTATGGATGTGTTCTGAAACAGATGTGGGAAGTTATTGCCAATGTTTCATGTCATTTGAGACCATATGAGCATAAATAAATCACCCACAATTTTGATTTAGAAGTGTTAGTCTTATCACTAAAGATGTGGAGACACTACCTAATGAGTTAGGGGTTTATAATCTATTCGGATCACAAGATTATCAAGTACATATTATCTCATAAGGATCTTAACTTGAGACATAAGTGATGGATATAGTTTCTCCATTATTATGACAATGATATTGTCTATACTCTTAGGAAGGGGTACATAGTAGATGATTCTATCAATAGGAGATATCATTCACAATTACGGAATGAGACATCGGAGTAGTTAGCCTCATTGTAGGTATCCTTTTTCGATAGAGATAGAACCACTTACTTCCAGTCAATGGTTTTAACCCCTCTTATCTTATATCGAGTTCGGCAGACACAACTTTAGGATACTGTCTATGAGATCATATGTACTTAGATATCCATTGGGCATTCTCTTGATGGATTTTATGAAGGTATGAAGAATATCGTAATTTACATAGGATGCACAAAAATATAAATCAAATTTTAGGGTGAGATTTTGAGATTGTTTCATAAATCTCATTTGGAGGTACATCTAGGTGTGGAAACGATATACTAGCACCTATGAAGTCAGTTTTGGTAGCCAAGAATAATGAAGGGAGTTGTAGTGTTTGTCTCTTGATGCCTTGTCAATAAGTGAAGGCTGTGCAGAATGTTCCAGTGGGTTTATCTCAAACCATTTAGGTGCCAGAGTGGATGTGGGATGTGAAATGCATGGAATTTGTGGTGGGATCACCTTATACATATAGGGTACACAATTCTATATAGGTGATCGTAGACTAACTCACCAAGTAATCCAACTTCTTATCTATTTGAGATCAGAGATTGGGAAAGCGCTACGTGCATGATGAATTTTGACTCCATGGAGTTACATTAATTATCATTCCAGATTGTGATTATCACTTCACATCTCAGTTACGGAAGGTTTTATAGGAGGATTTTAGGACTCAGTTATGCTTGATAACAACAATTCACCCTTAACCTTTTGGCTAAATAGAGCGGACCATTGTGGTTTGGGAGGAAGTGCAATGAGATTGAATGTTGTAATTCGACCATAGTTGGGAAGATCACCTACCACTAATAGAGTTTGCATACAAAAGTAGATTCCATTCCACCATCATTATATAACCATTCGAAGAATTGTACAAGTGACCATGTAGGTCACCAATTTTCTAGACTTACCTTGAAGATTTGGCACTCATGGGACTATAGTTAGTGCGATAAACTATTGATAAGGTTCATATCGTTTAGGAGTAAATGAGGACTACACAGATCCATCATAATTATTATAAAGATAGATGGTGGTGGCCGTTTGTTTTTCAAGAGGGATACCATATATTATGATGGGTTTAAACAAGACATGGATTACAGAGATTTGGATGGGGCAAAAAGAAATCTCTGAGATTCATTTTCTATTTCTAGATTATGCGTAGAGTTAGAGAGGTGGATTACTACTTAGATTTAACACCACAGTATGATTGGTAACACAACATCTTGCATGTGTCATATTTGAGGTGGTAGATGCATGAACTATCACACGTTATTGATTGGGGAATGTTAGAAATCGAGGATGAAGATACTTTTTCTATGTACCCAACATCGATTGATAACTGACTAGAGAGAATAATTCATGGGTTTCATATTCATTTAGTGTATGTATGGTGGAAACACAATAATCTTCAGGAAATATCATAGGAGTGAGACGCTCATATTCATTCTTAGTACCCACATCTATTTGTGTAGACCATGTTTGTATTTTTGGTGTGTAAATCCCCAAGGTGGGGAGAATGTATTGACTTTGATTTTTTTTATTTTTTTGGATATTTTAAGGATTATTTTCTAGACCATGTTCCTAGACGATGTGTGATTCTGAGATCAGGTGTGCCCAAAATTAATTTTTGAAATATATTACCTATATTAAGTAGCTTGAATACACAGTTTTACTAAAAAAAGTGGAAAAACATCAAAACGGTTGCCCAAATAAAAAATCTGAAGGCACTGTTGAGTTCAAAATGCGGGGTTTACCCTAGGTGGGACATAAATTTGGTCACCTGGGGCTATTTTTATAAAGGTATTCCCATGAATAAAAATGAATAAGATAATTAATTAAATATATTTAATTTTCATTTTTTGATGCAACGACTGATGTGTATTTAAATATACTATTATGATGAAATTTTGTGGGTAGCATCCCAACCCTGGAGATATTGGGGAGTGTTTTGGAGGATCTCTCTCAGACAAATGAACATCGAATCGTATAACAATAGTAAAAAAAATAAGATTCACGATCTCTCCAATTACAATAATTCATGCTTGTTCTTTATAACACCCAAAAACATTGTGAATTGTTTTATTTCTAGTTAATTTAACATTTTTTGTATTTTTTATTTTACATAACACCGGAAATAGTTTATTTTATATTAAAGAACTATGTTTGGATTGTGTTATATGCATATAAAATATTGATCTTTATTACACACATAAACATGATTTATTACATTAAAATTCACTTAAGATAACACTGAGGATTTATATTCCCAATTTCCTTGGAAATTAAGAGCATTACATAAAAACATAGAACATAAAATAAAACATCTTTATTGAAAACTTATTTTTCATGACCACAACATTCCTTCATACTTAAAATTTCATGGGATAACCTGAGGGCATGCATAAGAAAAGGGAAATCTATAAATCCCAGTAAGGTAGTAAAAAATGAATAATATGAAGAATATATTACATGTTAGGACATAAAAATATCAATGGACAACAAGAGAAACATGAACATAAAGGTTTGATATAGAATGATAATCATAACATGGAAATGTGGTAACAAAATACAACATGATATTACCATGATAGAAGGCTCATTTCACATGGAGTATGGGTAAACACTCATTGAATTTGAATTTGAATTGGTAAAAACTCATTTCACTTGATGTATCTGATATTAATCTTTACCCAATTCATTGGAGCTCTATCAGGGTTCACCCTTTATAAACATTTCATTTCATGGATAAGTGTGCCAAAAGGATCATAAAACATGTAATCATTAAACATCATCATTTATTCCACAATAAAGGAATGTGGAATACATACATTAAAATATAGAATCAATAATTAAATGGGAATGATATTCACTACAAAATGACTTTGTCTTGGAAAATCAAGGTGCAATTTCGGCAGCCTAATAGTGTGACTTAAGAATTCATAAAAATGGTTGCTGAGATAGAAAGTGGTATCTCATTATATTTAAATGAAATAGAAAGTAATGGATTCATATAAATACATATCCCAACATATGTATTGGAATTTATATGCATAATATAAAATAATTTATTGAATGTAAATGAGGAGAGAGAAATCCCTTTTTGAATTTTGGCATGGTAATAGGTGTACATGGGAGGCATTAATGATAGAGAAATGGGGAACTCATCATTCAAAAAATAGGGATGAAATTATAGGGGAGGTGAGATATCATACCCGAACATTTTTAATTTCAAATAAAAGGGCGTAACAATATTTTGAAACTAGGACATAAATAAGGAAGGCAGGAAAGTGGGGATCCCTTACCTGGAAGTGTGATCTCAAAGGCTAGGGAGAGGCTTTAGAGAGGCTTATAGGGAGAATGGGGCGTCTTGGGAGTATTCTGAGAGAGGATGGAAGAGGTTGGTTAAGATATATATGCATCTAGTGAAGAGGAATGGGATATTTAGTGGGATTATATAGGAAATGAGAGAGACTTATTTATTATTTAGGTTTTGGACACCACACATTAAACTAATAAAAACCACACACAAAATGATTATTTTTCCCATGGTTTTTTTTCAAAAGTTGAGTAGGAAAAATTATTTTATAATTCCAATGGCCGAAATAATTAAAATATTATGTTTGCTTATGTGGAGGTGAGTCACACTCTCATAGAAATCATTTTAAAAATTTAAAATATTTTATAACTCTTGGAAGGTCCAATAAGGCACCATAAAATTAATAAAACAAATATAAAATTTAATTATATTAAATTTAAAATGTACAATGTCTGAGCATCCATTTTATAATATTTTATTACATCACTATTGGGTTATTATGATGTCATAAAACACATTATATATTTAAATGGTAGTTAATTTTTACCCAAAAATTTGACTATCTTAGAAAATTATAAAAAATTCACCCTTAGATAATTTCGACATCCTAAATCCAATAATTATATTCATTTTATCTATTTTTTTAGATATGTGAATTTATAATTTTAAAATATAAACTGACTTTTATAAAAAAATTCATGGGTTTTGAAAAAAATAGCTTTCTATCCTAAAAAAATTACAGTTGTATTCATAAAAAATTATAAGATCATATATATTAAATAAATAAAAAATTTGAAATAATAATTTATTAAAATATTATTTAATTAAAAAATCCATTAATTCATCAAAATAGATTTCTTAATTAATTATTAACAAAAAATACAATTTGTGCTTTCAAAACTATTTACAGAGTAAAAATAATAAAATGAATGTTTAGTGTTCATTCTATACAAAAATAATGCACATAATTAGAGGTCTAGGGACTTGTTACATAACCCCCTATAACACCAGCATAAGATCTAAGGGCATGGTGTGCGATAGTGACAAACTCTTAGGGCGTCTCGGATAACATCGCTCGGGTGGTAAAATCTATTAACTTCCACTTCTCCCATAGGAAGTTCTGTTCATGCTTAACCTGTTGAAGCTAATATTGATCATGGTTAAGAGAAAATCCCAGTGATGCTACCTCCTTTCCGAGCTCTGAAAAATGGGCTCCATATGGAGCAATTCTACTAGATGAGGCCATCACTTCCATTGTCTAGGTAAATTGGATTTTTAAATCCCTATATTTATGCTAATCATTTGATCACTATTTAAGGACTATATTAGACATGGTAAAAATTCATAATGGTATTTTAAAATCCAAAAATTTAAAACAAAGGAAGTTGATATGTCTTAGATAACCATTTTACTTAATAATACATTTAATCATGTCAAGAGAAATTTTAATTAATAAATGTTTTGGTCGTTATAGTCTTCCCCCTTATGAAATTTCACCCTCAAAATTCTATTTTCCCACACTAAAAAAGATGAGGGTAACTCTGCTTCATCACTTATTTCAATTACCACATTTCTTCTTCAAAATTTTGGTTTCTCCACAACACTGTGATGAGGGGAATTGTATTATTTCATAGAAATTTTCCTTATGAAATAAGATCTTCATCATCGTCTCTTCATAGTAGAGGTCATTATCTAAAGGTACCACCTATCGATTGAGTACAAGCGATGGGCCAGGTCTTCACTTCCTCAAGAGTGATACATGGAATATGTCATGTATTTGAGATAGATTTAGTTTGAGTTCATGTTGATATGACACTTCTCCAATGTGATCAAGGATATTAAACTGGCTGATGTACCTCAGAATAAGCTTTCCCTTCTTCCCAAATCTCATAACTCTCTTCCACGGTGATATTCGGAGGAATACCATGTCCCCAACATCGAAATCTAGTTTTCATCAATGATTATCATCATAACTCTTTTTTCAACTCTAAGAAGCTTTAATGTGATACTGGATGGTCATAAAATTCTCCACCATTTCATTGACCATTTTCAGACCTATGAGTATTCTCTCCCCAACATCATCCCAACATGCTGGTGTTCGACACCTCTTTCCATAAAGGAATTTATAAGGATATATTTATATGCTTGAGTAGAAACTGTTATTGTAAGAGAACTCAACCAGGGGAATATGTTGATCCCAACCTCCTTTGAAGTCCATTGACCATGATCCCAACATGGCCTAAAGTGTTTGGATAGTCTACCCAGATTGGACATTAGTTTTAGGATGATAATCTATACCGTAGTTTATCTTAGTATTCAGAGTGTGATGGAGACTCTTCCAAATCTTATAGATGAATCTTGGATCTCAATCAGATTCAATCGATATTGGAACACTATGCATCTTTATCACTTCTATGATGTATATATATTCCATTTTATCCAATGATAAATCCTTTAAAATTGCAATGAAGTGTGTAGTCTTTGTAAGACGATCCACAATAACCCATATAGCATTGTTTCCTTTGGATTTCATCAGAAGTCTGGTGACAAAGTCCATGGTGATGTATTCTCATCTCCATTTTAGTATCAGTAATGGTTGAATCTTCCCCTTACACATCTACCTCTAAACCTTATCTTGGTGACACACCAGGAACTTAGATGTATACTCAGCGATATCCTTCTTCATGTTATCCCACTAATATATCTTTCAGATATCTTGATACTTCTTTGTGTTTCCCGGGAGATGTGAGAAATTTAAATAATGTACATTATCAAAAAGATCAATCATTAACTCTGGATTATATTGAACACATAGTCTTATCCCAAATTATATATTTCATTCTTCATTAACATTGAAATCTGAGGATTTCTATTTTTTTATAGTTTCCACATTCTTCTGAATTTCCAAATCTTCCTTTTGAGCATCCTTTAACCTTTACAAAGGAGGCAGTTGAGAAATAATTTGTGAAATGATTTATGATGTTACCTTCTTTATTATTCACATGTCTATATTCATTAAATATAATAATATTGGATTCTTTTCAATTCTTATCAATGACAGGATTTCGAGGTCCTCTCAACTTAGAGAATCCAACACCTTTTTCTATTTCTGAGGGAGGTAATGGATTAAGATATCATAGTCTTTGATCATCTCTAACCATCTTAATTGGTGAATGTTCAACTCTTTATATGTGAATATATACTTGAGGCTTTTTTGATCCATATGTATTTCAACATTCTCTCCAAAGAGGTAATGCCACCAAATTTTCAAAGAGTGTATTACTGCATCCAACTCCAGATCATGTGTTGGGGAGTTTTTCTCATTAATGTTCAATTGACTTGAAGCATAGGCAATTAATTTTTCATTTTGCATCAACATACATCCCATTCCCTTCTTCAAAGCATCACCTAATAACCCCAAAATGTTATACACTTGTGGGTAGTGTGAGTGCGGGTTTAGTGATAAGCCTCCTATTAAAATCCATTAAGATATATTCACAATCATCACTCTAAGAAAACTTGAATCCCTCTTGAGTTATCTTGGTAAAAGGGTTTGAAAATTATGAGAAAATTGTCACAAATCGGAAATAATATCCAGCTAACACCAGGAAGATATAGATATTCATCACCAATGTTGACCTCATCCACCCCTTTATTGAATTTTTCTTGGTGGTATCGATATATATCCCATTTCTTGTGATGAAATGACCCAATACTGATATATCCTTCAACTAGAACTCACAAGTATTGTCCTTTTCATAGAGCATATCCTATCACAAGGTTTCTAGTATAGTTAATAGATGCTACTCATGCTCCTCCTTGGTTTTCGAATATATTAGAATATCATCTATAAATATGACCCAAAACTTTTCATGGTAATCTCTACAGAATCTATTCATTAATTCCATGAATATTGGTGGAGAATTAGTCATTCTGAAAGGCATTACTATAAATTAATATTGCACGTACCTTGTATGAAAAGCAGTCTTGGGGATATCCTCTTTCACCCTTACTTGGTAATATCCCGACGGAAAATCCACCTTGGAGAAGAATTGTTCTCCATGTAGCTTATCCAAAAAGTAATCAATTTGTAGAATATGATAATTATTATTTATTATGATTTGTTTGAGCATATGATAATCAATAAAAAGGAACATTGGCCTATCCTTGTTCTTGATAAAGTGGACTGGTGCACCCCATGGTGAAGCACTTGGGCCTATAAACCCTTTATCTGGATTCTCCTGTAGTTGTTTCTTTAGCTCCTCAATCCCCAAAAAAAATAATTCTATATGGAGTTGTGGATATTGGATTATACCTAGGTATGAAATCAATCGAAAATTTGACATCTCTTCTAGGAGGAAGATGAAGCAATTCCTTAGGAAACACTTTAGTTAATTCTATCACAATAGGCATGTTTTAAAGGATGGTTGATTTTTTAGACTCAATCATCTTAGAATGATATACGTTCTCATGGGGAGTTAATATCCACACATGATATGATTGTTCTTGAGAATATCAATCATCCTCCTTGCACTTGTACAGAATCAGGGGTCGATTTTACATATAGATAGTGATTTCTCTCTCACCGCAATTTATGTGGGATCTATATAGGGAAATCCAATACATTCCAAGATTTTTATCAAATTACCCAATAGGGAGGATGAAGTGGTTCTACAGAAAGTTTAATCCAAAAAATTGTCATAGGGGGTAGTTATATGCATGGTTTGCAATGATTTCCCCATTTTTTGTTCTCACCGACATCTCTACTTCCATGATTTGTGGTGGTGTTGGGATTGTTCTACTAAACTTTTGGGATATAAAAGAATCTGTAGAACCATAATCAAAAATTATGTTCACTATTCTAGAATTAATAACTATCTTAACATTCTCCATTTCGTTGTCATTATTGGCTTTAGGAGTAGTGATGAAAAAATATCACCCTTTCTACCTTTTAGGTTGTTGGTTACCTCCAACAACCCTTTTCGTAGGGAACTTGTTTGAAAAGTACCATGTTTCTTTGATGTCGATGCAATGAAAAATGCGTTGTGGGTCGAAAGGATCATTCCTCCCCTATTTTGTAGCAGGAGGGGTTTTCTTGTCGGCAGTTAATGGCAAGGTGCCCTTGTCTTCCACAACTAAAGCATTTCCTCTCCCCCTTAAAAAAATTTCTATGGTGTTTCTTTCCACACCTTTGGAATGTGGGGTGCTATAATTTTATAACACATTGGATTTATCCATCAGACCTCCAGAATTTATGTCCACTTTCTATTTCTTATCCCCATGATACCCCTAAGATTCACCGATCTCTATTTTTTACATTGAGGTAACATAAGACAATTTCATCCTAATTATGGAAGTCATGGATCACCAAGGATTTCTGTAGGCTGGGTTTTTTCCCACAAAAGAAGTGTTCAACCTTGAATTTGTGGGTAATGATAAAGCTAGAGGCATATAGTACAAGCCTTGTGATGTTTTCCTAATACGATCCAATGGTTTCATCATCTTTTTTCTTGAAGGCAAGGAAGTCCATTTCCATATTATATTAGAGGTTGTGCAGAAAATATTTATGAAAATATCTTTTTTGTAAATCCTTCAATTACAATGACTCAATGTGTTCCTCAAGATTCATATTTTTGATCAATATCCACCATTGATATGCTTCATCGTCCATGTAATATGATGCTAGAATCAACTTCTCGTTTTTCAGAACATTGAAGGTTGGAGAAGATATTTTCAATGGAGTTGATCCATTGTTCGATGATTGAGGTATCAGATGACCCATTAAAAGTAGGAGGCATTTGTCTCATGAATCTCTCGATTGTGGCTTGTTCTTTATTTGGGGGGGGGGGGGGGGGTGAACATTCATCTTGTCCAATGTTTCTATTCCAAATTTTTGTTAAATGAGAGAGTATCGTCACAAGGTTTGCAATTCCCACTCCTATCAGACTGGGCATATCAGTAGAACAATCATCACATTGATCTTCACATCTATTGTTAGCCAGAGTCCTCCTGTAACTATCCATTGGTTGGAATAAAAGGAAATTTAGGGGTAACACATAAATGGGAATCCAATGAAAAAATGGATAACTTATAAATTACATTTATTTCAATAACTTATGAATTTATAGGCTTCAATATACGTTATACATGATCTACTTCTCAACATATATTCTTAGGGGAATTTTTTCACTTAATAATGGATCATTATAAGAATACGAATTTACCAAATCATATCCCCTGGGAGTGTCGTATCCAAAAGTGGATCAAGGCCCGTTTCGTGCACCAGTTCCTATTCGAGTCTAGCTAAAAGAGGTGTTTTCGAGTTTTACCCCTAGTTACATCTGTGCTAGAGTGGCCTCAACTTGTTCATATCTAGACAGGGATATATTTTCATTACAAACCACTTTCTATACACTCACAAAAATTTATAGATGTTTTTATTAAACCTAGTATTATCCTTAAAGATTTCACTCAGGTTTTCTAATCCTAAACCGAAAAATAACTAAACCCATCATCTGATAACAACTATAACAACCCTAATCATTATTACATACATAAACAAGATTTATTTCATAAACATGAACATAAGATAAATTTGAGGATCAAGAGGTTTGGTGTCTTGGAAAACTAGGAAAATTACATAAAAAAATAGAATATAAAACACAAATCCTTATTGAAAGATTCTTTTACATGACCACAACATTCCTTCATACTTAGCATTGCATGGGATTACAATGAGGATATTCATAAGAAAATAGGGATCTATAAATCCCAGTAAGGGAGTAAAAATAGAATAACATGATGAATATAGTACATGTTAGGTAATATGCTTATAAATGGAGCACAATAGAAACATGGACATAAAAGGCATGATATAACATTATTATCATAACATGGAAATGAGGAAACAACATTTAACATGATATTAGCACGATCCAAAGATTATTGAACAAGGAGTATGAGTAGAAACTCATTGAACATTAATTATATTTATTGAACCCTTATTTTACTTGATGTATCATGATACTAATATTTACCCAATGCATTGTAGTGCTATCTGAGTGAACCCTTTATAAACATTTCATTTCATGCATAAGTGTGCCAAAAGAATCATAAAACATGGAATCATTCAACATCATAATTTATTAAAAGATAAAGTAATGTGGAATACATAAATTAAACTATATAATAAATAATTAAATTATCTTAATGCTTAATACCCTAGATAGAAAAATGTTCATGGTATTAACTACATAATGACTTTGGCTTAGAAAATCGTGGTGCAATTTCGACAACATAACGACGTGACATAAGAATACATAAAAATGGTTGATATTATAAAAATGGATATATCATCATATATAAATGAAATGAAAAATAATGGGGTCATATATATAAATTTATAAACATATCTAATGGAGTTTAGATTCATAATATAAAATAATTTCTTGAATGTAAATGAAGAGAGAGAAATCCCTTATGGAATTTCGACATGGTAATAAGGGTACATGGGAGGCATTAATGAGAGATAAAGGAGGATCTAATCATTCGAACATAAGTAGGAATGTTTAGGGGTGGTTTAAAATCATACTCAAAATTTTTAATAGGAAATAAAATGGAATAAAAGGATTAGGAAACCTAGATATAAATAAGGTTGGAAGGAAAGTGAAGATACCTTACTTTGAAGCGTGATCCCAATAGATTGAGAGAGGATTGATAGAAGATTATTAGAAGCATTGGGAACCTTCTAAAGCTTATATATAGATTATATAAGAGTTTGGTAGAGCAAAAAAGGGTTTTAGTGTAGATTAATGAGTGATTGACTGTGTTTATATTGAAAAACAGTGGGAATTCTTTATTATTTAGGTTTTGGACACCACAAATTAAACTAATAAAAACCAAAAACCATCCCATTTTTTGTCCCCATGTTTTTTGAAAACATTTAGTGGGAAAGATTATTTTATAAGGAAAATGTAAGAACTTGTTAAAATATTATTATTTCTTTATGTGGAGGTGAGTTATATTGTCAAGGAAATCATTTTAAAAAGATAAAATATTTTATAAGTCTTGGAGGCTCCATTGTGGCATAATAAAATTAATCAAACTGATCTAAAATTACATTATTTTAGAGGTAAAACATATATTGGCCTAAAAACCCTTTTATAGTATTATATTACATCCCTATTGGGTCATTATGATGTCATTAAACACATTATATATTTAAATGGTATTTAATTTTTTCCCAAAAATTCGATTGTCTCAGAAAATTATGAAAAATTCACTGTTAGATACTTTCGATGTCCTAAATCAAAAAATGTTATTAATTTTATCTAAATAGTTTTATAAATATTTAAATTTACTACTTTTAAAATAAAAACTATCATTTGTTGAAAATTCAATGGTTTTGAAAAAACAGCTTTCAAACCATAATAAAAATTACAATTTTATTCACAAAATTATATGATCATATATATTTAATAAAAATTTATTTTATAATAATATTTAATTAAAATATTATTCAATTAAAAAATCCATTAATTCATCAAAATAGATTTCGTAATTGAATATTAGCTAAAAAAACTATTCGTGATTTAAAAACCATTTACAAAGTAACAATAATAAAATGAAGGTATATTCCTTATTCCATACCAAAATAATGAACATAATTATTGTTATAAAGTCTTGTTACATAACCCCTTATAACATATGTATAGGACCTATGAGTATGGTGTGTGATGGCGAAGGACTCTTAGGGAGAATTAGATAACATTTCTAGGGTTGTAATCTCTATTAACTTTTACATCTCCAATTGGTAGTTCCGTTAAAGCTTAAAGTGTTGAAGATCATCTTGGGATTGGTCAAGAGTGAAGA
Organism: Viscum album; assembly: GCA_963277665.1. Taxonomy (NCBI): domain Eukaryota; kingdom Viridiplantae; phylum Streptophyta; class Magnoliopsida; order Santalales; family Viscaceae; genus Viscum; species Viscum album. The sequence goes on from OY728130.1 coordinate 1,216,135,229, forward strand.
CCAGTGACACTAACTCCTTTATGATCTCTGAGAAATTGGATTTGTATGGAGAAATTCTTCTAGATGGGGCCATCACATCCATTGTCTGAGTAAATATGATTTGTTAAAGACCTATATTTATACTAATCTTGGGATCAACATTCCATGGATAAATTAGCAATGGTAACAATTAATAATGATATTTTAAAATCCAAAAACATAAAACTAAGTATATTCATATGTTTTATATTACCATTTTACATAATAAGACATTTAATCAGGTCAATCATAATTTTCATTAATAAAAGCTTGGGTCTTTACAAGGAAACACCAAGTCAATCATGCACTACACACAACATAAATTTTATCTTTCTCTATAAGTAAAACTGATTTTTTCTTGTGACTTTATTATGCTAAATGAAAAACTAACTTGGAATACACAACACACAACACCAACTTGGTGTAAGTTACATGAAACACTGAGTTTCTACAAAATGTATTTTTAATGTTATAATAATTTAAATGATACAGTTATAATCTAACCATTAAACTTAGTAATATGAATAGTGATAACTAATTTGAAAATATTTTTTATGGTTTTATATAAATAAAAAATATTGACAATGAAAGTAATAATATTTGGCAATGTCCTTATAAGTTTAAAAATATTATTTACTCACATAAACTACTTTTCGTGTCCTTTTGGGGAAAATAAAAAAAATTTAGACACATTTAAAAAATTAATTTTTTAAATTAAAATTCATTTTTTAATTTAGATGTTCAAAATTATTTTATTGATAATTTTTCAGATTTTTTGAGAAATTTTTTTTGGATGAATAGTGAAACTACCAACCCCACCCCGAATGGCCCGAAGGCCTTCTTTTTATCTTTATTATAGATAATAACCCATTTTAAGGGATAAAGGGGAACCCGTACATGAGCCGTAGGCCCAAGGCATAAGGATCGACATGACCCGCAATACATGACCCGAAGGCCCATAGGCATACCATGCCCATTACATGACCCATAGGCCCATCCCACTAGAACTGCCCCTTCCCAGTGTCTTGAATCATTGATCTCCTTAGCTCCCCAACTTGCATTGCTGATTGGCTAGCATTGCCCTGTACAAACCTGCACGGTGCATGGTCCCGATGGCGGCTATCATACCCTCTCATTCTTCCAATCTGGTTAGCTCTGCATCTGGTGGCTGCACTCCTGTTTCTCTGATCCTTTTATGAGGCCTGTCTTTTATTAAATGGGCTACTCCATGGTCTACGTGACCTGAAGGCCCTATGGCCCAAAGGCCTATGATGACCTGAAGGCCCTGGAGACCTGTAGTCGCAAACTGGGGGCCCGAAGGCCCAAATCGTGTGAATAGTTCCGGCCGCTATAGTATAGAATAGTAACTGCAACAGTTACTACAACAGTGACTACTACAGTACTGCTAAAGTACCCCGAAAGTTCGCCTCCACCCAGTTTTGAACCCGGGTCTCTTGGATGCCAAGCAAGAGCCCATACCACTCAGGTACGAGCTCGTTGGAAATAGTGAAACTACCAGATTTTAATTCAAACTGCCCTTTCATATAATTTATTTATCAGAAAAAATTATATTTTAAATTTATTTAAAAGTTTAATTATATCATATTTTGATCATGTAATCTAATTTAGCTCATTGGAATGAGATTCACTTTGAAATTGAGTAAAAACATAGAAAATGTTTGGATGTTTTTACTTCAAAAACCCCAGTGTTGTCCCGTTAGTGAGATTATTTAATAAATTAATTTCCTCCACTTCCATGATTATAATTTGTAAAAATTTATTCCATATTTTGAATCATCATAATTTATAATTTCTAATAAGGTAAATTTTTTTATGAAAAATATTAGTGAAAGTGTTTAAAATTAATTAGAATGGTTAAGAGAAAAATTATGTTAATAATGTACTAGAACTTATATTTAAGACACAAAAAAACCTGTAAACATTTCCAAAACCCATTTTATCGAAATATTTGGGCCATTCGACTTCTATTATTCTACTTTGTTGGTTTGGTAAGACTTTTTTTAGGTAAAAACGTTAGTACACCTAACTTTTTTTTTCAGAAATGCCACATGTCTCCTTAAAAAAGGCCACCACCTCTTTCTCTTCTTAACACATCTCAAACCACTTATGTTCAGAAAAAATATTCCCAATACACTTCCAAACATTACTTCTTGCTCCTAGAAGCCTCTTCTTTGGAATATAATTATCCAAGGAATCCTTTTGTCACCAATAAATAGGTGTTACCCGATTAAGAGGAAACGAATTCTTTCAAGCTCATTCCTTTATTTTCTTTCTCAGACCCACCACTCTATTTATTACATGATTTTATAAAAAAACTTGATTCTTGATCAAATTTACCCAAGAGAAGAAGGTAAGACGATCCTTGTAGTTTAGCTTGGGTTGTCGAATCCTCAGAGACATAAGAAGTAACATATAGACACGTACATTCTATAGACTGTTTTTGGCTATTAAGTGGCCAACTTCGGTTGATTTTAAATGGGTTTAAAAGAACTCTAAGAGACTTAAGTGAATTCAATTTAAATGACTGAATTGATCCTAGTTTATCGCTTGGAGTGGATTGGACGTATTTCCTTTTTAATGATTTCAATTTCTTATATTCGAGATGGGTTCCTTTAAGGAGATAAAACAACATCATCACTTACTGGTTTAATTCCTACACCCTTTAATACTAATCACTTATACACTTGAAGGATTAGAGTTTTGAGCACTTCAAGGTAAAGGTTCGTATTAGCACTTGAAGTGTGTGGCCTTAAATTCCACAAGGACGATGGAGTTTAAAAAACATCAAATAAAAATATCAATTAAAGAAGTGATTATACATTAATGATGTAATAAATAACATCCAATCCAGCACCTTTCTAATCCCTTGGATCAACCCATAAGTGGTTTATCCCTCCATTGATCCCATGGTTTCAATGGAAGCGGAAAGTAGACTCATGAGGGAGGAAATGGAGAAGTAAAGAAAACAACAAAAATAAAATGATCACTCCACCGTTGTGTGAATAATTTCACAAGGTTTGGTGTGAATAAATTAACACTTTGATCCAACGGTATCAAAGTGATATGAAGAAAAACATAATAAGAGTAGAAGAAGAACTTTTATTAAGAAACTAAAGTGAATTAAACAACTTACATGTGAAAGACAAATTTGAGACAACAAAATTACAGCATAACATTACAATTGAACAAAGCATCCAAGATCCTTCAATACTCCAACAAAACTACCTTAAATAATAATTTTTGAGCCCTTGGGTTGAGCCTACAATAGTCCAAGTCTCCTCAATTAATTGTGGAAGGCCATAGGTGGGTGGAATGTAAGGGAGAGTTGATTTTTCCACTCTTGACCCGAGGTGGCAGCTAGATTTCCTTCACCGAACAGACGCGCTTGGAAGACCTTATAGATGACCAAATAAGAGTGAACCATAGATTAATAAAATGGATCTCCGAATTTCTTCTAACCACTTGTAATGGTTGGCCCCATTTGGAGTTGTGGATTCCGAGATATGATCAAATTAGTGGGCTGTTTTTCTGGGCTGCAGAATCTGGACCAGAATTTTATCTCTAAATTAGTCCACCTAAAGGGACACCATGGAGGCTGAATTAGCATTGGATTCTCAAGAGGGATATGTTCCTCTGCAAGTATTATAGAACCCCACGAACTATGGGATTCATTGGACTTGTATGTTGGGCCCCACAGTCTTATCAATTGGATGATTTCCAATCTGCCTTCTCCAGAATTGTTTCTTTTCATCGCCAAATATCTCCTTCATCCTTTATGAATCATCCATTTATCCCTAAATGAAGAATGTTTAAATTTAAGTGAATATCCATTTCAAAAAATATAAAATTAAAATATTGATAATTACATTCCTTATAATTAGATGACTCATTGGGTACTTTAAATGATTTAAAAAAATGTACCACATAATAGTGCATAATGTGAAATGATGTTCAAAGTGTAAAATGCACTAAAATGGTGTTTATGAATAATAAAAAACATAAATATTATGTATATTAACAATGCATATTAGCCTCATTTATTGGCTAATCACACCCCCCAACTTGAGTTTTGCTAGTCCCGATCAAAATTTATCTCAACAATATGAAATTCAAATTCCTTTTTCCAAAAACATTTTAATACACAATGATCACTAGAAACCCTTATACCAAACAATCATGAAATCCATAAAATTATTTTAACACAACATTGTTTCTTAAGTAGATCCCAATCCCAATCCCATTCCTTTGTTCAAATTCATTTTCATATTTCATCTAATATCAATTAAGTATGAGAATGTGTTGTGCATCACAATAGACATGGGGGGTTCATCTTTATTCAAGAGAAAAATTATGGATGTGCTAGGTGGAATCAAATTTCAATATTAATATGAGTATTCAAATTTTATATATATATATTTTGGTTTTTTTTGTTTTGGTTTTTTTTGTTTTTGCAATTTTTCCATGGTAATTGAAATTACACTCAAAAGAGTAAACCCCTATAGAAAGGCTTTGCCGATCACTCCCAGGCTCAAAGACCTTAGGGAACCAAGTAAATCCCACATACTCGGGCATCATCTCAAGTTAACTGAGTCAAAAAAAATCCAAAATTACCAAAAATAGAGATAAAATTACTAACTCTGGGCCAGAAAACTATAGAATCACGATCCCCAACTGCCGGAAGCCACGCATTAGGTCATTTCATTGCTCTACGCTCAATTGTTTTTTAATTTTTTTTGAATACTCATATTTAACTAAAATGATCACCACACCTATGCTATTTATTTAGGGGACCCCATGAACTCAAACTAATACCCCACTATCCAAAGGACATGCATTGTTATCTTTTTTTATTTGGATGAAAATATAAACAATGAAATATCACATTGGACAGCTACAATTTCCAAAATCTATGCTCATGAAATTATAAAAGGATTAAAATCAGAATCGGGGCACGCTAAATTATTTGATCTTCAGTTTCAATGTGTGCAATGTGTATCACCATGTTCAAAGTTAAAAGAATTTTTCCTTCCATTTACACAATTTTTTTTAAACATTCATTTTTTTGACACAAAATCATTTTTTATTTTATATCCCCCCAACTTAAAATAACATTGTCCCCTATGTTTAAAGAAAATAAAATTTAGAAGGGGTTAGAGGAATAAAAGGGGAGTTCAATAAATAAATTGAAATATTAGGATCATGGAATGAAGTCACCTCGTGGTTGAAGTTTGAAGTTCTTGCTACTCCAATTTAGTACTTTGATATCCATGTCGCCTGCAGAGTTCCCTAGTGGATAAAGGAAAAAAAACAAACAAAACAAAATAGTATATATATATAAATAGGTAAAATACAATTATATATATAAACTAAAATAAACTGCTGATACATTGTCTTTTTTCTTTAAATTTATGGGTAAGGTATTACTCAAGGATCACACCATGTGACACAGATAAATATGGTGCTCCCCTTTCATACCCATCCATACTCATAATAGAAGAACATGTCAATAGTCTATTTTATTTAAATATAAAAATTATTAATTAAAATATAAATTTTATTAAAACAAAAAAATTATAGGAAACTTGAAAACCATGGGTAGCCTCCCATGCAGTACTTTTTTTTAACGTCGTTAGCTCAACTTGAACCCTAAATCTAGCAATTTTTTCATGGTTCATAGGTTGGCTCAGTTAACTCAACCTCTATTTACTGTTTATTGAATGATTTAATGAATGGTTTTAACCTTTGACCATTGACCTTGAAAATGTAACCATTGGTTGGATCTTGAATCTCTACTACCCCATGGGGGTACACATGATGCCATTTGAAAGGTCATGACCATCTAGACCTTAACTTTCCTAGGTGTAAATGAAGTTTTGAACTATACAAGAGCACAAGTTTTCCCGGTTAAAAATGTTTGACCTTGATATTCCTAGATTGGTACACTTGAACTCTAGATTTATTGATCCTTAAATTTTCATAAGCCTCCATCCTTAGTTCCTCCAGTTAATTGAGATTTAATTTCCTTTTTGTTCCGGCCAATGAGAGGTCACAATCCATTTTCTTAATTTCCCAAAAGGACTTATGCTCAATTTTAACAGGTAAATGAAATGATTTTACATAAACCAACCTATATGGTGACATTCCTAGGATGATTTTGTATGCTGTACGAAATTCCCAAAGAGCATCCAAGAGTTTCTCGGGCCAATCTTTCATAGAAGGATTGCCAGTTTTCTCAAGAATTTTTTTTGATTTCACGATTGGATAACTCATATTGACCATTGTTCTGTGGGTGGTAAGACGTGGAAACTTTGTGAGAAATTCCATATTTTTCCATGAGTGATGAGAATGGACGATTGAAAAAATGAGTTCCATGATCACTTATGATAGCCCTAAGAATTCAAAATATAGAGAAGATGTTTTCCTTGATAAATCTAATCACAGTTTGATGATCATTAGATTTTGTAGGAATGGACTCAACCCATTTAGATTCATAATCGATATCTAAGAGAAACTAAAGATATCCCCTAGAGTTTGGGAAGGGACCCATGAAATCAATTCCCCAACAGTCAAATATTTCAACCACTAAGATGGGAGTGAGTGGCATTTGATTCCTTTTTGTGATGGACACTACTTGTTGACACCTAGGATAGCTTTGAAAAATTGTGTAGGAGTTGCTTGAGAGGGTGGGCTAGAAGAGACCACATTGAAGAATCTTAGCAGATGTTTTCTTAGAGGAAAATTGACCTCCACATGCCTCACTATGACAGAATTTAAGGATAGACTCTTGTTCAGATTCTGGAACACACCTCATAATGACTTGGTGAGGGAAAAAATTATAGAGGTATGGATCATCAAATAAATTGTTTCTAACATCATAAAGGAATTTCCTTCGATCTTGAGTCCCTAAGAATTTTGGAATGACTCCTGTAACTAAGAAATTGGCTATGTCAGCATACCAAGGGTAGTTACTCATAGAGTATAGGAGTTCATTAGGAAATGAATCAAACACAGAAAGGTCATTGGAGTTATCTTTGAATTCCATCCTAGAGAGGTGATCAGCTACAACATTTTCAACACCCTTTTTATCCTTGATTGTGAGGTCAAATTCTTGTAAGAGAAGGACCCACCTAATCAGTCTAGCCTTAGCATCTTGTTTTTGGAAGAGGTATTTTAGTGTAGAATGGTCAGTGAACACTGTGATGGGGGATCATAAGAGGTAGGACCTAAACTTCTCTAAGGCAAACACAATAGTAAGAAACTCCTTTTCAGTGGTGGTGTAGTTGATTTGGGAATCATTTAAGGATTTTCTTGCATAAGCAATGACATAAGGATTTTTATCACAACGTTGTCCTAACACAGCTCCTACAGCAAAGTCACTAGCATCACACATAAGTTCGAAAGGAAGGTTCCAATTTGGAGATTTCATGATGGGGGGAGAAGTGAGAGAGGATTTGAGGGTTGAGAATGAACCCTCATCGCTTTCTGTCCAAACAAATGGAGCATCCTTTACTAGGAGAGCCCAAAGGGGACGAGAGATTGAACTAAAGTCCTTGATGTTTCTTCTATAGAAACCAGCTTGTCCTAAGAAATACCTCACTTCCTTAACAGTTTTGGGTGATGGAAGGTGACGAATGATGTCAACCTTGGATTTATCAACATCAATCCCCCTACCTGAGACCAGATGGCCTAAAACTTGTTCCTCTTTAACCATAAATGGAAAATTTCCCCAGTTTAGGACTAGATTATTTTCTTCACATCTTGACAATAATCTCTCTACATTAATCATACATCCCTCAAATGTATCCCCAAACATAGAGAAGTCATCCATGAAGACCTCTAGAAAATCCCCTACCTTGTTTGAGAAGATTCCCATCATGCACCGCTGGAAGGTTCCAGGAGCATTGCATAAACCAAAGGGCATGTGTTTGAAAGAAGAGGTTCTGAATGGACATGTGAATGTTGTCTTCCGTTGATCCTCTAGGGAGACCTCAATTTGATTATACCCTGAGTACCCATCTAAGAAACATTAGAACGCATGACCTGCCACTCTCTCAAGGACTTGTTCAATGAATGGTAAGGGGAAATGGTCCTTCTTGTTGAATGAGTTTAACTTCCTATAGTCAATGAATACCCTCAATCCACTAATCACCCTTCATTGGAAGAATCTCTCCATCCTCATTGGTTATCACTGTGATTCCAGACTTTTTTGGAACCACTTGGATTGGGCTCACCCATTCACTCTCAGCTATGGGATATATAATACCAGCTTTTAGCAATTTTAGGAGTTCTTTTCTTACTAACTCCATGATATTAGTATTGATTCACCGTTGAGGTTGACGAAATGGCTTTGAATCAGATTCTAGAATAATCCTATGAGTCCCGATAAGTTTGATAATCCCAGGAATATCAGAAAGGGTCCAACCAATGTCTTTCTTATGCTTCCTAAGGACAAATAGAAGCATCCTTTCATGATTGGATTCAAGAGAAGACGAAATGAAAATAGGAGGTGGTTGATTGTACCCTAGGAAAGTATACTTTAGTTTAGTGGGAAGTTCCTTCAATACAAGATCAGGTTGGTTCATAATTTCAACAGAATATTGCGACATTGGATCAAGTTCAATTTCTTTTTTTAGAGTTTCAGATAGGATTGATTCCCCACATGTAGAAGTTTCTGCTACTAGATTGGCATGACCAGATTTAGGGAAGGAATTTGGAGTGGTCTCCATGAAAGTTGTTTCTTGAAAGGTTTCACTAATTTTTGGACCTAAGACTTCATCATAAGAGCAATTTGAAAAAGATTCAATCCAAGGAGATAAAATTCCATCATATGAACAAACGAAATCAATCTCATCCTGACTTAAACCTTCATCAAATATTCCTTGATGTTCCATGGATTCATTATCAATGCTTCCTATCATGTTTACTTCATGAATGTCCTCCTCATCCCCTATTTGTGAGCTTGCATTATAGATGTTCAAGTCAAGACTCATGTTCCCAAAGGTGATGGTCATGTTCCCATTTTGAACTCGGATAACAGAGATGATTGTTACAAGGAAAGGACGACCAAGGATTATTGGGGTTTGTTCCTTATTTCCTAAGTTTGTATGGTTGTCAAGGACAATGAAATCAGCAGGGTAGATTACGTTTTCAACCTTTACCAGAACGTCCTTCAAAATCCCCTTTGGGACCCTAATGCTACGATCAGCAAGTAGAAGTGTGATAGATGTGGGTTGGAGTTCTTCTAGGCCTAACTTGTAATACAAAACATATGGGATGATATTGACACTAGCACCTAGGTCACACAAGGCCTTGGAAACTTTTTCTCTCTCCTAGTTCAATATTGATGTAAGAGAAACCTAGGTCTTTCAACTTAGGAGGAATGGTCCCTTGAATGTTGGTACTCACATTATTATCCAAAAGGACTTGGTTTTTATGTGAAAATTTTCTTTTAAAAGTGCACAAGTCCTTAAAGTACTTTGAGTAGGTCGGTATGGGTTGGATTGCATCGAGAAGAGAAATGTTCCACTTGAATTGTGAAAAGATTTCCCTCAATGTTTCACTCAGTTCAGGCTTGGGTTTCCCCCTCATGAGTTGAGGAAATGGTGCATGTTGTGGGGTTGTTTGTTGAAGAGTTGTTTCTTTCACATTGTTATAAGTTTACTCAGTTTTATCTTGGGGTTCATTTGAATTTTCATACAAGTTTGAATCTTTAGTTGGGTTCTGAATTTGTTGTTCAGGTTTCTCAATTGATTTCCCACTTCTTAAAATAGTAACAGTCTTTAGATGTTCATGAGTTGTTCGAGCACAACTTGACTCTCCCCTTGAAGTTGAGGATGGAAATGCCTGAGTAGGCATGGGTGCCTTTCCAGTTTTGATGGTTTGAAGTTATTGTTTAAGGGAAGAGACTTCTGAGTTCATCCTTTCCATTTGTTTTCACTATTGTTCTAGTAGGCTTTGTTGAACAGTTTGGGTGGGTGCTTGAGTAGGTTGGTTTATCCCTGGGGCATATTTTTGAGGTGGTATGGTTTGTTGAAAATGGACCAGTGGCTATTAGTATTGGATAGGCTGGGTTTGGAACTATTTATGGGTTTGGTAGTTCTGATGGGGGTAAGGATTTTGTCCCTGTGGTTGGATAGGTTGTTGGTTGTCTTTCCAGCGGAAGCCTGGGTGGTCGTTATACCTTGGATTGAAGTTGTTTTGGTATTGAGGCTTTTGAAAGTTCAAGGCATTTACTTCCTCTGGGGGTACTCCTAAAAGAACATATTTGATGGATGGAATGGTTGGGCAGTTTTCTGTCTTATGGTCATGTTTGTCACAAGTTGTGCAAACAGGGTCAACAGTTTGGATTTCATGGACTTTCCTAAGGTCTATCTCTTCAACCGTCCAAGAGAGTGCTCCGAGTTTAGCCCTATGGCTTTCCTCTTCTCTAAGTTTATGAATTACAGTATTTCCTTATGGCTTTTCAGAATAGGGTGAATTTCCCCATGTTTGTTTTTGTTCAGAAAGGATTTCTAGATATTCGTAAGCATCATTTGGGGCTTTGTTTTGAAATGTTCCATTACACATCAGGTCCATGAATTGTTTATTCCCTGGACCCAACCCTTCATAGAAAATTATCAATTGTTCATGAATAGAAAAACCATGGTGTGGAACCATGTTTATAGTGTCTTTGAACCTTTCCCATGTTTCATAGAATGACTCTCCCTCTTTTTCAAAAAGGTTTTGGATACTCTTTTTAAGTGCAATTGTTTTGTGGTGGGGAAAGTATTTTTTGTTGAAATCTCTTTGTAGTTGGTCCCAAGAGTTGATGGATGATGGTATCAAATTTTTTAGCCAATTTTTAGCTCAATCCTTTAAAGAAAAAGGAAATAGCCTCATATTATCTGATTGTAGTTGATGTGGGGGACAGATGGTTTCTATGATGTCATTGAACCCCTTAATGTGAAGGTAGGGAATCTCAGACTTCATTCCATGGAAAGTGGGAAGATGGTTTAGGACATGGGGTTTAAAGACATAGTTGGAATATCCTTGGGAATTGTGTCTAATTCATGATAGGGCATTGGTCTAGGAATGTGTGAGGTAGTCATTCATGGTTTTATCAACTACATTACCCATGTTTGGGGCTGCCTCATTTGGGTTTCCATTTTGGTTCCCACCCGGGATTATGATTTGGTTTCTTTGAAGACCCTCCATTGAAATTGGCTCAATTTTTAACTCAAGGGTTTTTGGAAGATTAGGATCTAATAGAAAGAGTTCCCTTGGTATACTTGACTCCCAAACCCCAGGACTATCCACCCTAACTAGACGGTTTGATTGATCGCGGGTGTAGGCGGACATGCGCAAAAAGAAAAAAACGAGAAAGGGACAAGATAAGAGAATGTGGATGAGAAAATAAGAAATGGGGGAGAATAGAATGGGTGTTTAGATTACTTACTTGGGTCCCCGTAAATAGCGCAAAAATTTGATTCTCGCTCAAATTTACCCAAGAGAATAAGGTAAGACGGTCCTTGTAGTTTAGCTTGGGTTGTCGAGTCCTCAGAGACCTAAGAAATAACCTATAGACACGTACATTCTATGGACTGTTTTGGAAATGAAGTGGCAAACTTGAGTTTATTTTAGATGGGCTTAAAGGAACTATAAGAGACTTAAGTGAATTCAATTTAAAATAATGAGTTGATCCTATGTTATCACTCGGGGTGGATTGGATGTATTTCCTTTTTAATGATTTAAATATCTTATATTTGAGATGTGTTCGTTTAAGGAGACAAAACAATGTCATCACTTACTGGTTGAATGCCTACACCCTTTAATACTAATCACCTATACACTTGAAGGATCAAAGTTTTGAGCACTTCAAGGTAAAGGTTCGTATTAGCACTTGAAGTGTGTGGCCTTAAATTCAACAAGGACGATGGAGTTTAAAAATCATCAAATAAAAATCTCAATTAAAGAAGTGATTATACATTAATGAGGTGATAAATAACATCCAAACCAGACCCTTGCTACTCCCTTGGATCAACCCATAAGCGGGTTATCCCTCCATTGATCCCATGGTTTCAATGGAAGCGGAAAGTAGACTCATGAGGGAGGAAATGGAGAAGTAAAGAAAACAACAAAAATAAAATGATCACTCCACCATTGTGTGAATAATTTCACAAGGTTTGGTGTGAATAGATTCACACCTTGATCCAAATGTATCAAAGTGATATGAAGAACAACAAAATAAGAGTAGAAAAAGAACTAATATTAAGAAACTAAAGTTAATTGAACAACTTACATGTGAAAGACAAATTTGAGACAACAAAATTGTAGCATAACATTACAATTGAACAAAGCATCCAAGATCCTTAAATCCTCCAACACCAATGCCTTAAATAGGCATTTTGAGCTTTTTAATCGAGCTTCCAACATTCCATGTCTCCTTAATTAATTGTGGTAGGCCATAGGTTGGTGGAAAGTAAGGGAGAGTTGATTTTTCCACCCTTGAACCGAGGTGTCAGCCAGATTTACTTTACCAAACAGATGCTCTTGGAATACCTTCTAGATGACCGAATCAGAGTGGGACATAGAACAATAAAATGGACTTCCAGATGTCTTATAACTAGCTGTAATCTTTGATCCCATTTGGAGTTGGGGATTCCATGATATGATCAAATTAGTTGACTGTTTTTCTGGGCCACAGAATCTATCCCAGAATTTTATCTCTAAATTGGGCCGCCTAAATGGAAAACATAGAGGCCGAATTAGAATTGGATCCTCAAGAGTGATTTGTTCCTCTAAATGTATTAGAGAAGTAAAATGAATATGGGATTCATTTGGCTTGTATGTCGGGCCCCACAGTCTTATCAGTGGGATGGTTTCCAATATGCCTTCTCCAGAATTGTTTCTTTTCATCGCCAAATATCTCCTTCATCCTTTATGAATCATCCATTGATCCTTGAATAAAAAATGATTAAATTTAAGTGATGATACATTTAACAAAATATCAAAAATAAAATATGTATAGTTACATTCTTTAGAATTATATGACTCATTGGGTACTTTAAATGATTTAAAAAAATGTACCACGTAATAGTGCATAATGTGAAATGATGTTCAAAGTGTAAAATGTACTAAAATGGTGTTTATGAATAATAAAGAGAATGAATATTATGTATATTAACAATGAATATTAGCCTTATTTAGTGGCTAATCACACCCCCTAACTTGAGTTTTGCTAGTCCCGAGAAAAATAAATCTCAACAATATGAAATTCGAATTACTTTTTCCAAAAACATTTTAATACACAATGATCACTAGAAACCCTTATACCAAACAATCATGAAACCCATCAAAATATTTTAATACAAGATTGTTTCATAAACAGATCCCAATCCCAAGCCCATTCCTTTGTTCAAATTCATTGTCATATTTCATCCAATATCAATTAAGTATGAGAATGTGTTGTGCATCACAATAGACATGGAGGATCATCTTTATTCAAGGGGAAAATTACGGAAGTTCTAGGTGGAATCACATTTTAATATTAAGATGAGTATTCAATTTTTTTGTATTGTATATTTTTTTTGTTTTTTTTGTTTTTTCAATTTTTCCATGGTAATTGAAATTGCACTCAAAAGAGTCAACCCCTGTAGTGAGACTTTGCCGATGACTCCCAGGCTCAAAGAACATAGGGCACCCAGTAAATCCCACATACTCGGGCATCATCTCGAGTTAACACAGTAAAAAAAAATTCAAATTAAAAACAATAGAGATAAAATTACTAACTTTGGGCCAGAGAACTATGGAGTCACGATCCCCAAGTGCCGGAAGCCACGCATTAGGTCATTTCATTGATCTACGCGAATTGTTTTTGAATAATCATTTTAAACTAAAATGATCACTAAACCTATGATATTTATTTAGGGGTCCCCATGAACTCAAACTAATACCCACTATCCAAAGGACGTGCATTGTGATCTTTTTTTATTTGGATGAAATTATAAACAATGAAATATCACATTGGACAGCCACACTTTCCAAAATCTATGCTCATGAAATTATAAAAGGATTAAAATCAGAATCGGGGCATTCTAAATTATTTGATATTCAGTTTCAAAGTGTGAAATGTGTATTACAATGTTCAAAGTTAAAATAATTTTTCCTTCCATTTACACAATCATTTTCTTTCAAATCATTCATTTTTTTGACACGAAATCATTTTTTATTTTATCTCCCCCGCAACTTAAAATAACACTGTCCCCAGTGTTTAAAGAAAAGAAAATTTAGAAGGGGGTAGAGGAATAAAAAGGGAGTTAAATAAGTAAATTGAAATACTAGGATCATGGAATGAAGTCACATGGTGGTTGAAGTTTGAAGTTCTTGCTGCTCCAATTTAGTCCTTTGATATCCATGTCTCCAGCAGAGTTCCCTAGTGGAAAAAGGAAAACAAACAAACAAAACAAAAGAGTATATATATATATAAGTAAAATATAATTATATATATAAAATAAAATAAACTGATGATACATTTTATTCTTTTTAAATTTCTGGGTAAGGTATTACTCAAGGATCACCCCACGTGACATGGATGAATATGGTGCTCCCCTTTCATACCCATCCATACTCATAATAGAAGAACAAGTCAAAAGTCTATTTTTTTAAATATAAAAATGATTAATTAAAATATAAATTTTATTAAAACAACAAAATGATAGGAAACATGAAAACCATGGGTTGCCTCCCATGCAATGCTTTTTTTTAACGTCGTTAGCTCGACTTGAACCCTAAATCTATCAATTTTTTCATGGTTCATAGGTTGGCTCAGTTATCTCAACCTCTATTTCCTTTTTATTGAATGATTCAATGAATGGTTTTAACCATTGACCATTGACCCTGAAAATGTAACCACTTGTGGGATCTTGAATCTATACTGCCCCATGGGGGTACACATGATGCACTATGAAAGGTCCTGACCATCTAGACCTTAACTTTCCTGGGTGTAAATGAAGTTTTGAACTATACAAGAGCACAAGTTTTCCCGGTTCAAAATGTTTGACCTTGATATTCCTAGATTGGTAGGCTTGAACTCTAGATTTATTGATCCTTGAATTTTCATAAGCCTACCTCCTTAGTTCCTCCAGTTCATTGAGATATAATTTCCTTTTTGTTCCGGCCAATAAGAGGTCATAATCCATTTTCTTAATTTCCAAAAATGCCTTATGCTCAATTTCAACAGGTAAATGGCATGATTTTCCATAATCCAACCTATATGGTGACATTCCTAGGATGGTTTTGTATGCTGTACGATATTCCCAAAGAGCGTCAAAGAGTTTCTTTGACCAATCTTTCCAAGAAGGATTGAAAGTTTTCTCAAGAATTTGTTTGATTTCATGATTGGCTAACTCAGCTTGACCATTGGTCTATGGGTGGTAAGTAGTGGACACTTTGTGAGAAATTCCATATTTTTCCATGAGTGATGAGAATGGACGACCGAAAAAATGAGTTCCACGATCACTTATGATAGCCCTAGAAATTCCAAATCTAGAGAAGATGTTTTCCTTGAGAAATCTAATCACAGTTTGATGATCATTAGATTTTTTAGGAATGGCCTCAACCCATTTAGAGACATAATCGATAGCTAAGAGAATGTAAAGATATCCCCTAGAGTTTGGGAAGGGAACCATGAAATCAATTCCCCAACAGTCAATGATTTCAACCACTATGATGGGAGTGAGTGGCATTTGATTCCTTTTTGTGATGGACCCTACGTTTTGACACCTAGGACAACATTGAAAAAATGTGTAGGAGTCCCTTGAGAGGGTGGGACCAAAGAGACCACATTGAAGAATCTTAGAAGATGTTTTCTTATAGGAAAGGTGACCTCCACATGCCTCACTATGACAAAATTTAAGGATGGACTCTTGTTCAGATTCTGGAACACACCTCCTAATGACTTGGTGAGGGCAGAACTTATAGAGGTATGGATCATCAAATACATAGTGGCTAACATCAGAAAGGAATTTATTTCGAGCTTGAGTCCCTAATAATTTTGGAATGACTACTGTAACTAAGAAATTGGCTATGTCGGCATACCAAGGGCAGTCACTCATAGAGTATAGGTGTTCATCAGGAAATGAATCAGACACATAAAGGTGATTTGAGTTATCTTTGAATTCCATCCTAGAGAGCTGATCAGCTACAACATTTTCAACACCCTTTTATCCTTGATTGTGGGGTCAAATTCGTGTAAGAGAAGGACCCACCTAATCAGTCTAGACTTATCATGTTGTTTTTGGAAGAGGTATTTTAGTGCAGAATGGTCAGTGAACAGAGTGATGGGGGATCCTAAGAGGTAGGAGCTAAACTTCTCTAAGGAAAACACAATAGCATGTAACTCCTTTTCAGTGGCGGTGTAGTTGATTTGGGCATCATTTAAGGATTTCCTTGCATAATCATTGACATAAGGTTTTTTATCACAACATTTTCCTAACACAGCTCCTACAAAAAAATTCACTGGCATCACACATAAGTTTGAAAGGAAGGTTTAAATTTGGAGATTTCATGATGGGGGGAGAGGTGAGAGAGGTTTTGAGGGCTAAGGATGAACCCTCACAACTTTCTGTCCAAACAAATGGAGCATCCTTTACTAGGAGAGCACAAAGGGGACATGAGATTGAACTAAAGTCCTTGATGAATCTTCTATAGAAAACATCATTTCCTAAGAAAGACCTCACTTCCTTGACAGTTTTGGGTGATGGAAGGTGACAAATGATGTCAACCTTGTCTTTATCAACTTCAATCCCCATACCTGAGACCAGATGGCCTAAAACTAGTCCCTCTTTAACCATAAAATGGCATTTTTTCCAGTTTAGGACTATATTCTTTTCTTCACATCTTGACAAGACTCTCTCTACATTCCTCATACATCCCTAAAATGTATCCCCAAACACAGAGAAGTCATCCACAAAGACCTCTAGAAAATCCCCTACCATGTCTGAGAAGATTCCCATCATGCACCGCTGGAAGGTTCCAAGATCATTGCATAAACAAAAGGGAATGCGTTTAAAAGAAAAGGTTCCGAATGGAAATGTGAATGTAGTCTTCCCTTGATAATCTAGGTAGAACACAATTTGATTATACCCTGAGTACCCATCTAAGAAACAGTAGAACACATGACGTGCCAGTCTCTAAAGGACTTGCTCAATGAATGGTAAGGAGAAATGGTCCTTCTTGGTGAATGAGTTTAGCTTCCTATAGTCAATGCAGACCCTACATCCACTAATCACCCTTGTTAGAAGAATCTCTCCATCCTCATTGGTTATCACTGTGATTCCAGCCTTTTTTGGAACCACTTGGAATGGGCTCACCCATTCACTCTCACCTATGGGATATATGATACCAGCTTTTAGCAATTTCAGGAGTTCTTTTTGTACTACCTCCATGAGATTAGTATTGAGTTGCTGTTGAGGTTGACGACATGGCTTGGAATCAGATTCCAGAACAATCATATGAGTCCCGATAACTGGGTTAATCCTAGGAATATCAGAAAGGGTCCAACCAATGGCTTTCTTATGCTTCCTAAGGACATCTAGAAGCATCCTTTCATGATTGGATTCAAGATAAGACTAACTGACAATAGGATGTGTTTGATTTTCCACTACGAAAGTATACTTTAGTGTAGCGGGAAGTTCCTTAAATTCAAGATCAGGTTGGTTCGGAATTTCAACAGAATATTGGGACATTGGATGAAGTTCAATTTATTTTTTTAGATTTTCAGATAGGATTGATTACACACGTGTAAAAGTTTCATATACTAGATTGTCTTGATCAGATTTAGGGAAGGAATTTGGCGTGGTCTCTGTGAAAGTGGTTTATTGAAAGGTTTCACTGATTGTTGGACCTAAGACTTCATCATAAGATGAATTTGAAAATGATTCAAGCCAAGGAGATAAACATCCTTCATATAAACAAATGAAATCAATCTCATCCTGACTTAAACCATCATAAAATATTCCTTGATGTTCCATGGATTCATTATCAATGCTTCCTATCATGTTTACTTCATGAATGTCCTCGTCATCCCCTATTTGTGAGCTTTCATTATAGATGTTCAAGTCAAGACTCATGTTCCCAAAGGTGATGTTCAAGTTCCCATTTCGATCTCGGATAATAGAGATGATTGTTGCAAGGAAAGGATGGCCAAGGATTATTGGGGTTTGTTCGTTATTTCCTAAGTTTGGATGGTTGTCAAGGATAATGAAATCAGCAGGGTAGATGAAGTTTTCAACCTTTACCAGAACGTCCATCAAAATCCCATTTGGAACCCTAATGCTACGATCAGCAAACTGAAGTGTGACAGATGTGGGTTGGAGTTCTTCTAGGCCTAACTAGTAGTACACAACATATGGGATGAGATTGACACTAGCACATAGGTCACACAAGGCCTTGGAAACTTTTCTCTCTCCTAGTTCAACATTGATGTAAGGGCAACCTGGGTCTTTCAACTTAGGAGGAATGGTCCCTTGAATGGTGGTACTGACATTAGCAACCAAAATGACTTGGTTTTTATGTGAAAATTTTCTTTTAAAAGAGCACAAGTTCTTTAGGTACTTTGAGTAGGAAGGTATGGTTTGGATTGCATCGAGAAGAGGAATGTTCAACTTGACTTGTGAAAAGATTTCCCTCAATGTTTCACTCAGTTCAGGCTTGGGTTTCCCCCTCATGTGTTGAGGAAATGGTGTAGGTTGTGGCGTTGTTTGTTGAAGAGTTGTTTCTTTCACATTGTTATCAGTTTTCTCTGTTTGATCTTGGGGTTCATTTGAATTTTTATCCATGTTTGAATCTTCAGGTGGGTTATGAATTAGTTGTATAGGTTTCTCAATTGATTTCCCACTTCTTAAAACAGTCACAGTCTTTAGTTTTTCATGAGTTGTTTGAGCAAAACTTGACTCTCCCCTTGAAGTTGAGGATGGAAATGCTTGATTAGGCATGGGTGACTTTCCAGTTTTGATGGTTTGAAGTTCTTGTTTAAGGGAAGATACTTTTGGGTTCATCCTTTCCATTTGTTTGCACAATTATTCTAGTAGGTTTTGTGGAATAGTTTGGGTGGGTTCTTGAGTAGGTTGGTTTATCCCAGGGGGATATTTTATAAGTGGGATGGTTTGTTGAAAATGGACCGGTGGTTGTTGGTATTGAATAGGTTAGGTTTGGAACTAGTTATGGGTTTGGTAGTTCTGATGGGGGTAAGGATTTTGTCCCTGTGGTTGGCTAGGTTGTTGGTTATCATTCTAGCGGAAGCCTGGGTGGTCGTTATACCTTGGATTGAAGTTGTTTTGGTATTGAGGCTTTTAGAAGTTCAAGGCATTTACATCCACTGGGGGTCCTCCTAAAAGAACATCTTTGATGGATGGAATGGTTGGGCAGTTGTCTGTCTTATGGTCATGTTTTTCACAAGTTGTGCAAACATGGTCAACGGTTTGGATTTCATGGACTTTCCTAAGGTCTATCTCTTTAACCTTCCTAGAGAGTGCTGTGAGTTTATCCCTAAGGATTTCCCCTTATCTAAGTGTATGAATTCCCGTATTTCTTTGTGGCTTTTCAGAATAAGGTGAAGTTCCCCATGTTTTATTTTGTTCAGAAAGGCTTTCTAGATATTCATAAGCATCATTTGGGGCTTCGTTTTTAAATGTTCCATTACACATCATTTTAATGAATTGTTTATTCCCCGGACCCAACACTTCATAGAAAATTCTCACTTGTTTAGAAATAGAAAAACCATGGTGTGGAACCATGTTTAGAGTGTCTTTGAACCTTTCCCATGTTTTATAGAATGAATCTCACTCTTTTTCAAAAAAGTTATGGATACTCTTTTTAAGTGCAATTGTTTTGTGGTGGGGAAAGTATTTTTTGTAGAATTCTCTTTGTAGTTGGTCCCAAGAGTTGATGGATGATGGTCTCAAATTTTTTAGCCAATTTTTAGCTAGATCCTTTAAAGAAAAAGGAAATAGCCTCAGCTTAGATGATTCTAGTTGATGTGGGGGACACATGGTTTCTACGATGTCATTGAACCCCTTAATGTGAAGGTATGGAATCTCGGACTCCATTCCATGGAATGTGGGAAGATGGTTTAGGACATGGTGTTTGAAGACGTAGTTGGCATCTCCTAAGGAATTGTGTCTAATGCATGAAGGGGAATTGGTCCAATAAGGTGAGAGTTAGTCATTCATGGTTTGATCAATTGCATTCCCCAAGTTTGGGGCTGCCTCATTTGGGTTTCCATTTGGGTTCCCACCTAAATTTATGATTTGGTTTCTTTGAAGACCCTCCATTGAAATTGGCTCAATTTTTGACTCGAGGGTTTTTGGAAGATTAGAATATAATGGAAAGAGTTCCCTTGGTATACTTGACTCCCCAACCCCAGGACTATCCACCCTAACTAGACGGTTTGATTGATCATGGGTGTAGGCGGACATGCGCCAAAAGAAAAAAAAATCAAGAAAGTGGAAAGATAAGAGAATTTGGATGAGAAAAGAAGAAATTTGGGAGAATAGAATGGGTATTTAGATTACTTACTGGGGTCCCCGGAAACAGCACCAAAATTTGATTCTTGCTCAAATTTACCCAAGAGAAGAAGGATAAGACGGTCCTTGTAGTTTAGCTTGGATTATTGAATCCTCAGAGACCTAAGAAGTAACCTATGGACACGTACATTATATGGAATGTTTTTGGATATTAAGTGTCCAACTTGGGTTTATTTTAGATGGGTTTAAAGTAAATCTAAGAGACTTAAGTGTATTCAATTTAAAATAACGAGTTGATCCTATGTTATCACTCGAGTGGATTGGACGTATTTCCTTTTTAATGATTTCAATTTCTTATATTTGAGATGGTTTCATTTAAGGAGATAAAATAACATCATCACTAACTATTTTAATGCATAAACCCTTTTATACTAATCACCTATACACTTGAAGGATCAATGTTTTGATCACTTCAAGGTAAAGGTTCGTATTAGCACTTGAAGTGTGTGACCTTAAATTCAACAAGGACGATGGAGTTTAAAAATCATCAAAAAAAAATCACAATTAAAGAAGTGATTATACATTAATGTGGTGATAAATAAAATCCAATACAGACCCTTTATATTCCCTTGGATCAACCCATAAGTGGGTTATCCCTCCATTGATCCCATAGTTTCAATGGAAGCAGAAAGTAGACTCATGAGGGAGGAAATGGAGAAGTAAAGGAAACAACAAAAATAAAATGATCACTCCACCGTTGTGTGAATAATTTCGCAAGGTTTGGTGTGAATAAATTCACACCATGATCCAATGGTATCAAAGTGATATGAAGAAAAACAGAATAAGAGTAGCAGAAAACTTTTATTAAGAAAATAAAGTGATTTGAACAACTTACATGTGAAAGAGAAATTTTAGACAACAAAATTGTAGCATAACATTACAATTGAACAAAGCATCCAAGATCCTTCAATCCTCCAACAAAACTACCTTAAATAGGAATTTTGAGCCCTTGGGTAGATCCTCCAATAGTCCATGTCTCCTCAATTAATTGTGGTAGGCCATGGGTGGGTGGAAAGTAGGGGAGAGTTGATTTTTCCACCCTTGACCCGAGGTGGCAGCCAGATTTCCTTTACCGAACAGACACACATGGAAGACCCTTTAGATGGCCGAATCAGAGTGTAATAGAGAAGAATAAAATTGATCTCCCGATGTCTTCTAACCTCCTGTAGCATTTGGGCCCATTTGGAGTTGTTGATTCCGATACATGATCAAATTAATGGACTGTTTTTTTGGGCCACAGAATCTGGGCCAGAATTTTATCTCTAAATTGGGCCGCCTAAATGGACACTGTGGAGGCCGAATTAGAATTGGATCCTCAAGAGTGATTTATTCCTATACAGGTATTATAGCATATCAAGAAATATGGAATTAATTGGGACTTTATGTTGGGCCCCATAGTCTTATCAGTGGGCTGGTGTCTAATCTGCCTTCTCCAGAATTGTTTCTTTTCATTACCAAATATCTCTTTCATCCTTTATGAATCATCCATTGATCCCTGAATGAAAAATGTTTAAATTTAACTTAAGATACATTTCAAAAAATATAAAATTAAAATATTGATAATTAAATTCCTTAGAATTAGATTACTCATTGGGTATTTTAAATAATTTAAAAAAATGTACCACATAATAGTGCATAATGTGAAATGATGTTCAAAGTGTAAAATTCACTAAAATGGTGTTTATGAATAATAAAGAACATGAATATTATGTATATTAACAATTAATATTATCCTCATTTAGTGTCTAATCAAAACTATAATATTAAATTTACTAGTTTGTTTTTATTCTATGGTCTTGACCTACAATTACACACACCTCCATCTAATGGGTAACCAACAAACAATTTATGTATGTGGAAAACTACCACCAAACTAAACAATGATTGTTAATTTTACATTACCACCTCTCATGGTAGAAATTATGATCGAAAATATATTTATATATTTCATATATTAAATTTATTTTTATTTAATCTTTTATATTGTCTTTACAACACATATCTTTTTTACATTCCATTTGGTGTAAATACGATAATTTCATTTGGGGAAGTGTGGACTACCACCCCTTAAAGCGATGTAATTCGTTTACAAACCACATAGAATGTATTAAGGATGGTTTTAGTGAAATTATATGATATATATGATATAATAATTATATTTTAATAATTATATATATATACATATAGAAATATATGTCATTTTATTTCTTTCTTTCAATACAAAAAATAAAAATAGAAACAATGTTCATACGTATGTATGGCTTACCATCTCCATGAATAGTGTATTCCATTCAAAATATATTATATAGATAATTATAGTAATCATATAATAAATATAAATGATATTTATATAATTTTTTACATTATGGAAATTATGATATATGTATAAGGATCAAAGAAATAACAAGTTAACACACATGCAAAAAACACAGAGGATATTACCCGACATGAAAGTTTAACATAGAATTGTTAAAAAGATAATAATATAGGGTCTTAATAAAACCATATATGAAACTATATATAATAATATTACTCTGTAAAATATTTTTTTTATTAAACATAAATTTATTATACATAAATCTTCTACGATTATTACGAGTGTCAAGACACATGGTAATGGAATTTCATCTCACCTTTTATTTTTGTGAAATATATTCTTTATTCACCACCCATTAATTTTGTGTGGTGTTTATACATCCCATATTTTAATTGTATTATTATTATAATTAAATATATTTGTATTTAAATATAAATTTTAGGATATTTATCACATGGGGTTTATGTTTCAAAAGATCCCAAATCGGTAAAGTAATTTCATCACAAATTTCTTTCTTTAAAACACATGCCATGTTATGCACCTAAATTTTTAATAGGATTATATAATTCCTTTGAATTTTTTTTATAAAAAATATTCTTATTTTAATTATATTTTTAGTTTCATTTAATTTTATTTTCCTAAATTGGTAGTATGGTTCAAAGTTATCAAGTTGTAAGAGTTTATCGAAACTATCTCATAACTTTTCGAGATTGTTTCTATTTATACCTCCTTTGATGAAATATTAAGATCTATATAACAAATAAACCCATTTATTTTCTTATATTATAGTTATTAATGATATTTTAATGTATTGGTACCATTTTTCCAATATTTGGTATATAATATAGTTAAGAATGTGTTTTTAAGAAAACCCAACTTTACCCTCTCTTCGGTCTGAAATTTCTTTTATTTCAAAACAATGTTATATAAAAAAGGTTAGAAAGAATATGATACTATTATCCTAATATATTTAAAAGAATCTTTGAACGTTTTGTTTCTTTTACCAATGTTTTGAAACAAATATTCTTTTCAATTTCTGAACGAAGAATTTTTCTAACATTATTAACATGAAAGAAGAATGTTCTTTTTACATCATACAACATGTACCTAATTACCCAAAATAAATTCATTTAAGATTTATTTTCATGATTAAAAGGATAATTTTAAAGAATTTTTTTCTCAAATAAATTTTCAATGAATTTTTTTTTAAAACTTTTTCAAGGATATTTTATAAGTTTTTAAGGGAAATTATTTTCAAAAGGCTTTATGTTTGAAAGAAATTTTTTCAAATAAGAAATGATATTTGTCTCAATAAATGTTTTCAAAATAAAATTCTATGTTATTTTATTTATAAAATAATATCTATTGATGTTACTCATTCCCTTATAGGAAATTATCTAAAGTATCCATTCATATTCTTTCTGGAATGGTTTATGTTTTTAAGGCATGATTCATATGAAACCCATTTAAATTACAGTAGTTTAATACTTTTGAAACCTTCTTATTTTCACGGGTTATGAATTCATGGAGTGATTATGAATCCTATCTATTTTCATAGGTTATGATATTCTGAAATGTTAATTATTTCCATTTCATTTCATGGGTTATGATTTGATGTTTATAAAACCGATCTCTTTTTGTGGATTATGATATGATTAAAATTTTATTATCTAGTGGAACATGTACAAATGATTTTACTATGAGATGGGTGTGACATATATATCTCGCTAATTCACTGGGTAATGATAAGTTATACATGAGCTCATAGGGTACATGATTTGTAGCCCAAGCCCGAAAAACAATGCACATGGGTTTTATCCCAAGCCTAAAAGAATGAAGGCTAATGTTTTGTATCTGAAGAAAAAAAGTAATATGGTACACATGTTATAAACCATTACCAACACTAGAAGGTACATGGGTTGTAGCCGAAGCCTAAATGTATGGGGGTACATGAGTTCTTAGCCTAAGCCTGAAGTAGGTACACATGGCATAGCCTAATCCTAACATTTTATAAATGGATTGGTAGATAGCACTGATATAAAATTTTCTATTCTTATATGTAATCCACAAATTGTTTTTATTTTTCCCCCATTATGATTTCATGCATCATGATATTGATTTACATATAATTAATGTCTTATTAACTTCCAAGCATTTTCCCATAACTCATCTTTAGGATCTTTGATATGCTGGGTATGGTGTTCTAATATTATGATCACATTCTCATACCCCTATGTTCATGTTTATTCTTATATGTGTCTCCTGTTTTCCCTTACTAAGCATCTGAGATAACCCCTTTTAATGTTTACTTCCCAAGGTTATTCAGATATATTTAATGTATTTCTAAGAGGGGTTCTATTCTTGGGGACTCTAGTGAAAGAAAATTTTGCTTTCTTATGTACTAGTGTTTATGATTCCATGTTTCTGAAGGCACTAAACTAATATGGTCTTCGGGTGTCTATTTTGTAAAATATTTTTATTTATTATAAAAGAGTTATGTAATGTTTTTTATAAAAATTGAGGGTCTCAATAGTTAGCATTAGATCCATGTTTAGTTAACCTTTGGAAGCTAGGATGAGAAAATAATAGTATGAACCCTAAGAACATTTCTGAGGATAAGTATAAGGATATGGAAAAAAATATGAAAATATCCAAAACATTTGGTAAAGGATAGAGTTGGTGGTATCCTAGAGATACAACCATGCCTGGATACTAAAAGTGGATGTGGATCTGGAACATATGTACCTAGGGGTAAAAAATCAAAAAAGATTTTATGTGCCTAACTCATGGTAATATATTACATGACAGTAGGCCTCACTGCATGCCTAGTTTGACATTCTCTAGGGATATGTTTTGGAAAATCAAAAAAGCATCACAAATAATAATTAAGGATTTAAATAAAAGTAGGCTAAGAATAAACTTAGATTAAACTAAGGTTTCATATATTAATGAAGGTGTCATAATTTAAACATCATATAAATGAATTTTCATGATATGTGGTTCCCCTCTATGATAATTGTTTCTTACTCTATGATTTTTGGATTTCGTCCATGGTTGGAACCTGAAGGAACTGTGTTAATGGTGATTGTGAGGGAAAATGTAACAATTTTTATATGGGTGATCTGAATGATTTAGGTGATAGAATAAAAAAATTCATCACCGTTCTCACACAACTCTATCAAGCGATGAATCATGATAAACTTAGAAATGATTAAAAGAGAAAACAACATTATATTGAGTCCTTAATGAGGCAACGTCCGCCTTATTTTAGTGGGTCTCTTGATCCACTTTCTACTGAACACTGAATTACTACCATTGAATATATATTCTCTATTATAGAGTGTTCAGATCCTAAGAAAGTCATAATGGATATTTATCATTTAGATGGTGAAGCAGATCAGTGGTGGACTCTAATCAAGAATATGATGAAGCAAGATTAAATTGAATCCAGGGATTGGGAGGAGGTCATGAACATATTATTAAATAAGTATTTTCCTTGTGTCATTATTATAAGGATGGAAAATGAGTTCCTTGAGTTGAAGTAGAAGGATGATGAATCTTTCAGTGACTACGAGGCTAATTTCACAAGACTAATTAGGTACGCTTCTAGAATTATCATCCTTCCAAAATGTAAGGCTGATAAGTTCTTCAGTGGATTAAAGATAATTATCATAACGACACTGGCCATAAGATAATTTAGTAGGTATGAAGATATTTTTCATTGTGTAATCAATGTTGAAATAGGGGATGGAGTTATTAATTAATATCATGGTTTTAACAAGAAGAGGAAGATTTATTTCAACATAAAATAAATATACCATGGAGAAAAGAATGTGATCCTTCATTTGTTCTCTTTGTCTTAGAAGAAGCATGGTGGTAATTGTATTAATGGGACTAGTAAATTTTCTAATTTTGGAAAGGAAGGAAATCAAGTGGATGAATGCCAAAGTGATTGGAAAAAGTTATATAATCATGATAATAATAAGAAAACTCATCCGGATTCACCACCAAAACATTAGTGTTTCAATTGCAGGGAGTTTGGTCATTCTCCAAAAAGTGCCCAAGTCCAAGGGTTAATAATGGTGATCTGCTCCAGTAAAATATATGACAAAATACAATTGGAAATCATTTTTAGTCATAATGAATTAAGTGAGACATGATAATTGGGGGACTCCATATTAAGGAATTTCCCATGGTATTTTCTAAAAATATTTTCTATGAAGATCTTGTTGATCGTTTAGTGGAACATAATATGATTCTAAGCGTTGATTATCTTTAATTACATAAATATTGGATTAATAAAATCATGTTAATCTTCTAGATTTACAAGGGTAAACCCAATCTTCCAATAGACAAGCTTTTTAAAGATAAGATCATATTTAAGTAATAAAGGGTGAATTATCTTTTCGAAGTATGTATGTTTTCAATAAGGATTTATGGAGATTTAGACTATGAGAAAGTTTTAAGGAGAATATATGATGGAGTTATTCACATGTTTGGTATCTGATGACACATTGGGGATCAATGGTAATATGATTACATGAAATTATTTCTACTGTTTTGAATTTTCATCTTTCATAAGTGTTATAAGGATAACCATTCATGAAAAGATTAATTTAATATTCAGATGAAGTATTAATGTTTTAAGGTTGTATTTAAAACCATAGTTAAAAGGATATTTAGTGATTAACCTTATTTTAAGTATGTATATCATATTTTGGAAATTATATTAGGTTAGTTTTAGAAAAGGAAATAATGAATGTTGGGTGACAACAAATAATGTCTGAAAAGGCCATGGGTCTTGAACCCGTGATGGCAGTATGATAAGGGTTTCACACCTACCACTAGCCTACATGATGTCCTGATTAATGTGTAATTATTTTTATTGAATAATTATTAATGACGAACTAGTAGAGTTACTTTTTATGTTTACAAAATAATGTAATAATGTTTCCCCAAGAATGTGTCTATTTTTTAGGAATCACTACTTTTATATGTTTCCATAATATTTATTTATGGAACTAGAAACACCCAAAAGTTCTATATCCAAAGGTACATGCATTCCAAAGGTAGGTGTTCATTAGATTTGGACATATGATACATAAGAACTCACATTGGTTAAGAGTATGTGAATTCCGGATTACCACACCCTTTTGGGGGGTATTATTTCCCACTCCGATACTCTCTTACAAATTTAAGATATGTTCATGAATCCTTATTAATTTACCAATTATAATGTAGGTTTCCCTTGAAATAGAAAATCAATTATTAGAATATGTGGAATTTAGAACCATCCGTATATATTCAAGGTTCATAAATAATGGAGATATCAGTATGTAATTGAAGTTATCCATCAATGGTATACTCTCATATACTACATAGAGATCCTTTAGTCATTTTTATGATGATGCTAGTTTTTTTAGACACTCAGTGGGGCACTCTGGAATTCATGGTCATCTAGGTAGACAAAAGATATTTTAATTTTGGGATTTTACCCATAATGTTTCTACCTATGTATCCTTGTAAAAGCAATCAGAACCCTCATAGTTTGGTTCCACATAATGGGACACATCATACCATTAAGGGTTATGTTATAAAGACAAAATTGTATAGTTTAATGTCATGTGTTACGGAAATCTAAGAGGAATGTGCTTAGTCAAATATTGTTGTGGTAATTATGCCTAAGCAACGCATGGAACCTGGATATGATATAGGTTTACAAGTTGGATTAGACCCTACTAGGAATGTAGTTTGGAAATAATGTGGTTGATTTAGAGTGTTGTGTTTGAACCTCAAGGAGGATTCCTACATATCCTACATGGATGGGAATCAAAGCCCACGTAGTTCGGTAAGTCTCACAAGGGAATATGCCGCTTTGAGAGAAATAGGTTTTGTATTACTATTAAAAAGTATTCCCTTATAACAAGGTCCCAGAAAGATGTCTTAACTTTTTTAGATTTATGGTGGATTAATTTAGGGCTTACTCATAAGTAAGATGCCCAGATTAAGGGAATTAGGGTTTGATTCTTGAAGAAGAAATCCAGTGAGCTCGGGTAGTAGACCAAGGCTTCCTATGTATCCTAATTATGGTGGGAATTCGAGTTCTTATTGTTCAAGAATTTAAGTGGATTTTATGGATGTTGTGATCATAACTAATATTTAAGCCTATGTGAGTCATTCTCAGTGTGAGAAACAAGAGGATGTGAAAGATTCAACACACAACACACTTTCTCTTCAGCTAAAAGAAGATGTCGTGCCTATAGTATAGGAAGATGAGATGACGGTGGGAGAGGAAACATAAAAATGAACCCTTCAATGTAAAATTATGGTGACGGTCATTAGGTCCGACCTGAAAAACTAGGGGATTCCTCTTGGAGGGATGCCCATGGATGGGTCCCAGGAGAGGATGGAGAATTTTTCTATGTTAAATGGGAAATAAAGTGTAACCCTCACATACCCTATTGGGAACCGAAGGCTCCATAACATATAGAACAAAAGGGGAGGATAGATTCCTATCCATTGAATCCAAGACTGGGAACTTCCCAAAACTATCTCTAGGGTAAGGATTCATGTGATTGTTGATATAAAAAACTACAAACATCCCATGTATCTTGACTCCATAAAAAGAAAAATGTGTGAAACCTTTAACTGTAGATCTAAAAACCGAAATGGGAGACACACTAATGTAACTTTACCAATGTTTTGGTAAGTTAAGAGGTTTTGTAGAAGGCTTCAAGTTAGTCCCATTTAGATAATGGAATCAAGGAAAGATATACCCTACCTTGAGTGGATTTGAAAAGTATTTACAAGGTGATATGTGTAGGTACGTGTCATAGTAATATAGTGTAACTCTACCATGTAGTTATGTTGTGTAGGTGTTCCACCTAGGTCTTACGAATGACTGAAAAATTATTAACATTGGAGAACTAATCCTATGAACGTTTAAAAGGACTACCAAGAAGACAACACTTGGGGTGAGATTTAAATCTAAACACCCCAAGTTTCCTTTGGTATCTTTTAAAGATACCCCCATAGGTCCTTAACGAATAAACCATGCATAGGTAGGTCCTTCATTATTGAATGAGGGTCCTTAATCAGATGTTTTGTATTTCATACTATAAAAGGATATAAAACTATCATTTACCATATAATTCTTTCTTCTCTCATGTTTTAGAGAGCTACATGAGAAAAATTGGGGGAATTAGGTGAAGGATCTATGAATAGGAGTTTCTAGAAAACATAAAACTTTTTTCAGTCCTCAAATGGGGATCCCAAGGGTCCTATTTATAGGAAAGGAAGGGAATGGTTGAAAGGATGTTGTCCGAGAAGGATGGCAACGTAAATATTCAGCATAAAACCTTCAAGTATGGGAACATAAATTATCCTTCCATGCAATTCATTCACGTAGGTACTCTACATAGCTCCACAGTGTTGGTCTATGGCGTAGGGGATACACACTATGCTATATGAGCAGAATGTGCACTAGTTTTCTGGATGCATTGGTGTCCCACATAGGTCCCATTTAATTTTTCTCTTTTACTTCCTTTAGCTTCTTCTTTGATACATTGAAATGTACAAAAGACTTATTCATAATATTTTACCTTCCTAAGGAGTGTCGAAAAAATCCCCCATTAGGATTAGATTCAATTGAAATGGGGTCAGGTCCTGAGGCAATATTTTGGGGAAAAAATTATGGAGTGTTGATTTTGAACTGTGAAGGTCTGCAGCGTAGCTATATCACATAGGTGGGAAGTGTATCTATGTCACACTCGTTTGTGGCATAACAATTTCACATATGTTGGAAGCAAAGCAATTTCATGCAGGTTAGCGGCATAAACCAGTGGTGTCTATAAATACCCCCGTTCCTTTGCAATTATCTTCACCTAGAATGTTGTATTTTTTCACTCTCATTATGTTTCTTGTTCATCTAGATTTACTGCATTGTGCTCTCACATAGGTCCCTGGAAAATTTCTCAAGGTAAAAACTTTTTGGTGATGGAGGTACATGAATGAAATTCATTGAAGGACCTATGCTAGGATCCTTGTAGAAGGACCTACGCATATTACATCATGAAAGAAGCTATGCAAAGATTTTCATTTACTAAATTTCTTAAATTCCTTTAAGTTAAAAGATTAAATTTCTTAAGTCAAAATTAAAACTTAATGGGGAAACATTGGTAAACATTTTGTAGAAAATGGCTCACATGACGACCGAAACTATGGAAGCTAATGTTTGTCAAAATTAAATGATGAAAATTGTTGGGCCAAACTATTTTGACATTGTTGAGAGTATTCTCCATAAGTTTCTAAAAGGACTGGTTCCATACCAACATTAATATCCATGAAACCACTATATGCCTTTATACAAGCATAGGATTTTTTATGATACCCACTTTCCAACTTATAAGAGATATTTTATAGAGACTTGGTTAGTCCAATACTCTAATTTTCATTGCATGAATACTACTATGAAGTGTATTCCTATTAATGAGGGAAAAATCCATATTAGATGCACCCTATATTATTGTGGTTGTACTGTAAATATGAGAAATCATGTTGTTGATCCAAGGCTGCATTTCTACAAATAATTTTTTTTGATTCAAAAATTGGCCAGTTTAAGGGACGGAAGGAAGGCCAAGATCTTCATTCTAGAGGATGAGTTAAACATGAATCGATGTGGTCACTCTATATACACTGAAATTTTAAATAATTCTAGAATGAACTAATGTATGTACACATTTATGAAGCTATCTAGATCGTAAATACAAATGTTTACAAAAATAAATTCATTACTGAATTACTGATCTGATGGAGCCCAGAAAAAAGTGATTCCACGTGATTCATGGTGATTTTGACATCAATTTATGGGATATCTACCAAATATCAAGGGTTCCCATTCTCTTGGAGATGTATAATGAATTCATTCCACCAACAACAACATGATGTGATCCCAAGAGGACTACCTCATTGGCTCATAAATTATTTAGAATACCAAAGAAGTTGCTGAGAGAAAAGAATGATTCTCACACTGGGGAAGATATTCACACAAGAGTGAGGATGGAATATTTTTTAGAACCAATGAAAGAGAAAGGTCATACATATAGATGCCCTACCATTTTCCCAACTTTGGATAATCAGGGTATTTTCGGCATATACTATTCTATTTTGTATATAAGAGAATGTAAGAACTTCGGTTATAAAGTCAAGTTTCCTATTGATGTAAAAGTACACTTAGCACGCTTTTTCCCATGTGTCTAAGAATTTACTTGCTTTTGGTCTATGAGTTTAGTGGTGGTATAATGATGGGTACTTTGTTTATTACATCCAAGTTGGTAGGGTGAAAATATATTGGGTTTGGAACCACTATATTAGCAAGAATCTATTACTACCTACTATATTTGATCAATTATAAGGCTCCATTTAGACTTGAAGGACCATTTCAAGTGTTATGATGCTATATTACATCACATTTTTTGTTCATATTCAACATTGAATTTAGTTAAAATATCTAATGGTGGAATTATCCCATTTTTGTAGAAAGATTCTTGGATTCAGACTCTGAACCTGAAACCTGATGTAGCGCGGAGTGAAATGAATGCATCATGAGAATTCAATTTCTTTTCTTTTGGTAACCCACAAACTGAAAAATTTATTGATTATGGTAAGGAAAAATATTACGAGTTGAGGGATTATGTGATGGAATTCGGGGATACCATGTTATCAACTATAACTGATGGTGAAATCATCTGTGAGGATTACGTCCCTTATAGGTTTTATCACTTGTTCAAATATATCCAACAATAAATCACTTTTACTCCTATATATGTTAGACATGAGAAACATCCAATGGTAGCCCAAACATTATGGATTATAATGACTCTAGGGATATCCAAAATTTCAATTATGTTACCTTCATCCGCCACATAAATTGGATTAGAGGCAATATATGTTAAAGATTTGGATTCCTCATACCCTCAGGGGGAATTAACAAAAAGATTATATCCGGTAGTAGCCATGATAAATGTTTTTCTTAGAAACAATGGTGGAAGGTCTAAATCCAAAGATGATGACGAGGATTTAGAATCTTCAGAACCTTCAAAACATCTCCATAAATAAATCCACATGAAGAATAATTCCAAGGAAACAATTCCTCTAGTACTGAGGCGATCTAGTCCCCATCATCAAAAAGTGATTACCGTCCCCTATAATGATTCTTCTGAAGATGAAGGGAGGCCTGAAGAGGCCTTGCAATCAAAGGGTGTTGAGTTTTCTTTGCAGCCAACCAAATAATCAAATACAAATTATGTGCGTCCAATATCTATCTAGTACTGGGAAAGCTTGGCTTCTGAACTCAAGGATGCATGGAAATTACTCCAATATGGACTTCAAATATCAGATGTGGGTGATATTAGATCACCCTTGGATTTTCATCTAGTTAACAATCTTTCTAAAGTAACAAAGCATATTGAGGAGTTGGTGACCTTTATATATGAAACTGATGACAAAATACAAGACTCAAAATGAGTATATGAAATGATGGATTGAGGGTTATGTGAAGGGGTAATTATTCACCCTTATGAGGAATGAGACATTTATGTTAATAATGAGAATGCATTTGTCTTTTATTTTGTTCTAATTTTTCTTCTTCATTTAGTATCATTAATCTTGATGAGATTGCATTTTGAAGCTTGAAATTAGGGATGGAACCCTAGGAAAGTATCTCTAGTCACCAAAATATGGACACCCTGGAACCCATATTGATACATTGGATGAAACCATCAGTTTTCTAGGAATTTTATATTAATAGTGAATTTATATAACTTTATCTGCTGAGAACATTGTAAAGACACTTCGAGAAAAAGGAATTCCACTCTATCCTTTTTATGCTAACATAGAAGAGACACCAACTAAAAATCCAACATCGCGAGATTCTCTAAAGACCATGGTTATATAAAAAAGGAACTCTTAAGAGAATGCTACTCCCCAAGAATTACAAAATCAAACTATAGAGGCTTGGAATACTAATGAGGAATCCACTCAGGCAGTCAACATATTACCAGGTAAATGTCACTGAATATCTTAATAATGTGGTCCTCTTACTATACTTTTAGAGATATCAATCATTCTAATCCATTATTTACGTATATTAGCTCCCATGATTTAGTTTGAAGGTGAATCCCCGATGTTGGATCAACCAAAACTAGAATATGGAGCACCTGGTGCTTTGAAAGCAGTAGAGACATGCACCTCATTAAGTTATCTGATTCCAGAATATATTTAGCCTCAAGGTATTGATTCCAATTTGGATTTAGAGATGCAATATTCTCTTAGTATTTCATATAAAAAACATGAAAATTTGTTTGGTATCTAACCAAAAAGGAACCTTTGGATGAGTTTCTCTCACATTTTGCATGACTTCCATTATTATTATGTGCAATGAGATTTTTTGGGTTTGATTACCACCCTTCTTACAATATGGTGAAAGAAATCATTCTCCAGTGGGAGATGGAACACATATTAAAGTAAAATATTTCAAATTGAAAAATGATTACCAATGTTGAGAGTTTTTGAGCTAAGATATCTGAGGTGAAAGTGAACCATATAAAAAATTTGATGGAATTCAATCAATAAATTAAGCAAAGAATGAGGGAAATGAAACATCCTAAAAAAAATGGATTTTTTAAAAAATAGGCTTCAGAAACTGATCCAATCATTAGGTGAAGCCTAATTAGAAGTATTAAATACCATTGAAACTTACAAATATGCACGTTTCCAGGACGAGGAGGCTAAAATGTTTCAACTGACTGATCTCCAGTAAGCGGTTGATGGACCAATAGGCTATTCAATAAGTGAATATTTAGTTTATATATTTTATTAATATTTAATGGAGGGACTCTTTTCTGTGGATATTCCTCTAATTTTTCCACATAGATGATACATATTTTGTTTCCCCTTATATCAACCTCATTATTCCTTCTATATTTTTAAAACTAAAACATCAAATCATATTTTCACCACATGGAATTTTATATTATATAATCATAATTACTTTAACAGGGATGGGGAAACATTAACTTATATCTAAGCCAAGGGACCTAGTGAGTGTATTTTGACTATTTCTAGGGTCAAATGGTCAAACCCAAATACATTGTGTCTTTTGACTTTTTATTACCTGATATTTCCTAAACCAAGAAAAGTGTAGGTCTAGTGAGCATAGAATAAACTTTTATCAGGAGTTCCCTTTGTGGGTTTTTAATCTGGTGAGAGTCGTGTCTCATTTAGTTGGTAGTTTAAATTCATACAAGTTAGACTAATAATTCTAATATTTTAGGTTGAATAGATTTGACCATTAATTTCATTAGTTTTAATAAAATCTTTATGGAAATAAATCTCCCAATATTTTCTTAGATACTTCCAAGGATAATCTTGAGTCGGGATTTCATTGATTTTTTATGGTTACCAGATCATAAATTTGAAGTATCATAATAGAGGAGGTTTCCTCTTTGAACAATTTTACCTCTATTTGAAAAACCCATTGTGGGGGCTATATTATGCAGGGTAAATTAAGGCATGTACTACATAGCCGAATAGTGGAATCTCTTGATTGACCAGCCTATTATGTAGGAAACTTACGAAAGGAAACCTATTGGAACATACTATATTTTCTAGTAAAATAGATATCAATAATTCTGATATTCTATTATTGTTAAACAAAGGGGGTTGAAATATGGATGCCTTAAGACCATAGTGGGTGGATTTTATAAGGAATGGTATTTGAGAATATATGGGGTCATGCCGATATAGACCATGAAGGAAGAACCACTCCCACATGAATTTGGTCTATGAAGGAGTGTATATTTGATAGAAAGGGATTTTATGATATTCTTGTATGTAGTTTAATGGCAAGTAGAAATGAAATGCTGATGTGTTTTTTCAGTTCTTGTAGCAAGGACATTTGGGGGTGTGCAGTTTCAAGTCATGCAACAAGGAAATTATTGGGCTTTAATTTAAGGACTCTAGATTTGACCAATGGTTTATGAGTCTCCAATTTTTGATAATATTTCTGGAAACATACTACAATATTCATTTATGGAATGGAATAATTGTAAACTGTGATATTGGAATTTCTGGATTTGGATAATGTCATAGGGAAAGTGATAAAGGAATTTGGGGAAGTCTTTTTCCAAGAACGAAGTTACTACTATTTGACAAGCCTATTATAAGGGATGTGTAATGTAGGGCCAACTAAGGCATACACTGTACAACCAAAAAATAAAATATTTTGATTGATAATTCTATTATGTAGGT
The DNA here is from genome assembly GCA_963277665.1 of Viscum album. Classification (NCBI taxonomy): domain Eukaryota; kingdom Viridiplantae; phylum Streptophyta; class Magnoliopsida; order Santalales; family Viscaceae; genus Viscum; species Viscum album. The sequence continues at coordinate 1,216,171,454 of OY728130.1, forward strand.
GACTTATGCAAGGATACCTATGGGAACATACTAAATAGTCAGGAAAAAAGAGATCTTTGGTATCGGACATTCTTTTTCTAAAAGCTGAAGAGAGTTTATGGAGATTCAGATTTTCTAAAGTAAAAAAGTTTGGTTTATGGGGAAAAGTAAATAATCATATAGAGTATATTCTCAATCATGGTATGAAAATAAATATAAGAACAAACTTTCTATGAAGTTTTGATCTGAACATATGAAATATGGTGTCTGTTTCTTTTTAGGTCATATGACTAAGACCATAATGTCATAAAAAATAAACAATATGTAGTTTAATGATCAAAGGTTATTTCAAAATTCTTCAAACACATTGAAAATGAAAATTTATTAACCATGGCCTTGGAGACTTTCAGGTCAATAGATAAGATATGGGACAAATATATATTGGATGGAGACATTAAAACATGGGTTCCTATATATCATCATCAAAGTTTGAAGGGGACAGAAGACAGTTCTACCAATAATGAAGTTTATGATATTTGAAAAACCAGTAATGGGGGCCGTATTATATAGGTCTATGTATGGAATGTGATGCATAGCCAAACAGTGGCATCCTTTGGCAGATAGTCCCATTATGTAGGGTAATTTTATGCAAGGCTAGTTAGGGGATCATATGAAATAGTCAGTAAAAAGAGTTCTCAGGTATCAAAAATTTTGCCACTAGAAACCAAAGAAAGATTATAAATATCTGAAAGTATTCCAAATTATGAGTGTGAAATGTGAAATATGTGATGTTCAATAAACATGAGAAATATTTGAATCAATATAGGTCATGAATTTGGAGTCCCTTACATAGATATGAATCATATGTATAATGTGAACATTTTTTTCCTTAGTGAGAAATCTAATGAGAGGACCAAAAATAAATGGATCTTATATTTATTTTTAATCGTATGCGGGAGATAGGGAATTTTATTTTATCCCATAGCGAGAGCTAATATCTAAGTATTAGATTGCACTACGTATCTCAATATGATGATAATTAAGACACACATAGTTATTGAATGTGCTCTCTGTGTAGGTCTAGTTTATTTGCATAGGGGTGAAGGGACTTTTCAACATTGTAGCTTGACCGAGGATTGGAGTTACCAGTGTCACTACATATCATGTTGATGCAAGAATCAATCCACCAATAGTTCATAAAAACATTCCCAATGCATTTTTGATTCATAAACACAAGGTATGGGAAATTTCTTATTTTGTTGTGGTTGGGCCTAGTATTGGAGATCCAGGTGTCTCTACATATCTCTTTGAAAATTATAATCAATCCATACATAGTTCACGAAATGGAGTCTCTATGTAGATCTTATTTACACATAGGTATAAATGAGACTCATGTTCTACTAAAGAGTAGCAATGATGTGAGTAATTCTTTCTCATGAAATGTACTAATTTTTTTAAATATCCTAAAGGAATTCAAATTTTTGGTATATTGGGGGATTTCTTAATGTTATATGATGGGGAATTTTAACGTACAGTTTAATTTTGTGTAGCAAGGATGAATGATGCCATGAAATTTAAGGTCATACAATAAGGACAAAGATGATATGCATTTTGAAATTGTGAAACATAGATGCAAATGGTTGTTATGCAGTTTAATATCTTGAAACATGGAAATTACTCTGTCTGATTACACAAATTACATTTTCAAGAATCTTTCATTGGTTGGAGTTGTAATAAGTTGTCCATCCATTGATATTAGGGAATAAGATTTATTAGAGTATATCTTATATATGGAAAAAGGTCCTTCCCGGTTTTACACAAGATTCAGAGGCTTCTTTCTTGGTATCATCATATTCATGAGGACTAATACCAATTCTCTTTGATGAAATGATCGTAGGTGAACTTTATTTGTTAGAACATCATGTTATTATGTTATGATAGACTTCCAAAAGAAGCAAAGTATGCAATATCTTTTTGTCTAATCATTCTAGCTCATCAAATTTCATCTGAGATTCTTCTTTTATAGATAACTAATCATAGTTGAAAACTCAGAGTGAAGGAAATTGATTTTTAATAGGAAAAACTACTTTTGTTCCATACACCAACGAGTATGGAGCTGCCTGTGTGGGAGTATGGGTAGTAGTCCGATAATCCCATAAAGCATGAAAAAGTTTATCAAACCAAGATATCATATCTTAATCCACCATTTTATGGATTATATTTGATAAGGTACTATTGAAATCCTTTATCTATCCCTTGGATACTTCAAGATAGCAAGATGAATGATTGGATTTGATATTGTGATCCTAATATAACTTCTTTACCCCAACATAATAGAAATATTTGTCATTGTCTATGAATATAGTATGAGGGATACCAAATCTGGTAATGATATTATCTTGGAAAAATATAAAATTCTTTTGGCACTGACTTCTTCAAGAGGTATTGCTTCAGCCCCCTTATAGAAGAAATCGATAGGATTAAGAACATACTCGAACTACTTCACCGTAGATGGAGGGTAAGGTCTTACTACACCCATTACCCATGTAGAAAAAGTCTAGGAGTATCTAGATATATGTAGAAAATCCGAGGGTTGATGAATGATGTTGGAATGAACCTGAAAAAGATGACACTTAGTGAAATATGTGCAATCTTGTGTCATCGAACTATAAAAGTATACGAGCCTTTAGATTTGATCAGAAAGCCTATACCTAGACTAGTTATCACCATAGGCTCCTACATGTACTTCTATAATGACTGTCATAGTTTCATTCCAATAAATTTATTTGATAATTATTCAGTAGAATCCTCATCTATAATGGATATTTTGATGATTTGTTCCATCATAAAGAGTGAAATTAACTTCTCATCACTAGATTTTTTCTCTTTTCATTATATCCCGGTAAAGTGCCCCATTTTGGATATATTCCATTATGGGTGTCATCCATCTCATGATATGTTCATATGGTTCAGAAATGGGGATTCATTTATATATTTCTTCTATTCTAACTTGAACAAATGGTGAAACCACTCAATGATGAACAATGCCAATGATTTTTTCATCCCGATTTGGATCTTGAAAGGTTGTGGCTACATTTTTCAATGCATTAGCTAGGTAATTTTGTGACCTTTGGAAATAATACAATATTGTATTTGAGGGAATTTCCTACTTCGACCCTCAAACATAAGCCCATAGGGAAATTAGTTCTTATTTTCTATTGGATCAATCCCCATTTATTTTTTAATTAACAATTCTGAATCACCTTTAAACTTTATGAAATCCACTAGTACTTGGAGTTCTAATTCAAAGACTACAATGAGTTCTTGATATTATTCAACATTATTGCTACCACCTTCTGAAAATATAATGGAGTATGAAACACAACCTTCTTTGGTAGAATAATCAAAATTCATAACCCAACTTTATTGAGTGTATTGTCTTCCATTATATTTCCCATTAGACTAATAGAAGCACCGTCAATGTACATTTCCCATATTCAGGGACTTTAATGAGTAGAGAAGATTTCTTCATTAGAAAATTCAGTATGCAATTTTCTCTCTTCTACAGATGGGTGTTCAACAAGTAAACTGGAGCTTGGCATATTACTACTTTTTGAGGTAGAAACTATATATAAAACTATTATAGAATAACCGACCACCATTCCAAAAATCCTGTATGAATAGGATGACTGAGGAGAAATTTGACTAGGTTATTGATAGATATCAAGTGGAAATCATGATTCCTAAACAGAGTCTAAATTTTTGATCTGTATAGATTAATTCTATGTAGATATTCTCAACATCTGAATATCGAGTCTCTGTATTGATCATTGTTCGATTAAGACAGTGAAGGATGTTTTCATTGTTGGTATGGTTCTTTTTTTAAATGAAGTCACCAAAAATCACTCCACGGCCTTCAAATAAATAATGAGTGAATTTCCTTCAATAGGTAGCATCAATACTGGTGGGCTCAAGATGTATTTATTGGGAATAAAACTACTTTTTGTAAGTTATCTATCCACTGATTTTTGACCCCTTTTTTCATCAATTTGGTGAAGGGAAAACAATTTCCTTACAAATTGGTGATGAAGCGCTAGATATAGGCCATGTTTCTTTGATGTCCTATAAATTCATAAAATTTTTGAGGAGGATACATGCTAAGGATAGCCTTGTTTTACTCAGGGTCAATTTTAATTCCACGATGACTTACAAAAAAACAAAGAAATTTCACCGAGGTTACCCCGAAAGCACATTTCAAGGGGTTATCTTTAAATTATGTTGTCAAATATTATGGAAAATGGTCTCCAAACCAGACAAGTGACTAGAAAATTGTACGATATTTCCACTAGATCATCCACAAAACATTAAATAAATTTAATCAAGTAGGGATTACAAATATGATGCATTTTCACATTGATATGTCACACCAACATTCATCAAGACTAAGTGCATTACCCAAAAGAAAAATATTTTGTTTGAGGGGCTCTAAAATCTATATATTTTACATATTCTGGGGCCATTAAATTTTTTTATACCCATAGTTTCCATCCATGAATGAGAGAGATTCATAGCCAGCTGTTTCAACAATCAAAAGTTCTATTATTATAACGAGAAATATATCTTTAGGAAAATGCCAATTAAGACCTCCAAAATCAATGAAAACTATAATTTTACCATTCTTATATTTCACTGGGACATTTTTTCTATCCATTTTGGATATTGTAGCACCTTGATAATGATATCTTGGATTATATAGTTGGCTTCATCTTCAATTTTAGAGGTGTTATTTGGGTGTGTTCTTCTTACTGCCGGTTGAAATCCCCTATGATTTTTTGGAGAAAAAAAATAATGAGTGGCCAAATCCAGATCATGAACTGACATTTTTGTATAGTTCCAAGAAAATACATCTTGGTGTTGCTTTATAAATGAATCATACATCTCCTACTCTTTATAATTCATTTCCACAATAATTATCGTGGGGTGTGGGTCTGCCTCTAAACCCAAATTTATTTCTCTAAGCTCCTATATAGTGGTTGAGATTCCTTCCTCGAATGATGGAGGGGAATATACAAGTTGTTCATATTCTTCCTCTTATTCCTCTTCCTCATGTTCCACATCTTCTCTTTCTGCTATAAGGTTAGGTGATGAACCAAGACACTTAGAGTTAGGGTAGGAGTCATTATTTTAAAATACTGAAGAAAAAGAAACTATTTATGACCCCACTAATGATGAAGGGTATCCTTGGTGTATATAAGTGAAAATTATAGGTTGGGAATTAAAATCCCTATCTTTATTTATTAATTCAAAAACATCTTCTATCCTAGTTGATAAGGAAAAGACTTTTTGATGTTTGGTGGATGAAATGAAGACATCTCCAATTAAGCTTTCACCACTCCATGGTAAATAAACAATTTCTCCCATGCTCTCAGGCTTGATTTCCAAAAATGACATTATGGATGTCACTGGATGAGTTCTTGGATTTGATTCTATCCTTTCAGTTTGATTGATAAGCAATAGATAATCTACACTGAGCTGATTGAATGGGTTAGCTGTGATCTTTTTCAAACTGTTCGGAGAATTGAGACTTATTAGATCATTTTCCATGGAATTTGTTCCCTTTGTGTGATAGAACTCTAAATAAATATACTATGATTATGAAGTTTTAAAAGAATACTTATCACCATGAAATGTATCAATTTGAATATTGAATAAATACATGATACATTGGTGGTTTGAAGAAGGATGAAAGCATATTGATGTAGACAAGGCCTTCCAGAAAGAATGTTAAACATTGTGTCTTGTTAGATAACCATGAAATCTGAATTAGATACAAGATCCCAAAAAATGAGTTCTAAAAGTAGTCTCACCTAGAGGCTCTTGTTTATTCTTGTTAAAAACGTGCAATATAAAACCAAAGAAAGATATGTCAGATTCAGTGATACCCAATCAACAAAGTCTATGGATTGAAATGAGGTAGAATCTATAGCCATTATCAATGAAGGATTGTTGGATGAATGTATCATTAACCTTTACAGATAAATACAAGGGTCAGATGTGTCCATTTATAACATCATCATCTTCTTGAACCGTGAAATATATAACTATATGACATTCTATAATATCATTATTTATATAGTAAAACTCAGCAGCAACAATCATAGTTTTAAACTCTTGAGAACTTTATAAAACCTCCATAAGTTCATCCCAAATATCTTTGGATAGATTTAGAGCATCCCAGATTTATAGCTTTTCTGGTACTTGGGCAAGTTTCTTTTAAACGTCATACTTCTTCTCCATCGGCCTGCTTTTTCTAGCATGGACATATGGTTTTGTAGGTGCCTTGGAAGTAGATTCTTCTAATGTAGATGGACCATTTATTGGGGTAGACGCTAGAAATACTTCTTCTCTTGGTGGATTACAATGACTATGTCTTCTCACATACAAAGAAAGTGGGGGTATAGCTTCTAATAAGTCTTCGAAAATTATCATGTCAAGTCAAACTCTATCATGTGTGAGATAAATTTCCTTTTTCTTTATGATTTTGTTGAAGAGATCTCCCATGATTTTCTGCAGAATAAATGATTTGAGCAAGGGTGTAATTAAAATATAATCTCCTAAAATATCCATGCCTTCCCTTATATCCTCGACCTTGAAATCTTCCCCCAGTGCCCCAATAAAGTATAGGGAATTTAGGTTCCTAACTATAATCATCATTTTCATAGTGGTCCATTAAGTTAATAACATTAACAGAACCAAATATCAGTTCCTCATATGATGAATATTTTTCATGACAGGCCAGTTCTTATTGTGCCTTCTGGTATGATGATTCTAATGATTTTTATAAATATGGGAATAAATTATCCAGAATCATGGATTGCATTGGTTTTAACATGATATCATATTCTTATGACTTATATTTACCTTTCTGTTCACACCGCTTCTTTGAAGATTGAATTCTACAGATCTGATCTTTTGATGAAGATGGATTTGTTACAGCGGAAGTGGAAGGAGACATAGTTTGTTGTTTCAACTATGTATGTAGAATGGAATGAGTTTGATTTATTATTTTCTTGACCATCTAATCATCATACTTCTATGAAGTTTTTCTTTTGACCTCCTTCCACACAACTTCTTCTTCTAGATCTGTAGAAGTAACACATACTACTTGGGATGATGAACTTTTTAGTTTCATTTTTCTATAGTCCACCATTTTTTTCAGGATCATTAAAAAAATTATAGTATGGGTTGCGCCAACATTTTTTTAAACGTAAAATAATTCGTGAGATCTTAGTCTCCTAATTTATTTGTTTTCTTCAGCATTGGAAACTGAACTAAATTTTTTTCCAAGGATGAAATGAAGTAACTGTGAACCTGGTTATTCCAAATTGAATAGTGTTTGTTATTTAATTCCTAAAATAGTCTATACCTTTGATCTTTTTTATCTTCTTGATAATGGAGTCATTTCTACTGAAGCTTGGGATGTGGAGCCTTATGGTATGATGAAGGTTTTAAAGTAAAAGTAGGTATATGTGATTGTTTTAGTGTATCAGTAACAACCTCTAATTTTCTTATTCTCTTTCCTGGATCTGATGGGATTATACGAGACTTATCTTGTATTTTTGTGATGGAATTATCCACTTTTTGGGATATTGAAACAAGGTCCTGAAACCCTCTTGTATATTTTACAGTGATTATTTGTGTACACATCACATCATGAAGATTTTCTTCAAAAATTGGTAGTAAATCTTCTTGATAGTGAGGTAGGTTTAAGGAATGTGTTAGTTCCTTACATCGAGAAATGAAATTTTAAATTCATTCATTCTTCCATTGTTTGAAGTTTGTAATATCTCTAACTATTGTCTTCAACATCATTGAGCTGAATTGGAAAAGGAATTTCTGATGGATGTCTTCCCCACCAGTAATTGACGAAGACTGAAAAATTATATACCAAATAAAGGCATAACCTGGTAGTGATTGTACAAAACATCTGAGCTTTACTACCTCTTGTTGTTAAGGGGTCCCAATCGTGGGATCAAAACGAGAAAAAAATGTTTTAAGTGTTTCTCCAGATCTCCCAAATTTTTAATGATTGGAAATGTGGTATTCACAATGTTTGGTGAGGGAGGGATCAGATCTACCCATTCGGGGTAAACCTTCTTTTCTAGTTGTACTGCTGCACATTGTTATTCCATATTTTCTAATGAAGTTGTTAATACATAAATTATATTCATAAGAATTTGGGAAACATATCGATGAGCTGAGACCTATATAAATACTACAACTGGATCTTGAACTAGCGCGATGACTGGAAATACTACTGGTGGTGGCATTAATGGTATTTTTATTGGATATCCCATGGGGACAGGCCTGTAAGGATATGTTTCATCCAATTTTAGTTCTGTACCCAATAAAGGTAATTAATTATTCATATCTGTAGTCACAACAAAACCTCTTTTCTTCTGAGCTTTTATTTGACATGAAATATTAGTATCTTCTTATGGAGAATATCAGGAAGGAATGCTGCTTTTGAGTAACTCTACATTGAGTCTCTTTATCACTTTTATCTTATCCTCTTACTAGAAAAATCATTTTTTATGAAAAATAAATTGACCTTATCAAGTGGAAAAGTGATACATGATTTGAACATTACCTTTTTCCTTATTAGATTACTTTCAAAGTGGTGGGAGTTGGTTACATGAGGGAGTTCCTAGATTTTTGGTAAGCCCCTAATTTCAAGTATGCACACCTCCATTTTTCATTGTATAACGAATTATGAATAAGAACTTAATCATACAAATATTCCAAACCATAATCATTTTCTGGAGGATCTTCCATAATGGAATTAATGACATTCATCGATGCATAATGTAGTGGTGGAATTATGTTAGTGTCTCTATACGATCACCATCTTCTTCATCCTCCATGATACTTTGTTCTCATATTTGTTGGTTTCTAAGGGATATCTTGATGAAAATTAATATAAAGTAAATATTTATATAGTTCATTTGTGCATTCACTTTGTGTCTTCTTACCTAATCGGGAGAAAACTGACATCTTATGAGGAGGGGATTGTGGATGTGAAAAGGCCCCCATCCCTGTATTCTGTGGTTGTTCCTATTCTTCTTCTTCAATCCTTCAAACTATTTATATTGAATTCAAAGGTTAGGATAAAAAAGTCTGAAGCCCTTTGGGATATGGTGGTTCCTGAACTAATATAGCTGATATCAACACAACTGATCTTTAGATTTTATGAATTCGGGTCCAAACATTGACTGGGTTCATCATCTGACGACTACATAAATCACATATATCAGAATACCATTGTGTTATTTCAGACATTTGCGCAATCTTATGGAAATCAACTAGAAAGGGGGAATCCTGATTAATGTTTTTATATTCTTGATGTAAAAGTATCTCGATTGATTTCTTGCTTTCATCCTGAATTTGATGAAAACCAATTGAGGCATATTTTTGCTGCGCATTTCATCAGTCACAAAAATATTTATTTTTTGTAGCTGACCTAGTTCAATAACATTTTGTGAGACCACTATTGGTAGGCTTTGCTAATTTTGAAGAATAGTGAAATGAAATGCTCCATGTGCACACCGTCCTCTGATATGAACAACATATGGGGTTTCCAAGATCAATTTTTGTAGCCTCTCTAATGTTTTGAAGCATGCACATTAAAGGGAATCCTTTTTTCTTTTCAATCTTTGGATGTCAAGAAACTGGGAGAGATGCCAAGTAAATTTGGGGTTGTAATCCTTATATTACCTTAACATGACTTTGATATTCATCATATGGTAATACATTTATTTTTAAATGATGATTAGGGTTCCATAGGTTGAGGAAAATATCGTGAATGCAATATCCATCCATAATTTCTAGAATGTTGTATTGAGTGGTTTCCAAAAGCCAAAATTGAATAGGAATTTCATCCTTAGCCATTTGTTTTTTAACATTCAATATATCTTATTCATATTTTCCTATAGGTTTCTCAAATTGGTCTGACCAAAGTGAATGCTTCTTTATATTCTTATCACAAGAAATGAGACCTGTTGACATATCCTCTGATATTTTAGGAGACAATGACCCGAAGGCGGTTCAGCGAATGAACATCGCATTTGGTTTTTTTTCTAGCTGAGAAAGAATTTCACCTGCCAATAACAAGGCATCAGACTTGAATGACGTTATGTTTGCAGTTGACTCAAGATAAGTGGACATTCATATTACTACATTCTCAGTTGGAAAATTTTATTGACAATGAAAACCAATACTGTAGAGAGAAATTTTGAAGAAAATTCCATCATGCAGAAGACCACCATGGTGGATTATAGTGAAGGATAAATCCTTTTACTCCTTGGTCTTTTGTCCACATGAGGGTTTTTGTGTCTCTCATTCCAAGATAGGTTCTATAAATTGACTGAATTATCATTAAGAAAACCTTTATAATTAAGTATTTGATGGGGAATTTGATAATTACTGTTACTAATCCCATAATTTGGAAATGGAAAGGTAGGGTCTTGAGATATAATAGATAAATGTATGAGGGATTCAAGAACACCAACATTAAGAGGAGCCAGATCGCAGATTAACTCTTGATTTTACAACTGTGTATAGAAAGACTTTTTCTTACACTCTCTTTCACACATAGTTGGGTACAATTTCTAAGAGATGTGGTTATCATAGGGAGATGTTTATACATACCTTGGAGTGGCTATCAAGAAAGGTTAATTATATCTAATTAGAAAGGGTGTATATTCCCGATCCGGTTTTCAATATGATACAGGGGAGTATGCCCCATAACCCTCCTCGATAGGAATTGAGATATGTATATACACTACGAATGAATGCAGATCATTCATCCCAGGTGTGGGTGAATAATTCTTCTTCCATCCCTCTGGTACAACTGAAGTTTCTATTATTATATTATGGCATGCTTTTAGGATTTGAGTAAGAATTTGTGTCTTCCCTTTCAAAATTTCCAAACTATGTTTAGTGACATCAACGGTCAGAACCTGAATATAAAAACATTCCGTATCTGGAGTAGGTGTATATACCTAATCAAATCCTCTATTTTCTGTCAGTGGATATAGAAATAACTAATGTGTGGGGGTAAGGAGTTGATTTTTCCCCTGGTTCTTCATCAGATCCTTCCAACTGACTTCTACGGGTGCTGCCAAACGAGATTGTTTGTAGACTTTATGGATGATAGGAGGTGTATGTTCCTGCTGGCTGCTTTATTCCAAGAATGTTCGACAAAATTCTTTCAATTATGGTAGATGAGACTACTGAAAGGATTGGTGAGTGTAGGCAGGTGTATGTTCGTACTTAAAAGTTTCCAGCACATTTGATTGAAAGTCTTCCTTTACTATAGACAAATGATTCTGCTATCAAGTTGCTTGGTTGAATGCATGTGTATGTGCCTACCCATAGTACTACACCAGATTTGAATGGTCTATTTGGTTGGGAACTACCGAACGATTCTATTGGTTGTTGGAATTAAGGTGGATCAGTGTATGTGCCCGTTTATTTTCTTTCCATAATTTCGGGATGATGGACTTCTACGGAGGAGTAAAAGGGTGGAACCTACTCTCTATTGACTGATTTTTATCCCCGGTGGTTTTTCTTGTGTTCCTAGGTTTGAGGGACCTGGGCCAGATAAATGAAGATAACACCCTAATCATGTTGAGGGTTTCCTACAATCCAACATTGGCGACAATGATTATTATCCAAATACCTTAGGAAGGACCCATGTATCTTCAAGACAAGGAAATGGGTGGCCTCTATGTCAAACTCCTTGGAATATAGTAGTGATTTCGGATTGTGTTCCAGGGATAAACTCCTGAAATGGTTGAAGATGATGGTTGGAACCATCTGCTTCTAAAAAATTGGTCATCGTTGACCAGATTACTTGGGGTTATTCTTGATTTGGTGGGAATTTTAGGAAACCTCCAAGGATGGGATATTACCATGTTGATGGTAATCTTAGATCAATGAATTGGAGATCCATCATTGAAGACACTAAGTTAGTGATGATGTCCTTTGAGCAGATGGTGATCTATCTTGAGTAACTATCATGGTATTCATGGGTGAAAAATTGTAGAAAGCCTTTTTGAATGAAGGGAGTTCTAGGAATGAAGGTGACAATATACATGAAAAATAATAACAATGAACTACATAAAATTATAACATTTTAGATGAATACATTCATTATTGATTCCCTTGTCTGGAACTCTTATATCAATTGATAGGGGCCTAAAAAATGGGTAACACTATCATCTTGGTTAAATATTCACTTAGGGTTCACCATTTTTTTGTTTCCCTGATAATGTGTGTATTGGTTAGCAATAACTAATTCCAGATGGTTTCCATCAGATTTATTTATAGATACTAAAATACTCAATGGTTCTATATCCAAAGGAACATATTTTCCTAAGTCAGGCACTCATTAGGTTTGGACCTATCACACTTCAGAACTCACATTGGTAGAGAGAATGGGAGGTTGGGCTCATCGCACCCTTTTAGTGGTAGTTATTTCCTACTCAAGGACTCTCTTATAGATTTATGATATGTTCATGAATCCTTATTAATTTACCAAGTATAACCTAGGTTTACCTTGAAATTTTAAATCAATTATTAGCAAGTGGGAAATTTATAATCATACATATGTATTCCCGGTTCTTCATTAATGGTGATATTTGTATGTATTAGTTGTTATCCATCAATGGTATCCTTTCATATAATACAAATATATTCTTTATTCATGGTTATGATGATGCTGGTTTATAAGACACTCAAAGGGAACTATGGAATATATGGTCATCCATTTAGAAGAAAGTTATTTTGATATTGGGATCGTACCCATAAATATGCTACCCACATATTCTTGTGAAATGAATTTGAACCCTCATAGTTCAGTACCACTTAATGGGACACATTGTACCTTTTAAGGTCATGTGATAAGGACCAAACCGTACTATTTAATGTAATGTTGGAATGAAATGTAATAGAAGGTTCTTAATAAATGATTGGTGTGGGATTTATACCTAAGAATCCCGAGGAACCAGGAATTTATATAGGTTTCAAAGATGGATTAGACCCTTCTGGGAATGTAGTCCAGAAACAACAAGGTAGATTTAGAGTGTTGGGTTTGATCCTCCAGGAGGATTCCTACATATTCCACTTGGATTGGAATCCATGACCACACAGTTCAGTAAGTCTCTCAGTAGAATATGTCCCTTTGAGAGAAATAGGTTGTGGATTACTCTTAAAAATGATTCACCTATAATAAGGTCCATGAGAGATGTATTAACTCATGGAGATTTAGGGGGTCTTAATTCGGGGATTAATCCTAAAGAGGATTCCCAGATTAAGGGAATTAGTGTTGGATTCCTAAAGAGGATATCTAGTGATATCCGCCCTTGGGTAAAGGCTACCTTCATATCCTAATTATGGTGAGAATCAATGTTCTCATAGTCGAGACATGAATTAGATTGTGTGGATGTTTTGATCATTAAAAATCTATAATCCCATGTGATTTATTCTTGGTGTGAGAAACAAGAGAATGTGAAAGATTTAACAGACCACACACTTTCTCTTCTTCTGATGGAAGAGGTCGGGACTATGGAGAAAGAAGTGAAGGCGGTGGTGGGTGAGGGTACAGAGCAATGAAACCATCAATGTGAAATGGAAGTGAAGGTCACTGGGCCAAACTTGATATACTAGGGGATCAATCCGGGATGGATAACATTGTGTGGGTCCTAGGAGAGGAGGGAGACTTTTCCTTTATTGAATGGAAAAGAAAGTGTAAAATTAACTTTTCCTATTAAGAACAGAGGTTCTAGATCATAGAGAGGAAAAGGGTAGGGCAAAGTCTTCTCCCAGAAATCCAAGACTGGGAACTCCCCTACAATGTCTCTAGGGTAAGGATCCATGTGACTATATGTATACAAACATACAAACATCCCAAGGATCCTGACTCCCTTAGAATATGAATATTTGAAACCTCTTACTATAGATATACAAATCAAAATGGGAGACACGCATGTGTGCCTTTCCCAAAGGTTTGATAAGATATGATGTTTTAGTGGTGGCTTCAACTTAGTCCCTTTCAGATATGATAACCAAGGAAAGAGATACCCTTCCATGAGTGGATTTGAAGAGGTCATACATGGGGATATGCATAGGTTCTATGTTGAACTATTCAACATAGATCTACCACATAGGTATGTTGTATGGGTTTCCCACATATGTCTTAGGAATGACTAAAAAATTATTAACATAGGAGAACTATACATATTGAAGCTTAAAAGGACTAACCAGAAGATAACACCTGGGTGATATTTAATTCTAAACACCCCATGTTTCCTTTGGTGTCTTAAGAAGATCCCCTCGTAGGTTATTAAGGAATATACCCAACGCATGTAGCTTCTTCTTTATGGAATAATGGTCATTAATTGTATGATTTGTATTCCAAACTCAGAAAGGATTTCAAAACGTTCTAATCCCATATAATTATATCTTAACTTGTGTTTTAGAGATCTACCAGAGAAAATTTGGGGGAATTGGGAGAAAGAGCTACACAATGGGATCTTAAAGAGGTCTTCCAACTTTTTTCAGTCCCCAAATAGAGAGCCCAAGGGTCCTATATATAGGAAAAGAATGGGGTTGGTTAAAAGGAGGTTGTCCGTAGAGGGCGGTCGCGTAACTCTTTAGTGTAGCTCCATCGTGTAGGGGTATAGAAATTATACTGCCGCACAAGTCCTTCAAATAAGAACTATACATTTCTCCACAACATAGGTCTGTGGCGTAGGGTATATACACTGTGTCTTATGAGAAGAATATTATCTGTTTTTTTGGATGCATAGGTGTCCCTCTTAGGCCACTTGTACTTTATGTCTTTAACTTCACATAGTTTCCTCTTTCATACTTGGAAATATGAAATTGACTTATTCATAATATTTTTACCTTTCTAAAGAGTTTAAACAATTATCCTTATTTATTTTGAAGAATGTTTAAATATAATGGGTTATACAATTAATTATTTTATGGGCCTTAGGATTTTCTAAAAGTGTATTTTAGCACTTCAGGAATCAACGTTAATTTCTGGTCATCCATTACATGAAGTAATGGATGAATTATAAATTGATAACATTACAAATAAATTATAAATATTTTTATGTAGAAATATAAAATTTATGTATATTTCCTTATTTTATTGGTTAATAAAATAATTACACAATGTTAAGATAATGATCAAAAGAAATTTTTTGTCATAATACCTTTATTGTTTTGAACTGTTTTCCTTTTAAATCTTCTTAGATTTCTAAATTTTAGTCCCTCAAATTTTATTTGATAGATTAGTTATTTGTGATTGATGAACTCAAACACTCCAAAAATATATTTATGATTTTCCTCCATGTCCAATATTCAATCCCAAAATATGTTATCTTATGTGGAAACCTAGTTATATGTTACTTTGGGTAACCATTATGGTTCCCACATTCCCTGTTTATGGGACGTTTCCGTATACATTTTTATAATGTGGGTTTCTATGAATGAAACCGTAAAGTATTAGAATTTTGATAACCAAGTGGAATATTGAAAGGGAAATTCATTTTAAGGGGGGTAGACAGTAACAACCAGAGATTTTTTGACTTTTTTTCAATTAATTTAACCATTTAGATATTGTTCATTTCTCATAACACTAAAAATAGTTTATTTGATATTAAAGCATGGTGTTTCGATTTAGTTATATGCAACACCAAGTTAATCATACACTATACACAAAATAAATTTTAGATTGCTCTACAGGTAACTCCAAGGTTAGCTTGGACCTGACATACATTACATGAAACACTATATTTGCATATGAAACATTCAACAACAACTTGGCATACATTACATGAAACATTGAGTTTCTAAAAAATTTATTTTCATTATTATAATTATTTAAATGAAATAATTATAATATATCCACTAAACATAGTAATATTAATAATGATAACTACTTTTCCAATATTTTTTAAAATTGTTTTATATAAATAAAAAATGTTTTTAATAAAATACATAATTATTGGTTAATTCCATATATGTTAAAAAATACTATTTACTCAAATAACCTATTATTCATGTCCTTATATTACAAAAAATAAAATTATTTTTAGACACATTTATAAATAGAATTTGATAAAATAAACTTTATTTTTGAATTTATAATTTTGAAAATATCTTAGGGATAATATTTGGTATTTTTCCAAAAGAATTAATTTTGGGATGAATAGTGAAAAATACCATATTTTAATTCATAACTGCATTTTCATATAATTTATTGATAAGATTAAATTATATTTTTTTGATTAAAAGTTTAATTAGACCTTATTTTTATCAATTAATCCTATTTTGGTCACTGGAATCAATTTCACTTTGAAATTTGGTATAAAAATTTATCAAAATTTTGGACTTTTTTTCTTTAAAAACTTACAGTGTCGTCTTGTTAACATGATTATTTATAAAATTAATTTCTGATAATTTTGTGATTAGAATTTAGAAAAATGGATTACATTTTCGGAATCATCAAAATTTATAATGTCTAATAATTTCTACTATTTTTTGAAGAAATGTAACACCCCGAACCTAGTTATCCAGAGTTGGTGAATTATTACATAACATTGGAATGATCACAATAGATCATGTCTCAAAAGACCAATTAGTTTAGTAGCATTGGAAGTACTAGATACATAAATAAGTTTGACATTACATAATTGAAAAAAAAAATAACATTGTGTCCCCTTAAACACACTCATATCCTTTGGCCTATCCCTTTAGGTTAATCATAATATCATTCTTCAAATACCTGGATAAAGAAAACATAAGAAAGTGGTGATCTCAGATGCTCAGTAAGGATACAAATACATTGTAAACTATCATAAATAAGCATAAACAGTTAAGGAAATGTATAACACTAAAACAAAATCCTTTTATAAATAATATTAAGCCTAATATAAAAAAGATAAATCATGTAATTCCATTTACTTATTCACATGGATATTCTACTAGTCTAATAATCACATGTAATATCAATGGAATACTTCATAATGATGGAATGAATAACGTTAGAAATCATAACCACATAGTCAAGGCCTCGTGAAAATACTAAAAATAAGATTTTTGTCAAGGCCTTGTGCCAAGACACTGGTTTGTCTCATGAGACCTACCGATGCATCGAGGAGCTATAGGGGGTCCACCTATCACTTACTAAATCAAATGCATTCATCATATGAAAATGTTGAAACATAACATAAAAATTGTTATTAAAACTAGGATATGAAATGTTAATAATTTAGCCATAAAACATGAATGGTATAAAAATAAAATATCCACAATCAAACATATTATAAAACCTTCAATACAATATGGAAGATGGTATCATAATAAATCAACCTCAAACAAGTGTAAAATCCATCAAATGATGTTGACGAAGATGAAATAAAAACTATTTGAGAAAAATATATTTTTATATTTTAAAATAATTTGAAAGTAAGATAATGATAAAAGAAAACATTTTTTTTGAAAATATTCTTATATGCTTTAAAGGAAAGCTTTGAAGGTGTTATAATGGCAGAAAATAGCCGCACCTGCCGTATAAATTAAAAAAACACTCTTACTTTAATATGTGGAAAATGTCATAAAGTACGATGGAAACATTACTTTAAATAAATTTTTATAAAAACTCATACAAGGGTATAAATGAATTTAAAACATACTATAGAAAATAGTTAAAATGTTTTGAAATACATTTTTAAGAGACACGGATGAGAATGTTAATGAATTCCCAGTGTATGATTACGTATAAACAACCTTGGATAATAAAGAGATTGTAAAATTAACCCTTATCTTGTATTTTCCCATAGTAGAGGGTAAGTTAAAATATTTTATAATAGTTAAATAATAGTTATTAAATTATACAAGAACCACACACATAAATATTATATCATTTATGATCTTCTAATATTTCTCTGTTAATAATATTTCAGTAATATCGTTGTTTTGGATGTTAACTTATTCATTTTCCTTTATATGTTTTGATATGTAAGCCAATTTTTTATGTATAAGATGTATTTGATTCATATACATAATTATATTATTTTCTTAAACATTTTTTTAATCAAAAAAAGAAAATATTTCTTGAATGGTTATGATGGGGAATGAATCTCATTGTGTTCGTGGAGACGGTAATCTGTACGTAGGTACGAGCAACAATATCATTCTATTGATGGTGAAATAATATGTAATTGGATGTTATATCATATATAAAGAATGGCTAACATGTTATAATTATTATTTATAGAAATTATACTCGTTATTATACCCATCCAAATAACGAAGTGTTGAATAACAATCTACACCACGACGTGGAGACAGTAAGTCGTACGTACGCATGTATGGTGACTTTTTCAATCATTGGATGGATAAAATAATGCATATGGCTGTAAAATATTTATTATAACATCACATTATGTTGATGTCACTGGTGTTATTATTTTTCTATGGAAAAAACAAAGAAATAGGAAGTGGAATAAGAAAAGAACTTTGAAAGAGGTGATGAAATTATTACCTCTTCTTCAGGTGCTTCCTTTTTAATTTGATAAAAATGGATCCTTAGGTTAGATTTATGATCAATGTAAATCCAATATCATGATTTTAGGATAGTTGGGAAAAAATTTGAGTAGGGTTTGGATGAGAAAAATGGCTTTTGAGGTGTGATTTTGAGAGAAGGGGGAGTACCCTTTTATAAGAGAGGTGAGGGTCACATTAGGAAAAGATTTAAATATTATTTTATTATAAAATCATTTTTGGTTAATAATTCCTCCAAATAGATTTATTTATATGATAATATGGGTATGGGTCGATAAACTCTCAACCAATATGTGTTCGACATGTTTATGTCACTATGTTAACCTCATATTTTAGATTTAACTCTTAATTGAATAGTTTAACTTTTACAATGTCTTTTAGTATTTTTATAATAAATGGTTAATAAACATACTATAAAATTTCAAGATAACCTAAATTAGTTAACTAATGAAATATATATCATTATACAAATTCTTTATATGAACCATTGATTTTTATAAATAATTTATCATTTAATAATATAGTATTTGTTTTAAAAACTCATTTATGTCAATTTTGACACTATTTAGTATTTGGTTTTTATGAAAGTAAAAATAACTTGATTACTTCGAAAAAATATATTAAACCAAAACTATATTGTCATATTAATCTAGAAAATTAGTTTAATGCATCAAAATTCTTAATTTACAATTATTTGGATTTTTATAATATCAATTATTTTAATCATTCATTAATAAGGTAATTATTGCATCATCATTGTGTCATAAATTAATTTTATTATTTAATGTCTAAAAATTATAAATAAAATACCATGATGTAGGAAATATTTTTATATTTCTAATTGATATATATAGTATAATTTATCAATTTTATAACCCTATATTTAAAATGGTTTAGTTATTAAAATTTGACTTTATCACTTTTAACACTTCCTTAAATAAAATAATAATAAATGTCATAATCAAAACCATGATGATAAAATGGGATTATATTTTTTTTCCTAAGGTTGATTTTGGTCTAAATAAACTTATCCAAAAAAATTAAGACATATGTCAGGGAAATTATAATATCATTTTTACCTTTAATTACCCTATTTACTTTTAATCGTGGTAAATATAATTTCAAAGTTATTATTCAACAAAAAATATTTTTATCCTATTGAATGACATTTTACTTATAGATGTCAACCATGTATCTATGATTTTTGAAAATAAATTCCCAAAAGTGGTAAAATTACATTTTATAAGAAAAATTAAATGTGCCTAGAAGGTGGGTAAAAGATGTTAAATTGTTAAATAAAAAATTTAAATATCCAATTTTATTATAAAATCACTCCAATGAATTACATTTAACCAATAATTGTATTATATATCTATTTTTACTTTAAAATAAAATTAAATAATAATAATAATTATTTAAATAAATGTCCATTTTAAACAAAAACACAACGTTTTTCTCTATTCATCCAAAATTTAAAGTATTCAGATAAATACCAGAAATTCATCCTAAGATAATTTCAATATTTCAAATCTAAAAAATGTATCCATTTTGAAAAATAAAATTTATAAAATTTCTAAAAGTGGGTATCACTATTCATAACTAATTCTAAAATGGCTTGTTTGATTGGTCATGGTGTGCTAGAAATTGAAGTTGCGTGCAATGAAAGCTATTGAATTATTCAAAGAGAAGCGTACCATGGTAGATTGGGGTGTTAAAAAAATATTTGCGAAAGTGATTAAATCTCATTACAGTAGTTAAGAAAAAAATTAGTTTATTAATGCACTAAACCTTAAATTTAAGATGTAAAATACCTATAAACTTGTAAAAAACATTTTATGGGAAATAAATTTCCACAAACTTCCATTATTTAGTTTCTTTGGTTTGGTATGACCTGTTTTTGTTAAAAACATGAGTACATGTAACCTATTTTCAAAAATTCCATGTATGTCCTTTCCCTTCCCTACATAAGGCCACTACCTATCCCTCTTCTTAAAACCTCTATAACCACATTGGTTGGGAGAATATATACCTAGTACACTTACAAACAACCTTATCTTCCTCCTTGAAGCCTCCCCTTTGGCATCATGCAATCCAAAGAATCCTTTCAGCACAAAAAAGCGAGGTATCTAATTAAGAGGTAACAAATTCTCTCAAGATCCTTTATTTTATTTTATTTTACCACCCCTCCACTCTAATTGTTAATTTATTTTATAACAAAACATTATCTTTAATATTGTAAGAACCTGGTTCCTCTTTTGAGGTACGAGTCAGTATTTTTATTTTTCAGGTTCTTTTCATGGAAACCGGAAAATTTGGGATGTTTTGGAAATTTTAGGGATACATGCCGTGTACTCCTAAGTACATGTAGTGTACCCTTGGTTGTGTGTGGATTCTATACATGGTGTGTGGGCATGTTGGTTGGGTATAATTGTTTAACCAAGAACACACTTTGTACTCCTTGTACATGCAGTGTAGTCTAGTAGTGTATGAGGTATATACACGGTGTGTGGGTAAGTCGGTGAGGAAGAGAAGAAAAACAAAGCACACATCATGTACTATCATGTACACACTGTGTACTTAAGTCCGTAGGTTCTGTAAAGTAAATTGGAAGAAAAGTGGATTCTATATGAACAGTAAAAGAACCTACCCAGTGTGTAGTCCTATGTCCATACTGTGTATTTTCTTTTTTATTTCGAATAAATTAAGAAATAACTCAATTTTGATGTCTTGGACAGAACCTCCTCCCATCAAGTGTCTGGGACTTCATTTTTATCCCGTTTCATCGTCCGAGGTCAGATTAAAACCCTGTTTGATCCATTGAAACCCCCTCATTAAGACCTTGATTCCTCTGGATCTATTTTCTTTGATTCCTCTTCTCAACCAAGTAATCAGGGGTTTATAGTTTTTGACCGTTTTGTAGATCTACCTTGTTTTAGACCTAATTAGAGGCTTTTTTCGTAGGAATATCAATGTACAAGTATAGGATAGGTGGTGTATACCACTTTTTGTGTTTTGGTGGTCATTCAGGTTGTGCGACCATTGGTGCATCTTTGGGTATATTGAGAGTGACCCCGTTATAGTTTTTGGTGAATATTGAAATGATTGTGAGATCCATGGGATTCCTTTGGGTATTCCCAAAACCTATTTTTCTTGCGCGAGTCTGGGGAAGGGGTCATTGCTCAAATGAGGAATTTAGAAAGGGTATTCCAAAATGAATTTAAAATGATTTTTGATGATTAAACTAATGTGTTTTGATTTTTTAAGCATGAATAAATGTATCAAATGAATTCAAGACCTCAGTGTAGGTATGGGATAACACATGACTAGTACAATTCAGTAGTTTAGGTTGTTTTCCCGTTATAAAGTGATTCTTGGATTATTTATATAATTTATGAATTACATATTCTTGAACCATTTAGATTGTTTTGGACATGGACCATATATTTCTTCAGTTATTTTGATGATAGTTTGGGCTTGGATCAGATTACAATAGGTGGTTTTGACCATAGGATTGGGCATCATGGATGACAGGATTGAGGCAGTGAGACTATCAGGTTGGTGTAGGATCAAAATAATGATGTAGATGAACAATATACAAGAGGGGGGGGGGGTGAAATGTACAATTTAAAAATTTCCTTAGACAAGGAAAAATCTATGTTTAATAAAGTTAAACTAAGAAAATGCACAACACCTCTAATCACCAATTGGAGAATTGGAACCAAAGTTTACAATATGAGATTATAACTTAAAGCGTATAGAATCTAAACTAATCAGAGTAAAAGTGTAAGGAAATATAAGAAGATTATACTTTCCTTACAATAAAAAATTGTAGCGGAAATGACAAGTAGTAAAACTACAAGTAACAAGGTATAAATATTTTAACCCAAAGAGGAGGGTATCCAACAACCTTGGATAAAGGTTCCTTGATTTATAATTTCAAGCAAGTCTGTCTTACCCACACCAGGGTATGCCCATGATACAAAGATCAGTGTCTTTGTCTTACTATCCCTCCAAGCCCACAACTTTAAGGTAGTTGGAACCTCTGTCTTCCTCAGCAAGGAAGCCCTCGAACTTCAAGGTAGTCGACACCTCTGTCTTCCTTTCCCTGGAATCCGTGGAATGTAATCACCAACATTCGGAGTTGCACGAAGGAATATGAACGAGCAGTTCAGTACACACAAAGAATGAAAAGATTCTCTCTCTAGAAATCACCTTAATAGCATGTGGTCTCTAGATTGATCAACTTCTTGTTGAGCTCTTTCAAATGATCTCCTATTTATATGCTCGATTGGAATGATCTACTCCCTACTCCAACGGTCATATTTTCCTTGAATATCAGAGGGACCTGTACACGTGTCACAAAACTAACAGTTAATTAGAAACAGAATAGACGACGCTGTTTTATAACAAAACATGTGTAACTGAAAGCATGACATAGTTTTACAACGAAGCATTTAGAATTTAAGTAAATAAATGTTCAGAGTCTAACCAAAATGGAATTCAGAGTCTATGTTAAGAAATGTGAAGATTCTATTTTATAGGAATTCAGAGTCTGTTTCACAAGAGTTCAAAGTCGGACTCATGAAAGTTCAGAGTCGAACTTCATAAGAGTTCCGAGTCAAACTCATGAATGTTCGGAGTCCAACTTTATAAGAGTTCGGAGTCGAACTCATGAAGGTTCGAAGTCAAACTTCATAAGATTTTAGAGTCGAACTCATGAAATTTCGGAGTCAAACTTCATAAGATTTTGGGGTAGAACTTATGAAAGTTTGGAGTCGAACTTCATAAGAGTTCGGAGTCGAACTCATGAAAGTTCGGAGTCCAGAATTCAGAGTGGAACATAATTACAGTTCTCATCCAGAATTCGGAGTGGAACTTCATTACAGTTCACATCCATAATTCAGAGTGGAACTTCATTACAGTTCACATCCAGAATTCAGATCCTAAAAACAGAATGCTCCAATTATTGACATTATATGATCCCGAGATTTTTGGTATGAATCTGGTTTTTGTACATAAAAAAAATATTGCTATGTATACAAAAATCTGTGTTAGGGTAAATTTCCATAAAGAAGAAAATTTTCCTTATGAAGGTAAAATATATATATATTTGCTTAAGTATAAGGTCTTTGTGATTTTCAAAATAAGAATGAATGGAAAAGTCATAAGGAAAGCCTTATTGACTCAACAATCTCCCCATTTTTGGAAAGCACAAACATACTTATGAAAAAGAATATAAGGAATTTGAAAAACATCATTAGACTTTGAAATTTAAAACATATCTCCCTTTTTCATGGATAAAAGTGAATACAACTAACTCCCCCTTAGGCATTGAGACTCTAAGGATTGTATTCTGAATTTTCGGAGTGGAGTTTTCATTATCATGAAAATGAAAAGCTTCATAGTGTGAAAATCCACCTTACATTAAGGATATCTTCACTTATAAATTTTTCTTCTTCATTTTAATTTTTTTTTCTCCTCTTTCTAGTGGTTATTTTTCTTTCTCCCCTTTAGGAGTAGTTATTTTTCCTTCTCCCCCTTTGTGATTTTTAAAAAGAAATGAAGGGAATGGAAAAGAAAATATGATACCTGAAACATTAGTATATAAAAAAATACAACCAACCAAATTTTTATTAGAGTTGATAAAATTTTACAAAGAAAGAAAAATACAACAAAAGTTCGGAGTGGGTTTATTTGTCTTCCTTATCCTTTGGGATCATCTTCTTTAATAACGTTTTGAGCTACTTCAAGTCTCTTTGGTCTTTCTCAACTTGCCTCTCCAAGGCATTCATCATTTATTCTTGGGATTTAAAGGCTTCTGCCTGAGCCTCTATGGCTTCTTTCTGCATTTTTATTAATTCATCTTGATTTTCCATCTTCTCCTTAATCTCAATCTAAAAACCTCTTTCACTTTTCCAGTTCTGAGCTACTGAGTTAAGCTTCCCATTCAGTTCCCTAGCTAGTTGATTATGAGAAATTTTCTCTTGTGTCAACTTTTCATGAAGATCGTTGAACTTTTTGTCCTCCATTTCAAAAGCATTTTGAACTTTAGTCTGAAAATTTTCAAACTGCACTAAGTCTTCATCAACTCTCCTAGACCACTTTTTTATCTTACTGCAGGACATTCTAGGCACATCAGAATCGATAAAGAAACTTTTTTGTTAGGCTTCGATATTCACACACTTATCCATGACCATGGATAAGGAATCCGATTTCTGATTCATACTCTGTTGGAGCATATGGCATCTGGAATCTATAGTTGGAATAATCGGAATGGTTTCCACCAACTTCTTTAGAGATTCAACCACAAAATCATGACCATGAGATGATGACTCCAAATCAGATAATTTTCTTGGAGATTTCTCATCCTCATCCTGGACTATCTTCCTTATAGATGAACCACAAACCTCTTTCTTTCTGATGATATATTTTATTGGTGTATCCATGATCACTTACTTCCCTTTTTCAGATTTCGGAATTGGTTCCTCATTAGGATATTAACCCTCAGATTTAGAAACTTGAATAATCTGGTCTTCAGCTGGTTTCTCCTTTTCTTGTCCTTCCTCAAGAAAATTCTTTTCATAGGATTCTTCCTCATCATACAAAACATTTTCTTTTTGTTCTTCTTCAACCTCATCTTTCTTAGCTTCTTCACCCTTTCCTGGAGTGGCTATTTTTGCGGATTCTGCCTTCTCTTTAAAATCTTCAACTTTCTTGATCAATGCATCCAGATCTTTACTTCCTTCTTCTTCTTATTCTTCTTCTTCAACTTCTTCCTCTACTTCTTCTCCAACTGCTATTTCTTTTTCAATAACCAAATCTTTACCCTTAGATTTTTCCAGAGAAAATTACTTCTTGGAAGGAGTCTCTGGTAAAGGTTCAGAACCGAAAGTTTCCGGAATGGGAATCATTTCAGAAGTTAACTCTGTAGCTTTCAGCAAAGATTGGATCACTTCAGCTTCAGATACTTTATTTTTCATTTTATTCTCTTTCACTTGCTTCTATAACCCTTCCACAGCTCTTTCATTTAAGGTCTTAGCCTCTGCAGGGTCCAATCAGAATTTTGGATCCCCTTCTTTCCTCTTCTCCTTGTCTTTCCTCCACTTCACAGCAACTTCATCAGGATATGTTTTCAGATTTTTTGGCTTGGGGGGAGCAGACTGAGTTTCCTTAGCCTTGGGTGATTTATCATCAACAACCACTTCTTTAAGCTTTCTCTTCTTTCTTGCCTTTTTATATGGTTCTGGAGTCTGTGCATCTTCCTGAGCTGCCTCAACCTCTTCCACAGATAGAGGGTAAAATTCTTCGAATTCACCAGAAAAAGCCATCTTCGTCCTCTTCATAGTATCATCACTTACTAGCATAAGCTTACAATTCCGGACTTTTGATTTTCATGCAACCTTGAATGATTATAAACACTGAACCATCAGCTTAGATAGTAAGGCATGTTACATAATTATTTGATCTCTCAAGTTCCCTTCTTTGATGTTCTTGATCGTAATCAAGACATACCTCATCAAATTTATCTTCCTTAGATTTACCAATAAATCTAAGACATAGATATCACTCTTCTTTAGATTATCCTTATCACCCCTTCTTGGAACCAAAAATCCTTGCACCCAAAGCTAAATAATCCTATTGTTCAGAGTGAGATGAGCAATCTTGGCGGTTGTAGCATTCTTAAGTCGAAGACACTTTAATGCCTTCACCTTGTTGAAAGCACCTTGCTCATCTGGACGTTTTTTTTTTGAGAAAAACTCAGCTTCTCCTTCATAGTATAAACGAACCAAGCTTGCGGCGTTGGTGTAAAATAACTTGTAAGTTTTCCCATAAGACTTAAAGGAAAACCACTCTCTGCCATCTTCCAACTGGAAGGAAATGGACTCATAGAACTGAATCAGCAAATCAGTATAAACCGGATCCTGTTTATCTGACTTTTCTAAGCAGACATCCTCCCATCCATTCAATATAATATTATTTGAAATAAGGGAATCAAACTTATAGAAATATAGATGCACTAACCTTACCCTGAAGACTAACCACTTTGAGATTGGTTTTGAAGTAGACATATCTTGGGATGTTGCTTCCACAGACATTCAGAACTGAGAGATCTGAAGGATTCTGAACGGATTTACAAAGATCAGAACCGGTCTTAAGAAGAAAATCTGGGCTTCAAGACGTAAAAGCTTTGAAAAACTGATGTGGGAAGAGTCTTGGGGTCCCCTTTATATAGGAAATGGATGTGACGTTTGGTTTTTCAAAATCCATCTAACGGTTGAAAAACTTTTTTTATCTGATCTGATGGTTGAGAAAAATCCTGCAATGAAAACTTGACTTCGATCTTTTGAGGTTTTAAGAAAAACATTTGGATTTAAGGAAAAATAGAATCTGAATTTTAAAACTCAAGAAAATACTAGAAATAAAAATATTATTACAAAAATTTAAGTAAAGAAAACATACCTTTCAGATTGGATAGAAAGATTATTTGTAATTGGTAATATTTTTCTAAAAAAACTCATTATGAAAAATCCTAGAACGAAAGTATCATTACAAAAATATTTGTACGAAAATTTCATTACAAAAAATTCTCATTATGTAAATTCTCAGTACGAAAATTCTCATTACGAAAATTCCCATTCCAGAAATTTTAGTTCAGAAAATTTCAATTCTGGAAATTTCAGTTCTGAAAATTTCCATTCTAGAAATTTCAGTTCCGAAAACATCATTATGAAAATTTCCAGTTCCGAAAAGTTTGAAAAACTCACTACAAAAATTTTAGTTATGTTAACAATTAAATGTACTCCCCCTATGAAAAAGAGTTTATTATTGTTAGGATAATTGTTCAACAAGAAGTTAATAAAGAATAATTACCTCATGGTTATCATTCCTAACTTTTGTTTAATGTATTCAAATCTATCGGAGGGTAATGATTTTGTGAAAATATCAGCAAGTTAATCTTGCATTCTGATAAACTGAATAATGATATCTCATTTAAGTGTGTGATCCCTAAGAAAGTGATGCCTAATTTCTATGTGTTTTGAACGAGAGTGATGTGCATGGTTCTAACTGAGGGAAATGGCACTTGTGTTATCACACAAAATTTGAGTCTTAGTAAAACTCAAACCATAATCTATGAGTGTGTGTTTCATCCACAACACTTGAGCACAACAACTTACAGCTGCTATATATTCTGCTTCAGCTGTGGAGACTGCTACTAAGTGTTGCTTCATTCATGACCAAGAAACTAACGAATCTCTTAAAAAATGACAAGTTCTGGATGTACTCTTTATATCCATTCTACAGCCACAAAAGTTAGTATCCAAAAATATTTTTAAAATAAAATCATTTCCATAAGTATAAAATAATCCTAGATCCATGGTTCCCATTAGGTAACGAAAAATTATTTTTACTTCCTTTAAGTTAGATTCCTTAGGATTGGATTAATATCTTGCATAAAAGCATACTGAAAACATTATGTCTGGTCAACTAGCTCTTAAGTAAAGTAAACTTCCAATCAAACCTCTAAAAGATGTTTGATCTACTGGTTTCCCAGATTGATCAAGATCTAAACAGTTTGAGGTAACGATGGTAGTACTTATACTCTTAGAGTTGTCATAACCATAATTTTTAAGAAGATAGTTAATATACTGATGGTGAGATATATAGATTCCTTCTGGTCTTTGAGAAATTTGAAAACCAAGGAAAAATGTTAACTCTCCCATCATACTCATTTCAAACTCATATTTCATTAGACTTTCCAAAGAATCGATTAAAAATTATAGAGGTGAACCAAATATGATGTCATCAACATAAATTTGAATAATCAAAACATTTTTCTTATATTTCTTTATAAAAAGGGTTGGATCTGCATTTCTGTTAGCATAGTTATTTTGAAGAAAAAATTATATTAGTCTATCATACCAGGCTCGTCGGGCTTGTTTAATTCCATACAAAGCATTGGTAAGTGTAAAAACATGATCTGGATGTTTTGTGTCTTCAAAGCCAAGAGTTTTTTCAACAAAAACTTCCTATTGAACATAAACAGTAAGGAAAACACATTTCACATCCATTTGAAAAAGTATAAAATTGAAGAATGCTGCAAAGGAAAGTTAAATACAGATAGATTCAAGTCTAGCTACTGGAGCATAGGTTTCTTCATAGTCTATTCCCTCTTGCTGATTATAGACTTTTGCAACTAGTCTAGACTTATTTCTTATAATGAATCCATTTTCATCACACATGTTTCTGAAGACCCACTTTACTCCAATAACAAAAGTTTCCTTAGGTCTTTCAACCAAGGTCCATGCTTTATTCCTTTCAAATTCATTTAGTTCATCTTGCATGGATTTGATCCAACCATCGTCACCTAAAGCGTCATCAGTGCCTTTTGGTTATAATTGGGAATGAAATGATAGATGTTCTACTTCATTTATGAAGGAACTTCTAGTCCTTACAGGTTGATTTACATCACCAATGATACTATCACTGGGATGATTCTTAAGGAAAAACCTGGTTTGGGTATTGTAAATCCTGTTCATCAACACAGGGTAGAAAGTCTTCTGGGGTAAATATTTCAGAAGTATCTTCTTGAACATTTTTCTTATTAGAATAATCTTCTATCGAAGTTTGATAATAAGTTTTTGAAAACACATCCGAGGATGTACGTTGGGATGGTTTAAAAACAAAAGGATCAGATTCATAAAATTTTACATGTACTGTTTCTTCAAGAGTACAAGTATTTTTATTGAAAACTATATAAGCCTTAGAAGTTGCGGAGTAGCCTAATAAAATTCCTTCATTATATTTTGGTGCGAATTTGTGAAGACTATCTTTAGTATTTAGGATAAATACCTTGCAATCAAATACCTCGAAGTAGGAAAGTCTAGGTACTCTACCATTCCATGACTCATAAAGAGTTTTATTAAGAAAAGGTCTAATCAAAACTCGATTTATAGTATAACAAGCAGTACTTATAGCCTCAACCCAGAAATTTCTAGGTATAGAATATTCACTCAACATGGTTCTAGTTATCTCTTGAAGAATTATATTTCTTCTTTCAACTACACCATTTTGTTGAGGAGTTCTGGGTGCTGAAATGTTGTGAGTAATACCTTTTCTACTACAAAAAGTTTCAAAATCAGAATTTTGAAATTCTCTTCCATGATCACTATGAATAGTTTTAAGTGGAAGATTTTTCTCATTTTTATCTTGGGCTCTAAAACTTTTGAAATAAGAAAAAGCATCAGACTTCTTTGCTAGAAAACAGACCCATGTAAATATGGTGTAATAATCAACTAGAACAAACACATAGTATTTGCCTCCAATGCTTCCAGTTTGTGTTGGACCAAAAAGATCCATATGGACAAACTGTAATGTATCAGATGTTGAGACTTCACCTATTTATTTAAAACTAGATTTATGTTTCTTACCATATTGAAAAGGATCACAGACTTTAGAAGATTCTAATCTAAGCTCCAGTAAATCCTTAACTAGTTTCTTCTTAGAAAGTTTACATAATTTTGTAAGGTTACAGTGACCTAGTCCTCTATGCCATAACCAAGAATGATATTCCATTTCACTAAGGCAAGGTAGGTCTTGGCTCCTATGGTCTTCTAAGTTCAAATTGTACACATTATCTTGCCTATAGGCTGAGAGAATATATTCTTCCATGGAATTGTGAACTAAGCATTTATCATTCCTAAAATCCACAAGGTATCCTTGATCACATAACTGACTTATGCTAATGAGGTTGTTCTTAAGACCCTTAACAAATAAAACATTTTAAATCAAAGTTTTACCAAGAAGAACAATATTACCTATACCAACAATTTCTCCCTGAGAATTATCCCCAAAAGTTACCTTTCCTCCTTTTGTCTTGATAATCTTTTCAAAATAGATTTTGTTACCAGTCATGTGCCAGGAACATCCACTATCCATGTACCATGTATTATTGTTGGTACTACATTTATCTTCTTGAAAACAAGAAAAAGTTAGACTTTAGGAATCCAAACTTGTTTGGATCCGAGATTTCCAGATAAAAAAATTTTAGTCACCCACATATTCTTAGAAAAATAGCCTTTATGAAAACCTAGAGATTGGGTTTTATTTAAAGAACAATTCTTTGCCCACTGACCACCACATTGACACTTGGTTCAAAATGGGGCACTTTGTGGAAAAAATAGTAATTTCTAAAAGTTGGTTTTTCATGGGTATAACCAAACCCGGATTTGTTTCTTAATGGTCGTATTTGTGAATACATTTTATCAAAATTTTCTTTACTATGGGTAAAGTTTGATAAAAACTTATTTAAGGAAAAAATTTCGGACTTGAGTTTTATAACCAAGTTTTTATCTTCAAAATAATTATATTTAGAACTAGATATAGGCTCGAAAACACTTTTCTGAGAAATTAATGTTTCTAAATCTTTAGAATGTTTGTTCTTCTCAGAGCTTACTTCCTCAAAATTTTTTGGAATACTTATAAAATTATCATTTTTCCTATCCAGATCTTTAGAAAGATCTGATATTTATTTCGTAAGAATAGTATTCCTAGAGTTTTCCTTATCAAGGTTTTTATTGAGTTTGGAATTCTTAACCTCAAGAAGTTTAGAAAACCTAGAAACTTCTTCATAGGTAGGTGAAGTATTTTCTTCATCAGAAGAGGATTCTTCATCTGAAGAGTTATAATATTTACTGTCATTAGAATTTAAAGATACACTGGTCAATGATTCAGTATTGTGTACCTTAGCCATGAAGAAATGATTTTAATTGGAAATCTGGATATAAGACCAAGATTCTTCTGTCCTGAAGATTCATAATCAGAAGATTCATCTAAAGAGTCACCGCCACTGGCACTCCAGGTATCATTTTCTTTCAGAACTTTCTTAGCTTTGGACTTGTAATACTTATTTCTGTTCCTTTCAGAATGCCTTTCTTTCCTTTCTTTCTTTTTTAGAAAAGGACAATCTGGTCTAATTTCTCCAGCTCTCTTGCATTCATAACAAGTAACTTATCCTTCTTTCCTATCTTTCCATTTCTTTTAATTATATGTAGACTATAAATTTCTCTGGCCAGCTATCTTGTTCATCCTTCGAGCAAGATTTTCTAACTCATTCTCTGAGACTTCACTATCACTAGATTCAGATTGAATAACCACCTTCTTAAACTTGGATCTAGTTACTCTCTCAGGAGTCTTAGCTTTCATATGATATGATGTTGTTGTAAAAGAAACAGTTCCATTTCCATTATTCTTTTTTATGTTGACAGCATCCCTCTTAATTCTTGTTTCATGTTGAAGAAGAGTTCCAAATTGCTCATCTAATGAAATTTGAGTGACCTTCCTGTTCTCATCAATTGCTGTTCTATTTGATTCCCACTCATTAGGCATAATATCAATAATCTTGTCAACAAGGGCTTCATCATATAACCCTATTTCTCCCATAGACTGAAGACTGTTCACTATAGTCATAAATCTCTATTGAACTTTACATATTGGTTCTCCATACAGAAAATTGAATCCATGGTTTTCGGCTCTAAGCATAGATCTCCTTGTTTCAATAACTTTAGAAGTGCCAAAGTGTGTAACCTCTAACTTCTTCCAGATAAACATATCTGCTTCACATGAAGAAATTTGGCTATATATATTTCTAGTCATTGAACATAATAAAGTATTGCATACCTTATAATTGAGATGATACTCTTGCTTTTCCTGGTTAGTGAAAGTTCTAACTTCCTTATTAGGAATTTTATAATCACTAGTAAGAATAACGAAATTATCCACTCCAGTATTGATAACAAAAGTCTTTATTCGATCTCTTTAATACTAATAGTCATTACCATCAAATATTGGTGGTCTTGTAGGTTTTAGATTATCAATAGAACCAACATTGATTCCTGCCATTCTTAATAAAAAACTTTGGCAACCAAACTTGTTAGTAGGAAAAGTTCATAACCACAAAGATCAGAATGAACAATTCAGAATGAAAAAGTTCTGAATGAAAAAGTCTTTCTATGAAAGTATTATGAATAATGAAAAAGTGAGCAAGAAAAACTTATATGTGAGAAAAATGGTCATAAGGGAATGAGGTTCCAAAGATGGTGTGGCTTGTGTACTATTTTGGTGATTACCTCCCAGTCATGATTTGAGTAGCGTGCACAGAGAGAGACTCAGTGATATGGTTGTTTTGAACACTTGTGTAGGTACAGACCCCCAATAGTTACGGTTTAGGTACTATTGGATTTGAGTTTATTTTTGTAGGAAGCCACGTGGAAGGTGAGAAGACTTCAAGAGATAGAGATGGGGCTATCATTTTGGGGGCTAAGTCTCCCCGTGATTGAGGTCGTGGGCTGGGACACTTTATTTGAGGGAAGATATAGTTTTCCATCCGGTTACATTATTTGAGGGAAGAAATTGTTGTCCCTCAGGTTACTTTATTTTATGGCATATATCACTATCCCTTCAATCACATATTTGAGGACATATATCATTGTTCTTCAGAGTTACTTTTATTTTGGTATTCCTTCGGGACATCAGTACATTGAGACACGAGGTGTTTGGAGGCACATGGTGTCAGGTTACATTATTGAAGTGGAACCAAACTGTTTACCTAGGATTTGTGATGACATGGGTACTTGGGCCATGGGCCAAACACTCTATTTAATTCAGATATTCTGGCATTGGCTGAATCAACTGACATTCCATAATTTTAGCTGATCACCAGCAAATTTTGTGTTTATTTATTATATTACACTTTTTACTTTACATAGAGACGCATGCCTGCATAAACAATTATTCTAGCTACACACCATCTGGGTGGTATCGTTTTTAGATTCATCTCACACCCAACACAGGACCTTCGGGACACATGTAGACTTTATAGATTTATGTGAAGGTAAACGATCAACCTTAGGCAATGGATCATAGTACCATTTCACATGGATACTGGTATGAACCTTAAGGTCATACCTATCAAGAGTTTACATTGTTTTGTTTCCATTTCCGGTATCATCATGCATTCTTGTGTTTTAACTAATGTTGGTTATCCATTGGCACCATTTTGATATTGATATGTATGCACTATTTGTTATGTATTCATAGTAGGAGGTTTTTATCATGCTAGTCTATTTATTTGATGTTGCAGATTTATTTATATTTCTTCTATTGTTTAGTGATATTGAATGTGCTTATTCTCTGTGGGTCTGGTTCACATCTGCCGAGTCATCTATTTCTGAGTTATGTTTCTTTATTATGATCATAACAGTACCATTATTTTCTTCTAAGAGGGTATAGACTTCCCATTATACCTATTACACCCTCATTGCTAGTTGGAAGCCTTTGATGTTCGGGGAGGTGCACCTAAGGTAGTAACACCCAACCTGTTTATCATTGTATGGTGGATTTTTGGGTCCATGACGTTACAAAATGGTTTCAGAGGAGTTTGTGACTGGGATTTAATAGCATTGTTTTTTGGATACTAATGTTATTGATACTTATCATTTTTATTTCTACTGTTTTACTATTTATTATATGGTATAATAGAGATAGTTGGTTATTGGAAGTAGGTTTCTAGCTTGTGCTTGGGTGCCTGCAGCCCCAGGTTCAGGGGACAGACTAGGTTTCCTTGGGTGGGAATTGGTGATTTTTTTTTTCAGATTATAATTTATATGATTTCCACCATGGTGGCTCACTTGGAGTGTGATGTTATTGATTGTGTATTGTACCCCTTGAATCAGTGTGATAAGGGAGTATTGGACCTTGGCCCGGTATGGCAAGGCATGATTTTTTGGTTTTTAATAGGAACATTTTTAGGGTATTTCAATTTCATAAATGCACGTATGCTTTGTGAAGTGATAATTCCATGTGAATAATATCCAATTCCATGCTTTGAAGGATTTCAAAATGTGATAGTTTAAATTCTTGATAGAATTTATAGTTTAATGCAGAGTACTATTCCATGGTTTATATGTTTGTATAATTGCATGTGGCATGGTTTTTTGGTATGTCTCTTATAAGAGAAATAAGGAACTATGGTTGATTTGATTTTGATCATCAGGATTGAAGCGACTCTGTCATCGATTTGAGGTGACATTGGTTTTCTGGAAGGGCATGGACCAATGTACTTTTGATATTTTTCTATGTTGAGGGCGGGTAAGGATGCCATGATGTCAGGATGCCAGTGGCATGGGTTTCAGTGGGGGAGATTTAGGGTAGTAGTTATGACCTTCCTTTTATTTCTTTTCATGTATACCTGAATATATTGTGTATATATATATATGGATTTCCTGAATATTTATGGTATTCAACATGTTCCTCCTAGATAATTCGGAAGGAATGTCAGGCAGGTGATGGAACGGTTCCGGAAAAGCATGATCAGGTTCAGAATCCTATGGGACAGGAAGAGCATGAGCAACATGTATATGATCCGGGGTATGATCTAGTTCAGGATTCAGTGTAGGCATGACAACATCCTGGTTTGGTAGTGTTCGGGCCGTGGCTCGATGAGGAGCTTATATTTAGAATTGTACGCATCTTACAGGGGATGGACAGAGGCACGCAATGTACATATCCTTCTATGGAATATCTGACGCTGAAGATTCAGTCACAACACCCACCACATTTTCAGAGATAGGGCGGTCCACTGGCAGCTGTGAACTGGATAGAGAGCACTCATATGATCTTTGAGAAGCTCAAGATGCATCCAGGTAAGAGGGTCAATCTCATTACGTACATGCTGAGAGGACCAGTGAAGCATTGGTGGGATTTGCAGGTTCATGCTCGTAGACATGATGGACTTTCATGGGAGGAGTTTGAGGATAGGTTCATTAAGCACTTTTACCTTGATATGTTGACGAAATAGAGAGATCAAGAGTTCTTGAGCCTTCAGTAGAGAGACATATCCGTCATGGACTATGAAGATAATTTCATTGACTTATCTCACTTTGCACCTGGTATGGTAAGCGATGATTCATCAAGGGTTAGGTTATTTAAGGATGGCTTACGACACGCCAATCAAATCTAGGAAAATATATTCAAGAATGTTTCTTTCTTAGAGATGGTGAATCAGGTTCTCATACTACAGTGAACCACAGGGATAAGCCCTAAGTTGGCCAAGAGAATTCTTTAGGTAATGGTTCGGATAGCAGGAAGCGAGTAGGGGATGAGTTACATCAGGGAATTCATTCCAATGAATTAGCTAGACCACCTCATAGTAGTTCAACATTGGTTTTAATTCAGTGTAGAATACCAGGGAATGTCTATATATAGTGTGATAGGCCTCTAAAAGAGTGTCATGCATGTGCAAATGTTAGGCATCTTGAGTGGTTCGGCAGACATCCTTCTTAGATAGTCAAATGGTAGGGACCAAGACAGACTATGGCATATAGAGTTGGTTCCCATTTGGTACTAGGAGAGGGTAGATGAGGTTCAACTACATGCGGAGGATATGGTAGAGATAGAGGGGCCTAGTTGAGGGGTATGTGGTCGGTGACTAGTGGAACACTGTAGGGACGACAAACATCAGGCATCTGTGTTTTAGGTCAGGTGCATGTAGAGGATCTTCCAGAGGCAGTGCATGTTAGTGAGCGGATGACGGTTATAGGTACACCTTGAGTGTGTCCATGATCTATTTTGTTTTTACTTGGTTTGGCATGACCTGTTGGGGCATGTCCGTTTTGAGTGCACAAGGTGTACATGATATATGTGGACTGACTGGATGCTAGTCAGTGAGTTTTGGTTCCATATCGGGTGCGTGATATTTATATATTTGTATGTGGTTATTGACATCATGAGAATTGTTATATGCGGGTTAATTGAGGGGATGTGGGCATCAGAGCATCAAGGATGTGGGTTACATGAGGTTCTGTGGGCATCGGGGCATCGGGGATGAAATTTACTTGAAGTGTCGTGGTTATCGGGGCATCGAGGATGCATGCTACTTGAGGTGTATGGAATTAGGTTTTACTTTTGAGATTCCATGGGATTTAGGGCCTCTTTGAGGCAGACAACAAATAATTGTAGATACGTAGGGTGTCATAAGTGACAGAAGAGCACCAATGAGGTGTAGGAGTGATGATGCGTCAAGGAAGAACCATGAGTCCGAAAACAGGTTAGTGAACCATTTTATTGATTTAATAATTGGGTTAATGTTTTACCTGAAATGTTTATCCACCACCCTTGGAAGGGAAATTAGGGGAAAAGTTTCACTAAGTGGAGAAGTCTGTAAGAACTGGGTTCTTCCTTTGAGGTACATGTCAGTTTTTTTTTGTTTTCATGTTATTTTTGAGGAAACATTGATTTATCGGAAGTTCTGGAAATTTTAGGGATGCACATCATATACTCCTAAGTACACATAGTTTACCATTGGCCATGTGTGGATTTCATACATGGAATGTGGTAGTGTTGTCTAGGTAGAATTGTTTAACCCAGAACACACCATATACTCCTTGTACATGGCGTGTAGTCTATCCGTGTTTGAGCGATATAAATGGTGTGTCGGTAAGTCGGCAAGGAAAAGAAGAAAAACCAAGTACATGTCGTGTACTACCTAGTAAACACCATGCACTCAAGTCAACAAGTTCTGGAAAGTAGGTCAGTGGAAAATTGGATGTCATATGAACAATAGAAGAAACAACATGGTGTGTAGTCCAAAGTACATGCAATGTATTTTATTTGTTTCTCTTACATTGGGAAGTAGATCATTTTTCAGGTTATGGGTAGAAACTAGGCCCTTCAAGTGGACGAGACTTAATTTTGATATTGGTTCATCATCTGAGGTTGGATTCTAGCCATGTATGATCCATCATAACCCCCTTGGCAAGACCGTGATTCCACTATAGCCATTTTATTTGATTCCACTTCTCAACCAAGTTATTAGGGGTTGAACGTTTTTGACTTTTTTTGTAGATCTACCATTTTGGAACTAATTGGATACTATTATCGGAGAAGTATGATCATACTAGTATGAGTTATGTGGTGCATAGATCTTTTTGTGTTTTATGGTGATTTTGGTGGTGCGGCCTTTTGTTTGTCTTCAGGAATTTTGAGTGAGACCTCGTTGTAGATATTGTTTCATATTGAATTAATTATGAGACCCATGGGATGACTTTGGGTATGCCTCTATCTATTTTGCTTTGAGCGAGGCTGAGAGAGTGGCCGTTACTCAAATGGGGATTTTTCTGGGTATGCCAAAATGGGTTTAAAATAAATTGGGATGATTTAACTGCTGTGTTTAGAT
Organism: Viscum album; assembly: GCA_963277665.1. Taxonomy (NCBI): domain Eukaryota; kingdom Viridiplantae; phylum Streptophyta; class Magnoliopsida; order Santalales; family Viscaceae; genus Viscum; species Viscum album. The sequence goes on from OY728130.1 coordinate 1,216,209,303, forward strand.
ATTTTAAGCATGATTAAATTTATCATAGGATTTCAAGACCTCAATGATGGCATGGGACATCACATGGCTAAAAAAATTCAACTATTTAGTTTTTTTGCCTATTTTGAAGTGATTCTTTGTTTATTTATGTAATTTATGAATTGCACATGATTGAATGCTTTAGGTTGGGTTAGACATGTCCATTATATTTGCTGAGTGATGTTGATCACAGGTTGGGATCGACCCTAATAACTTTGGGTTGTTTTGACTACGGGATTCAGCGTCATGGATGTCAGGATTAAGGTAGTGAAACTATTTGGTTGGGAATGGCCCAAGTTACTTAGATGGAAAGGCCTTCCAATAATGAGCGACATGGTCATAGGGGAACGAGGTTCCATAAAAGTTGTGGCATGGGTACTATTTTGGTGATTTCTGCTCACTAGTTATTTGAGTAGTGTGAACACAGAGAGACTCCATGATGAGGGGGTTTTGACCACTCATGTGGGTAGAGTCCCCCAATAGTTGTAGTTTAGGTACTACTGGTTTGAGGGTTCTTGCTGTAGGAAGCCACGTGGTAGGCGAGGAGCCTTCAGGAGATAGATATGAGGCTATGATGTTGGTGGCTAAGGCTCTCTGTGATTGAGGATGTGGTATGGGATGCTTTATTTGAGGGTAGATATAGTCTTCCCTCTGATTACTTTATTTGAGGGAAGGCATATATATCCCTCTGGTTACAATATTTTTGGGAATAAATAGCTATCACTCTGGTAACTCATTTGAGGATATACATCGTTGTTACTCCATGTTACTTTGGTTTGGGAATGCCTTAGAAACTTCAGTACCTTGAGACCTGAGGTGTCATGAGGCACATGGTGCCGGGTTATGTGATTGAGGTGGAAAAAGAGAGTTCACCTAGGATTTGTGAAGACAGGGGTACATGGGCCATGAGCCAAACACTCTATTTAATTCAGATATTTTGGATTTGGGTGAAGCAGGTGACACTCCATGGTGGCTACTGAGCACCACTGGATGTAGTATTTATTTATTGCATTGCACTACTTACTTTACATAGGTATGCAGGCCTTCTAAAACACATATACTAGGTATACACCATCTGGGTGGTATCCAACTGATATTTGTCTCAAATCCTACACGGGACCTTCAAGACGCGTGTAGACTTTATGGATTTACAAGTAGGTAAATATCGGCCTCAAGAGCTGGATCATAGTACCGTTTGACATGGAGACTGGTATGGACCTTGAGGTCGTACGTAGTAAGAGTTTACTTTTTTTAGTTTCCATTTCTGGTACTAGCATGCTTACTAGTTTTTTTGAAACTATTGGTTATCCATTGTCACCATTTTAATATTGATATGTATGCCCTGTTTGTTCAGTAATATTAGCAAGTGGTTTCTAGCATGCTGGTCTTTTTATTTTCCATTGCAGTTGTATTTATATTTCTTCCATTGTTTAGTGATATTGAATGTGATTCAGCTCTATAGGTCTTGTTTGAGTCTGCTGAGTTATCTATTCCCGCTTCTTGTTTATTTATTTTTTTAAAAAAAGTACCATTATTTTCCTACGAGAGGGTATATCCTTCCAACTGTACCTGTTACACTCTCTCTTCTAGTTAGAAGTCTTTGGCGTTCGGGGAGGTGCACCTAAGGTTGTACCACCCGACTCGTTTAGCACTATTTGGGTAGATGTTTGAGTTCGAGATGTTACAAATATAGCAAGATATTTTTATGCTATGGTATTGACCTAACCTTAAACACAAGTTCTTCTAATGGGTAAATAACATACTATTTATGTGTGTAGTGAACGACCACCACACTAAACAATGATTGGTCATGTTTCCTTTACCACCCCTCATAGAGAAAACTATAATGGAATATCTCTTTATATATGTCATATATTATATTTATTATGTCTTTAATATTAGGCATTCATTTTACAACACATATCTTTTTTACTTTCCATTTTTTGTAAATACAATAATCTCGTTTGAGAATGTTTAGACTACCACCCCCTCAAAGCAGTGTGATTCATTCACACACATCATGTAATGTATTAAGGATGGGTTTGGTTAACTTGTAAGATAAATATAATCTTATAATTCTACTTTAATAATTATATTTATATATATACATATATACATATATGTGATTTTATTTCATTATTTCAATATGACAATAAAAATGGAAACATCATTCATGCTAACATACAACTTACCATCTCCTTGAATGGTGCATTCCATTTTATACTTATAAATTATTTATATTTTTATAATACTAATATAAAAAATAAAAAATATATTTATATTTTGGTTTAAATTCTAAAAATCATCATATAATTATAAATATATAAGATATTACATATTAAGATATGTGTGAAACACAAAGAAAATATTACACAAAGTGAAACCTTAACATAGAATTGTTAACAAGTGTGTAATGTAATGTCATAAAAAACCATATATGGAACTAGATATAATAATATTATTCTTTAAAATATTTATAATAGACTTACATTTATTTTACATGAATATTGTATGAGTGCGAAGAGAGTCCAGACAAAAGATAAGTGAATTTAATCTCACTTTTTATTTTTGTGATATATATGCTTTATTCACCACCCATTCCTTTTGTGTGATGTGGATGCTCCCCATGGATGTATTATTTTATTCCTATAATTAAATTTATAGATATTTATATATCCATTTCATTATCTTTTTCTAATGGGATTTATGTTTCAAAAGTTACCAAATAGGTAAGGTAACTTCATCACAAATTTCCTTCCTTGAGAATCATGCCATGTTTTGCACCTATAGTTTTACATGTGGTGTATATATTATCTTTTAATTGTAATATAAGGAAACTTTTTCTTTACATGATAATTAATCTTCATGTATTTCATTTTATTAAATGGGGTGTATGGTTCAATGTTACCAAGTGGTATGAGTTTATTGAAACAATCTCACCACTTTTCGATATTGTTTATATTCATGACCCGTTTGAGGAAATATTATGATCTATCTCCCAAGAACACCCAAGAATTATATTGTCTTCTAGTTACTCATGATATATTCATTTATTTTTACATGTTTTCCAATATTTGGTACATAATATAGTTAAGATTTTTGTTTTTATGAATGCCAGAATTCTCCCTCTCTTAGGTAATAAATATATGTTCCTTCAAAACAATTTTTCCAAAAAGGGCTTCCTAATAATATTCAAATATTATCCTAATATATTTAAAATAATTTTTAACCTTTTTTCTTTTAATTTTTTTTTAAAAGGAATCATCTTTTTTACATTTTGAATGAGTAATTTTTCTGATGTTTTTACCATACAAAAGGAATGTTCTTTTTACGTCGTATAACATTTAAGAACATAAAAACCATCAATGAATTTAGGATTTATTTTCATGTTTAATAAGTGCATTATTAAGAAAATGGTTTTAAAATAGATTTTCTAGGAAATGGTGTTCAAATGGTTTTCAATATTCTTTTATAAGTTTTTAAGGAAAATAGGTGTCATAATGGATTATTTTATAAAGATCCTTTTCAATGGAGAAAGGATAATTAACTCAATAAATGTTTACAAAATATAATTCCATGTTATCATCCATCTATGATAAAATCTGTCAATGTTACTCATTCCCTTCTTGAAAATTATTGAAAGGTTCCACCCATATTATTTCTTAAATGGTTTATATTTTGATAGAATGAATCTTATGGCAACCATTTCACTTCCATGGGTTTTATGATTTTTAAACCCACTTATTTTCATAGGTTATGCTTTCATGAAGTGATTATGAAACCCATATATTTTCATAGGTCATGATATGATTAAATTTTAGTGACACCCATTTTATTTCATGGGTTATCATTTTATTTTTTGGAAGCCTTCCTCTTTTTATCGGTCATGATAGGATAAAATGTTATTATCTTATGTCACATGTATGAACGATTTTATTATCATATTGGTGGGACCTATATGTCCCACCAATGAATTTGGTAATGATAAGTTTTATATGATATCAGAGGGTACACAGGTTGTATCCCATGACAAAAAATAAGTTGGTACAAGGGTTGTATCCCAAGACCAAAAACAAGAAGGTACATGGGTTATAGCCCAAGAATAAAAGTAAGAGGGTACACTGGTTATAGCCTAAGACCAAACATAAAAAGTTACATGGGTTGTATCCCATGCCTAAAATTAAGAGGGTACATGGGTTGTTATCCCAATCCAGAAGTAGTTACATGGGTCATATCCCAAGCCTAATATGTTATAAAGGTCTTATTATGTAGCCTTTACATAAAACCTTCTATTCTTATTTGTATTCCCCAAATTCTATGTCTTATTACCCAGTAGTGATTTCATGTATCATGATGTTTATTTATTTAGGATTATTATCTTATGAAATTACATTATTTATCTCATAACTCATTTTTATGATCTTTTATATATGGGGTATGATCTTATAATGTATCGATCGTGTTCTTGTACCCCTATGTTCATGTTTATGATTACATGTCTCCTTTGTTTTCCTTTTCCAAGCATCTGATATCATCCCATTTTATGTTTAATTCCCATGGTTAAGAAGATATATTTCATGTATGATATGTCTAAGAGGTGCTCTAGTCTTGGAAAACCTATTGGGATAAAATTTAGCATGCTTATATACCCATGTTTATGCTTCCATGTTTCAAAAAGGTACTAATCTAACACAGTATTTGGGAATCCATTTGTTAAATGTTTTTTCATATTTTATAAATGTAATGTAATATATATGTACTAAAAGTGAGGGTCTCTATATTATTTATCAGGGACTGATCCATCTCTAGGTAGGAAGTTCTTTTAATTAGACTCTTTCCCAGTTCTTAATTCCTATGATGGACACAGATCAATATACCAGTGGATTCATCAACAGTTTGGTTATCTTGTTGGATGAGTATATTTTCAGGGTTATTTTTTGAGATTATTTTTAGAATTATTTATTCTTATCTTATTAATTATAATAATGGAGGGTCAAGGATAATATTAACATCGAATGAGATCCTTTCCTCATGTTTTTGATTGTGCGATTCTCCATTATTTCTTTGTTCATTGATTGTGTTCTTCATTTTTCACGAGGTTTGATGAAAACTGAAAAATCATTCAGTGTGCACTAGCTTTATAGATAAATGATTTAATATTGTATATTTGGGCTCAAAACAGTGTGATGGTTATGAAATGACTAAATTGATGGTGGACCAGGTAGGTTTTGATACCTGGTGTTGTGTTCTTCGACGCATAATGAAGAACACATTTTGAATGCATTTTATAAACTAAAAAATGGATATAATATGTTAATTTATAATGGTGGGACTCATTGGGACATAGTATAGGAATTTATAGTGATCCTATGTTCGTATAAATGGATGAAGGAATGACCGAATATGTGGGATCCAAATATGAGAATTTGGAAAATCCAACATTACACGACTTGTATGTTGGAGAGCCATGCCTTCTGGGACCCTCTCAATGGAAGATAGTGTTTTTGAAAGAATATAAGTATCACACAGTGTGTAACCTTGTCACATGGTGTGCATTTTCCTTTAGTTATCTCCACGTGTACCTTAGAGGGTACATAGACACAGGATTGAGTACACGGGCATGAACACATCCTATAGTCCAACACAGACCTGGCCAGAATGGGCATAGATGGGATAATATGTGTACGTGGAAATGGGGTGAAGTACATAGACAAAATAACACCATGTAATTTTATAGGTATACATACAAGGACACAGACTTGGGTCATTTACACGGGCAGGGCCCGAGGTCTAAGGAACAAAATAAGTAACCCTACATCACACCGCATACTCCATAAATGTTGGTGTGAAGAACTTTTCCTCTATAGATTTGGAAATTATCATAAGGGTTCATTACCCATATACATTCCCAAGGTTTAGTATAGAATAAACTCCTACAAAATGGAAAATGATCCATTCCATATGACTTCACAGATAGAGTCGTCAGAATCCCTTACTAAGTCTCGGAGTGAGATCCTCCATTCATATCGGTGCTCTAGGTGGATTTCATGGTATCATCATGACAGACACTATATTTGAGTATATCATATACTTATCGTATTAATAAAAAATGAGTTTTTGGTATACGCTATTTCTATGGGAGTGATCCTCATATATGTATCATATCTCTTCAAAATTTCAATGTGGACTTCCCATGGTGTTACCCATCGATCATTACTTCTCAGATGGATGTCGTCAATGCTATTAGAATCATGAAGAGTGTTCTTATAGATGAGTGATTTTTTGTAATATTTGAGATTTAATACTAGGGTATAATTACAGTCGTGACTTTACCTTAATAATGTGTATTTATTTGACTATATCTGGATATTCTTTTTATATGTATTGTATAAATATACCAATGTAGAGATGAATAATTTTTTTATTATATAATATTTTGTTTTTGGGGGTCCTATTAGGTATTTTTATACTCTCTCATGAACAAGATTTTCCCACACGTGTCGTGTCTTTTGAAAATGATCGAGCTTTTTGACAGAGTCCTAGGTGGACAAAAGAAAGACGGTGCTTAGTGAGACCATACAGACTGAGTTGTGTTCCTTTGGTACTTTGAAAACAATAACCAATTTACTTTTAGGTTAGAATTGTTTTCATATTCGTTGTGGTGTTATTTTATTTTACACTCTTTAATTTCCTTTACATTCTATGAATCTATGGTTGTTGGATTTATATGCATGCATGAATGGTTATTTTAATTGATTTTACATTTCATAATTTTATTTTCATGGAGATGTGTGTGTGTGTGTATAAATAAATTGTCTAGGGACTCTCCTATTAGTGAGATTCCTACTCAGTTCTAGTCTCCATACACAATCCTATTAGAGGTGAGCTTGGGAAGTCATGACATGGGCCCCATTGGGATGGGTCATTGCAGAGTCTTTAACCAATTGATTATATGAATTTTTCTTAATGCATCATCAACTATATTCACTTTTATTGTGTATAAATCAATTCAATGTCGAATATATATATAGATACTCAATAAATCCAAAAAAATCATTTGAGATGTCCTATTTGGTTATAGTTATGACAATATATAGGTAGTGCTATACAATCCAACTTATTATGAATTATAGACCCACAAAATAAATAACTAGGCTTTAAATTAGGTATTCTAGAAAAATTAACTGACCCAATTGTTTGATTAAGAGAATATTTACCAACCTATATGTTTATTGGAATCTTTAAATTATTTCTACCATTTGAGTTCCCACATGTTCTTGTAGTGATAAACAGTCTTCCTCCAAATGAATTTCATTAAATATCCCTTTTCTCTACCATATATCTTATCATATTTTTTTTATATTTTATGATAAAAATAAATAATATATTGGAATGAATCTATTATAAAAATCCATAGTCAAATATTCATTCTTTCATTGTAATACTTGTAAAAAATTACAGATAAAATCAGAGTAAGTTCATAAACAAATCATCATATTCTATGACCAATAGATTATCTTACATCAATACAAAACATTCATTTATCCTCACTATCCTAAATGTGTGGGGAAAGATTTTTTGTTAAAAAAAATTCAAACTCTTAGAACATTTTTCCCTAGTTAACTTTATCTTGGAAAACTAAATCTCATAACTATCATGTAAGATCCTCAAACATATATGTCACCAAGTATAAATTTAGCTCCACTTATGTACTAAGTTAATAAAAAATTCTATTCATTAGATCGATCCACACTTTTTATTTTTTAGTTTGGGAATCCCCTAGAAATACATGTGTATTATATTTCTAAAAAGGTATTTAATGATCATATTTCCTTAGTTTCTCACTTTAATTTTCTTTTTCAATGACATGAAAATATTTTACAATACTCTGTTCGTGTTTTCAGTTCACGTATAGCTCAGAAGAAACCGCATTCCCTCCATCCACTTCCAACTAATCTTTATGGAATCAACATAGTTAAATTTTAAATATACAATACAAAACATCACTAAATTTAATCTCTCCTACAAATTAAGGATTAAAAATACTCAAAATCACCATTAGAAACAATAAGTAATCATTCATTCCAAAATAAACTATTTTAACCATTTTAACAGAAAATAAATTTTTTTTCATAGTGGGTTGTCTCACTACAATGCATGGTATGTGAAACTCATTGATTAAATTCATGATGATGAGATAAAAAATACTTTTATAATTGTCTTAAAACACCTTTGTACTTGGAAATCCTATTCACATTAATTTTAACATAAAAGGATAACTATTATTTTTTAAGCTATAAATTTCAAGTTTCAAATTTCTTATCTCATAGCTAGCATCAAAAGTGATAGATAGTATGAAAAAGACTAATGTCATTTGTAACATCCCACCCCATATCATTGGCTTGGGAGGAGGTTATAATTATACTAGCCTTTGGTGACATCCCCAAGGAACTAAATATTGGAAATAAATTACAAGGGATTAAGTGAACAGTTGTAGGATGATAGTCTTTAAAAAAGGAAACAACCTGACAACACCCAAAATAATCATCCAACCACTATATGGTGCCTGAATTAAATAATACCATATGAATTTTAACAAATAGCACAATAATATCAGAGGTATGATAAAAAATAGAGACAATAATCATAAATGCAATATGACTCAAGGATATAAAGTCATAATCCCAAGTAGCACCTATAAAATTTATAATCTCCAATGTCACTCAGGAATCCCAAGTTATCCAGACACATCACTAGAGAAATATGAAACCTTTCCCTTCCATATTCCTAATGTATGACATCTACAAATTCACCAATATTTCCAAGTATGGGGTGAGAATAAACACATTAGTATTTCCTCAGAGGCTTCCCACCTCATAACACTTGGAAAAAATAAGTTAGAACAGTTTATGTATAAATTTTGGAAAATATTAAACCATTAATATAATAATTCAAGAAAAAATATGTGAGAGAAAACATAAACATGAGCATTATATTTTCCCATGTTCAACATAATCATTCTTGTGTTCATGAAAACATACACACTTATCAATATATACAATACCATCAAAAAACTAAAATATAGTGTCACTGTTAATATTGGTACTTCATGACTATAATCCGTCTAAAAATAAACAATGTAACCTCCCTTCCAATATCCATTCCCCTTGAACACACACTAACACAATCATTATAATTTCAATGAAAAAATGTTTTAGAAAATAATTATTCTTTGAAAAAATTTAATCAGCTAATTTTCAAATGTGTAAACACTTTCATAATTTTAAAATGAGCATCTAAAATATAAAATCAAAGCGGGTTTTGGAAAGCCTACCCATATTGATTTAAAAATTTCAAAACACCCAACCAATATAGGTTTCATAAAAAACAACATAATGATAGAATATAAAATACAAGTGAACCTATTAATGAAAACTAAGCCTTCATGTCCAGGAAACATAGAGTGATAAAGAAGCCACCTACCTTGACTCCAGTTGATTTTTTCCATGGGATTTTGGAAAAACCAACCAATATCCCTTCGGTATTAAATTCCTATAATAAAACCAATGAATATAATATAATAACTCATCCAGAAACATAGATCCAAGTATTAAAATATCTTTCTATGGTTCCATTCAAGAAGGGCATTCATATACAGAAAAATAATGAATAATTATACACAAGACCTGATTTCAACAATTTCACACTTGAAGATCAGTTAAAAATAATGTTTGAATGTCAAAGATCTAAAAAATATGCCTATGGGTACCTTGGAATTAGAGAGTAATGAAGAAACCTGTAAGAGTAATTATAGCCACCAGTCATACTAAAAGTGGATAGTCTTAGAATAATTAATGAATTTAATTGGTATTTACATTGCTTATCAATCAAGGGATCTCTTATGCTGAAAAACATGACACCTTAGTTTTTTTTGAAAAAACTGCTTTTATGGTGTAAATTGTTCATACAAAATTAGAACATAGGACAAATAAGTATTATGGTATAATAGATTTAATTTATCATTACCGAACAAATTTACTTTATAAAACCTATTTATAGTATAATACTTCTTGTATAAGGATCCAATAGTCGAGCTCCAATTTATTCCTCCTCTCTCACTTTTGAACCCTTCTAGAGGATAACCCAACAAATCTAAGTATAAAAAAGTAGAAAAAGATATAATTCCTCAATATTGGGGGTATTATTGATCAGTTTTAGTAGTTATGTGAAGAGTATGTGGAGATATTATCATATATATTATCATATATAGAATAAGTGATAACATATTGTCCTTTTCATAGCACACAAGTGGCATCATAGGTAAAAAAGAAAATAAATTTATCTCATATTGAATTTTATTGATATTCTTATGATACTTATATTAATATATATTATAAATTCTATATAAAACTAGTGGATGTATCCATGATTTAATTAGTGATCTGGATGAGGATACACCTCATGCATGAGATAATTTATGTTACCATTTTAATATTTTAGATGAAGAATTTAAATGTGTTTTTTTTTGTTTCTAAAATTGTTATAAGAAAGAAATAAATGTGTCCTAAATACAAGTGTCATAGTAAAAACTCAACATATGATAATAAATTACTTTTAAATCATACAAAAAAAGTTTATAGTGATTTCATAAATGGTTTTGAAGATAGTATGTTAATTAGATATATCATTTTCTCTAGTAGACTAGAAATTAACTTCAAGCGTCACAAAACAAAAAAAAATATTATAAAGATTAAAACCATATAAAATCACCATGGAATGTATTTAAATACTAGAATAATTATATTAGTATTATTTTTGATGTGTACGTGTGGATGACATGTCAATTGGACATGCGTTCTCCCTAGAAAAACTGAATAATTTTTTTAATGGTTCGACACCATTTAAAAACAAGTGTTTGGGGGTACAAACCAACTAAATGACCTTTATATTACATGAAATTGGATGGAGAAACTGTATAATTATTTTTTAAATGGTGGAGTAGATTAAAAATCTATCTAAGGGGATGTTTTATTAGGATGAATCAAAAAGCATTTTCATTGTTTTAAAATATCAAAATGTTCATTGAATGGTCAAATCAACTAATGTGGAATTATAATTACATTAAACTATAGGAAAAATATATTATAATTATTTGTGATGTGTATGAGTATATGAAACAATAATTAGGTATGCGTTATATCTTAAACGACAGATTAATCCATTTTAAGGGTTCCACACTCTTTAAAAACATGCGTTTGGGGGTTAAAACCAACTAAAAAATCTTTATATGTTATGGAGACAATTGTAAAATGAATTTTAAAGTGTTAGAGTAGTTGAAATGTTAATATGAGGTTCTTTTTTCATGAGATGAACTAAAATACATTTCTTAAGGATATCGAAACACACGTTTAATGGTAATTCATATAAAAAAACCCTACGATGACCTGAAAACAAAGGAAAACCTTATTTTTATTATTTTTGATGTGTTAGAGTATACATCACATTGATCAGATATGTTTTATTTCCAAGGAGACTAATTAAATTGTTTCTAACTGTTTGCAACCCTTTTAAAACATATGTCTGGGGGTCAAAACAAACTAAAAACCTCTAATTGCCATGAAATCATAAGAAAAGAGCTGTAAAGTGAATTGTGAAATGATGGAGTAGATGAAACATCGATATGAGGTTTTTTTTTCACAGGATGCATTGAACCTCATTTTTTATTTTTAAACATAAAAATAAATGTTTAATGGTTAGATGCATATAAAATGACATTATGATAGATTGAAATCATTTGAAAATAGTATTATCATTATTTTTTGACATGTAAGAGTAGGACGCATGTCAATCCAAAATTTGGTCTTCTTATAACGACTAAATAAAAAGTTTTAAAGTTTTGATGCCCTTTTAAAATGTGATTCAGGGGGTCAAAATCCACCAAATGATGACTGAATGATTTCAAATAAAAATTAAAAAAACTTTACAGTAAATTTTTAATTAGAAAAGTAGAAATAATGTTAATCTAAGGTACTTTTTTCCAAGGATGGTGGAAAAACACACTTTTTTGGTTTTAAAATATTGAAACATGTGTTTAACTATTAGATTCACATAAAAAACTCACAATGATGTGAAATTATAGAAAAACCATCTTATTATTATTTATTTAACTAAAGATAATAAATATCTATCATACTTGTGGTACTCTCTAAGAGACTAAAAAATATGTTTTTAAAGGTTTGATGCCCTATAAAAATGTGCGTTAGCGGGTCAAAACTGACTAAAGGATCATTGAATGCTGTGAAATTAGAAAACAATAACTATATAGTGAAATATGAAATGGTGGAGAAGAAAGAACATTAATCAATGTTATTTCTCAGGATCACTCGAAATATATATTTTTTGTTTTAAAATACCAAAACACATGTTTAATGACAAGATCCATATAAAATTACCATAGAATTGGGAGAAATCATAGAAAAGTCTTATTATTATTTTATATGTGTCTGAGTAGCAAAAAAATCAATCAGAAATGAATTATACTTGACAGGACTGAATAATAGGGCTTTAAAGGTTTGGTTCTCTTAAGAACATTCTTTAGAGGGTCCAAACAAAAAAAACATATAGATATTATAAAATCAAATGAAAATATCCATACAGTAAATTTTAATGGTGAAGTAGATGGAACATCTACCCAAGGGGTCATTTTTCTAGGATGTATGAAAATGATTTTTTGATGTTTTAAAACATAAAAATATTCATCGAATAATCAAATAAATAGAAAATGGCATCATAATGGGTTGAAATCATATAGAAAATGAAATATAATTATCGATGAGGTTTATTTGTAGATGAAACATAAATCAGCTGTGCGGTGATATTATAATGAACGAATAAGGTATTTTAAATTAAAAAATTATAGAAACTATCAGTACATTCAAAATAAAATGACCCAAACTACTGTACTATGTTTTAATGTAATTATTATACTAATTTTATATTATTAGTAATTTTTATGTTTTTACCACACTAATTACTTCCTTTAGTTTTTTATTTTATGTTTTTTTAATGATGGGTAGAAATTTTGGAATATTTATAGATGAGGATATTTATGATATTTTAATTTTACATTTCAGGGAGTTATTTATTGAATATTTTAATTACAGTAGTTTTTGGTGGTTTTTTAAATTATAGTGTAAATTTGTTTAAAAAAAATTAAAACCATTAGTTGATTGCATACATAGGTCACTATAGGCCTGTCTAGGTCACCCTTTAGATAATACTATATAATGGTTTATATAGTTTGAATGTATAGAATTCTCCAAATGGGGGTCACTATAGGGTGTCTTGACCTGGCACATTGGCACCACCAATTGGTGGCTGATATAGAAAATTTGGATGAGAAAAAAACATATTCTATTTGGAGATCATTGAGTGGACACTATAGACCTTCACTAACTGATGTTATTGGTCACTAAAGTCCATTTTTCTAGACGTACTAACCTAGTTTTGATGTTGATTAGCCTTGGTCCTTTGTGGATTCTATGCCCCTCAGAATGATCCTTGAGAATGTGGGCTTCTTTTGGAAATGTAATCCACAAATATGCTCCCATTAATGATTTTATCATCATGAGAGATTAATGAGACAGGATCAACCATATATTATAATCGCATATCAAATCATAATTCACACACATACTCTCCCAGTTCTTGAGAAGCACGAAGGAAAGTCTCAATGTGTAAACCTCACTCAATCCTCTATTTTTGCCTCATTCATGACACACCCATGCTTTCTACATGATGTTAAAAATGTAAGGTACGGTATTCCAAAAAACATTAAAAAATTTAAGTTATAAAAAAGTGGTATTCGATTCTTGTTAATTAAAATATATTGGATTTCTTTTTGCAGATTAAACCTAATAACATCACAAAAAATACCCTCACCATGCCTTATTCCTCATGAGTGACTATATACACCTTCTTCAGGCTATCATTATTTTGAAAAATATACTTAACATGCTATATATCTTGTAAAACACACCATTATATAACAATCCATATTCCTAATAAACTATATAATTCACGATCAAAAGGTCTATATTCCCCATGAGTGTGCCATCCTAAAAGGTCTATATTACCTATAATCTAACCAGAAATGGATGCTCATGTGTAAGCCTATAATAAACCAAGTTTTAGATCCTATCACTTAATATTCAATTGGTCGTGGATAGATGGAATTAAAAGGAACCATGATAGTCCTATTCATATAAATATAAAAGACCTGATATGTCCCATTTATCAGCATTGAACTATGCATGTTCTGATTCCCTTCACAGTGATTTATAGTTATACCTTCATAGTAGTATGATCCCAACATGATTAATACTTTCTATCTCCTTGAATCAAGTAAACTATATAGATCCCTATTAGGTGGATTTAAATTAAAAAATTTCAAATTTGTAAGATAAAGATGGAGAACAAATGATACATACATATGGTTCAATTAATGTAGAACCTATGATACATACACATCTTCACACAGATGGATAATCTATAATTCACTTATATGTTCTCATTGATGAATGTCAATGATCAATAGTTAATATAGGTTAACCGATCCTATAGTGTAATTTTCAAAGGATTGAATAGTATATAAGAAATCTATAAGATAGCCCCATAGTATACAATAATTCCCACTAATAGGGTGAGATAATACTGACATCCCATCATTCACATTTATAAAAATTCTAAAAAGTCACTAGAACAATCCCAATGACTGCATGCGTCTAGAATTTTTATCTATCTTTACTCAGAACATCATTGAATGATCAAGAAATAGAGTTTACATTAGAAACAAACACACAATTGGGACATGTGAAATCAATAAAACATACACATATATATTTATAATATAAATATAAATCCTAAATGGCATATACCGTAGAACCAAAATAATGGAATAATATTGAATTCTCACTCTATAAGGAATGAAAATAACTTTGAATGTCACCACCTCTATATCCTCATATCCATACCCACTGTCAAAACACTACATAGAATATAAATATTTTTATATATGCCTGAATCATAAGTTAGAAATTATAATTAACTTATACACCAAATTTGAATATGTAAGTATCGATCCAAAATCCTATTAGGATAATTCCATTGATTATATACATTTAATATTATAATAAATCCATGAATACATGTTTTAATATTAAAAAAAATTCCATGTTTTATGTGAGGATAAAATATGTCAAAATAGAATATATTAATTTATTTTTAAATTAACATGTTATACTATAAATAGAAAATATATAAATGAATATGAATAGAGAGTAACAAAAAAATAAACCTCAAACATCAAGTATATTCTTCATACATCATGGGACACATACACTGGGCCTAAAAACATCTTGAGCTTACATCTGGTGGAACCATATGCCATACTCTAATGTGATCCTAATTATATAATCACATGACATTATTACACTTACTCCACATGGAATAAACCCCCATAATTAGGGAAAGGATATAACTAGGGAATACTAGATAGAGTATTGTTATATCATATATAAATCTCATCGCTAAAATTTCTAGCTATATACATTTGGATTCTTGTGAAATTTTCAAAATAAAAAATATAGTAACTAAATAAAGAATTTATAAAATCTTCTTCTGACCACCCATACACACTCCTTATAAAAATCCAATTTATGCATCAATATTCCATCATTTCATAATATAATTTAAAAATTTTAACCAAAATGTAAATGGGCATAACCAAAGAGTGAATATAAAACTAATTTTTTTTATTTCCTCACTTTTAAATAAATTATACATGAAGAACTAATTTAAAACCATTAAGTTATCAACATAAACATCATTTAAATCATAAGAAAAACAAATTATCATTTTATAAATAGATTGGTTTTCTAAAATTATACATAAATTATAATTACATATTTATAACTTAGAATACAATTTAACATGTACAAAACCCATAAATAATTTTCATAATATTATTATAAATTATTAATAGTGTTGTAAAATTAATAAGAAATTAATTTAAATTAATTAATAATAAAAGGCTATGTGAAATAAATAGAAAATAATTTAATCACATGTGTTATGTGAATTGAAAAATATTCAACAAGTATGATTAACCTAATTATGTAACCACGCTAGATATTGAACCCTAGTATATGGATATATCTTATTAAGGAAACAAGGGTATGGAAACAACTAAAATTAAATGAATCTTCCATTAATTATTTTTTATTAATTATTCTTTCAGAACATATTTATTATGAAGAAGCAGTGATGGTGAAATATTCAAACATGAAAGAGATATAAATTAAGGACAAAATTTCATCATTACATGCAAATAAGAATTTGGAACATACTACATTAAAATTAAGTAAATATTTAATTTCATAATAAACAGGTGATTCATGTGAGGGATGAATATGATGTCTATAAAAGGTATAATTAAAAGAAATTTATTAAGGTATTCTGGTAGAAAGAGGGTTTAGATTACACTAAAATTTTTTCACCAATATTCAATAAAACAATTATTATAGTTTTGCTGAGAATTATAACTGCAGTGGGATTACATTTATGTTAGATGGATGTAAATATAACCTTCCTTAATGAATAATTAGTAGATGATAGATATATATGGTGTAACCAGACGGGTTCATTGAGTCTAAGAAAGAGTATGTTTCTTACAGACATTACATGATTTTATGTGGGATAAATTGGGAATTAATGCAGGTGAATATACAATGTGATGAATTAATTTTAAATAATGATTATAAAAAATGTCCCATAGGTCAATATTTATATAAAAAATAATTTGGTGAATTTTATAATTTATTATTATTATATATATATGACATTCTCAGTTTAGGTGAAATTAATAAAAGTATTAATGAGATGAAAATATAGTTATACGTTGAAATTTAGATGAAGCATCTCAAATATGTAAAGAAGATTCTTTGGATATGGATAATATGATAAAATGTTTCTAAAACAATAAATATAAAAAAATAGCCAATTTGGAGAAGCGGTTGAGTATGTTTAATATGATGAAAAAAACTAGTTTCTATTCTTCATTTGTGTTACATAAAGATTTCAAGGGATATGTCACCAAAATCAGGTGATCAGTTTGGATATATGAAGAAGATCACTTATGAAGAATTATTTATGAGTTTGATGAATATAGTGGGTTACAATCAACAATATGTAATGTCCTTATTTTGGAATCCACCCAGAGGCGCCCCATACGCGGTTGGTCACATGGACTCAAGTGCATTTACACAAATCCCAGAGGTTTCTAAATAGCAGTGAGGGCCTTGGGTGTGATTGTGGGGAAACTATGCCCTCATTGGTAGAGTAACACAGTGGAAGGGAATCAAATACAAAATATCGGAAGCAGTAAATATCCAACAATTGTAAACAATGGAAGACTAAAATAACAAAAAACTGGAGCACATATATATATTGATGCATGATACACATATCTAAGAAAATAGCCAAACATATCACAATGCTGAAATACAAACATTACTAAACCAAAGTATAAAAGATACAAATAAACAGCTCCTGAACATCACAAGCCTAAGCTTGGCCCTATGCTCTCCAACTCCACAGCAAGTGAAGTACTTGATGTATAAGGTTGCTTTACCTTGTATATACCTACAACAATATAATCTTTTTGGGCCCCAAATCATGGCCCAAACAAGGTTTGAGACTAAATCCCAGTAGGCAACCACCCAAAGATATATTCTTAAAACTCGGTGAATATATGGCAAGTAAAAGTACAGAAGCAGAAAACAGGAAAATACTCAGCCGAAACAACTCCCCATATAAAAAAAACTAATAAAGGATGCTAACCCTCTAAGATTTGATCAAAGCCTATACCATATGGTTCAGTTATACAAATATATGAAGACTCTCGGAGGAAGCGCTCACAGTCAATTCCCATTATAGTCAATGGTAAATCAAGAATCTCTGAAAAAGCTCACATAGTCCATTCCCCTTATAGTCTAAGGTAGTCAAGGACTCTCCGAGGAACCTAACATGGTCAATTACCCTTATATCCCCATGGTCAAAGACTCTCTGCGGAAGATCAGACGGTCAATTCCCCTCATAGCCCAAAGTCGTTCAAGTAATTCAAAGACTCTCTGAAGAAGCTCACACAATCAATTACCCTTATAGTCTAAAGCAGTCAATGACTCTATGAGGAATCTCACTCATTCAATTCCCCTTATATCCCCAAGTGGTCTAAGGATCTCTGAAGAAGCTCACTCAGTCAATCCCTCTTATAGCCTAAAGTGCTCAAAGACTCTCTGAGGAAGCTTACTCGGTCAATTCCCCTTATAGTCTACTACACCAGGTTCCCACGGCTCTGTGTAGTTCAATGAGCATAGTAGTGAAATATAGACAAAGTAAAACTATAGAACTACATGGATAACTAGTCTACAACATATCAATCATGCCAGAATACGAACTCTCCACCCTACAGCAATAGGTATAGAAAACAGGCGAGGCAGCCAAAAGGCTATGCCGAACCAATAGTCATAAATAGAACAAGAATGGAAATGCATCCAAAGAATATAAATGAACCCTATTTATATCCAGTTATCTTCTACACAAGCATACTATCATGGCAGACAAACAACAAGAGTAAAATGGTAAACGCACAATACCCCGTTCAAGGGTATTGGAAAAAATTGAACATAATACTCAAAGACATTCAACAGAAAAGCACAAACCACCTATCTAAGGTTTGGGAGATCGTTATACATGAACCTCAAGCATTGAATCACCCAGGAAAAATGTAGATCTAAAAAAACACTCAAAACGTTCAACCAAATATAACTTGTAAAATAAGAGGAATCATGAAACGAGGATCAAGTAGAAGAAGGAACTCACCGATGTGATTCCAATGAAAAAAATAGTTTTTGATTCGGACGACATACACTCTCTCAAGGGTTCTTCTAATATTCAAATTCGTACAGAGCTCTCGGTCGAATGAGACCCAAAAGGACAGCTTTATGGTGATTAGACATGACCCTGGTGCATTTAATGAAAAAAGAAAGTACACGACATGTACTTTTGAAGTTCACATTCTGTACTCACCGTTTCTGTACTCCTCTTTTGGAAACCTCTAAGTCACCCCCACATGGCCGTGTTCATGGCCACTACATGGCCAGCACACTACTACCCACGGTAAATGAGTACATGGCGTGTACTCATAGAGTACATGGCGTGTACTTTGAAAATTTCCAGATTTTCCACTTTCTCTAAAAAACAACCAGAAAAAGGAAAACATACCTAAAAAGAATATCTGGGTTCTTACACAATACATAAAACATACACTGGGATTTTTCATTCGGGTCATTGGAAATTTGGGAAAATTTTTATCGGTGCGCTATAATATGGGTGATAGGATACTTAATTGGGGGAACTTGTATCTTTTATTCAATGAAGTTATTGCCTTATATAGATATATTAATAAAATATTGGGTGAGGTTGATATAATAAGTGTAATAGTATTGGTTTATATCTATGAAAGTGCAATTATTTTCTTTCTTTAAAAATTAGATAAGATTGTATTATTATTTACAAGGGGATATAATTTTTTTTATTGATGTAAGATAAGAGATTATATATTTGGGAATTTTATAATGGTGTCTGACATAGATTAAGGATATACTATGTTATATTCGACAATCTAAATTTAAATACACCTTACAAAGAATCTAGAAATATATTCTGTGATGAAACATGGTCAGTAGAAATATTGTTTCATCATAGGGTTATTAAAGGATAAATTTTTGGACTTGAAGAAGATTCATGGAATCCTAAATCTAGATAATGTGATAATTAAGGTGATGTTCATTGATAAATTGAGTAAATTTTGTGCCTTAATTAGACATAATAGATTTTGAAGGAGGGAGGGGAGTAACTTAATAATGACTATTTGGGGAGGGGATTGTAGTAGGAAGGTATTTGTGGAATCATCCTCCATGAGAATGTATATTGAGATATTTGGATCATTATTTGATATAATCTAGACAATACACTAACCAACACTTCAATATTAGAAATTTGTGCTAAGGTCGTGGTGGGTTATATGTAGGTATGCCCTCCAAGACAAAAGGGTGTATGTTTTTTGGTCGTAGACCTATGCTTTTTTTTGTAAAATAATATGTGATATATAAATATTTTATGTTAAAAAAATTCATTGAAATATGTAGAAAATTGGGGTAAAAAAATCTTGTTTTTCATTGGGTTCACACATGGTTGTAGAAATAAATGTTTCAGGAGGGATGCCCCTACACATGTGAACGAAATTCTTTGACATTGATACACTTGGGAGGAGTGGATATTTTATTTAATAAAGTAGAAAGTTTCAACTTATAAATTTGTCACTCGTTGTTTTCATCAAATAAAAGAAAACTACAACACTATAATTTTTTTATTTATCTATTGTAATGAAAAAATATGAGTATCCATCCTCGATAATAGTGAAATTATTTCTCACATATGAGGACGTAGGGTATTATTTCTAAACCATGTAGGTAATTGTGTTTTATATTCATTATATTATTCATTTTTTTCAATATTTTACATAAAAACATGTTCTCCAAACATTGAAAAATATTTTTCTATTAATATGGGAGGTTCTGTACTATGGTAGGATACTTTATGAGGTGGGTGATTTTAAATTTACATTCAATTTAAAACATTCTCGGTTAAAACAAAATATAAGTGTAAATACAATATGTAATGAAATAGTAATGATTAAAATAATTAAAGGATAAATAATTTTAGGAATAGGGATTGGAGGACTAAATATGTTTCTAGAAAATAAATTTTTGGAAATTTATTCCATGAATTCTTATTCTAATTATTTTTTTAGGAAAAAATTTTGAAAATATAATATAGCATTGATTCTTATGAATATTTAAAATAATGTCAGACAATTTTAATGAAACTTTAGGCCTATATAAGTATAGAAGTAGTCATGGTCATGTAACAATATATAACATTATATAAACTAAGAGGATTTCCAAAATTATTTAGATTTAGAAAATAAAGCGATAGTATATGTGGATATGATATAAGAATTGTTAAAGTGGTTTAGCATATTAAATCCCTATATTCATTATTTTAAATTAAATAAATATTAATAACTAAGAAAATTTATTTTTCTTTTAACTCAAAATGGTAGGAGGACCATATGACCATATTCATACAACCCTGAGAATAAGTAATTCCAAATTTACATTGAGATGGACAACTGCTTATCCCCATAACATTATTGATCAAGGATCAAAGACTAATAAGTTGCTATCTTAAAAACTTATTGAACCATATATCAACAAATATAAAAGCCCATATCCTTAGGAATTTCTCGATAAGAGATTATTGGATGCATAGGTTTATTATAATAGAGGGGTTCCTTGTGCTATATTGATGTTCAAAATAAAAAATATAGGGCATGAAGGTTGTTAAAATATGTAAAAAATTCATAAAACAATATAACAATTCTATTTAAAAGAGATACTAAGTGGATCAAATAGATGCTACCTTATATATGGGATTATTATAGAAATTTACCTGGTTTTTACTTTATCAATACTTTTATCAAAAATTATTTACCACAATTTTGTTTTTATGGTTTTAATTATCATTATTTCAAATGATCTCTTCTTAATCCTTTATATATAGTTTTATATATGACCAATGGTAACATAGTCATTAGATATTTTGATGTGGAATCTCATACATTTATATCTTATTTGACCATTTAAATATTCATGGAATTTTTTTGGTTGTTCATTTATATTAATATAATAATCTAAAGGGATTCATCGTTTATGGTAATTATTGATTTAGAGATATGATGTGTAGTTTCTTAATTATCATCTCAACATTTGGAATATAACCATTTTAAAGGAGATGCTTAGATGGAAAAAATGGTTCTAAATTTCATATTGTCCAGAATTTATTTATGTTGATCTTTGAAAAACTAAATAGTTATTGAATAAGGGATCAATAACATATTATAATGATTTATTGATTGGATTTTATGATTTAATTAGATGAAATGATATTATTTTATTCTTCTCATGCTAAACATTATTGTTCTAATATGATATATACCGATGTGGTAGCTGATAACATTGAAATTAATTTTCATTAGAAAAATAACACTTTTGTTCCTTCAATATTCCATAAGATTGACAACTAGTTCCTGTTTGAGGTGGCACTTATCCATTTATGTTATATATAGATTTCATGTATTTATTACTTTCTATATTCTTCACATTTTCCATATACTTTCTTTTTTAATTATTATATTGAAACACGTATGTATATTTTTTAGTTGAAAAGATGATTTTTATGAACATTTTGACCTATTAATCTAGAAGACATGGGAATATGGGTTCTATAATGACCCTAAATCTAGTATCCTAGTGCCGATGTCCATTTATTAAAATGGTATAATATATATATTTTAAAAATACATAGGATACAACTATTTATTCATATTAATTGACTATATATATAAATGGCCAATATATTATATTATAAATATGATGAATATCTTTAAATCACATAAAAATGTATTATTTATACATACTTATTCATATGTCACATGCTGTAATCACCAAGGTTTCCCATTGAAATGAGGAAACAATATAAAATTGAGACATCAGATTTATAGTAAAGAATTACATAAAATAAAATATAACAAAGAATAATATTGTCACACATGACCTAAAATAAATAAATATCAATATTATTCAATTAAAAATAAATACATAAGAATAAAATATGAAATGATAATTTGAAAATGTAAATTGATAATCCAATAGAAGAAAATAAATTTTATCACAGCGTTAGAATGAATAATTCCAAACATCATAACTATACCATCGTGGTTGTGTTCCAAGAAACAAAAAATAATGGTTCAGGATTATCCCATAACCCATATCAATTTTTCATCATGTGACCTATTAATGCATTAAGGGGGTCTATAATTCCTATCCCAACATATCACATAATATGTAAAATAGATAAATAATATGAAATAAATGTATAACATTACATATCAAAATATTACACAATGAAACACATTCATAAAAATGAATAATAAATAAATAATTATATATATAAATAATTGATATGAAAATTTTTAAGGATTAACCAGTTAAAAGACTGATACTGATATCTAAGAAAATGTGCATCAATAAAATTAAAAACAATTGTATTCTCACAATGTAAATGATGGTACCCTTATCGAAGAAATGGATGAGTAATATGGTAAAATAATTTCATTATATAAGTATTTTAATGTGGATTAATATATGATTATAATTGTTTTCACTAAAAATATTCCAAATGAGTAGTACAAAAACCCCCTCTAAAAATTAAGAGTTTTTAACACACATATTGGTGATTTATTATGGTTAAAAAATTTCTTTATATAAACAAATCCTTATTAATGTACTTCTATATTAATGGTAAACATGTTGCAATAATGAGTTAAATCTACAATGAAGTTTACAATGGATTATATAGATACACCCTCATCATATTTCCTTATACAAATTAACCCTAATAGAAATAATACAACCATTATACCACAAACTCATGGTATATGATGGGGTATGGATGATGGATATTATAACTATAGAATTATTTAAGAATTATAATGAGTGATGAAGGTTGTATGGTAATATCTCATTCATATTAAAATTATTAATTTATATTAATGAATCATAAAAGTGTTTGTTATAGAAATGTAAATGAATTGAAAATGATTAAAAAGTGAAATATTGAAAAGATATTATAAACTCTTACTACTCTATGTGTCTTTTTAAAACACGAGAAACAGATCTTTAGATACATAAGAGATTATTGGAAGGAATATTGAGATATAAATTATGAGGAAAAAAATTCTCAAGAATTTGTGAGTGGAGAGGAATGAGAGGAAGTGTGGGTATTTATTACAAATGCAGGATGTTTTTTAATTAATTTTAGGATAAAGGATTTTGAAAACATGGTTTTGGAAAACTGAATATCATCAACATAAAAATGATTTTATATCATGGTTTCTAGAAATTATTCTGTAAATAACAAAAATACGTTATTAGATTATTTTTCCCATGTAAAACACTATTATAGACATTGAATTGTTTTTAAAACATTAAAAGTCATTATAGAATTAAGTGAGTCCCAAATAGTTTTGAAAATTTATTTCAATACTTTAAAATACATTATTTACAAAAAACTATTTTATATAATTTATTAATTTATATAAATTATCAAATACTTTGTTTATATCACAATTAATTCAAAATACATTTCATATATGTATACCATATTTTACAATGCACCCAAAAAATCCTCTATTTCATAAAATTATCAAAATTTCACCATTTATTAATTTTGATACACTAAATCTACTTTTATTTTTTTAATAAAATTGTTATATATATATATATATTAATATTAGTTAACAAATAAAAAAATATATTTTATCTTATATTCATGAATTAAGCACAAAAAATTTAAAAACTATTTTTAATAAATTTTAGTTTTTTTCAAATACATATATATATATATGCAACCACATTTTTATTCATCGATAAATATAGATTAAATTTTAATTACTGATGATAAATGTAACTAAATAAGCAATTTTATTATTAAATCAAATTAATTCAATATAAATATTCATAAATAATATTTTATAAAGTTATATTCATTTGAAGAATAATCTATAAATTTTCATTCAAAAGGGAAAATGATTTATTTTTAACTAAATTGGGGTTTCATGCATTATATGGTTTTATTTGAAAATATAATTTATACTTTTATATATATTATCCTATACAAATGATATATTTATTTGAATATACATATCAAAATTATGTTGAGGTAAATTTTTTGAGATCTTTCTGAAAATATTGATTTTTTAATAAGCAGTATAAAAATCTATTTTTATGTCAATCTATAATTTATTTTCATTGAAATGTACGATTATGTTTTAAATTTTATATTATATTAATTTAAGTCTACTTTATCAATAATTAATCAAATTAATTCTATATATATCAACTTTATACTTGATTTTGGTATTAGTTCATTTTTGGGCCTAAAAGCACATTTGTCTAAAAACTATACTTTGTTCCATTTTATGAATTTATATTAAATATTTTTCTCACTTATTTTAATTTAATATGATTTAATGGAACTAATTTCTCAATTCATAATTTCAAATTTAACATGGGGTTAATTTTTAATATTTTCCTCATGATGTGAATTTTTTGATGAATAGTAAAAAAATATGGTTTTATGAAATAATATAGCATTTATGAAATATCCAAGAAATAAATATGATATAAAAATTTATTAAAAATATTTAAATACTCATTTATGATAATATAATAAAAATATAACACATTAATAATTTGAAACATATAAATTAGAATTTATTTCATGATAAATATGAAAATAATTTTCAGTTCCGTCATAGTGCTAGCACAACACTAGAAAAGTCAAATTTGGTGTCCAAATGATAATACATGGGAGGTAATAATTTATTTATAATATTTTTCAATAAATATGATGTATTATTAATTATTTTGATATATATATATATGTTAATTTTTAAGAAATATAACTAGAGACTTATCCACATTCTTATGCAAAGCTTGCATAAGGTTAGAAATGTCAAAATATAATATTAAATAAGTTGTTATCATATATTATAGTAAATATAATTATTGTATAATTATAAAAACTATCATTATTATACCTATTTATTTTATTTTTATAATTTATTTTTAATATTTAGTGATGAAATAATTTCCATAAATTCTTATTCAACACTGATACCATGCGAGTGAGAAAAAGTAGAAAAATTATGTAAATTATTTATAAAAACCTAATATGTAATATTATTTTGGTGATTTATATTGTGAAAGACATTTTATAGATAAATATATCATATTAGGGATGTTATAAGGATTTATATTCTAAATAAAGTATTATATTCCTTACATTAAATTCTAATTAAATTAAAAATTCTAAAAATGATATTAATGATATTATATAATAAAAAAGAGATCTCCTACCCTCACTTATAAAAGGGAACCTTATATCCTCTTTTACTCCCAAATTTTGAGAAATATATCTTTGAAAATAAATACCAAAACCACTTCATATAATACCTACCCAAATTCATGAGGTCTTAGTTTGGGAAGAATACCAACCTTAGATGGATTAAGGTGTAAATAAAGGGAGTTCGTCTAACTTTAAATTGAATGTTTTTGTTTTATTTCTTCTTATATCTTAATGAGATATTATTAAAACTTTATGAAATAAAAAAAAATATTGTCTATATAAAGATATGTCATTATTTCAATGTAATAACCTATATTAATCTCCTCTTTCATCAAATGGGAAAGAAAACCAATGTTTGTGTGTACAGTGGGATACCACCTCACAAACCAATCTAATACTTTTTCCATCACCAAATCTGATGGATAGTTATAAGAATTGATTTAATATATATATATATATATGTGTGTGTCTCTGTGTGTGTGCTTACTATATTCATGAAATAAATATCATTCTATAAATATAATTTATAATCTATTTTCATACATTTCCATCCTTTGAAAAATGAAACATTATTTTGTGCATAAGTGTGGATTACCACCTCCATGAGGCAATGTGATTTTTTCTTCATCAGATTATAAAATGGATACTATATCCATTGTTTTTAATGATATTATATTATATTTATGATATAACCATTATCATATCAATTAAAAAGTAATGCATTCCTTGTTTTTCACTTATTTGTTGAAAAATAGAAATTTTATTCATTCATATGTACGACCATCCATCTGAATGATCTAAATGTAATTAATTATTCATAACCTTTATTCATGTTTGGTTATAAAATTAAAATTAATTTATAAAATAGATAATGATTTCTTGATATATATTCTGAATATTATTGGATAATCACCTTCTTTCCCATGGGAAACATACCGAAGTTGTTTTTCAGCTTTGAAACGAATGTCCTTCGAGCACATGAAATAGACTTAACCAATTAAATAATTAATTATGACATTGAAATAAATTAAATAAATAGTTTAATGATAATATAATAAACCTATGTTTTATTATTTTAGAGTTGAATAATTCATGTGTTTTAATTATATAGGATTTCAAGGAAATACATGGAAATTATGGACTTGAGGTAAGAGATTTCATCTGAATTTCCCTTCATTGAAGCACATTTTAATGTTATGCAATAAATTTATTTTATATGGTGTATATAGTACCATTTTAAATTTTATATCTTTAATAATTCATATTTTGTGGTATTTTAGGTTAAAATATAAATTATTCCAGTCAAATATATTCAAATTGAGTGTTTCCACATGGTAATTGATTTCTTAATTCAATTTACATTCATTGGGGTTTACTTCCACTTAAATGATTTTTTATGATAGGATTATGTATGTATTGATCTACAAATTGTTTTATTATATATTTTCTCTTTTTTATATGGATTTTCATATTTCCAAATAATCAAATAATTTATTAATTATCCCTTCAAAAGTTATGATCATTACAAGGGTTTTCATTGTATCCATCTTATTTTTATGAGACATGTTTCATGTCGTGAACCATGTTATCACTTTAACATTACATCATGAATGTATTTTTATATCTTAATTCATGATAAAATGGTATTTATAGATCCATATAATGATCTTACTATAATTAATTTTGATTCTAATACTACTAATTCGGTAAGGTATTATGTTATAATCTCTTTTCTTTTAGAGATTGTTTATGTACAATCATACTTTTTCAAAATCACATGATATTATTATATTGGAAAACATATAAATTTTTCTAATCTGGTTATTAATGTTTTTAAATGTTTGGTTTCAATTATACCCTTTATTTTTTATAGAAACATTATTAAATGTTTTTAAGTGATATTGTTCTTGTGTATTCCTGTAGATGGGGAATCTTTCTCTTCCATATCCATGTTTTCTAAAATGTTTTAAATAATATTATTTAACAAACATGAATTATTTTTAATGTTATTTTTCATGATATTTGACATCATTAGAAATGGATTTAAAAATAAATTTCTTATCATTTTCTATATCGATCACTATTGACTCTCTTTACAAATGTTTGAAAAGATTGTTTAATTTTAATGAGACAACATGAGAAGATTTTTCCAACATCATGTACATTATTTTATTTTTTACTTACAATTTATATTCCAATTTTATTTTAAAATAAAATTATTTTAAAAATATTATTTGATTTTTATTTTTTAAAAGTTATATTCAAAGTGAAAAATGTATCTTCCTCAAAAAAATTTTAATGTGCTTTTTTGGTATTTCCTTTAATCAATGATAATAGGCATCTATTTTAATTATGCTCCACTTTTAATATATTGTAATGATATGATCCTAATTCTTTATCTATTTGTAATATGATTGTTTGAAATATATTTTTGATGTTCCAATTTATTTTCCATGAGAAAATAACACAAGGAAAGAATTAAGGTTATTATTTTGTTGAAAATTGTAAGATTATAATTTTTTGATAATTATATGGAAATTGAAACATTCCTCTCCATACACCTATTGGTATCAACTAGAAGTGAGGGTTTTTGAAGATATATTGGGGGGATTATCCAATCTTGTTTCATAGTATCCCAACTATATAATTAATTACAAGAGTTGTGGGAAATAGTTAAATTATTCAATCCCCTAAAAGAAAGGCATGGACCAAACTAGTTTCATGTAGAAAATTACTTCATTTTATTATTATATATATACTGGAAGAAACTATAATAAATGGTAGTAAGATAGAACAATATGATATTCTTGAAATACTAAAAGGTAAAAAAATATCCCCAATGGCATCAGAAAAATGTACCCAGTCCTATTCAAAAATATTCTATCCTAATACTGAGAATAATGCATCAGAAGTTGGGTTATTCCCATTTCCCATACAATAAATAGTGAAGTTTTATAGGGTACCATCAGTGGAAGAAAAGGGTGTGAGATATATAAAGTACGACAACGCTAACGGTTTCTAAAAATATCCATCCAGTTTATATAATATAAGTAGGGTGAAGATATATTAATGGAAAAGTAGTAATATAAACTGTAAAGGGTTGGATCTGGTTCCTGAAGGACACTGGATGACACTACGTCATTGAGCATGTGTTGGGAAACCATAGGACTGAGGTCACTATGAACCTATATATATATATGCATGTATTTATATATATTCCCAAAAAAATAATTATTCTTATTTCCATATGTATAGTTACACAATGTTATCTAGGACATGAGGCATAACTCTGACATCTGTGTATAACTAGATTCTTATAAAGTAGCCAGGGATGTCATACCCAAGTACCAAACATCATAGGGGTTACCTATGAAATTATCATAGGTATATGGGATTTCATTCTTATGTATCATAGGTATATAAGACACCATTCCTGAGCATCATATCATAAGGGGATAAAATTCCCATGTATCACATGAATATGTGACACCATTCCCAAGTAACATATCAGTTAGAACATCATTCCTAAGTATCACTAGAAATTTTTAGTAAAATAAGATTTTGTATGAACTGATATATGTTTTATAATTCATTAGTGTTCAACATTAAAATAGTTGTCACCATTGTTTATGTAAAATGATGTGATGTGGTTATACGACTCACTATATAATTAATCCATTATATAAATTTAATCTAGTTAAAAATCCCAAACCACTTAGGAGGTGGTTTGGTTACATAAGAATTTATAATATCAAGGGTAAATTATATAATCACACCTAAAGGGGTGGAATTATTCAATGGGGACATATTTTAATAAGAAAAAGGTAGCACAATGTCATTTCTAACAAGGCTAAAAGATTTATTAATGGAAAATTTTATTTTTAAGGAAACTCACTAAAAATATGGTGTACTGCATCACGTCATATAATACAAAAAAATAATTGAGGGGTAATTACTAGAACACTTACCATATTCCTCTAGTAGTTACCTCATCTAGTAGTTGTACTTGGCTTACTTTCGAGTAAAATAAAATGGAATAATAGATGAACTCTTTGAAAATAAGTCATATCAGGTCACACCAAAACAAGTCAATGTACAGTAATATAAACCATGAAAGGATTGAAGTGAATTGAATCACTTACTGACATGCTTCCAACTTGATATACAATGCTTGGTTTTGAGTTCGTATGTGCAAAAGGGATAAAAAAATATGGAAAATGGAGGAGGAACTCTCTTAATGTGGGAATCCTATAGAGGAACAAGAATAGAAAATATGTCTAAAGTATATAAGGCTAAAGGTAAAAATATAAATTTATCCAAATTTATGATTTTTGTATAGTTTGGATACATGGTTAGAAAAAATTTCTCCAGCCATATGAAACGAACTATCCTAATACACCCCTTAACACGTGCTAGCCTCATGGTTAAAGTAATGATGAACAACCAATAAAAAACCTCTACAAGGAGACCTGCAACATGTAAATGATTGTGTGGCCTGATCAACATAATTAGGTAGGAATGTGTGTCCCTCTACAGTGCATTGAAACGCCCCAAAAATTTTAAAAAATTACATGGACTTGGTAGGATAGTTTACACAATTATGAAACCCACATGATTCTTCCAAGCCAGAGGCTCGGGGATTTGAAAAAGACCTAGACAACCTCATAACCACCATAACATTGTTATGTATTACCATAAGGACAAAACTAAAGAATTAAAATGAAATTAAATTTTTTTAACTCATAGAAAATTAACAATCTTATAGTCATACCCCTTAATGAAAAACATCCCAAAGTTTCCATTCCAATGGTGGTAAAGCTTATTCTATGAATTACATTGGCGAATGAGCACATACATTGTCCTCTCTCTCACAAGGCTCATCCTGTACATGGATGTGATTCCATGATACCTACACGAGAGGGAAATACCTACCTCAGGTTGCCTTCTTTCTCATATCAATAATACAAATCGGTTAATCCTCAATGGGAGCAGAAACCTCCATTTCAATTTCCTTATGATCAAATGTATGAGGTGGGTTCCACATGATACTGGTAAATGTGTGATATATGGAAGATGACATGAATGGATCAGTACCTCTAAGGAAGAGTGATCTGATTGGCTATCAACTCCACTCTCTACTATATCAATAAAGGCTCAAAATAGTTAGATGATAACTTGCCATATCTTCAAATATGTCTATGCCCCATTCTAGGAAAAACATGAAAGAAAACGAGACCCACTAAATCAAAATACATAGGTTATTGATGGTGATTGGGATAATATTTTTATCTAGATTGAGTAGTAATCATATTCTTCTTAATATAATATACCAATTAGAAGCCTCCTGCATGTGATGTGGTCCTAGTTGTGCTACCTC
Organism: Viscum album; assembly: GCA_963277665.1. Taxonomy (NCBI): domain Eukaryota; kingdom Viridiplantae; phylum Streptophyta; class Magnoliopsida; order Santalales; family Viscaceae; genus Viscum; species Viscum album. The sequence continues at coordinate 1,216,240,849 of OY728130.1, forward strand.
TCACAACTCTATGTAATATAGTGGTGGTTGACACAACCTACAATATAAGGTCTCATAAGGATCCATTATTATGGTAGGATGAAATTTCTTATTCTAGTAAAACTCTGTAAGAGGTATATGTTTCTCCCAAAAACCCCCAAAACCAGGGACATATTCTTTGATCATGTCATCCATTATATCTATCATCCGTTATGACTGGTAGTTATTCTATGGATGAAAGGTTTTGCTCAAAAAACCCATGTCCCAAGAGCCATATTTAATCCCTAACAAAACCTCAATATAATAATAGTATAACTATTACAAAAATGGTATAAGGTACCACATATTGGCATATAATCTCATAGAAATATAGTTTCGCACACTCATCCATATACAAGGTCTCCTTATTAAGAAGAAAATCGACTACCTACATTAGTCAGTCCACTACTACCCAAACCACATTTCTACCTCGATGAAACCTCAAAAAACTGATCATAGAAGACACATAGAAATTGTCTCATATTATTTCTATGAATAGTAGTATTTATAAAAATACAGAATTCCATTGGTTCTCCACCTTCAACTGCTAACAGGTGGAACACGTAGTGTTAAATCTAGGGACATGACGTTTCATCTCTGGTCACCAATTCTAGAGGTACATGTATTGACGAATCTTATAAATCCATAGGTGTACTTAAAACATTGATGCAAGGGATTATTACATAAGTTCGTCTTTCATTCATGTAGGCACCCAGAAACACCCATGAAAAAGTAGGGTCTCTTCACCATTTATAGTACATCCCTGTGGTGGATCCCCACCTAAAATACTATCCCTTAGGACTAAGAAATATTGATCAGAGAACCACCTCCTCTTTACTCTATCCAGAAGTTCTGAGGATACTTATAAGGACAGAAGGAATTATTCTCATGACTCTCATGAATATCAAAATGTTTCTTAGAAAGAGAATTCATTAACCTTTATTCATTAGTAGCATCATGAATAGCTTGTTTCTGATTCTTCTGTCACAGATAATCAGCAACTATTTTTCCATTCCAAGGTGTATAAGAAGGATAAATGTCAAAGAATTGATGTTATTCAACCAAAGTTTTCTACCTTAAGTCATTTTCATACTATGTAAGAACATATTTGAGACTTTTGTGATCCGTAAACACCACAAACCTCTCAATAAATAATACCTCCAATAACTCATGGAATGAATTATATCTGTTAGCTCAAGATCATGTATTGGGTAACTACTCCCATAAGGCCTCAAAAAATGAGACCCATAAGAAATGTCTTGATCCACTTACATTAGAATTATTCCCATCCCAATACATGATGCTCTAAAAAACACAATATATTCTCTTCTTTACTCTAGAAGAATTAGGTTTAGTGATGAAGTCAATCCTCATATCATCTTTTGAAAGGCCATCTCACATGATTCAGACCACAAGAACCTCACAACATTTTTATTCAATCTAGTAAGTAGTTCTATAATGCATGAGAAGTCCTATATGAGGTTCTTATGATACCTATTTGGCCCTAAAAAATTTTGTTTGTCAATGAAGTTCTTCCGCTACTTACAATAAAAAACAACCCTTACCTTATCTGAGTCAGTTGATACTCTTTTCTCTAAGGTAATGTGAACTAAGTGAACTTTATTGATACATATGTGGGATTTAGCGAGTTTGGTATATATCTGGTTCTCTCTTAGGGTATTCAATATAATCACAATATTTTTGTCATGGTCATGTCATGTAAGTGAATACACTAATATTTCATCCAGGAAGACTACCAAAAATGAATCTAGATACGGGTGAAAAGACCAATTAATAATTTCCATAAATACTTTAGGTGAATTTGTGAGACTGAACATCATAACCATATACCCATATCAATTATACCGACTACAAAATTTTTTACATGGTGATTTCAAGGTTTCACCTGTACTTTATGGTAACCTGGCCTCAAATAAATCTTGAATAAAACTTGTTAAATATATAAATGTTTGAAGATGTCATCGATATGAGGTAGTGAATACCAATTATTTACTATAATCTGGTTCAACTGATGATAATCCATGTAAATCCAAAGGGTACCATTCTAATTAATGGAGAAAAGTAATGGTGAACCCCATGGTGAAGTGTTGGGTCATATAAAACATTTAACATCCAAATATCATAGAAAACTATTGATATCATAATAATAAGTATTAAATATCCTATATGGAGGATTGGATACTAGTATAGCTCAAGGAGTTGTCTCAATTAAAAACGTTTCCTTTCTCTCAGGAGGTGGGCCAGAAAAGTTATCATGAAAAATGTCTTTAAAGAAATGAACTACCAAAGGGAAATAAGTTTTTTGTGCTCCATGATCTTCTATAAAATGTATAGAAATATAAATTTTCACTCTAATGAGTCTATGATTCTTTGTTCTATCTCAAATCACCTGGACATCCTATTCACCCTTAAGTATGAAACTACCTCCCTTTGGTGATGAAAGGAAATCCTTATGCAATATTAATCCACCGAGGCATGGTAAAATATTAATGAATCCATCCTGAGATTGATGTCAAAATTTTCTATCTTTAGGATGAATAGGTTCCACAAAAAATGATGGAATACACTCTCTGAATAGATACTAAAATGAGTTTCAATTGTCAACACCCCACCAAATTAATGAATTTCATGTTTGATCATTTCCATGATTTCCACAGATATGAATGGATGTGAAACACCAGTGTTGAATAAGGCATAATATTAAGGGGATACTACTATAATAGTATCTAACACTATAGATGAATTGGTGCTCTACTACTTTTGAAAATGATGCACAACATAGAAATTGAAAGATCAATGGCCCTGCAATACAAAATTACTACTCTAAGAAGGTCTTACCTACTAGCGCTATACATCTAAAGCCTGGGAAACTCGTCCACCACCACCTCCTATTCCCAAACGACTGATAGTACTCTAGATACATGAATGGTTAGGTTCTACTAACCCCACTCTTGAATGTAGAACTGATATGGATCCTCTGCCAATAGGCACATAAGGGAAGGTCCTTTAAAAAATTAATATCACCAACATTACTTAGCCTCATGAACTTTATGGTTATTTGAGACATAGGGGCTTCTTATGTTCTAAATTTATGCACTAGTGAAAATCCGTGTAACTATAAATGGGTATCACCTTGCTACCACTTCCCCCACATGAAATCAAAATGAGATGTTTCTAGTGTATAATGGAACCCCATCCCTATCACGATAATGATCCACATTGTCCCACACCAAAAGATTTCATCAGGTTCTTCTTGGTGATGAGAAATTCATTTAATATATCTAAAATGGTGTTCAATTGAAAGAAATTGACCTGACACCAGATGTAAAAAATGATTCCATCCTAAAAATTTCATGTGGTTGAAAACTCTTCACCAATAAGAGTCTATGTAAAATGGTATAGGTCTATGAACTGAGAAGAATAGCCTATCACAAACGTTGTACTGAAATTTATTTTCATATTATCCCTACATTGGTTCTCTCTCAGCACATGGGAAAAGAAAAAGTCAATAAATAGTCTAAAAGCCTATCCATTCCATAACCTAATGGTGATCTTCCTTGGTGATAGCATTTCATCATTTCATGGTAGAATCTCGAAGCATATACATAGATAGATTCAGTATTGTGTCAGGATGTGTCTCAAGGAGCTTAAATATAGTCACCAAGAACTCCATCCATGACCCTACAATTAGAGGATCTCTATCCCTTGAAAAATAGTGCAAATGCCGATTCTTAAATTCCCACATAAATGCTTCCCTAGAATGGTAGGCAATGGGGATCCTAGAATGGTTTGAATGAACCTCAAGAATCCCTCTTGAAACTAGGAATCAACGCCCATGTCAGGTATAATAGGAGGTTCTATGGGTTTCACTATGGGGGGGGGGGGGGGTTAGGCTCCACTATCTCTAGAGCATGGTCATCTCCAGATTCCTAGCACATGACCTATTGATGTCATGGTGAAATAGCTATATGATTTCCAAAAAAAATCCTTAGAACAGGGTTCGGTAATGACATATTACATTGGTATAAGAAAAAAATAGGTATAAAATCTTTATATATAAAAGTCCCAACCCTCTTCCTGCTCTTAAAGTCTGTCATGGGTGACATATAGATCATAAGAAATGAAAGAGACAATTCTGACTAACCACTTATGAGATTTGGTTAGGGTTAAATTCTCTAATATAAGATAGGGTTCCAAGTACACAGGGTTTCTATTATAGATTTTAGAGGAAAAATATCTTTAAATTTTAATTACAATCCCCAATTAATAGTGACTATTTAATTTTATTTTTATAATTAATTTAATTTCAAACTCTTATATAGAAAAGATCTTATTTTTGAAATGGTTAAATTATATATGTCACCATTTGAAATTATTAAATTCCCATACAATCCAAAAATTTAAATTGTAAATATCTTTAATAAAAACCATAAATGTAACAGCCCAAGATTTTATAAAAAAATATTCTTTTTAATTTTATTAATGTCTTGTGTTGTACGCTACACCAAAAGGAGCTTGCACAACACACATCCTTGACTTGACTTGCATTACACGCAATCGCGACCTTCCTCGATAGCGTGTGTAGTACGCAATACCGAGTTTCACTAAACAACGATATGCTATAAAAATATTATTAAAACTAGCCGTTATGAATAGTAATAACCACTTTTTGAAATCCAGTAAATCTTATTTTTCAAAATGAACTTTATTTTTGGATTCAGAGTATCGAATTTAGCCTAAGGTGAAATTTTGGTACTTTTCGGATAACTTTCATATTCTGATGAATAGTGAAAATTACTAAATTATAATTAAAAACAACTTTTTTAATCGAAATAATTAATAGTGATAAATCATTAATTTGAGTGGTTTTAAAGTATATTTAGAATATATTTTTACAATTTAATACAATGTTGGTCATTGGATGTAGTTTCACATTTAAACTAGACATAAACAAGTGTCAATCTTTTGATAGATATTGTTTCTTAAAAACACGCTATTTGTTTTAACAGCGGGATTTAAATATAAAATTAATTAATGCAACTTTTATGTTATGAATTTGGTAAAATAGATTTCATTTTTGAATTCGGAATATGAAATATAGCTTAGGATGAAATTTTGGCATTGTTCTGAAAAACATCAATTTTTGATGAATAGTGAAACTACTAAGTGGTAGTTAAAAAAACTGAATTTTTCATAAAACATAATTTTGCCGCTTCTGTGAATGGAATTTCGAAAATCCGAGAGACACGGTTAATATCAAGGACTAAAATGTGGTTCAATGAGATGAAAATAATTTTTTGGTGAATAGTAACTTTTTACTTTTTTTACTGCGGTTAATAGTAAATAGGGTAACTAAGGGTAAATATGATATTACTATTACCCTAACACATGTCATAATTCTATTGGACAAGTGTAATTTGACCAAAAACAAGCTTAGGAATAAAATATGACCATTTAGGCCCACTTGGATTAGATTAGGACATTTATTATTAATTTATTTAAAGAAAGGTTAAAATAGTTAAAATCAAAGTTTAATAAGTAAATCATTTTTAATATGAGGTTATACATAAGATAAATTAGATTTTAAATATTCATTAGAAAGCTAAAAAGATTTCCTACATGATGGTGTTTTATTTGTAATTTTTAGACATAAAATAATTTAATTTATTTATGACACAACGATGATGCAGTAATTATCTTATTATCGAAATATTGACATAATTGATGTTATAAACACCAAAATAAATGTAATTTGAGATTTTTATGAATTCCACTAATTTTATAGGTTACTATGATATATTAATGTTGATTTAATCAACTTGGTTCGAACATTTAATTCTGTTATGACTTTCACAAAAATCATATATCAAATAGTGTCAAAATTGACACAAAATAGTTTTTCAATCAAATATTATATTATTAATTGTTATTGTATTCCTAAAAATCTAAGGTTCGGCCCAACGACTTAGATAAGGATATATATATTAATAATAAACAATTTGGGGTTCGTTTGGCATGTTATAGTAAGTTTATTAACCATATAGTGAAAGAAAACAAAAAGACATGGTAAAAGTTAAATTATTTAACTTAGAGTTAAATCTATTTGATAAGGTTAAAATAATATCCTAAACTTGTCTAAATTCTATTGGTTGATAGGATTTCGACCCATCCCCACTTTATCTTCGAAATAAGACCCTTTGGAACCATTATAAACCGATTTTGACTTTAATATAAAATAATATTTTGAGATATTCCTAAGGTGCCCCTCTCCTCCCCTATAAAAGGACACCTCCTCCCCCTCCTCCTCACACCAATTTGAGCACTCAAGCTCGGCCAACCCCTGCCAATTTATCCTCTCAACTTCCCTAACAAAATCCTAGAGATTCTGGTCTTCCTCAAAGACCAATTTTAGTGCCCTAAGAGGAGGTCTCAAAGAGGCACTTCAAAGAAGAGGTAATTACCGTTACCAATTCTTTCATCATTATTTCTTCTTCCACTTCTTCTTCTTAGGTTGTTTCATTATGAAGTAATAACATCAGTATCACTCATATACTGATATGTTATTATAAGTATGAAACAACCCTATTTCACCATTTATCCATCCTACGGAAAAAGAAATCACCGCGCGTGCGTACGTACGGAATACCGTCTCCACGCCGTGGTGTAATCTATTTTCCACCACCACCTTACATGGATGGGTATAATGGTGTAAAGAATAACTATACATAGTTATTACAACATCATATTGATTCTGATATATTGTATAATACACTCCAATTCAATTCAATATTTATAGAAATGATATCATCGCTCGTGCGTACGTACGGAATACCGTCTCCACGACGCGATGAGATTCATTCTCCATGTTAACCATTTAAGAATGATTATAATGTATATATAAGAAATAATAATGAAATATATGACATTATAAAGCTACTGGATTTATGTATATATATACATATGTATGTCATCTACTTACTTCCATTTCAAGACAATAAGGAAAGGAAAACAGCGTTCACGCGTACGTACGGACTACCGTCTCCATGAACGATGTTTTTCATTTTATTTATCTACCTATTATATATATATATATACTGAATATATATGATATATAAATCATATTTTATATTCTGGAAGTAAATAAATCATGATATAAGTAATAATTATGTCATGAACAACAAGTCAAAACACCTACGATAAATGAAACGATTTTACCCAAAACGCTTCTTTAACATGGAATTTACAAAAGAACGGGTAATATAATGTCATAAGTGAACCATATATGATATCATAACAATGAATATGATTCTGTAATAAGTCAATAACATGATTTAAATCATTATACAGGAGGTTCGGACACATACAAAGCAAGTCGGACCTAAGGTAAGGGAAATATCACAATCTCATTTTTATCCGAGATTGTTTATTCGTAAGTATTTACTGGGGTGTATTTTATCATCCACATCCATGTTTCATCAATATGTAATATTATTTCCATCCACCTACAATTTTTTAAATCCATTTTTACCCTTCGGTGAGTTTTTAGTAATATGTATGAAAGGAATCTTTTGTCGTACGAGGTGCTTTTTGACTTTTCCGACAAAAGTACGAAGAATGTTTTTTTTAACTTATATGGCTTGAATGGATTTTTAAAACATTATTTCCAAGAAGCTTCCTTTACAAGTTTTCAAGTTTATTTTTAATCAACTTCTTTTATTTTAATGTTGTATGACATGTTATGAAAGGAAAAATGTTTTTGAAGAAGAAAGGATATTTTCCTCAAGAATGGAGTTCAAGTGTTTTATCAAAATTATTTTCCATCTAAGATAATAAAGGGTTCTGTTTCTATCCATATTTTTACATTGATTTGACTATGTTGTGATGGAATTATGTTTTATGAATTCCTTTATCTTATATGAATGGTTTTATGATGTCATGTTGTTTAAGAATCCCATTTTTATTACATGGGTTATGCAATGATGTATGATTTATGATTTTGTGGCACACATAAGAAATGATTCATTAAGAGATGGGTGGGACCTATATCTCCCTCCAATGCATTGGGTAAAGATTTCATATCTCATGAGATAGACATGGCTGGAATGGTAGGTTATACCGGTTCAGTGAAACAGGACTGAAACGAGGATTACTCGATTCAGAAAGGGACTTTGTCCACTAAGATAGTCTTGGCAATGAGTCTAGACTAACAAGAAATGATTCTCTATGATTATGTGTGTATGACACAATGAGTAATGTTTTAAGTAAGGGTTTCATTTTCACTTCTATGATTTATTCCATGTTAAGATATTATGATCTCTTTTGCAGGTTTTGATTTTCATAAAGATATGATATGATTTTTATTTCCTTTATTTGCCCTTGCTGAGCATTTGAGCTCACCCTTTTATGTTTTCTTTTCCCCAGGATATAAAGAAAGGTTTTTAGGTAAAAAAAAGGGAATATCTTTATGGGAGATATTGAAGATCTTTCACCACGATTAGAAGATTACGTTCCGAGTTTCCAAAGACACTAAACTATTACGATCCTTGTGTGTGTGTTTTTGTTATGTACTAAGTATTCCGCAAAAGTAATGTAATGTCCATGTACGTCAGGCTACGGGTCTCTACAGTTGGTATCAGAGGAAAGGTTTAGTAAACCTTTGGAAACTAGGATGCGAAATCGTTAGTGAGATCCCTAGAGATATTTCTAAGGTATGTCTAGGGATGTCCCTAGGGATAAGTATACGTATAGGTTATAGTAATAGAATTACGCTAACGATCATAGAATTAAACCTATGATGTTGGATATTGAAGGTACTCCCCCTTTATTATGTTGTTTTCCCTAGCATGATTTTTGCCTCTCACACTATTCTTTTTGGGTTTTAGACGATGGCTGGAACCCGAAGGAACCGTGTTGATCAATGCAATGGACAATGTAATGATTGCCCTCCTGAACAAACAAATGTTATGTGAGATGGAGTGCAAAATCTTATTGCTATACTTACACAAGCTATGAATCATTCTGGACTTCCAAATGAACAGAGAAGGGAACAATATTCTATTGAGTCCTTCATGAGGCAACGTCCACCTTCTTTCAGTGGGACTTCCGATCCACTTGTTTCTGAACAATGGATCAGTACCACTGAAAAGTTATTTTCAGTTCTTCAATGTTCTGAACATGATAAAGTCATCTTAGCAGTATATCGTTTGGAAGGTGAAGCTGATCAATGGTGGAATCTTATCAAGAATACGAGGCCAAGGGATGAAATTGAGTCCATGGAATGGGACGAGTTCAAGAACTTGTTTTTCAGTAAGTACTTCCCTCGTATTCTTCGAACAAAGATGGAAAAGGAGTTTATTGAGCTGAAGCAGAAGGATGATGAATCTGTTGGTATATACGAAGCGAATTTTACAAGACTTGCAAGGTATGCATCTGGCATTATCATCCAACCTGAAAGTAAAGTTGATCGATTTTTCAGTGGCTTAAAACCAAGTCTTCGAAGGGCATTAGCTATAAGAGACTTCAGTAGCTATGAAGAAATTGTGCGTTGTTCTATCAAGGTAGAAATGGAAGTTGGTGTTACATATCCATCTCATGGTTTTGACAAGAAACGAAAGATGGAGTTCAAGGAGAAATCTCATAATAATGGTGAAAAGAAGATGAATGTTTCCTTATGCACAAAGTGTGGAAAGAAGCATGGTGGAGATTGTCTTAAAGGAACTAGAAAATGTTTTAAGTGTGGAAAAGAAGGTCATCGAGAAGCTGAGTGTCGAAGTAATGGAAAAAGGGTTTCTAATGATGTGAATAAAGCAAACACTGCAGAGAACGCACCACCAACACTTCAATGCTTCAAGTGCAAGGAAATGGGGCATTATGCTAATAATTGCCCTAATCCAAGGGTTAGTGATGATCAACATGAGCAACCACTGAAGGCAAAGGACAAAGGGAAGTCACATGCGATCACTATTGGCGATGTTGAATATGATAACGATGTGGTGGAATGATTAAGCGTTTATGTAATGGGATTCCAAAATAATGTTGTATCATTGAGTATTGCAATATTTATTGATATGGTATTCAAAGTGATTGAGATTTGTTTTTTGGAAATATGATGATATGCGCATAATGAAGACGAGAAAATGAAATGTTTAATAGTATTCATGAGCTCATGATTGATATAAGGACTAAGTGATATCATGGTTTGAGTATATAGAATTTTGAGGATTTTGGTATGTGGAAAATGTTAACTTTTAACTGCATTCAAGTTTTCACTAAGGTTCAATGGGTATTCAAGAGAGTACAAGATTAAGGCCTTTGAATGTTTGGAATGTGTCCAACAAGATATATCTTATGATATATGGGGATCAACGATGGTATTAAATCTCTGGTAATCGTTTTCACTATGTTATGAGAATGGACTGCAGTATTATGGATAGGACTAAAGATTGGAATGGATTATGTTGGACATAAGTTAGTATTGTTTAAGGATAGAAGTTTTTTCGATATTATTTATGGGATGTTATAGTAATATAGTTTTAGAAAAAGGACTACCTGCAGGACGGGCGAAAACCCATCGCTTCGGACAAGGCTGTGGAAATCGAACCCACAACCGAAGTGCGACTGGCCTTTATCGCCTACCACTGGCCTACAGGAAGTACCTGTTTAGTAGAAACTAGTTTTATTATATTAAGCAGTATGATATATGAAGTATAAGTCCATTTTAGGAACTATATAAGATTAATCTCACATAGATCGACTTATGTATATAATTTTTTCTAACCTTTTGTTTGAGACAGATGGAATGACCCGTCATTCTATCACATGATATGCTAACACTTCACGAATAACAAATTCAACTTCATTTATTTAAGAGATGAAGTGGAAATTGTTCTAGGCACGAACAATAGTGAGATTGTACCAAAATAAAGAAAGTATTTATTCCAATTCAAATTTTCAACTTTAGGGAAATGATCTTGAAAACCAAAAATGTTGTCCTAGTGATCTTATACCTGATGAATCAGATGGTACCTTAGATCGTCACAAATTTATGGATTTGTGATTACTGTATTTTCCATAGCCATGTTCTCTACCACTCTCCATCAGAACATGATGCTTAGATTTCTCTTCCATATCCATATTTTCACCTATGTGGAAACCCAGTGATTAGTTTATTTGGGTAATCGTTACATTTCATACTTTAGTTTTTAAAGCCAAGTTTTGGTATTCCCTTTTACGATGTGGGTTTCTATTAATGAAACTTTCAAATAGTAAACCATTTATAACCCCGACGAATTTCGAGGGCGAAATTCATTTTAAGGGGGGTAGAATGTAACAACCCAAGATTTTATAAAAAAATATTCTTTTTAATTTTATTAATGTCTTGTGTTGTACGCTACACCAAAAGGAGCTTGCACAACACACATCCTTGACTTGACTTGCATTACACGCAATCGCGACCTTCCTCGATAGCGTGTGTAGTACGCAATACCGAGTTTCACTAAACAACGATATGCTATAAAAATATGATTAAAACTAGCCGTTATGAATAGTAATAACCACTTTTTGAAATCCAGTAAATCTTATTTTTCAAAATGAACTTTATTTTTGGATTCGGAGTATCGAATTTAGCCTAAGGTGAAATTTTGGTACTTTTCGGATAACATTCATATTCTGATGAAAAGTGAAAATTACTAAATTATAATTAAAAACAACTTTTTTAATCGAAATAATTAATAGTGATAAATCATTAATTTGAGTGGTTTTAAATTATATTTAGAATATATTTTTACAATTTAATACAATGTTGGTCATTGGATGTAGTTTCACATTTAAACTAGACATAAACAAGTGTCAATCTTTTGATAGATATTGTTTCTTAAAAACACGCTATTTGTTTTAACAACGGGATTTAATTATAAAATTATTTAATGCAACTTTTATGTTATGAATTTGGTAAAATAGATTTCATTTTTGAATTCGGAATATGAAATATAGCTTAGGATGAAATTTTGGCATTGTTCTGAAAAAACATCAATTTTTGATGAATAGTGAAACTACTAAGTGGTAGTTAAAAAAACTGAATTTTTCATAAAACTTAATTCTGCCGCTTCTGTGAATGGAATTTCGAAAATCCGAGAGACACGGTTAATATCAAGGACTAAAATGTGGTTCAATGAGATGAAAATAATTTTTTGGTGAATAGTAACTTTTTACTTTTTTTACTGCGGTTAATAGTAAATAGGGTAACTAAGGGTAAATATGATATTACTATTACCCTAACACATGTCCTAATTCTATTGGACAAGTGTAATTCGACCAAAAACAAGCTTAGGAATAAAAGATGACCATTTAGGCCCACTTGGATTAGATTAGGACATTTATTATTAATTTATTTAATGAAAGGTTAAAATAGTTAAAATCAAAGTTTAATAAGTAAATCATTTTTAATATGGGGTTATACATAAGATAAATTCGATTGTAAATATTCATTAGAAAGCTAAAAAGATTTCCTACATGATGGTGTTTTATTTGTAATTTTTAGACATAAAATAATTTAATTTATTTATGACACAACGATGATGCATTAATTATCTTATTATCGAAATATTGACATAATTGATGTTATAAACACCAAAATAAATGTAAATTGAGATTTTTATGAATTCCACTAATTTTATAGGTTACTATGATATATTAATGTTGATTTAATCAACTTGGTTCGAACATTTAATTCTGTTATGACTTTCACAAAAATCATATATCAAATAGTTTCAAAATTGACACAAAATAGTTTTTAAATCAAATATTATATTATTAATTGTTATCGTATTCCTAAAAATATAGGGTTCGGCCAAATGGCTTAGATAAGGATATATATATTAATAATAAACAATTTGGGGTTCGTTTGGCATGTTATAGTAAGTTTATTAACCATATAGTGAAAGAAAACAAAAAGACATGGTAAAAGTTAAATTATTTAACTTAGAGTTAAATCTATTTGATAAGGTTAAAATAATATCCTAAACTTGTCTAAATTCTATTGGTTGATAGGATTTCGACCCATCCCCACTTTAGCTTCGAAATAAGACCCTTTGGAACCATTATAAACCGATTTTGACTTTAATATAAAATAATATTTTGAGATATTCCTAAGGTGCCCCTCTCCTCCCCTATAAAAGGACACCTCCTCCCCCTCCTCCTCACACCAATTTGAGCACTCAAGCTCGGCCAACCCCTGCCAATTTATCCTCTCAACTTCCCTAGCAAAATCCTAGAGATTCTGGTCTTCCTCAAAGACCAATTTTAGTGCCCTAAGAGGAGGTCTCAAAGAGGCACTTCAAAGAAGAGGTAATTACCGTTACCAATTCTTTCATCATTATTTCTTCTTCCACTTATTCTTCTTAGGTTGTTTCATTATGAAGTAATAACATCAGTATCACTCATATACTGATATGTTATTATAAGTATGAAACAACCCTATTTCACCATTTATCCATCCTACGGAAAAAGAAATCACCGCGCGTGCGTACGTACGGAATACCGTCTCCACGCCGTGGTGTAATCTATTTTCCACCACCACCTTACATGGATGGGTATAATGGTTTAAAGAATAACTATACATAGTTATTACAACATCATATTGATTCTGATATATTGTATAATACACTCCAATTCAATTCAATATTTATAGAAATGATATCATCGCTCGTGCGTACGTACGGAATACCGTCTCCACGACGCGATGAGATTCATTCTCCATGTTAACCATTTAAGAATGATTATAATGTATATATAAGAAATAATAATGAAATATATGACATTATAAAGCTACTGGATTTATGTATTTATATACATATGTATGTCATCTACTTACTTCCATTTCAAGACAATAAGGAAAGGAAAACTGCGTTCATGCGTACGTACAGACTACCGTCTCCATGAACGATGTTTTTCATTTTATTTATCTACCTATTATATATATATATATACTGAATATATATGATATATAAATCATATTTTATATTCTGGAAGTAAGTAAATCATGATATAAGTAATAATTATGTCATTAACAACAAGTCAAAACACCTACGACAAATGAAACGATTTTACCCAAAACGCTTCTTTAACATGGAATTTACAAAAGAACGGGTAATATAATGTCATAAGTGAACCATATATGATATCATAACAATGAATATGATTCTGTAATAAGTCAATAACATGATTTAAATCATTATACAGGAGGTTCGGACACTTACAAAGCAAGTCGGACCTAAGGTAAGGGAAATATCACAATCTCATTTTTATCCGAGATTGTTTATTCGTAAGTATTTACTGGGGTGTATTTTATCATCCACATCCATGTTTCATCAATATGTAATATTATTTCCATCCACCTACAATTGTTTAAATCCATTTTTACCCTTCGGTGAGTTTTTAGTAATATGTATGAAAGGAATCTTTTGTCGTACGAGGTGCTTTTTGACTTTTCCGACAAAAGTACGAAGAATGTTTTTTTTAACTTATATGGCTTGAATGGATTTCTAAAACATTATTTCCAAGAAGCTTCCTTTACAAGTTTTCAAGTTTATTTTTAATCAACTTCTTTTATTTTAAAGTTGTATGACATGTTATGAAAGGAAAAATGTTTTTGAAGAAGAAAGGATATTTTCCTCAAGAATGGAGTTCAAGTGTTTTATCAAAATTATTTTCCATCTAAGATAATAAAGGGTTATGTTTCTATCCATATTTTTACATTGATTTGACTATGTTGTGATGGAATTATGTTTTATGAATTCCTTTATCTTATATGAATGGTTTTATGATATCATGTTGTTTAAGAATCTCATTTTTATTACATGGGTTATGCAATGATGTATGATTTATGATTTTGTGGCACACATAAGAAAGGATTCATTAAGAGATGGGTGGGACCTATATCTCCCTCCAATGCATTGGGTAAAGATTTCATATCTCATGAGATAGACATGGCTGGAATGGTAGGTTATACCGGTTCAGTGAAACAGGACTGAAACGAGGATTACTCGATTCAGAAAGGGACTTTGTCCACTAAGATAGTCTTGGAAATGAGTCTTGACTAACAAGAAATGATTATCTATGATTATATGTGTATGCCACAATGAGTAATGTTTTAATTAAGGGTTTCATTTTCACTTCTATGATTTATTCCATGTTAAGATATTATGATCTCTTTTGCAGGTTTTGATTTTCATAAAGATATGATATGATTTTTATTTCCTTTATTTTCCCTTGCTGAGCATTTGAGCTCACCCTTTTATGTTTTATTTTCCCCAGGATATAAAGAAAGGTTTTTAGGTAAAAAAAGGGAAGATCTTTATGGGAGATATTGAAGATCTTTCACCACGATTTGAAGATTACGTTCCGAGTTTCCAAAGACACTAAACTATTACGATCCTTGTGTGTGTGTTTTTGTTATGTACTAAGTATTCCGCAAAAGTAATGTAATGTCCATGTACGTCAGGCTACGGGTCTCTACAATAAACACATCCTAGCACGTGTGAAAAATGGTCAATGACTCAATATACAATAATTGGCTACTTAAGGAGTCAGATCGAGCTATTCAGGAAAGCATTATTAGGTTGATGTAAGAACATTAAGTAATCAATTGTTTTTATAATTCCCATTCAATAATTCTTAGCACAATTCTATATATAATGATAATGTCACTCATAACAACAACATTCAATGCACTTATTAGATGCCCCTATATATCTGAGAATGATGAATGACATGGGAATGTCTACATGCCAATGATGATGCATGATTCGACACTTCCTTAGTGTACCAAGAAAGAATAATATGGAACACATAATGAAAATAATATTAAACATTATATATCATATGCATCCCCAAAGATTGAAATAAAAACTACTTTAATTAGCAGAATCAAAAAAAAACAATTCTCATCCCAGATAATTTGGATATTCTCTATAAATGGGTTAGATCTTCCAAAAAATAGTCTCAATTCCAAATTATGACATGTCTTAGAAACCTTTATACCATCCCAAAAAAATAATGCAAAGAAAATAACCTATGAGACCACTTTATTATGTCCCATACTAGATCAATTGATAATTGTAGCTGAAATGTTGGGATAAATGGACTCAAGTGAACCTCCCCATATGCTAGAGGCTGCTGACTAGTAGTGAGGGTTTTTGAAGATATAATTGGGAGAATATACAGTCTTGTTTCATAGTTGTGAATAATGAAATAATTAGTGTTGAGTATGTACATATTCCAATCACATAAATGATAGGACAAAACCATAACTAGTGTCATATACAAAAATATTTCATGTCTATATTCTATAAAAAATGAAAAAATAGGAACCCAGGGAAAAAATAAGTACAAAAAGTTATACTAAAAATATCAAAAGGCTAAAAACTATGTTCAATGGAATTCAAGGCATGAACTAAGTCCTATAATCTTTTATTTTTTTCCTAATAATGAGAATAAAGTATCAGAATATGGGAACTTCCCTTTTTCCATACCTGAAATTGTGAACTCTGTTCGATCACGATCAATAACACGAATATAGCATGAGATATACTTAGTAGGACACCAACATTAGTGTCTATAAATATCCGCAAAATTCATATAATATAGAATTGTGTAGATATAGTAATGTTAAATTTGTAAGGTAAGATATAATGGGTCAACACTAGTTCCTAGGGGACACTAGGCTGTCACTACTTACTTCGGCTTGTTTTGAGAAACCTCTGAAAAGATTTCACCATGAACACATATATATATAAATATGCATGTATGTATATATATTCACTATATAATTAATAATACTTATAGCCATATATATAGATGTGTAGTGATAGAAACAACCCAAGGTGTAACTCAAGAATCCATTTATAGTCATTAGAGTATTATTTAGTGATTTTGGATTCCATTCCTATATGCCAAACATAATAAGGGTCACCCTAAAAAATTATCATAGATATATGGGATGTCATTCACGAGTATCACTGGTTAATTGGAATCCATGCCTGAGGATCATAACAGTAGGGATACCATGAACAAGTATCACATGTATATGGGGGCACCATGAACAAATAGCACATCAATAGGGATCCCATGACCAATTACCATAAGTATATCGGTTTCCATGCTTGAGTATCATATTGGTAGGGAGACCATGCCTGAGTATCCCAAGAAATAATTAGTCAAATAAGCTTTAGTATGAGATAATAAATGGTTTATAGTTCATTATCTTTACACTTAAACAGGGGAATAAACATTTGTTATGTAAAATCATATGAAGTGGTTGCACCACTCACATTACATTTAATTCATTATAGTTTATTACAAACCAACACTACTTATGTGGTGGGTTTTCCACATTATAATTTATAATATTGATGGGAAATTCCATAATCATACCTCAAGGGGTGGCATTAGTCGATGGAAACCTATTCAAATTAGAAAAAGGAGGCACAAGGTCAATTCTATGATTGATGAAAAATTAATTAAGGGAATAGTGAATTTTTGTTGCAATGGATGGAGAATATAGTGTGCGGAATCATGACCCATAGTATAAAGCAACTAGACTTGAGGGATAATTACTAAACCACCAACCATATTCCTATGACAGATTTCTCATATAGTATAGACCCTTGGTTTTTCATGGAATTAAATAGAATGAAATAATAGAAGAACATCTTGAAAATGGGGAATATTAGCTTACACAGAAATATCACAGAAGATGGAGAGGTAAACCAGGAAAGTATTAAAGTCGATTGAAGCACATATATATGCACTACCAATGTGATGAATTATGATTTATTATGATGTTGTTTAACGAAGAGGGATCCCAATATATGGAAGAGTGAGGAGAAACTCTCCCAACAAGAGTGGATGATTTAGAAAGAATAAAGAAAGACATTTATCATCTATAAGGATGAATAGAAGAAAGGTAAATTCACCCAAATTAAAGAGTTCTCATGGTCTGGAAACATAATTGGCCAAACTGTGCATGAACCTTGTGACAAGAACAATCCTAAGACACCCCTCACATGGGATATTTGCACAGTTAGGATAACCAGGCATAGCTCAGGTGAAACACCTTTGCAATGAGACCTAAAACATTCATATGACCACAAGACATGGTTTTCATGGTTAGGACAAGTCGTGAAACCCTGTTTGAGCACTTGAACACCTAAAGTGGTTTAAAACAACCATTCAAACTGGGATTCATTATTTAAACTAGTTGTGTGTCCAATGTTTTTCATAAATAACTAAGGGATCCTTGCTTTGAACAATACCTAGACTCACTCATAAACTATAAAACCTCAATTGAAATTACTATAAGGATAAAAGAAAAAATTTAAAATGAAATTAAAAGGTTCTTTGACACATAGAAAACCTATGATCTTACATCTGGTATATCCCTTCAATAAATTGGGTAATGAATACAATGTTGAGTAAATATAAGTAAATTCAAAAAGATGAAAATGTTAATAGTTTAAAAGGTTACTCCTTTGAGATTTTATTTATTAGCCAAGTAAATTTAAACTATATTTAAGGGTTATTGTAAGGTTTAACACCCTAGACCTGGTTTCCATTGAATGGTTCCCTAATCAATGTTGTACACATGGACTCAAGCACATATTCCCGAATTCCAGATGGTTTCAACTAGCAGTGAGGTTACAGGGAGTGTATGTGGGGAGGATATTCCCTAATTACCATATTGTAATAGTGTAGAATATAAATAAAAGTCAATAGTTGAATTAGTATAACAGTCAAAAAATAGATAAAAATATAAAATAAATATATATATAAACATTATTAAATTAATATCATTTAAAAAAGACAATGAAGCATATTATGTGTCTATAAAATAGCCAAAACAAGTAGAATAGTACAATACAATCCATGTATCTAAACACTAAAAAGAAAAAACATGATATCCCTAAATAGAATCATGATCTTCGTCTCGGTCCTATGCTATCTTTCATCGAAGAATGGAAAACATTATGCATCAAACATTCGTCACTTGTTCGGGTCTCTACTTGGATCCATAAAGTCTGTCTGGGTACCCAGTGACAGCCCCGAATAGGGTGTGAGATAAAATCTCGTAATTTAACCACCCAATGGTCTATAACAAGTCCGGACAATGAAATATAATAAGATAATGTGTAATTCAATTTATATCATAGGTAACCACTAAATACAAGTAATGTACATATGGAATATCTACTACAAAACAAGTGATCTTATATATCCCAACTAGAATTCTACAAAACAAGGTTCGATCTCCTATAATAAGGAAGCTATAAACAATATAGATAATAACTACCATACCCTCACCGTATATCCACACATATCATCTAACCATGACCTTACCATATAACTAGAGGATTAATATCAACCATGACCATGCCGTACAACCAATAATATCAAGATTTTCACATCCATGTCAAATAAATAAAGTGTTAGACCCTAAAGGTCCAGATATATGGTGTATAACACGGTGGAATTATTATTGAGTCCCAATAGAATCTTGATTGAAACTTCATCAGTCTTGATTTGGCTTCCAAGAATCATGTATACCGACCATGTCCATTCTGAGCCCAAGAAAAACCATATCCAAAGGGTAGAGGTTCTTGAAGCATCCCACAAATTCAAAACCCAAGGATAATTCTCTTTCTAATGAATCCACTACCACATTCAAGATCAAATGATTAAAATCCAAGGCATATAAGATAATCATTCATCATTTGATCTGTTTCCTATTTCATACAATGAGTTTTCCAACTCATACAACCATTCACATCCAAACACAACCAATGATTATACATAACCATTTTACGATTTACATTAAAAGTCAACCAATAAATATATTCACTCATTTAAACAAACAATATAAACAATTTAATCAATTCAAAAAGAAATATCATGATAACACATGGAAAGGGAGGTAACCCATTTTCAAATTTGGAAATTCAGTTTAATTAATCTATTAACATGAATTATCTTAACTAGGAAAGAACCAAATCATCATGTAGGTGGTTTAATAATAGGAATTTCAAAGGGCACACCCCATTGGGGTCCTTTGTTGGGAAAACAACCTCCAATGTGTCACAAGGTAACTAGAGGGAATCCCTAACATGTACCATTTCATTTAATTCAATTTTTCAAATTATTTTTTGGGGCATTCCTAAATGCTCCACAAGAAGATTAATAATAACTAACTAAATAAAACATAAAAACTCAAGGGAATGGTATAGAACACGTACTGTGGGTTGGTAATAGAATGATTGGCCTGATCATCTCATGATTCAAATCATATCAGGAGAAAAATGAAGAAAAGATGAAAACCATGAAATTAAGGCAATCTATCCTACACCTAAAGATCAAAAATGATACAAAGAAGAATGAGGAAAAAAATAAAAGTAATTTATTACTCACCAATATAGATTCAATGAGACAAAAAATGATCAATTCTAATATCATATGAATGAAAATGATCAAATTATACCTTTTAACTCAAAGAGGATCTCCAAAACCCATGATTTTATAATATAGAAGAAAGAAAAGGAAATTAGGTTACAACATTTAATGAGGTTAGTTTGTTGATTTTTCCATAACTCCCTAGGTCACATAGTTTGGACACACGATTGGACAAAATATGCTCAAACCGTGCATCCTTTTCTTTAGTAAGGGGCACACTGCACGATTAGTGCATACAATTTGACTAACCATGCGTAAACCATGAAGATAAAATCTGTCGAACACTATAAAGCTCCCACATGGGCATGTGTCTCAAATCAAACAATTTATCCAAAACATATAAGATCCTCCTACACTACCCAGATATCGTATGGTTTGTAGTAACTATTCACCTTCCCCTCATGGTTTTCACTAACTATTTGGCATGCTCATTTCTCACCAAAATATGGGTTCGAGGCTCTATACAAGCCTCTATCACATATGATACACTCATGACATTAGGGTTTTCACATTAAGCTAAAATTAAGAAATTAAGAAATAAAATAAAATGGATTCATACCTCATATAAAAATCAGGTTCTTATAATATCCTCCCTTAAAGAAATTCATCCCTGAATTGTCCTCTCAAGGGTTTTCAAGATTCTTATGAGAATAAATATTTCCACTAAACATGTACATAGAGATCCTGATCCCAGCTCTTATCCTTTTAAACCATTGCGCTTCCATAAAAACCATACTGTAGGAACTGAAATACCATAGAGAACCTTCATTCTCCTTTTTGAAATTCAAAAAGTATTCCCTTTAAAGGATGCATCAACCTATAACTCAACCTCATTTGGGTGAAAATCATGAGACATGTAGGAATGATAATTTCATACCTAGGATACATGGAAGACATCATGCCTGACCTGATACCTATAAGGTAAATATAATTGATAGATTACCAAGTTGACTCTCTCCATAATCTCCAATAACCCGAAATATCATTGTAAAATCTTAACACATCTCCTGATCCTTATGTGTCTTAACCTTGTTGATATATGAAAAAGGTATGATCCTTGACCTTGAACTCTTGGGTTCATCTATGGACATAGACATAAGATTTATGTCAAGACTATGCATTGGAAATCCACTTCTGAATCAACTTAACATACTCTATGGTATTCTTCACGGTATGAGTTCCAAGCCTAGCTACCTCTCCTACCTCTAACCAATATAGGGGTGATTGAAAATACCTACCATAGAAAGGATCATAAGGTTCCATTAGTATGATCACATGATATCTATTATTTTAGGAAAACTCAATAAGGGGTATTGCCCTCTCTAAAGAGACCCCAAAATCTTGGACACACACTGAAAACATGTACTCAATAACCTTTATCATATGCTCTCAATATCCATCAGTCTAAGGATTTTATACTGGGCTCATAATACCTTTGTACCCAACACCCTCTATAAAATCTTCTAGAAACGAGACGTACAATGGGAATCCCTATATGAAATGATAGTGCATCGGACCCCTGGAAGTTGTACCATCTCATATATATACAATCTCCAAATCTCATCAACATTTATGGTATCCTTGATTGGAAAAAAATATGAAACCCTTGTGATCCTACCAATAGTAGCCCATATCATCACTACTTCAAGGGGACCATATAAAAGTAGTCATAAAACTTGTTGTGACATTATCCCATTACCACTTGAGAACATTAAACTACTATAGAAGACAAATTAGTTGTTGATGTTATTGCATAAACTATTGACATGTGAAACACCTCGTAATGTAACCAACTACCTCTCCTTTCAAACTCGAGCATTGGTACTAACAACATAAGTCAGAGTACATCGTGGTGACACTGGGATGTACTGCCCAAACTGATACAAGAAAATACCTCATCATCTCTTCATGTATGTCCACTAGTACCCAAAAATGATCATGGACATGAAAAATCATATCCTCACCTACCGTCCAACCAGAAGGTGTGTGCTCACTTTCCATGCTCTTCCATAGGACTAGACCCCCTAAATATGATAGATGACTCATCCTCAATCTATCTAATAGGGTATAAGTCATGACTAAGGATGAAGGAAAAGTATGCCCCTTACTTTCCGGGACTTCCAAGTGCATCCCAGAGAACAAATCCATAAGCTTCCGCACACTATTGGACTAATAAAATGATAGTATCTATGTCCTCCATCTTAGTGCATCATCGACTATATTGCATATCCTTGATGTGTAGAAAAGCTTGAAGTGAATAGACTATAAGTACTCCACCCACCTGCAATACCTCATATTTAGATCATGATATATAAATATGTACTTTTGAATTTGTTGTTCATGTAAATATCAAAGATAATCTCCTAGTAAATAATTTTTTCAGTAGTGTAAAACATGAAAAACTACAGATAACTTCATATCATGTGTTGGTTAGTTCCTCTTATGTGGACTCAGCAGAGGAGAACCATATGTTATGATTCTATCCCCCAACTTTATAACTTCTCCAAGCCTGATACATGATGCATCATAATACACATTGCTGCCTTTTCCCTTTTCTGGTAGAAACATGACGGATATTGAAGTCAATATTTCTTTCAGTTATCGAAAGTATGTATCACAAGTATCTGACAATAAAAATTTCAAACCTTTATTAGTCAAGGCTATAATCAATGATTTTGGGTGTGATAAATCATGTTTTAAATACACGTAATATCTATATATCACTAAAAAACTATGTATGCCATAGAAATTCCTGGGTTTTAGCTTGGAAAGTTTAGTTCTCACCTTCTTTAGGTTTAATGATACTCCTATATCTAATATAATATCACCTAGGAAGTGAATAATATCCATCCAAAAGTGGAACATTGTGAGAAAAACAAATACCTGATACTCTCTCAGTGTATCCAAAATGATCTCAAAATTTTTGGCATGGTCATGTTAATTGTGAGAGTACACCAAGATATAATCTGGGAAAGCCCCAAAAAATAAATCAAGATAAGGACATAAAAGTTGGTTTATAAATGCAATAAAAACCATAATAGTTTTCATGAGAAAAATAGTATAAACATATACTCAAATATACCACACCTATTACAAAAAGATATAGGATGTATGTATTTTGGTAGAAAACATACCCAGTGATAACCAAACTTCATTTCTATTTTCAAGAACACTTGAGATCCTAGAAGCTGGTCAAACAAGTCATATGTCTGTGGCAAGGGATACCAGATTTTAGCCATTAGTTGGTTTAATTTCTATAGTCCACACACATATTAAGGTTACCATCCTCTTTTGTTTTTGTAAAAATGACCAGAGAACTTTATAGAGAAGTATGGGGTTGAATAAACCCATTTTCCAACATATACTCTAGAGGTAAATCAATATCCCTCTAGAGGTAAAATAGAAAAAATTTGGAGGAACAAATCCCTGAAATGATCAACCATGGGAGGGAAGTCCACCTAACATGCTCCCCAATCCTCTAGATACAAACTAGTGATCTGGGCTATCATCATGCCTAGTGAAAAATTATTTAGTGTAGCTCAGATCACTCAGAAATACCATTCACCATTTTGAGTAAAACCTATACACTTTGGTGATGTGAATTTCACCCTCTAGTAATAGTGGTCAACATAGGCTCTATAATCCCTTAGATAGTCCATAATGAGTATGATGTAGATCTATGTTATCTTATGGAAATAAAGATTCCAGGAAAAGTGACACTGACCAATCTCAAGGGGGAACTCCCTATGCTGGCGTACATCCTCGTTTTAGATCCCTAATGGAGTGTCAGCATCATAACACCCTGAGTAAACCGAATCACAAGGCTATGGATTTCCACAAAAGAAAAAAAATTAAATCTATGTGGTTCACTTATATCAAATAGAGTGGATAAAATAGTTGAGGATACAATGATCTTACATCTCAATATAGAAGTTCTGATGCTCTGCTCTATATGTGTATGATGTACAATATAAATATGTCTTATACTGCGGTCATATGACTGAACCACACTTCCAAGATTATCCCCACTCTGCTATCTCAATACAACTGGTGCCTATATTTGTCAAACATGACCACCACTACAATGAACTGATTGACCATTAATTTTGCATCTCCCTTCCTGGCACAGAGCTGAGAAACCTTCTCCTAATCCTAGCATCAAAGCTGACCCCTTACCACTCACTGCAAGAGAGAAGGTCCAGTAGAAACACTACACATAGACCATCCTGGCACAAGATCAGTGTTTACTAGTTCATAACTACATTGATTCTAAATGTGGACACATATTCCACAGGACTCACATCCTAGTAAGTTCTCATCTAATGGGATGCCTCAAAATTTAACTTCCTACTGGAGGATACTGAAAAACATGATCGAGAGGCTGTACTATTATGATATGTGACCCATTCTTCCCTTATGTTCTACTATGTTACTAGTACTTGATTTATTTTCTTAGTAAAAGTGGTTAATTTGAAAACATTGAGCTGAGATCGAAGGACATGTTGGAGACCTTCCTTGAATCATATTTCCCACTAAATATCATCAGTAAGGTACGATGGTGTGGAATAATTAATCCATATAAATAATGCCAATTAGTCCAAAACTTTCATAGTTCTCTACTCAAGAAACATAAACTCAGTATCCTAATATTCCTCCAAAGTATCAAGGTAAAATTATTTGTAGAACCTTGTTTGGAAATAACCCCAAACTATATCTTGTAGCATGTCTTCCTATTCCGACATCCCACTAGTGATTTTCTACTCTACGTGGAATATATTTCATTAGCTTCACTATCCTCTTATAAGGGGTATCCAGATGCTCAAATATTGATAGTGTAGTCTCAATACACAACTCTATAACCTATGGACCACTATTCTCTGAAAATTTGGGATGCTATTGCTACTTCTCGAACACATGTGTCATCCTAGCTATATAAAATGCAAGTTACTTTTCTCCTTAGTATCTTTGAATCAAGTGATAAAACCCCTGCTGGAACTGTTCCTCAACACATATTTCTGGGACAAAATTTAGCTCCATAGTTGGAAATAAATGTGGATCCACTAGTATCCTATGGACCACCACCTCTAGAGCATGATCGTCTCCACAATTTTAGTTTACAACTATAGGTCATCATGGTGGCATGCCTATACAATCCCAAACACATTCCTAAGAAAAAACGATATCAAATTTCATGGATTAAAGAATATGACATTTCAAAACCTTCCTATAACAAGGTAAAACCAAATATCCTTTTCATAAAGTTAGGACTGTAAAAAAATTCAAAAAATTCACTAGATAACTTACCTCTTGCCCACTCAAAATCCGGGTCTTGTTCAAGTTCCCTATTTATCAATTAAATTTACCATTTGAATTTTTTATTTATTTCACATTCCATTTTAAATGGTTGAACCAAATGGGGCATTAATTATGATATATAAGGTTCAATATAACTTATGAACCAAAATATGGAAACCACACATTCTACACCATAATATGTTCTAGTCCATGCAACTCAGGGTCCATGAATAAACATGCAAAAATCGGTTGCTCAGTGTATTTTCTGTAGCCAAATCAGAAAAAAAACTTATTAGGTTATGAAATTAAATGTGAGTACCAACCATTTTTCTCAATTCCATTAACGAAATTATATCATATAAGAAAATATATTTATCACATTACCAATAAAAGAATCATTCAAATTAGTAACACATCCAATAAAACAGGGAGTAATGCATGCCATTTTATTTTTAACAAGTGAAAAAAATGATTCGTGAGATGGAATAACCTCATATGATTAGTTTGGAACAAAATATAACCCACAATACTATCAATAATAACATCAAAATTCAAGTACATCACCTAATGGTCAAATAAAAATCAATTGTAATAGTCAAAATCCAAAAATCAACAATTTTCATTGGACACAATTTTGTTTTTTCCTATACATGGTTTAGCTACACCTTGGGAAAACTCATTACCAAATTTTAGTTCTTTAAAATCCATTTCTATTCTTTACATATAATATTAAATCATAAAAATAAGTGACCTAATACCCCTTTTTATCATCATGTACATGGTTGATACAAAATGGTGCCCCGATCTTAGTTGACCACATGGACTCACGTGCATCTCCTCGAATTCTAGAGAATAACGACTTCTAGTGATGGCTAATGGTGTATCTGTGGGCAGACCATTCCCTCATTACCAGAGTGTAACTCAAAAAAATTTCAATAATATTGAATATTAGAAGCATTATAATAGTCAGACAATAGAAAAACATCCAAACGATAGATATATAAAATAATAAAAAAGTAATATCATTTAAAAAAGTTAATGATACGAGTCATGTTAAAAAAAATAGTGAAAATAGGTAAACAATAGTACAAAAAATACATGTAACTAAATACAAAAAAGATAAATTGTTTCATTACCAAATAAAATCACGAGCCTCAGCTCATTCTCATACTATTCTACTTCTAAGCATGGAACACATCAATCAACAAACTATGGGTGCTTGACTTAGTCCCTACGTGCATCAATAAAGTCTATTCGAGTACCGAACTGTGGAATGAACAATGTGTGAGGTACAATCCAAGTTGGTTACCACCCAATGGCCTATAAAAATTAATGACAATGTAAGACAAAAACTAAAGAAACATGAAATTTACATCACATGTAATAAGTTAATACAAGTAAAGTCCCCATGATATATCTACTGCAAAATAGGTGATCTTGTATAGCCTAATAAGGATCATGAAAAACATGGGCCAAAATCCTATAACAATGAATCTATAAGCAATACAGAAAAATGATACCACAACCTCTCCATATATCAACATATACAATGTCAACCATTACCTTTCCGCACAACTAGAGGTGTCATATCTACAACGATTACACCGTACAACCCAAAATATAATAGTTTTCATGTTCGTTCCATATAAAAAAATTGTAAGACTAGAAAGGGATATATCCAAGGTTTCAAAGACAAAGGTATTCTCATCGATTCACAAGAGCATCTTGATAGACACATGGTTAGGATTGATTTGGGGTCCATGGATCATGTCTACTGACCATGTCCACTACTATCCCAAGAAAAACTGGATCCGAGGTGTAGAAAGGCTTGAGATATCCAATTAAATCAATACCCAAGGATCAATCTTTATCCAAGGCACCCGATATTGCATTCAAAATCCAAGGAATAAACTCCATGCCATCAAGTGGATTCATTAACAATTTGATCAAATCTTTATTTCATACCATGAGTTCACCCACTCATATAAGCATTCACACCCAAACACAATCAATGAAAAAACCTACCCATTTTACCATTTACATTCAATATCAATCAATGAGTATATCCACTTATTTAAAAAACCTTATAAACCATTTAATAAATTCAATAGGTCATGTATGTGAACACATGGAAAAGAAGGTAAACCATCTACAAATTAAAAAATTCAATTCAATTCATTGACTAAATATATTTCTATAAGCTAGGAAATCTCTAAATCATCTTATATGTGGTTTAATAATAGGGAATGGTAATGGGAACTCCCCAGGGTGGCCTTGGTTAGAGACACAACCTCCAATGAGTCTCAAGGAAACTAGAGAGAATCCATATTAGGTTCCATTTCATTTAATTCTATTTATTAAATCATTTTCGAGTCCCTATTGAAAATTACAATGGGAGAATTGGAAACTATCTCAATATAGCACCTAACCTCAAGGAAAGGTATAGACCACTTACTATAGGTTGGAAGTAGAGTGCTCATCTATTATCAGCTGATAATTCCACTCATATATGGGAAAAAATAAATAGAAAATGTTAACACTAAAAATAAAGAAAATTATATTTCACGTAAATAGAATAGCCGATGCTAAGAAAAAACAAGGAATTACACAAAATGAATTGAGTTCTCAGAGATGCATAGCTAATGAGATAGATGATGCTTGATTCTAAGATCAGATGAATAAATGATATCAAATTATACCTTTTGGCACAAAGAGGATCTCCAAAACCCAGGAATATAAAACATAGATGAAAAAGGAAAAATGAATTAGGTTATAATGTTTATTAAGTGTAGTTTGGTAATTTTACAAAAAATTATTGGGTCGCACTGTTTGACCGCACGGTTGGACAAACCATGTGCCAACCATGTTCCCTTTACTATAGGAAGGGGAACCCTGGTTGGTTATTTGACACAATTTGAGTAACTGTGTATAAAATTTCAAAATCATCTCTTTTGAAATCTGCATATCTCCAATATTGGCATGCACCTCAAATCACATATTGTAGCCAAACTATGCCAGATCTTCATCCTCTCTGACCATGTATCGTATGTTTCATAGTAACCATGTGCCTGCCCCAAATGGTTCTTAATAATTGTGTTACATCTCTGTTTCTCCAAAAAAATAGGGTTATGGGCTCTGAACAAGGCATAAAAAGCTCTGATAGACCCATGACCTCAAAGGGTATTCACATTAGGTCGTAATTAAGAAAATAAACTAAATTGAAAAGGTTTCTACCTCATAATTAAACTTGATTTCTTACATAATGGTTCTATGAATATAATGTTCCTATATTACAACTATATTTATCTATGAATTTTTTTATTGGCTCCTTATATCAATATTGATATTAGATATCAAATGATTATTGATTCTTATGACAGTTACCTTTATTAAAACTTCATTCCATGTCACATGTTTAATGATCCATATTTTGATGGTTATGAATTCTATTTCGTTATAATCAGGCATTGGGTTTTTTCATCATAATATTATGCTCATATTATGCTCACTGATAACATTCAATTGTTAAAGCTTATGTTTAACATAACTATTTGTTTGTGCTCACCCTCCTTGGGTTTTACATATCCCTAAGTTATGAATAATGATGTGAAATGAATTATGTCTATCTATTTTTAATTTTTGAAAAATTTATTGTAATTTTTAAATTCATATTGTAAAATTATAAAAAACATGTATTGTAGGAAAAATCATCACTTGACGTAATGGGTATTATTATGAATGGTTTTTTCCAAATTGACTAAAACAATAAACATAAAAGGTCCATGGGGATGTAATTTATCCAATAATTAATTTTGATGTTATTTGTTTTTTATGGATAAAAATGGGCCATTTTTATGGGTATAAAATTTAAAAATGAAAATACTATGTTTTTAGCACAAGATTCGAGAGTATGGGCTTAGGTTTTGTAATTTTTGGTATCAGGGGGAGTTCTAGATAACTTTCAATATTAAGAAGTGTTTATATGAGTTTATCTAAGGAGTTATCCTTACCATTAAGAGTTTATATGTTTATGTTTGATCATAATTTTATTGGAATAAATACCCCTTTGCGGTTTTGTGTGATGATAATTTAAGATGATTAAGAGTATTTTGGGCGACATTTATGGTAATAAAACCCTTTGGATTATGATTTTCTTTTAGTGAAGTGTGTCTTTTTCTAATGATTTTATATTTTCTGGACAAAAGATCAAATTTATTGATAACCTTTTGGGTTAAGATAATATTTTATGTTCTAGTAATTATGATTAATTCAGATAAAAGAGTTATTACATGTTTTGAACATATGATTTATCATATAAATAAATAGGGGTTTTAAAAGTGATTTGGTTACTATGTGATAAATGTTATTTTTTCCGAAGTTCACTTTTTTTGGAAAATTATCTTATTAAGGTAATTGGAAATAATTTTGAAAAATATGGGTTTTTATTTCAGGAATATAAGTAGATTTATATTTTAGAAGAATATATGATTTTATTGTGACTTTAATTTGGAAAATTCATAGTATATTTTTAGTAATATACAACCATGGAACATAAATATTTGGTAAAATTCATTAAGAGTGACGGTTATTATTTGAAGATAAATTTTCAATTTATCATGGAAGAATATGTGATCAAATAAGTTTAATATTTGTGTTTCAATCTTATTCAGTAATATTTTGATGAATTTTTAGGGTTGTTATTTATTGAAAAATTTTTGTTGAACAATGAGTATTCTTGTTGAGGATTTGGATATTAATGTTGTATTTAACAATAAAATGGTCTATTTATATTAGGTAATGTCATAAATTTTGATTACCATTTTGTTTTGGTAAATATATAAAGATAAGAGCAATAACTTATTATCTTTTTTAAAATATTGAGATCCGTTAGAAGTTTATTTTAGTACTATAAGAATGAAATATTTATCATGAATTATCATTATTCAGAGAAACAAATGATATTGGTTTACAAATTTATTAAATTTTTAAATTATACATTGAAAGTAAGAATATTTTCTTATGTTATTATTCAATATGGTAAATAAATTCCTCAATGCTATGAAAAATATCTTAAAACAAATTTTTTTTCCAATTACCTTAATTTATAATGATTTTATGGAATTTTTCACACCTCATTGGTTTATGTTTATATGGTCATTAAATTTTCCATGATCATTCGAAATCTTGTGATAAATATTCTATTTCACCCTCTATTAGTATTTCGATATTACCTTTCCCTTCCTATCCATATTTCACTTCCTGCTAATGTTCGTGTTTTAGGAAACCATGTTATGTTTATTTCTCGATGATGGTCATATTTTCCTTTCTATATTTTCAAAAATATATTTTATTAACCCTTTTTATGATTTAGGGTATCGAAAAATGTTTTTTAGATATTAATAATGTTTTCATTTCATGATAGTATGTTTTATCTTCGAATATTTGGAATTTATTTTGAAAATGATTTAAAACATTTTTATTAGTTACAAGATAAAATTAAGAGGTTATAATTTCTAAAGGGGGGGGGGGTGGAAGAATGTAATATCCTAGGTAAATTTATTAGTAAATAAACTGAAAAAATTATCAATATTCATAAATTATTATATATATATATATATATTCATTATAATAATATTAATCAATAATGTTTTAGTGAAATGAAAAAGGTTTTTTACAACCAAAGTGGGGTTTCATAAATTATATCGTTTTTTCTAAAAATAATACTTTCACCTATAGAAATTTTATTCGATACAAATTAAATCATTTTATAAATCTTTATATCATAATTATATTAGGGTGAAATTTGGTATTTTTTTGAAAAGATTTATTTTTAATTAATAGTGAAAATGTAGATTTTGGTAATATAAATAATTCATTTCTTTTAAAAATATCATTATTCTTCGAATTTAAACGTAAATTAACATAGGTCTTTATATATTGATCTTTTTTTTATTTTTTATAACACCCATGAAACTATTGTATAATTTTATACTAATCATGTTATATACTTGATTTTGGTATATGTTCATTTTTGGGATTTAAAAAACATTTTTATAACATCTATTTTTCGTTTCCCTTTTCATATTTTTAATAGAAGTTAATTATATCCATTATAAAAATAAAATTTCATTAAATGGAAACCATTTTTTATTCATAAATTCAAATTTTTCTTAGGGTTAATTTTTGAGTTTTTTATGAAGAATAGATATTTTTGTGAAGGAAATGATATAGTTTTTTATGAAATATAGTACCTTTTATGAAATCAAAAAGGCATAAATATATTATAAAAGTTCCTTAATGTTATATAAAAAATAATTAATGGTAATTTAATAATAATATCGTATAAAAATAATTCAAAATGGATAAATTATAATTTATTTCAGGATATATATAAAAATAATTTTAGTGTCGACATAGTGCTTGAGCAGTAATGGAAAAGTAAAATTTGTTATCCTAAAGAAAATATTTGAGAGGGAAATATTATTGGGTCACTCTGTTAATAAATAAGAATTATAATTTATTATTTGTATTGATATAATTAAATTTTGTTGTTATGAAACCATTGACTTATCCAAATAATATTGAAATTCATATATATGTCTAGAAAAGTAAAAATATCATATTAAATAAGTTTTCTTGATATATGTGTTAGTAAATATACATATTTAATGAGTATAAAAGTTTATTTTTAACTTAATTAATTTTTTATGATTTTATTTTAATTTTAAATTCTAGTGATGAAATAATTTCTCTAAGTGCGTATGCAACATTGATATAATTGTTGTGAATGAAGTAGAAAGATCATGTAATTGATTTTAATAATGATTAAAGTAATATTTTTTGGGTTATTTATAGTGTCAAAAAACATTTATAGATAAATATAACATATTAGGGATGTTTTGAAGGTTTATATATGAATTAAATTTCCATATTGACAAAATTGAAGTCAAAATAAATGAATATTTCTTAAAATGACTACAATAATATTTTATAATAGAAAATATTTTATTAAATGATTCAAAATTCATAAGAAAACACTATTCATAAAAGTGAATTTAATAATATTGAAATTTGAAAAAATGTAACATTTATGGATCAATATTTCTTTTATAGTAACTTTATTGACCCCTAAAGTGTTATAAAACCTTAATACTGTGATAATCGTCAAATGGGTTAACTAAAGGTTAAAACAACGAGATAATTTTGAAAAATTAACCAAAACTTATATAAATTTTATTTTATGAGATGATTTAGACTGATAAACCTAAGATATTCAAATATATAAATTTTGTTTCACTTTTCCTTGAAAATTTAATTATATTAATTTAATACTTTAGGTAATTCCAACAGCACCCCACCCCTTGATTATAAAATGGTACACCCTATCCTATCTGCCTCAAACATTCTGAGAAATATATCTAAAAAGATACCTACCGAAACCCTTAATATAATCACTCCCGAGACTTTATAGGTTTTAGATTTGTATGAAATACAACCTTTGAGCTCCTAAGGTATAATGAAAAGGAGGTTGTCCGAAGAATAAGTGTAGCTTTTAACAAAATGTATTATTATTATTATTAATATTTATTATAACTCCACCAAATATTATTCAATCATAGTTAAATATTAGAATAAATAACATACATATAATAATATTTTATTATCTTAATGTAATAATCTATATCCATTTCCTCTTCTATCAAATGGGAAAAAAACCATTATTTGGGTCAATGGAGGACTACCACCTTGCAAACCAACATAATTCATTTTCTAGCACCACCACTCATGGATAGATATATTGTTGTATTTAATGAATATATATATATATATATATATGGTATTAATAACATAATTTTATTTCCTAGAATATATTATATCATCTATTTTATTAGCTTTCCATCCATTGAAAAATGACAATGTCATTTGGGCGTATGAAAAACCTACCGTCTCCAAGATTATAACACAATTCATTTTTTTCATGGTTGGGTTTATAAGTATAATTAAATAAAAAAAATTATAATTTTTTATTTTTTATTAATTAGTATATTATGGAATAATTACATTTTGACCCTCATAAATATACTAAATTCATTTTGGATCTATGAATCAAACATCCTCCAAACAGATGAGGTGAAATTAACAAAATAAGTAATTAAATATTTCATGGAAATAAATTAATAAAATTGTTTAATTGTAATTTAATAAACCTTTAAAAGGATATTAAATAAATAAAAAATTTATATAATTCTATTATATAGGATTTAAAGTACATAAATGGAATGCATGGACTCTATGTTTGAGATTTCATCTCAATTTCCCTGCATTGTGGCCTGTTTTAATGTTATCCACCTAATTTATTATATATGGTGTATATGATAACCCTTTTAAACAATATATTATAAATCCATAATATTTAACATAATATTATATTTCAGTCTAAGATTATAACATAATTCATTTTTTTCATGGTTGGGTTTAGAAGTATAATTAAATTATAAAAATTATAATTTTTTATTTTTTATTAATTATTATATTATGGAATAATTACATTTTGACCCTGATAAATATACTAAATTCATTTTGTATCTATGAATCAAACATCCTTTAAACAGATGAGGTGAAATTAACAAAATAAGTACTTAAATATTTCATGGAAATAAATTAATAAAATTGTTTAATTATAATTTAATAAACCTTTAAAAGGTTCTTAAATAAATAAATATTTATATAATTCTATTATATACGATTTAAAGTACATAAATGGAATGCATGGACTCTATTTATGAGATCTCATCTCAATTTCCCTGCATTATGGCTTGTTTTAATGTTATCCACCTAATTTATTTTATATGGTGTATATGATATCCATTTTAAACAATATATTATAAATCCATAATATTTAACATAATATTATATTTCAGTTCAAATTATTTAATTTAAATGTATTTTATTTGAGGGTTACAAAGTGGTAGAGGTTTTTAACTAAATTTTCATTCATTGGCTTATACTACTATTTCATTGAATTTTATATTCCATGATTATGTGATAATTGTCCAATAAATTGTTTAATTATGTATTTAAAATTTTTCATATGTATTTAAATATTTTCACATAATCACTTCATTGATTTATCATCCCCTCAAAATTTATGATCTTTGTAAGGGTTTTCTTTATGTTAATCTCATTTTTCGAAGACATGTTTCTTATCATCCACCATGACTTCCTTTTATGGTGTACTTACTACCCCATGAATGAATTTTTAAATTTTACATAATGAAATAAATGGTATTTACATAAAAATATAATACTCTTTCTTCCAATTACTTTTTATTAAAATTTTACCAAAGAAAAAAGTGTTTAATGTTACAATATTGTTTTGATATTATTTATGTTCAAGGTTTTTTGCGGGAAATCATATGATATTATTTCATTAAACAAAATATATTTTACTTATGAAATATTTATTAAGAGTTATTTTCTTATTATAGTTTTACATTACAATATTTTTTTTGATATTATTTAGGTTCAAGGTTTCTTTGGGAAAATTATATGATATTTTTTTCATGTTTTGATTCAATTTTTTTCCTTATTTATTAATGAAACATTTGGAATGTTTTCTATGAGTTATACTGATATTGTATATTATTTCTGATCCATAATATTTCCATTCTATATCCATGTTTTCTAAATATAAATTATTTCCTAAATTTATATTACAGGATATTTTAGCTTATTTTAATATCTTTTAAAAGAAAATTTATTAACATTTTCTACATTGGTCACTTGTGAATATCTTTATAAAAATATGAAAACATGTTTGTTTTTTTTCATTTAGGACATAAAAATATTTTCAAGATGTCATTATCATTTTTTTATTTAATGATAATTCATATGTTTCTAATGGTATTTTTAATGAATTTTTTTCACATTATTTTGTGTTTTTATGTTTTCAAAAGTGATTTTTAAAGAGAAAATTGAATTTTACTAAAGAATAATTTTAATTTCCTTTTTATTTTATTTATATTCCTTAATGTAGTAAATCATTTATTTTACTAATGATCTACTAGGTATATATTATAATGATATTATCAAAATTATTTCTCTTGATGAATTATAATTTTTTCAAAATAGATTTTTCTATAACCTATCTCTTCTCTATAGGAAAATCTAGCGATAAAAGGATAATGGTTTTTATTATTTTTAAAATTAAAATATTATTATTCATTTTATCATGATATCATACTTGAATATTATCGATGAAATTGATATTTCTGAGTGAATCGGAAAACATAAGGAAAATTTTCAAAATATGTTAGGTGGGTCCATTATAACCCTATATTACAATGGGAAATAATGAAAGAGTTGACTGAATATAATTAAATCTAAGGTATTATGATCTTTATTGGTTAAAAAAGTAATTTTAAAAGATTATGTATATTAAATATCTAGGGTTATCACATATTCATGTTCTTGTAACAGGTTTATATTGATAATGTTCCATGATACTAACAAATTTTATCTTTTCATTCTAATTATTTTTAATGGTTCCTATGATCATGATTGAAATAACATGGATCATGATTTCGGATTATTATTACTCATTACTTTGTTAAATTTATATACTAGGATATGTGCTTAATGATCCTAATTTTTAGGGGTATGAATTAACTTATGTCATGATCATGAAATTTGATAATGGAATCACACCCTTATGCTCATCTTATGATCATTGATGATATTCAATTAATAGTGAAAATGTTTACCATTAGAGAATTTGAGCTCATCCTTATTTTTATTTCTATTTCCAGAGGTTAAAAATAATAATTTTAAATGAATTATGACTATAAATGATTCTT
Source organism: Viscum album (assembly GCA_963277665.1). Taxonomy (NCBI): domain Eukaryota; kingdom Viridiplantae; phylum Streptophyta; class Magnoliopsida; order Santalales; family Viscaceae; genus Viscum; species Viscum album. The sequence continues at coordinate 1,216,277,538 of OY728130.1, forward strand.
CTTTGAAAATATTTATGGTTGATGTTAACGATTTATTGTGAAAGAATAAAATTTGGGCATAAAAGTAAAATGATCACTTGATGTCATGGGTATTTCTATGTAATAGTTTTTATTAATTTTATAAGACTATAAACTTATATGGTTATTTATTTAATAAGTTCTACAATATTTAATTTTGAAATTATATTTTTGGGATGGCTAAAATTGTGTTATGTTCAATTGTGTTAAATTCAAAAATTTCAAAATTATGTTTACAGCACTAGATCTAGGAGTACAGGTTCTGAGCCTTTATAGTTGGTATCAATTTGAGGTTTAGATAAATGTTGAGATTATTATGTTTTCATGTAGTGTTAATTAAATTTTAATTTATACCATTACATATTTATAAGTCTAAGGCTGGTCATTATTTTAAACATATTTATACCTATTTTGATGTTTTATGTTTTGTGAGTTTTAAATGATTAAGAGTATTTTAGAAGAAATATATGGTACTGAGAACCATGGTATTTTTATATGTTTTTTGAAAATGTTGTTTTAGGGATATTAATTTTATATTTTATGGAAATACGTTTAAAGTTATTGATAACAGTTACGGTTAAAATTATATTTTATTTTTGGATAAAAGTATTATTACAGGTTGAGAACATTTGATTTGTTATATAGATAATCCTGGGATTTCAAAGATATTTTGTAACACCCCAGGTAAATAAAGAATAGACATTTTCATATTTATCCATATTGTTGAATAAAATATTAATATGTCTTTAAAGGGGACTCTATGCTCGATGGCGTACCCAACACGCAACAACGAGTTTCTTGGGAATCTTACGTTGCACTCTAATAATAAAATAATATTATTTCAAATTGTAGTTAACATGTAGCCGTTGTATTGGCGGGAATGGATAGAAATAACTAAAATATGATTATATATGTTTTTTTAATGTTTTTACATTTATCCAATAAAAGCGAAAGTCTTAAAATACGGAAAGAAATCAATTTTAGGCTTTTATACCCTAATTTTCACTAAAGGTTCACTTATCACCTTTTGATGGAGAACTGTCATTAAATATAGTTTTGATCACTCTTATACATTATTTTGGACCAAATAAAACCCTTATTTAGAATTGGGACATCAAAATTTACTTTGTGTAAATTTTTGGTATCTTTCCGATAAAGTTCATTTTTTCAATGAATAGTGTAAAATGTTGTATTTTAATTCAAAACCTCTTTTTAATATAATTTATTTATATGATTAGATTATCTTTTGAATTGGTTTTAAAGTTAAATTAGAATATATTTTTACCATTAAATCCGATAGTGGTTGTTGGAATTAATTTCACTTTGAAATCAGACTTAAACTAGTGTCAATCTTTTGATACTTATTGTTTCATAAAAACACGCTATTTTCTTTGACAGCGGGAATTAATTACTAAATTAATTAATCTGACTTATATGTTTCTAATTTTGTAAAATAGACTTCATTTTTGAATTCTGAATATCAAATATAGCTTATGGTGAATTTTTGGGATTTTTCTGAAAAACTTTAATTTTTGATGAATAGTGAAACCACTAAGTGGTACTTATAAAAACTGATTTTTCAGTTTAAATGAAATTTTTCCATCTTTGTGTTTTTAATTTCAAAAATCCAACATACATGGTTTTCATTAAGAAGTAAAATGTGGTTCAATGAGATTAAAATATTTTTTTTGGTGAATAGTAACTTATTAAGTTTTAATCGTGATTAGTGGTAATTAGTGTAGTTTAAGGTAAAAATAATGCTTTAAGAAAATTAGATGAGCTTGACACATGTCCTACCCTCATTGGTTGTGTCATGGAAGACCAAGAAAAACCATGGGTCAACTTGGGGACCCCATGGATCCACTTTGGTTGGGAAATGACATAAATAACTTTTTGTTTAATATAAAAGTAAAAATGACACAAACATGATATGTTTTACTAAAACAATTTTTAAGTGGGGTTATACAAGTCATATTTTTGATTATAAATAGTAATTAGAAAGCTAAAAAGATTTCCTACATCATAGTATTTGTTTTATAATTTTTAGACATTAAATAAATTAAATTATTTATGACATAATAATAATGCAGCGATGACATCATTATTTGACGATTTAAATAAAATGGAAAGATAATGTAAAATCTATGAACTACACATGTCCAAAACGTATTGTATGAGTGTATATCGAAGAATTATCACCTTATACACGAATTATATCAGTGTGGGACCTTTTGAAACCGAAAAACATTTTCAAATAAAGTAATATTTCTTTACTTTCCAAAAGTGCCCCTCCTCTCCTATTATAAAAGGCCCCCACCTCTACCTCATTTAACACACTCCTCAAGCCTTTGGCTCGGCCAAACCCTGCCCATTTACTCTCTCCACATCCCTCTCCTCATCCTAGAGGATTCCCTTTGGAAAGAATCCTTTCAAAGTAAGCCTTTAGGCTCAAATCAAAAGGAGCTACACTTTTAAAGGTAAATCATTCTCTCATGTTCATTTGTTTTATTTTGCTTATCCAACCCCCTAAACTCTTTTTATTTACTTCTTTTGTAACAACACCAGTATCTTCAATATAATAGGATGTTGTTATAAGATTTATTCGAGCAACACCCTCACACAACTAAATCAAATGGTTAAAGAACATACGGTTTCCGTGGATGGTGAAATTCTGCCTGCCGAAACGATGATTGTTCAATACTCATTTAACACCTTCAAATGTGGGAATTATGATGTCACTATTTTTATATATGACATATAATATGTTTATGTTTTACTTATGCTTCTGTATTTTTCATTTTTGTCTTAACTTTATGGCTTCCATTATGGGTATACGCGATATCTTCATTTAAGGAAGTGCGGACTACCGCCCCCTCAAAATGATTTGATTCATTAAATACCATACGTGGGACGTATAAAGGATGGAAATATGATATTATATATGATATTATACTGGAATTATAATATACCTTTATATAATTATTATTCCATTCTATAAAATACGAAATAGAAATGAAAGTAGCGTTCATGCGTACGTACGGCTTACCGTCTCCATGAACGGTGCATTTCATTTCTTACCTCTAAATGATTATGTAATGTTATAAATTCATGCATGTACAGGATATATATTACATATATGATATCTAAATCATGAATAAAATTCTGTATATAATAAAAATTTGGCCACACGAACAACATGTAATTGTAAGAAGTCCACTTTCGACTTAAGAACCAAATATCGACAAAACAAATATTATTAACTTAAATGAATACATAATGTTTATGACATGGTAATAAGTGGTATAAAAGGAATAATGAACTTGAAAAAGGTTCTTAAGGAAGTATAAATTAACTCAAGTTTATTATTCAGGAGATTAAAGAACGATCGAGTCAAGTCGGACCCGAGGTAAGGGATCCTACTCCTCTCTTTCTTTTTAAGTACACACTTTTATGTCATTCCTTTTAAAGCTCATCTTTCTTGTTATTGGGATGATATTTTATATTACACTTACTGTAATTTTTATTTTCATGTGATGAGAGACCCTATTATCTCTCATTAATCCATTTTGGAAGTTTTGAGTGGCGCCGTTAGGCTGCCGAACTTTCGTAAGAGATCTAACCTGTCTCTTTCTTTTTAAGTACTCTCCTTTATGTCACTTCTTTTAGGCTCCTCTTTTTAATGTTGGGGGATGTTATTTTATATTCATATTGCTTTACATTTTATTGTAATGTGATGAGATACCCTATTTTATCTCATCAATCCATATTCAGAAGTTTTATGTGGTGCCGTTAGGCTGCCGAGTTTTCGTAAGGGATTTTTCATCTCACTTTTATTCCCGTGAGATTTATGCAACATTTTCCACAAATTCCATTGAGTGGTGTATGTACTTCCAATTATTCTAATATTTGTGTAATATAATTTTTTTAATGAGTATTAACATCAATGATCTATTGTCCTTCTTTCATGGGGTGTATGTTTTGAAAGATACCCAAGTCGGTAAGGGAACCTTTCACCCTCCTCTTTTTTAAAAGACTTCTTTTGTTGGGTCTTTTAATTTACATATTGTTATGTTGGGATATGTTCTCATATATCCTTGTTGATGTAAATTTTATGTCCAAGTGATGAGATACACTTTTTATCTCTCATCAACTCATTTTGATGTGATGCCGTTAGGCTGTCAAGGGAACTTTTTAACCCAATTTCGATTTCTTTGGGTTCAACATGTAGTCATTGAATATGTCATCCATTGAATAGGTGTGAATGACCTTTTATTGTTTTACACTTAATATCCACTTATATTGGGTGTATTTATATTTTTCACACATATTTTTGAGATTGATTTGTCCTTAATTTAAGGATACCTTCTTTATAAGGGATTTCATTACATTTGACATTTCTATTGAGGGTTCATTGTTGTTATGCACCAGTTCACTCTTATATGGTGTATATACTATCCTTTGGAGTATTATATCATGAATCCGTTTATTCTCATGAAATTATAAAGTTCTGACTAAATGTTATTCCTCAATTATCGTATTCAAGTGCCTCTAATTTTGGTAAAACCCCTTTAACCAAAATATCATTTTAAATGTTTTAATTATTTGTTCTTATTAATATCCATGTTTTCAAAATGGTTTTAAGGATTTATTTATATGGATATTAATGGTTTAAAATTTTAAAAGCTTCAAGGTGGTATAGGACACTTTGATTCAAAAATATCATTATTAAATGTTTTAAATGGTTTTGGAAATGGTTTCTTTTTGAATGGATTCATTATTTCAATATACTAAAATGTTATGTTGTGATGTGGAAATGTTATGTTTCCTTTATGCATGTTTTATGTGATACGTTATGGTTCTTGGGCATTATTATGAAGACGGGTGGTTCCGTGATAAACTAAGGGCGGGTGAGCCCGATATATCTCTCCAATGCATTGGGTAACGCAAAGGAGTGAAACGTTAAGGTTTCTCCAAAGAGATTTTAGGGAATATACTATGATGGGTATTCCAAACGTAACCAAGAGGGTTACTCCATATGTAAGAATGTTATGAATGCCTCAAGTTACCTTTATGTCTTAGGTTTTCTTTGATTTATTCATGTTTTGATATGCCTATGTTTTATGGGTAAAGTGTGATTTCATTATTATGTATATATGAACTCATGTTTCCTTTCCATATTTTTATAACCCTTACTGAGCTTTTTATGCTCATCCCAAGTTTTTGAAATGTTTTTCACAGGTCAAGGGAAAGGTACATGATGTGATGATAGTGTCAAGGATGTGTCAAGAAAGAATCCATGTTTTATTTTCAATATTTTACCATTGATGGGAAGAATGAATACTGTCTTTTATGTAACCACTTTCTTTAAGTGTGGAATGTAATGCAAGTTTCATGATCTAATTCTCTAAAACTCTAAACCTGAAAAGATCCTCAATGTGTAATCTTGTAATAACTGAAGATTAAGTAAGGTTTAAGGCGTGGGCCTTATAGTTGGTATCAGAGGTCAGTTTAGATAACATTAGAGGTTAGGGTATTCTTTAAGCATAAGTGACATTACCATAATGGTTAGGATTTCAGAAAGAGTCCCAGTTTTAGATAAATTGAATGAGTAATTATATCTTAGTGTTTATCTTACTCATTAGTACATGATGATTTTGTTGATATACTCACACTGACCTTTTTGGTTTTAGTAAATGGCTGGATCTAGCAGGCACCAAAGTAACAGTGGATTTGAAGGAAACTGTGACAGTTTTTTGAGCAAGCAACTGAATGATATGGGAGCTGCAATGAGAACTCTTTTGATTATCCTCAACCAACTATCTGGAGTCATGATTGACCACCTAAACCTTGGAGATTTCTCTGAGGCATCATATATGCAAGAAAAAAATACCTACGGAAGTACAGGTAATAATCATAAAGGTAAGTGTGTTCAAAAACCTATGTGTCAAAGATGTGGAAAGAAACACCTAGGAAAATGTTTCAAAGGGAAAGAAATATGCTATAGATGTGGAAATGAAGGTCATAAAGCAAGAACCTGCCATGGAAAAAGGAAGCATCCAGTTGACTCGAGGAAAGGGAAAGAAGTTCTTTCTGAGGGATCAATTGAATGTTTTAAATGTGGTGTGCATGGTCATTATGAAAACATATGTCCTATGAAGAAGTTTCATGAATGGGGTCACCAAGAGTGTACCAATATTCGTTTACCAATACCTAATGCCATTCCGATTGAGGATGAAGAAACTGACAATGACCAATCAAAGGTATGTACTATTTCATGACTATTTTTTTCCTATTTTGGAATCTTAGGATATGATTCATGATTTTGTTTGTAGGAAAGAGGTATTTAAGAATAAGTTGGAAAGAAATGGATAATGGATCATGAAGAATTTTGAATGAGTAAGATGTCAACATATAAGGGCTTCAAGAGTTATGGTGAAATTCTTAAGAGTATTAAGTCTCTTTTGATGATGGGGTTACATTAGAAGACTTTTTATATTATGTGTAACCCTGACGTTTAATATAGGCAAATTTTATTCAATTAATAGTTATCTTTTCTTTTGTGGACATAGTTATAAAGAACCATTTGGGTTTATATGATCCTTACTTTTGAGGTAATTATGGTTTACTATATGTTATGATTGAAGTGAAAGGCATGAGATAAAATTGAGGTTAAATTATGTTATGGTTATTTTTGATGATTTTATCCCTTTTTGGGGAATGATTTGAGAATTATATAGTTTTGGAAAAAGGACAACACGTAGACCGTGTGACTACCCGTCGCGTTGGACAAAGCTGCGGGAATCGAACCCACAACCAAAGTGCGACTGGTATTTATCGCCTACCACTGGACTACGTGAAGTCCCTGGTTAGTTTGACTGATTGTTTTTAGTTATATGATTTTATGAATTAAGAGTAAGTTGATTTTGGAGGATATGTGATTAGGATAATTACTTTTCAATGCGAGACTTTAGGAGCGACTAATGTTGTTTGGAGATAAATGTTACGATTTAACTTGAAAGACTATGTGACTAAATCCTTCAAATATTTGGGTTTCAATATTATATTGGTTTACTTTGAAGAATTTTATGGACAGATTGTTTATTGGATGGTCCTCGTTGAACTTTGGGTTTTGTTGGACAAATTTTGGAGATTAAGAATAGATTTTCTTTTTATAAGGGGTTATCCTTTTCTGGATTATCTGATCTTGTACTAGCCTTTTTGGTTTTGGTTTTGGTTAAAGTCTAAAGACATGGGATGTATATAGTTCTCTTTTGTGGATTAGGTGATTCTCTAGCAGTTGATTATAGTACTCTTAATGTGAACAAGTCTTCCTAAATACTCATATTTTAGAGAAAATACGAGTTTGTGTAAAAGTTGAAAGTCAGCATGATAAGTGATTATGTTTCCTTATGAATAAATTACTCAATAAAAAGTAACTTAAAACAAAAATGTTGTCTATTAACTTTTTCTACTGGGGAATCGAATACCGTTTAACCCATCACAAGTTTGTGATTTTCTTGTGGTTAACTTTCTCCTAAACATGTTTTCTATCACTCTTCATCAGAACATGACCCTATGTTTTCTCCTCCACGTCCATGTTTTCATACATGGAATCCTAGTATGGGTTAACTCGGTTGACCTTTTTACTTATCTTTCTTTATTTTAATGTGATTGTTTTACCGACTCTTCTTCCGATGTGGGACTTTCAAGGATGTTACCAAGTCCAATTTTAAAATTGCGAGGACGCAATTCCCAAAAAGGGGGGAAGGATGTAACAACCCAGGTAAATAAAGAATAGACATTTTCATATTTATCCATATTTGTGAATAAAATATTAATATGTCTTTAAAGGGGATGCTATGCTCGATGGCGTACCCAACATGCAACAACGAGTTTCTTTGGAATCTTACGTTGCACTCTAATAATAAAATAATATTATTTCAAATGGTAGTTAACATGTAGCCGTTGTATTGGTGGGAATGGATATAAATAACTAAAATATGATTATATATGTTTTTTTTAATGTTTTAACATTTATCCAATAAAAGCTAAAGGCTTAAAATACGGAAAGAAATCAATTTTAGGCTTTTATACCCTAATTTTCACTAAAGGTTCACTTATCACCTTTTGATGGAGAACTGTCATTAAATATAGTTTTGATCACTCTTATAAATTATTTTGGACCAAATAAAACTCTTCTTTAGAATTGGGACATCAAAATTTACTTTGTGTAAATTTTTGGTATCTTTCCGATAAAGTTCATTTTTTCAATGAATAGGGTAAAATGTTGTATTTTAATTCAAAAACTCTTTTTAATCTAATTTATTTATATGATTAGATTATCTTTTGAATTGGTTTTAAAGTTAAATTAGAATATATTTTTACAATTAAATCCAATAGTGGTCGTTGGAATTAATTTCACTTTGAAATCAGACTTAAACTAGTGTCAATCTTTTGATACTTATTGTTTCATAAAAACACGCTATTTGCTTTGATAGCGTGAATTAATTATTAAATTAATTAATCTGACTTATATGTTTTGAATTTTGTAAAATAGACTTCATTTTTGAATTCGGAATATCAAATATATCTTATGGTGAATTTTTGGGATTTTTCTGAAAAACTTCAATTTTTGATGAATAGTGAAACCACTAAGTGGTACTTATAAAAACTGATTTTTCCGTTTAAATGAAATTTTGCCATCTTTGTGTTTTGAATTTCAAAAATCCGACATACATGGTTGTCATTAATAAGTAAAATGTGGTTCAATGAGATTAAAATATTTTTTTGGTGAATAGTAACTTATTAAGTTTTAATCGCGATTAGTGGTAATTAGTGTAGTTTAAGGTAAGAATAATGCTTTAATAAAATTAGATGAGCTTGACACATGTCCTACCCTAATTGGTTGTGTCATGGCCGACCAAGACAAGCCATGGGTCAACTTGGGGACCCCATGGATCCACTTTGGTTGGGAAATGACATAAATAACTTTTTATTTAATATAAAAGTAAAAATGACACAAACATGATATGTTTTACTAAAACAATTTTTAAGTGGGGTTATACAAGACATATTTTTGATTATAAATAGTAATTGGAAATCTAAAAAGATTTCCTACATCATTTTATTTTTTTTATAATTTTTAGACATTAAATAAATTAAATTATTTATGACATAATAATGATGCAGCGATGACATCATTATTTGACGATTTAAATAAAATGGAAAGATAATGTAAAATCTATGAACTACACATGTCCAAAACTTATTGGATGAGTGGATTTATAAGCCTTATCACCTTATCCACGAATTATATCAATGTGGGACCTTTTGAAACCTAAACACATTTTCAAATAAAATAATATTTCTTTACTTTCCAAAAGTGCCCCTCCTCTCCTATTATAAAAGGCCCCCACCTCTACCTCATTTAACACACTCCTCAAGCCTTTGGCTCGGCCAACCCCTGCCCATGTACTCTCTCCACATCCCTCTCCTCATCCTAGAGGATTCCCTTTGGGATGAATCCTTTCAAAGGAAGCCTTTAGGATCAAATCAAAAGGAGTTACACTTTTAAAGGTAATTCATTCTCTCATGTTCATTTGTTTTATTTTGCTTCTCCAACCCCCTAAACTCTTTTTATTTACTTCTTTTGTAACAAAACCAGTATCTTCAATATACTAGGATGTCGTTATAATATTTATTCGAGCTACACTCTCACACAACTACATCAAATGGTTAAATAACATACGGTTTCTGTGGGTGGTGAAATTCTGCCTGCCGAAACGATGATTGTTCAATACTCATTTAATACCTTCAAAGGTGGCCATTATGATGTCAATATTTTTATATATGATATATAATATGTTTATTTTTTACTTATGTTTCGGTATTTTTCATTTTTGTCTTACCTTTATGGCTTCCATTATGGATATACGCGATATCTTCATTTAAGGAAGTGCGGACTACCACCCCCTCAAAGTGATTTGATTCATTAAATACCATATGTGGGACGTATAAAGGATGGAAATATGATATTATATATGTTATTATACTGGAATTATAATATACCTTTATATCATTATTATTCCATTCTATAAAATACGAAATAGAAATGAAAGTAGCGTTCATGCGTACGTACGGCTTACCGTCTCCATGAACGGTGCATTTCATTTCTTACCTCTAAATGATTTTGTAATGTTATAAATGCATGAATGTACTGGATATATATGACATATATGATATCTACATCATGAATAAAATTCTGGATATAATAAACATTTGGCCACAAGAACAACATGTAATTGTAAGAAGTCCACTTTCGACTTAAGAACCAAATATCGACAAAACAAATATTATTAACTTAAATGATTACATAATGTTTATGACATGGTAATAAGTGGTATAAAAGGAATAATGAACTTGAAAAAGGTTCTTAAGGAATTATAAATTAACTCACGTTTATTATTCAGGAGATTAAAGAACGATCGAGTCAAGTCGGACCCGAGGTAAGGGATCCTACTCCTCTCTTTCTTTTTAAGTACACACTTTTATGTCATTCCTTGTAAAGCTCATCTTTCTTGTTATTGGGATGATATTTTATATTACACTTACTGTAATTTTTATGTTCATGTGATGAGAGACCCTATTCTCTCTCATCAATCCATTTTGGATGTTTTGAGTGGCGCCGTTAGGCTGCCGAACTTTCATAAGAGATCTAACCTCTCTCTTTCTTTTTAAGTACTCTCCTTTATGTCACTTCTTTTAGGATCCTCTTTGTAATGTTGGGGGATGTTATTTTATATTCCTATTTCTGTACATTTTATTGTAATTTGATGAGATACCCTATTTGATCTCATCAATCCATATTCGGATGTTTTATGTGGTGCCGTTAGGCTGCTGAGTTTTCGTAAGGGATTTTTCATCTCACTTTTATTCTCGTTAGATTTATGCAACATTTTCCACAAATTCCATTGAGTGGTGTATGTACTGCCCATTATTCTACTCTTTGTGTAATATAATTTCGTTTATGAGTATTTACATCAATGATATATTGTCCTTCTTTCATGGGGTGTATGTTTTGAAAGATACCCAAGTTGGTAAGTGAACCTTTCACCCTCCTCTTTTTTAAAAGACTTCTTTTGTTGGGTCTTTTAATTTACATATTGTTATGTTGGGATATGTTCTCATATATCCTTGTTGATCTAAATTTTATGTCCATGTGATGAGATACACTTTTTATCTCTCATCAACTCATTTTGATGTGATGTCGTTAGGCTGTCAAGGGAACTTTTTAACCCAATTTCGATTTCTTTGGGTTCAACATGTAGTCATTGAATATGTCATCCGTTGAATATGTGTGAATGACCTTTTATTGTTTTACACTTAATATCCACTTATATTGGGTGTATTTATATTTGTCACACATATTTTTGAGATTTATTTGTCCTTAATTTAAGGATACCTTCTTTATAAGGGATTTCATTACATTTGACATTTCTATTGAGGGTTCATTGTTGTTATGCACCAGTTCACTCTTATATGGTGTATATACTATCCTTTGGAGTATTATATCATGAATCCATTTATTCTCATGATATCATAAAGTTCTGACTAAATGTTATTCTTCAATTATTGTAACAGCCCGAGATTTTATGAAAAATATTCTTTTTTATTTTACTAATGTCTTGTGTTGTACGCTACACCAAAAGGAGCTTGCACAACACACATCCTTGACTTGCCTTGCATTACACGCAATCGCGACCTTCCTCGATAGCGTGTGTAGTACGCAATACCGAGTTTCACTAAACAACGATATGCTATAAAAATATTATTAAAACTAGCCGTTATGAATAGTAATAACCACTTTTTGAAATCCAGTAAATCTTATTTTTCAAAATGAACTTTATTTTTGGATTCGGAGTATCGAATTTATCCTAAGGTGAAATTTTGGTACTTTTCGGATAACTTTCATATTCTGATGAATAGTGAAAATTACTAAATTATAATTAAAAACAACTTTTTTAATCGAAATAATTAATAGTGATAAATCATTAATTTGAGTGGTTTTAAAGTATATTTAGAATATATTTTTTCAATTTAATACAATGTTGGTCATTGGATGTAATTTCACATTTAAACTAGACATAAACAAGTGTCAATCTTTTGATAGATATTGTTTCTTAAAAACACGCTATTTGTTTTAACAGCGGGATTTAATTATAAAATTAATTAATGCAACTTTTATGTTATGAATTTGGTAAAATAGACTTCATTTTTGAATTCGGAATATGAAATATAGCTTGGGATGAAATTTTGGCATTGTTCTGAAAAAACATCAATTTTTGATGAATAGTGAAACTACTAAGTGGTAGGTTAAAAACTGAATTTTGCATAAAACATAATTTTACCGCTTCTGTGAATGGAATTTCGAAAATCCGAGAGACACGGTTAATATCAAGGACTAAAATGTGGTTCAATGAGATGAAAATAAATTTTTGGTGAATAGTAACTTTTTACTTTTTTACCACGGTTAATAGTAAATAGGGTAACTAAGGGTAAATATGATATTAATGTTACCCTAACACATGTCCTAATTCTATTGGACAAGTGTAATTCGACCAAAAACAAACTTATGAATAAAATATGACCATTTAGGCCCACTTGGATTAGATTAGGACATTTATTATTAATTTATTTAAAGAAGGGTTAAAATAGTTAAAATTAAAGTTTAATAAGTAAATCATTTTTAATATGGGGTTATACATAAGATAAATTCGACTATAAATATTCATTAGAAAGGTAAAAAGATTTCCTACATGATGGTATTTTATTTGTAATTTTTAGACATCAAATAATGTAATTTATTTTTGACACAAAGATGATGCAGTAATTATCTTGTTAATGAAATATTGACATAATTGATGTTATAAACACCAAAATAAATGTAATTTGAGACTTTTTATGAATTCCACTAATTTTATAGGTTACTATGATATATTAATGTTGATTTAATCAACTTGGTTCTAACATATAATTCTGTTATGACTTTCACAAAAATCATATATCAAATAGTGTCAAAATTGACACAAAATAGTTTTTAAATCCAATATTATATTATTAATTGTTATTTTATTCCTAAAAATCTAAGGTTCGGCCAAATGACTTAGATAAGGATATATATATTAATAATAAACAATTTGGGGTTCGTTTGGCATGTTATAGTAAGTTTATTAACCATATAGTGAAATAAAACAAAAAGACACCGTAAAAGTTAAATTATTTAACTTAGAGTTAAATCTAATTTATAAGGTTAAAATAATACCCTAAACTTGTCTAAATCCTATTGGTTGATAGGATTTCGACCCATCCCCACTTTAGCTTCGAAATAAGACCCTTTGGAACCATTATAAACCGATTTTGACTTTAATATAAAATAATATTTTGAGATATTCCTAAGGTGCCCCTCTCCTCCCCTATAAAAGGACACCTCCTCCCCCTCCTCCTCACACCAATTTGAGCACTCAAGCTCGGCCAACCCATGACCATTTCTCCTCTACACTTCCCTAGCAACATCCTAGAGGTTCTGGTCTTCCTCAAAGACCAATTTTAGTGCCCTAAGAGGAGGTCTCAATGAGGCACTTCAAAGAAGAGGTAATTACCGTTACCAATTCTTTCATCTTTATTTCTTCTTCCACTTCTTCTTCTTAGGTTGTATCATTATGAAGTAATAACATCAGTATCACTCATATACTTATATGTTATTATAAGTATGAAACAACCCTATTTCACCATCAATTCATCCTACGGAAAAAGAAATCACCGCGCGTGCGTACGTACGGAATACCGTCTCCACGCCGTGGTGTAATCTATTTTCCACCACCACCTTACATGGATGGGTATAATGGTGTAAAGAATAACTATACATAGTTATTACAACATCAAATTGATTCTGATATATTGTATAATCCACTCCAATTCAATTCAATATTTATAGAAATGATATCATCGCTCGTGCGTACGTACGGAATACCGTCTCCACGACGCGATGAGATTCATTCTCCATGTTAACCATTTAAGAATGATTATAATGTATATATAAGAAATAATAATGAAATATATGACATTATAAAGCTACTGGATTTATGTATATATATAAATATGTATGTCATCTACTTACTTCCATTTCAAGACAATAAGGAAAGGAAAACAGCGTTCATGCGTACGTACGGACTACCGTCTCCATGAACGGTGTTTTTCATTTTATTTATCTACCTATTATATATATATATATACTAAATATATATGATATATAAATCATATTTTATATTCTGGAAGTAAGTAAATCATGATATAAGTAATAATGATGTCAAGAACAACAAGTCAAAACACCTACGATAAATGAAACGATTTTACCCAAAACGCTTCTTTAACATGGAATTTACAAAAGAACGGGTAATATAATGTCATAAGTGAACCATATATGATATCATAACAATGAATATGATTCTGTAATAAGTCAATAACATGATTTAAATCATTATACAGGAGGTTCGGACACTTACAAAGCAAGTCGGACCTAAGGTAAGGGAAATATCACAATCTCATTTTTATCCGAGATTGTTTATTCGTAAGTATTTACTGGGGTGTATTTTATCATCCACATCCATGTTCCCTCAATATGTAATATTATTTCCATCCACCTACAATTGTTTAAATCCAATTTTACCCTTCTATGATTTTTTATTAAAGGATATGAAAGGAATCTTTTTTCGTTTTTCGTACGAGGTACTTTTTGACTTTTCCGACAAAAGTACAAAGAATGTTTTTTTTAACTTATACGGCATGAATGGATTTTTATGGTTTTATAAAGCCTTATTTTCATGAATCTTCCTCCAAAAGATTTCATGACTATTTTTAATAAAATCTCTTTCTTTTAAAATTGCATGATGTTTTGTGAAAAGAAATTGATTTTGAAGAAGAAAGGATATTTTCCTCAAGAATTCATTTCAAGTGTTTTATCAAAATTATTTTCCATCTAATATAATAAAGGGTTCTGTTTCTATCCATATTTTTAAATTGATTTGACTATGTTGTGATGGAATTATGTTTATGAATTCTTTTATCTTATATGAATGGTTTTATGATGTCATGTTGTTTAAGAATCCCATTTTTTATTACATGGGTTATGAAATGATGTATGATTTATGATTTTGTGGCACACATAAGAAAGGATTCATTAAGAGATGGGTGGGACCTATATCTCCCTCCAATGCATTGGGTAAAGATTTCATATCTCATGAGATAGACATGGCTGGAATGGTAGGTTATACCGGTTCAGTGAAACAGGACTGAAACGAGGATTACTCGATTCAGAAAGGGACTTTGTCCACTAAGATAGTCTTGGCAATGAGTCTTGACTAACAAGAAATGATTCTCTATGATTATGTGTGTATGCCACAATGAGTAATGTTTTATGTTATGGTTTCATTTTCACTACTATGATTTATCCCATGTTATGAAATTATGCTCTCTTTTGCAGGTTAAGATTTCCAAAAAATGTTATGTTCTTATGAAAATTATGTGATTGATATTTCTTTTGTTTACCCTTACTGAGCATTTGAGCTCACCCTTTTATGTTTTCTTTTCCCCAGGATATAAAGAAAGGTTTTAGGTAAAAAAAGGAAGATCTTTATGGGAGATTTTGAAGATCTTTCACCAGGATTAGAAGATTACGTTCCGAGTTTCCAAAGACACTAAACTATTACGATCCTTGTGTGTGTGTTTTTGTTATGTATTAAGTATTCCGCAAAAGTAATGTAATGTCCATGTACGTCAGGCTTCGGGTCTCTACAGTTGGTATCAGAGGAAAGGTTTAGTCAACCTTTGGAAACTAGGACGCGAAAACGTTAGTGAGATCCCTAGAGATATTTCTAAGGTATGTATAGGGATGTCCCTAAGGATAAGTATACGTATAGGATATAGCCATAGAACTATGGTAATGATATTAGATTAAACCTAAGATGTTAGATATTGAAGTTACTCCCCCTTTATTATGATTTTTTCCTCTAACACTATTTTTTTTGGGGTTTTAGAAAATCGTTGGAAACAAGATGATTCACGATAATGGAGGATATGGTGGACAATGGAATGATATTCTTCATAATGAAATGGGATTTGGATGTCCAAACATCATTATTATGCCGAATCAGCAGTCTCATAATATGATCAATAAAGTAAAATTTGGTTAGTTTCCTGACTCGGCTAATAAGAGAAAGATGGAGTTTCATGATGATCATAGAGGAAAGAAAGTTCAATTCCCCCTATGTAAATCATGTTGGAAGAGGCATCAAGGAGAATGTTTCAAAGGAACTGGAAGATGCTTTGGGTGTGGAAAAGAAGGACACAAAGCAAGTAAGTGCAAAGGAAAAGGTTCAGTTAACACCATGGATGAGGATAATGGTATTGCTACGACATCAACAATGGTTAAATGTTTTAAATGTGGAATGTATGGGCATTATGCAAACAAATGCCCTAAGGGAAAGACTCATGAAGAGAATCAGTATGGTCATATGGGTAGTATTTATGTGGATGATGATGAAGAGACTACAAATGATATGTGAGATGAAAGAATTTTTGAAGCTCGGTCAATGGTTTGAGAATGTAGTGGAATGATTACATGTTTATCATGTGTAATTTTGGAATAAAGAGACATCTATGGATTGTTACACTTTTGTCTTTCCTTGTGTTTTGAAAGTGTATGATTAATGTTACCAATATCCATGAAAGGTTATTCAGATATTTTTGGAATGTAGATGATATGCGCATAATGAAGGGATAAGGAGAAAATTAAATGTTTGATAGTATTCATGAGCTCATGATTGATATAAGAACTAAGTGATATCATGGTTTGAGTATATAGAATTTTGAGGATTTTGGTATATGGAAAGTGTTAACTTTTAACTGCACTCACTAAGGTATTCAAGAGAATACACGATTAAGGACTTTGAATGTTTGGAATGTGACCAACAAGACATATCTTATGTGGGGATCAACGACAGTATTAAATCTCTGGTAATCGTTGTCACTATATTATGAGAGTGGACTGCAGTATTATGTATAAGCCTAAAGATTAGACTGGATTATGTTGGACATAAGTTAGTATTGTTTAAGGATAGAAGATTTTCGATATTATTGATGGGATGTTATAGTGACGTAGTTTTAGAAAAAGGACAACCTGCAGGACGGGCGACAGCCCATCGCTTCGGACAAGGCTGTAGGAATCGAACCCACAACCGAAGTGCAACTGGCCTTTATCGCCTACCACTGACCTACAGGAAGTCCCTGTTTAGTATAAACTAGTTTTATTATATTAAGCAGTATGATATATGAAGTATAAGTCCATTTTAGGAACTATATATGATTAATCTCACTATAGAATGACTTATGTATAATTAATAACTTTTGCTTACCTTTTGTTTGAGACAGATGGAATGACCCGTCATTCTATCACATGATCTGCTAACACTTCACGAATAACAAATTCAACTTCATTTATTTAAGAGATGAAGTGGAAATTGTTCAAGGCACGAACAACAGTGATATTGTATCAAAATAAAGTAAGTATTTATTCTAATTCAAATTTTCAACTTTAGGGAAATGATCTTGAAAACCAAAAATGTTTTCCTAGTGATCTTATACCTGATGAATCAGATGGTACCTTATATCATCACAAATCTATGGATTTGTGATTACTGGCTTTTCTATAGCCATGTTCTCTACCACACTCCATCAGAACATGATGGTTAGATTTGTCTTCCATATCCATATTTTCACCTATGTGGAAACCCAGTGATTAGTTTATTTGGGTAATCGTTACATTTCATACTTTAGTGTTTAAAGCCATGTTTTGGTATTCCCTTTTACGATGTGGGTTTCTATTAAAGAAACTTTCGAATAGTAAACCATTTATAACCCCGACGAATTTCGAGGGCGAAATTCATTTTAAGGGGGGTAGAATGTAACAGCCCGAGATTTTATGAAAAATATTCTTTTTTATTTTACTAATGTCTTGTGTTGTACGCTACACCAAAAGGAGCTTGCACAACACACATCCTTGACTTGCCTTGCATTACACGCAATCACGACCTTCCTCGATAGCGTGTGTAGTACGCAATACCGAGTTTCACTAAACAACGATATGCTATAAAAATATTATTAAAACTAGCCGTTATGAATAGTAATAACCACTTTTTGAAATCCAGTAAATCTTATTTTTCAAAATGAACTTTATTTTTGGATTCGGAGTATCGAATTTATCCTAAGGTGAAATTTTGGTACTTTTTGGATAACTTTCATATTCTGATGAATAGTGAAAATTACTAAATTATAATTAAAAACAACTTTTTTAATCGAAATAATTAATAGTGATAAATCATTAATTTGAGTGGTTTTAAAGTATATTTAGAATATATTTTTACAATTTAATACAATGTTGGTCATTGGATGTAATTTCACATTTAAACTAGACATAAACAAGTGTCAATCTTTTGATAGATATTGTTTCTTAAAAACACGCTATTTGTTTTAACAGCGGGATTTAATTATAAAATTAATTAATGCAACTTTTATGTTATGAATTTGGTAAAATAGACTTCATTTTTGAATTCGGAATATGAAATATAGCTTGGGATGAAATTTTGGCATTGTTCTGAAAAAACATCAATTTTTGATGAATAGTGAAACTACTAAGTGGTAGGTTAAAAACTGAATTTTGCATAAAACATAATTTTACCGCTTCTGTGAATGGAATTTCGAAAATCCGAGAGACACGGTTAATATCAAGGACTAAAATGTGGTTCAATGAGATGAAAATAAATATTTGGTGAATAGTAACTTTTTACTTTTTTACCACGGTTAATAGTAAATAGGGTAACTAAGGGTAAATATGATATTAATGTTACCTTAACACATGTCCTAATTCTATTGGACAAGTGTAATTCGACCAAAAACAAACTTAGGAATAAAATATGACCATTTAGGCCCACTTGGATTAGATTAGGACATTTATTATTAATTTATTTAAAGAAGGGTTAAAATAGTTAAAATTAAAGTTTAATAAGTAAATAATTTTTAATATGGGGTTATACATAAGATAAATTCGACTATAAATATTCATTAGAAAGATAAAGAGATTTCCTACATGATGGTATTTTATTTGTAATTTTTAGACATCAAAGAATTTAATTTATTTATGACACAAAGATGATGCAGTAATTATCTTGTTAATGAAATATTGACATAATTGATGTTATAAACACCAAAATAAATGTAATTTGAGACTTTTTATGAATTCCACTAATTTTATAGGTTACTATGATATATTAATGTTGATTTAATCAACTTGGTTCGAACATATAATTCTGTTATGACTTTCACAAAAATCATGTATCAAATAGTGTCAAAATTGACACAAAATAGTTTTTAAATAAAATATTATATTATTAATTGTTATTTTATTCCTAAAAATCTAAGGTTCGGCCAAATGACTTAGATAAGGATATATATATTAATAATAAACAAGTTGGGGTTCGTTTGGCATGTTATAGTAAGTTTATTAACCATATAGTGAAATAAAACAAAAAGACACGGTAAAAGTTAAATTATTTAACTTAGAGTTTAATCTAATTGATAAGGTTAAAATAATACCCTAAACTTGTCTAAATCCTATTGGTTGATAGGATTTAGACCCATCCCCACTTTAGCTTCTAAATAAGACCCTTTGGAACCATTATAAACCGATTTTGACTTTAATATAAAATAATATTTTGAGATATTCCTAAGGTGCCCCTCTCCTCCCCTATAAAAGGACACCTCCTCCCCCTCCTCCTCACACCAATTTGAGCACTCAAGCTCGGCCAACCCCTGCCCATTTCTCCTCTCCACTTCCCTAGCAACATCCTAGAGGTTCTGGTCTTCCTCAAAGACTAATTTTAGTGCCCTAAGAGGAGGTCTCAAAGAGGCACTTCAAAGAAGAGGTAATTACCGTTACCAATTCTTTCATCTTTATTTCTTCTGCCACTTCTTCTTCTTAGGTTGTATCATTATGAAGTAATAACATCAGTATCACTCATATACTGATATGTTATTATAAGTATGAAACAACCCTATTTCACCATCAATCCATCCTACGGAAAAAGAAATCACCGCGCGTGCGTACGTACGGAATACCGTCTCCACGCCGTGGTGTAATCTATTTTCCACCACCACCTTACATGGATGGGTATAATGGTGTAAAGAATAACTATACATAGTTATTACAACATCAAATTGATTCTGATATATTTTATAATCCACTCCAATTCAATTCAATATTTATAGAAATGATATCATCGCTCGTGCGTACGTACGGAATACCGTCTCCACGACGCGATGAGATTCATTCTCCATGTTAACCATTTAAGAATGATTATAATGTATATATAAGAAATAATAATGAAATATATGACATTATAAAGCTACTGGATTTATGTATATATATACATATGTATGTCATCTACTTACTTCCATTTCAAGACAATAAGGAAAGGAAAACAGCGTTCATGCGTACGTACGGACTACCATCTCCATGAACGGTATTTTTCATTTTATTTATCTACCTATTATATATATATATATATACTGAATATATATGATATATAAATCATATTTTATATTCTGGAAGTAAGTAAATCATGATATAAGTAATAATGATGTCAAGAACAACAAGTCAAAACACCTACGATAAATGAAACGATTTTACCCAAAACGCTTCTTTAACATGGAATTTACAAAAGAACGGGTAATATAATGTCATAAGTGAACCATATATGATATGATAACAATGAATATGATTCTGTAATAAGTCAATAACATGATTTAAATCATTATACAGGAGGTTCGGACACTTACAAAGCAAGTCGGACCTAAGGTAAGGGAAATATCACAATCTCATTTTTATCCGAGATTGTTTATTCGTAAGTATTTACTGGGGTGTATTTTATCATCCACATCCATGTTCCCTCAATATGTAATATTATTTTCATCCACCTACAATTGTTTAAATCCAATTTTACCCTTCTATGATTTTTTATTAAAGGATATGAAAGGAATCTTTTTTCGTTTTTCGTACGAGGTACTTTTTGACTTTTCCGACAAAAGTACGAAGAATGTTTTTTTTAACTTATACGGCATGAATGGATTTTTATGGTTTTATAAAGCCTTATTTTCATGAAGCTTCCTCCAAAAGATTTCATGACTATTTTTAATAAAATCTCTTTCTTTTAAAATTGCATGATGTTTTGTGAAAAGAAATTGATTTTGAAGAAGAAAGGATATTTTCCTCAAGAATTCATTTCAAGTGTTTTATCAAAATTATTTTCCATCTAAGATAATAAAGGGTTCTGTTTCTATCCATATTTTTACATTTATTTGACTATGTTGTGATGGAATTATGTTTATGAATTCGTTTATCTTATATGAATGGTTTTATGATGTCATGTTGTTTAAGAATCCCATTTTTTATTACATGGGTTATGAAATGATGTATGATTTATGATTTTGTGGCACACATAAGAAAGGATTCATTAAGAGATGGGTGGGACCTATATCTCCCTCCAATGCATTGGGTAAAGATTTCATATCTCATGAGATAGACATGGCTGGAATGGTAGGTTATACCGGTTCAGTGAAACAGGAGTGAAACGAGGATTACTCGATTCAGAAAGGGACTTTGTCCACTAAGATAGTCTTGGCAATGAGTCTTGACTAACAAGAAATGATTCTCTATGATTATGTGTGTATGCCACAATGAGTAATGTTTTATGTTATGGTTTCATTTTCACTACTATGATTTATCCCATGTTATGAAATTATGCTCTCTTTTGCAGGTTAAGATTTCCAAAAAATGTTATGTTCTTATGAAAATTATGTGATTGATATTTCTTTTGTTTACCCTTACTGAGCATTTGAGCTCACCCTTTTATGTTTTCTTTTCCCCAGGATATAAAGAAAGGTTTTAGGTAAAAAAAAAGAAGATCTTTATGGGAGATTTTGAAGATCTTTCACCAGGATTTGAAGATTACGTTCCGAGTTTCCAAAGACACTAAACTATTACGATCCTTGTGTGTGTGTTTTTGTTATGTATTAAGTATTCCGAAAAAGTAATTTAATGTCCATGTACGTCAGGCTTCGGGTCTCTACAATTATCGTATTCAAGTGCCTCTAATTTTGGTGAAACCCCTTTAACCAAAATATCGTTTTAAATGTTTTAATTATTTTTTCTTATTAATATCCATGTTTTCAAAATGGTTTTAAGGATTTATTTATATGGATATTAATGGTTTAAAATTTTAAAAGCTTCAAGGTGGTATGGGACACTTTGATTCAAAAATCTCGTTATTAAATGTTTTAAATGGTTTTGGAAATGGTTTCTTTTTGAATGGATTCATTATTTCAATATACTAAAATATTATATTGTGATGTGGAAATGTTATGTTTCCTTTATGAATGTTTTATGTGATACGTTATGGTTCTTGGGAATTATTATGAATACGGGTGGTTCCGTGATAAACTAAGGGCGGGTGAGCCCGATATAGCTCTCCAATGCATTGGATAACACGAAGGAGTGAAACGTTAAGTTTTCTCCGAAGAGATTTTAAGGAATATACTATGATGGGTATTCCAAACGTAACCAAGAGGGTTAGTCCCTATGTAAGAATGTTATGAATGCCTCAAGTTACCTTTATGTCTTATGTTTTCTATGATTTATTCATGATTTTATATGCCTATGTTTTATGGGTAAAGTGTGATTTCATTCTAATATATATATGAACCCATGTTTCCTTTCCCTATTTTTATAACCCTTACTGAGCTTTTTATGCTCATCCCATGTTTTTGAAATGTTTTTCACAGGTCAAGGGAAAGGTACATGTTGTGATTATAGTGTCAAGGATGTGTCAAGAAAGAATCCATGTTTTATTTTCAATATGTTACCGTTGATGGGAAGAATGAATACTGTCTTTTATGTAACCACTTTGTTTAAGTGTGGAATGTAATGCATGTTTCATGATCTAATTCTCGAAAACTCTAAACCTGAAAAGATCCTCAATGTGTAATATTGTAATAACTCAAGATTAAGTAAGGTTTAAGGCATGGGCCTTATATATTTGGTGTCTCTACGATTAAAATTATTTCAATATAAGTTAACTATTATAGGGAAATTGTATGATTAAAGAAAATAGAAATACTTTATGATAATATGGCTTTTCAGTTGAGTATATAGTTTAATTTTATTTTGAAAAAATATATGATTTTAGGGTGAATTTATTTTAGAGAATTATTAATATATTTTTGGGAATTCATGACCCTAACATATAAATATATATTATGATACTTTAATAGTGATTTATTTTATTGAAAGATGAATTTTCAGATTATATTTGAATATTATCTATTATTTATGGCTCAATCCTACTCAAGAATATTATCTATTTCATTAATGATAATTATTTAACAAATTATTGAAGTTATACTTTGGGTATTATTGTTTAGGTTTTGGAGATTAATTTTGTACTTACTCATATAAAGTTTTATTCATTTACGATATTATCATACCATATTCTAATAATTTTGGTGTTGGTTAGTGTTTAAATACATGAGGAAAGGATCATTATCTTTCTGATGACTTGTAATTTATTTGAT
Organism: Viscum album; assembly: GCA_963277665.1. NCBI lineage: Eukaryota > Viridiplantae > Streptophyta > Magnoliopsida > Santalales > Viscaceae > Viscum > Viscum album. The sequence goes on from OY728130.1 coordinate 1,216,301,292, forward strand.
GTCTAACTTAGTGCTTTAGGAATGAAAGATTTATCTTGAATAATCATATTTGATGAATAATTTGATATTGACTAAATTATGAAATTATACTTCTGATGTTAGTATATTTTCTTATTTTATAATAGTATATAGTAAGTGAATTCCACAACTCCTAGAAAGATATTTTGAAATAAAAAATTTATCCTATTACCTTCATCTTAGATGAATTGATTGTATTTTCCACACCTCATTGGTTTATGGTTTTATGATCATTAACATTATATTAATCATTAACTTCCTTGTGATCAATGTTATCGATAAATTTCTATTTGTATTCGGTGATTTTGTTTTCCTCCTTGTAGATATTTTCGCTTCCCACTAATGTTCTCTCACTCAAAAAACTAGTTATCAGTTATTCCTTCTGAAAACCATATTTTCCTTAAAAAAATTTCAAAATGAGTTTTCATTATCCATTTTTACTATTTGGGCCTTCAAAAATGTAATTTTTAAATATTAATACGGTATTAATTTCATGTATGTATGATTTATATGTGACTAATGGGAATTAGTTTTGAAAATGTTTTCAACCCTCTATACAGGGCAGAGGTAAAATTGTTAGGACACATTTTTAAAAAAGGGGATTGAATGTAACAACCCAAATAATTGTAATAATAAATAAATTTCATTTAATATTAGTATGCATAAATTTTATTATATATATTTTTATGTATTATTATAATAATGAATACCATTTTTGTCAAAAGGAAAAAATGATTTATTTATAAACAAATTGCGTTTTAAGACAACACTTGGTTTTATTTTAAAATATTAATTAATCGTTTTGAAATTTATTTATTTAAAAAGGTTATGATTTTTGAAATGAACATGTCTGAATTATATGAAGGTGAATTTTGTGTATTTTGATAAAAACATTGGGTTTTCAGTGAATAATGAGAAATAAAGATTTTTTAAAAAGTATCATTTTTTCATTGAAAAGTCCCATTAAGATTCAATTTTGATATTCAATGAAGGAAAGTATAATTTATTTATAAATATTATAATTAATTTCATATAAATTATCTTTATAATTTGATTTGGTATAAGTTCATTTTTAGGAATAAAAATGCATTTTTATAAAAAAAAAATTCACTGTGTTTTACACATTTATATTAAAAGGGAACGTTTTTCCTCTCTTCCATACCCATATTAAGAAAAATATATTTTAAAATAACTCAAAAATAGATTTCTATAATCCCTCCCCACATTATAGATGTCTTATTTTGGGCATAATACTAACCTTATATGACTTAAGGTGTAATGGAAATGTGGTTGTATGAAGAAGCAATGCAGATTTTAACAGAATGTTTTAATCCTATTTCCACTTATACCTCAATAAAATTTTACTCAGACATTTTTTAAATTATAAAATCACTATATTTAATATAATAATATGTTTCTTTTTTAATTACTAAACTATATCAATATCCTCTTCCATCAAAAGGGAAATGAAACCATAATTTGTGTGTATAGTGGACTACTACCCCATGAGCCAATATAAATCATTTTCAATCATTTACTCTAATGTTTGGTTGTAATAATTAATTAAATTTATATATATTATTTTAATTTATTTTTTATAATTCTATAAATATAATATAACATCTATTTTCTTAACATTACATCAATTGAAAAATGATAAAATCATTCATGCATATGTTTGAATTATCACATTCACAATGTGATGCGATTCATTTCAATCACCACATAACTTGAATTATATATTTAAATTATTTAAAGATATAATATGATAATTATTATATAATAATAATTTCTAAAATATAATATACTACTTACCTTATTTATCTCACGTTTATTGTAAAACGGGAATGCTGATCGTGCGTATACAAAGTCTGCATTCTCAATGATAGTAACATAATTCATTTTTCATAACTAAATTTCATGGTTTCTATTAAAAGTATCACTAATGTATAAAAATGATAATTATTTCCTGATTATTAATCCATATATTATGTTTCAATTAATTTTTTTACCATGGTTAATATGCTGAAATTGTTTACCAATTATGAGATGAACATCCTCAAACACGTGACATGTACATAACGAATTAATTATTTAAATATGTCTTTGAAATAAATGAAAAAAATGGTTTAATATGAAATTAATAAAACTATAATATATTCCTAAAAAATAAATAATTTATGCATGTTTAGAATATGTGAGTTAAAGGACATACATGGAATGTCTGGACTTGAGGTAAGGGATTTCATCTCAATTTTCCTTCATTGAGGCATGTTTTAATGTTATGTATGTAATTTATTTTATATGGTTTTTATAATTATATTTTTAAATTTTATATCACGAATAAATAATATTTCACTATATTTTAGGTTTAAATTCCAATTACATCATTAAAAGAGATTTTAAATGAATGTTACCAAGTGATAGGGGGTTTCTTAGATCAATTTTCATTCGTTGGGTTATAAATCTACTACATTTACACTATTAAGACATGATTATTTGTGAATTTATCTCTAATTTTTTATTATATATTTATACTTGTTTTATATGAAATTAAATATTTTCACATAATCCATTCATGAATTAATTTTCCATTCGAATTTTATGATCTTTAAAAGGGTTTTGTTTGTCTTAATTTCACTTTCATGTGAAATGTTTCATGTCAGGCCACATAATTTTATTTTATGGTGTTATTGATACCCAATTAATGAATTTGAAACATTAATTCATGAAATATATTTATTAATATATATAGTTTTCTTTATTTCAACTACTTTTTATTCTAATATTTGAAATTCTGTAAATGATTTATGTTAAAGTCCTCTTTCTTTTCATGGTTGTTTATGCTCTAGGTTTCATAGGGGAAATCATAAGATATTATTTTATAATTTTTTCTTCTTCTCATTTTGTTATGAATTTGTTTTACATGTTTATTTTTCATTATCGATCTCACTTATTAATGAAACATAAATAATTTTTTTTATAATCAATATTGATCATGTAACTTCTTTTAGATCAGAAATCATTATCTTCCACATCTATGTTGTATGAAATAATTCCAATTTATTATTTTATAAAAATAAATGATCTATAAATCTTATTTTACAAGATCTTTGACCTTATCTAGAAATTTTTAGATGGGTAATTTAGTATCATTTAACTTATTGGTAATTTTTGAATCTATTTATAAAAGTTGAAAATAAATTTTTTAACATTTATAACAAGAATCGATTTTCACACCATTATGAACATTATTATATTTAATTATTTATCTATATATTATCAATTTGAGTTTCAAATAAATGTTATTTCAATTTTTTTTTGAATTTTTAGGTTTTATAAGTGACTTTTGAAGTGAAAATCACATTGTCCTCAATAATGTTTTTAAGGAAAATTTTATTTTAGTTTTATTCATAAAATACAAAAACCCATCAATTTTATTATTCTTCACTAATTTTATATTATGTTGATTCGATATTAGTCATTTCTATAGACGAGAAACAATTTCAAAGATATTGTCATGGAATCTATTTCTTTTCTAAGGATAAATGAAGCTTTTAGATAATAATGGTTATTTTTATATTGATAATTAAAATATTAAAATTATTTTAATCATGTTATAATACTTTAAAATTATTGATGAATGCGGAATTTGGTAGTAAAACCAAATATTTATGTGGATTTGTTTTATATATTATTTTTGGGTCTATTATAACCCAAAAATTCATTGGGAAATTATGATGAAGTTAACTGAATATAAGTAACTCATAATAGATGATAGAGTTAATCAGTTAACTTTTGAATCGTAAGATGTCATGGGTATTAAATGAGTGTGGTTATACCATCTGTAAGGGTTATTGTAAGTATTTTCTGAAGATAATGTTATATGATACCAAAATGTTTTATCATTTCCATCTATGAGTTTTTAATGGTTCCATTGATCAATATTTAGGTCAAATGATTAATGATTATTTTACTACTAAACTACATTGATTGAGAACGAAAAAATTACAAGATTCTAAATAAAGGGATTTTACAATAGTATCTTTAAAAGAGACACATCAAGTTCTTAGGTAGTACTATATAAAATATGAGATTCTCACAACTCACCCCATGTAACATGTTTAATGATACATGTTTTTATTGGTATTAATTCTTTTATGTTATGATCAAGCACTTTGAATTTTTCATCATAGAATTATTCTCATCTTATGATCACTAATGACATTCAATTACAAATTCTTATGTTTACCCTTACTGAGAATTAGAACTTACCCTTACTATTTTTCTATTTCCTCTAGGTATGATGAAATTTTTTAAATGAATTATGTCTAGAAAGGTTTAATGTGTGAATAATATTATGGGAGATGTTGAAAACATGTCATGAATTAATAAAATCTGGTTGTAATAAAGAAATAGATCACATGAAGTCATGAGTATTGTTATGTAAGTGTTTAACCTAATTTTATATAATTATAGACCTAAACTTTATTGGGGTAATAATATGATAAAATATTTAATTTTGGAGTTATATGTTTTGGATGGAATAAATTTTGTCACATTTATCAATATCAAATTCAGAAATGTAATGTTTTTTACCACCAGATTCAGGAGTATAGGTTATGGGATATTATAATAAAATTACCAATTGATGTTATGAATTTTACTATGAATGTGTATATTATATATAATGGCCACATTACTATTTTAGAAATTAAATTATTATTCCAATATTCACCTTACCCTTATAATTTACAAATTACACAATATAAATAAATATCCTTTCAATTTAAACACATAATTCATATATTCTCTTAGTTTTCATATCATGACTATTTTGTTCTTGGTAACTTATCTTTAATTTTTGTTATTAATTGTAGTGAATGATCCTTTAATGTTCAAGGTACTGGTTTTCTGTATATTGTCATGTTTTCTATAACACTAGTTGTAATATTTATTATAAATGTAACTCTCTTGTGTGCCCTATACTAGAAAAGTGAAATAAATTTTTTTTCATTTGACTATTATTTTAATGGAATGTTTTATAATTTAATCTCAGGTATTACATTCTCCCAAAAATATTTTTTTAAAATATTATAATAAATTTTTTAAAAAATGTTTATATTTCATTATCATTGCTTCCTAAATCTCCCAAAATTTTTCCTCCAACTTTTTATCACTTTAATTATCATCGCCAATATTTTTTTTACTCCAAAACACAATACTTATACTGTGATGGATATATCAACTTCATCATTATAGAACCATTCACAGTCTAGATAGATTTCTTCCATGTTTATTATGTGAGTTGGTCCTAACACGTACTACCCCAATAGTGATTCATTAAATACAACATGCAATTTATAGATGTATAAATTCATAGCCATATAAAAATCCATAGATATAATTGTCTCTAAAGAATAAAAAGGCCTAATATAACTTTTTCTTACCTTACCCTTATTTACAAACTGTATTACTCCCATTTATGGTGATATATTTAATATGATATTTTGTCTTTTTTGGAATTATAATTACTACCTATTGTTATTAGAATAACATTTCTATATGATTTGATCTATTTTGGTATGTTTCAATATATCTAAAACATTCCATATTTTCTCCTCAAGTGTTCTTGACCAAATGGCTACCTTTCATATAATTCGTCCCAATAGGTTAGAGGATGAATTATTTTCGCATTAAAATATCTATACTATACCATTAATATGATATAGTTAAATATTTAATTGTATGAAAATTTTACCATAGGTGGGTATTGGTTACAAGTTCATTGGAAATCAATTGTTCAAGAAATTATCATGTTTTCAAATATTAAAATAGCCAATGAAATATTCTAATCAATTTGGGGATGATAGGTAGTGGCTAAATGTACATCAGTGTTCAAATCTTTAAGAAGACTTCCAATTTTTTTTTTATTTCAAATGAGGTTCAGGATTATATATAATTTATATTGGTTCACTATTTGGATTTTACATTATTCCCAAAAATAGTTTAGATACCCTGAGAGGGGGGGGGGGGTGAATCAGTGTATGGATATTGTTTTCAAAATTATTTCTACACCATAAGATCTAGACATCTTTATTATAGGGGTAAGTTTATTTTTTCTTAAGAGTTTATAATAATCTTAATATTTCTTTCGTTATTTTATGATGATATATTGAAATTAAATCTCTATAGAATTATTTAGGACACACATATGTCAACGGGGTTCACCCACACTAGGATACATCCAAGGAGTATACAATTGTGACGTACCGATGTACAAAAATCCACTAAGGATCGCTGCCAAAATGAGGTTCAGGATAGATCATTTCTATACCTAATCTCACTTCCTTTAAAATGTTTAGCGATATACCACTTCTTTCTAAGGTCTACTCCCTCAATCATCCTTCTATATCTCACTAATTTTGGATAGTATAAACATTTTCCACATACTTTTCTTACTACTATGGAATAGACTCAAACACAATTAATGGACATGTATTACCATTCATTAAAAATAATGAATACATCCTCAGTTGTAGTTAGATTATTTGTTGAAGTCCCACTTTCATCAACTTTATGAAATTCACATTACCATAAATTAACTCGAAAATTCATTTTTAAGACATTCATTATGATCACTTCTTTTCACGAAGCTTACCTATTTCATGAATCTCATCGAGCCTTAGAGAAGCACTTTCCTTTGGAAAAGTTCACTTAGCCTTCACAAACAAATTTCCTTATGTGGAGATCACTTATAATTTATTCAGGTCATCACTTTATCAAGGATAATTTTTTTTATGATTATATAGAATTTTCATTCATAAAAACATTCGGTCATATTTCATAACCTTTACGAACATCCTTTGTTCACAAACTTTTTCTCAAGAAAAACCTTCACGAATCACCCTCATGGATTCAGAACTTTTGGATATTTTATAATTCTTAATATATTTTTATGAGGGGGTAGAGGCCTATTTATAGGCGTTACCTCACCTTCAAAAACCTTACATCCTCATAATCACCATTACACGAAGCTCTACAACTTTGTTTATGAATGTCACTATTTCCCAAATCACCATGGATATTTCATAATTCATGAAGCTTCTCATAGTCATAGAGATGTGTTGTCTATTAATCAGTAATTCAAGATTTCCCACACCTTCGTGAAACCTAGACTTAGATACAATAAATTCCTTCACAAAGATGCATAACTATTTTAAACTCCAGACATCACAAAATACATTCATTTACCTTATTTTTATGAGGAATTAATGGAAATAGAACATTTGTGATTATTGAGGCGTTCTATAAAATTTGGACCTCTAAAATTTGGAAACTATTATGAAATGAAACCACCTTGTATAGGAAATTTTATGTGCCACCTTGGGAACATCCATTCCATTTTGTTGATCATTTTCAACGTAACTTTTCAAAAATATATATAACTACATAAATGACTATTGAAACATGGGATTTCATCAAAAAAATAACCCAAAACATTGCAATGTTACCTTTAAGAATTTTCCCCAACAATTCCCACCCTTTGGGTTTGTTGAAACCTCTTCAATTTTTGATACCATGTTAAATATTCTTCTATATTCTTCCAATATTCAATTATTTCAATTTATATAGGCATCATATAATTTTCCTAACACACTCAGTAATCCAACATGATCCATGTTCGATGTGAGAAAAAAGAGTAGTTTGAAAAGTTAATTAATGAATCACTTAATTCCAAAACCAGTCATTTTCATTCATCATTAAACTCATCTGTCCTGATATATAAACATTGATTGATCAATTTTAGTATCATATGATATAAAAATTGTTCAACCTTGCTACCCCAAATCATATTCTCCCACTGTATTGATTAATTATTTTTCAACCACTTTTATATACACAACTTCTCCCCCTTTGTCAACAAACCTGAAGGTCACTCCTTTGTGGTATGTCATGGGGTAAAGAACCCACATCAACACTTTAGGGGAAATGATTCAAACCCTATTGAGTGGGGGTCCTTTATCCAAAAAATTTCATGTATAGTGATTCAACATAACTACAAGATAAATTTGATTTCTTTTAAATTAATATTTTAGAAAGTTGTTTTTTAAAATGTATGAAATCCATAATTCTGTAGCCACATACTCGAAATTCAAAATCCCATGCAACACATTACACTTGATAAGATGATACTTATTTCCAATGAGTTTTCTCCCTGATTTAGGGATTTCACTCTTTCAAACATTTTTAGCACTTGAATAATCATAATAGATTCCAATCAGAGGCTTCACATCAACTTTCATACCATCAAGTTGGTTCTTCATCCACAACAACTACATGAAATCTTGAGTAGACACAATATATTCAACTTGTATAGTGCTCAACGAAATGAAATCTTATTTTCATCATAGGAATGAAATACACAATCCTCCATGTGAGAACGTAACACCTGATGCTAATTTTATGTGATCAGCTAAACTAGACAAATCTACACCTATATATCCCAACTATTCTTACAGATATTTTTGTCGTATAGAAAACTAAAATCCATTGTTCCCATTATATATCAATGTATTATTTTTAATAAAAGTAAGTGGATTTCATAATTTTCAAATTGATATAATTATTTATGTAATGTGGGAAAACCAATATTTGGTTGTGTTGCTTTTAAGTACAATAAGAATGCAATGATATTCCTATATTCTGGGACATTAATCCCATTGCATTCATCATATAGTGATAGTTTTATCTGGGTAGAAACCATAGTTTTCATATCTTTGGAATAATCCATTTAAAATATTCTGAAAAATATCTTGTCATATTTATATTGAAAAATTAATATTCTATTCCTTATTTATGTTAACTGTAAACCAGGGGAAAACATTATTTCACCAATCACTAAAATTTCAAACACACTTTTCATAGATTCTATGAACTATTTTCAATGTAATTCATAGGATCCAAAATATATTATGTTTTCGACATAAACTATAACCATCATATTTTCTTTACTATGATTGTTTAAATAGATATTTTAATCAAACCCACTACACTGAAATATGATCATCTCAAAAAACTGATCAAGTCTTGAATACAATGCTCTTACTGCTTGTTTCAACCCGTATAGCACCTTTCTCAGCCAAAAAACAATATTATAATCTTCATGAATGGTAAAATAATTTGGATACTCTATATAAGCATATTATTCTAAAACCCCAATCATATATTATGAATTTACATCCTTCTAGAGAACTTTGAACCTTATTTTCACTTTTATGGTCAAGAATAATTTGATTGTCTATAGGATTGAAATTTTACAAAATGTTTCATCAAAATAAATATCCTTTATCTGGGAGTACCACTTGCACACTAATCATTATTTGTTTCAAATAACTAAGCAATATTCATTCATTTTGTTGCAAAATACCCATTTGGTACCAATAAATCTCTTATCTGTTATTCTCGAAAAACAAATCCTACAAGAACTCTAAAATTGGACTAATAAAAATAATTAATACTATTTTTTAGAAAATTTATGATGTTGAGTTACTCTTTAGTGTGGGGGGAATATATTTTTGAAACACTATTAATCTTCTATCACAGATTCTTTGTATCTTGAAAATAGTTAACTGATACAACATTTTTATTACAAAATAGATAATCATAAAATACATGAATGCTGTTACTTGTTCTCCAATTAGTTTTATTGATGTCAAAAAACAAAATATTTCCTCATTTTTATACTACTGGGACCTTGTATGTTGTTAAGATATAGAATTACCCCCTATGATATGCAAATCTTTCTATTATTTGGCCCACAATTTAGACCAGCACACATTCTTATTCTCCCGCATCATTTCTTCACACGTGACTATAGGATTTAGAATCTTCTCTATCTCAATAAGATTTTAATGTTGCTACTTAAATAATTTTTTTGGAGAATCATCATTAATACACAAGTTATTTTACAATTCTCAAACATTTATATTTTAGATATAGTAACATATTTTCTTGAACATATTTGAATAACTTGAAATTCTAGAGCACAACTCATCACCAAAATACATCTTTTGATGGAACTTCCCCTTGGATTGTGTCTACTATAAAACCTATAACACATGAACATAATTTAACCAAATTTACACAAATTTTTATATGGGTACATATAGAATCCTTAAGTAGAGGATTTTAGTTGATCCTGATGGACCAAACCTTTGATAGTTTCTTTAAGGCATTGTACTGTTTCCATGATTTTTCTGACTGATTGTCCAAAATAATCTATTATCGATATAAAATTAGACATCCTTTATGCACATTTTCATTATTCTTATGATGTGTTGGTTCTATAGGGTTTTCCTTAATCACAATTTTGGGATTAAACATTGTTTCACATATTTAATTGTTTTTGTCTCCACTCATATGCCATTTTTCATGAATTTTTATTTGAGATGAGATATTTCGAATGATTTTATAATCTTTATTATTCCTTTATTTATGGGATATTTTATTTTCCATTCAATTATCGCAATGTGGTACAACACAAAATGATTTGGAGAAATTCATTTTTTCATTTTTATTTTAGCAGTTAACTGAGTTACCTCACTCTGATGTGGTGAGAATGATTCTTTCTTTGAACGAACATTTTTCTTAATCATAACTAGATTATATCCCCCCATTTTCTTCTAGGGTCATTCACATTATTTCTGAATGTTTTGTTGTGATTATAAAAAATGGTGTTCTTGATATACCTTTGGTTGATCTCCTTGTGTTTCCCCAGTGTCCTTAAACATATTTTTCAATTTATCATTTTTTCTTCAATTATAGGCTTTCTCATTATATGCCACTAGAGTTGGGGATCTCCATTATATTTCCTTTTCATTACTATATTTCTTCGAGTAGAAATATATTTACCAGTTCCCATGATAGGAACATATAATGAATTTTATATTAAAAACACACATCATGTTATCATTTCATGGATGAGACATTGATGCATCTCAAATTTTTCTTCTTCTGACATTTACCACTCTATATTCATGAAACATACATATGGTGTGCTCCTATCTTCCATATAATCACATACAATGGATAATTTCTTCTAAGAGATGTCCCTTTCAGGATTTTCAGTAATCTTCTATTTATTCTCAGTTTCAGAAATATTTTTTTCTTCAAAATATTTTCTATATTCCAAATATTCAGAATGAAGACATTAAATATGAAAAATCATCCCTTAGAAGTTTCCCATGTTATCAAGAAAAATGTATAGGTCTTTTTAGGTATATTTACATGAACTAAATTCTTTTTCATATTTATGGAACTATTTATGACTCTTTTAAACACATGCATCATAGAGGGATTATCATATCCAATACCATATTTTCACAGAATGCATGTATCTTTTGATGAGAAAATTCTTTCATGTCTATCATAAAAAATAGATTATTTTCTTTTCATTTCATTATTACATTTGTAAGGATATTCAAATACTAAATTAAAAGCATCCTTCAATTTAGGCTTTCAATTGGAATTATATTTATCAACTTCTTTCTTGACTAATTCTATATCTCCTCCCAATTTTTGAATATTCTTATCATTAGATTAATGTAGAGCATTGTGTTCTTTTTTGAGATCCTTCCCACTAGTTATCTCCTCTTAAAATTCATTGGGGATTTTATAAATCATTTTATCTTGGTACTTTATTTTATATTTTTTTTATAAATAGAATAAATACAACATGAATACTTCTACTATAGAATTTTTTTCTCCAAAACATTTTTAGATAGCTTTGTAGGAAGATCATCATTTCCGGTTTCTAGATTCTTAATTTCTTTTATTTTTAGAATTTTTCCTTTGTCATCATCTTTTATTTTTTCTATAATTATAGAATTATTTTGAAGTTCTTCTATGTGGTAATTATTCCTCTTCCTTAGATCAGTATACACATCAAAAAGATGTTTATTTAATCCTTTAAGCTTGTTGGCCTAAATTTATTTTACTCAGATCCGAATTTCATGAGACCTCTTTTCTTATTTTAATTTCTAATCCACTAACTTTTTCATGTATATAGCATAAACTATTGGACAGCTAGGTATTCCATCATCACCAGTCGTTCAAAAACCACATGGAATGTTATGTTATTTATTAATTCATACAGTATCATTGAAAAAAATAGTCTCACAATATGATAATTTGTTAGTTCCCTTAAACTGAATCACAATCCTTCCATTTATATGTTTACAATGAGAAATTCCACCAAAATTATTCTTATTCTAGGATGCTCTTACTTTTACAATGGAACAACGAGATAAGAGAAAACTGAATCATTAATTATAAAAATTGACTCAATGACGTTAGAGAAAAGTAATATGATAAAAGAAAAAAATCACCTTGATAATAATTTTTAGGCACAAAAGGGGCTTCGATATCTTGAGAGGGGGTGGGTAGGTGAATCAGGGTATGAGAATTCATTTCAAAAAAAATTTATTCCCCACGTGATCTTGACCATTTTTTAAGGGTTACATTAATTAATTTTAAGTGTTTATACAGATCATATTGTTTTATTATTTATCTAATGATCATAAATTGAAAGTAAATAATGAGAGAAATAAGGACACACATATTTTAACTTGGTTCACAGTCAATATGAAACATCTAAGAAGCAACAATGATAATGCATCGATGTACCAAATACACTAAATACCACTAATTTTTTTGGGATAAATAACATATATTACTAGTCCCACTACCTTTACAATGTTTAGGGACCACCCACCACTTCCCAATAGTCACTCCCCCAATCTTTCTTCTATTCCCAACTACTGGTGTAAAGGATCACCTTCTTCCTCTTCCCTTTCTCGAAAATATGAAAAGTATTCACACACTTTTTATAGACATGTAGGTCTCTATATTAAAAATAATGAATACATCATATGTTATAGGTATATTATCTATTTAATTACCACTTTCATCCACTTGATGAATATCATATTACCATAGATTTACTAGAAAACTCTTATTGAATACTTTCATTATGATAACTACTTGTCCTGAAGCTCAACTCATTTGTGAAGCTCAAATAGCACTTATAATGAACCTTCCTTCCATGAAGCTCACATAGCCTTCATGAAGCTCCTTCCTTTTTCAATTCTCACTTGGACTTCTTGAAGATCAACACTTTCATGATGGTCACAACTTCGAGTCAGATTATATAGACTTCAATAAAATCCTTTTTTTTGATTTCATATCCTTTTTGAAATTCATTTCTTCATGAATTTTTTCAAAATAAAGACATCCACTAATCTCATTTATTAATTTGGGTCCTTTGAGTCTTAGTTATGTCTTTATTTTTTTTTCTATGGGGGGTAGAGGCCTATTTAAAGGCATTTTTTACCATTCCTAAACCTTCCATCCTCATTATATTATTTTCATGAAGCTCTATAACTTTTTTCATGAAGCACATAATTTTTCAAATATCCCTGGAAATTTATTAATTTACAAAACTTTTCATAGTCATAGATATGTACCATCTTTTCATCACGCATTCGCGATGCATCACACCTTAAAAAAACCTCACCTTCATGGTACTAATTGGCTTTGAAAATATAAACACCTTTACAAAACTCAAATTTTCATAATATCTAGTAATTTTCAATATTTTTAGGCTGTATTAATAGAAATATAAATTTCATGATGATTCAGGATTTATCCAAATTTGGGAGCCCAAAAATTTGGGAAACCTTATGAAATAATGGCATCTTGGATATGAAATTTTCCATCGTACCACCATATAATCCACTACATTCCATTGGATATTTTTCAACATACCCTATCTATAATATATTTGGAACTCCATAACTAACCATGGGAACCTACTTTTTGAACAAACATAATCAATCCAAAAACACTGCAATGTTACCTTGATAGATTTTTACCCAACACATTCACATTCATTAATATAATGACATGTAAGTCACTCAAAAGGAATATATTCAATAATTTATTAAAAATATGTATAATTTTTATGTCAATCAATAATAAACCATATTGTATCATTATTATTCAATTTATTTGGAGTCCCAATTTTGATATTTATTATGATATTTCCCACTTACAAATTGTTATAAGAATATGTTACATGAGGCATTGTGTAACTTATCTCTTTTAATTTACTAATTTACATACCTTCTATTGTAATATATAATCAAGAATTTTTGTGATTCACATTGTCTCATGAAAAGTGTTATATTAAATCCCTTGTGCAATAAGGGTCTATAGTGAATTTATTATGTATAAGACTAATATAGAAATTCCATATTTATCTCAAGTATTGATGGTAAACATGGTCTCTTTCAAAATATAAATAATAAATATTCATTATTTTATTTCAAAAATCTCTCATATTTCATGGATTTACACTTATTTTATAAACCCCTTAAATATTGTTATGTCTTATTTACTTTTCTACTAATGGTCATTAAGAAATTATTATGAAAATGAATTATGATTCACATTCATGAAAAAATTATATGTTAAAATTGATAAAATTCATCAATATTATAACGATTTATATCCTAATCATAGATGAAAATACATAATTTTTATACTCTATGTGTCTATTATATTTTTCCTTTATTAGTGGGGTTGTTTATCATATATTTATAGTCCTTTAGTATTTTCAACCATCTAATTTTTCACATTTTGATCTCCTTATATTTGAAAATATACTTCCAACTCTTGTGATCTATATAAATTTGACATCTTTCAAAAATAGATAACGTCTCTATATCATCATGAAAAATATTACAGATGATAAATCAATATGAAAAGTTTTATACTTTTGTTTATGGGTCATTAATTTCCCAGATAATTAACTAATAAATATATCACCTTTTTTAATAACACACCTCAATTCTTTATCTAATATATCACTATATATCACACATATTTCCTTCCCCACTTTTAAAGTTAATATCAGTTCACTTATAAATATATTTTTCAATTATATAAATAAAAAATCATTATAATTGTACTATGTGAATTTGAACCGTTTATGTGTTGAATTGGTTAACACATCAGCTAATTGCAAAAAAAATCATTAAATTAACATTTATAATTCGTTAATATAAACAAACTAATATTTTATTTTGAAAAGTCTCTTCAGGTTTTTAGAAAAAGATAATGGAAGGATAATATTCCAAAAACATGCTTTTTGGAATTTGGATTCTAACAGCGGTTGTATACCTTACAATTTCTGGAATAAATTTAACTAATTAACATTTTGATAATTTTGTTTTGTAATTAATAGAAGCACAGATTTGATACATGGGTGGTACACATCTTCACTATTTGTTTGTAGTCAATTCGAAGGTGTAATATCATATTATAAGTTTCCTTGACCAATTGAAATGAAACCATGAATCTTGATTGGTGGTGGAACTAATTCTCTAAGAGAATACCTTTATAAAAATGAGGAGGGACTAACATCATATATATATATTTATATGATAGATGATTATAATTCATTTAATGTTTATTTTAGTTGAGTGATTGCCGTGTGAGGGAGTGTGTTTTTAAAAATCCTTATATCTTTATCTATCATAGTGATTATAATGTTTTTACCCATTGTTCTAAACCATGTAATTCTTATGTATGATTCTATTTCCATTTTCATTCTATATAACATGTGTGAATTATTTCATGTGGTGATTAACTTTTAGTGATTAATAGTTCTAGAAAAATAAAGTTAAAGAGTTTTGAAGGATTAAGTAAGGTTAGAATTTGAATGTTAGTTGTTCCTTAGAATTATTATTTTTTAACAGTTTTATTATTATAGAAGGTTTAGCTTTCAAAAAGTGATATAGAAGGGGGAAGTTTCAACTGTTCACACATAGAAGTATGTATAAAGGAGTCATACGGATGAAATACTTAGTTTGAATAGTTATATTGAACATATTCTGTATTTTGGATGATATTAATGGAATAAATTCTGATATAGATAGATATTGATTCCCTTTTATCTCGAGAGTGTCCGAAGAATATGAATAATTCAAAATGGGAGAAGTAGGATAGTATGTATCTATCCTTGGTAAGAATGTATCTTATAAGTAATAGGAATTTAAATTTTTAGGAGTAGAAATGTATTATTAAAGTTTGTGAACATTGGATGACATCTATGTGAAACCAAAGACACTCAAAAATATATTTAAAAAACGTTGATCGTCCATCTTGGGAATATTATGAGGAAGAACCGTAGTGGACTATGTGAATGATTTCAACATGAACCTAAGTCATAATGTATCATTAAAAGTTACTTTAATGGATGATGTATGAATATTTCTTCTAATATATTCACATATCTAATTTCGGTATGTTAAATTAATAATAATTAGTAATTTGAATAGAAATAAATACATATTATTTTTTATAAATTAAGAATATTATTTTTAATGTGGAGTCGAGGTGGAAGAAATTATGATTACCCCCTTAGAAGTGCTATTAATGATGGTGGATGGGTATTGTAACCTTAACAGAAGGAATGGGAGAATAATTCATCATAGGATAAGTCAGAAGGAAGAAGTCAGAGTATACCATATAATAAATTAAAAAATTATTAGTTTTATAGAAATAAGTGATATATCAATTATAATTATAAAAATTATAATTATTCTAATGGATATGATTCAACTTCCAAAAGAATAATTTGTTTCATATAATGGATGGGGGAATTATTTTGTTATTGAGTGTTAATATTATAATAGATTAACGGTCAATTGAATTAGGTGCATTTTTACATTCAATATATGGATGGGTTTTATGGTGGGCTATATATCTGTAATATTTATAATAAAACATATAAAATTTGATAAATATATGGAGTAATTTGGAAATGGAAATGTCAACCTTCAAATGAACAATATTGGTGTATTGAAGCTAAAAAATGTTAGAGACATTATAAGTCTCCATAAGAACCTTATATCAGTTGGAAAACCTCACGAGGATTGTTTTAGAACCTGTTTTTAGACGGATTGAGGAATTTATCTATCATATCCATAATGACATTTCATGGAGTAAAAAATGGAAACCTATACATGAATGGAATCAATTATTAATTTTCAATGGTTAGAATCATTTAATGGGAAGATCCAGTACTATGTCACTAAATATTTGGATGAATATGTGATAATAATTTCATATTTTTAGCAATAAAGGGAATACATAAAATCTATCCCATATATTCAGTAATATTTTGGGTTTTATTATGGGGAAATAAAAAACAAATTCCTTTAATTTGGATTAACTGATGCATATGAATCTGAAACTATATCATGTTCATTTTGATGTTTTGGAACCTTCCCCTATGAATGCTAAGGTCATATCTTTGTAAATTGTAATTTGTTTTTGATTATGACAATTATATGTTATTATTATAATTCTTAAATTAAAAATATTATATTTTTTAGGATTTTATTTAGTGGATATCAATGGATGGAAACTAGTGTGACAGAAATCAACTGTTCCATTGAATAAGAAATGGTAGAGAGTGCACCAAAAACAATTATGAATTTTTTATAAATATTGGTGTTTTTAATTTGAATTAAAAATTAATCTAGAGTAGTAATAAATCTTCAATGAGAAACTTCTAGAGAATGATCATAATAGTGTAGAGAAAAACGATGAGTAAAAATAAACTTTTAATTTTCAAGTTAACACGAATGATATTAATTAGAAGAATTAAATTCCAAAAAACTCAAAATAAAGAATAGAACAGCCTAGAGGTACTGAAACTAATTATAGGGTAGTTGAATCAATTGTTCAATAAGGAATATTGGAACCACATTATACAAAATAAAAAATTCAATTATAGAGATGAACCTGAATAATGAAACTATCTCATTATTTTGGGGATAATTATTTTTTATTTATTTAATATATTTCCCTAATCCAAAAATTATGGAGGAAGTATCCATCCCCATTGGCTTAGAGTATTTGGAGTTGGACATAAAGTACAAAATTAATTCCACGAAGCTCAATGGATTGTGGGGGCTATATAAAGGAAAAGAGCTTCGTAGAAAAAAATATGTTTTCCATTTTAATTATGAAACAAATGTAAGTAGGAGGTATATGAAATGAATGGTGGTCAATGGATTCCAAAAAATAGGAGGACGATAATTTTTATAGACATTCTCACTAGTCTTCAAGAACACCACTATATGGATGGTGTTGATCATCATTTCCTTTGATAAATTTTAAATGGAGTAGATGGATTTCAAGAAATTAGTTTTTCATGATGATTTATAGGATTATATATAAAATGTTCTACCGAAGTGTTTTGAATATTATTCAGAGAGGAAACTAGGTTTTAAGTTGAATAAAAGCCTTTATGTCTTCAATAATGAACCTCAATAGTAAAAGCATAAGTTGGAACATTAATTTTTGAATATATTTCCACTCAGTGTAATTCAGATAACTATTTTTTTGACAAAATGAGATGATATAATTATTTTTCTTATGTGGAAGATAATTTTCATTCATGGAAATTAATTCAACATATTGAGGTTTTAAAGAGATAATTTTCTAGAAGTTATGAAATGAAGCATAATAGCCATTCCAAAAAAATATTAGGGATTAAAATTGAGAGACATATAATTTCAAGAAAGTTGTAATTATCCCAGAATTAATAAATATATTATATCATTGAATGATTTAGAATGATTTTATGTAAACTTATCTCAAATCCCCATTTATGGAAACCTAATAATTTTAAAGACCCATACACCATCTACATATAAAGAATACTATAACCTAGAAAAGGTTCCTTATTATTCAGCCACTAAATTTTGGACAAATGAAATTATATTCATACAACATTATATTTTCTTTATAGTGGGAGGTGAGAGTTAGTTCTTTTCTAATCCCGGAAGGATGTATCTGGAATATGTGAAATTGATGATCTAATATATGTATGTTTTAGAAGACGTGATGATATTCTTTAGTGATGTTAATCAATTATAGGGTTTTATTAATATATAATATTCTAGATTCATGAATTATTAGAATATAATTATGGGGTATTTATTATGTTTTAAAAGGATACAATTCAGTTGGATGTCTCGATTTCAGCATGTGGTTACTATACCCAAAAAAGAACAAGAATATTTTACTATTCTGGAATAAGGAAATGAGTTCATTTGGTTGATTTGATTACAAGAGGATATTAAGAAATAATCCTAATGTGTAATGTTCTTCTATGACTCTTATAGTTCCATTCAAATTTCTAAGAATCATATTTTTTAATGAAAAACACATTGAATTGGAATACTGTTTCATTCATAATCTATAAGAAGATAGAGTGTTTGAACTTCTGAAGGTGTCTATAAATCTCAATCATATTTAAATGTTTAGAAATTTTTTATTCTAAGAATGTTTAAGGAAACACAATTCCATAGATAAAATTTTCCAAATGGAATTAGATGGAGAACACTACATTCCATAGAAAGAAGAGAACTCTAATAAAAGTGGAATGAGTTTAGAACCCATTAAGTAAGCATCTCATGGGATATTGTTTTGTTTTGTGAATTCTACTCAATTTTCCAAAAGGATTCTTTTATAAGGATAATTATCCCAAAAGATCTATTTTGGAATTATGTTTCTGATAATGGCTATGTAAATTGGCATTTGAGGAAGATTTTGGACTAATGTATGTTGTTATGATGTTTTTTTGGAAGGAATAAAAGGCCAGTTTTGATACATGGGTAGCATGAACATTCCCCAATTTTAAATGATCAATATGAATGTGTAACATATCCTTTCTCTTTGTATTATTCAACATAAGAAAAACCATGAATATCATATGGTGCTTGAACCAGTTTACTAGGAGAATTTTTCTATAAATAGGAAGTGGGAATTGATAGTAATATATATCAATGATAAAAAATTATAAGATATTTAAATGAGACATTGAATAAGTGGGAGTAGTGTAAATGAGAGTGTTTTTATAATCTCTTATACTTTCAATTAACCCAGTGATTGATGTTTTTTCTAATAGATGTAACTCTTTTTTTGAAACCTAAAGTTATTAAGTGTAATTCCATTCTAACTTTTCCTTTAATAATGTGTGTGTGTGAATGATGTCATTGGGTGATTAGGTTATAGTACATCAATGTTTTGGAATCATGAAGTGAGGGATATGTGGTGGATTTTAAAAGGTTGGAATTTATAAGGAAGAACATTATTATGGTTTTTTTCTATTTCAGAGTTTTCTTCTTCTAGAAAATTTAAATCCCAATCAATACTAATCTCATATATATGCATTGGTTTTGTCCATTATTTGACCACCTTAGTCATTTAAGGGATAACAAATATTTAATCCCATTAGACAATATATCCATAAAAAGAATCCCATTGAATCTAGAATTCATATTGATATAATTTTTAACATAAATCCTCTCTCAGGATCTCAAGGATAATCTGAAACTTGTTCTTATATTATTCATATCACATTGAGTATATAATGTTATCATTAATAAATAATACTAAAAATATTTCAATTCAATAATTGAATACTCTACACATTTGATCTATAAACACAAAAGTTGGGTTTATTAACAAAAAGTAACTAATATAATATCATAATTTATATACAATTTATGAAAATAAAATTTTGGTATAAAAAACATCTAAAATTTTAATCGATGATACCATGAAAAAAGAACTATCTTTGAGAAGCATTGATCTCCCATAAACAACCTAATATGGTTATATTTGTAATTTAAAGTGAATGTTTCTAAATATTAATGATGTTGATTTCCTTATAATTTAACAAAAGGAGCATGAAATCATAATTCTTCATCACTAATAAGATAAGTTCTACATAAGTTAAGAAACTAGGGATTGTAAATCCATTATAATAAAAGATTAAATCTTTAAATTATTTGCATATATTATAATAGATGTATTCTATAGGTTATATATGATATTTGTTTTGCATTAGGGATGAGGCCTATTGTGACTTTAAATTCACAATCATATGAATATCCATGTATTTACTAACATAAATGTCATCATAAAAATTGTTTAAAATAATATTCCAAGGATATTCATCTTATCCATAAATTAAATTATTATTCTCATTTTCTTTTATAATTTTAATTTAGATGGGCCATTAAAGGTGGTTTAAAATAAATATTGGGAAATATAATTTATCCTTAAAAATATGTGGTTATTTTACTTCCTCATTTTCAAAACCCAAACATGATAATATAAATTAATTTATATTATTTATTTATTTATCTTGTTTTAAGGGTCTGAGTTCTTTAATTTAATTTTTTTTGAAAACCATTTTTTTATATTATAGGTAATGGTTGTAGAATAGGCCAAGCCATGTAATATATGTTCAAGTGAGTATCCCTTTTTATTATAGTAGATTTTAATGATTTATTCTTGGTTCTTTAAACTATGCATACCACCATGTAGGTTTCTAAAATATTAAGTGTCAGTTTCCCGATCGACGCACTGTTTGGCCCCACATATGACCAAATTGTGTGACTGTTTCAGGACCTTAAAATTTTATTTCTCCCTAATATTCCCTTTTTTTTAAACTACAACTCTCTTACCCTTTCCTAATACTCACATGACACCCCTACTAGATAATCCCCAATAGCATGAATTCGTTTCTTCTACCTTTCTTTCTTCACTTATTTATTCATTGATTTGGTGTGTGATTTCATTAGGTAAACATTTGTTATCCTTTGTGTTATTCATCTCATTTTTATGCCCCTCATTTTCATTCTCTATTACTATGTCACAATTGTGATAAATCCTAAGGTATATGGTTGGATGGCTTAGATTTTTTATTTTGGATTTATGTTCCTAGGGTGTATGAATTCCTCTCCAGACCTTCCTCCTACTATTCATGAAGGGTTCATATCATTTTCACTTGTAAAATGTATGTTTTCGTTGGGATTGGATCTTTAATTTTTGAAAATTTTCTTAGTAGGCTTCTAAAATTATCATATAAATACTAATGATATTATTATTGTTATTTATAATATTTCAAAAGATAAAAATATTTTTAAGTATGGTTTTACTAAAATGTTAAGGGCCTTTCCAATTTTATATTGTGTTTCAATTTGTGTTTATTTTACCATGCACACAACATATTTAAAGACTTTCATGAGTGGTACTTATAAATAAATCATGTGATTTTAAAAGATAAATATGGAATCTAAAATTAAAATTTTATTTATTTTATATATTTTACATGGTATTTCATGTAATTATTACAATACTAATTATTTTTAAATTATTTTAAGGATGGTTTCCAATAAAATAATTTTTATGTTTTAAAAATTTATTTTTATATATCAAATGGTTATGAGAATATACATGGGTAGGAATAAATATTTTTATCACAATATACAGTTTCACTTGGAAGCATGTGAATTTGTGAAATATGATAAATATATATTTTTAATTGTATATAACAAGACGATGACTTAAGGATTTAAAAATTGGTTCTCAATATTTAATTTTAAAACAAGTCTTTAAGTTAATTTCAAATCAAATTATATTTTCCCAGTTTACTTTTTTTACATTATCAATGCACCTTATAATATTTTTTGATATATTATAGGTATTATATTATATTTTTAATGAAAAATTGTACTTGTATAATGGTTATTTGTAAATGGTTCCCTTGGTTTTGATATATTGATAATTTAACATTCCATGAGTTATTTGTTTTGGAAACCTAGTTTTTTTAAAAGGTAATAACACATGGGAACCATGAGTACTTAGGTTGGATGACTAGGACAAGTTTTTTTGGAATTTACACATATTAAATTGCCATGGATCATGTTAAATAACTAACTAAAATATAGTATGATGTGATATGGTTGGTTACCATTGGGTATTTGGTTTTAAACTCTCTAATGGATCATGAACATTAACAAATATGTATGGATGAATCATAGAAAATAAGGGGATCCTCAGATGAAAATACCTAACTTTACTTTCCTTAGGTTTTCCCATTGTTCTTAGTATGGATTAATTAATTTTGACTATTCATTTGTTTAAATGATCCAAAACATGATTCTATTAAAATATAATTCAATAAGAATATTAATGTTTATCATTATTCTTCTTTTTTATTTAAAAATTTTAAAAAATAAAAATTATTTAATAAATATTGAAATTGTTTTATTTGATATAAACGTAATTAAAAATGAAATAACTAATTCTATTTTCAATTTCAAACTAGCTTGATAATGGATATTTAATTTAAGTGTAATCATGAGGCAATGTGGTTGGTTATTGGTTGATAATATTTATACTAACACCTATTACATATTTAAATTTTATTTTTTTTTCACATTTCCCATTAGATATATTTATTTTACTGTTTTGATGTAGAGTGAACTCAGATCATAGAAGATAGTTTGACCAGGTTTTTTAGTTGTTTTTTGATTTTAGTTTCTTTTATCACATAATCTATGTATTAATTCTATTTATTTCAATGTGTATAGGTGTATATATATTGCAGCAGTTGCGGATACAAATATAGTGGTGGTGGTTATTATAGGTGAGTGTGACTAGGGACACCATAATGAATTTTTATTGCTTTTATATCTTAAAATTTGTATTATCCTTCATATTTTATTGATTTGGAATTAACGTCCAATACATGGATGATTAATACTGAAATATTATTAAATTAAATTTTCTAATTTAATAAATTTTCATGGGATAAATCATTACCATGTGGTGTTTCTTATATGATTATGAACTTGTTCTAACCCTTTTGGATTGGGAATACTCAACATGCTATATCATGTGATGACATTGATGTCCGATGGAGGGGATACTTAAGTTTGTTCATGACACCCCAAGTTCATTATTGATTTATCTTGGTATTAAATTATAGCCTCATAATTTGAGTTCCAATCCATTACAAGAATTATGTCCAAGTCAACAAATGGTATAAGGACCACATTTGTAACATAAAAACCACCAAGGACACTTATAAAGAAAAAAACAATATAATTTCACTATAATATGATTTACACTCTGGCTTTATACTAAAAACAATTTCATTAATGTATTTTATGATTGTTAAATGTTTATATAAAGCATTAAAGATATAAAATATTTTATAGTTCCATAATAGAAAAATATTATCTGAATTTTAGGTTATGACTAATATGCTTTCTTTTTCATAATTTGGGACTTCAACATCCACCACAAAAATTTCATATGCCTATCCTTGAACTTTTTCCACATAGGAGGTTCATTCCCCTAATTTAAGGGGAATTTAATAGAATATTTTCTCATATACTAAAAATTAAAGAATTGGATATTAGTGTCTGCTCTCTTAACATTTGACTAGTGATATTAATATCCTATTTTCCCACATGTGAAACAAACACCCAAGACCTACAAGAAATTTCCATGGTGTTTCATCTATAAATTCTTGCATGGTGGAAATTCCACCCTTCCATTCTTATGTTTTTTCATGGTTACTTATATTTAGTTCTCCATAGTTATCATCTTCAATTTCATTCCTTTTAAAGTATTAGACATAGAAAAATATTTCTTAGTTTTCGTTACACTTGGTACTATATCCTAATATAATAAAAATTTCAAGAGTAAAACTTCATTTAAATAAATCTATTTATCTAATCAAATCCTAAATAAATATCTATTAATATTTTTTATATGTAATATATAACATGTCTATATAACCTTATAATGTTATCCCCATACTCAGTAATAGTTTAGTCTTATTTTTTTTCCATAAATCCAACAATTTGATTCCTTGTTATCAATGTTATCTTGAAGAAAATACGTCTAAATAGATCTTTCCTTAAAATTATTACATTCCTGGATTTGTGTATCTTTATTCTTGATAGTGTTTTGTATCAGTGAATCTTGGAATCTCTCTTTAAATGA
This sequence comes from Viscum album, assembly GCA_963277665.1. Taxonomy (NCBI): domain Eukaryota; kingdom Viridiplantae; phylum Streptophyta; class Magnoliopsida; order Santalales; family Viscaceae; genus Viscum; species Viscum album. The sequence continues at coordinate 1,216,326,258 of OY728130.1, forward strand.
TATAAATCCATGGAAAATTTAACATTTTCGCAATTTCCTAATAAGAGGAATATATATTCTAAATAAAATTTATCTATCACCTTTTCCAGTAGTAGATTAGTTGTTCCATTTAAATCTATTGGTTATTTCATCATGAATAAATCCAATATTATTTCACCTCTGTGAGGGGAAATTGGGTTTTCAATATGAGAAAAGCTATTTTTCACAACCCAAGTCAAGTGACCTAATATAGTGATAACTTACTCTAATACAACACTATATTATTTGGTGTTAGTAGGATGAAAAAACCTACACTAATTCTTTTTTTGAATTTATTTTCATTCCGTTCATTAGATTTCTTTTAATATATCACCTAATAATCAATTATAGTATATATGTTTTTCGTTCTAATGAAATTACATCATAATACATATAGATTTATTAAAAATGTAATTAAAACTTAAATTTCCAAAATTTATTCGTTTTATTTAATTATTTTTTTATTTTTGAATTCATTATGGGAAAATTAACTAATTTTTAATTTTTGAAATTTTATATAAATCGTTGATTTTCGGGTGAATAGAGAATATATAGATTTTAGAAAAACTATTAATTTTATGTAATTATTATGATATAAGAATAAAATAAAATATTATCAAACATTTTTTATAGACCAAATATTTATTAAAGAAGTAATTCAATTCATATTAAGATATAATGTTGAACCTAGAATGAAATTCTTAACATGTTGGAATTCTTGATAATGTTTTTGGTTGAAGAAAAACCACTTTCAATTCGTCCTTTTTAATAAAATATACATTAGGAACCATTAATTTTTTGTTTCTTAAAATATTAATAACTATAATTTGATTTAACATCATCCAATTAATTCTATAATGATCACATTATTATAAGATATTCATATTTTCTAGAGGTATAAATCCATTTATTTCTTGTTAATATCTTATTTATAATAACGTTTTTAGGATTAGACGATAATTTGGAGTTGGGGGAATGTTGAGTTGTTTTGGGAAGAAACAATAAGGGGTGAAGGTAAGATATTAGGCAAGTACAAGACATGTATTTGGAATCCTAGGGGCATATCAAATACATGACATGTATTGGTCTGGCTAGAACCCTTTATGACATGTAATGGTTTATCCCTAGAGGGGAATCCCAAAAAAAGAATATAAATTATACTTGGCGTGTAATCTCATTGGGTCATTTTCTTAAAATAAGAGGAAGATCCTCCATTTTTAATAAAAGAAAATCCCTTCTTATCTCAACCATAGTAGGACCACCGAAGAATATCCCTTGAATCCTAAGATAGTATTTGGAAGTTATAATCGATTTGGACTCTCATTCTAATACCATCATTATCATTGTATATTTGTTTATGAGTTCTATTTTCCTCTTACACCTCTAACCGGTTATCTTCTCCTCAATGCAGTTATTTTGGTGCAGGTGCTTATGACACTTTTTTTCAGGGTGTTCTTATGTTCTTCAATTTTCTTCCAATCAAGGCCATGTTAGAAGCCAATACTATATAAGTGTTCTATCACAGGATTAAGGTAGGAGGTCTATACCTTTTTCATTATAGTCTATTATTCTTATACCCTATTTATATTCGTCCTCATGTAGTACCTTACGATGTTGCTCCTAAAATTAAAAGAACACCATGATTAAATTATTGGAACCATATTACGTTTCCCATTTTGTACCGTTTGATGGTTATAGTTTGATAAAATCAACTTTGATGAACCATGGGATGTTATTATGTATATTTACCATGTTATACCATGCCATTGGGTGTGTGTGGTCTCACCATCTTTTTGGGGGTCTTATTGAGTTGAATGAGATTGTAAGAGAGGTATTATGCCTCCTTTTACTTGTGATTATATTTTATTAAATTGGTTAACTAGGAAATTTGAAATGAGTTTGATTAAATCTTGTATTATGCATAATTACGAAATGGTTTATGAAATGATTAATGAGATGGTAAATGATTTGGATGATAAGGAAATTTCTTCTCCTTGTATCCAAATAGTATGGGTCTGACACTTGATCATGTGACATATACCACTGAGGATGTAATGGAAATTTCTACTCCATGGAATTAGATTACATTGATTGTTGAGGACATTTCTACTCATTAGGTATGGATTTATTAGGACACATTGTACATTATCTATGAACATGCTCCTTGGGATCCACCCAAGTCTCTATTGAGTTTCTATGGAGATTTTCCAAGGACTCGATGAGTATTCTTTAGTAATTTATTCCTTGTATCCATCCCATACCATCATAACATGATGAGAATTCCTTGATCCTTATATATTGGATATGGAACTTGGGGCCCAACATTGGATTTCTTGGTATATAATATAATAAAAGTAATATAATGCATGGAAAATATCTCTAGAATGGGTGTTTGATTATTATTGGAAGACTGGATAGTGTTGCTCCTACTTAATAATTTATATTAGTGTCATATATTGCACACTGCTTCAACATATATACATTGAATAGAATTTTTATAGAAATCATTAGCGGTGGACTACTAATTGTTTTCTCACACCCTGTTCATAATTCCATTGGACAGCCAAACAGACTTTATGAATATAGACAGGGACTGGGGGAAGTGCCTACTTTAAGATGATTGTTTGATTTTTCTTAGGAGCAGGGGAACAAAAGACCGATCAAGGCAAATTATTGTATCTGGAGAAAACAGTTTTTGTTGTTTTTTAATTTTGATACATGTATTTTACTAGATATATTTTTACATATAATGAATACTTTTTTATAGAGACATAATGTACACATCTGTTATATGATTTTATCTTTGTATTTTTTTCCATTTACTACTGTCATCTAGATGTCTATCTTATATCAATGATATATATTATTCATCCTTGTAATGTCTACCTTTGTAGAGATGTACCTAGAAGTTGTTAACCCACATACGCAAAAAAAAAACAAATTTTATGTAATGAGAATTTTGTGGCTTATATTTATACAATTATTGATGATTTGATTCCACAGTTGGGAGACGTACATGTGATGTTTTGTTATTTATTATGTTATTGAAATTTTTTATTTCTTCCTGGGATGAATATGGTAAGGAATCGTTGATCATGATTTATTTTAGGCACCTTATAGGATTCGAAGGCCATAAATATGCCATGCCATATAGGATACATTACTTGACTACATGAAATTTATATTTTGGGACATGGGTTATATAATTGTTATCAAATAAGGTCTCATGTAGGATATTAAGAAAATTAATTTTTACTTAGAGTGACTTCTATAAACATAACTATGTTGTCAGGAATAGGCTACAGAAGATAGCCTACGAAGTCAATTATGGCCCATTGAGTCATGGACTATGGGTCACATAGACTGGAACATGTTTCTGTTGGGATTAAAGGAATGACACGATTAAATTTATAAGTTTTATGGGACCTTATATATTGGAAGTGGTGATAGATTTAGTTCAATAATTTAATGAGAATTGGAATATATTTATGAATTTAAATGAAATTAAAACTCTGAAAAGGAAAGGATTCCAATAAATAGGGTTGCCAATTAAAATTAATAGTCCATATTCCAAGACTTGTGCTGTGAAATAGAGTTATTAACCTAGACCCAAATTTAGACTAGGTATTATGTAGTATGTCTAGTACTCTTTCTAATCGTTCGAATTATCTAGTCTTGGATTTAGGAGCAGTCAAAGGGGTGTGGTTTTTTTAGAAAGTCTTGTACCTATCTTATGTTTATATCTATGATATGGTTGTTATAAAACCTTAATATAGGATTGAAAAAATAATTTTTAGAGACCTTCCACTACAAAAACCTTCATTCATGCACCATGATGGTGGAAACTAACATGCTTTGGAGGTGATGGGCCCCGATCCACATATAGAACCTCCAACAATTCCACTTGTGGAACTTCTCATTATTCTCGATATGGGAATTGATGCCTAGTTTTAACAAGGTTTATTGCACATTATATAGACCATTTATTGATCCTACAACTTTCCATGACTATTTTAGAGATAACATGTGTTTTCTAGAAGTATAATCCACCCTCTCTTATTGGGAATGGCAGTCCAAAGGATGTTGATATATGGAATGAGAAAATTTTGTCAATATTAGAGCATTGGGAGACTCCTCTATAGTAAAGAGTTAAGATAAAAATGTATATTATTTGGATATTTTCTTTATATTTCAGAATGTTCTAAACCATCTTGATAATCTAGGATATGGTTCGGTGGGACTTTTGATCCATCTTTTATAACGAAATATTTCCTGAGAACTTGAGAGCTGAACAAGCCAGTTATTTTATGCATATAAAGCAGGTAATGATGACTGTTATGGAGTATTCGTCCTGCTTTATAGAAATTATATTCCTTGTACTTGTGTATCTTATTGATGATATGTTTAGAGAGATACACCTCGAGAATGGTTTGAAACGTATTTTTTTGGTCATGTTTGAATATGGGTTTTCAACTAATATAACTCGAATAGTAAATTAGTTGCTGATTATTAAATGTAATTACGGAGAAGCTGGAGTCCCAGAGCTGCGTAGTGAATCTTCTCAACCCATTGGTTCAATATCATTGACAAATGGCAAGAAGCGATGATTTCAGGATTCATGTGTGGGTAATACCTACTAGGGTGTGAGTGCAGACAATTCTTTATTCCATCATTATTGTCCCAGTAGAGGACACATGAGGACCATGTATGATAGATACCCAGTTGAGTGCTAAGCCTATGGTAGGATGGGTCATATAAAGAGTTTTTGTAGGTCCTTTCCACTAGTGGTTAGTGGGAGGGGTTCCACAAGGACTATAGAGTTAGAAGTGAGATTAACATTTCTTCATCTCTTTTGGAGTTGGAATTATACCAGTTTTTTAGGGTGAGTATATGGTCAGGGTTTGGGGAGTTAGACATGAGTTTCACCTCGACATTAGAGTGGTATTGATCAGGCTATTTAGGCTACTTCATGAGGTTGATGTTCATGACATATATATTCATTACAACCTACACCTGGGGAGCAGAGTGTTTGGCCATATATAGTGACAGGTATTCTCAGAGTTTCCTCTACTCCAATATATACTCTTTTTGATACATGTTCATTAAATTCATTCCAATAGGAACCTATTGTGGATGTACTTTCTCTTTTTTTCCGTTTTAGGATAGAGTTATGACACTTGACACTTGGTTGAGGACATGGTCGAAGATATAAACAATTTTGGGGAGTTCCACCTAGTGGTAGGTGGGTATCCTTTCACATGGGACATCTTCATCCTTGAGAAGACTGAGTTCATGTCATTTTTGGGATGGAATTATTTTTTCACTTTCATTCATACATTTGTTTCTACCATTAAATGGTGACTTTCACTTCACTATAGGGTAGAGTTTTTATTCACAAGAGTTAGTGTGATGTCATGGATATTGGAGATGGACTAGATGATTGTGGGTTGGGTGGTGTGGAATCAGAGATTTCTATCCATTTTTATATGACCAGGGAATGCAACATGCTGAATTTAATTTAGCAGTAGATCGTTTGAAAGGAATTTTTTTATATGGAATTTTTTTGGTATGATTTTGAGTGTGAGGTGGAGTAATCCATAAAGGTATTTCTAAGAGCTACACTAATATCCATTCCATCTTAGGATTTATAATAAATATTTTGTTGAGCTTAAGAGATAGCTAGTAGACTTGGAAGAGAAGGGGTGTGTACTACCCAATACTTCTATTAGAGGTTCATAGGTAATTTTTGAGAAAAAAGTGGATAGAAACCTTTTGATATATGTGTATTACAAAAAATTAAACTAGTTAATGGTTTAGAACTGGTATCCTTTTATGTATATAGGTTATCTCTTCGAACAACAATGAGGATCTTGGGTGATCTCAAACATTGATATGATATCGGGTTATCATTAGGTTTGTGTTCAAACTAACGACATACCTCACACATCATTAACAGCATGTATAGTCTATATGAGTATTTGGTTATGCCATTCAGTCTCACAAACGAGCCAACAATTCTTATGGTGTTGATGAACCGAGTTTTCCATCTATATATGGATTCATTTGTGGTGGTATTCGGGTATGATATCTTATTGTATTTGTGAAATGGGAATGACTAAGCCAAAAATCTTGAGATCATATTAGATTCACTGAGATAGAATCATTTATATGATAAGGTCACAATGTAACACTTTTGGATGGATACGATTCACTTATGAGGTCATATCATCTTAGAGACAATAGTATCTGTTGTCCTAGAGAAGGTGGGACCTATAGTTTCCTAGGAGTAGGCCAAGAATTCCTTTGATCAACAAATATATTTGGGGAATACTAATAATTATAGTAAATTCATATAGGGAATATCATTACTAGCACCAAATCATATGGGATAGACTAATATAGATGTGAAGTTTATATAGTCAGATACCTATAAGACATCTGTTCATAAAATGAAAGGGAGACTGACTTCAACACAAGTCTTGATTCTTTCAGAGCTTGGTAGAAGCTATACTTTGTATTGTGATGCAAAAGGTATTATGCTAGCATCAGTCTTGAAGTAGGGGGTCTAAGTTTTGGATTACAAGTCTTGACATTTAAGGCCGCATGGGTGGAGTTACACATTGCATGATCTTGAGATAGATGTTGTGGGTTATTCCTTATGTTGTTGGATGAATTACCTAATATTTGTGTGTTTTGTGTTGTACACATACCAAAAATGAATGGGGTAAACCTTTACACAGTGTGACTTGAGTCTTTAGAACCAATGGTTTATTGAGTTCCTATAGTATTCTGATGCACTAAGTAGGTGGAATCAAACCCACGCAATTCAAGAATCCAGTATTGAGTGGTACCTTATGAACTTTTTTGAGATAAAATTTAAAGTGAAATATAGTCATGGGAAGACTTTTCTCTTATCCTTGGTAGTGAACTCCACTATTTTTAATAGGCTGAGGATGATGTAGCTATCAGATTCTGAAGGTATTGTCGCACAATAGATCATGGATGGTGATGACCTACCCCCCGATTATACCATTGGTGAGGATTAATTTATATACATACATTATAGTTTTTTGGTACCAAAAAATATACATGAGGAGATTATGTCAGAGTTTCATGGGTCATCTTGGGCAGTGCATCATTGTGTCACCAAGATGTATAAAGAGATATGCCGCTAGTATTAGCTGTCAGGTATGAATAGAGAGGTTGCCGGTATTTTCATGATGTGTTCCATATATCAGTAGGTGAAATAAGGACACTAGTGATGAACTATAATTTTTGAGTTGTTATATATTCCCAAGTGGAAATGGAATTTTATTGCGATGGATTTCACGATTAGGTAGTTGAGGTCACCTCAATGTAGTTATGATGTATGGGTGGTTGTGGATATTCTCATCATGGTCTCCCATTTCAGGATGATCAGGGAGATATACTCAATTTATGAGCTCGAGATACAATATTTCCATGAGAATTTGGGCCTTCAAGGGCTTACTCATATTGTTGTATTTGAAAGGGATTCTTGATATCCATCAAATTTTTTTTAAAAGTATATCACAGGGAATGGGGTGCAATGGTGTTTCTAAAAGCACATACGAACCTAAGCCTATTGTCCAACTAGATGGTATAATAATAGTTCTAGAGTATATTATTGGGGAATACATCCAAAATTTTAGGGGCTCTTTAAATAAGCATATACCCTTGAAAGAATTATCCTACAACAATAAGAATCCGACGAATATAAATATGGAAAGTATTAGGAGAATATAAATATGGAACCCTATGAGGATTTGTATCGTAAGCCATGTTGATCACCTATGTGCTAAATAGATTTTGGAAAATTAATAGTACTCTAACCACATCTCATATAGGAGACATCCGATTAAGACCAGTGGAATAACAAGAAGATCCGTACTACTCAATCTAAATATAAATATTATTCCAATCACTATGGATGAACTTTAGAGTTTGAGGTTGGGGATCAGGTTTTTTTGTATCTCTCTTAGCATGGTTCATAAATAGATTTAGATATTGGTTAAGCTTTCAATATGATATGTCGGGTCTTTCAAGATTCTAGAGAGTTTTTGGTCAATAGATCATCCACTTTAGTTATATAATTGGTTCCTAGCCATGCCTGATGTCTTCTATATATATCTTACACGTTGTTATCACCCATACCTACCTCATACTCTTCATCCAGATAACGTTGAGTTATAGGTAGATTCGTCATTAACAGAGAATACTCAACATATCGTTGTGTGGAGAATGAAGGATCTCTGAGGCCAATCAGTTCCTCTAATATGGGTTGTATGGTAGAATTGTCATGTACATGATAATAATTGATATTGGCAGATATATGTACATGATAAGTGGATGGAACTCTTTTCAGATTTTTCATCACCCTCGAAAGAGTAACATTGAGATGCATTGTCTTAACAGAGGGAGTTTGTAAGATCTCCATATTTTATTGAGTTATAGATCATGTTATTTTAAGTTAAACCAATGATTAATTTATTTTTTTGGCATTTACTGTAAAGGTAGGTCAATTTCCTGTTGGGTTATTTTGGAAGGAAGAATGAATGGGGATAAAGGTAGGCTACTAGAAAAGTAGACGATGTGAATTTGGAAGACATAGTTTATATCTAATACATGATGTTTCTTAGTCTATCCCGAACCATTCATGACATGTAATTGTTTATCAAAAACGGTTAAAACCCCAAACATTTCATTCCATGTAATCTCCCTATGGATGTTTTTAAAAGTAATACGCAGGTCCTATTTTTCGATAAAAGACAACCCCCTCCTCTATCATGCACAATTGGAAAACAGAAAGAGCTCCCATGATACATAACCCAGTCATTGGTATTTCTCCTTAATCTAGAATCCTATTCCATTCTATATTATCTCGTTGGATGTGTGTTGTTGAGTTCTATATTCCTCTTTAATTTTTCGAAGTTTTTCTTATCCAAAACAAAGTAACTTTGTTGGATTATATTATGATATATTTTTATTGAGTTTATCCATTCCTCAAATTTATTTTGATCTAGGATGAGTTAATAGTCGATACTTGATGTGTATTCTACCATAGACTTGAGGTTAGTGGTCTATATCATTTCCGTTATAGCCTAATGTTTTTATACCATGATTCCATTATAGCGTATAACTAACCTTCCAATAAGGATCATGAAATTAAAGGAACGCCTTGATTGAATTGTTAGAACCTCGTTAGGTTTCTCACTTAGTAAAATGTGATATTAAGGGGTTACTAACCTAAAAAAAACCACTCATGAGGTGTATTTATATATCTTATCCATGTTATACGACTATTTTTGGTGTGTTTGAGATCTCCATATTAGTGTAAGCCTTATTGAATTAATTATGACTAATTTTCCATGTGATTAAATGTTATTAATTTTTTAAAAAATTTAAACGTAAAATTTCGAAGGAATTTTTTGAAATAATGGATTATTTATGATTTTGAAATGGGTTATGAAATAACTAATGGGATGTTAAAATATTTGGGTGATAAGGAAACTTCATCTCAATGGATCCCCCTATGTGTGTCTGAAACATAATTATAAGGCATTGTTTGTTTAGGGATCCATTGATATTTCTACTCCATGAATTTAGATTACTTTGTATTCAATGAAGATTTATACTCCTTAGATCTGGCTTTTTGGGACCTCCTTGAACTTGCTCCATAAACATACTCCTTGACCTCCACCAAAGTCACTAATGAAATTCAATTGAGATGTTCCAAGGAATAAATGAGGATGACTAGGTCTTTTATAACATAGATCCAGGACACAGTTTCACTACATGATAAGGATTCCTTTCTCCTTATACCTTGGTTTCATCCCTTGAGGTCTGGCATTGGATTACAGGCAATCAACGACAGTGGATATTTTTTTCATTTTTTGAATGTATCCCTGGTATGGGAATTTAATTATAGTTATTAGACTAGATAGTGTCACTCATGCTTGTTCATTTATGTTACTATAATATGTGAAACACTTCTTTGACTTATATGCATGCACAAGATTTTTTATAGACACAGTTGGTGGTGTCCAACAAAGTGTTATCACACCTGATTTGGGCCACTGTCAGGTACCCAAAAAGACTCCATAGACATAGGTGGGGACCAGGGAAAGAACCCAATTAAGAATCTTGATTGATTATTTTTATGAGAAGGAAACAACATGACTGAGCTAGTATCATGAGACTATCGGGATAGAGTAAAATTTTGTCTTTTTTTACTTTTGATTCCAGTATTTTAATTGATGCCTACTACTATGTATTTCTGGTATTTTTATATAGAGACACAACATAATCATATTTTATATGATATAGAAATTGTATTCACTTACTGTTTATAGCTATCATTTGGATTGGTATATATTATTCTTCCATTGATTTAATTACTTTTGATACTACTTCATCACACTGATCATGTGGGTATCAAATCCACACTACACCATTATAGACCCTCACTGCTAGTCAGAAGCCTCTATTATATACAGAGGCATGTTTGATGCTATTTGAATTACTATATCTGGAAATCATTTTGTGTTTACTGTCTCTAGATGTTATAATTAAAAAATATTTTTTTGTAAAATAATTTATAGTTAATCCAAAGAACTTTCTAAAAAAGGTTTATAGTGCGTTTTTAAAAAATATATTAAAATTAATTTTTTCTACCACTAAAAATTCAATATTGAAAAAAATACATATTTGGAATCACCATAATTAATATTATGAATAAATTCTATCTTAATTTTTTTTCACCTTCAATAGTTATAATAGGAAAAAAAAATTAACACATGTTGGGTTAAAACATGTTTACCATGGGTGGGGGGAAAAGACATAAGGGTAAAACTCTACTTAAGAATGGATAAATTTTATTTGTTGATTATATTTTGACCATATATTGTCTTACAATTGTTATTCTATCTATTTTTCAACTTACTTTGGAAAATTATTTTATATCACTTAAATATTTTAATTAATTTAATGTCAATGAATATCTTCCCTACCAAAAAATCACCACATCCACCACATTATTCACAAAATTTGATAACTATCGCTCATCCAAGACCTACCCAAAACAAATTATGTATTACTTCCATTTCTCCTTGATCTTTTTTATCCTCTTAATACTATCTAGAGAAATCTAAAGGTGTCAATGATAGGAAGTCTCTCATAAAAGAGCTAATCATACTTAGTAACTCCTTTAATGTTTATTTCTTTTTCTACTTCATCTTAAATTAATTTACCCATTATTATATATTTACTAATGTATCATAAAAATAATTAGATGTAATTATTATTTTGGGACAACCAATTTACACACCATTTCCATCAAATGTGAAATTAAATTTTCACTTTTCCGTACATTTGGACTACTACATCCACGTAGCTATATGATTTATTTTCAATCATCATACTTAATGATTTGCTATTATGATATGTTTCATATGTATACATGATATTTTTTATATAATTATTCTTCTATAATTTGTATATCTTATCTACATTATTACATTCTAATTTGATGAAAGTTGTTAATATCACTCATGAATATGTGTGGACTACCAACACCAATAAGTGATGTGATTAAATTTTAATTTATACTTTTAATTAATGGTGTAAAATCTATATTTACTATATATATATATTAATTATCATTTAATAATGATTATATAAAATTGAATTATTATTTAATTTTGTTGCGTTCTATCCATGGATTAATGGATACAGCACTCTTATGTTCAAACATACTACTGTATCCATGAAGTGACTTAACTCATTTTTCATCACCACTTCTGCTCAAAGTGAGTAACTTAGGGGGAGTGAGTTGAGTTTACAATAATTCTTCTACTAAAGAAATATTAAATATCCTAAAATTATAAAAATACCCAGTTAATCATTATTGTGGAAATATATAATTTTATTTTTCAAATAGCCTCTCCAAGAGAGATCAATGCCTGGTTAAAATAGACTTTTATGTCACTTTATGTTTTGAGACTAAATTAGTTGATCTGAAAATCTATATAGAACAAAAATTAATATTAACTATCATGGTTGATAATTTATATTTATTTTAAAACATTTATATCTTTGAACATTGAAATATAGAAAAAAACTAATGAAACACCTAATTGAATTAAAATAAGGGGTTCATTATCAAGATGATTATTAATCCCATCCACTTATAAATCACATGATTACAAGAATTTTATTTAAAAATAAACTTGATCCACAACCCAGATCATGTTTTACAAATAATAACACATAAGGATGTCTAAGAAAAAATATTCTTCAACAGTTATAAACTGGTTTAAAATAAGTATATTCTACACAGAACCACTTCCGAAATTGTAGGGGGGTATAAAAATGAAACATTTTGATAAAGAGTGAAGTTAACTCTATAGTTAAGAAAAAGAGGGTTTGTTTTATAGATAAATATAGTAAAACTAAAAAATTATCAAATATAAATCCTAAATAGAAAGGGAAAGTGATTAGAGAAGGGAAAATGTTATGTTACTTAATTTAGATAGATTTATATGTTCATAGATCCACAAATCTATCTTTGAAATGATCTTGAATAGGTTTTAAAAACTATACAGAAAAATAAAGTGTCAAAAAAGTTTAGGAAAATTCCTTCTACTTTCAATGTGTATATTTATCAATTCCTCCCACACATAGGTGTATTATAGATTATTATTGAATATATGTATGAATGTTATAATTATTTTGTATATATATAACCCTACATGAACAAGATATTTTATTTAAATTTATATCACTAAGGGTCTATATATCCTTAAGAGAATAATGATAATATAACTTGAGTCCTCATACTGAGTAAAAAATTATGACAGACTGACTTTTTATTTTGTGAATCAATATATTGGTTTAAGAATAATGATTATTAAATCCACATGAGGGAGACTATATTAAATTTCATTTAATATCCATTGGAGAAATTAAATTATAAAATTAACCTAGATAGTAATAGTAGAACTCTGATAGTTTCAACTATGAATAATAACATTGACTCGTTTTCGATCATCCCAGTGGTAGATATGACTTGTGGTAGATCAACTAGTTTGTAGATCTAACTTGATGGTAGTTCATTCTCTAGTGTAATTCTATGGTAATTATCATCAACATCATCAATATTTGATTTTGAATAGTCAACAACCTGTTGAGAAGATCCTAGGGACTTCTCCCCCATTGTAGGTGATATTTTAATATCTCTACCAAATACATCAACCTAATCTTGACTCTCACAAGCCTATAAGTCATTACAATTTTCATTATTGAAATCACCAGACAATTCAACAACATAACTGGAGCACTCAAAATAAAATCTCCCGACCTTACTTTTATTTGAGACTTTATTTTACTCTTATTATTTACCGTTACATAGTATTTTTTCTATTTATAGAAGAGAATGATATGGAATTTTAAGAATATAAGAAACATTAGGGTTCCTAAAAACATCAAGGTAAAATCATTCATATATTAAAATAAGAACTTATTTTAGCAATCAATCTCCAACTTCCTACTCTTCAGTATGTACCCCAAATATTTCATTAGAGAAATATACAAAAACTTCATTTGGATCTAAGTGAAGATCAACCATGTCTCTAGGTCATGAAGGTTTCCAAAAAGTGCTAAAATTCTCATAAATCATAGCGTTATTTTCCAAACATATCCTTAGTCATGAGTTCCAATTAACGTACATTATTTTCTTGGTTAACTCACTTATAGAGATTACTTCACATCTAATTTCAGTTTCTTTATCTTCGGGCTGTCATCTTTTGGCTTACAATAGAGGCAAAATGAACATGGGTAGACCAAAGAATTAGATCTAGATGAATTATTTCTCATTTCTATCATGTGGTCCATCATGTATCTATACACAATTATCTTATCTCTTGCTTTTATAATAAATAATAAAAATACATCTATGTAACTCATAGTGTTAAAGAAACCCTTCCTAAGACAAATAATATACTGGATAAACTTAAAAAAAAGTATTGACTCACCATCAGGCTCTATAGTTTCAGACCTTTTCACGACAAAATTTTCAGTTAACTCTAATAGGGAATCCTAATACATAAAAAGCTCATTGTTTTTTGGAATGGATCTAGGAAATTCATCGTATATTCCACTATGTGGTATATTAATAAATCTGTGCCACTATTTTGATGAAATTATTACTTATTTTCAATAAATCATAGACCTAAAAATAAATTTATTTTCCCCAAAATCACACTCTTAAAACTAAAAAAATGGTGAAACAGCCTAGGAAAGAATGATTATATGTTCCTCAAACACCATTGGATCCATCCTCATTTCTGGATCACATTAAACACTAGTTTATTTCTTGACACTAACCATTCATCATCTATTTCATTTACTGGAATAATAACTCGGTATGAGAGATGGTGCTTATTTTGATTGATAAATGTGATTTCACTATATTCACCTTGTAATATAATTGTGAGAAATGATTATTTAGGAGATAAAACAAAAGTTCTATTGTTTCACCATATTTTTACAGGTTTGAAGATATAAGAGAAAACATAAGGAGTGTTTCATGTCGGGAGATAAAGGAGAAAGGGAGGTTCGAAGGTGTTTAGAGAGAGGGAGAGTCCTAAAAATCTAATTTTAATCATATTTTATAATTTAGAGATTTAGAATTTTAAAATATAATAAAATTAAATAAATAAACCAGATAAAAAATTAATCATAGAAACAAATAATCATTATATTTTATAATCAAGGACACTGAAATGGTAGACCCCAAATGGTATATCACCAATAATAGATTAGAAATGGTTGATCACTAATGGTGGATCACTAATAGTGGATCACCAATGCTGGATCTCCAATGCTAGATCACCAATGGTGGATCTCCAATGGTGGATCAGCAATGGTGGATCAGCAATGGTGGATCAATAATGGGGGATCACTAATGGTGGATTACCAATGGTGGATCACAAATGGTGGATAACTAATTATGGATTTTGTTTGTAAAGGAAATCATAACAAAAATAACAAATCAATGCTTTTCATTTCGAGTTCATGTTATATATATCTTAATCACATAGAACTCATAGTATTTGTAAATATATCACCAAGAGTATGTTTATTTCCAAGGAATTCAATAGTTATATTACCTTTTTAGAAATGATATCTCAAAAAGTGATGTCTTATATCAATATGTTTTTTCTTAAATGACGTATATGAATATTGGAGATATTTAACACACTTGTATTATCAAAATTTATTAGGACGTGTCATAATTTATATATATATTCTTGTAAATTTTGTTTCATCAACAAAATATGTGCACATTATATTTTTAAAGCTATGTACTCATCCTCAGTAAAAGACAGTGCATTAATATTTCTCTTTTTACAACACGATGAAACTAGTGACCTTCCTAAAAGATGAAATATTTCAAAGGTTATTTTTTTGTATAACTTACATCCACAAAAATCTATATTTGAAAAAATTACTAGACAAAATTATTTTCAACTAGTAATAACTAATCCTTTATTGGTTGTATGCTATAGGAACATAAAAATTATTTTGATAAAAAGTAAATGTGATTCTTTAGGATTTTGTTAAAATTAGTCACACATGCATACACTAAACAAAATATCTTGATGGATAGTATTTAAATATAACAATATCCAATCATACCTCTATAATTGGATTGGTCAATTGATTTTCCAGTTTCATGAAGAATAATTTTATAGGTTGTACCCATGGTAGTATCCCTAATCTTTATACCATACATAACAAAAAGTATTAAAATGTATTGGGAATATTTAATTTTATTTAAACTAATCCCATATATATTTTTAAAATTTGAAAATCATAGAAGAATTTTAACTCACCCATTAAAATAATTTCTAATTTAGTTTGCTTTATTTTTTAAAAATCAATCAATAATGGATTTCTTGAAGATCGAAATATTATTTCATCAACATAAATTACTACTACTAAAAATTATTTTGATATTATTATTTACAAGTAAATAAATATAAGCTATGTCTTTAGAAAAACCTCTAGAAATAAAAAATTATCTAATCCTATCATACCATGATCAAGGAGTTTTTTTAACCATATAAATCTTTTGTCAATTTTAAAACTTGATTTGGAAATTGAGAATTTTTTAATCATGGGAGTTCTTCAGAAAAAAAAAATCATCATCAACTATATAACTATTTATAAATGCACACTTAAAATTCATCAGATATTGTTTCAAATTCAAATTCAATGCATAATCAAGAATCATTATACTGAATTAAAGTCTATCCACAGTTGAAATTGATTCCTCATAGTCAATTACTTATACTTTACTATATCCTCATGCAACCAAACTATATTTGTTTCTAACATCAGTCATTACTCTTCCAGCTTTTCCCTAAAAATTCATTTAGTTCCAATGGTCTGAATTTATTTAGTTCTATCTACTAGTTCCCCAAAATAATTTATTTCAAATTGATTGATTTGTTATAACAATTTCATTACCTATAATTCATCTTTAATGTAATCATTGTTGTTTTTTCTATTCAAGATATGATAATAAGAATTTAGTTTTCATCTTGATTTCATGTAGAACATATAGTTTGTGTTCCTCCACTTTGGTCTCCAACATCTTCATCTATTGGATGAAATATGTGAGTCATAAATTTTCTATGAAATGAAGTATTGTATATTTCATTATCCTACATTTGCTGAGGTTTAGGTTTTAAATTTTAACTCAAAAATTTTTCAACATGTTTCACAAAACTATCCAAAGGTTCAACATTTATATGAATATTAAATTGATAAAATTCATGGTTTGGGAATGGATTCTTAGACTATTGTGTTTCTAATTCAACAAGCATTACTTGTATAGATTCCTTTAAAATATTATTCCATCAATTGAATACCACATATGACTTACTGGTTATAGAATATCCAAGTAAAATTCCTCCATCAATAATGGATAATTATTTTTTCAAGATTGTTCTCGGTATTGAGAATAAATATTTTTCAACCAAAAACTCTAAAGTAGTGAAACTACAATTCTATAATTCATGTAGGGCTTTATTTAAAAGTGGTCTTATAATAACTCAATTGATTATGTAGTCATTTTTATTAATATTTTCTTCCCAAAAATAAAAATGTAAATCATATTAATTGTGTATGGTCTTGGAAATTTCTTGACGGGTTATATTTATCTATTCTACTACAGCATTTCACCATGGTGTTCTAGGAAAAGATTATTTATGATTATATCCATGTTGTTATTATAATGATTCAATTTTTTTTTCAAATGAACATACACGAACACTTATTTAGGTATTAATTTTAAGTCAAATATGATGTTCTAGAAAATATAGAAAACATAGAAAAATATGAAGGTGGTTCAATTTTGTGAGTAATAAAGAACACCAAAAGTATCTACTAAAACATAAATTTAGTACATCCCTTTTAGGCATGTAATTATAGAGGGTCAAAACAAATCCATGTGAACCAACAATGGAGTTTGAGAAGTTTGAACTTATTTCTTTAGTATGAAATATATTTTGTGATTTTTTTCTTTATGTCATGGTTTAATGACTCTTTCATTTGGGAATTCTAGTTTAGGAAGGTCCTTAACTGACCATATCCTAGTTATTATTATATGTTAATAAAGGTTATTATTGAAAAGTATCCTACTTCATAGAAAATAATATTTGAGAAAATAAATTTTACACTAAATATTTTAAGAAAATAAGAAATATAAATTAACAACATATACATGAACATTTCTAAAATTAGTGAAAACTAAAGTATTTTCAGATCTAAAGACACTATAGGAATTAGTTTCAAACATAACATTGAAACCATCACCACATAACTAAGAGATTATATGTATATTATACATCAATATACCTAAAAAAATATAGTAAATTGAAATTATATTAGAGTTACTAATTTGACGATGTCAAATTATTTTTTCTTTTGCATTGTCACCAATGAGGACATATCCGACATCAACAGTTATTTTGTCCTTGAAATGTGAGTAGTCCATATTCATGTGTCAGAAGTAGCCACTACCCAGATACTATAAATGGTTACTATATATTTTTAAGCATTTTTCCTAAAAAAATTAATTAATAAATGATTTGGTAAAAAAATCTTTTGGGTCCAGAGATTTTAGTAATAATGGATTTTTGAATCAATAGTTATTTTATAGATTTCATGTAGGAATATTTAAGACTTTTAGGAGGAAAAAAATTAGTAGGTCTATAAAAATTGGAAGAATTCACAATACTGGTATAACTAGTGCTAGAAATTAATTTAGAGTTAGTGATCATTCTCTATCCAGGTTGGTGTCCAATTATTGTGGTATACATAGGTACACATTTCTTTCCAAGACTCTATGTTAAAGTATTTCTTCTATTTTTGAATCTCTCTAGATTCTTTTTAGTTATTAATTTTATAATTATATATCATTATTTTCTTTTATCATTTGAGATTTTTTATTCCTTTTTATGCTATAATTTGTTTAACAGAGATCAGATAATGCATGCTACCTCTTGAAAATTTTATTTTTATCTTTATGTTCATTGAAGGAGTCCTTTAGAGGATTAAAATATTCAAAACATTTATTTATTGGAAATTTTATCTACACTATTTTAATATTTATACTTTTTATAATTATGAATACAAGTTGTATGAGAAATACTAGGTACCTAAGATGTGTTTTTCATAAAACACACATTGGATATATCAGGATTATCCTCTGTACATGAGTCTGAATCACATGAAGTATCATCTAAATCATTCCATGTTTCTTTCACAACATTCTTATATATATTATATTTTCCTAATAATTTTTATTTTACATTAACTTATAATAGTATATTTTTATATAAAATTTTCTCTTGCATTCCTAACAAGTTATTTAATTTTTAGAACCATCATTTTTTCCATTATTTTCTTCCATTCCATCTATTTTTTAATTAACATTGTAATTTTATTATTATAGAGTTTATTACTTTTGTAATATTTCTTAAATCACATGTCTTTGTGAGCCATTTATTCATGGATATCAGAAGATGATTCTCCATCACATGAGCAATCTTATTTAATCTTCCCCTTTTTCACTAAATCCAGATGTCTTGAAGGCTATTGACTTCTTCTTTGGTTTATCATCTTATTCTCCATACACTTTAAGTTTATCTCAATACATCATGATCCTTAGTATAAGATTATTTATAAGAAAATTACTCATATCACATGAATCTCCAATTGAAAGTGAATTTTTTTCTCTATATGTCTTCTAAATATCTTAGCAAGGGCATCAAATAATATTTTCCAAGAATTGGTTTCCCTAATGAATGAATAATATTCACTATCTCATTGAGACTAAAATACATATTAGAAATTGGTTAGATAGGTTTAATCATAAATTTATCATACCTAATAGTATAATAATTTAAATTCCATTCTTTTCTATTCGATGTTTCGTAATGAGAAACATAAAAGGTTTCCCAACTTATAAATGTAGAAATATTGGAAAATATTCAATTACAATATTCATCTCCTAAATAATAATATAAATAATTAATAGATTTTAAGTTATTTTTAAAAGCCAATTTAGTAGTATCACTCAATTTAGATCTATCTATTTTGGTTAATTTGAATTTATCCACAAAGGTAGTCCATATTTCAAAACCCAGACATTCAATATTAATTTTCATTTTAATCTTCCATTGAGAATAATTGATACCATTAAAATAAAGAGCCTAATTTGTAACAATCCCCTCTTGTATATTATTATATATTAAGATATATATTTATACTAAATAAAAATTTAGGATATCAAAATTGAAACTAGATCATTGTAAAAAGTTATTTCGAAAATTCCTCTAATAATAGATGTTGTCAGAGTTGGTAACTAAAGAGGGTGGGGAGAAATTGAGATCCCAATTAAATTTATTTTCTAAAAAAATTAAAAAATTAATTTCATCAAATTTTATAAAACAAAAAAATTATTTATAACCACATTAATAAGTAATTATATTATTCAAATGTATTCTCAATGAGGGATCAGTGCTGAATTAGAATAATCTTTGATATCATATTACATTTGAAACTAAATTACTTGATCGAACACTCTATATAGAACACAAATTAATTATAAATTTTAGAGTAATGCTTTGATACCTATTTAAAAACAATACAGTTTTGAACATTGAAATTTAAGAAAGAAAAAATAATAATAAAACAATAGAATTTTTACAAGGGTTTGATATCAATCCAAGAGTTAATTCACTCCATGTTGCAATCACCTACTGCCAAGATATTTTCTAAAAAATAATCTTTTCCCAAAATCTGGTCTGGACTATAAAAATAACAATGGAAAGGATATCTTATAACAATTATTATTCAATATTTATGTGTTGTAATTAGATAAGTACTTGTCACACGTGACCTAGTATACAGTTGTAATGGTTATAAATATGAAGAAATTTGAGATGGACTGATGATCACTTTCTAGTTAAGTACAAGAGGATATATTTTAAAGAGAAATAGTGTAAGACTAAAAAAACCCAATTATTAATAATAAATAGAATTATTATGTAATTGGATATAATAAATAGCAATGTTTATCGATTGGAATAAATTTATTTTTTAGGGGTCCAAAAATCATTCTTTCAATAGAGCACGAACAGGTTCCACAAAATTTACAAAAAAAAGAGTGTTGTGAATCATTTGGGAAAATACTTCTATTTTTAATATATGGATATGTATAGTTCTTCCATACATAGTTGTATTAGATATTTTTCAGGATTTATTGAATGAAGGCTTTTTTCGTTGATGTATTTATCACCGTCTACGCATGAGTGAGTTATTCTGATAGAATATCTTTTTAGGACCAATTATCTATTAGTAAATAATGATAATATAACCTAAATCATCATAATAATCCTAAAATAGATAAAGGTATAGTTGTTATTTAATTCATATTTGGAGTGGTTTATGAGTAATGGTTTATAAATCTACATGCGTATGAAAATATTTAATTTCATAAACTACATGTTGGATAAATTAATAATTTAAATTAATATGGGTAGTAACAGTAGCACTGTAGAGGTAGAAATTCTAAATCGTAGCACAAACTGGTGGAAGATCATCCCTGTGACAGATCAGATTGAAGGAAGATCAACATGCAGGTATATCTGACTTTTTTGTAGATCTATTTGGTGTTAAATGTTCTTAATGGTAGAACATTCTTATGTGGACTTACAAGGTAATCATCATAACCATCATCATTATTTGATTTAGAAATGTCAATACCTAGTTGATCAGATCCCCGAGACATATCCCCCATAGTATGTTATCTCTAATTATCTATTCTAAATACATCATCCTTATTTTGACTCTCAAAATCCTATACCTCATCACCATTTCCATGATTGGAATCATCAAACACTTCAACAACATCACCTGAGTACTCGAAATAAAATCAATCAGCCTAACATTCATGTGAGAATTTGGTTTCTTCAGAATATTAACATTCACAGAGTATGTTTTCTCTAAAAGGATGAGTAAGAGATGGACTTATATGGCTACAAGAAACATTAAGAATCCTGAACACATCAATTTCACATCCTTTATATATTAAAATAAGAACTAATTTTTGGTATCAATATCCGACTTCCTCTTCTTCAGTATAAACCTCAATTGTTTCAAAAGATAAATATACGAAAACATAATTTAGATCCTTGAAATGACCAACCATGTTTCTAGGTTGTCAAGGGTACCAACTAGGGTAAAAGTTATCCAAAATCTCAACATTATATACCACACATTTCGACAATCATGTGTCCCAAATAACCTTCATTCTTTTGTAGGTAAACTAACTTTGAAAGAATCAATTTCATTTGATTTCAGTTTCATTATCTTTAGGCAATAGTTTTTGGCTTCTAATAAATCCAAAATGAACTTGGGGTAGATCAAATAATTAGATATAAATTAATTATTTTACATTTATATCATATGGTCCATCAAGTATCTGAACACGATTATATTATCTCTTATTTTCTTAATTAATAATAAAAATAGATCATGGTTCTTCATAGTGGTAAATACCCCTTCCTAGGAAAAATAATATACTGTATAAACTTAAAAAAAGTATCCACTCCCCATTAGGCTCTATAGTTGTAGACCTTTGAATGAAAATATTTCTAGTTATCTCTAACAAGGCATCCTAAGAGATAAAAAACTTATTTTCTCTAGGAACAGGTCTATGAAAATCAAAATATATACCTTTATGAGGTATATTGAGGTATCTGGAAAACTATTTCAACAAAACGATTACTTATATTCCACGAATATCAGTCCCTAAATTATCTTTATGTTCACCAAAATCTTACTATTCAAACTGAAAAAAACTGGTGAAACAACCTTTGAAAGAAGGATCAGATGTTCCTCAAAAACCATTCTATCCATCATTGTTTCTAGAACACATTAAAAATTAGCCACAGACTCGACACTAACCATTCGTCATCTATTTCATTTTTTTCAAAAATAAATCAAGAAGAGTGTTGGGGGTTAGTTGGTTTAATAATAGTAGGCTGACTAGATTCACCTGGTGATATCTTATGGAGACATGATTCTTTTATATATGAAACAATAGTTCATTTTTTTCACCATAATTTTACTGGATTGATGAAAGAAGGTATAATGCAAGGAGAGTTGCAGGTCAGGTAATAAAGGAGAAAGGAAGGTTCATAGGAGTTGAGAGAGAGGGAAAGACCTCAAAATCTAATTTTAAGCATTTTTTATAATTTATGAATTTATAATTGAAAAATATAAAAAAATAAAAATAAATAAACATGTCAAAAATTTAATCAGAGAAATAAATAATTTTAATATCATATAATCGAGAACACAGAAATTGTAGATCTTCAACGTTAGATGAACAACAATAGATCAGTAATCTTGGATCACTAGTGGATCTCTAATGGTGGATCACAAATGTTGGATCATTACTAGTGGATCACTAATGGTTTATCCACAATGGTGGTTCACCAATGATGGATCACCTATAGAGGGTCCATAATGGTGGATCACCAATGGTGGATCAATAATGGTGGATCATGAATGGCTGATCACTAATTGTGGATCACCAACTATGGAATTGTTTTGGTAATGTAAATCTTAAGAAAAATAAATAATCAAGGTTTATCTTTCTTAGTTCATGCCTGACATGCCTTAATCACATAGAACTCGAAGGATTTATAAATATATCAACAAGATCATGGTTATATCTAATGAATTAAAGAGTTATATCACATTTTTGGAAATTATATCTCTAAAAAGTGATGTATTATATAAGTGTGTTTTATCCGAGAATGACATACTTGACTCTTGGAGATATTTATCACACTCATGTTATAAAAATTTATCGGTCAATGTAAAAATTGATAATTATAGTCTAGTATATTGTGTTTTATCCACAAAATATGTGCATAGGAACTTTTTAAAGCTTTTTACTCAGCCTCCATAGTAGAAAGTGAAACATATTTCTCATTTTACTACACCATGAAATTAGTGAGTTTCCAAAAAGATGACATATAACAAATGTGAATATTTTTTCTAACTTACAACCACAATAATCTATATCTGAATCACTTACTATATCCAATTATTTTCTTATACCACAAAATAATCCTTAGTTGGTTTTACACTATAGGTACTTAAATATTCTTTTGTCAAATTGGAAATGTGATTCTTTTGTACTTAAAAAAACCAGCACACATACATACACTAAACATAATATCTTGATATCAAGTAGTTAGATATAACATGATTCTAATCATACCAATATAATGGTTTTGATAAAATGATTTTTTAGTTTCATGAAGACTCATTTTATTGATGTACTCATTTGAGTATACCGACTCTTTGTGCTATCAATACCGAAAAAATTTAATAGGTATTTGGAATATTTATTTTCATTTAAAATAATTCCATATTTATTTAGAAAAATTTGAAAATGAATGATGAAATTTTACTCACCCATTTATATCATTTAAAATTCATTTTTAATATTTTTTTTAAAATTCATTACATAAAGGATATCTAGAAGATCAAAAAACTATTTCATCAATTAAAATATTTACTACTAAAAATTATTGAGAAATTCGATTTACAAATAAATAAAGATAAACTATTTCATTAATAATACCATTATAAAATAAAAAATGATATAATCCAATCATAACATGTTCAAGGTGTTTGTTTTAAACCATATAAATATTATGTTAATTTAGAAACAAGATTTATAAAATTAGAATTTATGAATCATGGGGGTAATTCAACAAAAACACCCTCAACTAATATAAGTATTTTGGAAAGAACAATTAACATTTATCTGATATAGTTTCAGATAATATTTCACTATATATTCTAACATCATTATAATGATTTCAAGTATAGCCACTACTAAGAATTTTTTTCCAGATTCAATTCTTTATACTTTACTATATCATCATGCAACCAAACCACCAATGTTTCTAACTAATGTTCCATACATATCAATCAATTTTTTAAACACCCATTTAGTTACAATGGTGAAAATGTATTTAGGTCTATCCACTAGTTCACAGAAATCATTTCAATTAAATTGATTGAGTTCTTATTAAACTTTCATTACTTATAATTCATCATTAATTTCATCATTCCTGTTTTTTTGGTTCAATTTATTATCTAAAAAATCTATATTAATCTTTTTTACCAAGAGAAACTCTAGTTTTTGTTCCTCTATCTTGGCCAGTAACTACTTCATCTAAGGGATGACATCTATTAGTCACAATAAATCAAAACAAAAAGAATTATGTTATATTTTATTATCCTATACTGGTCCATGTTTAGGTTTTAAAATCTAACTAGAATAATTTTTACTAGTTTCATTGAACTATTCAATGTTTTATCATTATATTAATATTAGACCGACCACCTTCAAGGTTTTCTAAAGGAGTCTTCGAATCTTGTGGATCTATTTCAGAAAACATTACTTGTTTAGATTCCCCCAAATCATTTTATTTTTATTGAATACCATGTATGACATACTAGTTATAAAATATCCAATTAAAATTCTTTCATCAATATTGGATAAAAATTTGTCAGGATTAGACTTTTTTTTAGAATAATTAATTTTCAACCAAAAACTATAATGTAGTTAACCATTGGTTTTCAACAATTCCCTAATTAATATAGGGGATTCATTAAAAGTGATCCCATAAGAACTCTATTGATTATGTAGAAATTTTATTAACATATTCTTCCAAAAAATAAATAGGTAAATCTGAGTCATTTTTTATGTTTTAGGAAATTCCTTGAAGGTTTATATTTATCAATCCTATGACACCATTTCACTGTTGGGTTCTTTTTGAAAAACAATTGATGATTATATCCATGATGTTTGAATAATGATTCAAAATCATAGTTTTCAAATTCATAAACATGATCACTTATTAAGGGATTCATTCTATGTCCACTAAGATTTTATACACATTTATAAAACATAGAAAAATAGCAAGAATATTCACTTTTGTGAGTAAAAAAGGAGACCCAATTTTATCTAGAAACCTATGCTAAAAAATCAAAAACATAATATATCCTATTTAGGCTGGAAATTCTCAAGTTTCCAAACAAATCCATGTGAAAAAACATTAGGGGTTGAGAATTTGAAACTTATTTCCATAGTTTGAAATATATATTTTTATTTTTCTCCTTATCAAATGGGTTATTAACTTTTTAATTTGGGAATTCTAGTTTATTAAGTCCCTTAAATAACCATTTCCTAGTTATATTTATAAGAGAATGAATTTTATTATGGACTTTTCTACTAGGTCATAGAAAATAATATTTTTTAAAGGAACATATATTGGAAATTATTTGAGAAAAAGATGAATAAAAATTAACAATATATACATTATCATTTCTCAAAGAAGTAAAATCAAAAGTATATTTTTATCTAAAAATATTATAGTATTTAGTATTAAACATAACATGGAAACCATCACCACATAGCTTTGAGATTATAAGTATACTATACATTAACACACCTAAAAAATTTGAAATTTAACTAGTTTAGAGTTACTGATTTGACCAAGACCGATTATTTTTCCTTTAGCATTGTCACCAATGGAGACTTATCCACCATCAACTTTTACTTTTTTCTTGAAACATGAATACTCCCTAGTCATGTGTATGAAGTAGCCACTACCCAAATACCATAAATTATTAATAAAGATTTTCATGCATCTTTCTTAAAAAAACATAAATAAGAAATGATTTTGTAACCATATCCTTATGGGACCAGAGATGTTAGTAATAAGGGATTTATGAATCAATAGTTATTTTATAGATTTCATGTAAGAAAATTTATGAATTTTACAAACAAAAAAATTATTAGATTGATAAAAATAAGAATTATTCACAATATCATAATAATTAGAGATATAAATAAATTTTTAATTTTTGATCATTCTCTACCCTAGTTGGTATCTACTTATTATAGTATACCCAAGTGCATATTTCATTCTAAGAATTCAGGTTAAAGTATTTAATCAATTTGTGAATCTCTCTATATATTCTTTAGTTATTCATATTATAATTATATATCATTATTTTCTTTTATAAGTTGATCATTTTAATTCATTTTTATGCTAATATCCATTTTTAAGAGATTAGGAATGACATGATACTTCTTGAAACATTTATATTTATCTTTAATTTCATTAATGGTGTCCTTCAGCATATTAAAATCTTCAAAAATATATTCACTGGAAATTTTCTACAAACTATTTTCAAATTTAGATTATTTTATGAATTGGTGTTGTATGGAAAATATTAGGAATATTAGACGTGTTTTTCATAAACACACATTGGTTCTATCATGATTATCTTCTGTACTTGAGTCCGAATCTCATGAAGTATCTTATTAATCACTAAAAGTTTCATTCACAACATTATTATATCTCTTATCTTATTCCTCATAATTTTTCATAGATTAAATTTTGATAGTTTATTTTGATATGAAATTTTCTCTTTAATTCTTAGAATTTTACTTAATTTTTAAAATCAATATTTTCCCTTATTTTCCCCAATTCCCCCTATTTTCGAAATTACCTTTTTTAACTTCTCGTAGAATTTATTACATTTGGAATATTTACTGAATCACCTGGATATGTGAGCCATTTCATCATCACTATGAAAAGATGATTCTTCATCACATGAGCAATCTTATTTAATCTTCCCTTTTTGCCTTAATATAGAAGTATTGAAGGCTACTGAATTCTTTTTTGGTTCATCATACAATTCTCTATACACTTTAAGTTTCTATCTAAACATCCTAATCATTCCTATTATCTCATTAATAATTAACTTACTCATATCACACGATTATATAAATTAAAGAGAAGTTCCTCTCCATCTGCCCGCTAAACATCTTATCAGGGGAATCACATGATATGTTCCATAAATTGGTTTCCTGAGTGAAATCATAATGGTAAAAAATCATTGAACCAGAGATATATATTAGTAATTTTTTCATTAGGTTTTTTATTAAAGGTATCAAAATTAATTTTATAATTATTCAAATGAATTTATTTTATATTTGAAGTTCCTTTATGATAAACATCCATGGTTTCCCAAATCTCAAATGAAACAATATAGAAAAACATTATATTATATTAATCATCTCCTAAATAATAATATAAATAATTAATAGATTTAAAGTTACTTTTTATGCCTCCTTAGTAGTATCAATCCATTCAGATCAATCTATTGTTGCTAATTTGAATTTATCATCAAAGGCAGTCCATATTTCAAAACCCAAACATTCTGTATGAATTTTCATTTTAATCATACATTAAGAATAATTAATATCATTAATATAAAGATACTAATTTTTGTAGTCCCCTCTTGTCTATTATTATCCAAAAAAGATATAAATTTAGACTAAAAGGAAATTTGAGATATATAAATTGAAAGTAGATCATTGAAAATGGATATTTTTAAAATTCCTCTGATACAAAATGTTCGTCAGAGTCAATAACTCAAGAGGGTGTGGGTTAATTGAGTTCCTAGTAATTATTTTAAAAAAATATAAAATTTAAATCCACAAATTTAATAAAACATTGTGTTAATCAAGACCACATATATATATATATTTCTATTAATCAAATATACTCTCAAAGTGGGATCAGTGCACAACTAATATTATACATGAAATTACCTTACTTTTGAAACCATATTACATGATCAAGCACTCTATATAGAACACATTTAATTTTCAATATTAGTGTAATGTTTTCATATATATTTTTAAAAAAATACAGTTTTGAACATGGAATTATAGGAAAACCTAAAAAGAAAACAATAGAATTTTTACAAGGGGTTTGGTGCCAATCTGAGAGTTAATCCCCTCCAAATGTCAATCACCTACTACCAAGATGTTTTCAAATAAATAAACTTCTTCCATTACTTGGATTGGATCTTAATGATAATAATAGAAAGTCTATAATTGAACAAATACTATTCCATATTTATGTGGGGGAATTAAATAATTATATGTGGTAGATGACATGTTCTATAGTTTTAATGGTTATACAAATGAAGGAATTTGAGATATAGTGATGAACCTATCTATATAAGTATAAGAAGATATATTTGAAAAATTAATAGAGTAAAACAAAACATGACCAAAATATAAATCATAAATAGAAAGAGAATGTGATTAGAGATAGGAAAAAAGTGATGTTGATCAGTTTGAATAGATTCATATGTAGAGAGGTCCAATAATATATATTTTAATTGGGATTGAATAGTTTCCACAAAATTTACAAAATAAGAGAGTGTTGTGAATGGATTGAAAAAATACATGTATTTTTATTCCATATATGTCTATAGTCCTTCCACACACAGGTGTAATAGATATTCTTCTTGATTTCGTGTATGAAGGGTTTTGTTCACTGGTGTATTTATCACCCATGATGCAAGAGAGTATTATTCTTAATTTATATCATTCTAGGTCCAATTCTCTACTAGTGAATAATGATAATATATCATGAATCATCATACTAATCATAAAACCAAGAATGAATAAATTTTTTTAATGCATATTTGGATTGGATTAAGAATAATGATTCATAAATCCACATGCATATAACGATATTTAATTCCTTAAACTAGATATTGGATAAATTAAAAATTGAAATTAATAT
Organism: Viscum album; assembly: GCA_963277665.1. NCBI lineage: Eukaryota > Viridiplantae > Streptophyta > Magnoliopsida > Santalales > Viscaceae > Viscum > Viscum album. The sequence continues at coordinate 1,216,355,570 of OY728130.1, forward strand.
GGGATGTAATAGTAGCTCCAGGGAAGTATAAATTCTAAACTGTTTCACAATCTAGTGGTATATCACCCTTGTGGCAGAATTAACTAAAGGTAGATCAAATGGGATTAGATCTGACTTGATGGTAGAACAATCTAGTTGTATATGTGCCTAATTATAGATCTTTCTCAGGTAAAATTTAAAGGAAATCTTCATCTCCATCATCATTATTTTATTTTGAATATTAAATACCTAGTTTCAGATCCTAGGGACTTATCTATAATGACCCATACTTTACATACATTGTTACTACTTCAGAATTGAATCACACTTATTACAATATATAACAAAACCAATAAAGGACTGTATAGGTATAGTGTCTTTAGAAACTAGGAAACATAAACAACTGGTTCAAAAAGAATCTACTTTGCCTCCTATTTATTTCATCATATCTAGAGTCCCTTTTTGGCATATCCTACTTAATAACCTTCTTCCTGACCTGGGGAAATAAAACATACAAAAGTGGTGAGATCAAATGCTCGGTAAGGGTAAACAAAAGAAATATCAATCACATCATATACATAAGAACATAACTTTTTGAAATCTTAACCTGCAAAAGAGATCATAATATCATAACATGGGATAAATCATAGAAGTGAAATGTAATCCCAATAATCATAACTTAAAACATGAAACTTTTTGGCATACACACATAATCATAGAGAATCATTTCTTATTAGTCAAGACTCATTGCCAAGACTATCTTAGTGGACAAAGTCCATTTCTGAACCGAGTCACCCTCGTTTCAGTCCTGTTTCACTGAACTAGTATAACATACCATTCCAGCCATGTATATCTCATGAGATATAAAATATTTACCCAATGCATTGGAGGTAGATATAGGTCCCTCCCATCTCATAATGATACCATTCTTATGTGTGCCACAAAATCAAAAAACCATACATCATAGCATAACCCATGTAATAAAATGGGAATCTTAAACATCGTGACATCATAAAACAATTCATATAAGATAATGTAATTCATAAAAATATAATTCCATCACAAAATAATCAAATCAATGTAATAGTAGGGATAAAAACATAACCCTTTATTATCTTAGATGGAAAATAATTTTTATAAAACACTTGAACTCCATTCTTGAGGAAAATATCCTTTATGCTTCAAAAACACTTTTCCTTTCTTAACATGTCGTACAATTATAATCTAAAATAATTTGATTAAAAATAAACTTCAAAACTTGTAAAGGAATCTTCTTGGAAATAAATTTTGAAAAATCCATTCATGCCGTATAAGTTAAAAAAAACATTCTTCGTACTTTTGTCAGAAAAGTCAAAAAGTACCTCGTAAGAAAAACGACAAAAGATTCCTTTCATATCTTTTATTAAAAACTCACCGAAGGGTAAAATTGGATATAAACTATTGTATAAGGATATAAATATTACATATTGAGGAAACATGTATGTGGATGATAAAATACACCCCAGTAAATTTCAAAGTATAAACAATCTCGGATAAAAATGAGATTGTGATATTTTCCCTTACCTTAGGTCCGATATGCTTTGTACATGCCTGGGCCTCCTGTATAATGATTTAAATAATGTTATTGACTTATTCCAGAATCATACTTATTTTTATGATATCATATATGGTCATATTCTTAGCTTCTTAGTAGTAATATTTCATTGCTACTTGTTATTCGGGTGTTCATAACTTTTTGTTCTTATGCGTGTTTTGTCGAATAAATTCTTACTCTTCTCTTCAGGTTATAGATACCACATTTCCAGAATGTTATTAGTTTAATATATATCATATTAATTCATTCAATTCATTTATATAATCATTATTAAATGAAGATCATGTAGAACGAGTCACATCACTTTGTGGAGACGGTATTCCGTACGTACGCACGAGTGATGATATCATTCCTATGATCATGGAATTGTATTGGAGTGTATGTATACTATTTAATAATCAATATATATTTATAATATTCATATATAGTCATTATTTACACCATTATACCCATCCAAGTAAGGTGGTGGTGGAAAATAGATTACACCACTGCGTGGAGACGGTATTCCGTACGTACGAACGCGCGATGATTTCATTTTCCGTAGGATGGATAGATGGTTAAATAGGGTTGTTTCAAACTTATAATAACATATCAGTATATGAGTGATACTGATGTTATTACTTCATAATGAAACAACTAAATAAAATGAAGTTGAAGAAGAAAAAAATTGGAAAGGATCTGTAATGGATATTACTTCTTCTTTGGGGTGCTTCTTTGAGACCTCCTTTTAGGGCACTAAAATTGGTCTTGGAAGAAGACCAGGACATCTAGGATGTCTCTATGGAAGTGTAGAGGAGAAAATGGAAGGGGTGTGCCGAGTTTGAAGGCTCAATGTGGTGTGAGGAAGAGGGGGTGGAGGTGCCCTTTTATAAGGGAGGAGAGGGGCACCTTTGGAATAACAAAATATATTATTTTATTATAAAGTCAAGTTCGGTTTTAAATAGCTCCAAATTGATTTATTTCGAAGCTAAAGTGGGGATGGGTCGAAATCCTCTCATATAATAGAATTTAGACAAGTTTAGGTCATTATATTAACCTTATATTTTAGTTTTAACTCTTAGTTAATTAGATTGACATTTACCATGTCACTTTGTATTTTTATATTATATAGTTAATAAACTTACCATATACATCCAGGAGACCCCCCAAGTTGTGTTTTATTAATATATATAACCTTATTTAAGTCATGTGGAAGAACCTTAGATTTTTAGGAATAAAATAAAAATTAATAATACAATATTTGTTTTAAAAACCATTTTATGTCAATTTTGACACTATTCAATAGGTGATTTTTTGAAACTCATAACAGAATGATTACTTCGAAAAAAGTTAATTAAATAAATCCTAACATGTCATATTAACGAAAAAAATTAGTTTAATTCATAAAAGTCTCAAATTATACTTATTTAGTTATTTATAATATCAATTATTCAAATTTTTCACTATTATGGTAATTAATGCATCATCATTGTGTCATAAATAAATTAAATTATTTAAAGTCTAAAAATTAAAAATAAAATATAATTATGTAGGAATCCTTTTTAGCTTTCTAATTAATATTTATAGTCGAATTTATCTTATGTATAACCTTATATTATAAATGATTTAGTTATTAAACTTTGATTTTAACTATTTTAACCCTTCTTTAAAGAAATTAATAATAAATGTCCTAATCTAATACAAGTGGGCCGAAATGGCCATATTTTATTCCTAATTTTGTTTTTGGTCGAATTACACTTGTTCAATTGAATTAGGACATGTTTTAGGGTAATAATAATATCATTTTTACCTTTAATTACCCTATTTACTTTTAACTGTGGTAAAAAAAGTAAAAAGTTACTATTCTCCAAAAAAATTATTTTCATCTCATTGAACCAAATTTTACTTACTGACATCAATCGTGTCTCTATGATTTTTGAAATTCCACTCACAGAAGTGGTAAAATTACATTTTATGAAAAATTCAGTTTTTTTAACGACCACTTAGTGGTTTCACTATTCATCAAAAAATTGAAAGTTTTCAGAAAAATACCAAAATTTCTCCCTAGCCTAATTTTGATATTCTGAAACCAAAAATGAAGTCCATTTTGAAAGATAAAATTTATAAAATTTCAAAAAGTGGTTATTACTATTCATAACAGCTAGTTTTAATAATATTTTAATAGAATATCATTGTTTAGTGAAACTCGGTATTGCGTACGACACAAGCTATCGAAGAAGGTTGTGATTTCGTGTAAAGAATTCCAAGAAAGTGTTTTGTGTAGAAAAAGATTCCTTTGATGATTTATAAACATAAAAGTCTCGGGTGTTACATTCTACCCCACTGAAAATTAATTTCGCCCTCAAAATTCGTCACTTTGTAACAAACAAATGAGGATACCTCTCCCTCATCATATCCTCAAGCTCCCATGTAGCTTCTTATAATTGGTGGTTCCTCCATAAAACTTTCACCAATCGAGTGGTCTTGCATCGTAGGACTTTTTCGCTATGATCCAGAATCTCTATCGGTTTTTCTTCATAAGAAAGATCTTTCCCCAACGGTACAACTTCTGAGATGAGTACATGTGAAGGATTAGGTATGTACTTTCTCAGGAGAGATACATGGAACACATCGTGAAATTGAGAGAGATTCGGTGGAAGCGCCAATCGGTAAGCTACCTTCCCAACACGATCCAATATTTCGAAAGGACCGATATATCTAGGGTTCAACTTCCCCTTCTTTCCAAATCTCATAACCCTCTTCCAGGGAGTTATTCGTAAGAACACCTTATCAGCCACTTCAAACTCTAGGTCTTTTCTTTGGTTGTTGGCATAACTTTTCTGTCGACTCTGAGCAGCTCTTATGTGTTGTTGAATAGATCTGACCTTTTCTTCCATTTCATCAACAAGATCAGGTCCTAATAGCTTTCTTTCCCCAACATTATCCCAGCAAGTTGGAGTCCTGCATTTCTTTCCATAGAGAGCTTCATAAGGATCCATCTGAATACTGGAGTGAAAGCTATTATTATAAGAAAATTCCATCAAAGGTAGGTGTTGATCCCAACCACCTTTGAAATCCATAGAGCATGCTCTCAACATATCTTCTAGAGTTTGAATTGTTCTCTCAGACTGACCATCAGTCTGAGGATGATAAGCAGTGCTGAAACACAACTTTGTATCCAGAGTATGCAGAAGACTTCTCCAGAACTTCGAGGTAAATCTCGAATCCCGATCAGATATAATATAAAGTGGTACACCATGCAATCTTACCACTTCCTTTACATATATCCTGGCAAGCTGATCCAGAGACAAATCCTCTCTAATAGCAATGAAGTGTGCAGACTTTGTAAGACAATCAACTATGACCCAGATAGCATTATTGCCTTTGGATGTTTTAGGAAGTCCTGTGACAAAGTCTATAGTGATGTTCTCCCATTTCCATTCGGGTATGGGTAATGGTTGTAACATCCCCTTAGACTTCTGTCTCTCAGCATTAACTTGTTGACAAACCAAGCATCGAGAGACATATTCAGCAATATCTCTTTTCATTCCATCCCACCAGAAGTACTCTTTCAGGTCCCTATACATCTTTGTGCTTCCAGGATGAATAGAGAATGAATAACTATGAGCCTCATCCTACAACTCCTTCTTTAATTCAGGGATGGGAGGAACACAAACCCAATTCCTGAACATTATTATCCCATCACAATCAAAGTTGAATTCAGGAACATTTCTCACCTTCTTTTGTAACTCGACATCTTCATTATGTGCCTCTTTAATCTTCACATGTATAGATGGTTGAACATTCATTTGAGAAAGATAAGATTTTTCCCCTTCCATTATAATTCCAAGATCCATCCTTTGTAAATCCATAAATATTGGATCTTTTGTGATCCTCATCATAGATAAACTAGCATGGTCTTGTCGACTTAATGCATCTGCCACCTTGTTTTCTTTCCCAGGGTGGTAATGGATTGAGTAGTAAAAATCCTTAATCAGCTCCAACCATCTTCTTTGGCGCATATTCAGCTTCTTTTGTGTGAAAATATACTTTAAACTTTTATGATAAGAATAAATATCACACCTTTCACCATAAAGGTAATGCCTCCAAATCTTTAATGTAAAGATTACCACAGCTAACTCCAAATCATGAGTTTGGTAATTTTGCTCATGTATTTTCAACTGTCGTGAGGCATAAGCTATCACCATATCATTTTTCATAAGAACACACCCCAATCCCTTCTTGGATGAATCACTATAGATCACAAACCTTTCTCCACTACAAGGATGTGTGAGCATAAGTGCACTGGATAACCTTCTTTTCAACTTCTTGAAATTCTCTTCACATTCCTCCGTCCAAAAAATCTTAACTCCTTTCCGAGTCAACTTGGTGAGTGGATTAGATAATCGTGAAAAATAATTCACACAACGTCTATAATATCCAGCCAATCCAAGAAAACTTTGGATCTCGGTTACTATTGTTGGTCTCGACCATCTTTCGATAACCTCTGTTTTTGCTGGATCCACATATATCCCCTCTTTTGAGATTATGTGACCCAAAAATTCAAATTTTTGAAGCCAAAATTCACACTTGGTAAATTTGGCATAAAGCTTATCCTTTCTCAGGGTGTTCAATATAATTCTCAAGTGATCTTCATGTTATTCCTTGCTCTTTGAATACACAAGAATATTGTCTATAAAGACTACCACAAACTGATCAAGATAGTCTCTAAAGGCTCTATTCATTAGATCCATGAAGATATAGGGGCATTAGTAAGACCAAATAGAATAATTATAAATTTATAGTGTCCATACCTTGTACGGAAAGCCGTCTTTGGTATATCGTCCCTTTTGACCCTTAATTGATGATACCCTGAATGAAGATCAATCTTGGAAAAGTATTGAGCTCCGCGTAGTTGGTCAAATAGGTCATCAATGCGCGGGAGAGGATATTTGTTCTTGATAGTGATCTTGTTAAGTTCTCGATAATCAATGCAAAGTCTCATTGATCCATCTTTCTTTTTAACAAACAGAACATGTGCTCCCCAAGGTGACGCACTAGGGTGTATGAACCCTTTATCAAGATTCTCTTGGAGTTTCTTCTTCAATTCTTGTAACTCAATTGGGGCCATTCTATAAGGTGTCCTTGAAATAGGCAAAGAACCCAGTATGAGTTCTATTGAAAACTCAACTTCAAGATTATGTGGAAGACCCGATAATTCCTCCGGAATGACATCATCAAACTCCCGTACAATGGGAATATTCTTAATCATGAGTTTCTCACCAACCATTTGAGATAAATAACCTTCATTTAGTGGAATCAATACCCATAAAATGGATGAAATTTCCACTGGAAGGTTATGTTCATCCTTGCATTGATAGAAAATCATAGATTGATCTGGAATATGAAATGTGACTTCCCATCTTTGGCAATTGATATGAGCTCCATGTAGAGAAAGCCAATCCATGCCAAGAATCACATCAAATTCCACTATAGGAAGGATCACAAGATTTTCAGGAAGCACTTTCCCCCAAACTTCAATCGGAGAAGAATTATAGACTTTTGATGCGACTGTTGTGCCATTAGGTGTTGTCACAGCTAACTCAACATCTAATTGTTGAGGTAATATGGTGATACACTTAGAAAACTCTTCAGAAATAAAGGAGTGGGTGGATCTAGAATCAAATAAAACATTTTCTACTTTAGAGTGGATGGTAAGTGTACCTTTCACCACATCGTTATCGTACTCCACATCGCTGATAGAAATTGCATGTGACTTTCCTTTTTCTTTAGCCTTAAGAGTTTGTTGACGTCGACCATCATCATCAACCCTTGGATTTGGGCATTTATTGTCATAATGTCCCATCTCCTTGAACTTGAAACATTGAAGTGTAGTAGGTTCATTCAGTGTATCCCTTCCTTTGTTTTCATCATTAGACATCTTCTTCCAATCATCGCGACATTAAAATTCCCAATGACCTTCCTTTCCACATTTGAAACATTTACTTGTCCCTTTAAGACAAATCCCTCCATGTTTCTTTCCACACTTTGAGCATAAGGGAAGGCTCATCTTCTTTTCAGCGTGCTCTTTAGATTTTCCTTTGAATTCCATTTTCCTCTTCTTATCAAACCCATATGACTGATGGGTTACTCCAATATCCATCTCAACTTTGAGAGCACATCGAACGATTTCCTCGTAGCTATTTAAGTCCCTTATGGCTAAGGCCCTTCGAAGACTTGGTTTTAAGCCACTAAAGAATTGGTCGATCTTACTCTCAGGTTGGATAATAATACCAGAAGCGTACCTTGCAAGTCTTGTAAAATTTTCTTCATAGGTACCAACAGATTCATCATCCTTTTTCTTCAGTTCAAGAAACTCTTTATCCATCTTTGTTCGGAGAATACAAGGGAAGTACTTATTGAAAAATAAGTTCTTGAACTCGTCCCATTCCATGGACTCAATTTCATCCCTTTGCCTTGTATTCTTAATAAGATTCCACCATTGATCAGCATCAACCTCCAAATGATACACGGCTAAGACGACTTTATCATTCTCAGAACACTGAAGAACTGAAAATATCTTTTCAGTAGTACTAATCCATTGTTCAGCAACTAATGGATCAGTAGACCCGCTGAATGAAGGTGGAAGATGTCTCATGAAGGATTAAACAGAATGTTGCTCCATCCTTTGCTAGTTTGGAAGTCCTGCATGATTCATAGCATGAGAAAGTTGTGTGAGCATGGCTACAAGATTTTTCATTCCAGCTCCCATAACGTTTGGTTGCTCAGGGGGTCAATCATTGCATTTCCCGTCGCATTCCGCATTAACACGGTTCCTTCGGGTTCCAGCCATTGACTAAAACCAAGAAGAATAGTGTGAGCAACACTAATTATAATAGTAAAACCACATAATCAAGAATAAAATTTCACACTAAAGGTCTTATCCTAGGTTATTCATGGCCATTTCTAAAACACTGAGATTGTGTTCTATGCTTAGACTTATCCTTAGGGTTCTTACTAAGGCTTTCACATCTTAGTTTCCAAAGGTTGACTATACCTTTCCTTTGATACCAACTATAATGACCCATACATTACATACATTGTTATTACGTCAGAATTGAAGCACAATTATTACAACATATAACAAAACTAAGAAAGGACCATATAAGTATAGTGTATTTAGAAACTGGGAAACACAAACAACTTGTTCATAAAGCATCTACTTTGCCTCCCATTTATTTCATCATATCTAGAGTCCCTTTTTGGCATATCCTACTTAATAACCTTTTTCCTGACCTGGGGAAATAAAAAAATACAAAAAGGGTGAGCTCAAATGCTCAGTAAGGGTAAACAAAAGAAATATCAATCACATCATATACATAAGAACATAAATTTTGGAAATCTTAACCTGCAAAAGAGATCATAATAACATCACATGGGATAAATCATAAAAGTGAAATGTAATCCCAATAATCATAACTTAAAAAATGAAACTTTGTGGCATACACACATAATCATAGATAATCATTTCTTATTAGTCAAGACTCATTGCCAAGACTATCTTAGTGGACAATGTCCATTTCTGAACCGAGTCACCATCGTTTCAGTCCTGTTTCACTGAACCGGTATATCCTACCATTCCAGCCATGTCTATCTCATGAGATATAAAATCTTTACCCAATGAATTGGAGGGAGATATAGGTACCACCCATCTCATAATGATACCATTCTAATGTGTGCCACAAAATCAGAAAACCATACATCATAGCATAACCCATGTAATAAAAATGGGAATCTTAAACATCGTGACATCATAAAACAATTCATATAAAATTAAGTAATTCATAAAAATATAATTCCATCAAAACATAATCAAATCAATGTAATAATAGGGATAAAAACATAACCCTTTATTATCTTAGATGGAAAATAATTTTGATAAAACACTTGTACTCCATTCTTGAGGAAAATATCCTTTCTGCTTCAAAAACACTTTTCCTTTCTTAACCTGTTGTACAATTCTAAACTAAAAGAATTTGATTAAAAATCAAATTGAAAACTTGTAAAGGAATCTTCTTGGAAATAATGTTTTAAAAATCCATTCATGCCGTATAAGTTAAAAAAACATTCTTCGTACTTTTGTCGGAAAAGTCAAAAAGTACCTCGTATGAAAAACGACAAAAGATTCCTTCCATATATTTTACTAAAAACTCACCGAAGGGTAAAATTGGATATAAACTATTGTATAAGGATATAAATAGTACATATTGAGGAAACATGGATGTGGATGATAAAATACACCCCAGTAAATTTCAAAGTATAAACAATCTCGGATAAAAATGAGATTCTGATATTTTCCCTTACCTTAGGCCTGATTTGCTTTGTACGTGTCCGAACCTTCTGTATAATGATTTAAATAATATTATTGACTTATTACAGAATCATACTTATTTTTATGATATCATATATGGTCATATTATTAGCTTCTTAGTAGTAATATTTCATTTCTACTTGTTATTCGGGTGTTTATAATTTTTTGTTCTTATGCGTGTTTTGTCGAATAAATTCTTATTTTTCTCTTTAGGTTATAGATACCTCATTTACAGAATGGTATTACTGTAATATATATCATATTAATTCATTAAATTCATTAATATAATCATTATGAGATGAAGATCATGTAGAACGAGTCGCATCACATCGTGGAGACGGTATTCCGTACGTACGCACGGGTGATGATATCGTTCCTTTGATCGTGGAATTGTATTGGAGTGTATGTATACTATTTCAGAATCAATATCACTTTATAATAGTCATATGTAGTCATTATTTACACCATTATACCCATCCAAGTAAGGTGGTGGTGGAAAATAGATTACACCACGGCGTGGAGACGGTATTCTGTACGTACGCACGCACAGTGATTTCATTTTCCGTAGGATGGATAGATGGTTAAATAGGGTTGTTTCATACTTATAATAAAATATCAGTATATTAGTGATACTTATGTTATTACTTCAAAATGAAACAACTAAAGAAGAAAAAGTTGAAGAAGAAAGAAATTGGAAAGGATCGGTAATGGATATTACCTCTTCTTTGAAGTGCTTGTTCGAGACCTCCTTTTAGGGCACTAAAATTGGTCTTTTAAGAATACCAGGACATCTAGTATGTCTATTGGTAAGAGGAGAGGAGAACATGGTAGGGACTTTCCGAGCATGAAGGCTCAAATGGGTGTGAGGAAGAGGGGGAGGAGGTGCCCTTTTATAAGGGAGGAGAGGGGCACCATTGGAATAACTAAAAATATTATTTTATTATAAAGTCAAGTTCGGTTTTAAATAGCTCCAAATTGAGTTATTTAGAAGATAAGGTGGGTATGGGTCTAAATCCTCTCATCCAATAGAATTTAGACAAGTTTAGGTCATTATATTAACCTTATCTTTTAGTTTTAACTCTTAGTTAATTAGATTGACATTTACCATGTCACTTTGTATTTTTATATTATATAGTTAATAAACATACCATATACATCCCAGAGACCCCCAAGTTGTGTTTTATTAATATATATAACCTTATCTAAGTCATTTGGCCGAAACTAAGATTTTTAAGAATAAAATAACAATTAATAATATAATATTTGTTTTAAAAACTATTTTATGTCAATTTTGACACTATTCAATAGTTGATTTTTTTTAAACTTATAACAGAATGATTACTTCGACCAAAGTCACTTAAATCAATCCTAACATGTCATATTAACCTATAAAATTAGTTTAATTCAAAAAAAGTCTCAAATTAGACTTATTTAGGTATTTATAATATCAATTATTCTAATTTTTCACTATTATGGTAATTACTACATCATCATTGTGTCATAAATAAATTAAATTATTTAAAGTCTAAAAATTACAAATAAAATAACATTTTGTAGGAAATCGTTTTATCTTTCTAATGAATATTTATAGTCTAATTTATCTTATGTATATCCTTATATTAAAAATTATTTATTTATTAAACTTTGATTTTAACTATTTTAACCCTTCTTTAAATAAATTAATAATAAATGTCCTAATCTAATCCAAGTGGGCCTAAATGGTCATATTTTATTCCTAAGGTTGTTTTGGGTCGAATTACACTTGTCCAATAGAATTAGGACATGTGTTAGGGTAATAATAATATCATTTTTACCCTTAATTACCCTATTTACTTTTAACCGTGGTAAAAAAAAAGTAAAAAGTCACTATTCACCAAAAAAATTATTTTCATCTCATTGAACCACATTTTACTTACTGACATCAACCGTGTCTCTCAGATTTTTGAAATTCCACTCACAGAAGCGGTAAAATTAAGTTTTATGAAAAATTCAGTTTTTTAACGACCACTTAGTGGTTTCACTATTCATCAAAAATTGAAAGTTTTCAGAAAAATACCAAAATTTCACCATAGGCTAATTTCGATATTCCGAAACCAAAAATGAAGTCCATTTTGAAAAATAAAATTTATAAAATATCAAAAAGTGGTTATTACTATTCATAATGGCTAGTTTTAATAATATTTTAATAGCATATCATTGATTAGTGAAACTCGGTATTGCGTACAATGCAAGCTATCAAGGAAGGTTTGGATTTCGTGTAAAGCAAGCCAAGAAAGTGCTGTGTGTAGAAAAATATTCCTTTGATGATTTATATAACATAAAAGTATCGGGTGTTACATTATCCCCCTTATTAGTTGATCTCTGCTTATCAAAACCATATACATATTCCTCATTTTGACCCTCAAAACCCTATAACACATTACCATTTCCTCTATTTGAATCATTAGACACTTCAACAACATTAGTCATGAAATTAGAATAAAATCTATCAGCCTAACTTTCATTTGAGTCTTTAGTTTCTTCAGATTATTATCCTTCGCTTAATATGTTATCTCTAGATGGAAGAGGAAGAGATGGACTTGCAGGTCTATAAGAAACATTAATGATCCTGAACACATCAAGCTCACTTCCTTTCTCTCTTAAAAAAGATTTTTTTATCGATCTCTAACTTCCTCTTCATCAATATAAACTTCAACTTTTTTATAAGAGAATATACTAAAACTTCATTTGGATCCAACTGATGATCAACCATGTCTCTAGGTCGTGACAAGTAGCACATAGGGTTAAAATTATCATAAATCATAACATTATCTATCACACATTTCCTTAGGCATGTTTTGCAATTAACCATTGTTCTTTTATAGTTAAATTGACATAAAAATATTCATTCAAATCTGATTTCAGATTCTTTATCATCATCCATTAGTCTTTTGGATTACAATAGAGAAAAAATGAACATGGGTATGATAAAATAATTAGATATAGATTAATTATTTCTCATTTCAATCCTATGGTCCATCAATAATATACACACGATTATCTTATCCCTTATTTTTATAATAAATAATAAAAATACATCTTGGAACCACATAGTGGTAAATACCACCTTCATAGGACAAAAAGTATATTAGATAAAATTAAAAAGAGTCTTCACTTCCCACAATGATCTATAGTTGCAGACCATCAAACGACATCATTTCCATTTAACTATAATATGGAAACCATACACATTAAAAACTCACTATTTTAGGGAATGGATCGTTGAAAATCATCTTATATACCTTTATAAGACATATTGAGGCATCTAAACCAGTATTTTGATGAAAGTATTACTACTTTTCCATGAATCATAGTTATAAAAACATTTTTATTTCCAACAAAATCATACTCTTCATACTGAAAAAATGGTGAAACAAACTTGGAAACAATGGCTAGTTGTTCCTCAAAAAACAATCGATCCATCTGTGGTTTTGGATCACTTTCACCATTAGAGATCTATTGACACTAAACATTCATCATCTATTTTACTTTCAATAACAATAACAGAAGTGAGAGCTGGGGGCTATTCAGTTTTATAATAGTGGGATGACTAGATTCACCTCATGATATCTTGGGGAGACATAATTTTCTAAGAGATTAAATAATAATTAATTTTCCTAACCATTATTTAACTATTTTTTAGATAGAAGGGAGAACACAAGGAGAGTTGCAAGTTAGGAGATATTGGATAAGTGAAGGTTCAAAGGAGTCAAGAGAGAGGGAGGGTGCCAAAAATCCAATTTAAAAGTATTTTTTAATTTAAGATTTTATTATTGTAAAATATAATAAAATAATAATAAATAAATGGGATAGAAATTTAATCTGAGAAATAAGTCAGTACAATATCATATAATCAAGAAATCTCAAATGGTAGATCAACAATGAATAGTCACCAATAATAGATCAACAATAATTGATCACTGGAAGATCAGTAATGGTAGATCACCAATGCAAGATCCCTAATGGTGGATCCCCAATGGTGGATAACAAATGGCGGATCACCAATGGTGGATTGCCAGTGGTAGATGCACATTGGTGGATCACTAATGGTGTATCCCCAAAGGTTGATCACCAATGGTGGATCCCCAACTGTTGACTTTTTTTAAAAGTAAATTTAATTAAAACTAACAAATCAATGTTTATGATTCATATTTCATGTATGATATATCTTAATAACCAATAACTCAACGGATTTGTAAATATATCAAGAATATGATTTTCAGTTATAATGAATTCAATAGGTATAAATTTTTTTTGGAAATAATATCTCAAAATGAAATGTCTTATATCAATATGTTTTATCCTAGAATGGAATATATGATTCTTAGAGATTTTTATCACACTCGTATTATCAAAATTTATAGGGACAAGTAAAAATTAATATCTATAGTCTATAATATTGTGTTCCATCCACAAAATATGTGCATAGGAACTTCCTAAAGCTATGTACTCAGCCTCAGTGGAAGATTGTTCAAAAGCATTTCACTTTTTACTACACCATGAAATTAGTGACTTTTCTAAAATATGAAATGTACGAAAGTTAATTTTTTTGGCAAACATACCCCCACCAAAATCTATATATGAATAACATTCTAGATCAAATAATTTTCCCCTAGTAAAAAATAATCCTTAGTTGGTTGTATACTAGAGGTACTTAAAAGTTATTTTGTCAAAAAATATATGTGATTCTTTTGGATTTTATTAAAGACAAACACACATACCTACACTAACCATAATATCGTTACAGATAGCAGTCAGTCATAAAAATCATGCAATCATAACTCTATAATTTTCTAGATCAATATATTTTATTGTTTCATTACGACTTGATTTATAGGTCATAATGATTGGAGTATCCATAATCATTACGATATCTATAAAAAAATCCTTTTAAATCGTATTTGGATTATTTTCATTGATTTAAAATAATTCCATATTTATTTTGAAAAAATAGAAAATGATGGAATATTTTTAACTCAACCATTATAATCATTTCAAATTCAATTTGAATAATTTCATTAAAAAATCAACACATAAATGATTTCTAAAAGATCCAAAAATTATACCATCAATATAAATTTTTACCACTAAAAATTATATTGATGTTCTTTTTAAAAATAAATCATGATCATATTTTTCTTTTGTAAAACCATTAGAAATAAAAAATGATCTAATCCTTTCATACCATGATCAGGGAGTTTGTTTTATACCATATAAATCTTTTGTTAATTTAAAAACATGAATTATAAAATTTGTATTTCTGAATCATGGGGGTTGTTCAACAAACTCTATAAATATTATGGAATGTGCACTTAATATTTATCCGATATAGTTTCAAATTCAAATGGACATCATAGTCAAGCATGATTTTAATGATTTTATGTCTAGATTCCTATGAAAATGAATCATCATAGTGAATTACTTATACTTCACAATATCCTCTTGCAACTAAACTATCTTTTTTTATAACTATTTTTCCTTACTCATCAAACACATTCTTAAATAACTATTTAGTTATAATGGTCAGAATGTATTTAGGTCTATCAACTTGTTCTGTGAAATAATTTCATTCAAATTGATTGACTTCTTATTACACTTTCATTACCTATAATTCATCATTAATTTCATCATTTTTGATTCCTGGTTCAAGACATGATTTGAAAATTTTATGGTCATTTATATATCTAAGATAACATCTAGTTGGTGTTCCTCAATATTTCTCTCTTACTACTTTATCTATGGTATGATATCAGTGATTCACAATAGTTATAAGATAAAAAGAATTGTATATTTAATTATCCTATGTTGGTTCAGTTTCAGGTTTTAAATATGAACTAGAATAGTTTTCTATATGTTTCATAGAGCTATTAGATGGTTTTTAATTTATATTTATATTAGATAGATCATCTTCATGGTTGTCTAAAGGAGTAATAGAATCTTGTGGATTGATTTCATCATACATTACTTATATAGATTCCCCCCAAATATTTTTCCTTTTATTTAATACCCTGTATGACCTACTGGTTGATAAATATCCAAGTAAAGTTCCTTCTTAAATATTGGATAAAAATTTCTCAAGATAGTCACTTGTATTGAGAATAAATACTTTTCACCAAAAACAATAAATTAGTTATCCTTTGGGGTTCTACTATTCCATAATTAGTATAGGGTATTAATTTAATGTTTTCCTATAAGAACACTATTGATTATGTAGAAATTTGTACTAACATATTCTTCCCAAAAATAAATAGGTAAATCATATTAATTTTTTATGGTCTAGGATATCTTTTGTAACAACCTGAAATTTTGAATTAATTTTGTTTTTAACTTTGTGTGTTATTTTATTTTATACTCAACAAAACTATTTCATTTAATAAAATTAGTATAATTAAAATAAGACCATTGGGTTTCAACTATTATATGACCATTGGTCAATATGGCCGTTGGAAACTAAATGTTGCTATTATGGTCTATAAATACAAGTGATCTTGATTAATTAATATATAAATAAGATTCGATGGCCACATCCAGTAGTCTCGGGCCAATCGAAGCCCATCTGACGGAACTCGGGTAGGAGGTAACACCTTCAGGCTTTGCTTGAGACCAAATCCAAGAATAACTTCATCGTGTGAAGCTGGAATGGAATCACCTTCACGAGAAGTTCAAGATGATAGAAATCACTACTCGAGCAATGTTGGCCGAGCCACCCCAAGATTCTATCACCCTAGCACACCTTACACTTAAATCCTATGCTGGTGTTATAAGGGGTTATGTAATGAGACCGTAACTACCTTGTGTAATCCTTTGATTTAAATAAAAATTGTGATTTCTTCTTATAAAGAAGTTTGTGAATTTTTAAATATCCGGTTAAATATAGTATGCATATTATTGATGAATTTTAGAAAAAGGATATTTTAAAATATATAAGTAAACCTTAAATAATTAAAAATGTGTAATGATTTTCAAAAACAGGTCTTCTACAGTTGTGTTCAATATAAAATTTAGAGTCTAATTAGATCAACTTAATTTTTGATGAATAGTAAATTATGAATAGTTATTTTACACTTATGATTAGTAATATGATCAAATGGATTAATTAACCTCACTTAAGAAAGTATTAATATATTTCAGCTACCTTGATTAAGTAATGTCATTCAATAAAATAGGTAAATAACTGTTTCTGAAATTATTGGTTAAGTATTAGTTTTTTCATGTGAATAGTTTTTTTTAAATTAAATTGAAAATATTTAGAAAATTATTTTTATAAAATGGAGTTCATTTTTGAAATCAGAGAATCGATATTTGGTTAAAGTTATTTTTTTGGGATTTTTCTAAAATAGTTGAATTTTCAGTGAATAAGGTTTTTATTTAAAAATTAAATTAAAAATATTTTATAAATTATTTTCATAAATTGGAGTTCATTTTTGAAATCGGAGCATCAATATATGGATAAGATGAAATTTTGGGATTTTTCTGAGAAAGTTGAATTTTCGGTGAATAGTGAAAATACAGTTTTGAGTTCGGGTGTTACATGATATCATTAAGGTTGTAATAATTATGAAATAATTATGGTAGACTTATGAATAATAATATAAGTTATGAGGTGTCCTTTGTGGCAAATACCATGGGCTAATACCATGGGAAAGCCCATGGTTTTGCCCGATGAGGTGTCCCTTGGCAATTAATGCTTTGTCCCCTTATTTGTCCTTTAAATACCCAACCTTTCCCTCATTTATTTCATTTTCAAATCCTCCCCAATGAAGTTATGGTCTCTTTACCTCCCAAGGAGTCCTCCCGAGGGGCCCTCAAGCCTCCCAAGGTCCTCACCTTCAATCTTTTGAAGTTACTCTTCAAGGTAAGGGATCCTACCTCTTTCTTTCTTTTCAAGTACTCTCCTTTATGTCATTTCTTTTAAGCCCCATTTTCTCATTATGGGGGTGTTATTTTATATTCATATTACTATCATCTTAATTTTCATATTATGAGGGACCCCCTATTTCTCTCATAATTTCATTTTATGAATGTTTAAGTGGCGTCATTAGGCTACCAAATTTTTGTAAGGGATTCTTTCACCCTTCTCATTTTCAATGTTCTATTTTTATGTCAAGTATTTCAAGTTCATTTTTCTTATGTTTGGGTATGATCTCTATATCCATAATAATTTCCTATTTATATTCATATTATGAGAGACCCTATTTGATCTCATCAATTAATTTTTTGATGTTTTAAGTGATGTCGTTAGGCTGCTGAATTTTCATAAGAGAAATCTTATTTTTGTCTTCCTTTTTATGTATTTCATTTCATATGGTATTACATTAAAATTTCATTAACATTTTCTTTTATTCTTTATATTCTGTTCCCATACTATTTTATCGATCTTTTATGAGTGAGTGACCCATGTCCACTATCTTTTCAATATTTTCTAAAAACCCTGTAACATAGTCGTTATGCTGTCGAATTTTAGTCTCAAAATGTCTCTCTCTTTTTCTCAAATTAATTTATTTTATTAAGTAGATACTCAACGATATTTATTATATATGGGTATTTACATGTATATCAAAATTTTCTATTTTAAATTCTGGTATTTACATACATGAAACATGGTTTCCATTTTCCGTGTGTTTAAAGTGAGTTAAAGATCTTGACTTTAAAGGAGTTTTTAAAATGTTATGATTATGAAATGAAACCCATTTCTTTTATGAATATATGTGTTATTTAGGAAATGTTTTATGATGATATATTTGGATCACATAGCAATAAAGAAAAATTAAGGGTGCTCCCTGATAGCGCTATAATGCATTGGGTAAAGACTTAATCTCTAGAGATGACCATTTTAACGATACCTTGGTGAATAACCATGGTAATTTTTTTAATGACACCATTCAGATATACCTTGGTGATACGGAAAATATTGTCTAAGTTAAATGTTGTAACCACATATTCATGTTATGAAACACGTTATTTTTATTATGATATGCCTCGTGATCTCTTTCTCATGCCCTAAAGTTATCATGACTTTATTGATGTATCTGAAGTTCACATGTAAAATGTTTCTCTTCTTTCCCTTACTGGGCCTTCTACTTACCCTTTCCTTTGATGTTTGCTCCCAGGTTATGAGATTCTGTAATGAAATTAGGATAAAAAATGAAGAATCCTTACAAGTGGTTTAGAAGAATGTTTTAGGTTGTTCTTATGTTTTATGTTCTGGATTTTAAGGAAACTTGACTTTAAAGATCCTCTGTTTGTAAAATTTAATAAGATGTTATGTAATAAAAAGTTGGGATGCTATAGTTGGTATCATAGGATTGTTTAGTTATTTATGGAGATTAGGATATTAAAACATTAAGAATAACCCTATAGAAATGTTTAAATATAGGAAATCTTCATGGTATTTTGGTAAGTATTGAGCAAGTGGTTTATTAAGAAAATACATCCCAGTCTGGATACGAGCAGGTAGAGGTGGATCTGGCACAGATGTACATAGGTGTAAAACCTGAAAACACCGATTTTAGCTAGACTCGAACGAGAACTGGTACATGAAAACGAGTCTTGCTGCACTCTTGGTTACGAAACTCCTGGGGGATATGTTTGGTCAATCATAAGCTTTTTATGAATCATTATGAAGGAATTATGTAATAATGTAATTTGTCTAAGTCTGATGTTTTAAGACATAATATCCTTTATAGTTAAAATATTCTTAAATGAAATAAGTTTCTCATGAAGGATTTATTCTTTTAAAAAATGTCCCCATTGTATCGTAATACATTGACGTATTTCCGGAGGAGTTACCTGGACCTCCCCTAGAAAGAGGGGTAGAGTTCTCCATTTAACTCAAACCTCTATCTCATCCGATGTCATAGACCCTCATAGGATGGAAAATGTGGAGGTAGAGAAATTAAAGAATCAACTCTGAGATCTTCTGGAGAATGGGTTTATCTGACCAAGTGTGTATCCTTGGGGATCACCAGTTCTCCTTGGGAAGAAGAAGTACGGATCGATGCAACTATGAATTGATTACAAAGAGCTGAATGGGATTACAGTTAAGAAAAAAATACTCTCTTCCAATAGTTGATGTCTTATTTGACCAACTTCGTGGGACTCAATTATTCTCTAATATTGATCTTCATTCTGGTTATCATCAATTGAGGGTGAAGAATGATGATATTACAAAAAACTGCCCTCAAATCAAGATATGGGCATTATGAGTTTTTTGTTATGCCCTTCGTACTGACTAATGCACCTGCTATTTTTATGGATCAAGAATAAGTTTATTTTGGAAACTAATGTTTTATCAAATGGATATCCTTTGTATAGGAAAATTATTTGGTGATTAAATGATAAAGGTTATTTTAGACTATGTTTTCTCTTTTGGTGTACTATATGGATAAGGGAAATAACATACCACAGGATTTAAATTGAGGAGGAATGGTTGAATTTATTTTTGTAAAAATTTATGTATTTATTGTATACATTTTGTGATTTGGGTTATTTCTTGAAAATGATGAACCTAGCATAGAGAATATGTGAATAGGTTAATTACACTTAAGTATGAGACTTTAATATTTGTCGATGTTATTTGGAGATAAATGTTACGATTTATTGGGGAAGACTATGTGATTTAATCATTTTGAGTTTTGGGTTCCAGTCTTAGTTTGGATTATTCTGATGAATTTTAAGGATGGTTTTGTATTTAATGGTCTTTTTAGAACTTTGGGTAATTTTGTTGAATTTGGGAGATTAATAGTCATATTTCTTTTTATATAGGATTATCCTTTTGGGGGATTATGTGATATCATACTAAGAATTTTAGTTTTAGTTGATGACTAAAGATAAGGGAAATATATAGTTATTCTTTTGTGGATTATGGGATTCTCTAGAAGATGATTCTTGTGATTTTGATGAGACCATGTCTTTTTGAATGATCTTTGTGTAGAGAAAAGATAAGTCATGGTGGATACTTATTAAGGGATGAAACTCTACATGAAGGTAAATATATTTCCTTATGATTTTATTTTATGTAGTAAATTAATTCCTCAAAATTATGAAAAGGAACGTAAAACAAAAACATTTTTGGTTTACTTTTCTAACTGGATAAACAAAGATCATTTAACACATCTTATGTTTGTGATATTCTTGTGGTTAATTTTCTTTTAATCATGTTTTCTATCACTCTCCATCAGAACATGACCCTTTGTTTTCCCTTACATATCCATGTTTTTCTAAATGGAATCCTAGTATGGGTTAACTCGGGTGACTTTGTACTTCCCTTACTTTCTATTAAAGTAATAGTTTTACTAACTATTTTCCGATGTTGAACATTAAATGAATTTTCCATGCCCAATTTTAAAATTGTGAGGATGCAATTTCTTAAGGGGAAAAGATTGTAACAACCCAAAATTTTGAATAAATTTTTCTTCCTAACTTTGTGTGTTATTTTATTTTATACACAACAAAACTATTTCATTTAATAAAATGAGTATAATTAAAATAAGACCTTTGGTTTTAAATTGTTATATGACCATTGGTCAATATGACCATTGGAAACTAAACGTTGCGATTATGGTGTATAAATACAATTGATATTGATTAAAAAATAAGGTTATCTTAATATTTGTCATAATGAATAGTAATAATAGTGAAATTTTATTACCGCATTTGTGGTTAAAATGACTTTACCAAGTGTTAAAATCATAAATAAGGGTAAACATGAACCTTAATGTTGTGTAACAATTATTAGTTTATGAGATAAATACCATATATTATCTTAAATTAAAATTATATCCATTTGGTTCCACTTTCATTATAAGATGAATTTAAATTATTTAAATATTTTTTTGTAATTCCATTTTCCCCTCCTCTCGATTATAAATTGGATCCTCTTCTAATCCCTTATTCACTAACATTGATCACTATAACTTGACCAAGAGCTTGAAAAAATACATCCTATCTTACATCCCTTCATTCATGAGATTTTTTATCTTCTAAAACAATCCTATAATGGATTATAGTGAAATAAAAAGGATGAATTTCAAGGAAGAGGAAATCATCTTTACTTACACCATCAAAATTTATTTCTCCTTATACTTCCTCTAAATCAATTATATCACTCTTGCATACATGTGGACTACCACCACCACATAGATATAAGATTTAATTTACTTCATTATATTTTATGATTGGCTGTCATGATGAAGTTTATAATTATATATGATATTCATAACAGAATTATTCTTATAGACTTATACTATCTTATAGACTATCTTACGTTCCCATCTATTTGGAAACCGTAATTTTTCTTGTGCATACGTGTTGTCTACCACCTCCATGGAGTGATGCAATTCATTTTTAATTTAAAATATAGATCGATAAAAATAGAGAATAAATTTAAAGGATATATATGATATTTATTACTTAATAATGATTCAATAAATTTTAATTATTAGGTATCTTTATTCGTTTCATCCCTTGGAAAATGGAAACATCAGTTGTGTGTATGTATGGACCATCATCTCGAGGAAGTGATGTAAAAGATTTTTTATAACCACAATATAATAATGTTTATAAAAGTATATATAATGATTAAATTTTATACTTATGACATGATTATGTTTTTGGATATGATGGAACCATGAACAATATTCAAGTATGGAAAATATAAAACGGAAACATACATGAAAAACAAAATCGTTAACACCTAAAATTGAAAATTTAAATAAATAATTATTAATAAACATGTTTTGAATCATTATAAATGGATGATATATAATAATATAAGTTTTTATATACTCCTCGTATAGTATTATAAATATTTAAATTTATTATATAGGATGTTAAAATCACTTATGAGGCATGTCAAACTTGAGGTAATGGTTTATTTCACAATCTCACCCTTAGAAGTGGTTGTTTACAATTATGTTTATGTTGGAGGAAATATATACTATATTATCTTAAACTTAATTTATTTTAATTTATTAATTTTATTTCTACAAATTACATGTTTCCTTTCATTTCCTCTCTCTTTGTAAAATTTGTTTTGAAATAATGTCTTTAAGAAAAATATACATCATTTTTCTATTTGGCCGGGAAACATTCTCTTCCATGTCTATAAATTCTTTAAAATTTTCCGATTAATATTTTTACTATTCTATAATTATTTTTTAAATTCATTTTTAACCAAATTTTAATTTTTATAAAACTTATTAAAGGAATTTAATTATCATTTTGAAAATGAGGTAATTTTTAACAATGGTGTGAGAATAATCTTTGTTTTAAAATTTATTACACAAACTAATTTTTCCAATGTCATGAATATTATTTACATTAAATTATAATATAAAAATTTATATTGTTATTTTCATTGAAAATTTATTTCCTAGTATTATATATAATTTTATATTTTTAATAAGTGGCTTCAAAATAAAAAAGTGATTTTCCAAATGAAATATTATTGTGATCATTTAAAATTATTATGATTTATGTTAGCATATATTAATGAATATTATACATTACAAGTGATCTAATATAATGATAAAATTGACCATATTACTATGGATGAATTATGATAATGTTGCTATTATTATTTCCTAGGAAAAATATTACCATTTTTATACTAGTTCACTAATATGATTTTTTATGATGATTATGTATTAAATTGTTATTAATTTAATTCATATCATGAAGGCATTAGAGTTAGTTAGTGATGAGTGGGGACCATTATATGCCCTAAATTCATGATTAGGAATTGTTATGATAAATATCTTGGGTATTTGGAAAACTCCTTAAATATATTGGTATGATGTCTTTGAACAAGTTCTGGACGATAATATTTTGATACCTATAATTACAAATTCAATAATTATGAAACAATTTTTTATCCTTGTGATTTTTTACATTTCAAGGTAATCCATAAATTTAGTCTCTTTCAATGATATTAATTAGGAAGAATATTTTATAATTTATTTTCTCTAATATATTTTTCATGATTTATTTATCCTATATAATCATATGTTGTGCGCTTTCCCTTACCAAGAAGCTTAGCTCATCCTTTATTATAATTTATATTTCCTAGAGTTCAAAGAAAGGATTTATGAATAATTTATGCGAGACACTATTTAATATGAAAAAATTAACACTAGAATATTATATTCTATTTCATGTTTTCAAATGTAATATGAGCATTATGGATGTTTACACACTCCCAATACTATAAGACTATTCAATAATTTAGGACGCAGTCTCTTGTATCTTGTGTCAATTTATTTAAATTACCACCATGTCTGAGTTATAAGAGTAAGGGTATTAAATTTCTAGACCATGAAATTTAGATAATTAGTTTATATATAATAATATTAATTTTGATTCAGAGTATATAATTCCAATGCACTAATTAAAAACCATATCTATTATTCTATCTATTCTAGAAAAATGTCTAAATTTTTTAGGGATTAATATAATGTTATGTTGAAAAGATATATCATTATAAGTCTATTCCATATAGTTTTTATAAAACATGATATGATACAAAATATAATATCATGGTCCAGATTAACCTAGTGTAGATGTTTATTTCATATAGTTGTACAATATTAATAAGATCACATTATATGGGAAAAATATATTAGTATTTTTAGGAGAATATATAAATAAATTTTCATAACATTAAATTAGAAATTTTTTGGGAATCCAAGAAATAATTAAAACATTATTATATCTTCATTCTTATACTAATGTAAATTTTAGTAAACATTATGTTTTCCTAGCAAAATGAGGGAACAATTTAAATGAAAAAGGTCAAAATCTCTGTAAGAGATATAGTATAGTGGAAACAAACAAAGCTAAATGAAAAAAAAGAAAATACAGAAGAAAAAAATAATTAGAAGATTTCAATTGAAATAATTACAATAGCATCATATATCTATTAATTATAAGCTAATAATTATAACTAATCACATGGATAACAATAAATGGACTCATAGTGATGGAATTCATAATTTATGAATTCCTAATAATCCAATTGAGGGATTATTCCATAAAACCACTAATAAAGGATAAGTATGTTCCTATCATCTCAATATAGAGTTTATCATGTAATTGATTGACGCATCTTAGAAATATATAATTTCAAACCACTATTATCACATAATTAGTACAATGCATCAATCATAGAAAACAAATTTCTAACCATAAATCTCATAATATTACTGGATGGACCACTTACATTAACATGGTAAAAAAATAGATAACTATACCTATATAAATATTTAATGAATATATTTTCATGTTTTTCCTAGTCAATTAACTAATATAACTATTTATGTGAATATTGATTAATAAAATATGAAACTATAAAATATTCAATATTTAATTGAAATTATCCTTAACAAAGAATGATAAAAGAGTAGTATGAAAGATTTCACTCATTTTATAAGGATACTAACAAGGATCAATAGATAAGAATAATAGTTTACAATGGTATGATACTAAAGTACTGATATAAAAATTCCATCCAAAAATATGAATTATTTGGTAGAAATATTTGAAAAGAATTAGAGATACCAGATATCTTTATGGAGAAACCTCCAGGTTCATATACATTGATATCAACAGTGAACTTGTGCCATATCAGGATTAATCCTATGAAACCAGTACTGGTTTTTATGAAGTAATATATCCATAATTCAATAAATTCAAGACAGACATATAGATATGGATAATGGAGTTTTTTTATATTAAAATATTTTAGCATGATAATGGATTAAAGAGGTGTTATAATGAGTGGGAATTGTAATTTATCATTAATATTACAGAATAGATTTTAAAATAATAAATCATAAAAATATTTGAAATTAAAGTATAATAAAATAGAAAATAATTGGAAAATTGAATTAAAGATAATAGATTTAGAATCATTTCATTAATAAGTTGCATTCTAAAACATGTGAAATTACTTTTGAAGTCCCTATGAGATTATAGAAGGAATATTGAGTGGTAAGTTTATATGAGAATCATTATCAATGATTTTTTAGTGATGATGAGTGTGTTTTGGGTTTTTATTTATGGAAAATTTGGGTGAATTGTTTATTTTTGGGACTTAGGATTTGAAAATCTTAGTTGTGAAAAATTGAATTCCCTGGGTTTACACAAGGGTTATAATCATTTTATTTGATATTTATAACATAGTTTTTGACATGTAGAAGGTAAATAACACAACACCATTTTTATAATATTTTGGGTGTGTGAATTATTTTATTTAAAGAGAGTTCTTCATAAACCATTTAATATCATTCTAAACATTATAATGTTATTTGTAAGATTGGAAATATATTTTAATACTTTAAATGAAATTATATTAAAAAATAAATGTATTTTTTGTTATATATTAATTTTTATATATTATTAAATCAATTTTATATTAACATAAAGTCAAAATTTACACTATATGCACATAATTCATTTTACTATTCACCTAAACACCAACTATTTCATAAAATTTTCAATGAATCACCATTAGAAAAAATATTATATACTGTTCTTAATTTATGTTTCCTTTTTTGAAAATAATATTCTCTATATTAAAATTTTAATAATGAAATAGAACTACTATTTTTTTTATAAATCATGCATTTGGGGCCGAAATTTTTAAAATTCATTTTTATATTATTATTATTTTCATAATCCATATATATATATATATATATTTTCTTGAGTTTCCTTAAACATATATATTTATATAATTTCATTATTATTTATATATCAATATAAATTACTTTTAAATTATTGATAATACTATTATGAAGGGATATTTATTATTTTAAAATACATTTTTTTACACACAATGGTTACAATATTATTTCAATAGCTATGTTATTATTTTAAAAACCACATTACACTTATAATAATAATATTGATGATTATAATTACTGCTCATTATATATTTTAAAATAATTTATGTCATTATTTTAGTTTGTTGGTTGTATCTATTCCATTAATTATTGTTTTCATTAAAATAATATGGTATATATTATTATTATTTTTCTTTATAGAATATGATTACAGGAACTCGAGTCTTTAAATATTTTATGAATCCAATTTCTTTTTGTTTAAATGCTTAAATATGAACTAATGTAATTACCCAATTTTTCCATGGGAGTTTTAGGGGTTTTTGGGGCTATATTGGAGCTCAGATCCCTTTTTTGAGGGGAAATAAGTCTGTCATAGAGTTAGATAAAACTACAGGTGGATGTCTGCATAGTTAGATTAAACTATGAGAGCATGGATAGTGGGGAGCTACAAGCCATTCAGTTAGACAAAATGTGTGAAATGAGTTTTAGGGATGTGTGACTAAGTTTTCCATTTTGAAAGTGAGTTGTGTCAGAGATTGCACATGGTTATTCAAACCTTGTTGAAAAACTATGCAGGGTGTCCCTTCTCAATATCTAACCGTGCATGGTAGGTGCACGGTTTGGAAACAGTGTACCTAAACTATGTGACCCAGCCTTTCTTTGAAGAATTTCAAATTTTCCCATAAAATCTCATTTAACCTAAAATATACATCACATCTACTATCCTATATAGAAAACAAACATTTAGATAGATCTCATGGGTAACTATTCTTGTAATTGATGAAAATACACTATCAGATATCCAATTAAAGTGCCTCCCATATCATTGGATGAACATCAGAGAGCAATTGATTCATTTTTGTCCTTTCTTCATTGGTATTTATATTAGTTGTGTTATTTAGGTGTGAGATAATATATCATATTTTTTTGGTTTTCTCTCATTATTATTTTTTATCTCGACATGAGTAAAATATGTAGTTTATAATTTATTAGAACTATAGTATAGAGCTATGGTAGGTGTTCTATAAATTCCCCACTAGTTTTGGTTCTTTATTAGCCTATCTTTCAATGTTCCACATGTCAGACTTTCCAGAATGACATAGAAATTAAAATGATAAATTAAATTAAATGAATTCGGACATATTAGGGAAGCCCTAACGTAACCTTGAGATGTGTTGGGGGTTGTTTCCCCATCCCAGCCCACCCATGGGGTGATCCCTTTGCCTTCGCCAGATGGTGAACCCCCCATGTGGTGTGATTTCGGATTTCCTAGTTAAAGGAAGATTAGTTTTTTTAAAATGAAATTGAATTGCTTAGTTAGGAGATGTATTTACACCCTTTCAGGTTTATTCTCTTGAATTGAATTGGTATATAGTAATTGAAATTATTAATGGTTTATTTAGAAATTCTGGAATGAGTGGTTATACTCTTTGGTTTCCATTGAAAGTTAATTGTGGCTAACGAGTGGGTATTAACATGGTATGTAATGGAAAATAGATTAGATTGATGAATAATATGGAATGTATTAGAAATGTTAGTGTATATAAAAGTTGGTATATCAAGGGTCATGATTCTATTTAGATGAATTGGATGTTAATCATTATATTTTGATGTGGTAATCGACACCTTGGTTAGTGATTCTCCTTGGGTCTTGATTTTGTGAGTTTCCATGGGCCTTGCTACCCATGGGATCTGGTTAGTTTGTAATCATAGTGGAAATCATTTTATAACTTTCTCTTTGGACCCCAGTTAAAGCCTAAACGATTTTACATTGTGATTCTCATGTGACACGATGTGGATTCCATGATCTTATACACCTCAGATTTGGCCCTTTGAGGTCTGAAACATTGATTATACAACATAGACATGGGAAATTTGATATTTTTTATTATATTACTCGATCATGGATGTTCTGACTCTTATGGTTATACCAAAAGGCCATGGTTGGTGTGATACATATGGCTTTAAGGTGAGACATTTTTAGTTACTTATGTTGTTATATCTACCTTGTTATTAAATATGACTATTATTTTTTAGGTAGCCTATTGAGGCTATAAAATATCACTTTAATATTAGTATATATTACATGGGATCATAACATTTATTTAATTCTTTCCTACTTACCTTCAGATTGATTATCTTATTTTATTGTAGAACCTAGAATTCTATAGATCATTGGGTGGTTACCAATTCAGATTGTATCCCCACACTATTCAGGCTTCTATTGGGTACCCAAAGAAACCTTATGAATTTGGATAGGGACTAGGGAATGTACCCATTGTTCAAAGCATTATTTTTTGAAATTCATAGGATTATAGGGGCATGAGAACGAGATGAGGCTCGTGTTGATCATTGAGGATAACTGTTTTTGGTCATTTTTTGTATTTTGGATACTTCTATTGTATTTTTTATATGGATATGTTTTTTCTGTTTCATTAGTCACATTACATGTAACATCATTTTGTATATGAGATGACTTCTAACATTGTTTATAAATATGTATTTCACAGTATACTTATTTTTTGGTTATTATATTTCTTATGATACTTTTTTTTAATTTTGATTCTGTTTTTTCACAATATGCTGATGAGGATGTATTATCCCCACAGACACAACCAAGGCCCTCTCTAGTAGTCAAGATCCCTTGGAATCTAGGGATATGTCCATGAGGATATGTTTCCAACTTGACTTGGGTATCCATTGAGTGGAATCTAGGATATGGTGGTTACAAAGTGGTATCAGAGCATTTTTTTATTTCATTATTTGGAGAAAATAGACTTGGATATGATGTTAATGGAATTTGGTACTAGTATTTTCCAAGGCATAGCTAACCAGTGCACTAGAAAAAACAAAATTACCTTGAGTGAATAAAAAATTATTGGATTTTGAATATTATAGTTGATTTGATTCAACATGTGGGTGATGCAATTGAATTGTGATTTTATTTTTAAATAGACTATGATATATTTTTTTGCAACATGATTAGATGAGAGTATTCCATATAATTTTTCATTTTAAGAACTTTCTTGAAATGATATTTCATTCATTATTCCATTCCATTTCGGATGCATTACTTGTTTCATGTTATTGTGATTCGTGTTGTGATAGATACTCCTTCTGTTTTTATTTTTATTGTATAATTTTTACAGTGTGAATTTTATGGGACCCCCATATTTATTTATTAGGTGTATGGGTCCTTATAGATCGTAATTTTTTGAACCATTAGTTCACCCTTTTTAAGTGAACTACCATATAAAATAAAATGAGTAATAATTGAAATGGAAAATTAAAATGATAAACCGAGACTCAACCTAGACCCATTTTTAGGTTGGAAAGAGATAGTTTCTCAAGTAACTTTTCTGAAGGATTCCATTTACAAATCTAGATTTAGGAGAAATCTGTAGGGTATAGCCTTTTTTATAAAGGTGGTGACCTTTCCTATTCTTTTGAGATATCAAATTTGGTGTTGTTATTTTTTGAGGAGCGTGTTTAGAATTATGTAGGCACTACACCATGATGACCGACAGTTATAAGCTAGACGGGAGGTGACGAACAGAATCGAAAAAACATTTACCATGGTATACTAGTTTATACTCCTTTAGTGATAGCTATGGCAGCCACTATTGTTTTAGATGTAGGTGCTGAGTCATAGTTCCACACAGAGTTTTATCACTTCATGAAATTTTTTAGGGAACTCCAAAGCTTTCCTTATCCATAGATGAGACATCAAACGTGATCAAATAGTATTATCCTCCATCATTTTAGGAGATGGTGGACCAAAGGATTCTATGATATGGCTTGAGAATATGGATGAGATCTTCGATCCCTAGAGACACATCATGAGAATATAGTGATGGTTATGAAATATAAGCTTCATGGGGAATTAAAGCGCAGGTGGAATGTTCATAACTAGGCTTAAAAGATGTGATACATGGTTTGAGATGATTTCCTAACCATGTTATTGGGCTACCATTACCCCTAGACTCTACAAGAATAACATTCTAGTGAATTCAGGCATCAAGAGAAGGGTCTGATGACATTTATAAAGTACTCCACACACCATTAAATGTTGAAGAGTTTTTCACCAACATACATTACTGATGAGCTATCAAGATAAAGACGCTTCAATGAAGGTATCTAACATGCTATCAGATCTCAAGTAAATGTGTTGAGATTGACCTCTATTACTTAAATATTTATTCAATCATTGATTATTGAGAGGAACTTGATGGAATTTGGGGTGTAATGTATAGTAATATCATCTATCAACCCATTATTTTGACTTCCAGATGAAGGAAGAGACATTTTGAGGCTTCCCAAGAGGTGACTACCAGTCAAGCTGTGTGTAATGGTGACTCAGTTTTCTATCATCAGATTTGTAGATGTGGGCACATTACGTATAAATGTGATTGTGTCCTAGTCGAGTGCTTAGATGACAAAAAGATGGGCCACATGCATCATTTTTATAGGACCTTTTCTACCGTAGTGAGTGGTAGGGGCCTACTCTAACACAAATTTTAAGAGTGAGTTTCTAATATCCATGTTAGTCATGAAGATGGAGTTGTTCTGATCAATCAGGTTGAGGTAGTTTTTGTCTTGGACAAGGGAGTTAGGCACCAGTTACATCGAGACATTGGAGTCGGCCTTCTCCGGGCAGTGAGGATGTGTTAAAGGGTCATGGATCAAGTAAGACTATTATGTATAGACTACACCAACAGAACATGGTTCTATACCATCTATTTTGATTGTTACAATTCTTGTAGCATCTATTTTAGTGTTTTCAATTTTGATATAGGTTCATCACATAGTTTCATATTTGAAATTGTGGTGAAAATCATTTGGTTCGTTATACTATCTTCTGAGATTGTTATGATGCATAAAATTCCTTTTATAATCAGAATTAAAGATGCACACTGGTGTAGAAATTTCCCCCTGGAGGTTGGTCGGTGTAAATTCATCTAAATTTTTTATGTCCTTTAGATTGCAGGGTTTGATGTCATTATCAGGAAGGAATAACTTGAATCTTATCAGGCTTACATTAACAGATATCATCGGATAGTGAATTTCAAATAACTAGAGGGTGAAGTTTATACTCACAAGGGTGAATAGAATATCTCGGAAAGCCGAGTTGGACCACATCATCATGGGCTGGGAAGGATGAAAACTCATATTATTAGTTCATATTTGGATTATTAAGGAGCATGTTAGGTGGAAAATCCTACAGTTGTTGATGATTTCAAGGATATATCCTTGGAAAATTTTTCATTTTTTCTACCTAATAGATGGAGGTCAATTTATCCATCAAGATAGTGTGACAAGATGTTCATGTATCCATTCATCCTTACAAGATGGCCATTACGGAGTTGCAGGAGCTTAAGATCCAGCTACAATACATAGAGGAAAATAATTTTATTTGACCAAGTACTTCCCCATGTTGCAATTTTTTCCTTTTTTCAAAAAAGTAAGATGCAACTCTTTGGTTGTGTAAAGATTATCAAAAATTGAACTAATATTTGGTTATAAGTCAATATCCCTTTCCATGGATATATGACATATTTGACAAGATTTGAGGATCTTGGGTGTTCTTGAAAGTTTATTTGAGGTAAAGTTATCACCAAGTACATTCTCAACCTACATACATACCTCAAAGAAATTTTCATTGTAGTTATGATCAATATGAGTATCTGCTTATGTTGTTTAGTCTAGAAAACATGCCATCAGTTTTTTATGGTGCTTATGAAGATAGCATTCCATCCTGATCTGGATTCGTTTGTGGTGGTTTTTATAAATGATGCCTTAGTGTATTCTTAAAATCTAAATGACGACGCCAAACACCTTGAGATCATTTTGGATATAAAGAGAGGGAATCAAGTTTATGTTAATCTAACAATGATCCACTTCAGGATGGAAAATATTCACTTCCTAGGTCATATTATCAAAGAGAAATAAGCATCAGTATATCTATAGATGGGGTGAATTGTAGTAATCTAGGATAATTTCAAGAAATTATTTGGAATAAGAATTTTTTAATGGATAAATGGATATTATAGGCATTTCATATAGGACTTATCATGCTCAGAAATGACAATTACTAGTATGACTAAGAAGAGCATGATGTTTGTATGGCCAGAATCCTATGAAACAAATGTTCAAGAGTTCAAAGGGAGATTGAATTCTACATAGGTCCTAATACTACTATAGTGGGGTAGAAGCTACATGATGTTTTATTACACATAAAGTATCACACTTTGAGATGTTCTGATACAAAGGGATGTAGTCATGGCATACGGGTCATAGAAGTTGAGGCCGCACAAGAAGAACTACCTGACACAAGATCTAGTATTAACTGTAGTCATTAATTATTTACACTATTTTAGACACTACTTACTGGGATATAATTGTGTAGTGTACATCGACCATAAAATATTTATTTATATAAGTACACAACATGATATTAATCCAAGGTAGTGATGGTGGGTTGGGTACCTAAAGTCTTTAAACATAGATATTTCCTACACGCCAGGTAAATGAAATGTAGTGGGTGATGCACTGAAAAAGGAGACTTAGATACTGGAAATTTAGCAGGATAGTAGCAAGTGGAAGCCCATTAATTTGTTCCCTATGATGAACTTAGATGTGAAAGACAGTCTGTGATAGAGTTATCTTAAATATTTAGGTGTGACCTCTACCCTACTAGATAGAGTGTGGATAAGGTTTCTATCAGACTCTGAGTTCCTAGTCATATTAATGATTATAGTGTGTGAGGACCCTCCTTCTAGTTGGATCATAGTTGAGGATGAGATTATATGAGTACATGGTTGTGTATGGGTCTCATCAGACATGTGTGAGGAGTTGATGTGATATTTTGATACTTCAATATGGGCAGTGCATCCTGGAATCACTAATATATATCTGGATTTACATCGCCAATATTGGTGGATGGGTATGAAAAGAGATGTAGTTGGTTTTTTCATGAGGTGTTCCACCTGTCATTATATGAATCTATAATACCAGTGACCAAAAAATGTTTTATAGCTACTACCAATCCTTGAGTAGAAAAGGGATGATGTCATGATGGATTTCATGATAGGTGTACCATGTTCACCTTGAGGTAATTATGTTCATCTGGTTTTTGTTAACAGGATCACACAGTTGATCATTTCATACTAATCATTGAGACCTTTAGTGTAGATGATCTTGGGAGGTTGTATATCCGTGAGATAAGAACCTCTATGGGTTCCCGAACACTGTAATTTCAGACAGGGATTACAGGTTTACATATCATTTCTAATAGAGTTTGAAGAGGGAACTTGGTACAAAGGATCTTCTGATCGCTACATACCTCCCTCAGGCTAATGGCCAGTCAGAGCATATGATACATGTTCTTGAGTAAATTCTAAAAGAATGAATCCAATATTTTGTGGGATCTTATGAGTCGAATATAACCCTGGTTGATTCCACCTACCAAAATAGCAATCACGGGACTACATGGATGGCACCATATGAGGCTCTACATGGTAAGCCAAAATGATTTCCCATGTATTGGTTGGATATAGGTGAAGAAAAATTGTTGGCCTACATCATGTGAAGGAGACTTTTAATCAGTCCTATTTGATTATGAAATGGATTGATACTGTACAGTCTCAATAGAAATATTACACTGATCTCTACAGATGGAATCTACAGTTTGAGGTTGTGGATCAGGTTTTTTACATGTTTCATTGAGTATGGGACACAAATGAATTAAGAGATCATTAAATATTTCATCATGATAAATTTGGTTGTTTAAAATTATAAGTATAGTTATAATGGTATCCTATCAGTTATAGTTACCATAGAGATATTGTTCTGTGCCTGATATCATCCATGTATCTCAGCTGCACTGCTATCACTCATACCTATCTAATTTATTTTATCCTAAAGAGGTTGAGCTTCTGGTTGATGCATCCTTTCAATGGAATCCAATTTATATCATTGAAAAGGTCATGAAGGTTCGCCGAGGCCAGTCAGTTACTCTAGGACAGGAGCATTGGAATCCAGATCTTTTATTGGATGAGACTTTGGAGTGGGAGGCCAGCGTACTTGCTCAGTGGTCGAAGATGTTCTCTAATGAATCTTTACCACAATTAAGATGGAAATTTATGGGTGTATTGATTTAAGGGTGAGTATTATGAGACCCAAGGTTTCACACCAGAAAAATATCCTTTTTCATTTGTTTTAGATGTTTAAATATTACAGAATGTGACTAAAAGATTTAATTACAGGGGTTTTAGTGGGTGTCCAGGGCTAGTTTGCA
Organism: Viscum album; assembly: GCA_963277665.1. NCBI lineage: Eukaryota > Viridiplantae > Streptophyta > Magnoliopsida > Santalales > Viscaceae > Viscum > Viscum album. The sequence continues at coordinate 1,216,390,669 of OY728130.1, forward strand.
GCTTGGAACCCATGTTTTGTGTTGAAATAAGCCTAATTCATGGTTAAATTAAACTACGTGTGGAATACCTAATGGTTTGATAAAATCATGAAGGGATGGATATTTGAGAGGTATAGACCGTATAATTGGACCAAAGTATGTGAAATAGGGCACACGACAGAGCTATTATGTCTGAAATTTTGACAGTGGGTTTTGGGATGTTTTTTTCAAGGATAGTCAAATCATGTGGACAAACAATGTGGGGTTCCCATTCTCTATATCTAACCATGCACAGTTGGTACACGGTTTGGAAACCTTATTCCCAAATCACGAGACCATGGATTTCTTTGGGGAATTTCTATTTTCCCTTAAAATACAATTGAACTTAAATTCTATTTCACATTCACCCTCCAATGTAACAAACTAACATTCAGAGAGATCTGTTGGGCGACAATTGTTAGATTTGGGGTGACTCTCTTTCCCGATCTCTGACTCGAGCAGCGATCATCTGGTTGGATCCACATTGGTGAGTGATAAATTTCATTTTAGCTGTACTTCATTAGTATTGGTATCGGCTGCTCTATTTAGGTGCAAGAAAATATGACTTATTTTCATTTTGTTGATCCATTTTTCATTTTTTTTACTGATCTGAGTCAGGTAATAAGTATATAATGGATTACCACACTACAACCATGCTACGATAGGCAATCTATACTTTTCACATTGGTTTTGGTGCTTTATTAGGATAGATTTATTGTTCTTCCAAAAACAATTTCTAGAACAACCCAATAATTAAAATTATTATTTGAATTAAATGAATTGGGACCTATTAGGGAAGACCTCAGTTTCCCTTGAAATATGATGGTGGTTACTTCCCCCAAAAATTTTACCCATGGGGTGTTCTCTTTTCCTATTCCATATGTTGAGCCACTCATGAGGTGTGATTTAGGATTTATAGCTTAAAAATAATCTTAGTTATAATTAAATTAAATTTAATTTTATAGTCAGGAAATGTATTGACTCACATTCAAATTAATTCTCATGAATTGAGTGGATATATTGAACTTGAACTACTTTATGGTTTATTTGTAAATTACGGTAAAAGTTCATATACTATTTAGTTTCCATTGAAAGTGAAATGTGGTTAATGACTAGTTAGAATCATGGTATTTAATGGTAAATGGATTTGATTGATTAATGTGAAGGTATATATTTTAAATTTTAATGGACTCATAAATTGGTATACCAAGGGTATTGATTCTATTTAAATTCCATAGATGTTACTCGTTGGATCTTGATGCAGTAGTTGATGCCTTAGACAATGATTCTCGTTGGGTCTTGATTCCAAGGGATGCATTAGGACTTTCTACCCCTTGGATTCGGGTTTTTTGGGATTACAGTGGACATCATATCGTGACATGCTCCATGGAACCCAATTCATGCCTTACCAAGTTTCCATTAAGATGATCTTGGTACTTTCAAAGTATTCTTGGGTATTCTACAACTTGGATATTTCTCTTTGAGGTCTGACACATAGATTATACGGCATATCTATGGGAAATGTGACATGTGTTATTATATGTCTCGACTATGGATGGATTGAATCTTCTTATTATATTGAAATGCCATGGTTGGTGTTATTCATATGGGTTTATGGTGAGTACGTGTTGGATACTTCAATTGTTTTGGATTCCTTTTTATAGGAGTTGACACTTGTTTTGCAGGGAGCCTCTTGAGGATATAAAATATCACTGTTTTAGTTGCAAATATGCCATGGGATATTAAAAATTATTTATTTATTACCTTTTTACTTGTACACTGTTAAGCATATTATATTGAAAAACCTGGAATTATATTGATCATTGAGTGGTTACCTACTAGGATAGTTTTCAATTCTTGATTTTGTATCGTGCTTATGATCAGGGGAGCATGAGAGTGACATAAGGCATGGGATTCTAGTCAGAGATATTAGTTTTTTGTCTTTTTTGGTATTTTGGATACTTGTATTATATTGTATTTATATGGACATGTTTTTACTACTACATTAGAAACATAACAGGTAATATAATTTTGAATATGAGATGACTTATGACATTTTTTATATATTAGTCTTTCACAGCATACATCTTGTTTGGTTATTAAATTATATCCTCAACATGTTGGTTAATGAGATTACTTTGTCTTACAATATATTGATGAGGGAATAGTCTTCCCAAAGACACACCCAAGGCCCTAGATGTCATTCAGTAGCCTATGATGTTTGGGGAGATGCAATTGAGGCCATGTGACCAACTGGGCTCGGGGCACTATAGAGCGGTATCTAGGTTCAAAATGTTGCAATGATCCTTTAGAGTTCAAGTTTATTGTGTTTATATATATTTATAAGTATTTAATTTCATTAGTCGCAACCTTTTTGGTACATGTGATTCTCTAGTTTGCACTATACTACTATGATGAAATAAAAGGGCCAATATTGTGTGATGGTTGTTATAGTGATGTATTTATTTATAAAATACTTTTTGGTTTTATAGTATCCATAAGATGACTAAAAAATTTCTTATTTTCAGATGATCAAAAGAATGGAACATAAGATAGTAAAAATATGCATCAACGATGATAGAGTTTGATTAATTAATCTCATGTGAAGATTTAAACAAAGGACACAAACATATTGCAAGCGCAAATTATATATAGATTTTAGTAACTCAAACATACAACATTAGGATTATTAAAATGATATAATCTTAAAATAATCTCCCTATTAGAATAAAAATTCTACATTAATAAAGTGATAGTTCTAGATTTTAGTTTCTTGTTTCTAATTTGGAAGAAAAATTAACCTTTGTTTAGATAATGTAATTAGAATTATGGTTAATGAAAAAAATATTATGTTGTCCAAATGGTAAAAGTTAAAACACCCCTTTGTAAATATAGATTAGAAACTAAGGGTACGTAGTAGTAAATCATATGTGTTTATTTTTGCATAAGTCAATATAAAATAGGATAAAACATTACATAATACACATATTCATAGATTCAAAGATAAAAATTAAAATTATATTTTAGGAATCTAATTAAATGAAATATTCAAAATTAGAAATCATAATAATAAAAAGATTTTAAAATCATTCTAAGTATTAAATCCTATGACCTTATAGAAATAATAACTTCTCATTCGATGTTTGATATATTATTATATGTTTATTTCTCCTCAATCTTTTAAAAATGTAATGATTGAGTGTTAATATACATTTTTATTTAATACAACCTTTGTATATATACCTGAAGAATGTTTGAACCATTTTCAAATATATTTTATAAAATATTATTTAAAGAGTTTGCTAATATATTTTTATTCTTATATTTTTTCAACATTTTAGATCCTATAAACATAGATCATTTATGGTTATTGATAAAAATATATGAAATTTTTAAAATCACATTGAAGAAAAGTATAATTTAATTTATTTTTATTTAAATAATAATTCATTTCAATAAAATATGAATTAAATAAAAAGATAAAAATGAAGATGAAGTGATTTATCTGATGTTATTTTCATATATTTTCATGACTCATATCAATGATTGTTATTTTAAATATTGAGTTTGTTAGGAATTCTTTTTAAGAATCTATCAACTCCCTCCTTATCTATATAACTTTCCCCCTAATTTATTCAAACTATGATGAAATGAGATCTGAAGGAGAGATTTGTTTTTTGAATAAAAATATTATCCACATAAAATTCTCTTTAATTCCCACCCCAACCATAAATGGAATTGATAATATTTTTTTAAAAATAGAAGCCTAATTTTTTTGGTTAAGACATTTTAAAGGAATCATTGAGAATAAATAGGGGGAGGGTCAATAATTTTTCTTGGGTAACCATCCAATTTACATTTTGTATTTGGTTGGTTGTCTAACTCAGAATAAAATATTTATGGGTTCTTCTAATTACAAATTATTTTATATGAAGCTAATGAATGAAGGATAAAAGGTGTAAAATTCCAATATAAAGTTAATACGAATAAATACAATCATTAAAACTATTTTTAATGGGATATTTTTAGGATATAAAGAGATAATATTTGGATAAAATTTTGATATGAGATATAATAAGAATCAATCTAGATGTAGGTTATAATGAAGTTTGATCGCAATGCAATATCCCAAGACATTAAAATATTTTCCTTTTTGAATAGTTTTTTTATATTTCTATATTTCATTGTATACAACATCACTTTAATATTATGATACTCACAACACTGTGTTAGCTGGTGTGACACGTAAGATTGGGTTTTAATGACTTTTTAATGGTGAAGTATTTCAAACTTAATTTTTGATACTTTTATACATTTAATTTTCAAAAATAAACTTCATTTTTGAATGAATAATTTCAAAATTATCCCATGTTGAATCATTGGAATAATTATGAGAAGTATCATTTTTTGATGAGTAGGGAATAATACAACATTTTAGTTGAAAATGTCAATTTTTTAAATAATTATTAATTTTAAATTTCATTTTAAATTGGTTTCAATGTCAAAGTAGATCAATTATTCATATTTATACCAAATTTTTGTCTTTTTAAAAACCTTTATATTTAATTTTCATATAAAACCTATTAAACTTTTGAACATTTCCACATTAAAAATATGTTTTCTCACCAAGTGTGTTGGGTTATCATTATATTTAATTTTTCCACTTATGTGAATGGTATTCAGAAATACATTTATGAATGGATATAATAATATTATTATTTATAATTTAATAAGACAAAATTATTTTTTGACCAAAAATATTGGTGAAACTAATTAAAACTAATTACAAAAAATATAGTAAATATTAGTTTACTTAGTGGTAAAAAATTAATCCTAAGCGGTAAAATTAGATAAAAACTATTAAAAATTCCATTAAATGACCATATTTTGACAATATCCCCTATTAGTTTTGATTCATTGAGTTAATGGGAAATTATTCCATGAAGGTGACCAATATAATATGTTTAAGAAGGAGAAGGGACAAAAATGTAACCTTCATTACCTTTAACATTTACAAATGATTGAGATATGAACAAAAACATCAAATTTTTTGTTATACAAATCCTTTTGAGATATAAATTATTTTTTATCACAATAATTTATTATTAAATTTTATAGAAGAATTATTTACTTAAAAATTCATAACAAGTGCCTATGTAGTGATTATTTAGTTAATAATTAAACCCAAAAATGATATAATGAATAATAAAAGTGAAGAAAATTGAATGAATTATAGTGTTGCATTATTGTTTTAGATGAATAGGGAATGTTTTGTTTTTTATGAATTTGAAATATTTTTATTCCATCATAGTATTGATATTTTTCAATATAAATTAAATAAATAATTTCAAAATTAACATTAAAGTTATTTTATAATAAATTATATTTTATTTAAATATTTAAAATATACATTAAATCTCATCTTATTCCAATAGATTTATAAATGTATTTAAATATATAATATGTTATATTAATGTACCCAAAAATATTTAAAAGAAAATATTGACTCCAAAATATTAAAAATATTGTGAGAGTGGTTCTGGCTAAAGTTGTGTTTTTTGCAAGTTACATGTGATTCTGTTAGAATTAATTTCCAAAAAAAGAGGATTTTATATTTTATATTTAACATAATATTAATAATTTAGTGGGGCTAAATTTTATAAAAAATCTAACATTAATTTAGTCTTAATTGAAAGATTACATATGTTTCAAAACTATTTACCTTGATAAAAACCAAAATGGTAAAAGTGGAAAACTCTGTAGTTAAAGGAAAAAATTAAACAAATTAATTTTCTTTCAGTTGTGGTAGTTTTAATTGTCCAGAAAATCACTTTATTCAATTATTTATTGATTTTTTAGAACATGAGGTTAGGTATACTTCCTAATAGTGTTTACCTTTTATATTTATAATAATACCACTCTTCATCCACTATAAAATTGCATTGACTCCACATAATTATTCAAACCTAAAAATAACTTTTTACCATAAAACCCTTACAAAGTAGAATACCAAAATCCATCCTTTAAACCTAGAATCCCCAATTTTGGTAGAGGCAAATACAAGTAATCCCTTTCTTAATAACCAAAAAGAGTTACCCAAAAAAGATGTAACTTTGTTCAACGATCATTTTTGTTTTGTTTCTTTCTCAAACCATTAAATTATTATTATTCCATGATTATATAATAATATATGTATCCAAAATATAATTATATATTGTTATTTTAAGGATTTTACCTACACCTACACACACTTCCATCAAATGGATTACAAAATTACTATTTGTGTGTACAACGGACAACCTCGTCATGAAACGACATTATTCGTTTTTCCGTTACCATCTCTAATGAAGGAAACATGTGATGGAACAGAATTATACATATGATATATATATATATATATGATATTTATTTTTCCTTAAAAATTCTATAATTATTATATAAAATATACCTTCATTCTTTCCATTTTGTGTAAATATGATAACATCGTTTATAGGCGTGTGAACTACTGACTCCTCGAAGTTACGTGACACGTTCATCCAATAAATGGAATGTATTAAGGGGTATTTTAACTAAAAATATGTGACATAAAAACATATATATGATATTAGTTACATAATTAACTTTCTATAAATAAAATAAAACATTTTATTTATTACCCTTTTCACACACTAAAAAAATTTATAACATCATTCGTGGATGTGTGGACTACCGCCTCCTCGATCTGATGTGATATATTTTACATCACAAGAATTATATATATAATTAGATATGATTCAATAAAATAGTATTTATGATATAAATATCATTTTATAAAGATAATATTCTACTTAAAGTTTTTCTGTAATGATCATTGAAAAATGATATTGTTAGTCATGCGTACATACGACTTACCGTCTCCTTGATTGTAATGTCGGTTCATTTTTCACTATTATATTTTGTTATTGGATTAAAAATAATATTTATGTATAAATATGATAGTTATTTCATTGTAATTATTATTTATATGTTTATATAAAGACTCATATGACCATACTCAACCTACCAAAGTTGTTTTTGACTGAAGAACTGAATTTGGCCAAAACACCCGATGAAAACATAGTTATTTAAGTAGTTGTATAAAACATTGTAATAAGAGATATAAAATAAATAATAAACAATGAATTTTTTATCTAAATGTTAAATAGTAAACATATGGTTATTATTCATGAAGATTAAGACACATGTGAAAATTTAGTCACAAGGTAATTGATTTTCATCTCACATTTTACATCTGTGAGATAAATGTCATATTCAACACATACTTATTTAGTGTGGTGTATGTACTACCCCTATTTATATAATGTATCATTAATCATTTTATATTCATGTTAGTTAAATATTCACTTTATATTATCTCATTGAAGGGGTTTTAACTTGAAAATTACCAACTCGTAAAAATTATTTTGCAATATCACTTTATTTTGGGATTGTTCAATTTATATTAAAAAATAACTTTTTGATAAAACATTTTCCAATGGAAATGACATTTATTTGGGACATCCAAATGATTTTATGTTGGATAATATTATTTCATAAAACAAATTCCAAATTTATATATGTTCTATACTTTTAATGTTATTGATTTACTGGGGAAATATTGATAAATTCCTATATTTACACAATAAGGAAATTTGATTCAAAACATTATTCATGAATATAAATAGATTATTTAATATTTGAGTACTTATTTGGATTTTCCAAAAATGGGTTGGGTACTTTTTAGTGAAACCACTTTGATGCATTAACAGTCTCATTGGATGAATTATGTTGGACAAACCCCTCATGTTTGTATCCATTACATTTTAAATTGACTTGTCTAAGCTATTGATATAGTAGTTAATATTGGCCAAACCAAATAGGTTTGTAACCATTATGTTTTAAACCATATTTTTAATGGTCTTGATGGTAAAGGTTCATTGTACCTGGGAATCATGTAATCCAATAATTATGCATTTCCTTCATTTCAGAAATTATTATTCAGACAGTTTTCACAATGATAAAATCAATATATAAATTTTGATCCCATTTTATTGATTAAATGACATGTGTTTTCAGTTATTTATATTTCTATATCTATTTATACTTTCCAAGTAGATTAAAGGTTAAAGTGTGGTCAATTATTTACCTTTTCATGTTAATTATTCATATTTATTCATGATTACTTCCATTTTAAACATATCCTAATTGAGGATTTGAGATCAATATTATTATTTTTATATTCCCAAGGGTATGCAGGTTAATTATTAAAATTATTTTCAAGGATACTGAGCAATATATATTTTTATTTATTATGTTTTTTATTCCCAATGAAAAGTTGTATCATGTATATTATCAGGTTTTAAAAACTTCTAAACTAATTGTTCTTTTGGGATTTGATTCCTTATAATCATACAAATTTAATAAAGTAAGGCACTAGCTTTGGGATTCTCGGTTTGAGTCATTACGTTCACTATTTATAATTTGTAGAATGGATTCATGATTGTTATTATTTCTAATAGAATAATGGTTCCTAGAATCATTGGATGTCAATAATATATTCATAATTACATACATCCCACAAACATTTCAACCTTAATTTAAAAGTGGAGGAGGAATTAATATTGGTGATATAATTTCTATCATGCATGTGGCCTTCATTCATTTTGAACCAACCTGAACTTTCATTCCAATTGAAGTTAGTTGTTGGTTCCTTACAAATGACACATTCGACTAGCCTCAGTTAAGAGGATGTGAGGTGGATTTCATACCAAACTATTGGGGTTGGGGTATTTCATACTCTGGTAATAACTTATATATTTTACATATGTTCATGAATAATTCCCTAATCTTTTCATGAGACTGATTACCAATAAGGTGTTGGATTTGGTATTTTAGAATCAATATTTTGTACTTCGATTCCATGTATATTAAATTATTTTATTATTAATAAAATAAATTATCACATATTTTTATTATTCTATATGTATTTTATGTAATAATATTTGAGAATATTTGTCACATTGATATGGTTGTAAGAGTTCCCAGTTATGTTGAGAAACATGAAATTTTATGATGATATTGTTACATATTGTTTTATAGTTGGATAATAGTTTGGGATGGGAAATATATTACATTAACTATCATATGTGATTAATCATAATTTGATGATACTTCCTCTCACAAAGTTCACACTCATTAATATATAATATGGAAGAGTACGGGAAAAAACCCAACAGTAAGAATTCCACATGTTTGTGTCAGCACATATTCTTATATACTAGTGTATGTAATGGTCTAAAGACTTTAATATTATTGTTAATGCATTTTACTACTCAAATAATAATATGTATTCCATAAACCATGATTATAATATTTTTTTTCATGGTTGGATATATTGGGTGCATTGTAGGTGATGTGTTAATGATTAATAAGTTGAGGAAAGATTTTTTTGAATTCACCTTTATATAAGTTACGATCGGAAGCCTATAATTGAAATAGAATAGACTCATTAAATTCCATGTCCATGGTGTAACAATATGTTTATTTAATGTATTAAATAAAAGAGGTATCGATTATATTGATTTATTACATGGGTGTGAAACTTTCTTGATGAGACATTATAATAAAAAGATTATATAGAAAAATGATTATTCATATGTGGTTGTTAACATTATTCCATTATGTTTTTTCTCTTTGGTTCCCCAGCTCATTTTGAGACATAAATCTTGTACATTAGGTAATCTAGCTTAATTCTAATGAGAAATAATTCTAGAGGGTGACACATTATGAGTTTCTACTGATATTTATTAGATTCATTTTTAATTTAATTATTAGAAAAATATTATTCTAAAGAATGAGGAATAATTTTATTCAATTTTTTATTGACCAAAAAATCTAAATTAATATTTACTCACCACATCATGAATACAATTAAATAAATTAATTTATTCAATATTTTTTAAATAATTATTCAATAGTTTGTGGATAGAGTATTTATTTTTGAATAAAAAATTTATTCAGGTATTCAATAAATGTAGAAAATTTTTAATATACCACGATCATATTTGGTGATTAATATTAATTCACAAGATTTTAAAATAATATTTTACATTGCAGCAACTAGTGAAAACTATAAAAATAATAATATTATTGTTATTAAATTTAATGGGGTATGAAATGGTATTTTAAATTATTTACGGGATGGTATAAAATTAATATTTTTTACCTAAACCCTAAAATTATTAATACATTGTTATGTCTATTGTGTAGGTTTAATCAAAAAAAATTGAAAAATTAGAATTTTTGCTCACAAAACCATTATATTTATTTTTCCCAGCAAGGTGTTTACATTGCACCTAGAACCTTTAAGTGGTATAATAGGGGTTACATTTTAAATTTATAATCATTTATTTTATTATTGATATATTATGTGAAATGGTTGTAAGATTATTCATTTCAAATTATTCGTTCCATAATTCAATTTTAATCTTCATTGTTTAGTGTTTCATTTTATTAAATGAAAAATAATAGAGGATGAATGGGTGAAAATTGCCTCGTGAAATGCCAAGGATTTTGGATAGAAATACTAGGTTAGATGACATGTAGTTAGAGCACACACCATGAACACAATTTCCCTATTCTTGGTTGTGTTGTGAGATACATGAAACTCCAAGAAGTAACTACATGTGGTGAATTTATTTAACACCACTTATTGAAAAATTTTACCAAGAAGACAGATTGTCAGATTACATGGAGTGTATCTTGATTATATGTCGTACAGTCTACAAAGTTTAGTGGGGAAAGTTTTTCTATCCATGTGGTAAAATACATGGTCAAAAACACTTGAGACTGATATCCTATAATGTTAATGAAATACATAATGTGTATCTAGCACAAATGGTGTGTAGTCATTTAATTGTTTCTTCTGAAGTACACGATTATCCATTAGGTGATTTAGGTGGACACATAGATATAAGAAAACATGGTTTGTAGCTGGAGTACATGTTTTTTTTGTCCTTCATCCAAATAAACTACTTATTCCTTTATCTGATTGCACAATGACTTGGAATGTGTAATACATAGAGTGTAGCAAGCTAGAACACACTGTGTAGTCTAGATGAGGTACACACTAAATCCCCATGTGTCTATCTAAGGTACAAAACAATCTATATACCTAATGTATTGCTCATAAGTACACATCATGTAGTCTACCAATAAATTATATAATTAAATTAAACTAAATTAAAAATTTCGACATTAAAACCTTATTATATTAATTGAAACCTCATGTGTCTGATAATTTAATAATAGTTTAATATAATTATTAAATTCTAAATTAATATATTCTAATTATATGTACTTATTAATTCTTCTATTTCTTTCATAAATTTATTTATGATGGATATCTCTATGAGAATTATAATTTTCATTAAAATAAAATGAAATTAATTAATTAATTAATTAATCCATGTACATTTATCTTAATAATAAATAACGATTATTAAATGAATTTCATCTAGTGTTATTTTTAATATTCAATGTATTTGTATGACTATTCATGAGATATAACAAAACCTATGTATTCATTGAATATATTTAATTTAATATATTTCAGAGTTTTAAATTTATTTAATATTACATTAATTATGATGATATATGTGTCATCCTACCTCCTTTATTATGAAATAATTGCTTATCCAATGTTAGTTATGTAACCCCCATAACCAATCCTATGGATCCCCTCAAATGAAAGTTAGTTATAAATAAGTGTAATTAAAAGATAATTCTAAGGTGCATAGAGGGAATTGCAGATGATATTGGGATGTTTCCAACCCAAGTGGTACATTAGTCGATAGGTTGAATACTACAACACATTCAATGAATGAACAAATGTGTTATTAACCTAGGACCAAGGATGATTTATTATCTGATTACTAAATATAACATTAGATAAGACTATGATTTGTTTATTTATTTTTGTATTTCTGTCTTATGAATTCTTTATTTTAGGGATGGGAGACCCAAATCCCATAAACAAATGAATTATTATGAAAAGATGGAATTAAAATGTTTATTACGCAAAATTATTTTTTCCAAAACATGTTTAAAATCTTTATTAATGTCCACTCAATATTATAAATAAAAGTAAAGTATAAAACCAAAATTCTATATGGAAAGTGAAGAAAGTTCTATCTAGTTAATATTAAGTCATTATGTTATCTATAGTTTCGATTAAGATAAACCCCTGGTTAATGAATGATCAAAATTCTACTTTGAGGAGAATCATTTAATAAATGTTTAAGTAATGTTTTTAGTCTAATAGAAGACTTTATGAGAATACATTTGGTTTTGGGAGAATTTGGGCTCCTTTAGGGCCCAATGTTTCAGTTTTTAGAGAAGCGAAGAGAGTAGAATAATTTGACCATAGTTAATATTCACCATGAGGCTAAACTATGCTAAATAAAGGAGAGGACCGTTGTTAGTATAACCGTAAAAATATGGTTGTATATCTATAAAAATATATAAATTATTACAGGTGTATTTATCTGTGTTGGCATACTGTTTCCACCAATAGTTTTCCTATTGAATGAGGGGATGTGGGTTTTGTTATGTGAGAATGTACCGGTTATGCATAGTTTGTCAAGATGTACACATAGATGTGTAGAGATTGTGTCCTTGGATAATGCTAAGAACATAGTGTGGGAATTATTTTTCTAACTTTCCATATAGCCCATGTGAGGTACAAGTCCTTTTATAGTGTCCAATGTATGTTTGTCTCATAGTTTGGAAACATATGCGGAAAAACCTGACACCACCTCAAAAAGAAATATAGGATCATTTTTCTCCATCCATTTAACCTTATTTCCTTTATTCTTATCATTTATTCCTTGAATTGTATCCTCACCTAAGCACCCCTTGTCTCTCTTCATAGTCTTTGAGTAAATATACTTCATCTGATATAGAAATCAACTAATATTTTTCACGTTGGATCACCCACGGTATGTCTATGATTCTTTTAAGTTTTTTTCCAAGTTAATAATTCCTTCTTTATTTCTATATTCATCTGATATCATATTCCTTATGTTCAGTGATTTTTGCAAGTTTCTAAAATTTGTCAAATTATAGCCCGAATATAAGGCTAACATAAGTGTAGGAGTCTTGTAACCATATAATGTAGGTGTTATATTTATTTTACCTCAATGTATAATCATTTAAAAAAAATTTACTATTTTTTCTCTTTCTGGAATTTCTGTGAATTTAACCTTAAATATATAACTCCTAAAGTTAAATTTTTAGACCATGACATTAGCCCTTTATGTGACAATTTAACATTATAGGAGGTTGAGACCTTAACATGAGACAACCCATGGAAGTTTCCAACTATACAACCATGGTGTCCATTTCATGTAATTATCCAAAAAAAATATGGATGTGTTTTTCTTAGATATTATTAAAAATAATGGTTAAATTGATTAATGAATTGTATGTAGCTTGGAAATATAACTAGAAACTTTTTATATATTTTAGTAAGTGAGTTCAAGAATGGAAATAATAAAATGTAATGTGCTAAGTATCATTCACTGGGACGTCTTTATCACTTCTTAGTTAGTGGACTAATGTAAATGAATATTAATTAATTTGTTGATGTGAATATCTTATTTAAACCTTTTTCAATAATAAATTAAATTTTAATGGTTTTAATTGAATGGATATTTTAAAATGAGTTTGATATTTCATGGCCCATTATTACCTAATATTTGTAAGAATTATAACAAACCAAGATTTTTATACGTGGATATTACATATTTATAAATTAATATTCATTAAATTACAAACAAAATTCCTGAGGACTGTATTGTTTGAGTGACTATGGAAAATTAGAACACAATATTACACTCAATTGAATGATCTTAAATATTTTCCATCAAGATCTTTCCATTTAGTACTCTTCATAGAAACCCACTATATAAAAACATATATCTTAATATGTGTAAATGGAAGATATTAAAGGGTGATCTCAGATTCTCAGTAAGGGTAAAAACAAGAGATATAAATCGATGATCATATAGAATCAAAATGTAAGCATAAGGGTATATGATAATGAACATGACTAACTATGTTTATACCCATCCGATCCTAGATCATAAAACTGAGTTATGTTATAAAGATTGACATTTCATAGGACATGAATGATAAGAGAATCCAATAACATAATCCCTGAGAGAATAACATTGATATAAAACATTGATTTGTGAAATACAGATTTGCATATAATTTGCTTTCAAGGATCCCCAATAAGACATTATTAACACATTATTCTTTATCTAACAACTATTATTCCAACTTCAAGCTTGGGATAACCTCACATATACCCTCTTTCAGTCTTGGGCTAACAACCCTTGTTCCCTACATTTTTGTATTTGGATAAACACCCATGTACCATTTTTTTTAATCTTGGGATAACCACCGGTGTATCTACTTATATTATAGAATAATTATTATTAACAAATGCATTGGAGGGTGATATAGGTGTCACCCATCATAGAATATAAGTCATACATATTTTTTCTAAAAGTTCATAAAACATTCATCCTACCATAACCCATGAAATGGAATATGATTAAAATACATTTTATCATATAATAACATATGGAAAATAGACATGTTTAATATTTCACAACTTCATCATAGCATAACACTTTAAAAATAAGATGGTTTCATAATAATCCTATCATGTTTTGACCCATGTAAGTGAAAAAGGTTTCATAAACATATTTTCATAAAACAACAGTCTAAGAAAGAAAAGTGATGGTATCATAAGTCCACACACCTAATAATTCATAGTTAACATCAATGTATCTCATATTTAATGGATAATTATTTTGAATGATCACTTGTAACATTTATCTAAGGAAAAATAACCTTTATTTGAAACTAATTTTTAATGGACAAATTTTTTTTTGAAATCAATTAATTTTAAAGTAAACTTGTGAAAAAATAATGGATGTTTTAAAAATATCATTTGAAAAATTTGTTCAGTAATATATCCTTGTTGATTTGAAAAATAATTTTTAATACATTTTTAGAAAACATGGTTATGGAAGATAAAGTGTTTTCAATTGAAAGGAATATATTTATAATTTTTTTGAACTCATGAGTTAATTGAGATAGAAAAATGAAGGGAGAACATGTATTTTCATTGAATAAACAATGGAGGAGAATATTCATGAGTTTATTTAGATATGGATCATAATATATTACCATCAAAAGCATAATCATAGACATTCCTAATAAATGATGATATTTTAAATAAAAATATCTACCACTTTGGTATATTTGAATTATAATCCCAATTAAATAATATCATTAAATTAAAGAAAAAAATAATTAAAGTAAACAATTTTATGATATTACTCGTCAAATGGGTTGTATATAGACCTCATAAAATAAGATATGTGCATAACATGACATAAGTCTCAATGAAGGAAAATTGAGAAAAAAATACATTTCTGATTTTGTAACTTTTGAAACATAAACTCCATGAAAGAGAGAACATAAAATTGATATATAAATACAAATAATTTTAAGTAGATTAATAATAAAATAAATTCATGGGAAATATATACACCAAATAAATGAAACTTGTAGTGACCTTGGAATGTGTCTCATAGAAAAATAATTGTGGGATAGAAATCACTTACCTTAAGTCTTAACTTCTGTCATACTAATTAAAATATCATATATAATAAATATATATTAATAATAAAAATATTATAGAATAAAATTATTTTATTTCATACCATATATAATTTTTTATGAACATTTATTAAACTTTTATTTATTTTTCATCATAATGTTACGTCTAGGGTTATAACAACTTTGTATTCTATATATGTTTTGATTTGTTAAATTTTTGGTCCTCTTAATTTCACCATGGAACCATAATATCTAAAATGGTAACAATGATATAAATGTCATATATATCAATGAAAATATATATTTATAGTAATCTATAAAATTTAGGTATAGGAAATTAAATACACCTTTCATGGAGTCGATAGGTTGTACGTAAACATGAGTGATGTTCATTCAATTTTATTAATGGGTTGAAAGAAAGAGATGTAAGTGAAATATATTATAATTATATATTCATGTTTATTACTTATATATAATTTTTTTATTTAAAACATTCTTAATAAATTTCATTTCAATCATGAACTAATCAAATCGCTTCATGAGGCGGTAGTCCACTGTACACACAATTGATGTAATCATATTCCCAAAAAATGGAAAGAATGAAGGTATGTATGATATAGAATTTAAAGAATCATAATAACATTTTAAATATCATATATATCACATAAAAACTATAAATCCATTTTTATGACTATTTCTGATAGGTGGTGATGAAAAAACGAATAACATTGGTTCACAATCTATTAGTCTGTTATAGAGACAAATGATGATTTCATAACCCATTCGATGAAAGTGTGTGTGATTTCAGGTTGTAACCATAAAATAAATAAATATTAATATATTTAATATAATTATATTATAATATAAGCGTGGTTTAATAATAATTTAATGATTTTGTGAAAGTAATTAAATAAATACGTTCATCGAAAGACATTACCTTCATTTCGAGTATCCTGCATTTGATTGTTCTAATGAATTTCTAGGTTGTATTAATTACGGAAAAAGACTTAAAATGTTATTTTAATAAATTTTAGAATTTTATTCTGTATGTATTGTTTGAAATAAATATGTTTTGAATGTGTTAAGAAGGTAGGGGAGTCGGTCCCCTTTTATAGTTGAGGAAGAGTGGAATTCTCTTAAAAACTCAAACGTACTAATTATTGGGAGGTCAAACATAATGAATGTGTCTAAAAAACTTATAATTAATTGTGTTTAAGGATTATATGTTCCATAAAAATCTACAAAATAATGTTTTAAACATGATTTAAACATTTACTTCCTTAACTTCTACGTTTCCCAATTTTAACCATTTTGGTTCTTCTATATAGTATGTAGTTTTTGATCCTTGGTAATTTACATTTAAGACTAAATTAGACTTATAAATATTATATATTTTGTAAAAAAATATTACAATAAATAATATCATATTTATAAAATATAAATGAGATGTTTTTTTGGAAGATAATTTTAACACAAGAACATGTAACTTGTAAAAATACATCTTTAATTGTAAATGCCTTAACCAAGTATTTACTATTTAACAGTCAATATAGTCATTATAATAGAATAATTATTCCATTAATGGAACATATTGGGTTTTTATTAACATTTAATTATCCCTTAGAATAATATAGGTAATTTTTTAATTTTAAACCATTTAATAAAACATCATTTATCACAAAATAAATTAATGTCAATTTTGATATTATTCAATTAATTTAAATTTTAAAAAATATCATGACAATGACGTAATTCTAATATTATTATGTTAAATCCTGTATAACATGATATATTCATCTAAAAAATTAATATATCTTAATAATTCGTTAAATTTACTTCACTTTTAATGTTTTTAGTATCATTTATTTTATTTTATTATTAAATAAATAATTTCTCTTTTGGAGTTTCTTAAGAATTAAATGTAATTATTTCTTATATAAAATTTTAAAATCATCTATCATGGTAGAAAAACACATTTATATTTCAAAATAATATTCATAAATGTACAAGTTTATTGCCTTCCCTATTCCAATTTTTTATAGATCTATAAAGAAAGTATGATTCTTTTTTCATTTTTCTTTACCCAAATTATTATGTAGGTCAATTTCTAGGAAACGTGTCCCAAAAACTAATATAAATAGAGGATAAGGTCAAATGTGTTTAAATATTTCAATACAATCTATGTTGGATAAACTTTTACCTTATTTTAACCGTTATATTCTTAGTTCAACCCCAAGTAAAACCATTTTTACCTTAACCACGATAATTAATATTTACTGCATTCAATATTCATTTTGGTCCAAAACTATGTTCAAAATATTAGATAATATGTATTATTATGATTCAAAATATTGAATTGAATTTTAAAAATTCCATTATTTGTAATGTAAATAATAAATTTAGTATGAATTATGTAGAAGTGATGAGAAAGCAGGTTTTGAAATCAAAAAAGATCAGATGTTTTCTTAGATTTTATATACAATTTCAATAAGAAATTGATTAAAATGAAATAGATTATAATAATATATGTATTATGGAAGTAATTATAATTTAAAACAAATTAAAAATATAATTATTTCTTATATATAAATTAATCGAAAATGATGTTTTTAATTAAAATTCCTTATATCTCACTATTCATCAAAAAATGATACTTTTTTAAAAAAATATTAAAAATTAACCCCAATAATATTTTGAAATTATTAATTAAAAAAATAAAATTTATTTTATCTAATTCATTTTATAGATGTGTAGAAATATATTTTTGTTAATTTTCATAAAATAAAATAAGATACATTTTGTTGAAAATAACATTTTAAAAACATATAAAGATATTATCAAAAATTATATATTTTATAATAAATATGTTTTCATTATATTAAACTAGTATAGTAAATATTTAAAAAGTAGTTAATACTATTAATATAACTATGTTTAATTGATAGGTTTTAACGGTCGAATTTAAATAACTAAATTTAAAATACACTATGGTTTTGGTAAAAATCATTTTTGAGTGTAACACAAGCTAAGATAGTGTTTCATGTATTGAAATATTAACATGGTGTTTCATGAAATGTAATAAATAAGATAAATTTATTTTATTAAAAAAACATGAAAACTTGGGGAGCTATGTTCAGCCACCATAAAATGAATTTTCCCTCAAAATTTGTGCCATTCATCAAGGGTTTAATTCTTGATTGTTTCATTCATAATAACTCACATTGGAAAAATGGTTTAAAAACATCATGTTGAAAAAAATAAGGGTTGTATTAAGGTTATATGGAATAAAACATGCTAGGTTTTCAAATTATAAAAACAAGGTGGGATGTGAAAACATGGACATATAAGAGAAAACTATCTCCCAACTACTCAAGGAGGGTGATATAGAACATGGTCAGGAGAAGGTTGAAAAAAATATAAACTAAATAGTCTTGAAAAAGTTCATTAATATCATAAAAAAGATGATGATAGGAAAAATAATATTTAAAGATCCTATTCCCAAATTTGAACAATTTTCAAGAGAAGATATATTTATAGAATTTTATTCTATTTAATAAGGATAATATATCAATGTGGATTTTCCTTGATAAATCTACACATCATCTCTTACCCTAGGAAATTAAGGTGAATCTAGTATTCCTGAATCACTAATGGATCATAAGATCAAAAAATGGAATGAAAATTCATTCTGTCAAAAAGTATTTATCATTAAAATACAATAGGTACAAAATGTTATCTAATCAGTATAAGTTTTCATATCGAGAAATAATATATTAATCTCCGAAATATCATTCAAAGTTAAACATAAACCATTTTATAAATTGTTAACATTCTAAACCTTCTCAAAGATGAAAATAAATAACCTTGGAAATAATTTTACTAGATAACATTGATCCCAAATATATCATAAATTAGGTATTGATTATAACATACCAAACATGTTAACACCTTCATAAAGTTTTCTATTGAAACATGGTAATAACCATTA
Source organism: Viscum album (assembly GCA_963277665.1). Classification (NCBI taxonomy): domain Eukaryota; kingdom Viridiplantae; phylum Streptophyta; class Magnoliopsida; order Santalales; family Viscaceae; genus Viscum; species Viscum album. Next base: position 1,216,410,389 of record OY728130.1, read on the forward strand.
TTTCTATGACACATATTTAAAACATATATTATTCTTCATTCCTTACCTTGAACATAGATTATTGGATATATTCCATAAATCCAAAAATTCTTTAAACTCCATCAACGATATAATAAACCATTTTTAACAAAGCATTAATTTTTTCCAAGGTAATAAGTACTATGAAATTTAATTAATTATTATCCCACATATCATTATCAAAACTAATCACCATTTTCTCAACATCAAGAACATATTGAGGGTTAACTTCCCTTAATCATGTGTTTTACATGAAATACACCATTACTATTGAACCAATTTTATTGGTTGTATGCATCTTTCAACAAATTATTTCGAATCATTAACAAAATGATTATAATGAAAAATCAATATATAATTCAAAATTCATGAATCCAAATAAAAAACATCAATCATACAAGTTCCTTATCAAAATATTAACTAGAATTCATCCTTTTATTCCCTAATACAACTTTCCATTAATTTCATCTATATTCTCTTCATAATAAGTATTATAACCATTACTCATACAACCTTAATGACTTTATCCACGAGACTTCCCCATTGAAAATAATCTTGTACAATACCCATATTTTACACATTTAAATAATAAAATAGTTCATGATATCATAGGGAGACTAATATTATCATCCATCTCACTAACAAATCTTTTCATTTTCCCTTTGCAATTACACACATTGTGTATTTATTCTCCACAATGAATATATATTCCCATTCCTCTAAAAAATTCACTTCGGAGTTTCTTTCCACATTCATGACACAAAGTGAATAAAATATTCATTCCTCCATGGTTTCCACAACTAAAACTCTTAGTTAACTCTTTCCTTCACTTCTTTGGTGACTCTGAGTGTTGGATAAGGTATATATTTTTATTGATGTTCCATAAAAAATGATTAAGGATAATCACAATTTCCTTCACTCTAGTCATAATACCATTTGATTTATCATCAAAAAATTATCCTTATGACTTAGTATTAACACAGTTCCTTCCAGTTCTAAACATCGAATAAAACCAACAACATAGTATGAGAAACACTAGTCATGGTGGGTAACCACATAATCATGGAAAATCCATTTTATGAAGTATAAATCATTACAACAAATTTAGTCTAGGATATCTTAGGTCATTAATTATCTCTATAATTTTAAATCCATTAGGATGGTTCATAAAGACTTTGATAATTTATAATGAATATCCCCTGGTAGTGTCAAACCAAGTGTGTATCGAGGCCCATTATCATGCACCTTTTCTTGATTGGGTCTTTCTCACTATTGTTTTCTGGTATTTTTACACATAGGTACATCAGTTTTAAATCCTTATCCACTTGTAGTATCTATACAGGGATGTAATTTCATGTAAACCACTTGCTCTATCCTTTACCAAAATTTTAAGACATTTTCCTATACCTTAACTCAACCTTAGAGTAATAAATAGATACATCCCCAGAAATAACAATAGAAATATATCTAGGGTTTCCACTAATACTTCCTCATCATAGTTTCCAAATATTAATATAAATATTTCACTAATATCAAATATAAGGACATTGGAATTACATTAATGAATATTACATATTTAGAGATGATTATCTATTATATTACATGAATAGACAGCTAAGGACTATAATTATTTAGATCATTTTGAAACATTAACACAATATTCTTATCAAGTTAAGGATATTCAATTCTTCACACAAAGTTCATCCAATTCCGTACTCTTCATATTCATTCCCTAGATAAAAACATTTTTTAACATGACTTAAGATTTCATAACCAACCTATCATAGATAATAAATATGAGTCCAGATAAAAATATTGGTTGTTCATAAGACATGAATCATAATATATTGAAATTAAATGATCCATAAGAGCATAACATTAGTATAAACTTATATTTGATACATTCACATTTTTATATAACATCATATATTAGGGTTATCCACCGAGACATATATAACATGTTAGTATGGAGCTAACCACTCATGTACCTACTTCAACCTTGTGTTGATCTCCCATATATCTTCTTTCAAGATTGAGGAAAACACCTGTGTACCCTCATTTTTGGGGTTGGGATAACCACCCATATTCCGTCCTTTTAATGTTTGGCCTAACCACCTATGTACCTTCATAAGACATAGAATATTTATCCTTATACAATGTATTAGAAGAAGATATAGGTCCCACCGGTCACATAATGGAAACCATACTATGGGTAACACAAGATTATAAAACATTCATCATATCATTACCCATGAAATGAAATTGGTTCCACAAACATTTCATAATATCATCACCTGTGTGAAAGAGACAATTTTCATATTTCATAACATCATCATAGAATAATCCATGAAAAAGAAGTGGGTTTCTTTATAATTCCATCATGGTATAACCCATAGAAGAGAAATGGGTTTCATAAACATATTTTCATAATAAACCATTCCAAAAATGAAAATGAATTTTACTTTTTTTATATCCCTAGTAAAGTATATGTAACATCGAGGGAAGTTATTTTTTATGTAAATTGATTTTGAAATATTACATCTAATGTTTCTTTAAGGAAAAAATACTGTTTATTTGAAAATCTATTTCTAAAACATATGACATTTTAAAAATCCATTTTTTTCAATTAACATGAAAACTTATTAATGGTGTTTTTAAAAAATCATTTAAAACACTTCATGAGGAAATATCCTTTCTTCTCAAAAAACACTTTTAAGAAATTTTTTTACAATATGGTTTTTTAAGAAAATTGTTTTTAATGAAAAGAAAATTATTATTAAAAACATTCATTTTAAAATCTAGAATACATTAAGAGATGAAAATTATTGGAAAACATTTATTCCAATGTCATAACCATAGGAGAATATAATTCATGAGTTTCTTGATATATTTTTATTATAATATTTCAGTATTGTATGAATAGTCATAAATAATCCTGATAAACAATGAAATTATAACAAAAAATATTTACTACTTTGGTAAATTTTAAGTGTTATCCCTGTAAAGGATAAAATTAAATGAAACATAAAAAATAACGAGAATAAATAGATTCATCATAGTAAATTATAAATGGTCGGTATATATACATCATAAAACAATATAGGTGAATATCCAGAAATAATTTTCAAAGAAAGTGAATTAAGACTAAAACCCCTTATTGATTGGGTAACTTTTTTATCATAAATCCTATGAAAAATAGATCCTAAAATTGAAATTTAATTGAAAATAATTTAAATTATAATAATCATAAAATACAGTCTAGAAAAGTGTATACACCATATAAAACAAACATGTGGGGAACATGACATGTGTGTAGTGGGAAAATAAAGGTGAGACCAAAATCCCTTACCTTAAGTATTGATGTCCATAATACTCATTCAAAATATATATATATAATAAATATATGTTCATTATACATATATTATAGAACAGTATTCATATACTTCTTACCGTGTATGATTTTCTTATTTTCTTTTATTACCAACTAGTACTCCGCCTGTGGTAATGCACAGGACTATACAATTTTCTTTCAAATAATCTGGTTATGCATCATTCAAAAAAATTGTAATGTCATTGTACTAAATATAATGTTTAGAATAAAATGATGATAATGAAGTTAATGGGGTTCCCGTGAAATGAGGAAATAAAGTGAAGACTAATTGTGATGGAGATGGAACACGATGGAATTGAAGAGTTAGAGATAAAAGACAAAGATGAAACAGAAGGCGGAAGTGAATGGGAAGTCGGAGGAAAGGCATCGTAGAGAGAGTTTAAAGGTTTATGGATGTTGAAAAGAGATGATGGTCTTGAGAATATTTTGGAGTGAGGATTAGTAAAAATCATGATTTCCTTCGGTGTGGTTTCTTTGAAAGATAATATAGTTGGGAGTTTATATGTTTAACCTATCATCATCATAAATAAATTTCACATTATGATTAAAATATTATAACACACCCTTGATTTAAATGCATACATTCTATTTCTTATATATATGAATCAAAATTCAGAAAATATGAAATAGGTTCCTAAAATCAAGAAATGTAATCCAAAAACTGTAAATGATATTTTTTAAAATAAATCTAATTGAGAATAAGAAACTGTAATAGGGAAAAGAAATTTCAAGGATAAAACCATACACTGCACAATATTTTTACGATCCATGTACATAAATACTTTTGAAATAAAATCTGGGTGAACATATATTTGCTGCAGATGTGAAATAAATATGGAAAACTAAAAAACTATTAAAATATATTGAAATAAAAGATGGGTAAACTAAAATGTATGATTATGTGAATAATAAAAAACTCTATTGCTTCCAATCCAATCACATGATTCCTCAATTTAAAAAAATAAATTACCTTGACATATATATTAAAACATATGAAATAGATATCTTGGTGATTTAGAAGCATTAGAAATCATGAATTCAGTTAATGAATCATCTTAATAGCACCCATATGTAGCCCATAAGTATCTCTACATGATATCTCTTGAGATTCTCCCTTGTCTCCCTAATAATTTCATTTGATCTATTCTGGGATGCCAAGTCTTTAGCAGGCCTGAAAGGCATAGAACATCCAAATTCAGTGCACGTGTCAACAAATGGTAGTGGGATGTAATCAAGTGCATACATTCTACTCTGGTTGTGTTTCTAAAATCTTTTTATTATAAATTCTATAATTTTTATAGATATTACTAAAAAATCAACTCATTATTAAAATTCATACATTCTATTTCGTCTATATATGAATCAAAATTTAGAAAATATGAATTAGATTCCTACAAAAAAATAAATGTAATCCAAAAAATATAAATGATAATTTTTTAAATATATATAATTGAGAAAATGAAAATGTAATAGAAAAACCAATTTCAAGGATAAACCTTACACTCAATAATATTTTAATGATCTATGTATATAAAATTTTTTAAAAAAAAATCTTTCTGAACTTATTTTTTTTGTTGATGTGAAATACATATGGAAAACTAAAAAATATTAAAATATATTCAAATAATAGATGGGTAAACTCAAATGTATGTTTTTGTGAATAATAAAAAACTATATTGATTCTAATAAAATACAATGATTCATCGATTTAAAAAAAGAAATTACCTTGACATATAAATTAGAAACATCTGAAATTGATGACCTGATGATTTAGTAGAATTAAAAATCAAGCATTCAGTGAATGGATCACCTTAATTGCGCCCATATGAAGCCTTTAAGTATCTTCATGAGGTTTCTTGAGATTCTCCCTTGGCTACCTAAGAAGTTCATTTGATCTATTTTGGGATGACAAGTCTTTAGCTGGCATGAAAGGCATAGAACTTCTAAATTCACTGCACCTGCCAACAAATTGGAGGGATGTGATCTTGGGATGAGATATGAAGATAAAAACTAAAGAGAAAAAATTTTATGAAAATTTTATCAAATCACGAAAATGCAATATTATTAACATACCATCCACTAATAGGCTTAGTTTAAAGATAATGGTTTTAAACTTTGTGGAATATTAAACACAATAGAAATCATTACAATTGTTAATCTATATTCACATAAAAACAAAGGTAAACAGTCTAATAGGAAACACATTTCTTATTGAAATCAAAAGTACTATAACATTATTATACAACAAGTAATATAATATGTAAAGGTGTATGAAAATTTCATTATTCATGTAATTAAACACCTTTATAAAAATCAACAATCAATATTACTTACAATATGCAGAAGATAAAAATAAATATATTGTCTAATGAATAAAGTAAGTTAGGAATATTCTTTAAGCTGAGCTTTGATAGAATTAAGACTCATCTATCTACCATAAAAAATTTCAAGAATATAAATCTAGAGAGCATAATTAAAATAGAGTTACCAATTTTTGTAGCACAGTCCTCACTATCTATCGGGAGTGAGAGGGCCGTCCTTGGCGCCTCTGAAGTAGTTGTATGATGCTTCCTTGTTCTATATAGATCTGGATAATAATGATTTTTTCTCCATAGTGACCTTTATAACTTGCATGGGCTTAGTTTTCTCGTGCGGATAATTTTCAACCGTGATCCACTGATTTAGGTACCAAGAAATTAGTTTTAAAGGGTTTATTTAATATCTTAGTAAATGCAAAAATGGAAGGATTGGTTATAATGTTAGGGTGAGTTTGTATAGTAGAAGCTGGTTCATCATTTTTCATTGTGATTTTATTTTTAGGCTTAGAGAGGTTCCTTTGTTAGCAGGTTTCATTGATGAATCCTTACATTTTAGAACATTTGGTTCAACGCTAGATGATATCATGGAGACAAAATTAACACCATTTTCAACAGCCTTAGACCCATCCGAAGAGGAATTTTTGACATTGAAGAAGCCTATATCATTTTCCACCCCATTTTTCTTACTGTTGATGTTTTGGGTTTGTTTGGGGACTTGTACCAATGGTGGTGTTCCCTTAAAAGGGTTGATAGGTTCTAGTTATTTGGTGACATTTTCATTCATTTGATTTGTAGTTGTTTTTCTTGTGTCTAGAGTGTCTTTCTGGGTGGTAATTAGTTTACCAGATTCTGAAATGAATCCAGTGGAGTTCTGATTTTGAGATCAAATAACAGATGTGCCTTGAGTGTGTGGTAACGAGTCTAAATTATATGTTTTATTACTGGATTTGGTCTTTCACTCTGAAATATCAGTGGAATTTGCAGGATATGGGTTTTGGGTATTTCTAGTACCAAAATTCTTGTTGTGTTTAACCATATTTTGAATTGAAAAAATCTAATGACAATCATCTTTATGAAGAGGTTCTGAATATGTGTTGCAAGTATTGCATAATGGATAAAAATATCATTGAATCACCATACATGTTTCTATATGAAAATACTACCTTGCCAAGGTTCGGAAAATCTGTTCAAAATAGTGTGGTCAGTATAATTTAACACTAAACAAAACTAAAATTATAGTCATATCAACATGCAGATCAGATTTAAAATACACAAACTCACATGAATGTTGTTTCATTTAATATAATGTTTAGAATAAAATGATAATAATGAAGTGAATGGGGGTGCCCATGACATGAGGAAATAAAGTGAAGACTAATTGTGATGGATATGGAACATGATGGAATTGAAGATTTAGAGATAAGAGACATAGATGAAACATAAGGTGGAGCTGAAGGGGAAGTTGGAGGAAATGTGCAAGATTTTGATAAATGGTGGAAGGAATCCTAGAGAGAGTTTAAATGTTTATGGATTTTTAAGGTAGAAGTCCCTGAGAATATGTTGGCATGAGGATTAACATTAGTTGAATATAGGCTCAGATCATAACTTTAGGTTCCAGTGTAGCGGATGGTGAAGGAAAACCATCTTTGCATTTAGAAAAACAAAAGCCTATAGGGAAGCTTAGTGAAAGTTTATAAGATATTATGTGTCGTTGAGGAGCATTGAGTTAGGAAAATATTCAATACTAACCATTTTTATAATTAATTATTGGGGGCATGGATGGGAATCGTTTTTCGTTGTCTATGTAGGTGGTACATGTTCACTTTTCCCATTTTTCTAAACCATCAAAAAGTATTTATGTCCATGGTTTCGTATCTACAGTGATGGTGGAAGACTGAAACAGGTTGAGAAAGACATCAACTAGGACTGTCAAGGAAATTTAAATTACCTAAATCACTGTCTTTGAGCCCATAAAGGAATCGATTTTTTTCCAATCATGATCAAACCTAAAAATGAGCATAACATATTAACACCTGGACAGTTCCAGCAGGTCAACCCCATACCATTAGTGGGTGTGGTCTTCAATGTAGAAACCACCACATCTTGTTCCTATTGAGTGTTGATTTTATTTCCTATTGAACTTCATCCTGAGTTAAGTCAATACGATGTCCATTAAGTCATCTCATATAAATCATTTATTGATGAAGATAAAAAATTATCCAATGGTCAAAATAAAAACTACTTCAATTGCTAAAACAGAGTACATGAACCACTGTTCAGAAACATATATCAGAATTGATATAGAGAAAAATGACAGTTATGTTCATAATTATGTAATATTAATAAGAAACATTAAATAGCTCCCAGTACTTCCATGATATGTTGATGAAGAAAAAAAACACTTCACCAAGTTGGTAGAGATTTATATTACTCTCTGCAATAGGTAATTATACCTTACTGTGAGTAAAAGACACATATTACTATGAAAAAACAATAGCTGACATTCATAAAGGTCACAATACTCTTATTTTCAACCCCAAATCTGCATGGATATGTCGCATTATAATGTTTTATTGTAGCTGAAAAAATGCACCTTCATGCATCTATAATGATATTTAATTATGTAAGAAATGAAACCTAGGACTGTAAACATTATGCTACATCACAGAGCAAGTCTGTTGGAAGTAGACAAAATTAACATAATTAAATTAATTAAATAACAGACTTTAGTAAACATCAAATTTATTCTTAAAAAAAATAATAGAGCAAGTTTCTTAAATCACACCTCCTTCCCAGATGCAACCTTAACACAATGAGGAGACATAAGTATTAACATGTATATTTTCTAATATGAAATAGGAAAGTTGAAATTTTCTGATTTCACAACATGCCTACATTAACTTGGAAATTAATGGCAAACAGTTAGTCTAGTTTGTCATATTTTTTGTTTCTTTTATCCATTATATGTAGATGATCTTCACTGGCATTAGTTGGGGTGGAGTCTATAGGCAATGATTCTTTCCCTTTGACCACATCTTCAACATCAAACTTAGTCAGTTGATTTTTCTACATGAATATATTATTGTAACGAATGAGTAGAAGTCAATACATATAAGACACACTAATGAAGCAACAATATAATATTTCATAGTTGGCATATCATAAAAACAGTTGTAGTACATTTTTAATAAAATGTAAAAATAAAACAAAATGAAGGGAAAGTCAGTATTGTTTACAATATGTACACACTGAAAGTAACAGAAAAAGAATATATAGAATCTATACTTGAGTTAAACATACAATGGTACTTGTTGTATCGAATCCATCATCACTATTGCAGCTGACTGTTGAAGATGCAACATGGTGATGTTCCTAAAACAGATTGGTGAAATGAATTTTATAGGTATGTGGTGACTGTTTTAATACTAACCTAAATTCTAAGTAAGTAAGAATAATATTATATGTTGTAGTAACGTTAATGTGAAGGTTGTAATATGAAATTAGTAAGGTTGGGAAGTAAAATTTTGGGGAGGAATTACTCTACTTACCTGACCGTCTACAAAACGTTGATGATGGTTGGTGATATAATTTTTATTATCAATGATAAAGAGAACTTTTTAAGTGTTGAGTTTCGAAGAACGTTTTCAATTCGGAATGTTGTAATTTGTGACATCTTCTACCAGCATTATTTTTTTTTAAAACATTTAGCTCTGGGGGAAATCCATACTCATCCTGGTCCTATTATGTAATGAAACAGAAGTGTGAGTAAAAAAACAAAATACATGAAGATGATAAAATAGTTCAAGAGGATTACTTGAATAAGAGAATATATTAATTGAGAAGCTATTTTTTTAGGAATTTTATGACGTGCTTGTCGAAGAAAATGACAGGCAGTGAGTCTTTCTCATATGTCACTAGTAGTTGACCTCTAAAACTATGGTATTTCTAGTTGTTAGAATTATTGAGGTTGTATCAATACAATTAAATTAGTACAGTAAGCCTATACCCATGTAATATTTAAAAAAAATAAGAAACACAATAAATGAATAACTTGGAGTAGTGAAGTGTGGTTGTTTTTTTCAATTCTGGAACCAAGTATTCCCATCCGCAGTTTGAACTTTTTCATGCAAGAGTTTCATGAGTCAAAATACCATTTATGAGTGCCTTGAAGTTTAACTATTGTAGCAGAAATCAAACACTTTTTTAGTTTTGAGACGGTAGTTCATATTAATATATTCATGAAAGTAAGTCTAACATGTAATAGTAATTGGACAACATATTAAAAGAAAAAAATCCTGATATTGTACTTACCTCTAGAATATTTTTTACATCATGTATTTTTTTTGTTATTCCAAAAAGGCAATGTTGTAACAAAGCTGTTTGAAATTGTTGGTGGAGGACTTTCTAATCTCAAATGAATGAATACTCCAGATCTATTATATGAAATAAAAGTAGTATTAAAGACAACATTTTATAAAATAGTCGATCATTTCATTGGTGTTTCTAGAAAGAATAGCTGGACAAAATTTATATGATATAAATTTACCTGCTTCTAAAGTTGTTGACTACTGGGATGTCCAGGTTCAAAATTTTTTGTGAAGCATTTATTGATGTGGTGATAATAAAAGATGCAGGAACATATTGAAGAGCATAAGCAGGATTATAAGTGTATAGTTGTAAACAAAACAGTCAATGTTTGGAACATTTAATAGATAGAAACATTAATTTACAAACATTACAGTTTCCAATAATGCATAATTGAATTTCACCTGGTCGAAAATTTTATTTTTCATACACAATTAACGAATTTCATCTATTGGAATGTATTAACTGCTGGGTATATATAGCTTGATAACATCTTAGTTCTCAATTAGAACTTAAAATTTAAAGTGTTGTTCACGCAATATGATAGAACATGTTTAAGATCACATGAATAACTCAAATTGGCCTACTAAATATTATAGTTTTTAGTATGTAAGATATTTTAATGTGTAGCTACATATCTTACAGCTCAATTGCTTTTACCTGACCAGCTGTGTGTTAATTATTTTATAGGAGTCTTTGTTGTTTTCCAAGTACTCAGACATTATGTTGGAAAACTTCCCCCACAATCTACAGTTCATTCGCAACCCTCCACAAGAAATCATCGTAGTTATGTTGGTAATTTTAATATATTATGTTAATTATTGTGATTAGTAAAAGATTTATACCTATGATCCACAAAAACAATTTGAATATTCTGATTGGAAGTATCGATGGACTGTATAGGATATGATTGTCGCAGATGTCCAATAATTTCTATGACAGGAAAAACTAATGTAAAACTAATATTCTTTATGATATTAGTATCCCCTAACAGTGTGTGAATAACACAGTAATTTAGGAAATTAAAAGGTATACTATGTCGGATTTTTATTTTTGGACGATGTTTATTAAAGACATGTAGTAAAGATGAATTTGAAATTAGCAGGTTTCTCCATAAATAGAGTTGTAATGAAACATACCTCTTAATTATTGTTTGGGAACTACTTTATTAACAATTTCATCAAAATAAGTGAAGTCAAAGCTGAACCATGGAAGTTGGACATCGGTTGGTTGAACATATGTTGTAATTTTCAGAAACAGTTGGCAAGCATGTTATTATCCCAAGTGGTTATCTTGAATAAGAGAAACTTGGAAATTTTGTATGATGTAGCATAGGACTTCACGCAGTACGGGTCTGTACATGGTGATTAGATGGCGGTTAGTAATTATAAACTGAATTTTGGTCTCCTACATCATTAATTGACAAAGTAAACATTTAAAAAAAATATGAAAGATATAAGTTACATAAAATAATATTCTAAAATATAAGTACATAGAATTAATGTTATGAAAACTGTACAGAAATTGTAACTTCTTTTCGAGGATAAACTCACTTTCGCATCACATATAATCAGAACGATAGAAGAAAAATCAATGTTGGGTGATGATTTGCACCACTGATTCAATACACGAACTTGTATCTGTAATGTTTCATCATCGTCAAAAGTAATCTCTTTCAAAAGACACATTCTTAGAAAAGTTATAAAAAATTTCTTTGTAGACAATGTTTTGTGTACAGTCAGAGGATGGATTATCTTTATCATCAAGAACAATTTTCAAACCTCTTGGTGACGTCACACTTGATACAGAAACATATAGTTGTCCATGAAAAAACACATTCTTTCAAAGATATAAAAAAACATATGATAGATATTGACCTTGAATTTTATTAATAGTAATTTCATAAGAAACAATCAAAGGATATTGTATTATTTGTAGTTTGAAATTCCATCTGGTGTCATTGTGTGTCATATTAATTCATGGGATGAATTCCAGAAACCCGGAATGACTACCAGTTAAAATTTCATCTCCGATGACTTGGTCACCCATGTGGGTAACAATAAGGAAAGTACCATTCTATAATCCCACTGATGGATCTACATTGAACAAAAACATAATTTGAACACTGATAATCAAAGTAATTTTGTGTGTAGGAAGTCCAAGGACATTGATAGAATTCAACATGTCAGTTGTATAATGATCTCAAGCCGATCATTATCAAAATTGTCATTGTAAATAGAGTTAGAACTGAAGTAGTATTTTCCTTCTGATTTAATAAGAGTTAACATGTAGTCATTAACTTCATGAACAATGTCACGGGTTGGTGCTAATATAGAATGACCTTTCAGATATGATACATCTCTATAGTTATTGTTGAAAGCTGGTTAAGAAAATTCAACAGATGCTTCCAATGCCAATTTATTTGTTCTCAGAAGGTATGTTGATGGGATATGAATACACCCATCCCCATCATTGAGCTCCCCAACACGTCCCTCCCGAATATCCAAAATCCACTTTGAAAATTTCCACACCTCATTAGAACATACATTTGAATCTTTAAAATGAAAACTCATGTTTTGGGTCAATGTCAAAACCTGATAGTGTTGCAATAGAAATGATGACCTTATACTCGCAAATACAATGTCACTTCTGTCACCACCTAGGATTAATGGAAGTAATTTTCTAAAATCTCCACCTAGGAAAACTGGTAAACCACCAAATGTTAAATTAGAGGAATTTTCATTCTTTACTGAAATTAAATCTCATAATATATGATCAAGAGCTTCAAAACAGTTTTTATGAAGCATTGGAGCCTCATCCCAGATAATCAATTCTTTTGATTGTAGCAGTTCTGCAATATCACGCCCTTGATGAATGTTGTATATGGAGTGATTATTTGTAGGTATCAGAATATGAAATTTTTAATGGGCTATTCTCCCACCTGGTAGGAGTAATGATGCTATTCCACTGGAAGCAACTGCAAGAACTATTTTTTCTTGTGACATTAGTAAACATGTTAAGGCTCTACAGATGATAGTTTTACCCATCCCACCAAATCCATGCAAGAAAAAAAATCCCCCAGCAGTATAAAAAAATGCAGACACAATTCTCTCGATAACTTCTTTCCATTCAATAGTAAACATATTGTACAATTATGAGTACTGATTAAGAAGATCTTATTTATTGTAATTGAGATCTTCAGAAATCAATATATTAGGTTGAGTAGTTAATGAGTAATCTGGAATAGGAATTGGAGGATAACATTGTAGAGATTTACCATTTCTGCGGAGAATGTTGTCCATTTCAATCAAACCTAACATTAGTCTTTGTTGATCCGTTATTTTCAAGTCTACAAGAGAGGGAAATAGTATTAGAAAGATATATACTAACATTGATATGTATTGACAAAGATGGTAAGTTGTTTGTACCTCTTATTTGCACCAGTTGTTGTTGGGTATATATAATATCCTTGGTTAAAATACTCTTGGTTTCAAGACAAAACAATTTCAGGCCGGGAAATGGTTTTTGAGAACAAAATTCCAGCAAACAGTCTTCACAAAGAGTGTCCCATTCCCCAAGAGGAGACATCTTTTAGTGCTTGAATGAACTCATTGTCATTAGAAAATAGTCCCACTGCTGAACAAGTTTTTCTGAATGTACTATGAGTAATGTTGTTCACCATTCTAATAGAATCATATGAAGTCTCACCACTGACCTATGTAAGTAGAATCTGCAAGTAATAGAGTTCTCCAAAAGATGGTAGCACATAGTAAAATATGCCAATACTAAATCCCTATTTGTGTGGGTACCATTTTTTTCATAGTAGAGGTAGACAAATCTTTTTGGGAATTATACATATGATAGAATTCTCCCTTCTGGTTAAAATAGATTTTATTCAAACCAAGATGTGAACATGGTATTATAAATGTCATTATTATTTAATATGTCTTCAATATTGTAACAATTTGCATACATCAAGTTGTTTTGTCTAGGTAAATGAAAATGTAGTCTATCAACCAGAGGATATCTAAAATGGATGTCTTAAGAAAAGATCCTCCATGAAGCTTCACAAGCTGAGATGTACCGGCAGTCGTAGTACATTTTAATTTTGTTGACACTGTTATCAGACAGATGATTATTGTTGTCGTAGAGTACCATAGTGACATGATCATGTCCTTTTCTTATATATTTAAAATGGATTTTGATATAGGATGACTGATTTCAAATTTCTATATTTATATGAGCATTAAATTTTAGAAGCATAACTAGATTGTATGGCACAACAAACCGATTGTCTAATTCTATTCCCTTTTTGACAGCTATACATCCAAAATTCCATCTCTGATATACAACAAAACCATCATCATCCGTTCTGGTATGTTCAAAAAAATTGGATATTATTTTGAGAATTTTCCATTCTGCATACAAGGTGAGCGACAGTTTTCATCACCATATGACCCATGGATCATAAAATTTGCAACTGCTTTATGATGTTTTAGGGATGTTTCTTTATTTGGAATTTCAGCCGTAAAGATTCTGTTAATGTCATTTGGAGAGACTACTTTGTTGTCCTGACTAAAAAATAATATAATGTGCACATGCAGGAGTCCCTTCTCCTGAAACTCCACAGTACAAACAAATATATCAGAAAATGAAGGACATATGAAATAACATGTGGACAAAATCTATAATTTGATTATAGAAGTTGTCAATACAAGAGTAGATTTTATTTGCAAAGAAGCTTCGTACCAACATGAGACTTTTCAAAAAAAAAATCCTTCTTGTAAATCTTTCATGACTTTTCCCACATTAATATTGAATACTCTCGAAAGAATGTGAGGACAATCCGATGGGTGAAGATTGTGTAAATTTACAAATATTGAAACGTCAGGCCACATGGGATTGCATGTAAATGTTAAAAATAGATCTGGATAGCCCACCCAATTATAGATTGACATAGCATCTTGGTAATTCTGAATCATATATATCGGAACTTTTGTAAATGTGGAAGGTAAGATGATACGCTTCCCACATAAAAATCCATCCCAGTCACCTATAAGGAAAGCATCTTGCAAACCATTGTATAGTTCTTCCCTGAAACACTTTTGATTGAATCGAATAAATGAAATTATTTGAGATTCAACCATTGTATATGCATCCACAATAAATTGTTGAAGCAACCTCTTATAATGAAGTAGACAAGATGAATCATTGTAATTGAATTGAAGGTGAAAATAAAAATATTCTCACATTGTTACTTTACTCCATTTTTCACTTTTATTGAATGTTGTCGCTCGATGGGATATGTGGTCGACATATTCATCCTCTCCTCCTGTAAAAACCAATGGATATTGTATCTCCAGTTATAGCAGGCGAATCTCATCTATGCGTTGAAATTTTACACTTTTACTTTGAATGATGACATCTCTTTGATGATTTAGATCTTCAATGTCGCCAACAACCAGCATTGCGATCTCATATGTAGTTAGTATGTTATATCTTTTTGAATCGCTTCCTCATCTTATAAGTAGTCGCGACTTTAAATTTGTAGTGTCATGGATCTCAGTAACATCCCTAGTCGTTCTGAATTGATGTGATAAAGCATTTATTTCATGGATCATTTCTTGTAGTATCTGAACGACACTTAATTGTATAACAGAGTTTTGAATCCTATCGTCGAAGCTGCATTTGATAGTGTTATGTAATAATCAGAAGAAATAAAAAATGAGACTTTATCAGTTAATATAGTAGTCACCAGATTTCTCATACTCTGTTGTGAGCTTCATTTGCAGTTTCATAAACATTTAGTTGAGAAAACCTTTGTGGTTGTCCATCAGGGGGACATAAACTTCCAATATGATAGTAGATTTGTCCATTTAATCTAAAAACATATGGATACCCTCCATAGATCATAGATTTGTTTACTTTTCCACCAAATGGTGTGAATGAAAACATTGAATTATAAATGTGCATGTTATCTTGGAATATTTTGGAAAGATTACATGTTGTATTGAAAACTAAAGTCTTAAGGTATTCTAGACAAGCAGGAAGTTGCTGCAAAGAAATTTTCCCTAGATAGAAACATAAAGAAATTCATGGGTTAATTTGAAAACAATAATGTAAAATATACAATGAAAGAGTTTTTTCTCGAAAATATATTTTAAAAATTGATAGACCACTGTAGTTTATAACAGGAGCTATGTCATAGTTTGATAAAGTAGTATTTTCTGTGGTCGTCTGATTCATGGCTTGTTGTTCATCAGTGAGTTCTGTAGTACTTGCCTGCATGCATTGTTAGAACAACACCATTGGTAACATTGTTAATAAATATTATAAATTGTCAATATATAAATACATAGAGATGATATACCTGAAAGGGAAGTTGGACTGTAGTACACGCTCGTGAATGGAAGAGGAACTCAATTCCCGATATCAGTATAAGTTTCATTGTTCATTATTGAAGGAATATATGTATAAATTAATATTGCACTATCATATAGGATATCATGTAGTGAACTGAATTGTCCTTACCGCGACGAGGAGGCATCAGATGACTCCGTAAGAGTAAATTCATTTTTATTCATACCTTGTGAGTGGGTCATGATATTTCTTAATATAAATGCAAAATATTGTACATTTTTTGAAACAATGTTCATTGGTAACATGCTTACAGAATGAAATACTGTGTTGTATCGTGGTATTTGGTCGTTGCCTTTTTTTGTTTGGTCCACTATATATTGTTGACAGATCCAAAAATTCTTGAGGGACTGTGTAATAGGATGATGGAAAGTCTTAGCAAGATAATATTGAGTATTTTTCAGTACAAAGTCAACATATTTAAAGTGTAGATGGTAAACTGAAATTACCGTTGCAGCATATAGGTGAGAATTGAATGCATCTTCTTAATACTGTGTTATTAGTTTGTGTGACTACTTCAGCTGTAAAAAATTGTCCCCCAGTTAGTTTTACCTTAACAGTCACTGTATATTTGGAAAATATATTGTCTGGAAGCAAGATTCTATAGTATAGTGGTATCATACACTGATTTGAATTACGATAACTAATGAAACAGAAAAGTAATTAGTAAATTGAACCGACAATTACTGGGTATTGGAGAAAAAGGAAAAGGGAGTCCTATTTTCATGCTAACTATTGTTGTTACAGGTTCAGCTGGTTTAATGTTTTCAGTAGACAACCTGCCTGTGGAATTGCAATCATCAAAAAATTATAAGTTGATTGATGAGAAATAACGTAACAGTATTAGGACTACGAGGAAATTAGAAGACAACCTGATTGTTCTTGCTATCGTAGTAGTTATCTTTGAAGTTGTGCATCTCTATATCATGATGGGGATTTCATCTTTATATCATGTATCTTTTTATTTTATTTTAAAGGAATAGAACATAACCATAAAAATAGGTAATACATCATTGTGTTTTGATTGTTAATAGTATATATTCTAAAGAAAAATGTGCTTTAGAATGTGCATGTAGTCCTAGTCACCAGACTATATGTCAGAACGGTACATTCAACAGTTACATAATAGAAATAGTCTAATAGAAGACGTGATATTTTTTTAGCGAAAAACGATAAATGGCCGATGAAATAAAACATGGGTAATTGGATGTAGTATTATGAATATATTATTGAGAGTATACCTACTGAAGAAAAGTAATAATTAGAATCATCATGAAGATATGGCTATGGTTGGTTGTCTAGATACATGTTTACATACAGGTTTAAATAAATGATGATGACATATAATACTGTCACTATTGAATGAGGATAAATTAGAATGAAATTGAGTTATCATTTGTGCAGCCGAAAACAAATGTGATGATGAACTAACGTTACAGTAATGAGAGTCGAGTATGCATACATACATGTTGTCGAACCTTACAGTTTCTGCCTAGTAACCGAGGAAGAAATAGTTCAGACCCAGTAGTTCTGACACCATCCGTTCTATCTTTCGAAACACTAATTTACGGAATCCCTTTATATAGAGGCTGTGTGTTAAAAAGAAGTGTCGGCCTTTGATTCCGTAGATTTAAGATCTTGTAGACATCGGTGGGTGTTGAAGCAAATGATCCTGTGGGAGGATGATCTACCAATTAGATGAAAATCGAATGATTTATGCCTGAACAGTGGGAAGTAGAACCTTTGGGAGGTTGATTTATCATAGGGCCGACGGTGCGGAGTTTCTTAGTGTGTTGGATGTAGAAGTGAGATATGGTCGACCTATCAATGAGACGGAAATCTGAATGTTAAAGGACTCGACAGATGAGGGGAGTCACACAGGGTTTGCAGTAGGCAAAGGCAGGGAGGAGACATAGGAGTCGCTGATAGATAAGGGACGTCACGTAGGGTTAGCAGTAGGCAGAGGCGGGGAGGAGAATCAAGAGTCGTTGTTGAGGTCATTTGGTTTTTTGTAGGAAGCGACATTTGGAGATGAGCACTGATGGAGCGACACATGTCTGGAAAAACCCTTAATTTAGTATGTATATTGATTTATTAATAATTTCATGTTAAATTTACATTTCAGTTAATAACTTCTCTCTTTTTCATATATGTTTTGATTTGACATATTTTATGTCCTATTACTTAATAATGGTTCTATCATATCACGAATGATAAAAATGATATAATAATAATAATATATATTCAGTATTTATTTATTTATTTTAATCTATAAAATTTAGTAATTTGGAATGAAACAAACTATTCATGGAGACGATAGGCCTTACGTATGCCTGAATGATATTTTTTTAATTTTCCTTTTTGTTTGAAAGAAATAAAAATAGATGATATATATTATCATTCCATAATAATATTTATTTCATATATAATTAAAATTTTTATTAAATCCATCATTAATACATTCCATTTAATGCGTAATAAAACCAAATCGCTTATCGAGGTGGTAGTACATTGTATACATGAATGACGTTTGCATATTCCCACAAAATGGAAATTTAAAGGTGTTCATGATTTAACAATATCATAATAATAATAACATGAAAATTTCATATATATCACATATAAACAATAAATTCATCATTATAACATCAATTAATAGGTGGTAATAAAAAAAATTAATGACGTTAGATTTTCGGGTGGTAGTCCGCCGTACACAGGAACGATGATTTCGGTACACTTCTGATGGAAGTGTGTGTGGTTATAGGTAATACCCTAAAAATAATGAAATATTTGAATTTTTAAGATAAAGAGATTACTATATAATCGTGGTATACTAATAATAGAATTAAGTGGAAAAATAAATGAAATAAAGACGCTCGTTGAAGGATATTGCCTTTTATTCAAGTTTCCTCCTTAGGTTTTCCCAAAATAATTCATCGGTTGAGTTTACAACCAAAATGATACCTATAGAATTATAGTAAGAATTTGGGAAGATACTTGGGTAGTTATTTTTCAATATTAATAGGTGGTAAGGTGTGAGGAATATAGGGGTTGAGTCCATTTTATAGCTAAGGAGGAGTGGAATTCTTGTAAATACTCTAATGTACTCACTATTGGGTGGTCAATCATACCAAATGTGGACCAAAAAATTATAATTAATCATGTGGGTGGATTATATGTTCTATACCAAACGCCACCACAAAATTAAACACATGTTCTAATAATTTACTTTCATAACTTCTATGTTTTTCTATATTTACTATATTAGTTCTTCACAACAATAACAAGTTTTCTAACATTGATAATTTATACTTTAAGAGTAAATTAGAGTGATGATTATTAGATAATTTGAACAAAGTTATACTAAATATGATATATAATTTATAAAATATAAACACTATGTGATTTTTATGTTAATTTTAACACAAGCGCAAGTAAAGTGAAAAAAACACCACTTTAACTGTAACTGTTTGAATAGAGTTTTTACTATTTAACGGTCAATATAGTCATTTTAATATAGAAATCAGTTTATAAATTGAACACACATGATATTTATTAGCATTTAAAAACCACTGGGAATAATATATTTATCATATAATTTTAAATCAATTAATGAAAGATAATTTATTATAAAATAAAATTAATGTCAATTTTGAAATTAATCATTTAATGTAAATTTTAAAAATGTTAATATAATGATATAATTAAAATATTATTCTGTTCACAACTATGTAACATAACAAATTCACCAAAAAAATTAATTTTACAAAATAATACATTCAATTAACATTACATCTAATGTTCTTATTATTATTTATTTTCGTTAATTATTATCTAAATAATTCATCCACAGACATTTTGTAAGCATTTAATTTAATTATTTCATCTCAATATAAAATAATTTATCATATTTACAAAAAAATTTAAATTTCAAAAAAATATTCAAAACCGAATATGTGTTTTTCTCCCAATCAAAAATTTCTTTAGATATTTAATGAAATTAATTTTCTTTTCTTCCTTTTCTTTACATAAATTTTTATATAGGTCACTATCCAAGAAAATTGTGCCAAAAGATTATAAAAATGAATCTTGAGGTGTTATGGTTAAAAATATTTCCATAAAATGGGTATGGTGAAAAATATTATGTCATTTTAACCAAGATATTCTTTGTTTAACATTTCTAGTAAGACCATTTTAACCTTAACCACGATAATTAATTTTTGCTACATTCACTATTCATTTTGGTAATAAATAAAGTTGAAATTTTAAGATAATATAAATTATTATTATAACAAATATGGAATCAATTTTTCCAAATTTCATTTATAGAAGGGAATAAATCTATTTATTATTAATCCCATAGACGTGACAAGAAACCAGGTTTTTGAAATGAAAATGAAAAAAAATATAAAAAATTTTATTTCCAATTTCAATATAAAATTTATTTAAAAGAATTAAATTCTATTTATTAATTTATAATGGAACTAATTATAATTTTAATGATCTTTAAATTTAATTTAACTTTATATATACATTAATCTCAAATTTAGTTTTCAATTGAAATTTATTATTTTTTACTATTCATAAAAAATGAAACATTTTAAAATAATCATGAGAATTAACCCAAAGATAATTTATAAATTATTTATTCAAAAATGAAATTTAATTTATAATTTCTCTAAAAAATTATAGAAAATTTATTTTAGTTTTTCTTACAAAAAGCCATAAAAAAGTTGTTTAAGATAACATTTTTGAAACATATAAAGACTTTACCAAAAACTACGTATTTTTTATCAATATGATTTATTTATATAAAACAACTATACATGTTATTTTAAAAGTTTTTATTAATATTGGTATCACTACTTTTAAGGGATAATTTATAATGGTCACATTTAAATAACTATATTGATAATATAACATGGTTTTGTTTGAAATCACTGTTTCCTGTAACACAAGCTAATCTAGTGCGGCATGTAGCCCTAGATTAACATAGTGTTTCATTTAACATAAGAAATAAAAAATAATAATTTATTAAAATAATAATAATATAATCAGGGTTTTATAAGGTTCCTACTGTTTATGGTCCTTTTTTTATTTAAAGGATTGTCTAAATTTCCTATAATCTTAGATTCATGAGGGAATTTCTTTAGCACATAATGAATAAAACCTCAATTCATTTAAGAGACTGATAAGTGAGATACCAAACTAGGGTTAGGTAAATTGTTTCTATAAAATAATGGCTATGTATTTCATAAGGATTCACGTGCATCTTCTAAGAATTAAATTCCTTGTATTGCCTCCGTGGATTAAGCCTGATGTGCTTAAACACGTGACACTACATATTATCTCCTTTGTATCCAGTGATTATTAGCACAATATTACTGTGTATTTTCTCCATGTGCTTTGTTAGTAACGTTTATAGTGTAATTCCATGTTTTACCCACTTGATTACCTTTGAACCCCTATATCTAGGCTGCATAATTTATTACTATGAGCTTTCTCTAAAATCTAAGGACAAGGATGTATTGAATCCTCCATAGATATTAAATCACTATTATTATCACATAGACACCTTGGTTTTTTTCCTTGTACCCTATCCAAATTAATGTTCACATACTCAAGGAAACCCAACTTAGGACAAAGTAGGTATGGTTGGTCAGGCAAACCCCCACGATCCTGAGAACGACATGGTTTATATTTATGTTGTTGAGTAAGATTTGATATTCCCTACATGCTCTTATTTTTTATATTCACGTATTGGATTATTTATAGCCACCGATAGTGGTTTCCTACTAAGTTTTACTCACACCCTGTTTGGGCCACCGATTAGTAATTGAAAAGAATTATTACTAATTTAACTACTATTATCTTATGTGAAACATTGATTAAAGGTGTTATAGTCTTCCGAATTTACTTATACCACCCAAATATATTATTTTATGTAAATTCGTTAAATAAATTCAAGTCATTTGAATGTTTATGTTGCACAAATGAAGCCTGATACACTATTAAATATTATCATGACTATTGTAGAAAAAATGATACTATTACAAATAATAATGTTTCCGTTAAAATAATAACCCCACCTATAAAATTATAGATAAAATTTATGTATCTCATAAATGAAAATTAGATATATTTATATCTTATACCAATAAAATGAATGCTTTAAAATGAAATTAGCTATTGGAATTTTTTGAAATAAATATATCTAAAATAAAGTTTAATTTCATAATATAGATTCATATATTAATTTTTTTATCATATAATTATAAAATAATTTTATTATACCTAAATTAGTTTTTCAAGGTGCTGTAAAAGTAGTTATAAAATTAAAATCATATTTTTTTTAATAATTAGCGATTTTAATTAAACAAACGTATATTTATAAAATTATTTTCCTAAAATTGAGTCTATTATTTATATTTATACATGGACAAATTTTTAGGGTGAATTGTTTGAATTTTTCTAAAATATTCGAATTTTTATCAATAGTGAAATATGATAATTTACGATATTAGCTAAATACATGAATAATTGAGTAATGAATGATAAATGGATAATTAAAGAACCATTATTTCGAAATAAAATTTACTATTTACTATAATTATTCACAAGTATCACCACTATTGGATTTTTGAGCCAAAATTATAAAACAATGAATAAAATAATCAAAAAACACCTCTCCTCCACTATAAATACCACCCATCAATACCCCTTTTCCTCACACATTATAAGACCTGTAGTTTTTATATATTAAACATAAATACTCTCCAAAAACTATACCCACATCTGGGTTTTTTTATACCAAAACACCAATCCCAACTACCTTAAAGTGGTTCTCAATGAGTTGTTATAGAAGAGGCAAAATCCTCTTTCATTCCCTTTTGACTTATTTTTATTTATATTCTTTTATTATACTCTCTATAACTACTCCATAAAAACATTATTTATATCTCCATTATCTTATATATATAAGAATTATATTTTGTTGATGGAATATATGTCCTCAAACCCATTATCCACGCCCTTTTATTCTGAAAATTAAAAAATCGTCTCTGATGTGTATATTTTCCCCCATTATGGATGCTGTATTTTCATTTTCCATTGTTGCTTTAAAGGATTTCCATAAAACCATTATCACGGTTATATACTATTTTATTATATATATTATAATTTATATAATGTTTTGTAACCAATATATAAACATGATATTAAATAAAATGATATATGTTCATGATGGTTGTAAAAATCACCAAAATACATTAAATCATGTTCATCACTATTTTATCTAATGAATAAATATCATTACATATAAACAAATAATTTATAAGATCATTTAATCTTATATAAGTTTATTAATAATTTATAATTTTTATTTTGGAGATCTAGTCTCATTTTACATGAACTTCTATACTTGTATAAAGGTGAACCGATCATGAAAACCCATGAAAACAAACTCTCCTTGAACAATGAAATTGAATATTATAACTCCCCAAAAATTCATACATGAACTTCATAAAATTATACTAAATACAATACATGTATAAAAGGTTATAAATTAATTAATTAATTAATTAATTAATATAATTTGATTATACAAGATATTAAGTATAAGGGAAACTGGTTTCGGACATATGGTTAGGGGTTTCTCATCTCATTTTTATTTATAGGAGACATAAATTATTCACAACTTATAAATTTCTTCAGGTGAATGTATTCTACCAATTTTTATTAATGACCATAATTCATTGAATATTTCCTTAAATATACATATTTATTTTATCATGGATATGATTATTTCCTTAGTCGTATAAAATTTTTACATACGGTGTTTATTTTGAATGCTGTTTTAACATGGGAAATATTGATGAATCCATATCCTTTACCCAATTTGGATATTTTGACAAGTAATATTATTATTTGATTAAATATATGTATGAATAATTCTTTATACTTTTTGTTACTAGTGGGGCTCGACATTATATGTCCCCTCAATGCATTGACAGGTCTCATGAGACAAAACATTTAAAAAACCCATTTCCTTTATTCCCAAGAAGAATCATATGGGTTTATACCTATTTAATTAATCTATCTTTTTAAAGAACTTGATGTTGTTGGTTTACATTCCACATACATGACGTCTAATAATTAATAATTTTATTTATTTGGTATTTTCTTATTACTTTTTATGATATTTTCACTATGCCAAAATATATAGGTGAATTTTCATTCTCAGTTTATTGATAGACTATATTTTCCAGTTATTTACCTTTTTATAATAATTATGACATACTGTCCTTACTTCAATTATTTTTGATTCATATATTACTAATTGATCATTTGATCTAACTCTTTTATTTATTTTCCTTCCCCCGGGTATGAAGATGAAATCTTTGATTAAGTATAAATGAAGTAGTTTATTTTTATTTGGTTTGTTCTATTTTTAATTTCCAATATAATAAGGGAAGCATGTATGTATCTAGTTCTTAATGAATACTAAAATAATAGATCCTCATTTATTTGACCTCTAATTTCTATTCCATTGTAACAAAATGACTATATACTCTAGGGTGTAGTGGTTGGAGATGTTATAGTTGGTATTAAAGAATATTTAGTAGAAACCTTTGCAATAAGACGTTAAATAAACATGAGAATTATAATAATTCCTTATAGTGAATTTTAAGCTCAATAATCATTATTATTATAATCTAACATAATGTGTTCCATTAGTTTATGATGATGCCTAATAAAATAAAGAGAATCAATAGATGTGGAGAATGTTGGGATTTCCCCACTGAGTAATTCAAGACAGTTAGAGTTGGATATGAGCAGATCATGGCCATTTAGGATAAATTATTGAGGTTATGAAGAAGAACTATACTAGACATATTTTTTATCATTTCATGGGGAAGAATCCTCCCATATATTAATGGGACTACTAATCTAGTTCTAGATAAGCTATGGATCAAGTCCCTTGAAAAAATATTTCTTACATTGGGATGTAATGTAAATGAAAAGGTAGAACAAGTAGTATATTATCTCAAGGGATATTCTAATCAATATTGGTCATTGGATCCGAAATAATAAGGATCAATATTACATAGAATACATGGAGTATAAATCCTTTAAATAAAATATATTTGAAAAATACATCCCTTGTGACCAATGAATTGAAATGGAGAGAAAATACATTACTCAAAGAAAAAGGAAGAAGAGAGTGTTTCTGTGTATGAGGTTATCTTTAAAAGACTTTCCTGGTATCCTACTGATTATATACATCATTTTGAAAACAATATCAATAATTCCATTAATATTTTTATGCCATGTCTCCAAAGGGAACTAGATTCTCAAAAAAATTCTTCATATGATGAAATATTATTAAGTGATATCAAGATAGAAAAAGAATTTTCTAGATCAAATAGGTTCAAGGGAAATGAATAGAATAATAGGTATTATGATAACAATGACAAAATGTAACACATCATAGAATAATAATGGAATAATTAAATTCCCAATATGTAAAAATCATGGAAGGAACCATCTTGGAAAATAATTGAATGTCATGGGAGTTTGTTATTAGTCCATATATTTTTTCAATGTGATAATTAATTCAAGGGGAAGAAAAAAATAAATTATGTTAAATTCTTAAATTTCAATTAAATGGGCCATTATTCAATCTAATTTACCAAGAACTAAGTGAATCTACCATAGAAGAGGTGAAGGTGATGTGGCCAAGCTTATTCCATCACTGCAACTAAAGTATAATTACCCAATAATGTAGTGGCTGGTATAACAATCCTATATTAAAATTAAAAAAATGGGCTATTTGATTCCAGATCATCACACTATTTTATATTAAACCAATTGAATAAGAAAATAAATCATTTCAATTTTTATTTAATTTGGGAGTTATCAGTAAAAACCTCTAAGGGGAGTCCCATTACAACAAATATTTTTCGGTCAATCCCTTTTATGACAGGTAAAATTTCATCATATGCAGAACATGTCATCAAACCTATGGTGGAATTTGATACAATCCTCGGTATGGACTAGATTTTAAAATGTGATATGAATATTAATTACAAGAATAATGAAAATTAAAATTTTCAAGGAAGATGTACAATACCTTTTCTTTATATTATAAACCTCGTCATCTAATTCAGATCTAGATCCACCCCAGCAGCTCTATTGACGGAAATTCTTGGGCAGGAAGACAGGGAAATATCTAGGGATGAGGAAATTAGTTTTCAAAATGAGGACATTCTAATTTTACTAAATACATTGGTCATTTATTAAGGAATTACCCAGACACAACCTAGAGTGTAAATACGAGTTTACCATTCATTTAATCTCTTATGAAATACCAATATCAAAGGATCCTTATAGAATGACCAGTATGGAATGATTTGAGTTGAAGAAAAAACTGGAGGAGTTGAGTAATAATGGATTTATTCACCCTATAATTTCTTAATGGGGTCCCATATTATTTTTTTAAGAAGAGAGGCAGATACTTGAGGTTGTGCATTGACTATAGATAAATAAAATCAATTACAATAAATAAAAAGTATCATGTGAATCTCATTGATGATTTAGTTGATAAAATTTACGGAGATAAATATTTTTCAAAGATCAAAAAAAAATTCACCCTTATTTTTATGGATATGATGAACAAGGTATATAGATTGTGAGTTTATAGTGATTCCATTTGGATTGACAAATTCACCCATATTTTTATGGATATGATGAACAAAATATTCAAGGAATATATTGAATATTTTTTTATAGTATTCCTCGATGATATATAGGTATATTCTAAAGAATATAAATACCATGATAATCACTTTGTCACAACCCGTCCTTGGGACCCATGCCGTGACTACCCCAACCCGCCTTCCATAGGCCAGGGGATGGCGACTAGAACCAAGGTGTAAATCCCGATAAAAGGGAAGACGTTGCCTTTATAAAGTAAAAAACAACCAGAGTAAGCAGGATGAAGTAAAAACTATGTAATCTGGGTACAACTGTAAGTGTGGAAAAGTAAATGGGCTAGAATACAAACTCAACTGAAGTAAAGTACAACTGAAAGAAAGTACAACAAGAGAATGTAAAGCAGCAACGTCGAGTCGTCCACTGGAAGTCCATCCTGAAGGGTGGGTACAGATAGCCTCCTCAGCTCCTCGAGTCCAGCCGTCCGCTCCGTGTACATCCCACCCAGTGGTCCACCTCCAGGTACCGACTTGCTCCATATGCCTCAACCATGATCAGTGTTGTCCGTTGTCTACATCCAACACAACGTAGTTTGGGCATAGCCCATGCATGGGTGAGTATATGCTACTCAGTAGGGATCCCGAGACCCTCAAGGTCTCACTAAATTCAACAAGGATAGACCACAAAGGAAAGATACAATCACAAAGTAACATCCAACACTACTTAGGAACATGAACATACATATACCTAAGTCATCAATTCCAGTTCGGCTCCAATATCCGAGCCCATGTTCGATCACGTCCACACATGATAGTATATCCAAATCCATATAGAAAAGAACAAATCAATCCACATTGAAAATCAAGTCAATCATATCGAATATAATTATTGAAATTCAAGACTCATCTCAAATGTGGATTTAATCAAGATGTCAAAAACACAGCTGTAGGAGAACTCCTCCTCTGTTGAGTACAGTGGGTCTGCCGCTATAACCAAGTGTTATCCACTATCCTTGGACGGCTGAAATACTCCCCCTGTAGAGTACCGTGGGCCTGCTGCTACAACCAAGAGCTTCCGACCATGGGTCTTCTGCTACAACCAAGCACTCCCCCTAATAGCCTACAGAGGTACTCTATTTGTTGAGTACCGTGGGTATGCCACTACAACCAAGCCCTCCTCTGCCGTGGGTCTACCGCTACAACCAAGACCTCTCCACTAGGCTATATGAAACACTCCGTGTTGATCAATCAGTAGTCGTCAAGTCTCAGCCATCTCTAGGGTTTCATAAGGAATGAAAGTACAGTAGTCGTCACTGCCTAACCCATGGAGGATTCCCGTATGGTTGTCGTCATCATCGAACCCACGGAAGATTCCAGTATGGAAGTCTACATTG
The DNA here is from genome assembly GCA_963277665.1 of Viscum album. Taxonomy (NCBI): domain Eukaryota; kingdom Viridiplantae; phylum Streptophyta; class Magnoliopsida; order Santalales; family Viscaceae; genus Viscum; species Viscum album. The sequence continues at coordinate 1,216,439,004 of OY728130.1, forward strand.
TCGAACCCATAGCTACTGGGAAACTCTTCCTCTATTGAGTACAGTGGGCCTGCTGCTAAAACCAAGCACTTCCCACTAAACATGGACTACTGTAGTACTCCACCTGTCAAATACTGTGGGCCTCCTGCTATAACCATGCGCTCCCCACCATGGGTCTACCGCTAGAACCAAGCGCTCCCCCTCAAAGCCTAGAGAGGTACTCTTTCTGTTGAGTACCGTGGTTCTGCCGCTACAACCAAGCACTCCTCCACCGTGGGTCTGCCACTACAACCAAGCACTCCCCACTGGGCTATCGAAACACTCCGGGTCGATTGATCAGCAGTTGTCAAGTCTCAGTCAGCTCTATGGTTTCTGCACACAGCACGCTCGTTTCCGGGAGGGTCCGCTCCATGAGCCAATGGGTCGATACATCAACTGACACATAGACCAGATTTGATGTATCTCAAATTTCTGTCATGTCAATAGGAACACAATACGACAGACGGCGCATGAATCAGACGCCCGGTCTGAGAGTTATTAGCCTTTTCGTTCCAGGGCCCCGGTTGGTTTTTAAGTCAAAACCAACCCAACCATACTCCAACTGCATCCAAAACTTGAGCGAAGTAAGCCAAAAGTTCCGTTTCACTATGAGGAAACCAACAATGTCGATGGCACGTCAATCGGAAATCTGGAGCTCATGTTATAAGCGTTACCGCTCCGAGGGCCCGATTGATTTCATGTTCGAACCAACCTGGTCATACCAAAAGTTCTCTAAAACTTGGAGTGTAATATACTGAAATGACCGTATCGATCCAAGTATCTCATCGCAACTGACAGTGCATCCATCGAAGATCTGTAGCCCATGTTATGGGCTTTTGAACGGAACTGCCCGAAAATAGGGGGTCTGGACCCGGTCCGACCCGGCCCAGTACCCCTAGGTCAGCCCGAATGGGGTCGACCTGACCCAGGTCTGGGTCCAGCCCAAATTGGGCATGGCTCGGCCCAGGCAGCACGTCCTGTCCTGGCCGGTGCGGTCCGGCCAGTCCGGCGCGGACGGGCCGCGGCTCTACCACATGACCGAGCGGGTGCCACGGAGCGGGGGGGGGGGGGGCTCGGACCTTGCCTCTAATTGATGCCAGTGTCATATAGCACCACCACCGCGCCATCCCAGATCCTGCAGCTGTGTAGGATCTTTGACCTCGCAGGTGAGGAATAGCCACGGTGGATCCTTCTCGGCAGCGTGTTGGGCGCCGCTGTGCCGGCGAGGCGCGCCGGGAGTACCATCCGCGGACCACCGGACTTGCTCCGGTGGTCCGATTTTCCCATTGTCTTCGTCAGTGGTCCTCCCAGAACCCGATATTTACTACGAAGGATTTCAAATGCCTTTGTGGCCCACTTCGTCATCGATCGTCGATCCGCACACCAATAAACAAACTGCGGAGGGTTGTCGGGCTGTGTTTGTTCAGCACGCACCCTATGCGTTAAGTGTTTTTCAATTGGAAATCATTAAAAGATATCATTTAGATGATTGTATAATTTATTCAAGGTAAATTATTCAAACACCCTGAAATTAAAATATGCATGCATGAGGGGATAATTCACCTATACACTTTGTACGAAAACCCCCTACATGGAAGAACTCGTCGAACAAGGATCGTCACAGAGCAACAGCGTCGTGGAAGACAGTGTCGCGGAAAGAGTCTCCGTACATTGTCGGTGCACACCTGGTGAATGTTGCGGCATCTCGCTTTCTTCGACGTGGGAAGAAGGTGAAAAGATGGCACGGTGTTCTTCGTCGATGCTTCAGCGTTCTTTGAGAGGAAGACGAAGTTCTTCAAGAGCGCGAGAGTTCTCCCCTTGATCCTGCACAACGAATCCACCACAAAAAAATAAGGCCTTGTATTATTTTTATTCACACACATATTTGTTGACATTAATTTGAAATTCAAAAATAATTCACCAAATTAATTGGCGTTCGTTGTCCAATTAATGAGTCTTTTAATTGTCATGTAATTAAAATTGGAGGAGTTGAAAATTAAATGCTATAGGGGGGGTTCAAAGGGGTGTTGAGGAAATTGAAGGAGGTGGGGGCTCGTGTGGGACCCATGCCAACTTACTATCATCTTCTTTTTCCACACACTTAACTGACCAGAAAAGAAATAAAAATAAATTTTAAAACAATTTTATTTTTATTCCTCAAATTTTTTAACATCTCCTACCAAGAAAACGCAACTCCCGGAAATGTATTCTTAAACAATTACCAGTGTTGCGATTCCATCGGTGCTCTCTGAATTCAATTACAAGCTCCGATTCAAATGTTAGGAAAACCCACTCATTCGTTCACTGAACGTACTCGAGCTAAACTTCAAAAATTAATTTCGGGCTCACCGGGCCTCGGAATCAGGTGCTGTTAGAAACTACGCACTCGAAAAATTCCGAAGAAAATTAAAAAAAATTCCCTTAAAATTTACGAGTCTTTAAATTACACCCACCTCAGGGCTTTACGTCCCAGTAAAGCTATAACACAAACTAGGGAAACAAAAGTTGTATTGAGCACACATCTGAGACTCCTGATCTCCGGTGCTCCCCTGGAGGTCCCTATACTGCCACCTGATGCACAGTAGAGGAATAGACCGCCCACGTAGGACCCACTTTTGTCGATCCTCGATCTCCACTGGAACCTATGAAAAATTCTCCCCTTCATCGATGTCCTAATCCATGTGGTCGATGATATGCATAGAGTCGTGCACATATCTCTTTAGCCGAGATACGTGAAAAACTTCGTGCACCCGGTGTAGCTGAGGTGGAAGGTCCAGGCGATATGCCCCATCGTCTATCCTGTTGAGGACCTAGAAGTGTCCGATGAAGCACAGAGATAACTTTCCGCCGCGGCCAAATCTCTGTAATCCATGTCGAGGTGAGACCCGTAGGAAAACGTGGTCACCATCCTCGGACTCTAGTGGTTTCCACCTCCTGTCAGCACAAAGACTTATGTCTTCTCTGAGCTATCCTCATCAACTCTTGGATGACCTTGACCTTCTCTAGTCCTAAAATAGCTTCTAAGATTTCATCTTTTCCGATAAGAGAAATCTGGTCTCATCCCCAGGATGAACTATGTTCTTCGCCTAATACAATCAATTCCGACATGGATGATACTAATCCATACCAAGGATGACTTCGTAAGGCATCAATGTTACTACCAAGATATCCAACCATTACTCTCGCCTCCAAAGGTTGTGTCACAATGTCAGCATCAGTGTGTGGTCACTGGGTCTCCTCCAATAGGTATCTCAGAAGTGATGGTCAAGTCAATGGTTTTTAACAGGAACCTCTTAGTAACAACATAAAGAGAGGACACGATAGTAAATGCCACAATTAAAGGTGTCTTTTATTACTGCAGCTCAAAGTATAAAGATACATGCAATCACAAAATCAACAAAAAGAAGGATAGAAGCACCAACAATAAGGCCTCCATGCCTGGAACTAGTTTCTCTCTTGTCCACCAGCTTCTGGATCTCCATAGTCAAATGCCTAAGCTACCTAAAGTTGAGCTCTCCCATGTCCACCTATTCCCTGTGGTTGGGGTGGACCTCTTCGTGGTGGTGGTGGAAACACCTCGAAGCGTCGTCCACCTCCATCTGCCCGGCCAGCTCCCCTCCATCGGTCTCCTTCTCCTTGCGATCTGCCCCAATCGAACCTCTGCCTCTTCCTAGGTGGTCCTTCGTTTATCCGTTGGTCATCTGTATGGCGGGTGGGAAAGTCGTGTGCCATGTGACCAACCCCACCACAAGAGTAACATTGTCCGCTCTTGGTAAGTCGTTATCCACCCTGGGTGCCCCACACACACGATCCAGTGTCATGCAGTCGATGACCTGTAGGTCTGGTCCTCTTCGACCTCTGCGTCATCTGTCTACTACCCACTGCAGAAGACTCGGCCGCATGCCAGCTTGTGGTGGGTCCTGCTGCTGGAGACTGCTCAGCAAGGAAACTCTCCACTAAGAGGGCTCGCTCCAACTCTCATGTCTACTTCGGGATGCTGTGAGAAACAACTGAATCTCTAATCTCTCGCCTGATCCCCTGGCGAAATGTTGGGGCCATGAAGAACGGGTCCTGTACCATATCTGTAGTGTAACGCGAGTGATCGGTGAACCTCGCCGAATACTTTGCCACCTTCATGCTACCCTGCTGAAGATGAAGTAGCTCTTGTGTGCACACCGCTCGAAGGGTGTCTGGTACAAACTCTACCCGGAACAGGCTCTCGAAGTCTGAACACGGAAGGTATGCCTTGTCATTCACCTGGAGCATCATGCCCCACCATCTTCCTACTTCCGTGTGCAGGAGGCCCGCTGCAAGGATCACCATGAGGTCAGCTGGTGTGCCCAATAACCTGAAAACTCGAACTACAGCCTCCAGCTAATCCTCGGCTACCTGAGGGTCTGTCTCCCCGCAGAACCTGGGTGATCACTGACACTGAAACTCATTCAGTGCACTAAGGTGACGAGCACTCTCAGCAGCTGGGGATAGAGGCATCGGTGGCTCGGCGGGTCATGGTACCACTGGTGCCTCCACTGTAAAAGGGCTCTACACTGAGGCCCCATCGCTCGGTGGGCTATCATCTCACACAAGGCTCGGAACCCTAGCTGTCTGCCATCGTGGGGCCATCCTGAAAAGAATCAGGTGCACCATGGTCAAAACAGTATACCTAGAAAGCTGATACAAATTAATCACAAAGAAAAATTTTGAACCACACATGCAATCTGTGTTTTCGTGCACTGAGTCAGAAATCAGAAGTCAGGGTCCTGGTGTACGGATACATCGGTCGTCGCACCAACACTGGACTCATTGTACTAATAACCAAACTCAATACTCTTAGCATTATTGCTTCACATAGAAGAAAGATCAGAGTTCGTAGTTTTGTGGTAGAACCGACCTCCTATGATACAATTTTTTCACAACCCGTCCTCGGGACCCATGCCGTGACTACTCGAAACCCACCTTCCATAGGCCAGGGGCTGGCGACTAGCACCAAGGCATAAATCCCGATAAAAGGGAAGTAATTGCCTTTATAAAGTAAAAAAACACCAGCTAAGCAAGATGAAGTAAACACTAAGTAAACTGGGTACAACTGTTAGTGTGGAAAAGTAAATGGGCTAGAATACAAACCCAATTGAAGTAAAGTACAACTGAAAAAAAAGTACACAATAGAGAGTAAAGAAGCAACATCGAGCCATCCACTAAAACTCCCACCTGAAGGGTGGTTGCAGATAGCCTCCTCAGCTCCTCAGGTCTAGTCGTCCGCTCCTTGTACGTCCTGTCCAGTTTTCCACCTCCAGGTACCGACTTACTCCACAAGACTCAACCACGATCAGTGCTGTCTGTCGTCTGCATCCAACACAACGTAGTGCGGGCATATCCCATGCACGGGTGAGTATACGCTACTCAGTAGGTACCCCGAGTCCCTCAAGGTCTAACTAAATCCAACTAGGATAAACCACAAAGGAAAGATACAATCACAAAGTAACATCCAAAACTACTTAGGTATATGCCCATACATATAACTAAGTCATCAATTCCAGTTCGGCTCCAACATCCGAGCCCAAGTTCGATCACGTCCACACAAGATAGTACAACCCCATCCACACAGAAAAACACAACCCAATACACAATGGAAAGAAAGTCAATCATATCGAAGATAATGATTGAAAGTCAAGTCTCATCTCAAACCAGGATTTATTCAAGGTGTCGAAAACACAGCTGCTGGAGAACTCCTCCTCTGTCGAGTACAGTGGGTCTACCACTACAACCAAGCGATATCCACTAACCTTGGACTGCTGAATTACTCCCCCTATTGAGTACTGTGGGCCTGCTTCTACAACCAAGCGCTTCCCACCACAGGTCTCCCTCTACAACCAAGCGCTCCCCCTCATAGCCTACAGTGGTACTCCTTCTGTTGAGTACTGCGGGTCTGCCGCTACAACCAAGCGCTCCTCCACTGTGGGTCTGCCGCTACAACCAAGCGCTCCCCACTAGGCTATCTGAAACACTCCGAGTTGATCGATCAACATTCTTCAAGTATCAGCCATCTTTAGGGTTTCATAAGGAATGAATGTACAGTAGTCGTCACTGCCGAACCCATAGAGGATTCCCGTACGGTTGTCGTCGTCGTCGAACCCACAGAGGATTCCAGTACGAAAGTCTACACCATCGAACCCATAGCTACTGGGAAACTCATCCTCTATTGAGTATAGTGGGCCAACTTCTACAACCAAGTGTTTCCCACTAAACTTAGACTGTTGTAGTACTCCACCTGTCGAGTACTGTGGGCTTGCTGCTACAACCCAGCACTTCCCACCAAGGGTTTGCTGCTACAACCAAGCGCTCCCCCTCAGAGCCTACAGAGGTACTTCTTCTATTGAATACCGAGGGTCTGCCACTACAACCAATCGCTCCCCCGACGTGGGTCTTCCGCTACAACAAAGTGCTCCCCACTGGGCTATCGAAACACATTGAGTAGATCGATCAGCAGTCTTCATGTCTCAGCCAACTCTAGGGTTTCCGCACACAGCACGCTCGTTTCTGGGCGGGTCTGCTCCACGAGCCAAGGGGTAGATACATCAACTGACACGTAGACCAGCGTTGATGTATCGCAAAGTTCTGTCACATCAATAGGAACACAATGCGATAGACGGCGCGTCAATTGGACGCCCGGTCTGAGAGTTAATGGTTTTTTCGTTCCAGGGGCCCGGTTGGTTTTTAAGTCAAAACCAACCCGATCGTACACCAACTGCATCCAAACCATGAGAGAAGTAATCCAAAATGTCCATCTCACTAAGATAAATCCAACAAAGTCGAGGGCACGTCAATCGGACATCCGTAGCTCACGTTATATGTGTTACCGCTTTGAGGGCCCGATTGGTTTCGTGTTCGAACCAACCCGTCTATACCCAAAGTTCTTCGAAACCTTGAGTGTAATATACCTAAACGACCGACTCAATCCAAGGATCACATCGCAACTGACGGTGCATCGATTGGAGATCTGTAGCCCATGTTATGTGCTTCTGAACAGAACTGTCCGAAAACAGGGGAGTCTGGGCCCGGTCCGACCCGGCCCAGTACCCCCAGGGTCGAACCAAACTGGTTCTGGGTCCAGCCCAAATTGGCAACCACATGGCCTAGGTGGTGCGACCCGGCCAAGCGGGTGCGGCCCGGCCCGACCGGCGCGGACCGGCCGTGGCTCGACCAGCATGGACGAGCAGGTGCCGCGGAGCGGGGGGGGGGGGGGGGGGGGCTCGACCCTCGCCGCTAATTGACTCCGGCGGCATATAGTGCCGCCACCGCGCCATCCCAGATCCCGTGGCCGCGCGTGATCTCCGACCTTGCCGTCGCGGCACAGCCGCGACTGATCCTTCCCGACAGCGCGTTGGGCACCGCCGCCTCCAGGCGGCCGGCCGTTGCTAGCCGTACCCGGCTGCCGCCTCCAGATGCCGGCACCGCCGTGCCGACGAGGTGCGCCTGAAGTACCTTCCGCGGACCACCGGACGCGCTTCGGTGGTCCGATTTTCCCATTGTCTTCATCAGCGGTCCTCCCGAGACCCAATCTTCACTGCGAAGGGTTTCAAACGCCTTTGGGACCCGCTTCGTTGTCGCCCGTCGATCCGCACACCAATAAACAAATTGAGTAGGGTTTTCGGGCCGTGTTTGTTCGACACAAACCCTCCGCTTTAGGTGTTTTTCAATTGGAAATCATTAAAATACATACATTAGACGATTGTATAATTTATTCAAGGTAAATTATTCAAACACCCTGTAATTAAAATACGCATGCATGGGGGGATAATTCACATATACACTTTATACGGCATCGTGGAAAGAGGCTTCGTACGTCGTCGATGCATGCCCGGTGAAAGATGCGGCGTCTCGCTTTCTTCGACGCGGGAAGAAGGTGAAAAGATGGAACAATGTTCTTCGTCAAAGATTCGGCGTTATTTTCAAGGAAGACGAAGTTCTTCAAGACCACGAGAGTTCTCCCCTTGATTCCGCACAACAAATCAACCACAAAAATATAAGACATTGTCTTATTTTTATTCACACACATACGTGTCAAAATTAATTTGAAATTAAAAAAGAATTCACCAAATTAATTAACACGCGTTGCCCAATTAATGAGTCATTTAATTGGCATGTAATTAAAAGTGGAGGAGTTGAAAATTAAATTCTACAGCTCAGATTTCATTGGTTCCCTCAGATTTCAATTCCGAGCTCCAGTTCAAATGTTTGGAAAACCCGCTCATTCATTCACTGAACGTACCTGAGCTATACTTCAGAAATTTATTCTGGGCACACTAGGCCTTGGAATCATGTGCTTTCAGAAACTACGCACTCAAAAAATTCCAATCAAAATTAAAAAAAATTCCCTTGAAATTTACGGGTCTTTACACACTTATGGACCATTTTTGAGACCATCGGAGGGGAATAGTTATATGGTAAATTTATCAAGTGTGAATTATGGATTGAGGATATTTATTTTTGAGGAAATTTTATCTCAAAGAATTGAATCTCAGTTGATCCTGTAATGATAATGGAAATCCATGTATGTCATGTGCCAACAAAAAGAACCGAGGTATGTAGTTTCATTTATTTAGTAGATTACTATGGACATTTCTTTCAGAATTTTCCTTATTTTCTAAACCATTTACCAAATATCACATATAAAATAGATAGGCCCATATAGACAGAATAATTTGAATATTTTTTTTGAATAATTGAAGAGAAGATTATTAAATTCCTTGATTAGGACTCCAACATAAGGAAACGATGTGTTTTCAATACATACTGACTAATCAGATAAAGGAATGAATTTTCTTCATATGAAAATTGATAATTCTATTGTATATACATCAAGGATATTGAATACCCAAGGAAAAAAGTACCCAATCATGATGACTTGAGTTACCCAAATTTTATGATTTCTCAATACATTACAACCTTGGAAAATCAAATATGGTAGAAGATGCATTAGTCGAGAAACATCATGGACTTCTATCCTAAGTGAGTATTGAGAAAGATCATATATTGTAGGATTTATTTAAAATGGATATGGGAATTGTTATAGAAAGGGATAAATCACTCATTTTTCAAATTATTACAGAACCATATTAACTAAAGAATATAAAAATTTCTCAATTTGATAATAATAATTTTGGAAAGAAAATTAAAGCCCTTATGGATGGAAGATTGGAAGTATTTGTGTATGAGGATGGAATTTAGAAATTTGGAAAGAGGTTATGTGTTCTACAAATACCTGAGATAAAAAGGTATCTATTAGATAATTCTCATAGCTCAAATTTCTTTATGTGGCATGGTTGTACCAAGATTTATAGAGATATAATGGAATATTTTTGTGGGATAATATGTTACGGAAAATTATGGACTATGTGTTAATATGTCAAGTTTATCAACAAGTGAAGGCTGAGAGTCAGAATCATATAGCTACTATGAAACCTCTACCTATTTTTATATGTTAGTGGGATGAAATTACAATTGAATTTATCATAATAATTCCAAAAATAATTAGAATGAATGATTCAATATGAGTTATTGATGATATTAATATAAAATTAGCCTATTTTTTGTTATAATAGATGGTTTACCTCATGAGAACATAGAAATACTCTATATTAATAAAGTTTTATGATTTCATTTTTCACCACTATCGATGGTGTCTAACCGAGATCCCCTTTTTACATCAAAATCTAGGAAGATTGTTTATAAGGCTTTGGATACTATGCTTTATTTGATTGAATTTTAACACCCTCAAACTAATTGAAAGTATAAAAGAACTATTAAAACATTGGAATATATGTTTAGATCATGCTCACTCAACTTTCAAGCTGTGTGGGATCATTATTTCACTAGGGAAGAATTTTATTACCATAATAGATTCCTTTCTAGTATTCAGATGTCTCTATATGAAGAATCATATTGAAATATAGGACATACTCTAACTTGTTAGGATGAATCTGGTGAGAGGAAACTTATATCCCTACAACTTATTGAGGAGACAATGACAAAGGTAAATTCTACATAGGGTCATATTAAAGCTTCTTAAAGTGGGAAATATGGTTATGATCACAACCAGAGAAAGGATATGGAATTTCATGTGAGGGATTGTGTCTTTCTGAAAGCATCTACATCGAAGGGTGTCCTAAGGTTTTGGTAGGAATGGGAAACTAGGGCCTAGGTAGATCTGACCATTTCAAATTTTTTAAAGAATTAGAGATGCATCTTATATCTAAAAAATTTCACCTAATCGTTTCAAAGTTCATGATGTGTTCCACATATCATTGTTAAAGAAGTACATGTCAGACCCAACACATATAGTCTACTATGAATAAATAGAACTGGAACCTAATTTTTCTTACTACAAATATTCTATTGAAGTTCTTGACACTAGAGGGAAATTATCGAGAAATCTGATGACTCTACTAGTAAAAGATATTTGGAGAAACCATAAAATGTAAGAATCAATGTGGGAACCTAAGTATGTTTAAAAGGCAATACACATGAATCATTTTAGTGAGAGATTTTTAAATGAGGAAATAATATAACACCCTTATATTTTATGGTTTTTATCTTCTTAAATAAACTCAATTTATTTGATAGTTCATGTTTTACAATAGAACCATCCTATACTATTAAATATTAACATGAACACTAGAATAGTAATGTAACTGTTAGGAATACTAATGTGTCCATTAGAATAATTACTTCAACTATGAAATTATAAATTAAATTTAGTTATCTCATAAATTAAAATATAATATATCTATATCATATAGTAGCGAATTAGTTATCTAAAAATGATAAATTAAGTGATAGTATTTTTTATTAAAAGTAAATTTTTACTTAAAATTTGAAAATTAATATAATAATTTATTATATTTTTTTCCCATAAAATGATTCAAAAAATAAATTATTGTTTTTTCTTATTATATGATAATTTTATGAGAACATACATAATTTTTCAGAGTTTCGTAAAATCGGTTATAATATAAAAATCAACATTTTCAAATAAATTATGTTTTTAATTTAAAAATAAATTTCCCATATTTGTAAAATTATTTTCATAAAATGGATTACATTTTGTAAATCATGATGTCAAAAAAATGGTAGGGGTAATTTTGAGGATTTTCCTAAAATAATTGAGTTTTTAATGGATAATGAAATATGGTAATTTCTGATATTAGCTAAATAAAAGAATTATCGAGTCATAGATGATGTGGGAATACTGTTAGAACCATTATATCGAACTCACAAGAACTAGTTACTATACGTGGTCGCATGAATCATCATTATTGATAGTCTTGTGCCAAAATAATAAATAAATTGATAAAATAAAAAACAACCATATCCACCACTATAAATACCTCCTTCACCACCTCCTATCCACACTGCATTTATGCCCTAGATTCTTCTTGTATTCTGACTAAATCATCTACCAAACCTATTCCACATATCTTGGTCTAACTAGTCTCACCCTAAAGACCAATCCCATGTACCTCATAGAGGTTTTGAAAAAGACTCTACAGAAGGGATAAAAAAAATTTCATTACATTTTAATTTCTATTAATTTCATTTATTTTATTATCCTCTCCATACCTCCTCTATCCAAAAATTAATTATAACACTAGTATCTTATATATACTAAAAAATTATTATTTTTGGTACAAATTTTCTTTTCTCATAATGAAGCTTTGTTTTTGTTTGTTGTAAACCCACACTAAGTTGATCAAGGAGTTTGGAAGGAAAGTGTTTTTACGGTGTAGATAACATCAATGTTTACAGTGGAATTGTTTACAAGTGTTTTAAAAAAATTTGGGACCAAAATTTGGAGAATAGAGAAAGGTTGTATGGGCAAGGGAATTTGTTCTCAAGTTGGATGGTGAATCTTAAAGTTGTGAGTAAGTTATGTTTCAAGATCAACTTATAAAAATAATGAAAAGGAAATAATGGCATACCAGAATTGTTTTTGTGTGGAATAATCTTATGTTCCAAATGAGACCTCAGAAGTAAACTATGTTCAAGATTAGTTTTGAGTTCCTCACTTTCTAACACGACAAAGGAATGAGATGCACACAAAACATTAAATTATGCAAAAGGGACTTACATAAAAAATGTGATGTCAAATTCAAAATTACATTCACAAAGGATAAAATTCAAGGAATTTACACATAGGGTCATCTAGATATATAAATATTACGATACCCCCATTCAAGAATAACAACTTTATCTAATAATGATTTGGTGTCTCTATCGTGTTAAAGCGTTGGTCATAGAAGATTTAAGTGCTGTAAATCTCACTTGCCAAATGTTCCTTGAGTATATTAAGACTAAGTGACTCTCATGGTTTCATTGTGAGAATGATAATGGTTGTGTAAAATACATATTATGTGATATTCCAAAAACATATGCATAAGTACATGTGTTATACACTATTGTTGTGTTGAGATACTAGCGACTTTTGAGTATCCATTTTGACTGTTCAGTTTTTCAAGCACATTAATTTAGGACTACACTGTCAGAAGAGGTTTTTGATAGTTAGAGAAAAATAATTAAATATCAATCTATTGAATCTAAACTCATGTCTGTAAACATAGTAAGACATCAACCGAAGTAATGATAGAGGGGGAGTTGGTAAATGTGGTCCACGGTAGGTAGTGTTATATCCATAAAATCTTATAATGAAAGTGTTCCTATAACAAAGTGACGGTGTCTAAAATTTTGTATTCTAAAACTACTGATGAATTTTGTATTGAGGTATGATAGACACACTATTGGAATATTCTCATTGAACTGGCCCTTATCGGTTTACTAAATAAAACTGTTGTGTTGTCTCTCTGCATATTATTGTTTGACACCTTGATTCAACCCCCTATTAGTGTGTTTTGGGGCCCTTTATGTGGTATTAGAGCCCATGTTACTATTGTAAAAACTAATCTACTATATTCTCTTGTAGAATTATGTAAATATTAAAGGATTACCTTTTTTATTAAAGATCTTATAGATATGTGAGAACAACATGAGATCTCATATACGATATCTTGTAGGGGGAATTTATTTTTTACACTACAAAAGGGATATAAGTCACTAATGAAACATGACTCTCTATGACTCAAATAGATAATAAAATGTTTGATGCAGATGCCAAATAACATAATTCCCTTAATGAAACTTTATCTTATCAAATCTATCTAAAGGTGATGAATTAATTTTTATACAATTCTATGTGGGAAAAACTAGAAAATATATATAAAGGAGAAAATAAAGTGAAATAGGATAATATCCATGTTTTACACAATACGATCGATGATATGAAAATTCATTCATATGAAAATGAGGATAACTTTTTTTAATCAAATTACTAAAGTGTATAGAGAAATAAGAGGACTTAGTGAAGAAATAAAAGACATTAACATTGTGGTCAAAAATCATGATAAGGCTTCCCCCTCTCAACAAACAAGAAGATTCCACCCTTGAGATACGTTATATGTATAAAATTTATTTAGATGATCTATTGATCAGTCGGATGGAATATTAAATGAGAGAAAAGTCAAAATATGAAAAACAATCATGTAAGAATGGAAGTGAAATTCAAATCCATGGAAAAATATTAGATTTTTGGTGATAGTGTTGATGGAGATAATGAGGAATATGAAATTACTTATCTTTTTTCTATGAAATAAAATAGGGGATTGAAAGATTTTAATGAAAGTATCCTCTAGACTACTTTTGATGTGGTATATTTGGGCACATTTCCTATTGATGTTCAAAGAGGTTTTTTGATGAAGAATGTAATACTAGAAGTAGGAAGAATCCACGAAATTGTTTCCCCAAAAGGGAGACATCAAAATAGGAAAGAAACTATAGAGAAAGAGTTTCATTTGTAATGAAGAATAAGATGATAATGAAATTTTTGACATTTAAGAACCAATGTTTAAATCAATAACCCAAGAATCCATGATGGATACCATTAAAATGTTAGCACCTTCAAAAGATAATGGTAAATATATTCAATTTAATGGTGTCATTAGTACCACATTAGAATGTAAAGAATCTATTAATAAACATGAAGATCAAAATAATATAACTATAAGGATGAGATATTTTAGGGAAGGGAAATTAGAGTATGGTAATCAAATAGAATCTTAAATTGATCCACTAGAAGAAGGAGAAATATAATATTCAACAACTCATGAAAACATAGAAGATGTATTGTAATTTATGCACAAGACTGAAGAGAATAAAATCACTATCAAAGACATTACATACAGACTATTGGATAAAGATAAGATAATTGAAGGGGTTGAAGAAGAATTAGTTACTATATTGATAAAACATGAAACCGAATCAAATTTATATGACACAATTCTGAAAATATAGTTTATAAGATTATTAAGTGAAGAGAAATTAGTTAGAGATAAGTGTGGGTTTGAAGGAGTAGAGAATTATTTGAATGATAAAAGATCCAAAGACATAAGAAAACGTGGAATTGGTTGTGATGATAAAACATCAATTGGTGGGAAAAATGATATAAAATAAAGCGAAACAGAAAGATGGACATAACATAAAGTCACCAGATTTCTGATCAAATAAATCCTTAAATCGAATAGAAAAGGGATATTAAAATTATCATTGAGTATCTAGGTATGGTCACTAGTCAAATAATTATTCAAAATAATCATAAATTAAGATAAATGGGAGTGAGAATGAAGTTACAGTCATAAAATGTCAATTCTGGGGTCATCTGGGACAAACCATGTCATACTTAAAAGAGGCATTGAGCTATTTGAATGAGTATGAGCTTGAAGGTCAACAATGGAGAATAAAATCATATACTGAATCTTTTTGAAGAAATAGTTTTTATAGATATTTTTTCACTCTTCTAACTATTTTTATAAATATTTTTATTAACAGGAAGATGAAAGGAAGGAAATATTACTTCCACAACATAGAAAAATGTCAATACCCACCAACAAGACGATGTTTCACTTTTAAATAGATTTTCAACTCTAGAATAATAATATGAGTATAATAAAAAAAATCACAAGGAAAATATATTGTAATGTATTTTATTATCCCCCACTCAATAAAATATTTAATGGAATGAAGAGAAAAATATTAAGAAATAAAACCTTGTAGAAATAGATCTCAATGTTATAAAGAATAGTAGCTCCTAGATTCTTGACTATGTATTCTCATCCCATAAGACAAGAAATTTAGATGTATTTTATAATGTTAAGAAAAGGGTTGACAGAATAGTTAGGTTTGGTAATGATGGTGCTTTTAATATGAAAGCAAGTGGGGGTATAGATCTAGAAAATGATGATCCTAAGAAGCCCATAGTTATCTATGTGGATGGTTTTCATCACAATATATTGGGTGTGATTTAACTATGTGAAATGAGACTTATAGTGACATTAAATCAAAAGAGGATTAACATTAAAGAAAGACCAATAATTCTGTCATCAACGGATGTAGAACATATGTCAATTTATACCAAGTTGACTATAAAGAAAATAATTTTTACTTAATAGTAGAGGTAGAAAAAAAATTATGACACTGAATGTTGGGTCACATTAATAAACAATGCATGGAAAAGATATCTAATATGATAATATTAATTCATATCCCCAATCGTAAGAGTTAATGAGAAAATACATGTGATGCTTTCATATGAGGAAAATTGGTCTGCAGTTCATATAAGCTGAAGTAGAAAAGGGAATCAAATATTCTTGTTCTCATCCATACAGCTGTATGTGGTCCTATAAATATGGCTGGGATATATTGAGAAAGGTAATTAAATATATTTATTGACGATTATAGTAGAATTAATTGTGTAATTATTATATAAAGGAAACACCAGGTTCTGGATTTCTTGAAAATTTAATTCCAAATAGTTAATAATGATACTAGCCACATAATCAATTATCTATTACCTGAAAAAGGAGGGTAATACACATTCATTGAATTTGAAAATTACCTAAAAATATGGAATAAATCATGCAGATTATACAATGATAACCCCACAAAAAACGGAGTTTTTGAATGCAGAAATTTATAGGTGAACAATATAGCTAAACTATGATGATTGAGAGTCGTATCTCTCATCATTACTAAAATGAGGACATTCAAGTAGATTTTTACACTAAAAGATGAAATAGGTTTTATATGAAATAAACCATCACACCATATGATTTGTGGCATGGAAGGAATCCCTCTATAAATTATTCTTATGTTTTCATAAGTAAATGGTTCATTGGAAATAAATAATGTAATCAAGAAAAATATTGTGATGTTGTAGATGATGGAATATTTCATGGATATCAATAAATAGAAAAGAAAAAAATGATACAACAATTATCTTCGAATAATTTTGGAAATTAGTGATGTCATTATCATTGAAGATAAAGGAAACAATACCTTAATTATATCATAATTTGATATGATATAATATGATGAATATAATAGATACATGACTAATTCAATTTTATAAATAGTAAAAATTTTGGAAAATAGTTGGATCACTCAAAATGATGTTGATTTAGATGAGAAAATACAAGATATAACCATGGATGAAGAAACTCATTAAAACCCTACAATGAAAATAGAAGAGTAGAAATTGATCAATCCAACATCTACGGGGAGTGGACCTCCCCCACATAGACAAGTATAATGAATATTGAATCTCATTTTTCCTTCTTATCTAATAGGAAACCAACGTCATTTGAATCATTTGGGAAAAATGAATCTTGGGTTAAATCCATGAATGAAGAATTGATCAGGTAGATAAGAACCAAACATGAGATTTTAATGAAATACATGAAAAATCATAATGTGATTGGAATAAATTAGATATTTAAAAATAAATTGTATGATCATGGAAATTTTATTAGAAATAAGGTGTGATTCTTGTGTAATGGAAACATACAGATTAAAGGTTTTGATTTTAATGAAAAATTCTCTCCGATGGAAATGCTGGAGTTGATCAAAAACTATCTTGACATGGAAATTCAAAGAGGGTACAATATTTTTCGTATTGATTTGAAAATAGAATTCCAAAATGGTGTTCTTGTATAAGAAGTCTACATTTAATAACTGGTGATTTTTGGGATTGGTAATGATGAAATGAAGGTTTTTAGATTGAAAAGTAACTCTATTATCTGTAGCAAGCCCCACGAGAATGGTATCTTCGACTGGAATCTTATATAAAAAAGGTAAAATTTAAAAGAGTAGGTTTCAACCATAATATCTATTTAAATAATACTTAGAAAGATCAGTTTATGGTGTTTGTGTATGTATATGTTATTACATTTGGAGAAAGTAGAAAGAGTTCAATGGAATAATTTTATAATCACATAATATCATAATTTGAAAATTATTTAATTTGAAAACCCACAAAATTATGGGGGTTGTATGTTATTCAGAAGAAGGAACACACATTAATTTATCAGGATAAATATGCAAGAGATATTATGAAGAAATTAAACCAAAAATTCTGGAAACCAATGTTTAATGTGATTGGAGTTGGGAAAAAATTGAAATCATGAGGATAATACTCATGTAGATCTCATCATGTGTAGGAGAATAATTGGGTGATTTATATACTTTTCTAAAGTATGACCAGATATTGTCTTTGCAACATTCCTAGAGGCCCACTTTCAATGTAATTTAAAGGAAGAGTAATTGGTATTACTTAAATTAATCATGAATTATATTCAAGGTATACTAAATTTTGGATAATACTTTACTATAGGAATACATAATGAATTAATGGAATCTTTTTATGTAGACTTGGATAGAGATGTGGTTGATTGAAATCCCACAAGTATTAGAGAATCATTTACAATAAAAAAATATGTGGAGTGGTTTAGAATGAAATAGGAAATCACATATCTTTTTATGACTGAAGAAGAGTATATCTATATAACAATGGCATGAACATTGATATTATGGATGAATTTATAAATTACCGATATTGTTGATGAGGTGAAAAAGTTGATGGTGATTCACTGTGACAAAAATAAGGTGTTTCAACTTATGAAGAATTCAGTTCCTCTTTCTTGGAATAAACTTATATAGATCTTATATTACTTCATCATTGAAAAAGTTAAAAAATGTGTGATTTATATAAAGAATATTGGAACTGATGAATATGTGGATGACATTCAAATGAAACCATTGGATGTACATATGGCTAAGAAACATCAGTTTAACCTCTTTTTTCATCCACATCATAGTGTGTGAGGAGGTTATAGATATTTCCCTCTACCTATTTTTGTTAACTTTGATAATTGGTTTGTGTAAGTGATGATGGTTTATGGGGGAGATAAGATCCATGGGGAGAGTGTTTATGATCTCTGTAGGTACAAATATAGGTTCTTTTGAATGGTCTTTATAGTAATGGTTCATGTTCAAGATACAAGAAATCCAAAAATTAATTATTTTTTCATTCAAAATTTAGTTATTAATTTGCAGGATATTTTCACTATGAAAAATAATATATGAATGTATTTTAATTCTCATTTTATTAATGTAATCGGTTATCCAGTTGTTTACCATTCCACTATGATTATGAATTGTTTACATTGCGTACCTTATTATTGATTCATGTAACCCATGATGAGCATTTGAGCTTACCCTTTTATTTGTTTTCCTTCATTATGTCATATAGATAAAGTATTTGAATAAGTATTAAGGAAGAAATTTATTTTCCTTTGTTATGATCTATGTTTAATTACTTATGTAATAAGGGAACAATGTATATATCTTGTTCATAAATACTACTAAATTGATCGATCCTTGTTGATGTGATCTGTTATATTTATTCCATTATAATAAAATAACCACTGAATCTAGGGAATTGTGGCTGAGGTTGTTACAATACACCAATAGACACTCTCTCCTAGTCATAAACCTATGGAATAGGGGAAGGAAACTTGACTACATGTGTCCACTGAGCCATGGTAGGTATTATTTATCTAGTCCTCATACAACTTAAAGTGGAATCAAAGATTCGTTTTCTTTTTTAATAAAATTACTATTCTGGGATGGAAGAAAAGAGACTAGGACCTATTTGAATTTGGTAATGAGGATGTTTCTAGGAGTAGGAAACACATGTATGGGGGGAAACATGATTCATGGGATAGGAATTGATAATTTTTATTTTTCCTATTACAGTTTAATTACTTTCACCATTGGGTGAAACAAATAATTTTTTATATTTTTTATACCTCATGATTTTTATATGTGTATTGTTACCGAAATGAATCTTTATTTATTAATCAATATATGAATATAAGGATTTGTATGTCATGCATATTCCTTATTATTTTAATTTCATCATGGGAATTGCATGTTTCTTATCATAGGTACCTTGAATCTTAATTCTAATGATGTTTATTTCTAGATAAATAGTGACTAATAATTGGTCAATTAAAATGTTCCCATCAATCCAAATGGTTTTTCACCACATAACATGGTGATGAAACAATAACTAATGAATTATCACATGTTTGAGATATGTAACTATTGTTAGATGAGCATGAATTTTGGTTTATTATGATTAAATGTGTTACAATTACAATTTTTTAATTTTTTTCCTCTATAAATTTGGAATTGAAATATATATTGTTAAATCATCAAATATAGAATCATACAGACTAAGTTAAGATGTAAATATGATAGTTTTAGTTACATGATGTACCAATTGTAACATATAATTTTAGGACTCTGTAACTTTTGAATGATTAATTTTCTAACATGAAAATTTTGTGAATATAAAAATATGTAAAATTATGATTTATAAATTAATAGTTTATTTTTAAATGGTGATTTAAATTGAAACATAAATGGGTTTTCCCATATTAATTATAATTGGCACTACATATAATGGACCATAATTGATTAAAAACCTAGACTCATATCATTACCGAGAGCATAGACTTGGTTTGTTGGGATAATATATATTTTTTAGTGAAACCTCATGACTATCAGGTTATTTTATGAAATCCTTTTACATATTTTCATGTTTTGATACATCCACTATGAATTAATGATATACGGCTCCATCCTGGCCTTGGGTCAAGCGGTAAGATAGTGGTGCCGACCATGTTCTAGATGTGCTGGGACATGAATCACCGGTGTTACTTCTAATGGTACCTCATGAAGAACCTCATGTCATGAACATTTTTGGGAACTAGTGCTCAATATAGAGAGGTCTTACTATGATTATTATAGTCCATGACAGGAGATATTTCATTGATACAGACTATGGCTGAGTTTATTCAAGAGTTAGAATATTAGAATCTACATACTTTTTAATATGATGGTGGACCCAAGTTACTGAGTCACTAATAGAAGAAATTCTAGTGATATTTGATCATTTGTATACTCATTTATAAAAAGGGATAATTTTAGGGTTTATAAGCTTTGAGAATCCTCCAATAATTGGTTAGATGTTCTAAAATAGACAAGTCATCATGAGGACTTGGTCTGGAGGGTTTCCAATATTGGTTCTATGAATACTTCATTCTAGAGAAACTGGGAAATGATTGTTCTTGAGAGTTTATGAACCTTTATTAGGGATCTATGTCCATTATAGACTAATAAATATGCTTCGATAATCTTGAACGTTTTTCATTTCCCTTTACTTGTGATGATCTATCGAGAGTGAGACATTTTGAGGATAAGATCATCTGTTTCATCTCATCATCGGTGAATGCCTTTTGACAATATACAATCTCAATACTTATGAACTAAGACATGATATCTGAACATATGTTGAGGGATTTTTATGGTATGAGTAGGGTCATCTAGACCTTAGGTATGTATGTTCTTTATCTAGTGGCAGGAAGCATCACCTTGGGGGTTCTCATATGAGTAGTGGAAACAAAAGTATAAGAATTGGTAGTTATGTTATATACCATTGAGATACAATTGAAGGGAATGTGATGTTTTAACACAACAAGGACCTATTTGGGTGTAAATATTGTGACAAAATTGGTCACCTACATTTATTTTGTATGAATATTCTTTCAGTTCCCAATTGGATATGATCAACACAAGCTCCAATTTCAAGACTAATTTTAGTAACTCTATGCTAGGAATTAAGCTAGAGTAACACTGGCCATATCAGCAGAGGTTGTGGATGGGGTCATGGAATCCAGAATTTTGGAATGAAGTGTCGGTATTAAAAACATACTCAGTTTAGTTGGGTTATATCTCATGGATGTTGATCTACCTAGTTATATGTAGTATTACAGATTCCCAAGGAGATGAGTTTCAAACTATTTACATTGTGTGGAATGATCCTAGTAGTCTCAAATTTTTTATCATCTTTATTCAATACATATACCTCAAACTTATTTACTTTCGTAGATGTTGTAGAGAGTATTGGGATCAAAATTGAGTATTTATATGGAGTGATAACCTTTGACACTCTTTGGGAAAATGATTTGAATTCATACTCTAATATAACGAGTTTCCCTATGTAATTTCTCGGCTCAGGTGTCAAGCATCACTCCCTAAGTCAGTTTTCCATGTAACTTTAGGCATGCCTCCCTATAAACCAGAGGCTATCGACTAGTAGGGAGGGTTTGGTATGTCAGTAATGGTGCGACTACAACCTCTCTTATCAGAGTAAAACACTAAAAGAATTAAATTTAGCAATAGTAGAAGCATATATAATCATACCAATACTAGTGTCATCAGGTAAAAAAATCTACAAATACTGTTCTCAACTAAAATGGAAACAATATATTCCAATATGAGTTTCATAATGTAAAACTAGAAGATAATGATACAAAAGGATCCCAAGAGGGTCCTGTACCACATCTAGTTCCCTCTTCCATTCTCCATCCACAATTTTCTATCTAATATTGGGCCTTGTACCTTAACCTGTTATACAACAATAATGTCTATTGGGCTACCAATTAGGCAACTTGAATAGGTTGTGAGTACAACTCAGTAGGCCACCACCAAAAGTGTCTAAAACAAATTTACCCAATGGTAATTGTATGAAACTATATAAAGAAAGTAATTATAATGCATAACTCAATAGTTTATGACATTAAATAATGTTCTTTTTTCAACCCCACAATTGAATGAGCATGTTACAATTATTTTCTTTCACCCATTTGATTGACTATGTTACAATTTCATGACTCCTACACACTTGAATGTCCATGTTACCATTCCATACTCACAGACCAATGAATTTCTATGTTACCATTCAGTAATCACAAACCAATGAATTTCCATGTTACCATTCCATATACACACAACTGCAAATGTCCATGTTAGCATTCCATACCCACGCACCCATGAATGTCCATGTTACCATTCCATACTCACAGATCCATGAATGTCAATGTTACCATTCTTAATAGTTGGCTGAATGAGTATGTTACCATTCACCATAAAATAATACATTGTTCACCATTTACACATACCACATGTATCTCATTTATCAATGTTATTCAATTATTATCTCTATTATCACATATATCACATCATCACATCATCACATGAAATAGGATTAATCAACATTAAACCTCTTACCCCAACATCAAAATAATTTATCAATTAATTAATCTGATCACCTTCATATCTAATTCAATAATTATTCTTCACATAAAACCCCTTAATTGATTCCCCAATTAATAAATCACATTAATCACATTAATTAAACCAACCGTTAATTAATCACTTAATTGTAATTAATTAATCAATGAATTATCTCAATTACCAAACTCAACATTTCATAATTAATTCATCAATTAATTATCTCAATCTGAAATTTAATATTTCATAAATAATTCAATAGTAAATTATATCAATTCTCCAATCTCGATATCGCATTATTAATTCATTAAAGAATTTTCCAATTATATTAATTCAATATATCATCAATCCATATTAATTAATTTACAATTCGATTAATCCAAATCACTTCTATTAATTAATTTCAAAATTAATAAATTTAACCTAACCCCTTTCAATTAATTCACCAATTAATTATTAATTCCAATTATCAATATTTAAGTAGAAATTAATTAATCACATTAAATCCATGCAATTAATTGACAAATTAATTTTTTTACTTCAATTTGAACAATTAATTCTATTATAAATTAATCTAACGCAGTCATTTCAATTATTTCACTGATTTATTGGTTCAAATCAACAGTGTTAATTAATTATATAATAAATTAATATTACTAAATCACTTTAATTAAGTCACTAATTAATTGTTCACATAAAATCTGTTAATTAATTATTTAATTAATTAATCCAACACAATATTCTCAATTAAATAATCCATTAATTGTTCCATCATAATCTGTTCAATAACACCAGTTAATTCATAAATTAATTTTTCTAACTCAATTAATTAACGCCATTATTTATTCACTAATTAATAATTCTAACTCACTTGATTTAATCAGCACATAATTAATTAACCAGTTAACTATTCCAACTCCCATATTTTAATAATCGTATTGTTAATTAATAAATTTTTACAATCTATATATTTCCATAATTAATTCAAAATTTAATTATACCTAATAACAATTTCATAATTATAAATGTTCACTTTAATTTTTTATATATTTAATTAATCTTGTTCAATGGTCTCAATAATTAAGTAATTAATTCAACAATTAATTATTCCCAATTTTCCAATTCAATACTTTGATAATTAATTTTAGCAAATAATTATCCTCATTCCATAATTTCAATTATTCACTCAAATCCCCAATTCCTAAAATAATTAATTGACCACATTAATTAATTAAATTTGGAATTCCAATTTCCTAAATGAATCCTAGAAAATGTACAATCACATACACGTAATTGATAATAAAGACTAAAGGATTTAAATTTTAGACCACCTGCCTCAGAATATGTTGAACACGCAATATGAATCCAACATTATTGATGAAACATTATTCTGACGACCATCTAAGGAGAAATTAAAAAAAACATATCCATTTTAATAAAAATCTGCTCAAATTACATTATTTTTTCTGAAAACAAATTTGATACCCACCATGATATTATTATGATGAACCCAATGACACTCACGAAACATCATTCTATTAAATATAATAGAAAATATGGATTAAAAATGTCTGAAAGGAGAGATAGGTAGAAGAGAGATTGGTGTGTCATAAATAAAGGGCTTTCTACCCATGCCTTGCACACCACCACAAATTTAATTTATTATACATTTTCATAAATTAATTTTTTTATATTTATTAGTTTAATAATTTATTTATTAATATATTCTATTAATTTCATTTTCAACCCATTATCAGTTGGACATTTCATAGACTTATATCATGATCCTGAATTAAATATTTAACATTGGTCTTGAAATGATTGCCTCATTTTTACAGTCACATAACTGCTGATGGAGCGTAAATCTGACGCTATATGAAAGAGTTATAATCGGTGCCCCGATTAGGACCTTGGGAAGTGGTGCTCATGCATCCTACAAGGATTCCATCTTAAGTGTCCAGCCAAAGGTCCCTAATAGTGAGGGTCTCCGTTCTAGGAGGAGACCTTGTAAGGATTACTCTAATGTTCCTAGAACTGTGTCTACTTGATCGTCGTCTAAGGCGGCAAGGAAAGTTGATACAGATATCTTAAAAATCTTCAATTGGGAGAAATCCCAATCTGAGTGGGAGACTGCTAGTGACTATGATTATGGAAATGATATTTCTTATTATGATCTCAGGACCTTTTCTTGGTGGTTGCAGGATTTTCTATTATTTGTCCCCATTTCGCTACTATATTTTCCTTTTTTCTTTCTTCTTAATGAATGGTCAGAAGCTTTGCTTCTGGCTGGACTTGTCTGGTATAACTGAAATAGTGTTTTGACACCATTATTTTCTCAATTTATTGATAATATTGTTAACAACAATTATTATTACTATTATCATATATCTTTCCCCATTAATGTTTCGTAAAAAGATCATTAAATGTAGATAATGGTTTATAAATTAATATTAACCCCACTTTTTTATTTATTTAGTATTGACTAATAATTTCACGACTATTAAATTAATCAACCCCAATTATTTATATGTGGTGAAACATTGGATATCATTTAAGTGGAAAAGGTATTTAATTATAAATGAACATTCCCATTCATTTGGTTTGACAAATAATAATAGTAATAAAAATAATTATATTAAAAACACACTTATAGTTAAAAATATTTTATTATATGCCCTATAAAATTTAAAATACATTTTTTCTTAATTTAATTTAATTTAATTTAATTTGGATTAATTATTTAATTAATAAAATTAAATATTTATCTTAAAGATTTGAAAAACATCAAACACCTATTATGCATAAAATTTGAACATAGAATATGTTATGTCCATAATTTCAGACCCAAATAGTGTTCTCAGATTTCTCATATAATGAACGGTTTTAGAGATATTAATTATTTTACATTTAAAAATTGAGTAAAAAAATAATTAAATATAAAATGGTTATTTTCACGATTGAGACATCCAAGCATCCGATGCATAAAAATGTTATAACTTGCATAAGGTTAACTCCCTACTTCCAAACAAAACAAAGGTCTCAATTTTTTCATACATCCCACCTTTTTGGAGTTATTCAATTATTTTGAGTCAATAGTGTGTGATTAATATATTATATTTAATAATTTTATTTAGTTTTCACCAAGACTTTGCAGGCCTCAAAACACACACTAACTCTTTTTCTAACTCTAAAAAATTATTCTTTTGAATATTCCCTGATGTTAACTGGAATTTAAGGCTTTTAACACATTTATAAAAAATTTCTAATGAATCAATTTTTTGAATTAAAATAAAGAAAACCCATCTTCACCAAATTTTTTCAAAATATTCAACCTTGGAAAAAGGATTTCATCATACACCCATGATATTTGATATCATATTATCTTGTGGAACTTTTTTGTCCTTATGATGAATAGATTTTACATCATTTTCAGGATGGACTAGTTGAACCCCTATTGATCTCATATCGATTGTAATCTCAAAAGGGTGTATTTAATATAAGACTAGGGTGGTATGTTTGTTTACAATAATGAATGGAATGTCCAGGTAAGTAAAGCTAGACATGATATTCATGGGATTAATGGAGTGTCATCATTGATTTCTGGCCATTGCGTTGATGATTAGGGAGTAAGAAAAGTTGTCTTACCCCCAATGGTTGAGTGATTCATGGATGTTTTTAGATGAATTTTCTGAGATGTGTTCAAAAAGAAAGGTATAGTTTAACATAGAAATTATTCCATGAGTAGAAACTATATACATTCCACCATACAGGATGGATTGGTCTAAACATTAGGAACTCATGCGGTAGTTATAAGACTTAGAATGAAAATGTTTTATATAATCCAATACATATACATGTGTTTCAATCATTTTATTCACCAAGAATTGTGTGGGAACCTTATGATGTGTGTGATTATAAAAAGAATTAATTAGGTTACCATTAATAATTTGTTCCCAATTTTATGTATAGAATATTCCTCTAATCATCTCTCAAGAGTTAAGGTCTTTTGGTTTATTGAATTGAGGTCACACTATCATCACGTATGAGTTAAGCCCACAGATATACCATATATATAATTACAAAGTAGACATGGACATTATGTGTAATTTTAAATTCCATTAAGTCTAATAAACATGACAACATTATTTAAGGCCTTGATGTATGGGATTTTCCACCTATTCCTAGATTCTTTTGTAGTTATTTTCATGGATGACATATTGGTGTATTTCCCACTCTATGTGGTCATGGAAAATACCTTGAAATAGTATTTAATATAATAATAGAGCATAAAATAAATGTCAGTGACACAAAATTACAGTTATAGATTGATAATGTTCAATTGCTAGGTCACATTATTTCAGAATTAGGGGGATGTATGGATCTAGAGTAGGTGATATCCATTATATTCTGGGAATAACTGATGAATGTATTTGATAATCATTGTTTATTATGGATTTTAGGTTAATATTATAATTTTATTCTGGATTTCTCATGCCTTAAAAACCTCTTAGAAGAAAGGAAAAGAATAGTTTTAAATTAACGTGGTCAAAAGATTTTGAAAAATCCATTTAGGAGTTCTAAAAGAAGGTTATCGAACCTGAATCTTCTAGATATAGGAAGAGGATATACAGTTAATTATTTTTCATTATTAGTTTGTATGGAAGTCATTTTGATGGTAGGGGAGTGATTCATTATGTATGTCTCTCATGTTAGGGTCTCACAAGTGTTGTTATAGGACACATAATCTCATGCAAGAAACAGTTTTCTATTCATTGTGTTGCTATGTAAATTACAAGAAAGGAGTATGGTTCATAGTATACACAAATAAAAAAAGTCTCAAATACATATTTAATCAAGGTATTTTGAAACTTGACAAAACATTATAGGTTTAAATCCCGTCAATATTTTGATTTTTTGAATTCTTATACGTTTGGGTAAGGAAATGTAGTGGTTGATGCTCTGATCCGAGAGACGCAAACCCAAGTTATTAATAAATCCAGTAGAGAGTGGACGTAAAAGGATCATTTAAATGAGATGCATCTAGAGGTCTAAGAGGGTAATAAAGAGCTTATTATTATGGATTTGGTAGTAACCTCATAAATTATTGATTGAGTAAATATGAGAAACATTTCTAATCTTAAAGGCTTAGTCTTGAGGGAATGTATTTCAAGTGAGGAACCAACACCTATTATACTCATTTTCAAGGAAGAACATTGTTTATTCTAATATATTTTTGGGTTCGTGAATATTTATGATGATAATTACTATGAAAAATATCAGTATTTTTTTTAGAATTACATCCTATAATTAACAAGATGTATCATTACTAAAATTTTCATCATTGTTGGTTGGTGATGAAAAGGAAAATAATAGGTTTTGTATGATGGTGTTACACCTATCAACAGAATAATGAAGAATATGAGTGTTCTGCTGGTTGTTTACATCAATTTACCATTACATTATTAAAATGGGAAGAATTCACTATGGATTTCATGTCTGTATTTCCAAAAGCACCTTGAGGTAGTGACCTGGTGTGATTTATCGTGGAAAAGCTTATGAAGGTCACTAACATATTATCTATTAGAAAGCACTTATTAGTGGATGAACATGGGAGTATTTACATCCAAGGATTATATGAATTCATATAATTCCATAAAACATTATATAATAGGGCAATTCCTAATTCATTCCATGGTTCTAGAAAGGGTTTTATAAGGATTTAGATTCATAGGTTATTCTTAGTATAGTTTATCACCATTAGACTGAGGGTCAATCGAAGCATAATATACAAGTTCCATAGGATATGAGCTAAGAATTTTTCCATGATTTTGGATGTTCTTAGGAGAAACATTTTCCTATGGTTTAATTCTATTACAATTCTAGTGTCTAATCAACTATAAAGATAGATCCTTAAAAGGCCCTATATGGTAGGTCAGGTTGATCACCTATGTACCATTTAGAGGTAGGGGATGCAAAACTATTTGGACCATGTCTCATAGAGTATACATAAATGAAGGTAGAACTTATTAGGAATCATATGTATATAGATAAATATAGGAAAAAAAATTTATGTCGATCATCACCAACAACCTTTGGGGGTTTGATGTGGAAGATTGGGTCTTCTTGCATGTTTTTCTTAGATTGGGTGATTGTCATATTAAGAGGCCTGATATGTTATCTCCTGGATTCATTTTATATTTATATATTTTATTTATTTTCATACTAGTGGGTTATCATATTGATATTCCTTAGATATACAATGTTCTACATGATGTCTTTCATGTCACTCTATTATATCAATTCTATTTAGAACCATCTCATTCCCTTCATCCTGAAGGGTTAAAATTAGATTTTAATTATTATTTTGAAGAATATTCTATTCATGTTATTGATCAGAGAGTAAAGTATCTGTTTTATAGGAAAAATATCTCTAGTATATGTACTATGGAAGCAGAAACATGTATAGTTTGAGACATGGGAGGGAGAGGCTGATATAAGTGCCAAGTGGATGGAGTTATTCTGGGATCACAATGAACCACCTTAGGGAAACATGAGGAAAAGTTGTTTTAAGGAGGGGGTTTTATGATCCTAGATTGACATACCGTTTAATCTTTTAATAAAATTAAAAATATCTTTTTTACTCTAATTAATGTGTATAAGGGAGTAATGGAAGTTTCAGGTGAATTTTGGCTCATTTGAAGATATTATTTTTTTAATTTTTTGAGAAGCTAAGAGAGGATAAATATTGGTTCAAGGTTAGTAAAAATCTCGATGCTCATTAATGCAACCCAATGAGGAGGATATTAGTTAGTTTAATCAATAAACATAGGGAAAATGGGCTAAGAAAATATAAATTTGTTATTGGTTTTCTTATCATGGATGATAGATAGTTTCCCCTATCTTTGAACCAATCATGTGTGTCGGGTGTAATTTTTTTATAGTGAACACTCACAAGATGCACACATATTATCTAACCATGTAACTAGGCTTGTGGTGTGTGTTTCCTTGGAAAGTTCCATGGGAATAGTGTGTGTACACATTGTCTAACTATGTACATAAACTATGGGAGGGAATTGTCCCTGAGAACTGTAAAATTAATGGTTGAATAATTCTTTGCAAACCTATGTGGACCAAACATATGGCCCTCTAAGAAAATTGAAATTTACATTTTTCTTATATCCCTTTAAAAAAATTTCTTATTTTTTCCTTCAATACATACATGGTATCCCTACTAGAGTTCCCCTTGGTTATACTCTTAGTCTTTGATATATATCCATGATCCAAGATCCAAATTGAATGACATTCATCTTGTTTTATCACCCTTGATAACTATAAGAATCCTCTTGATTATTTTCTTTTTTTATCATGTCATTTTTGATGCTATCTTAATGCGAGATCATATAGAATCGTTTTAGGGCGTTTGTCTATTTTATCAAATTTCTTTCTTTACAACATAAATTTGAACCCAATAGTGGGTTAAGAGTATTCTACCCAAATATGGTTGGTGTTATTTTACATTTCCCTCAATTTTTTATTATTTATAAACTATTTTTGTTGTGATTCATTACATACTTTCAATGTATTTCCCATTAAAAATGAAACTCTTAAAATTAAATGAGTAGAACATGACTTAAACCCTTAATGAGAGTCGATGGTATTATAGGAGGTTGATACCTCAACTTGAAACAACTATTGGATGTTTCTTTCTATACACCCTTGATTGAATTTACATGTAATTAGCCAAAACACAACTTGGATGTGTTTAGATTGGATCTTGATAAAGATAACATCTAAATTGATGAATTAAATGGATGTAACATGTAAATTTAACATAACAATGTTTTTTGTCATTTGGTATTTGAATTCAGTAATTGATCTAATCAAATGTAAAATGGATAGAATCCTTCACTTGGACCCTTTTATTACTTCTGAGTGAATGGACTAATGTATGTGAATCATAATGAATTTTTAGGACATGAATACCTTTTTTTACCCTTCTTCATAAAAAAATGAAAAGGTAATAGTATTTAATGAATGGAAATATTAATATGATTTGCATATTACATTGAATATGATTAATTAATATATTTATGGTCCACATTGTTTAGGGAACCTTGTAAGGAGTTTCCTACCATGAGCCAACATTAGATTGCATATAGAATGAATTAATCACTCAAAGGACTCCACATAGATTCATTGATGTGGATTCTATTTGAGATACCACACTATGATTCAATTAATTTCATATTTACGTGAATGAATTGGTGTGTCAATGATTATTAACTCACATATTTTAGAATAAGAACTACTACAAAAAATGGTTTTATTAGTGCTAGAAACCAATTTTAACAGTGATAGAAAAGCGTTGTTAATTACAATGAAGATTGGGGTCCCTTTATCATTGCTAAACAAAAGCGCTGAAAAAAGACCCCTTTTATCAGTGCTAAAAAGGGATGATAAAAAAATGAATATATAATCCATGGAGATTTTATTAGAACTTACCCCTACTTTTATCAGCACTTTCCTCCTTTTATCTGTCCTAGGGGGGCCTCCCTCTCACTGCACACTGTAGTTTTCATGTGCAATTCTCTCCTTTTAACATTGCTACCCCCACCCATGCGTGACCCAGATTCCACTAAAACTCGAACCCCAAACCTCCCCCCTTTTATACTTGAACCATTACCACTAAGCCATTTAGTTTTTTTATTTAATAATATATCTAATTATATATATACATATATAGTTATATTTATTAGTATATTAATATAGACTGATATTAATATAAATATATTAATTTATATTAATATATATATATATATTCATATATTAATATTTATTTTTATTTATTTTTATTTATATTTATTTTTATATTAATACATATTAACATATTTGTAGTTATAGTTTTTTATCCATATATTTATTTGTATATTAATATATATTTATAATATTAGTTTTAAATACAGTTATAAAAGATGATTTATTATGTGTGTTTATAAATAAATAAATAAATAAATAAATCATACATACATTCATACATACATACATACAACAGACAGACACACATTTTTATATTTATTAATAAATACATATATATATGTGTATGTGAAAAGCAATAGAATCTTAAAACAACCATAAGTTCTAATCCTCATGTGCTTTTCAACACCAAAACTAGTCAATGTGATGAACATGAAAAGATATTTCATATGATATGTGGTAAAGGCATAACAAACATCTGGATCAGATGCTATAGCAGTTTGAATGTTAAAAATTCAAGGTATCCTGACTAAAAAATCTGTTTTAGAGGCCTTATGGGTATTTTTTATCTAGGAAAAATGTGATGGATGGTTAGGTCACTAACACATAGAGCTCATTGCAGACTCTGATTTGATTTTTTTTTAGAGCTCAAATGGACACCCAGATCAAATATTAGGTTCATTTGATGTTCAGGATTCAATTTCAAATTATTTTTTATCTTATTTTAAATTCTTTTATATTCATACTATTATTAATGGGTATTACTTTATAAAAATTTAAAAATTAGTAATTAAAAATGTTTCTAAAAATATTTTATGAGCCTCTTTTACTAAACATGTTATACATTAATTTTATATTTCTATTTATCCTTATTTAAAACGAATTTAAAAAATATATATTACATTTATATCAGTATAAAATATATTTATATATTAAAATATTAATATTTTATTTTTAATGTCTTTTTTTGGAAATTTACCCTTTATCAATGCTTTTCTAAAAGCGCTGATAAAGGGAGGAGGGGTGTTTATCATTGATTTTATAAAAGCACTGATAAAGGGGTCATATTTAACAATGCCGATAAAGGGGTACATTTATCAGTGCTGAAAAAGCGTTGTCAAAGGGGCACATTTATCAGTTTCTTTTTTAGTATATAAAGGTACCCCTTTATCATCACATTTCATAGGGCTGATAAAGATAACCCTTTATCAGTGCTCGTTTACTAGATCATACTTATACCTCTACAGTTTGGTTGTATAGTTTATTACAATGCGGTGTCTAGACCATGTAATTTCTAGAATTCATTATATCATCCTTGGGATCTTACTTCAATATTATTATCACATGGAATCCTCGATTATGTATCATTGGACCATAAACAAACAAATTATCACATAGGTTGTGACACATAGCTTAGGTTGAAGTAGGCATGGTTTGACAGAAATCCCCCCACGATCCTGAGCATGGAATGGATTATATTTTCATTTTTGTCTAACATTTAAAATACAAGAACATTGTTAATTTTTATATTTATTGACTATATTATTTATAGAGATTTTTGGGTGTAGCTTACAATTTTTTACTCCCACACACTTTGAGATATTGATTGGTACATGTAAAATATTCTTTGATGTAGTTAGGGATAAAGGAAAGCATCTTTCTATAGATGAATGATTCCATTGTATGGGTCCATGAGAGCATATGACTAAATAGTGACCGAGGTTACTTAGTGATATTTTTTAGTCTTATTGGTTTTATTTTGTATATGTTGTATTGTATGTATGATTGATTCCATGTATTCAAATTCATTTTTTATTGACATAACACCGTTTCAAAATTAAATTAATTAATGAATTATTTATTTTTTTACTATCATGATTATATAATTATATTTATTGATCATTATATTATTTAAGTTATACATTTACCCATTTTTTTACCATTGTTTCACTCTGATTAAATAGATTGTAGTCTTGTAAACTTAACACAAATAAACCCACAAGGCTAATAAAATGCCTCTAGCACATGGGTAGGCATGGTTGAGGCCATTTGGCCACTAGTTCGGGTTAATTATCAGTGATCTAATCCTGGGACATCATAGTTAAGTTGTTAGTTTAGCCTACATTGAGGGAACTTCTAATTATCTGGAAGTATTAACTAAGATTGTTGGTTGAACTAAAAAAATTATTATTGGACTTAATATCCAATGTTTGTGTAATATAAATTTGGATACTATTGTTGAGGAAATCCCTATTACGATTTTTGGATTAGGGTGTCCAATTGATGAATCATGGAATTGCAAGCCCCTAGTTGTAAAGACCGCTTGCATAAATAATTTTTTATGACTTCCATGGACTACTTCTTGATTATAGTAAAGGAAATATGGATTATTTCCAATAAAATTTATTCCATGATGGGACATTTCACATTAAATAGAGAGGGACTTTGAGACTTCATAAAATAGTGGGAGACTTAATAAAATTAATTTTATTATTATGCATCACAAAATTATTATTCAAGTAAAGTAGTGATAATATTATCATTTATAATTATAGAATAAATGGAAATTTCATTATCCACATTATCATTATGATCAATATTAGAGAAAGAGAATCTACTCATTGGTAGTAACTCCTAGCAATGGTTTAGACACCATCGGGTTGTGTTAAACCATGAACAGAAATATTAAGTTCCAGAATCCCTCATTACATGATCTATTCAATAAATAGGGAAGGGATGGAGAGTTTATTATATACGATAAAAATTTTAGAAACATGGTCTGAATTCAATGTTTAATTCCTTAATATATGTATAGTGAACTCATGAAGCCCCATGAACACATGGATTATTATAGAATGCTTGAGAGTCTTCATGGTATTTATTAGGATAGGGAAAATCAAGAATGTTTTGTGATATCCAAGTAACTCTTTTAGAGTATCCTAGGAGAAGGTATTCCATATGGGTCTCATGTATTCAAAATCATTGGCAATATTAAGCACGTAGAGGTTCTATGGTTAAAAATCCCTAAAGAGCAATTAATATCTCTCATACATTCATCCCTCCCTCAGACCTTCTCCAATTTTTTTTTTAATTTTAAAATAAATAACTTTGATAAGAGTCTACAATATATACCAATTCTTGTTTTACATGTTGATAAAGAATAAATTTTAAAAAATCCTTCCATTTTTATAGTAGATTAAATGAAAATCCAAGAGAGGATATCAAAATATAAATGATTCCCACACCCTTCTAGAAATAGAATGATTAAGGGGAATGAAAGGGAACAGTATGTTGTCTATTTTAGATGTGATATGTAGGGTTATAAGAGGAAAAACTACACCTAGGGAAAAAAAGAAATGTGATGTATTATGAGAATTTTTTTCAACATTAACTTATCAGTTTTTAAAAATTAAGTATTATATTCATCTTGTGGTACTCACACATGTATTCATATATAGAAATAGAATAGATTTAGAAACATTGAATGAGGGTTAGTATATCTATGAGTTTCCAATAGTGACAAAATTAATACAATGGTTATCAAATTTTACCACCTCACATTACTGTTTGAAATAATCACAGTCCTAAAAGTTTTTTATTTCATTCCATCTATAACCAAAAACATTATTTATATATCCAGACTTGATAAGGGTAGATTTATTTTTATGTTTAGGAATCAATGTTCCTTTGATCATAAATATAGAATCTATTAAGGTAAGAAACATTTAAATAATTATATTTATGTATTGGATTACATGACAATGTAATGGGAATTGATAACAAATATTACTCACATGAAAAATACTAAACCCAATATTAGAGTAACTAGATAGTTCATGTGATAAAGATACATCTGTATGAGATCTGACGTCCATATGGGTTGAAATTTTCAAAAGGAATTTGAAATTTTGTTTATAGATGGGTAAATTTTGAAATAAATCCTGAAATGAAATAATGAGAGATGAAATTATTTAAAGTGAGTTTTTTTAGATGAGTAATGATGATTGGGAGATAGTTCTAATGTCTAGATGAGACAAGGATTCTTCAGGTTATGTTTTGGGAGGATTGGAATTGCCTGGCTTGAGTACACTATTTTATGTACATTATTTAGGAGAAACCTCGCTCCAATTTGATGGTAAGGGGTTTTTTAATTTTATTTTGAATTAAGAACGATTATGTTTTATGATTGGAGAATGATGTATGGTAAATCATCTGATGACAATATAGAAACGTTCCATGAGATTAGATCCAAGTACACGGTTCAAGGATTTCGCATTGTTTTAGACAAACTATGAACCTTCCTATAGAGGGGATAGTGATGTGTTTTTTGGTGCTCAAAAGTTATAAAAATGTGTGTCCCAACATTATAAGAGTATGATAGTGCATGTATGGTATTATTGTGTGGTTTTTACATTAGTGTTTGTTCTCATGTATTTTTTGTTTGATATATCCTTATTCTCCTTTTGTTTCCACTTTGACATGAGGGTGGAATATTTTTTATGATAATTGGTGGTCGTAATCCTATAACATATAGGGAAACCGTCTTATTCTTACATAGCTTATCAAGTCAGGTCCCCTATTGTGTGACCAATAGAGTTGGATGTTACAAAGTTGCATTAAATGAAGTTATTTACATTCGATTTACTATTTATTTAAGCGGTGTAGAATAATATGACATGTCCATGGATGTAAATGATCTTTTTTCAGGGAGTATCTAACCCATGAATGGAGAAAAAACGAATTCTCTAGGGATGGGACATATTTTACTTGGATTTATTTTATTATAATTATGTTATTTCACATTTAATGTGGTAATTTATTGTTATTATAATGGATTGTTTTGGATTTTATCTCTTAGGATTGTATAGAAAGAGGGATATAGTGAGTTTATTCATGCATAATGTTTGGAATGTAGAATTCACATGTCCAATGAATATTTTTTTTGATTTATTGATATATATAGGTATATTCCAATTTACTGAAATGGATGATGGTCAATTAAATTATAAATAATAATTTATATGGAGTTTACCTATATAATTATGTTGTGGTATCTTACATATCAAAATCTTTGAGTAAATTCACATGAAACACCTAGATATAAATGAACTTTTAAATTATGATATTGGTTAAACATGGTGGGATTATGCATCCTATAATATGTTTTCCTTATAGCTTATGAATGACCCTTTATCTAATCATACCATAGTAAAATAATATGTAAAATGATCATAGATTATCCTGTGTAGTAGATATGGATCGATAGAGTGGTTTTTTATAAAATCATGGGGTTGAGAATGAATGTTAGTGGAATATTATACTCACATTATTTTCTTTGGGATTTTATAGTTTCCCTATTTTATTGTTATGAGATATTAAAGAAGGAATTTTTGTGTTATACAACCTCATATAAACATGGTATCACACAAGAAGGGAGAGGGTGAGCATACCAAATTAGGGGATGGACCATTAAATCATATAGTACTAGGTCCAGATATAGAGGTTTGGCTTCATGAGGGACTATTGTGTGTAGTTCAATTCATGGATAGGGGGGATTATTCACTAAACCCTCACATTGATATATTACTCATGAGTTTTAGTGACCAAACCCAACACTTTTCATTATTAAGAATATGATTTTTGGATAAAATCATTTTCTACTATTCTTCATCACCTAGAGACCCCTTGGGATAGTAGGGTAAAGCTATGTGTCTCTATATTGCGGGGAGTGGTGTGAAACTAGTGGTATGTTCTTGTCTAGGCTGGCTAGTAGGTTTGATTAACATTGTTGGACTTTCAAGAACACTTCTTTAGAAATTTATTCATAGAGACTATACAATCATACATGGCCATGGTATTTTATGTTATTAACAAAGGGGTATGTCTATTATGAACTATTGCCCTCATTTCATAGTGGTACACTAATTTTCTGTCAGCTTGGATGGCGATGAGATTGTAAGGGACAAGAATTTTGATTATGGACTTCACTATGAGATTAAGATATATGAAAATTTGTTCTTTTATACCAATTTTTAAAATATAACGTACCAATCCATGATCACTGAGAGTAACATAAATGAGGGTCAGGAATCTAGGATCATTTATGGTTGAAAATGGTGATGGTTCCTCAGGTAACTGTAAATTTCAATTGGAAGGGTCATGCCTTGTTTGTGTTAATTATTTTTGAATGAGCTATGATTCTTCTTTTCCATCATAGGGTGGTAGCATGGTAGAGTTCCATCTATTAGGTGTTTTGGGTAATTTTAATCTACAATGTACCAAAAATCAATGGGAGTGATACTATTATGAAATGATCGGGCTCCTGTACTATTTTTTTAGGATAACCTAAAAGGCACCTAATAACTGAGGATTTGGGCCAGTATAAGGACACTTGGAAGTGTCTATTTTTCTAAAATAGTATGGAAGTTTCATCCATAGACTATTTGGTCCATGGTGGACATTATGGTTCTTTGGGTCACACACAACAACATCAATGCGGTAAGAAGCATACATGTAGTTTGGAAGGAGCTCAGGGTCATGGTCTTTTCCAGCTATATATAGTTCATACCACCCTCATGGAGAAAGTTGTCATATCATAAACCATTAAAGGTATGTTCTTAGTAGATTTTTCACTTAATTCAGCTTTATTTGATATATAATCCTCACATTCATTCAATTATGTTCAGTATATGGGCTGTTTTGGTTTAGCTGTGGAGTACATTTATGAAGGGATATCTAGTTAAACTCCCTTAAGCACAAAGCTAGATGGAATCCACAAGTGTAAAATTTGTTCCTTTATAATTTGATGTTTTTGATTCCCCTAATATTTATTAATATTGGAAATGGGAGGTTCTTACATAATTTTTAGGGTGATTTGGATTGTTTGTTATTTGGCACAGATCAACAGCTATCATCAATGAGTTTCAGTCTCTTATCTTGAGGGTGATGGATGTGAATATGATTTTCTGTGGGATCACTACTGGAAAAGTAGGCTATACCAACAGTTTATAACCATTGCTATAGGCTGGAAAACCATTGGTATAGGGTATACCAATGGTTTTCCAAACCATTGGCCAGTAAGGCGTGGGGAAAGCCCTTTACCAATGGTTTCATTTAAACCGTTGGTATAGGTGCTCGAGAATTATGGAAAACAATTTAACAACGGCTCAAAACCGTTGGTACACCATTTTTCAGAAATCTGGAAAAACGTATACCAACGGTTTAGAACCGTTGGTATAATTTTTTCCAGAATTCAGGGAAAACTTCTACCAACGGTTGTGAACCGTTGGTATATGGTTTACCAGATTTCTGGAAAAAGCTTTACCAACGGTTGTCAACCGTTGGTATAAGTTTTTCCAGATTTCTGGAAAAAGCTTTACCAACGGTTCAAAACCGTTGGTAAAGAGTTTCCCAAAACTGCTGCACAGCAGCGCCCAGAAGCCCCCCCAGAAGCTACACCTGCATAAACAAACAGTTCACAACAGCCCTCCAGTATACCCTCAACTATACACCTGCATAAAAAATATCACAAAAGCCACATACAGACTTCATACAGTATAAAAAACACCTAAAATTGCCAAAAAAAACACATATGACAACAATCATCCGGTGGTAATTTACCTCACCCATCAAATTCTAATAGGTAGAATAGTTTGATAAATATCTATTAGAGTTGAATAAGACATTCAAATTGACTCAAATCCTTTTTTTTTTGTGATACTAGGTTTGGTTATGTAATGATTTGTGATGAATTTTGCATTGAACTTGTATTGTTTATAATATATGGTGAAAAGATATTTTCTTAGGAGTCTCGTCACTTATGACCCCATGAGTGAAACTACCAAACTCATGAAAAAGAGTCGTTGAAGAGTGTAAATTTTAGTTGTATTCACTTAAAATGATTTCCTTTTGAAATAAAAGAGAGACATTGAGTGGTGTCGTCCACACCGCGCCTCGGATTGAGGCGGAGTTGACTCGTACACATCAGAAATGACCCATGGATACATGTCCTAAAGTATCAACAGTATCTGAATGCCTTTGGTCTATTTTCTGTATGTCAGTTGTTGGTTTAACTTAAACTGTTTTCCAATTCAATGAAATGTGAAACACTTTGAGTGGTGTCGGCCACACCGCGCCTTGGATTGAGGCGGGGTTTACTCGTACACGTCACAAATGACCCATAGATCATTGTCCTAAACTTTCAATAGAATCCGAAAGCGTTTGGTCGGTTTTCTGTATGTCATTTTTTTTACTTAAAAGCGCATCCATTTTAAACAAAAGAAAGAGACTTTGAGTGGTTTCGGCCACACTGTGCCTCAGATTGAGGCGGGGTTGACTCGTACATGTCACAAATGACCAATGGATACATGTCCTAAAGTATCAATAGTATCCGAATGTGTTTGGTTAGTTTTCGGTATGTGGTTTTTTTTACTTAAAAGCGCATCCATTTTAAACAAAGGAAAGACACTTTGAGTGGTCCCGGCCACACCGGCCCTCGGATTGAGGCGGGGTTGACTCATACACGTCACATATGACCCATGGATACATGTCCTAAAGTATCAATTGTATTTGAATGCCTTTGGTCCATTTTCCGTATGTCAGTTGTTGTTTTAACTTAAACCGTTGTCCATTTCAAATAAAAGTGACAAACTTTGAGTGGTCTCAGCCACACCGGCCCTCTGATTGAGGTGGGGTTGACTCGTACACGTCACATATGACCCATGGATCATTGTCCTTATGTTTCAATAGAATCCGAATGCGTTTGGTCGGCTTTCCATATGCAAGTTGTTGTTTTCACTTAAAATCATGTCCATTTCAAATAAAAGTTAGACACTTTGAGTGGTGTCGGCCACACCGCGCCTATGATTGAGGTGGGGTTGACTCGTACACGTCACAAATGACCCATAAAACATTTTCTTAAAGTTTCAACAGAATCCAATAGTGTTTGGTCAGTTTTCTGTATGTCGTTTATTTTACTTAAAAGTGCATCCATTTTAAACAAAAGAAAGACACTTTGAGTGGTACCGGACACACCGGCCCTCAGATTGAGGCAGGGTTGACTCATACCAGTCACATATGACCCATGGATCGTTTTCCTATAGTTTCAACAGAATCTGAATGCGTTTGGTTGGTTTTCGGTATGTCAGTTTTTGTTTTAACTTAAACCGGTGTTCATTTCAAAGAAAAGTTAGACACTTTGAGTGGTACCGGTCACCCTGCGCCTCTGATTGTGGCGAGGTTGACTCATACACGTCACATATGACCCATGGATAATTTTCCTAAAGGTTCAATAGAATCCGAATGCGTTTGGTCGGTTTTCCATATGTCAGTTGTTATTTTAACTTAAATTATTGTCCATTTCAAAGAAATGTTAGACACTTTGAGTGGTGTCGGCCACACCGCGCCTCGAATTTAGGCGAGGATGACTCGTACATGTCACAAATGACCCATGGATACATTTCGTAAAGTATCAATAGTATCCGAGTGCGTTTGGTCAGTTTTCCATATGTGGTTTTTTTACTTAAAAGCGCATCCATTTTAAACAAAAGAAAGACACTTTGAGTGGTACCGGCCACACCGGCCCTCGGATTGAAGAGGGGTTGACTCCTACATGTCACAAATGACCAATGGATACATGTCCTAAAGTATCAATAGTATCTAAATGCCTTTGGTCCGTTTACCGTTTGTCAGTTGTTGTTTTAACTTAAACAGTTGTCCATTTCAAAGAAAAGTGACACTCTTTGAGTGGTCCCGGCCACACCGGCCCTCAGATTGAGGAGGGGTTGACTCGTACACGTCACATATGACCCATGGATACAGGTCCTAAGGTATAAACAATATCCGAATGCCTTTGGTCTATTTTTCGTATGTCAGTTGTTGTTTTAACTTAAACTGTTGTCCATTTCAAAGAAAAGTGACACACTTTGAGTGGTCCCGGCCACACCGGCCCTCGGATTGAGGTGGGGTTGACTCATAAACGTCACATATGACCCATGGATCATTTTCCTAAAGTTCCAACAGAATATGAATGTGTTTGGTTGGTTTTCCGTATGTCAGTTGTTGTTTTAACTTAAATCGTTGTCCATTTCAAAGAAAAGTGACAAACATTGAGTGGTCCCGGCCACACCAACCCTCAGATTGAGGCGGGGCTGACTCGTACACGTCAAATATGATCCATGGATCGTTTTCCTATTGTTTGAACAGAATACGAATGCGTTTGGTCAGTTTTCTGTATGCAAGTTGTTGTTTTCACTTAAAATCATGTCCATTTCAAATAAAAGTTAGACACTTTGAGTGGTGTCGGCCACACCGCACCTCGGATTGAAGTGGGGTTGACTCTTACATGTCACAAATGACCCATAAATCATTTTATTAAAGTTTGAATAGAATCTGAAAGTGTTTGGTCAGTTTTCCGTATGTCGTTTTTTTTACATAAAAGCGCATCCATTTTAAACAATAGAAAGACACTTTGAGTGGTACCGGCCACACCGGCCCTCGGATTGAGGATGGGTTGACACGTACATGTCACAAATGACCCATGGATAAATTTCCTAAATTATCAATAGTATCCGAGTGCATTTGGTCCGTTTTCCATATGTAGTTTTTTTTACTTAAAAGCACATCCATTTTAAACAAAAGAAAGACACTTTGAGTGCTACCGGACACACCGGCCCTCAGATTGAGGCGGGGTTGACTCGTACATGTCACAAATGACCCATGGATACATGTACTAAAGTATCAATAGTATCCGAGTGCGTTTGGCCAGCCCACCCACCCCCCTGGACAACCCGCCCACCCCTCCTTGACAGCCTGACCACCCCCGTGGACAGCCCGTCCACCCTTGTGGACAACCCGCCCACCCCCATACCCCCCTGGACACCCCATACCCCCCAGGATAGCCCCGCCCACCCTCCCAAATATCCCACACCCCCTCCCCTACAACCCCACCACCACCACCACCTAGACATACCAACCCCCCTGGACACCCCACACACCCCTCCCCCACCAGGACACCCCATCCAGACCCCCAGGATAGCCCACACCACTTGGACAGCCCCACCCACCCCCTTGGATAGCCTTTCCCACCCCTGTGGACAGCCCCACCGACCCCCGTGGACAACCCACCCACCC
Organism: Viscum album; assembly: GCA_963277665.1. Classification (NCBI taxonomy): domain Eukaryota; kingdom Viridiplantae; phylum Streptophyta; class Magnoliopsida; order Santalales; family Viscaceae; genus Viscum; species Viscum album. Next base: position 1,216,481,487 of record OY728130.1, read on the forward strand.
CCGTGGACACCCCCTACCCCCTAGACATCCCAACCACCCCTGTGGACAGCCCACCCACCCCCTCGACACCCCTTCTCCCTATGGACATCCCCCACCCCCTTGGATAGCCCGCCCACCCCCTCGACACCCCTACCCCCTGTGGCCAGCCCACACACCCCCCTGGACAGCCCGCCCACCCCTCCTTGACAGCCCAACCACCCCCGTGGATAGCCCGTCCACCCTTGTGGACAGCCCGCCCACCCCCGTACCCCCTGGACACCCCATACCCCCCTGGATAGCCCCGCCCACCCTCCCAAACAGCCCACACCCCCCTTCCGTGCAACCCCACCACCACCACCTAGACATACCACCCCACCTGGACACCCCACACACCCCTCCCCCACTAGGACACCCCACCCAGACCCCCAGGACATCCCACACCCCCTGGACTGCCCCGCCCACCCCCATGGACACCCCCTACCCCCTAGATAGCCCAACCACCCCCGTGGACAGCCCACCCACCCCCTCAACACCCCTTCTCCCTATGGACATCCACCCACCCCCTTGGATAGCCCGCCCACCCCCCTGGACAACCCTACCCCCCGTGGCCAGCCCCCCCCCCCCCCCCCCCCCCCCCCCCCCGTGGACAGCCCACCCACCCCTCCTTGACAGCCCGGCAACCCCCGTGGATAGCCCGTCCACCCTTGTAGACAGCCCGCCCACCCTCGTACCCACCTGGACACCCTGTACCCCTGGATAGCCCCTCCCACCCTCCCAAACAGCCCACACCCCTCTCCCCTACAACCCCACCACCACCACCTAGACATACCACCCCCCCTGGACACCCCACACACCCCTCCCCCACCAGGACACCCCACCCAGACCCCCAGGACAACCCACACCCCCTAGACAGCCCCGCCCACCCCTGTGGACACCCCCTACCCCCACAATCCATTATCCAAAACATATCAAATTGGTTTGAATACAATCCATAATTCCCACAATCCATTATCCAAAACATGTAAACGTTCACGATAGCCTCCCCCAACTCTGATTTACATGTTTTGAACACTCTCCTTCCAAACATAGAATATAAAAACATTAAAGAAGTCTTCACAAATAGAAACAATATCCTATTTAGATATTAATTTCAATAATCAAGTAAACCACCAACACCTGGAAAAAATCTATTCATTAAAATAACTACAACAATATGGTTGAGATCAAATTTTACCTATTCGGATGGGGATGTACCTGTTGGGATGGGGGGTGATGGTGTTCGGATGGGGGGTTCGCAAGAGCAGTGGAGCGAAAGAGATTCGTATGGGGTTCACGAGAGCAGTGGAGCGAGTATATTAGGGCTCTGTCCGAATGGGGAGAGGAGATCACAATCTGCAATTTGGGGAAAACCTTTTCCAACCGTTTATAAAAACCGTTGGCAAAGGCACACCATTCCCAATGGTTCACTAAAACCATTGGGAAATGTGTGAGTTTAGCACCCATTTCCCAACGGTTCCAGTGAACCATTGGGAAAGGGTCCACCGAAATTCCCTTTTCCAACAGTTTAAATAAACCGTTGGCAAAGGCTCACTATACCAACGGTTTAAATAAACTGTTGGTATACTACCGTTGAGAAAAGACCAATTTTTATTAGTGGATATTAATGTAGGTTTTATATGAACATATCAAAAATAGCTTGTTGGAATCATAGAACTAGTATATAGTTTCATCTGTGATGGGGGGAAAGATGAATTGATTATTTTTCAATCTTGTTGTTGACAAATTTTAGGATGTATTTCATGAGGATTTTCTATGATTATTTCCAAAACATGTGATTAAATTAACTATCGAGATTATACATAGAAGATAGTTAATAACTATTTATACTTACCAGATGGAACCTATAGAGTTTTTGGTATTGAAGTCAAATCTAAGGGACTTAGAGTGAAAGGGGTTCATCCATCCTAGAACATCCCTCTAGGGTATCCATAGCCATTTCTCTTATAAGAAAGATGTTTCCATGAGATTATATATTGAATATCTAAATATCACTGATGTGATGATAAGAAATCAAAATATTCTTCCTTATATTGATGATTTATTTAGTCACCTTAATAGGGCCCGTGTTTTCTCAATGATTTAATCATCCTCGATTTACCATCAGCTGAGGGGTTGACCATATGATATAACTTTTAAAACATTTTTTTTAATGTTGGGGAATACTTCTCTCTGATTGGTTAGAGGGAGACTCATTACATAGCCTAAAGGCCCAAGACCAAGTGGTCTGAAAAAAAAGGCCCGAAAGGAAATTTTTTGCCCAAATGGCCCTTAAATGAATAGTACTACTACAACACCCCAGGCTACAACATCACCTGCTATAATACCAATGTTGTTATAGTTCTTGCTACAATACCCTTCATCGCTACAGTTTCACAGCTGCTACAGTCCAACTATGAAACAATCCTGCTATGGTACCCTACTACTGTGCTGTTGTAGCACTCGGGAATTTATCCCTACCCAAATTTGATCCTGGTTACTTTGGGTTGTATAATTCACCAACATTATTAGTGGCCTTAATGAATAAAGACTTCCATTCTTATTTGTACTCTATCATTATTGTGCTTATCAATGACATCTTGGTACACTTCAGATTAAGGGAGGTTCATGCAAGGAATTTGGAGATAGTTATGGGGACATTGAATGTGTAGTGACTATATGAAAAGTTCTCAAATTTTCAGTTCTTGTAGGATAATGTTCACTTTTTAGTCCATGTGATATTCATGGTTCGTGTGTTGGTGGATACTGAGAATTTGGGGGTAATTGTTTCTTAGTGATGCTCAATTTTATTGAGGTAGGAAGCCTCTTGGGGTTTTCTTAATATTATTAAATATTTATTCAAGAATTCTACCACTTGGAAGCTCCATTGAAAGGCTTGAATAATAAGGGAGTAATGATTTTATAGTTTTATTCTTGTGAGTAATCCTTCAAGGAGATAAAGAATAGATTTATTTATTCACTAATTCATATCATACATAATATATTTAAGAATTACACCTAGTATTGTGATGTCACGAATATTGGCTTGGGAGCAGTCCTAAAGTGGGATGGGTTGTTAATCACTTATGGGTCTAGGAAACTGAAGCCACATGAGTGCAACTATCTGAATCCTGATTTGGAGTTGGTTGCAGTTGTGAACACCGTGAGTGATTTTTGACACTACCATATGGGAGAGAGGTTCATGGATTAAAATGATCATAAAATACTTAAATTCCTTTCATCCCAGTATGATCTAAACCACCTTCAATGAAGATTGATTAAAAAGTTACATTCCATTAATTTTAATCTGGTGTACATACTTATGAAGGTAAATCTCAATAATGATTCATTGAGTACTAATAAAATAACCTTGGTGATTTACGAGTTCAGTATCAAGTGACTGGTGATATATCAATTCACTAGTAGTGTTTGGATATCTATGAGTGTCAGATAAGATAGACTCTAGCTTTCTTATGTATCAATTTCTCACTTATTGATAGGTTGATGTAGAGAAGACTTTTGGGCACAAAATATTTAGTCGTGATGGATATTATATATGATAGGGATCCGCTACTTTACTAATCTCTAGATTCTTTTCTATATGATCATGTACGACTGCGATAATGTATGAAAAGATGATGAGGAATTTCCATTTCTCAATGTGGGTTGTGCATCTAGGTTTTGACAATAAGTAATATGATAGAAACATATAATATTTTTTCCCCTGGAAAGAAAGAAAAAATATTGTGATCCATCCCTCAATCCACCTCATGTCAATAGGTGAATCCGAAGCAACATCAAACTACAAGTATTATATAGAAATTAACCATTCCTAGATAAAAATGGGAATATGAGATAATGGAATTTGTGAATTTATTTTCAAGTATTCCATGACAACATAATTTTTTCTGTATCATCGCAATATGATTGATGAAGGTGGCCCATTTCATACTAATAGAGGAAACATATTCTCTTGATGAGCTCAATATATGATATGTATATAATGTGGTAATCATGCTTGGGTATCAAAATAGTATCATATTTGATAGAGAATCCAAATTCACCTCGAGATCTTGGTAGGGATTTTATAAGTAATTGGCCGTTAAGTACACCTGAGTATTTCTTATCACCCATAGACAGATAGACAATTTGGGAATACTATACCGGAATTGGGGTACATATTCTGATCATGTTTTCTCAAATTTTTCAACTCTTGGGATGTAATTAACTCCATTATGTAATTTTTATTCAATAATAGTTATTGAGTGTATATTTATATGAATATATTTTAATCCTTACATGGGAGGCCATGCCAATCTCTTTTATACTGGCTGGATGCTAGAGACTCAACCATTCTTAGGCCGAGTCTTATGTGGGATACCACTGAGTATTATTAGCAGATCAAAAATAATATGGAAAATATAAAAATTAGGGATATATCCTAGGATTACTGGGCCTATAATCCTTTGGAATTTGATGTGGGTGAGAAAGATTTCATTCACACATCATCAGTACTTGGGAAGAATCAAATTCAGATGTATGTGAAGTTGATCTCGATATTTTTTGGGTTGTTTGAGAGGATCGAGACATTCGATATTCTGACATATCAAATAGATATACTATTTTTATAAACACCATTTCAAGATTTATTTCATGAATTTCAACACTGATAGTATCATCCAAACCTACCCCATGTTATAGAGATTTTTGAAACTAAGATGGAGTTTAATGATTCCTTAGAATAATGGGAGAATCATATCATGGACCATTGTGTAAACTTTATTCTCAAGAAGATAACCCATATTGTGTGTGTGAGTATATAGAATCATGAGAGGATATATGGGGAGAAATGGGAATGATAATCTATTTCCTAAGACTAATGGTTGAAATTATTCATAAATAATTCTGAGTAACCATTAAAAGTCTATATCGAGGATCACCAAATATATGGTTGTGAGGTTGTAAGATCTTGAACCTTTATATAGGTGTGTTATTTTTTAAATTTTAGTTAAAAAAATTTCATAAACACAATTTAGTATGTTTTCGGTTGTAGAATAGGTAGTAGTAGTTATTTATGGTCCTAGAACTAAAAGCAAGAACTGCATCATTCTAATACAGTCCCACCGGTTAGTTGGTATGGGGCCACTGGCTTACTAGTGGGCAAACATGTAGACCTACAAATATAAGAATTTCATCAAATGTACAATGATCCTTGAATTAGTAAGTCACTAGACAATCATTTATCTAGTGGAGTCTAGAGGCAAGTCGATGGCCTAGATAAGCATTTTTTTTAAATGGAGGTAGTTTTATCTTTTTACGCTCTTTTTCTTTAAACCTTCATACCCTATTTTTACATCATTAGGATCTCCCCTTGTTTCCACCTCCATTATCCTTATCTAATATCTGTAACTCCTCTAATATTTGTCTATTTAAATATTCATTTTCTATGATCATGAAAATGAGGTTAGTCTTTGGTTCCTTTTCTTCTATGTTAATTTTCATCCATTGTCTAATTGTTCTCCACATTATTTATCTAGTATTCCCTATTCTGGGGTCATTCATTATATTTCTCGATTTCTCTCATTCTTGGAAAAATAACGGGTTAGTTGTATTGGAATACTTTTTTAGGTCAAAGGTAGGTGGTCCCTTGATTTTTCCATGGACTTTCTTAAAGTTGAAATCAATGGCTGCTGCAGTAATGGTTATTACTGACCATTGACTGTAATTATAAATAAATAACCTCATTCTGACATTAACATGACTTAACACTCTATTAAATTTTTGATGAAATATATGAAAGGGTTCAAAAAATCAATTCACTTATTTATTACATGACCATGAAATGACATTAAAGGACATGGTGTATGTAACACCCTAAGATTTCATGGTGTGTTATTTCTTCAAAATAATTCAATAACTTGCACTACACGCAACACTGAGTTCAAGCGCACCATGACTTACCAAACAAGCCGTTAAAAAGAGGTTATGAATAGTATTAACTAAATTTTAAACTTTATATAATCTTTATAATTTTAGAATCCATATTATGAGTTTGTTAGACATAATGTAAGAACAAATTTATTTTCAGTATTGCACTTTTACAAACTTATAATATTGAACCCTTTTTAAATCTAATATTTTAAACTTTTATATATTCAATTTGACAAAATGAATTTTCTTTTTATAATGGGTACATCAAAAATTTACAATGAAACATCCCAAGCTTCTACGGTACGATTCTCTTTGAATAATGCAATAGTGTGTGTTGTACGCAACATCTAGTTCTAACACACACCACAACCGATCAAACTAGCCGTTATGAATAGTAATACCTAATTTTTTAAAATTTTATAGATTTTATATCTCAAAATGGAATTAAATTTTGGATTCTTAGAATCTAATTTATCCTAAGGTGAAAGTTTGGTACTATTCGGATAACTTTAATATTTTAATGAATAGTGAAAATTACTAAATTTTAATTAAAAACAAATTTTTTTAATCAAAATAATTTATATTGATAAATTATGAATTTGAGTTGTTTTAAAGTATATTTAGAATATATTTTTACCATTTAATAAAATTTTGGTCATTGGACATAATTTCACAATTAAACCGAACATAAACATGTATCAATCTTTTGATTGTTATTATATCTTAAAAACACGCTTTTTGTTTTGACAGCGAGAAGTAATTTTAAATTAATTTCTGCCACTTCTATGTTTTGAATTTGGACAAATGGATTCCATATTTGGAATCAGGATGTTCAAATTGTGTAAATAGGTAACTTTAATTTTTATACATTTTGAATAATTACTTCGGTAAATATTTTATTTACCATGGTTAAAGGGTAAATATGGTAAATAAGGGTTAAAAAAAATAATATTATAATAATAAAAAATTACCCTAAAACGTGTCCTAACCTTATTGGTTGGTACATGTCCGACCATGGTCATCTTTGGGTCGATTTTGGAACACCATGGTGCCACGTGTAAGTGATAGGGACACTTTATTTTAATTAAGTTAAAATGAATACAAAAATGACACAAGCATATATCTTTTATAAAAACAATGTTTACATAGGGTTATATAGGTTGTATATTATAATATAAATATTAATTAGAAATATAAAAGGATTTAATACATAATGGTATTTTATTTATATTTTTTAGACATTAAATAATTTTGTTTATTTATCACACAATGGTGATGCAGTAATTACCATAATAGTGAAAAAATAAAATGATTGATATTTTAGATACCCAAATAAATATAATTTGAGACTTTTTATAAATTACACTAATTTTATAGGTTAATATCACATGTTAGTAATGATTTAATTAAATTTTTTTGAAGTAATCATTCTGTTATGAGTTTTACAAAAATAAAATATTGAATAGTGTCAAAATTGACATAAAAGAGTTTTTAAAACAAATATTATATTATTAATTGATATTAAATTCTTAAAAATATAAGGTATGGCCAAGAGACTTATATCATGATATTTGTATCATTAATGGACCACTTTGGGGTCTCTTGGATGTATATAGTATGTTTATTAACCATATAATATAAAAATACAAAGAGACATTGTAAAAGTAAAACTAATTAACTAAGAGTTAATACTTAATGATAAGGTTAATATAGTAACCCAAACCTATCTAAATTTTATTGGTTGAGTGGTTTTCGACCCATACCCACCCTAACCTTTAAATAATACAATTTGGAGCCATTAGAAACAGAATATTAATTTATTATAAAATAATATTTCTTGCTTTTCCAAAGGTGCCCCTCACCCCTCTTATAAAAGGGAACCCCCCCCTTCTCATTACTTCACACCTTCAAAGCCTTTTGGCTCGGCCAAACTCTGCCCAAATACTCTCTCAACTTCCCTAAATTCATCCTAGAGGCCTTAATTTAGTCATAAAGCCATCCTAAGTGCCCTTTTGATCAAATAAAAAGGAAGAACCCGAAGAAGAGGTAATGATTTCACCACCCTTTTCCAAGATCCTTTCTTCTTCCACTTCTTACTTCTTTGTTATTACCATTTTAAAATAATAAATCCAATATCCTATATATACTATGATGTTATTATAAATATCGTACAACCATATTCAGTATTTTATCCATCCTTTGAATAACATGTCATCATACGTGCGTACGTACGGCTTACCGTCTCCACATCGTGGTGTAATTGTTATTCAATAAATTATTATTTGGATGGGTATAATAATGATGTGTAACTCATTTAAATAATAAATATGAAATGGTAATTATTATGTATATATTATATATAATCGAATTATATATTATTTTAATATCAAAAGAATGACATTGTCCCTCGTGCGTACATACGGACTACCGTCTCCACGAACGCGATATGATTCATTCTCCATCGTATCCATTCAAGTATAATTCTCATTTGACGATTAATAATAGTATCTAAGGACTTGATATCATTTTGGATATGATTAAGATACAACCTATCCATGAAAAACACATCTTACATAACAAAACATATAAAAGAAAATGAGTAAGTTAACACCTGAAACAACGATAATACTAAGATATTATTAACAAATCAATGTTAAAAGATCATATATGATATCATATTAATGTATATGATTCTTTTATAATTTAATAACAATTATTTCACCATTATACAAGAGGTTAACCTACCCCAACCAAGGAAAAGTACAAGGTAAGGGTTATTTCACAATCTCTTCATTATCTGAGGTTGTTTATATGTAATAATCTATTGGGATCTTCTTTATCATCCACATCCATTTTTCTTAAAAATGTATTTCAAATGTTTTTTACTATTTACAAGAATATGGGTTAAAGTCATTTATACCCATTTTTGACTTTTTATAAGATTTTTATAAAGGAATCTTTCTATCGTTTTCCAAACAAGGTACTTTTTATCCTTTTTGACAGAATTAAGGTAAGAATGTTTTTTTAACTTATACGGCAGGTGAGGCTATTTTCCACCATTATAGAATTTTCAAAGCTTCACGTACAAGCTTATAAAGATATTTTCAAAGTAAATGTTTTATTTTATAATTACGTGACTTTTAATTGATTTCAAAATGAATATTTGAAGAATTTCTGAAAGGTACTCTTTATCAAAATAAGACTTTTAAATGTTTTAATGATTTATCTTTCTAAATGTTTTTATTTAATGTCCATGTTTTCAAAATGATTTTAAGGATTTATTTATATGGAAATGAATGTTTTGAAATGATATTTTGTTCCAAATTTTAAAAGTGTTATGGGACACTTTGATTCAAAAATCTCTTTTAAATTACTTCCTTAATAAATGTGTGAATTTTAAATGATTTTGAAAAAAGAGATATTAATCTCAAATAGTATTGATTTCATCTATGTCAACATCCTTTGATTGATTTTATGTTTATATGAAGTTGATTTATTATGATACAAACCTTCCATATTGTTTTTATATTTTTGTGATGTGTTTGACTGTGGATGTGTTAATCTTATACCATTTGTAGTTTATGGATGAAGTATTTACATTTATTATGCTCGTTTTAATATGAATGTTTATGTTATGTTTGAACCTTTTCATATGGGAATGAATTGGACATAATATGTGATGGGTGGAGCCTGCTATAGCTCCTCAATGCATCGATATGTCTCACGAGAAAAACTACTGTCTTTGCACAAGGCCTTGGAAAAATCTTATTTGTAGTCTTGGAACGAGGCCTTGGCTATGTGGTTATGATAGTCTGACATTATGCATTCCATCATTACGAAAGTGGTTTTTGATATTGCTTTTGATTATTAGATTAGTAGAATATCCATGTGAATAACTAAATGGCATTATTTTATTTTTTCCATACTATGTTGAAGTTCAAGTTTAAAAGGATTTTGTTTTTGTTATACATTTCCTTAAATGTTTATTCTTATTTATAAAAGTTTCCGCTATATTGTTATCCTTACTGGGCGTTTGATCTCACCCCTATCAATGTTTTATTTTTCCTAGGATGTGAAGAAGTAATTTATGAATGACCTGCAAGGATAGTATATGGGGATATGACTGTGGAATATGAAGAAAAGATGTTGTTTTAGTTTTCATTTTTATGATGTAATGTAAGACTTATGAATATATCTGGTGTTTCCAAGGCTACTAAACTAATCGGTCTTTCAAGATTTGATCTTTCTTGTGATCATGCCAATGTTATGTAATAATGCACAGAATCTAGGTAACTAGGGTCAGGGCGTTACAGTTGGTATCAGAGGAAGTTTAGTACAAAGCTTGGAAGCTATATTTAGATAAACTATGATTAGAGAACGTAGAACTAAGATGAACATTGAGGATTAGTATAGTAGAACATCCTTGAATTTTGGTATTGTAGAGATTTTTTGAATTTTCTGAGCAATACATCCCTGTCTGGATACGAGCAGGTAGAGGCGGCTCTTGCACAGATATACCTAGGGGTAAAACCCGAAAACACCGCTTTGAGTTAGACTCGAACGGGAACTAGTGCATGACAACGGGCCTTGCTGCACTCTTCGTTACGAAACACCTGGGGGATATGCTTATGATAATTCTCATTTTCTTAAAAAACCATTATGAAAGGTTTATGATTATATACTTCCACAAAGGATACATTTTTATGATTATGGATTATATCCATAAACTATTTAATTTATGTTATGTGTTTTTAAAGTTTAGGATTTGGTATTGTTATTCATAGACTAATCTAGTGTATACCATTTTTTAGAAATGGAGCATAGTAGAAGGAATGAGAACTCTAGCAATGCACAAGATTCAAAGAGAAAGAAGGATCATATGTTTAATATTCTTAAGCCAGAATTTATAATAGAAACAGTCTCCCATGTATTATAATCATATGAATAAATAATATCATGTGTTGATAAGATAAGTAAAGAGTTTACTGAGTCCTATGTCTTTGAAGGGAAGCAAGAGAAGAAAAGGATGGAAGAGGGAATGATGGATAAAGGGAAGAGAGAAAAGAAGAATTTTCCCATATGTGATAACTGTGGGAAGAAATACCCTGGAACATTCCTGAAAGGAATGGGAGTTTGTTATAAGTTTGGAGGAAAAGGGAAAATAGTATGTGACTGCAATGGTAAGAAAATGGTTTCAAATGTACAATGCTTCATTTGCAAGGAGTTTGGACACTACGCGAACCTATGTCCCAGTCATCAGACTATTCCGCAAATGATGCTATTGGATAATAATCAAGTTATGATACTACCAAAGATGAAGAGGAATGATTAGAGTTCTTATGTTGATTATGTCATTTGAGTATTGTATCAACAATGCACTTGTTATAATAATTATATAGTATATAAGGATTGTAATGCAAGACTATTTCATTAAGGACTTGAGATTGTGTGGAACAAAGAAAAGTGACTCAATAGCAGGTTAATTTTTTGAAAAATATATGGTTGAGAGAAAGATAAACCATAATATGGTTCTGATACTGAGGTAGTGATTTTGGAATAATACATGATTGATTTGGATAAATTATATTGGATATTCTTGACTACCTTGAAACTGATTAATGATTTTTATATTCTATGATTTTTTGGGTTTACAAAATTTTTGGATTGAAGGAGTACATCTATTATTCTTTAAGGAATAAGGGATCATGAATTTCATAAATAAGGTTTTATGGTAATTAAGGATGATGCAGTGTTTTAAAAAAATACACAATGAAGGTTCTCACATGTTATTACGTGGAAAAAAGGATATTCATTGTGTTTACCTTCCTTATAAATTTGGGACTAAAGTATTTTGGATAGTTCTATTTTGGATTATTTTGGATTGCCATAAAAGGACAACCCGGAGGTAGGGCGGCAACACGTCGCATCCGGCAAGGCCGTGAGACATGAACCCACAACCTAAGGGTGACAAGGGTGTATCACCTACAACTGACCCACGTGATGTCTTGGATTGAATAATTTCGTTTTTTTAATGGTCCTTCTAGATGAATTATAAATTCATTTTTTAACCCTATAGAAATAGGATAAATAGAATATTATTTTTAAGTTCTATTATCTTTTAGAGTGAAAGATGAGTTTCTGGTAGAACTTAGTTAAAGGATGAGACTCTACATGTCAAGTATATATTTTTCTTCTTCTCTTATTCAATGAATAAATTAATTATTATACTGTAGTGAAGAAATCTTAAAACAAAAAAATGTGTTATCCTAATACCATATGTTTTGCTGAACTGATGGTATTTTAAATCATCATAGATTGATTAATTTAAGGCCCTCAATTTTACACTTTTTTGTGATTGATGACCTCAATCACAACCTATAAATATTTACGTTTGTCCTCCAATTATTTGTCTCTAATTTCCACCAATTTTCTCTGAATAGAGATCATAATTTGGTGGTGACCCTTTCATTTCTCTTTTCCTCTTATTAAGACTAAATTTTATTAACCCAATTTCCAATGTGAGTTTTCCCGCAAACATAATTTCTATATTCAACTTTTTATTTTCAAAAAACAATTTCAAATTGTGAGGATGCAATTTATTGAAGAAGGGGATAATGTAATACTCCAAGATTTCATAGTGTGTTATTTCTTCAAAATAATTCAATAACTTGCACTACACGCAACACCGAGTTCAAGCGCACCATGACTTACCAAACAAGCCGTTCAAAAGAGGATATGAATAGTATTAACTAAATTTTAAACTTTTTATAATCATAATAATTTTAGAATCCATATTATGAGTTTCTTAGACATAATTTAAGAACAAATTCATTTTCAGTATTGCACTTTTACAAACTTATAATAGTGAACTGTTTTTAAATCCAATATTTTAAACTTTTATATATTCAATTTGACTAAATAAATTTACTTTTTAGAATTGGTACATAAAAAATTTACAATGAAACATCCCAAGCTTCCATGGTATGCTTCTCTTTGAATAATGCTATAGCATGTTTTGTACGCAACATCAAGTTCTAACACACACCACAACCGATCAAACTAGCCGTTATGAATAGTAATACCTACTTTTTAAAATTTTAGAGATTTTATCTCTCAAAATGGACATCATTTTTGGATTAGGAGTATCTAATTTAGCCTAAGGTGAAATTTTGGTACTTTTCGGATAACTTTAATATTTTAATGAATAGTGAGAATTACTAAATTTTAATTAAAAACAACTTTTTTAATCAAAATAATTTATATTGATAAATTATGAATTTGAGTGGTTTTATAGTATATTTAGAATATAGTTTTACCATTTAATACAATATTGGTCATTGGACATCATTTAAAAATTAAACCGAACATAAACAAGTATCAATCATTTGATAGTTATTATATCTTAAAAACACGCTTTTTGTTTTGACTGCGGGAATTAATTTTAAATTAATTTCTGCCACTTCTGTGTTTTGAATTTGGAAAAATGGATTACATATTTGGAATCAGGATGTTTAAATGTGTAAATAGGTAACTTTTATTTTTAGACATTTTGAATAATTACTTCGGTAAATATTTTATTTACCATGGTTAAAGGGTAAATCCGGTAAATAAGGGTTAAAAAATAAAATTATAATAAAAAAAATTATCCTAAACCATCTCTTAACCAGATTGGTTGATACATGTCCAACCATGGGCATCTTTGGGTCGATTTGGGGACCCCATGGTGTCACTTGTAAGTGATAGGGACACTTTAGTTTAATTAAGTTAAAATGAATACAAAAACTGACACAAGCATATATCTTTTACAAAAACAATTTTTACATAGGGTTATATATGTTGGGTTTTCGACTATAAATATTAATTAGAAAGATAAAACGATTTCCTACATAATGGTAGTTTATTTATAATTTTTAGACATTAGATAATTTAATTTATATATGACAGAATGTTGATACAGTAATTACCATAATAGTGAACAATTAAAATGATTGATATTTTAGATACCCAAATAAATATAATTTGGGACTTTTTATGAATTACACTACTTTTCTAGGTTAATATGACATGTTAGAAATGATTTAATTATATTTTTTCTAAGTAATCATTATGTTATGATTTTTACTAAAATAAATTATAGAATAGTGTCAAAATTGACAAAAAAGAGTTTTTAAAACAAATATTATATTATTAATTGATATTAAATTCATAAAAATCTAAGGTTCGGCCAAGGGACTTATATCATGATAGGTGTATCATTAATCTACCACTTGAGGGTATCTTGGATGTATATAGTATGTTTATTAATCATATAATTTAAAAATACAAAGAGACATTGTAAAAGTGAAACTAATTAACTAAGAGTTAATACTTAATTATAAGGTTAATATAGTAACCCAAAATCAATATAAATTATATTGGTTGAGTGGTTTTCGACCCATACCCAACATAACCTTCAAATAATCCACTTTGGAGCCATTAGAAACTGAATATGAATTTATTATAAAATAATATTTCTAGCTTTTCCAAAGGTGCCCCTCACCCCTCTTATAAAAGGGCACTCCTGCTTCTCATTACTTCACACATTCAAGGCCTTTTGGATCATCCAAAATCTGACCAAATACTCTCTAAAATTCCCTCACTTCATCCTAGAGGCCTTCCTTTAGTCATAAATCCAACCTAAGAGCCCTTTTTATCAAATCAAAAGGAATAACCCGAAGAAGGGGTAATGATTTCACCACCCTTTTCCAAGTTCCTTTCTTCTTACACTTCTTCCTTATTTGTTATTACCATTATAAAATAATAACTCCAGTATATTATATATACTGTGATGTTATTATAAATATGGTACAACCATATTCAGTATTATATCCATCCTTTGAATAACATGTCACCATATGTGCGTACGTACGGCTTACCATCTCCACGTCGTGGTGTAATTATTATTCAATAAATTATTATTAGGATGGGTATAATAATGATGTGTAACTCATGTAAAAATAAATATGACATGATAATTATTCTTTATATATGATATACCATCCAATTATATATTATTTTAATATCAAAAGAATGATATTGTCGTTCGTGCGTACGTACGGACTACCGTCTCCACGAACGCGATAAGATTCATTCTCCATTGTATCCATTCAAGTATAATTCTCATTTGATGATTAATAATAGTATCTAAGGACTTGATATCATTCTGTATATGATTAACATACAACTTATCCATGAAAAACACAGCTTACGTAACAAAACATATAAAATAAAATGAGTAAGTTAACACCCGAAACAACGATAATAATAAGATATTATTAACAAATCAATGTTAAAAGATAATATATGATATCATATTAATGTATATTATTCTTGTATAATTTAATAATTATTATTTCACTATTATACAGTAGGTTAACCTACCCGAACCAAGTGAAAGTACATGGTAAGGGTTATTTCACAATCTCTTCATTATTCGAGGTTGTTTATACGTAGTAATCTTCTGGGATCTTCTTTATCATCCACATCCACGTTTCTTAAAAATGTATTTCAAAACATTTTTACTATTTACAAGAATATTGGTTAAAGTCATTTATACCCTTGTTTGACTTTTTATAAGATTTTTATAAAGGAATATTTCCGTCGTCTTCCAAACAAGGTGATTTTTAACGTTTTTGACAGAATTAAGGTAAGAATGTTTTTTTAACTTATACTGCGGGTGCGGCTATTTTCCGCTGTGATAAAATTTTCAAAGCTTCCCTTACAAGATTATAAGAATATTTTCAAAGTAAATGGTTTATTTTATAATTATGTGACTTTTGAATTATTTCCAAATTAATATTTTGAGAATTTCTGAAAGGTACTCTTTATCAAAATCAGAATTTTAAATGTTTTAAAGATTTATCTTTATAAATATTTTTAATTAATGTCCATGTTTTCAAAATGATTTTAAGGATTTATTTATATGGACATTATTGTTTTGAAATGATATTTCTTTTCAAAAGTTTTGAAGTGGCATGTGACACTTTGATTCAAAAATCTCTTTTAAATTACATCCTTAATAAATGTGTGACTTTTAAATTATTTCGAAAAAAGAGATATTTCTCTCAAATAGTATTGATTTCATCTATGTCAATATCCTTTGATAGATTTTAAGATTATTTTATGTTAATTTATTATAATACAAAACTTCCATATTGTATGGAATAATTTGTTATGTGTTTGAATGTGGATGTGTTATTCTTATACCATTCGTGGTTTATGGATGATGTATTTACATTTCGTATGCTAGTTTTAATACGAATGATTATGTTATGTTTGAACATTTTCATATGGGAATGCATTGGACTTAATATGTGACGGGTGCAGCCCGCTATAGCTCCTCGATGCATCGGTAGGTCTCATGAGACAAACTAGTGTCTTGGCACAAGGCCTTGACAAAATCTTATTTGCAGTCCTGGCATGAGGCCTTGGCTATGTGGTTTTGATAGTCTGGCATTATGCATTCCATCATTACGAAAGTGGTTTTTGATATTGCATGTGATTATTCGATTAGTAGAATATCCATGTGAATAAGTAAATGGAATTATTTCATTTTTTCCATACTATGTTGAATTTCAAGTTTAAAAGGAATTTGTTTTAGTTATACATTGGCTTAAATGTTTATTCTTATTTATGAAAGCTTCTGCTATATTGTTATCCTTACTGGGAATTTGCGCTCACCCCTTACAATGTTTTATTTTTCCTATGATGTGAAGAAGTAATTTATGAATGACCTTCAGGGATAGTATGTGGGGATATGAGTGGAATATGAAGAAAAGATGTTGTTGTAGTTTTTATTCTTATTATGTAATGTAAGACTTATGAATATATCTACTATTTCCAAGGCTACTAAACTAATCGGTCTTTCGAGATTTGATCTTTCTTTTGTTCATGCCAATGTTATGTAATAATTCACCGACTCTAGGTAACTGGGGTCGGGGCGTTACAGTGTAGATTGATTATCCCTTTTTGTATGTTGGTTGATTCCAAGAGGAAGATCTACCCTACACTTTCCCTTGAAATTAGTTAATGCAATGGCGCTATTTTTTATGTTTTTTATTTTTAATGATGAAACTGATGATAATTTTATAATGTAATTTCTTTTCAATGGTTGAAAAATGATCCATGAAAAGCTAATTATTTTGAAGCAGAAAAATAGTGATTTTCAAAATAATGTGATGTTAGATTCTGTTATGGTAAATGTTTGTGTGAGTTGAATTATTGAATTAGGAGATGAAGGAAAACTGTCTCTGAGGTGATGTTGAGTTTATTGTAATAAATATCCCCTTTTAAGGGGTGTTGGGATCCTTTTAATGAGAACTCCCTCATATGATAAGTTGAGATGTTTATAATAAAAACACAATCATATACGGTTTTTAGATACTTACGATGAAAATTACATAGTAAGAGGTCTAGATACATGGTTAATTACTTGTAATGGCATGGTATTGAGACATGACTAGAGAAATTTGGAATAGGTCGAAGAAGGAATCTATGAACATTAATGTCACTAAATATTATAGGTTTATGAATTTTTCATTTATCTTTTAATAATTTGAGTATTAATGGATAATCTGTTAGTTAATATCACTCCAAAAAATATTTGTATTTTCAGACTAGATTTATTTAGGTGACTATTGAGTTTTCCTAACTCACTTCTTGATCCAATATCTTATACAAGATCTAAATTTTCTGATATAGGTTTATATAAGGTAAAATGTCCACTAACTTTTATTTTTTGATGGGATGAGATGTCGTTTTAGAGATAAGGATGGTGTTATAGATTAGGCAATTTCTTAATCATGTACAATTTTCTGTTCTATTTTCATTACTTTTAGACTATATGTAGTTGGATTTAACATTTTTACGTTACTCTCCTATCGGGTGTACAACTACATTATGATATTTAATGGTTGGTTTTATTATTAGTTTTTTACATTGGTTTTTCCCCAGTATTTGTTCTATGATATATCCTTATTAAAGTTGTTTTATTGCTCAAAATTGAGAGTATATTCACCCCATGGTATTTACATAGACCCTCACCACTAGATGACATCCTTAGGATGATGTGGAGATGTTACTAACATTACATAGTGTAGAAACAAGGCTCTACGAATTGTACAGACACACCACCATAACATTTTCATAAGGTCCTAGACCATTAGTCGCCACTATTTCCTTAGACACATGGTACCCAACCTATCGACATGAAATAATGGTTCATCAGACTAATGAACAACACCATTGGCAAAAAAATATTTATTCTATGTGTTTTTTAGTGACTCACATTGTAAAAAATATCTAAGGATTTCAACCTTCCTGATCATTACCCCATGCTTGGAATGTTTAAATATAATGTTGTAACTAGATAGGATCCTGAAAAGAAAGGTTAAATCTATTGATATGTGTCATTTCATTTAGAATTTTAACCAATTATCATTCTGGGGTGTTAAATTTATCCCCTCATTAAATCAATACATCCTCAGTATGGACCTTGTATCTCAATTCAAAATTTTCCACCACACTAGAAGATAACTTCCTTCTTTGATACCAATCTACCAATTTTACACCACTAATAACATTGACATCATTATTTAACAAGGTCATTAGGTCTTGACCCTCCAGGCCGCACAAGTTACCCCATAATAACTTGGCCCATACCTAGAGACCACCCAAGTAACCAAATGGTTCATTAGATTGATGAATATCCCCATAATCTAACACAATTTCTTTCAATGTGATTTTTCCTAAATCACACATACCTAGGAAAATTCATAGGTGTCCAGGCATCCTAATAACTACCCTTATCCAAGAATGATTAATTGTGGAGTTATAATTAAGATTTCTCTCAAAGATAAAGGCACAACTTGTTGATGTGGGTTATATAATTTAGACATTTATCCCTGATACATTGTTGGGTTTTAAAAAGGTACGCCATTCTTTTCTGGGATTTTGCATGATTTAAATGTTACACACTGTTAACATGAGTCATTTCATTTATCCTTTTAACCCTTTGACATTATGTTCTATTACATGTAACAAATCAGGCCAAGAAACTAGTTGATTGGCCTCCAGAGTATTATTCTACAAACCCAGATGCCCATATGTAAAAAAGGCAACAAGAATAAAATATTGATCATGTATGCTTTGATGGAATTATTTTTTGTCTTTTAAAATATAAAAATTATGACCTGTATCCAAGATTAGTATCGAGTAATCTTGAGATGTAACTAATGGAAGAATTAAAAATTTTCATGGGATTATATAGAACTCAAAGGGAATAAGGTACATTTATATCTTAATATAAATATAAAGGCTATTTTGAAAATATATAAAATGGAAGTACGTAAAAAAAATTCAACCCTATTTCTACTGGTGTTAAATTAATGATGGGTGAATTTTTTTTATTGACCTATTTTTCACATGATGTGAATATTGTTTTCCCAAAATCTATACTAGTGAATTATCATGGTTATCCACTTGGTAGAATAATAATAGTCAAAGTCAGAAATTTGATGGCCAATTTTTTAGGTGACATATTTGTGTAACAAAAAAAATAAAAAAAATTAAACATAAAAATATGGGAGGAAAACATGATAAAAACACACACAAAAAATTGTATTGGGGATGAAATTTTGATTAGGGTTTATTGAAAAAATAACCATTTTTATATCAATGAATTTATTATATTTACTAATCATGGAGATTCATATTTAACATTAACTCCTTGGTTTGGTAAGTTAAGAATGTTTGTTTAGATATTATTCAATGGTTTGACAATTAAAACTTATAAAACCCCAAAAACAGTTGAAAATGGGCCCACCGAATGGTTACAATTTCACTCACATTAATTTATTTAGTTTTAAAAAATTATATAATTTTTGATCAAATAGAAATCAATTGGGGAAATTGAGAAAACGTGATCAAAAAATATATTATAAATAAAAATGGTAAGATTATAAGAAATTAAAAAATGAAATTTTATTAGAAAACAACCATTCTATTATTTAAATCCCATCACTCTTCCATTTAGCCTCTCATTACACTGAAGAGGATGAAAGGACTGGGGAAGAACTCAACCCCACTCCTGGATATAAGAGGAGTGTAGGGAAAGAATGAAAATATAAATAAATAGATGAATGTCTGGAAAATAATATCAATAATGTATCTGAGGGATTGATTTTGTAGAGTAACACCACCTCCCCATTATATTAGTAGTTCTAGAAGAAGAAATAAAGGTTATATATTTATAGAAAATATGTGATTAGAGGATATATACTCATGTACATATTATGTATTTAATTCAACTACAACTTTTGGATTTCTCTCCTAGGGTTGTTGATCCACAACCCCAACCATTTAATTTGGCCTATCGACTATTATTTGGTAGACCAGCGGACACGTGTCTGAGGGACACATGGTGTGAAATATCAATTTCTCCCAAAAATCACTTCTAAATGTATCTACATAGTGTTTAGTACCCTCCACATTTCTTTCACTTTTTGGGTGGGCAACTCAGCATGTACTCTGGACGGTCATGTCATATTTCTTCTAATGTACACAATGTATCTTTATTAATTACATACTGTGTTGTTTTTCAATGATCTATAAAATTCTATAAATCTTTGAATTAAACCAAAAAAATATATAATATCTCTAATAACTCTGAGTTGATTTATTTTAATCACATAAAAACATATATACATATGACATCATCTAACTCTTTACTCATTAAAGACAAACTAAAATAATTTTCCCAAACAAGGTACTTAAAAATCACCAACACATAACCATTTTCATGTCCTGGAGAAAAAACTAAAAAAATTTGATCAAGAAATCCAAATATTGAAATCACGATCATCATAAGGAAATCCATTGCACACATAATGAAATTATACAAATTCTTTTAAAAATTATATTATAATATTTTCAATTCATTAATCCAAAGGTGATTTATTAAGGTCCATTCCTGTAATTTATTTTCAAACTCATCATTAAAATTTTCCCACTTAAGTAGTTTATTCCCTTTCATTATTTAATAAATCCCTCTTCCATAATTTATCTTTTCACATATAAAAAAAATCTCACTTTGAATTTAAATGGTGAGTTAATACTTTTATAGGTAAGATGACTTGTTTCAGTTATCAAATCATGTTCAATGAGGTATTATTATAATTTTTAGTAAAAATATTTTGTTCTTAGATTCATAATTGTGTGAGATACAATATTTTTTTAATTTATTTTTAAATCCACAAATTTTAAAAAATAGAAATCCCCTTTTCAGTTGAAAACAACTCACATGGTCATTAAATTAACACTATGTGTGGGGATCCAATTTTTTGAAAATAATAATTCCCAAATAATATTAATGTATTTTTGAATTCTAATATTTTTAAATTTTCAATGGGTTCAATTGAAATTTAATTTCTATGTTAGAAGTAATTAAAATGCAATTTTTGGGCGATTTTCATATTTTTCAATGAAATTTACTTAATAAAAAATCTAACATGACAAAAGTGTTTACTTATAAAAATAATTTATCTAATATTATTTTATTTAATAATAATTGAAATAAATTTTAAAAACTAGCTCTCAAGTTATTCTAAAAGAAATATTGTTATCGTTTTCCAATAATGAGGAAAACGAACAAGCGTCTTTCATATGGTACCCTCTCCCACACTAAATATTACACAATGTAAACCTTGAGTAACATATACCAAGATAAATGAATATGAAACTTGAGACTAGAACATTGGAAAAATTAATGAATTTTTTTTGGGATGAAAATAAATGAAATAGAAAAATATACTCTCATGTTTGGTGGATATCTAAAAATGTGGGAAAAAAATTCATGAAAATCAATGAATCTATAGTAGGAATGTACACAAAAAAAATTTTCACATAAGAGAGAAATCAATTTTAATGTAGTCAAAAGGAATCAGTATGCACACAAGAATAACATTGAGATTAAAAAATAATATAAACAATATATATATATATAATAAAAAAACGTTCCAAAGTCACTAATAGGCCCTATATGAGGGAATTTTAGTAGGCAATGTCTCCAATATAAGAAGAGGTTCATAATTTTATCTCGTGGTCAGGGGATCCTTTCTATTAAATTATTTAGAGTATAATTATGATAAAATATAGGATTGAGTTCTAATCCCAAATCATTGACGGTGAATGTCTTGATCTCATATGTGGGAGTTAAATAGGTTCATTGGGTTGATAATGGTTGTGGGTCCATTAGAGTGGTAGTTGACGGGGGGGGGGCAATGGGATGGTTGAGTTATTGTAAAATAAGGTACGTGGTCCCATTAAATATATCCAAATGCCCCTATATAATATCAATACATTGGTCCACGATTTCTAGGTGGTAGGTAAATGAATTACTGAAATAAGGTGTGGGTTGTGGTGGGGATGTAGATAAACCATAGTTGGGAGGTGTAATGGTGGAAGGTGAAGGGGATGACGAATCGATGGAGGATGTTGTGTTAGTAAGTGGGAATATATGAAATCACCAGATAGGGATCCTCAGTCTACCAAAATATCCCACACCGGAAGCTCATTGCAGAAGATTAAAATCCTCCAGAACATATGTCATCTATATTTTCTAAAAGTAGAAATTATTTGAACCCTACTTACAATAAAAATAAATCCTAACACAAAACATCATGAAAACTCACAGGTATACAATTGGATTTTTAACCTAAGGATAAATCAAGATAAAGAAAAAAGGGATTAACCTGCATCCAAAAATGTGTTTAAAATTAATTTGAGAAACACTTATGCTTTCATTATCACAAGAAGTTCAATAATTATATACAATTGGAAAACCTACCAGTAAGGATTTATTATTGAGGATTAACACTAACAAATTCACAATAATTTTTTTGGTTAAAAAATAATTATAACTAGTATAGTATTTATGTGGGTCCCTAAATCCATTTCTAAGATAACATAGCTGATCATCCCAGTTACATAGACCTCTTATATTCAAAAAATGGAAAAATCTGGAATGGTACTTGATAATATCAAGTAACTTTTTTCCTTTTCCCTCTTTCACCAATGAACTTATTTAGGTACAATTTATAAAGACTCCTCATTTTCCACCATTTTAAACACTTAAATATTAAAATTATAATCTTCTACAGTTCTTTTAGAAGATAAAAATATCCATTGGATCAAAAACCACTAGGAGAGTTTTTATTACTATTTTCTTCACAATGAGGAAAACCATATTATAATGAACGAAAATCTGGTTAACTAAATCTGGTGAACAAAAACAAATAGCTCACATAACTATAGTATGATACTTTAATACAATTTCAATAAGACACATTGAACTATTTAAAACTTTTGCAAGACAAAAAAAACATTCCTTTCCCGTCTATAACATGTAATGTTCTCCAACCCCCTTCCATTCACCCAAATCCACTAAGGTGTGATGCTTTCATAGATTGTCTTAAACTAATTATTTAGTGAACACATATACTAGTTTTTGGCTTCCACAAACATTAAAAATAATTAAAATTTTAGCCAAAAACACATTCTTGGTAAACTAGTACTTCTAGCAAGTATGATTAGTTTGTACAATGAATACTAAATGCTGAGCCCATTGAATAATACAATGATTTTCATAAAATAAAACTACACTTCATGACTTCACCCAGGATCTTTATATCATAAAATTTACTAAACGAACTCATTCCCTACATACATTAAATTTATATATTATTCAAATATTATAATTAGATTAATAATACATTTGAGCCCTAGAATCCAACTTATCAATGTTCATCCATAGGTAAACAAAAAACTAGTTTCGCTCTTCCAGTCCTCTGAGTCTCTAGTTATGTCTTCATCAAATAATTACTAAAATTTAACATCATTCCCACTGTATAGAAGAAAATTTTATAATAATTTATGTTATTTTATGATCTATTTAGTGGATTCCTAGTTTTCCCTAGTGGGGTTTGAAAAAAAGTGACTTACATCAGTCACTAAAATAACAAATAATCCTCCATGAACAAATCATCAGATACATAAAAATTTTGATAGCATATGAAACTTGAAATTTTAGAATTTATTGGGCCTAAAAATCAATTTTTTAGTGCCTATATATTGGATAAGTTTAATTGTATAACAATATGGGTTGATAAAGGCTAATATCCAGTCATTCAAAAATATAAAATAATCATCTAGATATAACATTATTTAAATAACATAAAAGTTACTACTATCCTATTTCACATAATCCTCATCCAAAAAATATTTTTGGATTCATTAAGAAACTTTATCTAGAATCAGTTGGATAATTAAACTTTAAAAAACAAATCCATGAACCCTCAGAACCTCCTAGAAACATTTCTTCCACATAATAGAGATGTATGATTAATGTTCCATAATCCCACACCTTTCTATAACTACAATGATAAGAATCACACCTTCAAAGTCATTTTTTTAGAAAAAATTCATTGAAGTTATTATTTTATTTTATCAATTCATTATTCAAACCCTAAAAAATTTTATTCTATTTATAAAACCAATGTTTGGTTGTATTATTTTATGAACCCTACTTGTTGTTTCATGTAAAGTTTTTCATCCAACTCCATAAAGTAAGTACATAATTAAAACTATCTATACTAACAATAGACCTTATAATTAAACCATTATTATAAGTATCTAGATATTCACATATTTAAATTTTATTGTGAATATTTTCCAGAATGAAATTCCATAAATTTCATTAATCCCTTTACCAGAAACCACACCTTAAACTAAAACTTTTTATTAGACTCTCCATATCAATAGAAAACACACCTATTCTCTTGTTATCATTTACATTTTAATAAATCAATAAATTACTAATATCCACTGGATTTCGATAAATAATTTCCTTCAAAAATTTAGGAATCATTTATATTGAGTAATAGAACATTGTCTGATCTTCCAGGAATTAAATTTCCCCTGTAATTGTGAAATGTATATTGTTTATTTCAATACCAAACCTTTGAACTAGAATTATAAATCTGGATGATCATTTTATATAAATCCACTACCCTGAGTTATTAATATGTACAATATCTTATAGATACCAATATATGGATACTCACATTCAATATTCACTAGTTCTTGAACTACATTGTATATATTTTATTAGAGTCAACTAAAAAATTTAAACACTTTCACCTGATTACTCCAGAGCTTGTCTCTTTCGATTAGTATAGATAGATCAATATTGAATTTGATATTTTGTTCATTTCCATCAAATTATTTCTCTACCATGTTTTTATCCTATTGTAGAACAGTCTTATTGAATAGACCATCTGTCCTCAAAAATGATTTTCCCCTTTCATCATCCCTTATCTAAAATAAAAAACAATTATCTCCATTCTCAATGATAAAAAAACTTTGAGTATTTTAATATATCATTTCTTTATCCTATCATTGATATAAAAAAATTCTAAAATTTTGATGACTTTAATTGGTATAATTTCTTGCCATTTTCTAGACTATAGATCCTTTTTAATTTCCAACCCAACTGGTGATGCTAGAATTTTATTAAAAATGTATTAAACTATGTTTCTTCCTCTTCCGAAATATAATTTTAAATTTTAGTGCTTACATTCAAGATTTTAGCCTTATTAAAATAATTTTAATCAATCATTTTAGAAAAATAATATAATAGTGGTGTTTTGGGCGCTGTATTCATATAAATTATCTCCATATTGTAGATAATGTTTGTTAAGTTATGTCTAGTGTATTCACTACTATTCTTATAATAAAATAATTTCAAATTCAAACCGTATTATATTTCAATTTCAATTAGATAAAATCCTAAAAAACCATAATATTTTTCATCAAAATGTAAAACAAAACATTTTTATTAAAAACATAAATAAAAGTTGTAATGTAATGAAAACCAAAATGAGTCTGGACATTTTTAGTTCTCTAAGAATATGAGAAAATCAATTCCAAATTCTATGAACAAGTCTTACATTCATATAAATTTATAGAAATACATCTCTATTTCCCACATTTTTTACTTTCACAACATAAAATTTTCTATTATAATCAGATTTAGTGTGCCTTTATGTGCTAGATATTTTATATTATTCTCACTAAGGTAATTGTGCCCACAATTCCATTCTTATAGATCTTCCAAATATGTGGCTTTTTCCATTGAAATTCCATATGTTCACCAGGACAAATACAAGATCCCATACTTTACTCCGGATGAAAAAACTATGGATTTTTATGTAATATTCCACAATCCATTTGAATGTGACAAACTATATCCTTATTCATTAACATATGCAATAAAAATAAGTTTCTTTATGGTCAAGTGATATTACTAACTCCTTTATATATCAAGAACCCACCATGAATCATTTAAGTATTTACATCCCAATTTATAAAAAAACATCCAAATCATAATCTTTAACTAGATGAATGTTTCCAAAAATATGGATATATAATCCACCATGTATTGATATTCTTCTATTAAATTGAATGATGTCTTGAATGAAACAACCATGATTCCATTGAGAAAAAAGTTTTCACTCATTCCGTTGAACTCATAGAGTCTGAACTTCTAAAATTTGATACCCATCTATAATTGTTTTATGAAATTAATAATTTGTGTCATATATCCTTTATTCCCATAACTCTTGAATGTATAACCATGAGTATTTATCTTACTCATGATTATTTCTTCAGAGTTACATTATAATTTTTTATCTTGATATCTACCCATGGGTGACTACCCTTGTCTTTAAAGATTATTTCCACTATTAGAATATTCTTGGAATTCCCTCTAACGAAGCTTTCCATTGATGATCAAATTCAGGATAACCTCAAATACAATTTCTATCTTTATATATGAGAACTAAAAAATATTACCATCATATCCTAGATCCTTTGTAATGATTAAATTAGGTGTAATTCCCATATATTTTTCTTTAATTTCACCTTCACATATTTGAGTAATTCTTAGATCTTATTTATATAATTCACTTCATATTCACTATTTTTTTCTTATGATAACCACATACTTAATAATTATAAAATCATAAAAACATTTTTAGTTTTCATACATTTCTCATATATATACTATAGTTATTTAATAATATGTACCATTTTATTCAATTTACAGATTTTTATGGAAACATTTCATGCCAAACACCTGTAAACCTATCTAAGTGCATTTATATCCATATATTTCTATTTTGAATTTTCCATTGTCTGTATATGTACACTGGATAATGGGATATATAAATTATTTCAAATAAAATGGCCCTTTTTATGCATTGAACAAAATCCAAAATCTATTTTATAAAACTTGTAAACATGAATATTCTATTTATTTGACACCATACCTTCCTCTGATAGTGAAATTCCACTAAAAATTAAACTATTTCAATGGAAGAGTGAGTAAAACCTGAACATCCTCCAAGTGTGTTTATTATGTAATATTACACAAGATCTGATACAAGATGTTGGGAAGTGTACATCATTGTGATTATATGAACCATGATCCTAAATTAACTAGAAGATTACACAATAAAATATCATCATAATATATTTCAATCCTTCATAACTTCCCTTAGTTTTCTTTACCATATGTAGTAATATTTGTACCATTCTCATCATAAAAATTTCAAATAAAAAAAACATCAAGAGAGACTCATAGGCGTGAAAATGGAATCAATACCAATGGAAAAAATAAAATATAGGTAATCACACAAGGGATTAATATTATATGGAAAATGAGATTTATGTGAAAGAGAGAAACAATTCTGCACTCATTATTAAAAGATGTACAATAATTTGATACAATATATAAACCCATCAGTAAGGATTTACTATAGAGGATTGAAACTCTATAATTCACTATTAATGTTTAGGGTACATCGATCTCATTACTAGGACATTTTTCAAATTATTCCAAATATCTTTTTATAAGAATACATAACTTGTAATCCTAGTTACACTGACCTATAACATTAAAGGAAATTCATCCATCTAGAATGGTTATGTATGATCTCTAATAACCTTTTGAACTTGAGAAATTTTCTAGGAGAACCCATTCAACTGATATTTCAAGAGAATTATTTTTTAATATCCTTTTGAACACTTCATTTTTGAACTTCTATTCATTTGTAGTTCCATTCGAATATATGGAATTCTTGTAGTTCCACTACCTCCTAGAGATGTTATCTTGATATGAAATTCTCACCTACATGAATTATCATCTGATGATCGAATATATAGTATGATAAATCTTGTGAACTAATATACACTTAAATCCCCCCAAAATGGTGGATGTGGTGTGGCTGAATGATGAGCTATTCCAGGTACCAGTTCAAAAGAACCCACATGGGAATCAGGGACTTCATCCTCCATAACTGGTGCAAGGAACTATGATATGAGAATAAATGTTTAATATCTAATTCCTTACCATGATCATGTAGATAATCATAAGATATTAAATCCTCCTTGGTGAACCTCAGTGATCTAGGGGATTTGAAATATTAAAACTCCCGAGGAGATGTGATAACTAAGCGGGAAAAATAAAATGTCATTCATGTTACTATGATGGATTGAGATTATATTGTGGAATTTATAGACAAAATGATATAGGACTCCAAAATATTTATGTTGAAAAATGAATGTATGGAACTCCATATCTCACATGGTGATGAATCTCCAATCCATATAGTGTCGAATGAAGATGTTCATGAGGTAATGCTGGATGAGGGGAATGGTAATAGTCAGAATAAATATAATATTTTATTATGTTTGAGAATAATAGATATCAGGATCCATAATATCTCCCCATATAAAAATTATGTCATATCACTCTAGGTGATTAAGGGTGCCAACAGGTGGTGAGGTGGTGTTATGGGGGTAAAAGATACACCCTTGACTATTTTCACTCATGGTGAGTGATAAAGGACATTATCCTA
The DNA here is from genome assembly GCA_963277665.1 of Viscum album. Classification (NCBI taxonomy): domain Eukaryota; kingdom Viridiplantae; phylum Streptophyta; class Magnoliopsida; order Santalales; family Viscaceae; genus Viscum; species Viscum album. Next base: position 1,216,510,445 of record OY728130.1, read on the forward strand.
TCTTGAAATGGAAATCCTAGTCCATTTTATCTACCTGGGATTGATATTATGCCCTATCAAACTCAAATGTGGTAAAAATACCAAATTAAAATATAAAATAAAGGACTCATAACTTAGATTACATCTAGAAGATGTGTTTTTTCCACTAAGTTCACTATATCATCTAGAATCTGATGTTTCACTAGAATAGTCATGTTGGGGAATAAACTACCTAGGTTTATGGTGGTTGAGAAATTATTATCCAGTGGTCATTGGTTGAGATTCATAAATAATATATAATATAAACATTTGGATGAGGGTCTAGATCTGTTAGGGTTGATTTAACACACGACTCATATATAGGTGATGATGATTATCATGAAGAAATAATATATAGAATATGTGGTGATAAAACTACAAATAATTGTAGTACTCTTCTATAGTGTGATTCTGAAAGACATGCTACTGGGACATTATGGTGATCAATTATTATATAAAATGGCTAAGATAATGGTATTTATACTTTAATTTCCTAACATGGCTCCCCATGAATAGTCATTATAATGGTAGTGCTATATAACCACAACTCCTCTTCCCCATACGCCATAGACAGTAAACTAGAATCAAGGGTCTAGGATAGTACTGTGAGGGGAATATTCCTAGTGTATGAGATTATCAAGGATAAATAGAAATATAAATTATCATACACAATCTATGTCCAGTAGATTACAAAAAAAACAAAACATGTATTTTAACATGTGTAATGCTGATATAAATGAAAACAAGAAATACCATCCATTAGGATAGTCACATGTACAAAATAATTCAATAAATACATGAAAGGATCCAATACATGAATATGACATAAGAAATCTTTGTATTATTTCCCACTCAAGCTACCATAACTCAACCATTCAATACCAGTCTTATACAATCCTGGGATCAAAAAATGTGGGGAATGCTTGGGTACCCAGCTGAAAGGGGTGCCTGGGTGGGGTGTGAGTACATAAATTTGCATGGAACCACCAATTTTGTCTTATACATATCTAATAAATATCAATATATGTGCATGTAACATGCTGAGAATAATAAATGAATAACTACTATAAATAAATAAACCATAGTAAATCCCCAAGTATATACCCCAACAAAATATACCACATTTATCCAGTTCCAATGTCTATCTGAGTACACTATAATGATCGTGCCAACCATAATAATGAATCAGTGGTATTTTACCTCTTTATATAGGTAAAATACAATTTCTGATCCACCTAGTATTCATGATAATGACTCAGGGTCATGATCCACCTTGATATAATATATATATATACATAGATATTCCTCTATACTAGAGAAACTACAAAGGTAATTTTGTATCTTAATATATAGTGGTTCTTGAAAAAATTTCCCCAACAGTGCAGGAGACTTGAACATACCAACTGAATATCCTACAAGCTCATTGGGGATATCAAATGGTGGGAATTTTATCATTTCCATTGAACCGATTATTTTATCTCTAAGTCCATGAAAACCACACCAATAGTTTCATTGACCACCATAAATGTGGTGTTTTCAATAGAATCACCATCCAACCATCATGAGTTTTTATGAACTTACCATATAATGTTTTCATTACCACCTATAAGGGTGTTTTATTTTGAAAGAGTCACAAGCACCTCCATTAGTGTATTACATTTATAATAAATGATCACAACTTGTTAATTATCATTTCATTATCACAAGTATAATAAATAAATAATTAAAATTCAACATCCCGTGGGACATCCCATAAGTAGTCTATGAAAAGAATAATGAACACATGGGGAATCCTCCATTTTTTGACATCCTTTCTCATTTACATTTTCTATACCATTTATAATCCATCTTATCATAATTAAAATATTAACATATGTTCCTTACAACATTGGTTCATGTTATAAAGTTATATACGACACCATCTCTCTAAAAACACTATCACACACCATAAACAGAGTCATCTTCCACTAGTGAATGTAATCAGGTACTAAAGTCCCAAAATTATCATCTAACAACTTTATTGTCCTTCCAAGTCAATCTTTACTAATGTTAGTACCAAGAGTTGGTTACCTGTCCATCTTAATACCCCTAATAACACTATTTGTATTCTCCCAAACCCATATCAATGAGACTATAAGATCTATGGTTTCCCAAGGTCATCACATCATCTTTATAGGGTTAAAATCTCATATGAGGCCACACACCCACATGTAGGTGTCTAAGATGAACCTAAGTTCAGAATATATGTTATATCTCCCCCATTTATTTTAAATACACCCCACTAAATGGTGTTCATCTGTCATTGAAACTCAATGTAATCATAGTCTCAACAATTAGTGAAAGAGGTATAGAAGCTAGTGCTGGAGGGTCCAGTGTGTCCCCCCGCAGATCATACAGTCTAGGTAAATTTATTTAATAAATCAAGAGATTAAATAATATATTTCACTAGGTGACTCATTTAATTTAACATTTTCCCCTAACTTAAACACATCACAATTTCCTTGGATATCTTTTCGAGACTCATCTAAGACCAACGTATCATAGCATAATCTATCGATGCCATAAGTCACATCAAATAAAAAATTTAATTAAATAAAATCAATTTAAAATTTATGAGACACTATAAAATTAATTAAAAAATTAATTTCACTTATGAATAAATGAAAAATTTCTCCCATGGTGCTCCTCTAATACCGTAACCCTGAAAAACCATCCTTAGAAAGTCCATCCCAAGATCCTACTGCTAACATGGACCAATTCGCAGTCAACATGAACTAATTCCAACATCAATTTAATCTAATTAAACTCAAAACACATGTGAAACCCATATAAAGAAATACCTTCATTAAACGATTTGTAAAAACAAGCATACATTTTCTTGAGACATCCTCCAGCAATTAGAACTAAAATTAGGAAATAATGAGGAGGATGTTGGAAGGTGATCAATAGTGGTTATATCATATATTTAATCTCAACAAAACATTATGGAAACACACCAAATGTAATAATGTTTTATTGCTGTGAGGGGTAAAAGGAGGGATGTTAGTTAGAGGGAACGAAGTAGGAAGGTGGGACTAATTCAAATAAAAAATTAATCTGGTGTGTAATTTCTCACTAAAACACCCATCAGCTAGCCGATAACTACAATTACAACACTGTTATCCCCCAAAACCCTCTGGTTCTCTCTCATACTTTCAAAAATACCATCATGACATAATAAAATACCAAAAAACCCATTTGAGGTGTTTCAACTTTTTATTTCCCATTTCAAACTTTTGATAATAATCAAAACCCTCAACCAATATAAAATTAATATTTTTATTTAAATTCATGACCAATACAGATGTAGTTTTTTATATCTAACCCACCCCAAAAATACATGTCATTGAGAATCCACAGCTGTCATCTAATAGTTCATCTAGACCAACATAAGTTTTTATCTCATCATTAAATGGATGGGTCCTATCCTCAAACAGTAAATGGATTCTTTGACCCACACCTAATAACACGACATCTAGGGTACAAAAACTGATCCGTAAATCATTAAAATTATAAAATCATCAAGATGGTTATTATAGAAACCCATATTATACCAAGACAAAAAGGTTTAATCCAATTAGTTATTTAGCCCACTGTTCTCCCCACTATTGGACCTATCTAATAGAGGAAAATTCAGATCTAAAATACCATCCATCATTAGAATTAACTATAAAAAAATCAAAGAGTTTTAATAATTCCCATGTTGTAGTTTCCTATGAACACCATTGAACAAAAGTGATGTCGCCGATCTAATAATGATAAAAATTTCATTCTTGTTTTCTAACTGAATCCGAAAGGTTATAATATTCCATGAATAAGGCCCAATAGCATTGGATATTACTTGAAAGTACCAACCGATGCAAAAAACTACACTAAAACATCAAATATGATGTTCTTAATGTGGTTAATATTCCACCACATCAAATTACATGTGAAATGATAGTCAAAACTCCCCAGTTGACTTATGTCAATATACTCAGATACCCTTAATGATACATCATCAACTCACCTGACCATGATGTATTAAATCCTAAAGGAATTATATGACTTTCCGAACAGACTCACGAAATCCCATCCTTGAATAGTGATGAAATTGCCTATCTGAAACACCAATTGGAAAATACCATCATCACTCTCACATCCTAACATCAATAGATCTCTCATCAAACACAATTAGATTATTATAAACCATATTGATCCCAATGTCCATGCTTGAGTTATACCCACTATCAAATCCTAAGTGTTAATTAGAATTCAAAAACTAGGTATATTAATATAAATTTACTCACAAACATTCAAATTGTAAAATAATCATTCAATGACCAATTACTCACATCGATTATGCTTACTACATGACAGTCACCTCAACATGACAGTCACATCAAATTACCAATAGTAGTAGATCAATTACACTGAATTTCTAGGTAAAACCCAAGTCTCCTTGACACATGATCTGTCTATCCACACACACTATGACTGGACATGTCCAAACCTACTCATACCAGTAAACTTACATGAAACATTTTTATCACAATTTACCCGATCATGAAAAAATTATCATCCATAAATCATCAAAAATCCTTCACAAATAAGGGTAACCCATCCAAAAATTTGATAAATAACTTATCACAATTTGACTTCCCTTATACCACTCCTTGAGAAAAACCTCATCATTAAATAATATGCTGTTTTGGGAATTATTTTTTTCCAAATTAATTTACTATTTTGATATTTTACATTTCAAACAACACTAAATATAGTTATTGTTCTACGAAATCACTAGGTAATCTTGGGTTATATACAACACCAATTCAAGTGTGCACTGCAAAAAATAGTTATATTATATTATGGTACATGAAACACTTTTCTTGTATTGTATTATACATAATTATGAGTCACACTGATATCTTGTGTTACATGAAAGGAAAATTGTTTCCAAACTACAATATACTATTAATATTATTATTAAAATATTATAAATGATACCACAAGGCTATTGGAATTGAATTTATGAATAAGATTAAATAATTGGTGAAAATCTGATATATTCTTTTATATAAAATGAATCATTTGGTCATTAATTGTTCTAAGTGATATTTTGAACTGTTTAAAAAAAATGAAATTACTTTTATAAGAAAACTATTTTTCATGTACAAACACCATTTTATCTCATTAAATTAAAAATACCACTTTTGATTAATGTTTTCAAAAAATTTATATACTATATAGTCAATCCATATTTTTGATACTCGTCTAGTATATTTTATATGTATGCTATAAGAATAAATATAATTTTATGAATAAATAGATGTATTTTTTTAAATGGTCTTTTTACAAACACTTAACAAATAACCCATTTTAAATTTTTTGTTTGATAGTATTATATTTTTTATTGGATAAAATAAATTTCATTTTTGGAATATAAAAATTTAAATTAGTATGGGTGAGTTTTTGGATTATTTGAGAAGATTCATTTCTAGATGAATAGTTAAAAATTTTGAATTTTAATTCAAAACTACATTTTAATCCAATTTATTTATATAGTTAAATTGTATTTTAATTTCGTTTTAATGTTTAATTAGATGAAATTTAAATGAACTAATCCAATTTTGATTTTTATAACTAATTTTCCATTGAAATTAAATATAAAAACAATACATACTTTTGGACCTTTTCTCATAAAAACCCACTATTGTGTCCTATATACAGGATTCATTTCAAATTAATTTATGAATAATTTTTAAAATTTGGAAAAATTAATTACATATTTTTAATAATAATAATTTATAATTTCAAATTATTCTAACATAGTTTCATTCCAAAAAATTAGTTAATGTTATTCAAATTAATTACAACTATTAAGAGAAAAATTAGCTTAACCAATGAGTAAACCATAATCTTAAGCCCCAAAATGACCTAGAAAATTTTCCAAAAACAATTTTATGTTCATATTTACACATTATAATCCCATGGATAAAATGAATTTCTCTATTAGATCCACTTATTATAGGAAAAAAGTTTGTGGGATTTCTTTTCAAAAAATTACAAGAATTCCACTCCTCCACTATAAAAAGAACTCACCACTACCACTTATTCACACCTCTAAATCACCTTGAATCACACAAAATATTCTTGAAAAATATCCCTAAATCCATAAAATCATACTAAAATCCTTAATTTGGGTATAACTCCAACCATGGAATCCCTTTTGTTTTAAAAAATAGCAGTTACCCAAAGAAGAGGCAACATGCTTCCACATGATCCGTTTTATTTTCATTATACACCCCCTAAAATATTCTTATTACTTGATTATATAATAAATTAATTATAATATATATACTGAGATTTATTATTCAATGTTTTATATATGCACTTATACAAACTTCCATCTAATGGTTAACAAACTTACTGTTCAGGTGTATGACGAACTACCGCCTCACGAAACGATTTTGCTCGTTTTTTCCATTCCACTTATCATGATAGGAAATTATGATGAACATTATATTTTTATATTATATATATTATATATATTATTTATATAATCTTTTTTAATTATTATATAAAACATACCTTCATGCTTTCAATTTATTTAAATACGATAACTTCGTTTGTGGACATGTGGACTACCGCCACCTCAAAGCAATGTGATTCATTCACACATAACATGAATTGTATTGAGGATTGGTTTGCTGTAATTATATTATATATATGAAATAATAATTCTATTTTAATATATATATATATATACATATTTCAACTTCTTTATTTATATATGAAAAAAATGAAAATATCATTCTTTCATATGAACAGCTTACCATCTCTATGAAGGGTGTATTCTATTTCATATATCTATATTTAATATATTATTATAAATATTTATATACTGAATATGTATGATATAATTTTTTTACATTCTTGAAATAATTCATTGATAATCTAGGTAATAGGATAAAAAATAACAGGGAAAAATATATACGAAAAACAATGTAGATATTGCCTGAAACATAATGTTATCATGGAATTGTTAATAATTGTGTAATATAAAGTCATAATAAAATAATTTATGTTATTAAATGTTAAAATATTATTCTATGGTAGATTTATAATAAAATTATATTTATTATACATGAGGTTTTAACATGTACAAATAAATTCAAGACTTAATGTAAGGGTTTTCTAATCTCAATTTTATTTTTCGTGATACATAGACCTTATTCAGCTTCTATTTTGTTATATATTGTGTGTATACTACCCATGGATGTATGAAAATATTATTATACTTATATTTATGGGTATTTACATATCCATTTTATGATATTTATTTCATGGGTTTTATGTTTCAGAAGTTACCAAATCGGTATAGTAATTTAGTCTCAATTTTTCTTGTTTGAGACATGTTCGATGTGATGGACCAATATTCATCTACGAGGTGTAAAAATAGAACTTTGAATTTTTTTTATAATGAATATAACCCTTTAAATTATATTTTAATAATAATGTAACATCATTTTCTTATATTTTAGTGTGATTAAATATTACCAAGTGGTTAGAGTTTATTTCCACAATCTCATCATTTATAAGGATTATTTATAATTATGATTTTATTAATTAACTTTTATGATCCATATATAAAATAAACCCATGAATTTTATTATCATAAGGTTGGTCATGATATCATCAATTATTTTTATGATTTTTTAACTCGTTCGTAATTATGGTTATTAAGTAAGTGTTTTAAAAAAAATATGACCTTATTTCATTCTTTGTTCTGAAATCCATGTTCCTATAAAACTAAGTGTTCTATTTTTTCATGAATGTTATACTATTATCCTATGATAATTAAAAGAATATTTCATCTATTTTTTACTTTTTAAACAAAAGGGGTTTTAAAAAAGGGTTCTTCTAGTCATTTTCAGATCAAGGAACTTTTCAAAACTTATTATGGTGAAAAAGGAATGTTCATCATGTAAACATTTTTCCAACATCATGATCAACCTTCCATTGAAGCATCCTTTTTAAGTTCAAAATATTAATTTTTAAGAAAAATCTTTTTTCCTAATAATTATTACATTCAATGTTTTAAGTAATTTTCAATGAAAAAAAATTTTCAAAAGGTTTTCCATCATTTTTTATATGCATTCAATGTATTTTCAATGAAAATGGTTCTAAAAAGTTTGTATGTTTAAAAATTGTTTTAAATGATTTTAAAATTTTACTTTTCATATTATAAAAACGTTGCATTTGAAGAAAATACATTCAATGGTTTAAATTCATATTTTCACAGTTTTATGCTTATTTTCAAAGAAAAAGGTTTTTAAAATGTTTTCAAGATTATTTTATAATTTTTCAATGAAAATGGTTTTCAAAATGGTTTAAATCTTCTTTTATAAGTTTTCAAGAAAAACTATTTTCAATGAAAACTATTTTCAAGATCATTTCTTGATTTCTTTATACGTTTTAAGGATAATTTTATAGTAAAATGTTTTTCACAATATATTATTTTTTTAAAAAAAATCAAAGAAGAAATTAGATTTTCCTCAAGAAATGTTTTTATAAATTATTCCAAAATTATTTTCCATATCAGATGACATCCCTTTTAGTTACTCATGATTTTCTAGGGTAATTACCTATGAGTTCCATTCACATTATTTCTCTAGATGATTTATTTTTTTTATAACATGATGCTTATGAAACTCTTTTCACATTCAAGGGTTATATGTTTATAAAACACACATCACTTTAATGAGTTATATGTCTTTAAAACCCATTTCTATTTCAGGGGTTATATGTTTATAAAAATCTATTTCTCTTTCATAGTATATATTTTTATGAGACCCATTTAACTTGTATGGGTTACACTCTTATGAAACCTGTTTTTTTTCATGGGTTAATTTTGGATGAAATGATTTTTAAATGTGTTTTTTTCCATAGGTAAATATATTATTACATTTTTATTACCCCAATTTAATTTAATGTTTTATGATATAACTTTTTATGATCCTGTTGAACTTGTATATAATATTTCATTATGAGATCGGTGGGACCTATATCTCCCTCCAATTAACTAGGTAAATAATTATATATCTTGATGAATTAATGGAATTCAAGTCAATATGGGTAATCTGCAAAGGATTATTGGGGAAAATGATCCTCAATTGGAAGATGGGGAATCCTGATCCCCTATGGTAAGATGTGGAAACCTGATCAACTATAGGAATATAAAGAAACCCGAACCACTATGGGAATATGGGTAAACCTAAACCCTTATAAGGAATGGTATAGAACTGGGGATGGTGGTGTGTTCTTCTTAGTTGGTGTAGTTCCTGTTTAGTGAAATGATAAGTTCGAGCAACTCATATTCACTTATAGGAAATAATATTACATATTTATGTGTATGCGAAAATTCCAGGTCATACTCATAGGTTATGAATTCATGGATTATTATCATGATTCCCTTCAGATTATTGTCTTATTAACATCAAATATTTATTCTATAATTCATGTTTATGTTATTTGATATGTAGGGTATGATATGTGAATGCTTTTCCCATTCCCTCATACGATTATGTTAATGATTATTCTTATGTATCTCCCTTTATTACCCTTATTGAGTATATGAGATCACCCCATTTTATATTTCCTTTACCTAGGTTATGAAGATTTTTATTATATATGATTTTTCTATGAAGTGTGATAGTCATAATGAACCTAGTAGGTGATAATATATCCCACGTATGTACCAGTTTTTATGATTCCATGTTTTTAAATGCACTAAACTAATACTATCTTTGGGATTCTATTTCTTTAATGTATTAAGTATTTCACAAAAATGATTTATTGTATATTTATATTAAGTTTGGGTCATTTTATTTGGTATTAGAGAAAAGGATTATTCAACTGTTGGAAACCAGGATGAGAAATATTCAGTGAGATCCCTTAGAATATTTCTAAGGGTATGTCTAGAGATGTATATAAGGATATGTTTAAGGACTAGGAAAAGCATTGTAAAATTTACAAGATTCTAGTAAAGTATTGAGTGATTTTTTCCCAAGAATTACATCAATTTATGGATACAAAAAAAAGATGTGGATATTGAAAAGTTGTATGTATGGGTAGTGACTATGAAAAGGTTCATCGGTCCTAACTAAAGCGTATCTTGATATATGATAACGGGCCTGTTGCACACCTAGTTTGACAATACCATGGGTTCTTATTGGTCATTCACTAACATTTTATGAACCATCAGGATGGATTAAGTATAATATGACCCTAATAACCTAGTATAAACCTAGAATGAAATATACTAATGATGTAGGTGTCAATATATAGTTATCATATAAGTAATTTTTCATTATTTTTTTAATCTATGAGATGTGTTTCTCACCCATTTCATTCAGTTTTTATTCAATAAAAATAACTAGGAGGATTGAGATTAACATTGAATTTTTTAGGTAAGGAATATATGGGAATGATGAACATATATTTCCTTAGTGGAAATATCATGAAGATAATTAGGAAGGTCCCTGAGTATTTTTTATAGTGATGATGATAAATAGAAGAAAACGTGAATTTTTAAGGTATTATATGTTCTTACAATTATAATTACATTAAATGTAAGAAACATGAATGGATAGAGTTTTATGTACCTTAATTCATGATTCATATTTCATATTCTAGGAAATGGGTATTAAGGAATAAGACAATTAATATTGAGTAATTTTTTAAGAATAATGATTGATGATTGATGTGTATATGTGTAGGAAGTCAAGAATTATGATCAATGAATCATGAAGTATATGTTTTCCATTATGGATTTTCAATATTATATAAAATGGTGATAATTAACTAGAAAATTGATTTAATGTGATGTTGAAATTTTTATTATGGGAATATAACCCCTAATGTGTCCTTGACGATGATAAAATTATTAGTATCTTGGATAAAGAGATGATTAATATGTGTAATGTAAATTAGATAGTATTGATTTCCCAAGATCTGATTATTGATTTGTTGAAAAAGTGACCAATTTCATCATGGATGAAGTTTAAAACATTTTAGATTTATAGAATATATCCAGTATTCTTTAGAAAAAGGATTCATGCCTGTTTTATAAAAGTATTTTTGGTGATTTATGTTATTACAATGTTCCATGAGAATATATGATGAGGGTGTTCACATGTTTTGAATGTTACAACCAAGATCTAGTTTTTGATATAAATGGGATCAATGTTAAACTATTTTCAGGGACTTCTTTCCTTATTTCTGTATTTTCATCATCCCAATGGGATATAATTATAACCATTTATAGAAATTTTATGTTAAACTTTAGATTAATCTTGTGATATTAAAGTAATATATCACCAGATGATGATTTTTTCATATTAGAAAACCTATTATAACCAATTTATTTTCATTTTAACTAAATATATATTGTATATTTATCATGTATTTCATGATAATTTAGTCATTTAAGACAGAAAATGTCATCTTCCTTGTTCGAGAAATTGGTGAAGTTGAAATTTGTCAAGAAAAGAACAAAGGGTTATATTTTACTTATTAAATGGAATTAAATCAAGTAAGTATAACTTATTAAAAAAATATTCAGCTTAGGGAAATTTTTTTGATATAAAATCTTGTCTTATTATCATAATTTATATGATATCAATGAAATTTTTCACGATTCTTCATTTTATAGTTTTGTGATATTTAACTTTCTCTAAATCACCCAATTTCTTGTGATCAGTGATCTTTATCAATCTCTATGATTACTTATGATTTTCTTTCATCTCAAGGATTTCACATCACACCTACGTTCTCTTATGTGGAAATGTAGTTATCAATTACTTCGGGTAACTATTTTGTTTCCAACATTCCCTTTTTAATGGATGTTTTAGTATTCATTTTTAGGGAGTGGGTTTCTAAGAAATAACTTCAATGTATTAGAATGTTCGTAACCCAGATGAATTTTGAGGGATAAATTAATTATATGGGGTGTATAATGTAACACCTATAGTTTTTCAGAATTATTATTTTTGGAATTAATTTAATATTTTTTTTATATTTACCACAACACTAAATATAGAATTTTTATGTGAAATAAATAAGTACGGTTTACATTATATAAAATACCATGTAAATAACCCACTACACACTACACGCAGATAATATATCAGTACACAAAACATAATTTTTTTCTTGTATTACACACAATATTGAGTCCCTTTCATAGTATGTGCTACACACAAGGATGTGTTTTACCAAACTACATGATACTATTAATATTATTAATAAATATTTATATAGTTACCACCCAGATACTATAATGAATGTTATGAATAAGATTAACTAAATTGTAAAAATATGAGTTACACTTATATATAAAATTATTATTTGGTTATAAATTCATATAAGTGAACATACGAACTTTTTTTAAATACAAAAATTATTTTTATAAGAAACCAATTTTCTTTGTAAAATTTTTCTTATCTCCATAAATTATAGAAAACACTTTTGATTATTTTTTTCAATAAATATTATATATTAATAATTAAATCAGTATTTTTTATAATCATCCAATTTATTTGATAGGTATAAGATATGAATACATCTGATTTTTTGGAATATAAAGAAGTATTTTTCTAAAAGGTAATTTTACACCTTTTACAAGAAAAAAAATTTCAATATGATTTTTCAGAATTTTATATTTTATATTAGAAAAAATAAACTTCATTTTTGGATGTGGAATATGAAAATTTACTTTGGGAGAATATTTTATATTTTTTTGAGAAGTTTCATTTTTTGTTGAATAATGAAAACCACTAAATTTTAATTCATAACTAATTTTTTGTGTAATTTATTTATATAGTTAAATTATGTGTTAGTTTTGTTTTAAATATTAATTAGATAAATTTACATCAATTACTCTAATTTTTTTTTTTCATTTCAACCAATTTAACAATGAAATTTGATATAAAAACATTTTAGTATTTTGGAGTTTTTCTCTTAAAAAACTGTCCCTCGTGGCACATCAGTGGAAATAATTTAATATAAATTTTTAAAAATTATTTGATTTGAATTGGGAGAAATGGATTGAATATTTTAAATCATTATAAATAGTAATTTATAATATGTTAAAATTAATTTTGGATAAAAAAATTAGGGTATGTGATTAAAATTAATTACAACGGTTAAGAGAGAAAATAACATAACAAATGATTAAACCTTAAATGTAAGGCCCAAATTGACATATAAACGTTTCTAAAATCCATTTTATGTTCATATTTATACCCTATACTCCCTTGGATCAAATGTTATTTATTATTTTTGCCACTTTTCCTATGTAAAATTTTAGTGTAATTACCTTTTAAAAAAGTTACCAAAATTACACACCTCCTGCACTATAAAAAGGCACTCAACATCCCACATATTCACACCTATAAAAACCACTATCTCTCAAAAAATATGATAAAATTATATCCCAAAATCTATCCCTTCATCCTAGAATCCTTCCTCTAAGAATAACGAAAACCAAGCAATCCATTTGGGGAAAATGAAGAGGAGTTACCCAAAGAGGAGGTTACATACATCCTGAGGCTCCTTTGTTATATTTTCATTATATACCCACAAAATTTCCTTATTATATAATTATATTATTAGATAAGTATCCTATATATACTTATATATTTTCATTATAATTGTTTTACTTACAATTACACACATTTCCATCTAATAGGTAAGGAACATACAATTATTGTGTATAGTTAACTATTGCCTCACGAAATGAAGTTGTTCATTTTTACATTACCACATTTCATGGTGGGGAATTATGATAAAAACTATATTATTATATGATATATATGATATATATAATATAATTATTCTTATTTAATTTTTATTTAGAACATACCTTCATGATTTCCAATTTGTGTAAATACGTTATCTTCATTTGTGGATGTTCGAACTACCGCCTCCTCAAAGCAATGTGATTTATTCACAGTTTACAGGGATTATATTAAGGATTATTTTAGTGAACATAAATGAGATATGTATATATATTGAATAATAATTATACTTTAATTATGTTATATATATATGTTGATATCTTTGATTCATTGAATATGACAAGAAAACAGAAACAATGTTCATGTGTACGTATGACCTACCATCTCCATGAATGATGTATTCCATTTTATATATATATACATTTTATATGATATTATAAATAATTATATAATAAATAATAATGATATATAGATAATTTTTTCATTATAGAATTATTTCAATCCAGATCTATGTAAGAGGATTAACAATAACAAGCCACAATATATACAAAATACAATGTGGATATTACCCAAAACGTAATTTGAACATGGAATTGTTAACAAACAGGTAATATAATGTCATAATCAAATAATATATTGAATTATATAAAATAATATGGCTCATTGGTATATTTATAATAAAATTATATTTAACATACATGAGGGTTTAATGTGTAAGAAGAATGTTAGGACTTAAGGCAAGGGTTTTCTCGTCTCACTTTTATTGTTTTTGAGACACAAGCCTTATTCACCTATTATTTTCTTATATGTGTTGTATATACTTACCATGTTTGTATTATATTATTATTATACATAAATTAATGTTTATATACATATCAATTTTATGATATTTATTTCATGGGTTTTATGTTGGAATGATACGAAATTGGTAAAGTGATTTTGCCTCAATTTTCCTTCTCTAAGACACATTTCCAGTAGTGCACCAATATTCTTCTGTGAGGTGTTTGAACTACACTTTAACATGTTATCTCATGAATATAATTACCAAAATGATATTTTATTCATTTTATAATTTCATTTTCATATATGGGGTGTATTTTTCAATGTTACCAAGTGGTAAGAGTATATTGAAATAATCTCAATGTTTATTGGGATTGTATAAAAGTATTCTTTCATTCATGAACTATTATGTTACAATTTTCATGAAAATCCATTTATTTTATTCTCCTATGTTTTTTAATGGTATATTCATGTATTAGTTCTATTTTTCTATTCTTTCTAACTTAATATAATTATGGAATTGTTTTTTAAAAAATATGACTTCATCTCCCTCTTTAGTCAGAAATATGTGATCCTTGAAAACCATATGTTCAAAATATATTTTCAAAAATGTTATATTATTATCCTATGATAATAAAAATACATATTAACCCCTTTATTACATTTTTAAACATAAGGGTTTTAACAAAATTTATGTTTTTATCTTTTTCTAATCAATGCACTTTTCTAAACATTTTACAGTGCAAATAGAATATTTGGTATGTACATATTTATCCTCCATCATGTCTATACTTGATTTGAACTATCCTTTTTAGGTTTAAAATTTTCCCTTTTAAGAAAAATGTTTTTTTCATAAAATTCATGTCATTAATTTCTTAATGTGATTTTCAATGAAAAAATGTTTTCAAAATTTTTTCTAAGCATTCATTATAATATTTTAAAGTATATTCCTATAAAAATGTTTTAAAAAATGTTTTATGATATAAAAAGTGAATGGTTTTAAAATATTAAATTTTATGTTTTAAAAATATTATTTTCAATGAAAATTAGTTTAATGATTTTAATGATTATTTTATAATTTTTAATATTATTTTCAAAGAAAAATGTTTTCAAAATGATTTAATGATTATTTTATATGTTTTGAAGGAAATTTTTTTAAAAATGTATACATAATTATATTATAAGTTTTTAAGTGATAATGTTTTCGAAATTTTTATAGAATCAGTTATAAGTTTTCATGTTTATTTGAAAAGATTTTTTTCATAGTGTTTTATGTTTTAAGAATAATTTTCTAAAGAAAATATCACATTTTCTTCAAGAAATGTTTTTAAATGACATTTAGAAAAAAAATTCCATCTACAACAAAATCTATTCATGTTAATCATGCCTTTATAGGGGAATGATAAAAAATTTCCATTTATACTATTTCTCTAAATTATTTATATTTTAATGGAATGATTATTGTAAATCTTGTATCTCTTTAACTTATTACATGTCTATAAAAACCATTTATTTTTAATGGGTAATATATTTATAAAACCTATTTTTTGAAGGGTTATATTCCTATAAAAACACATTTCTTTTATATGAGTTATTTTTTTTAAGAAACCCATTTCAATTCCTTGTGATATATGATTTTATTTTCATGGGTTATTTTATAAATAAATGATTATTAAACTTGCCTTTTATTACATAGGTTAATATTTGATTATATATTTATGACAACCATTTTATTTCATGGGTTATTATATGAAAGTATAGAATTTTGTGGGACATGTATGTATGATTTCATTATGAGATTTTTGGGTCCTATATGTGCCTATAGTTTATTGGTTAAATATTTATACCCCTTGAAATAATGATGGAATTTAATTAGATGGTATTAATCCACTATGAAATATGATGAAACTCGATCCACTATGTAAAGAATAAATCATATGATTCGCTAAAGGGATATGTTGAATGTAGATATATTATAGGAAGATGGGGAAACATAATACCTTACATGGAAATGGCTACGACTAACGATGGTGGTGTGTCCAAAATAGTAGGTGTAGTCCTCATGGAGTTCCTGATAAATTCCTGAAATTTTTCTTGACTTATAGGGAATAATATTACATGTTTATGTGTATTCCACAATTCTATTTCATACTCATTTGTTATGATTTCCTGTATTATGATCTTGATTACTTTACTATTATCATCTTATGAACTACTAATCTTTACTACATGATTAATGATTATGTTCTTTGATATATAGGGTATGATCCTCAGATTCCACGTTCATGTTCTCGTACCACTATGTTCATGATTATTCTTACATATTTCCCTTCATTAGTATTACTTTGAATCTGATCTCACCCCTTTTAATGGTTCATTTCCTCATGTTATGAAGATATGTATTATATATGTGTTTTATAGTATGGGTGTTAGTTATGATGAACCTAGAGGGAGAAAATTTAGCTCACTTAAGTGCTCGTGTTTCCATTTCCAGGTTTCCAAAGTCACCAAAATAATACATTATTTTAACTTATGTATGTGTAATGTATTAAGTATTCTAAAAATATTATTTAATGTCTATGTAAGTTTATCTTGGGTAATTATACATCAGGAAAATAATAAAAAAGTGTATAATGATCCTTTTGATCCATGCTCTTTTCATCCCAGGTAACACTTTCCTTTAATCAATTCCTGGATTGACTTTTCCACCATATCTGAACCATTTCTAAAATATCCCACACCACTAGGGAAATTTTCATTTCATCCAACTCAATAGGAAACTAATTCCACACAAAATCTATCAAAGATGTTGGTTATCATCTCATACATGGATAATAAATGCTCAAACTCAACATTTCACCCATATCCACAATGCACAACCTCAATCACATTCAAAATTGAACTATGTATTCCCCAAATCCACATCTTATTTCAACTAGAATCAAGCTACCATGAGTAATATATTACTAGAATAATTATAGAGAAACTAAAAACTGAACATGATCATGAAAGTTCAATATATTTAACAAAATATCTATGATGCTCATTTACATCATTCTTGAAATACTTCACATGTATAAGAAAAAATAAGATCACCCATTAAATAAGAATTTTTTCCAAAATAAAATCCATCCCCTTAATATCTAATAATGTCTCTAAAATTATTCTATATGAATAGGGAAGAAATATAACTACACTACAACAAAACTGGGATTCCACAGTTCCACCCTTTATCTGCCCTAAAAAAAGTGCTGATAAATGGTAATTTTAACAATGCTAAAAAAGCGCTATTAAAATTACCCTTTATCAGTGCTTTTTTTAGCACTGATAAAGCCCCCTATTAGAAAATTTTTTAGCTCTCTTAATGGGGGACGCTTTATTAGTGATTTTTTTAGTAGCACATATAGGGGGGCTTTATCAGTGATTTTTCCTTGCACTGATAATATTTATATTTGAAAAAAATATTTCACAAATAAAAATATATTGTGATATAAGTATATCTATATTGATAATATATATATATATATTGAATATGTTTTAGATAAGTATAAATAGACTATTACATTTAATATATAATAAATTTAGTGAAAATTGTTGTAAATTTTTTTAAAAAAATTATTAATTAATAATTTTTTAAATATCATCCATTAATAATATTTTAATAACAATTTGAAGACACAATAAAACAATCTAAAATAAGTTGAAAATGTAACTCAAACTTTAAACAGCCATAACTTTTCATCCCGGTGTCCGTTTGGGATCTATATTATATCAAATAAAAGCTTGTGGTGATCTTTATGCGCTAGTGACCAAAATTCACCCTCTGTCACAATTTTTGAGGCCCAAAAATACCCAAAAGGCCTCCAAAACTGAGTTTTTACTCAGGATACCCTGATTTTTAAACATTAAAATAGGTTTAAATTAGGATCTGGATGTCCTCTAGTTCTATACAACATATCATATCAATGATTGTTTCATTTTCATAGATTTTAATGGTTGTGGAGTTGAATGGAACTTCTAGATTAGAAGTTATGGTCATTTTAACATTATATGCCTTTTCAAATACACGTATCAGTATTTATTCGTATATATATATATATATGTTTGTGTGTATGTGTGTGTGTGGGTGTGTGTGTGTGTCTCTCTCTCTCTCACTGTTTGTGTTTTATATATGTATGTATGTATTTATTTATTTATTTATAAACACAAATAAAAAAACATATTGTATAAATGTATTTAAAACTAATAAATTTATATTAATATACACATATATATATGGATAATAAATTATTACAAAAAATATATAAATAAATAAATAAAAATATAAATGAATATAAAAATATATATATACTAAAATATGAATAAATATATATGTATTAATATAACTAAATATATCTATATTAATATGAATCTATATCAATATATGAATAAACATAACTATATATATATATATATTAATATATATTAATATATGAATAAATATATATATAAATATATATATATATATTAATATATGAAAATATATATATGTATTAATATAACTAAATATATTTATATTAATATGAATCTATACTAATATACGAATAAATATAACCATATATATACAAATAAATAATTATAAATATATATTAATATACAAATAAATTTATATATATTAAAATATGAATAAATATATATGCCATAATGTAACTAAATATATTTATATTAATATGAATCTATATTAACATAAGAATAACTACAACTATATATATATATATATCGTTAAATAGAGAAAAAAACTAAATGGATTAGTGGTAAAGGTGTAGGCGTGCAAAGGGGGAGGTCTCGAGTTTGAGTTCGGGTGGAAGCAGGGAGGGGCGTGTGGGCATGTGGGGGATTCGTGAACAGGGGAAGCACATGGGAGAGTGGGAGGAGTCAGCCTAGCGCTAATAGGGGGGTCAAGCGTTGTTAAAAGCCCCCCCCCCCCACATAATATATTCTTTTTAATTTCATTTTCTTACATTTATCTGCACTTTGTTTATCTCTTATAAAAGGGGCATTTATCAGTTATTTTCTGAGCACTGATAAGAGGGACCCCCTTTATCTTCACCTTTATTAACAGTGCTTTTTTTGTGCGGTTAATGCACTTTTCTAGCACTAAAAAATACTATATTTGTAGATGTACTAATCGTTCCCATAAAAACCAACCCCAAACCCTAGATTTAATTTTCAATATCCTCCACATCAAATGTTAATGGAATCACCAATATTATTCAACATACATAGTAGTACCTAACATGAACCAATTTTATCACTTGAAGCACAAACTAATGATTTCTATCTTTATGGTACTTAGAAAATAGGGACAACCACTCTAGCATGTCACCGTCATACATAACTATATGTCAACTCTCCAAAATCCAGAGTTGTATCTCAAAGGTCACTAGGGGCTCTCACTCAACCCATAAGTGGGGTCTATTGTAGGTTACATCCCCTAGAGAATCATCCATGCACCTATATTAATATCATCGATGCTACCATACTAACACCCAATCCATGGATCCATATATATATATATACCTCTCAGGTATCAAATTCTAAGATCACTACCCACTCCTAGGGCACCCACTCTATCTCAGCATCTACACATTAGACTACTCCATGGAGTATTAAGTAAAGTTTAGTGACACAAAAAATAGCACACAAACACTTGTAATGGTGTCATCATAAATAGTCCATGTCACTGGAAACATTGTATCTAGATTCTTTTGGTAGAATTTCATTCCAATATATACTACACAACACTTTTTAGGTTATTACTAACACACAACTACTCATTTTTCCTTTAACACTGCGCAAAAAGGATTTTGACAGCACTAAAAAAGAACTTTTAATCGCAGCGCTAATAAGGGGGGTCCCCTTTAACAATGTTAAAAAAATTGAAAAAGGCCTAGATAGATTAAATGTGTGATTAATATAATAGCACACCCAACAAAAAAAGTTTAATTTCAAACAATTATATATACATTTAATTGACATTATGAATTCAAAAAATTTCACCCATAATATATACAAAAAACACGGCTATATACATTTCAAAAAATAGTTTATTTAATTAAATTAACAATTATCTAATAAATATTTAAAAATATTTATTTTTAGTTATTTCAGGCCTAAGATCCCATCTCATAAACGTGCTTTCGTAGTACCAGTTGTCAAATAATCATCCCAACCTAGGAAAATGATTCTACCTATATAAGAAAACAAATATTATATTTTTAATACTATAAACAAATAAATTAAACATTCATATGAATGAATACATTAATAAAAAGTCAACATCTAAAAAAACTCTCACATTTTGAGTGCTATCAGCCACACCATGGGTCATATACAGTTGTGGTTTATTCTGAAACATCAAAAATGTGTTATGGATCATTATACTAAAATATCATAATTTTCTAGGTTTTGAGTATGAAACTTATTATTTTACAAAAATTAATTCAATTTTAAATAATGAAGCATTTAGAGTTATACTAGTCAAACCATGCATCATATTGTGGTGTGACTACTTCTTACCATTCAAATAATTACTGACAGATCATTTTACAAATGTATCAAAACAATCTGAATACATTTTCTATGTTTTTAGTATTCCATTAATATTTTTTTACTAAAATTTCATTTCAAACAAGAAACAACAATTTTGAGTCATAACTGTCACATCAGGAATAGGTTTGATGTGATAATTCTTCATAAATGTCACAAATGACTTATTAATATCTATAATAAATTATCATGACAATTTAAGCATGTTTTTTTGTTTTTGTTGAGTGAATTATTTTGAACTAAAATGTATATTATAAATGGATAATAGACACTTTGAGTCATATCAGTCCCAATGTGTGTTTTATTTTTGTGTGGTTGATTCCAACACATCACAAATGACTCAAGGATCGTTTATATAATGTATAAAAATAATTCAAATTTATTTTACAAGTTTTTAGTATGTCATTTGTTCATTTTTATTTAATTAATGTCAATTTTATATAAAAATAAACACCTAGAGTCATACCAGTCATGCTGCTAATTTAATAGAGTTTCAGTTGAATCCTAAACATAAAAAATGGATCATAGAATTTTTTCCTAAAAAAAAACTGAATGCAGTTACTCAGTTTATAGTATGTCACTTGTTCTCTTTACTAAAATTAATGTCAATTTTATTGAAAAAGAGATAAATTATGTTATACCGGCCAGACTATGCATCAAATTGAGGTGTGGTTGATTCCTACACATAAAAAATGACATATAGAGAATTTTCCTAAATTACCAAAAAAATAAGGATTTGTTTGCTTAGCTTTCAGAATGCTAGTATTGTTTTTTAAATGATATTTCAAAATGGAAACACACATTTTGAATCATACAGGTCGCACCATTTTTTTACATAATACTTCTTCATACAGATTAAAAATCCATTATTAATCACTTTACTAAATTATCAAATAAATCAGAATTTTTTTTCATTTTTTTTAATGAGGGACACTTTTTGAACGGAAATGGAAATTTAAAACTGATAACTGACACATTGAATCAAACTGGTCACAATGTGAATCATATTGAGTTGTGGTTGATTCCAAAATGACAAAAATGTCCCATAGATCATTTTCTTAAAGTACCAAGACAATTAGAATGTGTTTTCTTGGTTTTTTGTATGTCACTTGTTCTTTTTACATAAATTAATGTCAACCTTAAAGAAAGACACACATGGAGTTATATTGATCATAGTGTGAGATGTATTGAGGTTCTATTGACTTCTACACATCAAAATTTTTTCTTATATCTTTTTACTAAAATAACAATGAAAGTCGAATGTGTTTACTCAATTTTCAGTATATCACTTATTCATTTTTACTAAAATTAATATTAAATTTAAATAGAAAGATACACTTTTTGTTATACCGGCCACATTATGAATCATATTGAGGATTGGTTAATTCATAGAAATAAAAATGGAATATAGATCATTTTCCAAATGTATCAAAAAAATAAAAAAATGTTTCCTTGGTTTTCAATATGTTAGTTGTGTTTCTTTATTAAAATGTAATTTAAATATGGAAACACGCATTTTGAGTCATATCAGACGCATTGTGCCGAAGATTGATGTTAGACTTATTAATACATCTAACAAATAATTTATGAATTTTTGTCTTAAATTATCTAGTAAATCATAGAGTGTTTTATCGGATTTTAGTGTGGGGCACCTTTTTGAACTAAACTGACAATTTTAAACTAATAACAGACACTTTGAGTCACATTGGTCACACCGTGTGTCATGTTGTGATTTTGTTGAATCCTACACATCAAAATGACTCATGGGTCATTTTACCAATGTATCGAAACATTCTAAATATGTTTTCTTGATTTTTAGTACCTCACTTTTTCTTTTTTACCTAAATTAATGTCAATTTTGAATTGAAATTTTCACTTGGATTTATACCAGTCACACTGTATGTATTATTGAGGTGGATTAGAATCATACACAACAAAAATGACTCGTGGAACATTTTCCTAAAGTATAATAATAATCTTAATGTATTTTCTCATTTTTAAGTATGCCAGTTGTATTTTTTACTGTTCTTCATCTGATTTACTTTTTTTGGGTTTGTCCCTTGGGTTTCATTCCCAAGTCCACCTATGGGGTTTCATCCATCTTTTTTCACAAATCCACTTTTTTGTTCCATTTCGGTTTTCTGATGTTGGATGTTGATTTTGTTTGTCTTGGTTTTTTTTTACTTAGATGAATTCAATGATGAAGTTATTATATGGCATGGTGGCAACGATGTTTCATCCCATGTGCAACAATTAGTTGGCTTTCTGGTTTATGCCAGTGCTATTTTACTGTGGTAGAATTATGGTGATGAGACGATGTGGCTGACGAAGATAACCTCATGATAGTGATGACGACTTGTTTTCACGTAAAATTTGATTGGTTTAGGGGACGTCAGTTTCTAGTGCTGGAAGTTGACGTCAGAGACCAGGCCGATGGTGACGAGGCATGGATTTTGATGATTGTGGTGAGGTGTTGACGTGATGATGGTGATGGGGATTGTTCGAAGAAGTTTATGGTGCATCATGGGATAGATAGGGTGGTCATCGTGATGAGTGTGTGACTTAAGGAAGATGTGTATTGTTTACCGAGATGGAGGATGATGAATTTTAATTTGAAATTTGAATTCTTTGGGGGGGGGGTTGGAAGTAGTTTTGGTGGGTATCAATTTAGGTTAGTTTGAGTTCTAAATTTTTTATGTAGTATGTGGGGTTTTTGCAGGTGGTTTGTTGTGGTTTTTATATGGTTACCACTTTCTAAAAAAGTAGATCTTTTAAAAAGAAAAAAATAGATTGTGGTGGTCACATTGGGAATCAGTTTGACATGATGCTACTTTATACATGTCAAAAATGACATATGAATTGTTTTCCTAAATTATCAATACAATTATAGAATATTCTATTGTAATTCATTGAAGGAGATGTTTTGAATTAAAATTTCTATTTTAATCTGATAACGGAAACTTTGAGTCATACCATTAATAATGTAAATCAAATTGATGTGTGGTTGACACTTATAAATCAAAAATGAGTTATAGATCACAGTTCTAAAGTATCAAAATAATACGAATATGTTTTCTCTATTTTTAGTATGCGAGTTGTAATTTTTTACTTAAATGTCATTTCAAATTGGAAACATGCATTTTGTGTCATACCGATCACTTCGTGATTAGGTTTGATGTGATAATTCTTCATACATGTCACAAATTATATACTAATCTCTATAATAAATTTTCAATACAGTTGATGTGTGTTTTCTAGTATTCATTGAGTGACACGTTTTGAAGTAAAAGTCAATTGTAAATGGATATGAGACACTTTGAGTCATATCAGTCACACTATGAGCCGTATTTTGGTGTGGTTTATTCCAAAACCTCACAACTGTCTCATTGATCATTTATATAATGTATAAAAATATTTCGAATTCATTTTATCAGTTTTCAGTATGTCGCTTGTTATTTTTTCTTTAATTAATGTCAATTTTAAATAAAAAGAAACACCTGGAGTCATACCAGTCGCACTAAGACTCGTATTTAGGATTAGTTGAATCCTACACATATGGAATGGATCATGGATTGCTTTCCTAAAAAATAAAAAAAATGAATGCAGTTGCTCAGTTTTCAATAGGTCACTTGTTCTTTTTCCTAAAATTAATGTCAAATTTAACGAAAAATAGATAAATTAAATAATATCGGCCACACTATGCATTATATTGAGGTGTAGTTGATTTTTAATGATCGAAAACGACATATATAAAATTTTACAAAATTATCAAAACAATACAGATGTGTTTGCTCAGCCTTTATAATGATTGCTTTTTTTTATTAAAATATCATTGCAAATATGAAACACGCATTCGGAGTCACATAAGTCATATCGATCATTTTTTTTACATTACACTACATCCTAAAAATATAAAATCCCTTATTAATCTCATTCCTAAATTATCAGCATAATCAGAGATTTTTTTCTTGGTTTTCAATGCATGACTCATTTTGAATGAAAATGTCAATTTTAAACTGAAAACTAAAACATTGAATCATACTTCTCACACTACTCATAATATTGAGGTGTGTTTGATTCCCAAATGTCAAAAATTACTCATGGATTATTTTTCTGAAGGCTCAAGATAATATAAATGAGTTTTCATTGTTTTAGAATGTCACTTGTTATTTTTTACATAAATTAATATGAATTTTATAAAGATACACACTTGGAGATTTACCGATCACAATGTGAGTCATATTGAGGTTATATTGAATTCTACACATCTAATATTAGTCGTGTATAGATATAATAAAATATAAAAATAATTCGAATGTGTTTACTAAGCTTTCAGTATGTCACTTTTTCATTATAACAAAAATTAATATTAAATTTAAATAGAAAGAGACAGTTTTAGTTATATCAGCCACACCATGAATAATATTGAGGATTTTTTGATTCATAGACATAAAAAAGACTTATAGATCTTTTTTTTAAATTATCAACACAATCCAAATGTGTTTTCTTGGTTTTTAGTTTTTTAGTTGTGTTTCTTTATTAAAATTTCGTTTAAATCTGGAAACGCACATTTTGAGTCATACCGGTCGCATTGTGGCTAAGATTAATGTGAGACTTATTAATACATCTAAAAAGGACTTATGAATATTTTCCTAAAATATATATTAAATCATTGCATGTTTTATTGTTTTTTTTACTGTGTGACACATTTTGAACTAAAGTGTCAATTTTAAACTGATAAAAGAAACTTGGAGTCATACCAGTCACACTGTGTTTTATATTGAGGTATTTTTGACTCCTACACAGCAAAATGACTCATGGATCGTCTTAATAAAGTGTCAAAACAATCTAAATATGTTTTACTAGTTTTAAGTAATCCACCTTTTCTTTTTTACTTAAATTAATGTCAATTTTAAATTAAAATTCACACTTGGATTCACAACAGCCACACTGTATGTATTATTGTGGTGGAGTAGACTCCTACTCATAAAAAATGACTCATGGATAATTTTCCTAAACAATAAATACAATCTGAATGCATTTTCTCAGTTTTTAGTATATCACTTATTTTTCTTCTATGATTGATGTCAATTTAAAATAAAAATACACAGTTTGAGTTATACCGGCGACAACATACATCATATTGAGGTTATGTTGTTTTATACACTTTATAAATTAGATATAGATCATTTTCCTCAAGTATCAAAACACTAATATTGTTTTATGTTGATTTTCAGTTTTCGTGTTTTGTTTTTTTATTAAAATGTCATTTTAAACTATAAACATGTATTTTGAGTCATACGGGTCGCATCATATATCGATTTTATATGAGATAACTTCATACAAATCATAAATTATCTATGAATTTAATTCCATAATTTCCAAGAATATCATAGTGTGTTTTCTTAGTTTTTAGTGAGGAATGTGTTTTGAACTAAAATTTAAATTTTAAACTAATAACTAACACATTGAGTCATACCAATCACATTGTGCATTAGATTTTTTTGTGGTTGATTCCAACATGTAAAAAATGAATCAGGTATCATTATATAAGTATCCAAATAATCCAAATGAGTTTTCTTGATTTTCAATATGTCACTAGTTCTATTTAATTAAATTAATGTTACTTTTAAATAAAAAGACACTGTTGAAGTCATATCGGTGATACTAGGAATATTATTTTGGTTAATTTGACTCATACACATCAAAAATTACTCATAGATCATTTTTATAAAAATATGAAAACAATTAGAATGCATTTTTCTCAATTTTTAGTTTTTCACATGTTCTTTTTATTGAAATTAATGTCAATTTAAAATTAAAAGAGACACTTTGAGTTATACCATCAATATTGTGCATCATATTGTGGTTTTTTTATTCATACATGTCACAAATGACATATATATCATTTTCCTAATGTATCAAAACAATTGAAATTCATTTTCTTAGTTTTCAGTATGAAAGTTGTGTTTTTTTCACTAAAATGACATTTTAAACTAGAAACATGCATTTTGAGTCACACAAGTCACATAGTACCTCAGTTTGACATCAGACTAAATTAAATACGTTATAAATTATTAATTAATAATTATCATAATTTACCAAGACAATCCAAGTGCATTTTCTCTGTTTTCAGTGAGTTACTGTTTTTAAATTAAGTAGTCAAACATTTACACTAGATTACGTTATTGTAGTATAGAATAGATAATATTATGAGGAAACACATATTATATTAAAAAAATTACATTCTCATTGAATTATAAGTTTCAACCTTAAAGACCAATCTCTCACAATCTTGAGAAGATTAAAAAACCTAACGCAGCTCAAGAAAAAAGAATTCACCTATATTATAAAACAATTATTATGTGATTAATATTAAAAATAATTAAGATAACCATAAATATAAAACAATATACTACTTCTATGGTAGTCATATATTCATTCTATTTGTAAACATTCTTCCATAAAGTATTCTTCTAATTCTTTTCTAATCAAATATATATTGTCTTGTGAATTTGAGGCTTTTTGATAGGTATAATAGTACTGAAAAAATATAAATACACAAAGGATTAATAATTATTTCAAATGAAATAGAAATTATCATCATAACTCCCACTTTAGGTGTTCTAGTTTGCTGAGGGAATATGATATCTATAAAAAATTTATAAACAAAATAACCAAAATCATTTTCGTTTGTTAGTTTCAGAAACTAAAACAATATTGTAGAGAATAAGTAATTTGTCTTTATATATTTTTGTACTGTGAAATATTATTACATATACCCTGATACTTGTACAATTATAGAACGTTTTTCAGTCTTCATGCTTATCCCCTAGCCCTATTCCTTGTTTTTCATGACATTGATGCACCGCTCTATCATAATAAAACATTCATTTAAACATAATTTAAATTATATATCTTTATTATTAGTTCTTAAACAGTGACTGTAGTGTATTATAAAATGAAAACACCATCATGTGTGTGAGTTTATTGGATACCCATGCATTGAATTTTGTAAATAAATATTAGGATTATCAAAATTGATCACAATGAGTATCTAAAGTTAAATAAAAATATAGAAAACAATATGTAATAAATTAAATGAAAATATATTTTATATGACTAAAATGTATAGTTTTACCCCTTCATTGTTGGTATTAAGAAGAGTCTATCAAATTAATGTTTTCTTTAAAATGGTTTTACAAGGCCTACCACTATTTTATTGTTTATTTATTCTATTTTTGGTTATTCTACAGAAGAAATGTGGGGACTAACAAGTCCAATTCTTCTTCTTGGGGAAATCCCTTCAATTTATTTTGATATATACACATGAAAAAGATATGAAATGTATTTATTCTTAATTAACATAGTATATCATCTTTTGAAAAATCATAACATGATAACATACCTCATGAATACATTTAAAACTGAGTGGTCAATACAATCATAGTTAAGGATTTCAATTATAGTCTGAACACAAAAATATTTCTTTAAATTCCTCTTAGTATATATTTTATTCAAAATCAAATATGGGACCACATCAATTTTTTAAATTTTTATCCACATGAACCTTCAAGGATAGTAAATGAAAATAAAGAACAAGCATGGTAAAAGTGATTTAAATAGATCTTTTTGATTATTTGGACAATCCATTATATGATTTCTAGTCGATATTTTGTTCTAACTTATTCCATTTTTTGTCTTTAATAATATTTATTGGTTCAGATAATTTTCATTAACTTTTAATTCATTGTCTTGAAAAATACATTAGAAATGAATACATCCTTGATGATAAGTTTTTTACATGATGTGATGGTCATGTGATGAATGTTCCAACAACTTATTATACCTTATGAATATATTCCTAATCAGCAGGAATGGTTAGCTCAATGATCAGCATGTGGGCTGTGCTAATCGACACTCTCACATGACTTATTGTAAGTGATCTATTGTGTAGCATGTCATTTTGGATATTGAACATTGTATCGCTTTCTACAAGTCTATGGGTGGGTGTTGGTAGATTTAAATCTATGTCATTATCACCATGTAGAATATTATTATAGGAAATGTATATGTGTCTATTTGATTCACATTTAAAAAAAATATGAGAACACTATTTACCACAGACAATACAACTCTTTGAGAGGAATGACTTGCCTAAAATCTAGTGGGGGGGATCGTCAGACAATGGTTGTTATTGAGTCTTTTATTCTCTTTTATTGTTCCTATAATTGTTTATATCATATCTCTATGATACTGTAATTGTTATTCTAGGGTAGCTAATATTTATCTAATCTATTTTATTTCAGTACTTTATCCTCTTGTTTTTTCACAAAATATGTTTGAGGTGTCACCCTAAAACCTGCACATCTAACATGGCCATAGTGTTCTGGCCACTTCAAATCCACTGATAGTGTGTGCTCATAAAGTATATGTGTTACTAATTCTTGAGACTATATAAATTTAAAATATAGTAAAATAAGTAAACACTATTATTTAATATAAATTTAAATAAAAAAATATAATTTTATACGTATGCATGTTTCCCACACATTTTGTGTGTTCTCATCTATGAGCATACCATATTTATTTTCATGTACCTCATTAAATAGAACATGGCATGGGATGGAAGTGTCTTCAAATTTGGAGTCATAAATCTGCATACAAACATAGGAACAAAATTATGTTGTTGTTTCATGTCACATAAAAGTATTATAGTATATTTGAAATACGTACTTATTTTTTTTCTAGTGATGCATACACCATCCTTACATTTCAATATGGTTAAATTGGTTTTTATACCTATTCTATATTTTTAGAATTTAGTTTATATTTCATAAATAAAAAATTTTCAATCAAAATTATAAATACATGTATCCTAAAAAATTATATTACTAGCCCAATGTACCTGAAAAGACACATCCACACAACAACCAGTAAACACATCCCATGCTTCTTTGGTTATTTTGTGTTCATAGATATCTGGTGGGTGTTGGTTGATTTTCCCATTAGCATATTTAAGATGTAGTCTTTTTAGAATTGTCTAAAAGCCCCTTTGAATTCTTCCAGTAATAATTAATACATATTTTATGTGGGAGTCATCTACAATAAATTCACTCTTCAAGGTATGATGAAGAGTAAGTCAACGTTTCGTTATTTTATTTTTAAGTAAAATAAGGAAATGATATCACTATATTACCATAATCTATTCCCATGTTAGTGTCTTAATCCTAGACACAAGATGGTTCCATGAATCTACATCAATAAGAACGTGTTAATGTGTAAAAATTCCAATGTAACAACTGGACATGGCCTTGTTGGGGTTAACATGATGGCCCCATTCATTACATGTGTCCTCATATTTGATGCCCTTGATTATTTCCTTTATTATTTTTTCTAACACTATCAAACTATGATACTCCTATTATTTCTATGTCCTTGGTCCTTCATCACCCACTATTTACTTAGATTCAACATTGTCAACATGTTCATCTTGAGTAGTAGCATAGACAAGAGTAGATGGTCGTTGTACCTCTACACTAGGAGCATCAAAAAGTTGAGAAATATTTTATTTTTTCAAGATTGGGAGCACCGGTGTGTGCATAAAGTCTTTATTCCTATATGATGTAAACAATTGTAGGATGATAGACGTGTTGTTTGTCAATATTTGTAGCGCCAACATGCACAAAAGTCATTATCTATAATAGTTGTTTCACATTTAATCTATAGTATATAAATGTAGCAACAAATGGGTAATAACATGAGGTAACATGATATATATTACAATAAATATATAACCGGATTATTGAACACTATTTTTTTAATGTATTATTGGATTTCCGACCTCTATCAACTATCCAGATCCCTTCATTATGGTCTCCACTAGCATACAAAACTACATCTATATTGGGACCACTGTAAAATGATTGCAACATCCCGATGAAAGGATCATCCTCAATTGGATTTTCATTTGACCCTATAGTGGTTTTGGTCGATAACTAGAAAATTGACCAATTTCAGTTTGTAGGATCTAGAACATAAAATACATGTATTTATTATGATGCCATTATAAATAGTTCTTATTTGTACCCTTCCTTACTAAAATAAAATGTCACAAATCCCATTACATTTAATTTAATAGCACTCTTGTTATCAACCAACTTTAATTAAAAAATCAGAACTTGTAATTTTGTATAATCCAACTCCTATATCTGTTTGATGAAGCCAATTTATGACATATTTGTATAAATTGGATTTCTCTCCATTGTACCAGAAACATGCATCACTTCAGTCACAAGTGTAACTCTATTATTTTTCATGTCACTATCATCATAATGTTCATTTGTATAGAACTTATAACCATTAATTACATAACCATTGTAAGATAATACATACACACTTGTTCCTCTGATTAGCCATCAATGTAGTTACGAAATTGAATATGGATTTTTATCATACTTCTTAAAAATACTATCTTGAAACCATCTGATAAACTGTTGATTATGTGTATTTGATATCCATCAGTAAGACCTTGATGGATTCAAATTCCTAAGAATTTCCTTTTGGGTTTCATCACATGAGTAAACCTATAAATTGTTATGAAAAATTTAAATATGTGCCTACTCCCAATAAGTATTATTGATTATGACAACATCTCTTCCAGAAATTCATTCACCCACTAACTGTCTAGTCTGACGATATTTTAGTATATAAATGATTTCCACACCGGATATGTATTCAGAACACAATTCAATGGATTCATCAACAATATATCACCTAGAAATACAACCCTCTAAATGAATTTTATTTTGGACAAACTCTTTCAAAATAATTATATACATTTAAATGGTGTACATCCATCTAAAGTGGATAGGACCACATAGTCAAATATCTCTCTCCAAGTGATCCATCAAATGAATATCCAAATCAAATAATTTTTTTGGGAAGAACATTTATAATTCACATAATATGGAGGAAATGTATCTTTCCATATTTGTCAATTTTTCTGGATCTATAACTTTTCTACATAAAGATTTGAAAAAGAAACAAATATTGGCTTATATATCACTTATATTATTGAAAAAAAGGAATGTAAATCTATAACAATTTGATATTTCATTAGAATATGAAATTCATATGATTTCAGACCATTTAACTTTAAATACGTGCTTGACATAATGTTCTTGATATTCGATGAATACCCCTATAGATCACTTACACTATTAGAGAAGTTGTAAAGCTTATATATCTTATTCCTAGACGGATTATAAGTAAATGGATGAATAAAATTTTGTTTTCAGCCTTCAATAGCACTAAATCATCTTGTATTCCCATGTAAACCTTGTTCAAACTAGCCTTGATCCCATCCTCTATTTTTCTGGGTGCATTTAGAAACATGTTGATGACATTATCACCAACATTTTGTTCAACATGCATAACATCAAGAAAATGTATGACATACAAAGAATTTAGTATGGTAATTCAAAAATATAAATCTCCTTTTCCAGCAAGTTTTCATAACTTTTTTTGAAAATGGTTTAAAAAAATAAGTGACCACATGATTTACTTTCTCAAACAATTTATCCCATGTTAGTGGTGATAGTGTGGTACGTTCTTCTAAACATCTATCGAATAATGTCATTTATGATTGGTACATATGTCGTCAGGGTAGAAATTGTTGGATTTGGTTCTGTAGAAACTAACTTATTTTATCTTTATAATAATCCTATATTCAATGGATAAATATTAATAAAATCCTTATCACATCATTATTATTCTTCTGTGTGACATAATATGTGATAATTTTCAAAGAATAACTATTTCACTAAAATGTCATAGTGGATCCATGCTATGAAGAGAACCCAAAAGTTCCATGACACTATTCATGAATAGATTTTCAATTTTCTGATGATATCATTTTATGTTACCCAAATGATCAGGCTATCAGGTGTGGGGACTCATGAAAATTTGAAGCACCTTCCCCTGGTGTGAACCCTTTCTAATATTCGAGAGGATATTTTGAGAATAAGACCCGCCAATTGCATATCCACATTCATAAGTGTCATTGGATGTTCCTATTTGTATATGAATGTATGGTTCTTCAGAATTTAAGATTATTATTAATGGGTATTATGACTCACATAATTAGAAATGTTGTCAAAAACCATGATGATAGATGTTCTCATGGAGGTAGGATATGATGGGTGCATCACGAGTAAAGGATAATGTGAGAAAGTATTTGTCACTTCAACAGATGTAGATATATCTTTTCCATTGATGGAAATGATATAGCCTAACTAAATCCATGTCTTTGTATTATCTATGTATGATCAAATCTAGTAAGCTGAATAATTTGAAATCGAGCGCATGGGTTAATTGCACTTGCATACAACTAGCTTGATTGGAAATGTTAGGTCAAATTGATTATATTACAAGGTAGGTGTTCGTATGAGGGGACATGTTTTTGAGACATAAACTTCTATGTATGGGGTGCCTTGAACGATTTATAGATTGTAATATTGGACTTCACGAATGCACGAGTAATGCCTATGATAAAGATACCTAGAGGGTATAATAATAAGTGTAGCTAGTTTCTGAGTTAAATAATTTATTTATTAACAAGTTTAATAAATATTATTCCCGATTTTAATTTAATTATTATTCAAGTATGCCTGATCACAATTATTTCATCTCTAGTTATTAGATATAATATATATTGTGGAAGGAAAATTTATTTATCATAGAATAATGTAGTTATATTTGTTTAATAAATAAATAGTCATTATTCATGTCCTAGTAAATATTAAGGAGGATTGGAAGACCAACTTATGGGTCTGGTGTGAAATAATATTAAATATTATTTGGTCAAATAATATTTTATTATAATGTAAAATTTAAGCACATGACAAGGAAATAATATAATTTCTCTTATTATTTAATGTGGGGTTTCACATGGAATAATAAAATAATTAATGAAACTTGTGCTAATTAATTATTATTACCTGGTTAATTAGATTCCCTATTATGTTATTATTCCCTAATTCGCCAATGGGTCATTCCGCCGACAATCAAATGGTTCTATGAAAAATATGTTTATAGAAAATCTCTCAAGCCTTGATAAATATTCCCTCCACTAGAATTCTCTCTAGACTGAGAGATATCATCCTCCACCAGATCTAAGAGAACTCTTTGGATGTGATTCTCAAGTGGATCAAAGGAGGAAATTTCAAGCATTTGGATCCTCTATGATAGCACCTGAAGTCTCCTTTAGAAATGTATAAAGATATGCGGAGCACTTTTTGATCACCATTAGAGGATTATTATCCTTGGATTATCAATCACAATGAAGCTGCACCTCATATCTGTAGTCAAACACATCAAAGAAGAAAAAATCACTTTTGAGGTAATTCTTTAATTAAATTAAATTTAATAAGAACAAAATATTTCAATCCTCTATTCTCAATTCCAGGATTCCTCTGTATTTTATCATTGATTCAATTTAGTGGAAACTAGTGTTTTCATCATATTAATCCAGATTAATCGTTGATCATGGAATTTTTCAATTTTGGGTACATGCCCATCTTGCGCTTCTACTACGCCCAAAACATACAAGTGTCATTAGATCGGCCAGGTTTTCATTTATAATTATTTAAATAATTATTTGATGATTTACACTTTAATAATTTAGTTTTTCAATTAATGTCAATCATTATTTTAATCTATATTTTGAGATCTATTCTTCCTATTTAGTTTCTTGGAGATCTAACAAAAACGAATATTTTTTGGATTAAAATTTCATCAAGAATCTTATCGGGAGGTGCCGATGATTCTGTCTAGGTAATATAATTATACACACCATATATTCCAAATTACACGATTTGTAATCTACTACACATGTCGTGTGATCCAGATTACACACCATGTAGTTGTGTTCAATGCACCCGAGGATATTTGTTAATTACTCATTCCATGTTCATTAATGACCTCGAGTTTAGTTAATTATTACACAACATGTTGACTAGGGTATACTGACACATGTTAAAATGGTATACACACCATGTGACCCACTGGACATGGAATGTAATCCCTTCGGGTCAGGGTCAAGCTGTGTATCCCATACACAACTTTCTCGGCTGGTGATTGTGTATTGTAGAGTCCACATGGCATGCGACCGAAAAGAAATGTTTTGTACTCTAAAGATGTCCAATGTACACCTCACATGTCTTTTCCCCATGCATGTACTTCCGATGGACGATGTGGAGGGTACACGTCATGTAGTCGGATCTACATGTCTTTTATTATTTTCAAATTATTCATATTTAACAATTATTATTATATTATGATACCCTTGATACATGTACCTTCATGTGGGTGTAATGCTTGGACACAACATGTTATAGGTGTTTGATATATATATATATATATAAGTTTAATTAACATCTTCTTAAAGTTCAAAGATCTGCACATCATGTATGAGTCTTGTTATAGTTATAATTATGTGTGAATGCTACATGTCAAAAAGAATAATCTGTATACAAGTATAAATACGTGATGGGTAGTTATGGATGGGTATTCACCGGGTTTCCCCCAAGGTACAAGTTTTGTACATGGTTATGTATGAGAGTCTAATAGAAATTCAGAAAAGGATTAATATAAAAAGAATTTGTTTAATTTATTATAATGAATAATCGATCCAAGTGTAATTTATCATAATAAGAATGATCAACGAATTGATTGATAGTTTTATTAAATTCATAATTCATTAAATTTATGTGGATGATCATGAGCTAGAATATCCCTTTGTATGTGATTGGTTCCCTTTTAATTTATTTATTAAATTAAAAATTTTGGCATGCCTTCCTTCTTCTCATTAATATATAGGGGCTCTATGCCCATGGTTTCTTTTATGTAAACACCCTTTTACCCCTTACATGAATGTGAGTTAAAAGAATCTGTAATGGATGGATCTCTCAAACTAGTGGAGTCAGTTCATGTTGGGATATGAGGTGAAACCAATCCCAGGAGATAAAAAGGTAGACAAGTGGAAAATTGTAAACAAAACCCTTAAACAGTTCAAGGTGTTTTCCCATAGGACAGGGTTAGTTTGTCAACCTCTAGATAAACTAACAAATAGTAATTCTCATGATCATACACTTTGTTTTATTTCTGTCAGTTGAAGGGTTATTCATTATGGATGTTTGACATGATAACATAATTAATGAACTTAAAACCATAATAGATGAAACTAAAATAAAATTGATTATGAATAAATATTATCTATGCATGCTTAATCACCTAGTTATATCCCACTTATTATTAACAAGCATGTGAAAATAAAATAAGTATAAATTTACATATAAAGGATAAAATCCCACAAAAAATATATTAATTCGGTATAGCCTTCCATTACTATAGTTAGAAATGAACAATAGTTCAAAGTGCAAGACCAATCCTAGTTGGGGTTCTTTCAATTACTAATGGATTATAATTTGAGGTTCTTGCATGACATAACATAGTTTACATCAATGGTTGACATCCCTAGTAGGACTTGGTGCAACTGAGATTAAACGATTGAAGAAATCTAAAATTAAGGATTTAATGAATGGGGAGTCTACTCAACAGATCAGGGAGTTGTGAGTTAATGCAGTTGGCATTTGGAATTCCTGCATAAAACCTTTCATGTTGCTTCAAAAACCCTAATTTGGTAATGTTAAGGGAAAAATGGATCCTCGATGACATAATTTGCAAGAAATAGGATATTCTGAAGCCAATGGTGAGAGCTATTGGGTTTCGACAAAATAGTGTGAGACTAATGAATATTAATTTATTTATTTTTCTATATTTATCAAGATAAAGTACTAAAACTATCTTAATATTAATTTTATGAAATATAAAAAAAATGAAATCAATCATATCATTGTGATCCATACTCGAGATGTAAATCCTTCTCATCGACACTGATTTATAGGAGTGGAAAATGCACCTTCGGGTTATCATTGTCTATGAGTGGAAACTTTATATGCTAGAAGAGCCTTTACTAGTTGCGCCTATAAATGAGGAGAGTGATCAAGAAATCTTTGTGTATGAGAAATGTTTTAATGATTCTACAAATGTTCAGTGCCTCATGGTATCATCCATGACCAATGATCTCTTGAAGCAACATGAGGTAATTTATACTTTTAGAATGAAGTCTCACCTTAAATATCTCTATCAAGAGAAGGAAATAGAAAATAGTTTTAAGATCTCCAACGATTTGTTCACAACTAATATTGGAGTGTATGCACCAGATGGACCACATGTAGTCAATATTATTTGCTACATTGAGCATCTAGACATATTAGGGATTAAATTACTTGATGATTTTCATACAGATATCATACAATCTTCACAGCCCAAGCCCTTCTCATGTTTTATTGTGAACTATAATATGAGAAATATTTATAAGATCATATTAGGACTTCTGACCCTGATTCTCCATGTGTATAAGGACATGGGGCATGACAAACCAATAGTCTTTATAGTGAATAAAAAGAGGAAATAAAAGGAAATATGGTGTATGATTTAGTTATAAAGCATATGAGCACCATCCGACCAAGAAGAAGAAGATCCAAAGGAAGGACAAGGAAATGGAGGCAGTATAATTTGCCTGTGACAAATTAGGTTACTAGAAGAGGAACTTCCAAATATAAATGGGGAATCCAAAGGTTCATTCATAATCAAGTGAAATCTCTCCATTTCTATGCATTGGTTATTAGATACAACTTGTGGGGATGACATCTGTATTCAAATGTGGGAACCAAGTATATTCTAGAAAATTTCTAGAGGAGAGGTGGATATGTGAGCTCTCAAGTGTGCGAGGCTGGAAGCTCTTGACATTGGTGTCCACCACCACACATTTACGATGAGAATTATTTTTGATTTTACATGGTAGTTATTATGTACATATTATTACCAAGAAAACAATTTCTATATCAATTTTAGATACCGA
This sequence comes from Viscum album, assembly GCA_963277665.1. NCBI lineage: Eukaryota > Viridiplantae > Streptophyta > Magnoliopsida > Santalales > Viscaceae > Viscum > Viscum album. Next base: position 1,216,548,638 of record OY728130.1, read on the forward strand.
TGGAATTATTTTCATTTTTAGAAATAAATTTTTTTAATTTTATAAGGATAGCATATGTTATTTTATGACACATTTAAATAATGGTCTATATGTATTAAATTATGAGAACCATGTGTTGTTAATTGATAATGAACCAAGGTCACATGACTAATAAAACACCTAGTTGAGGCATTACAGCCTTGGTCATGTAAACGAGAAGCACCTGACAAAGATCTGTCATGATTTTTATATAGATTATACTGAGATAAAACAGCTTGATAGATATGTCACGACCCGTCCTCGGGCCCGTGCCGTGACTACCCCAAGCCCGCCTTCCATAGGCCAGGGGCTGGCGACTAGCACCAAAGGCGTAAAATCCCGATAACTGGGAAGGCATTGCCTTTATAAAGAAAACAAGCACCACAGAGTACAAGCGGAAGTAAAACACTAAGTACAAAAAGAAGAGCTGAAAAGTAAAAAGGGGCCGGAAATACGAGCCCAACTGTAAAGTACAACTCGAAAGGGAAAACAGCGACTGAAAAGTAAAGCTGCTACGCTGAGATGTCCACTGGAAATCCCACCTGAAGGGTGGGTACAGATAGCTCCTCTGCTCCTCGGGTCCCGCCATCCGCTCCGAGCATGTCCCGCCTAGTGGTCCACCTCCGGGTACCGTCTCGTCGTATAGTCCACCTCCAGGTACCGTCCAGTCCTTGAACCTTCGGCTTCTGTCAGCACTGTCTGTCGTCTGCAACCAACACAACGAGGTGCGGGCATAGCCCGTGCAGGGGTGAGTATAACGATACTCAGTAGGGACCCCGAGACCCCTGAAGGTCTCTCAAATCCACAAAGGATAAACCACAAAGAAAAGTACAATCACGAAGTAACAACCGACACTGCTTAGGTATATGCCCATACATATACCTAAGTCATCAATTCAGATACGCTCCAACCTCCGAGCCCAAGTACAACTCAGTCCACGCAGGAAAGTATACGTAATCCACAAAGGGAAGCAAAATATAATCCACACAGGATTGCACAACACAATCCACACAGAAACACAACATGATTCAGCTCACAGAGGTATACATCTTCAAGGACGATAAAGATGATCACTGATCCATCTAAGTCGTCGGACCCACGAAGGATCGATAGGTAACTAACCCCCGCAAAGACCCACACAGGATCGGGCTCACACAGAACCTGTAGGCGCTGGCTCACACAGAACCGCTGAGCGCAAGGACCCACACAGGATCGGGCTCACACAGAACCTGTAGCACTGATCCACGTAGGATCGCTGAGTGCTGTAGTCGTCGTCGTCAAATCCACACAGGATCTCTGTACTGTCGTCGCCAAATCCACACAGGATCTCTGTACTGTCGTCGTCAAATCCACACAGGATCTCTGTACTGTCGTCGTCAAATCCACACAGGATCTCTGTACTGTCGTCGTCAAATCCACACAGGATCTCTGTACTGTCGTCGTCGCAGTCACAGTAGCAGTCGTAGCAGTAGAACAGTCGCAGCCAGCACTAGGGTTCCCGCACACAGCAAGCTCGTACGGAGGGTCCGCTCCACGAGTCGAGAGGCTGATACATCAACTGTCACGAAGACCGAAGTTGATGTATCCAAAAGTTCCGTATCGCCAACAGGAACACAACGCAACAGACGGCGCGTCGATCGGACGCCCGGTCTGAGAGTTATTGGCATTTTCGTTTCCGGGGCCCGGTTGGTTTTTAAGGCAAAACCAACCCGACCGTACTCCACCTGCGTCCAAACCTCGGGCGGAGTATGCCAAAAGATCCGTCTCACTAAGAGGAACACTACGCGACTGACGGCACGTCAATCGGACGTCCGTAGCTCAAGATATGAGCGTTTCCGCTCCGAAGGCCCGGTTGGTTTCGTGAACGAACCAACCCGGCCGAACTCAAAGTAACCCGAAACCTTGAGTGCGATATACCGAAACGACCGTCTCGATCCAAGGATCGCGTTGCCGCAGACGGTTCGTCATTCGGAGGTCCGAGGCTCATGTTATGAGCCAAAAACCGAATCTGGTCCGAAACGGGGGGGTCCGGGTCCGGGCCGACCCGGCCCGACCCCCCCCCCCCCCCCCTCTGGACGGCGCGGCGGCCGGCGGCGGCGGACGGCGGCGGGCGGCGGCGGCGGCAGGCCGCGTGGCGGCGGCGGCGGCGCGGCGGCGGGCCGCGTGGCGGCGGCGGGGGCCGGCCGCGTGGCGGCGGCGGCGGCGGCGTGCCGCGCTGGCGGCGGGGTGCCGCGGCGCACGCGGAAGGCACGCGGGGGCTAAGCCCCGCGTTTCACAAAAACGGCACGGCTTTAAGCCGTGCCTTGAATTAAAATCGGCCCCCGCAGATGGGGGCCGGCTGGACAAAAACCGGGGGGGCTTTGCCCCCCCCCCCCCCCCTCCTTTAATGAACCGCCCCCCTCATTAAGAGGGGGGTCTTGAAGGACCGGCCGGGGGTTTAATCCCCCGGTTTTTATGACATCCGGCCGGCCCGCTGGCCGGCCGGTTTTTACCAACGGGACCGGAATTTCCGGTCCCGCCCTCGACTTCCGACGCCGGCGGCACGGCCGCCTGTCTTTCCTTCCGCCGCGGCCCGGAACCGGCCGCGGTCTCCTCGTCTCACCGCGGCCCGGAACCGGCCGCGGTGTTCATCGTCCGGCGCGGTGCGACGGCACCGCGCCCCTTTCGCCGTGCCATGAATCCTCCCAACGCGGCGCGACAGCGTCGCGTTCTTGAAATCTCTCCTCGGCGAAGCGCGACGGGTTGCGGAAAATTATAAGCATGTTCATCCGCGTGGTGCGACGGCACCACGCCTCTTGCTTCCACCCGCATGAATAAAACGAGAACTAAGGAGGGGGGGTTCGGCCGTGTTCATGCGGTCCGACCCCCCTCACGTTAATTAATAACATAACTAAAGAATATCCAAAAGCCTCACATTTAGTCATGCTAAAATCCATGATTCAAGAATGGAATAAAAATAATCAATAATTAACATCCCCTACCTCTGGTTTGAGATTCAAAGAATCTTCTACGTTCCGCGGAAGACGGCGTCGCGGAAGTCGGGCATCGCGGTCGTCGTTCGTCAAATCCGTTGACGAAGAGTTACGTCCGATGCGACACGTTGTTGGCGGATCTTCGTTTGCCGACGAAGAAGGCCCGAGGAGGATGCGGCGTTCCCTCTTGTTGACACCGAGGACGAAGAAGAGAGGCGTCGTTCTTCGTCGGAGTTTGAACGTTCTTCGTCAAGATGAACGTTCTTCGTCAAGATGAAGAAGATGGAGGAGGAGCTCTCAAAAGCTCTCAAGGGAACAAACGACAACCCTTAAACAAATAAGATTGCATCTTATTTTATTAACACACAACTCAAAAGAATTTCAAATGTTTGAAATTCAAAAGAGTTTAACTCCCCAAAATTAAATTAAGTAACTTAAGTCATTAAAGAGGGGGGTTAAGTATGTTGAGAGAAAAAGAAAAGACTTAGGGGTTCGTGTGGGCCCCACCACACTTAATCCTCCCAAGGGAGGTTAAGTGGGTGTGGGTCCCACTTCCAACCCCCTTAGGTAGGTTTTTTTTAATAAGTTTAAATAAAATTTGTTTTACACAATTTTATTTAACTTAACTGAAAAACCCCAAAACGTAACTTTCAACCCGCAACAAACGCAACTCCCGAAAAGGTCTCATTAAGCGAATATCGGCGCTGCGAGTTCATCGGTGCCCTCGGATTTCAATTCCGAGCACCGGATCAAAAGTTAGGAATTCCCGCTCGTTCGTTCACTGAACGTACCCGAGCCAAACTTCAGAAATTAATTCCGGGCACTCCGGGCCTCGGAATCAGGTGCCGTCTGAAACCGCGCTCTTGTAAAATTCTAAAGAAAATTAAGAAAAAATTTTCCTTGAATTTTACGGGTCTTTACATTACTCCCACCTCAGGGCTTTACGTCCCCGTAAAGCTACATCAAAAACTAGGGAAACCAAAAGAGAGTACTGAGCACGCATCTGAGCCTCCCGCTCCTATGTGCTCTCCTGGAGATTCCCGTGCCGCCATCTGTTGCGCACAAGAGGAATCGATCGTCCATGTAGGACCCGCTCCTGGATGACATGGACCTCTTTTGACGTGGCCCGGACCATCTCTGGTCCCACAAGAGCTGCAAGATTTCTTCTTTGCCGAAAAGAGAAACCTGGTCTCATCCCCTGGATGAACCACATTCTTTGCCTAAAACAGTCAATCCTAACATGGATGATACTAATCCATACTAAGGATGACGTCGTAAGGCCTCGACGCTACTACTAAGAGATTCAACCGTTACTCTCGCCTCCAAGGGTTGAGTCACACTGTCGGCATCAGTGTGTGGTAACTGGGTCTCCTCCAGTAGATGTCTCACAAGTGAGGGTCAAGTCAACAGCCAAAACTGGAACCTCTTAGTAACATTACGATAGAGGACAGGAACGAAAACATCACAAGGTATGCGTCTTTTATTATTGCAGCTCGTAATACAAGACGCTACACAAAAGCAACAAGGAACCAGAAGTACAAAGGGTGTATCCACTAGTTCTGCTCCTGTCCATCGGCTCCCAGGGCTCTATGATCGAAGGCCTCGGCTGCCTGAAGCTGAGCTCTCCCCTGCGGTCGGGGTGGACCTCCTGGTGGTGGTGGTGGTAGAGCCTCAAAGCGTCGGCCACCACCAGCTGCTCGTCCAGCTCCTCTGCCTCGTCCGCCTCCTCCCTGCGGACCGCCACGGTCGAACCTCTGCCTCTGCCTAGGTGGTTCCTCAACCGTCTGCTGCTCCTCCGCATGGCGGGTCGGGCAGTCACGAGCCATGTGGCCTCGCCTGCCGCATGCATAGCACTGTCTTCCACTCGAAAGACTGGCTCCGCGTTGTGTGCCCTGCACTGCTGAGCCAGTGCCCTGAGGTCTGGTCTGTCTGAACCCCTGAGTCATTCGTCGACTGCCAGCTGCAGATGACTCTGCCACGTGCCGCCCTGCGGTGGGTCTCTGTGCTAGTGTAGACTCAGCAAGGAAGCTCTCGATCAGAAGGGCCCACTCCAGTACTCCTGTCTGAGTCGGTATGCTGAGGGAGATCAGCGATGCCCTGATCTCGTGTCTCAAACCCTGCTCGAAGGTCCGGGCCCGGAAGAATGGGTCCCGTACCATGTCGGTCGAGTAGCGCGAGAGATCGGTAAATCTCGCCGAGTACTGAGCGACCGTCATGCTGCCCTGCCGCAGCTGTAGAAGCTCCTGGATACGCACCGCACGAAGGGTGGCTGGGACGAACTCCGAGCGGAAGATGCTCTCAAAGTCCGTCCAAAGAAGAGATGCCTCATCGTGCACCTGGAGCATCAAGCTCCACCATCGTCCTGCTGCTGCGTGTAGTAGGCTTGCAGCGAGGATCACCATGAGGTCTGCTGGAGTCCTCACTAGCCTAAACACTCGAACCACTGCCTCCAGCCAGTCCTCTGCTGCCTGAGGATCCGTCTCCCTGCGAAACCTGGGTGGTCGCTGGCGCTGAAACTCATGCAGTGCACTGAGGCGACGTGCATCGTCAGCGGCTGCTGCTGGAAGCATCGGGGGCTCGGCGGGTAAAGCTACCGCCGGTGCCACTACTGAAAAAGGGCCCTGTACCGAGGCCTCGTCGCTCGGTGGGCTGTCGTCTCGCTCGACTCTCGGAACCCTAGCTGGCTGCCGTCGTGGGGCCATCCTGAAAAGGAAACAGGTGCACCACGGTTAGAACAGTATACCTGGTGAGCTGGCACAAGTAATCACAAGGAAAACTTGAGACTTTCATTAAGCAGATCAGTATACCCGGTGAGCTGACACAAGTAATCACAAAGAAAACTTGAAACACACACGCAATCAATGTTTTCGTGCATTAAGTCGGAAATCAGAAGTCAGGGTCCTGGTGTACGGATACGTCGGCCGCCGCACCAACACTGGACTCCCTGGACTGATAACCACACTCAATACGCTAAACATTATTGCTTCACATAGAAAAGATCAGAGTTCGCGGTAGAACCGAACTCCTCTAATACCAATTTGTCACGACCCGTCCTCGGGCCCGTGCCGTGACTACCCCAAGCCCGCCTTCCATAGGCCAGGGGCTGGCGACTAGCACCAAAGGCGTAAAATCCCGATAACTGGGAAGGCATTGCCTTTATAAAGAAAACAAGCACCACAGAGTACAAGCGGAAGTAAAACACTAAGTACAAAAAGAAGAGCTGAAAAGTAAAAAGGGGCCGGAAATACGAGCCCAACTGTAAAGTACAACTCGAAAGGGAAAACAGCGACTGAAAAGTAAAGCTGCTACGCTGAGATGTCCACTGGAAATCCCACCTGAAGGGTGGGTACAGATAGCTCCTCTGCTCCTCGGGTCCCGCCATCCGCTCCGAGCATGTCCCGCCTAGTGGTCCACCTCCGGGTACCGTCTCGTCGTATAGTCCACCTCCAGGTACCGTCCAGTCCTTGAACCTTCGGCTTCTGTCAGCACTGTCTGTCGTCTGCAACCAACACAACGAGGTGCGGGCATAGCCCGTGCAGGGGTGAGTATAACGATACTCAGTAGGGACCCCGAGACCCCTGAAGGTCTCTCAAATCCACAAAGGATAAACCACAAAGAAAAGTACAATCACGAAGTAACAACCGACACTGCTTAGGTATATGCCCATACATATACCTAAGTCATCAATTCAGATACGCTCCAACCTCCGAGCCCAAGTACAACTCAGTCCACGCAGGAAAGTATACGTAATCCACAAAGGGAAGCAAAATATAATCCACACAGGATTGCACAACACAATCCACACAGAAACACAACATGATTCAGCTCACAGAGGTATACATCTTCAAGGACGATAAAGATGATCACTGATCCATCTAAGTCGTCGGACCCACGAAGGATCGATAGGTAACTAACCCCCGCAAAGACCCACACAGGATCGGGCTCACACAGAACCTGTAGGCGCTGGCTCACACAGAACCGCTGAGCGCAAGGACCCACACAGGATCGGGCTCACACAGAACCTGTAGCACTGATCCACGTAGGATCGCTGAGTGCTGTAGTCGTCGTCGTCAAATCCACACAGGATCTCTGTACTGTCGTCGCCAAATCCACACAGGATCTCTGTACTGTCGTCGTCAAATCCACACAGGATCTCTGTACTGTCGTCGTCAAATCCACACAGGATCTCTGTACTGTCGTCGTCAAATCCACACAGGATCTCTGTACTGTCGTCGTCAAATCCACACAGGATCTCTGTACTGTCGTCGTCGCAGTCACAGTAGCAGTCGTAGCAGTAGAACAGTCGCAGCCAGCACTAGGGTTCCCGCACACAGCAAGCTCGTACGGAGGGTCCGCTCCACGAGCCGAGAGGCTGATACATCAACTGTCACGAAGACCGAAGTTGATGTATCCAAAAGTTCCGTATCGCCAACAGGAACACAACGCAACAGACGGCGCGTCGATCGGACGCCCGGTCTGAGAGTTATTGGCATTTTCGTTTCCGGGGCCCGGTTGGTTTTTAAGGCAAAACCAACCCGACTGTACTCCACCTGCGTCCAAACCTCGGGCGGAGTATGCCAAAAGATCCGTCTCACTAAGAGGAACACTACGCGACTGACGGCACGTCAATCGGACGTCCGTAGCTCAAGATATGAGCGTTTCCGCTCCGAAGGCCCGGTTGGTTTCGTGAACGAACCAACCCGGCCGAACTCAAAGTAACCCGAAAACTTGAGTGCGATATACCGAAACGACCGTCTCGATCCAAGGATCGCGTTGCCGCAGACGGTTCATCATTCGGAGGTCCGAGGCTCAAGTTATGAGCCAAACACCGAATCTGGTCCGAAACGGGGGGGTCCGGGTCCGGGCCGACCCGGCCCGACCCCCCCCCCCCCCTCTGGACGGCGCGGCGGCCGGCGGCGGCGGACGGCGGCGGTGGACGGCGGCGGACGGCGGCGGCGGCGGGCCGCGTGGCGGCGGCGGCGGCGCGGCGGCGGGCCGCGTGGCGGCGGCGGGGGCCGGCCGCGTGGCGGCGGCGGCGGCGGCGTGCCGCGCTGGCGGCGGGGTGCCGCGGCGCACGCGGAAGGCAGGCGGGGGCTAAGCCCCGCGTTTCACAAAAACGGCACGGCTTTAAGCCGTGCCTTGAATTAAAATCGGCCCCCGCAGATGGGGGCCGGCTGGACAAAAACCGGGGGGGCTTTGCCCCCCCCCCCCCCTCCTTTAATGAACCGCCCCCCTCATTAAGAGGGGGGTCTTGAAGGACCGGCCGGGGGTTTAATCCCCCGGTTTTTATGACATCCGGCCGGCCCGCTGGCCGGCCGGTTTTTACCAACGGGACCGGAATTTCCGGTCCCGCCCTCGACTTCCGACGCCGGCGGCACGGCCGCCGGTCTTTCCTTCCGCCGCGGCCCGGAACCGGCCGCGGTCTCCTCGTCTCACCGCGGCCCGGAACCGGCCGCGGTGTTCGTCGTCCGGCGCGGTGCGACGGCACCGCGCCCCTTTCGCCGTGCCATGAATCCTCCCAACGCGGCGCGACGGCGTCGCGTTCTTGAAATCTCTCCTCGGCGAAGCGCGACGGGTTGCGGAAAATTATAAGCATGTTCATCCGCGTGGTGCGACGGCACCACGCCTCTTGCTTCCACCCGCATGAATAAAACGAGAACTAAGGAGGGGGGGTTCGGCCGTGTTCATGCGGTCCGACCCCCCTCACGTTAATTAATAACATAACTAAAGAATATCCAAAAGCCTCACATTTAGTCATGCTAAAATCCATGATACAAGAATGGAATAAAAATAATCAATAATTAACATCCCCTACCTCTGGTTTGAGATTCAAAGAATCTTCTACGTTCCGCGGAAGACGGCGTCGCGGAAGTCGGGCGTCGCGGTCGTCGTTCGTCAAATCCGTTGACGAAGAGTTACGTCCGATGCGACACGTTGTTGGCGGATCTTCGTTTGCCGACGAAGAAGGCCCGAGGAGGATGCGGCGTTCCATCTTGTTGACACCGAGGACGAAGAAGAGAGGCGTCGTTCTTCGTCGGAGTTTGAACGTTCTTCGTCAAGATGAACGTTCTTCGTCAAGATGAAGAAGATGGAGGAGGAGCTCTCAAAAGCTCTCAAGGGAACAAACGACAACCCTTAAACAAATAAGATTGCATCTTATTTTATTAACACACAACTCAAAAGAATTTCAAATGTTTGAAATTCAAAAGAGTTTAACTCCCCAAAATTAAATTAAGTAACTTAAGTCATTTAAGAGGGGGGTTAAGTATGTTGAGAGAAAAAGAAAAGACTTAGAGGTTCGTGTGGGCCCCACCACACTTAATCCTCCCAAGGGAGGTTAAGTGGGTGTGGGTCCCACTTCCAACCCCCTTAGGTAGGTTTTTTTTAATAAGTTTAAATAAAATTTGTTTTACACAATTTTATTTAACTTAACTGAAAAACCCCAAAACGTAACTTTCAACCCGCAACAAACGCAACTCCCGAAAAGGTCTCATTAAGCGAATATCGGCGCTGCGAGTTCATCGGTGCCCTCGGATTTCAATTCCGAGCACCGGATCAAAAGTTAGGAATTCCCGCTCGTTCGTTCACTGAACGTACCCGAGCCAAACTTCAGAAATTAATTCCGGGCACTCCGGGCCTCGGAATCAGGTGCCGTCTGAAACCGCGCTCTTGTAAAATTCTAAAGAAAATTAAGAAAAAATTTTCCTTGAATTTTACGGGTCTTTACAAGATATCACACATGTTTACATGGAAAATTACTAAACAACCATTTGGTGGATAGGTTTAAGGTGACACAAATCTTCTAGGAATGATACACACTAATGTGTGTGGACTACTTCCAGAAGAACCTAGAGGTGGATATTCATACTTCATTGCTATTGGATGGAGTAGAGTACACAAGAGGGGGTGAATTGAGTATCTATTAAAAATTTATGATTAATAATGCATTCTCAAAAGGTTCCCCAATAGTCAAACACACCCCAGTTAATCAATTTTAAACTGTTATGAAAGTTTGACATTTTAAATAACTTCTTAGAAGATTGATTAATTCTCAGTAATCTTAATATTGGTTAATAATATTACTTTTGAAGATATTTTAATAAAGAAATACAATTATAACTTCTTTCCAAAATTAACTATCAAATCAAATATAGTGAATTATGAATTGAAAATTAAAATAGTGAAAACTAAAATAGACATCACATCAGACATAAAACATGTGGTTCAGTCTCAAGATGAGACCTAATCCACTCCAATTGGTGATCACCTACCACCATGCAGTTTATATAAATAAACATGATACAAATCCTGTATCGAGATTTACAACAGTACACAATACTGTCCTGGTCACATGACCTCTTCCACAGTTCTTTGTGGGTATGAACAACATGTTACATACAACCTCTTCCACACTTATCTGTGGGTATACATAAGTGTAAAAATGTGTTTGAGAAATGATATATTTTCTCATTTTGTTTAATGCATTAGGAATTGGGTGTTTTTATATAGACACACACACAATACTAGAACGATGCAAAACAGTACACAATGGGTCAGAAGAATAGAGATAAGTGAAGATGTTCTATGAGTGTTAGTATACGTAGCTCTAGACTTATGAGATGAAAAATATATAGAAATTGATTCCTTTTGTGAAAACAGATTATCGTAAGTTAGCTAGATCTATCTCGTGTTCTTTGTATAATTAACAATGCGAAGATGTGCTAAAAAATTATGATCTATGGAGTACATCTTATTTATTTATGAATATTTCATGTGTTCTTTGAGAATATTGAGTTTCATGTGTCAGTTATTTTCTCTGTAAAGCTCATATGTTCTTTGTTTTTACACTCTCTGTGTATCACAATATGTTGTTTCAAGGATGCACTTTTTCATTTATTCATAGAGTTCATGTGTTAGAGTTGACAGGTTGCATGTATTCTGCACCTCGTACCTTGTACTGTCAGATGCTATGTCTACAATGAAGCATTAATCATGTTAATTCATTTACAAGATTCAAATATGACCATTAGGAATTAAATGAAAAAAATGAAAAAATAGATTTATAAATGGTGTCACAATTTTTCTGTAAAAGGTGTCTTTATGAAATAGTTTCTCCTTCAAATGGGGTCTGGATGGCCATAATGTCTAGATAGTCATGGTGTCTAGATGGTCACGGTGTATGGATGGTCACGATGTATAGATGTTCACAATCTCTGTATTGTCACGGTGTCTTGATGGTCACAGTGTCTGTATGGTCATGGTGTTTGGATGGTCACTGTGTCTGGATGGTCACTGTGTCTGGATATTCACGGTGTCTGAATGGTCACAGTTTCTGGATGGTTAGGGTGTCTGGATGGTCATATTTTCTGGATGGTCACGGTGTCTGACTACGATTTCTGGTCACAGAGTCTGGTCATAGTGTCAGGGCCCTTTTCCAAAAAAACATAACATGTGGAAGACTCATGGTGTCTCAGACTTACCCAAATTTCTATATTTAGACATAAGAAGTGATATTCATAGAATGTATTAGACTTAAATCATTAACCAAAGAAATCATTATAAAATAAATCTAATATAGTGTACAGTAATCAGACTTAATGTTTAGAAATTACTATATTGGATAGCTCTACATATAGCATATAGATACTAATCATTTGTACATGATTTAAGACAGATTACACTAGATTACCAGGATTTACAGAATATATATGATTTGTGATCATTAAAATGTTTTTAATACATGAGGAGTCCAATAATCTCCCTCTTTTTATGATCACAAATCATGTGAGTGAGAGAATACATATGTCTCTAGTGTACGTATAAAATGCATATTCATCTATTCGTTCTTTAATGTGCATATTTCCTCCCCTGCATATAAAACACATATTTCTCTATTATTTCATTAATGGGAATATTTTCTACCCCTTTTGGGATTATCAAAAAGTTTGAATAAGAAATGGTCAAAAAAAGATCACAATGCATTAGATAAAAAGGGTGTCATTACAAACTATAGATAACAAGACAAACTTAAAAACATTACTATCAAAAGAAAACTGACCCTATTTTTTAGCACTGGCTGGTATTCTCTTTTCCCTTGGTAGTAGAATGATAATAAGAGGCCATTGTAGAAGAGTTTGAAGTATAATAAGGGAGTGAACATGTTGATAGTGAAGTTAATGGAAGACCTTCAAAGATAGAAGGGTCCTATGTTGGGGTAGTAGAAGACCGAGGCAACTGTTGATCGAGGATTACATGCCTGATCTAACTGAGGGCCAGACTGATAGACATAGATGTGGAGGCTAGGGTAGAGTTGATGGTTGAAAAATTACATCTCAGAGGTGAAGCTATAGGAGTGACAATGGCATTAATCTGAACATGAAAATAAGGACTTAAAATCTTGATAAAATTAGCAATGATCTTTCCACCATAATGTATAGATTTTTGAAAGTCATCCTTGTTCTCCATAAACATGTCCAAAAACAAGGAATTTTTTTGAACATTTGGACATGAGTTTTGACATCTAGAGTAACAATAGACATCCTCATATTTTCCACAATATGATTGGTTATGTCATTCTTATTGAAGATATGATTGAAGTATAATCCCACGTTCTTGGAAATTTCTTCTTGAGTGTCATTGGATATCTTGGAATGTATTCTCACCAAATAAAGAACTCTGTTAATGTTATTGATAACTTCAGAGAGTGATTATTTGTTAAAACAATTAAGAACAACTTGAAGTTCCTCTTAGACAACTGTTCTGAGTAGATAACTGCCAAAGTACGTTGAAATGAGTTTTTATAGGCATTAGAAGCAATGACAGTCGAGGTAAGAGATTTTAATTGATTCATCATTTTCTGAAGGAACCCCTTATACTCATCAGTTAACTTTTAAGTCCAATAAAAAGCTCATGCATCTTTTGAACAATCTGTTTGTTTCTTTTAGCTACTTTGTCAGTTAAAGAGGATAGATGAGGTTGAATCAGTGAGGCTACATCCTGTGGGGCCTGAGTAATAATATTCTCAACATAAAGAGAAACAGGTTTTGGTCTCAAGTTCAGAACTCCCTATATATCTTCAACCATTCCTCTTAGATTCTTTACATCATCACTAAGCAGTTTATTCTCAATTATGACTTCTTGAATCTCAAGATGCATTTTGGGTTGAATTTGTCATAAAAAGTTTTCCAATAACAGTGAAGAATACCTCTCACTCAGATTGGTTATAGGAGCTGGTTTATTATTCATAATTTTTTCAACTGTATCCAATAGGGTATCTCCAAATTATATTATATCATCCTTATTCACCAATTGTGAAGGTTCTTATGAAGGATCAAAGATTGAAGCTAAGACAGGCTCAGGTTCGTTGTAGAAATATCTCTAGGAGAAGATACCATATTCAACTAAAACATAGTAGACAGATCAAGACCTTTGATTGTGACTTCCTAGGAATCATTCACATTGAAATAATTGTGAAATTTATACCACATATCTAGTGAACTAGGATCATGTAAAATTAGGCACTACAACAGATTCCAGACTAGGGGGATGCTTTCCCTTAACATGAGAATCCTTCTAAATACTGAGAGATTTAGATCCTTGATCTATTTCCACTATTTCATCCCTTATTTCTAATCAATTTCCTATATAGTCAACTGAAAGTCTATCTCCATTCACTCTTAAGTAGAAAGAATAAATTTAGGAGCAGTTTTCTCCTCTACATGTTCCTCACCAACAGATTCTTCCACAAGAGACTGGTCTGCTTTTATATTCTCTTCTACAACATCCTTTTCACTTTCAAAAAAACATAATCATCACTTGAGGAAGGATGATCTTAAAAATCAACAGCCTTTTTAGTAACAAGCACTTCTTTTTCAGCTAAGTCATGAAGAACATGTTCATTTTTCTGTTCATTTAGGACAGTTTCTATTGTAGGTCCTACAGTCTCGTCTTCTTCTTATTCATGATACTCAACCAATTCATCTAGTTATAATCCATAATCAGAAACATATTTAGGTTTTGAAGGGTGTTCTACTAGATTTAACTTTTCATAGATCCTATCATTGTCTTCTACCCACGATTTTCTCGAAGGATTCAAACTTATTTTCATCCTTTTTATTATAACCTTTGAGAGAAAAAACTCATAATCCTTTATAACTTCATCATTTGGTCCAACCAATACTTTTGAATGAGTCATGGTTAAGATAAGCCTATAATTATATAGAGATATTGACTAAGTGGTTGTTTTGATCAAGTCACACATAAGGTGTATAAAATATTTGAAAAGGTTGATCTTATGTCTGTTTTTCAATAAATTTATCAAAAATACATCCTAATACTTTACTAAAGTGAAATAACCTCTTTAGGGCTAATCTTATTTTGAAAAAATTTAATCAATATTCTAGTTTCTCCATCCATCTCTGCAGTTATGGCTCCCTTCTTGGTTCCATTTCCAGTTAAAGTTTTCAAAGATTCATCCAATACAATAATCACACATGGAGGTGGAGGATGTAACATCCCAAGTAAGTAATTAATAATAGATATTTTTATCTATGTCTATTAGTGAATTATATAGTGTTTTAGAGGCTTAAAATGATAATAAATCCAATCTTAAGCATGTAATACACTAATATTTTTAAAAGATTGTTTTACTACCTTTTGATGGAAAAACACTTTTAAATATAACTTTTGAAAATTTTATAAGCTATTTTTGTCAAAATAAACTTATTATTTTTGAATGGGGCATCAAAATTTACTTTTTGTAAATTTATGGTATTTTTCTGACAATGTTCATTTTTTAATGAATAGTGAAAAATACTGCATCAAAACTGCTTTTTAATATAATTTATTTATATGATTAGATTATATTTTGAATTGGTTTTGAAGTGTAATTATAATATATTATTACCATTTAATCCAATGGTGGTCATTAGAATCAATTTCACTTTGAAATTGGACTTAAACTGGTGTCAATCTTTTGATACTTATTGTTTCATAAAAACACGCTATTTGCTCTGACCGCGGGAATTAATTATTAAATTAATTAATATGTCTTATATGTTTTGAATTTTGTAAAATAGACTTCATTTTTGAATTCATAATATAAAATATAGCTTAGGGTGAAGTTTTGGTATTTTTCTAAAAAACTTCAAATTTTTATGAATAGTGAAATCACTAAGTGGTAGATAAAGAAACTGATTTTTTTCGTTTAAATGAAACTTTGTCACTTCTGTGTTTTGATTTTCAAAAATCCGACATACATGGTTGTCATTAAGAAGTAAAATGTGTTTCAATGAGATTAAAATAAATTTTTGGTGAATAGTAACTTATTAAGTTTTTAATCGCGATTAGTGGTAATTAGTGTAGTTTAAGGTAAAAATAATACTTTAATAAAATGAAATGACCTATACACATGTCTTACCCTTATTGGTTGTGTCATGGCCGACCCAGAAAAGCCATGGGCCAACTTGGGGACCCCATGTAGCCACCTTGGTTGGGAAATGACATAAATAACTTTTTATTTAATGTTAAATTAAAAATGACACAAACATGAGTTATTTTACTAAAAAAACTTTTACATGGGGTTATACAAGTCATTTTATTTACTATAAATATTAATTGGAAATCTAAAAAGATTTCCTAAATTATTTTATTTTTTTTATAATTTTTTGAAATTAAATAAATAAATGTATTTATGACATCATAATGATGTAGCGATTACCTCATTAATAAAGGATTTAAATAAAATGAAAAGACAATGTAACATCTATGAACTAAACATGTCCAAAACCTATGGGATGGGTGGATTTCGAACCCTTATCACCTTATCCTCGAATTATATCAATGTGGGACCATTTAAATCCGAAACTCATTTTCAAATAAAGTAATATTTCTTTACTTTCCAAGAGTGCCCCTCCTCTCCTTGTATAAAAGGACCCCACCTCTACCTCCTTACCCACACTCCCAAAGCCTTTGGCTCGGCCAACTCATGCCCATTTTGTCTCTCCACTTCCCTCTCTTACTCCTTGAATCCTCACTTTGGGCAGAAGTCTACCCAAAGAAGCCTTTGAGCTCAAACCAAAGGGAGTTACCCGATTTGAAGGTAATGTCTTCTTTTGAGTCCTTTTGTTTGATTTTGCTTCTCCAACCCCCTAAACTATTTTTATTCATTTATTTTGTAAAAACTACAGTATATTCAATATACTATGATGTTTTTATAAGAATTATTATAGAAACACTTACACACACCTACATCTAATGGTTAAAGAACATATTGTTTCATGGATGGCGAATTTATGGCTCCCGAAACGATGATTGTTCAAAATTCTTTTAACACCTTCAAAGGTGGACATTAAGATGTCACTATATTTATATATGATATATAATATGTTTATGTTTTCCTTAAGCTTTTGTATTTTTCATTTTGGTCATACTTTTATGGTTTCCATTATGGGTAAACACGATATCTTCATTTAAGGAAGTGCGGACTACCGCCCCCTCAAATTGATTTGATTCGTTAAATACCATATGTGGGACGTATAAAGGATGGAACAATGATATTATATATGATATTATACTAGAATTATAATATACCTTTATATCATTATGATTCCATTCTATAAAATATGAAATAGAAATGAAAGTAGCGTTCATGCGTACGTACGGATTACCGTCTCCATGAACGGTGCATTTCATTTATTACCTATAAATGATTATGCAATATTATAAATGCATGTATATACTGGATATATTTGATTTATACATAATGATTATAATTCTGGATATAATGGATACATGAACAACATGTAATTATAAAGGCTTTATTTTTTACTCAAGTACCAATGATCGTTAAAACGACCGTTATTAACTTAAATAATTACATTGTGTTAATGACATGGCGATAAGTCATATAAAAAAAATAATGAACTTGAAAAAGGTTCTTAAACAAGTAGAAATTAACTCCAGTTTATTATTCAGGAGATTAAAGAACGACCGAGTCAAGTCGGACCCATGGTATGGGACTTCATCTCAATCTCCTTTCATTGAGGCATATTTTGTTTTATACACAACCTTTTTTATATGGTGTATAAACCCCTTTGACTTTTACATTTATTCAAAAGGAATCTTTTTTATACGAAGCATTTACTAAACTACAAAAGGGAATGTTTTTGTTGTCCGTATGCGGTGACAACGACTTCTCCACCGTCGGGACTGTTATTTGAGTTTCGGCTTCCTCTACAAGCCATACCTTCTTTTTAAAAGAAAAATAAATACCATGTTTTAATTTTCTTTTATTTTGGTATTTAAAATGGTTTTCATAATGTTTTTA
This sequence comes from Viscum album, assembly GCA_963277665.1. Classification (NCBI taxonomy): domain Eukaryota; kingdom Viridiplantae; phylum Streptophyta; class Magnoliopsida; order Santalales; family Viscaceae; genus Viscum; species Viscum album. The sequence continues at coordinate 1,216,565,954 of OY728130.1, forward strand.
TATCAATGTGTTGTATTGATATCTTATGATTGAGAGGTGGAAATGTTATGTTTCCTTTATGCATGTTTTATGTGATATGATTATGTTGAGGTTCTTGGGCATTATTATGAAGATGGGTGGTTCTGTGATAAACTAAGGGCGGGTGAGCCCGATATAGCTCTCCAATGCATTGGGTAACGCGAAGGAGTGTAATGTTAAGGTTTCTCCGAAGAGATTTAGGGAATATACTGTGATGGGTATTCCAAACGTAACCAAGAGGGTTACTCCCTACGTAAGAATGTTATGAATGCCTCAAGTTACCTTTATGTGTTATGATTTCTATGATTTATTCATGATTTGATGAGGTATGTTAAAGTGCTTATGTTTTATGGGTAAAGTATGATCTCATTCTTATGTATATATGTACCCATGTTTCCTTTCCATATTTTTATATCCCTTACTGAGCTTTTTATTCTCATCCCAAGTTTTTTGAAATGTTTTTCACAGGTCAAGGGAAAGGTACATGATATGATGATAGTGTCAAGGAAGTGTCAAGAAAGAATCCATGTTTTATTTTAAATATGTTTCCATTGATGGGAAAGAAGAATACTATCTTTATGTAACCACTTTGTTTATATGTGGAATGTAATGAAAGTTTTATGATATAATTCTCGAAAACTCTAAACCCGAAAAGATCCTCAATGTGTAATCTTGTAATAACTCAAGATTAAGTAAGGTTTAAGGATGGAGCCTTATAGTTGGTATCAGAGGTCGGTTTAGATAACATTAGGCGTTAGAATTCTGTTAAATGATTATCCAAAAAATATTGTTTTAAATGATATATCATTTGAAGATTACCATTTTGCTTCATCTAAGACATGTTTGATCAAAATGGTTTTCCACAGAGGAAACAGGGAAGCAGACCTAGGACGGCATACAGAAGGAAATAACCTTCCAAATCAGCATCCCGAGATGGTCGGAATTGGAACTGAACAGTTTTTTGCAGTGATGGAACAGTTGACTCAGGCTATAAATGGTGGTGGTATCCATGCACGAGATCAGCCAGATCAACCGCAGAGGAACATGTCGGTGGTGGAATATTTCATGAGGCAACATCCCCCATCATTCGGAGGATCATCTGACCCTGTGTTAGCTGAATGGTGGATTAAAACACTAGAGAAGATTTTCGATGTCATGGGGTGTTCAGACAATCAAAAGGTTAGTCTTTCTATTTACCGTTTGGAGGGTGAGGCAGATCAGTGGTGGTCGATGGTTAAAAATATCAGGGACGCTGATGGGATTGATGCTCTCGACTGGGATGAATTCAAAGGTATGTTTCTTGAGAAGTATTTTCCTAAGGCTGTTTGACTTAGGATGGAAAAGAAATTCTTGGAATTGAGGCAAGAGGAAGACTCAATGGCTGCCTATGAAGAAAAGTTCACTTGATTGGCAAGGTATGCTCCAAATTTTATCCGAGACCTTGATAGTAAAATCAATCATTTTTACTCAGGATTAAATCCAAAATATCGAAGGGCATTAGCTTATCGTGAGTTTAAAAGTTATGAAAATATTGTTCGATGTGCTGAGAAGGTGGAAATGGAGTTTGCCGATGACCAAGTGTTCTATAACAACCAGCAGAAGAAGTGACCGAGGTGGCAGGAGAAAGGTAAGAATTCTTCAAAAAAGTCTGATGGTAAGAAAACTAAGTTTCAAGTTTGTGATAAATGTGCAAAAGGAATGAGAGGGAATGTCTTCTGAATTCTGTAAAGTGCTACAGATGTGGTAAGATGGGACATAAGGCTCGTGATTGCACTGAAACAGATCAGGGTGATTTCAAGACCAAATTTGATTTACAGTTAGTGAAATGTTATAAGTGCAATGAGATGGGTCACTATGAAAATGAGTGTCTGATAAAGAGCTTGGGTGATGGGAAGCAGTTAGACTACAAGCAGAAAGGGGTGGTGAAATCACTTTCAACTACTTCAGCAGATGTCGGGCCATCAAATGAAGTTGTATCAGGTACATTGTTTGTTTTTTCAGATTATTCCAGTGTGTTGTTCGATTCGGGGTCTACACATTCTTTCATCTCTGAAACCTTTTCTAGTAAAATGGGAATACCATCTCAATAAATGACTCCTGAACTTGTGGTAAAAACACCAGGGGGAACTGTTGAGGCAAAACGAATTTATAAGAATCTTTCTATCCTTATCTGTGGAAAGAACCTACTTGCAAACCTTATTGTTCTACCTCTAGTAGAGTTTGATGTTATCCTAGGTATGGATTGGCTCTCTATTTACCATGCTAAGATTGACTGTAGAGCTAAAGAAGTTTCTTTTCAGAAAGACTTTCAGTTTGTGTACAAGAATTAACCCTTACTGTTGATAACTTATCAAGAGGCCAAGAAACTTGTAAAAGATGGAAATGAATATTACCTTGCACACATCGTTGAAAATAAAGTAACTGTTCACATTAATGATGTGCTAGTGGTAAATGAGTATCTTGATGTTTTTCCTGATGAGTTTCCTGGAATAATACTAGATCAGGAAGTTGAGTTTACTATTGAATTAGTTCCTGATGCTAAGCCAATTTCAAAACCCCCCTATCGAATGGCTGAAATTGAACTTTTAGAGTTGAAGGAGCAATTGCAAGATTTATTAGAGAAAGGATTCATTCGACCTAGCACATCACCTTGGGGTGCTCCTGTTTTATTTGTTAAAAAGAAATATGGTTCGATGAGACTTTGCATTGATTATAGGTCCCTGAATAATATCACTGTTAAGAACAAATATCCTTTGCCTCATATCGATGATTTGTTTGATCAGCTCCAGGGAGCTCAGTTTTTTTCAAAGATTGACTTGAGATCGGGGTACCATCAGCTGAAGGTAAAGGAGGAAGATATTCCGAAGACCGTGTTCCGTACGAGATATGGCCATTATGAATTTTTAGTAATGCCTTTTGGGCTAACCAATGCACCTGCTGTATTCATGGACTTAATGAATAGAATTTTCCATGAGTTCTTGGATAAGTTTGTTGTGGGTTTCATTGATGATATTTTGGTGTTTTCTAAAAGTAAAGAGGATCATGAAAGACATTTAAGGGTTATCTTGCAAACCATAAAAGAAACGAAACTGTATGGAAAATTCAGCAAGTGTGAGTTTTGGTTGAAACAAATTTCTTTCCTTGGTCATATTGTTTCTAAAGATGGAATAACTGTTGATCGTGCAAAAACAAATGTTGTGGAAGAATGGCCAAGACCCACAAATGTAACCGAGATTCGTAGCTTCCTTGGTTTGGAAGGCTATTACCGAAGGTTTGTTAGAAAGTTTTCCCGGTTATCCAGTCCAATGACTAAGCTAACTCGGAAGGGTGTTAAGTTTATATGGACAAAAGAATGTGATGATTGTTTTCTGGAATTGAAAAGAAGATTGGTGAATGCTCCAGTTTTGGCACTACCTTCCAGGAATGGTGAGTTTGTTATATACAGTGATGCTTCATTGAATCGACATGGTTGCGTCCTAATACAGAATGATCAGGTAATTGCTTATGCTTCATGTTAGTTGAAAACTCATGAGTGAAATTACCCTACACATGATTTGGAATAAGCTGCTGTTGTTTTCTCTTTAAAAATTTGGAGGCATCATTTGTATGGAGTAAAGTGTGAAATATATACCGATCACAAAAGTTTAAAGTATATATTCACTCGGAAAGAATTGAACATGAGACAAAGGAGATGTCTAGAATTAATCAAGGATTATGATTGTACAATTCATTACCATCCGGGAAAAGAAAATAAAGTGGTTGATGCTTTGAGTCGAAAAAGTAATGCTTCATTATCAATGTTGCGTTTGGAACGTGATCCTTTGGTTAAGGATTTGATAAACTTTGGCAAAGAAGTTGTTGGTGCAGGAAGTTATTCTGTTTTGTTTCAGGTATCAGTGAGATCATCTCTATCAGATAGAATCAAGCAAGCACAGAAGCAAGACAGTGAGTTACAGAAAAAGATAGAGCTGGTTCAGAAAGGTAAGTTGCCTGAATTCAACATTGATAATGATTGTGTTTTGAGATTTGGGAAGAGATTGTGTGTGCCCTGTAATTCATAGTTGAAGAGAGAGTTGTTGTGTGAATCTCGTAGTTCTCCATTTTCAGTTCATCATGGAAGTACTAAGATATACAGAGATCTGCGGGAGTATTACTGGTGGGATGGAATGAAAAGAGATATTGCTGATTTTACTGTGAAGTGTTTGTCATGTCAACAGGTTAAAGAAGAGCGACAGTTACCGAAAGGGATGCTTCAGCCTTTACCAGTGCCAGAGTGGAAATGGAAGAATATATCCATGGACTTTGTTGTGGGATTACCGAAGACATCTCGAGGTAATAATGCAATCTGGGTTATTGTTGATCGCTTGACTAAATCTGCTCATTTCCTTTCTATACGAGACACTTTTTCCCTAGATCAACTTTCTCGTTTGTATCTTAAATAGATAGTTAGGTTACATGGAGTTCCCCTCTCCATTTTATCTGATCGTGATCCCAGGTTCACTTCTAACTTTTGGAAAGGCCTTCAGAAGTCATTGGGTACTGAATTAAATTTTAGTACAGATTTTCATCCCCAATCAGATGGGCAGTCAGAATGAACAATTCAGACATTGGACGATATGCTACGTTATTGCTCTATGGATTATCAGGGAAGTTGGGACCAACATCTTTCTTTGGTTGAATTTTTATATAATAACAGTTTTCATTCCAGTATACAGATGGCACCATTTCCATCATTATATGGGAAGCGGTGTCGAACTCCAGATTTTTGGGATGAAGTGGGATAAAAGAAGTTGATGGGACCAGAATTGGTAGAAGAGATGGGAGAAAAAGTTCAGCTGATTCATAAGCACATGAGAACAGCTCAGAGCAGGAAGAAGAGTTATGCGGATAACTGAAGGAAGGATCTATCTTTCGAGGTAGGTGATCAAGTTTTTCTCAAGGTTTCTCCTTGGAAAGTGTGATGAGATTTGGTAAGAAAGGAAAGCTGAGTCCAAGGTTTATTGGACCATATGAAATTCTGGAGAGAGTTGGATCAGTTGCATACCGGGTGGCTTTACCTCCGAGTTTATCTCAGGTACACAATGTTTTTCACGTTTCGATGTTGAGAATGTATATGCCAGATCCATCTCATGTTTTGAGTCCAGAGGTAGTTCAGCTGGAAGAGAACCTATCTTATGAGGAACAACCAATCCAGATTCTTGACCATAGGGAGCAAGTGTTACGGAATAAGGTGATTAATTAGGTAAAGGTTTTGTGGAAAAACCACATGATGGAAGAGGCAACATGGGAATCTGAAAATGCAATGAGGGATAGGTACCCCCATTTATTTGATAAGTAAATAAATTGCGGGGACGCAATTTTCTAAAGGGGGAAGGATGTAACATCCCAAATAAGCAATTAATAATAGATATTTTTATCTATGTCTATTAGTGAATTAGATAGTGTTTTAGAGGCTTAAAATGATAATAAATCCAATCTTAAGCATGGAATACACTAATATTTTTAAAAGATTGTTTTACTGCCTTTTGATGGCAAACCATTTTTAAATCTATCTTTTGAAAATTTTATGAGCTATTTTTGTCAAAATAAATTTATTATTTATGATTGGGACATCAAAATTTACTTTGTGTGAATTTTTTTTATTTTTCTGACAATGTTCATTTTTTAATGAATAGTGAAAAATACTACATCAAAACTGCTTTTTAATCTAATTTATTTATATGATTAGATTATATTTTGAATTGTTTTTGAAGTTTAATTAGAATATATTTTTACAATTTAATCCAATGGTGGTCATTGGAATCAATTTCACTTTGAAATTGGACTTAAAATGGTGTCAATCATTTGATACTTATTGTTTCATAAAAACACGCTATTTTCTCTGAACGCTGGAATTAATTATTAAATTAATTAATGTGACTTATATGTTTTTAATTTTGTAAAATAGACTTCATTTTTGAATTCAGAATATCAAATATATATTAGGGTGAAGTTTTGGTATTTTTCTGAAAAACTTCAATTTTTGATGAATAGTGAAATCACTAAGTGGTAGTTAAAGAAACTGATTTTTTCGTTTAAATGAAACATTGTCACTTCTGTGATTTGATTTTCAAAAATCCAACATATATGGTTGTCATTAAGAAGTAAAATTTGGTTCAATGAGATTAAAATAATTTTTTGGTGAATAGTAACTTATTATGTTTTTAATCGCGATTAGTGGTAATTAGTGCAGTTTAAGGTAAAAATAATGCTTTAATAAAATGAAATGACCTAGACACATGTACTACCTTTATTTTTTGTGTCATGGCCGACCAATACAAGCCATGGGTCAACTTTGGGACCCCATGGAGCCACTTTGGTTGGGAAATGACATAAAAAACTTTTTATTTAATGTTAAAGTAAAAATGACACAAACATGAGTTATTTTACTAAAAAAAATTTACATGGGGTTATACAAGTCAGAGCTTTTACTATAAATATTCATTGGAAAGCTAAAACGATTTTCTACAACATAGTATTTTTCTTATAATATTTGGACATTAAATAAATAAATGTATTTAAGACATCATAATGATGTAGCGATTACCTCATTAATAAAGGATTTAAATAAAATGAAAAGATAATGTAAAATCTATGACCTACACATGTCCAAAACCTATTTGATTGGTGTATTTCGAACCCTTATCACCTTAGACACTAATTCTATCAATTTGGGACCATTTAAATCCGAAACTCATTTTCAAATAAAGTAATATTTCTTTACTTTCCAAGAGTGCCCCTCCTCTCATCTTATAAAAGGCCCCCACCTCTACCTCCTTACCCACACTCCCAAAGCCTTTGGCTCAGCAAAACCCTACCCATTTTGTCTCTCCACTTCCCTATATTACTCCTTGAAGCCTCACTTTGGGCAGAAGTCTTCCCAAGGAAGCCTTTGAGCTCAAACCAAAGGGAGTTACCCGATTTGAAGGTAATGTCTTCCTTTGAGTCCTTTTGTTTGATTTTGCTTCTCCAACCCCCTAAACTCTTTTTATTAATTTATTTTGTAACAACTCCAGTACCTTCAATATACTAGGATGTTGTTATAAGAAGGATTTGAGCAACACTTACAAAGACCTACATCTAATGGTTAAAGAACATACTGTTTCCGTGGATGGCGAATTTATGCCTCCCAAAACGATGATTGTTCAACATTCTTTTAACACCTCCAAAGGTGGCCATTAAGATGTCACTATATTTATATATGATATATAATATGTTTATGTTTTCCTTAATCTTTTGTATTTTTCATTTTGGGCATACCTTTCTGGTTTCCGTTATGGGTAAACGCGATATCTTCATTTAAGGAAGTGCGGACTACCGCCCCCTCAAAGTGATTTGATTCGTTAAATACCATATGTGGGATGTATAAAGGATGGAACTATGATATTATATATGATATTATACTATAATTATAATATACCTTTATATCATTATGATTCCATTCTATAAAATACGAAATATAAATGAAAGTAGCGTTCATGCGTACGTACGGCTTACCGTCTCCATGAACGGTGCATTACATTTCTTACCTCTAAATGATTATGTAATATTATAAATTCATGTATATACTGGATATATATGATATATACATAATTATTATAATTCTGGATATAATGGATACATGAACAACATGTAATTATAAAGGGTTTATTTTTTACTCATGTACCAATGATCGTTAAAACGACTGTTATTAACTTAAATAATTACATAGTGTTAATGACATGGCGATAAGTGATATAAAAGGAATAATGAACTTGAAAAAGGTTCTTAAACAAGTAGAAATTAACTCAAGTTTATTATTCAGGAGATTAGAGAATGACCGAGTCAAGCCGGACCCGAGGTATGGGACTTCGTCTCAATCTCCTTTCATTGAGGCATATTTTTTTTACACACAACCTTTTTTTATATTGTGTATAAACCCCTTTGACTTTTACGTTTATTCAAAAGGAATCTTTTTTATATGAAGCGTTTACTAAACTACAAAAGGGAATGTTTTTATTGTACCTATGCGGTGACAACGACTTCTCCGCCGTCTTGACCATTATTTGAGTTTCGGCTTCCTCTACAAGTCATACCTTCTTTTTAAAAGAAAAATAAATACCATGTTTTACTTTTCTTTTATTTTGGTATTGAAAATGGTTTTCATAATGTTTTTATATCAATGTGTTTTATTGATATCTTTTGATTGAATGGTGTAAATTTTATGTTTCCTTTATGCATGTTTTATGTAATATGATTATGTTGAGGTTCTTGGGCATTATTATGAAGACGGGTGGTTCCGTGATAAACTAAGGGCGGGTGAGCCCAATATAGCTCTCCAATGCATTGGGTAACGCGAAGGAGTGTAACGTTAAGGATTCTCCGAAGAGATTTAAGGAATATACTATGATGGGTATTTCAAACGTAACCAAGAGGGTTACTCCCTACATAAGAATGTTATGAATGCCTCAAGTTACCTTTATGTCTTATGATTTCAATGATTTATTCATGATTTGATGAGGTATGTTAAAGTGTTTATGTTTTATGGGTAAAGTATGATCTCATTATTATGTATATATGTACCCATGTTTCCTTTCCATATTTTTATATCCCTTACTGAGCTTTTTATGCTCATCCCATGTTTTTTGAAATGTTTTTCACAGGTCAAGGGAAAGGTACATGATATGATGATAGTGTCAGGGAAGTGTCAAGAAAGAATCCATGTTTTATATTAAATATGTTTCCATTGATGTGAAAGAAGAATACTATCTTGATGTAACCACTTTGTTTATATGTGGAATGTAATGCAAGTTTTATGATCTAATTCTCTAAAACTCTAAACCCGAAAAGATCCTCAATGTGTAATCATGTAATAACTCAAGATTAAGTAAGGTTTAAGGCTGGGGCCTTATAGAGGACCTCTCTGATAGTCCTAACAAATACCCTCATGAGGTATTCTAAGTAATCCATCCCATAAACATGAGGAAAACATGTATATATGGCCATTTATCCTACTTCTCACAATATAGCCATCTTCCATATCAAAAGAAAACTGAACATACTGTTAAAACTATGAAACTAACTTCAGGTAAATAGGAATATCCTCCTTTTCAAACCAATCTAACCACCCATGCTCTTTCTATACTTTCAAAACTAGAGACTTACTTGTCCGAAGCCACATAGGGAAAATCTCATTCTTAGGTACCACTACTCTATTAACTATGTTCAGATTCAGAGAGCCCTTGGGTGCTATCTTTGGAGAAATTTTCCTCTTCCACTTTAAACTACATTTTTCAGTAGTTGACAATGAAGGGTGTTTCATCTTGGGAATTCACTGAAGGTTTTAGAGAGAGAAGGGTTGAAAAACGGCTACTGTTTGAGGGAAGATAAGAGATCTTGAGTTAAGAATGAGTGAAAATTATTTTATTTTATCATTTAAGAATACAAATCATCGAAAAAACAAAATCTCAAGAAATTGATAGGGTAAAATTTGTAATTACCATTTTATAGGATATATTGTATAAATAAAATAATAATGAATATTTATGGTGAGACTGGAACTGACACTAATGCTGAGATAGTAACAGGCGTTCAAAATGAGACCAAAACATGCGTTCACAGTGAGACCGTAACTATGTAATTTATAAACATTGAAACTGTTTTTTTTGGGATTGTAAGTGTTAAACAGTAATCAAGAAATTGTAACTTTGATATTGTAAACATGAAATAGTATGTTTTAAGATAGTAATCTATAACACTGTTAGAGTTAAACAGTAATCTCAAGAGAGTGATTTGTGAAACCATAATGTGTTAAATTGTAAGATATGAAATAGTAAGATATAAAACTTTAAGATAAATACTTATGATTTATCATACCCAATTCATGTATGATGTAATCTATTCTTTCAGAATTTAGTGGTTTGGTGAGTATATCAGCGTGCTGATATTCAGTTCTAATGAATTCCAAAGTGATGTCACCTTTTTGAAAATGATCTCTCAAAAAGTTATGTCTTACATAAATATGTATTGTCTCAGAGTGTGAAATAGGTTTTTTCAAGATGTTAACAGTACTTGTATTGTCACAATTGATAGGTACATGCTAGAATTGATATCTATAATCTAGTAATGTGTGTTTCATCGACAAAATTTGTTCACAACAACTACATGAAGCTATGTATTTAGCTTCTGTAGTATATAATGAAACATAATTTTGTTTCTTACTACACCACGATACTAGTGACTTACCTAAAAAGTTACATGTTCCATAGGATATTTTTCTATCTATCTTATATCCACTGAAGTCAGCATCAGAATAACTGACTAATTCAAATTAATATCCTTTGGGATAGAACAATCATAGATTGGGTGTATGCTTGAGGTGTTTTAAAAATCTATTAAAAACAATTTAATAATATTCCTTAGGATTTTCTTGAAAACGAGCACAAATACACACACTAAACATAATTTTAGATCAGCTAGCTGTTATGTAGAGTAAACTTCTAATCATTCCTCTACAAGTGGTTTGATCAACATATTTTCCATCATCATCAAGATCCAACATACAAGTGGTACTAATTGGTGTGTCACTTATTTTAGTGATATCCAATCCAAAATGTTTTAGAAGTTCTCATGTATATTTAATTTTATTTAAAATTATACCATAATTATTTTGAATGATTTGAAATCCAAGAAAGACTTTCAGTTCACCCATAGAAATTATTTCAAATTCATTTTGCATCATATTAGAAAAATCAATACATAAATAATTTTTTTAGATGCAAATATAATATCATCTATATAGATTTGAATAACTAAAACATAATTGGAAATTTATTTTATAAAAATGTTAGGATCATATATTCCTTTTGTAAAACCTTTGGAAATACGAAAAAAACATAATCTATCATACTAGGCCCTTGGAACTAGTTTTAAACCATACAATTCTTTTGATTACATAAAAATATAATTTTGAAAATGAGGGTTTGTAAAACCAAGTTGTTGCTCAACAAAGACATCCTCATCTATAGACCAATTTAGAAATTCACTTTTGACATCCATTTGATGTAGTTTGAAATACAGATATACAGCATAAGAAAGCAGAATTCTGATGGTTTCAAGTTTGGAGGCTGGTAAAAATTTCTCTTCATAGTCAATTCCTTCTTTTTGACTATAGCCATGTGAAACTAATATAGCCTTGTTTATTACTGTATTACCATCTTCATCTACCTTATTTATAAACACCCACTTAGTGCATATGGTGAATGTTTCTTTAGGTGTTTCTTCATGTTTTCAAACATTGTTCTATTAAAACTGATTATGTTCTTCTTGCATATCCATCACCCAAACTTCATTATTTATATCATCATTAATGTTTTTAGGTTCATGTTGTGAAAAGAATAATATATGTTCAACCTGATTCTTGAGAGAATCTCCAGTTTGAGTTCCCTTATCTAAGTCTCGTACAACATTATCTAAAGGATGGTTCTTAAAAGTTCTAACAACTTTATAAGAAGAAGAAATATTGATTTTAGGTTCATCATCAGGTTTAGGCTCACTGTGACTTTAGACTATGGAATTTCTAGAAATGGTAGTTTTCACAGATTCATTCACAGGATGGTTGAGGGATTTTGAATTAATGAATAGATTTGATACATCATCCTCCAGGTTCTCTAGAGTGATCTTAGGCTCATGTGGATAGGTTTCATAAAATTTGACATGGACAGATTCTTCCATATATTTAGCTCTTTTATATATCACTCTATAGTCTTTACTAGAAATTGAATATCCTAAAAATATTACTTTATCACTCTTGGATGCAAATTTTTCAAGAATATCCTTAGTATTACAGATATAAATGTTGCAACGAAACACTTTGAATTAACTAAAATTGTGTTTTCTATTGTTCCTTAACTCATAAGGAGTCCTTTAAAGAATAGGACTAATCAACAATCTATTGTTCAAGAAGCATGCTGTATTTACAACTTTAGCCCAAAAATAAATATGTAGGCCATATTCACTAAGCATGGATCTAGGAATCTCATTCATGGTTCTATTTATTCTTTCTACAACACCATTCCTCTGAGGTATTCTAGGGACAGAGCAATTATGACTATAGCAATTTTGTGAGAAAAGGGATTCAAACTCTTGATTTTCAAACTCATGGACATGATCACTTCTTAAGGATTTAATTTTATGTCCAATAACATTTTCTACAGTTTTGGAATATTTGGTAAAATGATATAAGTCTTCACTTTGTGAGCCAAAAAGAAATTCCATGTTTATCTAGAAAGGACATCTACAAGAACATAATAATAATGTTTCCCTTTTAAACAAGAAACATTAGATGGCCCAAAAAAATCAAAGTTAACCAATTCAAGTTTTTGAGAAGTTGAAACCTCTTCATTTGGTTTGAAATAAATTATGTGTTGCTTTCATTTTTGAAAATGATTAAACACTATACCATTTGGAAACCCTAGCTTGGGTATGTCTTTGACTAAGCCTTTTCTAGTTAACTTTCTAAGGGAGTGAGTGTTACAGTTTCCTAGTCTCTTATTCCAAAGCAGTGACTCATTGTGAAAAACACTTAAACATGATGAATTCTAAGAAGCTAAAAATCTAAGATAACAGAATAAAAATATTCATTTTTAAAACCGAAAACACTAATTCATCTTTATAATTAAAAAAATTAGAAGCCTCATTTTCAAATTTAACATGAAATCCATCATCACATAACAGTCAAATAAAAAGATATTTTGGTACCCACACTTTTTTGAGTCCAGTAATATTTGTGATAGGGGCTTTAGGAACCCCTATCAGCCTCATAAGATTCCTAAAATCATTAGGTAATATATTTTAAAAATAAACTCTATAAGGTCAAGAAACGCTTGAAATCGTAGAAAGTGTATCATAACATGAACTTATTGAATATTTTCCAGAACTGAGATTAAAGATGTATGTCCTTGATTTCGAAACAAAATTAGTTCTTCCAAAAAAATTAACCTAGTTGATAGCTAATTACAGTATTATATTTAGGAGAAATTATATTACCAAGCATTTGAGTAAGGGTCTTTTTTCCATTGGATAAATTTTCTAAGTATTTAGTCAATTGATTTTTAGAGAGTTTTAGTTCATTATTCTCTTTGAGTATTTAAGCATTTCTCTCTCTTTCTATAGTGAGTTCAGTTTTAACAGTTAAGGTAAGAGCATGTTTTTTTATTGAAGATTTTTTATTTATCTTTTAGTTTATTGGATTTCTTTCCAAGCATATTACAGTATTCAAACATTTCATCATTAGTTATATTTTCAGAGTCACTCCCATCTCCAGAATAGTAAGAGTTGTGTGAATGAGATTCCATTATTACCTTATATGTGTTTTTTATAAAACACATATTGGATTTTTTAGCCTGTTCATCACGTGATGATTATGAGTCACTTGAACTATCCTTATAAGAACTATATGATGTTTACATTTCCTTTTTATATTTATATTTTTGTACTCTTATTTCATTTTGTACTTGAGCTTTGGATAGTCATCCTGGATATGCCCTCTTCGCTTACATTCATAGTTGAAAATCTCATCAGACTTATCACTTCATTTCTAATCTTTCTTCGAAAATCCATTGTGATCAAATTTTCCCTTGAAGTTAAGCTTTCTGCACGTTCTTCTTCTTGTAAAATAATTTGAACCTTCTAGAAATTTGATCCATCTCATCATTACTATTAGGTGATGATTGTTCACTATAGGATATTTCTATAGAAACATCTAATTTCACTTTGTCTTTGTGTTTAGAGGTGGTGGTCTTGAATGCAAGAGATTTTCTTTTTGGTTCATACTCGTCATCCTTGTTGACGTTCAACTCCTCTTCACACATAATAATTTTTCCAATGAGTTATTTTATAGGTATCATTCTGATATCACATGATTATGTAATAGAGATAGATGTTCCTCTCAATCTATCTAGTAGGTATTAGAGAATTCTCATGATCTGTTCCTTTATAGTGACTTCTCTTCCAAGATAAATCATTGTGTTCAAAATATCTTTGTACCTGAGATACATATCAGAAATAGTCTCATCAGGTTTAATTTTAAAGTTATCATATTTAATAGAATATGTATTACGTATCATTCCTTTCACACTGGATGTTCCTTCATGTGAAATAGATATGGTATCCCAAATTTTATGGGTAGTTTGACAAGCAGAGATCCTATTAAATTCCTCATCTCCTAATGAGAAGTATTAAGAATTGATATCTTTCCAATTATTATTGTAAGTTGTTTTGGTAGGTTCATCCCAAGTGATTCTATCAGTAGAAGGAATCATATATTCATCAATAATTGAAGACAAAATTTCAAAGCTCTTATTTTCTAAATGAATTTTCATTACAATTTGTCATTGAGAAATATTGGTTCCATTAAAGAATGGTGTTCTGTTAGTTGTAGCACCTGCCAATATATTATCCATGATAAATAAATAACATAAAATAGTTATAAATTTATAATTGACATAAATTTACAAATCATTAAAGTACAACTACAATCACAGTTGAAGAAGGTTAAAAACAGAGTCTTAATAAGATTAACAAACACTCCTATGATACCAAATGTTGGTCGGAGTAGAGTACTCAAGAGGGGGGTGAATAGTGTATCTATTATAAATTTATAATAAAAAATGTATTCTTAAATAGTTCCCCAATAGTTAAATACATCCCAGTTAATCAAGGTTATACTGTTATGAATGTTAAACTATTTAAATAAGTTCTTATAAGATTGATTAATTCACTGTAATCTTAATATTGGTTTCTAACATAAATTTTTATGTTATTAGAATAAGTAAATACAATTATAAATTCAATCCTAGATTAACTATCAAAGTAAATTTAGTGAATTATAAATTAAATAATAAAAAAGAGATAACTAAAATAGACAACACAATAGATATAAAACAAGTGGTTCCGTCTCAAGACGAGACCTAATCCACTCTACTTGATGATCACCCACCACCAAGTAGTTTATATAAATAAACATGATACACTGCATGTATCGGGATTTACAATAGAACACAAGACTGTCCGGGTTACACAACCTCTTCCACATTTCTTCATGGATATGAACTATAGGTTACATACAACCTCTTACACACTTATCTGTGGGTATACAAAAGTGTAAAAAGGTGTTTGAGAAGGGGTATCTTGTATCCTTCAGTTTAATGCAAGAGACTGTGTGCGTTTTTATATAGACACACACAGACTTGTCAAAAGCTAAAAATAGTACACAACAGAGCAGAAGTATAGAGATATATTTTGAAGTGCTCTGAGTGTTAGACTATGCAGCCCTGGACTTCTATGTTGAAGCAAATGGCGAAATTGATACCTCTCGTGTAAAAAACAGTATCATAAGTCAGATAGATCTGGCATGTGTTATTCTTGGAATTGAAAATGTGAAGATGTGCTCAACACTTCAAATTTATGTTATGCAGCTTTTTGATTCAATAATCCTTCGTGCATTCTTCAACAATGTTGAGTTACGTGTGTCAGTTCTTTTCTCATGAAAGATCATGTGTTCTTCGTTGTCACATTCTCTATGTATCATGCTACATTGTTTCTGGGCCGCACTTTTTTATTTTATTCTAGGAGTGATTGTGTTGGAGCCAACTAGTTTCATGTATTATGTACCTCATACCTCTTACTGTTAGATGATATGTCTAAAAATAATCATTAATTATGTCAGTGATTTTAAAAGCTACAAATATGATTGTTAGAAATTAAATGAAAAAATTACAAAACAAATTTAGAAATGGAGTCATAGTTTGTCTGTAAATGGTGTCACAATGAAACATTATCTTCTTAAAATGGTGTCTGAATTGTCATGGTGTCTGGATGGTCATGGAGTCTTGATGGTCACAGTGTTTGGATGGTCATTGTGTCTGGATAATCTCGGTGTTTGGATGGTCATAGTGTTTGGATTGTCATGGTGTTTGGATGGTCATAGTGTCTTGATGGTCATGGTGTCTAGATGGTCATAATGTATGGATGGTCACAGTAACCTAATGTTCAAGGTGTCTGGATCATCAGTCTATATATATGGTCATAGTGTCTAGATTTTCAAGGTTTCTGGATAGTCATGGTGTCTGGTCACATTCTCTCATCACGGTGTTTGGGTCCTTTTCTAGAAAAACATAACCGGTGGGAGAATCACATTGTCTCATACTTAGCCAAATATCTGTATTAAGACTTAAGGAGTGATATTCATAGAATGGATTAGACGTAATCATTATTCAATGAAATAATTATAAAGTAAATAAAATATAGTGCAAAAAAATTAGACTTAATGTATATAAATAAAGATCTTAGATAGATTTACTTAATGAATAAGGATACTAATCATCTGTACATGATTTCAGATAGATTAAATAGCATTATCCGGATTTTCAAAATATATATTATTTGTGATCACTAAAAAATTATTAATACATGAGGAGTCCAACAATTACTTTTAATGATTACTTGGGTATAAATGGTTATGTCTACTTAATGGAGTATAAGTCTGATTCCTTTGAGATATTCAAGGAGTTCAACAATGAAGTAGAGAATCTTCTTGGTAAGAAGATAAAGAAGCTTCAATCATATTGAGGTGGAGAATATCACAACCAAGAGTTCATCATCCTTTTATAGGACTCTGGGATTTCATCTCACACCACCTTATACACCATAGTGGAATGGTGTTAGTGAAAGGAGGAACCATAACTTTTTGGACATGGTAAGTCTTATTAAAAGTCATGCAAGTCTTACATGATTTTTCTAGGGATATACACTGAAAAAATTGACATAAACATTAACCCAAGTTGGAACTAAGGAGAAAAATGTGATTCCCTTCAAGCTATAGAGTGGAATGAAACCCACATTCTTGCATACACATGTGTGGGGAAGTAAGGAATTTGTTAAGGATTCCCCAGGAAACAAACTAGCACCAAGAGGCTAAAAGTATATCTTCATAAGGTATCCCAATGAAACAAAGGAATACTACCTATACAGCCCCTCAGATAAGAAAGTGATTGTTTCCACACATGACTTCATTCTTGAGTGAGAGAACATCCTAAAAAGGATAGTTGGAGACAGATTGAATTCGATTAAATTGAGGCTCAAGATACACAGGATTTGGTATATGAATAAGTTTCATAGGTTCCAGTGGAATTTGTAGTTCATAAAATAGATGTATTGTGTACGAGTACAAGAGAGGTATGGGTACCAGAGATATATGGTTTCCTAATCACTGAGGATGGTGACTTATTATTGTTGGAAAATAATTAACCTATCTCCTACACGGAAGTAGTAGAGATATCAGAAGCTACAGGATGGATAAAAGCTATGAATTCTGAGATAGATTCCATGTCTCAGAACCATTTATTGGTTCTAGTAGATTCACTATTTTATTTAAATAATGTTGGGTGTAAAAGGGTATTCATGATGAAACTGGATATAGAAGATTAGGTTAGAACCTATAAAGGAAGGAAAGTGGCTAAAGGTTTTTAACATTGTCACAAAATTGACTATGATGAAACCTTTTCAATAGTTGACATGATTAAATCCATAAGAATCATACATTCCATAACAGTATTCCATTACTATAAAATTTTGCTTATGGATGTCAAAACTCCATTCATTAATGAGAAACTTCATAAAGATGTTTATATGACACAAGCAGAAGGGTTTGTGACACCATGTGGTGATAAAAGGGTATGAAAGTTTCAGAGATCCATTTATGGATAAAGAGAGAACATATATCATAGAAAATTTAATTTGATGAAGTTATAAGAGAATTTGGATTCATTAAGAATGAATGTGATCCATGTGTTTAAAAGTGGTTTAATGGGAATGTGGTCATTATCCTAGTAGTTCATGTTGATGACATATTTATTTTTTGAAATGACACACCAATCATGTAGTCAGTCAAGGAATGGTTGAACATGTTCTTCCCCATAAAAGACCTAGGTGAAGTGGCCTACATTATAGGGATTAAGATCATTCATGGTAGATCGAATAGGCCACTTGAACTAAGTCAAAGTACATACATTGACTAGATAATAAATAGATTTAGTATCGAACAATACAAGAAGAGATTGGTTCTAGTGTCACATTGTATACATCTCCCCATAAAAATGTGTTTCCCTAAACAAAATTAGAAAGATATGATGAGTAAGATTCCATATACTTTAGTGATAGGATCTAAAATGTATTCCATGCTATGTACAAGAATTGATGTTTTCTATAGACTGAGCAGTGTAGAATGATATTAGAAAGATCCCAGAGAACAACATTTGACTTCTATTAAGACTATCCTTATGTATCTTAGAAGAACAAAGGAAATGTTCCAAGTGTAAGGAGGATACTAGGAGCTTGTCATCAGAGGGTATGAGGATGATGGTTTTTGAACAGATCATAATGATCTGAAGTCACAATCATGATATGTTTTCTATCTAAATGGAGGTTGTGTGAGCATAAAGATTTCAAAGCCGCTAGTTGTCGCTGATTCTACAGTGGAGTCAGAATATGTAGTAGCTTTTTTGTAGCCAAAGAATCTGTTTGGATTCAAAACATTCTCCAGGATCGTGATGTGGCACCTAGTAGTAAGTAACCCATTACATAGTATTGTGATAATAATATAGTGGTGGATCTATAAAATAAGTCAAGGTCACATCAACAGACAATGAAAATACTTCAAAAGTATCACCTCTTGAGGGATTTCCATCAAATGGGAGAAGTTACAGTGAGAGGAGTGTTTGTGGAAGAGAACGTGGTGGACCCCATGACTAAAGTCATTTCTCTATAGAAGCATGAATATCATGTGACAAATAGTAGATAGAATTTTGTTAGTAGTTGGATCATGTGTATGTGAGAGTTTGTTTGATATTTTTCCCTAGAAACCAACTTATTTTTATTATATGATAAACCTATATTCATTTGATGAATATTAATAAAATCTGTGTCCAAACATGATTGTTCATCTGGGTGACATAGTACTTGATAATGCACTAAAAATAGTTGTCGCACTAAAAGGTCATAGAAAATCCCTTCTATGATGAGAACTCGGTTGTTCCATGACACTTTTCTTAAATATATGTTCTATGTCCAGATGATACCATTTTGAGGGACACAAATGATAAATACTACCATGAGTGGGGAATCATGAAACCTTGAGATAATTTCTCATGGTGTGTGCCCTTGATAACATCATGGAGGATATTATGAGAACAAAACCTGCTAGTAGAAAATCCATATTCTTAAGTTTTATTGGATGTTCATATTTGTGAATGTTTGTATTAGTCCTTGAACTATAGGTAAGCCCGCTAAATTCTAATGAGAAAGAGTCTTAGAGTGTCAAACACTATGTGTAGCTAGTATCCCAGTTATATAATTTATTATTTAAAAAGTTGAATATATATTACTATCGGTGTTGGTTTAATAAATTTTAAATGATTCCTGCTTGAATTTATTTCATTTTTAGTTATCTGAGAGAATTTATTTTGCAGATAGAATATTTATTTACCTATGAATAGTGCAGTTATATATACTTAATAAATAAATAGTTATTATTCCAGGCCTAGTAAATATTATGGAGGATTTATGGACCATGTTATGGGTCTGATGAAAAATAATATTAAATATTATTTGGTTTAATAATATTTAAATATAACATACAATTTAAGAACACGACATTGAAATAACAATATTTCTATTATTATTTAACACAGGGTTTCACATGGAATAATAAAATATGTAACATCACTTGTGTTAATTATTTATTACTAGATGGTGAATTAAATTCTATGTTATGATATTAATCCCTAATTATCCAAGTGGTCATTCCACATGTTAACCAATTTTCGTATGCACAACGTCCTTGTAGAAAAGCTCTCATGACTAGAGAACTCTTCCATATACAAGGGTTCACTCAAGAATGAGGGAGATCAAAATCCACTGGATCCAGGCGAACCCTTTGGAAGTGATTCTCAAGGTGATCAATGGAGGATATCACAATGTCAAGGAACATCCATGCTAGCACTTAGAGACTCCTTTAGTGATGTCTAGTGACACATGGAGCACATATAGATCACTACTAGATGATTCCTTTAATTGGACACTATATCTTAACGAATCTACACCACAGATCTATGGTCGAACAAATCAATGGAGAAATAATCACCTTGGAGGTAATTCTTTTATTCAATTAAATTAGTTTTAAACAAAATATGTCAATCCACTCTTCTCAGTTCCTAGTTCAATCATTTTTCTTTTATCTTTGATTAAATTCCTTGGATACTAGATTTTATCATCCTCTTGATATCAGATTAATCATCAAGCATGGAAATATAAAAATTTGGATACATTCCCATCTTGTGATTTCTATATGCCTAGAACCTAGACAAATATTCCCTATCAAGAAACAAGGTTTTCTATGAATGTTTCAAACTAATTTATTGTGTGCCTTGTTTGAAAATGTGACACCTCTGAGTTATTATAATTCTATATACTAAAAACTTTCCATAAGGAGGAAAGTAATTTATCTTTATATACAACACAAATATCAACATAAAATCTTCATTTTTATAAGAATAATACAACTTAACTCATGAATCCCTCAATAAATTCAATTTCTCACTCAATGGATCCAAATAATCTTCAATATCATTTCTCAGTTGGTTTGGTCCTGATATAAGCGTATATAACTTGATATAAGTTCATTTAATCCATAACCATAATGGTATTTTAAATTTACCATCATAATTGGCTATGTACTGTGAGTGCTTCATCGAAAACCAATAGGATTCCCTCAATATGCAGATAATGCAAGTCCAAGGTTTCTCAACTTGTTTTCAAATTCAGGATACTCATGATAAATTTCATTCTACTAAGAGGATTTTATTAGGTTACATAGTTTCCCATATTCCATTCTTAAATCTACATGCCATGTCAATTGACTTGTAGACTCTTTAATTATATATAAGAGACTAAACCTTGGAATGATTGGAATGTACCATAAAACATTCATAGGACTAGATTAATCTTTCTTTTATTAATAATAACCACTCTCTAGGAATTCTGTATGTGATTCATGGTCTTTTTGGAATAGTATATAGTCATTAAAGAAGGTGTGTATTCTTTTAGAAACCATACACATAGAGAAAATCATTCATTTGGCGCTATATGTTCGGCTCAGGATCTCATTATCTTTTTCTGAGAATGTCATTCAAGAGAATATGTAGTTTGGTAAAACTGGAATAACTCAATCTATTTACTACTTTAAAAAAATATAGCTTTATTATGGCTATAAATGTTGTATATTTAGTGCAACTAGAACACAATTGTGTATTTTCACATATCATTAACATCTTAAAAAATTTTGGGAAATCTCAATGTTCAACATCAAATGTATATTTCATTTCCTCAATATGACCTTTATCATCATTCATATCATTAATCACATCCTTGATATAGTCTTCGTAATTTTCCACACTTGTTATCACATCATATGATCCCTAAAACACTATACTATCTTAACCACTAGCTACATTTAGCTTTTCCCCATGTTTATTCTAACATTTATGACATTTACCTCTTCCGTGATAGATCAAGTGTTCTTCTAACTCCTCTGGGATAATGATACATTATTAACAATATCATAAACACATATAAAGGAGTTGATAAGGTTCATATGCATGATATTTTTCAAACTTGATTAACACATTCACTCTATCTTCATACTCCCTTTTTTCCAAAAGATTGGAATCCATCCATTCTTTATTAATATCCATCCTATTTGATTTAGTAATATTAATATTTAACAAAATAAATACACAAAAGGGGAATTTCTAATAAAGGGAACACAACATTTTAAAGATATATATTATTTCATTTTTTTGCCCGAGGATCATCCCCTTATAATCATACACTAAACAAGAAAGAAAATGTAATTATAGCAGATTCCCTTAATTTAAACGAATAAGGTGATGTTGTATGAAAAAATGTGTTGGAGTTTCAATGATGTAAAACATTAATTCATATTTAGTGGGTGTGAGTTCATGATCGATATCATATGGGTTTTAGAGAGATAATGACATTCCCTAGCCATTGTGTTATTATTTAGCTAAATTGATTCCCTATATAATGTAATAGTTTCCTAATTCTATAAAAATATAAACATAAATTATTATCGAAAAACTATATTTCATATTTCCCATGAAAACTATTTATTAAATCACACTTTTAATATAATTAAAAAATAACCATTTACACAAATTCTTCTTTAAATAACACAACCTTTTTTAAATAAACTAATTAGTTCCAAACACTCTTTCACAAATACATGAACTCTTTGAAAAAAAACCCAAATTATTAAAAATTAAATCCATATTTTTCATGTTAAATCATTTCCAAAAATTCAAAAACATTCTCTAATATTTTATAATTAAATCAACCACATCTAAACCATTTCAAAATATATAAATTCCTTCTTACAAGGAAATATTCACAACTCATTTAATAAATTAATGAATTTTCCAAAATCCCCTTTTAATTTCAATACATAAAATTCCATGAAAAAATTTAAAGAGAATAGAAACAATATTTAAAACATTTCACGTGCATTAAAATACTTTTCATTCCCTTATAAAGTTTGTATTAAAATAAATTCACACAATGAAATATAATTTTCCTTTCAAAAATATTCTTTTCCAAACAAAAATTAATATTTTAATTAATAAAATAGGATATTATAGAAAAACTGCATGAATTGGTATATAATGCACTTTTAATGTTTAAATGATTAGGGAAAATAATATATAAGTGAAATTTAAGGTCAGGACAAGGATTATAAATTAAGGAATCAATATATATATCCTATTGGGACACTAATATATCCACATATAATTCTATGAAATTTAACATATACATATATTGGGATCATACATAAGGGAAATATAATAGTTCAAGTTCATATGATTTCAATTATTTTGAAGATCTTGTCAAGGATAATCTGAACATGCTGGTAATCACACTTCACTAGGAGTAGTATAGGGTGTTTAAATTCACCATGATATGGAAAAGATAATTTTTCTTCTAAAAAATATCCAAATCATTCTAAAACCTTTATAACTCATTAAGAAACCAAATCACCAAAAAAAATGTTGAAATATATGGGAAAAATTTTTATTTAAATGAATCCAATTTTTGTGTATGAATATCTTTTCATAAATCATTTAATATCTAATAAAATCAGTCATCATCAATTATTCTTCAACAACTTTTATTAATATCAAAAATCATTAATGATTGTCAAAATATACAATATACAACCCAATAAGAAAAATAATTTTCACCAATTGGATTATTTTCACAATGCTTACATCCATAAAAATAAACAACTAAAAGAGATAGATATAATCTATCTCCCTTTCAATCATAATCTACAATCCTATGAATCACTAGATTTTTTTAGCCTTCCAACACGATTGGATGTACAATTTGAAAGGGGTCAATCATATGACTACATAGAACCTTATTCTAGTCAAAAAATAAACAATACAATAAATCATAGCAAGGAGTATTTAATTAAACTCTAATAATAAATGTGAAATTCTATGTCTTGGAAAAATTTGAATTAATAACTATTTCAATGGTGACAAAAAGTCTATATAAAATACCTCTATTTTCCTAGAAACCATGGATTATATCTCTCTCAATACCAATGACTCCATGAATAATATAAATATATTTTCACAGATAATATCTATATGAAAGAATAATTTCTATCATTTAGAACTTACAATCCAGTGTGAGGGATGGTAAGGGTAGTGGTGATGGTGATGACGAGGGAGGGGGTAGTGGGGACACCAGAGCCATGGGAGGTGGAAACAGAGAAGGGGAAACAATGGTGATAGTGGGGGTAGTGGGGGAGGTGGTGGAGGTGGAAGAGGAGGAGGTAGAAGAAAAGGTGGAGGTGGGCACAACATAGGTAGGGGCAGTGGAGAATTGGGCTACAGAGGAAGGGCATGGGCGAAGGAGGTGTAGGCGTAGGTGGCATAAGCGGAGGTGAAGGAAGCGAAAGTGATGAAGCTAGTGCTTTACCTCCATTAATGCATGAGGCTCGAGTGGCAAGTGGATATGTAAGGGTTTCATTTATAAAAACATGAAATTATTTTATCCATGCTTTTTGAAAATAACTATTAAAGGATGTTTTTATCACTCGTAAAATATTAAGCATTGTTAAAACAATCCTTTATCAGTGCTAAAAATATAGCACTGATAAAGGGTTGTCGTTGTGAGTGTTGAAAATAATTGATAAAGACCGAATAATAATAAATTATTTATAATTATAAAATTATTTATAATTATAAAATTTTAATAAATAAATTTATTATATTTATAATTACAATTATAAATATAACATATATTTATTTATTGTCATATATATAAATATAAATATTTATTTATTTAAATAAATATGAATTTAAAATAAATATAGTAATGACATATATAATTTAAAATTTCATAATTATATAAATAAATATTTATTTATTAATACTTATACGTATAAATAAATATTTTTTATACATATAAGTGTAAATAAAAATTTATTCGTACTAAAAATTATGACATTATTAAAAAAATGTAATTAATATATTTATTTTTATTTCATAAGTATTAAAATATAAATATATTTATCTATATATATTTTAATACATATATACTTAGTTATACTAATAATCATAAATAATTAAATTTTAAAATTATTTATATATAATTAAAATTTTATAATAAAAAATTTAATAAATAAATTTATTATGTAAATATATTTAATGTAATTTTGTAAGATTTTGTGATAACATCAAAAGTTCATGGGTATTATATGAATGAACCATATGGGTGTTAATTTATTATTGAACATTCATAATGTTAAGCACATAACACAAGAATTTGTGTGTCATCAATATGTGTAATCTTAACATTTAGAACACAAGTCATAATAGCATCCATAAATACAATTTATGATCTTATAAAATCAATTATACTCATGCATCAATATATAAACATAAATAAAGACATTAATATCATCATTATCCAAGGACACACACACTTGTATGTATATTCATTTAAGAGTATTTGGGGACTTACTAGAGTGGTAATGGATCCTAATAAACATGCATCATACCTAAGGTCAAATCCAGGTGGGAGAGAATCTCCATAGGTTGGCGGTGACATGGGCATGGCACATGCCTTTTGACATGGGCAATATGATGCAGGTATGGCACTATATTGGCCCTTCAACCTATTAAATGGGATTCATGCCTATTGGGCCTTCAATCCATACACTGAATAAATAATGCTTGATGGGTAGGATATCCCTTATGTGGGCTATGGTCTTCTTTTCCAGCCTGTGTGTGTGGTGTGTGTGTGTTTAATGTAATTATACTCTAAATCACATAATATATATTCATTAAAGACATATATTTATTTAACAAAATATATTTATTTAAAATTATAATTATATTTAAATATATTTAAAAATTATTTACAAATAATTATTAATATAATATAAATATTTATTATATAAAAAATTCATTATAATTTTATAATTATTTAAGCGTATATTTATTTATTTATAAATTTATGAATATTTTTTATAAATGATGTTGTATATATATTTGAATTATAAAAAAAATATATTTTAATATATCCTATTTATATTAATTAATAAAAAAATTAATTAATTTATATAAATAAATGTTATTTTTTAATGTAAATATAATCATATTATATAAATTGAAAATATTTTTTATTTAAAACCATTATGAGTGCTAAAATTAGTGTTGATAAATATATCCTCTGTCAGCACAAAAAAAACACTAATAAAGTGTACACCTTTATCAATTCTAGTTTTAGACCTGATAAAAGCAACCTTTATCAATTCTTTTACCTACCTCTGATAAAGTTGTAGCTTTTATCAATGATTTTTGGTCAGGGATAATAAAATTCATCGCATCCCTTGCATGGATCTGTGGTTGTGACACTTTGGATAAGTAAACACACCAAATTGTTCAGATCCATTATCAGGGTTCTAGTGCCAATTTTGACCAAATGAAGGTAACTAAATCTCTATCCCTATAATCGAGTATCTCTTAGGAGTTTCACTTGACCAACCATTAATATAAGATATAAATATAAAAATAAGGTAGTTAGGTTGTGTAGAATTCCCCCAAGAACTTATAAGTGAAAATTTCATATGAGCTATTTTTGATGATTTAAATATCTAAATATTTATATTTTGTGATAATAATCTCTCTAGTAGGATTATAATATCATGTGTATCCTATATTACTAATCGCAATGCAAGATATTCCTCCTACATCCATGAACAAGAACTAAAAATCCCATAACATTACCCTTTCCAAAGGTCCATGAGCTAAAAGTACAATAATTTATAAATCATAAATCTGAAACAAAATTTTTATCATAAAAAATTAAAATCATATAATGGTAACATTTATAATCCAGAACATTTTTCCCAAGTCCTGTGTAACACGGATTTTCATTGGAAAAGGTGTTCATGATGCAATGGTTTGTGTTCCATCAAAATCTCCAAAAAAATCTTATGTCTCATATTTGATATCTCCATAAATAGTAAATAAAAACAAATACACCTTTGATAGCACTTTGTAACATACCGATCTAGCTCAATATGAATAATAATTGGTATGGTGGTGTTATATGACCTCAACTGCACCTCTTTATTTTCCAAAAGCTGCTGACAAGGAGTCGGTGTTTTGGATGGTGTTGTGGGGTGAATATAACCCATAAATTTATTTATCAATGATAGATAAAAAAATCATACACAATACATGGAAACTTGTGTACACAAATAAAAACATATAAAAAACATGTGATAAAAAATGAAATACTAACATACGACTATACAAGATAGGCTTACCACTATCCTAATTGAAAATAAAAATGAATGGAAGAAAAATACATTAAAGGATTCAATGAATCATCAAGACATATCACATCCCGATATCTTCTTCCACTCAAGATGCTCTAGTTAAATCATTTAATATCAATCTTAGCCTAACATAAACCTATAAAAAGTGAGTGATGCTTGTGCACCCAAGTGAAATGGCCTCTCGATTAGGGTATGAGTACATAACTAAATAAGGAATCACTAAAACCGTATTATACATATCAATTAAATTATGTGATATGTTTATGTGAAATGGTCAGAATAATGAATGACAAAATGATGAAAATAAATAAATAAACCACCTTCTATCCTCAGGTCTAGGATCCTTATCGACTATACCTTCTTCAGCCAGTGCCAAAGTGTCTCTAAACACATCTTGATGAACATTCCAATCATAATAATAACATGGGGGTTTTTTCACTCTGGTAGATAGGAAAAAACCTAAGGTTTGATCCACCCAGAATACATGATATGACCCGGGGGCCTTATCCACCCCATTATACAGTTTAATGGAATGAGGAATGATTTATCCTAGAGTAACAACATAGGGAATTATCCATATCTGTATATAATTGTTCCACAGAATAGATCCTTTGTAGTGTGGGTGACT
Organism: Viscum album; assembly: GCA_963277665.1. NCBI lineage: Eukaryota > Viridiplantae > Streptophyta > Magnoliopsida > Santalales > Viscaceae > Viscum > Viscum album. The sequence goes on from OY728130.1 coordinate 1,216,593,610, forward strand.
CAACCATACCCAATTAAGATCACATAATCCCTTGGAAGATATCACAGGAAAGGAAGACTCTTCTCTACCAAGAACCGATAATCTGAACTCCAAATACATCATATCTCCACCACTACTAAAGAAACACCATAAAATGGGTCGTTTGTATTGTTTCTTCAATATCCCATAATATTTTCACAACCTCCCCATAATGAGTTTTTACACCCACACATATGGGTGTTTTTTATAAAAACATTCACAACTGCCTCATTGGTATATTATATTTATAATAAAAAAACCCTCATTAGTGGTTTCCATTTCATCATCAAAAAACATAATCAATAAATAAAAATTGTTCAAACATTTAAGTAATATCCTATCCCATACTACCAAAAGAGTAACGAACACCTAAGGAATCCTTCATCCATTGGCATCCAATCTTATTTAAATTTCCCCTTAAAATTATAAATCATTACATCATTAATAAAATTTATACTCAAAAGACTTATATGTTTGGTTTTGGTTCTATTGTAACATCCAGTAATATCTCCACAAAAAATCCCTCAAACACTCTCAGTAGCATAATCTTCAAGATAATTAACATACTGGGGTCCACACGTCTCAACATGATCATGTAACAACCTTTTTGGACATATAGGTCAAGACTTATTGATGTTAGTCCCAAGAGTTGTCTCACCTACCATATTGACACCCATGGCCACTCAGTCAGTCTACTCCAAAACTAATCTCAATGAGACTATAAACTCTAATGCATCCTATGTTCCACACATGGCCAACTCCAGTCACACATCTCGAGTCATTCCAAAGTACTATGTGGAGGTTTCCATGTTTCTCCCATGTTGGTCCACTAAGTCCCATCTCTCCCATTTCGTTTAAAAATAGAACACTCATGGGAGTTCATCGACAAAGGCACACAATTATAATCATGACCAAGACCATTGGTGGTTGAAGCAGAAAATATAGTTCATGAGGGTCTAGTGTGGTCACTGATTCTTTATAAAGTCCATGGAAATTCCGTTAATAAATTTAGTAATTCAACTAATTATTTCACTAAGAGATATATTTAATTATTCCATTGAAACTAATTTAAACCCATCATTTAATTATAAAAGGTGGATACCTTCAGTGGAGAGGCCTCACACCACCCACAACAACAAAAATGACATAATTACCATAGGAATTACATAGAAGACCACTTACATTATACCAAAATATTTACCATTATTAAAGTAGCTTGGAATATATTATCATTGCTCGTCTAGGCCAAAAATGTCATCGTTCAATTTGTTGAGGCCCTGAATCACTTCCAAGAACCATTTTAACTAATTATTAACAATTAATTAAATAATTTTTAATTAATTAATCAATTAATTTTATTTATTTTTAAATTCATAATTACTCATGGGGTTTACCACATCTCCTAAAACAATACCAACCATCCCTATAAGTTTCATTCCATTATTTTTACAATAACCTATGATAGTTCCCTAATAAATTGAACTAATTACATAATCTATTACATTTAATTTAACTCATAACTCTTGAAAAACACATATTAAGACATAAATCCATCAAAATGATGGTTGATTGCAGGCTTGAATTGACTCAATAAATCGTTTGGTTAGGATACATGGAATCCCCATCATCTCGGGATGATACCGACATGATCTGATGGAATTTGTCATCCTATAACTAACAAAAATAAATAAAATTACAAAAAAATATTAAGTGGAGGAAGGAGATTGATGAATGTTTGAGATAACTTTAATCACTATAAAACACTAAGGGAACACCCAAAATATTATGGGGTTTTAGGGTAGGATTGGACAAGAAGGAGGTCTAGTCACATTATGAAAATTGGGAGGAATGCTTTTTTTCATTTATCTAAACAATTTTGGGGTGTAATTAACTCCCTTAAAACACCCACTAGCTAGACTATACTGGGTGACATGCTAGCCAGTGGTTGCACCTACCACCATGGTTTTCCTAACAACCCACATGTGCTCTCTCATACCCAATTCCTTATCTCCAAGCTCTATTACAAGAGAAAAGAACCATTTATTGTGCTTAAACATTCAAAATTCAATTTTGAAAATCGATTCAAAATTTGTCCCCTCTACTAAAAAACAAATAAAAATTTCACCAAAATTATGATCCATACAGACCCAGATTCTTTTATTTGTAGTTTTATATTCCTCCTCTACATTTACTGTGAGTCTCCATGTGTAAATCTTCCATTCATATATTTAAGCGGTGTGGGTATTCATTCCTAAATAGGGTGTTTCCACATCTTCCATGGAACTAATAAAAAAATAAAAAAATAAATGGAAAAATTGAAAAATAAAAAAAGTAATCTATGAGAAGTAAATAGTGTGTAAATATAGAGGACATTATGTGTATGATAAATACTGAGATCTATTTTTATACATCGTATACACACTTCAACCAATTATGTGAATGATGTATTAAACAACATGATGCGTGTCATTTAAAACAAGTCATGTATTTTTAGTTGATATCTAGTAGTGTATTAGATGTACATGTTAAGTGGGGTAAATATGTAGAAATAGGTAGTACACAAGGTTTATTAAATATACGTGCCATTTATTTTTATATGGTATCCCAATTATTGTAATATATTTACACAAAATGTGGTTATAAAGAAGACACACAATGTACATGACATATATCCAACACATACCCCACAAATTATTTAAATGTTAAATGATATGTTTTCTTCTTTTATACCCAATTAAACATCATTTGTTCTTCTTATATGACAATGTACTACTTATTTTTGGCCAAAATTATGAATCACCCCCAAAAAATCCCGAGAAGGTGATTTAATAAAAGAAATGAGGGAATTAGGGATACTTACATAGACCAGGGATCAAAATTAAAGATATTAGATGGCCAAAATATCATTTTAATTTTTTATTTGGTGGAGGATTCATTAAATATGACATGACATGATGCAGGATTTGGGATCACATAGTGTTCCTATGAATGAGGAGGAAAATTATTTTTAAAAGGAACTACAAGACTTATATTTTCCCAATCACACATAATGTATTTCTTTATTTAATTATTTTTTATCTATAAAGTCATTATTAATAATAATTATTATATATTTATTAGTTTAATTTAATTATAAATATATATGTGTGTCATAAATGGATACATATAGTGTGTGAGTTTTTTTCGGAAAAATAAGATGGAATTGGGCTGACTATTAGGACTCAAGACCGTATTTATTTGACTCAGATAGAGACCAAAAAAGTTGACCAATTCAATCATCGGTTTATATAAATATGGAATTTCATATTTAATATTTATATAAATTTAAAATTTTTGTTAAAAACTATATAAGTAAAATGAATGAACCTTGCACCATTGGTCATCGTAGAGGGATTTGAACTACATATGGATGAGATATCATCAAGGGACCAAACTGGTTAACACATGATTTATTCCTATTTATTTACTTTATATTTATTTGTATTATATTGTATATTATATTAAGTATAAATATATTATATATTATATATTAAAAATATGAAATATAACACAAACACACACACATATATTATACAATCCAATACACATAAGAATACACATATAAATACAAAAAGACATGTTGTGTGCAAGATGACATAATATGTACTTACCTAAATAATAATACATATGCATATATTTATTCAAATTAAAGGAGATAGAAAATGAGATATAATAGTAGATTTAATTTAATTTATAAATACGTGTCATATAGATATTCAAAATGAAAATATAAATAGGAAATTGAATTATATATTTTACCTCCAAGGAAGTGAAATTATCTTCATTTTTTGGATATATTGAGTGACCAAAATATTCCCATAATCAGAAGGAGGATGTAATTTATTGCCTATAAACCACATCATTGTATTAATGATTTTCTATTATAATGAAAATTCTATCTTTTTGTAGGGTGGTGTGATGGATCACAGTAACACATCATTGTGGATAAAATGTAGTAGAGGTGAACCAATATTTTTTCAGTGGTCCGCATTGCACCGACATCCATTTAAAAACATCATGTGAAAAATTAATTGATTTTGGGTGGTTGGAATAAGTTATAAGGACCCATATAATGTTGTTTATTCTCATCAATACCAAATACATAAAAATATTCCTCAAATTTCATTCAAGAATGTAAAACATTAAATATTTTTTATTTGATAAATGGTTGTTAAATTTTAGTAAAGAAATGAAATAATGCCTTTCCAAATTCAATAATAGTATAATGAAAAAATAATTTTATAATAATATAATAGAAAAAACTAGGGTCTATATCATTACTTGGATCTTCAGTTGAAGTAGGAGTGAAATGTTCAATTTTATTATTATTTGAATTCCATGTATTAGTTATTATCTTAGATATCCTCCTAACCAAGTTTCCAAGTATTATCATACTCTTAGATCATTTAAAATAATTTTTTGTCAAATATTTCACCATTGATAATATTTTTTAATAAATATTATTAGTCAATGATGAATCCAAAAATTAATTTGGTTGATCACAGAATGTGAATGGGAATTATTCACCTTGAAAATATCTACACATGTATGGGTGTTATTTCCATGGATATAATTAGTACATCACTAGATCATATGGATAAAAATCCTCTCCAATAAATTTATGTAAAACGTGGGTGAAATAAGATTTTATTTTTATGAGATGATGAGTAATTCCAAGATGAATAAAAAATAAGAATAAAAATGACAAAGAAATGCCTAAATTAATATATCTTCACTCTAAACTAACTATATTTCAATTTAAAAATTCTTCTGTAAGGATATAATATTTCAATTCACACATCATGAGATGTGAAAATTATTTTCATTTACTCTTTGATAGTAGTTTCAAGCACCAAGAGAGTGTAAACCACTAGTTGGAGGGGGCAAATTATTGGTTACTAAAAATAAATCTCACAAACTACATGATTCCCATCATCAATTAGTGAAAATATATCTCAATAGTTATATTATGATTATAAGAGTTTGATTGAGAGAGAAAAGGCATATACATTGAAATTTTTACATGGTTCAATCAAACTTATTATCATGTCACTACTGGAAATAATGGCATTTGCGATGGGTTATTTGTGTCGGGATCCCGTCGCTAATAGGTTTTTCTGACGGGGTCCCGTCGCAAATAGCCCGTCGTGGAAAACGGCGTCGCAACAACAACTATTTACGACAGGCCCGTCGGTAAAGGTATTATTTGCGACGAAGATTCTTCCCGTCGCAAATATTAGTCCGTATATTTGTGAAAACTTTAAAAAAAACTAATTGCGACAGGCCCGTCGCAATTAGTTTTTTAAAAAAATAAAAAATATTAATAAATTATTTTAATCAATATTATAATAATACTATTTGCGACGGGCATAGTATCCCGTCGCAAATACTAAAAATATAAAAAAAAAATTATTAATAAATTATTTTAATTATTATAATAATAATCCAAATATAATTCAAAAATAATAAAATATTAATAAATTATTTTAATTAATATAATTATAATAGAATTATAATTCAAAAATAAAAAATAATAGAATATTAATAAATGATTTTAATTAATATAATAATATTAGAATTATAATTTTAAATAAAAAAATATTAATAAGTTATTTTAATTAATATAAAAATAATATAATTATTTTACATTCAAATATGAAAATAATTCTAATATGACAAAAAAATATAATTACATTATAATATTATAAAATTTTAATATATATATAAAATTTAATATTATAAAATATAAATATTATTATTATTCATATTAATATTGTTATTTCAAAATATAATATTATTAATATTTTATAATGAGACAGAAACTACGAATAGAAGAAAAAAAAATCATATTTTGATTTAACAAATTTTATAACATAAAAATAAACTCTAATCTGAAGGAGGGGGGGAGGGGGAGGGGGGATCTACAGATGCTGGTGGAGGAAAATCCATCCCTAAAGCATGAGTGAGTCGGCGCATGTACTCCATCTACTCCTGATGTTGATGCTACCACCGACTTATCTGCTCCTCGTACAGCTGCTGCTGGCGTCGACGCTCCTCCTCATGTTGCGGCTGCTGCTGATGCATCTGCTCCTGCTCCAGTTAGAGACTCTCTATCAGTACAATCTGAGATCACAACTGATCCTCATACTGTGTAGCAGAAGATGATGCACGATCTCCTCTCGAGCTAGACGCCGACATCGCAGCACTTCCATAATAATCTCCGAGAGTCAGTCGACAGCTAATACCAACTACTTGGCCCTTCTCGAAGGCATACTGGGGGGCCTGCATCCATGCCACCTCATCAAACTGATAGCCAGTGGTCTGATCTGATGACTCGGCCTGACTCTCAGGCCGGGTCTATGATGTTGCCGCCTCATATGACTCATGTAGTTGCAATTTAAAATTAAAATTGTGAATATGTTATATGCAGTTAATTTTTAAACTTGAAAACAAATAATACTGACCACGATGTGACGCTGACGATCACCTCTGAGCTCCCCAGTAGAAGGATCACTATACATCCTCTGATATACGTCGTACTCCATAATATCGAGGTGCTCGACAGCCTATAAGAATAAAAAATAAACTGTTAATATTTATAGTTATATAAAATATTTATAAATAATGTACGTACCAGATGTTGTCTATGAGTACTAAAAGTATGACTCCCAGCTCGATGAGTCACCTCCTGTCTCCCCCGATTCTGCCTCTCCACCGATGATCTCCTCTAAAAGGAATCACTCAACTAGTGCGCACATAATCCATCCCATACATGGGATGAAATGTACTCTGGTCGGTGTACTCTACATGACTCATCAAAAACTGACACTCCTGCTTTCTTCATGGAAGCTTTACTTAAATTGTGCAAAAACTGACGAAAGCGATCACGCATGGACACCTCCCATGCCTCGTGGATGGTGTCACGCATGGTATCCTCGATTGGATACCATAAACCCTACAAATAAATCAAAATATCAAGTTAGAAATGAAATAATTTTCAAAAAAAAAATTATTTATTTAAGTACGTACCAACTAGTGGCCGAACATGGCCTACTGCACATCAATTGGAATCTGCTCCCATGTGGTCAAAGGCTGAGAGAAATAGTTGCGCAAAATAGCGTTGCCCTGTCCAACTGCTATATGCGGAAAACTGTAAAAATAATAAACATTTATTATGTGAATAGATTAATGAAATCTTAGTCAAATCCATAGGTTATCACACAGGTTATTACACCTCCATGTGCGTGGATCAAACCCAAGATGTGGATGTCGCTTCGGGATGGGGTCAGGAATCATCAATCGTGCAAGACCGCGCCCCCTCCGCGTACTCCCTGGAGCGCCTACAGGATGAGGGTCATCTGCCAGCAACTCATCCGCATTGAAAGGCAGGTCAGCATCCGCCAACTCACGAAATGTGTCGTCGTCCATCTGAAACAGAAAATATTAATGTTGTTAGCAAATAATTGATAATTACTATTATATATACATATATATTAGTTATGATTGTATATAACTACCATGAAATTCAATCAGTGTTCATCTTCTTCATCATCTTCATATATGTCAATGTCATCTTCATATTCCTCCTCAACATCATCGATATCCATTCGAGTTCCAGTTGCTTCATCTCTTACCATTTCAAATTCATATGTGACATCATTAACATCATCGTCATCACCGACTCTTAAATGTGGGGTGTCGTCATCGATACTCATGTCTCTTTGTAAAAAATATTGATTTTGAGTACTCTCTTGAAAAACTTCAATTCTTTGCACATCAGTGAAATCACATTCACTTTGACTAAACTGATTGTCTCGAATTTTGATTTTTATTATACTCCACCAATCAGTCAACTCTCTTGATGTAGCACAATACTATGCATAATAAACTTGATGTTCCTGTTGAGCCAATAAGAATGGTTCATTTACTGCGAGAACACTTTTACATTTAATATCGATGATTCCATGATTTGAATGAACACACACACCTCTCTCTGTATCCAACCACAGATATTTGAGCAAAGAAAATATCTTGTCAAAACAGGTGTTTGATATTCCTTTATCTGATTTGATAGCCATAAATTTTGCAACTGCTTCTAATTTGCTCATCTTGTAGCCAGGATATAATGCATCCTCAGCAGACCTCAACAACTCATAAAATTCAGACGGTGCCAACTCAGGATTTGAATCTATATCAGCCAGAGTTTCTGTATGTTGAACAGATGAACCTACAACATCATGTATTAAATCATGTAACTGGGATGGATCCTGAATAAAGTTGGTATCACGTACTCTGGAACTACATTCACCGTGTTGATACCAAAAAACATTATCTGGTTGAAAACCAAAACGCAAGAGATGTCCCCCCACTTTGTCAAACGTGTCAAACGTTCTCAATGCACTTTTTCTATAAGGGAATTTTATTTTTCCTTCTGAAATAAATTCTGGATTTGATGCTGCAAATGATAAAATAGTCTCCACACCCTCTATATATACTGGATTTAAAATATAATTGTTTGGATTTCTACGTTGATTTATCCATATGCGGTCATCTAATAATGACTGTTGACGACCTCGTTGTTTCATATTTTTCTATAAAATATAAAAGCATTACTGGTTTTGAATAATTTGTTAGAAAAAACACTCAAGCAAAGATTGAATATGTTGAGAATAAAGCAAAACATTTTACAAATATTGATAATTTTAATATTATATTGATTTTTTATTATTTTAATAATACTAATATAATTTTTTTCATAAATATTAATTATATAATAATAAAATAATGACATTATTAGTATATTTTATTATTAATATTAAAGTAATATAATTTTCTATATTATAGACAATTCTCATTTCATCTGTGTGTTTAACATTCTCTCTCCACATGTAATATTTGCATTCACTTTCACCTCTCTATTGGCGAGTAGGTTGATAATTTTGAAAATGAATGCAAATATTACACGTGGAGACAGAAAACACACAGATGAAAAGAGAATTGTATATAATATAGAAAATTATATTATTTTAGTATTAATAATAAAATATACTAATAATGTAATAATGTTATTATTATATATTTAATATTTATGAAAAAATTATATTTGTAATTATTACTAATTATTGGTAATTATTGGTAATTATTGGTAATTATTGGTAATTATTGGTAATTATTGGTAATTATGGTTCATTATTGGTAATTATTGGTAATTATTGGTAATTATTGGTAATTATTGGTAATTATTGGTAATTATTGGTAATTATTCCTAATTATTGTTAATTATTGCTAATTATTGGTATTTATTGGTAATTATTGGTAATTAATGGTAATTATGGGTAATTATTGGTAATTGTTGGTAATTATTTGTAATTATTGGTAATTATTGGAAATTATTGGTAGTTATTGGTAATTATTTGTAATTATTTGTAATTATTTCTAATTATTGGTAATTGTTTCTAATTATTGGTAATTATAACTAATTATTGGTAATTATATCTAATTAATTGTAATTATAACTAATTACTGGTAATTATAACTAATTATTGGTAATTATAACTAATTATTGGTAATTATAACTAATTATTGGTAATTATAACTAATTATTGGTAATTATAACTAATTATTGGTAATTATTACTAATTATTGCTAATTATTACTAATTATTGCTAATTATTCCTAATTATTACTAATTATTTCTAATTATTACTAATTATTCCTAATTATTCCTAATTATTCCTAATTATACCTAATCAATGGTAATTATTCCTAATTAATGGTAATTATTACTAATTATTGGTAAGTATTCCTAATTATTGGTAATTATTCATAATTATTGGTAATTATTGCTAATTATTTCTAATTATCGCTAATTATTGGTAATTATTGCTATTTATTGGTAATTATTGCTAATTATTTCTAATTATTGCTAATTATTGCTAATTATTGGTAATTATTGCTAATTATTGGTAATTATTGCTAATTATTGGTAATTATTGGTAATTATTAGTAATTATTGGAAATTATTGGTAATTATTGGTATGTATTGCTAATTATTGCTAATTATTGGTAATTATTTGTAATTATTGGTAATTATTGGTAATTATTGATAATTATTTGTAATTATTGGTAATTATTGGTAATTATTTCTAATTATTGGAAAATATTGGTAATTATTCCCAATTATTGGTAAATATTGGTAAATATTGGTAAATATTGGTAATTTTTGGTAAATATTGGTAAATATTGGTAATTATAACCAATTATTGGTAATTATAACTAATTATTGATAATTATAACTGATTATTGGTAATTATAACTAATAATTGGTAATTATTACTAATTATGGCTAATTATTACTAATTATTGGTAATTATTGGTAATTATTACTAATTATTCCTAATTATTACTAATTATTCCTAATTATTACTAATTATTCCTAATTATTACTAATTATTCCTAATTATTACTAATTATTCCTAATTATTCCTAATTATTCCTAATTATTACTACTTATTCCTAATTATTACTAATTATTGGTAATTATTACTAATTATTGTTAATTATTACTAATTATTGGAAATTATTACTAATTATTGGTAATTATTACTAATTATTGGTAATTATTACTAATTATTGGTAATTATTACTAATTATTGGTAATTATTACTAATTATTGTTAATTATTACTAATTATTGGTAATTATTATGAATTATTGGTAATTATTACTAATTATTAGTAATTATTACTAATTATTACTAATTATTACTAATTATTGGTAATTATTACGAATTATTACAAATTATTGGTAATTATTATTAATTACTGGTAATTAGTGGTAATTATTGGTAATTATTTCGAATTATTACCAATTATTACTAATTATTGGTAATTATTTGTTATTATTACTAATTATGGATAATTATTGGTAATTATTACTAATTATTGGTAATTATTACTAATTATTGGTAATTATTTGTAATTATTACTAATTATTTGTAATTATTTGTAATTATTGCTAATTATTGGTAATTATTCCTTATTATTGTTAATTATTACTCATTATTACTAATTATTGGTAATTATTCCTAATTATTACTAATTATGGATAATTATAGGTAATTATTACTAATTATGGATAATTATTGGTAATTATTACTAATTATAGCTAATTATTGGTAATTATTACTAATTATGGATAATTATTGGTAATTATTACTAAATATTAGTAATTATTTGTAATTATTACTAATTATTGGTAATTATTAATAATTATTGCTAATTATTGGTAATTATTAATAATTATTGCTAATTATTTGTTATTATTACTAATTATTGGTAATTATTACTCATTATTACTATTTAGTACTAAATATTGGTAATTATTACTAATTATTACGAATTATTGCTAATTATTAGTAATTATTACTAATTATTACTAATTATTGGTAATTATTGGAACTTATTACCAATTATTGGTACTTATTGGTAATTATTACTAATTATTAGTAATTATTACTAATTATTACTAATTATTGGTAATTATTACTAATTATTCCTAATTACCATTAACTATGAACAATGAATACTAATAATTTAGATTTATTAAGTAACAAAACAATCTAAACATAATTAAATTAAAACTAATTAAGAATAATTGAAACTAATAAAAAATTTAAAATAAATATTAAATTAAAATGAACATAAATACCTTTAAAATGGATCTGAGGTTGATCTCTGATCGCTGTTGAAAACTTCAATATCAACTCTGGAAAAAAAATGAAACTTAAGAAACGATGAACTCTAAAAATAGAGTTTTGAGAGAACTAGAAGATGGAGTTTGAGAATGAATGAAAAAAATGGATGGGGGTATTTATAGGTTAGATTATTTGCGACGGGATACCAGTCGCAAATAGAATTATTTGTGACGGTACCCGTCGCAAATAGAATTATTTGTGACGGTACCCGTCGCAAATACCTTAGCCCGCATTTATTACGGGCAACGGGTAAATAGTCATTTGCGACGGGACCCGTCGCAAATAACAACCTGCCGACATACTATTTGCGATGGGGGGTATATTCCCGTCGCAAATATCTTTTACCGCCGCCGGTTAGTTGCGACGGGCGGTTACCGCCCGTCGCAAATAACTCGCGCCAGTCCTTTTGCGATGGGGGGTATATTCCCGTCGCAAATATCTTTTACTACCGCCGGTTATTTGCGACGGGCGGTAACCGCCCGTCTCAAATAACCTTCCCGCGATTTGGCGTGCAAAGCGCGCCAGTCCTTTTGCGACGGGATTTATCCCCGTCGCAAATAGCCCGTCGCAAATACCCATTTTTCCCGTAGTGTGTGTATAATATTTTGTGTATAATTGTTTAGATCCCACATTCCAATATATTTTCCATTGAATAAGGAAATGACCAAGCGTATTATCACAAACTATTAATTACATGATAAAAATGTGAATAAACAATTTAATGATATATTTATTCATGTATTTCAATTTCCTTCATAATTTGGATTTAGTGTGAACCCTTTTTGACCTTTATAAAATCTAGTGAAATCAATCATAATTTTCTAGATGTATACAACATATTTTCCTCTTATCATCATATATTACTTCTCTAACTGGGTCACTATCTGTTTTTAGATATAATATATATTGTAGAATGACTCATCTAATTATGGAATAACCCTAATATCTAAATGATATAAAATAAAAAACCACAAATATATCATAGTATCTTATAGTATATCTGACTAGATTTTCAAAATGATAGGTATATTATGACATAAAATGGTTGAATTTTCCAGAACCAACAATCTAGTAACCCTCCATAGTCACAGTCACTACATTATGTACCATTTAGTAAAATATGAAATGCATTGGATCACTAGAAATAGTAAATCCTCACAAACGTTTTACTAGTATATATCAATGTTGTTTATTCTCCCATGACATAGACATATTCTTTTCTATGGATATTATGATGAAACCACCACTCTTGTGGTGGAGTCCACTATTATGGCATGTAACATCACATGACATCCAAAACCATTATAGAATTTAATTCTCTAGAAAATTATCTATGGAACTATAGAATTCTATTTAACTACTTTTGTCAAACCATTAACGAGTAAACATTCTTTTAATGGAATGACTCAGTTCATTTTTCATTAAATCCTTCCTAGGACATATTCCATAACACAAAAATCTTACGTCTGATTAACTCATACTTCTACTTCCATCATCAGAGAATGAATAACATGTCCATGGTGTGATCTATCACACAAGATAATAATTCATTTATATGTAGGAATGACTCAATGTTTTTTTCTTCTCAAATAAAATTGATTTCTTTACATGCGAAATGAAAATTATCATGTTGGGTATTGATAACCACCCTTCATGCCATGATTTTTCATATATTTCTGAACATTAATAAATTTATAACTATGATTTTCCATCAACTCTATATATCATTTAACTCATTCATGAGATTGTTTCTAATAAATAAAAATATGATATCAAACCAAAATTAAAAATGCATTTCATCAGGAAACAAGTCGTATCATGCCTCCAATATGGAGGTCATCCAAACACCTCCCAATATAATAGAACATTGATTGTGAGAGAACTCAATACCATGGTGTAAGAAAAATTCAACTTTTTTTAACTGAAATAAACTCAAATCATCATTTTTCAATTAACTCAATAAGGATTTTTCAATCTATAATATTCACAGTATTCTCTTTAATCTCCATATTTGTTTAACTAGAAACATGAAAATCAGAAAATGTGAACTCTTAAATACTTAATCTTCCCATGAATTGGAATACTTTTAAACCCCTCTCCACCTTTATGAAAACTTATTTAAGAAACTATAGTCTATCCCTCTATGAAATAAGATATCATATTTTATACCCCCATTGTTAATATATGAAAATGAAAAGAATATGGAAAAGAATAAAACAAATATCAGGATTATCTGAAAATAATTCTCAATGAAAAACATTACTTAGAGTTTTAATGCGTCCTTAAAAATATATTTTGTTTTGATATCCTTGATAGTCTCTTTATTTGAATCATATTCAAATTGAAATATCACAATCTATAACTTCTCTTTAATGAACTAACACTTAGTTTTTATATTCTTAGACCACAAATTATACAAAAGATACCTTGATAAGATGATTTCATCTTTCTTGTCACATCAAATCACTAATGAGTACTAAACATTGGCAATCATGTATTACAATTGGGAATTCATAAATACAGTTTTAGTTGTGTATTTTAATGCTAAAACATATTTTATTTTCACTGATCTAAGAGTGAAAAATTTATATTTCTTAGATTTCCATGAAATTGTTCCTCCACCATCACAGAAAAAGGCTCCATAAGTGGAATTTATATCTCTAACATATCCCTCCCAATCATAGATATAGTCATAAAGCTATAATGATGAATTTTATTCAAACTTGATTATGTAATGAATCATTCCATTGAAGTATTACATCACTTATTTTGATTCCATAAGATGATATTCCTTTAGGTTTCTAGGGAATCAATAAAATAATTGAAACTATAAACTCAATACCCAGTCATGACAACAACAAATAATGTAGGATCCTAATAATCCTTTGGAACTATTTGAATCACACTTATTTCTTCTCCATATAAAGAAAAATTTGTACCAATAATAATATGATTAAAAATTTCTCTTTATTACCTTATTCTAATTCTTTATAAAACCCATGAGAATACTTATCTTATGATATAAATATAATACATACTGTATTAGTGAGTTAGAAACCCAAAAAAATTTCTTCTCACTAACCATTGATATATTATATGTATTCTTCATTTTGATAGTAAATTAATCAAAATTTCCTTCTTTTATGGGCTAAGAATATGACATTGATATACAGAATCACAAAATATGAGTTTTTTCCACCTCACATAAAAAATATATTTGTATAAATTTTTCATTTTTTGTAATATGTTATCTTTAATATACTTTCTATCTTAAAATATCATACAAAAGGATTTAGTTTGAGAACATATAGTGAATTCTATAGACTTAACCATGAAGAGACAACAATTTCTAGCATAAATCCTTAATGTTGTTCATCATTTTCCTCATGATCATGTTTTTCATTAAGAAACCAAAACATCACATCAAATTGGAAAAAGATATAGTTATTTTGATGAAAAATAAAAGGAAAGATTGGGATTATTGTAGGACTTGTCAATGGAGAAGGGGTCTCATCAAAATCAATACCCTATATTTGAGAATATTATTTACAAATATGATGAGCTTTGTTCCATGGCACTTCACCCTTCTGATTTATCCTATTTTAAAAAATTATATTTTATCCACGTAATATTTTCCTTTCTGATATATGACAAAAAATACCAAGTGTAATTCATTCTATGATAGTTTAAAACATCTTCCATTGATGAAATATAATTCCCATGTATTAAGGATTCATCAACACTCTTTGGTTTAACCTATTAAATCATGTTGGTTTGATTTAAAATTCTTAATATTCTCCAATATTATGCCCCTTTCGATTGATATTTTTGGGCTTAACATGTTTTTTGAGTCTATAAAACATATTACCACTTTTATTTGAGCCATCCACATTAAAATAATATAGATATTCAACCTAATAGATATTGAAATTTACTCACTTGTTTAGTATAATATTATATAGTATAGTTTTTTAGAATCATTAACATTATCAATAGGTTGTGGTACCTATGAAGGACTGTTGATTTTCTAATAGAAAAAATCTAATCATTTTAAAATTTCATCTTCTTCTTATTATAGCATCATTACTTACTACTTATAGTTGTATACACTAAAAATTTTCAGCCTTTGGCTCTTTCAAAAAACATTTCCAATTATTACTTTTAATATTGATAAATAATGGTATACCAAACACATAAAATTTTAATGCATATATTCATTCTGAACATTTACACATTTAGTATTTTTTCCAAATTTGGGTACGATAGGAACTGATTCAGAATATAGGTAGTTGGGTTTATTTCTTTCCTCCAAATATATTTTAAAGTGTCATGGTCTGATTGAATTATACATCCCCTGCACAACATAATTTGATTCTCTATACCACTAGATTGATTTTGTTGGGGTTTTATAGGGCATTGTATTCATGTATAATTCCATGTATCTTAAGATATTTTCCTAGAACATAATTACATTATCAATATCCAATATTAGTTCTTAATATTTTGTTGAAATTACTTTTTTTTAGTTTCTAAGAAGTCCTTGGAAATTATTTAAAGCACTCAAGATATTTTTATTTACATGATATAAAAAAGAAATAGGCATTCAATTAAAATCATTACAAAAAATCATAATGTAATTTTCCAAATAGGTTGACATAAAACTCATTGGTCCTTATATATTTGAGTTTAATAAAAAAAAGAGGTCTCATTATTTAAATTTCCCCCAAATTTTGACACTTTTTCACTATTTATTATTTTTGACATGTGTTAGTCCAAAACATTTTAAAAAAAAGAACATTATATTGAATAGAGTATAGATTAGAAAAAAAACTGAGATATTATGATATAATTATTTTTTTTGAATTAAATATATTAAATAGATTGGATTAGATTAAAATCTGTGTTTGTCTTTCTTTATATGAAACACAAAGCTTGGATGGCATTATACACAACACTCTGTTTGGCTTGCATTACATGCAACACCAAGTTTAGAAAATGTGATATATTATTAAAATATTATAATATAATATAATAATTATCAAAAAGGTGTTAGAATGGTGGGTATGAATATAACTAACTAAAACATAATTTTTTTTTTGTATTTATTGATTTGAAATAAAATAAGAATCATTTAAAATAAAAATAAGTAATATCATAAAAACATTTTTTTTCTAAAAACCATTATGTCACGCTTTGGACACTCATTTTAAAATTAATATTTACTAGTTTTATAAAATTTAAATTTTAAGAAATAATTATTTAAATCATCATATTATAATTGTATTTGGGGTAAATATTTTAATTTTTCAGAATATTTTAATTTTTTGAGGAATAGTGAAAAAAACTAAATTTTAATTATAATATAGCATTTATTTTAAATAATATATAATGTAAAATTTTATTTTGAATTTGTTTTAAAGTAAAATTAGGTAATGTTTTTATCAAATAGCCAAATTCAGTTCTTTGGAATCATTTTCATATTGAATTTTATTATAAAAACTTTATAATCTTTTGAATATTTTATGTTTAAAACATGATTTCTCATCACTTCTACGGAGTAATTTCAAATTGAATTTTTCCATAGCTGTGAATTGAAATTGAAAAAATGGATACCATTTTCTTAATCATCATAATTTATATTACCTAAATATTTATACATAATTGTTTTTACCAAAAATATTATTAAAAAAATTTACCACACTAAATGTAAAAAATGGATTTTTCGGGAGGGGTTAATCTAAGAAGATAAGGGTTAAAGATGTCCTAAAAACTTTTATATAACCCATTTACTATAACTGTTTCAAAAATATTTCTTCTAGGATCAATAATATCCCATTTTTGAATCTTTTGGTTTGATTTAACGAGGTTATAATTGAATATTTTAAAAAAATACAATTATGCCACTCATTTCACTTATAAATGGCTACCCACTCTCCTCTCTACTTCACACGATCACTCTATTTTGGTTTAGCCAACGCGTAACCAAATAACATCCCAAATTCTATCCAATCTACCTTGAATATTTTTCATTTGAATAAATTTAACACCCCAATATTTCATAGTACATTATTTCATCAAAGCAATTCAATATCTTGTTCTACACGCAACACTGAGTTCAAGTGCACCATGACATACCAAACTAGCCGTTCAAAAGAGGGTATTAATGGTATCAACTTAATTTTAATATTTATTTATTTTTCATTATTTATAATCCATATTATGAGTTTCTTATAAATAATGTATAAATAAATTCATTTTTTTCAAATAAAAGAATTATTTTTCAAAAAATGGAATTTTATCACCATTTAATGGTAAACCATTTTTAAATACAATGTTTGAAACTTTTATATATTAAAGTTGAAAAAATAAACATCTTATTCATAATAAAGACATAAGATTTAAGTTTCAATAAATTTTTGGTGTTTTTCTAATAACATTCATATTTGGGTGGATAATGAAAAATATTATATTTTAATTGAAAACAACTTTTTAAATCAAAATAATTTATATTGATGAATTATAAATTTTAATGGTTTAGAAGTATAGTTATATTATATTTTTACCATTTAATCCAATGATGTTATTTGAAAGTAATTTTATTTTAAAATTGTACACAAACAAGTGTTAATATTTTGATAGTTATTATTTTCATAGAAATACGCTTTTGTGTTTTGACAACGCGAATTAATTTTAAATTAGTTAATAAAACTTCTATTTATCAAAAATGGTAAAATGAATTCTTTTTTGAATTTAGAATATAAGAATTAGCTTATGGTGAATTTTTGATATTTTTTTAAAAACATTGAATTATAAATTAGTAGTGAAAAACATTGTGTTATAGTTTAAACCCGAATTTTTATTGAAATAATTATTTATCTTATTTAGATTTATTTTCTGTTAAAAAATATACATAATTTAGTCCCCCCAGTTTTTGGTATGTAACAGTTTTTTTATTCTTTTTAAGTCCATGAAGCATTTGAGAAATGGTTGGGAAAGTTTGAAAACCTTTAAAGTGTTAAAGGGAAAAAGGTGGTGACGCACGGGCTTCGCACGGTTTTCCCAAACCGGGTGGAAGCCGTGCAGGTGGTGGTCACTTTGGATAGTGGAGACCGCATAGTGTGCACACTGTTCGGTCAAACTGTGCGAGGAGGCCATGAGGAGCGCCCCTTCTAATCAGTGACTACCATACAATTAGCGCACGACTTCCTAGTCGTGCGGACTAACCGTGCGTGGGGTCAACATAAATATATTTTTAAGGATCAAATCAGTTTTATCATTAAACACTCTTTTTGTTTCTCCAAGATGGCCCTAACTCAGGATTTCTCTCTGGTGATGGTCGGAGAACACATACCAGGCATTTTGGAAGTGATCTGGAGGTTTGCCTTGGCGTTTTGTGGCAGGTTGATCGAGGTAAGTCTTGTTTCCTTCAGTTTTCATAAATCTCCTACTTCCCTCTTGATGGATCTTTAGATATATGCCCATGGTGGGTATATGTATGGTAGTGGATGACTTTTAAGTTAGGTTTTGGTTTTTTTAGTACTATGTGAAGGAATCTAAGGAGTTTTCGAGGAGTAGTTGACTCGGTTTTGTTGGTATTCATCGCCTGTTGGTTAGTTTTGCCTAATTTGTTGAGGTATGTGGCTTCACTCCCGATTCCTCTTTCTTAGAACTTGAAGTCATAGTTTCAAAAAAATTTCCATGATTGAAATGGTTTTGTTATCTTCTGTGAAATAATGGTTGAAACCCCTTTTAAGTAACGGGTGATGGAAATTGTGTGTTTTTTGAAAGTGTTAGTTAAAGTGAGTTTAAAATGGTGATTTTAAACTTGTTATGGTTCTGCTGCTTGAAAAAAATTGTTTTCAATAAAAGGTTTGATGCTTTATTGAAAGGTTTTGAACACACTTGGTTTTGTCATGGTTTTTCATGGGTTGTGGGGTGTTTTCATATGCATCGGGATGTATAAGGGTGAGAAGTACCCCCATCAGAAAGTTAGGATGGATAAGGGTGAGAAGTACCCCCATCAAAAGGTTGGGATGGATAAGGGTGTAAAGTACTCCCGTCAAGGAAGTCCACTAAGTGATGGATTAGTGGAAGGATAACTCGCCACTCACGAGTATAGGGAGGTCCAGGTTGAATGCATGGTTGTTTCTGTGGATTTGTGAAATGGAATGAATGTGACAAAATGGAAATGGGATTTTTATTATAATATTTTGTCAGTTTCTTTTCTTGAGAAAGATGGTTTTCACTAGAAAACGGTTTTTACATGCAACTCGTTATATTGTGAATTGTTTTGGAATTGTTGTATATAAATGGTTTTATATAAATGTTCTAACATGTTTTATTCTAGATGCATTGGTTGGGAATTCATTGGGGGAAACCTACTGAGTTTCATTACTCACCCCCTACTTTGGCATGTTGGTGCTTTTGCAGATGTCATATATCGGGATGTTGGAAAAGGTAAAGTGTCACATGTTTATAGAACTACATAGTGATACATGGGCTGGTTCGTGATGTTGGAGCTTGGAGCTTGTGGAGCATGGAGTTGGGTTGTCATCTTGTAGTCTTTTTGTTTTTATTTCCACTGTTTACTCTGATTTAGTGTTGGCATACACTGTGGTACTCTTGGTTGGTTCAAGATAAAATAAATGGTTGAATTGTCTTAGATTTTAGCATACATCATTTAGTTGATTAGTATGGTTATGGGTGTTGCTTCTGGGATATGTTCAAAAAGGTTAAATCGTCACCCACTTGTTTTGAAACCCTTCGGCATTTATTTCCTACCTTTGGGGCCTTGGGGATGTCTCTTAAGGCTATGTAATGACATGTTGTATTCTCAAGCCAATAAGGATAAGCAGGTCATTACAAATGGTATCAGTTTGTTCGGTCTTTTGGGTATATATGAAATCATCTTGTTCCTTTCTTTGTGGAACAAATGGTCTTGGCGTTTAATTATTGTGTTTCTAATCCTTGGGTGGTCATCTTAGGAATGGGTATGATTGTTAGAAGTTGGAATGTAGAGAATAAAAAGTCGTAGATAACCTTTTTATGTTGAAATTCAAGTTACCGGGGAGTTGGGTACATAAGTGTTTTGGAGACACTTATAGGATAATAAATCTCATTGTCATGGGTTTATCCAATGAGATGAGAATGACATGCATTAGAGGAATGAAATCCCACTAGGGGTGCATATATCATTTTGAGAAATAGATTATTGTTTGATGCAAAAGTGTAATTTATGAAAATTTAAAACTTTTTTTCAAATTAAAGATTTTGAAAAGAGAATGGTAGATGTATTTTGAAAATAGATTTATTTTCAAAAGAACAAAATGATTTTTTTAGGAATGGGTAAATTTGGAAAAGCTTGATGGTTGGAAATCAATGTTGTGATAGTGATGTGACAGAAATTGAAATATTAAGCCTTCAGTTGCTAGGAGATGAGACTAACGGTGCACATTGTTTGTATAGAAAATGGCACCTGTTAGGCATCGTAGAAACAAAATGGAAGAGCTTGCGGAGAATGTGGTCACACCTGGGCCACAGGTGAACCAGCTGCTAGTCCAAAGTATAGTTCAAGCGTTTCAAGCTATGGACACGGGGAATTGGAGGGATGAGTTAGGGCATGCAGACCATTCCGTCAAATTCCAGAAGCAGAATCCACCCATCTTGCAGGGTGATTTTGAACCAGAAAGGGTA
Source organism: Viscum album (assembly GCA_963277665.1). Taxonomy (NCBI): domain Eukaryota; kingdom Viridiplantae; phylum Streptophyta; class Magnoliopsida; order Santalales; family Viscaceae; genus Viscum; species Viscum album. The sequence goes on from OY728130.1 coordinate 1,216,615,114, forward strand.
GAGGTGTGGCTGAGTAGGATGAATCATATCTTCGATTTCATCAGCACACTAGCAAAACTGAAAGTAAAGTTAGAAACATATATGCTGGAGGATCTTTCACAATAGTGGGGGGAGATAGTAGTGCAAGACAAGGTGGATCAAGGCCTGGGCAGGGAGGAATTTTAGAAATTTTTCAATAAACAATTCTATCCTCAGACATTCAAGATCTAGAGGAAGATAAACTTTTTCAGCATAAATCAGGATAATCTCTCTGTCACGGGGTATGCAGCTAAATTCATAAATTTAGTGTGCTTTGCACTGGAAGTTGCTCCAAGTCCGTCGCTGAAGGCCCACATCTTTGAATCAGGGTTCCGACAGGAGATTCACTCGAAGATAGTTGTGCTCTGTATTACAGATTATATGGAGATTGTAAACATAGAAATGTAGCTGAAAGAGACATCTCAAGATTTATCGGAGGAGGAATTATGATGATACCCACGGAATGGGTGGGAACTGTAATGCTTCGAACAAGAGAAAGAGTGACTCCTACTTCCAAGGTGGGAGTGCAAATCAGAATCAAATGGATGGATTAGTGAATCTTACTCCATGAACCATGATGAAATCCATGTGTTTTCAATGTGGTTTGATTGATCACATGAAATTAGAATGTACAGTACCACTGAGAGCATGCCACAATTGCAACAAGATGGGGCATCTTCAGCGATATTGTCATAGTGCTCCATTTTCAAGTGTTCATGAAACTTCTCAGGTGTCGCAAGAATCTTATGCTTCGAAAGGGTGAGGACAGCACAATCCGTCTCACTAGCAGAAGAGAGCTAGCTATGGTGATTCCAGGAATTCCATGACTCCTCAGGAAGGGAAATATCAGCAAGGAAATAAGGAGAAAAGTACATCAACAAAGAAATTGTATGCAGTGGAACAGGTGATTGTGGATGACCAATCTATACCGTCTACGGTGATAGGTATTATTCTTTTTAATTCTACCCTCATACAAGGGTTGTTCGATACTGGTTCATCGCATTCCTTTCTTGCTTCTCGTATTGTTGATTTGATGAACATAAAATGTGAAATGATTCCTTCTGTGATAAAACATCAAACTCCTCTCAGTTAAAGAAAATGTAGAGCCTTTGTGTGTAGATAATGTTCTATAACTATTGATGGAGCTAAGATGAAATGGTATTTCTCTGTGACGTAGATGGATGTCTATGTTATAATCCTGGGTATGGATTGGTTGACAGAGATCAGGTCTCACATCGACTGTTATAGTATAATTTTCAGTTTAACGACTGAGTATGGCGTCGAGCATCTCTTTAGAGAAGAAAGAGTTGTGACGGAAAGTGGAACAGGCTTGTTGGAACCAGTAGTGGAAACGATCTCTTACCAGTTGGTTGTAAAAAACTTGGAATCGATGTACGAGATCTTGGATAATAGTTTTATCGTGGTCGCAGATCAATTTCCTGATGTTTTTCCTAAAAACTTCTCAGGGTTACCACCTGTAAGAGAGGTGAAGTTTATGAGTGATCTCTTTCAAGGGACCAGTCCTATATCACTTCAATCTTATAGTATGGCACCAATGAAGTTAATAGAATTGAAAGTGCAGTTGGAAGAACTGAAAAAAAGGTTTTATTCTGCCAAGCCTATCTCCGTGGGCAGCACTAGTTTTGTTTGTAAAGAAATAATATGGAACATTGAGTATATGTTTGGATTATTGTAAACATGACCACGTTATGATAAAAAAAATATAAATCCACTTCCATGTATTGATGACTTGTTTTATAAATTGAGGAGAGCTCAGTAGTTCTCTAAGATTGACTTTCCGTTAGGATATCACCAGTTGTGAGTTCGGGAGGAGGATATTCCAAAGACAGCTTTCAGAAGCAGATATGGACACTATAAATATGTAGTCATGCCTTTTGGTCTTACGAATGCACCAGAATTATCTATGTCATTGATGAATCAAATATTTCAGTGATATATGGATTCTTTTTTTGTGGTGTTTGTGGACGACATATTGGTGTATTCAAGAACAACGGATGAGCATGAGAAACAATTGGCAATAGTGTAGCATGTCTTGAGAGACCATCAATTGTATGCCAAATTATCAAAGTGTGATTTTTGGATACAAGAGGTATTATTTCTTGGCCATTTTGTTTTAGAGAAAGGTGTTTCAGTGGATCCTGAAAAGATAGAAGATGTTCTTTCTTCGAAGCCGCCAAAGAATATCTTTGAAATAAGATGTTTTCTTGGTCTAGCTGGTTATTACCGATGCTTTGTGTGTGAATTCTCATGAATATCTTCACCTATGACAAAATTGACAAAGAAGAACAATGTATTTCAATGTACTGAGGAATGTTAGAGATCTTTTCAAGAGTTGAAAGTTCGCCTTACATCAGCAAACATCTTGATTTTCCTGGAATCATGACAGGGGTACGTGTTGTATTGTGACGCTTCAAGATATGGGTTGGGATGTGTTCTCATTCAAGGAGACCATGTTGTTGCTTATGGATCAAGGTAGTTGAGAGTTCATGAAAAGAACTACGCAACACATGATTTGAAATTAGTTTTAGTTGTTCATGCCTTGAAGACATGGCATCATTATCTCTTTGGTGAGAAATTCACTATGTTTTTAGATCATAAGAGTTTAAAGCATATTTTCTCAAAATGAGATTTGAATCTAAGGTAGAGGATATGGATGGAGTATCTTCAAATGTTTAACTTTTACTTGATATATACACTGGGAATGGGAAATTCGGTGGCCAATGCATTAAGAAGAAATTCGTATGCTCAGTTGGAGAAAGAAGCTTCAGATGATTGGAAGTTGATGTCGGTCTTAGCTAACATGTGTATGGAATGTGAAGACTGAGCTGATGTTATGGTTTTCTTTCCAGTTGAACTTGTTCCTAACATGGTGTAGGTAGTAAAGGAGGCACATGAATCCAATGTACACTATGTTGCAATGAGTTCAAAACTCAATGGGGGGATACCACTGATGGATGGAAGCTGGATGGGAGTTCAATTTTGCAGTTTCGAGATCAGATGGTTGTGCCTTTAACAGCTCAGGAACAAATTCTTCATGCTTACCACTATTCCATATGGGTTGTTCATCTAGAAATACCGAATATGTATAAGGTGATAAAGGCATAATTTTGGTGGACCAGAATGAAACGGAAGGTAGCTGAATTTGTTTCAAGGTGTTTAACTTGTCAGTGACGTAAAGAAGAACATCAGCGGCCATAGGGTATGTTGTAGTATCTACCAATTCCAGTGTGGAAATGGGTGCAGATAGCTATGTATTTCATTACAAGTCTCCCGATAATGGTTCTGATGCATGATTCCATATGGGTGATTGTGGATCAGCTTACCAGGTCGACCCATTTCATCCATATTCGTGAATCTAATACAGTGGAGGATCTGTCCAAAATCTATATCTGAGAAGTGGTAAAGTGACATGGAATACTAGTTTCAATCATGTCAGACAATGATCTGAGGTTCACATCTCATTTCTAGAGATCATTACCGAAAGCCCTGAGGACTCAGTTGAATATGAGTCCAGCGTATCATCCTCAGACGGATGGACAATCTGAAAGGACTATACAGATGTTGGAAGACATGTTGTGAGCTTGTGTAATGGATTTTGGTGGCTTGTGGTAAGATAAAGTTCCTTTATTGTACTTCTCATATAACAATAGTTATCAGGCCTCGATACACATTGCTCCATTTGAAGCATTGTATTGGCGTCCTTGTCGTTCTCCACTTTGTTTGGTGGAAACTGGTGAGACTTCACTAGTTGGGACAATCCTTGTCCAAGAAACAATGGAGAAGATATAGTTGATAAAAAAGAGGATGGAGATGGCACAGAGTTGTCATAAATATTATGTGGATCATCACCAAAGACTGTTGTCCTTTGCAGTGAGTGATCTTGTCTTTTTGAAATCTCTCCAAGGATTGGACATCATCATTTTGGGGAGCAGGGATAATTATCTACTCGATATATAAGCCCTTTTGAGATACTGGAATGGGTTTTTGAGGGGGTGTATCGGTTGGAATTACCACCACAGTTCAATACAGTGCAAAATGTGTTCCATGTATTTTAGTTGTAAAAGCATCAGCCCGGTGCTAACCAAGTGATCAGATGCGATCATGTTGACTGAGAGACAGATGCTTTATTGGTACATATTTTGGTGAGGATTGTGGATAAGAATGATAAAGTCTTGTGTAGAAAAATCATCGGTCTAGTGTGGGTTTTGTGGAAACATGGTCAGATTCAGGAAGAGACTTGGGAACACAAGAAATAAATGAAAGAGTAGTTTTCAGAATTCTTTCAGGCAAGTGATGGTTTTCTCCTTTCTGGGGATGGAATGTGTAATGGTGGGTAGAAGTAGTACCCCCGTTTTATGGTATATAACCCTTGTTTTATTCTTTTTAAGTACATGAATCATATGAGAAATGGTTGCGAATTTTTGGAGACTTTCAAAGTGTTAATGGGAAAAAAGTGGTGACGCATGGGCTTCGCACAGTTTCCCCAAACCGTGCAGAAGCCGTGCAGGTGGTGGTGACATTAGACAGAGGATACCGCACAATGTGCGCATAGTTTCGGAAAACCGTGCGAGGAGGCCATGCAGAGTGCCTCTTACAATCAGTGACTACCGCATGGTTAGAGCATGATTTTCCTAGCCGTGCGGACTAACCGTGCGCGAGGTCAACATAGATCCTATTTTTAATGATCTAATCCATTTTATCATTAATCCAACTCATTTTTTCTCCTATACATCCCTAACACAAAACTTCTCTCTGGTTTAAGTGGTAGACCACTTACTAGGCATTTTGGAAGTGATCCAGAGGTTTGCCTTGGCGTTTAGAGGCCGGTTGATCGAGGTAAGTCTTGTTTCCTTCAGTTTTCTTAGATCTCCTTCTTTCCTCTTGATGGATATTTAGATTTACGCCCATGGTGGGTAGATCTAAGGTAGTGGATGACTATAAGTCTGGTTTTGTCTTTTTTGGTACTAGGGGAAGGAATCTAAGGAGGTTTTGGGGAGTATTTGACTCAGTTTTGTTGGCGTTCTTCTTCCGTTGGTCGGTTTTGCCTAATTTGTTGAGGTAGGTGGCTTCAATACTGATTCCTCTTTCTTAGAAATTGAAGTCTTAGTTTCAAATTTTTTACCTTAATTGAAATGGTTTGTTTATCTTTTTTGAATGAATGGTTGAAACCCCTTCTCAGTAACATGTTATGGAAATTGTGTGTTTTTGGAAAGTGTTAGTTGACATGAATTTAAAATGGTGATTTTAAACTGGTTATTGTTTTTCTTCTTGAAAGAAATGGTTTTCAATAAAATATTTGATGCTTTATTGAATGGTTTTGACCACACCTATTTTTGGCATGGTTTCTCATTGGTTGTGGGGTGTGTTCATATGCATTGGGATGGATAAGGGAGAGAAGTACCTGCATCAAAATGTTGGGATGGATAAGGGCGAGAAGTACCCCCATTAAAATGTTGGGACGGGTAAGGGCGTGAAGTACCCCAGTCAAGTTAGTCCACTAATTTATGGCTTAGTGGAAGGATAACTCACCACTCACAAGTATAGGGAGGTCTAGGTTTCATGCAGGGTTGGTTGAGTGGATTTGTGAAATGGAATGAATGTTCTAAAATAGATATGGGAATTTGATTGGAAACTTTTCTTGGGTTCTTTTCTTCAGAAAGATGGTTTTCATTTGAAATTGTTTTTGACATGGAACTTGATATATTGTGAACTGTTTTGGAATTGTTTTATATTAATTTTATTATATAACTGTGCTAACATGTTTTATCATAGAGGCATGGGTTGGGAAGTCATCCAGGAAAACCTACTGAGTTTCATTACTCACCCCCTGCATTGGCACGTTGGTGCTTTTGCAGATGTCATATACTGGGATGTTGGAAAAGGTAAAGTGCCACATGTTCATAGAATAACTTCATGATACTTGGTCTGGTTCGTGATGTTGGAGCTTGAAGCATGGGGAGCATGGAGTTGGGTTGTCATCTTGTAGTCATTTAGTTTGTCCTTCCGCTGTTTACTCTGATTTAGTGTTGGTTTCCGTTGTGGTACTCTTGGTTGGTTCATGATAAATTAAATGGTCGAGTTTTATTAGAATTTATCATGCATTATTTAGATGATTAGTTTGGTTATGTTTGTTGCTTCTATGATATGTTCGAAAAGGGTAAATCGCCCCCACTTGTTTTGAAACCCTTCGGCATTTATTTCCATCCTTTGGCGCCTTGGGGATGTCTCTTAAGTCCAAGTAATTACTTGTTGTATTCTCAAGCCAATAAGTATTAGTGGATCATTACACATAATACCTATATAAGTTCAATTTAATTCATTGTAGTTAGTTTATAATAGCTTTAGATATATAAAAATTTTATTGACCTTTTTACCGTCTTTACCCACCTCCTAGAAGAATTTTCAAATTTACATAAAAAATAATTTCACCACTTCTGTGAGTTGAATTTAAAAAATACAAGAGGCGTAGTTGATATCAGAAAATAATATCTGGTTCAATAAGTTGAAAATAAATTTTGGTGAATAGTAACTTTTTACTTTTTTACCACTGCTAAAAGTAAATAGGTTAATTTTGGGTAAAAATGATATTATTATTATCCTAACACATGTCCTAATTCTATTAGATAAGTGTAATTCAACCAAAAATATTCTTAGGAATAAAATATGATCCTTTATGTCCACTTGGATTAGATTAGGACATTTATTATTATTTAATTCATAAAAGATTTAAAAGAGTTAAAATCAAAGTTTAATAACAAAAAAATTTAATATTCAGTTACACTTATGATAAATTAGACTATAAATATTAATTAGAAAGATAAATTGTTTTCCTAATTAATGGTATTTTATTTATATTTTTTATACATTAAATAAATTAATTCATTAATGACACAATGATGATGCAGTAATTACCTAATTAATGAATGATTAAAATAATTGACATTATAAATATCCAAATAAATGAAATTTGAGACTTCATATCCATTCCACTAATTTTCTAGGTTAATAAGTCATATTAGGGTTGGTTAGATGAATTTATTTATAAGTAATAATTCTGTTATGAATTTAGCAAAAACAAAATACAAATAGTGTCAAAATTGACATAAATGAGTTTTTAATACGAATATTTTATTATTAATTGATATTATATTCCTATAAATATAAGGTTCAACCAAAGGTCATAAATAATATTATATATGTCATTAATGAACCACATGAGGTTCTCTTAGAAGTATATTGTATAATTATTAATCATTTAATATAAAAATACCAAGAGACATGGTAATGTCAAACTATTTAACTTTGAGTTATATCTAAAGGATAATGTTAATATAGTGACCCAAACCTGTCTAAAACCTATTGGTTGAGTGGTTTTAGACCCATCCCCACCATAAAATTTAAATAATCTATTTTGGAGCCATTATAAACCGAAAATTAATTTATTATAAAATAATAATTCTAGATTTTTCTAAGGTTCCCCTCACCCCTCTTATAAAAGAAAACTCCCCCTTCTCTCTAATTCACACATTAAAAGCCATTTGGATCAGCCAACAACTACCCAAATACCCTCCAAAATTTCCTCCCTTCATCCTAGTGGTCTTATATTAGTCATAATGTCAACATAACGATCCCTTTTGATCAAATCAAAATGAATAACTCGAAGAAGAGGTAAATATTTCATCACCTCTTTCAAGTTCCTTTCTTATTCAACTTCCTCTTTCTTTGTTGTTTACATTATAAAATAATAACTCAAGTATCTTATATAGACTATTATGTTATTATAAATATGATACAACCATATTCATTATTCTATCCATAATTTCAATGACATGTCACCATACGTGCGTACGTACGACTTACCGTCTCCACGTCGTGGTGTAATTGTTATTCAATACACTATTATTTGTATGGGTATAATAATGATGTGTAATTGAGATAAATAATAAACATAACATGATAATTAATCTGTATATATGATATAACATCCAATTATATATTATTTTAAAATCTAAAGAATGATATTTTCACTCATCCATACGTACGGATTACCGTCTCCATGAACACAATGAGATTCATTCCCCATCGTATCCATTCAATAGTAATTTGAATTTGATGATTAAAAATAATCTTTAAAGACATGATATCATTCTAAATATGAATAAGATACATCCCATCAATAAAAAATATTACTCACATAACAAATAATATAAAAGAAAATGAATCCGTTAACACCCTAAATGACGATAATAATAAGATATTATTAACAAAGTAATGTTAAAAGATCATATATGATATTGTATTAATGTATATTATTCTTTTATAATTTAATAACAATTATTTTACCATTATACAGGTGGTTAACCTACCCTCAACCATGTAAAAGTACAATGTAAGGGTGAATTTCAAACCCTCTTTATTATATGAGGTTGTTTTTACGTAAGTATCTACTGGGACATATTTATTATCCATGTCCACGTTTCATGAACGACTTTTGAAAGGGATTATTTTAAGGGACTTATTTTTTCTAAAACATCATTTTAAATGTTTTAAATATTTATTCCTATAAATCATTTTCATTAATGTCCATGTTTTCAAAATGGTTTTAAATTATTTATCTATAAGGACATGAATGTTTTTAAAATGACAATTTATTTCAAAAGTTTCAAAGAGGTATGAGACACTATAATTCAAAAATGTCTTTAAATGACATCCTTAATAAATTGTGTGACTTTAAAATGTTTTCATGAAAAAGTTATGTTCCCCCAAAGAGTTTTAGAAATCATTTCTATCTATGTCAATATCCTTTGATGAATATTAAACTTGTTTGAAGATGATTTATTACAATACAAATCGTCCATATTGTATTGAAGGATTTGTGATATGTTTGACTGCAGATGTGTTATTTTTATACCATTCATGGTTTATGGAAAAATTATTGACATTTCATATTCTAGTTTTAATAAGAATGTTTCTGTTATGTTTAAACCTTTTCATATGAGGAATTATTTGGACTTAGTAAGTGATGGGTGGAACCTACAATAGCTCCTCGATGCATCGGTAGGTCTCATGAGACAAACTAGTGTCTTGGAACAAATCTTTGACAAGATCTTCTTTGAATTCATGGAACAAGGCCTTGACTATGTGTTTATGAAAGTCTGGAATTATACATTCCATCACTATGAAAGGGGACATTGATATTGCATGTGATTATATTACTTGTAGAATATAAAGGTGAGTAAGTAAATGGAATTATTTTGATTTATATTTTCAATTTTTTTATTATGTTTATGTTAAAAATGATTTTTTTATTTTCATAAATTTCCATAAATGTTTGTTCTTATTTATGAAAGCTTATGCTAAATTTTTATCCTTACTGAGCATCTGAGCTCAACCCTTTCTATGTTTTATTTTTCCCAGGATGCGAAAATGTATATTATGATTGAACTATAGGGATAGTGTATGTGATCTCATTGTTGTCTATGGAAACAATGTTGTTGTAGTTTCCCATTTTATGATGTAATATAAACCTTATGAATGCATCTATTACTTACAAGGCTACTAAACTAATTGGTCTTTCGAGACTAAATCTTTTCTGATCATGCCATTGATATGTAATAATGCACATACTCTGGGATTCAGCGGTTGGGGTCTTACAGTTGGTATCAGAGGAAGTTTAGTAAAAACCATGGAAACTAGATTTAGATAAACTTTGACTAGAGCACATATCCCTAAGATAGACATTGAGGATTAGTATAGAATAACTTCTTAGAATTTTGGTATTGTAGGGATTTTGTGAGTTTTCCAAGAAACACATCCCTATCAAGATACGAGCAGGTAGAGGCTGCTCTGGCATAGATGTACCTTGGGGTAAATCCCAAAACACCACTTTGAGCTAGACTTGAATGAGAACTGGTGCACGAAAATGGGCCTTTCTACACTCTTGGTTACAAAACTCCTGGGGGATAGGCTTAGGATAGTTCTCATTTGCATTAAAAATCCTTATAATGGATTTAAGAGTATATACCTTATTAAAAAATATTTTTATGATTATAGATTATATCCATAAACTATTCAATTTACATTAGGTATTTTACAAGTCTGGAATTATTCATTTCCATTCATAAACTAACCTAGTGTATGCCATTATATTGAAAGGGCGTCTAGTAGAAGGTATGTGACCTCTAGAAATACGTATGATCCAAAGAGTTAGAAGGATAATATCTTTCACAGTATTAAGCCATCATTTAGAAGGGAAATAATCTCCTATGTATTGTCAACATATCAGGAAATAGTATGATGTGTTATTATGATAAGTAAAGAATTATTTGAATCCTATGGATTTGAAGGGAAGCAAGAGAAGAAAAGAATGGAAGAGGGAAAGATGGATAAAGGGATGACCGAAAAGAATGATTTTCCCATATGCGATAACTATGGAAAGAATCACTTTTGTAAATGCATGCAGGGAATGAGAGTTCTTTATAAGTGTGGAGAAGGACACCAAGTATGTGATTCCAAGGGTAAGAAAAAATTTTCAAATGTAAAATGCTTCATCTGTAAGGTGTTGGTACACTATGTGAATCAATGTCCCAGTCATCAGAGTATACCGCAAATGATTCTATTGGATAATAATGAAGTTATGATACTACCTCAGATGAAGAGGAATGAATAGAGTTCTTATGTTGTTATTATATAATTATTTCATTATAGTATTGTATCAGCAATATACTTTTTATATGAATTATGGAGATAAATAAGGATTGTACTGTCGTACTATTTTATTGAGGATTTGAGATTATATGGTTCTAAGAAAAGTGACTTAATAATAAGCTATAATTTTTTCAAAATACATGGTTGAAGGAAAGGTAATCCTTAATATGGTTCCGATAATGAGGTAGTGATTTTGGAATAAGAGATGGTTGATTTAGATAAATTATATTGGATATCCTTGACTTCCATGAAACTGATTAACGATGAGTATAATCCATCATTGTTGGAGTCTACAACATTTTTGGATAGAAGGAGTATAACCAGCATTCTATAAGGAATAAGGGAGCATGAATGTAATAAATAAGGTTTTATGGTAATTAAAGATGTTTCAGTGTTTTAAAAGAATACATGATTAAGATGTTCACATGTTATTACATAGACAAAAGGATCTTCATTGTTTTTACATTTCTTATAAATTTTGGACTGTGAATTTGAATAGAAGTATTTTGGATTATTCTAGTTTGAAATTATTTTTGGATTGCCATAAAAGGACAACCCGGAGGTCAGGCGACAACCTGTCGCGTCCAGAAAGGCTGTGAGACTTGAACCTGCAAACAAAGGGCGACAAGGGTGTATCACCTACCACTAGCACACATGATGTCCTAGATTGAATAATGTAGTTACTTTTAAAAGTTATGGTTGATTAATTATAAATTCATTTTTTTGGAACCCTATACGAATAACATAAATAGAATATTTTTTAAGTTCTATTATCTTTTAGAGTGAGAGATGATTTTGTGGTAGAAATTAGTTAAAGGATGGAACTCTACTTGTCAAGTGTATATATATTTTTTCTTCTCTTATTCTATGAATAAATTAATTCTTAAAATTCAGTGAAGGGATCATAAAACTAAAAATGTTTTATCCTAATACCAGATGTTTTGTTGAACAGATGATATTTTAAATCATCATTGATCGATGGCTTTGAGGCCCTCAATTATACACTTTTTTGTGATTGATGACCTCAATCACTCCCTATAAATATTTACATTTAACCCCAATTGTGGGTCTCTAATTTACACCAATGTTATTTTAATAGAGATCATAATTTTGTGGTGAATTTTTCATTCCCATTTTCCTCTTATTAATGGTACATTTTATTAACACAATTTCTGATGTGTGTTTCTCACAAAGGTATTTTCAATTTTCAACCTTTTATTTTAGAAGAACAATTTCAAATTCTGAGGACGAAACTTCTTTAAGGAGGGGAGAATGTAACACCCCTATATTTCATAGTACATTATTTCTTCAAAGTAATGCAATAACATGCACTACACGCAACACTGAGTTCAAGCACACCACCACATACCAAACTAGCCATTCAAAAGTAGTTATGAATAGTATTAACTGAATTTTGAACTTTATATAATCCTCATATTTTTAGAATCCATATTATTATTTTCTTAGACATACTATATAAAAAAATTCAGTTTTTTTTCAAATAAAAGAATTATTTTTTACTAAATGGAATTTTACCACCTTTTAATAGAAAAACCTTTTTAAATCCAATATTTGAAAATATTATATATGAAATTTGACAAAATAAAATTCTTCATCAGAATCAGGACATAATAATTTAGTTTCAATATATTTTTGGTGTTTTTATGATAACTTTCATATTAGGGTGAATAGTGAAAAATACTATATTTTAACTGAAAACAAATTTTTTAAAAAAAATTATAATGATGAATTATACATTTTAATGGTTTGGAAGTATAATTAGAATATATTTTTACCATTTAATACAATTATGTTTATTTTAAGTAATTTAACTTAAAATTTTGACCTAAACAAGTGTCAACCTTTTGATAGTTATTATTCTTAAAAATACACATTTTGGTTTTGACAACAGAAATTGATTTTAAATTAACTAATGCATTTTCTATTTTTTAAAATTGGTAAAATAGAATTCATTTTTGAATTTCTAATATCAAAATTATCTTAGGGTGAATTTTTGGTATTTTTCTAAAAACATTCAATTTTTGATGAATAATGAAAACACTAAGTTATAGTTTAAAACCATATTTTTATTTAAATAATTATTTATTTTATTTAAATTTATTTTAGGTTAAAATAGATACATAATACCAAAATAAGTTCAATGTAATCCATTGGAGTCAGTTTATAAAAAATTTAGATATATAAAAATTTTATTGAATTTTTTACCGTCTTAACCCACCTCTTAGGAGAATTTGAAAATTTATATAAAACATAATTTTACCACTTCTATGAGTTGAATTACAAAAAACCAAGAGACACTGTTGATATCAATAATTAAAATCTTGTTCAATAAGATGAAGTTTTTTTGGTGAATAGTAACTTTTTACTATTTTTTCCATGGTTAAAAGTAAATAGGGTACTTTAGTGTACAAATGATATTATTATTACATTAAAACAAGGCCTAATTCTATTGGATAAGTGTGATTAGACCAAAAACAGCCTTAGGAATAAAATATGTTCCTTTAGGTCCACTTGGATTAGATTATGGCATTTATTATTATTTAATTCAAAGAAGAGTTAAAAGAGTTAAGATCAATGTTTAATAACTAAAACATTTTTATTATGGGGTTACACATAAGATAAATTATACTATAAATATTAATTATAATTCTAAATTTTTTTCCTACATAATGGTATTTTATTAATATTTATTTAACATTAAATAATTTAATTTATTTATGAAACAATGATCATGCACTATTTACCTAATTAATGAAAGATTAAAATAATTAACATTATAAATATCCACATAAATGTAATATGAGACTTTTTATGAATTCCACTAATTTATAGGTTAATATGAAATATTATGGTTGGTTTGATGAATTTTTTTTCGATGTAATAATGTTGTTATGAATTTAGAAAAAAACCAAACAGTGTAAAAATTGACATAAAAGAGTTTTTTTAAAACAAATATTTTATTCTTAATTGATATTATATTCTTAAAAATATGAGGTTAGGCCAAAGGTCTTAAATAAAATTATATATTTCATTAATGAAACACTTGAGGTTCTCTTGGAATTATATAGTATGTTTATTAACTATACAATATAAAAATACAAAGAGGCATTGTAAATGTCAAACTATTTAACTAAGAGTTAAATCTAAAAGATAAAGTTAATATAATGACCCAAAACTATCTAAAACCTATTGTTTGAGTGGTGTTCGACCCATCCCCACCTTATCCCTTAAATAATCCATTTTTAGCCATTAGAAACCGAAAATGATTTTATTATAAAATAATATTTCTAGATTTTCCTAAGGTGCCCCTCACCCCTCTTATTAAAGAAAACTCCCCCATCTCTCTAATTCACACCTTCAAAGAAATTTGTATCATACAAACCCTAACCAAATACCCTCTAAACCATCCTCCCGTAATTTTAGAGGCCTTACTTTAGTCATTAAGCCAACCTATGGATCCCTATTGATAAAATCAAAAGAAAAAACATGAAGAAGAGGTACATATTTCATCTCCTCTTTCATGTTCCTTTATTATTCCACTTCCTCTTAATTTTTTGTTTCCATTATAAAATAATATATATAGTATCTTCTATATAGTGTGATGTTATTATAAATATGGTAAAACTATATTCATTATTCTATCCATCATTTTGATAACATGTCACCATACGTGCGTACGTACGGCTTACCGTCTCCACGTCATGGTGTAATTGTTATTCAATACATTGTTATAAGTATGGGTATAATAATGATGTGTAATTGATGTAAATAATAAATATAACATGATAATGATTCTGTATATATGATATACCATCCAATTATATTTTATTTTAATATCAAAATAATGATATTGTTGCTCGTGCGTACGTATGGATTACCGTCTCCACGAAAGCGATGAGATTAATTCCTCATCATATCCATTGAAGACAAATTTTCATTTTATTATTAAAAATAATTTTTAAAGACTTGATATCACTCTGGATATGAATCATATACATCCCATCCATAACAATTATGACTCACATAATAATGAATATATAGGAAAACGAATCCATTAACACCTGAAATGACGATAATTCTAAGATATTATTAACAATGAAATATTAAAAGATAATATATGATATCATATGAATGTATATGAATCTTGTATAATTTAATAACAATTATTTCACCATTATATAGGAGGTTAACCTACCCTTGACCAAGGAAAAGTACAAGGTAAGGGTTAATTTCACAATATCTTTATTATCCGAGGTTGTTTTTACGTATATATCTACTGGGACATATTTATTATCGATGTCCATGTTTCATGAAAGATTTCTCAAAGGGATTTTTTTAAGGGATTTTTTTTACTAAAACATTATTTTTAATGTTTTAAATATTCATTCTTCTAAATAATTCTAATTAATGTCCATGATTTTAAAATGGGTTTTAAGGATTTATCTATATGGACATGAATGTTTTGAAAATGTTAATTCCTTTCAAAAGTTTCAAAGTGGTATGGGAAAATTTGATTAAAATTATATTTAAATGCCTTTCTTTATAAATTATGTGTCTTTTAAATGTTTTCATGAAAAAGGGAAATTTCACTCAAAGAGTTTTACAAATCATTTTCATTTATGTCAACATCCTTTGATGGATTTTAAACTTGTTTGAAGATGATTTATTATGATCCAAATCATGCATATTGTATTGAAGGTTTTGTGATATGTTTGACTGTGGATGTGTTATTTTTATACCATTCATGGTTTATGGATAATTTATAGACAATTCGTATGCCAGTTTTAATATTAATTTTTATGTTACGTTTAAACCTTTTCATATGAGGAATGCATTGGATATAGTAAGTGATGGGTGGATCCAGCTAAAACTCATCGATGCATCAGTAGGTTTCATGAGACAAACTAGTGTCTTGTCACAAGGCCTTGACAAAATATTAGTTTTAGTCTTGGCACAAGGCCTTGACTATGTGGTTATTAAAGTTTGACATTATGCATTCCATCTTTATAAATGTGGCTATTGATATTTCATGTAACACCCCGCCCCTACCTCATTGGCTTGAGGAGGCGGTGAGGGTTACTTGGCCTTAAGCGAAGTTCCCAAGGTGCCAAATGTAACACCCCGAGATTTTATGAGGTATACTATTTTTAATTTCCATGATGTATTCTATTGTAAACTACACAAATATTGGCTTGTACTATACACCACACCGTATTAGGTTCTAGTATATGCAACACTATTCTTGGATCGTGTTACATAGAATTTCAAGTACGTTTTGTGTAAATTATTCTACGCAACATTAATTTTAGATTTTGCTTAATGTATAAATGAAATACATTTTGATTATGTTATATGGAACACCAAAGGGAGATTTCACTACACGTAGCCTCGACTTGGATTACATTACATGCAATCACAACCTTCCTCGATAGCGTGTGTAGTACACAATACCAAGTTTCATTAAACAACGATATGTTTTTAAAATATTATATAAACTAGCAGTTAGTAATAGTAATACATCTATTTGAAATTTTATAAATTTTTTCATTCAAAATGGATTCATTTTTGGATTCAGAATATTGAAATTATCTTAGGGTTATTTTTTGGTATTTTTCTGAAAACTTTCAATTTTTGATTAATAGTGAAAAACACTAAGTTATAGTTTAAAACTGAATTTTTATTTAAATAATTATTTATTTTATTTAAATTTATTTTAGGTGAAAATAGATACATAATACCTATATATGTTTAATGTAATTCATTGGTTTCATTTTATAATAATTTTATATATATAAAAATTTTATTGAACTTTTTTCCTTCATTTACCCACCTCCTAAGAGAATTTTCAAATTTACATAAAACTTAATTTTACCCCTTCAGTGAGTAGAATTTAAAAAATCTGAGAGAAAAGGTTGATATCAGTAAGTAAAATTTGGTTCAATGAGATGAAAATAATTTTTGGTGAATAGTAACTTTTAACTTTTATTTACCACGGTTCACTAGTGCAGAAAACATTATTTACATCACCATTTTTGACGTCGGTTAAATATAACCGGCGTGATAATCTGTGAAACGTGGTTTTTTACGTCGGTTATTAAATAACCGACGTAAAAAATGGGGTGAGTATATTTTTAATGTCATTTATTTTAATAACCAACTTTACAAAGCGCGCGTGTTTGGTTTTTACGTCGGTTATAAATTTACCAATGTTAAAACTCAAAGAGCGGGGTTTTTTACGTCGGTTATTTTATAACCGACGTACAAAACGAGTTATCTATGGGTTTTTTACGTCGGTTATTTTATATCTGACGTAAAAAACGAGATATCTAAGATTTTTTTACGTCGGTTATTTTACAACCAATGTAAAAAACCAAAGAGAGTGGGGTTTTTTACGTCGGTTTTAAAATAACCGGTGTTATAAATTTCAAAAATAGTTTATAACGTCGGTTGTTATAGAACCGACGTTATAAAACATTTAAAAAAATTAATGCCCCATGGACTGTCATTTACAAATTTTCGATTGACAGTCCGCCTGCTTGTCTCTCTCGCACGGTAAACCCTAATCGGATCGTCAATCGACCTGCATTTAACTCATTTTGGCTTCATCGTTTATCTTATTTACACTTCTCAGATCTATCATCTCAACTCGCAACACTCAAGTAAGCCTTCCACAAATTTATTTTGTTCGTTTTTTTGTCACGGATAGTCTATAATTATGTTTTGTGATTTTTTTGTTTAATCTAGGTTAAATTCTTCCATTTCGAACCCTATTACATCTTTTTGAATATCGTTGTCTTTTTATTTCCTAACCATCCACTATGAATACCATGTTTTCTATTCCTTTGATTGAAGGGTGTTCAACAAGATATCATAGATAAAATTATTGAGAAAATTATTGACTAAACTATATAATCATTATTTATATGGTTTCAAAACCATATAATCATTGAATAGTATCTACCAAGAAATTTACTTTGTATCATTTGGAACCCATTTATATTACATGGGATTATCATGTTTATTGATTGAATTATAAATATTTTATTTATATGATTCCATTTTAAATGGATATTAAACCCATTTTTTCCATGTATTCTTTGTGATATAATGATTATTGATTTTATATCTCACACATACATATGGATGTTGATGGGTGGGGTCATATATAATCATCCACATCATTGATTTTGTTTTATATCTCATAAGATAGTAAGGTGTGGATATAATGAGTTTGTTCAAAATGGCATGGGAATAATATTTTTTCACACATGTTAATGTGTGGACATAATTTGTGGACATAATGAGTTTATTTGATATAGGTTTTTCTTTTTCATGGATTACTTCATAAAGTGGTCTCGGTTCATTTGATTTTGTGTTTCCTTTGACACCATCCCCCCTTAATGACTATGATCTCTCATTGCCAAGTTTTTCTCTAATTGTTCTCTCATACACCTTTTGGATTTAATGGTTGGTTACAAACATATTTATACAAATATTTAAGCTCGATTATATGCATTTTTTAGGATTATATTTCTGTTTTATGCCACTTTATTTACTATTCATTCCAATACTAAGACCCTTTCTAGTAAGAAAAATTTATAAAAAATACGATTGGACACTTCATCATATTTTATGAAACGTTTTTTAAAAAAAATATGTTATATCAAAGATGTGGAAATGGGTGGTGTCCAGGGGGGCTGTCCACGTTGGTGGGGCCCTATCCATAGGGTTTTGGGGGTTGTCCGGTGGGGTGGGGGCTGTCCAGAGGGTTGGGAGGTGTCCAGGGGGGTGTTCAAGGGGTAGGGGTGGGGGTGGTGTCCAAGAGGGGTGGGGGTGCTGTCTAGAGGGGTGGGGGGATTTCCGGAGGGTTCGGGGGGGGGGGGGGGGGGAGGGTGTCCAGGGGTGGTCCAAGGGGGTGGGTGGGTGTGGGGGGCTGTCCAAGGGGTGGGGGGCCTGTCCAGAGGGTTTTGGTGGTTGTCAGGGGGGTGGGGGTGATTCTCAGGTTTACTCCATTTTCTCCAATTTTCTGTCAACTATGTAGGCATCATGGTTTTCTTTGATTCAATGAAATTTAAAACTGTTATATCTAACTATATTTTGTTTTAAAAATAATATTCATGCATATTTTTTTAATTACCCATAGATTTGTTTTATATTTTAAATTGATTTACATTAAAATTATGATTTTTTCATATAAACATATATTTTTCTTATCTTAAAAATATATATTTTTTGTTGATATTTGTTATAGGTAATAATGAGTCGAAGTTGGATTACAGAAAATCAAATGAGAAATGAATTTAAGGAAGGTGTTGCTGCCTTTTTGGAATTTGAAAAACAAAATGTTCCAAGTAGTGACATTTTTTTCTGTCCATGCCTGAAATGTTTGAATATGAAGAAGTTGAAAAGTAGAGAGATAAAAGATCATCTGATTTGTCATGGTTTTAATCCGAGTTACAGCCCTTGGATTTGGCATGGTGAAACTGGATGGAATGTCACTGATGATGATGATTCGCAAGATGGTAACTCCGATGGAATTGAAGAAATGATTCACGATATTGTAGCAGAACAAATTGAGATAGAACTGACAGTTGTGCGTCTATATGGTGTTGCTGAAAACCTATTATATCCTGGTTGTACAGATTTTATGGTTTTGTCAGCAGTGTTAAGATTGATTAACCTGAAGGCGAAACATGGATGGAGTGACAGAAGTTTTACAGAGTTGCTACAATTGATGAATGAAATTCTTCCTGAAGATAACGATCTTCCAGATTCACATTACAAAGACAAGAAAATATTATGCCCGATGGGATTGGGATACAAGAAAATAAATACTTGTCCGAATGACAGCATTATATATAGGAAGGAATATGAATTTCTGTCAGAGTTTCCTAAATGTGGGACATCATGGTATAAGGTGAAAGAAAAATCACAGGCTGGTGTAGAGATTACAAAGCTCCCTTCAAAGGTATTTTGGTATATTCCTATAATTAATCGTTTCAAATGTTTATTTGCTAATTCACATGATGAAAAAAGGTTAAGATGTCATGCTGAAGAGCAGGTATGTGATGGAAAAACATGTCATCCAGCTGATTTTCCACAATGGAAGAAAATTGATGCGCAATATTCTACATTTGGAAATGAAATTAGAAATCTCAGACTAGGGTTGTGCACAGATGGAATGAATCCATACTGAACACTCAGTAGCACACATAGTTCATGGCCTTTTTTATTGGTAATTTACAACCTCCCTTCTGAAGTTTGTATGAAGCACAAATATGTCATGTTGTGTACAATGATCTCTAGTCCAAAGAAACCCGGTAATGATATTGATGTTTACTTGTCACCGTTGATTGTTAATTTGAAACTGTTATGGGATGATTGTATTAGGGTGTATGATTCTTATAAAATGGAATATTTTCAACTGCATGAAGTGCTTCTGTTCACAATAAATGACTTCCCAGTGTATGGAAATATGTCTGGATACAGTGTTAAAGGGCATAAAGCATGTCCAATTTGCGAACAACAGACTTCATATTGTCAATTGCATCATGGGAGGAAAACAGTGTACATGGGTCATCGAATGTTTTTGCCTATGGAACACCCTTATAGATGACTAAAAAAGGAATTCAATAGCTCACAAGAATTTGATACTGTTCTAAAACCTTTATACCCTGATATGTATTTTAAGAGGGTGAAAACCCTTGACGTGACATTGGGAAAGACACAGAAATCTAGTAATGATAGACATATTTGGATAAAAAGGTCAATTTTTTTTGAGTTACAATATTGGAGGTATCATGAAGTTAAACATAATATTGATGTCATGAACGTGGAGAAGAATATCTGTGATTCTTTGATTGGAACATTGTTAGATATTAAATGAAAGACTAAAGATGGGTTGAATGAAAGATTAGACTTACTATCAATGGGAATACATTTGGAGTTAGCTCCCACTCCAAAAGGAAGACGAACATTTCTTCCCCCGGCTTGTCATACATTATCGAAGAGGGAGAAAATTTGCTTCTGTCAGTTTCTTCATGATACCAAAGTGCCTCAAGGTTATTCTCCTAATGTAAAAAATTTTTTCTCATCGAAGGACTTGAAGTTGATAGGTATGAAATAACATGATTGTCACGTTATGATGCAACAAATTCTACCAGTTGCATTGCATGGAATATTGTCCATTCGTGTCAGAAAGACTATAATGAAGTTGTGTGATTTTTTTCATTTCAATTTGTTACAAGGCGATTGATGTGAATGCTTTGAACATTTTGGAAAAGGATGCAATTTTTATACTTTTTCAATTGGAAATGTATTTTCCTCCAACTTTTTTTGATATAATGGTGCATTTAATGATTCATCTGGTTCGAGAAATAAAGCTTTGTGGACCTTTCTATCTTCGTTGGATGTATCCTTTTGAAAGGTATATGAACATTTTAAAGGGGTATGTTAAAAATCTATATCGACCTGAAGCCTCCATTATTGAAAAGTACATTTCTGAGGAGGTAGCAGAGTTTTGTACGAGCTACTTGGCTGCGGCGCAACACATAGGTTTGCCTCCATCTCGCCATGAACGAGTCAATAATGAGGGAAAGGGGATTCGTGGCTTGAAAGTCAAATCATTGTCAGCTGAACAGATGAATAAGTTAGAATCATACATCTTGAATAACATAGGTGATGCTCAACCGTATATCACATTGAATATTAATGAGTTGAAACAATGTCATCCAAAGAAGAATGAAATGTGGATTCTGAATGAGCACAACAAAACCTTTTTGTCATGGATTAAAAAGACTTTGCTTGGTAGATCAGATGTATCAGAGACATTAAAATGTATAATTGGTGGTCCATGTTTAAATGTGATAACATGGTCTGGTTATGACATTAATGGTTATACATTTCATACGAAAGCTCAGGACAACAGAAGTGCAGTTCAGAATAGTGGTGTATCGGTGTTTGCAGAAGCAATGCATTTTTCAAGTGCTAAGGACAAAAACCCAATTTCTGCATCAAGTGCATATTATGGAGTGATTGAAGACATATGGGAGGTTGATTACTTTAAAATTAAAGTTCACGTTTTTAATTGTAAATGGTTTAACGGTAACAACAGTGTTAGACACGATAAATTTGGAATGTCACTTGTTAATCTGAATAGATTGGAAGACACAACTGATTATTTTGGAAACACATGCAAAAAAAATTTTCTATATAGTAGATCAATCAGATATGCAGTGGGCTGTTGTTTTACAAGTGAAAAAACAATATGTTGGTGAGGATGAACATGATAAGTATGCTGATTTATGTGAGATATCTACTTCCATGGAATGATTAACAGAACATAATGATGATCATGTTGAAGACATAGTTTATTCCATAAAAAACGATCACGACGAAGGAATTTGGGAAAACAATCCATTTGTACATTCCTAAAATTACAGGTAACATATTTTTATTTCTTGTTTACATTTATTTTTTACATAAATGTTAGATATTATAAGTTTTTAATTTATTAAAACATGTTTTAAAACAATATAAGTATATGTTTTTGTTTGTTTTAATTTTGTTTAGTTTACGTTATCATGTTTATAACCATTACAAGAATTATATATCTATTTTTTTGTTCACTGACAATTACTTTACCATGTTTACCATGTTTACCAGGTTTCCATTTTTTCCATTTTTACCATCTTGACCATCTTGACCATCTTTATCATCTTTAACATTGTTTAACATGATTACCATATTACCATTGTTTACTATTATGTAACTTAGTACACTTTTCTATTTTATTATTACAGTAGTATTAAAATATTTGAATTTTTATATTTATGAACTGACATTTTTTTTGACTTGAAGGATAATGACAGATCATTCAGATGATCAACCACATGATTCTGGAGAGGAGTATATTGCTGGTCATACCTTTGGGGATGAACATTCACATACTCGTATTACGACAAAGAGTTCAAAGATTGGTAAACGTGGGTGCACACGTTTACCAAAATTATCCCTTGCTCGTACGCAGGATCAGAGGATAGTCATTGAGATTGATGATGATGATATTCCTAGAGGTCCGAACGCAAATGATTCTAAGTGTTTTGTAGCAACTCAGGCTAAGAGCAAAGTAAGCATTCTGTATGATGATTGGAGAAGTATGGACAAAGCGATTATCTCTCAGTTGTGGGAGATGATTTTGGTAAGATCTTTTTTCATTGTTTGACCATTCTTTTAATGATTCTAGTATATATAATATGTTTAACCACTTCTTTATCAGATGACATTTGATATTCCTAACACTGGAAGAGTTAAGAAGAAATGCTTATCGTTGGCTGCCAGGAGATGGAGGGATTTCAAATCAACCCTCTCATCTGATTTCATTTATGTTCACAGGAGTCATGACAATCCATTTTGTATATATCCTTTTATAGATGAAGACACATGGAGACAGTTTTTTGAAAGTAGAAGAAAAGAGTCATTTCTGGTAAGGGCAATGTAAACTTTTATAAACTTTCTTATATAAATGATTTTATTAATTTTTTGTTAATGATTTCTTATTCTTAAATTATAGCAAACAAGTAAAGCTCATCAGGATATCCAATCCAAATATGTATACCCTCATAGTTTATCTTAGGGAGGGTATGCATTATTGGAAGAACAAATGATGGCATAAAAATTTCAACAACTAAGAGCTGAGTCTTCAAGCTCTGGAGAGGTGGCCCCTCCATACCCTCCATCTAGACATGAAAAATGGAAGAGAGCTCAGAAGGGAAAAAAGGGCAATATCTTTCGGAAGAATCGAGAATCGTAGCTGAGAGGATTGTAAGATATCTATTTAATTTATTTAAGTAAACAATTCTCTTCATATAATTTCAATCATTAAAGAAATGTTCAATTAATTAATACAATACTCTCTTGAGGAGCAGAGTTCAGAGGGGACATTTACAGCTACTGGGAGGGAAGATATTTTATTTGCAGCATTGGGAAGGCCCGAACATCCTGGTCGTGTTAGAGGATATCTGGAAGGTGTATCGGTAAGAAAAGTGTTTCCACGTTCTTTAACTTCTAACATTGAGGGGGTTAATAAAAAAATAGAATCCTTGGAGGCTGAAGTTCATAATATTAATGCGATGATAGAGGACAAGATTAGAGAGTCGGTGCAGTCTTTGTTTGTAGAAATGCAAAGACAATTTCAGACTACAGCTCCCACTCCTCCACCTCCCCCTGAAGACCCCATTATTTATCCTCCACCTCCGCCAGTAACTCCCACTCCCCCACCTCAGCCTGCGGACCCCATTGTTTATCCTACGCCTCCGCCGCAACTTCGTACAAATTGCGAGTTGTATGTTAATGATTCTCAACATCATATAGTAGCATATGGGTTGGTATATTTTATAGGAGATACAGTTCATAATCAAAAATTAGAGGTCGGGAATTAGAGTGTCACTGTACAGGATATTATAGATAGATCAGCTAGGGTACCAATACCTACAGATGAGGTGGCGATAGTTGGACAAAGTATCAGCCATTTTTTATTTTGGCCATACAAACTTCTTCGACTCATTACCATAGAGGTATGAATGTTATATCTTTTATTTTATTTTTTTATTAAAGTTATTTTATCATTTGAAAACTCTTATATTTTTCAATTTTTTTACAGGAATACTTCAAAGGTAAAGAAATACTGTATAGAAAACAACAAAGACAAATGGATATGACATCAGATACAGATTCAAATGGTCTTGACATATTGTCAAGATATTCGCATTTTTTGTTGGGTTATTATGATTTTCCAATGGAAGCTCATGTTTGTGGATGTGAAATAAGTGTGGGGATTATAAAAACTGATATCATGGAGCTTGTTGCTGGAGATAAGTTGGGTATCAACGTGGTACAAATTTTTTCCATGTAAGTCTTAACACATTTTCCCTGAATTATATTTATTAAAAATGTATACTTATGTATGTGTTTTATTATGTATCTTTATAAAATTTTTCAGAGGAATGAGCTGACAGAAGTATATGGATTCATGGACCCGCAATTGATTTCCCCTAAAGCATGTGCATTGAATGAAGAACAAAGAATGGTTTATATTGCTGAAAGATTTGAAAAGAATATAATCACACAATATTGGATGATGCCTTTTTGTGAGAGGTATGAAACACATTTCTCTCAAAGAGTTAATTATCTTTTAACATAAAAAACCACTAACGTTACATTTCCTTTTATCAGTGATCATTGGATGTTAGGGGTTTTTTCCCAAGGGAGAAAGCTCTTTAATGGATATGATCTGTCCATGGTGATGTGCGGGAAAGTTTTAAGAATATATTGGAAAGGTAAGTTTCAATTTCTCAATAGTTTTATATATTATAATGAATTTTAAATTTACCCCATTCGTATTATTTTCTAATAGTGCATGGGCCTACTTTCAAAAAAACAAAAAGAAAAGAAATGCAAAGATCAAATATGTAAATGCGAAGGTAAATTTCCATTTATAATTTGTACTTGTTGATTTATTACATGAAAATAATATATTGAATTTACACTCATTCAAACAGAATTGTCATGAACAACAAGGCCTCATCTAATGCGGATATTATATGTTAAGATTTATGTATGAAATAATAACAACTCGGACAGTTGTGAATTTTGACCTGGTACGATTTCCTCTTAAACTATGCCATAATATTTCAATTTGATTTATTCATTATACACGTTAACTACCTTCTTTTTCATTTGTAGCTTTTTGATGACCCTAAACCCTATACTGCTGAAGACATCAAACACTTACAAGTGGAGTGGTCAAATTATTTTACAGGTTTGATTAAATTTTAGTTGTTTTTTAATGTAAAATGTAATTTTGAATATTGTTGTTGTAATTGTGTATTTGGTAGTTTTTTAGGTTGGATTTAGTTTTTTTAAGTTGATAGTGTAAGTTTTGAACGTTATATAAGTGAATGTTTAATTTTTCTATACTTCTTGTTTTGGTTTTACTTTTGATGGTTTTTCTCGTATGGATTTGGGTCTGTGGGGGAGGGGTTCCAAGGGTGTGGGGGTGTGTTCAGTGGGGTTGGGGGGTGTCCAGCGGTCTGGGAGGGCTGTCCGGTGGGGTGGGGGGACAATCCTGGGGGGTGGCAGGGCTGTCCAGGGGTGTGGGAAGGCGGTCCAGGGGTGTGGGAGTGCTGTCCAGGGGTGGGGGGTATACATGAGGGGGGGGGGGGGGGGGGTTGTCTAGGGGTGTTTGGGGCTGTCCAGGGGTGTGGTGGGGGCTGTCAAGTGGGGTGAGGGGGTGCTGTTCAGGCGGGTGGGGGGTTTTCGAGGGGTGTTTGGGGCAGTCCGGGGGTCGGGGGGCAGTCCAGGAGTGTGGTGGGGGCTCCAATGGGGTGGGGGAGGGTTGTCCAAGGGGTATACATGAGTATGGGAGCTCCAATGGGGTGGGGGAGGGCTGTCCAGGGGGTATACATGCGGGTGGGGGATCCAACGGGGTGGGGGAGGGCTGTCCATAGGGTATACATGAGGGTGGGGGCTGTCTAGGGGGTAAGTTTTATATGTTATCAATGTACATGCTTAATTTTGATCTACTTCTGTTTTTGTGGTACGATTTCTAGATTTGTTTTCTTGTTGATTATGGTGGAGAGAGGATGACTGCA
Source organism: Viscum album (assembly GCA_963277665.1). Lineage (NCBI taxonomy): Eukaryota > Viridiplantae > Streptophyta > Magnoliopsida > Santalales > Viscaceae > Viscum > Viscum album. The sequence continues at coordinate 1,216,641,531 of OY728130.1, forward strand.
TTCAATTAAAAAAAATTGGGTTTATCACATCGGTTATTTAATAACCGACGTGATAAAAGGCCTGGAAAATGGTTTATCATGTCAGTTATTTCATAACCAACGTGATAAAAGGCATGTAAAATGGTTTATCAGGTTGGTTATTTAATAACCGACGTGATAACCCCCCCCCCCTCGGTTTATCACGTAGGTTATTTAATAACCGATGTGATAAACCCCCACCCACGAGTTTATCACGACAGTTATTATATAACCGACGTGATAAACCCCACTCCCCCGGTTTTTCAAGTCGGTTATATCATAACGGACGTGATAAAAACCCCTCACCCCGGTTTATGAGGTCAGTTATATAATAACTGACGTGATAAACCCATCATCACCCCGGTTTATCACGTCAGTTATATAATAACGGACGTGATAAACCCCCCTCACCCCGGTTTATCACGTCGGTTATATAATAACCGACGTGATAACCCCCCTCCCCCTAGTTTATCACATCGGTTTTTCAATAACCAAAGTGATAGACCATTTCCCCGTCCTTTTATCACGTAGATTTTTAAATAACTGACGTGATAAACCATTTTCCAGGCCTTTTATCACGTCGGTTGTTAAATAACCGACGTTATAAAACCTTCCCATTTTATTTATCACATCATTTCTAAAATAACCGACGTCATAAACATCACGATTTTATGTTTTTGACATCGGTTATTAAATAACCAACGTCATAAATGGTATTTATAACTTCTCCCATATTAACGTCGGCTAGAAACCGACGTAAAAAATTAAAAATAACCGACGTAAAAAACGTTTTCTGCACTAGTGGTTAAAAGTAAATAGGGTAATTAAGGGTTAAAATGTTATTTTTATTACTCTAACACATGTCCAAATTCTATTGGATAAGTTTAATTCGACCAAAAACAACCTTAAGAATAAAATTTCACCCTTTAGGTCCACTTATATTAGATTAGGACATTTATTATTATTAAATTCAGAGAAGAGTTAAAAGAGTTAATATCAAAGTTTAATGACTAAAACACTTTTAATATAGGGTTAAACATAATACAAATTAGACTATAAATATTCATTAGAAAGATAAAAATATTTCCTATATAATTGTATTTTATTTATTATTTTTAGACATTATATAATTTAATTTATTTATGACACAATGATGATGATGTAACTACCTTATTAATGAAATATTAACATAATGGATATTATAAATATACAAATAAATGGAATTTGAGACTTTTTATAAATTAAACTAATTTTATAGGTTAATATAACATATTAGGGTTGGATAGATGAATTGTTTTTGAAGTAATAATGCTGTTATGAATTTAGAAAAAACAAAATACCAAATATTGTCAAAATTTACATAAAAGAGTTTTTAAAACAAATATTATATTATTAATTGATATAATGGTCCTAAAAATATAAGGTTTTTTCCAAAGACTTATATAATATTATATATGACATTAATGAACCAATTGGGTTTATACTGGCAGTTTTGAGTAGGTTTATTAACCATATAGTGTAAGAATACAAGAAGATGAGTTAAAGTTAAATTATTTATCATGGAGTAAAATCTAAATGATAAGGTTAAAATGGTAACCTCGAATTGTCTAGAACCTATTGGTTGAGATTATTTAGACCCATACCAACCATAGCCTCGATATAATCATATTTGAGCCATTATAAACCGAATATGAATTTATTATAAAATAATATTTTAAACTTTTCCTAAGGTGCCCCTCACCCCTCTTATAAAAGGGCACCCCCCCTTCTCTCTAATTCACACCTAAAAAGCCATTTGTATCGGCCAAAACCCACCCAAATAACATATAAAATCTATTCCCATTATCCTAGAGGAATTTATTTCGTCAGAAATCCAACATAAGGATCCCTTTTGATCAATAAAAAGGAAGAACCTGGAGAAGAGGTAAATATCTCACCACCTATTTCAAGTTCTTTTCTTCTTCCACTTCCTCCTTCTTTGTTGTATCTATTATAAAATAATAACTCTACTATCTTGTATATACATTTATGTTATTATAAAAATTTTACAACCATATTAGTTATTTTATCCATCCTATTAAAGAAAAAGTCACCACACGAGCATACGTACGACTTACCGACTCCACGTCGTGGTGTAGTTTGTTATTCAAACATTTCATCAATTCGATGTGTATTATAATGAGTATAAATGATATAAATAACAAATATAACATTATTATTATTCTGTATATATGAAATAAAATCCAATTATATATGATTTGAATATCAAAATAATGATATTGTCGCTCGTGAGTACGTACGGACTACCGTATCCACGAACGCAATGAGATTCATTCTCCATGTTAACCATTAAAAAGTTATTATAAAGTATATATAGTAAATAATCATGAAAGATATGACATAATAATGACACTTGAGTTTTTTAAATATAAGTTTCCTTTACTTAATTCCATTCAATTCAACAGGGAAACGAAAATAGCGTTCATGCATACGTATGGGCTACCGTCTCCATGAACGATGTGTTTCATTTCATTTATCTATCTATCATATGTATTTATTTAATGAATATATATTATATCAAAATCATTATTTAAATTATTGAATTAATTAAATCATCATATAAGTAAAAAATATCAAGAAAAACAAGCCCAAACACAAATGATAAATGAAATGATTTTACCCAAAACGCTTCTTTAACATGGAATTGATAAAAGAACAGGTAATATAAAGTCATAAGGGAATCATATATGATATCATAAATATTATTATGGTTCTATTACAAGTTAATAATATTTTTAAACCCACAATACTGGATATTCAGACACTTATGGAAGAAATTAGACCTAAGTTAAGGGATAGTTTTTTCAAATCTCATTTTTATCCGAGATTGCTTATACGTAAGTATTTAATGGGGTTATATTTTTCATCCATGTCCATAAAAATATTTTTCATAAAGTGTTTAATTTTATTACATGTATATTTAATTTCATTTTTAACCCTCTTTTACTTTTACATTATGTTATGGAGGGAATATTTTTTTTGATTACCATACGAGGAACTTTTTGACTTTTCCGACAAAAGTACATGGATAATGTTTTTTAACTTATACTGCATGAACAGATTTTTACAGATTAATGACACCTAATTTTCATGAAACCTCCTATACAAGATTTAATTATTATTTTCAACAAAATAATTTTATTTTAAAATTGACTTGAATTTTATGAAAAGAAAATGATTTTGAAGAAGAAAGGATATTTTCCTCAAGAAATCATTTCAAGTTTTTTATCAAAACTATTTTCTATATAACATGAAATTATTTAGTATGTTTATGTTTCAAGTATTATGTCTCTATTATTTACATGTTTTGATTTTTCTTATTATATCCATTTTTTTATATGGATTATGTTATGATGGGATGATCTTTATGGAACCCATTTTATTCATTGGGTTATGATGAATGATTTATGTTTATTTTGTGGAACACGTAAGAATGATTTCATTATGAGATGGTTGGGACCTATATCTCCCTCCAATTCATTGGGTAAAGATTTATATCTCATGATATAGACATGGATGGAATGGAAAGTTAATCTAGTTCAGTGATACAGGATTGGAACGACGAGTGAACTCGATTCAGTAAGGGACTTTGTCCACTATGATGGTCTTGGAAGCAATGCCTTGGATAATATAGAAATCATATCATGTTCCTAATGGTTTTCCACAATTTCATGTTTTATTACCCATGCAATTTTAGCACGATTGATGGTCCATTATGATATATTCCTTACGTACTAGCATGTTTTATGTCATTTCTCAAGAGTTTGATGTTTAAACATTATGTTCATGTTTTTAAATTCAAATTTATATGGTTTGTTTTATTTTCTCCATGTTTACCCTTACTGAGCATTTGAGCTCACCCTTTATATGTTTTCTTTTCCCTAGGATATAAAGAAATGTTTTAGGTAAGAAAAAAAAACCGGGGAGATCTTTTGGGGAAATGTGGAAGATATTTCACCATGATTAGAAGATTATGTTCTGAGTTTCCAAAGAAACTAAACTAATACCATCTTCGGGCGTCTGTTTTTTTCATGTATTAAGTATTCTGTAGAGGTAATTTAATGTCTATATACGTCAATCTATGGTTCTCTACAGTTGGTATCAGAGTGAATGATTAATTAGCCTTTGGTGATTAGGATATGAAAAATTTTGTGAGATCCCTAGAGATATTTCTAAGGTATGTCTAGGGATGTCTCTAAGATTTAGAATAACTATAGGTTACAGTCCTAGAATTATGTTGACGATCATGAATAACCTAAGGTGAACCTAGGGTGTCATGGATTAAATAAAGTGTGATAAGTTAGACATTCCATAAGTGACTTTTTATGATTATGTGGTTCCTCGTTATTTTAACTGTTTCTTATACCATGGTATTTAGTTTTAGTCAATGGAGGGAACCAGAATGAATTGGGTCAACAATGAATCCAATGGAAAAATTGGTGACTATAAGAAACAAAATTGTGTAATTCCTAGAAATAAATATATTGTGATTATGTCGAATCAATCATCACGATATATGATTAACAAGGAGAACTTTAGTTGTATTCCTAAGTCATCAAATAAGAGGAAGATGGTCTTTTATGCATGTTCTCATGGTGAGGAGCATAGAGAAAAGAAGATTGAGATTTCTAATGTACGGAAGAAGAACCTTGATAAATACATCAAATGGAGGGGAAGATGTTATCTGTGTTGGGAGAAGGGTCATATAGTGACAGACTATTATAGTGGTCAATGTCTTATCTGTGGAGAACATGGGAATTGCCCAACTCAATGCCTGAACCTAAGAGGTTACTTCTAAATCAAGGAAGGAATTATTCCATGACAATAATTGAGGAGGATGGATTGAAGTGTTTATGTATTGGTGTTCAAGAATAATGTTGTTGAGGTACTTTTATGATATATTAGAATATCTATGTATTGGTCCATTGTGGTTTTCCATAAGAATATGGTACCATAAAACATGAAAAGTGATTGAAATATTTTTGGAAAGCAGATGATATGCACAAAATGAATGGATAAGGAGAAAATAATATGTTTGATAGTATTCATGAGATCATGAATGATATAAGGACAATGTGATATCATGGTTTGAGTTTAAAAATATTTCGGTATTTTGGTGTGTGGAAAGAGTTATCTTTTGGCAGTATTCATGTTATCACTAAGGTTCAATGGGTATTCATTTTTCAAGAGAATACATGATTAAAGTATTAAAATTATTGGAATGTGATCAATAAGATATATCTTATGACATATGGGGGATAAATGATGGTATTCACGTGATTGTTATGTGACCTTTCCAGTGATCGTTTTCTTTATACTACGATATTGGACATATGTATTTTTGATAATTCTAAAGAATATAATGGATTATGTCAGACATCAGATAGTATTTTTTAAGGCAATATCTTTTTTATGATATTATTTCTATAATGTTATAATAGTGTAGTTTAAGAAAAATGACAACCTGCAGGACGAGCGACAACCTGTCACGTCAGACAAGGTTGTGGGAATCGAACCCACAACCGCAGTGCGACAAGCCTTTATCACCTACCACTGGACTACAAGAAGTCCCTAGTTAGTGGAAATTAGTTTTATTTTATTAAGTAGTATGATAGTTGATGTATAAGTCCATTTTTGGAATCATATACGATGAATCTCACCATAAGATGGACTTATGTATATAAATTTTGCTAACCTTGTGTTTGAGATAGATGGAATAACCTATCATTCTATCACATGATCTACTATCACTTCATAAAAGACAAATTCAACTTCATTTCTTTATGATATAAAGTGTAAATTGTTCAAGGCACAAACAATAGCGAGATTGTACCAAAATCAAGTAAGTATTTATTTTAATTCTTCAACATTAGGGAAATGATCTTTAAAACCAAAAATGTTGTTCTAGTACCCTCATATTCGATGAATCAGATGGTACCTTTGATCATCACAAATTTATGGCTTTTTGATTGTTGGATTTTTCATATCCATGTTCTCTACCACTCTTTATCAGAACATGATGGTTAGATTTCTCTTCAATATCCATATTTGTCACCTATGTTCTCCTGTGTGGAAACCTATTGATGAGGTCATTTGGGTAACCATTATGTTTCATACATCAATTTTAAAATTATGTTTTAGTATTCTTTTTTATGATGTGGGCTTCTATGAATGAAACTTTCAAGTAGTAAACGATTTATAACCCCAAATAATTTCGAGGGTGAAATTCATTTTAAGGGGGGTAGAATGTAACACCCCGAGATTTTATGAGATATATTCTTTTTAATTTTTTTATTTTTTATATTTTACACTACACCAAGATTATCTTGTACTATACGCAACATCGTATTATCTTACAGTATACGCAACACTATTCTTAGCTCATGTTACACAAAATTTCAAGTTCGTTTTGTGGAAATTATTCTACGCATGATTAAGTATAATTTTTTTTAATGTATAAATGAAATATGTTTTGATTATGTTATATGAAACAGCAATGGGAGATTAAAATACATGCAACCCTGACTTGGCATTCATTACATGCAATCATGACATTCCTCGATAGCGTGTGTAGTATGCAATACAGAGTTTCACTAAACAACAATATGTTTTTAAAATATTATATAAACTAGCCGTTATGAATAGTAATACCAACTTTTTAAAATTATATAAAATTTTACATTCAAAATGGACATCATTTTCGTATTCAGAATATCGAAATTAGTCTAGGGTGACTTTTTTGTATTTTTCTGAAAACATTCAATTTTTGATGAATAGTGAAAACCACTGAGTTATAGTTTAAAACAGAATTTTTATTCAAATAATTATTTATTTTATTTAAATTTATTTAATGTCAAAATAGATACATAATACCTATATAAGTTCATTGTAATTCATTGGAGTAATTTTATCATAATTATATATATATAAAAATCTTATTGAACTTTTTACCATCTTTTAACCACCTCCTAGGAGAATTTGCAAATTTACATAAAACATAATTTTACCCCTTTTGTTAGTGGAATTTCAAAAATCCAAGAGACACGGTTGATATCAGTAAGTAAAATTTGGTTCAATGAGATGAAAATAATTTTTGGTTAATAGTAAATTTTATCTTTTATATACCACGGTTAAAAGTAAATATGTTAATTAAGGGTAAAAATGATATTATTTTTACCCTAACACATGTCCTATTTTTATTGGATAAGTGTAATTCGACCAAATGAAAACCTTAGGAATAAAATATTACCCTTTAGGTACACTTAGATTAGATTAGGACATTTATTATTATTTAATTCAAAGAAGAGTTAAAAGAGTTAAAATCAATGTTTAATTAATAAAACACTTTTAATATATGGTTAAACACAATATAAATTCTACTATAAATAATAATTAGAAATATAGAAATATTTCCTATATAATGGTTATTTATTTATTATTTTTATACATTATATACATTAATTTATTTATGATACAATGATGATGTAGTAATTACCTAATTAATGTTATATTAACATAATTGATATTATAAATATAAAAATAAATGTAATTTGAGACTTTTTGTGTAATAAACTAATTTTATAGGATAATATAACATATTAGGGTTTTTCAAAATAATTTTTTTCTAAGTAATAATCCTGTTATGAATTTAGAAAAAAACAAAATACAAAATAGTGTCAAAATTGACATAAAAGTGTTTTTAAAACAAATATTATATTATTAATTGTTATAATGGTCCTAAAAATATACGTTTAGTCCAAATGACTTATATAATAATATATATGACATTAAAGAACCAATTGGAGTTCTATTGGCCGTTAATAGTTAGTTTATTAACCATATACTGTAAGATTGCAAGAAGATACTGTAAAAGTTAAATTATTTAACTTAGAGTTAAATCGAAATGATAAGGTTAAAATGGTAACCTGAACTTGTCTAAAACCGATTTGTTGAAGGTATTTAGACCCATCCCCACCCTATCCTCTAACTAATTTACTTTTGGGCCATTATAAGTCGAACATGAAATTATTATAAAATAATAGTTTATTTTTCCATAAGGTTCCCTTCACCACTCTCATAAAAGGGCACTCCCACTTCTCTATAATTCACACCTCCAAAGACATTTGGCTCGCCCAAAACCTGCCCAAATACCCTCTCAATAGTCCTACCTTAATCCTATAGGCCTTCCTTTAGTCAGAAATCCATCCTATGTTTCCATTTTTATGAAATCAAAAGGAAGAACCTGAAGAAGAGGCAAATATCTCACCACCTATTTGAAGTTCCTTTTTTCTTCCACTTCCTCCTTCTTTGTTGTTTCTATTCTAAAATAAAAACTCCTGTATTTTATATATAATTTGATGTTGTTATAAAAATTTTACAACCATGTTAGTTATTGTATCCATCATATGAATGAAAAAGTCATGACATGTGCATATCTACAGATTACCATCTCCACAACGTGGTGTAGTATGTTATTCAAACATTTCATCATTTGGATGTGTATAATAATGAGCATAAATGAAATAAATGACAAATATAACATTATTATGATTCCGTATATATGAAATCCCATCCATTTATTTATTATTTTAATATCAAAATAATGATATTGTCGCTCATACGTACGTACTGACTATCATCTCCATGAATGCGATGAGATTCATTCTCCATGTTAACCATTCAAGAGTGATTATAAAGTATATATAATAAATAGTCATTAATAATATTACATAATAATGATACTAGATTTATGTAAATATATCTTTCATTTACTTAATTCCATTCAATTCAATAGGGAAACGAAAACAACGTTCATGCGTACGTACGACCTACCGGCTCCATGAACGGTGTATTTCATTTCCATTTATCGATCTATCATATATATTTATATGATGAATAGATATTATATCTAAATAATGTTTGAAATTATGGAATTTTTTAAATTAGTATATAAGTAATAATATCATGAACAACAAGTCCAAACACGTAAGATAAATGAAATAATTTTACCCAAAACGTTGCTTTAACATGGAATTTATAAAAGAATAGGTAATATAAAGTCATAAGTGAATCATATATGATATCATAAATATTATCATGGTTCTGTTACAAGTTAATAATATGTTTAAACCCACTATACTAGAGTTTCAGACATGTACGGATGAAATTGGTCCTAGGATAAGGGATAGTTTTTCAAATCTCATTTTTATCCAAGATTGCTTATACGTAAGTATTTACTGGGGTTATATTTTTCATCCATGTCCATAAAAATGTTTTTCAAAAAGTGTTTAATATTATTCCATGTATTTTTGAAGTCATTTTTACCCCTCTTTGACTTTTACATTGTGTTATGGAAGGAATATTTCTTTTTTTACCATATGAGTAACTTTTTGACTTTTCCACCAAAAGTACCAGGAGAATGTTTTTTTAACTTATACGACATGAAAAAATCTTTACGGTTTCATAACACCTAATTTTCATGAAGATTCCTCTACAATATTTCATGATTATTTTCAACAAAATCCTTTTATTTTAAAATTTAATGGAATTTTATGAAAAGAAAATGATTTTGAAGAAGAAAGGATATTTTCCTCAAGATATTATTTCAAGTGTTTTATCAAAACTATTTTCTATTTAAGATGTCATTATTTTGTATGTTTATGTTTCAAGTCTAATGTCTATATTATTTACATGGTTTGATTTTTTTATGATATCCATTTGTTTTATATGGATTATTTTATGAATGGATGATTTTTCTGAAACCCATTTTATTCTTTGGGTTATGAGGAATGATTTATGTTTATTTTTTGGCACACATGAGAATGATTTCATTATGAGATGGGTGGGACCTATATCTCCCTACAATGAATTGGGTAAAGATTTATATCTCATGACATATACTTGGCTGGAACCGAAAGTTAATCTGGTTCAGTGATACAGGACTGGAACGAGGAGTGAACTCGATTCAGTAAGGGACTTTGTCCACTATGATGGTCTTGGAAGCAATGCCTTGGCTACTATGGAAATCATATCATATGCTTAATGGATTTCCACAATTACATGTTTTATTACCCATGCTATTTTAGCATGATTAATGTTCTATTATGATCTATGCCTTACGTACAACCATGTTTTATGTCATTGCTCAAGAGTTTGATGTTTAAACATTATGTTCATGTTTTTAAATTCAAATGTATATGGTTTGTTTTATTTTATCCATGCTTACCCTTACTGAGCATTTAAGCTCACCCTTTATATGTTTTCTTTTCCCTAGGATATAAAGAAAGTTTTTAGGTGAGAAAACAAAAGGGGGAGATCATTATGGGAGATATTAAAGATATTTCACCATGATCAGAAGATTATGTTATGTGATTCCAAAGACACTAAACTAATACGGTCTTTGGGCATCTGTTTTTGTCATGTATTAAGTATTATGCAAAAGTAATGTAATTTATATGTACATAATGCTATGGGTATCTACACCAAAGGTTGTAAATAAATGCTAAGGGCATCGAGAACATATTGGGTAACAATTTCCCCTTAAGACAAAACCAACCAACCCATCTACTAACAAACACTATAAGATGCGTGTCAATAAAACATCCAATCCTACATTCCCAAAAGGCAACTATGTTGTACCACAATACAACCCAAACCCAACACAACCAGACATGTCTACACCACATCAAAGTACAAGAAGAAACCATGCAACAAACACTACAAGCCATGACACCACCATTGTTACACACCAAGCTCAAAGCTCAAAGCTCCACCAAGACATAACAATACACCACTAAAGGAAAGAGATGCCATACCTTTTCCCACGTCATGATACACAACATCTGCAAAGACACCAACGGGCCAAAGCAGGGGGTAAGTACTAAAACCTGGCAGGTTTTCCCCAAATGACTTCCCTACACACGCCACAAGGATAAAACCATTAGCACATTTATATAAAAAAATTTATATAAAATAATCACAAGTGCGACAATTTCCATAATCCAAAAAAACCCTTACCAATCCATCATACCCAAACCAAGGAACCAAGGGAATGATAACCAAACATGCCACAAGCCCTTTTATCATTCACACATTAGCACAACAATTTTCAAATTGCAAAGAAATGTACAACCAAACAACCAACATGGTGGAGCATTCGTCTAACCCGTTCAACCATTCACACCTAGTGGCACTTCTCATCCACTTATCCTTTGATGGTGGCCCTTCCATCCACTGTCCATCCCCTTTTTATAGTGGCACTTATCGCCACTTACAGATTACATTCTAATAAATCACAACCAAGCATATAACCCACCATGGTCACAATAACATGCAATCATCCAATTCCATTGCATATCAATCCACTTCAATAAATCACCCATTTATTGAAAATCATTTCCATGCCAGAACACATTTCAATAAAACAAACACTTCATTGAAAACTATTTTCCATCAATAATTTTCTCATATCTACCATAGCATCCAATTTTAAAATATCCATTTTATAATCCACAACAAAACTCATTTCACCATAAAACCCCCTTTTCCCCAAAAATCCCCAAAACATCACCCAAGGTATTTTCAATAAATATTGATCAAAAAATTACAACTAAATTTTTCAGCACAAATAATTAATTGTAAACAAAGAACCACTAGTTGTAACCAAGTGGAGTTGAGAGAGAATCCACCTACCTTTAGGGTTCCCGAGAAGTCAACCCATAATCACCCGGACCTCAAATCCAGCGAACGCACCAGCAAAACCTCTTGAGATCCCTTTCTCTAGCATTCACTAGCCTTAAAATCATCATCCAAGGAAAACATAGTTAGCCAGCACGGTTTGGAAAAACGTGCGCTAACCATGTGCACATTACTGTCTCGAGAGAAAGGGTCTGCATGGTTTCCTCACACTGTTTGGAAAACCATGTGCATGCCATGCGAAGCCTACTATCTCCCCCCACATGGTTTCTTGGAGAATATGTACAGTTTCCAATAACCGTTCTCAAACCGTGCACCAATTTAATAGCCTCCAAACTCATTAAAAACCATTCCAAACACTCCCAACCTCTTCCCAACTCATCCCATGCACTTTAAACACCTAAAACTGCATAAAAAAGGCTACATACCTCAAACTGGGGGGTACTATATTATCCCCACCATTGGAATTTCTGTCCTTGGAAAGTAGTGAATCCACCCTTTTCCAAAAGATCTCAGGCCACTACTCAATAATCTCTTTATTCGACTCCCAAGTATCCTCCTGAAACGGACTATGCTACCACAAAACACAAACTAAACCGATGTTTTTACCATGCAAGACTTTCTATTGCCTATCCATAACCCGCACTGGCACATGCACCAACGAAGCATCCAGTTCTAGTTTAACATGATCCCATCGAATCACATGGTCATGATCCGGTTGATACTTTTTCAACTGTGACACATGAACCACATTGTGAACTGCACTGGACATAGGTGGAAAAGACAAGTGATAAGCCACCTCACCAACCCGCTCCAGAATCTCAAAAGGCCCAATATACCTCGAAGATAACTTTCCATGCTTCCCAAAATGATGATAACCCAACATAGGAGTGATCCTCAAGAAAACATGATCACTCACCTCGAATGACAACAGCCATCGACGATGATCCTCATACGATTTCTGACTACTCTGAACCATCTCCATTATCTTCTTGATAAAATTGATCTTTTCCATAGTCTCCTAGACAAGGCTCGGTCCAGCCTTCGAGGACTCACCTGTTTCCACCCAACATCGTGGAGAATGACACATATGCCCATACAATGCATCAAACGGATCCATATGTATGGAATCTTGATTACTATTATTGTACAAAAAGTCAACCAACAACAAGTTCTCCTCCAAAAAGCCACCAAAATCCACTACACAAGCCTGCAACATATCCTCCAGAGTTTGTATCGTCCTATCAGATTGACCATCCATCTGAGGGTGATACATTATACTCATGGTCAACATTATTCAAATGGATTTCTATAAGGATTTCCATAAATGAGATGTAAACCTTGGATCTCTATCGGATACGATCAAAACTGGAACACCATGCCTCTTTACCACCTCTTAGATATAGATTTTGGACAGATCCTCCACCGTATGAGATTCATGAATCAGGATGAAATGAGCCGACTTCATTAGCTGATCCACTATCACCCAAATGGCCTTCTGCTTCCTAACCATTATTGGGGGACCTGTGACGAAATATATCACTATATACTCCCACTTCCAAATAGGTATTGGTAAATACTGCAACATTCGTGTTGGCCTCTGATGCTCTGTCTTGACCTGCTAATAAGTCAAGCATCTCGAAACAAACTCAGCCACTCTCCTTTCAATACCAGACCACCAAAACTACGCTTTCAACACTTTATGAATTTTTTGAATTCTAGGATGAACAGACCACCTGGAATGATGATACACCCTGAGAAGATATTCCTCACAAGAAATTGGTATGACCATCTGATTCTGAAAACACAAAACTAAATCTTCATTCAGTTTCCAATCCTCAATGGTCTCCCCACCATTGAGTCTCGAACCCATGGTCACACACTCAGATTCGGATATATGTGCCTCTATAACCAGATAAACCCTATCAAGATTCAACAAAACTGAAAATAAGACCACTCTATTGCCCTGGTCCTCACATTCCAACCACATATCGGCTATAACCGACATCAACTACAACAGGTCCGTTGCCTATTTCACCATCTGAGCATATGCTTTTTTTCTTAATGCATCTGCCACCTAATTTCCCTTATCTGGTGTGTACATTAAGTCAAAATCAAACATTTAGAGATAATACATCCATCTCCTTTGCCTCAGGTTCAAAATCCCTTTGTGATAAAATATGATTCAAGCTCTTATGATCTGTATATACCGTGAATTTCTCACTGAAGAGATAATGACGCCACACTTTCAAAGCATGGACCACTACTGCCATATCCAAATCATGAGTTGGGTAGTTCTTCTCATTCACCCTCAACTCTTGCGAGCCATATGAAACTATGTGATTTCCTTTCATAAGAACACACCCCAACACTGATCTTGATGCATCATAATACACAACATACCCTTTTCCTAGTTCTAGAAAAACCAAGAATGGTTTTTATGTAAGGTGACCCTTTCTCTCTTCAAAACATTGTTGACACTGTTCATTTCACTGGAATGGAACATTCTTCCTTGTAAAAGATGTCATCGGTGAAGCCAAACGTGAAAAATCACGAACAAAACGCCCATAATACCCATATAGACAAAGGAAACTCCGTATCTCAAACACATTCTTTGGTGTTTTACACGAGATAACAGCCTCTATCTTTTCTGGATCCACTGAAACACACATTTAAGAAATTACATGGCCCCAAAAATGAACTTATTGTATCCAAAAGTCACACTTTGACAATTTTGTGTAAAACCCATGATCCCTCAAGATCTCTTGCACTATATCCAATTTCTTCTCATGTTCCACCCTTGTCTTTTAATACGCCAGAATATCATCTAAAAACACCACCACAAATGAATTCAGATATCTCCGAAATATCTGATTCAAGAATTCCAGGAACACTTCTGGAGCATTCGTTAGACCAAAGGGCATAAACACATATTCATAATGGCCAAATTTACTTCTGAAAGCTGTTTTAGGAATATCGCCCTTCCTCAATCTCAATAGATGTTATACCGTCCTCAGGTCGATCTTGGAGAACCATTGGGATCCCCTTAACTGGTCGAACAAATCATCAATTCGTTGAAGTGGATATCTGTTCTTTATCGTAACTAGGCTACGTATTTGATAATCAACACAGAGTCTCAAAGTTCCATCCGCCCTTTTCACAAACAACACTGGTGCTGCCCACAAAGACGTGCTAGGCCAGATAAACCCTTTGTTTTCTAACTCTTCAAACTGGACATTCAATTCCAACAATTCAGTTGGTGCCATCCGATAAGACGAAAGTGAGATTGGATTAGTCCCTGGAAGGAGATAAATCGTAAACTCCACATCTCTTATGGGAGGTAACACAGATAATTATTCAGGAAAAACATCCATGAACTAATCCACCACTGGCGGAAGAACACTTTACTCAACACCCTCTACCGATTTCAATGACAAAACCACCAACTGATACGATAATGCTCCCACTACTAATTCAAATAAACTCGTTTCACCCTTCCTTTCTTTTCTCTCTACTCCAAAAAGATTTCTAATGCCATCTTGTGTCGTAAGTGCCATTGTTTGTGCATAAAAATCAATGTGGGCCTTAAAAGAAACCAGCCAATCCATTCCCAGGATTAAATAATACCCATCTATCTCAAGCATTATGAAATTCCACATTAGCTCAATCTCTCCCTCGATGATACAACAGGCTCCGTACAAGAAGGCTCAACACTCTCTTCAACCCAGAGGTGTTTGATGTTTCAAAACCAAAGGCATCATTTCTACCCTTAAACCAAGAAAATCAACCACACATGCAGAAATAAAAGAGTGTGAATAAACCGTATCAAAAGGAACTTGCATCAAGGTACAATTTAAAATAATAGTACCCCACACTATGGATTGTCCCGACTGATCATCCACCACAACCTGCACATCTCCAAACACATGTTTTCTTTCTATGATTTTCTCTTTATTACCCAAATGAGGCATCATGGTATTCCGAGAATCACCATGACCCACTTTACTCTGAAAAAGAGGGGTGTGATATTGTCCCCGTCTCGTTGAAGCATACGACATCTGCGATCCTTGAGGAGTGTCACGCACACCCGACCTCAGAGCATTCCAGAAATAACGCTACAGATGCCCTATCCGCTTACAATCATGACATGATCAAGGTTGTTCCATACAATCCCACTTGATGTGGCTCGTCGAACCACACTGAAAACATCCCGTCTTGATCTGGGTCTTCAAAGGAAGATTCACTGATCTAGTCAATAGATTATATTCCATATTCCCACCTTGGGAATAAGTGTCCCTCCTTCGCTTGAATCCAGTATTAGAGTTCCCACTATTCCCTATGGGTACCACCATGCATCCTCCTCCCGGAGCATCCAACATATCCTGCTCAACCACCGAGGCTCTATTCATCATCTCTGTGTAATCATCTACACACAATACTACTATCTTTGAACGAATTTCTTGGCATAACCCCGCTTCAATGTTTTGTGCCTTCAACAACATGCTACCCGCCACCTCGGGTGCATACCTCACTATGTTCATAAACATAGCTTCATACTCTGTCACAGACATATGCTCTTGCTTCAAACAGAAGAAATCAGTCATACGCTGAATTCTAATTGTATGTGGGTCAAATTGTTTATTAAAAAATTCTTCAAAGCCTTCCCACATCATACCCTGGTCTGTCCCCACATGGGCTACCAACTCCGACCACTGAAGGGAAAGATCTTCCAACTTATAAGTAGACAACTTCAATTTTAACTCTACCAGTGTTCCCAAGAACTCAAAGATCTTGTTCATTCTATTCAACCATGATTCATCCCTCTCCAGCTTTGAACCACCCATGAATATGGGTGGATTATGCTTTTGAAACCAAAGAACATGATCCACACTCCTAAGTTCATCCATTTTATTTCCACTTTCCACATATTGGAAAGCTTTCACTATTCATTGCACTAGCTGCTAGTTCACCCGAGGCTCAGGTGCTACCACATTCTCAGCAGCCCTCTCCGGTTGGTCTCTACGATGCCTACCCGGTGCCATTTCTATAAATAGAAAACAACCAACCTTGAGTATCACTACTATAGACATCACAAAATCCCATTTCAATTCACATTACACAATATTATCACACAAGGATTTCCACAAGTTCAACCTTTCCATGTTTCACCATTTTAAAAACCAAACCATTTTCAAAATACCAATTTATTCACATTACAATTTCACACATTCGTATTACATCATAAATCATTATACCACAATAAAATATGCATCCTAGTGGGAAATAATTTCTACCGTGCATGCCATGTTCATATCATTGGCTACACCCACGACAATGAGATATCCAATGCGTATAAGGGTTTCCAAGAAACATATGTACCCAACTCCCTGGTAACTTGAATTTTAGCATAAAAGGTTTTTCTAAATCCTTTTATGCTATACATTCCAAGTTACGACATTCCTATGCCTTTCTACCATTACGACTCATTGAATATACCACCAAAAATGTCAACTCCAAATATTAAAATCAACTACAAATAACTGATCAAGCTTATACAACTTGTACACCCCGACCCTACCTCATTGTCTTGAGGAGGAGGCTAGGGTTAAATGGACTTAAGAGATGTTCCCAAGGCGACAATGGCTGGAAATAAATGTGGAGGGATTCAAGAAAAAATTTTGGAATTGTTTTCCCTTAAGACAAAACA
Organism: Viscum album; assembly: GCA_963277665.1. Taxonomy (NCBI): domain Eukaryota; kingdom Viridiplantae; phylum Streptophyta; class Magnoliopsida; order Santalales; family Viscaceae; genus Viscum; species Viscum album. The sequence goes on from OY728130.1 coordinate 1,216,659,010, forward strand.
AACTAAACCATCCACTATAAAACACTATATAATGCGTGTCAATAAAACATCCAAACCTTCATTCCCAAAAGACAACCAAGTTAGGCCACAATACAACCCAAAACGAACACAACCAGACATGTCTAAAAAACATCAGAGTACAAGCAGAAACCAAGAAACAAACACTACAAGCCATGCCACCACCACGGCTCCACACCAATCTCTATGCTCCAAGCTCCACCAAGACATCACAACACACCACTAAAGGAAGGAGATGCCTTACCTTTTCCCATGTCATGATACAAAACATCTGCAAAGACACCGATGTGCCAAATCCGGGGTGATTACTAAAACTCAGTAGGTTTTACCCAAATTACTTCTCTAAAAATGCTACTAGGATAAAACCATTATCACATTTATATAAATCGATTTTTATAAAATAATCCCAAGTGAAACCATTTCCATATTCCAAACACACCCTTAACAATCCATCATACCAAAACCAATAAAGCAATGGAAAGACAACCAAACAAGACACAAGCCATTTCATCATTCACACATTATCACAATAATTTTCAACTTGCAATGTAATACACAACCAAAAAACCAAAATGGAGGAGCTTTCATCCAACCCGTTCTCCAATTCACACCTAGTGGCACTTCTCGTCCACTTATCCTTTGATGGTGGCCCTTCTGTTCACTATCCATCCCCTTTTTATAGTGGTAATTATCGCCACTTCCACACAACATTCCAATCAATAACATCCAAGCATATAACCCACCATGGTCACAAAAAAATGCAATAAACCAAATCTATTGCATATCAATCCACTTTAATAAATCACCCATTTATTGAATATCATTTCCATGAAAACCCACATTTTAATAAAACAACCAATTTATTGAAAAACTATTTCCATAAATTATTCTCACAAATCAACCATAGAAACCCATTTTAAAATCTCCATTTTAAAATCCACAACAAAAGGCATTTCACCATAAAACCCCCTTTTTCCCCAATAATCCCCAAAACATCACCCAAGGGATTTTCAACCAATTTCTCAGAACAAGTCACAATTAATATTTTCAGCACAAAAACTTAATTGTTAAAAAATAACCATTAGTTCTAACCAAGTGGATTCGAGAGAGAATCCACCTACCTTTAGGGTTCCCGAGAAATCGTCCCACAAGCACCTACACCTCAAATCCGTCTAACGCACCACTAAAATCTTTCTAGATCCCTTTCAATAGCATTCACAAGCCTTAAAATCATCATCCAAGGCTACCACAACCATAAATCTACACACAAAAAGTTTAGATCTAGAAAACCATGAAAGAGAGGGATATAGATCTAGGGGGAAACACAAGAGAAATAAGAGGAGAGACTTACCCATGAGAAACCACCTTCAAACTGCCAAGAAACCCCTTTAAAGAGCTTCCAAATCGAGTGGGATAGCCCCTCCAGCCCTTGAGAACAGAAAATACTAAGTGAGGCTCGAGTGGGAGGAAGATTGGAGTGGAATTAGGCAGGCCCGAGTAAACTCGGGTTTTAATACCCTATTTTATGTGGTTGCACAGTTATCCCACACAGTTTTTAAAACCGTGAGCTAACCATGTGCACACCACTATCTTGAGATCAAGGGTCCGCATGGTTTCCTCACACAGTTTGGAAATCTGTGCCCAGGTTGTGTGAAGCCTACTGTCTCCCCCTGAACGGTTTCCTAGAGAATCTTCACGGTTTCCACTAACCATGCTCAAACTGTGAACCCCTTTAAAAGACTCCAAACGTATCCAAACCCCTTCCAATCTCTCCCAACCTCTTCCCAACTCATCCCATGCACTTTAAACACATATAAATTCTTTAAAAAAGGCTACATACCTCAAACCGGGGGTACTACATTTCATGTGATTAGTCAACTAGTAGAATATCCATGTGTGTAAGTAAATGGAATTATTTAAATTTATATTTTCCATATTATGATTAATTTTATGTTGAAAAGGATTTTTTTTGGATTTATACATTGGCTTAAATGTTTATTCTTATTTAAAAAAGCTTCCACTATATTGTTATCCTTACCGAGCATCTGATCGTAGACCTTTCTATGTCTTATTTTTCCCAGGATGTAAAGAAGTATATTATTACTGACCAACATGGATAGTATATGTGATCACAGTGTTGTCTATGGGAACAATGTTTTTGTATTTTTCTATTTTATGATGTAATGTAAACCTTATGAATTTATTTATTACTTCCAAGGCTACTAAACTAATCGTTCTTTCGAGACTTGTTCATTTGTGATCATGCCAATGATACTTAAGAATGCACAGACTATGGGATTCTGGGGTCAGGGAATTACAATAAATCCAACCTATAAATGCATGGGTGAAAAATTAAGGAGAACACCCGAAGGAGAGGTAATGTTCTTCAATGGGAACCCTAATATAATTACTTTCCATGTATCCATATTTTCTTAATAATCCATAATTTTAAATAAAATCCGAATATTCCAATATTTTGATGTTTTAATAAATATTCCATTACCTAAAAATGTGTCCACTTACTTTAAATGGTTTAGGAAATCATTGTCCTTGTATAGGATGGACTACCACCTCACGAACTGATGTTATTCATTTTTTTCTTAGCACATTTCACAGTTGGTTATGATGATAGATATAAAGTTTATATATGATATTTATAAAATATTTCTACCTATGAATTAATTATATCATATATATGTAGGATCTGATTATACTAAATATACCCAAGATGGGGGTGAATTGTGTCTTTTCAGAAATCTTCGCAAGATCATGTTCTGCCCTTTAACTTTAATCAGATGAATTAATGCAATGGAAATTTAAATAACAGAGACAAAAGATATATAGTGGTTCAGGGAATAGAAGGCTCCTAGTCCACTCCATCAACACTATACTCCATGAGGTTGGGGATTTTCACCATCGGGTCCTTGTTTCCATAGAACGTTTTATAGCTGAGTACAGGCAGTTGACACCTTTACAATCTAAGGAAAAAAAAGCCTTCTGGTTCACTCAAAGAACCTAAACATCATAGTACGAGAAGCCAGTCACTCGAGAATAGAAAATAAAGGTATCTATACTTGTGAAAATATGTTTCAATTGTTCTTTACAATTGAAACAGAATGCAATTGACAATAGATGGATCGTCGCCTTCGAAAATAATGATATTTAAATCAGAGTCGTTCTAAGTAGATCTTGTTGCAGTAGATATAGAAATATAATCCACAACTTCAACAGTAGCATATTAACAAATTATCTTTAATGTAGAATGAGTGAATCTATTATCGTGACTCTCATTCTTCAATAAACAAGGATTTTTCATTCTTTTGAATTAGCAGAACTATGATTTTCTTAACCATCTCTATTTGTCTTCCTTTTTATGAATGATCGATTGTTGCTATTTTTAAAAACACTCAAATATATCCCATCTATTTTTTAACGTCGTGAACTCCCCCTATAAATTTAGATCCAAAAAAGTCGCCTTCTGACTCATGATATTCAAACATTTGATTTTACAGTGTAGTTGTAACTTCCCTTGAAATTTTCCAAGAAAATATCCTTTTAATTCGATCCTTAAAGAGCTCTGAACTCATCAAAGAAATGTTTTAGAATCAGCTATTAATCCGTCTTGAAATCATCGTAATAAACATCTTGCTGACCGTTGCATAATAATATCGACTTTACACTCTCTAACGCAAAATGTAAGGTTGAGTTGTACAGTATGCATCCTCTGAACGTAATGTAGATAATAAACGTAAGATTGATGACTTATTCTTAAAACTTAAGGTTGTCAACGTATGGTTGATCACAAACATAGGGTTGGAAATGTATGGTTGATCACAAACATTGGGCTGGCCATCCATACTTTTTCTCTTCAACATTAAAATGTATGATAAAGATCCATACTTTTATAAGCTTTCAAATGAATGTTACTTGATCCATAATTTTCTAAGAATGAATGGTTGTTTACAAATGTAAGGTTGATGAATCATACTTTTGATAAAAAAAATGTAACATTTAAAACTTATGTACAGTTCTTCTTCCACACTTTTTAAATAATCCAAACGTAGGGTTCTTTCCTAACGTAGGGTTACTCTTCCATACTTTTCTGATAACACAAAAATTATACACTATATTTTATCCATACGTTACGTTTCTCCTTGTACGGTATGAACAATGTTTCCAGAACATGCTTAAGAAGATCCCGAAAATGTAGATCATGTACATTGTTTCCAGAACATGCTAATGCGAATACTTTAGTAATTAATCCTTGTTGTTCATGAACATAAATATTTAGTACAGAAACAAAAATATAATGAATAATAAATTCTTGAAATATACATAACAAATAAAATCATTAAAAAATAATTAAGGGTATTTGTGAGCATCAAAATTATCATAAATAGATAGAGTATTGTTCTCAAAAAACAACCACTTTAAATAAAAACATTATGAATTGTTGAAAACAACACTTGCTCAACAATATCCCCCCTTTTGATGATCACAAAACCCAAAAAATAACCAATGAAAATAAATTGAAAAATTAATTATATATAGTTTTGAATGTTGCAAAGGTAAATACAATATTAGATTTGACTTAATTTCTCCCACAATAAAGAGTAAAAAGGACATGTAAAGTATATAATATGAAACAATTAAAATAAAATGTTGTGTTTATCCAAATTTCTCCCACTTTTTGTGATATCAAAAATAATCATAGAATATGGAATAGAACAAATTTAATGTAGAACTAAATTTAATTAAATGCTATATTATTAACTGTTCGTCACTAATTTCATCTAGATTATTGGCATATCGAAACAAGAACAGTAAAACTACTAAATTAAATAAAATGAATCCAGATTTTCATTGAGAACAAGGAATTGGTACAATCATGATGAACACATGAATCAAGGTGTGATAAGGGTATGAGATAGGGTCTATCTCTTCTGAACTACAGAATTGATTTCTTTCAACTGCTCCCTCAGCCTTTTCATCATTCCATCACCCAACCTAACAATAAGATCCATGTTCTCTTGAGTCATATTAATGTCTTCTATGAGGTTTACTCTAAAAAAACTCATGATGTATTTATTACTTTTCCATAAACAAAAACATCTTCTATATGAATTGAGTCATCACATTTCTTATATTTGGTTCACCTAAGGCCAACTGATCAACCAAAATTTTCTGATTATCTAACAAGGCTAATAAAGGATCACTGTTACATTGAATATCTTGAAATTTTTCATTCATATTGCTCATGGAAGCTGTGATAGCTTGAAAACATCTAACTAAATTAGGTGAAGTACCTGATACACTAGCAGCACTAGTACCAATATATGCAAATATGGTCTCCATAAATTCTTTAAACTCTAATAGATCTGAATTTTTTTCTATTTCTGATTTCATCTTGTATACCTCTGTCAACATCTCTTGCTTAAAATTTTCAACTTCTTGCCATGAAACTATACTTCCATTAAGTCTCTGAAATTTAAATTTTTGTTTTTCTAAGGCTCTCCTTAGAGTAACATTTTCAGATTCCAAATTAGACAACTTTTCGTACAGCTCTTCTACTTCCTTACTCACAGAATCAGAGGAAAATTGTTCTTGATTCTCATTCTACATTTTAATGTGATGAAGCAGTACTAAAGGCAGAAAATCTACATCAGATTTTTCTTTTTTCCTTCTCCTGAGCTGGTTGATCCACATATTTCTCCTTAGAGTCTTTTACAGACTCTTCCACAGAAAAATCCTCATGAATTACGTTAGTTTATCTTCAGAAACATTCTCACCATGAACATCATCAATTTGTTCTTCCATTCGATTTTCTAAAATAATATCATCTAGATTTTACTAATAACTAGCCACATCCTCACCAAGATCAGCCCCTTTTTCCTATTGAAGTGTAACTCTAGCGTCAGCTACAACGTGAAGTTCAATTTCAGTTTATACTTATGGAGTCACTGTAATTTGAACAGTATCCTCTTCCTGTGGCTTTTCAATAGCTTTTTCTCTAACAAAACCATAATAGAGTAAATCTCTTATTGTTATTACATGGGAAACAAGTTCCTCATTAACAATTCTTTTTATTTTAGTCTGAATTCCCTCCTTACTTCTTTCATCTTGAGTGTCTTGAGTTTCAAATTTTATTCATCATTCAGTAGTGCTTACACTCCATTCAGCATGTCCCTCTTTGGAATTAGCAGACTGAGCTTGGGAACTCTCTTCTTCTTCCTTAGCTCCTACTAGAAATTTTTTTCTCTTTTAATGTGCTCCGGAAACAGCCAATTTTCTTAGGGTCCGAGCACCAAAGGTGTTTCTGTGATGGCATCTAAATCTGGCTTCCACTAGCCTCACCATATCCTTTTTGAAAATAATTTGTGAGATGAATATACCAAATGGATAAAAATTCATTCTAGCCTCACTTTGACAGTAGTAATGAAGATAACATATCATTTACCTAGGAAAGTTAAGCTTTATATCACTCATTAACAGAAACATTATATACAAATCTAGATACAATATTTTCTCCAACTCAGACATCCTCGGTGAAATCCCTATTTTCACAAATTTTACTAGAATTTTTTGATCTATCTTCAGATCTTTTATGAACATCTTCATTATATTAGTAGAACAAAAAAAGGCATGATATCTTAAGAATTATGTATGGAATCTCCTATATTTTTCAAATAAAAATGAAAAACTCCTTCATGAAGGTAGTTTAGAATCTCACTAATCTCCACAGAGGATATCGAGACATCTCGATCATCTATATTAGCTACCATAGTATCCTCATCGTCTCCTAGAATAAATTTTATAGACTTTAAGAAATATTGTAGTTCTACTTCACACAAAAAATCAAACTTCTCACCATTGAAGGTCTGCTATAGATTTTGAAAAGTGAGAGCTTGTTTCAATAGAATATTCGTCTAATATAGCCATTCCAAGTCTATGACATTTCCTTGCAAAAATTTTCTTCCTTCGAAGCACTGTTTCTTGATAGTGTTGGTCTCAGCCTAATCGGTTTTCTTGGTTTTGTCAATTTTTTCTTGAAATCTCTGAAGGTTCGAAAAAGGATTAGGGTTTCTATGGTTTTTAGGTTCAAATTGACAAAGAGAATTAAAGCTTCGTGAGTACTAAAGGGTTTTGTTAGAAAGGAAATGATTCAGAATTCGAAAGGTTTTTGATAGCCTGGATTCTTGTGTCATCAATAATTATTACTTAGGTTTTAAAAACAAATAAATTTGATTGTCTAGGGAAAGAAAACTTATTCTATTTCAAAAACAAATAACTAATTTACTTTAAAACAATATTAAGATAAAGAAACAACATAATAAAATTCAACAATATATAAAATTAAATAAAACTAGCCCCCCCTTAATAAAATTAAACCATGCAGTGGGAAGTGGTTTAGTAAAAATATCAACTAATTGAATTTTAGTGCTTACAAATTCCAAAGATATATTCTTTTTAAGAACATGACCTCTTAGAAAATTATTTTTGATTTCATCATTCTTATTCCTAGAACAATTAATTTGATTTTTTTGAGATATTAATTAAATTATTATTATCACATAATATATGTGTATTATTAAAATTTGGTCCAAATTCCATAAGATTGTTTTTATCCACAACACTTGTGCACAACACCTACTAGTAGAAACATATTCTGCCTCAACTATTGATAGAGAAACTGAATGTTGTTTCTTACTTAACCATGACACTAAGGATTCCCCTAAACAATGACATGTTCCTAAAGTGCTTTTTCTATCTAATCTACATATTCTAAAGTCAGCATCTAAATATGAAATTAAATTAAAATCAGACGTTTTGGGATAAAGAAGAGATTGAAAGCAGTTCCATTTAAATATCTAAACATTCTTTTAACAACAGTTAAATGGGATTTTTTTGGATTTGATTGAAATATTTCTCAAAGACATACTGAATACATTATATATGTCCTACTAGTAGTAAGATATAATAAACTACCGATCGTACCTCTTCATAACTTGTTGTCAACTGATTTTTGTTTCATCCATATCAAGTCTTATATTAGTACATATATGAGTTGTATATGTCTTTCTATTTTAAAGTCTAAAATTTTTCAGAAAATCAGTAATGTATTTTCTTTGATTTAAAGCATTTTAAAATTATTTTTGATAAATTTGATGTCCTATAAAGAAATTTAATTCTCCCATCATACTCATTTCAAATTCATTTGGCATTATATTTGAAAACTAGTGAAAAATGTATTTATTAGATGATCCAAAAATTACATCACCAACATAAATTTTAACCAATAAAATATTAGAATTTACAGTTTTCTTAAAAAGTGTTGGATCTTCCATTCCAACAGTGAAATCATTTTTCTATAGAAAAGTCCTTAATCTTTTACACCAGGCTCTAGGTACTTGTTTAAGACAATAAAGAGCATTAGTATGTTTAAAAACAGAATCTGGTTTTCGTGAATTTTCAAATCCAGGGGGTTTCTCAACATAAACTTCCTCCACTAAATAACCATTTAAAAGGTAGACATAACATCCATATGAAATAATTTAAAGTTCATATGACATACATAAGCTAAAAAGATTCTAATGGATTCTAATCTAGTTAAAGGTGCAAAGGTCTCATCATAATCTATACCTTCTTCTAAATTATATCCTTTAGCTAAAAGTCTTGATTTATTTCTTGTTATTATTCCTTGATCGTCTTGTTTATTTAAAAAGACCCATTTGGTTCCTATTACTGGATAATTCTGTGGTCTTTCAACTAATTCGCAGACTTCATTTCTTTTGAACTGGTTTAATTCTTCTTTCATTGCTATGATCCAGCTTTCATCATCTAAAACTTCTTCTATAGACATGGGTTCTAATTTGGATAGAAAGGAATAGAATTCTACAAGATTTCCTATATTTATTCTAGTTTTTATTCCCGTGTCTAAGTCACCTATTATAGTTTCTAAAGGATGATTATTTAGGGTTCTAGTTTATCTATGCAGTTCACTTATAGGTTCTTCAGTATCATGTTCTTCTAAACTGGAAATTTTTTTATTTATATCTATTACAAAATCATTTTTTAAGTTCTCAAGTCTCATGTTATCTTTAGAGTCAGATTCATCCATTTGATCTGTCGTTTTCTAAAAGGGATAATATTAATCAAATTTCACATGAACTGATTTTTCAACAATACTTGAATTCTTCTTATAGATTCTAAAAGCTTTGGAAGTAGCAGAATATCCTATGAAAATGCCTTCATCTGATTTTGGATCAAACTTACCAAGGTTTTCTTTCGGGTTTAAGTTGTAAACCTTGCATATAAAAACTTCAAAGTAATTTACTTTAGGTTTTCTGTTATTCCAGAGTACATAGGGTGTCTTTTTAAGAATTGGTCTAATAAAAACTATATTCATTATATTGTCGGCTGTGCCTATAGCTTCTGCACAAAAATAGGAAGGAATATTGTATTCATTTAGCATAGTCCTCGCTATTTCCCAAATAGTCTTATTTCTTCTTTCAACAATTTTATCTTGTTGAGGCATTATTGGGTCAGAGAATGTGTGTTTAATAACTATATTTGAGAAAAATGAATTAAATTATAGATTCTCAAATTCTCCTGTATGATCACTTAATAATGAAATTATTCTAAAACCTTTTTAATTTTGAACAGCTTTACAAAAATATTCAAATAAATTAAAAGCATAATTTTTAAATTTTATAATGAAAATCCATCTAAATATAGAATAGCCATCAACTAAAACATATATGTATAATTTACTAGCCAATATTTCTACTATTGAAGGTCCAAAATAATATGGATATGTTCTAGAGGTTTAGATATAACAATTTTGTTAAGAGATTTGAAGGATGATTTGTGTTGCTTGCCAAGTTGACCTGGATCACAGAATCTGTCACTTTTAAATCTGAGACTAGGAAAATCAGAAACTAATTGTTTCTTAGATAATTTATGTAAAAAATATATACATTACAATGTCTAAGTCTTATATTCAAGATCTAGGATTAATTTATTTTAGAAGTTAGGTAGTTTACTTGTTGTATACATAAGGAATTTAAATCCAGGGTATACACATTGTCAGTTCTAGGTGCTATAAATTTAAGCAGGTTATTTTTGAAAACAGAAATACAATTGTTAGAAAAATCAACAGCATAACCATCATCACATACCTGATAGATACTTATCATATTGTGTTTCTATCCTTTTACATAAAGTAATTTTTTGATTGAGAAAGCTTCTGGATCTCTAGATATTCCAATACCAATGATTTTCCCTTTGGAATTGTCACCAAAAGTGACAAGTCCACCATATTTTTGAGTTAGTATAGTGAAATTACATGAGTTTTCAATAATATTCCTTGAGATACCGCTTTCCATATACCATATGTCCTTTTTTATTTTGTGACCTGCTCCCTACAAAGGAATTTACACAATTTGTTTTGGTACCCATATTCTGTTGGGGCCAGGGGTGTGAGCCAGCAATGATCTGGGAATCGAGACATGATTTGATTTTCTTATTATAGAAGAGTCAAATAAATTATTTGTTACAAAAGCATTATTAATACCACTTATTTGGGGTTGTCTTAAGAAAAAGGTTTTAGAAATATGTCCCCTTGTTCCACAGTAATTATAATTTAATCTTTTTGTACATAGAATAAAATAATTCTCTTACAGCTTAGGTTTTTCACCTTTACTTCCAATTCCAAATCTTTCCTTTTTAAAGTAATATTTTCCAAGAATTTCATTTGAAGTATTTTCTCTTTTAGTAAAAACAAGGGCTGCATTTTTATATGTTCCCACTACAGTTTGCAGTGCTTTTATCTTTTATTCATAATCTGTATTGTTAGTGTTAATTGAGTTAAACTTTTCAGTTAACTCTTTGTGTTTTTTCAGCATTGTATCTCTTTCATCAATAAAATCCTTATGATTGTTCTTTAAAGACTTATGCTTCTTAAATAGAGAATCAGATTTTTCTTCAAACATATTGTAGTAGGCTGCATGTTTTTCATTAGAGTAACTAGATTCAGAACTAGAGTCAGAAGAGTAGTAAGATTGTACCTCATATGTTTCTACTATAAAACACATGTTAGCTTTCAGATTTTCTTCTTCCTTTTCTAAGTCTGATTCAGAAATGCTACTGTAGTCTTCAGATACACACCATGTAGTTTTCATTTCTTTCTTGTCCTTATGCTCATAATCATTTCTTTTTAATACTTTCTTTTTCTTGTCTTCTTTTAGGTGAGGATAGTCAGGTCTGATGTGCCCCATTTTATTTAACTCATAACATCTGACATCCTTATCATCCTTTTTGAATTATTTTCTGAATCCATTATTCTTTATATAGAATTTAGGATTTTCTGGCTTGCTGATCCAGTTCCACATTAGAATTTGATAAATCAGAACTTTCTGATTTCACTCTTACACTTTTCTTTATCTTTCTATTTTTTCTCTATGATGAAACTTTCAAGGCAGTTTCATCTCTCTTGATAAAAACATTATTCTCATTTTCATCAACTTTCCTCTCATCTTTATACATCATTAGTGTTCTAATCAGTTCTCTCATGGTTAAGTCTTTGGAAGGTGTCGACTGTCTGATTGCATCAGAGATTCCATTCCATCTTGTAAGAAGTAATCTCAGTACTTTTAAAACATGATCATCTTGTTTAATAGGATCTACCAGGTAGATTATGATATTGAAAATATCTGTCAATCTTCCATTCATTTGAGTAATACATTCACCTTCAACCATTCTAGAATGTATCAAATTTAAGCTTAGTAGTAGCACATCTCATTTCCTTGATATTGTTAGTTCCTTTATAAGCAACAACAATAGTTTTCCACATTTCATATGCTGGCGGGTATTGAGATACTCTATTAAATTCATCATGTCCTAGACCACATATAATCACATTCATTACCTTCGAGTTCATATCATATTCTACTTCAGTAGCTGCACTCCATGATTCAGGTTTTTCTTGTATTTCATATGGAGTCAGAATCTTAGAATATACTTTGTATCCAATGATTTTCATATACATAATCATTCATAACTTCCAACATCCATAGTTTTCTCCACTGAAGTATAGTGCTCTGACCATAGAAATTCCCTCTCTTGTATCAGTAATATTGCTATGTGTATAATCACTTTCATCTTGTTAAGGATTTATCAGAAAGTTCATCCTTTGATACCAATTATTAGATCAGATTATACTAAATATACACAAGAAGGTGTGAACTGTGTCTTTTCAGAAATCTTTGAGAGATCGTGTTCTTCCCTTTATCTTTAATCATGAATTAATTCAACAAAAATTTAAATAGAAGAGACACAAGATATATAGTGGTTTGGGGGACAAAAGGCCCCTAGTCTACTCCACCGACACTCTACTCCATGAGTTTGGTTGTTTTCACTATCTAGTGCTCGTTTCCAATGACCATTTCACAACTGAGTATAGGCAGTTGACACCATTACAATCTAAAGAAAAACAAAGCCTTCTGGTTCACTCAAAAAACCTACACAGGATAGTACGAGAAGCCGGTCACTCTAGAATAGAAAAGAAATGTATATGTAATTGTGAAAATACATTCGAGTTGTTCTTTACAATTACAATAGAATGCAATTGACTGTAGATGGGTCGTCACCTTCATAAATAATGATATTCAAAAAATAATCGTTCTGAGTCGATACTATTGTAGTAGATATAGAAATAAAATTCACAACTTCAACAGTAGAAGATTCAAAAATGATCTTTGATATAGAATGAGTGAATCTTCTATAATGATTCTTCTTCTTCAATAAAAAGAGCTTTTCCATTATTTTGAATCAGCAGATCTATGTTTTTCTTGACAGTCTCTATTTTTCTTCCGTTTTATGAATGATCAATTGATGTAGTTTTTAAAAAGACCCATATATATCCCATCTATATAAATACGTCGAGAACTTATCTTGAAAATTTAGATCCACAAAAGTTGTCTTCTGACTCATGATATTCAAACATTTGAATTTACAGAGTAGTCGTAACTTCCCTTGAAATTCACCAAGAAATTATCCTTTTAATTCGATCCTTAAACAGCTCTGAACTTTTCAAAGACACATTTTAAATTCAGCCTTTAATCCACCTTGAAATCTGCCTAATAAATAGCTTTCTGACCGTTGCATAATAATATTGACTTTAAACTCTCCGACCTCAAACGTAAGGTTGAGTTGTACAGTATGCATCCTCTGAACGTAATGCGGATAATAAACATAAGATTGATGATGTAGCCTTCAAACGTAATGTTTCCAACACATGGTTGATCAATAAAGTAAGGTTGGCAATGTATGGTTGATCACAATCGTAGGGTTGGCCATCCATACTTTTTCTCTTCAACTTTCAAACGTATGATAAAATATCCATACTTTTATAAGCTTTCAAACAAAATTTAATTGATCTATACATTTCTAAGAACGTATGGTTGTTTACCAAAGTATGGTTGATGAAACATACTTTTGAGAAATAAATGTAACATTTAAAACTTACATACGGTTCTTCTTCCACACTTTTTCAATAACCCAAACATAGGGTTCCTTCCAAATGTAGGGTTCATCTTCAATACTTTTCTAATAACTCATAAATTATACACTGTATTTAAACTTTATGCTATGTTTCTACATGTATGGTATGAACAATGTTTCTCGAACACGCTTGAGCAGATTCCAAATATGTAGAGTATGAACAGTGTCTCCAGAACACGCTAATGCGAATACATTAGTAATTTATACTCATTGTTCAAAAACATAAATATTTTTCCCAGAAAAAAAAATTTAATGAATAAAAATTCCATAAGTATACTTAAAAATAAAATCATTAGAAAATAATTAAGGGTATTTGTGAGTATCAAAATTATCTTAACGAAATAGAGTATTATTCTCAACGAACTCCCCCCTTTAAATAAAAACATTATGTATTGTTGAAAACAACACTTTATCAACAATATATATATTGGTATTCATTCCATTTCTTATAGTATAAAACAACCTCACTCATGTGTACAATAGACTACCACCTCACAAAGTGATATGATTTGTCTTTCACTAACACGTTACATGATATGTAATAAGGATAAAGTTAATAAATATATGTGATGTACATGAAGTTATTATGATTTTAATGACATGTTTATAATTTTTAATTGATACTAAATAATATTTTCTTTCATACATTCTTAATCAACAAAACATGATAACCTCGTTCATGTACTTGTGGACTACCACATTTATTGAACTATGTGACTCTCTTTTCATCACCACAACCAATGAAAGATATATAAAAGTATATTCTAATAAATAATATTATATTTATAATGTTATGATAATTCTATAAAAATATAATATTACTTACCTCCTATCCATAATGATCACTGTAAAATGGAAACATTACTCTTGCATACATACGACTGACCATTTCCATGATCGCAACATACATAATTTTTAATCATCTTCTTTCTTGATTGGTTTTAAAATTAATCATTATGTAAAACTATGAAAATTATTTCATCACTATTTTTATATATATTATTAAAATATAAAATAATCACAGGAAATTGAACTTTCATAAAAATCATAAATGAGAAAACAAGGTAGTTAATGCCTGAAACCATGAAAATAATGAAAGATTATTAGAAAAAGAGTGATAAGATGTTATGAAATGATACTATATGTTGTTATAAAAATTAATATTGTTTGGAAATTAGTAAATAACTTGATTAACACCACTATAAAGTATGTTAAACTATGTTCTACCAAAAGTAAGTGTGAGGTAAGGGATTTCTTAACTTAATTTTAATTCATTGTGTTAAAATTATACTTTATTGATTATGTTATACTAGGATTATGTGTGTTGTGAATTTTTTTACCTTATGGTGTATTTAAAGATGTCTTATTATTATTTATAGTTTAAAAATAAAATATTCATTGATTTATTCTTACTCCAACATTATGATCATTGTAGTGGTTTGTTTCATATGCTTATTCTAATTGGCATTGTTTATTATTGAATTTTAGTAGAATGTTGTAACATGATAATTTCCTAAAGAATAATTTTATTTTATTCTAATATATTTAGTAATTATATTTTTATATAATTTTACCCTTTTCTCACTCATTATTAATTACATTAATTGAGAAATTTTTGTAAGAAAATATAACTTCATTTATCTTTATCTATAAGAAATCTGGTTTCATCCCAAATAATGATTTCCAAATAAGTTTTCAATGGTGTGTTGAACCATTTAAAACTGATTTATTAAAGTAATATTTTCTCATTTTTAACTATATTCAATTTTTTTTCAAAGGAACCTTTTAACATTTTCTAAAGAATACTTGTTTGACTTTTATTGAAAATTATGAAGGTATATTCATGTCATTTTTTAACAAGGAACTTTTCTAACCATTTTATAGTGTAAAAGGAATGAACATTTAAACTATTAAATCAAATAAATATTTAATCACCATAATGACCATAATTTATTGGATTATTAATTTTCAAGGATACTTGAATATTTTTAATTATTTTTTTTCAATGTGATTTTCAAAGAAAGTGATTTTAAAATTATTTTATGTTTTATGAAGTGATTTTCAAAATGAAAAGAATATTTTACATAATAATTTTTTTAAATATCGTTTTAGGGTATTTTTATTCATCAGTGATATAATATTTTATTATCCTTAAGTTCCACTTGGGATAGGTTGTATTGATATCATCTTTACTCTTTATTTGAATGATTTATGATAAGTTTTACTATAGATGATTTATTTTTATATCATTCATCATATTAATGTCGAAGGTTTATGGTTATTTTTGAATAGTTTATGTTCCCCCTTTCATTCTAATGAATGAATCAATATTAGTATGTGTTGGGTGGGGCCCACTATTTCCACTCGATTCATCGATATGTATCATGAGACAAATCATTTGGCCAAATCTGATATGTTTTTACCCACAAATTTAAAATGTATTTAGAATATATCATTACAATAACTATCATTAAGATATATAATTATATATTAGATGACTAAAATTATGTCTTCCATCATTATGAATTCATCTAAAATATTCCCTATGATTATTATATTTTTTATAATATCAATGGTTATGTTTTCAAGATCATGTGATTAATTATATAGAATTACATGAGCCTCAGTTATTTCTACCATATTATGATCGTGTTATTGATTAAATGGAATGTTTTTTAGTTAATTACCTTCACATATTTATTATTACTTATTTATTTATAGAATATGATGTATGGTTACCCTTACTGTTCATTTTATACCACCCTTGATTTTGTTACCTTTTATGAAATCGAGGAAGTGTAGTATGATTGATATGAATAGATTTTATAGGGGGCATAATGTAATTCTCCAAAAAAATGGTGAGATGTTTTTACAATAGTAATGAAGGTATCAAATATGTATCTAGTTCACTAAGAACACTAAACCATTTGGACCTTTAGGATGAGACTCCTTGTATCTTATTACAATGTAATATTGAAGATAACAGCTAAAATACTGTAGGGTTAGGGTTATTAAAGTTGGTATTATATGGAGATTTTGTAGAAACATTGGAAGAATTTTACTTGACAACATAGATTAAGAAGAATAAATCGATCATAAACTATTAGGCTATATGTTGAATAACATCATAAAGTTTTCATAACTTATATATTATGTGGTTTTTTTCTTACAATATATCTTTGTATTGACACTACTTGTTGAAATGGTTCTACAATAGATTTACCTAGTGGTAATAACTCCAAAAAAGGAACATTAGGATTAACCAAATTGTCGACTGATACGTGACAATGAGCCTTGATGTTCACTTGGTTTGAAATTCCCATGGTATATTCTTTGGATAACTCACATTTTTTTATAAACCATTTTAAAGGATTTCTAATGATATATCCCCAATGAATCTAGGTTTACGACTATAATATATATATGCAAAAAAAATTCAATTTATGATTCACTATTTATGGTAGTATACATCATGTTTTATAATGACATGATCGAATATAATTTATTCCATCATTTTTAAATGGTTCCTAGAATGATGAATGTGAATTTTATTGTTGAAAGTAATCTAGAAAGTAATAATTTCAATTTCATTAATTGGATTAAGACCATATTACATATAAAATTTGTTTTCGATAAATTCTCATCATATTAGGACACAGTCTCATCTAATAACAAGATAGAGAAATAATTATCTAAGTTTTATGGTCTTAGAGGGAAGCATGAGATGAAGAGGATAGAAGGAAATAATATGGATAAAGGTAATAAGAGAACGAATGATTTTACACATATTATAATTGTGGAAAGAAACACCCAATTAATTTTTTATTTGAAATTGGAGTTTTATAAAATTTTGGAGAGAAATTACACCATATTAGTGATTGTAAGGGTAAGGAAAATGTATCCAATTTACAATGATTCAACTGTATGGACATTGGGCACTACATAAAGCAATATCTCAAGTGTCAAAGTAATATACCTCAAAAGAATCTAATAGGTAATGATCTATATTGTGATATTAATAAATATGAAGAGTAAATATTTATGTGATTGAGTTGGATTCAATAATTATGTCATTTAAGTATTTTTTCAACTATTTACTGGTAATTAAAAAATTTAAATACACATGGATTATACTACAACACTTTATTGTTATGTATTTGAAAGTGTCTGTTGAACGATAATGATTTCCAGGAGAAATGATTCAGTGGAAATTTGAACTCCTTGTAAAACTCATTATTGAGGACCGTTAATATGTTATAGATGTTCAAAAATTGATTTAGGGAAAAATAGATAGTTGATATGAATAAATTAAATTTTATATTATAGAATACCTTAGTATTTTTTTAATTATATTTGGATAATGTTGTTAATACTTGATGGGGTTTAAAATTTTCTTTTTATTTTAGAAATATATATAGATATAATTATTTTTGGTGGAATAGCAAAACATTAATGTTTTTAATAAGGAATTGTGGAAATTCACATTATTACCATGTTTCAATAGAATACATGATGAATGTATTCACTTGTTTGATATGAGATGATTAAGATATACTTCATGTCATTTCACAAATTAATGATATGTTCATTTTGTAAATTCAATGGCCTTACTAATAAATTAATAGATATTAATTGTTTGGAAGGGTTAAAAGGTTAAAAATCAATGGAATGGATAAATTTAAACATAGGATTTCTTTTTATAAATTAATATTTTACTTCACCATATAGAAATTTACACATATTAGACAACTTGTGATAACAATGTTTTCATTATAATAACTAGAGATATATGGAATTAATTATCAATCTATTATAGATATTATAATCAGTTAAAAGACAATTTCAATGTGTCTTGAAAAAAAATCGTTTTTGGATATTCATTTTTTGGAGTAAGGGATGAATTAGAAATTTATTGAAGCACAGCCAAAATATGAAATTGTTCTTATTAATTATAAACAAATCAAAAATGTTTATTAACTTATATTATTATATAGTTAAATAATTCCACATATTTAGGAAAAGGACCATGAAACAAAAATGTTATCGTATTACATTAAAATCTAATGAATCATATGGTCTTTTAAGTCATCATAGATTTATGGTTTTGATCCCCTTAGCATTCCATTGATCATTCACTTGACTGTGATGAATGACCTCAATCACTCTATTTAAATATTTATGATTTTCATCCTTGTCTATTTTTATACATGCTAACAATGTTCTCTTACATTTAATCATACTTATGGGTTATTCCATATAACCATAGTAATTACCATTCTCACTTATTAATAGGTTGTTTTATTAATCCTTTCATGATGTGGGTTTATCAAAAAAATAATTGTCAAATATCAATCCCTTGATTTCTGGGATCAAATTAAAATTATGAGGATAACAGTTATTTAATATGGAGAGAATGTAATCCTTCGATATTATAAAATAAGAACATTGTATTCAGTGACCTATAGCTTAGAATAAAATATAACACCCAATGAATTTATGATAAAATAATTTTTAAATAAATTCAATATATTCAAGAGTTTTCATTACATACTGCACTAAACTTATATGTTGTTACACGTAACACTGAGTTTAGCTTGAGTAATTCGAAATACTTAGTTTTTCTTGCATTACACGCATTCCCATGATCAAAAAAAGTGATATATTATTAAAATATTTTTGTTTAATATAATAGTTATCACATATCCATTGTAATGATAGATTTGTATAATACTAACTAAAATATGAAAATTATTTTTATCTATTGATTAGAAATAAAATATGGATCATTTAACTGAAAATGAAATTTGTTTTGAATAAGTTTTTTTTATAAAAAATGTTTTATTCATTATTTCAACACATTTTAAAAAATTCTTTTTTCAAATTTTATAATATTTTGTTGAAAACTCATCATAATAACATTATATTAGGGTTATTTTTTTGATTTTTTCTAAAGAGTTTCTTTTTTTGATGAATAGTGAAATATACTTAATCTTAATTACAATTTTTATTTTTGCTTATATAATTTATAATTATGTGTCAATTTTCAATTGGTTTTAATGTAAAATTAGTTCAATATTATATCATTTAATCAAATTTAGTTTGTTTTAATTATTTTCATATTTTATTTTCATATAGGAACTTTTTAAATCTTTTGATCATTTCCACTTTAACAACCTTATTTATTATCACATCTATGAGATTAATTTTACATTAAAATTTTAAACATTTGTGAATTTAATTTATAAAAATTGAATCCAAATTTGGAATCATCATAAATATTATTATTTAATACGTTAAACATAATGTTTTAACAATATTCATAGAGAAAATAGTAGAAATTATTTACCATGATTATGGTAAAAATGGATTTACTAGGCGTTAAACTAAGAAGATAAGGGTTAAAAAACCTACAAACCTGTCCAAAACCAATTTTCTAGACATGTTACAACAATATATCTTTGAGAATCAATAATAACACATTTTTAATGCTTTTTCATGAAAAAACGCGTGTATTATTGAATCTTTTCAAAATATGGTAAGTACCACAGAAATCACTTATAAACTGACACACCTCTACTATCTTCTTCAAACATTAAAATCCTTTTAATTAAGACATTAACTACCAATATCACATAATATAATTACATACTCTCATAATATAAGCCTTATTTTTATAATTAATCCAACATATGACGTATTTAGTGCATACCTAATTAGGATACTCAAAGAAGAGGTAATGTTCTTATATGAGGTTTTTTATTTTCATTTTTTCCCAACCTCTTTAAATACATATTAAACAATGATGATATTATAACCACTATATCTTCCATATAATTTTATATTTTAAAAATAATTTCATTACCTACAAACATCTATACATCCATCAAATGGCTTATGCAATCATCATTCTTCTGTACGACAAACTACCGCCTCATGAATGAATATCATTAATTATTCCCTTACAACCTTTCAGGGTTGGTTATATAGTTGAATAAAAATTATATATATGATATTTATAACATATTTATACCTTTATATACATTATATAATATATATTTTTAAAAATTCCAACCTTTATGGAAGATGATAATGTTGCTCTTGTTATGACAAACTAACACCTTGCGAAGAGATGTTATTCGTCTTTCACTAACGCGTAACATGGGATGTGAAAAGAATAATGTTAATAAATACATATAATATAAATGAAATAATTATGATATTCAAGAAAAAAATTTATTTCTGAGGAGATAATATATATCATTATCTTTCTTACCTTGTCACTCAATAAAAGATGATAACATTGTTCATGTACGTGTAAACAACCGCCTTCACAAAATAATGTGACACTTTTTTCAAAAACTCATCAATTGGATGATATATATAATAATATATAAATAAATAATATGGTGTTTATGATATTTTTATAATTACTCAAATATAAAATATCACTTACTTAATTTCCATAATGATTATTGAAAAATGCAAAAAATTTACTCATATGTATGTACATCCTCCAGAATCAATAATTGTAATATACATCAATTTTCATAAAAATATTTTAAGATTGGTTTTAAAAGTAATATTCATCTAAAAATATTGTAATTATTTTATTATTATTATATTGTAGATGACTAAAATACGTAATATTATAAAGATCTATAACATTCATAACAAATCATGAATGAGAAAACATGGCAATTGACATGAGATATAATGAAAATAATTAAGAATTACGAATGAAAATGATATATGATATTATGAAAGGAAAATATACGATATTATAAATATTAATATGTTTATGTAATAAGTTAATTACATGTTTAATATCAATGTACTTGAGGATTTATCACATTCAACCAAAGTGAAGTGTGAGGCAAGAGATTTATTAACTAAATTTTTATTCATTGGGTTAAACATATACTTCATTGCTTATGTCATTCTATGATTATTTTTCTAATAAATTTATATTTCCTTATATTGTATTTAAATATTTTTCGTATGAATTTATTGTTAAAACGCATAATTTATTCATTGATTAATTATCACTCCAACATTATGAACATAGTAGAGGTTTATTTCACAATCGCATTCATATCAAGTTTGTTCATTATTTAATTGATATTAAATGAAACTATTGGATAATTTCATGACATTTCCAAGTAATAGTTCCATTTTTCCACTATATTTCAGGTAAATATAGTGAGAATATGTTTTATGAACATTTGACTTCATTTATCTCTTCAGTTTGGAATCTACATTCCTCCAAACCATGTTTTTAAAAAGGTTTTCTAAAATATTTTTTCCCTTATAAAAATAATTTATTGTACATATTTTTACCATTTTTTACTTTCAATATATTTTTTTAAAGGAATATTATATATTTGTCAAAAAAAACTCCCATTTGGGTTTTACAAGGAATGTGAATGAAACTTCTTATCATTTTCTGAACAAATAGCTTTCCTAAACATTTTACAGTTCAAAAGGAATTCTCTTTTTAAATCATACGACAAGTAAAAAAATTAATTATTCTCATGATCATCATTTCATTGAAGATTAATTTTCAATTTTACAATGAAATTTTTTTGTTTATTTTTTTTTCAAATTTATTTTCATGGAATTGAATTTTTAATTTTTTTTATATTTAAAGAATTGATTTTCATAATAAAATGGATATTTTCTCTCAATAATATTTTAAAAAATATATTTTGGTATTTAAATTTATCAATTAAATCAACCCTTAATTATAATTATGATACACTAGAAATATAGTTTTTATACCATCATTATTTTTTGGGATAGTTTTGGATCATCTTAATCGTGGATGTGCTATTTTGATACAATTATCTATATTAATCTTGATGGTTTCTGGTTATATTTATTGATTAGATAAATTATTAAAATTTTGTTGTGCTATTTTTTCAATACAAATTTTTAGGTTGTTTATTTTTACACCCTTTCATATTAAGAATGAAATAGACTTAGTATGTCACTATTGGACCCGCTATAGCCACTCAATCCATCAACTAGAATCATGAGACAAAGTACTTGGCCAAATTTTAAGGTTTTGTACACATAGATTAGAACTTTCTTTAGGATGGTTCTTAATAATAACTATCTTGGGGATTGATATTGATAGTTCATATGTATGGAATTATTTATTCCATCATTATGATTGCAGTTAATGACATTCTATATGATTATTCAATTATTTTGAATATCCATGGTTATGTTTTCAAGCTGATGAGATTATTTATATAGAATTATATGATCACCATATATTCCATCCATATTAGGCTATTGTTATTGATTAATTAGAATGTTTTACAGTTATTTATCGTTCCATATTTATTATTCATTATTTACTCATAGCTTTCATTGTATACTTCCCCTTACTAATAATTTGAGCTAACGGTTATTTTTTTTCATTTCTCAATAATCCATGAAGTGTGTTATGTTTTATATATAAGGATATGGTAGTGCTATAATGTTATTCTTGAAAAAAAATTATTTTTTTAATTTTTTTCAAATGTAATGAATGACTAAAATTTTAGTCTAGATTACCAAGACTAATAAACAATTTGTTACATTAGGATGTGATTACTTATATATTAATCTAATATTAAAAAGTAGACATTGGATCCATGAAAATGGGATTGGGGTTCTTACAACATGCAACAAATTGAAGAGAAGATGCCAAAATTTGAATATTTAATCTTTTATTTTTTGGAAGTATATCATAAATTCAATTTATCGAGAAAATTAAATAAGGATATGATAATTCATGGAGAGGAATTCCATTTCATACTTGATAAATCATCTATATAAGCCCATTGGTTTTTTGAAGTGTTTCCATGATTATTCAAACTGGAAAAGTTTGATGCTACATGCATGAAGTCTTCGAGTGGAGGATTTCAAGACATAGTGGAAATAATAATTGAAATGGTCATTGAATTGATCTTAATGATGAAAATATGTTCTTATTTTGCTTTTAGTTATCAAAATGTTTACAAAAATTAATGAATTAATAATAAAAAAAACATCCCATAATTGGGTGAATAAATTTTTGAAGAAATTCATGTAATATTCTATTATACAATGAGTAAATTTATTATGATGGCGATAAACAATATTTAAATTGTTGCCTGATGTATATTTAAAAAAGAATTTTTAGATGGAATGTAGTATTTTAAGAAGGGTTTCAATTTTTATATGTGATATTTTGAGGCTCTTGTTAAATTGTCGAGAAGTCATTGGGAAACCAAGGACCCACTTGAACCACACATGTGGGACCTTGTTCTACCACATTATAGGTAGTTACACCTTTCTAGTCATGTGTGTATGAGATAATGAAGCAATTTATAGAATCAATAGAGAGTTCATGAGGGATCATACTGTAAACATTGGGAGTATAGTATACTGCCAAGGTGGACTGCATAATACGGTGGAGTTACTCATGTTAGGCATGTGTGTAGTATATTTGATTGATGTGTCGAGTGACATATTGAGTGGTAGATAAATTTGGTAGTATTATTAACTAGCAAAAATAATTGATGAAAAACATTATAGGGAACTAGGGCATGACATAGTTATCCTCCACTTAATTAGTTATGTTTATAATGATGGTCATCTAAACTATTTATTTCAGGTTTTTTGACCATCTAGGGAATCATCTTTAATCTCTCCATAACTAGAATTATTGGTCCACTAATTTTAGTGATCATTCATATCTTATGAGTGTTATATGATGGTGATTGATACCAGATCAGATGTTAGAGATATAATGTGGGGAATGCTTAATCACCACAAATCCATGCTTTCTATCTTCTATATGCATTCATGCAATAATTAGAAGAATTCAGTACTATTTAAGGACAATATAGAGTCATATAGTGTGATCCACCAATAAATATCATGAAAAACCATGATTTTTTGAAGACATTGGTAGTTTGGTATCATGTATCTTCGAACCATCATGCTATGAATAAAGACCACAAGAAGTTCTCATCATTGAGAAACACAGTCATGTGAATCACTAGGGATTAAAATATCATGTTTACACTGAAGAGATTTATGAACACTCTAGGTTAAATAACAAGAATATTTAGGATGCGCATGAGGGGTCCATCACGAAGGAAGAGTGTGATAAATTTAATCCCTGACACCTTAATGGTTTTCATATCATGAGTTTTAATAGGATGTTGTTTTAAGCATTAAAAAAGTCTGAGATATTCTATGATGTCATGATATTTTAATATCAACACTTGAATCATAATGAATCTCAAATGAGAGGTGTTGTTGACGTATTCTATAAATACAATGTTATTGAAAAATGTTTTAGTGGTTTTTGTTTTATATTTTTGATAATATCTCTAATTTATTTGGAAGTAGATAGTCAGTGTTCTTTTAACATATGAAGGATAAGAAATCCAGATGCCTCCCAGGCCATGTGAATAAGAAATGGTATCCAATGTTTTGACATAATTTCATGAGGCTTGAGGAATATCATTCTATAACTTGTGAAAAGAAGAAGCAATGTAAGGAACACTATCACATGATCTTGTTTTCATGAATATAGAACAAACTAAGATC
Source organism: Viscum album (assembly GCA_963277665.1). Classification (NCBI taxonomy): domain Eukaryota; kingdom Viridiplantae; phylum Streptophyta; class Magnoliopsida; order Santalales; family Viscaceae; genus Viscum; species Viscum album. The sequence goes on from OY728130.1 coordinate 1,216,684,177, forward strand.
TCATGTATATACATTCCTACATGAAAATAGGATTATTTAATACTTTCAATCCACCATGCATTCAGAAATAATAATAAACCATGTTATATACATGTGTAAAGGAGAATATGATATATCTCTTACCTATTCATGTTTGCATGAGGAATACAATGCATGAATCTTCATTGACATATACTAATTATTCATGAGGAACAAGTGTAGATACTCAAGGAAAACCCTAGAAAATAACTTGATGAGAACAAAAAATATTAAGAATAACAAAATGGTTATGTGTACGGGTATATTCATATATTATGCTTGATGCACCACATCATTCCTGAATGATGTTCATTTGAATATATTGAATTTGGAATTAGTAGTGCTTGAGATGTGTATTTGGGAAAAAGATTCATTGATATTGTAAATGTTTAATCATGCATAAAATAATAATATTTTTTTAATTGAGTCAAATAATTTCTTTGAAAAAAGAAGTATTTTATGGTAATCTTAAATTTTGAGATAGAAGTTGAATGATACTTTCAGGGAAAAAATTTACATCTTTTTATTTAGTAAACTAAGATGAACCAGATCATCCATGATTTGGTTTAAAGCAGTTTAAATACCAATAGTCTTATTCCAGTATGTTGTTAAACCACTTTTTAGTGTACATGATAAATATTTATCTTGTAGGATAATATAGGAAGATCAATATTAATAAGTAAAATAACCTTATACTACTTGATAAACAACATAGATAAGAAGAAGTATCATGTGACCAGGGTTTATAACTTGTCGTTGAAGATGATTGATGCTAGGGTGTATAACCGGTGAAGTATGAGGGATGTTTTTGGGGTTCCTGACCAATCGATTAAAAATATTTAGTTTTTGGGGTGTTGAACCAAGACCAAATATATGATTTAATACTAGGATTTATAACCATTTGTTCATTATCTATTATGATAAATGATAAATTTATAGTATAGAATCCATGTTAGGACACAAAAACTACATGCAAATGAGTAGGTATATAAAACCTTTTAAATTCTAAGTATTATGATCAATCTATTTCTATATATTCATAGAAGGTGAGGATATGAATCATTATTGAGTAGACCAAGAACCTTAAAAAGATCAAGATGATGAATTAAAAGGAAATAAGTTGTAAAAAACAGATTGTAACACATCTCTGTAGAAACATTTTCATGGGGATTTATAAGTTGTATAAGTGAAAAAATTCATTCTTGAGATCTGATGTAACTTTTACGAAGTCGAGATTTAAATAATTTTGTGTCTAACCTTAGATGGAGGTAAATGAAGTTAATCTCAAGTATATAAATATGGAGATTTCAGCTGAGAATTTGAAAAATTAGAGGAAAATATAGGTAAGGAATTAAAATAAGAATAAAATAGTAAAAGGATAAACACTACTAACTGAAGAATATTGTAGTGTTATAAGTAATAAATAATTATTTGGATAGGGATTTTTCTAATGTATCAGGTTCTAGTTGTGATGATGAGGTATCACTTAGGGATCATAATTTAGAGATTAAGGATCATCTAGAAAAATTTACCAATTAAATAATAATTTTTGGAAGTATCAAACATATTTATGATTTAAAATTATAGATGGAATAAGAGGTGAATACAATGGATGAGGCATTGGATAAAAAGTTTGGTATTTCAAATGCTTGTAAAAAATCTGAAATAAATTTAGAATATAATATCTCGTTTAAAAGTAATATATATTGAAGCTATTGAAGAATTTCAAAGTAATTTTCAAGGGAAATATTCCTTATATATATTTTTATAGATGCATTCCCTACACCTGATAATTTTTATAATGTTTTTATGGATGTCAAAGCTGTTAAATGAGAGGTTAAATCAAATAAAGAAAAGGAGCTTGGGGGTTATTTACAAGAGAAAAGAAAAATTAATGATAAGGGAGATAAAAGAGTATTGTGACGATAGGTTAGGATATTTTAATGATGAAAAGAACACCCTCGATAGGATGTGTTTTAGGTTGTATTTGATATTTAATTATAATGAATAACTATATCATAGAACTTCCCATGTTGCCTCAAAAATATATATTTTGATAAAAAATTTCAATGAGATTCATGTATATAAAAACACTAATTTTTGTGGAAATTATAGAATGATATCATCCTCTAACAAATTGTATACATACTCTAAAAATAAGGTATCTTGTAACCAAGAATATATCATATTTACTAATTTTGTTTCAATGTATGGTACAAAATTTAATCCAAATTCTAGTGAAGTATGGATTGTGAAAAATAATCATTAAAAATACATCTTGAATATAGGAGAAAATAATTATAAAGATATTTTCCCCTATAAGTTTCTAATATAGTGGATGTTTCACAAAAATATGACATGGATAAGAACCTAAAAAATCTAGATAGCCTACTACATAAAATAATAGAATAATATTCAATGTCTATTGTTAGTGTTTCTAGAAGATTGGTAACAAGGTTTTGGAATGTTGTAACAACATTAAAATTTATGAAAATAAAATATATCCAAATTCATGTTTGAAAATAAATAATGAAAAGAAAAAAAAAGAGAAGTATTTCAATAACTACCCCAATAATTCATATAAGAAATAAGATGGGGATATCATCATCTCATATAAATATTTTTTGAGGCATTCAATTAAAAATCTAAACGAGGGTAATGAATATTCCACTAAGTTAATAAAGTGTTAAGGTGAGTCATCCAATACAGGTGAGATGAGATGTCTTCCAAAAAATCAAAATTTAAAACTAATTGGGGTCAATGAAAAACTATTATTTCTAAATGTTCTAAAAATTAAAATAAATATTATCCAATTTAGAACAAAAAAAATAATTTATATATCCTCTCAAACGTCAAAGGTAGAGAGAAATATGTCAACAAAATTACTTATCCCATCGAAAAAAAGGATTATTTTCAAAGAGTATAGTAATGACTAGGGTCCATATAGAATACCTATCAATGTAGAAAATCTAAATTCAGAGGTTTTTTTAGTAAAGTTAATGGTATTTGAATAAAAAATTATCTTTTTATATATCATTTCTTATAAAGAACTAGAATTTACATGTAAATTTATTTTAATTAATTGGAAATTTTGCGAGTGCACAAAAACTGACAGTGCGTGATTCCAAGGCCCAATGTGCCTGGAATGAATTTGTGAACTTTATTTTGGGTACATTCAGTAAACGTGCGAGTGAGTTTTTCTATCTTTTGATTCGTAGATCAGAATTAAAATCTAAGGGCACTGATGAACTCGTAGTATCGATATTCGCTTAAGGAGACCTTCGCCTCGACCATAGTAGGTTAAGGGTGAAAGATATATTTTGGGATTTTCATGGGAAAATAAAAATAAAATTATTTAACATCTTATTTTTATTCATGAGACCTCCCATGTTGGGGTTATGGTTTTGGGAATCACACGGGCATAAACCCCCAATTTTTTAATTCCTAGAGGCAGGGACCACCCAACCCCTCTTAATGGAAGAAAAACCTATCACCTCCCCCTTTAATGTGGGGTAGCCTCTTGAGCTTCCTCCATATTAATTATGTCAATGCACCACATTAATTTTGCTAACTTGTGTGAGTGTGCCAACATAATTTATTCTTATGGTAATTATATTGGAACCTATTTAATTTTTGAGTGGAATTGTGAGAGGAGAACCCTTTAAGGATTACTCTTCGTCAACGAATAATTCTCTTCCAATGAATAATGTCATATTCTACTTCTTCCTCAGGACACCTTCTAATGAGGAACGTCTTCGACTACGAAGAACTGACGCACGAGACTGGGATTGGACGTGTGTGGAGGATGAGACAAACATAAAAAACTTCTACTTCTTCTCGCACCAGCGTCAATGAACAATCCAAGGTAGGGGTTATTATTAAATTCTTGAATTCTCGCATTTAATTACCTCGTTCTTTGAAATCATGGGGATCATGGATTTACCAAAACGAGTTGATCCATGATTCTTATTAAATTGATAAGTTTTTCATTCTTGACTCATATTTTATTGTTGAGCCGCTTGCTACCACTCTAACGCGGAGGGTGTGGGACAAATAAACATGGGTTGACCACTCTACTATTCTTTCTAATTGTGTTCTTCATTATGGAATAATTTGTTTGACCCCATGAAGATGAACAAAGAGAGAGGTAGGCTAAATCGGCCACCAGTGAAGGCTCGACGCCCTGCCATTTGCGGCCTCACCTCCCGAGCCACCACCGTCGTCCATGGTCGAGCCCCCACCAGAGCTGCCGCCACCATCCGCAGCCGAGCCCCATAAGTCACTGCTGTCATCCCTGGCAGAGCCGCCCCTCGAGCTTCCGCTGTTGCTTGAGTCGTCGCCAACGTCCGAGCCACCGTCATTGTCAGAGCCACCACTGCTGTCCCGACCAACCCGCTGCTGCCATTCGGGCCAAGCCACCACCTGAGCCACCACTGCTAGGCCGAGCCACCGTCTGAAACACAACTGCAATCTGAGCCAAGATGTTGCTGCCCTTCCAGCCGAACTGCCCCAGTCAAGCCGCCTCGTGAGCTCGCGCCCTCGTGGAAACCCCCGGCTGAGCCGCTCCACGGTATCGCGCTCTCGAGGAACTCTCTGCGGCCTTACAGACACCCGCAGCCCCTCGCGGCCTATCAGGTCGAACCCAGCGGATTGGGCCGGATCTCACCAGACCAGGTCGGCCTAGGTCGGGTCAATCCGGGTTAGTTCGACCGGCGTGGACCGAACCCGGGCCCACAACGACCCATTTACTCTCTTTTGGTCATAACTTTAGCACCAGATGTTCATTTGACGAACCGTAATATGTGATGGAAACCCTGGAGTGAGGAGGTCCCATTGGTATACCCCACTAATGTTTTGGATAAAGTAGGGGAATGGTCGAGTTGGATCGAGCACGAATCCAACCGGGCCCTTTGGACTAAAATGCTAATAACTCACAGACTGGGCATCCGATTGATGCACCTTCTTTTGTGTTGATACCCTTATGACATGGAAAACCATTGAGATACTTCTTCATGGGAAATCATGGTAGTTGGAGAATTGACTAGTGGGTTGTGGAGCGGACTCTCCCAGAGACGAGCTAGCCTAGTGCAGAATCCAAGTAGTTGGATGTGACAAGAAGAGTGCTCCTAGCTATCCTGTGTAGGTCAGCTCCTAGAGATCCTATACAGGTCTTCTCCTAGAAATCCTGTGTGGATGAGCTCCTAGAGATCCTGTGTGGGTCAGCTCTGGTGATCCTCTATGGGTCATCTCCTAGTTATCCTGTGTGGGTCACCTCTTAGAAATCTTGTGTGGGTTAGTTCCTGCGATCCTCTGTGGGTCATCTCCTAGCGATGTTATGTGGGTCATCTCCTTGTGATCCTATGTGGGTCACCTCCTAGTGATCCTTTGTAGGTCATCTCCAGTAATCCTGTGTGAGTCATCTCCTAGAGTTTTTGTGCAGGTCAGCTCCAGCAATCCTATGTGGGTCAGCTCTGAGCGATCATGTGTGGGTCAGCTCTGAGCAATCCTGTGTGGGTCATCTCTTAGTGATCTAGTGTGGGTCATCTCCTAGCGATTATGTAAAGGTTATAAGTAGAGCCTCTTAACGGAGAAAGTCGAATTATTAGTTAAATCTAATTATCTATACTTTTGTACCAAAAGATATACCTGGTGTGATCTGAGTCAGAACCTCTGTGTTATTTCATGATTGAAATGGATTGCATGATAACATAGGTATGTATGACCATATACCTATGTAGGGTTATCTATTTATTTCATAATTTTTGGTATATCCTTTATGGTTTTTGTGATACCTTGAGGGTCTTGTGGTCCCTACTGAGTATCGTTATACTCACCCCTGCATGGTCTATGCCCACACCTTGTTGTGTTGGATGCATACGACATACATCGTTGATTGAGGATGAGGGTACCAGGAATGGAGGTAGCTTTGAGATGGACCTAGATGAGGCATACCATAGAGATGGCCGATCAGGAGATATAGCTACCTTTTAGGTAGGATCCTTGGTGGGTGAACAAAGGAGTTGTTCTAGTTACTTGTACTTTCATCTATCTTGTACTTTCCTATTTTCCTTGTACTTTCTAGTTGGGCTTGTATTCTGCCCTTTTTTTTAGTTATTCTACTCACTCTGTTTACTATTCAGTTTACTTGAGTTTGTATCTTGTTGTGTTCTTGGTTGTGTGTGTGTTAGGTTATAAAGGAAATTCCTTCCCAGTTTGAGGGATTTCAACTTCAGTTCTAGTCGTCAGCCGCTAGCCTTTGAAAGGCGGGCTTGGGGTAGTCACAGCACGGGCCCTTGGGGACGGGTCATAACAAATTGGTATCAGAGGAGTCGGTTCTATCGCAAAATAGAAGAATATAATCTTTATTTTAATAGAAATAGTGTTAAGTGTAGTGAGTGTTGTTTTCAGTTTATGGAATCCAGTGTTGGTGCAGCGACCGACGTATACATACACCATGACCATGATTTCTGATTTCTGACTCAGTGCATGGAAACACTAAATGTGTGTGTGTTTTCAAATGATTTCTTGGTGATATCTTAAGTCAGATCACCAGTTATAACTTATTGATTGTGGAACACCTTTTTCTTGTCAGGATGCATCCATGAAGACAACCATCTAGGGTTCCGAGAGTTGTACGTACTGATAGTCCACCAAGCGACGTGACCTCGGTGTAGGGCCCTTTTCCAATAGAGGCACCTGTGGAGGCTCCTATGGAGGTACCTGTGGAGGCACCAGAGGCACCATTCCGTGTTGGGCCACCAATACCCCTAGCCCCAGTAGAAGACGGTGAACACCACTTGTGTGTATTGCACGAGTTCTAGCGCCAAATTCATCTTAGGTTTAGGGGAGATACGGACCCACAAGCGGCTGCGGATTGGGTGGAGGCTATAGTGAGAGTCATTCTACTAGCAGGGACACCATCCAATCTCAGGGTGGTCCTTGCCACTAGCCTTCTACAAGAAGCAGTAGGCAGATGGTGGATCATGATGCTCTAGGTCCACGACGAGGTGACAATTCTCTGGGTAGACTTTGAGATCCTATTTTGGGCAGAGTTTGTCCAAGAGACTCTTCACACAGTGTGTATATAGACGATTCATCATCTGCAGCAGGGGAACATGACCATAGCTCAGTACTTAGTGAATTTCACTAACCTCTCACGCCACTCAACATATATGGGGTGGGACCCATTCATCAGGGCATTGACCTTCGAGCAGGGGCTCAGGCGAGAAATCAGGTCTTTGATGATTTATCTTAGCATCCTGACCCAGGCTGCGGTGTTAGAGAGGGCCCTCCTAGTAGAGAGTTCCCTTGCTAAGCAGTCTCTAGTAGTGAGATCCACCACTAGTCATCATGTAGAAGAGTCTTCTGCAGGTGGTAGTAGATAGATTCCATAGAGGTCAAAGAGGACCGGACCTATAGGTGGACGACCACATGATTTAGGGTCAGTTGTGCGTGGCACCCGAGGCAGAGCCAGTCATGCCAGGAGCGGGCAATGTTTCACATGTAGCGACAAGGTCACATGGCTCGTGACTGTAAGACCCTCCATACGGATGATCAGTAGAAGGTCGAAGGAATGCCCAGACAGAGAGAGATATTCGACCAAGGAGGTCCGCAGGGAGAAAGAGAATGTGGCAGAGGAGCTGGTCGTGCAACTGGCGGTGGGTGACGATTCGAGATATTACCGCCACCACCACCAAAAGGTCCACCCTCGACTATAGGGAGAGGTGGATAAGGGAGATCATAGCTTCAGATAGTTGAGGCCTACCATCACGGTACTATAGAGATGATACAAGGTGAAATCTGTGTCTACTCCACCTTAGCTGCAGTACTTATAGACACAAGTGTCAGTTATTCTTTTATTGCAACTTTCCTCATTCGGAACTTGGAGATTCCAATGGAGTCATTGCTCGATCCTTATAGCTAGAGACTCCTACATAAGTAGACTCAACGATTAGGCACTGGTACCGATTGTGTGAGCTTACTCTAGGAGTTTAGAGCTTCGGCTGAGATCTCCTAGTAGTGGCGTCGAGGACTTATGATGTAAACTTGGGTTGGATTGGTTATCTATAGTCCATGCTTAGATAGACTGTATTAGGCGCAATGTGTGGTGTGTGCACACGGATGGGACCAGGTTTATCTTTATTGGTGAGAAGGGATCCTTTTCAGCATAGGATGGAATTACCCAGAAGAGAGTGTAGACGATCACTCATCAGTTGGCTATCCATACCCTCGGAGCGGTTGATGTGGAGAGTCAAAGTTATCCTTTAGTGGTGGACCAGTACATGGATGTTTTCCCTGATGAAGTTTCAGGTCTACCTCCTCGCAGAGAGGTGGAATTTTACATTTACTTGTACCCTAGAAAGACACTGATATATACACTAGCGTATCAGATGGATCTCACGGTGCTTCGCGAGCTACAGTTATAGACAAATGACTTACATGGTAAGGGATTCATCTGGCCCAGTGGTTCTACCTGGGTAGCCCTGATCTTGTATTCCAAGAAGGCAGATGGGAGCATGAGGCTTTGTGTTGATTATCGAAGCCTGAACTATGTGACTGTGAAGAACATGTACCCACTCCCATGGATTGATGACCTTTTTGATCAGATGAAAGGGGCAGGGTGGTTCTTGAAGATAGACCTCAGATCAGGCTATCACCAGCTCAGAGTGCGAGCCGAATATGTGCAGAAGATGACTTTTAGATGTCAGAATGACCACTAAGTGTTCTTGGTTATTCCATTTGGAATGTCCAATGCTCCAACAGTGTTCATGGAACTCATGAATCAGATATTTCAGCCATACCTTGATCACTATGATGTATTATTCATCAACGACATTCTGACCTACTCGGATACTGAGGAGCAGCATGCCTATCATTTTCAGGTAGTACTGGACACACTCATAGAGCACTAGCTTTATGGTAAGCTCGCGAAGTTCCAGTTCTAGATCCAAGAGGTTCACTTTATCAGACATGTCATATCAGAGGCTAGAGTTTTAGTTGATCCAGTGAATATTGAGGTGGTACTTTCATGGGAGCCACCCAAGAGTATGATAGAGATTCGGAGTTTCTGGGGTTTTATTGGATACTACTGGAGATTTGTGCCAAAATTCTCTAGAGTTTCAGCACCTCTATCCGCGTTGAGGGAGAAGGGGAAACCCTCCATTTGGATAGAGAAATTCTAGTAGAGTATTCAAGAGCTGGGGAAGAGGCTGACTAGTGCCCCCATCTGGATGCTTCCAGAGGAGGGTGTAGGGAATGTCATCTACTTCGACGCATCAGAGACTGGAATCGGAAGTTCCCTGATGCAAGAGCGAGCAGTTATCATATATGATTCTTAATACCTATAACAGAACGAGCAGAACTACTCTACCCATGACATGGATTTAGTAGTAGTGGTATTCACCTTAATGGTGTGGTGACACTATCTAATGGGAGAACATTTTATAGTGTTCTCTAATCACAAGAGTCTCGTGTTTATCTTCTCTCAAAAGGACCTGAACATGAGACAATAACTTTGGCTTTATCTCCTCCAGGACTATGAATTCGAGATAGTCTATACTTCTAATAAGGGGAACATTGTTGTAGATGCACTCAACAGGAGATCTGGTATAAAGCTGCTAGGCAAGGAGATAGATAAAATGGCTGCGTTTTAGATATCCTTTGTGTATAGAGATAGATTATATTTCCCCTAGTTTCTTACAGTCACCCCCCCCCCCCCCCAACTTCTTCAGCGAGTCAGGGAGGCACAGTGTGGGGACGCTGACCGTGAGGCACGATGTGCCCAGATATCCACAGGACATGCATTAAACGGATTTTCTGAAGGTGGGGAGTGTGTCATCCTCTTTAAAGGATGTAACATGGTACTAGTGTCAATTAAAGAGGAATTGTTATGGGAGTTCCACACATCCCCTCTAGCTGTACATCCATGAGTGGCAAATATGTACCAGGATCTCTGACGACAGCACTGGTGGCCGGGACTAAAGAAAACAATTGTAGTGTTTGTCTCTCGGTGCCTCACTTTTCAGCATGTGAACGTAGAGAATTAGTTACCAGCAGGCTTGGTTCAGACTTTGGAGGTCCTAGAGTGGAACTGGGACCGGATATACATGGACTTCTTGAAAGGACTTCCATGTATATCCCGGTGTCATGAGTCAATTTCTATGATCATAGACGGACTCACCATGTCAGCCCACATCCTAACCATCAAAGAGCAGGGTTCAGTAGAGAGCTTCGGATGCCTCTATGTGAAAGAGATTGTATGGATTCATGGAGTACCCTTGACGATTGTCTCTGATCGTGATGCACATTTTACTTCCTAGATATGGAGGGCGTTACAGGAGGCTTTCGGGATGCAGCTTCATTTGAGCATTGCCTTCCATCCTCAAACGGATGGTCGGACTGAGTAGACCATTCAGATCCTCAAGGACATAATGCATGCTTGAATCCTTGATATTGGTCACAACTTGGAGGATCACTTTCCTTTGGTGGAGTTTTCATACCACAATAGCTATCACTCCACCATTGGGATGTCACCTTTCGAGGCATTGTACGAGCGACCTTGTAGATCACCGTTATGCTGGATTAACCCCAGGGAGTCAGTACTAGTGGAACTAGAGATGGTATGAGCTACCATAGTGATAGTGAAGATCGTCACGGACCAGATAAAGACTGCAAAAAAGAGGTAGAAGTCTTATGCAGACAAGAGACGGAGACCTCTGGTATTCTAGCAACCACGTCTTTTTACGGGTCTCACCTCGATGAGGTGTGTGGAGATTTGTCCGAGGTGGAAAGTTATATCTGATATTCTTCGGACCTTTTCACATCCTCGGCAGAGTTGGTGAGGTGGCATACTACTTAGATCTTCCAACTCAGTTACACTGGGTGCATGAAGTCTTCCATGTATCACAGCAGAGGAGATACGTGCACAACCCTTCCCACCTCATCTACCATGACGAGATGGACATCAATGATGGGGAAAAGTTTATGGAGGTTCTAGTAGAGATTGTGGATCGACAGGAGTAGGTCCTTTGTGGTCAGTCAAAACCTCTAGTGCGTGTTCACTTGCAGCATGGGAACTTCTAGGAGAGCACATGGGATCGGGAGGCTCAGATGCATGTTTAGTACCCCCACTAGTTCTCCTAGTTTGAGTTTTGTCTAATGGGGATGTAAAGATCTGAGGTGGGGAGAATATAAAAACCCAAAATTTCTATGTATTTTTTAATTAAATGTGAATTTTATGAGTCCGTGAAAACTAAAGGCGTGGGATTCTGAGTCCCGGTGTGCCCAAAATGAATTTTTGAACTTTATTTAGGGTAAGTTTAGTAAACATGAATGTGTGGTTTTCTAACTTTATAACTGGTGCATGGAATTGAAATCCAAGGGAACCGTTGAACTCGCAGTGCTGGTATTCTCTTAAGGAGACCTTTACCATGACCGTAGTAGGTCGAGGGTGAAAGATAGATTTGGGGATTTTCATGGGAAAATTAAAATAAAATTATATAACATTTTATAATTATTCTTGAGACCTCCCATGTGTGTGTTATTGTGGTTGGAACCACCTGGTCATAAACCCCCATTTTCTGAATTCCTAGAGGCGGGGACCACCCGAACCCTCTTAATGGAGGAGAAACCTCTCAAATCCCCCTTTAATGTAGAGGAGCCTCTTGACCTTCCTTTACATTAATTATGACAACACACCACATTAATTTTTCCAACTTGTGTGAGTGTGTCAACAGAATTTCTTCTTATGTTAATTATATTGGTACCTATTTCATTTTTGGGTTGAATTTTGAGAGGATAACCCTTGAAGGATTATTATTATTCCATGAAGAATAATCCTCCAACAAAGAATGAAGACTTCGACTTCTTCCTCAGGACACCCTCGAATGAGGAACATCTTCGACTATAAAGAACCAACACACGAGCCCTGGATTGGAGGTGTGTGGCGGACGAGGAAAGCATTTAAAAATTCAAATTCATCTCGTGCCAACATCAACAAACAGTCCAAATGAGGGGGTTATTATTAAATTCTTGAATTCTCTCATTTAAATTCCTCATTCTAGGAAAGCATGGTGAACGTGGATCAACCAAAAAGAGTGGATCCAAGATTCATATAAAATTGAAGAGTTTTTCATTATTGACTCCTAATTTTTTTGCTGAGGCACTTGATACCACTCAAACGCAAAGGATACGGGCCAAAAAAACATGGATCAACCCTTATGAAGTTCTTCCATATTGTGTTCTTTGAGATGGAAGAAATTGGTTTACACCATGACGTCGAACGAAGAGAGAATCCGGCTAGACTAGCCGCCGGTGAAGGCACGATGCCCCGCCGTCTGCGGCCTCGCTGCGCGAGCCACCACCACCATAAATAGTCGAGCCACTGCCCGTGCTGTCCCCGCCGTCTATAGCCAAGCCGCCTCCCGCGCCCCTGCCGCCTAAGCCGCCACCACCGTCCTTGGTCGAGCAGCTTCTCGAACCGCTGCCGCCATCTGAGCTGCTACCGCCGTCCAGGCTGGGCCACCGCCGCCGTCCGGGCCGAGCCACAGCCTGAGCCACCGCCGCCAGACTGAGCCGTCGTCCGAGCCGCCACCACCGTTAGTGTCGATCCACCACCTGAGCCGCCACCGTCCTTCGGCCGAACCGCCACTGCGGCACTACCCCGTGACTTTTCACCCTCACGGCAACCCCCGACCGAGCGACACCGTAGTCTTGCTCCCTCGCGGAACTCTCCGTGGCCTCAAGGAAACCTACAGCCCCTTGCAGCCTGCCGGGCCGGACCGATTGGGCCGGGCCAGACACAACGGGTCAGGCGGGTCGACCTAGACCGGGTCGGCCTAGGTCGGGTCAGAATGGACCCGAACCCACTACGACCCATTTACACTCTTTTGGCCACAACTTTGGAACCAGGCGTCCATTTGACAAACCGTCAATGGAGTTGTAAACAATAGAGAGAGATGGTACCTTCGGTATACCCCACTAATGTTTTGGTTAAAGTTAGGTAATGGTCGGGTTGGATCGTGCACAAATCCAACCAGGCCCTCGGGACTAAAAAACTAATAACTCACATACTAGGAGTCCAATTGACACGCCCTATATTGCGTTGAGACCTCTATAACTTGGTAAAACATTGATATACTTTTTCATGGGACATCATGGCAGTTGGATAATAGACCAGTGTCTTAGGGAGAAGACTCTCCCTGAGATGAGAAAGCCTAGTGCAGAAACCAAGTAGTTGGTAGTGAAGAGAAGAGTGCCTCAAGCCATCCTTTGTGGGCCAGCTCCTAGCGATCCTGTGTGGGCCATCTCCTAGGGATATTATGTGGTTCAGCTCCTAGTGATCCTTTGTGGGACATATCCTAGCAATCTAGTGTGGGTCAACTCCTGCGATAGTGTGTGGGTCAGCTCCGTGCGATCTTATGTGGGTCAGCTCCTAGAGATCATTTGTGGGTCAGCTCCTAGAGATCCTGTGTGGGTCAACTCTAGTGATCCTGTGTGGGCCAACTCCTAGCGCTCCTATGTGGGTCAGCTCTAACAATACTGTGTGAGTCATCTCTATGTGATCATATGTTGGTCATCTCTTAGCGATCCAGTGTGGGTATGCTCCTAGTGATCCTGTGAGGGTCTGCTTCTAGAGATTATAGACATGTTTGTAGTAGATCCTCTTAATGAAGTAAGATGATTTAGTAGTTACATCTAATCATCTCTACTTCTTTACATAATGATATACCTAGTGTGAGCTGAGCCAGAACCTCTGTGTTCCTTCATGATTGATATGGATTTCATGATAACTTATGTATATGTATGGGAATATACCTAACAGGGTTTATCATTTGATTTCATACTTTGTGGTTTCTCCTTGGTAGATTTTGTAAGACAAAGAGGGTCTTGGAGTCCCCACTGAGTATCGTTATACTCACCCATGCATGGGCAATGCCCGCACCTTGTTGTGTTGGATGAAGATGATGGACAACAATTACTGATGACTAGGGTACCAAGACTGGAGGTAGCTCAGAGGTGGACCTAGAAGAGGTGTACCGCAGAGAAAACTGATTGAGAGTTGTACCTAGCCTTCAGGTATGATCCTTGGTGGGTGAACACTGGAGCAGTTCCAGTTACTTGTGTAACATCCCGGTTCCAGAAGCCACCCAAAGGCGCCCCATACCTGGTTGGTCACATGGCCTCACGGGAATTTCCTCAAATGCCAGAGGCTGCCAACTAGCAGCGAGGGCCTTGGGTGTGATGGTGGGGAAACTATTCCCTCATTGGAAAAGTACACAGCGGAAGAAAAACAAATAGAAAACAGCAGAAACTATAACCATCCATACAAGAGTAAACGATAAACAGAAAAAGACTAACAGTGAACAACTGGAGCACACACACATATATATAAAATGACTCATGATACATATGTCTAGGAATGTAGCCAAACAAGTCACAATGCTGAATACAATACTAAACCAAATTGCAAAATAAAACAGGTAAACTCCTCAGTATCACAAGCCATTGCTTGGTCCAATGCTCCCCAACTCCACAACGAGTCAAGTACCTGAAGTAGAAGAGAGATTTCCCTTATATATACCTACAACAACATAGTCTGTTTGGGCCCAAAATCATGGCCCAAACTGGGTGTGAGACAAGGTCATAGTAGGCATCCACCCAATGATCTGTTCCTAATAGTCAGTGAATACATTGTAAGTAAAAGTACAAGAAACAGTAAACCAGAAATCACACAACAACTATAATCCATAGTGTCTAGCATATAAAGTACATAAGTAAGAACCAATCAAAAAGTAGAACAATAGGTAACCCACTGGGTAGTCCTCAAAGTCTAACCCTTATGGTTGAACCTACAAGTACTAGAAACCATCTGGGAGGCACACACAGTCTCCCCCATCTGGTTTAACTAAAGAATAGACTCTCTGAGGAAGGAATCACCATAAATTCCCCCTATAGTCCCGTATCGTACTAAAGGCTCTGTGGGAAACACTCAACATCTCATTCCCCCTTTGGTCTGCATCGAGGAACTATAGACTCTATGAGGAAGCACACATCGTCTATGCCCCCTTTGGTCTCGCATCAAATTAATAAGACTCTCAGGATAATCCCTCGTGTCCATTCTCCCTATGGTCTACTACACTAGGTTCTCACAACAATGTGTAAAAAAACATGCATAGCACGCGTATCGCCCAAAGTAAACCTCATGAACTACTTGGTTATCATTCTAAGGCACTACAGGATAACCGTACAACAGTTTCACTATCCTAAAACTAGGCATGGAAACTGGAAAAATGCCTAATAGGAAAAACATGCATGGAAAAAAATCCAGAGCACAATAAAAATTACCCTATTCACAAGCATTAACCTCTACTCAAGAAATCAAGAAAAACAGGGAAACAAAAGGAAAAAAATAGGATACACACAATACCCCGTTTAAGGGAATTGGTGGAATTGCACAAAATATTCAAATAATTCCTACAGAAAGGCACAAACCACCTACCTTGATCTTAGTAGATCGATAAACTTGAACTATGATGGTTGATTCTCCTTAGAATGGTGTAGATCTATAAAAATGCATAAAACTCTCAACCCACAATATCTTGAGAAAGAGGAAGAATTGGAAAAAAAAGGTCTAGGAGAAGGAAGGGCTTACCGCTGTGGTTCCAACGCATTTGATGGCGGTCGATTCAGAGAATTAATGGAGACTCGGGGCTCAGATAAGTTCCACAGCCATACGGGTTCTCTCGGATGAAGAACCTGAAGAAGAAGCAAGTTCTGTCTGTCAGGCGGGACCCCGGTCCATTTAATGAAAAAAAGAAAGTACACGGCGTGTACTTCTGTGGTACATGGTGTGTACTTGGCCTTTCCGTACTCTACATTAAGCGGCCTCCACATTGCCCCTACACACCATGTGTGTGGCCCGATCATCTCCAAAACACGGCTTGGCGCTGCATCAATGTACACGGTGTGTACATATAAAGTACACAGCGTGTATTTTGAAAAATTTCAAATTTTTCCCTTTTTCTAAAAAATGACCAGAAAATAAAATAAATAACTGAAACTAAGATCCAGGTTCAAACAGAATTCCCCCCTTAAATAAATTTGTCCATGAATTTCCCTAACGAGGCGTAGAATAAGAAACCTCGAACAACTCCAGCCACTACGATCATACATCGGCCTCCCTCTCCCATTCTCGTCCTGTATTCGCTCGTGCTGCCATAGCACCCGTACTAGAGGAATAGACTTCCCACAAAGAACCTTTGTACTGCGATCGATAATCTGGATAGGATGCAACTCAAATGATGCATCTTCTTCAAGCTCAACCTCCTCGGGCTGAAAGGCATGAGACAGGTCTAAAAAGTAACCTCAGAGTTGAGAGACGTGGAAGAAGTTGTGCGTGCCCCGGTACCTCTGAGGTAACTGAAACCGATAGGCAACCGGACCAACTCTCTCCAACACCTCAAACGGCCCGACGTACCACGGTGAAAGCTTACACTATCTCTAAATTCTATTGTGTCCCAACCTCGGGTGCGACACGCAGGAAAACCTGATCCCTGACATCGAACTTCAGAGGTCATCTTCGTTGATCTACATAAGACTTCTATCGAGACTGTTCTGTAGCCATCCTCTTCCAAATCAACTCTATCTACTCTGAGGTCTCCTAAACAGGACGTGGTCCCAGTAAAGGTGCCTCTCCTACCTCCAGCCATCATAAAGGTGATTGCCATGGCCTACCGTACAAAGCCTCGTAAGGTGTCATTTGAATGGTCACCTGAAAACTGTTGTTGTAGGCGAACTCCACAAGAGGGATATGCTTCTCTCAAGAACCTCCAAAGTCTAGAATGTAAGCTTGGAGCATATCCTCAAGCACCTAGATCATACTCTTGGACTGGACATCTGTTTGGGGATGGTATGCTATACTCAAAAGTACCTGTGTACCCAAAGCCCTTTGAATCCCCTGCTATAACTGAGAAGTAAGGCACACATCCCTATCTGAAACAATGTAGTGTGGAACTCCATACAGACGTACAATCTCTCGGATGTATAGTTGTCCCAAATCATCAACACTAATGGTCTCCTGGATCGGTAAGAAGTGAGAAACATTCGTAAGCCTGTCGACAACAACCCAAACAACATCATTCCCTCAAGGAGACCTTGTAAATCCATTCATGAAATCCATCGCGACATCATTCCACTTCCACTCCAGAATGGGTAACTGCTGTAAAAGGCCTACTGGTCGCTGATGCTCCACCTTCACTTGTAGACACGTAGAACACCTTAAGACGAAACCAGCAACATCTCTCTTCATACCTGGCCACCAGTACTGGCAATGAAGATCCTGATACATCTTGGTGATTCCAAGATAAACTGCCCAAACTGAGGAATGAAAATCCCGCATCAGCTCCTCACGTATTTCTGCTAGAACCCATACGCATCCCTGGAAATGAAAGATCTCATCCTCTCCCACTATCCATCCTATAAAATTTTCCTCTCCAGACACACTCTCCCGTAGGACTAAGCCCTCTGAGTCTGATAGCTACCTCATTCGTACCCAATCAAGAAGTGCAGATGTAACAACTACAGAACATATGTAAGTCTGTCACTGTCTATTGTTCACCTTTAGATGCATCTTAGAGAACATATCCATAAGCTTCCACTCACTGTTGACCTCCTGAACTTCCTGAATCTGAGTTCTTCTGCTCAATGCATCTGCCACTGTGTTACCCTTTCCTGGCGTATAGGCAAGCTCGAAATCAAAAGACTTAAGATACTTGACCCACCTGCGCTGTCTCAGATTTAGATCACGCTGAGTGAAGGTGTACTTGAGACTCTTGTGGTCGGTGAAAACCATAAAGTGCTATCCCAGAAGGTAATGTCTCTAACAGTGCAAGGCATGAACAACAACTGCCAACTCTAGATCGTGCGACAGGTAGTTACTCTCATGTGGCCTCAACTGCTGAGACCCGTACGCAACGAATCCATCTCCATTCATAAGAACAACGCCCATATCGATACCTGAAGCATCAAAATGAACAGTATATATCTTTCCTGGATTTGGAAAGACTAGTATCGATGCTGATGTCAACCTTCCCTTTAGCTCCTGAAAGACTGACTCATAAGAATCTGACCATAAGAACTTCGCCCCCATATTGGCCAGACCTGTCAATGGTGCTTCTAGGAATGAAAATTCCTAAATGAAGCATCTTTAGTATCCAGATATCCCTAGGAAACTCTGTACCGCAAAAAATTCTTTGGATGCTCCTAGGAAAGTACAACTCTCACTTTCTCTGGGTCCACTGATACTCCTGCCTCTAAGAGGACGTGACCCATGAAATGAATCTGATCCAGCCAAAAGTGGCACTTCGAGAGTTTAGCTTAAATTTGATGCTCTCTCAGTGTACTCAGAATGATCTCAAGATGGGTAGCATGGTGGTTTCAAGTGTGAGAGTACACGAAGATATTGCCCATGAAGACCACAAAAAAGGAATCCAAGTAAGGATGGAACACTTGGTTCATCAGTGCCATGAAAACTTCTGGCACATTCGTGAGACTAAACGACATAACCGTATACTTGAAGAGACCATACCTGCTCCTGAAGTCTATCAGAGGTATATCTGATGGTCTAACATACAAATGGTGATAATCGGAACTCAAATAGATCTTTAAGAACACACGAGATCCTCGAAGTTGATCGAAAAGATCATCAATCCTCGGCAAGGGATATCAGTTCTTGACCGTTAACTGGTTCAACTTCCGATAATCCACACCGAGCCTAAGGGTATCATCTGCCTTCTTTGAAAAAAAGAACTGATGAACCCCAAGGAGAAGTACTGGGTCAGATGAAACCCTTTTCTTGAAACTCCTCCAAATTCTTCTTGAGCTCCTACAACTAAGGTGTAACAATCCTATAGAGAGGAATGGTCACTAATGCCGCTCCTAGCACGATCTCAATAGATAATATACCATACAATCTAGAGTAAAACCTAAAAAATCCTTTGGAAAGGCATCTCTGAAATGATCCACCACTGGAGGAAATTCCAACTGTGAAGTCCATTGATCATCAAGATAATGAATAGAAATCTATGTCGTAACCCTTCCTAGTCCATGATGCTCGAGTCCTGCTCAACTTGCCCGAACATACCATTCGCCTCTATGAAGAAAAGATTGACCCTCTGGTGAAAAGAAACTCACCCTGTGGCGATAAGAGTCGACAAATACCTAGAAGGGAACCAACTTGTCCATCTCGAGATTGAAATCATAGCCTGTCATCTCTAGGATATAGAGATCCCATGAAAAAGGATACCCTGCAACCTTGAGAGGGCACTCTCTACACTTATGTACACTAGATGTTCTCGTCCCCAAAGCTGTGTCTAGTGTCAACAAGTCTGTAGAAGAAACGATACAGAGCCAAAGGCTCTCCACAACAGCAACATATATAAATCTATGCGTAGAACCAGTATCGAAAATAGATGAAGATAAAACGGAGGCTAATAAGATCATACCTCGAACTGTAGAAGGTTCGGGATCATAATCTTAATAGGTTTCCTCCACCGAAAAATTCTGGCCTGCCCCGTGGCCCTGTGACCCTACGTGACCACTCTGAGATGATCCTCCCTACTGACGCAGAAAGACTGCTGACTGACCGCCATGACCTTGACCTCCACCTCAGCCCGAATGGATAGAAGAACTCCAGTTCCCCGACTGGTGAGAAACTGGTGGTGCTGCTCCTGAATGAGGATTCATGGAAGAACCCACGTCACTAGATACATGTGAGAAAACCTGACAGAAATGCTGATGGTGACCCATATTGCCACAAGATCGGCACTCCACTAGGTCTCTCTGGCACTACGTCCTCGTGTGCACTGCCCTTCCACACTGGTAGCATACTACCTGGCTACGTGAAGATGTATCTCACCTCCTCGGATCACCGCGCATAGACTCCCAATGGTGCTTCATGCTGTCAACTAGAGGAATACTTTCTGTGGAAGTAGAACTTCCCTGGCCCACATCTCCAGAGTCTCTTAGATTGCGCTCTGCAATCAGTGACTATTTGACGATGGATGTGATGGAAGTCCACTGAAAGATCTTCACCTACGAACGGATCTCCCTCCTAAGACAATCCTCAAACTTCCTTGATAAGAACATCCCATATCCACCTTGGGGGGTGTGAAACGTTGCAGAATGGTGAAACGAGAAGAATACTCTATAACAAAAAGAGTAACCTACTCTAGACTCATGAACTCTCGGGCTCGATCGGCCCACAGGGTATCCGGGTAGAAGTAGTCGTAAAACATGCACTTGAACTCCTCCCAAGCCATAACCTTCTGATAACCCGCATGTGAGATCATGTCTCACAACCTCTTGGAGTAGTCTCATAGAATATAGGTAGCGAGCTTGACACGCCTCTCTGGAGGCGTTTCCAAGTGCTCAAAGATAGTCATCATGGCTTCTAGCAATGACTCTGCAGCCTGTAGTCCTCCATCCCGCCAGAAAGTAGGAGGATGCTGCTAATGGAAAACCGGAATCAAGTCTTCCATAGTCATGGTAGGAGGTGGTGCTCCCTGAAAGGCCTGCATCATCCTCATAAATGCTTCTCTAAACTATGCATCAGTGCCTGAAACTGGTACGACAGTCGGTGCCAAGGCTGGCATGATTGGAGGATCAACATGAAGTCCCTGATCAACTATTTCTAGCATCTAATCACTATCCTGTAACTGATGTACAACCAGATGACGTCTCAGAGGCATAGCTCTGAAAGATCAATAGAACACCTTAGATCATGAATATCAAGGACAGAGAACAAAGGAGTACAAAACAGAAACAGGAGAAAGAAACAATAAATTTTTACAAAACATGACTACATGGCATGTAAAAACTCTACACATCATGTACTTAACTCTATTCCCATGCCCGAGTCTCGTTGCACGGCTAACCCACACGGTCTTCTTAAACGGAGACTACACGGTGCGTTCCCTATGGACATGACGTGTAGTAGAAAAGGTTTCAACAACCTGTGTTGTTAGTTACACGTCTAGTTACACGGCTGAGGCTACACAGCGTGTTCCGAACAAACACGACATGTAATTCAAGATTTTTCCTGACCCGTGTTCTTGGTGACATGGGTGGGTACTCGGCTGACACGTACACGGCGTGTTCCGATCAACACGGTTTGTATAAGAGGAGATAACACCATCCCTTTTTTGTCTGGGACATGGCTGGGTACCTAGAACAAGGTCACACAGCGTGTTCATACAAAACACGGTGTGTATTACTTGATCTTCCATGACCCATGTTGTTCATGACACGGCTGGGTACACGGCTCACTACTGCTTGGTGTGCACCTACCTTACACGACGTGTCCCTGATGATTTTTCACAACCCATGTTTCTGCTCACACAGTCAGTGACACGATTTAAAAACTACATGGCATGTATATATAAAGTACTCGCTGTTTATTCTGGGTTTTTCTGGGCAGTAGCTCTGAAACTACACTGGATCCTAGAAAACACTGAAAAACAACCATGAAGGTTCCAAATTCTGATCATTGAGGGCCCATACTCCCCATGAATCAAAGCATGGAATCTCCTACATATCATATATAAGGGAAACAAGTCAATGATCAACCAATTTTAGATTAATGAGGGCCCATAACACCACAAGAACCAAAATTTGGCGTTCATTTAAGAAAGGTACAATACAAAAAACCTCTCTATAAAATTGTGGGATCCTATCAAATCATCTATCACTGCAGCATGCATAATCTACACAATGTCTATCAAAACAACTTGTAATTGCTAATGCACACTAGATGGCATGGCAAGAATGCATGAAATTTGATTTCTAACAAGTGCCTATATGATGCATGAGATGAAATATCCTCATCTCATCAGGTTTCGACTGAAATAGAACCAAAATACAATCAAAAATAACAACACACACTGTGTGAATCACTCTAGGTGAAATTAGATCAACTGTAACAGAGAAAAACTAGAAAACTGTAATAAGCGAGGTAGATTGGCTTTTACATGTACACGGGTTAGCTACTCCCTAGAACAGCTTAATACCAAGTACCAAATCCATACTACTCCTGGATAAAGGCTCTAAATAGTAAATCAAGAGAAAAGAAACCCATGATACCACATTGTAACGTCTCGGTTCTGGAATCCACCTAGAGGCGCCCCGTACCTAGTTGGTCACATGGCTTCAAGTGCATTTACCCAAACTTCATAGGCTACCTTCTAGAATCAAGGGCCTCAGGTGTGATGGTGGGAAAACTATGCCCTCATTGGAAGAGTACACAGAGGAAGAAAAAAAATAGATAGTAGCAGAATCTGTAACCATCCATACAAGAGTAAACGATAAACAACGGAAGACCAACAACAAACAACTGGAGCACACACACATATATATAAAATGATGTATGATACAAATGTCTAGGAAAGAAACCAAACGAGTACAATGATGAATACAATACTAAACCAAATTTCAAAAGAAAACAGGTAAACTCCTCAGCATCTCAAGCAAGAGCTTGGTCCCATTCTCACCAGCTCCACAACTAGTCGAGTACCTGAAGTAGAAGGGCGCTTGCCCTTATCTATACCTGCAACAACAAAGTCTGTTTGGGACTCAATGAATGGCCCAAATAGCTTGTGAGACAAGGTCCCAGAAGGAAACCACCCAAATATTTGTTCCTAACAGTCAGTGAATTCATGGCAAGTAAAAGTACAAGAAGCAGTAAATAGGAAAGCACACAACAACTACCACCCACAATGTCTAGCATATAAAGTAAAAAACTAATAGCCAATCAAGAAGTAGAACAATAGGTAACCCCCTGGTTAGTCCTCAAAGTCTAACCCATATGGTTTAACCTACAAGTACTAGAAACCCTCTGGGAGGTACACACAGTCTCACCCCTCCGGTTCAGCTAAATAATAGACTCTCTGTGGAATCACCCACTGTCAATTCACCATATAGTCTCATATCGTACTAAAGGCTCTCTGGGGAAGAATTCAATGTCTCATTCCCCCTTTGGCCCATGTTGAGGAACTACAGACTCATTGAGGAATAACTCATCATCAATTCCCCCTTTGGTCTAGCATCGAATTAATAAAACTCTATGGAGAAGCCCTTACGTGCATTCTCCCTATGGTCCACTACACTAGGTTCTCACAGCCCTGTGTAAAAAAAACATGCATAGTGAACGTATCTCCCCAAGTAAACCTCAAGAACTACTTGTCTATCATTTTAAGGCACAACAACGTAATAGTACAACAGTTCCACTATCCTACAACTAGGCATGGAAATTGGAAAAATGCATAACAGGAAAAACATGCATGGAAAAACATCCAGAGCACAGTAAAAATTACCCTATTCACATGCATTGACCTCTACTCAAGAAATCAAGCAAAGAAGACAAACAACAAGGCAAAAATAGGAAACACACAATACCCCGTTCAAGGGAATTAGAGGAATTGCACAAAATTTTCAAAGACTTCCTACAGAAAGGAACAAACCATTTACCTAGATCCTCGGAGATTCATATACTTGAACCATAGGGATTTATTCTCCATTGAACAGTTTAGATCTATGAAAATTCACAAATTTCTCAACCCATGATTTCTTTAGAAAGAGGAGAAATTGGAAAACAAATCTCTAGGAGAAGGAAGGGATTACCGCTACGACTCAAATGAAATCGATGGCGGTCGATTCGGAGATTGGACGGAGGCTCGGGGGCTCAGAGATGTTTCGTGGCCGTACATGTTATCTTGGATGAAAAACCTAAAGAAGAAGTGAGTTCTGTCTATCAGGTGCGACCTCAGTCCGTTTAATGAAAAAAAGAAAGTACACGGTGTGTACTTGGCCTTTCCGTACTCCGCTTTAAGCAGCCTCCACATCGACCCTATACACTGTTTGTGTGGCCCGGACACGGCCAGCAGACGGGCTAGCCCTACATCAAAGTACACGACATGTACTTATAAATTACACGGCATGTATTTCTAAAATTTTCAAAAATTTTCCCTTTTTATCAAAAAACGACCAGAAAAGAAAATACAAACCTAAAACGAAGATTCACGTTCTTACAACTTGTACATTCAGTTGTCTTGTACTTTCTAGTTTTCCTTTTACTTTCCATTTGGGCATGTATTCGAGCCCCATTTTACTTATTGTACTCATTCTGTTTACTATTTTGTTGACTTGATTTTGTATCTTATTGCATGCTTGGTTGTGTGTGTTATAGGTTATAAAGGCAATGCCTTCTCAGTTTTAGGGATTACGCCTTTGGTTCTAGCTGCCAGACCCAGGCCTATGGAAGGCGGTCTTAGGGTAGTCATGTCACAGGCCCCGGGGGACGGGTCGTGACATTTCACTACTAGGAAAAATTCATGAATCATGGGGGAGTCATGGTGAATAATTTTGAACTAATTATCAAAGAAATAACATAGTGACCCAAAATTCATCCAAGAAGCTAGTACAAATAAGGTATGAATGTGTATAAGAATTTTGTGGTTGTGATAAATTATAAGACCAAAGAGATAAGTTATACATGGCTAAATTACCTAGAAAGATTCTATATATTATTAAAGGGATGAAAATTAAGAATGATAAAAATTTGGATCCTTGAAACATTAAGCCTTTCAAAAAGGATATATGAAAGACCAAAAAATCTATATAATTCAACGAAAAATAGTTAGTGATCTGGATTTATCAATTGGATATCTCCAAGATTATATAGAAATAATAAATGGATGTTAAATATTAAAGAAAAAATTTATATACATATATATGTATTAATAAATTGGCATTTATGATAAATTGATCACAAATGATGACATGAAAACATAAGAGGAACCCTTAATAAGATGTGATTATATGACTTGAAAGATTTTATGTGAAATATATGGATATACAAGGAAATGTATGAAGAATTTTATATCAATCCTACCATCCCATGAAGAGATTAAAAAAGGATGATGAAATTATAATGTAAAGAAATTGAGATGTATCATAAGTTGAAGAATATTTTTTCACATAAATAAGAAATCATATGGGGAATATGAGAGATAAACCTATTAATAATGGTGAAATTAAATTAAATAATGAATGTGGGGGACAAAAAAAGTAGATTTTGAGAGAAAAATATCAACCTGAGAGTTATTTTGGAGAAACAAATATGTCCACCCACATTCCCTCTCTCCCTTTCTCTCTCTCACACACATACACACAGATATATATATATATATATATATATGGGATTACATGAATTAAATTGAAGTAGATAGACGTATCCCATGATGGAGATCCTTGAGGAGGTAAATCTTTTAAATATACATTGTATAGAGAATGTTGACCTTTTGAAAATCATTATAATAATGGACAATGAGGTTTGAAAATCACTTCCATATCTCTAATTAGAATGAATTGATAATTTTTTATGAAGTTGTAATTGATATTTTGTTTCTAAGGGGGAGTTGTATCAAATCAAACTTGAATGTATGATATTTTGTTTGAGATATGTATAGGCTATAATATATTTCATTCTTTGATTGTTTGAGAACCCCTAAAACATGATGAAGTGGATTACATGAGTTTGGTATCAGCTCCTAAATAATTTTGGGACAACATTTACTACATTGGTTATAAAATCTTCTTTTACATTGAAGGTTTTCCCTCATAGACTTGTACGTTCCAAGATAAAGTCTATTTGTTAAGTAAAACATGTGATTTCATCATTTTCTCATAGGGGATAAGGATTAACCCTTAAATGAATGTGGAATAATTGGATGCCCTGATGGAATGGTAGGTGTGATGCGATGATAATACCTATATTGTTTCTTTTTTATGTATTTCCAATAAAGGGAATAAGAATATTAACAATATTATGTGAATAAGTATCAAAAACCAATTCAATGGGGGGGGGGGTTGAAGAAGAACGAGTGAATGTTTAAAGAATTAATGCAGTAATTTTTTCACTATATCATTAATGAAATGTATAAGGAAGAAATACATGAGGATGATGATGATTCATGGAGGGTAATGGATTTAATTCTTGATAAATAATACATGTAATCCCATAGTTTTATTAAGGTGTTTCTATGATTAAAGAAAATAGAAATGTTTGAGGCTATCATCATGAAGACTTTAAGCATAAAAGTTCATGATTGAGTGGAAATAATAGTTTTGATGGTTTTTGAAATTTCCATAATGATAAATACATATAGTAATTGTTTGTTATGTTTGAATTTTTTTTATAATAATTGGATAATTAAAATAGAAGAAGTCATCCCATTATTGGGTGAAGAAGTATTTTGAAGAATCAAATGCCAAATTCTTTTATTGTACAATGATATTTATTATCAAGTCCATGTGAGAAAATTTTATTTTATCATGAAAAATATTTACAGAATAATTTTGATGTGGAATAGATTATTTCAAGAAGGGATGTTATTTTTCCAAGTGATATTTTGAGGCCTTTATTAAAAAATTATCTAGCCATTGGCCAATAAAGGACCCACCCCAAACACACATATAACACCAAGGTCTTCCATGTGGGAAGTAGATCAACATATTCCACCCTTCTAGAATGAATGGATAATTGAATGTATAGAACCCGTATGGATCACATTGGGGATAATATTGTTCACATAGGGAGAACATGTGATTGCTTGAGTGTAAAATGCAATGGGGGTGGTGTGAACCTTTTTGAGAATCTATATTGTGTATCTAATATTCAACCCTAGTGATGACTCGATCGGTTGATAATGTAAGAATTATTATTAACAGTGTATTGTTTTTTATAAGAGATGTGGGAATAATTAATGAGCTTCATTGTTCCTACACATAATGAGTTAAAATTTAAATAATGGTTACATGATCCATTTAATCCTAGCCATTTGACCATAAAATGGAGTTGATTTTTACATTTCAAGATTTATCCCATTCGATTATGATATTTAACTGATTGGTCATATACAAAGAGTGTTCCACCCTAGTGATTGATACAAGCTTGGTCTACCGAGATGCAATGTGAGGCATGGTCAATCATCAAGATTCCATGCATGCAACCTCCATCCTCCATGTAGGTGATAATTTGTATAATGTGCTACTATCTTAGAATGATATGATGTTTTAGAGAGAATTCATCCAATCCTTCATATGAATAGGATTAATTTATTGAAGTCTTTAGTGTTAGGTGATAACATATCTCTAATCCATCTCACGAGGAATATTTACAATGATAAGTTCTCATCACAAACAATGTCTATCACATGAATCAGTAGGGATTATTCAATAGTATGTCCACTAAGTCATCAAATGAGGACTCTATGATTAAATAGATTCAAGAATCACATGAATGTTAACATTTAACTATTAAGGAGGAATCCATTCGAGAGATTCATCAATACCATAAAGTTTGACATCCGTTGAGTATGAATAAGACAAGAGTTTTTTCATTCAAAATATTTGATATTTTTCAAGATCTCCTGAGATATTAATATCAATCATTGAACTAGAATGATACTCGGAGGAAGGGTGGTGGTAAAGTCTTATTTAAATGTAGAGGTATAGACGATGTTTTTATTGTTTTTAGTTAGATTTATTTTAGAAGATCTATCATTTATCTTGAAACAGATAATTCACATGATTTTTTCACATTAAGGAAGTGAAAACCAGAATCCTCATTTCCTATGAAATGAAACCCTCAGGTCCCACAATTTTATACACATATATGATGATTTAGTAATCTTGGTACTAGACTTGTACAGACAATAATAAGTAAAAAAACTATCATGTGATATTACATTCTTGATGATAAAACATACTGAAATATCATGAAAATAAATTGGTAAATTATGAAAAAATTATGTGAATACCACAAAGGTGCCAATATTTCACAAAGAATAAAAAAATCAAATGATATACTCAAATAATGGATAATTGGGGACATATCTTGTCTGTTATATTTTACATGAAAAATAAAATACATGAATATTAATTGAGATATAAATATCCTTCATAACAAACCAGTGATGATACTCAAATAATATCATGGTAAATACTTGAGAAGTGCATAAATATATAGAATAGAAAAATGGTTATATGAAATGTTTTATTTAAATATCTTGTACCATTAATTACTTCCTGAATGCAGGATGTGTAATTGAATAATTTTAATTTATGATTAAAATTTCTTCAGTTTATAATACAGAAACTAGTTACACTGATATTGTTTAAATTCAATCTTTCATAAAATAATATCAATAATAAATTGAGGGTGGGATTATTAATTAACATAGTAATTATTTTTATTACCTATAATTTGATATTTTGATATTGATTATAGAGGATACCTGTATGATAATACTATCATGTCTAGGTTTTTAGTAAAATGAGAAGAACCACATCATCCACGATTTGGTGTCAAGGAGTTCCAATAAAAACAAGATTATTATAAGAAGTTGTTGAATATCTTGAAGGTTTACATGAGTAATTGATCTTAATGGCCCATGGAGGAATAATTCCCCAAAGAATGATGATGAATTTTATCTTCTAGATCTACAAAAAAGATAAGAGAAAGGAGCGTGTGGTTGGGGTTTATTACCAGTTGTTGTAGAGGTTTGAAGGATGGGGTGTCTAAAAAGTCAATCATAAAGACGGTGGTTAGGGTGTCTAACCAGTCATTAATGAAGAATTACTTTGTTGGGGTATAGAACCAAAATATAATAGAGGATTGATTTGTAGGGTGTATAACCAATTTCCCCCTTATCCATTGTAATCAATCATAAAATTATAGTAGAGAATCCATGATGGGGAATCTAACCAACAAGTAAAGGACTAGGTATTTGTTCAAAACCTTGTAAATACTGTGTGTTTATCTCTCTCGTAGTATTTCATCATATGAGGTAATGTATTGAGACATTATTGATTGGATATATAACCTTAAAATGTTCAATATGTTTAATTAAATGGAAATAATACATTAATGTAAACCACTAATTAGACCCCCTTTTCAATGGTCACTATGTCCTAGATCTCTACACACTTTTCTTGAGTCTCTCATTTAATTACTTTATTAGATTTATCACAACATCATTATTGATAATATTACCTGTATTATTTTTCCTCACACCTCTATATCTTATATTCCAATGGTGTTTTTCCCCCTTTATGTTCAAACAACATTAATTTTGATATTTATAAACCTACAATAGGTTATCATTTATGCACTTATACCTTATTGTAATAGTTTCATTCTTTATTTTTTATGAGACGCTGATTATATTATCTGGTGTCCTTATTCCAATTATCACATAGATAAGAAATACGATGAAAGTTATGCATCAAATTAGTGAAAAAGAGTGCATAATTGGACTCTTTATAATAAATCATGGTGTTTCTAACTACATTAATACTAAGAAATACATCATTATTGAAATAAGACACCTCCATAATTCTATTGTATATATATTAAGACATTTTTTCAATAGGTAATGTATGATGAGAATCAACTATCAAGAATCAATGGATTCATTCCCTTCCCCACCTTTTTTCCACCTCAACCACCACCAAATTCTCTTGATCTCTCCAATTATTAAATTATTTTTAACGTTACATATAATTTAGTTTTATTGGGGTTATATTAATATTTTTTTTATTTGGATGTTGATCCTCCCTCCTCAAAATTCACAATAATATGATCAATGAGGTTTTTCAATTATATATTCACTTTTAGTCATTGACTTAGCCAACCTTTTGGAATTTTAGATTTACCACCCTTCAATTCAACACCTCTCTTTGATTGAGGGAGTGTGATATTATAGGAATAAATATATATACTTTGGTCCATAAACACTATAAATATTACATGTTCATCAAATAAAAATATTTTGGGTAATAAATTTTATATTATATAATATGCTCACCATGTTTCATTCTAAATCAATGTTCACAACTATTTTTCAATATTATCTTTTATAGATCATTTTATTTCACCATGAAAATTATATAAGTCCTGGATTCCGTTTTATTATATATCCAGTCCTTTTTTATATTTTAATTTCATGCACCATCATTATTCTTATCAATGAGTCTGATCACCTTTATAGGGGATGTGATCACTTTATTCTTTCGTTTTTCACTTATATCATCTATTTTCATAAATTTTAGAGGGAAAAAGATTATTGAAGTCATGGAAAAATATTTTGGCTCCCTTGTACGATATAAAACATTCTATACTATTTTAAAACATTCTTTAACCTCATTTAAAAAAAATTATGTCCAAAATTATGTGTTTGGTTCATGATTTTTTCTCTTCCACTATTTTAGCATGAATATATTTTACATATTCTTTATTGATGAAAATATTTATTACGCTAATCTCAATAATGTTATCTATTTCTTCACAAAATATATTCAGGTATCTTACCTTTATTTTTGGACAAAATTAGATTCTTTATAATAAATTAATATTTTGGATCATTAGAGGGTTTACTTAAATGAAATTTCTCCATCTTTAATAATTTATCTTCTCTTATGAGACTTATTTTATCTTTCATAGACATCATGATTTCTATATGTTGAAAATATTTTAGTGCCTAATTATCACTGTTTTCTTCTTAATTACACTCTTTTTATTATTTTCCACTTGATGTATCATAATGATATTTTTATTTTTTCATAAATAATGTTTTCCTTCATCCAACAGATGTCTTGTTCTTTCTCACATTCCTCATCAAAATATTAGGAGACATTTTATAAGAAAATATTTTCCATTTTTTTGTATAGTTTATTAATTTTTCTTTGAAAAATATTCCTATAATGTATCTTTTTGATATATTTCTATTCCTAGATTAACATTTTGAATGACCACCCATATCGTTTCTTCTTAATTCTTAGGGTGTCCCACTAATAGTGACTGATATTTTCATAATTCGTTAATTTAAATGATATATTTCCTATATATTTACCCATGGATCATTTCATAAATTTTGATAAAGGAGTGGTAAATTATTAAAGTTTTATGAAATAATCTTTTTCATGAGTCTCTTCCTCATGAGGATTCCTTGATTCAATATATTTGGAGTCTTTTGATTACCAGAATGAACTCTCCTTTTATATTTTTATTTTATACAAAAGTATAAACCTATTATAACCTCATATATAACCTATATATTATTAGCGTTTTGGATAATCCAATCATCGATATCCTGATCTCCAAGTGAATAAATTTTTAAGGAAAATATTTGCAGGGGATTACCATTATCTTCTTCGTGATGGTTGAATCATCAAAAATTTTGAACATAAGTTTGAATATATATTATAATTGTTTTTCTCATACAAATAATTCATCCAATAATACATATTATACTAGTTAGATATTTATAAATGTACTCTAGTATGTTTTTTAACCATGACTCCTACAGCTACTTTTCTTCTCCATAGAAATCATAGTGTTTCCTTCAGATTTTCTTTATTTTTTGAATTACCATAAATTTTTTTCACCTCCATATATAAGAGTGGTGGGAGTAAAAAACATTTCTCCCTCCCATATTCAACAATATTGTTATTGTAATTAAAATTAATGGTTATACCAACTTTATTAATATTAACATCATTCTCAACGATATAATGAATATCAAGGATAAGTGATAGAAGATACAAAACCATCCACTATGTTAAGAGATCAAAATGATTTCCATAAAACATGGGAATTCAATTGTTGTTTAAAACAATAATCAACTCCATTGATATTATCTAATAATGATTAAAATAATTGAAAGAAAACATAGATCCAAGGAAATCATACCTAGAAATATTTCATCTAAGCTTTGATACCAATAATGAGGCTTACGAAAGAGTCAAACACCACTAAGATTGGGAGTAGGGGAATTGATGGTAGCCAAAAACACCAAAAATAGAATCTATAATATTATTATCATCAAACAGTATGAATAAATCTATATTGTGAGGATTTGATTAGGATAAATTAAGTTAGAAATAACACACAGATACCCATTGTTTTTTTACAATGTTCACTCAACATTAGTATTAGGTGGATAATCCTTGGTTTACATACATTTCAATCTCACTACCCACATTATAATTTATTATTAATGGAATAAGGAAATTAGAAAGTGTATTTTCATAAAATCTCAATTTTAATTTAAACATCAAGCATGATCAAGTTGAATAATATTTATTTATTAGACCTCATGTTTACCTAGTATTTAGACATGAAACGTAACCATTATCTAATCATAAATATACTAACAAATCCCTCTTGAAATGTTGGACTAATCCCCCAAAGTATCTTATTTTCATCCCAAACACCTTCTATTGGTGGGTTAATAAATATTTATAGAAGAAAATGTGTTACAAAATGACTTATCTACTTCCGAAGAAACCCTCATATCTGAAAAATATATTAAACTAAATAAAAAATATCTTAAAGTATCATGTAAATTTTTTTGTTAGATTTTCAGAATGATAGGTAAATTATTTTGTGACATGTTTGAATTTTATACCAAAAAATCCACAAATATTATACATTGATAATTACTAAGATGTGGATCATGAAATTCATCGTGGAATGCACCCGATCTCTTAAGAAATACAATATTTAGAAATTTTATCCCAGGTTATAGAAGAATGGTATATCATACTAGAAATTTGTATTATTACCATCTATATTACCTGAATAGAAACCAAAATATCATTGTGGGATTTATTGTATTGTGAAATGTAGTATCACATCATGACAAGAGACTACACGATTTATTAATCTAGAGTGACATTTAGCACTCCTAGACTTTCTCCATAGTTTAGTAAAATTATCGTTAACTCCATAGTTAATACAATATAGAACAAACATTATAACTATGATATGATTCATATCATGTTAAATTCTCACATTCACATATTATATTAACATAGTAGAAAAAATATCTCACATCAGATTAACTCATTCACTTAATTTCATCGGCAACGCATCACTAACATGTCCATGACGTTATCCATATTTAGGGAGATTAATTTATTTATAAATTGGAATAAATCAATAATACTTACTTATCATGTTAGATAATAAACTTTCAAAATGAGATAAACATGATCATGCAACAGTTGGATAACCATCATTCAAATCATGACTTGTTAATATGTAAAAGAACTTATATCCGTTAATTATTTAATATTAACACTCAACACCAAAGAGATAACAACACATCAATGAGCATGATTGTAATTAATATAACAAGAAATAATCCAAAATTAATTAGTAAATTTCCTTATTAAATAAGTCATGACATCCCTCAAATATAGTGGTTAGCAAAGACATCACATTAGGATAGAATGTTCATTTTGAGACAAATTCAACTATTAGTGTTGAATCATTGTAATTTTGACTATGATTCAATTAAGATCAACATAGCTCCCCTTTTGTTAATTCAATTCATGTGGATTATTCAATCCTATATAATATAAATGAAATATTAAGTAGCCAAGTCTCTTGGATGATCTAATATGATGTATAAATGTATTCATGTGTTATTGATGTGTTGATGTATTACTCTTGTGATGGATGGGGTGGTAATAAAAAATGAAATTATGACCACAAAATCGGGGGAATAAAAAACATGAAAAAAACATAAAAAAGAAATTATGTTAGGTTTTCAATATATATTAGTATAAATTTTATAAATTATCATTTACTATGATAAATTATTTATGATATTTATATTTCATCGGGATTAAAATGTGCCATAACCTCATTGGTATAGTAATTTATGATTCTTTTCATTATTGTTTGATTCTATGATAAGGAAATAAACACTTTAAAAAAAAATTTAATTAAAAACCCTAAGAATGTGATCAAGAGATCAAATAATGGAAAAGTTATTTCCCAACATAATTTATTTAGTTTTACTTGATTATATTGTACATGATCTAACTCAAAATAATCTGTGAATTTAATAAAAAAAATTCTTCCGAAACAATATAAATGAAAACATTATATAAGAATAAATTCAAAAATACCATTTAATTATAAAACACTAATACTATAACTAAAACTCCAAACACTACTCATTTTGTACCCACATGAAAATAGGGATGATGAAATTTTTGAATAATAACCAAACCACACCCATGAAAATAATATTACAAGCGGAAAAGAACGAAAATGAAAGGACGAACAATAAAAAAATAGAAAAACATAAATAATCACTATAAGGGAGTTATTTGACCAAAGAGAAAAACCTCCCCCTATGTAAATAGTTTCAAAAAAAAACCACCAAGGTTATTTTTTACAAGAAAAATATGATTACACAACTTCATCTAAATAAAATTTCCTATAATCAAGAAAAATGTGGGTTTTGGATTTCTCCTCCTATGTGGTTAATCCGCCACACCAATCATTGAATTTGATATACTGGCTACTGGTTGGTAGACCACATGTTATGTGGTGTATATTTCTAAATAATTTTTCTTTAATTTCTCATAAAGATATCTTCTAAAAGGATGTAATAAATATGTTCCTTCCTTTATATGTTTTGTACTTCATGAGTAGGTAGCTGATCTGGAACTCCTTCTGGATAATTTATATATCATGAAATAAAAACAACATGTGCTTCTAAATTATATTTTATTTATTTTTTAAAATCTATATAAAACCTTTAAATTTATTTATTAAAAAATAAAATCCTAAAATACCACCAAAAACACTAAAATAAATCATTTGAATAACATAAAATATATACTCCATTATATAACAATTTACCCAAGAAAAAAAAATCAAAACAATATATACAAACTAGGTGCATCATTTATCAAAAAATATTATTGATTACATTAAGTTAACGATATGTCTGTATGTATGTTTAAGGTATTTATTATATTCAATTTTGGTTTTAATGTATATATTGAAAGAAAATCTAAAATTTAAAGGACCAGACATTCCCATTCTATTAATTTTTAATCATGGGATTCTAGAGAAATTTGGGATGCATTCAGAGGCTAATTATGGAAGGAAAATTAGTTTTTGTAATTAATATCAGTGATAGGGGATAGGTTAGGAAATTTAAATTGGTGATCTAGTATGATTGTTTAGTGACTTTTTGGTGTGTTTTTTTGTAGAGTTTGGTTGTATTGTATTTCGTAGTGTGTTTCTACATGGAATGTGGGAAATTAGATTTGGGTGTGCTTCTAATTGGGTGGTATTTTCTTGTAGGGTCATAATTTATTTGGTTTTTAGGTGAAGTTTTCTTATTTTATCACATGTGATGGTCATCTAACAATTTTTTTGTGACCTTCATGGTTGAGATTTAGAGGTTCTATCATTTCCAGTTTTTCTACACTCTTATAAATGTAATTACATCATAGAGGAATTGGTTATGGAATTCCATGTTTCTTTAATTTTTATCTTCCCTATTCCATGGATTATATATTTTTCCATGGTTTTGGTTTATGGGATATTAGGTTCAATGTGGCAGTTAAATTTTTTCACCCCAATTTATGGATCATCACCTATTTAGGTACAGTGGCCTTTATTTCATTGTGGCAATCCATAATTATTGAATCTATGAATTTTCCCACCGTATTATTTTGAGAGATTTAATCATGAATTCCATATTTTTCCATTATTGAATTATGATCATCCCTTCTTCAATCTATGATGTTAGGATTTCTAGTTTAATTATAAATTTTGGTTCCAATTCTAGATCCCTCTATTTAATTTGAATTACAGTAAAACCATAGTGTAAAATATCTTGATTTTCAATAGTTTTTGTTATCCATAGGTTTCTATTGATCCTAATCTTCATATGATATTGATTTTATGATATGAGGTGTTGTTATCTCCCTCTTTTATTCTATTTTTTTCATGTTTATTTTCCTTATATGAGTTATTACATTTTCATTATATTGATTTGGTTTTTCATAATCATTTTCTTTTTCGTGGGGTCAATGTTCGATAGTTTGCTGAGAGTTTTTGTGGGTGTTCCTAGTAGTGTGATCATCCATTAATCCTTGTTCTCAGACAAAAATTATTGATCAATGTAGGGGATCCAAGATTTTTCCTTGTTATTGTGTTTAAATATTGAAATATCATTCTTCTATTTTTATTGGGAAGATGGTTAGAATTATCCATTTAATGTTAATGATCTAGTTAGTGTAAATTGATGTGAATGATATGAATTACTGGAGTTTTATGAAATTTTCTATTAATTTATATGTGGTATTTTTTGTTTGATCGTATATGAAATAAATATACCTTGAGATAACATTATTATGATTCTTATTAACCATCATAAATAGTTAGTCAATTAATGGTGGAAATGAAATCAATGTATAGTAATATTTAATTATGTATTAATGTCAAGAATGCATGAATTATATGATAAACATGGAAAAATGTCTAAAAACAATATTTTTCATTGGTTGATACTATGATATGGTTCACTATCAAAATTGATGGTTTCTGTATTTTTGTATTTATTTTGTAGTAGAGTGTTATGATTTTTTGGGATATTGTGAATTTTTCGATGATTTGGGATGATGGTATAGTGTTGTTGTTATAGGGGAATTAATTGATGTGTTATTATTGTTGTGGTGATTGGTTTGTAATGGTATTTTACAAAGGTAATGGTCTGATGGGGATAATGTTATAGGTTTTGGAAAGGTATTTTGGTATTAGTGTTTCAATGCTGGCATGGGATGTCAACAATGATATCTAAATGGATGTTATGGTTGTTTTTTTATTGTTTATGATATTATTTTAGTTGTGTCATGGATTCTTAGTAATATGGATGATGAATATTTTATTAAATTTTTAACAAGTTTCTTCTTTGAATAAATGAATTGTATAGACATATTTAATAAATTAATTGATGACATGTGGTGATGAATTTTATATAAAATTGGATGGTTGATATAATATGTATTTTACTTAATTTAACGGTGAGTTAATGAATAATGGGTGATTGGAATTAAATTTCATGTAATAAATGTAGTTTTGGCTAGATATATTAACCTAGAGTGTCCTTTGATGTGAGAAAATGGGAATTATAGACTATTGTGGGGGTTATTTAGAAGTAATGGTGTGGTTTATTTATGCTATATAAATCCATTGTAATAGTTTTTGGTACATGTTGGATAGGTTACTATATCTATAATAGTTTATATTAATAATTAGAAAATGATTTTTGATTCTTCCCTCTATGATATGTTTTTGTTGTTATTTTATTTTTTATCTTCAAATTATTTATTATGAATCAGCACCAAATTTTTTCTATGTGATTTATTCCCATGTTATGTCAAAGTTTTGATGTGGTTTTACAAATATGTATGAGGAACGTTACATGTATAGATAACTACCCATTATTCTCTCTCTCTTTCTAACATAGGATAGATTATGATGGTGTTAGGTTTGAGAGTGTAAGGTAGTTTGATTTTATAAATGGTGGGGGAGTACTTGCAAGTAGGTGGGAATATGGTTGATTCCCTTCATGGTTATGTACCATACCATTTATTGGATGAAATGTGTATTGTAATCATGGTTATATGGAATATGGAAGAGTTTTGTTGTGTGTTTGGTGGATGTGGATGTGATATGGTATGTCGATATGTGGTTATGGGGATATAGGACATATTGGAGTTCCATGATGTGTGTTGTTAGGGTGTGGGGATGACTTGATCAATGTGGATGTTTATTAAGGTTATAGCTTGAGAATTTCATTATTATGTTACAATTAGTTAAGTTGTTATTGAATAAATGAGCAATAGTGATGGTGGGTGGTAATTAACCTAGAACAGGGAGTGAGTTATTTTGGTGTTTTTATTCACTGAGGCATTATTTTTGTTTTTCAGAATTCACATGAGTGGTTTTGGGGAGGTTTATATATAAGGATTATAGGATGGGGTTGGGGATCATTATAGTCCTTATGGATAATTTTGGAGTTAGTTGGTGCTCAAAATGTTTTCTCTTAGAGCAATTAATGTTTTTTGGAGACCATTTACTATTTAATACATTTCATTAATTGTGGTATCATTTTTTATATAATAGAGTTCATAGGAATTTTCATGTATATTCCTAGGATTTATAGGGTAATCCCCTCAATGTTTGTGTTTATATACCCCTGGTGATGGTAACTAACCTAGGGTTTGTTAAGGTCAGATTTGAGGGTCACCCCCAATATCACTATCTCTCCAAGAGGGGCTCTAGTAGGGGAGGGTAATAAAATAGTTTTAGGAATGTGTTTTTATAATACATAACATGAATATTAGAGTTAGTCATTTTTGGTAAATTCATGTGTTAAGTTGTGTAAAAAGTCACTCAAACATAACGCATGATTTAATCTAAGTGAAAAAAGATAACATGTAGTAGGGAATCTGTAATAAAATTAAGGTATATTGGAAGAATACTTGACATACCTATTTAGGATTAGTATAATTACATGGTTAAACCTTGATATGTGACATGAATCGTATATTTTTTAGACTTATATTTGAATTATGATGGTTCCAGGAAAAAGAATGAATTTAAAAGAATATCATATTTCTAGGATTATGAGACGTTAATGTTTATTTTTTGAGATTCATAGATTAA
Organism: Viscum album; assembly: GCA_963277665.1. Classification (NCBI taxonomy): domain Eukaryota; kingdom Viridiplantae; phylum Streptophyta; class Magnoliopsida; order Santalales; family Viscaceae; genus Viscum; species Viscum album. Next base: position 1,216,722,794 of record OY728130.1, read on the forward strand.
TATCCTTATAAGATTCATGATAATGAGGTGAAAAAGTATTGTCTAATGAATTGTCCCATGGTGGAGGATAAATAGGATAATTATTGGAGAAAGACATAACATGAGTTTTTGTGTTAGAGATTATAGAAGTCTGAGGTCTCTTATTCTGTTCAAGAGACTAATAAATTGTTGGAGGATATAGATATGTAATTTAGAATTATCCATATTTAGAATAATTAGTAGTTTTTATTTGAAATTAATATTTTGTATAGAGTGAGTTTATTATTGTGATTCATAGGTCATAGTGATCATGAAATGTCGAAGGAATCATGGGATAAGTTCTCAGACTAGTTTCAAGTCAAGTTCCCTTATTTGTTGATAAATGTGGTGTTGTTGTTTGTGTTTATTTATACTCAAAAGAATAACTGATGTTTATTATTTTTTCAAGAATCATATCCTTTATTCTTTTGATATTCTTCCTAATAAATAGGACCAATAAAATCTTTTTTATGAATTTCAGAATCCACAAATAAAGTGTCAATTAAACCCATGTACATTTTTTAAATATATTATGGTTCTATAAAATGTATAATTCAGAAAGAGGATTCTAGAATGAACTATTTTGTCTTAATTAAATAATTATCATCACACCCTGTAGAGCTTAACTGCCAATGGAGTTCCTTAGTTTTTAAATTGGTTTATGTTCTGGTCAGCATGGAGTAGATCTCATACTCCTTGTTTCTCTAGAGCTATTAGTTCTCAATCCTCTAACATAAAACATGGAATTATATTTATTTATTTTTGTGTACATATGATTATAAATATTCATTTTCCAACCATTATTATAAAACCACATGGAGCTATCCGACAACTCTAAGAGCTAGATTTATAGAAATTTACACTATAAACTTATCAAAAGTTGTAGTGAGGTCAGTAGGTCATTAAGTATAATTAAATTGGTGGATTGGGTTGGGTATATCATGGAAATACCCTCTATCCTCATTGATATAGTTCTACGTGTTGTTATGGTGGTGGTTGTTATGAGGACATGCAAGGTAGTAGAGTTGGGTGTTTAAAATTATATTTCATTGTGTTTCAAGTGCTAGGTGGTTGATAGATCCTATGGGATACCGTAAATATATAATATATCAACATATATGATTTGTTTCATTTTGGATATTTTTTTTAAAAAAATTTACCTAACCTGATATGATATTTGTGAAATATGTTATAGTGACTTATAGTGACCATGGTCTGAATAATGGAAGTCAGTGGTTTCTTTATTCCAAATTTACTTTTTTATTTTCCAACAATTTTAATGGGAAATTGAGAACCCTTATAGTGATATAGATCCAACACCAAAAGAGACAACTGATTTGTTACATACTAAATTGAGACAACAGATTTGTTAGATACAAAATTGATACAATTGGACACAACTTTTCTAGCCCGTTTCCTAGGGAATACCTGGCTGCCGGGATCAACTTCTAGGAATGCTTAATAATAAGTTTCCATGTACTCCCAAGCCTGCATATACTCTTCTTTGATAATTTTCCCCTTGTTAAAGCCTCTAACCAAAATACGGTCTTTCCTGTGAATCCACTCCTCCTGCTCCTTGGTACCTTCTGCTCAAAGATATATGATAATCATTTGATCAACTTATTTCTTTATCACCTTAATCACCAGGAAATCCTCCTTCATCACCTCACCCGAGTGGACGAGGAGATCCATCTTTTTATCTGAATCAATGGCCTCCAGGCGGTGCCAACCAACAAGAGGTCCTTCCACATGATGCTGAAGATAATCCTCCATCACCAACATCACCACTTCAGATTGAATTTGCAGAATGACATGCTGATTAGCTGTCCTTGTGGAAGTATCAGATTTCCTCCTGCTCGTGTCATTGTTGCCCGCATTATTAGTACCAATTGGAGGGAGTTTACCTTTACTTGAAGATCATGTACCAGGATAACTCAGTATGTCAGAGTATTCTTTCCTCACTCGTGTCATCCGGGTATGCTTAAAAAAGACTTCAAAATCAATAATTGTATTCTTTCCCTTCCTTGATAAGGATCGAAAGTATTCTCCTGCCAAGACCACTTCCACAGGATCAACAGGTGAGTCCAGGACTGGATCTGCCTCCTCTTGGGTATCCCCCATACTAGATATGGTTCATTGACAAGTGAATCCTCCTTCTCGAGTCCTTCCCGATGAATCTAGATTTCTTCTTCTCCCATGACTTCAAACCGGTTCTGATAAATTCTAAGCAACCCTAAAGCTTTATCCTTCTCGACATAAGAAGGTTGAGCCTGCAAGTCCTGCGCAGCCATGTCTGAGCCCCTTGGTTGGACAATGCCATGACCCATATATTGAATCTGAAGAGAAGTGTCTTCACTAGTGGATAGATGCACATCCACTACAACACTAACCGTGGCTCCACTTGATATTTTTGAATCCAACTGCCTTACCAAATCAGCATTAAAGTGTGGCTCCCTATCCCCATGACCTGCCTCCTTCTCCCGAACCAAACCATCATTCATCCAGACCCCATCACCTCCAGCAGTACAAATTGACTCAGACAAGCATCCGACACCCAAATCAGCTTTCAGGATTCTAAATATTCCAGAAATAGTATGGTCGCACAAGGCAACTGTTTCTGGTTTTTGGGGAACCTCCACACCTAGAGAGACATATTGGCTGACAGGCTCCAACTCCTCTGGAACAGCCCCGCGCACCCTCACTTGCTCACCCAATCCTTCCATAACTCTCAACTCATTCACCTTCTGAGCATTGGAATTGATTGATTCCATGATATTCATATTGTTGGATGAGGGGGCCACTGGCACATGAGATTCCCCATCATCCTGGTTCCTGGGTCCCCGACGACAAGACTGGTCAGAATGTCCTAAGAGGTTACATACCGAGCATAACATAGTCAAGGATTCAAAAACAACCTCCTGTTTCCATCTAACTTCTTCCCCAGCAACGATCCAAATCCACTCCACTGGTGGTCTTGACACATCTACTTCAACACAGATTTGAGGTGAGATCGGGTGACACAGAGCAGTGGTCCGACTATCATAGCACAAAAAACATCCTACCATGTTCCCTAGCATGCGTATGATGGAGGGGTTTTGAAAGGGTAGAGGAATGTTTGGGAACCCTGCCCGCAATGCCGTCATTTGAGTATCATTCTCCATGTGCAGGTTGAACGACCAGTGGAAGAGATAGAAGGGGCACCCATTGCAAACCCTCAGGTCTCTAAACAAAGCCAGTATCAAATCTTCTTCAGATGCAAATCGAACCAGAATGTGTCGTTTGTCGAGGAGACACACTACCGCACAGTCCTGAAGTCCCCAAGATCTGAAGACGTACCTGTCAAAGGAGTCAACTGAGGGAGATATTTATTTCTATTTTAGATATATCAACATGATGTTATCTATGTAAAGGATTGTATATATTAGGTGTAACGTGTTATTGATTTTATTCTAGTGGGAGGTTGACTTATATGATGTGCAAGGTTGTGTTATAGAGTTTTTTGGTAAACATGAACAGTATTTGTGTTATCATCATATTAAGCCCCCTTATTCTGAGTTTTTTGACAATATGTTTTTGTTGATTGTGGTTCAAGTAGAAATGTTTTTGAAAGTCGTGGAATATTTTCTAACAATTTTTAATGAATAGGTTTTGACACAAATCCCTCAATGTGACATTATTTTGGGATAGAGTTTCAAATTGATGTATCTATAGTTTTTATATATTATTATTTTTAAATAAATTAAAATTATGATGATTTTGAATTTATATTAATGATATTTTATAAAGGCATTTCTTCTTAACTAATGCATTGCCCTGGTGAACTCATGTTTTATTTCCCAAGGATTTGAATGGTAGTGTGAGGTTTTTTATAAATTAACATCATTTGAACCATGATAAAATAATGAAACATTATCCCATATCATGGATTTATGTTTTATTTAATTAATGTAATGGAGTAACTTTTTTTATAAGATAAAACATTTGGACAGGTATCATCATATAGTGGTAAAAGAAGAAAATATTACAAAAGGCTTAATTTATGTGTCATTATGGATACTTTGTGATCATAATTATACTTTTTAGTGTCATTAAATACCTTTTAGTTTGAATATATTGATAATATTGATGTCTCTTGAGTTCCAAGACTAGTTTGTGGTAGTGTTCATTGATGAAATCCAAATATATTAGAGGTTTTTGGAGAATTATTTTGTGTATTTATATATATTAATATATTTTTTAAAGACTTTAACCTTATAGGAATGTTTTTAAGTGAATTTTCAGGAAACAATATATATTATTACATTTTCATAAGGTATCTCATCAATGTGTGTAAATTGATCATTTGATGATAGAATAAATTATTTCAGGGGTGGCTCCCATGAATGTTGTATATATTAAAATCTTTCATAATCACATAGAATGTTATAAGAAGTATTCATATATGTTATTTTGGATTATGACCCCATTAACTATTATAATAATGAAGGAAAATACATTTACATGGTTAGATCAGTGTGAATTAAAATCTGAATACCTAAAGGGGAATCTAATCAGTATTCATATCCATTACATTCAATAGGAATGATTCATGTGTTTGGGTTTCTATAATGATGCTAATATTGGATTATATTTTTTTCCAATTAAATCTAGAGAAATTATCTCATATGGGTCCTACAAGTTACATCCTCATGTATGTGACTATTTGAACAATGATATTGATTTTTTTATAGAGTTATTTTTTCAAAGCTATGGAGACATCAACTAAATAGTGAGTTTTTTATTTCCTTCACTATTCACAATATTTTGGCGGTATATTTTCTATCAATTTTATTTGAATATTAATCATCGATATTGGATGGATTGTATGTAGTTTTATATCTTTCATATTTCTTACGAACCATGGAAGGGTAATGTAATCGATAATTAATTAAGATGGTAGTCTCATTTTGGGGATTTTCATGAGATTGTATATGCACGGAGAGGGATATAAGATCTTATAAATTTTTACCTTGATATGGAGGATATTAGTGTTTGGGATTTTATATATCAAATAATGGTATAGTCATACATGATGCAGTGGGTCAAGTAATCTCAATAGGTTTATTTTGAGGTATCGTTTATATAGGACCCCATTTTCTATGAATATATTTCTATGGGATGGATGATGGATGCTCAAAATCATGTGTCGTCTCTTGGGAAGGACATTTGTTCAGTGATGTGAGTGGTATTTTGTAACGACAGAACCCCAGAAGCCCAGAGTTAGTGCATTATTTTAATACATTGGCATGATTACACGTAATGAATCCCCGAAAGACCGAACAATTTAGCAGTCATGGAAAATAGATTACATACATGAACATTACATTACACATTACAAAAACACATCATAAATGATTCATTGAGAACACCATTAATCCCATATCATAACCCTGCTTATAAGTCATAATACACTTCTTGGAATCCTAGGGAAATAAATCATATGAAAGGGGTGAGATCAAATGCTCAGAAAGCATAAAAATATAGATGAAAAATTCACAAATCATAATAAACATTTAAGGAAACGTATAAAAAACAAAATCCATTTAAACTTAAACTTTAGTATAATATGAAAAATATTAATCAAATAATTCAATTTACTTATTCACATGGATATTCTACAAGTCTAATAATTACATGAAATATCCATACTCAATTTCATAATTATTGAATGCATAATTCCAGACTTCATAACCTCATAGTAAAGGCTTTGTGCCAAGACTACAAATAATATTTTGTCAAGGCGTTATGCCAAGACAGAAGTTTGTCTCATGAGACCTACTGATGCATTGAGGAGCTATAGTGGGCTCCACTCGTCACTTACTAAGTCCAATGCATTCCACATATGAAAAGGTTTAAACATAACATAAACATTCATATGAAAAATAGCATAAGAAATTTCAATACTTTATCCATAAACAATGAATGGTATAAAAATAACACATCCATTTTCCAACATATCAGAAATACTTCAATAAAATATGCAATATTTGTATCATAATAAATAAACTTCAATCTAGTTTAAAATCCATCAAAGTATTTTGACATTGACAAAAATGATTAGTAAATATCTTTGAGAGAAATATCACTTTTCCATGAAAACATTTAAAATTAACACAATTTATGAAGGAATACATTTAAAGACATTTTTAAATCAAAGTGTCCCAGACCAATTTGAAACTTTCCAATGGAATTAACATTTTAAAACATTCATGTCCATATAAATAAATCCTTAAAACCATTTTGAAAACATAGACATTAATGATAATTGTTTACAAGAAGAAATATTTAAAACATTTAGAATGATGTTTTAGTAGAAATTACATTAAAAATAATCCCTTTTAAAACTCTATTATGAAATATTTAAGTGGATAATAAGTATGTCCCAGTAGATATTTAAGAAAAAAACCTCAGATAATAAAGAGATTGTGAAATTAACCCATACCTTGTATCCAACTTGAACTGTTTGTTCATTAATCTCATGAATAACATACTAAAATTAATTTATACTTTCCTCAGAAACTTTTTAAAATTTATTATTTCTTTTATATCACTTATTAACATGTTATAATCATTATTTACTTATTTAATTTAATAACAGACGTTTTGTTGATATTTGGTACTTGAGTCAAAAGTAAACTTCTTATAATTACATGATGTTTGTGTGGTAAAAATTATTTTACCTCCTAAATGATATTCATGATTTATATATCATATATATTATATATATATAGTATATATATGTATTTATAACTATACATAACATTTGGAGATAAGAAAAGAAATTCACTGATCATGGAGACGGTAATCCGTATATACAAATGAACACTACTTTCATTTCATGATCATATTTTAATTGACTTAATATTTTATGATAAATGTGTATATTATAATTTCAGTATAATATCATATATAATTTTACTAACTCCATATTTTATACATTTCTCATATGGTATAAACGAGTCGTATCCTTTTGAGGGGGCGGTAGTCTGCACTCCTGAAATAAAATTATCGCATTTAACCATTATAGAAACCATAAAGGTATGATATAAATGGAAAATATAGAATCATATTAATAATGTAAATATAATTTATATCACATATAAAAATAGTGTCATCTAAATGGACACCATAAGAGGTGGTATGAGATAATTGAACAATAATTGTTTCGTGAGAGTGTAGTTTTCCGTCCACAGAAATAGTATGTTCTTTTCCCATTAGATGGAGGTGTGTGTAAGTGTATCTTGAATACTTCTCTTAAAAATAACCTAGTATATTTAGGAAACTGGTGTTTTTATGAAATAATGTAATAAGAAGAATTTAGGGGTTGGAGAATTAAAATAAAAGAAGAGAAATTTAGGGAAGACATTACCTTAAAATTGGGTAACTCCCTTTTTTTATCCAAATGGATTTTTTGATATGCCTTCAGACTACGGTAAGGCTTCTAGGTTAAGGTAGGGATATTGAGGGATTATTTTGGAAGATTTTGTACAATACAAGGGGATTGATTGGTGTGAGTAATGGGTTGGAGGTGAGGGATTTTTATAATGGGGAGGAGGGGCTCTTTAGGAAACATTGAAAATATTATTTTATTATATAATTATTTTCAGTTTATAATGCCCCCAAATGAAATTATTTTTTTCCTTCGGTGGTTATGGGTCGAAATGGTCTCAAACAATAGGTCTTAGAAAATTTTAGGGAAAAAATATAACCATATCCTTTAGATTTAACTCTTATTTAAATAGATTAACATTTACCATGTCTTTTTGTATTTTTACACTATATGGTTAATATAAATACTCAAAACATCCAAGAGAAACTCAAGTGGTTCATTAATGACATATATAATATTATTTAAGCCTTTTGGATGATCATTATATTTTGAGGAATATTATATCGACCAATAATATAGTATTTTTTTAAAAACTCTTTTATGTCAATTTCGACACTATTTGGTATGTGTTTTTTGTTAAAATCATAAAACAAGATTGATTCTAAAGAAATATATTGAATAAACCATAACATGTCATATTAACATAAAAAATTAATGGAATTCATCAAAAGTCTAAAATTACATTTATTTGTATATTTATAATATCAATTATTTTAATATTTCATTATTAAGGTAATTACTACTTCATCATTGTGTCATAAGTAAATTAAATTATTTAATGTCAAAAAATTATAAATAAAATATAATTATGTATTAAATCTTTTTATCTTTATAATGAATATTTATAGTCTAATTTATCTTATGTATAAGACTATATTAAAGAAAATTAGTTAGTAAACTTTGATTTTAACTCTTTTAACTCTTCAGTAAATGAAATAATAATAAATTTCCTAATCTAATCCATGTGGAACTAAAGGATTATAATTTATTCCTAAGGTTGTTTTTGGTCGAATTTAAATTATCCAATAGAATTTGGACATGTGTTAGGGTAATTATAATATCATTTTTACCTTTAATTACCCTATTTACATTTAACAGTGGTAAATAAAAGTTAAGAGTTACTATTCACCAAAATTATTTTCATCTTATTGAACCAAATTTTACATACTGATATCAACTATGTCTCTCAGATTTTTGAAATTCAATTCACAGAAGCGGTAAAATTAAGTTTTATGCAATTTAGCAAATGCTCCTTGGTGGTGGGTAAAAGATGGAAAAAAGTTCAATAAAATCTTTACGTATCTAAAATTATTATAAAATGACTCAAATGAATTAAAATGAAATTATATAGGTATTATTTAACTATTGTGACCTAAAATAAATTTAAATAAATTAAATAATTATTTAATGAAAAGGTCGGTTTAAACAATAACGTAGTGCTTTCCACAATTCAACAAAAATTGAATGTTTTCAGAAAAATACCAAAAATTCAGATTATTATATATTTAATATTAAAAAATAAAAAATTATGTCTATTTTACCAAATTCAAAACATTTAAGTTATATTAATTAATTTAAATTTAATTCCCTTTGGGAAAACAAATAGCGTGTTATTAAGAAACAGTAACTATCAAAATATCGACACATGTTTATGTCAAATATCAAAGTGAAATTACTTCCAATGACCAACATTGATTTAAAAAATAAAAATATAATCTAATTAATCTTTAAAACCAATTAAAAATTTAATCTAAACATACAAATAGATTAGATTAAAAGGAAGTTTTGAATTAAAATACAGTATTTTCACTATTTATTAAAAAATGAATTTTATCAGAAAAATACAATAATTTACCCAAAGTAAATTATGATGTCTTGATTATAAAGAAGAATTTTATTTTGTCAAATATAACACATAAAAGTTAAAAAAACTATATTTGAAGAGGGTTCACCATTAAAAGGTGGTAAAATTACATTTTCTAGGAAAAAGTTCCTTTATATAAAAAAATAATTTTTTTATATTATGTCTAAGAAACACATAATATGGATGTTAAAATTTTATATAGTATATAAAATTCAAATTTCAGTTAATACTATTCATAGCCGCTTTTGAACGGCTAGTTTGGTAAGTCATGGGGTGCTTGAACTCAGTGTTGTGTATATCACAAGTTATTGAATTACTTTGAAGAAATAACATACTATAAAATCATGGGGTGCTACATTCTCCCCTCTTGAATAAATTGAATCCTCTAAATATGAAATTTTTCTTTGAAAATTAATGCTTAAAAATAGAAAAATACATTTTTGGAAAACCCACATCGAAAATTGGTTTAATAAATTATAGTTTTAATAAATGGAAAGGTAAATGAAAAAGGTCACAAAAAAATTATGATCTCGATTAGGAGAATATTGGTTTCAATTAAATACACATAATTGGAGGAAAATCATAAATATTTATCTGGAGTGATTGAGATCATCAATCACAAAAAAAAAAATTTAAAATCGAGGGCCTCAACTCCATGAATCAATGATGATTTAAATTATCATTTTTTCAAAAAAAAACATAAGGTATTAGGATAACACATTTTTTAAGATCACTTACCTAATGTTTAAGAATTAATTTATTCATATAATAAGATGAAAAAAATTTATACGTGTCATGTATAGTTTCATCCTTCAACTAATTCCTACCACAAAATCATCTTTCATGGAAAAAGATAATATAATTCAAAAATATTATATTAATCCTAATCGTATAGGGTCCCAATAATAATGAATTTATAATTTTTTTATTAGAATATTTAAAAAAAACTATATTATAGTATCCAATTTCAAACATAATCGATTCCAACATTTAAACTTATTCAAAATACTTCGGTCCAAACTCACAGTCCAAAATTTATAAGGAAGGGAAACATAATGAAGATATCATTTTTACTTAATAACATGTGAATACCATCATCATGTATTATTTTAAAATATGGTAACACCCTGAATTACTATAAAACCTTATTGATTACTTTCATGATCCCTTATTCCTTATAGAATACTGGATAAACATCTTATATCAAAAAATGTTGTAAATTCCAACAATAATGGAATAAACAAACAACTAATTAGTTTCAAGGTATTCAAGAATATCGAATCCAAATCAATCATACCTTATTCAAAAGTCACTACCTCAGAATCAGAACCATATTATATCAAATCCTCAATGAAATAGTTCTGCATCACAATCCTTATTCATTTATATAATACATATAACATGTACATCATCGATACAACACTGAAATGACAAAATTAATGACATCATAAGAACACTAGTCATTCCTCTTCATATGTGGTAGTATAATAACTTTTTAAAGACCCAAAATTTCCATGTAATTTTTTAAAAATATATGGGAATTTTACGAGTTCACAAAAATTAATGGAATGTTATTCCGAGGCCCATAGTGACCATAATTATTTTTTGAACTTTTCTTAATATACGTTTAGTAAATTTTTGAGTGGGTTTTTTTAACTTTCAAACTAGTGCTTAGAATTGAAATTTGAGGGCACCATTGAACTCACAACACTAGTATTCACTTAAATAGAATTTCACCTCGACGGTGGTCGGTCAAGGGTGAAAGTTAGTTTTTGGGTTTTTCGTGATATAATAAAAAAAATTGTGCAATATTTTATTTTTATTTGAAACACCCATGTGGATGTTGGGATGTGGGAATACCAGAACTAAACCGCCCTTTGAAAGTTTATAGTTTCGATCACTAGAACTAAACCTCCCTTTTGAGGTTAAGGTGGTGGGGACCATATGAGCCTAAACCCTCCAATTTGTATTTTAGAGGCGGGGACCACCTGACCCCTCTTAATGTGGAGAAACCTCCCAACTCTCGAATATTCCACCCCTCCCATTAAATTGACCAATTATATTGGGCCATTTAATTGAGATAATTAATTGTGCATATGCGGTACATTAATTACGCAATCTTAGTTATTCCAACATAGTTAATCTTTTATGTTAATTATATTGGCACCTCTCTCATTTTTGGGTGGAATTAAGAGAGTTTAACCCTTGGAGGAATACACTTATTCCACGAAGAATGCTCCTCCAACAAACAGTGTCGACTTCGACTTCTTCCTTAGGACACCCTCCAACGAGGAACATCTTCAACTACGACGAAATGACGCATGAGCTTGGGATTAGAGGTGTGTGGTTGACAAGAAAAACGTCGACAACTTCAACTTCTTCTCAGGCCAACATCAAAGAACAATCCAAGGTTGGGGGTTATTATTTATTTCTTGAATTATCTCGATAAATTTCCTCGTTCTTAGAATGCATGGAGAACGTAGATTAGCTAGAGCAATTTGTTCCACAATTCGTATTAAATTTTAGAGTTTTCCGTTCATGAACCTTGAATTTTTTTGTTGAGCCGCTTCCTATCGCTCTAACGCAGAGGGTGTAGGCCAAACAAACATGGCCTAACCCCTCCACTATTCTGCTTATTTGGTGTTCTTCGCAATGAACGAAGGAGAAGAAGGCAACAAAGGAAACAGAGCTCCGTCGATCGCAGCCTCCATGCCCCGCAGCGCTCCGCCACCCGCGGCCTCACTACGCTGCCTTGCGGCCCCCGCAGCCTCTCCAGCTCTGCACTGTATGCGGCTTCACTAGACCGCCCCGGCTGAACCGCCGCCACGGCCTCGTCACTCCGCTGTGGCCAAACCACTGCCATAGCTACTGAACCGCACTGCTGAGCTAGGCCACCACCACCAGATCAAGTCGAGCCGCCGAATAAGACGCCGCCACCGTCTGAGCCATCACCACCCTTCCGGCCGAACCACCTCGTCTGAGCTGCCACGCGGCCACCCGCGTCCCTCCGCAGCCCCTCGCAGCCTGCCGAGCCGGACCCAACGGGCCTGGCCACCCAGCGGGCCAAGCAGAACCCAACAGACTGGGCCGCACTGCTGGCTAGGCCAGACCTATTGGTTCGGGCTGGGTCAACCCGAACTGGGTCGGTCCAACTGGGTCAGCCCGGCCTCGGGCCCACTGTGACCTACATAATTTTTTTGGCCATAATATTGGAACCGGATGTCCGTTTGATGAACCGTTAGTGGAGTTGGGAATCTTGGAGAAAGACGATACCTTTTAGTATACCCCCACTGGAGTTTTGGATTAATTTAGGGGAACTGACAGGTTGGATTGAGCACGAATCGAACTAGGCCCCCTGAACTAAAAGTCAAATAACTCACAGATCGGGAGTCCAATTGCTGTGTCGTCTGCTACGTTGAGACCCCTATGACATGGCATACCATTGAGAAACTTTTTTGTGGGTTTTCATGGTAGTTGGAGTATTGACCAGGAGATCATATAGAATACCCTACTAGAAATGAGCGATCATAGTGCAGGAACCCAGTTGTTGGCTAAGACTTAACGACTATTGAACTTTTCGACTTGGAGTGACTTGACATGCCTAGTGGTGACCACATCTGTGTGTTGAGAGAGACCCATGGTGTGGGAACCTCTGTGTGACGCGGTAGACCCACGGTACATGACCGGAGGAGTACCTCCACAGGCCATAGTGGGGAGCACCTTTGTGTGAAGTGATAGAACCACAATACTCGACAGGAGGAGTACCTCAGAAAGTCATGAGGGGGATCACCTTTCTGTGACATGGAAGACCCATGGTGGGGAGAAACTCTATGTGATGTGGCTAACCCATGATACTCGATAGGAGGGGTACCTCAGTAGTCCAAGGTTTGTGGGAAGCGCCTCTCTGTGACAGGGCATGCCCACTATACTCGATAGAGGATGGGTTCTCTTGAAGCCAAGGTGTTTGGCAATGTGACTGGATATGTTACTTGTTACTACCCCTAGAATAAATCTTGTTGTGAGTTGAGTCAGTATCTCTATGATTTCCTCAGGATTGATATGTATTACTTGATAACATAGGTATATGAATTGGGATATACCTAAGTAGGTTTATCCATTGATTTCTTACTTTGTGGTTTATCCTTGGTGGTTTTTGTGAGACCTTGAGGGTCTCAGGATCCCTATTAAGTATCATTATACTCAACCCACCATGGGATATTCTCACACCTTATTGTGTTAGATGAAGATGACGGAAAGCACTGACTGAGGACAAGGGTACCCAGACTGGACGGTGCGTGTAGGTAAACTATACGGCGAGTCGGTACGCATAGGAGACGGGTGGACGTGCAGGGATGAGGAGGTGATCTATACCAACCCTTCCAGTATTAAACTTGACGGATGATCCAGTAGCTGTCTTTCTATTTCTTCAGTTGTATTTAATTTTAGTTGCACTTATAATTTCTAGTTGGGCTTGTATTATGGCCCCTTTTATTTAATGGACTAACTTGTGTACTATATAGTTGGCTTGCATTGGTATCTTGCTGTGTGTTTTGTTGTATGTGTTTACATGTTATAAAGTCAATGCCTTCCCAGTTTTAGGGAATACACCTTTGGTGCTAGTCGCCAGCCCCTGACCTATAGAAGGCAGGCTTGGGGTAGTCATGACATGGGCCCCGGGAGACGGGTCGTGACAAATTGGTATCAGAGGATTCAGTTATACCGTAGAACATAGGGCTCTGATCTTTCTTATTAACGACAATAGTTTATAGTGTAGTGAGTGTGGTTATCAGTTTAGAGAATCCAGTGTTGGTGAGGTAGCTAACATATCCATACACTAGGACCTTGACTCTTGATTTTGGATTCAGTGCATGAAGACACTGATTGTGTGTGTGTTTTAAATAGTTTTGTTTGTGATATCCTAAGTTATCTCACCATGTATAACTTATTAACCATGGAACACTTGTTTCTTTTTAGGATGCCTCCACGAAGACAGCTGTCTAGGGTTCCAAGAGTTTTACGCACTGATATCCCACCAAGCAATGAGGCCTCAGTATTGGGCCCTTTTCTAGTAGAGGCACCAGTGGAGGCCCCTACATTACCATTCACCATTGGGCCACCGATGCCACCTACCCCAGTAGAAGATGGTGCATGATTCTTCAGTGCATTGAATGAGTTTCAGCTCCAGAGGCCACCCAGGTTCAGTGGAGAGACGGACCCATAGAGGGTTGAGGATTGGCTGGTGGCTTTGGTGAGATTCTTCTGACTCGTAGGGACACCAGTCGATCTCATGGTGACCCTTGCCGCTAGCCTTATATGGGAAACATTATGCATATGGTTGAGCATGATGATCCAGGTCCATGATGTGGTGACGCTTCTCTGGGAAGACATCGAGGGCCTGTTTCAGGAAGACTTTGTCCCAGTGACTCTTCACACAGTGCGCATACAAGAGCTGCATCATCTGCAGCATGGCAGCATGACTGTGTCTCAGTACTTAGTGAGGTTCACAAACCACTCATGCTACTCCACAGATATTGTGTGGGACCGTTTCTTCAGGTCCCAAACATTTGAGCAGTGGATTAGGCGGGAGATCAGGGCTTAAATAATCTTACTCAGCATCCCAATGTAGGCGGGGGTGTTAGATAGAGCCCTCCTGGTGGAGAGTTTTTTTGTCGAGCAGTCACTAGCGGCGAGACCCAGTACCAGTCATCCCGTAGAAGAATATTCTATAGCTGGTAGAAAATAGATGTCATAGAGGCCCACGAGAACCAGACATATAGGAGGATGACTGCATGACTCAGGATCAGATGTGTCGGGCTCCTGGGGCGGAACCAGTCAGGAAAGGATCATGCAGTGTTACTCATGTGGTGGGTAGGGTCACATGGCTCGTGACTATCCAACCAATAATATAGATGATCAAAATATGGTCGAGGGACTTCCTAGATAGATACCACAGTTCGATCGAGGTGTTCTGCAAGGAGCAGGTGGACGTGGCAGAGGAGCTGGTCGTGCCGCTGGCTGTGGGTGACAATTTAATATGTTACCACCACAACAACCAGGAGGTCCATCCCTACCACAAGGAGCATGTGGACATTGGATAGCTCAACTTCAGGTAGTTGGGGGTTACAATCATGGCACTCCAGAGATGATATGAGGTACGATCTATGTCTACTACACCTTAGCTGTAGTTCTTATAGACATAGGTTCCAGTCATTATTTTATTGCTACTACCCTCGTTCGGAGTTCATAGATTCTGACGGATCCTTTGGCTCGATCCTTACGGCTAGAGACTTCTATGAGAGAGGATTTGATGATTATGCATTGGTTCTGGCAGTGTGAGCTTACTCTTGGAGGTGAGATCTTCGGTTGGGATCTTCTAGTAGCATCATCGAGGCTTTACGACGTCATCTTGGTTATGGAATGGTTATCTACATTCCATAAACAGATAGACTATATTAGGCACAATGTTTGGTGTGTCCGCATGGATGAGACGAGGTTTTCCATCATCAGTGAGAATGGATCCATTGTAGTGTAGGATGGACTTACCTGGAGGAGAGTGCATCCGATCACTCATCAGTTGGCTAGACTTACCCACGGAGCTGTTGATGTGGAGAGTCCGAGCAATCCTATAGTGGTGGACCAGTGCACAGATGATTTCACTAATAATGACTTGAGTCTACCCCATCACAGGGAGGTGGACTTTTACATTGACTTGTACCCCGGGACGACACTGATATCTACTCCAGCATATTAGATGGCTCTCATGGAACTTTGTGAGCTTTGGGTATAGCTGGAGCACTTGCAGGGGAAGGGATTCATCTGGCACAGTGTTTCCCCTTGGGAAGCCACGATTCTATTCACCAAGAAGGCAGATGGGAGCTTGAGACTTTGTGTATACTATCGGCGCCTGAACCAGGTTACCATGACGAATAAGTACCTACTCGTGAGGATTGACGACCTCTTTGATCAACTGAAGGGAGAAAAGTGGTTCTCAAAGATAGACCTCAGATCAGCCTATCACCAGCTCAGAGTGTGAGATGAGGATGTGCAGAAGACGGCCTTTACATGTTGGTATGGCCATTACGAGTTCTTGGTTATGTCATTCGGTGTAACCAATGCTCCAGAAGTGTTTATGGGACTCATGAACATGATCTTTCATCCATACCTTGATCGTTTTGTAGTAGTCTTCATCGACGACATTCTAATCTACTCTACTACTGAGGAGGAGAATGTCTATCATTTGTGGGTAGTACTATACAAACACCGAGAGCACCATCTTTATGGAATGCTCTCGAAGTTCTAGTTCTGGATTCGAGAGGTTAACATTCTGGGACATGTCATCTCAGAGGCTAGAGTTACAGTGGATCCAGTGAAGATTGTGGTGGTACATGGTTGGGAGCCACCTGTGAGTGTGACAGAGGTACGAAGTTTCCTGAGTTTGGCTGGATATTACTGGAGGTTTGTGCCAAACCTTTAAAGAGTTGCTGCACCACTATCAGTGTTGATGAAGAAGGGGAAAGCCATTTTTTGGTAGAAGAAATTCGAGTGGAGTTTTCAGAAGGTAAGGTAGAGGCTGACTAGTGCCCCTATCTTGAGGCATCTAGAGGAAGGAGTAGGGTACGTAGTTTACTACGACACATCATGAACCGCACATGGATGTGTCCTGATGTAGGAACAAATAGTGATCACATATGGTTCTCGACAGATGAGAAAACATGAGCAGAACTATGCTACCCATGACCTGGAGTAAGCAGTAGTGGTCTCCGCCTTGAAGATGTGGCGACACTATTTGATAGGAGAGTGCTTTACAGTGTACTATAATCACAAGAGTCTCAGGTATATCTTTTCTCAGATGGAACTGAACATGAGAAAATGACATTGGCTTGAGTTCCTCTAGGATTATGACTTCGAGATGGTCTATACTTTTGGGAAGGGTAACGTTGTTGCATATGCACTTAGTAGGAGATCTGGTATACAGCTATTAGGTGAGGTGACAGAGCAGATGGCTACTTTGTAGATATACTGTGTGGATCGAGATGGATAATCTTTTCTACAACACTTATAGTCACTCACTCACTTATTCAGCGAGTCAGGGAGGTGTAGTGTAGGGATGCTAATTGTGAGGCTCGATGTGCTCATATATCCACAGGGCAGGCACCTAATGGATTTTATGAAAGTTGGGAGAAGATCATCATCTTCAGAAGATGTACCATGGTACCAGTGTCACTACAAGAGGAAGTGTTGAGGGAGTTCCACACCTCCCCTCTAGCAGTACATCTCGGAGTGGAGAAGATATACCGGTGTCTTTGAAGACAACACTTGTGGTCGGGAATGAAGAAAGCAGTAGCAGAGTTTGTTTCATGGTGCCTCACTTGTCAGTAGGTGAAGGCGGAGCATCAGGAACCAGTAGGCAAGGTTCAGCCTTTAGTGGTCCAAGAGTGGAAGTGGGATGGAATATCCATGGACTTCGTGACATGACTTCATTGTACACCTAGGGGTCATGACTCTATTTGGGTGATCATCAATTGAGTAACCAAGTCATCCCACATTATACCGATCAGAGAGCGGGGTTTAGTAGGGATCTTGGGATGCCTCTATGTGCATGATATTGTGCAGCTACATGGATTACATTCGACGATTGTCTCTAATCGTGATTCACGTTTTACTTCCTGGAAATGGAAGGGGTAGTAGGAGGCTTTCGGGAAGTAGCTTTGTTTGAGCACCGCATTCCATCCTCAAACGGACGGTCAAACTAAGATGACCATTCATACCCTCAAGGACATGTTGTGTGCTTGGGTCCCCAACTTCGGTCACAGCTGGGAGGATCACTTACCTTTGGCGGAGTTTGCATACAACAATAGCTATTACATAACCATTGGGATGACACCTTTTGAGGAGTTGTACATGCGACCTTGCAGATAACCTTTGTGTTGGAATGACCCAAGGGAGTCAGCACTAGTAGGAACAGAGATGGTATGGGCTACCACAGAGAATGTGCAGATCATCCAGGAGTGTATGAAGACTACACAGAGCAGGCAGAAGTCTTATGCCGACAGGAGACGAAAACCTCTTAAGTTTGTGGATCATGACCACGTCTTTCTATAGGTCTCACCTCAACAAGGATTGAAGATATTTTCCTGAGGTGGCAAGTTATCTCTAAGGTTTATCAGACCTTTCTAGGTCCTCAGCAGAGTTGGCAAGGTGGCATACCGCTTTCTCTTCCACCTCAGTTGCACTAGGTGCACGATGTCTTCCACGTATCCTAGCTGAGGAGATACTTGCAAAACCCTTCTCACATCATAGAATATAGCGAGTTGGACATTAATAATGGGGTCAATTTTATGTAGTTTCTAGTCGAGATTGAGGATCGATAAAAGCGGGTCCTTCGTGGATGGTTGATACCCTTGGTGTGCATTCGCTGGTAGCATGGGAACTACCAAGAGAGCACATGGGAGTGGGAGGTTCAGATGTGTACTCATTACCCCCACTTGTTCCCTTAGTTTGAGTTGAGGATTACGGGGACATAAATCCCTGAGGTGGGGAGAATGTAATGACCCATAATTTCCATGTATTTTTTTTTAAATATATGGGAATTTTATAAGTTTGAGATAATTGGAGACGTGTAATTCCGAGGCTCGGAGTGCCTGGATAGATTTTCTGAAATTTTCTTCAGGTACATTCAGTAAATGAATGAGCAGGTTTTTATAAATTTTGAACCGGTGCTCGGAATTAAAATTTGAGGGAACTGTTGAACTCGTAGCGTTGTTATTCTCTTTAAGAGACATTCACCTCAACGACAATTTGTCGAGGGTGAATGTTATTTTCTGGGTTTTTCTTGATATAATAAAATAAAAATAAATTTGTGTAACAATTTATTTTTATTTGAAACACCCATGTGGATGTTGGGAGGTGGGGACCACCAGAACTAAACCACCCTTTGAAAGTTAAGAGATGGGGTCCACTAGAACTAAACCTCCCTTGTGAGGTTATAGTGGTGGGGACCACCCATGCCTAAACCCCCAATTTGAATTTTAGTGGCTGGGACCACCCGACCCCTCTTAATGGGGAGAAACCTCCCAACTCCCCAATATTCCACCCCTACCATTAAATTGAGCCATAAAATTATGCTAATTAATTGAGCTAATTAATTATTCCAATGCAGTACATTAATTAATCCAACTTAGCTGTGCCAACATAATTAATCCTTTAAGTTAATTATATTGGAACCTCTCTCATTTTTGGGTGGAATTGAGAGAGAAAAACCTTTGGAGGATTACACTTCATCCATGAAGAACACACCTCCAATGAAGAATGCCGACATCGAATTCTTCTTCATGACACCCTCCAATGAGGAACGTATTTGTCTAAGATGAACCGATGCACGATCCCAATATTGGAGGTGTGTGGCAGACAAGATGAATGTAAACAACTTCAACTTCTTCTCATGCCAATGTCAACGAACAATCGAAGGTAGGGGTTATTATTGAATTCTAAAATTGTCTTAATTAATTTTCTCATTCATTGAAATCATGGAGAATGTGGATCAACCTAAATGAGTGGATCCTTGATTCGTAATAAATTTTTGATTTTTTCAATCATGACTCATGATTTCCTTTTTGTTGAGATTCTTGAAACCACTCTAATGCGGAGTGTGCGAGCCAAAAAAACATGGCCCGACACCTCTGTTGTTCTGAATCATTGGAGTTCTTTGCAATGGACGAAGGCAACGATGATCCACTTCTTATGGCCACCACGCCCCTTGGAACTCTGCTACCTGCGGCCTCACCATGCCACCTCCCGGCACTAGTGGCCTCCGCCGCTCTGCACCTTCTGCGGCTTCGCTGTGCCACCTTGGCCCAGGCTCCAACGGTGTGGCCTCACCACATCGCCCCGGACGAACCACCACCGCCGCTGCAGAGCCGAGCAGCTGAGCCAATCCACTGAGCCGAGCCACCACCACCAACCTGAGGTGAGCCACCGACATCGTCTGATCCACCACCACCCTTATGGCCAAACCACCCCGGTCGAGCTGCCTCGCAGCCACCCATGACCCTTTGCGGCACCTCCGCGACCTACCAGGCTGAGCCCAACAGGACGGGCCAAACCAAATGTACCAAGCCGCACTACATGCTGGGCCAAACCCAGCTGGACAATCCGGGGCGACCTAAACTGGGTCGGACAGGACCCATGCCCACTCTGACCCACTTACTTCTTTTGGCCATAACTTTGGCACCATCAATCTGTTTAATGAACCGTTAGTGGCATTAGAAATCATGGAGTGATACGTTACCTTTGAATAAACCCCACTAAAGTTTTGGATTAAGATGTGGAATGGATAGGTTGGATCGAGCCTGAATCCAGCCGGGCCCTCGGGAATAAAAGGCTAATAACCCACAGACCGAGAATCCGATTGACACGCCGTCTGTCACATTGAGACCCCTATGACATGACTGACCTTTGAGAAACATCCTTCTGGGATTTCAGGGTAGTTGGTGTATCGAACAAGAGATCCTGGAGCATAACCTCCCAGAGATGAGCAGGCATAATGTGGGAACCTAGTAGCTGGTTGAGACTTGACAACTGGTGACCTTTTTGACATGCAGTGACTTGACATGCCCAGTGGGTAGCACCTCTGTTTGACACGATAGACCCAAGGTGGGGAGAACCCCTGTCTGATGCAGCAGACCCATGGTACATAACAGGAGGACTACCTCAGCTGTCCATGGTGGGGAGCGCCTCTGTGTGATGCAACAGACCCACGATACTCGAAAGGAGGAGTACCTCATCAAGTCACCAGGGGTAGCGCCTATGTGTGATGTGGTAGACCCATGGTGGGGAGTGCCTTTATAGGACACGGAATACCCATGGTACTCGATAGGAGGAGTACCTCAGCAGTCCATGTTTTGTGGGAAGCTCCTCTATGTGACGCGGTAGACCCACTATACTCGATAGAGGATGGGTTCTCTAGCATCCGAGGTGTTTAGCGTTGTGACTGGAGATATTACTCGTTACTACCCATAGAATAAATCATGTTGTGAGATGAGTCAGTATATCTTTACTCATTACTGAGATGGATTACTTGATAACTTAGGTATGTATGGAAAGATACCTAAGTAGTGTTATCCATTGATTTAATACTTTTTGGTTTATCCTTGATGGTTTTTGTGTGACCTTGAGGGTCTTTTGGTTCCTACTAAGTATCATTATACTCGCCCCTGTATGGGATATTACCACACCTTGTTGTGTTGGATGCAGAAAACAGACAATGTTGACTGAGGAAAAGGGTACCAGGACTAGACTATGCTCAGAGGTGGACCACATGGCTTGTCAGTACGCAGAGGAGACGGTTGGACATGGAGTGTTGATGAGGCAATCTGTACCAACCCTTTAGGTAGTATCCTCGGAGGATGATCTAGTAGTTGTATTTCTCTTTCTTTGGTTGTGTTGCATTTAATTTGTACTTGTACTTTCCTGTTGTGCTTTTATTCTGGCCCCTTTTTACGTATTGTACTCACTTATTTACTGTAAATTTGGCTTGCATTTTATCGTGTTGTGTGTTTAGTTCCATGTGTTTATAGGTTATAAAGGCAATGCCTTCCTAGTTTTAGGAAATATGCCTTTGGTGCTAGTCTCCAGCCCCTGGCCTATAAAAGGTGGGCTTGGGGTAGTCACAGCACGGACCTTAGAGGACGGGTCATGACAAACAAGATTATTATCCAATAGCATCATTTGCATTATACTCTGACGATTGGGACATTGATTCTCAGAGTGTCCCAACTCCTTATAGATGAAGAATTGTACATTTGAAAACGTTTTCTTACCCTTTAAATCACATCATTGGTGTCATTTTTCTCCACACTTATACTAAACTCCCACTTCTTTCATTCATTTACCAATTTTATTCTTTCCACAGTTATCACATAGGGGAAATCATTCTTTCTCATCTTCAATTTATCAGTCTTTATCTATACCGTATTTTTCTTCTCTTGCATCCCTTCAAAGACATAGGACATAGAGTATTCATTACTTATCTTATTAACACATGACACTATTTCTTCATATGATGAGAATACGTGGGAGAATATTTCCCTTTTAAATGTTGGATTAATACTATGAAATATATGATCCTTATTAATCTTTTGATCATGCGTATTGCTGTAATTTTCATTCCTTCTACTAGGATCCATTTCTAAACAATGGAATACACTTGTTTAGTTCATGAATCAAAATGCATAATTCCAAACTTTTAAAATACCTAACGTAAATTGAAAATATTATTCATATAATCTATAATCATAATTTTTTTGAGGAAGTATTTTCTCCTAAATCCTTCATAATGGTTTGTAATGAAAATTTGAATTATCCTAAGCATATCCCCCAAGAGTGTCGTAACCAAGAGTGCAGCAAGCCCCGTGGTCGTGTACAAGGATACCCCATGTCAAGCCTGAAACTCCTTCTCAGAGTTTTACTTCTAGTTACATCCATGCCAGAGCCGCCTCTACCAGATCGTATCTAGTCTGGGATTTATTTCATGGAAAATACACAAAATCTTTACTTTACCAAAATTCTAGGAAGTTCTTTTATACTAATCCTCAAATTCGATCTTATGGTAATGTTATCTAATCAGAGTTTATCTAAATCTACCTCCAAAGTTGTTGGTGAACTTCCTCTGATACCAAATTTAACGCCTCGACCCCAGAAGCCTAGAGTCGGTGCATTATTTTAATAAATTGGCATGATTACAAGGAATCATGTCCCAAAAGACAGATCTGTTTAGAAGTCTTGGAAAATAGATTACATACATGAACATTACATTACACATTTGAAAATAAAACACAAAATAAATAATTCTTTGAGAACGAAATTAATCCACTGTTATAACCCTACTTATCAATCATATTACACTTCTTGGAATCCTAGAAAAATAAAACATAAGAAAGGGGTGAGCTCAAACGCTCAGTAAGGATAAAAATATAGAGAAAACATTCAAAAATCAGCATAAACATATAAGGAAATGTATAAAAAAAATCTTTTAAACATAACATTCAGCCTAATACAACAAAGACAAATCAAATAATTCCATTTACTTATTCACATGGATATTCTACTAGTCGAATAATCACATGCAATACCTATAGTCAATTTCATAATGGTAGAATGTGTAATTCCAGACTTCATGATAACATATTGAAGGCCTTGTGCCCAGACATCAAATAAGATTTTTTCAAGGCCTTGTTTTAAGACACAAGTTTTTCTCAGAAGACATACTGATGCCTCGAGGATCTATAGCGGGCTCCACCAATCACTTACTACGTCCAATGAATTCCTCATATGAAAAGGGTTAAACATAACATAATCATTCATATTAAAACTAGCATATGAAATGTCAGTACTTTATCCATAAACCATGAGTGGTCTAAAAATAACACATCCACGGTCATACATATCAAAAAAACATTCAATATAATATGGAAGATTTGTATCATAATAAATCAACTTTAAACAAGTTTAAAATCTATCAAAAGATGTTGAAATAGATGAAAATGATTTGTAAAACTCACTAAGAGAAATATCCCTTTTTCATGAAAACATTTAAAACTCACACAATTTAGAAAGTAAGAAATTTAAATACATTTATGAATCAAAGTGTCCCATAACACTTTGAAACTTTTTAAAGGAAGTTTCATTTTAATATATTCATGTCCTTATAAATAAATCCTTAAAACCATTTTGAAAATAATGAAATTAATGAGAAAGGTTTAGATGAATAAATATTTAAAACATTTAAAATGATGTTTTAGTAAAAATTCCCTTAAAATGAATCCCCTTGAAAACTATTTTATGAAACATGGACATGGGTAATAAATATGTCCTAGTAGATACTTATGACAAAACAACCTCAGATAATAAATAGATTGTGAAATTAACCCTTAACTTGTATCTGACTTGACCAGTTCATTCTTTAATCTCATTAATAACAAACTAAAGTTAATTTCTACTTGTTTCCAAATAGTTTTTAAATTTATTATTTCTTTTATATCACTTATTAAAACAATATTGTCATTACGTACTTATTTAAGTTAATAATGGTCGTTTTGTTGATATTTTGTACTTGAGTCAAAAGTAAACTTTTTATAATTACATGATGTCCATGTGGTCAAAAATAATTTATCTCCAAAATGGTTTTCATGATTTTGATATCATATATATCTTATATATAGAGTACATATAAATATTTATAACAGTACATAAGATCTGGAGATAAGAAATGAAATGCACTCTTCATGGAGCTGGTAATCTATACGTAGGCATGAACGCTGCATTCATTTATTGTTCGTATTTTAATTGAATGAATACTTAATGAAACATAGGTATATTATAATTATATTATAATATCATATATAATTTTTTAACTCCATCCTTTATACATTCCACATATGGCATAAACGAGTCATATCCTTTTGAGGGGGCAGTAGTCCTTACTTCCTCAAATGAAATTATTTCATTTAACCATTATGGAAACCATAAAGGTATGATATAAATGAAAAATTCAAATAATATAAATAATATAAATATAATATATGTTACATATAAATATAGGGCCATCTTAATGTCCACCATAAGAGGTGGTAGGATATAATTGAACAATCATCGTTTTGTGAGGCAATTGTTTGTCGTCCAAAGAAATAGTATGTTTTTTTCCCATTAGATGGAGGTGTGTGTTAGTGTAGCTCAAATAATTATCATAAAAACAGCCTATTATATTTATGATTCTAGTTTTGTTATAAAATAATGTTATAAAAAGAGTTTTGGGGGTAATAGAAGTAAAATAAAATAAGAGAACTTTAGGGAATATGTTACCATAAAATTGGGTATCTCACTTGGGTTTGATAAAAATGGATTCCTTGAAGTGCCTTCTACTAAAGGTAAGACATATAGGTGTAAGGGGGGGATCATTAGAGATTATTTGGGTAGAGGTTTGACGATCCAAGGGGCTTGAGAGGTGTGAGTAAAGGGTTAGAGGTGAGGGCTTTTTATAAGGGGGAGGGGGCTCTTTAGGTAACATTGAAAAAATTATTTTATTATATAATTATTTTCAGTTTATAATGGATACAAATGTATTTATTTCAAGACTTAGGTGGTTATGGGTCGCAATCCTCTCATGAAACTAGTTTTATACATGTTTATGTTACCAATTTAACCTTATCTTTTAGGTGTAACTTTTAGATAAATAGTTAACTTTTACCACGTCTTTTTGTATTTATACACTATAAGGTTAATAAACATACTATAAACAACCAAGGGAACCTCATGTGGTTCATTAATGACACATATAATATTATTTAATCTCTTTGGATAATCCTTAGATATTTAATAATTTTATATCAACCAATAATATAGTATTTGTTTTAAAAACTCTTTTATGTCAATTTTGACACTATTTGGTATTTTTTTATTAATATTATAACAACATGATTAATTCGAAAATAATTGATTGAATAAACCATAAAATTTAATATTAACTTATAAAATTATTTTAATTCATCAAAAGTTTCAAATTAAATTTATTTGGATATTTATAATATCAATTAATCTTATATTTCATTATTAAGTTAATTACTGCTTCATCATTGTGTCATAAATAAATTAAAATATTTAATGTCTAAAAATTATAAATAAAATATGATTATGTAATAAATATTATTTTCATTCTAATGACTATTTATAGTTTAATTTATCTTATGTATAACCTTATATTAAAAATAGTTTAGTTAGTAAACTTTGATTTTAACTATTTTAACTATTTTTTAAATAAAATAATAATAAACTCCCTAATCTTATCCAAGTGGACCTAAAAGATAATATTTTATTCCTAAGGTTGTTTTTGGTCTAATTAAACTTATCCAATTGAATTAGGACATGTTTTAGGGTACTTATAATATCATTTTTACCTTTAATTACCCTATTTACTTTTAACCGTGATAAATAAAAGTTAAGAATTACTATTCCCCAAAAATTATTATCATCTTATTGAACCACATTTTACTTACTGATATAACCTATGCCTCCATTGTTATTGAAATTCAATTCACAGAAGTGCTAAATTTAGTTTTTATGCAAATTTGCAAATGCTCATAGGAGGGGGGTAAAAGATGATAAAAAGTTCAATAAAATTGTTATATATCTAAACTTATTATAAAATGACTCCAATGAATTATATTGAACTTATATAGGTATTATTTATCTAATTTGAACTAAAATAAATTTAAATAAAATAAATAATTAAAAAAAGTCGTCTTAAACAATAATAGTGTTTTTCACTATTCATAAAAAATTGAAAGTTTTCAGAAAAATAACGAAAATTCAGCTGAAGATATATTTGACATTCTAAATTCAATAATAATGTTTATTTTACCAAATTTAAAACAAATAAGTTGGACTAATTAATTTAAATTTAATTCCAATTTTCAAAACAAATAGCGTGTTTTTAAGAAACAATAACTATCAAAAATCGACACTTGTTTATGTCAAATTTCAATGTGAAATTACTTCCAATGACCAAAATTGATTTAAATGGTAAAAATATAATCTAATTACACTTTAAAACCAATTAAAAATATAATATAACCATATAAATAGATTATATTAAATGGCAGTTTTGAATTAAAATACAGTATTTTTCACCCTTCATTCAAAAAATGATGTTATTAGAATAATAGCAAAGATTTACCCAAAGTAAATTTTGATGTCTTGATTCTAAATAATAATTTTATTTTTTTCAAATAGAACATATAAATGTGACGAAAAACTGGATTTGAAGAGTGTTCATCATTAAAAGACATAAAATTGCATTTTCTTAAAAATAGTGCATTTATCTGATGAAAATGAATGTCTTCTTATATTATGTCTAAGAAAAATATAATATGGATGTTAAAATTATATAGAATATATATAATTCAAAATTTAGTTAATAGAATTCATAACCGTTTTTGAACGGCTAATTTGGTAAAGCATGGTGGGCTTGAACTCGGTGTTGCGTATAGTGGATGTTATTGAATTACTTTGAAGAAATAACATACTATAAAATCTTGGGGGCTTACATAGTTACCCATGAATTTAAAATCAAAACCTTAACCATGAATATTGATATATCCAAGATATATTATATCATTAATATTGTTATTTGTTGGTAAATTATGAATAGGTCAATATTGGAGTTTATATATTAATGACTAGTCATCGATATAGTGAATGCTTAGCATCATATTATTGGTGTACTTTCCAGCCATTGCATGACCCTTAATGGAATTGAGGGGGAATCTTGATGAGTTTTATCACTATGTTTCCACGATATTAGTGGTAATGTGATGATATCTTGGTTTTTATTTTTATATTTATGATGTTGGATAATTTCATGGTATCTAAGGACTTGATTGATAAAAATTTCATGGTTGGGATTTATGTGAATGAGATTATTGGGATTTATAGAGATATGAGGATGATCATCTTTGATCAGGATTAAGATGTTACCTCCCAATTATATAAGAATATTTATCATGATTTTGGATCTTATATTTTACATAACATTACATTTAATCCACAAATTAATGGAATGGTAAAGTAGAGTTTTCAAATTCTAGATTACATGTTCTATGAATATGTGTTTAAAATTGACGAGATTCATGGGTGAAGCAGCTGCCATTGGTAGTTTTTTACTATAATAATACCCAAAACTACTATGTTAGTAGGGATCCATTAGAGTTGTCTTATGGGTGGAATTATAAGGGTTTATTATTCTAATTTGAGGTTGGATAATCCAGAATTATGGGAATAGATTTAGTACAGATCATGGTAGAGAAGCTGAAGGTTATTCATGAGTGGATAATGTTTGAAAAATAACTTTATAAGTGTTATGTTTTGTAGATAATTATACCTATAGTGTTTGGGAATTTTGATCATTTATTTATAAAGTTTTATCATCATGTTGGGAAACAGAGGTTAGGTTTTATGCGGTAAGCTATCTCCCAAGGTTTTTTTTAACCACTGGAGGTATTGGATCACATTGGTGTGGTTGCATATCAGATATCACTTCCTACACAATTGGATTGAATATATTATTTCTTCGACCAATTTAATATTTTTATTTATCTTTATTATGATTACCATTTAATTTATTATAGATTGTTTTATATTATGGATGATGTGACATTTAGAGGGAGGCCTATTGAGATCCATGACCAATGTGAGGTGGTGATTCATGGGTGTGTTATCCATTTGGAATACATAGTGTGGTGTAATGTTTTTTTAGAAGAGTGTACATGGGAATGTGAGTTTCAAATGATTGTTATGTATGTAGAGTAATTTAGATTCATGTTACTATTTTTCTATAAATGTGAGATTCTTGATTTTGTGCTCATATGATATATGGTGTATTTTTATATGATGTTTTATGATTTGGTAATGGATAGGCCACTATGTGTGATGTATCTCATGATACATATTGTTTCATGGATATTTTGTTCTCAACTTGGGGTTTCCATTTATTCTCGATCATTGCATTCATTTGATATGTTTCTAATGTAAATTTCCATTCATTTTTTAACATATTATTTACTTTTTTTGGTGTTTTAGATGAACTCAAGATAGGTTAGAAGAATATTGGAGTCTTGTCAGCAATTTATTCTGATGAGGTATAATACACCATGGATACTGACATTATAGAATGATTGTTTGGATTAAAATTTGGGGGTTTTGTAGTTTGGATTGTTGTACCATGATGAGTTATGTTTTTTGTGTGGGAATGTTTGTTTCCCCATTGAGCTTGGGGAATTCTATTTTAGAATTTTTTAGGTTGCATGTGAATTTTTTACTGTATTGTGTTGTTTTCTGTTTCAATGTGAAGGGTATTAGTTTAATCATATGTGGGTGACATTTCCTCATGGAATGATGGATTTATCCATTAGTATCTTGGATAGGATACAACATTTCTTCCATTTTAGGATCAATAGGTTCATTGTAAAGGGAATTGTGATATAGAGTTGTTGGTTATGGAATTCATTTTTTATATCATCTTTTGAATCATTATGTTGTTCTTTTTTATTTCACAATGGATTTTGTTTGATTCATATTGAGATTGAGGTGGAGGAATGGGGTTTTCATCATGATTTCTATATCTTCAAGTTGTGCATCATGGAATCAATCATTGTTCCATGACATTCCATGATTATTTCAAATGTATACAATTTTACTCTCTATGACTTGGGGAGATCATACAGCGAATTATCAATCATACATTATTTGCGGAGTGTAACACATCATTCAATAAAATTTTGTTTTTCATTTTTAATTATAAATTAGTGTTCCATATTAGTTGATATCATATTCAATAAAATTTCATTAAACCCTAGTTTTCTCATGGATGAATTTTGTTAGTTTCTAGTCATTCATATGTAGACATATATTCTCGGTTACGAGCGATTGATATTTTGTGATATGTTGTGTATTTATCTTTCACATTCAATATATTTATTCTAGTTTGTTTCCTTAAAAGGGTTATGTATGTGGAACTAACTTAGTCAATTATATTTTTTCATTTTATATTTTTATTTGGTTTTATTTTTTCTGAGTTCCTCAGAGTTAGAGGTCAAAAACATAAATTTCATGGAAAATAGGATGTTGCACATTGTTTGTGTATGATTAGGAGTAACCATTTACTAAACCATGCACATAGGGGGTGACGGATTCCAAATTCATTTTTATAGTATCCTCATAATTATCCAAACTATACAAGAGACTCTAGGTAACTATTAGCTAGGGTCGTGAGTAAGATTATCCCCTGCAGTTCATGTATGGTATATAAAACCATGTGGACAAACAATTCTTCTTTCTAAATTATTTTAAAATGAGATTTTAAAATCAAACCCCCATAAAACTATATCCATTAAACCCTTCATTTAAACCATTTTTTTACCAGGTGCTTTTCCAAACCATGACAATCACCCCTCTTAAATTTTAGTGTTATTTATCCTGTATTTTTATTCATTACTATATGTTTAGTCTAGTTTCTCTTTTATTCCTCCCATCTCCTTATCCTACTTCCATGTCACCCCATATATCTATTACCCATATAAATCATGTGAATATGAAGGTATTTATGTTGGATTTAGGTAGTGTTTTTGATGAGTTAATTTTGATTTTAGCTTGGTGAGTGTAGATACCCAAAGCTTGACGTACATGGACATTACATTACTATTGCGGAATAATTAGTACATAACAAAAACACACACACAAGGACCGTAATAGTTTAGTGTCTTTGGAAACTCAGAATATAATCTTCTAATCGTGGTGAAAGATCATCAACATCTCCCATAATGATCTTCCTTTTTTTACCAAAAACATTTCTTTATATCCTGTGGAAAAGAAAAAATAAAAGGGTGATCTCAAATGCTCAGAAAGGGTAAACAAAAGAAATATCAATCACATCATATTCATAAGAACATAACATTTTGGAAATCATAACTTACAAAAGAGATCATAATATCATAACATGGGATAAATCATAGTAGTGAAATGTAATCCCAATAATCATAAATAAAAACATGAAACTTTGTGGCATACACACATAATCATAGAGAATCATTTCTTATTAGTCAAGACTCATATCCAAGACTATCTTAGTGTACAAAGTCCATTTCTGAACTGAGTTCACTCCTCGTTTCAGTCCTGTTTCACTGAACCGGTTTAACCTGCCGTTCCAGCCATGTCTATCTCATGCGATATAAAATCTTTACCCAATGCATTGGAGGGAGATATAGGTCCCACCCATCTCATAATGATACCATTCTTATGTGTGCCACAAAATCATAAACCATACATCGTAGCATAACCCATGTAATAAAAATGGTATTCTTAAACAACATGACATCATAAAACATTTCATATAAGATAAAGTAATTCATAAAAATAAATCCATCACAACATAATCAAATCAATGTAATAATAGGGATAAAAACATAACCCTATATTATCTTAGATGGAAAATAATTTTGATAAAACACTTGAACTCCATTCTTGAGGAAAATATCCTTTCTACTTCAAAAACATTTTTCCTTTCTTAACATCTCATACAATTCTAAACTAAATGAAGTTGATTAAAAATAAACTTGAAAACTTGTACAGGAACCTTCTTGGAAATAATGTTTTAAAAATCCAATCATGCCGTATAAGTTAAAAAACATTCTTCTCGTAATTTTGTCGGGAAAGTCAAAAATTACCTCGTACGAAAAACGACAAAAGATTCCTTTCATATCTTTTACTAAAAACCCACCGAATGGTAAAATTGGATATAAACTATTGTAGAATTATGTAAATATTACATATTGAGGAAACATGTATGTGGATGATAAAATGAACCCCAGTAAATTCCAAAGTATAAACAATCTCGGATAAAAATGAGATTGTGATATTTCCCTTACCTTAGGTCTGATTTGCTTCATAAGTGTCCAAACCTCATGTATAATGATTTAAATAATGTCATTGACTTATTCCAGAATCATACTCACTGTTATGATATCATATATGGTTCACTTATGACTTTATTTTACCCGTTCTTTTGTAAATTCCATGTTAAAGAGCGTTTTGGGTAAAATCCTTTAATTTGTTTTCCGTGTTTTGACTTGTAATTATTAATATGATTACTTAGATCATGATTACTTAATTCTAGAATATAAAACATGATTTATATATAATATATATTCAGAATATACATATATATAATAGAACAGTAAATGGAATGAAATACACCGTTCATGGAGACGGTAGGCCGTACGTACGCATGAATGCTGTTTTCGTGGAATTAAGTAGATGACATATATATATATACACACACATAAATCCAGTATCATTATTATGTCATATATTTAATGATTACTTATTATTATATATAATTTATAATCATTCATTAATGGTTAACGTGGAGAATGAATCTCATCGCGTCGTGGAGACGGTAGTCCGTACGTACGCACGAGTGATGATATCATTCTCATGATCGTGGAATTGTATTGGAGTGTATGTATACTCTTTCAGAATCAATATCACTTTACAATAATAATATATAGTTATTATGTACACCATTATATCTATCCAAGTAAGGTGGTGGTGGAAAATAGATTACACCACGGCGTGGAGACGGTATTCCGTACGTACGCACACGCGGTGATTTCATTTTCCGTAGGATGGATAGATGGTGAAATAGGGATGTTTAATACTTATAAGAACATATCAGTATATTAGTGATACTGATGTTATTACTCCATAATTAAACAACCTATGAAGAAGAAGTGGAAGAAGAAATAAATTTGAAAGAATCGGTAATGGACATTATCTCTTCTTTAAAGCGCCTCTTTGAGTCCTCCTTTTAGGGCACTAAAATTGGTCTTTGAAGAAGACCCGGGCCTCTATGATGTTACTAGGGAAGTGAAAAAGATAATTTGGCAGGGGTTGGCCGAGATTTAAGGCTCAAAGTGGTGTGAGGAAGAGAGGGAGGAGGTTCCCTTTTATAAGGGAGGAGAGGGGCACCTTTTGAATAACTAAAGATATTATTTTATTATAACATCAAATTCGGTTTCAAATAGCTCCAAATTGATTTATTTCGAATATAAGGTGGGGATGGGTAGAAATACTCTCATCCAATATAATTTAGACAAGTTTAGGTTCCTATTTTAACCTTATTATTTAGATTTAACATTAAGTTAAATAATTTTACTTTTACCATGTCTTCTTGTGTTCTTACACTATAATGTTAATAAACATACTATAATAAGCCCAACTAACCCAAAGTTGTTTATTATTAATATATATAACCTTATCTAAGACATTTGTCCAAACCATAGATTTTTAGGAATAATATAAAAATTATTAATATAATATTTTTTAAAAAACTATTTTATGTCAATTTTGACACTATTTATTAATTGATTTTTGGAAAATTTATAACAGAATTATTAGTTAGAAAAAAGTAAATTAAATCACTACTAACATGTCATATTAACCTAGAAAATTTGTGTAATTCATAAAAAGTCTAAACATATATTTATTTGGGTATTTATAATATCAATTATTCTAATTTTTCACTATTATGTTATTTACTGCATCATCATTGTGTCATAAATAAATTAACTTATTTAATGTCTAAAAATTATAAATAAAATATCATTATGTATGAAATCTTAATATATTTCTAATGAATATTTACAATCGAATTTATCTTATGTATAACCCTATATTAAAAATGTGTTAGTAAATAAACTTTCATTTTAACTCTTTTAACTCTTCTTTGAATTAAATAATAATAAATGTCCTAATCTAATCCAAGTGGGCCTAAATGGTCATATTTTATTCCTTTATAATTACACTTATCCAATAGAATTAGGACATGTGTTAGGGTAATAATAATATCATTTTTACCCATAATTACCCTATTTACTTTTAACCGTGGTAAATAAAATTAAAAAGTTACTATTCACCAAAAAATTATTTCCATCTCATTGAACCACATTTTACTTACTGACATCAACCGTGTATCTAGGATTTTTGAAATTCCACTCACAGAAGCGGTAAAATTATGTTTTTGAAAAATTCATTTTTTTAAACTACCACTTAGTGGATTCACTATTCATCAAAAAAATGGAAGTTTCCAGAAAAATACCAAAAATTAGGCCTATGCTATATTTGATATTATGAACATAAAAATGATGTCTATTTTACCAAATTCAAAACATATCATTTTCATTAATTAATTTAAAAATTAATTCTCGTCGTCAAAACAAATAGCGTTTTCTTAAGAGATAATAACTATCAAAAGATTGACACTTGTTTATGTCTGGTTTAAATGTGAAATTACATCTAATGACCAACATTGTGTTAAATTGTAAAAATATATTCTAAATATACTTTAAAACTACTAAAATTAATAATTTATCAATATTAATTATTTTGATTAAAAAGGTTGTTTTTAATTAAAATTTAGTAATTTTCACTATTCATCAGAAAATGAAAGTTATCCGAAAAGTACCAAAATTTCACCCTAAGCTAATTTCGATATTCTTAATCCCAAAATGAAGTCCATTTTGAAAAATAAAATTTACAAAATTTCAAAAGGTGGTTATTACTATTCATAACGGCTAGTTTTAATAATATTTTAATAGCATATCGTTGTTTAGTAAAACTCGGTATTGCGTACTACACACACTATCGAGGAAGGTCACGATTGCGTGTAATGCAAGGCAATTCAAGGATGCACGTTGTGCAAGATCCTTTTTGTGTAGCATACAACACAAGTCATTAATGAAATTAAAAAGAATATTTTTCATAAAATCTCGGGGTTTTACATTCTACCCCCCATAAAATGAATTTCACCCTCGAAATTCGTCGGGGTTATAAATGGTTTACTATTAAAAAGTTTCTTTGATATAAACCCACATCATAAAAATGAATACCATAACCAATCTTTAAAAATTGAAGTATGAAACATAACGGTTACCCAAATAAACTAATCACTGGGTTTCCACATAGGTGAAAATATGGATATGGAAGAGAAATCAAACCATCATGTTCTGATGGAGAGTGGTAGAGAACATGGCTATAGAAAAGCTAGCAATCAAAAATCCATAAATTTTTCATGATCTAAGGTACCATCTGATTCATCTGATATAAGAGCACTAGGACAACATTTTTGGTTTTCAAGATCGTTTCCCTAAAGTTGATGAAATTGGAATTAGAAGAAATACTTTCGTGATTTCGGTATAGTCTCACCGTTGGTCGTTCTTTGTACAATTTCCACTTCATCTCTTAAAGAAATGAAGTTGAATTTTTCATTCGTGATGTGTTAGCAGATCATGTGATAGAATGATGGGACATTCCATCTGTCTCAAACAAAAGGATAGAAAAGTTATCAGAAAATACATCAGTCCATCTATAGTGAGATTAATCATATATGGTTCCTAAAATGAACTTATACTTCATATATCACACTACTTAATAAAATAAAACTTGTTTCTACTAAACAGGGACTTCCTGTAGGCTAGTGGTAGGTGATAAAGGCCAGTCACACATCGTTTGTGGGTTTGATTCCCACAGCCTTGTCCGACGCGATGGGCTATCGCCCATCCTGTAGGTTGTCCTTTTTCTAAAACTACATTACTATAACATCCCATAAATAATATCAAAAAAACTTCTATCCTTAAACAATACTAACTTATGTCCAACATAATCCATTCCAATCTTTAGTCTTATCCAAAATAATGCTGTCTAATCTCATATTATAGTGAAAACAATTACCAAAGAGTTCCTACAAATATCATATTAATACCATTGTTGATCCCCATATATCATGAGATATGTCTTGTTGGTCACATTCCAAACATTAAAAGTCCTTAATCATGTATTATCTTGAAAAAAATGATTACCCATTGAACCTTATTAAAAACATTAATGTTGTTAAAAGTTAACTCTTTCCAAATACCAAAATCCTAAAAATTCTATATACTCTAACCATGATATCACTTAGTCCTTATATCAATCATGAGCTCATGAATACTGTCAAACATTTCATTTTTTCCTTATCCCTTCATTATGCGCATATCATCTTTTTTCCAAAAATATCTCAATCACTTTCCATGGTTACTGGTACCATAAAATTATTGAAAACCACAATATACCAATACATAAATATTTCAATATTCCACGATATTATATAAAACATTATTTTGGAATCCCATTACATAAACACTTAATCATTCCACCACATCGTTGCCATATTCAACATCGCCAATGGTGATCGCATGTGACTTCCCTTTCTCCTTTGCCTTAAGTGGTTTCTCATGTCGATCATCACTAACCCTTGGATTAGGGCATTTATAATTCCCCATTTCCATGCACTTGAAGCATTGAAGTGTAGTAGGTTCATTCTATGTATCCCTTCCTTTGTTTGCATCATTAGACATCTTCTTCCCATCATTGCAACATTCAAATGCCCGATGACCTTCCTTTACACATTTGAAACATTTAATTGTCCCTTTAAGACAATCTCCCCCATTCTTCTTTCCACACTTTGAGCATAAGGAAACATTCATCTTCTTTTCACCATTATTCTGAGATTTCTCCTTGAACTCCATCTTTCATTTCTTGTCAAAATTATGAGATGGATAAGTAACAACAACTTCCATTTCTACCTTGATAGCACAACGCCCAATTTCTTCATAGCTACTGAAGTCTCTTATAGCTAATTCCCATCGATGATTTGGTTTTAAGCCACTGAAGAATCGATCAACATTACTTTCAGGTTGGATGATAAATCCAGATGCATACCTTGAAAGCCATGTAAACTTTTCTTTCTATATACCAACAGATTCATCATCGTTTTTCTTTAGTTCAAGAAAATCCTTCTCTATCTTTGTTCGAAGAATATGAGGGAAGTACTTATTGAAAAATTAGTTCTTGAACTCGTCCCATTCCATGGACTCAATTTCATCTCTTGGCCTCGTATTCTTGACAATATTTTACCATTGATCAGCATCACCTTCCAAATGATACACTACTAATATGAATTTATCATGTTCAGAACATTTAATAACTGAAAATATCTTTTCAATAGTACTGATCCATTTTTCGGCAACAAGTGGATCAGAAGACCCACTGAAAGAAGGTGGACGTTGCCTCATGAAGGACTCAATAGAATATTTTTCCCTTCTCTGCACATTTGGAAGTCCAGAATGATTCATAGCTTGTGTAAGTATAGCAATAAGATTTTTCGCTCCATCTCCCATAACATTTGTTTGTTCAGGAGGATAATCATTGCATTTTCCATTACATTGATCAACACGGTTCCTTCAGGTTCCAGCCATCGTCTAAAACCCAAAAAGAACAGTGTGAGAGGAAAAAATCATGCTAGGGAAAACAACACAATAAAGGAGTAGTACCTTCAATATCTAACATCTTGTGTTAACATAATTCTATTACTATAACCTATACTTATACTTAACCTTAGGGACATCCCTAGACATACCTTAGAAATATCTATAGGGATCTCACTAAAGTTCTCGAATCCTATTTTCCAATGGTTGACTAAACCTTTCCTATGATACCAACTGTAGAGACCCAAAGCTTGACGCATATGGACATTACATTACTTTTTCGGAATACTTAGTATATAACAAAAACACACACACAAGGGCCGTAATAGTTTAGTGTCTTTGGAAACTCGGAATATAATCTTCTAATCATGGTGAAATATCTTCAATATCTCCCATAAAGATCTTCCTTTTTTTTACCTAAAACATTTCTTTATATCGTAGGGAAAAAAAATAAAATGGTGAGCTTAAATGCTCAGTAAGGGTAATCAAAAGAAATATTAGTCACATCATAATCATAAGAACATAACATTTTGGAAATCTTAACTAGCAAAAGAGATCATAATATCATAACGTGGGATAAATCATAGTGGTGAAATGTAATCCCAATAATCATAAATTAAAACATGAAACTTTTTTTCATACACACATAATTGTAGAGAAACATTTCTTATTAGTCAATACTCATAGCCAAGACTATCTTAGTGGACAAAGTCCATTTCTGAACCAAGTTCACTCCTCGTTTCAGTCCTGTTTCACTGAACAGGTTTAACCTGCCGTTACAACCATGTCTATATCATGAGATATAAAATCTTTACCCAATGCATTGAGGGGAGATATAGGTCCAACCCATCTCATAATGATACCATTCTTATGTGTTCCACAAAATCATAAACCATACATCGTAGCATAACCCATGTAATAGAAATGGGATTCTTAAACAACATGACATCATAAAACAATTCATATATGATAAAGGAATTCATAAAAATAATTCCATCACAAAATAATCAAATCAATGTAATAATAGGGATAAAAACATAACCCTATATTATCTTAGATGGAAAATAATTTTGATAAAACACTTGAACTCCATTCTTGAGGAAAATATCCTTTCTACTTCAAAAACATTTTTCTTTTCTTAACATGTCATACAATTCTAAACAAAAATAAGTTGATAAAAATAAACTTGAAAACTTGTAAAGGAAGCTTCTTGCAAATAATGTTTTAAAAATCCATTCATTCCATATAAGTTAAAAAAACATTCTTCTCGTACTTTTGTCGGAAAAGTCAAAAAGTACCTCATACAAAAAACGACAAAAGATTCCTTTCATATCTTTTACTAAAACTCATCGAATGGTAAAATTGGATATAAACTATTGTAGAATTATGTAAATATTTCATATTTAGGAAACATGTATGTGGATGATAAAATGAACCCCAGTAAAATCCAAAGTATAAACAATCTCATATAAAAATGAGATTGTGATATTTCCCTTACCTTAGGTCTGATTTGCTTCGTAAGTGTCCGAAACTCCAGTATAATGATTTAAATAATGTCATTTGCTTATTCCATAATCATACTCATTGTTATTATATCATATATGGTTTACTTATGACTTTATTTTACCCGTTCTTTTGTAAATTCCATGTTAAATAGCGTTTTGGGTAAAATCCTTTCATTTGTCATCCGTGTTTTGACTTGTAATTATTCATATGAATACATAGATCATGATTAATTAATTCAAGTATATAAAACATGATTTATATATAATATATATTCAGAATATACATATATATAATAGAACAGTAAATGGAAAGAAATACACCGTTCATGGAGACGGTAGGCCGTACGTACGCATGAATGCTTTTTTCGTGAAATTAATTAGATGACATACATATATATACACATAAATACAGTATCATTATTATGTCATATATTTCATGATTACTTATTATTATATATACTTTATAATCATTCCTGAATGGTTAACATGGAGAATGAATCTCATCGCGTCATGGAGACGGTAGTCCGTACGTACGCACGAGCGATGATATCGTTCTCATGATCGTGGAATTGTATTGGAGTGTATGTATACTATTTCAGAATCAATATCACATTACAATAATAATATATAGTTATTATGTACACCATTATATCTAAACAAGTAAGGTGGTGGTGGATAATATATTATACCACGGCGTGGAGACGATATTCCGTACGTACGCACGCGCGGTGATTTCATTTTCTATAGGATGGATAGATGGTGAAATAGTGTTGTTTCATACTTATAATAACATATCAGTATATGAGTGATACTGATGTTATTACTTCATAATGAAAAAACCTAAGAAGAAGAAGTGGAAGAAGAAATAATGTTGAAGGAATCAGTAACGGACATTACCTCTTCTTTGAAGCACCTCTTTGAGTCCTCCTCTTAGGGAACTAAAATTGGTATTTGAAGAATACCAGGACCTCTAGAATGTTACTAGGGAAGTGTAGAAGATAATTGTTAAGCGGTTGGCCGAGATTGAAGGCTCAAAGTGGTGTGAAGAAGAGAGGGAGGTGGTTCCCTCTTATAAGGGAGGAGAGGGGCACCTTTGGAATAACAAAACATTTTATTTTATTATAAATTAAAATTCTGTTTTAAATATCTCCAAATTAATTTATTTCTAATCTAAGGTGGGGATGGGTCGAAATCCTCTCATCCAATAGAATTTAGACAAGTTTAGGTTCCTATTTTAGCCTTATCATTTAGATTTAGCATTAAGTTAAATAATTTTACTTCTACCGTGTCTTCTTGTGTTCTTACACTAGAAGGTTAATAAACATACTATAACAAGCCAAACGAACACCAAGTTGTTTATTATTAATATATGTAACCTTAGCTAAGTCATTTGGCCAAACCTTAGATTTTTAGGAATAAAATAACAATTAGTAATAGAATATTTGATTTAAAAACTATTTTATATCAATTTTGACACTATTTAGTAATTGATTTTTGTTAAAATTATAACAGAATGATTAGTTCGAAAAAAGATAATTAAATCAATAATAAAATTTCATATTAACCTAGAAAATTTTTGGAATTCATAAAAAGTCTCAAATTATATTTATTTGGGTATTTATAATATCAATTATTCTAATTGTTTCACTATTATGGTAATTACTGCATCATCATTGTGTCATAAATAAATTAATTTATTTAGTGTCTAAAAATTATAAATAAAATATCATTATTTAGAAAATATTATTATATTTCTAATGAATATTTACAATTGAATATATCTTATGTATAACCCTATATTAAAAATGTTTTATTAAATAAACTTTGATTTTAACTCCTTTAACTCTTCTTTGAATTAAATAATAATAAATGTCCTAATCTAATCCAAGTGGGCCTAAATGGTCATATTTTATTCCTAAGGTTGGTTTTGGTCGAATTAAACTTATCCAATAGAATTAGGAAATGTGTTAGGGTAATAATAATATCAATTTTACCCTTAATTTCCCTATTTA
The DNA here is from genome assembly GCA_963277665.1 of Viscum album. Classification (NCBI taxonomy): domain Eukaryota; kingdom Viridiplantae; phylum Streptophyta; class Magnoliopsida; order Santalales; family Viscaceae; genus Viscum; species Viscum album. The sequence goes on from OY728130.1 coordinate 1,216,763,530, forward strand.
CTTTTAATCGTGGTAAATAAAAGTAAAAAGTTACTATTCACCAAAAAATTATTTTCATCTCATTGAACCACATTTTACTTACTGACATCAAACGTGTCTCTAGAATTTTATAAATTCCACTCACAGAAGCGGTAAAATTATGTTTTTGAAAAATTCATTTTTTTAAACTACCACTTAGTGGTTTCACTATTCATCAAAAAAATGAAAGTTTCCAGAAAAATACAAAAAATTTGGCCTAAGATATATTTGATATTATGAACATAAAAATGATGTCTATTTTACCAAATTCAAAACATATTAGTTGCATTAATTAATTTAAAAATTTATTCCCATCATCAAAACAAATAGAGTTTTCTTAAGAGATAATAACTATCAAAATATTGACATTTGTTTATGTCTGGTTTAAATGTGAAATTACATCCAATGACCAACATTGTATTAAATTGTAAAATTATATTCTAAATATACTTTAAAACCACTGAAATTAATAATTTATCACTATTAATTATTTCGATTAAAAAGGTTGTTTTTAAATAACATTTAGTAATTTTCACTATTCATCAGAAAATGAAAGTTATCTGAAAAGTACCAAAATTTCACCCTAAGCTAATTTCGATATTCCGAATCCAAAAATGAAGTCCATTTTGAAAAATAAAATTTAAAAAATTTCCACAAGTGGTTATTACTATTCATAACGGCTAGTTTTAAAAATATTTTAATAACATATCGTTGTTTAGTGAAACTCGTTATTGCGTACTACACACGCTATTGAGGAAGGTCGCGAGATTGTGTAATGCAAGACAAGTCAAGGATTCGTGTTATGCAAGATCCTTTTGGTGTAGCGTACAACAGAAGAAATTAATGAAATTAAAAATAATAATTTTCACAAAATCTCGGGGTGTTACATTCTACCCCCCTATAAAATGAATTTCACCCACGAAATTCATCGGGGTTATAAATGGTTTACCATTCGAAAGTTTCTTTGATATAAACCCACATCGTAAAAAGAAATATCAAAACCAATCTTTAAAAACAAAAGTATGAAACGTAACGGTTACCCAAATAAACTAATCACTGGGTTTCCACATAGGTGAAAATATGGATATGGAAGAGAAATCTAACCATCATGTTCTGATGAAGAGTGGTAGAGAAGATGGATATGGAAAATCCAGAAATCACAAAGCCATAAATTTGTGATCTAAGGTACCATCTGATTCATCAGATATAAGAGCACTAGGACAACATTTTTGGTTTTCAAGATCATTTCCCTAAAGTTGATGAAATTGGAATTAGAAGAAATACTTTCGTGATTTCGGTATAGTCTCACCGTTGGTCATTCTTTGTACAATTTCCACATCATCTCTTAAAGAAATGATGTTTAATTTTTCATTCGTGATGTGTTAGCAGATCATGTGATAGAATGATGGGTCATTCCATCTGTCTCAAACAAAAGGTTAGAAAAGTTATCAAAAAATACATAAGTCCATCTATAGTGAGATTAATCATATATGGTTCCTAAAATGGACTTATACATCATATATCATACTTCTTAATATAATAAAACTAGTTTCTACTAAACATGGACTTCCTGTAGGCCAGTGGTTGGCGATAAAGGCCAGTCGCACTTCGGCTGTGGGTTCGATTCCCACAGCCTTGTCCGACGAGATGGGCTGTCGTCCATCCTGCAGGTTGTCCTTTTTCTAAAACTAAATTACTATAACATCCCATAAATAATATCGAAAAAACTTCTACCCTTTAACAATACTAACATATGTCCAACATAATCCATTCCAATCTTTAGGCTTATCCAAAATAATGCTGTCTAATCTCATATTATAGTGGAAACAATTACCAAAGAGTTCCTACAACTAGTATGTTAATACCATTGTCGATCCCCATATATCATTAGATATGTCTTGATGGTCACATTCCAAACATTCAAAGGCCTTAGTCATGTATTCTATTGAAAAAATGAATACCCATTAAACCTTATTGAAAACATGAATGCTGTTATACGTTAACTCTTTCCACATACCAAAATCCTCAAAATTATATATACTCTAACCATGATATCACTTAGTCCTTATATCAATCATGAGCTCATGAATACTGTCAAACATTTCATTTTTTCCTTATCCCTTCATTATGTGCATATCAACTTTTTTCCAAAAATATCTCAATCACTTTCCATGGTTACTGGTACCATAAAATTATTGAAAACGACAATAGACCAATAAATAAATATTCCAATATTCCACGATACTATATACAACATTATTTTGGAATCCCATTACAAAAACACTTAATCATTCCACCACATCATTGTCATATTCAACATTGCCAATGGTGATCGCATGTGCCTTCCCTTTGTCCTTTTCCTTAAGTGGTTGCTCATGTCGATCATCACTAACCCTTGGATTAGGGCATTTATAATGCCCCATTTCCTTGCACTTGAAGCATTGAAGTGTAGTAGGTTCATTCTGTGTATCCCTTCCTTTGTTTGCATCATTAGACATCTTCTTCCCATCATTGCGGCATTCAAATGCTCGATGAACTTCTTTTCCACATTTGAAACATTTACTTGTCCCTTTAAGAAAATCTCCCCCATGCTTCTTTCCACACTTTGAGCTTAAGGAAACATTCATCTTCTTTTCACCATTATTCTGAGATTTCTCCATGAACTCCATCTTTTGTTTCTTGTCAAAAATATGAGATGGATAAGTAACACCAACTTGCATTTTTACCATGATAGCACAACGCACAATTTCATTATAGCTACTGAAGTCTCTTATAGCTAATTCCCTTAGAAGATTTGGTTTTAAGGCACAGAAGAATCGACCAACTTTACTTTCAGGTTGGATGATTAATCAAGATGCATACCTTAGAAGCCTTGTAAAATTCGCTTTGTATATACCAACAGATTCATCATCCTTTTGATTTAGTTCAAGAAACTCCTTCTCCATCTTTGTTTGAAGAATACTAGGTAAGTACTTATTGAAAAATATGTTCTTGAACTCGTCACATTCCATGGACTCAATTTCATCTCTTGGCCTCGTATTCTTGACAAGATTCCACCATTGATCAGCATCACCTTCCAAACGATACACTGTTAATATGACTTTATCATGTTCAGAACATTGAAGAACTGAAAATACCTTTTCAGTAGTACTGATCAATTGTTTGGCAACAAGTGGATCAGAAGACCCACTAAAAGAAGGTGGACATTGCCTTATGAAGGACACAATATAATATTGTTCCCTTCTCTGCTCATTTGGAAGTCCAGAATGATTCATAGCTTGTGTATGTATAATAATAATATTTTTCACTCCATCTACCATAATATTTGTTTGTTCAGGGGGAAAATCATTACATTGTCCATTACATTGATCAACACGGTTCCTTCAGGTTCCAACCATCATCTAGAACCCCAAAAGAATACTGTGAGAGGCAAAAATCATGCTAGGAAAAACAACACAATAAAGGAGGAGTACCTTCAATATCTAACATCTTGGGTTACCATAATTATAGTACTATAACATATACTTATTCTTAACCTTAGGGACATCCCTAGACATACCTTAGAAATATCTCTAGGGGTCTCACTAAAGTTCTCGCATCCTAGTTTCCAAAGGTTGACTAAACCTTTCCTCGAATACCAACTATAGAGACCCCAGGATTGACGTACATGGACATTACATTACCTTTGGGGAATACTTAGTACATAACAAAAACACACACACAAGGACCGTAATAGTTTAGTGTCTTTGGAAACTCATAATATAATCTTCTAATCATGGTGAAAGATCTTCAACATCTCCCATAAAGTTCTTCCTTTTTTTACCTAAAACATTTCTTCATATCCTGGGGAAAAGAAAAAATAAAAGGGTGAGCTCAAATGCTCAGTAAGGGTAAAAAAAAGAAATATCAATCACATCATATTAATAAGAACAAAACATTTTGGAAATCTTAACCTGCAAAAGAGATCATAATATCATAACATGGGATAAATCATAGTAGTGAAATGTAATCCCAATAATCATAAATTTAAACATGAAACTTTTTGGCATACACACATAATCATAGGGAATCATTTCTTATTAGTCAAGACTCATAGCCAAGATTATCTTAGTGGAAAAAGTCCATTTCTGAACCGAGTTCACTCCTCGTTTTAGTCCTATTTCACTGAACCGGTCTAACCTGCCATTCCAGCCATGTCTATCTCATGAGATATAAAATCTTTACCCAATGCATTGGAAGGAGATATAGGTCCCACCCATCTTATAATGATACCATTCTTATGTGTGCCACAAAATCATAAACCATACATCGTAGCATAACCCATGTAATAAAAATGAGATTACTAAACAACATGACATCATAAAACAATTCATATAAGATAAAAGAATTAATAAAAATAATTCCATCACAACATAATCAAATCATTGTAATAATAGGGATAAAAACATAACCCTATATTATCTTAGATGGAAAATAATTTTGATAAAACACTTGAACTCCATTCTTGAGGAAAATATCATTTCTACTTCAAAAACATTTTTCCTTTCTTAACATGTCATACAATTCTAGACAAAAAGAAGTTGATTAAAAATAAACTTGAAAACGTGTAAAGGAATCTTCTTGGAAATAATGTTTTAAAAATCCATTCATGTTGTATAAGTTAAAAAAAAATTCTTCTCGTACTTTTGTCGGAAAAGTCAAAAAGTACCTCGTATGAAAAACAACAAAAGATTCATTTCATATCTTTTACTAAAAACTCACCGAATGGTAAAATTTGATATAAACTATTGTAGAATTATTTAAATATTACATATTGAGGAAACATGGATGTGGATGATAAAATGAACCCTAGTAAATTCCAAAGTATAACCAATCTCAGATAAAAATTAGATTGTGATATTTCCCTTACCTTAGGTCCGATTTGCTTCGTAAGTGTCCGAACCTCCTGTATAATGATTTAAATAATGTCATTTAATTATTACAGAATCATACTCATTGTTATGATATCATATATGGTTCACGTATGACTTTATTTTAACCGTTCTTTTGTAAATTCCATGTTAAAGAGCGTTTTGGGTAAAATCCTTTCATTTGTCGTCCGTGTTTTGACTTGTAATTATTCATATGATTACTTAGATCATGATTACTTAATTCCAGAATATGAAACATGATTTATATATGATATATATTCAGAATATACATATATATAATAGAACAGTAAATGGAAAGAAATACACTGTTCATGGAGACGGTAGGCCATACGTACGCATGAACGCTGTTTTCGTGGAATTAAGTAGATTACATACATATATATACAATTAAATCCAGTATCATTATTTTTTCATATATTTCATGATTACTTGTTATTATATATACTTTATAATCATTCATGAATGGTTATCATGGAGAATGAATCTCATCGCGTCGTGGAGACGGTAGTCTGTACGTACGCACGAGCGATGATATCGTTCTCATGATCGTGGAATTGTATTGGAGTGTATGTATACTATTTCAGAATCAATATCACTTTACAATAATCATATATAGTTATTATGTACACCATTATATCCATCCAAGTAAGGTGGTGGTGGAAAATAGATTACACCACGGCGTGCAGACGGTATTCTGTACGTACGCATGCGCGGTGATTTCGTTTTTCGTAGGATGGATAGATGGTAAAATAGGGTTGTTTCATACTTATAATAACATATCAGTATATGAGTGATACTGATGTTATTAATTCATAATGAAACAACCTAATAAGAAGAAGTGGAAGAAGAAATAAAGTTGAAAGAATCGGTAACAGACATTACCTCTTCTTTGAAGCGCCTCTTTGAGTCATCCTCTTAGGGCACTAAAATTGGTCATTGAAGAAGCCCAGGACCTCTAGGATGTTACTAGGGAAGTGGAGAAGAGAATTTGGCAGGGTTGTTCTGAGATTAAAGGCTCAATGTGGTATGAGGAAGAGAGGGAGGAGGTGCCCTTTTATAAGGGAGGAGAGGGGCACCTTTAGAATAACTAAAAATATTTATTTATTATAAAGTCAAATCCGGTTTTAAATAGCTCCAAATTGATTTATTTCAAAGATAAGGTGGGTATGGGTCGAAATACGCTCGTCCAATAGAATTTATACAAGTTTAGGTTCCTATTTTAACCTTATCATTTAGATTTAACATTAAGTTAAATAATTTTACTTTTACCGTGTCTTCTTGTGTTCTTACACTGAAAGGTTAATAAACTTACTATAACAAGCCAAACGAACACCAAGTTGTTTATTATTAATATATATAACCTTATCTATGTCATTTGGCCGAACCTTAGATTTTTAGGAATAAAATAACAATTAATAAAATAATATTTGTTTTAAAAACTATTTTTTTTCAATTTTGACCCTATTTAGTAATTGATTTTTGTTAAAATTATAACAGAATGAATAGTTCGAAAAAATTTAATTAAATCAATAATAAAATGTCATATTAACCTAGAAAATTTTTGTAATTCATAAAAAGTCTCAAATTATATTTATTTGGGTATTTATAATATCAATTATTCTAATTTTTCACTATTATGGTAATTACTGCATCATCATTGTGTCATAAATAAATTAATTTATTTAATGTCTAAATATTATAAATAAAATACCATTATGTACGAAATATTATTATATTTTTAATGAATATTTACAATCGAATTTATCTTATGTATAACCCTATATTAAAAATGTTTTAGTAAATAAACTTTGATTTTAACTCTTTTAACTCTTCTTTGAATTGAATAATAATAAATGTCCAAATCTAATCCAAGTGGGCCTCAATCATCATATTTTATTCCTAAGGTTGTTTTTGGTCGAATTACACTTATCCAACAGAATTAGGACATGTGTTAGGGTAATAATAATATCATGTTTACCCTTAATTACCCTATTTACTTTTAACCGTGGTAAATAAAAGTAAAAAGTTACTATTCACCAAAAAATTATTTTCATCTCATTGAACCACATTTTACTTACTGACATCAACCATGTCTTTCGGATTTTCGAAATTCCACTCACAGAAGCGGTAAAATTAATTTTTATGAAAAATTCATTTTTTTAAACTACCACTTAGTGGAATCACTATTCATCAAAAAAATGAAAGTTTCCAGAAAAATACCAAAAATTAGGCCTATGCTATATTTGATATTATGAACTTAAAAATGATGTCTATTTTACCAAATTCAAAACATATCAGTTGCATTAATTAATAAAAATAATTAATTCCCGTCGTCAAAACAAATAGCGTTTTCTTAAGAGATAATAACTATCAAAATATTGACACTTGTTTATGTCTGGTTTAAATGTGAAATTACATCCAATGACCAACATTGTATTAAATTGTAAAAATATATTCTAAATATAAATTAAAACCACAAAAATTAATAATTTATCACTATTAATTATTTCGATTAAAAAGGTTGTTTTTAAATAAAATTTAGTAATTTTCACTATTCATCAGAAAATGAAAGCTATCCGAAAAGTACCAAAATTTCACCCTAAGCTAATTTTGATATTCCGAATCCAAAAATGAAGTCAATTTTGAAAAATAAAATTTAAAAAATTTCAAAAAGTGGTTATTACTATTCATAACGGCTAGTTTTAATAATATTTTAATAGCATATCGTTGTTTAGTGAAACTCGGTATTGCGTACTACACACGCTATCAAGGATGGTCATGATTGCGTGTAATGCAAGGCAAGTCAAGGATGCGTGTTGTGCAAGCTCTTTTTGGTATAGCGTACAACACAATACATTAATGAAATTAAAAAGAATATTTTTCATAAAATCTCAGGGTGTTACAGTGAGGACCCTTCTTCTACCCCTCCTTATGTTAATTTATAAAGGCGGTGACATTTCATCACTATTGATGTGGGTATATTTATATATATACACATATTATTTGCCTCACCATTTTTAAGGATATTTTTTCCTTTCGTTCTATTTATAATTTCTTTTAGAAAAGAGTTATTTAGGTCTTTTATATGTGAATTTATTATGCTCCTTTTTGGAATTGGAAAATCAAATTTTCCATGGATTTCCTTAAAATAAATCTCTTTATTCCATGAATGTGATTTATAAAATGTATCAAAGGGAAACTTAGTTCAAAATATGTTTTAAAAATAAATTCTGAGAGACGATTTTGGTTAGGACTTGATTTCATGATCATGGATTTTTTTTATTTTTTTGGATGTGATTATTGGTTGCACATAGAAGAAGTAGGGTGTTTAGTTATGGGAAGAGTGTTTCCTTAACCGTAGGAATAAGCTAGATAGGGGTTATTTTCATTGAACCCTTAAGAGGCTGTAACCTATAGTTCATATTTAGGATCATATAGGTGGGATTATTTTTCATGGGTGATTAATAAAAACCTAGAGGTTTTAGGTCATAGATCCCCCATGTTGCATATATACCATAATCCTGGGATGAAATGCTATTATTTTTTCCATATACATTTTTATTATGACCATGTTGGTTATCTCTCGTTTCCCTCATTTATATGTTCCAACAGAATTTTTCATGTTATTTCAATCCATGTATTGATTTTTTGAAAAGAAAATGATTTTTAAATTTTTTTAATGAAATTATTTTAAAAAATAAAAATAGAACAATTGTCCAGAACTATGAAAAATGATAAAATGATTCATGGTGGTTTCCTATTGGTATTATCATTATAAATTTCACATGACTTTGGGAATATGGAAACATGTTTGTATCTGACATAGATAAATTAAAACAATATCATTCTCATAGAATTTATACTTAATGATAAAGTCATATTCCATGGTTTAGGTTTGGAGGTGGCCAAGGGCCACATGAAGATAAATAAACTAATTTTTCTGTGAGATCATCATCTTTTGGAATTTTATGATTTTTTTAATATATTGGGAAACTTATTTTGGGATACATATTGACAATAATTATATTTAGTGGAATTTTTTATTTCCTATTAGTAACATTTTATTATTGGTTTTGGGGAATTGTTATTTTGTTGTATCTTATACTCTGATTGAAATAATTTTTATTATTGTAACTAATTATTTATTAGAACAAATATCCAACTTATGTGTGGTTCATGAAAAATTATTTTCATGAATTCTTGATATGTTTTATTTTATTTTGATGGTGTAATATGATTCCATTTAGTTATCGTTGATACCATAACACCTGTCTCTATCCAAGGGTAATCAATAATTTTCATCAAAACTAATGATGGGATGACCTGAGTGACATGGCTGGTAAAACTTGGGTTGGTTTTTTAATTTTTTTTATAAAATTTACTTCTTGAAACTTTTTCAATACGATAGTATGGAATAGGACTCTTGTGAGTCACGTATTGGTGTTGGGGAGTACCTAGACTAATATTCTTTATGAAAACACTGAGTTACAAGGGTTATTGAGGTTCTCATTTGGGATTGATTTTTTATGAATATTTTTATGGTTTTGATATGATTTTCATCTATTTAATATTATGAGACAATTCCACAATTATAGTTTTTGATATAATTTTAATTTATTCATTTATTGATTAAATTCTTATGTTTTATGAAATTATATCATGTATCATATAAGTACTTTTATGAATTATAAGGGGATCCTTGGAGGATATGTCGCTGACCAATGCTCATGGATACCCCTTTCTCATTGAATAATTAATCATAACTATTTAGTCTCTCATAAAAAGAGCCAATATTGGAATATTTCAGTCAATAAATCATGAAAAATTGTTTAAAAATAATACTTTAAATTTTTTGAGGTTACAAGGGGCCCCATGAACTATTATAATGTTTGAAATAGTTTAAATATATCATTTGATTTCATCAAAACCAAGAGATGTAAAAATTTTGGATTCACTACCTATGTGATGGAAGAGATGAGATAGAGGTGGTTGGAATCAATTATGTTGGCTAGGCCTTATTAAGATTTTAATTAAACATGGTTCAAGAATATTTTTACCCAATAATTTTTCTATAAGACTTTATGAGTGGTGGCAACCATGGAGTTTGTAAACATTGGGAAAGGTGACTAATATGTAATATAGTAATTTACCTAGTTTTTCATATTTTTTCCACCTATCTCCTATGCTTCTCAAAAATGATTATTTAAAGGAGCACTATATTGAAATAGGTTTGAAACCTAAAATCATATCTATGATTATTATTTTGAGTTTTACAAAATTAACAAAATAGGCTGAGAATGAATTTTTTGATGAAGTAGATATAATAAGGTTGATCGGTATGAGTCATGCCACTACAACCATAGGTGGGGGATAGAGTTTCTATTTAGGGAAAAGGGGATACAAGTCGAATCAAAACATTTAATTGTCTAGAGTGTTTCAAATCCTTCCATGGACAAGAAACTGATGTGCACACCTAGGAAATATTGAATGTCATCATATGTATCATTTTAAGGGATGTAATGTGGGTCCCTCCTCATAACAGGGGTTTACAAGAGTTATCAAAAGCATCAAATGGGGGAAGTTTACATTCCGAGTGTAAATGGGGATCTCATTCCACTAAGAATATTTATAATAATCCTAAATTTTGGTTATTGTATACATCAGATCATGTTTTATAGGATCTATGGGTGAGAAAAAGAACTGTTATTATAATGGTGTTTAATTATTAATATATTTCCATGTATTTAAATGATATAGGTTCATCCGATTAATTCATTTCCCATAATATAACATATTTTTTAGGTCTATAATTTGATTTAATTCCAAATATAATATATTTTTCCACACCATTGGGAAAGAAGAGAGAGAAAGGGTTTATGTTCTCCAAGTTTCATGTTATTGTCTCCAATGCTGATGTTTTTTAGATTAATTTGTTTTGGATATGGAAATCATTAAATCTATCTTTATTAGAGATTTGATGGTGACTGTGTTGGGACCAATCTATTTTTAGGATTTGCAATGAATTTTTAATATGTAAAAAATTTTTGTTTGGATTGTAATGCATGAATAAGGATTTATAAAAGGATTGTTTTTTGTTTTCTAACACATATCACATTAATTTGTTAGTATTTCAAGAAAATGTGACTAAAATAAATGGATTTTATAGAATTTATTGGAAAAATATCCATTAAAAACATTACTAGATGGAGATGATCAACTTAACGATTATGCTGGATTCTTATCTTTTCATGCATAGAAGTTTCATCAAATATAGTTTTTTTTGAATAAATTTGGATATGATGTTTTGTTTCTATTGTTTCTAACATCATGAGTACTATAATGACTCATGATTCAACCCACTTAGAAATGGTTATAATATCATTCATATATAAAAAGTTAAAACTATGAAGTCCTATGAATGTCAATAGAAAAAAGATGTCGGCAAGAGGTTGGTATGAGTAGAGTTTTTGTTTGAATGTTTTGAATTTTTATAGTTTGTGGAAATATGATGTTTTTTTGAGAAATAAATTATAACGTTTTATGATTATATAAATGTTTTCAAAGGGTAGAGGTAACTTTCCAAGAAGATTCATAAGACGATATCTAATTATATAATAGATCAAAGTTCATCAGATGAACCACTTATCATTTTTTAAGGATAGTTAATTATTGAAAATGAATATTTTAGGGACATGTACAAAGTTATGAATTTTTGTTTCCAGATGATTATATGAAATTCTATGACTCATCAGACATATAGATTTATATGTCTTTGTCTTCTGGTTGATTATGTATGAAATTTATTGGTTATATGATAGTTTGAAATGAATAATGTAAAATAATCATTATGAAAGTCATTAGATGGTGCATGGGTCATTTAGAAAACAGTCAGTATGATTCTACAAAGTATTATAGGAACCTCAGATGATTTTTCAATAGTCATAAGTATTTATTTGAAGTTTAATCCAAATAATGAGAAATATAATGTTATACTGATTCGTAGGTCTTTAAAAAATTCATAAAAATTTCAAAAGTTATAATGATAAATTGATAATTAATTTTTTGTAATATAATTATTGAAATATCCATAATTCTTATTGAGTCTTAATAAAATTGGAATATATATGTTACCATAGAGTCTTAAGAAAATATCATAACCTTTTAGAGAATTATATGTGGTCAAAAGAAAGAAGATTCTTCCAGGTTACTCAAATAAGTGAGAAGGAAGTTTTAATTGGATACATCATGTTTAAATAAAGTCATGGATGTTACATGTTAATGTAAAAGGTGTTTGATTTCCAAAAAATATATGATTTTTTAAAAGCGAGGAAGTGACCTGAATAATTTGAATATAGATTAGATAATATTTGAAATGTAGAATAAATATAATTATTAAATTATAAAGGCAACCCATAATTTGGTAGTAGATTAATGGTTTGAAGAAACAATTGGATGAATAGTTCGAAGAAGTAATAGTTAGAAATATACAAGATGTAGTTTCTAATCTGGTGGTTTTGGATAGACAGAGTGTTGAGGTGATTGGATGAACATCATGTTAAGATTTTGTATCAATATTTAGAAGGTACCATATGTATGACTATATAAATCATGATGAACTATTTTTTTATTAGGTATAAGTTTTAATACAGAAGTCAAACGAGGTATTATTGATCATAGTTGTGGATGAAATTGAAGATTAAGTGGAATTAATTTCTGGAAGGGAATGTGTGAAGAAATTTTACTGAGAACATTGAAAATATATTGAATATTGTTAGTTAAGGTTTGTATATTTTTAATTAAAAAGCGTTATATCATTTATCCATGTGAGGATCACATGTACTATCAATTTACTATAGTTCTTTGCAACTATAAGTATACTAAAAGATTTTTATAAAAACATAAAATCGATTTTCTCTAATGGTGTCTATGGTCAGGGAATATTTCTAAACTATACCAAGTATTAGGTACAATTATTGACTAGAAAACTATTTAAATACATGACTTCTAAAGTTAGTGTTTTTTTCTACTTTTATAGAAAAATTGTTTTTCATTAATAGGAGGTGATGGTTCTTACTTTAGTAAGAAAACATAAAAATAAAATATCACTCATTCCCCCTACCCATTTAAATGATCCCAAAGATCCTATTTAGCCTTTTCAAGTGGTATTAGATGGAATATTTCCTTTATAGACTCTAAATTTTGAAGAAAATGGAATCTACCATTGTAGTTAAATTTTTTTTGAATAGTATGGGGATTCCTTTCTTTGATGGAATGAACTTCTATATATTATAAATATATTATGTTTCCATATCTTATTTCCATAGGTCATGATGATGTTGAGGTTATTATTGATGGTTTCCCTTCAAATTCAATAGACATTCCATTGAAATCACCAAATATAAAAAATTTGGGGAATAATGTGACCACTAGAAATGTTATAATTTCCTCACTCTCTAAATGTGAGTTTCCTAGAGTTAATGGAATTTCTAAAGTTAATGGAATCTTAGATAAGTTGAAGAAAAATCATGAAGGAAATATATAATTATTTAAAGAAAAGATACATATACATAGGTTTAAGTATGGAGATATTAATATGTGTGATAAGGAATCTCTTGGTGACTACTTTTCAATGTTGAATGATATTATAAGAAAAAAAATATTTCATAGTGAGAATTTAGATGATTTTTTCATTATTTAAAAGATCTTATTAATTCTTCTAGATAATGTTCATGAAAATTATTCATCATTTGAAGATAAATATCCTAAGACTCTATCTCTAGATAATCTACATAGCACTATATACACTTATGAAATTATAATAGAAAAGACTAATGTAAATAAGAAGAAATATGATCAAGATATATCTTTCAAGACCACCAATAATGGAACGTTTATGAACGTTACAATTGATCAGGAATCCAATGATTCTGACACAGGATGTTAGGTTAGTAAAGAAATTGATGAATTTATGACTTTTTTTCCCGAAAGGGTTAAACGATGCATGAAATGGTATAAGTGAAAGTTATCTTTAAAGTGTTTTAGTTTTGGTGACATAAGACGCCTTTCTATAATTTTTCCAATATGTGAGGAAGATTATGATTGTAATAAAGATAATATAAAATCAAGAAGATACCTCAGTATGAAGGATAAAATATTTTTCACATCTTATCCTTTCCTGGGCCCTGACGCACGTCATCTAACCCCATGGGTCTCTTGTAATACCTTGAATTCGTTCCCAGCACACCATAAGATATTAGTCAATGTGTTATATTATCAGATTAATTATTGAAACCACATGCCAATGAATATTCATTTAGTGTTCTTTTTCCTCCCTCACACAAACCATAGAAAAAATCCCATAGGGTCACCCATCTAGATCACTACTCCCTGACATGAATGATTTACTAGGGAGTTCAAATCATAAAGGCTACCAAAAATAAAGGCTCTCCTTGTTAACATGTGTTAGAACATTTATTTTTTTAACCCTTTATCTTTTAGCGGTGTAAAACTCATTCCCCCCTCTAGAGAATGATGACCTTGTTTGTAGAACCCATATCTCGACATAGGCTGGGCCACCACACATAAGGCCGAGTTCTTACCCTGATACTACTTAGTATTATCCTGACCTAAACAATCGGGTCAGAGCTAGAATGTCACATGGCCACATATGCATCTACCCATACACAAGAGGCTTCCAACTTGTAGCAAGGGTCTTGTCTATCGGTGGGGTTACTCTACCCTCAACATCATTTCATAGGATCAATAATAAATAATAAATAATATGATAAATAATTATAGTAATTGTGTATAAAAGTTACGTTAAATACATGTAATAAAAATAAATATGCTTCTGTAAGTGGAAATCATGTCTAGAAAAAATAAATCTAACAATGTAATAATTAATTAGGTGATACTATGGTGTCTGTCCAAATTTTCTACTAGCTCCACACTCCTTCGGTCTACTATCCACAACAGGGCCCTTGCCCTTCTCCAGATCCATCATGCAATCTACAAAGTATATCCAAATGCCTGAGTAGGGTGTGAGTACAAGACTCAATAACACACCAACAATGCATCCCTAATCTAGTTTTCTCATGTAAAATATTCTATTAAATAATAATTATCAATGAAAAACAATCTTAATGCTACATTCCAAAGTCAAAAGGTAGCGAACTGACCATGACACCAAAAACTCCCCACAATACATGCTTTTGATCTATTCTTAATGGACAATCAAGGATTCAAAATAACCAAGGATTATCCATGAGGATAATGATCATGATACTCAGCATTGTGTGATTATGAAATTCAACATCACTACTCATCAAGAAGGTTATGTTCTCATCATATATTAGGGATCGAGAGTTAATCATCAACCCTTTGACATCAAGTAACATACAATAGGTCGATATTGAATCATCATCCCATATTAATCTATGAATATTATAATTATCGAGTGATAATCAGTATCCTATATTTTTCGAGTTCATAATAAGACACCCTCGAGGCATCGTTGTATCCCTACCCCATTTACAGGTCCCTCGTCATCATTATCACAAGCCTTGTGAACTCTCCCTCCAACGGAAAACATGTAATGATGGTCCACCAATATTGGTTTCCAAGAACAATACTACAATGCATATAAATCATGATAGCATACATGAGTACTCATTGAATCAAGTGTAACATAAGGTTTCTAGGGCTACAAACACACCCACATGTGATCATAATCTTGCATGGTCATGAGAATATATCTACGCACAATCATATTAATGTCAATCATGTGTAAACGAACCCAAAATAGTAAAGAACTTTCATCTTCAAAACTAATCGATGTAAAAAGGTGGGGATAAACAAGTTAGGGACACATCTTCATGGCCTTATTTTAGAAACATTAAAACTCAATGTTCATCAAGGTTTCCTAGATTAAAAAGGCAAACATTTAATTTCTAAATGTAAAAAAATATCACTTTCTATGATACATTATCTCTTTTTGATAATTCGTGTATTGTCAGTAAAATATCATGTGTGGTGATATTTTCTATCTCCTAAATAAATTTTGAATTATTATTTAGCTCAAATAATGTTATGTCTGTATTATCCTCAAGAAAAATTATCTTTTGATAATTTCTCAACAATTATCATTTTATAATTATATTTCATAAATTTATCCTAAATTATCCTATATAATTAACATTTGATAATTTAATATAAATTAACATTTATAAATATAATTTAATTATCAGTGGATAATTATTTATATGAGACTTTTATTGATTATAACTATATAAGGACAATTTTTCATAAAATTATCAAAATATAATTATAAAGGACATTTTATAAAAAATTATATAAAGTCAATTATGAAGGACAATTTGTAATAAAACTATCAAAATATTATTATTAAGGATAATAAATAATGAATTATATAAAGATATTTATGAAGGATACTTTAGGATAAAATTGAAAAATATAATTATAAATGATAATTTGTGACCAAATTATCAAATATAATTTTAGGAAGGATAATTTCTAATAAAATTAATAAAAATAAAATTATTAATGATAATATATAATAATTTATCCAAATATAATTATAAAAGAAATAATTTAGAATAAAACTATCATATATAATTATAAAATGGATTATTTTTAATAAAATTGTCAAAATATAAGTATAAATGATAATTTTTATTGAATTATAAAAGGATAATTATAAAGGGTAATTTTTTAAAAATTAATGAAAGATAATTATAAAGAATAATTAATAATAAAATTATCAGAAATAAATATAAAAGGATAATAATTAATAAATTATCAGAAAATAATTATTCTTAAGGAGAATATAGATATCACATGATTTGACCTAAATAATCATTCAATAGTTATTTAGGTGAGATAAAAAATCATAACATGTGATATTTTAATAATGATTTGGAAATTTTCTAAGAGAGAGAACATATCGTCTCATGTGTTATTTTATTTCATTTGAAATAAAATAGCTACACTTGGTTCTTGGAAACCATTACAAACATCTAGTGTCATTGTTTATATAATAATGTTGCAAATAGGTGATCTTGATTGGTTTATCCCCAACTTTTTACATCAATGACTTTTGATGTAGGAATTTCCTTACCTTCTTAGTGTCATTAACACATTATTTACATTAATATGACTATGCACAGTAATATATTTATGACATTCCATATTATAATAATATGAAATAGGTGGGATGGAGTGGTGCAGGCTAAGCCCATATAGGTTTGAGCCCATGCAGATTTGAGCCAGTGTGGGTTTGTCTGCAAAATCCCACATATAATGGAAACTAAAAATTTCAAGATTTCCCCCATGCATAAGCCCACAGGTAGACCGCTTGGTTTACCACATTAAAAAATAGTATTTAAATCATTTAAATTATTTTTTTTTCATTTTTAATGTTATTTTTTTGAAGATGTATGGATTGGTAATATGTATACTTTTAAGGGATGTGATGAAACATTTTTCTATGTGAAAATGGTGGCATGTAGTGACACCAATGTGGTGGTGAACTGTTACGATGTAAAAAAAGTGAGTGATCAATGAGAGAAGATGAATGATGATATTGGTTGTGTAGTTATGTGAATTCATAGATCTTTTAATGAATAAAAACTCCCCATGTAAAAAGCAGTTTTAGAGGGGCCTACTAGGGCTCCAATGAGGTCCTTGCTGCTTTTTATAATATAAAAAATAAATTAAATAAAAAATGAATCTAACCAAAAAATATATTATGATTATAACAAATTTTTTTAAATTTAAATGAAGTGCAGGGGAGATGACTTCCAATTTTTTAGAGTTGGGATGACACACCATGTAAATATCATTAATAATTACTATATAAATATTATAATATCATATTGAAATCATAAATAGAGACCTATTTAAAATTAACATGTGAATGATTGGTGAATTAGTATGACCATTACTGTGAGAAATCATATGTTATTTCTTAGTAAACAAAATTTAGTTAAAAAATTAAAATTATTAAGAAGTATATATTGTAAGAAAATATATTTTTTTAATCATTTATATGGGTTATCCTTAACTCGCATGGGCTCAACCTTCCTTGGATCACACTAATGCTGGAACATCACACAATGTCCCACACTCAAAATTGTTATATGTTTCAGGCCCATGACACCCTGTATCTACCCCATACGCAAGACATTCATGAGCCATAGGGCTGTTTTTTCTCACTACTAGATTATGATCATATGTGGGGGTGTGTGTAGCCTAGGAACTCTTATGCTACACATGATTCTATGAGTGCATGTAGCTTGTTATTCATGTATTATGTGGATCATGTGTCTTGTGTGAGATACTTTACTAATGATGATGTGTTATGCTTACTCGTGTATCCTAGCATGCTATATATTATTCATGGTATTATTATTTGAAACCATGATAGGTGCAAAATCAGGACATATTTCCCAAGGAGGGGGAGTGTGCATGGATGGAGACAATAACGTCGAGGGACCTATGCAAAGTGTAGGGATACAAAGACGCCACAGGGATATCGTGTGATGAACTCAATGTATAAGGGATTCTATGTATCTCTCGATGCCTAGAATATTCCTTGATAACTAAGGTATGTTTATTGAATCTTGATCCTTAGTATGTTACATGTTGTCTAAGGGATTTTGATTAACTCTCAATCCCTATTACAAAATTTGAACATAACCTTCTTGATGATATTTTTTGTCGATTTTCATGATCACACGATGTGGAGAAGAATGATTCACTAACCTTAGAGCTAATCCTTGATTATTTAGACACCATGATTATCTGTCTGGTATAGATCTGAAGTAGGTATGACCTAGGTTTTTTGGTGGATTGTTTAGCGCACAACCACTCAGTTTTGGAGTGTGTGTTTATTCCATTTACGCATTTATAATTATTAGGGTGTACACATTTATACTTGAGAACAACTGGTTACAGATACATTTCTATTGCCATACTGAGTCTTTTACTTACATCCTAATCAGTCATTTTTCTGTGATTTTATATTGAATGAGGGATTTAACAATGGAAAGAGGACATGTGGTGGATAGTTATGCAATGGAGCATGGGTCTAGTAGAAGAACGAGATAGACTCCAAAGAATCTGGTGTTAATTTATTTACTTTATCAGATTTATTTCCTCCAAACATGCTTTCCACTTACTTGAGATTATTTATTTTCATTACATGTATTACATCTTTAATTTTTTCCTGGTTACTCTAATTATTTGGTATATTTTTTATTTATTATTATTGATACTACTACATGATATTGAGGGTATAGTCTGCCCACTGAAAAACACAGACCCTCACTATTAGTGGATAACCTCTTGCGAATGGGGAGATGTTCATGAGGTCACGTGGCCTTCTGCATCAAACCTAGTAATTTGGGTCAGGATGTAACAATATCTAAATCCAATTTTATGTAGAGGAATAATATGTTATCTAAATACAAATAGAGAAAAATTGTGTTTAATTATGAGTAAGATGATGACAGCGATGATGTAGCTGAAAACTCCAGCAATGATGTTGCAAGAAAATTGATTATTAAAATAGTGATTTGTGAAAAAGTTCACTAGTGATGAAATTAGTATCTATAATGAAGAATAAACGACTTATTTTGAGTTTATACAAAATATAGGGTTAAAATGACATCTTAAAAAGAATTCTTGAATTGATAAGGAGAAAAATAAGTTGAAGAAATAAAATAATTGAGGAAATAATCAATAATATATTCTTAAGGATAAACATAAGATTACAAAATAGATTAATGAACAAAAAATGCTTCATAAAGAAAAAAATAACAGAAACATTAATCCTAAATAAATGATTATTGTAAAATATCAATAATTATAATTTATTTAATAATTTTATAAACAAATTAAAAAGAAATTATAAATTTTCAAAAAGGTGTTAAAGTATATTTTAAACATTCTATGAAGTGTAAACCTTAGAAGGATAATAATGTTATCCTCAAATTTTAATAAGAATAGTGAATATGTTTAGAAGACAAATGAAGTTAAGAGGGCCATCCATATAGAAAAAAGTAGAAGAATTTAAAAACCTAATGCTTTTAAGGTTTCAAATTCTAATCTAGAATATAATAATACAATACATTCTTTAAAGGATTTGGATAAACCTAATATAAAGATAAATTGTTTTGAGGTAACAAAATCTTTGGCTCATTACAATGTTATAAAGTGTAAGGTATGAATTTTGATATATAGTAGGTTCAAAAATCCATATAGTATGTAAGATAAAAAGGTAAATATGAGTTATATGGTAACTAGTTGTATTTTAGTTGTTTGAGGAATATGGTGGAAATGATATGGCTCAATCTTAAAATCTATATTGAATCTCAGAGAATTTGGAGAAATAGTTTGAGGGGGAGTCATCCCATTCAAAGAAGACGACCTAAGAAATTTTTTTTGATGATTGAATATATATTCTGACACTTGGAAACTATATTTTAAGGATGTGATCATACTCAATATGTTGAAAAATGATGTATTTTCATGTAACTGAAAGAACAAAGATTATAAAAAACCAAAATCCATATGAGAGGGAAGAAAAAGGAAAGGAATAAACCATTATTATTGAAAATATTCTAAAATATAAAAATGGAGAATGAACATGGATGTTGGATAGTGGGTGTCCATAAAACATTATAGGATATTTGAAGATATTGAAGAATGTGAAATATTATAAATAAAATACAGTAACTTTTGGAATTTATAATTCCCTTGAAATCAATTGTGTTTGTTCTAATATTATTGGGGAATAAAAGATAAAATCTGAAATATCCTTGCCTTTTTATGGGACAAAAAAACTTGTTGAGTGGATAAAAACATTCTTATAAAGGTAATAATAATTTTAGAAGATATCATTTCATTATTAAATGACATGGAAATGATAAAGTTATGACAAGTGGAGAACAAACCAAGAGAAACGTTTTTCGAGATTGTGATACACACAGTTCTAAATAACTTGCGTGATGGAGGAAAATCAACTATGTCTTAAAAGGATAGGGAATATGTTTTAAAGTAATATGAAAATGTTTACAAAGAAATAAATTATTCTTGATATTCTTGATATAAAAATAAGAAGATATTCAAGTTGTTCTATATTATAGTAAGGGAATATTACAAACATGACAAATAAAAATGATATGATATATTCCCCTTGCCCCATGGAGATGATACATTCGGACATTTGAGGACCCATATGAATGAAATCAAATAATGTTAAAAAATAATTTATTTCTTTTATAGATTAATTTTCTCATATAACAATTATTATGTAGTTGATAAATTAAGAAGTGGATCCTAAAATTATTAAGAGTGTTAGGATAAGTGCAAAAAAAGATTGCTCATATTATATAAAGAAAATTCGAATCGATATTTGGGAAAAATATATAAATGATATGTTTAGATAATTTCTTAATGATTATATAATTTTTTATGAGTTTAGTTCACCATAGACACAAAAAAATGTATTTATAAACGAATAAATATAACCTTGGTTGTGATGGTACAAGAAACGTTTATCGAACATGATACTTATCGATATTTCTGTAGGAAAACTATTATAGTTGTAGTTAATATTCAGAATCCATTTTTTATATTCTAAACTACGATATAAATTGTTATGATATTTATTACAAATAAACCTAAAGATGTAAATATTTATCTTCTTCCACTATAAATTAATTCTAAAAGTAATGGATGGGAATATTGGGCGGTTTCATCAAAGAGGTTCTTATAAAATCCTTCTTGGATACCCTCTAGATGGTAGAGGATACATATTCTATAATAAAGAGATATGAATGATTTTTAACTCTGTATATGTCATCAGAAATCGTGAAGCTCTGAAAATTATACCAAAATTCTCTAAATATCGTGAAGCACCATGGAAATTTTCTGATCGCGGAGTTTGTCATAATCGCGGAGAATCCCGTCAATTCCTTCGCGCCTTCTCTGCGAAGCTCCTCTTGCAATGACCTTCAATGCCACAATGCTCTTCGACTCTACCATTGGCCCAGCTCATCGTAATTGCGAAGCATCACCGTAAACATTATTTTGGTCTTCTCAAAATCTAATACATGAAGCCTATTTTCACAAAACTCATGCCTTTTCCATATTTCGAGGAGATATTCAAGGAAATCCATATTTCGTGACGCTCACCAAACACAAAATTGTGGACTCCAAAAATTTGTAAAACACTGGAAAACGGTGCCACCTTGTATCTGTTCTTTTTATACCGCCTCTAGATCAATCATTCCTTGGTCATGGTTCTTTTTCAACATGTATTTTCAACAATATCTATGAAACTTAAAAATTCACCATGGAAACCTGCTTTGTCCACAGACACAATCAACCCAAAAATTCCACAATTTTACCTTGAGGGATTTTTTCCCAACAAATAATTTATCTTTTTGATGATAACATGTTTTTTTGATTTAATATATTATGTTTGATGTTTAAGGATACTCCTTTTATACTTTAAACACATAAAATTGACTATTTTATAGTGGTTTTGGTGGCTATATATCATTTCCAATCCATGCCAAGGTCTAGATAATCTTAATGTGTATTAGTCCTTGTAAATACTTATGTTCTTATTTTATTATTTTCAATAAAACTAATATATCTCTAACATGAGAAAAAATATGATTATTTATTAAGAGAACTTAAAAATAAATTTAATTGATTCACCCTTTACCCCTCTCTATGATCAAATAGATATTCTTTTCCTTTTTAGAGTGTTAAATAATGGGTTGACTACTACTATCTGAAGGTTCTACTCCTCTCTCATGATGAGGACACTCATGTATTCCAGGGTGGGTGGGATTCAAGGTCATAAAGATGAAGTTATATTATTCCAGTGGTAGGGTCAATTTTATGTCAACCTTATGGGATAATTCTTAATACTATTGAGTGGTATCTATTTGGATTTCACCCATTGGAGATCTATAGGTGCCAAGAGGTTTTCTATAAATGAAATCTCGACGTATCCACCGTAGTGGTAGGTGGAATTAAACATTGAATTACGTTCAGGGATAAGATGAATATCTTTTCTATTTTTTCAAATGAACTTTTCTGAATTGAATGATTTAAAGGTTTAAATAGAAAATCTCATGAGTAATGGGTGTTTACCTTATAATTTCACTATGGGAATCAAATTTTCCCTTTACAAAGAAAGTAGATGAAATCCCCTAAATTTTCATTAACTATTAGAATGTTTATGTGGTGATGATCAAGAATAAGTTTCTATCTACCACTATCGATAATTTTTTAGAATAGAGAAGGGTATTATAATTTTTTTCAACAGATTTATTTTAGGTATGAGTACCACTAGTAATGGGAGAGAGAGACAAAAAATTTCAGGACCACCATTTAAATAATATAACTGAATTTTAAACACATGATTATTCAGTTTGAGATCATCAATGCTAATGTATTATTATGGGCTTATATAAAGGGTTTTTATTAGTATCCTAAATCGTTTATGGAATAATTAATTAATGGTGTCTTGGATTAATATTAGATATGTAGTTTATTTGTGCATTTTCTAGGATCTATGAGGGATCACCGTCTATATGAAAAGATATCTAAATACTTATTTTGGATATAGTAAATGAATGTTTTGGTGTGTGTGGTGTCTGGAAGAAGCATTTAAGTGGACCCATATAGGATCAAAGTTGTTATATATTTAAGGATACCTAGGAACATATTAAATATCAATTTTTTTTTACCAAAAATGAAAATAAAAGATTTTTGTATAGGACAACCCCTTGCCAAAATCTCATTTGGAAACACTGACTTGGAAAAGTGTGAAATTTGATTTATAGGGGGAATTATAAGATTCCATTGAGGAGTTGAATGTGAGCTTGGATTTAGCTCATATTTTGGTCATTATAGAAATTGGAATGGGTTATTCTATGTGTTATGATTCCCCTTAGATATAATCTTGATGAGTGTGTTAATGTAGGATGACCACATAGAGTTCTATGACTCACATTAGCTATTGCCTCATTAAAGTAACTACCCCACTCATGACATTGAATTAGATACAGTGATGCATTCTTTAAAAAGTGGATGCATGAATTTTTTTATAAGTTCATGGTTTACTCATATTATAAATGTTTAAATTATATATTTACCTAGAATGATATAAGTATCAAAATATAGTAGTGGGTAGATTACATTCATTATTTTTATTTTTATATGAAATACTCTCTAGAAAATGCGATTGTCATAGATGATATGTTGAGTTGGAAATTACTTACATAGATAGTGAATGAATATAAGAATGAATGGGGTCTAATGAGCTATTTAATCAAAAAAATATTTGGAAGTTGAAGATGATTATGAATGGGAATTTTTTATTTTTCTACATTTTTACTCCTATATAAATAATAAAATTCACATTGGGTAGGTAGTAGAAAGAAATATTTAATGAATTATTGGAATCATAAATACTAGGGAGGCCTTCGGTAATTTTTCGTATTATTTAGATGATCTCCAAAAAAATTTAAAAAAATTAATAGTCACTTTGGCTTGAGAGGGGATGTAATGAGTGGTGGTCACCACTATATTAAGGGAGTCCATTTGGTGATAACAAGATGATTTATGATCTAAAAGACTGATTTAGGTTTCCAAATATGAAATAATACATCATTTATTATGTATCTCGATACCTAACTTATTAGATAAAAAATAGAGCTATATAATCTGGATGAGTTATTCTATAATCTCCCTATAATAGTTTAGAAATGGGAATACATTTCAATGTATTAAATTATTAAACTAACTATGTTACCTTGTGATAAATATAATATATTTGAAATCATAGAATTATTATTGAAATCAACTCGTTATATTTCAATCAAGGAGTCAATGAAAGTGGAAGACATTTTTCATCATTATATCCATGAATTTTTCTTGCATCATGGTGTACCATCAATGATTGTGTTCAAATGGGACCCAAAATTCATGTCTCATTTCTAATTAGGTTATTAGGAGGCCTTTGACACCTAGTTAGAATTGGTCATGGTCTACTATCTATAGACTAGTAGCCAAATGGGGCAGGATATCCAAATTCTTGAGGATATTTGTAACACCCGAAGAACATACAACAAAATATAATATAGAATACATACAACACTAAGGCTATGTGAAATAAGAACCTTTTTATTTATTGGGGATAGTTGTCACTTATTCATTAGATATAATTTTTCTTCTTATGTGTTTTGAATTTTGAATAATGGACATATTTGATTGCTATGATTATGATATATAGAGTCTAATAGGATCAACATATGTTTTTGGTGAATAATTAATTGACACTTATGAATAGTAACATACCCTTATGAATATTTATATGACAGTTAGGAGTTGAAAACTCACCGATGTATGTATAAATACAATTTAGGTACCTTATAAATGAGAGTGAATATTTTAAAAATAAATAATTAAGTGTTGGTATTTTCATGAGTCGTAAATATTTAATTACAAATTGAAATTAAAAAATTGAATTAAAATAAAAAATTATTTTCATAAAATGTATTCACAAATAAATATTTTGTTTTCCATTGATTTTAGTATATCTTTATGAGACTTTAGTTAATTTTTTAAAAGTATTATAAAAACATTTTTAAAATGAAAATCAATATTTTTCAAGTAAATAATGATTTTATTTAAAAATAAATTTCACATATTTAGAAAATTATTTTTAAAAAATAATTCCCATTTTTTTATTCTCCATATCCAAAAATGGATATCGTGAATTTTTGATATTTTTATAAAATACTAGAATTTTTTGTGAATAATGAAATTCGATAATTTAGGAAATATACTAAATAGATGAATTTTTGCATCATGATTTTGTCACGGATGAAGTAAATGACCATTGTTTCAAACTCTAATGCACCTTTAACTATTTAGGGTCCCAATAATCCATAATATTCATAGACCTGAGCCAATATAATAGAATAATGATTAAAATAATGGAAGAACCCTCCTCTCCTCCACTATTCAAACTGTCATCACTCCCTCTTCTCTTAAATCCTCTTAGCCTTTAGGGTTCTCAATGTTATAGAAAAATACACTTACCTAGCCTCCACCAACATTCAATATCTCTTTTTCTTTATAAAATTCCAAAATCAATCCCCATAATGTGATTCCTATGGAAGAGTATCTAAGAGATAAAATCCTCTTCCTTTTCCTTTTATTTTCTGTTCAAGTTCTTTCTTTGTTTATTAATATCTCGTCACAACCTCTTTCCAAATGATCATGATAACTATAGTATCATCCATAAATTTTAATTATATGATGTTAATGGAATACAATTATTCAATCTCTTTACTCACTATCTCTCTCTATCTCCTGTTTTAAAAATGAAATCATCATCTGTAAGCTACCAATTTACAACCTTTGGGGATAATTAACCTTCATTCTTCAAATTATCCTTAAACTATGGTAATGAATGAAATTTTATAGTCAAACTAGATTTTAAAATTGGTATTATATATTATTTAATGATTCTGGAACCATGATTTATACATGGTATTGAATAATAGAACAAAACTAGTTTGTTTTGATCGAAAAACCATCGAAAAAATACAAATGATTATCAATAAATGTATTATGTATTGATTAATGCTCATACCATACTACCAAAGGATAAATATAAACATTTACACTATATTATGTTTCTTAATGATATATAATTTCAATTATATAGAATGATATACATTCAAAATGTACTCTATTACTTATAATCAAGTGGCTAAAACATCAGATTAAGGAAAACAAACACTCCATAATGACAAAATTTAATCTTATAGCTTATCAAAAAGAACATAAATGAACTTAATAAAACTATAATGAATCAAATATATGTATATAAATTTCATAATTACCTAATTAATGTATTTAATTTGATTATCCATGATATTAAGGACCTGTACAAAATACATTCGAACATACGGTATAGATTTTCTACCTAAACCTCCATTTTCTTTCTAGTTATTATTATTCTACACTAACCATAATTAAATTATTAATTATTCTTATTTAATCTCTATTAATTATTTTTTAATGTTATATATATATGTACAAAACTAAATCATTCTTTATTTTATAGGGAGTTTCATGTTTCAAAAGTATCTTTCCCAAATTCTTTTCCTACTGATTCAAGGGAACTTATTGAATTTTTACATATTTTCAAGGGCACTCTATAATTTGTTTTAGTCCACCACTATTTTTTATAAACTAATAAACATTATTATGGAAAAAATATCTTAGGTAACATCTATATTTATAAAAAATCACAATAACTATTCTTTTCCATGTAAAAAAATTATTTCCTTCAAGAATTACGTGATGATTTTATAAGAGTATTTTCTTCTATTTCAATACTATTTTGGATTCTTATGTTTAATGGGTATTAAAATTATATGATATCATATACAAAATTTTATATAATGGTCTATGACTAGTTTGACTATGGATGTTCTATCTTGATACCAATCACCATATTACTCTAAATGGTAAGTGATTATGTTCAATGATTGGGGTAATTTATTTAAATTTCATATGTTAGTTTCAATATGAATGTATATGTTGTTTATATCTACCTCTAATGATATTAAGAATTCATTAGACATATTAAGTTAGGGTTGGGGCCCGATATAGCCCCTATATGCATCGGCATGTCTCATGAGGAAAAACAGATATGGACTTGGCATATGCCTTGCCCATTTCTAAATACGGTTTTGCCTAAGGCCTTTATCATTTTCAGAAGTCTTGTTCGAGGTCTTGAATATATGATTCAAATGCATTAGATTATTCATTACCTCTATGTGATATTTTTAATTGATAATCAATGTGTCTATTCGACTTGTAGAATATCAATGGTTATGTTTTATACTTGTATATTCTTTTATAATTGAAGACCATATTTCAAAACTCATACATTCTAAATGAATTTTCAATTTAATTTTCCATTGGGAATAATTTGTTCCATAAAATAGTAGTGGTATGTTTGTGGCCGCACCTTCGAATCAGTTATCCATAATAAAGAAATATGTTGAAATATCTTGAAACATAGAATTAATAGAAATATACAGATCATTAAAGTTCAACTAAAAACATAGTTTAATAGGGTAAAAAAATAGAATCTTAATATAAATAAAAAACATCTTCTAATACCAATTTTTGATCATATTAGAGTACTCAAGAGGCGGGTTGGGTGAATTGTGTATCTATAAAAATTTCTGTTTAAAAAGTATTCTTATAAATGTTTCCCAATAAATTTAAATAAAACTTATTTAATCAATGTAATATGGTTTTAAATGTTTTAATGTTTCAATAACATCTCTAAATATTTATTAATTCACATTAATATTGATATTATTTATTAACATTACTTTTTGAGATATTATAATAAGGCAAAACAATTATAACATCTTTACAAGATTAAATTTCAATGTAAACTTAGTGTTTTCTTGAATTATACAGTAAAATAGAGAAAACAAAATTAAACAGCACAACGGATATAAAACAAGTGGTTCAATATCAAGTAAAGACATAATCCACTCCAATTGGTGATCACCTAAAACCAAGCAGTTTATATAAATAAATGTGATCCACACCCTGGTTCGGGTTTAACAACAGTACATATGACTGTCCAGGTCACACAACCTCTTCCATAGTTCATCGTGGGTAAGAACTACCATGTCACACATGGACCTCTTCAACACTTATCCGTGGGAATTTACAAGTGTAAAAAAGATGTTTGATAAATGATTTCTGGTATCCTTCATTTTAATAAAGGATACAATATGGGTTTTTATATAGACACAATCACTACTAGAAAGATAAAAATAATACACAACAGATAAAAAATGATGTGATAAGGTTAAAAGTGCTCTGAGTGTTAGTCTATGCACCTCTCGACTCCTAGGATGAGTAAAATATAGAAAGCAAGTCCTCTTGAGAAAAAAAGAGTATCACAATTGAACTAGTGCTTGCTCGTGTTCTTCGTGGAGTTGATAGTGTGAAAATGTTCTCGACTCTAGGATTTGAGTATGCTTCGTGTGTTCTTCAGTAGTGTCAGTTTCATGTTTCTGTTCTACTTTATAAAATACTCATGCTTATTCGTTATCGTGTAGACACTTGTTTCTCTGTTCTCACTATTGTTGCGCTTTTCATATGGACACACTGTTCTTTTTAATCTTAGAATTCAACTGTTGGAGCTGAGATGATGCATGTATTCTTCACCTCGTACCTCTAACTGTTAGGTGACACATCAACAAAAAAACATTAATTGTGTTAGTGCATTTATAATCCTCAAATATGACCTTTAGTGATTAAATTGAAAACAACATAACAAATTAGGAAACGGTGTCATAGTCTGTCTTGAAACAGTTTCCTCATGAAATAGTGCCTCTTTGATATGGTGTGTCCTTGAAACAGTGTCTCCGTGAAATGGTGTATCCTTGGAACAATTTATCCTCTGAAAAATGTCTCATTGGTTTCCTTTGAGTGGTGAGATAGCTATGATGACACAATTGTATAGATATTAGGAACTGGTAGCAAAGATGCGGTGTTAGGTCACATTGTCTAGTCACGATTTTTGGGTCACAATGTTTGGGTCACGGTGTATGGGTCATGGTGTGTGGATCATGGTGTCTTGGTCATGGTGTTTGGGTCCCTTTCCAGAAAAACATAACCAGTGTCAGACTCATGGTTTCTCAAACTTAGCCAAATATCTTTACACAAACTTAAACAGTGATATTCATAGAATGAAATAAACATAATCCTTTACAATAGAATTTAATTACAAAAAAAAATAGTTTACAAAAATTATTTAAGTCATAAAGAGACAAATAATATGTACACATGATTGTATATACATTAATCAGGATTAACAAACATTATAAAATGCATAGGATTTGTGATCATTAAAAAATGATTGACACATCGAGAGTCCAATAGTTTTTTTTTCTTTGTTATTATTTTATTTCTCTATGGTAGATATATCATATTATCCAAAAAGGGATTTTATAATTTATTATTGAAAATTTGGGAGTTTCTAAGACATTTTGAGATAGATTTCCAATTTTACCAATATGGAATTATTAAATGTTTTATTTATAATTGACAGTTATTTTTTTCTTGAATATTTTTAATAAAAAAAATTGAATCCTTAAAATGTGTAGCTCTATTAAAAAACAATGAACCAAAAAATTAAAATCTGGATCATAAATATTAAACTTTTAATCTTATTTTTCTAAATAATACGGTGCCTAAACAATTTTTCATTTATATTTTTGAACCATGGGTATTATGTGGTAAAATTTTTATATTTCCTCCATATTAATATTTTATGTTTTCAATACACTTCCTTTTTTCATTATTATTATAGTTTCTTCAAATTTCTATTTATATCTATACATGATGTGTTAAAATGGGTAACTAAAGTGTTAAATTTTGGAACTTAAATATTATCATATATAATAAATTTGAAAATTTATTATGTTTTTTCATTACCAGTCATCCATGAATTTTTGGAACCCTCTTAGGGGTTTAGTGGTTGAATATATTAGCCACCCTCTTACTTATACTTATATTAATTATCATAGTGTAGAGGTGAATCATGGTAGGAACTCTATAAAATGATGATTATTATTTTTATTATTAAATATATTTATTAAATGGTTCATTATATTATCTGAGTAATCACAAAATTTTATAGATCTTTGGATCTCATTTAATAATAAAAGAAATGAAATTTCATTAAATACACTAATAATTTCACTAGATATGAAGTAACCACCTTTAATCTCATACGAGGCTTCAATAGATAATTTTCAAAGTCAATAATACATTTTAATTCAACCATTATGAACTCTTATTGCTCTTAAAATATATTTTCTATCAATATC
This sequence comes from Viscum album, assembly GCA_963277665.1. Classification (NCBI taxonomy): domain Eukaryota; kingdom Viridiplantae; phylum Streptophyta; class Magnoliopsida; order Santalales; family Viscaceae; genus Viscum; species Viscum album. The sequence continues at coordinate 1,216,794,464 of OY728130.1, forward strand.
CTTCATCTTATAATTATTTCTCACTCTATAATTATAATTTATCTTGAGTATATATGAATGATTTTCAATATAACATCATTATGAAATAGGGTAAATAACATCAATAAAATTTTACTTATGAATTTATATTATAATTCAATGTACTTTTTATTACTATATTTTATTAAAAAATCCCCCGAAATAATAATGCTTAAATATCATTAACTTTTGATATGAAATGAATATCATTGATGTAAAATTATCACACTTTTTTAATTTCATTCTAGTTGCAATCAATGTGCTAGTTCCATTACAATATTCCTATTGATACATTTTAAAAATGAATTTTTTTATTTATACTATGAGACAAATGTACCTTATTTATTGGGATTGATGGAATCACATGAAGATTATGAATTAAGATATTGTTTACATCTCAAATTTATTTAATATTAATCTTGAAAACAATTCACATTTCTCAGATTATGAATGGTAAAAAATAATTCCACCAATGTATAAAAACGAATCCTTTTGATTCTTACTATATTTTTTCCCATAGTGAAATGTGGTCAACCCCACATTAGGTGAATTTATATATATTTTTAATGTATTCCAATATTGAGTATTAATCCATGGATTCTTACTATAGATGATTCACCATCTTCTCATGTCAAAAAACATTCCATCCCTATTGATTATGGTTAAATTCACTTTCTTGATTAATGAACACCTCTTCTTCTAATACCCGATTGAAAAATAATGACTTCATAATCAAAATCACACTTTGACCTATATTTTTATTGTAATAAAAAATTTTCAATTATTTTTCTTTTAATTTATGTATATTGGTCTTCACAAAATGTAGTTATATTTTACAGTTAATAATTTTTTGTTCCAAATTTACATTTTATCTATTAATTTATATTTTTTGGGATATGTGGACAATTTTATACATATAAAAAAATTAAATAACATTTTTTAGGTATTATAGAAGCATCAAAAAATATTTTTTTCAAAATTTTATGTTTCATGATATAAAATTCCATGTATATATACAATAGTCATTTTTTATATATGAAAAATAAATAAATAAATAATATATTTATATATATATATAAACACCCTCATATATATATATATAAACACCCTCAACTAAGTAGGGCTTGAGTGGAGGTCAATCATGATTTAATAGGGTTTGGAAGGTGATTTCTGAAACCTAAAAATTAATATATACTGTTAGAGTAATAGTGTTTGGGAATTCCAAAATCAAGAACTGGTAAAATTAATTATTCTTGATTTTTTAATTATATTTTTTTATTAAAATTATATATATTTAACTTAAATTATATGAAAAAATATGATTATATATTTTGATTTTATCTCATAATAGATTTATAAATGTATTTTAAAATTGAATATAGTTATATTAGTTATATTATTTCAGTAACTATATTTCTTTAATGTATTATAGAATTGTAAAGTATACTAATTAGTTATGATATCCATTCATTTTAAATTTATAAATTAATTTTAATAAAAAGAATTAAATAATTAATATAAGATTCCAATAAACGTTTTTAAGAAATATTAATGATAAAATTTATTTTTATTTCATATAATTTCTGTATATTTTCTAATCAACTCATGGTAGAATATAAAATCCCACACAAAGGGTCATCTTGTAGGACCTATACCAGTTGTCCAAATGCCTAATCATGTAAATAGTGGAATAATTATATATATATACATATATATAAATTTATAACTACATATTCATATACTTATAAATTTATATATATATATATATTTATATATTTATATGTATATTTATATTCATATTTTCATTTACATATAAGTTTATGTTAATATATGTTTAAATATATTAATATATTTTTTATATATAAATTTTCTAAATGATTATTTATAATTATGTTATTTTAAAATACCAATATATATATTCATATAATTAATTTTAATTATGAATATATATATATATATCTTTATGTATTTATTCATTTATTTTAAAGAATTAACTTGCCTCCAAAAAACATGAACATGTATCCTAAAAAACTATAATTCATTTTAAGGGCGTGTCTGTAAATATATTTATATATTTAAATTTATATAAATATTTTTACATATTTATATATAAATATTTTATTTATATTCAAAATAGTATGAATCTTGGATTTGGGGAACAAAACCCATGACCCTATGAATTTTGTTAAAAAAAAACACACACACACACAAACATAGTACATGAATGAAGGGTTACAAAACCCAATTTACAAAAATTAATGAAAACATACAACACAACCATAAAGGTAGTCATATGTTTACCAATTTAATGAAAGTTGTTAATAACTATAAGGGAAAGAAAAAATCCTTCCCAAAAGGCCTCCATAAATGGCCATAAAGAACCTTCCATGGGCATGGCCAAGGGAAGGGACTCTATCATCATATCATCATCAAATCCAAATAAAAAACAAGAAATATGAACATCAAAGTCATTAGAATGAACAGGCTACCAACATCATGAATTATTTCATGCAAGAACCCTGGTTTTTCTATCCAATGACAATAGACACAAATGATAAAACAAAAATAGTTACCATCGAAAAATCTAAAATTGGTTGATTAAATTTTTAAAAATAAATATCCATATTATTTTAAATCTATTTAACTTATTCATAGAACCCCCAAACCCCAATTAATTCTTCATATTCTCCATTTTTTGATGTCTTTCATGGTGTAATCTGATCCTCCATATTCAATGAATATTCATTCCCTATGGTTTGAGACACCAGTATATTCATAGACTAATAATTGGTATATCTAACCAAATATTTAGTGGATTGGAAAAGATACATATCCTTAATTTCCCTAGATTGACAATCAATTTCATCTTCTTCTAATTATAATTTAGTAATAAATTTGTATGCTACTAGTGATTTTTTATCTATGACAACCCAATCATTTTTTCATCAGAACTACAAAAAATTAGGAAATTTATAAATTACAATACATTGAAAAGAACTATTTTGTTTATTATTTTATGGATTTATGTCCAAACATTAATAGAAAAAACCAATGTCTTTTTCAAAAAATATATATTTTATAAATATATTGGTAACTTCATAATCTATAACAAGTCTTTAATATCCCCCACAAAGTCTTCACAAAATATACTCTTCTAGACAGATACTACTTATTATTTTTCTTTATAACCCAAGGAAATAGAAGAATAAGAAATGAGTGAGATAAAATTATTAGTAACAGTAATCATAAGTTATAACCATAAATGATCATAAGAGAGAATATGATGAAAATATGGTTATTTGAAAATAATTAAGGAACATGAACAATACATAGATAATTCATACCTGATAAAATATAGAGTTGTAAGAAGAGAATCCTCAAATGAGGATTTTAACATAAAGAAATAGATTTCATGGCATCATAGGTAAAACCTGATGCTTAACATATGTACATGAACATATGGGAAATATTCATAACATGTACATAAGAACAATATTTATAACTTGGATATAAGTATATTTGACATACCATGATCTTAAGTACATGAGGAATAACATGATTAGGAGTACATGTTGAAAAAATGATTGTGAGTACATGAGGCATAACATTATAATGAGTAAATGAAACATAACATGGAAATTTGACATTTACATAAAAATGATACATTTATAAGTATATCGGAAATTTTCATCATTAGGGTTCCGTAAAATGATATTACCAAAGTACTCACCAAGGTATCACGAAACATTATCAATAATATTTTCCAAGGTATCATGAAAATTTCATATCTGGTGATTAATTCATTACCCCATGCACTAAATTGTTATCAATTCCCAAAATTAATATTTCCATGTACCCCCATGTTATTAGAAAACATTAACAATTCATGCTTCCTTGTTATCATCAAAATTTCATTTTGTAGATATTAGTCCATTTCTTTTTCATTAGATCACTATTAAGGCACACAATTCAAATGACTAAGGGTTTTCACTGATGTGTCAAAATAATTACCAATGAATATTTCCAAAGTATCAATAAAAATGATATATATTGATATTAATTTTTTTAAAAAAAATTAATTAGATATGTATTATGTAACATTATTAATATGTTGACTATTTCCAGTTCCACAATAATAAATATTCTTAAGAACATATCATTTTAACCCATGAGTAGGGAATATGGGTTTTAAATATGGTTGTATCCAAACAATAAAATAAAGTCATATCTATATCGATACTCTTGAATGATACTATATTTGGGTATTTACATCAGAAAAATATGACCTGGGAAATAAATGAATGACTTCTAAAATATGAAAAAAATTCAAAAGGGATTATGGAATGGGTAAAATTGGAGTGAATGATATTTTATCAAAAATATGGAATAATTTGGATATTAAAGGAGTTCTTTAGGAACCCATGTAATAATAATAACATGGAATTTATAAGTCTTACAAAAACATAATAGACTTAATTGAAAAGAGGGTGGAGATAATAAATGAGAGATTTTAGCAGTATGCCCACCGTACAAAACAGACTATGATGTAAGATTAATTTTATATGAGGGTATTATCTCATAAATATTTCATCATTTTTATAGTGAATTATTTATTATTAACCCATGAAATCATAAGTAACATTTAATATAAAAATATGATGATAAAAGAAGTGATTGAATTAAAAAGGAGGGACGTAATCAAGAAGTGATTTCGCCAGCATGATTAGTATACAAATCGGATGATGAAATTTGTTAAATGTGAGATAATGGAAGTATGTAATAAACAATGAATCATATTTATTGTAATGTATTTATCATCTACACATGAATTCATAATAAAAGGTATTAAAAGGGATTATCATAACTACAATAAAAAACTAGATGGTGGTAAACCTTATCTTGCCCAGTAGCTTTTTAAATACTGATATGTAAGAACACAGTTTTTCTATAAATGACTTTGTAATATTCTTGATGTTATTCTAGAGTAGCGCCTTCAGACGGCGTGCGATTTCGAGCCCCGGTGTGGCCGAAATTAAATTTTCAGTGTGTTCACACTGGGAACACTGATTATATAGGATAACTCCTAAACAATGATCCAGATCAAAAATATGAGTGTACGTATGGGTCTGAAATGGGGTGTTTACCCTAGGAACGACATAAAGCATGTCGATGCGGGATGTTGGGACAACTCGCCTGTTAACGGAACATTAGACGGATAAATAAATAAATAATTTATTATTTTAATGTCTTAACTCAATTATCTCTTGAAAAGTATCTCGGATTAGAAAATAGAGTGCACCGTTGAGTCCGGAACGTGTCTTTTACCCTAGGAGGGTTGTACCTTTCGCGGGTGCGGGCCTTCTGTGAAAAATGCCGCCAGGGGCGTTTTTGTAATTTAGCGGCCTCGGTCGTTGAGTTTTATAACCTTCGAACAGAGCCTAAGATTAAAATTTCAAGACCGTCGTTGTTTCTTGGGAGGTGGTGTTTACCCTAGGGGAAGCTTAATCTTGATCGTGTCGAAGGTTTCCGATGCAGGTCATTCTGGGGGTTTTAATTAATTAAACGTTTTAATTAAATTTTTTTATATAACTCGTGTCTTCCCTCGTCTCCTCCTCCCCTCCCTTTGCATCCCCTATAAAAACCCACCATCACCCTCAACCACTCCTCCTCCTCCTCCCTCCTCGATCAACGTGGATGCAACAACGGAGGGGTGCGGATTGACGGTGAAGTTCCGGGCAGTGCCCCACATGGTAGGATCGTGCAATTCGTTTTATTTTTTTCCCGCACCTGCTTTGAATTCATAAAAATTTTCCCAATTGTTGGTTGATAGTAGAACGAATCCCATAAATGCATCGTAATGGTTCTGAGATTCCCGATACTTGTTTCAGATTGAAATTCTGAGTCTCGATCCGCCCTCAATGGACCGGCAAGTTCGGATGTGTTTTGGGGTTTTCCGCCGGTTTTGGCCAGTCCGGCGGGTGGTCCAGCCTCCCCAGGCGGTGACGCGGTGTTGTGGAAAGCGGCTCGAAGTGGGGTGATGCCGGATTCAGCGGAGCTGGATGGCGGAGGCTCGCGGTTGAGAGGTGGCGCTGGCGAGAAAAGGCAGGGCACAGCGGTTCTTTGGCAGCAGGAGACGGCTCCAGGCGGTGCGAGGCGGCACCCGCCGAGGCGCGGAGGAGCACCGGGGTCACGGCGCGTGACCCTAGTAGGGGAGCATGACCTGCGTCTCATAGTTCTTCACATGGCGAGAATGACCGGCCCTCGTGGATGGTCTACGGGTGGACCACGGGTCCACGGCCGGCCCGCACGGCGGAGCCGCGGGCCGGCGCTGCGAGCCGGGCCGGTCCGGCCCAAGGGGATTCGTCCCCTCGACTAAGACCCCAGTGATTTCTGCTACAAGCATCCGTTTTGCATTCTGTCTGCGGAAGTGTACTCCAGATGTCAAGATGAAGACATGGAGATGGTTTCATGGGTTTTTACCTCCCGAAACGGTGGCATCGGTGGCGCGACACACCTTTAAGTGGTTTATCACTTTTCCTGGGGGTTCTTGTTTTGGACGGCGTGGACACATCCGATATCCAAATCGAACTCCGTGAGTGGCGTTGCAACCCTGGCGTTGAGCCGGAGTTTACCAGTGTAGTTTTGGGAATTGAAACTAGTATTGAAGCATGGGAACCACGACCCGTATTTCGAGCTGCGTGCACCGCTTTACAACTTTTTCATCGGACATCCGTTTGGGGTGTGCGAGTAGTCATTTTTGGGTGTTTTTCCGAGGAAATTGCATTGGCACAATCTACATGTTTTAATTCCGCATGGTGGTGTGGTCCCCATTGGGACCATTTTTGGAGTTGGCGGTGATTTCCAGATTTATCACCGGGTGTCCGTTTTGGACAAGTGAATAGTAAATTATGTGTACTTTTTTGAGAGGATCGCAATGGTGTGTTCTGTTCATTGTGGTTTGAGACTGAGATGCGGGTCCCATGAACCACCGCTAGTGTGCGGTGCGGCGAAACACAACTTTTTCTCTGGATATTAGTTTCACTCAAGTGAGTAGTCCTTTTTACGTGTTTTCCCGAGGGGATAGCAATGGTGCGATGCACCAGACTATTTTTGGGCCCGAGTCTTGTGATCACGGGAAGTCGTTCAGGTGTAAAGCAGTGTTGGACGAATTTTCCGTCAGATATCCGTTTGAGGCGAGTAAGTAGTCTATCTCGCGAGTTTTTCCGCAAGTATTCTAATTGTGTAATCTGTTCAGGCGAGCGGAGCCTCTTATGAGATCTCATTAAATGTGGAAATATGAAGGGTGCATCGGTGGCGGTTCTTCTTGCTGTGTTCGTAAGTGACCCCTTGGCATATGATTGCATGCACTCCCGTGTGGGTGAGTTAAATGTTTGAAGAGTATTAGTTAGTCATGGCTGGGCCGATGAGGTTTCAAGTTTGAGTTCTTACGTTTACATATTCTCATTGACATTGGGTTCCATGTGCATGTTAGCCATTGGGATGGAAATGTGGTATACTCTGGGAGTATATGGGAATGCTTGGAGGAACATGTAGTTGCTTTTACCTGAGAACATTTGTGCGCTTGGATGGAGTTGACTTGGGGCCACACATCGGGTGGGCCCCATGTGTGTGTCATGTTCTGATTTTCATACCCTTGACCTCTCATGACGTAGAGGGTTATATTCTCATTTTCTGACCATCACAGTTGAGTTTTCCCCCAGGCTCTGTTCTCGTTTGTTGACCAGTTGGGTTGAATTGTTTTCCCCTGGTTCTCTTCTCGATGGGTTTTCCAAAAGAGTTGCTTCATGTTCCCTAGTAGTGTTCTTGTGGATTCTGGTGTGACCAATTCTTTATGCGGGAACCGATCGTGTACTCGGGATGTTTTTTCTAGTAGGGATGGCCAGAGCAGTTCCAAGTTTACCCTCCAATAGAGACCAGGTAGTGGGTTTCTCATTGTCTTATTCCATGTCTACCCTCCAGTAGAGATTGGGTAGTGGGTCACCTGTTGACCTCTTAGGGTCTCCCGTCCATCAGAGACTGGAAAATGGGTCACTCGACGACCTCTTAGGGTCTACCCTCCAGCAGAGACTGGAGAGTGGGTCACCCGACAACCTCTTAGGGTCTACCCTCCAGAAGAGACTGGGTAGTGGGTCACCCGAAGACCTCTTAGGGTCTACCATCCAGCAGAGACTGGGCAGTGGTTCACCGAAGACCACTTAGGGTCCACCCTCTAGCAGAGACTGGGTAGTGGGTCACCCGAAGACCTATTAGGGTCTACCCTTTAGTAGAGAATGGGAAGTGGGTCACTTGACGACCTCTTAGGGTCTACCCTCAAGCAGATACTGAGTAGTGGGTCACCCGATGACCTCTTAGGGTCTACCCTCCAGCAGATACTGGGCAGTGGGTCGCCTGATGACTTCTCTCAGACTCAGTCCTTTCTACTATGATATTCTGTGGTTTTTCTCCATGACTACCAGAGCTAGAACCTTGGTTTGTACGGGTCAGTGACGTGATAGCTTTGACTTTAAGCAGACCTCTCAATTGTGTGATAGTGAAGAGGTGTGGTTTGACTTTCCTCAGAACTCTCAAGTACAAGGGGCACTTTCCCCACCTTGATGTGTCCTTGTGACATGACCTAAAACCATGTGGGAGAGTAAGTGCCACCCAAAGCGGATAGTGTCAAGGTGTGGTGATTTGAGCTCCTTGACTTGGAGTACAGGGCAGACGTGCGGGATGCTGGGCATCGATAGTGTTTACTTCTGGGACTGTTGGCTAATCACTTTTTTGGATTGACCTATGGGACAAAGATCCCCTTACGATCTCATTCGGGTTTCTTTACAGAGAATATATATATATATACCTTGTTCCAGTACCCACTTCTTGGGCTTTGGTTACTCTCCCTCCAGCAGAGGCGAGGACGCACGGGGTATGCCACGTTATTTTGGTGTCTAGATTCTTGTGGTTGGACGAGTCTACTCTCCTGCTATAGGTAGCGAAGACTCGATGAGAATTTCATCTTCTCACCATTTCCATCTCCTTGTGTCTGGACAAGTCTACCTTCTTTCTCTTGTTGGGTTGATCTGGACTCTCTACTGTTAATATTTACAACACTCTATCTGTTTTAATCCATTAATTATCCTTGTTCGATCTGCTTCTCACCCTTTGGTACCTCCTTTGTTGCTCCCTCGATCCTTCAGGGTATCCTACTGAGTATATTTATACACACCCCTTCTATGGATTTTCTTGCACTTGGTGTGCCCTTGCAGACGATGGACAGGTTGGTTGTGACTTCAGTGGAGCTTAGGAGTTCCGGAGCTTGGACCAAGTGCATTGGTCGTAATTGGGTAACAGGTGTGGGACCCTCCCATCTATTTAATTTTGTTTACCTGTTGCCAGTCTGTGGCTCTTTTCTGGTTGGGTGCGTGTTTTTCCCTATTCCAGCTCAGTTTACCTTCAGCTTTTACTTTATACTGTTTATAGGTAAATGCACCTTTGGGGTTTATATATAGCAGTTGCGCTTTTCTTTGCTTTTCTTTTCTTTTACTCTCCACTTCATCATTGAGTGGGATGCCTGTGTGTGTACATGTACTTAGCCAAAGTCTTCCTCAAGTTATTGTGCCATCGGCGCTGTTCGGCAGCCCCTGGCCTATGGAGGCGGCCTTGGGGTAGTTGTAGCTCGAGCCAGGGTAGGGTCGGGTTGTGAAAAAGTGGTATCAAAGGTGGTTCATTCCTTGGGATTTTGTTCGAACGTCCCTAAAAAGGAATTGGTTGGTATTTAGTGCAACCGTGTTAACGTGTCTCGAGAGCGGCTCTCATTCCAGGGAGTCTAGTGATGGTGCGGCAGCCGACATATCCATTCACTAGGACCTTGATAACCCGCTTGTCAACTCAGAATGATGAGACACTCATTGCAGGGAAATTGGTTTGTGCTTCACCTAGGATTGAGGCTTGACTTTCCATCTTGAGTCAGCTCCCCATGGTTTTTACGGTTATATACATATATGCTCATCTGACCACCGAACTCCTTGATAACATTCATGATGTCTCCGTGAAGGCATCCATCCAGGATACTAGCTTTGGAGCATGACGACGACCCTATGAGCTACGAGGCCTTAGTCCATGACTCATCATGTGAGCCCCTTTCTCTGGGTGGGCCGGTAGCAGTACCCCCACCTAGTGAGCAACATACAGCTTCAGCAGAGCAGACTGAGCTTTAGTGCAGGTTGAGCGCGCTCCGTGAGTTCCAGCGACAGAGACCGCTGAGGTTCTGTGGTGAGTTAGACCCTCAGGAAGCAGAGGTTTGGCTCGAGACAGTGGATTGCCTCTTTAGTCCTGTACAGTCACCGACAGATCATATGGTGGCTTTCGCCGCCAACCTTTTCCGCGGGGCACCTTGGCGTTGGTGGAGTCGGGTGACTCAGTTTCTCGAAGAGTCATCGTTTTCGTAAGGAGACTTTCAGTTGTTGTTTCATGAGGAATTTTCCCCTCCTTCTTATGCTCTATTAGGATTCAGGAGCTCCTGCAGTTTCAGCAGGGAAGGATGACGGTGTCCGAGTACGCGGCTAGTTTCGCAGACCGTGCACGCTTTTACCCGGATGTGGTCCATGACAGCAACTTCCAAGTGGGGAAGTTCGAGCATGGTCTCCGCAGAGAGATTCATGCTGTCAATGTACCCTTGAGCATTTCCACATATGATTGGGGGCTAGAGTAGGTGCTGGTGATAGAGAGCTTCCTGTCACGTTCTATATTTGGTGGTGGCGGCAGGCTCGACAGAGCTGAGACGTCTGCCGCAGCTAGTGGGCGTCGGCTGACAGAACCGCGACGTAGGTGGATTTCTGATAACCGGACTCAGTGGAGTTTTCGTACACCACAATGGCACCGAAGTGCACCAGTGCAGCCTGGATAGCGTCGGTGTTATGCTTTCGATGGGCGAGGTCACCTGGCGCGGGACTACCCGACCAGGAATGCTCAGAATATCGGGAAGGTAGTGAGTTCTCCACAACGACACAGGCAGCGTCATGATCAGAGTAGCGCCTAGAGATTTGGTGCTAGCATAAGACTAGGATGAGCTAGAAGTGAAGGAAAACCCTACGAGGTCTTCCCATCACAACTAGGTGGTCCACGTCAGGCTCCAGGATCTGACAGTTGGGACCACGGACAACTGCGAGCTTTGCATGTCTACGATCCTGCAGAGCATGATGTGATAAGAGGTACACTCTACAACTCTTCTACTTTTGTAGTAGAATATTTAGACTCTGTGTGAAATTATTTTTCTCCCTCCTACTTTTTTGAGTTGTTACCAGGGTGGTGCATGTTGTCGGTGTAACCCTGTATTGGTAAGATAGAAGGCATGAGACCTTTTTCTTCAGTTGATGGTGTCGACTCTTTCACTTTCCGATCGTGTAAGAGAGTCTAGGTTGTGGGACATCGACTATGAAACCATGTGTGTGAGATATCCTTTGATGTTTCACCATATGGATATTATGAATGAGGGAATCACGGGGCCTTGTTCCATGTGCGGGCGGTGATTTCAGTCGTGACGTGCGACGTAGGGGTTTGGTCAGGGAGGTGAGCTACCCTCGAGATCCTTCGGGCCGTTTGAGACTTTGAAAGGTATGGAGAGGTTCCCTACCGCCTTTCCCTAACCCCAAAGGCTGGTTTGGGTAAATAGTGTCTCCCATGGGACTCACCCGAGGAGATGTGTGCATGCTCAAATGCACTTCATCGGTAAGGGAAAACCTCGTGTGAACAGATCAAATCCTTTGGTCTGTGTGTGGTGATGCGAGACTGTGCAAGAGTTCTTCTAGGTACGGGAGTGCCAGGTGTGGGCTTAGAACCCTAAGTTGTTCCCTGGTTTTACGTTTCAGGGATGAAAATATTGAAATAGGGAATTATGTAAGATCCTGGTTTTTGCTATAAAAGACATTGGAATATTTTTTATGTTATTCCAGAGCAGCGCCTTTAGACGGTGTTTGATTCTGAGCCCCGGAGTGGCCGAAATTAAATTTTCAATGCCTTCAGAGTGGGCACACCGAATAAATAGAATAACTTTTAAACGGTGTTCTAGATCATAAATCTGAGTGTATGGATGGGTCCAAAATGGGGTGTTGACCCTAGAAACGACATAAAGCATTTCGGCGCGGGACGTTGGAACCCCTCGCCCGTTAACGGAACATTAGATGGATAAATGATTAATTAATTTATTCTTTTAATGGATTAACTGAAGTATATATTAAATAGTATCTTGGATTAGAAAACTGAGGGCACCGTTGAGTCTGGAACATTCCTTTTACCCTAGGAGGGGTGTATCTTTCGCGGGTGCGGGACTTCTGTGAAAAATGCCACCAGGGGCATTTTTGTAATTTAGCGACCTCGATCGTTGAGTTTTATAACTTTCGAATGGAGCCTCAGATTAAAATTTCAAGACCGCCATGTGCTCGAGAGGTGTTTTTTACACTAGATAAAGCTTAATCTTGACCGCGACAGAGGTTTCAGATGTGGGTCATTTTTGGGGTTTTAATTAATTAAATGTTTTATTTAATTTTTTTTATTTAACCCATCTCTTCCCCATTTCTCATCCTCCCTCCATTTTCATCCCCTGAAAAAAACCCCCCATCACCCTCAAACTCTCCTCCTCCTCCTCCCTCTTTGAACAAGGTGGAAGCGGAAATGGTGGGGTGTGGATCAACGATGAAGTTTCGGGCAACGCCCAACAATGTAGGATAGTGCGTTTCGTTTTATTTTTTTTCTCACACCTCCTTTGAATTCATAAATATTCATCGAATTGTTGTTGTATGGTCGAACGAATCCCATAATTGTGTATTACCAGTTCGAAGAATCCCAATGCATGTTTCAGATTAAAATTCTGAGTCCCGAGCTGCCCACAGCGGTCTGGCAATGCTTGGATGTGTTTTGGGGTTTTCCGGCAGTTCCAGCCAGTCCGGCGGGTGGTCCTGCCTCCCCAGGCGGTGACGCGGCGTTGTGGACGGCGTCTCGGAGAAGGGTGATACTAGCTTCAGGGGATCTAGACTAGGGAGGCCCGTGGTCGAGCGGTGGCACAGGCGAGCGGAGGTGGCGCGAGGCGGGTCTTCAGCAGCAGGCGGTGGCTCCAGGCGAGGCGAGGCGGCGCCCACGGGGGCGTGAGGGAGCACCAGGGTCGCGGCGCGTGACCTAAGCAGGGTGCACGACCCATGTCTCACGGGTATTTACACGGCGAGAATGAACGACCCTCGTGGCCGGTCTGTGGGTGGACTATGGGTACATGGCCGACCCGCGATGGCAGAGCGGCCAGCCGACCCAGGCCGGTCCGGCCCAAGGGGATTTGTCCCCTCGACTCGAATGCCCGTAATTTCCTCTATGGGCGTCCGTTTTGCATGCCGTTTGTAGCATTGTACTTCAGATGTCAAGAAGAAGATTTTGAGATGGTTTTGGGGGGTTTTAACTCCCGAAACGGGGGCCTCGGGGGCACGACACGCCATTATGTGGTTTATCACTTTTCTTGGGGGTTCTGGTTTTGGTCGGCGCAGACACATCCGATATCCGAATCGAGTGCCGTCAGTGGCGTTGCGACCCTAGAGTTGAGCTGGAGTTTACTAGTGTGGTTTCAGGCATTGAAACCTGAGTTGAATCATGGGCCCCATGGCCCATCTTCCGAGCTGTGTGCATCACTTTACAACTTTTTCATCGGATGTCCGTTCGGGGCGTCCGAGTAGTCATTTTTTTGTGTTATTTCGAGGGCATTGCATTGGCGCAATCTTCTCACTTTAATTCCGCATGGTGGTGTGGGCCCCACGAGGGCCATTTTGGGAGTTGGCGGTGACTTACAGCTTTATCACCGGGTGTCCATTTTGGACAACTGAATAGTCAATCTTGTGTACTTTTTTGAGAGGATTGCAATGGTGCGATCCGTTCGTTTTTCTTTGGGAACGGGATGTTGGTCCGACGAAGCACCGCTCCTGTGTGGTGCGGCAAAGTACATATTTTTCTCCGGATATCTGTTTCACTCAAGTTAGCAGTCTTTTTTATGTGTTTTATTGAGGGGAACACAATGGTGTGATGCACCCAACTGTTTTTGGGGCCGAGGCTCGGGATCACGGCACGTCGTTTGGGCGTAAAGTTGTGTTGGACGACTTTTTCATCAGATATCCATTTGAGGCGAGTAAGTAGTCTATCTCAGGTGTTTTTTCACGAGGATTGCAATGGTGTAATCTGTTCAGGCAAGCAGAGCCTCTTACACGATCTTATTAAATGTGGAAATATGAAGGCTGCACTAGTGCCAGTTCATCGTGATGTGTTTGGAAGCGAGCCCTTGGCGTGTGATCGGGTGGACTCCCATCTAGGTGAATCAAATGTTTGATGAGTTGTAGTTGTCCATGCCTGGGCTAATGAGGTGGAAGATGGAGTTGTTAAGTTTACGCCTTCGCGTTGACGTTGGGTGTTGTGTGCACGTTAGCCTTTTGTCTAGAAACTTGGTATACACTAGGAGGTTACGAGAATGATTGGAGGTACATGTGGTTGTTTTTACCTGAGAACATTTGTTCACTTGGTTGGAGATGACTTGGGGCCACACGTCGGGTGGGCCCCATGTGTGTGTCGTGTTCTGCTTTGCGTACACTTGAACTCTCATGACATAGTGGGTTCTATTCTAGGATGCTGACCAATAGGGTTGAGTTTTCCCGTACCTCTGTTATCATTTGTTGACTAGCCGAGTTGAGTGGTTTTCCCCCTGGTTCTGTTATTGATGGTTTGGCCAGAAGATTTTCTTCATGTTCCCTAGTAGAGTTCTTGGGAATTCTTGTGTGACCAATACATTACGCGGGCACTTATCCTCTACTCAAGAGGTTATTTCCAGTAGGGATGGCTAGAGCAGTTTTGAGTTTACCCTCCAGAAAAGACTGGGTATTGGTTACTCATTGTCTTCTTCTAGGTCTACCCTCCAGCAGAGAGTAGGAAGTGGGTCGCATATCGACCTCTTAGGGTCTATCCTCCCATAGAGACTGGGCAATGGGTCACCTAATGACCTCTTAGGGTCTACCCTCTAGCATAGACTGGGCAGTGGGTCACTCGATGACCTTTTAGGGTCTACCCTCTAGCAGAGACTGGGAAGTGGGTCTCCCAACAACCTCTTAGTGTCTACCCTTGAGCAGATACTAGGCAGTGGGTTGCCCAAATACCTATTAGGTTCTACCCTCCAGAAGAGACAGGGCAGTGGGTCACCCGACGACATCTTAGGGTCTACCCTCCAGTAGAGACTGGGCAGTGGGTCACCCGACGACCTCTTAGGGTCTATCCTCTAGCAGAGACTTGGCAGTGATTCGACCAATGACTTCTCTCAGACTCATTCCTTCCTACTAGGCTAGTCTATGGCTTTTCTCCATGACTACCTGAGTGGGACCCTTGGTTTGTATGGGTCAGTGATGTGACAACTTTGACTTTGAGCCGACCTCTCAACAGTGTGATAGTGAAGAGGTGTGGTTTGACTTTCCTCATAACTCTCAAGTACGAGGGGCACTTTTCCAACTGAGACGCATCCTTGTGATGTGACCTAAAATGGTGCGGGTGAGTCAGTTCTTCCCAAAGCGGATAGTGTCAAGGTGCGGTGATTTGAGCCCCTTAACTTGTAGTTCAGGGAATACGTGTGGGATGTTGGGCATCGATGGTGTTTACTTCTGGGACTGTTGGCTACTAACTTTCTTGGGCTGAGCTATGGGACGGTGATCCCCTTATGATCTCGTTCAGGTTTCTTGACAGATCATATATATGTATATACCTTTTTCAAGTACCCACTTCTCGGGCTTGGTTACTCTCCCTCCATGAGAGGCAAAGACAAATGGGGTATTCCATGTTCT
Organism: Viscum album; assembly: GCA_963277665.1. Lineage (NCBI taxonomy): Eukaryota > Viridiplantae > Streptophyta > Magnoliopsida > Santalales > Viscaceae > Viscum > Viscum album. The sequence continues at coordinate 1,216,810,330 of OY728130.1, forward strand.
TTCTGTGTCTAGCTTATCATGGTTGGATGAGTCTACACTCCTGCTATGGGTATTGAAGACTCAATGACAAGTTCATCTACTCACCGTTTCCAGCTCCTTGTGTTTGGATGAGTCTACCTCCGTTCTCTTGTTGGGTTGATATGGACTCTATAATTTTACTCTTTACTGCACTCTCTCTATTGTACTCATTTACTTTTCCCTATTCGATCTACTACTCACTGTTCGGTACCTCCTTTATTTCCCCCTTGAGCCTTCGGGGTATCCTACTGATTATTTTTATACTCACCCCTGATTGGGATTTTATCGCACTTGGTGTGACCTTGAAGACGATAGACAGGTTGGTCATATCTTTAGTGGATCATAGGAGTTCGATAGCTTGGACAACGTGCAGTGGTCGTAGTCGGGTTCCAGGTGTGGGACCCTCCTAGCTATTTAATGTTGTTTACATGTTGCCAGGTTGTGTCCCTTTTCTGGTTGGGCGCGTGTTTTGCCCTTTTTCTGTTCAGTTTACCTTCAGCTTTTACTTTGTACTGTGTATAGCTCGATGCACTTTTGTGGGTTATATATAGCAGTTGCGCTTTTCATTGCTTGTCTTTAATTTTACTCTGCACTTTTTCATTGATTTGGTCGTGTGTGTGTACAGGTACATAGGAAAAGGACCCTCGAGTTATTGTGCTTTCGGTGCTGGTCGCCAGCCCCTGGACTATATAGGTGGGCTTGGGGTAGTTGTGGCTCGAGCCTGAGTAGGGTCAGGTCATGACATGAGAAGAATCATTAAAAAAAATTAAATCATAGGTAGGGACTTAAATAGGGATTTGTAAGTTAAATTTTGGAATAAATACATCAGGGGTGGATAGGTATGAGATAATGGATGCGGTGAATTATTTTTATAGGTGAACAGTTGGGATTCTCTATAGAAATTAATGTTTGGTAAGGAGATAGAATGGAATCCCATGAGTGTTATATGTGTTAGGGGATTCAGGTTTTTCAATATTGTTGATAAATGTATGTATGAATTTAAAACCCCCAAAAATACTCTAAAAGGTACACATGTAAAATTTATTTAGAAAATATCATGTTAGATTAGGATACCATTTATATCAGTTATTAATCATGATTAAACATTTATCTTACAAATTACTTTTTCACTAAAATATAAAATTTAACATATTACTAAATATTTAGGTTATGAATATGAATTTAACCTTTATATAATCTAATTTAGTTTCTAAATAAGTTAAAATTAACTTTTAAAGAAAAACATATAATTGGTATAAAAATCGTTCCTATGTAAAGATGAAGTTTTAATTGTACGATGTTATTTATCTTAATTAAAATTTATGAAAAATTAAATGAGTTGTAATTTTATTTTATATATATATTTAAACATAATATTAGAGTATTAAATTATAATATATCCATTTAATTTAAAATTATCCAATGTTGAGAATAATATTAATCTTGGAATAATAACAATTTTACCATGGTAACAAATATTTACTTGGGTAATTTAACTTCATACCGAAAAAAAGAAATTTACAATATTTACTAAATTTTAAATTATTATTATGAATAATTAAATCATTATATTTTATTCACTTTCTAAAAGTGATAAAATTAGGGTTAATATTATCACATAAAAACCTATTTTTAGAGAATATGTATTTTTATGCTTAAAATTGATGTATAGGATCATTTTATCAATGTTTTTGTATTTTTGTGATATAAATTAGTTTATTATAAAAAAATAATTATTATGTTCCTTTCAGATCATCGAAAAACCTAATTTTTTAAAAAATATTATTTAATTAAAAGGGAAGACCAAAAATAATTTCCTATATTGGAAGATACTACTTAACATATAAAAATGTTAACAGTAGGTTTTATAAAATTTCAATAGTATTTAAAAATATGTAGCTTAACATCATATGTTAATTAAAATGTTTAATAAACTTATATTTATTTCTTATATAATCAAATCTATAGTTTTAGTAAAAAAATTAGTTTCCCTATTAACCAATAAAAAATCATTATTTTATAAAAATTTCAAAAATTCTATCTAAGATTAAATTGAATAGGAATATTTTAAAATGAATTTCATTTCATCAAATTAAATTTTTTAAAATTTTAAATACATACTTGAAATATGAAATATAATGGAGAATATATTTCTAGAAGATAAAAAATTCATTTCATTAAAAGTGAAAATGTGAAATGTTTACAATTCACATGAAAAATAGCTTGATACTTTAACAATTACCAAATTATATTATCCTAAATTCTTGTTACAAAACCACTTATGATATCGACATAAAATCTACGTATAAAGTATTCTTTAGAGGTAAATAATGGTAGTGATTCAACTAGAAGTTCTCTTGTGGCAATTTCCACAAGCTTGAAATTCTCTGACATCCAATTTCACTCATTTTATAATGATTAGACTTTGACATGGGAATATTATAGGAAAAATCATATATAAACTACCACATTATAAATCCCTTAAAAGTGAGATTCATAATGGAGATTTATTCTACTCGATTCCATTTCTTTTCATTTCCTAAATAGATTTTGAAATATGGGAACTTAATTTGATACTTGCTAGTTAAACAATTATATTAAAATTGTAACACCCGAGACTTTTACGTTATATAAATCATAAAAGGAATCTTTTTCTACACAACACTTGCTTGGCTTGCTTTGCACGCAATCACGACCTTCCTCGATAGCTTGCGTCGTACGCAATACCGAGTTTCACTAAACAACAATATGCTATTAAAACTAGCCGTTATGAATAGTAATAACTACTTTTTAAAATTTTATAAATTTTATTTTTCAAAATGGACTTCATTTTTGGACTCAGAATATCGAAATTAGCCTAACGTCAAATTTTGGTTTTTTTCTGAAAACTTTCAATTTTTGATGAATAGTGAAACCACTAAGTGGTAGGTTAAAAACTGAATTTTGCATAAAACATAATTTTACCGCTTCTGTGAATGGAATTTCGAAAATCCGACAGACACGGATGATATTAGTAAGTAAAATGTGGTTCAATGAGATAAAAATAATTTTTGGTGAATAGTATCTTTTTACTTTTTTTTACCGCGGTTAATAGTAAATAGGGTAACTAAGGGTAAATATGATATTAATATTACCCTAAAACATGTCCTAATTCTATTGGATAAGTGTAATTCGACCAAAAACAACCTTATGAATAAAATATGACCATTTAGGCCCACTTGGATTAGATTAGGACATTTATTATTAATTTATTAAAAGAAGGGTTAAAATGGTTAAAAATCAAAGTTTAATAAGTAAATTATTTTTAATATGGGGTTATACATAAGATAAATTCGACTATAAATATTCATTATAAAGCTAAAAAGATTTCCTACATAATGGTATTTTATTTGTAATTTTTAGACATCAAATAATTTAATTTATTTATGACACAAAGATGGTGCAGTAATTATCTTATTAATGAAATATTGACATAATTGATAATATAAATACCAAAATAAATGTAATTTAAGACTTTTTATGAATTACACTAATTTTATAGGTTACTATAATATATTAGTGTTGATTTAATCAACTTGTTTCGAACATATAATTCTGTTATGACTTTCAAAAAAATCATATATCAAATAGTGTCAAAATTGACACAAAATAGTTTTTAAATCAAATATTATATTATTAATTGTTATTTTATTCCTAAAAATCTAAGGTTCGGCCAAATGACTTAGATAATGATATATATATTAATAATAAACAATTTGGGGTTCGTTTGGCATGTTATAGTAAGTGTACTAACCATATAGTGAAAGAAAACAAAAAGACACGGTAAAAGTTAAATTAATTAACTTAGAGTTAAATCTAATTGATAAGGTTAAAATAATACCCTAAACTTGTTTAAATCCTATTGGTTGATAGGATTTCGACCCATCACCACTTTATCTTCGAAATAAGACCCTTTGGAACCATTATAAACCGATTTTGACTTTAATATAAAATAATATTTTGAGATATTCCTAAGGTGCCCCTCTCCTCCCTTATAAAAGGGCACCTCCTCCCCCTCCTCCTCACACCAATTTGAGCACTCAAGCTCGGCCAAACCCTGCCATTTTCTCCTCTCCACTTCCCTAGAATAATCCTAGAGGTCCTGGTCTTCTCCAAAGACCAATCTTAGTTCCTTAAGTGGAAGATTCAAAGAGGCGTTCCAGAGAAGAGGTAATATCCATTACCGATCTTTTCAATTTCTTTCTTCTTCAACTTCTTCTTCTTTAGTTGTTTCATGATAAAGTAATAACATCAGTATTACTTACATAATGATATGTTATTATAAATATGAAACAACCCTAATTCACCTTCTATCTATCCTACGGAAAAATGAAATCACCGCGCGTGCGTACGTACGGAATCCCGTCTCCACGCCGTGGTGTAATCTATTTTCCACCATCACCTTACAAGGATGGGTATAATGGTGTAATGATTAACTATATATGATTATTATGAATTAATATTGATACTGAAATAATATATATATACTCCAATACAATTCCACGATCATAGGAACGATATCATCACTCGTGCGTACGTACGGAATACCGTCTCCACGATGTGATGCGACTCGTTCTACATGATCTTCATTTCATAATGATTATATAAATGAATTGAATGAATGAATATGGTATATACTACACTAATACCATTCTGGAAATGAATTATCTATAACCTAAAGATAAGAATAAGAATTTATTCAACAAAACACGCATAATAACAAAAAGTTATAAAGACCCGAGTAACAAGTAACAATGAAATATTACTAACAAGAAGCTAATAATATGACCATATATGATATCATATCAATATGTATGATTCTGGAATAAGTCAATAATATTATTTAAACGATTATACAGGAGCTTCGGACACGAACAAAGCAAATCGGACCTAAGGTAAGGGAAATATCACAATCTCATTTTTATCCGAGATTGTTTATTCGTAAGTATTTACTGGGGTGTATTTTATCATCCACATCCATGTTTCATCAAAATGTAATATTATTTCCATCCACCTACAATTGTTTAAATCCATTTTTACCCTTTGGTGAGTTTTTAGTAATATGTATGAAAGGAATCTTTTGTCGTACGAGGTACTTTTTGACTTTTCCGACAAAAGTATGAAGAATGTTTTTTTTAACTTATACGGCATGAATAGATTTTTAAAACATTATTTCCAAGAAGATTCCTTTACAAGTTCTCAAGTTTATTTTTCATCAAATTCTTTTATTTTAAAGTTATATGACATGTTATGAAAGGAAAAATGTTTTTGAAGAAGAAAGGATATTTTCCTCAAGAATGGAGTTCAAGTGTTTTATCAAAATTATTTTCCATATAAGATAATAAAGGGTTCTGTTTTTATCCCTATTATTACATTGATTTGATCATGTTGTGATGGAATTATTTTTATGAATTCCTTTATCTTATATGAATTGATTTATGATGTCATGATGTTTCAAGAATCCCATTTTTGTTACATGTGTTATGCGATGATGTATGTTTTATGATTATGTGGCACACATAAGAAAGGATTCATTATAAGATGGGTGGGACCTATATCTCCCTCCAATGCATTGGGTAAAGATTTTATATCTCATGAGATAGACATGGCTGGAACGGAAGGTTATTTCGGTTCAGTGATACAGGACTGAAACGAGGAGTGAACTCGGTTCAGAAAGGGACTTTGTCCACTAAGATAGTCTTGGCAATGAGTCATGACTAACAAGAAATGATTTACATGATTATGTGTGCATGCCACAAAGTTTCAAGTTTTATGTTATGATTATGGGGATCTCATTTTCACTTCTATGAATTCTTCCATGATAAGATATTATGATCTCTTTTGCAGGTTTTGATTTTCAAAAAGATATGATATGATTTTTATTTCCTTTATTTTCCCTTGCTGAGCATTTGAGCTCACCCTTTTATGTTTTCTTTTCCCCAGGTCAGGAAGATGGATATTAAGTAGAATATGCTGAAAGGGACCCTAGATATGATGAAATAAATGGGAGACACTGTAGAAGATTTATGAACCAGTTGTTTATGTTTCCCAGTTTCTAAAGACACTATACCTATACGGTCCTTTGTGGTTTTGTCATATGTTGTAATAAGTGTGCTTCAATTTTGAAGTAGTTACAATGTATGTAAATTATGGGTCGTTATAGTTGGTATCAGAGGAAAGGTATAGTCAACCTTTGGAAACTAGGATGTGAAAGCCTTAGTAAGAACCCTAAGGATAAGTCTATGAATAGAACACAATCTTAGAAATGGCCATGAATAACCTAGGATAAGACCATAAGCATGAAAATTTTATTCTTGAATTATGTGGTTTCCTATTATAATTAGTGTTGCTCACACTATTCTTCTTGGTTTTAGTCAATGGCTGGAACCCGAAGGAACCGTGTTAATGCGGAATGCGATGGGCAATGCAATGATTGTCCCCCTGAGCAACCAAACGATATGGGAGCTGGAATGCAAAATCTTGTAGCCATGCTCACACAACTTTCTCAAGCTATAAATCATGCAGGATTTCCAAACGAACAAAGGAGGGAGCAACATTCTGTTGAATCCTTCATGAGGCAGCGTCCACCTTCTTTCAGCGGGTCTACTGATCCATTAGTTGCTGAACAATGGATTAGTACTACTGAAAAGATATTTTCAGTTCTTCAATGTTCTGAGCATGATAAAGTCATCCTAGTAGTGTATCGTTTGGAAGGAGATGCAGATCAATGGTGGAATCTTGTTAAGAATCCGAGGCAAAGGGATGAAATTGAGTCTATGGAATGGGACGAGTTCAAGAACTTATTTTTCAATAAGTACTTCCCTCGTATTCTCCGAACAAAGATGGAGAAAGAGTTCCTTGAACTGAAGCAAAGGGATGATGAATCTTTTAGTACCTATGAAGAAAATTTTACAAGACTTGCAAGGTACGCTTCTGGTATTATTATCCAACTTGAGAGTAAGATCGATCGATTCTTTAGTGGCTTAAAACCAAGTCTTCGAAGGGCGTTAGCCATAAGAGACTTCAATAGCTACGAGGAAATTGTTCGATGTGCTCTCAAAGTCGAGATGGAGATTGGAGTAACCCATCAGTCACATGGGTTTGATAAGAAGAGGAAGATGGAATTCAAAGAAAAATCTAAAGAGCACACGGAAAAGAAGATGAACTTTCCCTTATGCTCAAAGTGTGGAAAGAAACATGGAGGGATTTGTCTTAAAGGGACAAGTAAATGATTTAAATGTGGAAAGGAAGGTCATCGGGCATTTGAATACCGTGATAATGGGAAGAAGATGTCTAATGATGCAAACAAAGGAAGGGATACACAGAATGAACCTACTACACTTCAATGTTTCAAGTGCAATGAGATGGGGCATTATGCCAATCAATGCCCAAATCCAAGGGTTGATGATGATGGTCGACGTCAACAAACTCTTAAGGCTAAAGACAAAGGAATGTCACATGCAATTTCTATCAGCGATGTGGAGTACGATAATGATGTGGTGAAAGGTACACTTACCATCCACTCTAAAGTAGCAAATGTTTTATTTGATTCTGGATCCACCCACTCTTTTATTTCTGAAGACTTTTCTAAGGGTATCACCGTATTACCTCAACAATTAGATGTTGAGTTAGCTGTGACAACACCTAATGGCACATCAATTGCATCAAAAGTTTATAATTCTTCTCCGATCGAAGTTTGTGGGAAAGTGCTTCCTGCAAATCTTGTGATCCTTCCTTTAGTGGAATTTGATGTGATTCTTGGCATGGATTGGCTTTCTCTACATGGATCTCATATCAATTTCCAAAGAAGGGAAGTCACATTTCATATTCCAGATCAATCTACGATCGTCTATCAATGCAAGGATGAACAAAACCTTCCAGTGGAAATTTCTTCCATCTTATGGGTATTGATTCCACTAAATGAAGGTTATTTATCTCAAATGGTTGGTGAGAAACTCACGATTAAGAATATGCCCATTGTATGGGAGTTTGATGATGTCTTTCCGGAGGAATTGTCGGGTCTTCCACCAAATCGTGAAGTTGAGTTTTCAATAGAACTCGTACCGGGTGCTTTGCCTATTTCAAAGACACCTTATAGAATGGACCCAATTGAGTTGCAGGAATTGAAGAAGCAACTCCAAGAGAATCTTGATAAGGGATTCATACACCCTAGTGCGTCACCTTGGGGAGCACCTATTCTATTTGTTAAGAAGAAAGATGGATCAATGAGACTCTGCATTGATTATCGAGAACTTAACAAGATCACTATCAAGAACAAATATCCTCTCCCACGCATTGATGACTTATTTGACCAACTACGCGGAGCTCAATACTTTTCCAAGATTGATCTTCGTTCAGGGTATCATCAATTAAGGGTCAAAAGGGAGGATATACCAAAGACGGCTTTCCGTACATGGTATGGACACTATGAATTTATAGTGATGCCATTTGGTCATACTAATGCCCCTGCTATCTTCATGGATCTAATGAATAGAGTCTTTAGAGACTATCTTGATCAATTTGTGGTAGTCTTTATAGACGATATTCGTGTCTATTCAAAGAGCATGGAAGAGCATGAAGATCACTTGAGAATTATATTGAAGACCCTGAGAAAGGAGAAGCTTTATGCCAAATTTACCAAGTGTGAATTTTGGCTTCAAAAAGTTGCATTTTTGGGTCATATAATCTCAAAAGAGGGGATATCTGTGGATCCAGCAAAAACAGAGGTTATCGAAAGATGGTCGAGACCAACAACAGTAACTGAGATCCGAAGTTTTCTTGGTTTGGCTGGATATTATCGACGTTTTTTAAAAGATTTTTCACGATTATCTAATCCACTCACCAAGTTGACTCGGAAAGGAGTTAAGTTTGTCTGGACAGAGGAATGTGAAGAGAATTTCAAGGAGTTGAAAAGAAGGTTATCCAGTGCACCTGTGCTCACACTGCCATGTAGTGGAGAAAGGTTTGTGATCTACAGTGATGCATCCAAGAAGGGATTGGGGTGTGTTCTTATGAAAAATGATATGGTGATAGCTTATTCCTCACGACAGTTGAAAATCCATGAGCAAAATTACCCAAAACATGATTTGGAGTTGGCTACGGTAATCTTTGCATTAAAGATTTGGAGGCATTACCTTTATGGTGAAAGGTGTGATATTTATACTGATCATAAAAGTTTAAAGTATATTTTCACACAAAAGGAGTTGAATATGCATCAAAGAAGATGGTTGGAGCTGATTAAGGATTATGACTGCTCAATCCATTACCACCCTGGGAAAGCAAACAAGGTGGCAGATGCATTAAGTCGACAAGACCATGCTAGTTTATCCATGATGAGGATCACAAAAGATCCAATATTTATGGATTTACAAAGGATGGATCTTGGAATTATAATGGAAGGGGAAAATCTTATCTTTCTCAAATGAATGTTCAACCATCTATACATGTGAAGATTAAAGAGGCACAGAAAGAAGATGTCGAGTTACAAAAGAAGGTGAGAAATGTTCCTGAATTCAACCTTGATTGTGATGGGATAATAAAGTTCAGGAATCGGGTTTGTGTTCCTCCCATCCCCGAATTAAAGAAGGAGCTGCTGGATGAGGCTCATAGTTCTTCATTCTCTATTCATCCTGGAAGCACGAAGATGTATAGGGACCTGAAAGAGTACTTCTGGTGGGATGGCATGAAAAGAGATGTTGCTGAATATGTCTCTCGATGCTTGGTTTGTCAACAAGTTAAAGCTGAGAGACAGAAGTCTAAGGGGATGTTACAACCATTACCCATACCCGAATGGAAATGGGAAAACATCACTATGGACTTTGTCACAGGACTTCCTAAAACATCCAAAGGAAATAATGCTATCTGGGTCATAGTTGATCGTCTTACAAAGTCTGCACACTTCATTCCTATTAGAGAGGATTTCTCTCTAGATCAGCTTGCCAGGATATATGTAAAGGAAGTGGTAAGATTACATGGAGTACCACTTTCTATTATATCTGATAGGGATCCGAGATTTACCTCGAAGTTCTGGCGAAGTCTTCAGCATACTCTGGATACAGAGTTGAGTTTCAGCACTGCTTATCATCCCCAGACAGACGGTCAGTCTGAGAGAACAATTCAAACCCTAGAAGATATGTTGAGAGCTTGCTCTATGGATTTCAAAGGAGGTTGGGATCAACACCTACCTTTGGTAGAATTTTCTTATAATAATAGCTTTCACTCCAGTATTCAGATGGATCCTTATGAAGCTCTCTATGGAAAGAAATGCAGGACTCCAACTTGCTGGGATGAAGTTGGGGAAAGAAAGCTATTAGGACCTGATCTCGTGGATGAAATGGCAGAAAAGGTCAGATCTATTCAACAACACATAATAGCAGCTCAGAGTCGACAGAAAAGTTATGCCGACAACCGAAGAAAAGACCTAGAGTTTGAAGTGGGTGATAAAGTGTTCTTACGAATATCTCCCTGGAAGAGGGTTATGAGATTTGGAAAGAAGGGGAAGTTGAGCCGTAGATATATCTGTCCTTTTGAAATACTGGATCGTGTTGGGAAGGTAGATTACCGATTGGCGCTTCCACCGAATCTCTCTCAAGTTCACGATGTGTTCCATGTATCTCTCCTGAGAAAGTACATACCAGATCCTTCACATGTACTCATCTCAGAAGTTATACCGCTGGAGCAAGATATTTCTTATGAAGAATAGCCGATAGAGATTCTGGATCATAGTGAAAAAGTCCTACGAAACAAGACCACTCGCTTGGTGAAAGTTTTATGGAGAAACCACCAATTTGAAGAAGCTACATGGGAGCTTGAGGATATGATGAGGGAGAAGTATCCTCATCTGTTTGTTGCAAAGTGACGAATTTCAAGGGCGAAATTCTTTTTAAGGGGGGTAGAATGTAACACCCGAGACTTTTACGTTATATAAATCATCAAAGGAATCTTTTTCTACACAACACTTGCTTGGCTTGCTTTGCACGCAATCACGACCTTCCTCGATAGCTTGCGTCGTACGCAATACCGAGTTTCACTAAACAACAATATGCTATTAAAACTAGCCGTTATGAATAGTAATAACAACTTTTTAAAATTTTATAAATTTTATTTTTCAAAATGGACTTCATTTTTGGACTCAGAATATCGAAATTAGCCTAAGGTGAAATTTTGGTTTTTTTCTGAAAACTTTCAATTTTTGATGAATAGTGAAACCACTAAGTGGTAGGTTAAAAACTGAATTTTGCATAAAACTTAATTTTACCGCTTCTGTGAATGGAATTTCGAAAATCCGACAGACACGGTTGATATCAGTAAGTAAAATTTGGTTCAATGAGATAAAAATAATTTTTGGTGAATAGTAACTTTTTACTTTTTTTTACCGCGGTTAATAGTAAATAGGGTAACTAAGGGTAAATATGATATTAATATTACCCTAAAACATGTCCTAATTCTATTGTATAAGTGTAATTCGACCAAAAACAACCTTATGAATAAAATATGACCATTTAGGCCCACTTGGATTAGATTAGGACATTTATTATTAATTTATTTAAAGAAGGGTTAAAATGGTTAAAAATCAAAGTTTAATAAGTAAATTATTTTTAATATGGGGTTATATATAAGCTAAATTCGACTATAAATATTCATTAGAAAGCTAAAAGGATTTCCCACATAATGGTATTTTATTTGTAATTTTTAGACATCAAATAATTTAATTTATTTATGACACAAAGATGGTACAGTAATTATCTTATTAATGAAATATTGACATAATTGATAATATAAATACCAAAATAAATGTAATTTAAGACTTTTTATGAATTACACTAATTTTCTAGGTTACTATGATATATTAGTGTTGATTTAATCAACTTGTTTCGAACATATAATTCTGTTATGACTTTCAAAAAAATCATATATCAAATAGTGTCAAAATTGACACAAAATAGTTTTTAAATCAAATATTATATTATTAATTGTTATTTTATTCCTAAAAATCTAAGGTTCGGCCAAATGACTTAGATAAGGATATATATATTAATAATAAACAATTTGGGGTTCGTTTGGCATGTTATAGTAAGTGTATTAACCATATAGTGAAAGAAAACAAAAAGACACGGTAAAAGTTAAATTAATTAACTTAGAGTTAAATCTAATTGATAAGTTTAAAATAATACCCTAAACTTGTTTAAATCCTATTGGTTGATAGGATTTCGACCCATACCCACTTTATCTTCTAAATAAGACCCTTTGGAACCATTATAAACCGATTTTGACTTTAATATAAAATAATATTTTGAGATATTCCTAAGGTGCCCCTCTCCTCCCTTATAAAAGGGCACCTCCTCCCCCTCCTCACACCAATTTGAGCACTCAACCTCGTCCAACCCCTGCCATTTTCTCCTCTCCACTTCCCTAGAATAATCCTAGAGGTCTTGGTCTTCTCCAAAGACCAATCTTAGTTCCTTAAGTGGAGGATTCCAAGAGGCGTTCCAAAGAAGAGGTAATATCCATTACCGATCTTTTCAATTTCTTTCTTCTTCAACTTCTTCTTCTTTAGTTGTTTCATGATAAAGTAATAACATCAGTATTACTTACATACTGATATGTTATTATAAATATGAAACAACCCTAATTCACCTTCTATCCATCCTACGGAAAAATGAAATCACCGCGCGTGCGTACGTACGGAATACCGTCTCCACGCTGTGGTGTAATCTATTTTCCACCATCACCTTACAAGGATGGGTATAATGGTGTAATGAGTAACTATATATGATTATTATGAAGTAATATTGATAATGAAATAATATATATATACTCCAATACAATTCCACGATCATAGGAACGATATCATCACTCGTGCGTACGTACGGAATACCGTCTCCACGATGTGATGCGACTCGTTCTACATGATCTTCATTTCATAATGATTATATAAATGAATTGAATGAATGAATATGGTATATACTACACTAATACCATTCTGGAAATGAATTATCTATTACCTAAAGATAAGAATAAGAATTTATTCAACAAAACACGCATAAGAACAAAAAGTTATAAAGACCAGAGTAACAAGTAACAATGAAATATTACTAACAAGAAGCTAATAATATGACCATATATGATATAATATCAATATGTATGATTCTGGAATAAGTCAATAACATTATTTAAACCATTATACAGGAGCTTCGGACACGAACAAAGCAAATCGGACCTAAGGTAAGTGAAATATCACAATCTCATTTTTATCCGAGATTGTTTATTCGTAAGTATTTACTGGGGTGTATTTTATCATCCACATCCATGTTTCATCAAAATGTAATATTATTTCCATCCACCTACAATTGTTTAAATCCATTTTTACCCTTTGGTGAGTTTTAGTAATATGTATGAAAGGAATCTTTTGTCGTACGAGGTACTTTTTGACTTTTCTGACAAAAGTACGAAGAATGTTTTTTTTAACTTATACGGCATGAATAGATTTTTAAAACATTATTTCCAAGAAGCTTCCTTTACAAGTTCTCAAGTTTATTTTTAATCAACATCTTTTATTTTAAAGTTATATGACATGTTATGAAAGGAAAAATGTTTTTGAAGAAGAAAGGATATTTTCCTCAAGAATGGAGTTCAAGTGTTTTATCAAAATTATTTTCCATCTAAGATAATAAAGGGTTCTGTTTTTATCCCTATTATTACATTGATTTGATCATGTTGTGATGGAATTATTTTTATGAGTTCCTTTATCTTATATGAATTGATTTATGATGTCATGATGTTTCAAGAATCCCATTTTTGTTACATGTGTTATGCGATGATGTATGTTTTATGATTATGTGGCACACATAAGAAAGGATTCATTATAAGATGGGTGGGACCTATATCTCCCTCCAATGCATTGGGTAAAGATTTTATATCTCATGAGATAGACATGGCTGGAACGGAAGGTTATTTCGGTTCAGTGATACAGGACTGAAACGAGGAGTGAACTCGGTTCAGAAAGGGACTTTGTCCACTAAGATAGTCTTGGCAATGAGTCATGACTAACAAGAAATGATTTCCATGATTATGTGTGCATGCCACAAAGTTTCAAGTTTTATGTTATGATTATGGGGATCTCATTTTCACTTCTATGAATTCTTCCATGATAAGATATTATGATCTCTTTTGCAGGTTTTGATTTTCAAAAAGATATGATATGATATTTATTTCCTTTATTTGCCCTTGCTGAGTATTTGAGCTCACCCTTTTATGTTTTCTTTTCCCCAGGTCAGGAAGATGGATATTAAGTAGAATATGCTGAAAGGGACCCTAGATATGATGAAATAAATGGGAGACACTGTAGAAGATTTATGAACCAGTTGTTTATGTTTCCCAGTTTCTAAAGACACTATACCTATACGGTCCTTTGTGGTTTTGTCATATGTTGTAATAAGTGTGCTTCAATTTTGAAGTAGTAACAATGTATGTAAAGTATGGGTCGTTATAAAAATGGTCTGATTTTATTTTAACATATCTTGGTTTTTATTGTTTATTTTATAATTTAAATTATGTTATTGAGATAATATACATTTATGAAAAATTCCTAGTGAAATCCCAAGACATTTCCTTCCCCTTTAAAAAAATTGATTCCTCATAATTTTGATGATCACTCATTAATAATATTTGTTAAGGGTATCTAAATGATTGGATTGACTTAGGATATATCATCATATGGTTTTCCCACCAAAATATCTAAAGTATGATTAGGAAAAAAATCCATTCTTTATGTCATACATCATTTTTCATCAATAAATATTTGTTCAATTCCCTCTTTTTCCGTACAATAAAATATATCTCAGTTCCTTTTAGAAACACTCCTAGGTGGTTCCTACCACACTGTTGACAGGAGGTAAATTTTTCATTCATTCCTTTATCATAGTCATTACCCAAACATAAATTAGACTCTATAATTATCTTCTTGGTTTTTTTGAATTTAATCATGTTCACACTATTAATTATAATTAATGATAGCTGGTATGGGTTAAAAACATCATTTATTACTCCAATTCATATCTTGGTAGTTTACTCATAGGAAAATAACCACATTATTGATTGTAACCATTATTTACTATCTTAATTTGGGATTCTACCATTACAACACCGAATAATGGTTTTAACAAGAGTGAAAATCAATAGCCATATATTCTTCATAAATGATATATTGAAAACTAAACCTCAAAAGGCCTTATTATTAGAAAACCATAACATTAGATTTTAGTTGAAACTAACACACCCTCTCTTCAATATAGAATTATTTATTTTTCATTGTCTCATAATTATTAACTTAATATCTATCCAAATATTATTAGTAACCTTATTATAATATAGTAAACCAAAAAATCATTAAAATCTACACTCCCAAATCCCAGTATATCCTTTATCTGTAAAATCATACATTATTTTATATACACCATTATATATGAATATATGTGTTTTAATCTATGTTATCCATGATAATTTTTTTATTAACCTATCTAAAATAAATATGGTAAAATTTTAGATAATGATTTATAAATAGAATATTAATTTTCAATTCATATCCCTTGAGAGTTTCTATCTAGGTGTGTAGTGTCAACCAACCTCTCACGTACTGATTAACTCTATGGGAATTTGTAACATTGTCACATCCACTTTTTATTATCGATTCATGGATGAAATTTTTAATATAACCACAAAACATATATTTTACCCAACATTTAGAATTTTATACTATACGTAGACTTTTACCATATATATACCCATAGTATTTTAAATAAAATTATCTTATCCTAAGAAAGAAAATATTCAACAATTCCAAAAATAACATAAAGGGTTATCTATGTATTTGGAATTATTATAATCCTTAACTTATCGAAAATTAAATTATACTAAACTAGACTATCAACCTATAATTTTATCCAAACCCTTCTATCATACCAAAAAATAATCAATATGGATGTGGCCATATGAACTACATGACGTTATGAAATTTTTCATTACAATACCTTCCCAAAACCTTTTTATTTTAGTGATTTAAGGGGCAAAAAAAAACACTAACTAGTAAAAAAATTTCTTTTTCAAATAAATGATTGTTTTCCCCACTATATATGAAACTTATTAATTAATAACAACTCTTCAACTTCTCCCAAAACATATTCACACAAGATACTCTTCTAGAGATATCATATGTATTACCTTCCATTGTAAGATGTGGAAATGGAAACATTAAAAAGGTGTGAGTTGAAATGATCCGTATGTATAGGAATATGTAATAACTATAAAAAATTAATGGTGAGAAAAAGATAAATATATTTGTATGAGAACATAATTGAATAAGATGAAGTCAATATAAAGAACCAATACCCAATAAAACATGGAGTCGCAAGCCAATAATAATCAAATGTGGATTTTATCATAAGGAATAGTTTTTCAAGGAATAAAAAGAAAAACTTGTCGGTTAACATATTAATAAGAACATATAAACATTAATATAAGGCAAAGAGACAAAATTTGATCATAATAATATGATTCATAACATGGTTATAAGTACAGGCGGTGCAAAATGATCATAATTAAATGAGGGAAAACATGATCATGAGTAAATAAGGTATAACATGATTGTGATTATATGAGAAATAAAATGATCATTATTATGTATGTAAGAATAGAAAAATGTTGATATATCATAATCATGAAACATTTTTAATCATATCACTAAATTTCAACACGTGAGTGTCATAAAATCATTTTCCAGTGTCATTATCCTTGATATCATAAAACTTTACCAAAGCATCATACTAGGGTATCTTGACTATGTTTATAATGTCATGGTTCTGGGTGCCGCCCAGAGGCGCCCCGTACCTAGTTGGCCACATTGCCTCAAACGCATTTCCCCAAATTCCAGAGGCATCCGACTACGAGCGAGGGACTTGGGTGTGATAGTGGGGAAGTTATGCCATCATTTTCAGAGTAACGCAGCAGAAATAAATAGATATAAAATGGAGGTGGAGTATTAATACCATACAATAGTAAACAGTGGAAGAATAGAAGTTGTAACAACTATAGAACATATATAAAATGATGCATGATACATATGTCTATGAAATCAGCCAAACATGTCACAATACTGAAATGTAGTACCAATCCAAAGTACAAAAGAAATGCATGTAAACAACTCCTCATCATCACAAGCCTCAACTTGGTCCCTTTCTTTCCAGCACCAAGTAGTCATGTATCAGAATTAGAATGATGCTTTCCCTTATCTAGACCTTCAACAATATAATCAGTTTGGGCCCAGAAGCTGACCAGATAGGGTGTGAGATGAATCCGAGTAGGAAAACACCCAAAGATCCATGTCTTAAAGATATTGAATATATATATTCAAGGAAATAAGAAAAATGAGAAAGTAAACAAAGAAGTAATCAAAATTAACAATCCAACCAATTCAATTACAATCAATTTACATTTAACAAATTATCCAACCAATTACAAATACATGAAAATATATGGGAATGTTCTCATAACCTATCCCCTTTGCTTCATCTAACAATAATGATAAAATTAAGACTCTATGAGGATTTAATCACTGTCAATTCCCCATATAGTCATGTGTATGAAAAGACTCTCTGAAGAAGGACTCACCGTCAATTCCACCTATAATGTTTTAATTGTAAACTATGGACACTCTGAGGAAGAAATCCATGTCAATTCGTCCAGTGGTCTCATAACATAACTATAGACTCTCCGAGGGAGCACTCAACTTCAATCCCTCCTATGGTCTCACAGTGTGATAATTATAATAGACACTCTAGGAAATCCCTCAACATCAATTTCCCCAATGGTCTCACTAAACCTTGTTCCTGCATCCCCTTGTAAAGAAATCATACACAAACGATAAACAATATCCAAAGAAAACCTCAAGAACTTCTTGGATAAACAATATACAACATATCAGAGCATGTTAGATAAAAAACACTCCACCCTAACAATACTAGGCATACAAAAAGAAGCAGCCTAATAGGCAAGATAGACCAACAGTCAAAAACAATAAAACATGGGAAAAACATACATATCTAGGAAAGGTTAACCCTATTCCCAAAAATTAACCTATATCTGAACAAACAAGGAATAACAGGCAATAACAGGTCTAGAAACCATAAACACAAAATACCCCATTCAAGGTTATTGGGAACTTTTGCACATATAACTCAAAGACTATTTACAAAAATGCACAAACCAAATACCTCAGAATCGTGATATTGATACACATGAATATCATGCCTTGAATCGCCCTAGAATATCATAGATCTACAAAATTATAAAAATATTCAACCAAGGATAACTCTTGAGAGAGAAGAAATCAAGAGATGAAGTTCTAGAAGAAGGAATAACTCACCAATGCGATTAAAACTCATTCATCATCAGTCGATTCGGAGAAAAGATGGTCAGTCGGGGGATCCAAGAATATTTTTTGGCATACGGATGCTCCTGGATGAGTCGAACATAGAAGGACGACGTTTTTCCAGTTATACATGACCCCGGTCCATTTAATGAAAAAAAGATAGTACACAACATGTTCTTTAAAAGTACACGGTGTGTACTTGCGTATTCTAGCCTCTACTTTAGGTGGTCTGCTAGTAACCACACAAGATTGTGTTCTCTTCCGTTACATAGCCATCACACAACAACGTGTGGAAAACGAATACACAGCCTGTACTTATAATTACACGGTGTGTAATCAAGAAATCTCTAGAAACATATTTTATCACTAAAAAATAACCCAAAAAGAAAACATTCCTAAAAAAAGATCTGGGATCTTACAAACTTCCACCTTCAAAGAAATTCAACCATGAGTTTCCCTAGAAAGACATCATAGAAGATGAATCCTCGAACAGCTTCGGCCACTGTGATCGTACATCAGCCTCCCTCTCCCAAGTCTCGTTCTATACTCACCCGTGTTGCTATAGCACTCGTACCAGAAGAACAGACTGACTACGGAGAAATTTCACTCTTCGATCAACAGTCCGGATAGGATGCTCCTCGAATGAGGCATCCACCTCTAACTCAACCTCCTCATGTTGGAAAAAACGAGACAAGTCTGAGAAGTAACATCGAAGCTAAAAAAAGTGGAAGACATCGTGCATAGCCCAATACCTCTGTTGTAACGACAGTTGATACCCAACTGGTCTGACTCTCTATAAACTCTAAAATGGTCTGATATACCTCAGTGATTTCTTACCCTACCTCCTAATCCTCATGTTTCCAACCTTAGTATGACACGTAGCAAAACCTGATGTCTGACCACGATCTCTAGAGGTCATCTCTATCGATCAACATAAGACTTCTGTCTTGAATTGTAGTATCCATGCTATTCTGAATCAACTCTATCAGCACTGTGGTCTCCTGGACAAGACGAGGTCCTAGAATAGTTGCCTCTCCTGCCTCCAGCCAACATAAGGGTGATCGGAATGAACTACCACACAAATACTCAAAAGGTTCCAGCTGAATAGTTTCTTCACATCTATTATTGTAGGAAAACTCCACAAGAGATATAAATTTCTCCCAAGAACCTCCAAAATCCAGGTTTCATGATTGAAGCATATCCTCAGGCACCTGAATCGTATGCTCAGACTACCCATATTTTTGGGGATGGTAAAATGTACTCAGAAGTACCTATGTACCCAAAGCCTTATGAAGTCCCTTCCAGGTAAAAGAAATAAAACAGGCATCCCTGTTTAAAACAATAGAGTCTGGAACCCCATGTAGACGTACAATCTCTCGGATATACAACCATCCTAGCTCATTAACACTAATGGTCTCTTTGATTTTTAGGAAGTGATAAACCTTCATGAGACTGTCAATGAAAACCTGAAATGTATCATTCCCTCGAAGAAACGTCGGAAAATCTATCATGAAGTTCATCACGACATTCTTCCATTTCCACTCAAGAATGGGTAACTACTGAAAAACCCTTGTTTGTAGTTGATTCTCTACCATCACCTTCTAACAGGTGGAACACATCATGAAAAAACCAGAAAAATCTCTCTTCATACCTGGCCACCAATACTGATGGTGAATATCTCGATACATATTGGTGACACCAGGGTGAACTGCCCAAACTGAGCAATGAAAGTCTCTCATCTTCTTCTCTCATATGTCTGCTGGCACCCATAGGCTCCCATGAAAACATAAGATCTCATCCTTGCTTACTGTTCATACAAGAATAGGGTCCTCTCCTAATGCACTCTCCTGTAGGACTATGCCTTCTAAATCTGATAGCTTCCTCAATCGTACTTAATCAAGAAGAGTAGAGGTAACAACTACATAAGATAGAAACACATTCCCTTGTCTGTCATGAAACACTTATTGTCTCATTACGTAACAACAGACACAAGTAGGGAGAACTCAACATCAATCTCCCGTATTACACTGAAGATCTAATAGAATATAGAATAATTTAACTATATATAACTCGAGAGAGAAAAAAAATCAGGATATTAAGTTTTGAAAGAAGGATGAACTCATTGATGTGATTCCAACACAATCTACAATAGTAGATTCGGAGAATGGACTCTGAGTCGGGGGCTCAGAGAAGATTCATTGATGTACGAATACTCCAAGAAGAGTTTGTCCTCGATGGAGGGAGTTCAGCCAATTAGATGTGACCTCATTCCTTTTAATGAAATAAAGTACACGATATGTTCTTTAAAAGTACACAGTGTGTAATTGTCTTTTTCGACCTCTGCTTTAGGTGGTCTCTAGGTCACCACACACAGCTATGTACTGGGTCGTTACACATCAAGAACACAGCTACATGCAGTGAGGACAATTTGTGTACTTATAAGTACAAGGTGTGTGCTTAATAAATATCCAGAAACTTCACTTTTCTCTCAAAAACAATATGAAACGTAATAATACCTAGAAAGAAGATCCAAGTTCATACAATTTTACCACTAGAGATTGAATCTTCAACTAATGAATTTTAGTGCTATCAGGGTACACCATTCATATTACCAATGTTGATGACCAAGGTATCATAAAACATTACCAATGAATAGTATCATGTTATAATGAACTTGTTATCTCTAGAGATTTATTATTTACCCAATGCATTAGAGTGCTATCACGAAAAAATTTATATTACCAATGATGTTCACCAACGTATCATAATGAATTAATAAGGAATGTTTCTTTAGTATCATAAATAATTTAATATTTTGAGATTAATCTTTACCTAATTTCTTAGAGTGTTATGAGGGCATACCATTGACATGTCTATTGTCACGAACCAAGTCGGGTCGCCATCAACCCGATGCGCGACCCGACCCGTGACAAGGCATGAAGGGCGTCCCCAATCCCCACAGGCTAGCACAAGTGCCCGGGTATCAAATTGAATCTATGAAAACGATTTACCCATATAAACCACCAGTAATAACCCCAAGTAAACTGAACATAAAAATAGCATTGCAACCACAAGTGTTTAAACAGAAAAAAAATTGAGTCTCAAAAACAACTACAACCCAACCACAAGTAAATAAAAAAAGGTTGACCAAAAACCAAGTCAGAAACCATCACCTGATAGAGGGATACCACCGTCCGACCTTCCCCACCAACGCCATGTCAAAAGAAGCAGATAACAACTCGGACCACCACTCTCAAAAACTTTTCCTTTCCCTGCATTAGACATAATTAGATATTCTTAAACCCAAGGGTGTAAGTAGGGTGTGAGAAATCTCTCAATAGGTTGGCACCAGAGAAATGATTCTGCATGTATAGGTTAGGTGACTAAAATAGTTTGCAGTCTTAAATCATAGAAAATAAAAAATGCACTAACAACTTTAATGAAAATAGTTTTTAAATAAATATAGTTTTAAATAGGGAATGGGGTTTTGGTACTAAAAGAAAATTAAAACATTCTTACCTTTTTTACACCAAATAAATCACAAAATCAACCAGTGATTAGTATATAATCGCATAGGAGAAAAAAAAGTGTGAGCAGCCTTAAGGGACTAAATTTGTGTGGGGCCCTAGAACCTCACATCTCGGTGTACCAAAGAATCCATATCATGCGTTCCCGTGCACGAGCCACTAGTAGGGAAACACCTCCATAAACTAGTGGTCTCCAGTCATCATCCAAAGTTTAGTAAGTGTTGTAAGCTTCAATCCAGCTAAGTGAAACTGGGCCAGAGCCACTCCCGTATCACTAGAATGCTAGTCTAGTCCACCCACCTAGTACCCAGGCTTCCCCTTTTGTGCTCAAAGTTCAAAGTTCACCTTACTCATCAAGGTAAATACACAACAAACCTAGATGCCAACTAAGTCAAACCCCATACACCTAGGATGTCAACTATGTCAACCATCACACTTAAAAATTCAATATAAATGGATAAAAAACAACCATTAAAGGTATTACCCACGACATAGATCCTCAAAAACCAAAACACAATGTGCAAGAACTACACAGTCAAATAACTACACAATTCCAAGACCCAAAATAAAATTTAACAGGCATTTGACAAGAAATGGTCTAGTGATTTTAAAGAAAATAAAACAACACGATTATTAGTACAAAAACTCACTCGAACACACACTAGAACTGTAATAGGAATCAAATTTTAACTGCATCATTTTTTCCAAAGAACAAAAGAACAATATAGTAAAAAAAACATCCTAAACATGCGACTAATAAAAACAAAACACCAAGTACTACCAAACAAAACCAACAACACAAAGCAGCTAGTAAATAAAAGACATATCAATTTAATTAAAACAGTAGACTAATTTATCAGATAACCTAAGCATGTGGAACCACCTACCTCAAAGTATGTACGAAAAAGCGATACAGCGCAACACTCCCGCTGCGCAATGGTCGAACCACACGAATCCATCAAGATGGTCCTAAAAAAGTAGACCATGTAACCTCAATGCCAAACCAGTAAAATATCAATGGTCCATATAATAAACATCTGCAATTAAATAATCATGTTCAATAACAATTAAATAAATTAGTTAAAAATAAAAAAAATCAATTAAATAATTTGATTAATCAACTAAAAAATTTAATTAATTAATTAACAGAAAAAAAAATTCAATAATAATTAAATAAATTAATTAACACTTCAACAAAATCAATTAAATACTTTGATTGACAACTTAAACAAATTTACTCAATTAATTAACCATTAAACAAATCAAAATAATTACATAAATTAAAAACAAACCCCTGAAGACACAAATTATCGGAATGAAAACTGAGGGGTGGCGTGACGGCTGTCCGGTGAGCGATGGGGGTTGCAGAGTTGCTGTCTTCCGAGTGGAGGGGGCTGCGGTGGCTGTTCGGCAAGCGGAAGGGTTTCCAGAAATGATATCCAGGGAGAGGAAGGAGGGGCACCACTGTCCGGTCTAGCCGGGAGAGGGGAAGGGCGATGGGGAGAGGAGGTGCGGGATGAAGGAGGGACGCCTAGGTGAGCGGGAGGCAGCAGGGGAGAGGGAGACACTAATGGGAAGGGAAGGAGAAGTAGGGCGTGGCAGAATGAGGGATAGGAGAAGGGGATGCTGAGCGGGAAAGAGAGGAGGGGAAGGGAGAGGGATGGCCGAGCGGGGAAGAGAGGAAGGGAAGACGGAGAGGGGAAGATGGGGGGTGCGGTGGAAGAGAAGAGAAGGGAGGGAGAGAAGTAAAATAAAAAGGAGAAGGAGAAGAGGAAAAGGGGTGGTGCATGGGAGGAAGGAGGATAAGGGAGAAAGAGGAGGGAGGGGTGGCCGAGCGGGGGAGAGAAGAGGAGAAGGGGAGAAGGGGAGAAGGGGAAGGAAAGGGGAGAAGAGGGGATAATGGAGGCCACAAGAGAGCGGAGAAAGGGAGGAAAATAAAAAAAAGGAAAAGAGAATTAGGGGGTGAAGGCTAGGGTAGGGTTTAGGAGGGGGAGAAAAAAAAAGAAGAAAAAAAAGATAAAATAAAAATAGAATATAAAAGAAAGAAAAGTAAAAAAAAATTAAATAAAATAAAAAGGAGAGAAATGGGTGAAGAAACGAGGGAGAGAAAAATAATAATAAAACAAAACAAAACAAAATAAAATAACTAAATTCAAATAAATAAAAAACTAGATTAAACTGTAATAGTAAGGAGGTCCGCCCATGTGTCGGGTGGGCTGCGCGGTTTTGCATGTGCCATGCCCGCACGTCGAGTGTTGCCAAACAAAGGTTCGCCGTCCAGCGCATTAATCGCACCACACATCAGGCTCAACGCACTTTCCAAATAAATAATTATAAAAAAGGAAGATGAACTTATAAAATTAAAATTAAAATTAAAATCATACCGTACGTGAAGTCCGGGTGCGACAATTCTTCCCACCATGAAAAATTTACGCACTCAGAAAGTCATCTCGATGCCTGATCATAGAATATAAAAGGGTACTCCTGCTCAACCCATGACTTCTGATCCCAAGTCTCGTGCTCATCATTCCCATGCTTCCATAGAATACTGACCAATGGAATAGACGTCCCACACAACACCTCCTCCTGATAATCCATTACCTGCACTGGTCCATCAAACACGGATAAGTCTAGCTCAATCTCCAACTCCTCCCAATTCAACACATGTGACGGATCGGGATTATACTTTTTCAATTGGGAGAGATGAAATACATCATGAATCGAAATCAAATGTGAAGGCAAAGCTAACCTGTATTCCACTTTCCCAATCAGCTCAGTGATCTCGAAAGGCCCAACATACCTCAGTGTTAGCTTTCCCTGCTTCCCCAAATGGTGGTGACCCAAGTGAGGGGAAAACTTTAAGAACAATGTATCCCCAACATAAAACTCAATATCTTGATGCCTCTAGTCGACATAAGATTTTTGGCCACTCTGTTCTATCAACAACCTTAGCCTAATCAGCTTGACCTTCTCAGATGTCTCCTGAACAAGGCTCGGTCCCAAGAGCGAGGCCTCACCTACCTCAAACCAACACAAAAGAGACCGATAAGGCTATCTATAGATCGCCTCAAAGGGTTCCATTCTGATGGAGGTATAATAACTATTATTATAAGAAAACACGACCAATCCCAAATGGCGATCCCATGAGCATCCAAAATCTTACACACATGCTCTTAGCATGCCTTCTAGAATATGATTCTCCTGCTCCGTCTGGCCATCGGTCTGAAGATGGTATGTTGTGCTCATCTTAATTTGCGACCCCAAAGCCTTCTGGAGGCCTCCCCAAAACCGAGATGTAAATAGGGGGTCCCTATCAAAAACAACTACTAATGGCACACCATGAAGTCTGAACTCCTCCGGAACATACAAACGACCCAGATCCTCCTCTTTCGTTGTATCTCGGATCAGGATAAAGTGAGATGACTTGGTCAAGCGGTCAATCACTACCCAGATAGCATTCCTCCCCCGAGGTGTATGAGGAAATACAATAATAAATTCCATGGTGACCTCATCCCACTTCCAGGTAGGAATGGGTAATGGATGGAGTAGGCCAGATGGTCTTTGATGCTCTGCTTTCACATGCTGGAAAGTGTAGCATCTCGATACAAAGTAGGCTATGTCCCATATCATACCAGGCCACCATAACTAATGGCGAACATCATAATACATCTTGGTGGTACCAGGATGGACGACCCACTAAGATTGGTGGCTATCCTGCATCACCACCTTCCACAGAGACAACGACACCACACCACGGCCCTTGAAGCACACGATCCTCTCAGGAGACAAAGACAAATTAGAAGGGATCTCCCCACCTTGAAGAAATTGCATGGATCACTGACATAGATCATCACTCGGCTGCTCCCGCTGGATCAACTCCAGAAGAGTGGGTGTCACCTGAATGCTAGCCAAGAAAGTACCTCCACTGTGCTCCCTGCTCTCCAAGTGCATTTGGGCGAAGAGCCCCATCAAAGTCCACTCATCACTGGACTTCCTCAATGCCTACACTGCTACTTTTTTACTCAAAGCGTCAGCTACCACATTACCCTTACCCGAAGTATAGTCAATGTCAATGTCAAAACCATGCAGGTACTTGATCCAGCGGCGCTGCCTCATATTGAGATCCTTCTGAGAGAAAATGTTGGCTAGAATATTATGTTCAAAATAAACCACAAATTTCTCCCCAAAGAGATTGTGACGCCAAGTCTTCAGGGCGTGCATCACTACTTCCGACTCTATGTTGTGAGTCGGATAATTCTTCTCATGCGGCCGGAGCTGAAAAGAATCATAAGCAACCACAAGGTCATCCTGCATGAGCACACATCTAAGGACCATACCTGAAGCATCACAATAAACCATATATCCATTTCCTGATTCCGGTAAGGACAACATATGTGCGGTGGTCAACCGTCGCTTCAACTCCTCAAAGGACGCCTGACATTGTGGGCTCCACTCAAACTTCACCCCTTTCCGGGTGAGTGCAGTAAAGGGGGAGGCGAGCCGTGAGAAGTCCCGAAAAAAACACCTGTAATAGCCTTCTAGGCCTAGAAAAATCTTGATCTCAAACACATTCCTCAGTTGTTCCCACGACATCACCACACTGATCTTCTCAGGATCCACTAAAACCCCTTGTTCTGAGATGAAAAGCCATAGAAACATTAATTCCCTGATCCAGAATGTGAACTTCGATAGTTTAGCATATAGGTGATGGTACCTCAAAGTTCCCAAAACAATCTATAGATGATGCTCACGCTCCTCCTCATGTCCCGAATAAACTAGGATGTTGTCCACAAATACCATGAAAAATGAGTCGAGATTTTGGTGGAACACCCTATTCATGTGTGCCGTGAAAACTGCTGGAGAATTCCTCAATCCGAAAGGCATGTCCATGTACTTGAAGTGACCATACCTACATCGAAAAGTTTTCTTTGGGATATCTGCTTCTCTCACCCTGAGCTGGTGGTATCCCAAACACAAATCAATCTTGGAGAACCACTTTTCCCCCTTCAGCTGTTCGAACAAATCATCAATCCGGGGCAAAGGGTATTTATTCTTGATGGTCACCTTATTCAATTTCCGATAATCGATGTAAAACTGGAGGTTCCCATCGGCCTTGTTCATGAAAAGAACTGGGGCGGTCCAAGGAGAGACACTCGGGAAAATGAATCCTTTGGATTCTAAATCATCCATTTGTATATTTAATTCCCTAAATTTGGTGGGGGCCATGCGATATGAGTGAATAGTTATAGTCTGTGTTCCCGACACCAACTCAATCGAGAACTCCACGTCCCGCTCTGGGGGTAAGCCGGAAAAATCATCTGGGAAGACCTCTTGGAACTCATCCACTACACGAGGTAACCCACCCTGAGAAACAACACTATCGTCCTCTAGTGCGAGTGATGACAACTGATAAGAAAGGTTTCCGAACTCAGGGAGTGGAGGTCTCGCGCGACCCGAACGAGGGTCCCATTTTCCATGAAATATCTGAGGACTCCCATCTGGTGCCGTAAAACTCACTCAGCGCTTATAGAAGTCAACATGCACTTGAATGTTCACCAGCCAGTCCATGTCGAGGATTGCATCAAACAGGTCCATATCAAGGACCAAGAAATCCCACTCAATCTCGACTACTGACATAGAGAGTGCGCACGACAGACACCTAAGACCCTGCTCCTTTTTCTTACCCAGCGGTGTCACTAACTCCATTGAAACAGATAAAATCTCAGTTGGGAGGCTTAACAAGTTCACAATATGGGAAGATATAAAATAAACTAAAGCACTAGTATCAAATAAAACTGCATCTATAGAAGAAGAAATCAGAATGGTACCTCAAACAGTCGAAGTTCCTACATCAGATCCCACTGGTGCCTGATCCACATCATCTAAATGTCTGGTCCCCACCTGAGAAAGACCACTCACCTGAAGCTCTAGCATGATCTGGCTCTGCCCTGTAGATGATCCGGTCCTACCACCACGACCACCGAAACGAGATCCGACTTCCTGGTTGGCTATGACTGCACTGATACTCCCCCAGAAGCCACAGATTCAGTCCCACTCTGGTAGGGGGCGCGTCACTCAGCAAAATCGTTGTACATTCCCCATCATCCCACACTATTAGTTGGTCCTGGGAGGGGTAGGACATGAAGATCAGAAGTTCCCTGCCTTTTCGAACTGATGGCACAAAACGGGACTTGTATCAGAAGCCCCAGATGAAGTCTTCCTAGAGGGATGGCCTCAGCTGCCACCACTCTTCTTCCACTGCTCATCACGCTTCCTCTTCTTTTCTGAAGAACTGTCGCTGCCAAAACCTGAAACTGATCCTGAAAACCCCTAACTTCTTTTCTGTTCAATCTCGACCATTCAAGAACGATCAAACACCTCGGCATAAGTCCCTAGATTGAATAAGAAAATATGATAGTGGATTTATGGTCGAAGGACCTACTCAAACGTTTGATATTTCAGGTATTCAATTGAAACAATTTCAGGTGTGTACTGCACTAGCTCAGAGAAGTGATTCGCATACTCCATCACGGTCTGATTCCCATGTGAAAGATCCACAAACTCCCATGATCTAGTGTAGGCCAGGAACTCTAGATAGTACTGCTCGTTGAAGATAACTTTGAAATCTTTCCAACTAATATTCTCATGTTTCCCAGCCTGTATCACTGATTCCCACCATTTGCGACTAGAACCCGCTAGCTGAAATGTGTCACACTTTACCCTGACATCCTCGGGAGTGTCAAGGAATTCGAACATGTGTTCTATCCTTTCAATCCACTCCTCTGCATCATGAGGTTCTGAACTACCTGGAAAAGAAGGAGGTTTATTTTTCAGAAAATTATGAGCTCTATATTTCTTGGAGCCAGATTGATCCCCTCTAACTGGAATAGGGGATGGAGCAGGAGTCGACCCTTTTCCCAAATCCTGAACAGCTCAGACCAGAGCCTTTATCAATATTTGATCAAGCTGCACGGGAGAACTCTCTCCGGCTTCCTCTTGTGGGTGTGTGGGAGCCCTACCGGGAGGCATCTTGCTTCAAGGAGAAACAGTCATAAAATAACACCCTCAATATCTCATATCTCAAGAGAAAACAAATTTTCAGCAAGATAAATAATCATCAGTCAACCAAACATGCAAAAATAAAATTATGTCAAAACTCTACTTTTGCACCTGGTGTCCACGCACAGTCTGCAGCCTGTACGTCTCACCTGGAAAAGAAGTCAAACCAGCATCCTGACATCCCATGGTGACCCAGTGTCTGTCACGAGGCGTGCTGGCCAGGCACCCTACTCGCAACTAGCATTCTGAGCCCCAACAGTTCTAACTCATGTTTATCCAGACTCATTGCAAATAACATAAAAAAATAAATAAACCTCCTCTGATACTATTTTCTCATGAACCAAGTCGGGTTGCCATCAACCCAACGCACGACCCGGCCCGCAGCAAGGCCCAAAGGGCGTACCCGATCCCCATGGGCTGGTACAGGTGCCTGGGTATCAAATTGAAACATTGGGAACAATTTACCCGTATAAACCACCAGGAATAACCATGAGTAAACGGAACTCAAAAACATCGTTGCAGCCACAAGTCTTTAAACAGAAAAAAATTTAGTCTAAAAAAAACAACAACCCAACCACAACTAACTCAAAAAAAAGGGTGAAGAAAAACCAAGTCAGCAACCGTCACTTGATGGAGGGATACCACCATCCAATCTTCATCTCCAACGCCAAGTTAGAAGAAGCAGCTAAAAACTCGAACCACCGCTCTCAAAACCTTTGTCTTTCCATACACCAGACATAATCAGATCTAATTACACCCAAGGGTGTATGTATGGTGTGAGAAATCGCTCAATAGGTTGGCACGAGAGAAAAGATTCTACATGTAAAGGTTAATTGACTAAAACAGTTTGCAGGCTTAAATCATAGAAAATAAACAATTAACTAACAACTGTAATGAAAACAGTTTTTAAAGAAAGACAGTTTTAAATAGGGAATAATGTTTTTGGTACTAAAAGAAAATGAAAACATTCTTACCTTTTTTACACCACAGAAATCACACAATCAACCAGTGATGGGTATATAATTTCACAGGAAAAACAAAATTGGGAGAGGCCCTAAGGTAGTAAAGCTGTGTCGAGCCCTAGAACCTCACGTCTCGGTGTACCAAAGAATCCATATCATACGTTCCCGTGCACGATCCACTAGTAGGGAAACACCTCCATAACCTAGTGGTCTCCAATCATCATATAATGTTTAGTTAGTGTTGTAAGCATCAATCCAGCTAAGTGAAACTGGGCCGGAGCCACTCCTGTATCTCTAGCATGTTAGTCTAGTCCACCCACCTAGTACCCAGGCTTCCCCTTTTGTACTCAATGTTAAAAGTTCCCCCCTACTCATCAAGGTCAAGACACAACACACCTGGATGACAACTAAGTCAAACACCATACACCTAGGATGACAACTAAGTCAACCATCACACTTAAACATTCAATATAAATGGATAAAAAACAACTATTAAAGGTATTTCACATGACTGAGATCCTCAAAAACCAAAACACAATGTGCAAGAACTACACGGTCAAATAACTACACAATTCCAAGACCCAAACTAAAATTTAATAGGCATTTGAAAAAAATGGTCTTGTGGTTTTAATGAAAATAAAACAGCATGATCATTAGTACCAAAACTCACTCAAACGCACACTAGAACTGTAACAGGAATCAAATTTCAACTAAATCATTTTTTCCAAAGACCAAAGGCACAATATAGTAAAAAAAAAACCTAAACATGGTGCTAATAAAAATAAAACACCATGTACTACCATCCAAAACCAACAACTCACAGTAGTAGGTAAATATAAGACATATCAATTTAATTAAACCAGCAGACTAATTTATCAGATAACCTAAGCATGTAAAACCACCTACCTCAAAGTATGTATGAAGAAGTGATACAGTCCAACACTCCCACTACGCAACGTTCTCACCACACGAATCCAACAAGAAGGTCCTAGAACATTAGACCATGTAACCTCAATTCAAACCTAGTAAAATATCAACGGTCTATAAAATAAACATCCGCAATTAAATAAAAAAGTTCAATAATAAATAAATTAATTAATTAAAAAGTAAAATAAATCAATTAAATAATTTGATTAGTCAACTAAAAAAATTTAATTAATTAATTAACAGATAAAAAAATACAATAATAATGAAATAAATTAATTAACACTTCAACAAAATAAATTAAATACATTTATTAACAACTAAAACGAATTTACTCAATTAATTAACGATTAAACAAATCAAAATAATTACATAAATTAAAAACAAACCCCCGACCACAGAAATTTTCGGAATGATAACTGAGGGGCGGCGCGACGGCTATCCGACGAGTAGAGGGGGTTGCAGAGCTGCAGTCCAGTGAGCAGAGGGGGTTGCGAAGGCTGTCTGTTTAGCAGAAGGGGTTGAGGAAATGATGTCCGGTGAGCGGAAGGAGGGGCGCCGCTGTCCGGTCCGGCCGGGAGAGGGGAAGGGCTATGGAGAGAGGTGGCATGAAATGAAGGTGGGATGCCTGGGTGAGCGGGAGGTAGTAGGGTGAGAGGGATATGTGGATGGGAAAGGAAGGAGAAGTAGGGCGTGGTAGATGGAGGGAGAGGAGAAGGGGAGGATGAGTGGGAAGGAGAGGAGGGGAAGGGAGAGGGATGGTCGAGTGGGGAAGATAGGAAGCGAAGAGGGAGAGGGGAAGATGGGGGGCGCGACAGAAGAGATGAGAAGGGAGGGAGATAAGGAAAATAAGAAGGATAAGGAGAAGAGGAAAAGGGGTGGCACGCGGGAGGAAGGAGGAGAAGGGAGAAAGAGGAGGGAGGGGTTACCGAGCAGGGGAAAGAATAAGAGAAGGGGAGAAGGAGAAGGAAAGGGGAGAGGAGGGGAGAAGGGAGGCCGTGGGAGAGAGGACAAAGGGAGGAAAAGAAAATAAAGGAAAAGAGAATTAGGAGGGTGGTGGCTAGGGTAGGGTTTAAGAGGGGGAGGGAAAAAAATAAGAGATAAAAAAAGAAAAAAATGATAAATTAAAAATAGAATATAAAAGAAAGAAAAGTAAAATAAAATAAACGAAAATATAAAGGAGAGGAATGTGGGAAAATGTGGAAGAGAAAAATAATAATAATAAAAACTAAACTAAAATAAAATAAATACATTCAAATAAATAAAAACTTTCTTAAACGGTAATAGTAAATAGGTCCACCGGCGCACCGGGCGGGCTGCGTGGTTTTGCCCGTACCCTGCCCGCACGTCGAGCATTGCCAAACAAAGGTTCGCTGACCAGTGCAAGAGGTGAACCTCACGTCAGGCTCGATGTACTTTCCAACTAAATAATTATAAAAAGGGAATATGAACTTATAAAAATAAAAATAAAATTAAAATCATACCGTGTGTGAATTCTGGGTGCGACATCTATCATAATGAGTGAAACATCAATGAATGATTATAAAAACATATAATTTTAACCCATGATTATTGAATGTGGGATTCAAAAAAGAATTTTTCTAGAAAATTAAGGAATGATACATCTATATGTGTTCCTTAAAAGAATATTAGTTTTGGGTATTTTCAACCTGAGAATATGACATGGAAAATAAGGAATGAATTTAGAAGCATACGGACTATACGAAGGGGATTACAAAATGGGATAAATGAGATTGAAATATAATATCCCGTCAATATGGACTAATTTTGATATTAAATAGATATATTATGAGAACAATGAATTATAATCTCATAGAATTTAAAATTATTAAAAACGGAAGTTCTTAAATTGAAAAGTGACGGGAGAGACTCATGGAGTAATTTCAACAACATGACAACTATACAAAAGGGACTATGAAGTGGGATTTTCTTTATAGAAGGGAAGTACATAAAAAATTATGAATAATATATATATACTAAAGTATTTATTATAAAGAAATTAAATCATTATCACATGGAATTTGAAATATTTACAGTAACGGATGTCCTTGAATTGAAGAAAGGAGGGATAAAATCAAAGATAGGCTTCAACATCATAGAGACTGTATGAAATTGATATAAAAATATACTTAATGTGTGTTAAGGGAAGTATATATTTAATAATTATTAAATTTAATTTTAATTTATGTGTTAAGAACACATGGAATCAAAATAACTACGACATTAAATGGCTTATAAAAGAATAAGAACTTGAATTAAAAGGAGGCGGTGGAGGACCCTTGCATTTCTGTGTGGATTCTTAAAACATGGGAGGACTCTTTAAACCCAGGGTAGTCCATGGTAAGGATTTTTTGTGGTATAAGTAATTTAAATATATGATCAATAAACTTGGGTTTGATAGTAATGAGGGAATGGGTGAGAGTGACTATGTTTTACAGGTGAAAAAGATAGCCATTTCATGAAAACTAAAGTTAGGTAAGTGGTAATAATTGAATCACATGGGTGTTAGGTGGGTTAGGTGAGTTAGGTGAGTTAGTTTATTTAGGTGTGAATATTTTAGTGAGACATTTAGGTATGAATTTAAATCTATAAAATATATTCTAAACGGTCAAAATTTCGAGTATATTTAGTAAATAACGGGTTAAATTAGGTTACCCATTTACACATATTAGTATTGATTAAACAATAATCATGGTACTTATATTATGAACAGAAATACAAATCACCCTTATTAAAAAAATATAAAAATGAAAAATTGTAATTTTTCCACCATTTAACTTATTTAAATTTCTCAATATTAGATAATTAACTTTTAAATCCAAACGTACAATGCATAGAAAATGTAATTTTGTATAATGGTGACATTTAAATTATTAGGGTTTATTCATCATATTTAAAATTGATTACAAATTAAATGAAATTTCATTTATTTTTACACACACACACACATATATATATTTATATTAAAATAAAAATATATTTTCTTAATCTGTTAGGTCCACAAGGTTGAATACCCTGAGAGGGGGGGGGTGAATCAGGGTATGACTAATTTAAAATAAATGCCTATTCTGATCTTGAATCGCTGTTAAGAAAAACATGCTTCTCTCTCTTTCCTATGGCACAATGTAAATAGAAACTAAAGAATGCACAAGACACAATGATTTTTACTTGGTTCACCCACATTGGGCTACATCCAAGGATCATATGCCGACAAGTTATCGGTCGTACCAAATTCCACTAAACTTCACTAGCTATGGATTACAAGGTTCGGATACAGTCATTCTGTCCCAGGATCACTGCCTTTACAAGATTAAGGGTCAAATCAATGCTTTCCCAAGGGTAACTCCCCATTTCTCTCTCTCTCTGGCTCACTACTAGTGGAGAGGATCACCTTCATCCTCTTCCTTTGCTCAATGTGTCAGAAAGGATCCACTCACAGTTTATAGACCTGTAGGTCTCTTCATTTTCATTAAGGAATGCATATTTTCTCTGTAATTAGATGCTATGTTGAAGCCCAACTTTCACCTGTAGATGAATCTCTCTATGCACCGAAGGTATCGGGCAAAATTCCAGCTTCCACGCAGCCCGAAAATCACTGCTGGAAATATACCTTACTTGGCACGCAATTCTTTCTCGGTGTGCAAGTATCAGTGCACAAGTCACAACTAGCGTGCATTTTCCCCTTAAACACTTGCACGACACAAGCTTATTCAACTCCAAACTTGCATGACTCACTTACTTTTACGCCCAATCCAATATTGGTGCGCAACTTCCAACAATCGCCCTTCTTCAAATCTGGCGTGCAAGTACCACTTGCGCGACACACCACCACTTGCACGACCACCACACCTGCGCGACAGGAGCTCTGATTTCTCAAAGTGTTGAACTTTGGGGAAGCATGGAGAGGGGTGGTCTAGTATTTATAGGCATTTGGTCACCCCTGCGCGACGGCGTGCAAGTCTCTCCTTGACACGCAAGTCTCGGCGCGCAGATCTCTTCTCCTGCAAGTCACTTGTGCGACCTAATTCCAAACTTGCGCGAACCTATTTCCTTTGCCATATATTGATCTTCTGATCTTGAAAAACCACAGGTGCGCAAGTTATCAAGCTTTCAAGGCATCGTCGCACAATACCCTTTCGCGGCGGGCAAGTCACTTGCTCGACACCACCAATACATGCGCGACACTTTTCCATTTGCCACTTTTTGATGATCTAATCTTGAAAAACATATGACGCACAAGTTTCCACGCCTTCAAGTACACGGCGCGCAAGTCCCTTTTCCAAAAACTACATTTATTCATTTGATTATTTTCATGCCAAAAAATTTTGAAAACACTAGTAAACGGTGCCACCCTGTATCTGTTCTTTTATACCGCCTCCAGATCATCCATTTCTCCAGTCGATGTTCTCAAATCAAACATGGATCATTGACCTCAGCTCTTGAACTCGAATTTCCATCATAGAATCCTCTTTGTCAAATAATTTTCATGTCATTGTTTTGCTTTTTCAACAATCGCCACTTAGATGTCCACTTTGTCAACAAACACAATCACCTCAAAAATGATTCAATGATACCTTGAGGGATATTTTCTCAACAATCTCCCCCTTTGGGTCTGTTGACAACTCTTCTATAAAAAGATATGTCTTTGAATCTTCAACCACCATTCACCTCATTGCTATTCTGATAGCAATCATGGATTTATCAACACATACTCTAAGACCACATGAGCAATGCCCGGCGTGAGAAACAAGAGTAAGTGAAAAGTTCTTCAATTAATCACTTCAACTTTGACATCCACTGTTGACACCAAAATGATACCAATTTCCAAATTGATACCAATTTTTGATACTTCACTGATACCAATTTTTGGAAATATTCTTACCACATTCCAACACCACTCTTCTCTTCTACTTTTATCATGATCCTCAGCTATCATGATATCTATTCTTTGATCGATCACTTCTAGCATCCTCAGATTTAAAAATCTCCCCCTTTTTCATTCCTCCCCCTAGATGGATGCTCCACTGGTCAGCTTCTCCCTGTATCTGTCATGATTTCCCAAATAGCCACATGGTCTCCCCCTTGAACAATCACTATTTTCTCCCCCTTTGTCAATGAACCCAAAGGTAATTCCTTTGTAGTTTGTAACATAGTAGAGAACACATATCAGCACATTAGGGAAAAAACACATCATACCTCGGGGAGAGGGGGATTTCACATCCACATGCCTTTTAGTGAGATGAATCGACTGAACTCCCAGAGCCAGTCGATGCATTTTGAATTCTTCCTTGGGTAAGGCCTTTTTCATAATGTTTGTAACCTGTAACTTTGTAGGCACATAGTCCAACATTAAAAGATGTTGCTCCACTTTCTCCTTGATAAAATGATATTTTATCTCATGTGCCTTGTCCTTTAGTGATGAACTGGATTTTTTCTATGATTGATAGCACTTGAGTTGTCACACTGGATTCCGATCGGAGACTTCACTTCAACTCCCATGTCATCAAGCTGCTGCTTCATCCATATTAATTGTGTGCATGCTTGAGTGGCCACAATATTCTCAAATTTTTCGGTGCTTAATGAAATGCAATCCTTCTTCTTTCTTAACCAAGAAATACATTGTTCGCCAATATAGAATGCACCTACAGATGTAGATTTCATGTCATCCGCTGAATCATCCCAGTCTGCATCAGTATATCCCAATAACTCTGTCTGATATTTGTTGTTATATGTCAAGCCTAAGTCCATCTTGCCCTTGATATACCGAAGTATTATTTTCCTTGCGATCATGTGACTTTCCTTGGGATTACTCTGATATCTCGCTGCTTGGCATGTGGCGAAAATGTTATCAGGACATGTAGCTGTCAAGTACAACAAACATCCAATAATTTTCCTATATTGTGTGATATTAACTTCCTTTCCATCCTCATCTTTTGATAATTTTATCTAGGTAGCAACCGGAGTTTTCATCTCCATGGAATTTTCCATGCCAAACCTTCTTAACACCTCCTTGGCATATTTGGATTAAGAAATGAATGTTCCATTCTTTCCTTGTGTCACCTGTAGACCATGAAAAAACGTTAGCTCTCCAATCATTGACCTTTCAAACTCATTTTTCATGAATTTGGAAAACTGACTGCACTTACCTTCATCTGATCCACTAAATATTATGTCATCAACATACACCAGCACCATCATCCTTTGATTACTATTGTTTTTGAAATAGATATTGTAATCAACTCCACCACGCTGGAAACCAAGGTTCTTCAAGTACTGATCAATCATTGAGTACAATGCTCTTGGTTCTTGTTTCATCCCATACAACACCTTCTTCAGCCTAAAAACTTTGTTCTCATCCTCAGGAATGTGAAAACCATCGGGCTGCTCAATGTACAACTCTTCTTACAGAACCCCATTTAGAAATGCAGATTTGACGTCCATCTGGAACACTTTGAACTATCTTTGCACTGCTATGGCCAAAAATAATCTGATTGTCTCCATCCTTGAAACCTATGCAAATGTCTCATCTACATCTATTCCCTCTATCTGGGAGTATCCCATGCACACTAGCCGAGATTTTTTCAAATCACAGTTCCATCTTCATTCATCTTGTTGCGATAGACCCATTTAGTCCTGATGAATTTCTTGTCTGCTGGCCTCGAAACAATCTCCCATGTCAAGTTCTTCTCGATTTGATCAAACTCTTCATTCATAGATTGAACCCAGTTTTCATCTTTAGCTACATCGGAAAAACATTTCGGCTCCACCTGAGATAAAAACAATGTTTGGTGTAATGACTTCATTATTCGAGTCTGAACTAGAGCTATCTGATCACTAATGATATTCTTACAATCAATTTCATCTCGACTCTTTGGCTTTCTTACAGACACAGACTTGAAACTTTCGTGTTTATCATCAGTATCTTCTTCTGAGTTAGCCTCTTCCACTTCTACTCCCCCTGTGTCGCTTACCTCATCATCACTTTCATCAAGAAACTGTTCACTATTTCGTTAATTATTCTGTTCATTTTCGACTATAGTGACATCATTTCTCTCAACAATTTTTCTCAGCCTCTTGTTGAAGCATTTATATGCTTTTCTTTTCCCTGAGTAGCCAAGGAATATCCCCTCATCTCCTCGTGCCTCAAACTTCTTGTGATTTTCTTTGTTGAGAATGAAACACTTACTTACAAAGATTCGAAAGTATTTCAACATTGGGTTCTTTCCGTACCTCAGTTCATACTGTGTATTCCCTTGCTTCGGACAGAACAGAGACCTGTTCGAAACATAAACCGATGTCGAAACTGCTTCCTTGCAAAATTTATCTGGTAGGTATTTATCAATAAGCATCATTCTGGCCATATTGTTGATGATTCGATTTCTTCTTTCAATGACTTCATTCTGTTGGGGAGTTCTTACTGATGAAACTTGATGCCTTATCCCATGTTTCTCAAGATAGTTTTCAACTTGAATGTTTGTTAATTTTGTACGGTTATCAGTATGAAACTTCATAATTTTCTACCCAAGCATCTTTTCTGATTCCCTCCTATACTTTTTTATGCAACTGAACACCTCTTTCTTATGGGTAATGATGAATACCCAAACCATTCGGCTATAATCATCAATGAAAAGGACATTGTACCTTTTCCCATTTATAGATCATGGTGAAATAGGTCTACATACATCAGCATGTACCAATTCGAGCATTCTGGATGATTTCTGTTCCTTTGGCCTGTATATTTTTCTGATGATCTTCCCTTGTTGACAAGCATCGCATGTATGAGTACGATCACGTGATAGTTTGGGAAGGTCTCTAGTAGCATCACACTTTACCAGATATTGCATAGATGGTTGGCATAGATAACCAAGTCGCTTATGCCACAGTTGTTTTTGTTCCTCTTTTGATAAAAGACATATATCTTCTTCCCCACTTACAAGGTGAAGATTTCCCTTTGACCTTTTCCTTGCAGAAAAATCGCCCCATCTTTTCCCGTGACAGTACAGGTCTTCTTGGTAAACCGTATAGAATGTACTGAGTCACACAATTGATTGACACTGAGAAAATTGTGACTGAGACCTTCTACAACCAAGACATCAACATGTCTGATTTCTTTTTCCCCAATCCTAGCCTTTCATGATCCAATTATCTTCATGCCTTCATCATTTCCAAACTTGAAAACTCCTTCATTGTCATATTTTATGCCTGTAACCAGATCCTTGTTGCCTGTCATGTGAGACATATAAAAACTATTAAGAATCCACACACCAGAACGATAGATGCGTTAAGGGTAATTTCAGCAACTACTGCCTTCTATTCTATCTTCTTCTTAGTCCAAATTTTTGTCTCCATACTCGGTATAGATTGAGACTCATGATCATTCTCATAGTATGATAGAACAGCTTCATCTTGAAGAGCTTCAAATCTATTCAGAACTTTTAACTCATTTGTCGGTTTATTGATCTGCTGCTTGCAAACATTTTTATTATGCTTTGGCACATTTCGCTGAATGGTCGAACTGCAGTACCGAGCCATGTGCCCAAATCCTTATCCCCAAAAATAGTGTCCTTCAAAATATGTTATGGAAAACCTCTCTCTGTTTGGATTCCACCTATGTTCTTTTTCCCTTCGGTATATTTTGGCTATGGAACACACATACTATGAATGTACCACCTTACCACAACAATAACACCTGATATAAGGTGCATTCCTTCATGAGACTTCAGAACTATGAGTTTCCCATTAGGATCTCTGAATATTTTGATTCGTCATTGTGCCCAAATCAACTTTCAATCTCGGGACGGGTGCTTGCGGTCTGACTTCAATTGCTACAGATTTTTTCTTCTGATCAAGCCCTGAATCATCCTTAATGTTTGAGCTCAATTGATGCTTCTTTCCTGATGAACTACTAGGCTCCACTTTCATCTTTTCAGTTTTCATAATGACCTTCTTTCCCAAGAATGAATTGGGAATCAGGGGGTTTTCCTGGTCTTTAACTTTTCTCCATAGACCGACAACTTCATATTCAAGCTCTTCGATACGCTTGACATGATCATTCAATTTTTTGTTCAATCCATCGATCTCCATTTTCTGTTCTTCAGTCTTGAGCTTATATTCACTGACTGATTCTATGTTATCTGGTGTTGATAACTTGAGAATTTCAATATCTTCCATCAACTCAGACTTCTTTTCTTCCTATTGTTGCACGTAGTGTTTGGAATCATGTACCACCGTGTTGTCTTTCTTTGTTTTTTCTCTCCAGACATCTATCTCTTCAATAGCTGCTTTTAATTCATCTTCCATGTCAACTCTCCCTTCAATTTATTCTTCTTCGTCAGTGTCATCTTCTTCCTTTTTATGAGAACTACCAACAATCGCCAGCAAGGCATTTACCCCACGATCTCTGCAAATTTCTATCTCCTCAGCCTCTTCAACCTCAGACTCATCTGAACATTTGAATTCTTGTGAAAGAAGATTTTTCTTCTTGAAGAAATTTCCCTTGAATTGTTTCTTCCCTTTCACAAACGCTGAAGAATTCTTCTGGGGAATTTCCAATTCATCATCATCATTATTGTTATCTTGAAACTTCTTGGGGAATCTTGTCACAAGATGACCAACCTTTCCACATCGAAATCATGATAGTAGAAGTTTCCCTTTAAAATTTTCTCTTCCTCTTTGCAGATTTGATGAAAGGAATGACACCACCTCATCTGTCTCTTCTTCTTCTTGAGAATATTCAATGGTGAACTTCTTCATGGCCTTGAATTCCACTTCTTTGGATTTCCCCTTTTCCACGGAATCGTTATCATAATTTCTCATTTCATATGCAACAATAGTGCCGTGCAGGTTATCCAATGTCAGTTCTTTTGGGTCTTTATCTTCCAAAACAGAAACATTCGGATTGAACCGAGGTGGAAATTTTCTCAATATGCGCTTCACAATTTTTGTATCTTAGATAATTTCTCCAGGACCCCGCATGTCTTCTACCAGAAAATTTACCCTGTCAAATAATGCATTAACAAACTCATTCGTGTTCATTCACAGATCTTCATATTTGTTCCACAACACTTGCAGCTTTGCCTCTCTCACCATTGTATCCCCTTCATATATATTCAATAGTTTTTCCCACATGGCATGTGAAATTTTTCAAGACATCACCTTTGTATATATAGGATTTGATAGGGCTCCCCCTAAGGCATTGATTGCTTTGGCATAAGCATCCTGCTCTCAACGCTCAACTTCTGATAATGTATCACTATTGATGTCAACTGTTATACCATGCATTGCAGCTGTGAACACATCCATTTCTAAAGATCGGAAGTAGTGTTGCATCTGATTATTCCATAGCTGAAAATTGTTTCCATCTAAGATCGGAATCCCTTTATGAATAGTGGCCTCTATTGAGAGAAGAACTACTTTCAACCTTTCCCTCTGATACCAATTGTTAGGTCCACAAGGCTGAATACCCTGAGAGGGGGGGGGGGGAGAATCAGGGTATGACTAATTTAAAATTAACGCTCGTTATAATCTTGTTTCGCTATTAAGCAAAACACTCTTCTCTCTCTTTCCTGTTGCATAATGTAAATAGTAAGTAAACCATGCACAAGACACAATGATTTTTACTTGGTTCACCCGCACTGGGATACGTCCAAAGAACATACGCCGACAAGTTTTATAGTCATACCAAATTCCACTAAACTTCACTAGCTATGGATTACAAGGTTCGGGTATAGTCACTCTGTCCCAGGCTCACTGCCTTTACAAGATTTAGGGTCAGCTCACTACTTTACCAACGGTCACCCCCTGTTTCTCTCTCTCTGGCTCACTGTCGGTGGAGAGGATCACCTTCTTCCTCTTCATTTTCTCACTACGTCGGAAAGGATCCACTCATGTAAAGATCCAGAAATTTCAAGGAAATTTTTTTTCTTAATTTCCATTGGAATTTTACAAGAACACAGTTTCTGACGGCGCCTGATTCTGAGGCCCGGTGTGCCCGGAATTAATTTCCGAAGTTTGGCTCGGGTACGTTCAGTGAACGAGCGAGCGGGAATTTCTATCTTTTGAACCGGTGCCCGGAATCGAATTCTGAGGGCACCGATAGAACCGCAGTGCCGGTAATTTCTTAAGAACGCCATTTCCGGAGTTGCGTTTATTCGAGAGAAGATGATAAAAATTGTGGAAGTTTAATTTATAACTTATCTACAATTTTTATATTCTTGTTAAGTAGATTAAGTGTTATGTTACAACACTTGACCCTCTCTTAAGTGGTTTTAACCTATGTAAGGGAGTTAGGGGTGGGACCCACTAGGAGTTAACCACCCTTGGAAAGATTTAAGGTGAGGTGGGGCCCACCCGAACCCCACCCCTTCACTTTTCCCATAACCCCCTAACTCCCTCTTTATTTTGAAACTCCTCACCTCCCTCTTTATTTTGAATCTCCTCAACTCCCTCTTTATTTTGAAACTCCTTCTATCCCTCTCTCCCTCATAACTCATGCCAACTAGAACTTAAATTAAGTTGTTGAAACTCTTAATCAATTAAGTGTTTGAATTTTGAACTTACAATGCATGGCATGATTAAAATAAAATAAGGGGAAACCTTATTTTATTTGAGAGGTTGAATTGTGGTGGGAGGATTTTTGAGAAAGAGCCTTTGTGTGATAGAAGAAGGAAACTCCTTCTTCGTTGAAGAACGTCCTCCTCTCCGTGAAGAACGGTTCTTCTCCGATGAAGAACATCGATCCCTCAACTTAGAACGACTCGGTGATCACGGTTCGTCATCCTCTTTTTCCTCCAAGGCAAGGGAGAAGACACCGACGTAGGGAACTCTCCAACGACAACGCGCCTTCCTTCTTCATCTCCACAACAATTGAGGAGACATCGTTTCCTCCTCGGACGTACCCCAACATCCATGGAATCGACGTCCGATCTCCGTGACGCCGTTCTCCGCGACGCCGTTCTCCGTGACGCCCGACGTGCGACGTCAAATATCCAAGTAGGGGTTTGTTGTTGCTTTATTTAATTATTTTCCGTTCTTGGTTCTAGCATGACAAACTTGAGGATGAACGATTAAGTGTTATCGTCTAACGAGAGGGGGACCGAACCGCACAAACACGGCCGAACCCCCCTCCTTTGTTCTTGAATGTTTCTTGCGGATAAAACGAGATAGCGTGGTGTCGTCGCACCACGCGGGAATCACACGGAAATTATTACGCGGCGCCATCGCGCCGTGCCGTGGAAAGAATTATCCTGAACGCGACGCCGTCGCGCCGCGTCGAAAGAAACCGAAGACGCCGCGGCCGGAGCGGGGCCGCGGCGGAGGGGTGTGGTGTCGTCGCACTGCGCCGGATGACGAAGGCCGCGGCCGGTACCGGGCCGCGGCGGATCGTGATGACCGGCGGCCAGCCGGGCCGCCGGTGCCAGAAGACGGAAGAGGACCGGCCCTTGCCGGTCCTGTTGACAAGAAGCTGGCCGAGTTGGTGGAAACCGGGGGAATTTAATTCCCCCGGGCAGTTATTTGGCCCCCCATTATGAGGGGGGGGGGGGGTTTCACAAAGGGGGGGGGGGGGGGCAGGCGGCCCCCCGTTTCCAGCAAGCTAGGCCTTCGGCCGAGCTAGCAGCGCACCCAGCGCGCTGCCTTGCGCCGAACCGGTGCGCCTGGATGGTTCGCCGGGCCGGGCCGGGCCGCGCCGGGCCGGGTCGACCCCGTCCGGGGCGGGTCGACCCGGTTCGGGCCATCCGGGGGGTCTCGGGCCGGGACGACCCGGGCCCAAAACCCCCGTTACCGAGCTTTTTGGTCAAATGCTCGTATCTTGGGCTACGGGCCTCCAAACGACTTGCCGTCAGCGGCAACGCGATCCTTGGATTGAGAGGGTCGTTTCGGTATACTATACTCAAGGTGCACATTCCTTTTCGGAAGCCTATGTGGTTAAAACTCCATAGTTAAGCGTTCTTGGCCTAGAGTAGTGATCAGGATGGGTGACCTCCTGGGAAGTTTCCCAGGGTGGGTGTGAGACGGAAAGGCCAATAAATAACAGACCAGGCATCCGATTGATCCGCCGTCTGTGTCGTTGAATTTCTTTAAGTGAGATGGATCTTTTGTCTTACTCCGCTCGAGGTTTGGATGCCGACGGAGTGCGGTCGGGTTGGATCGCACCGAAATCCAACCGGCCCCCTGGAACAAAAAAGCCAATAACTCTCAGATCGGGCGTCCGATTGACGCGCCATCTGTTGCGTTGTGTTCCTGTTGACGATACGGAAGTTTTGGCATCATCCGCCCGAGTTTTGGATGCAGATGGATAGTGGCCGGGTTGGATCGCACCGAAATCCAACCGGGCCCCTGGAACGGAAAAGATGATATCTTTCTGACAGAACGTCCGTTTGACGAACCGTCAGCGGCGTTGCTGATCGCGTTGAGAAACGGTCCCTATGAGTTTACCCTATGACAGTTAGGGGTAGAGTTGAGATACGGACGGGTTTGGTTCGCTCACGAAACCAACCGGGCCCGTTGGACGAAAAGGCTAATAACTCACAGACCGGGCGTCCGATTGATGCGCCGTCTGTTGCGTTGGGACCCCTATGACGTGGCGGCTCTTTGAGATACTTCTTCGTGGGACTTTGAGATACTTGGAGTATCGACCTGTAGCTCGTGGAGCGGACCCTCCCAGTGACGAGCGTGCGGAGTACTGAGACCGTGTAGCCGGCTGAGACCCGACGACTGCTGATCGAACGACTCAGTGTGTTACAGAGGTGCGCTTGGTTGTAGCGGCACATTGGAGCGCTTGGTTGTAGCGGAAGACCCACGACAGAGGT
Organism: Viscum album; assembly: GCA_963277665.1. Lineage (NCBI taxonomy): Eukaryota > Viridiplantae > Streptophyta > Magnoliopsida > Santalales > Viscaceae > Viscum > Viscum album. The sequence goes on from OY728130.1 coordinate 1,216,855,112, forward strand.
GCGCTTGGTTGTAGAGGCACATGGGAGCGCTTGGTTGTAGCGGAAGACCCACGACAGAGGTGCGCTTGGTTGTAGAGGCACATTGGAGCGCTTGGTTGTAGCAGCTAGCCCGAAGTACTCGATGGGTGGAGTTCTTCAGCAGTCTTAGGTTAGTGAGCAGTACCTCGGAGTCGTGACAGGACCACTGTACACTCCAGAGACGGAGCTCTTCAGCAGTTACGGTTTCGATAATGAAAATCCTGGTTTGAGCTGAGACTTTTGACCTTGTTTTTATCTCATGATTGAGATGGGTCACTTGCTAACTTAGGTATATGTATGGGCATATACCCGGGTAGTGGTTATCCGTTGATTTTACAATCCTTGTGTTTCCTCATGATTGAGATGGGTCACTTGATAACTTAGGTATATGTATGGGCATATACCTAAGTAGAGGTTATTTGTTGAGATCTTCTTTGTGGTTATCCTTGTTGTTTTAGTGAGACCTTGAGGGTCTCGGGGTCCCTACTGAGTATCGTTATACTCACCCCTGCACGGGCTATGCCCGCACCTCATTTTGTTGGTTGCAGATGACGGGCAGTGCTGACAGAGGCCGAGTGTTTGAGGACTGGACGGTACCTGGAGGTGGACTATACGAAGAGATGGTACACGAAGGAGGACCTCACGATGAGACGGTAGCCAGAGGTGGACGTGACGACGAGGCGGTACCCGGAGGTGGACCACTGGGCGAGACATACTCGAAGCGGACGGCGGGACCTGAGGAGCAGAGGAGCTATCTGCACCAACCCTTCAGGTGGGATTTCTAGTGGACAGCTCGGCGTAGCAGCTTTACTTTTCAGTTGTTGTTTTCCCTTTCGAGTTGTACTTTACAGTTAGGCTTGTATTTCCGGCCCCTTTTTACTTTCCGCACTTACTATTGTACTCAGTTTTTACTTAGTGTTTACTTTTTCCGCTTGTACTCTGTGGTGCTTGTTTTCTTTTATAAAGGCAATGTCTTCCCAGTTATCGGGATTTTACGCCTTTGGTTCTAGTCGCCAGCCCCTGGCCTATGGAAGGCGGGCTTGGGGTAGTCATGACACGGGCCCCGAGGATGGGTCGTGACAAATTGGTATCAGAGGAGTTCGGTTCTACCGCAGAACTTATAACTCTGATGTTTCTTTCTGTGAAGCAATAGTGTTAAGGGTACCGAGTGTGGTTTTCAGTTCAGGGAGTCTAGTGTTGGTGCGGGCGGCCGACGTATCCATACACCAGGACCCTGACAACTGATTTCCGACTTTGTGCACGAAAACACTGATTGCGTGTGTGTTTCCAGAAGTTTTTAAATGTCAGATCAAACCAGGTCAGCTCACCAGGTATAATCGTTTGACCGTGTTATGTTGTTTCTTTCAGGATGCCCTTTCATGAACGACTAGCTAGATCCAAGAGGGATGTGCGTACTGACAGCCTGTCGAGCGACGAGGCTTCGGTACAGGGCCCTCTTGTAGTTGAGGCACCAGCGGGGGCACCAGCGATACTACCATACGTTCGGCTACCGATGCCACCAGCCCCAGCAGTAGGCGATGCACGCCACTTGAGTGCGCTGCACAAGTTCCAGCGCCAGAGGCCTCCCAGGATCCGGGGAGAGAAGGACCCGCAGGCGGCTGGGGATTGGCTGGAGGCTGTGGTGGGAGTCTTCAGGCTAGTGGGGACGCCGGAAGACTTCATGGTGATCTTTGCTGCCAGCCTCCTTCATGCAGCAGAGGGCAGGTGGTGGATCCACTTGTTTCAGTTTTGCGATGGGATGACCTTCGCATGGGAAGACTTCGAGACCTTCTTCAGGGTGAAGTTTGTGCCAGTAGCTCTACACCCCGAGCGTGTACAAGAGCTTCTTCCTTTGCCGCGTGTTTTTAGATCATTAGCCGAGTCATCTGTGGGAAGTAGATAGATGATGCAGAGGTCCAGGAGGACCGGACTAGCAGTTGGACGATCTCGGGGTTTAGGACCGGTGGTGCGGGGCACCCGAGGTGGGGTCAGAGCCAGGCGTGCCAGAAACGGACAATGTTACTCCTTCGGCAAAAAGTGTCACCTGGCACGTGACTGTCCGACTCCTCGTACGATTGATCAGCGGGTGTTGGAGGAGCCACCAAGACAGAAGCAGCGGCGGGTGCTTGAGCAACAGCCGAGCAGTGAACAAGGCAGTAGAGCTCTAAGAGCAGGTGGTCAGGAGAGGAACTAGTGGATACGTCCTTTGTACTTCAAGTTCCACGTTGCTTTTGTATTCGTGTCTTTGTACTATGAGCTGAAATAATAAAAACACACTTATCTTTGTTTGCTTTCCTATACTTTTGTTTGGTTGATGTTGAGTGGTCCCTGTTAAAAATGTTGACTTGACCCTCACTTTCGAGATTTCTACTGGAGGGGACCCAGTGACCTCACACTGATGCTGACAGTGTGACTCGACCCTTGGTAGCGAGAGTGACAGTTGAATCTCTTAGTAGTTACGTCGAGGCCTTACGACGTCATCCATGGCATGAATGCATCATTCATGTCAGGATTGACTGTATTAGGCAACGAATGTGGTTCATCCAGGGGATGAGACCGGGTTTCTCTTATCGGTAAAGAAGAAATCATAGCAGCTCTTGTGAGACTAAAGGAGGTCCAGGACATCCAAGAGAGGATGAAGACTGCACAGTGCAGTAAGAAACAGGAAACCGGTTCCAGTCTTAGAGACTCGGGCGTGTTAAAGAAGAGGAAGCTTAAAGGAGAGATGATTCTACGAAGCAGTAGACATGGAGGCAGAGCTAGGAGAGCAGCATGAGGTGGTGTACATCCTAACATGGTACAACCTCCCGCATTAGATATTACCGCCAGGCTCAGGGAGCTGGAGGGCGGAGGAAGAATGCGGTTGCTTGCGGTCAAGGAGTGTGACCCAATGGCTCTAGAAATGATTCAAGGGACAGTCCGTGTCCACTACTGGCTGCTGTAGTAATGGAAGTAGATGTGAATCATTCCTTTCTTTCACAAATCATGTTCCAGACCTAGAGTTTCCGGTAAGCCGTGGACTTGACCCTCACATCTGGAGATACCTTGGGAGGAGACTCGATAATCACACTTACGCCGATGGTGTGGTTAGACCCTCGAGGTGAGAGTTTCGGTTGGAATCTCTCGGTGGCAGCGTCGAGGCCTTACGACGTTTGTTTGATTATGGAATGGTCAATAACTGTTCATACTCAAATTGAAAGTTTTAGGCAAACGTCAGGATGGGTTTTCCTTGGTCGGCGGAAAAGGAAACCCCAGACAGCGCAGGGTAACTCTTGCACAGGAGGGTGCGACCGATCACTCTTGAGTCGGTCAACCTTACCCTCGTGACAGCAGTCTTTCGAGTTCCAGTTCTAACAGAAAATGGAGACCTCTGGAGTTCGAGGATGACGATCACGTCCTTATACGGGTCTCACCTCGACGAGGTTTACAGAGATGTGTCCAAGGCGGAAAGTTATCTCCGGGGTTCAGCGGACCTTCTTAGGTCCCCAGCTAGATAGGCGGGGTGGTTTACTGCTTGACCCATTCACCACAGTTGCACCAGGTGCACGACGACTTCCACGTATCTCAACTGAGGAGATACGTGATCGACCCTTAACATACCATCGCCCGTGAGGAGCTGGATGATGGCGATGGGGTGTCATTCACGGAGATTCCAGTGTGGATCGAGGATCGACAGGAGCATATCCTATGAGGACGATCGATTCCTCGGGTGCACTTTCCTTGGCAGTACGAAACCACCGGGCCAGCACATAGGAGCGGAAGGCTCAGATGCGTGCTCGGTACCGCTTTTGTGACCCTAGTTTGTGTTGAAGCTTTACAGGGATGTAAAGCCCCGAGGTGGGAGTAATGTAAAGATCCGGAAATTTCAAGGAATTTTTTTTTCCTTAATTTTCTTTGTAATTTTACAAGAACGCAGTTTCTGACGGCTCCTGATTCTGAGGCCCAGTGTGCCCGGAATTAATTTCCGAAGTTTGGCTCGGGTACGTTCAGTGAACGAGCAAGTAGGAATTTCTATCTTTTGAACCGGTGCCCGGAATCAAATTCCGAGGGCACCGATGGAACCGAAGCGCCGGTAATTTCTTAAGAACGCCATTTCCGGAGTTGCGTTTATCCGAGAGAAGATGATAAAAATTGTGGAAGTTTAATTTATAACTTATCTACAATTTTTATTTTCTTGTTAAGTAGATTAAGTGTTATGTTACAACACTTGACCCTCTCTTAAGTGGTTTTAACCTATGTAAGGGAGTTAGGGGTGGGACCCACTTGGAGTTAACCACCCATGGAAGGATTTAAGGTGAGGTGGGGCCCACACGAACCCCACCCCTTCACTTTTCCCATAACCCCCTAACTCCCTCTTCATTTTGAAACTCCTCACCTCCCTCTTTATTTTGAAACTCCTTAACTCCCTCTTTATTTTGAAACTCCTTCTCTCCTTCTCTCCCTCATAACTCACGCCAAATAGCACTTAAATTAAGTTATTGAAACTCTTAATCAATTAAGAGTTTGAATTTTGAACTTACAATGCATGGCATGATTAAAATAAAATAAGTGGCAACCTTGTTTTATTTGAGAGGTTGAATTGTGGTGGGAGGATTTTTGAGAAAGAGCCTTTGTGTGATAGAAGAAGGAAACTCCTTCTTCGTTGAAGAACGTCCTCCTCTCCATGAAGAACAGTTCTTCTCCGATGAAGAACATCGATCCCTCAACTTAGAACGACTCAGTGATCACGGTTCTTCATCCTCTTTTTCCTCCACGGGAAGGGAGAAGACACCGACATAGGGAACTCTCCAACGACAACGTGCCTTCCTCCTTCATCTCCGCAACAAGTGAGGAGATGTCGTTTCCTCCTCGGACGTACCCCAACATCCATGGAATCGACGTTCGATCTCCGCGACGTCGTTATCCGTAACGCCGTTCTCCGCGACGCCCGACGTGCGACGTCAAATATCCAAGTAGGGGTTTGTTGTTGCTTTATTTAATTATTTTCCGTTCTTGGTTCTAGCATGACAAACATGAGGATGAACGATTAAGTGTTATCGTCTAACGAGAGGGGGACCAGACCGCACAAACACGGCCGAACCCCCCTCCTTTGTTCTTGAATGTTTCTTGTGGATAAAACGAGATAGGGTGGTGCTGTCGCACCACGTGAGAATCACACGGAAATTATTGCGCGGCGCCGTCGCGCCGCGCCGTGGAAAGATTTATCATGAACGTGACGCCGTCGCGCCGCGTCAAAAGAAACTGAAGACGCCGCGACCGGAGCGGGGTAGCAGCGGAGGGGTGCGGCGTCGTCGCACCGCGCCGGATGATGAAGGCCGCGGCCGGTACCGGGCCGCGGCGGATCGTGATGACCGGCGGCCAGCCGGGCCGCCAGTGCCGGAAGACGGAAGAGGACCGGCCCTTGCCGGTCCTGTTGACATGAAGCCGGCCGGCCATGTCGGGCCGGCAGGGTTGGTGGAAACCGGGGGAATTTAATTCCCCCGGGCAGTTTTTTTGCCCCCCCCCCCATTATGAGGGGGGGCCGGTTTCACAAAGGGGGGGGGGGGGGGGCAGGCGGCCCCCCGTTTCCAGCAAGCTTGGCCTTCGGCCGAGCTCGCAGCGCGCCCAGCGCGCTGCCTTGCGCCGAACCGGCGCGCCTGGCCGGTTCGCCGGGCCGGGCTGTGCCGGGCCGGGTCGACCTCGTCCGGGGTGGGTCGACCCGGTTCGGGCCATCCGGGGGGTCTCAGGCCGGGACGACCCTGGCCTGAAACCCCCGTTTCCGAGCGGTTTGGTCAAATGCTCGTATCTTGGGCTACGAGCCTCCAAACGACTCACCGTCAGCGGCAACGCGATCCTTGGATCGAGACGGTCGTTTCGGTATACTATACTCAAGACGCACCTTTCTTTTCGGAAGACTACGTGGTTAAAACTCCATAGTTAAGCGTGCTTGGCCTAGAGTAGTGATCAGGATGGGTGACCTCCTGGGAAGTTTCCCAGGGTGGGTGTGAGACGGAAATGCTAATAAATAACAGACCAGGCGTCCGATTGACGCGCTGTCTGTTTCGTTGAATTCCTCTAAGTGAGATGGATCTTTTGTCTTACTCCGCTCGAGGTTTGGATGCCGAAGGAGTGCGGTCGGGTTGGATCGCACCGAAATCCAACTGGGCCCCTGCAACGAAAAAGCCAATAACTCTCAGACTGGGCGTCCGATTTACGTGCCGTCTATTTCGTTCAGTTCCTGTTGATGATACGGAACTTTTGGCATCCTCCGCCCGAGTTTTGGATGCAGATGGATAGTGGTCAGGTTGGATCGCACCGAAATCCAACCGGGCCCCTGGAACGGAAAAGCTGATATCTTACTGACAGAACGTCCGTTTGACGAACCGTCAGCGGCGTTGGTGATCGCGTTGAGAAACGGTCCCTATGAGTTTACCCTATGAGAGTTAGGGGTACAGTTGAGATACGACCGGGTTTGGTTCGCTAACGAAACCAACCGGGCCCCTGGGACGAAAAGGCTAATAACTCACAGAACGGGCGTCCGATTGACGCGCCGTCTGTTGCGTTGAGACCCCCATGACGTGGCGGTCCTTTGAGATACTTCTTCATGGGACTTTGAGATACTTGGAGTATCGACCTGTAGCTCGTGGAGCGGATCCTCCCAGTGACGAGCGTGTGGAGTACGGAGACCGTGTAGCTAGCTGAGACTCGACGACTGCTGATCGAACGACTCGGTGTGTTACAGAGGTGCGCTTGGTTGTAGCGGCACATGGGAGCGCTTGGTTGTAGCAGCAGACCCACGACAGAGGTGCGCTTGGTTGTAGCGGCACATGGGAGCGCTTGGTTGTAGCGGCAGACCCACGACAGAGGTGCGCTTGGTTGTAGCGGCACATGGGAGCGCTTGGTTGTAGCAGCTGGCCCGCAGTACTCGATGGGTGCAGTTCTTCAGCAGTCTTAGGTTAGTGAGCAGTACCTCGGAGTCGTGACAGAACCACTATACACTCCAGAGACGGAGCTCTTCAGCAGTTACAGTTTCGATAATGAAAATCCTGGTTTGAGCTGAGACTTTTGACCTTGTGTTTACCTCATGATTGAGATGGGTCACTTGCTAACTTAGGTATATGTATGGGCATATACCCGGGTAGTGGTTATCCGTTGATTTTACAATCCTTGTGTTTCCTCATAATTGAGATGGGTTACTTGATAACTTAGGTATATGTATGGGCATATACCTAAGTAGAGGTTATCTGTTGAGATCTTCTTTGTGGTTATCCTTGTTGGTTTAGTGAGACCTTGAGGGTCTCAGGGTCCCTACTGAGTATCGTTATACTCACCCCTACACGGGCTATGCCCGCACCTCGTTGTGTTGGTTGCAGACGACAGGCAGTGCTGACAGAGTCCGAGTGTTCGAGGACTGGACGGTACTTGGAGGTGGACTATACGAAGAGATGGTACACGGAGGAGGACCTCACGACGAGACGGTACCCAGAGGTGGACGTGACGACGAGGCGGTACCCGGAGGTGGACCACTGGGCGAGACATACTCGGAGCGGACGGCGGGACCTGAGGAGCAGAAGAGCTATCTGTACCCACCCTTCAGGTGGGATTTCCAGTGGACAGCTCGACGAAGAAGCTTTACTTTTCCGTTGCTGTTTTCCCTTTCGAGTTGTACTTTACAGTTGGGCTTGTATTTCCGGCCCCTTTTTATTTTCCGCACTTACTATTGTACTCAGTTTTTACATAGTGTTTACTTTTTCCGCTTGTACTCTGTGGTGCTTGTTTTCTTTTATAAAGGCAATGCCTTCCCAATTATCGGGATTTTACACCTTTGGTGCTAGTCTCCAGCCCCTGGCCTATGGAAGGTGGGCTTGGGGTAGTCACGACATGGGCCCCGAGGACGGGTCGTGACAACTCACAGTTTATAGACCTGTAGGTCTCTTCATTTTAATGAAGGAATGCATATTTTCTCTCTAAGTAGATGCTATATTGAAGCCCAACATTCACCCGTAGATGAATCTCTCTCTCTCCACCGTAGGTATTAAGAAAACTTCCAGCATCCACGCAGCCCAAAAATCACTGCTGGAAATAAACCTTACTTGGCGCGCAAGTCTATCTCTGTGCCCATGTATCGGCGCGCAAGTCACAACTAGCATGCAAGTCCACCTCAAAAACTTGCACGACACAAGCTTCTTCAACTCCAAACTTGTGCGACTCACTTCCTTTTACACCCAATCCAATATTGGTGCACAACTTCCAACAATCGCCCTTCTTCAAATCTGGTGCGCAAGTCCCAGTTGCGCGACACACCACCACTTGCGCGACCACCGCACCTGCGTGACGGGATATCTGATTTCTCAAATTGTTGAACTTCGGTGAAGAATGAAGAGGGGTGGTCCTGTATTTATAGGCATTTGGTCACCCCTATGCGATGACGCGCAAGTCTCCCCTCGGCGCGCAAGTCTCAACACACAGATCAATTCTCATGCATGTCACTTGTGCAACCTAATTCCAAACTTGCGCGAACCAATTTCTTTGGCCATATTTTGATCTTCTGATCTTGAAAAACCACATGCACACAAGTTATCAAGCTTCCAATGCATCGGCACGCAAGTATCTTTCACGGCCTGCAATTCACTTGCGCGGCACCACCAATACTTGCGCAACACATGTCCCTTAACCACTTTTTGATGATATGATCTTGAAAAAAATATGGCGCGCAAGTTTCCAATCCTTCAAGTACATGGCGCACAAGTCCCTTTGACAAAAACAACTTTTCTTCATTTGACGATTTTCAGGCCAAAAAATTTGGCAAACACTGGAAAACAACACCACCTTGTATCTGTTCTTTTGTGCCGCCTCCAGACCATCCATTCCTCTTGTTGACGTTCTTGAATCAAAAATGGATCGTTGACCTCGGCTCTTGAAGTGGACATTCCATCATGAAATCCTCTTTGTCAAAAAGTTCATATGTCATTGTTTTGCTTTGTCAAAAATCACCACTCAGATGTCCACATTGTCGACAAACACAATCACCTCAAAAATGCTTCAATGATAACTTGAGGGATTTTTCCCAACATAAAATAAAATAGATCCCTTTAATGAAAAGTACATGATAATTAATAAATTATTATTCTTTGATAATACAATCATTTTACCATGAAAACTAATATTTACTTTATGAACTTAATTTTATTCCAAAATTTGAAATGAAACTTATTAAATAATTTGAAATGTATTATTAATAATTATAAATTAAAGTTATTTTATTCAAGTTTTAAAAGAGATAAAAATTAATTTTAATATTATGACATAAAAATCTATTTTTAGAACATGATTATTTTTATGACTAATGTTTTTATGTAAGATAAAATTATCATTTTTTATTTTCTAGATATAAATTTGATTTTAATTGACTAAATAATTGTTATATGCATTTGAAACCAAATATAAACATAATTTTATCTAAATAATTTTTAATAAAATAAAATTCCAAAAATAGTTTCATTTATATGAAAATATTACATAAATTAATAAAATGTTAAACCTATGTTTCATAAATTAGGAATAGTTTTTAAATATTTATATTATCACATCTTTGATCAGCAGTAAAATTTTACTTCATGGTCTTAATTATTTAATAAAAGTTATAGTTTTGATAAAAAAATATATTTTCACTATTAACCTAAAAATCAATTACCTTGGAAGAATCTAAAAAACACCAAAATCAAGCACTGACATGAATAGTTTTGTTTTGAAGTTCATTTTGTGAAATTAATATTGCAAAATTTAAAAACTTATATTCTAAATATGAAAAATTATCAAAAGATACTTTTATAGAAAAATAAACATTTTTTTCTTATGGATTAAAAATGAAAAATGTGTTAAATAAAGATGATAAATAAACTATTACGTTAATAATTAGTTCATTACATCATTCAATTTTTTAGTTACATCTCCTCTTAAGTTCTCTTTGTAATATCTATTCATAAGGTATTATTTTTTGGTAGTCAATGATGGTGATTCTTCTAAAATAACTCTTGTGGAAATTTCCACAATCTTGATCTTCTCTTACATTGTATTTCACTCATATTTTAATTATTGGAGTTTGAAATGGTCTTAGTATAGTGAAAACCATATTAAGTATACCTAATATGTATTCTCTGTAAAATTATCTTCATAAGAGATACTTATACTAACAAATTTCTTTTCATTCCTTTTCCATTGTAGATTTTATAATATCGTTACTTTATGTTATACATAGTAATTTAACGTTTATATTATTATGGTAAATTTTTTTAATGTTTCATGGGTTCATTTTAGTTTTGTGTTGTATATTAAATAATCTATAAACATGATATTCACTAAATGAAAATACATATTCACATTTTAGGTCATTAAAATATCCATACTAGAATTTGGACTGCCAGATATTCTATATATGGAATTATAAATCTATTGGTCCATTTTAGCTTCCAAAAGATAAGGGTCCCTACTAATAAATAATGACATAAAATCAAACATGGTAAAAAATATCACTCATAATGCGTTACCACTTATTAACACATTGAAGAAACCATTTTTTTGACACAAGAACAATATCCAAAAGTGGTATTTCATTAGTGAATTATGTTTCCATAACTATTCCATCATCCCCCTCTTGAATAGACTTTCCCAACAAGTCCACAAAAATTGGTGGATTATTTACATGCATTGCAGGGATGAAATTGAAAACCTCTTTGCTACATAGTGTTAATGAAATGGAGGTTGAATAAATAGTATTTCTATAAAAGAACACTATTATGTCATTGGACCAATCTCTAGTCTTATTTTATACACCTTCTTACTAAACAACTACAGTAGACTATCCTGAGTAAGTAGTCAATTCCACTTCATTACTATTTTTCACCCGTTATTAGACATTACACATATAATTTTGATTCTAATCATTCGAAACAATATATATGGTATCTCTTTTAACATAAATGAACAATGTGTCCTCACATATAGCATGATATTTATCCTTTATATTGTAATATTTATGTTCACCCATTGCTAGTCTATGAGCTTAAAATTTGTAAGCTTGATAATAATCATTAGGCTCCCCTTTCATTATTTTTGATTTTTAGAAGAAGAAAATGTGGTATCATTGCATCTAGTAGAGGCATATATTTTTACTAACAACTCAAATAAAATTATAACAATTATATTTTTTCCCTTACCATCCCTTGAATTCATAAAATATTTAACCCTTCTATCTATAGAGTCTTATGTAAAGTTACTCTTCAATGAAAAATCATACATGTGATATCCAACCTCCGTAGATCCCTAAGAATAACAGCCCACAACCACCTCACCCTACCTCTAATCACAAGAATCTATATGTAATCCTAATCTAGATCTAGAACCCATTGTAGAAAATGTGGATTTAAAGTTACCATATCTCTTAATAAGGATACCAATATCTATAATAGGCAAACCCACTACCATGAGGATACTATAGACCCTTCCATAATCAAATGGATTGTATATATTAATGGAATAATAAATACCATTACCGAATTTGAAATCCTTAGCCTTCTTAGCATATAATCTATCTTTGACAAACCAATCATTAATAGAAACTTAAATTTTTATGTGCCATTAAAATGCCTTTATTTATTACAATTCAAACAGTGAATGTATCTATAACACAAATAAAGGGTGTGTTTGATACATTTATAATTCATAAAAAAGAATCATTTAAATATATCTATATATTTATATATGATTATATTTTTTTCATTATGATTTTGAGTATGTAAAATTAGTTCCACGGATGAGTTTGAATATATTTTATTTTCTCATCCGACATCATAGAAGAAATGGATTTCATTTCCATATGTTTTTTTAATTGACAGTACTCTTATAATACGTTTAGTTATTCAAAAATAAAAATAATTTTTAAGAAAAAATTATAAGAAATATATAATTAAGTGTGTATCTATATATTATATGTAACTATTTAAAAAAAATATGTGTTATTAAAAATAATAATTTGTAATTTATATTTTTACTTAATATTTTATACATTTTAGTCAAATCAATAATATATATTACTAATTCTCCCCCGACCCTTTATACGCCTCATAGAAAATTTAATAATTATAAAAATACTTCCTCACCCTTCTTGTTTTAAGGTCTCTGTCATTCTTTATGTGATTTGTTCTTTTGGGTTTATTATTTTTTTTCTTATCAAAAGGGTTTAATTTAATTTATCCACAAAAATTGAGTTTATCTTTTCAGGAAACTTGTTCATGTAAGGTTGCAAGTAGGACTAAGGGATAAAAAATAGCACACTCCATATTAGTATTATATAGCTTGGGTGAAACTCATTCATGAAATTTTGCTTTTTTAATATGTTTAGATAAGATTATAGGTTGTGTTATATTTTTGATATTATTCTGAAATTTTAAAATATTAATAATCATTAATTTATTCATAAAAAAATATTTTTATGTAATTTTTATGATTATATTTTTAAAATATTTTTATTTTAAATATATAATCAAAGAAGTATGTGTTATAATTTTTTATGATAAGTTTTTAAGCAATGCATGTATATTAATTTTATATATTTTTTTGTCATGTTAAAAAATAAAAAGGATAAACTAATAATTTATCATTTTTATTTAGTAGAAAATATACTCAAAAATATATTGTGAAATTTTTTTAACAGTATTAAATGATTGAATATTAAAACATGACAATCGATAGCTAAATAAAATTAATTATATTATATTTACATAATTATAAAATGTTAAAGTGAAACCTATTTTCAAAGATTTTTAATAAAACTTTATTGTGAAATTTAGTATTTAAAATAATTCCAAAATAGAAATGGGAGAAGTAAATCACATAGATATATTTTTTAAATAAAATATTAATGAATGTAACAAAATGATGTCGACATAAAATTCTTTTCTAATTATTTATGTTGAATCAAGGAATTTTAATAAAATTTTTACATCTAGTTTTAAAATGTCCATGCAGTAGTGTATGAACATTGTGTGTAGCTAAATATAAAAAATCTCCCTCTACATCCTCATGTTTCATAGGTGGTAGTCCCAGCATCGATTTTATAAAACATAGACCCACATGGAAATAAAATGTGTACTAGATAGACCCTTATCACATGTGGAATAAAGATGGTTACATGATAAACCAACTCCCACATAAAAATTGTTAATAACTATATATAGGGATCTAACCTCTAAAAATATAGAGACTCAAATTCATTCCAATCAGTAGTCCTAGTCAACACTACTACATAATCCATCATAGACCTTTATAATTAAGTAAAATCACCATTAAAATCATAGCGAGTCCTTGTAACCATCGTGGGTACCATATCTAATGAAACCAGGACCATTACATGTTTAACTAGTGATGGTGTACATGAACTACTAATATATTTATACTGATATTGATGCAAAAATAGAAAATTATTTGGAGGATCATTTGGTTGAACATAATATATATCCTAAGTTACATCATCATGTGGAATATCCTCCTGAAGTACATCATTGGATGAAATATTATTGAAAATGTCCGAATAGATCTTACAAATGGAATGAAAGTTGTCAATTTATATTATTTAAATGAATTTAATGTCAAAATAAAAATCCCAGATCATGATCAGTGATGTGAACTATGTGTGTGATATGATCAATTTGTTAATAAAAAAATTCCAAATAGTTAATGTTTTGAAATGATAATTTTAGAAGAGGGAATATCTATTATCAATAAATAAAGCCACATTCATTCCATGTTTGACAAAAAAATCATGTTAATCTAATTTAAATGAAAATGTATATTGGAGTGCATTATTAGTGCCCATGTAAATGGGACTCAAATTTTTCCCATATCTTTATGTATCATACATCAAATCACCTCTAATATTAATCATGCTTCTCTAACATCTTTAACGAATGAGGTGATGAATACTATTTAGGTTCATTTGGAATGAAATTTTTGAAGATGAAATTTCTCATAACATGATCTACATTGTTCCACTTAATGATATAAAAATAGACAAGAGGAACCACACATATTCTAACACATAGTATCATAATGTAGAATATTGGAAATATATTCATGAACAACTTCAAGATATGACAACTATGAAACCTAAAAAAATAATACCTAAATTAATTTTATATTAAAAAACATTAGTTTGCACAAATTTTTATTTTATTAAGTACTTAAAAATTCAAATACATCACCTGGTCAATGATTTTAGTGAAAATTTCTATAAATATGCACAAAATTTCTTGTATTTTGGTAAAAATGATATTGTAGATTATAACTAAAAAGGAAAATATATTAATTTTATTTATTTGAAATATATTTTCATAGTTGACGTAAAATATCAAGGTTATATTACTATAACATCATCTTCATAAAAAGTCATACGAACCCCTATGTGTAGTAGTTCTTGAACATATTAAGCAAACTTATGGATTTTTTACCATATGGAAATTTATAGAAGAATAACACATCCTTTAATCTAAATATGATAATTCAAAAATAACATTCACATTTTCAATATATTCATTCTAGACAATATAAGCCCCATATTTTCCGAATGGTCAAGTCAATGTTCATATGTAATTGTAAGTGAGTAAGATATATATATTTTAAAGAATTTTTAACACTCACTATGCCTTGAGACGTCATAAAATATATGAAAATATTTATCAAAGATGTGTGATTTTATCAATATCATAAACCAAATGAGTGAATTTCACATCAATATAAGGATTGAACAGATGACTACTAACGATGGACCTGCCATCATCATTAGATGTTATTAATAATAATATCATCACTTGTGTAGTACAATCATGAACTAAAAATCATTTCATACAAATACACTAAATATGGGGTCATAAAATAATTGACACATCCTTTAAATTTTTGTAAATATCTCCCCATGGAAGATAGAAAGTATGTGCCTTCTCCCTCCATCCCTACAAAATATAATAATATGTTGTGAATGGATAAATATTAAGTTCCATAACAATATACCATAGGATCTAGTTCATTAAATATGTGGAATGATCACTGGAAGATGTTAAATTTGAAGTAAATTATTTCACATATATATGATTAACTATGGAATGGTATGAACTAATATAAAATAAATATTATCATATGTATCATGGTATGTGTGAAATAAGAAGTCCTTCAAGTCAATATAAGATACATATGTTATTGTTTACTCTTAATGAAATTTGTTTTGAGAACCCAATATGACCTCTATATCATTATGAAATCACCTATATTTAGTAGCTTATCAATATTGAATATGTTCCACATTCTTATATATTCATGAATTAATATATGATGTGTATATAGATATAATATATAAGATTCAATGGAAATGAAAGAAATGTGAGATATAAGGACAGAGAAATACTACAAGATGAAAACAAGGATTTAACATAGTTTAGGCCATCTTAGTCTTATTTTAATATAATGAATACCAGTCACACTTCACATTATTAATGCTCAAATTAAATAGTGAACCAATAAAATTGAGTGAAAAATAGAAATTACATGATTAAAAATATTAAAAATGAACGAAATAAAACAAACAAGGAAAGAAAAACCTAAAATCTATTTATCCTAACTACTAAATGGGTTTCCTTTCTTGAATAAGTATCATAAATGTTTGGTAAATAATTTTGGATCTATTTAACACCAACATTAAAATTAAATGATATATCAATCAAGAAAGGTATAATCTATATCTCTCTACCTATTTTCTATTCATGGATGAGCTATGCACAATAAATGGTGAGTTTATTGGATAGTGATCTTCTAAGGATGACGATGCTTCAACATCATCCTTTGATGATTTTATCCCTATCGCAATAATATTTATTATACTAATGAAAATTCAATGGAATATTGGAATAACTAACTACATAAGGAATGAATAACCTGTGTGTAAAGGGTTTAGTTAAAGGCTTTAGGAACCGATATAACAAATCCAGATATTCCAAAGAATAAGTGGAAATGCATAGTCAAAAGTAGATTTCCAAATATTTATCAGATGTATGGTAGCATGAGAAATTCCCCAACCTCTATTAGGTTTGTGCTATAGGTGAGGATATTCCATTTAAGAAACAGAAAGTATGGATAGTTGAAATTCACAATCAACTCCAATCAATAGATTAGATGAGCCTTGTCTTTGAGGTAGAATGAATACAAACCATAAATTACTACCCAAATACAAGACTTCATAAAAATTCAAGATTAGAATTAATGAAAAATGTAGTGGAATTTTTTTCATATAAATTTAAAAGAAATTTTTTTTCCTGGAAAAATAAAACCACATAATTTCATTAAACTAATAAAATATTGATTTAATTATAAATACTTAGTAATCAAATTAAATAATATCATTTAATTAAAAAAAAATCAAAGGAATGATGTTTGTATAAATAATTTCACTGAACCAAGATCATATTTAGAATATTTTAAGTATTCCACAATATAGAAAATGATAAAACCAAAATAAAACTATTGGGTGGAATATCATTGTTGTGTATCTTATTTAAATACATTGTCACAACATCAATGATATATATAACAAAATGAATCATAATATTTAAATGCTTAAAACTAATATGGAAAGAAATGTTTTAAAAAAATTAAAATTAAATTGACACACCCAAAAAATTGTATTATTGTAATTACATATGGATAGTTCACAGATTAAACCCTAAGACAATTTCCATCTTTGATTGATTTTGTAAATTTAATAAATTCAACCACATTGGTAGAGACAGAAACTATTGATTTTATATTGTATATCCTAGAAAGGGTTACCCCTCAAGAATTAAAACCAAATCCCTTAAAAAATATTTTAGTGAAAATATTTTTGTCATATCTAGTAGAAACATATATAATTATTAAGTGATTTGAGTAAGTATTTCAACCAAAACAGAGAAAAATTGAGTTAGTAGATAAAACATACCCCAATAATCATTTAAATAAACTGTAATGTGGAATAAATTGAATAGTTAAAATTATTCTAAAAGTGTAAATAAAGATGTAAATATCTATTATAGTATAAATCATATAATATAAGACAATTAAGACCTCAATATTTTATTAAATATTTTAGTTTAGATATTTTTAATACATTAATAGCTTATGTTGCATTAAACCTTGGGTTTAGAAAAAAAGGAGTAATAGTATATGTCTGATATAACCTAGTTATAAAATTTTAAGGAATAAATATGAATAGATAATTTATGAAATATATATAATGGTATAAATAAATATAAATTAAATTATAAGATATGAGACTATAATAACAAAATTTTTAATAATTTCACTTTATTCTTCAAAATATTCTGTTTTCATAAAAATGTGTTTTTATTCTTTTTATGAAAGAATATTAATTTTTAAAGGTATTATAAAATGGATTTTTTAAAATTAATTTCATTTTTTGAATTCATCCTGTCTAAATTATGCTAATTTTTTTTATATTTCAAAAAATATTTATTTTTGAAAGGAATAGTGAAAATCTGATTTTTATTAAATACATTATTTTATAAAGAATACATTAGAAATTAAAATTATTTTTTGGATTGGTATTAAATTTTAATAATTTATTTTTTATTTAAAATAATACTATTATTTTTTTGAAAAGTATTTTATACATGAATTAATTAGAAAATCATTTTATGTATTAGTAGGGCATTTTGCTGAATAAATAATTTTCATGGAGTTTTAAGAGTTTTACTATAAATGAAATTCTAAAAATTCTGTGTATTTAATTTATGAAATATTTAGGCCTAATTTGAATTATTAAGGTCCAAAATACATGAATATTTCCATTTTAATTGTGTCTAATTTGAATCGTAACATGGTAAATTTTATTACCACATTAAAGGGTAAATTGGATTATTTAGGTTAAAAATAAAATGGTAAGGACTATAAAATTACCAAAACTCATGCCAAAACATTATTGGATGAATATATTTCCAACCTTAACACCAAAGGGTCAAAATTATGCCTTTTAATGGGAAACTTTTCATAAAAATGACTTATATAATATTTAAATCAAAGAATGTCACAACATGTTACTTTCTTTGTCTTAAATATCCTTTATGGGTCCACAAGGGGATACAGGTATGTTATTAATGAATATAAATATAATTTTATAACTTTATAAACATATTTTGATGATAAAATTTATCGTTTACTTTTTTCCAATTAGATGACATTATGATATTTTATTCTATAAAACTTCAAAGATGTTGCATTAATGTTTTAAATACTATATCATTTTTAATATTGGGTTACCCAATATATGTATTCAGATATAAATATTATAATGAGATATAGTAGATTTATATTCATTGTGGAATTTTATTCATAATTAATAGATAATAAATAATTATATATATAATTAAAAAACATTGATGCAATAATTATTTTAATAATTGAAATATCAAATAAATGTTATTAAAAATATAAAAATAAATATAATTAGTGGTTATTAATATAATAAATTAATTTTATAGATTAACATGGAAAATTAGAGATATATTAAAATATTTTTCCCAAGGGAAACATGTTATCTTGATATTTTTAATAGTCTATGTAATGAATAGTGTCAAAATTGAGACTAATGATATTTCATCAAAATAATATTTTCTTAAATTATGTAAAAATCATAAAAAATATTTAAATAAAAAAATAAAAATTATAATATGGTAAAATATTATAAAATGTTAATTTTTGGTTCAATTTACAGATCATAAGTATAACTTATAACCTTTTAATATTGAATTTTCTTTATCATAGTTAAAACTGAAATGGGTTAACCTCGGGTTATTCTAAATGATAAAGTTTAAAATAATATAAAAAACTTTTCCAAAAACTATTTGTTTATGATATTAAAATGATATATCTTCTTATCTTAAAATCCATGTAATTTGAGGTATTTTGATTGAAATTTAATTTATTATAAATTAATATTTTTTGAAATTCAAAATGTTCACCTCACCACAATTATAAAAGGGAACCTCCTCCCTCACTTATTCACATTACATCAAGCCTTCATGATCAACCAAAACCAAAACAATTCACTTCTCCATAACCCATAAACATTCATGATGTGTGTATCTCCTCGTAATACCTATCCAAGTGTCCCTAAGTGGATATCAAAAGGATGTTCTCTAAAGAAGAGGTGGTCTTCTTTACCGACTATTTCGAAATTATTTCTTATTATTCTTTCAATTTATGTGTTTTTTCATAATAAAAAAATAAATAAATTGTAATTTATATATTGAAATGTTATAATGATTATGGAACCCATGTATTCTACCTTTTATCCATCTTATGAAAAACAAAAGCAACACTTGTTTGCACGTATGTCTTACCTTCTCCACACCGCGGTGTAAATTTTTTTTCAGCACTAAATTATTTAGATTGATATAGTTATTTTAATAATATATATATATTGTAATTAAAACGTCATATTTATTATATAGAAAATACCATCCACTTCCTTACCCTTTCACTCTTATGGAATTGATATCATCGCTCGTGCGTATATACGATCTACCATCACCACAATGCGATGTAATTAATTTTCAGTGTTATTTATTAATAAATGATTATATAATAGTATATAATGAATAAATATGATATATATTACCTTAATATTATTATTTATATGATGCAATTACATCTTATTCACAAGAACTGAGACTTGTAGGATAAAACATGCATTAAAAAATAAATAAGTTAACACCTAAAATAAGGGCAATAATAAATTATTATTAGAATATGTCTGATAAGATGATATAATAAGATAATATATGATATCATAAATATGATTAAGATTTTTAATAAATTAATAAAATTATTTTAAATATTATAAATTACATTCATATACATACAAAGGAAACCATAGATTAGTTAAGGGTTAATTTCATAATTTCTTTATTATTTGAGATTATTTATATATAAGTATCTACTGGGGAATGTTTATATTCCATGTACATATTTCATAAAAATTTCATCTAATACATTATACCTATTCTTATACAATTTTTAAAAGTCAATTTTATAAATTATTTAATTATTTCTATTTGTATTGAAAGGATTCTTTTTGTTGTTTTTCAATGAGGTTCTTTTAAAATTCTCCAAAAAAGTATGAAATGACTTTTTTTCCAAATTATATTGCATGAAATGATTTTTCAACTTTCATGAATCCTTAATGAATTTAATCCCCCATAAAATCATACAATTTTATTTGAAATGAGAATGTTTTCTTTAAAAAATAAATTTCATTTCTAAAAAATAACGTTAGAAAAATGATATTTTCCTCATGAATTGTTTTTATGTTATCTCTCAGGATTACATTCCATCTAAGATAACATTATTTTATGTCAGTTATTTTTTTCTTAGATATTTCTCATGTATATTATCCCAATTATATATATGGTTGGATTATTTTTATGATGGAATGATATTTATGAAAACCATTTCTATTTCATTGGTTATGTTATGATGGAATGGTGTTTATGAAACCCATTTCATTCCATTGGTTATGATATGATTAATGATTTATGTAATTATGAAGCACATATGTATTTTTTTCATTATGTAAATTATTGTACCTATATCTCCCTTCAATGCATCAGGAAACTATTATATCTCAAAAGATAGATAATATGGGAATGTGAGGTAAACTCGGTTCAGTAATACAAGGCTGGAACGAGGAGTGAACCTAGTTCAGTAAGGGAATTTTTTCGATATTATTGTCTTGGAAATGATCCTTGACTAATTTAAAATTATTTTCTATGGTTATATCTATTATTAAATTCTTATTTTATTCACACTATAATTTATGTTATTTGATTTTTTTATAATTTATGGCTTATAAACATTTATGATTTCTTCCATGACTCAACATCATAATTGTTGACGAGCATGATTTAATTTTAAAAAGCTATTTTCATGTTATTATGCCCTTATGATTATTTTATCTCCCATTATTACCCATACATGTCTTATGAAGTCACACTTTATAATTTTTCTTTTCACGAGTATGTGAAGAAAGTTATTAAGTAAGATGTGTCAAAACAGGTTCTAATTATGAAGGAATAAGCATCATATGATGTAGATTTTTTACAAATCAGTTGTTTATGTTTCTTAGTTTCCAATGACTATAAACCTTTATGTTTCTAGCGTGGTTTTTATGTTATATATTTAATATTATTCTAATTATATTTAATAACTATGTAATAAATTTTGAACCATTATATGACACTACCGACTACATTGGTATAATGTGTTACACAAATTTCATTAACCTCAATGATAGTGCAATGATATGGTATAGAAAAAATTTCAAACAGTGGGAAAGAGGAACACTAATAGGATTCATAGAAAAAAATAAATACCTCTTCAAAACATTAATAATAAAATAATATAAATACAAGTGACCAAACATGTTCTTATGATCCCTTAAATTTTCATAACTAAAATTATATTTGTTAAATGTATATTTTTAATTTCAAAAATTATCATTAAAAAAAATTTAACATTAGTGATCCATTTTGAATCCAAAAAACGAGTCACATGTCATCTACATATGTAGGAAGGTAATATATGTTATTTTAATAGTATTAAGATAAACACATGCATTAAATTTACTCTTATTAAATCCAATACAAAACATTATTAGATAATTTTTCTTATTAAACCTATGTGGATAATATTTTAATTCATAATGTGATTTATGAAGAAATAAAATTATTTGATTTAAATTAATTAACAAACCCATTAATAGGATTCATATACTATTTTGTTCAAGATCATTATGTAGAAAATTGGTTTTAGAATAATGTTGTTCAATATGAGAGTCATGGTACATAAAAAATGTAAGAAATATCTAAATGAATAATTTTTTAACCACTAGAGAACATATTTTTAAATGTTTAAGTCCTTAAATTTGAAGTAAGACCTTGAAAACATGCCAATATTTATACTTAATATGATTGACTTTTTTGTTATCTTGCATTTTCTTACAAATCTATTTACACCAAATAACATTCTACAAGGTTTATTTTCAACAATGGAACATATATTGTTTTTTAAAGAATTATCTCATCATTCATGGGAGTGATATTTAATATGGAATCAATAGAATCATATTCATACTTATATGTATTAGGATACTTAGTAATCAAGTCTCGAGTTTCATGGAATTTAAAGGAGGCCACATCACCCACTCTAAAATGAGATGGAGGCTGAATGACCCTCATAATGAAATATATAGTAAGCTTGTAATTATTTACAAAATTATAAGGTTTTATATCTAATTCAGTACTAGAATTATAATCAATTTGAGCCTTTTTATGTGGATTATAAGATTTATTCTAAGTAAGATACAATGTTTATAATGGTAATGAAACTTCAGTACCCTCTAGTTGTGGTGCATGAAAACTTTCAATGGTAAAAGTATTCAATTTTAGAGAAACTAACTCATAGAAAGCCATATCCTGACTAATGATATATTTTTAAAAACAAAAATTATCACCCAATAGTTTTTAAAATGTATCTCCCTAAGGATAACTAATGAATATACTAATAAAAATTTTATGTTCATGATTTTTAGTTATAATATTTATATATGAGGCACAACTAAAACCCATTAAATATATATAGCATTATTTAAAGTATTTCCAAAAGTAGATATAGGGTTTTTATTTGAATTATTGTAGAATGGAACCCATTTAAAATGTTTTCTTCCATGGTGGAATCCTTATATAAAAATTATTTTGGAAGTCATGAGCATGATGTCATTCTTCGGAACAACACTAAAATGGTTTTTTTTTCTAGTGCTCGTCTTGACCATTTTGTTGGTGTATGTCTTTGATTGTCTAGTTCCTAGGGATGAATATAGTTTTATAAATCTCATAAAATTAATTTTATACATATTACTACCTATTTTATGTTCCCATAGCCTTCATATCCTGACAAGTTGGATTCACAATAGAGGAATTTCACGTTTTAAACACCATAAATACGTTTAAGATGTTTTAAAGAATCTAAATACAATCCATTCTACATAATTCATTAATAATGGTTTCAATGTATGAGCCTCCTCTATAAGAAGAAGAAATAGAGGTAATCTATTTAATAATGTGTATATACTCTGATAGGTGACTTTCTTTTAAATTGGATATCAAGAAACCAACTCCTTGTTTTACTAAGGACATAGAATTCACAAATATATAAGCTAATACATGTAAATGGATTTATAATCCCCTTATTTATTAACTCATCTAGATATTTTGCACAAAAATTCCACCAAAATATTATTTTATATTATAGTAATTTCATTAGTTGTGTGATAGTTGATTCCCAGCTACCTATAGTGTCCTTTCCCTTTTACACATATATCATATTGACAAAGATCCTTTGATAACAGTACATGTTCATTGAGTTATTTTGATGAAACCTAATTATGATTTATGTCATAATACCTTTTAATCAATAAACCACAATTATAATACTCATTATAATACCTTATTTTAAGATTAAACCAAAAAAAATTTATTTTGTTAATAAATATAAAATAGCATGTTATTGGAAAATGATTGGTTTTCCTAACAATGAATTTCAATGTAATCTATCTATGGTTTTTCTTCTTAATGAACCAAATATGTTTGAAATTTTGAAATTAGAACATTAAATTAACCAAAATAGGTTTACCCCACAACATATAGGCCTTCTTCTATAGTTGTGACGAATAAACAAGTGTTATTTGGTCTAACACTAACTAAATCATTTATATCAACCTTTGTGGTTGTAATCATTCTCTTGGATTTCAACATAAGGTTGGAATAAAAGATATAAAAAGGATGATCTTCCTCTTCATAAAATATAATATGTTCATATTGTAAACTTGACAATAAATTTTCCCCTTTGAGCCTACGGTAACTGGTTCATCTCATGTCACCTCATGAGTATATTTCACCAAAGAATAACACTTATCGACCTTCTTATGGAATTCATTTCTACACGTGATCAATCGTAAAATGTTATTTGATATTTTATTTATCCTTTTTTTATTATATTAATTGTTAACACTAGATCCATTTATCCCTATTATCATATTCTATAGAATAAATCATCATTTCCATTGATGTTTTGATATTATTGTTTGGATCGGTAGAATCTATTCGATTTTCAATGAATACATATGAGTATTTTGAGGATCACCAACCATACATGGAACTTATTAATAAGAATATAAAATAAAAAAATGAAAATTATAATAAATTACAAATATTACACTTCAATATTACATTATAAATTTACTATAAGAATTTACACATGAATATTAGACAGGAAATAGTGATTGAATCTAATAAGAATATTCTAGAAGAAAAATTAAAAAAAAATACTATAACATAAATCCACAATATAAATTTACCTTATAATATTATATGTAGTATTAACACATAAATATATAACTATAATATTACTTTTGAATATAATGCTACACTACTACACAACAAAATTATATAGGAATATTACACTAGAATGATACACTGGAAATTCCAATTAGAATATTGAAATAAAAATTTTCAATGAAATATAACAATGTACAATACAAATAAAACATTTCATGAGAATGTTAAACTAATAAGTATAGTATAATTTCCCATTGGAAAATTACATTGGAATTATAGTTTATATTTGGAAATTTCATTCTATTATTACATATCAAAAAAGTCATCAATGTCATATTATAGGTAGGCTTGAAAACTCTAAAATAACTTATTGGGGAAAATACACTATATTTTTTTACCGAAAATTCCACTTGAAAAATTATACTTGAAATAATATTTTAAAATTACACTATATGGTCCAATGGAATATTAAATTATGATCTCTATTAAAAAATTCGCATATAATCACTAGTGGAAAATAGAAAAAGAATGTCTCCTGGGAAATTTCATCAAAATACCAAGTGTAAAATTCTATTATTATCTCAATTAGAAACTTACATTGGAATTATTAGTAAAAAATTCAGCAGAATCCATTCTATGAGATATTTGAGTGCATTAGTCCACTATAATCCCTAATTAAATATATTCTACTGGGGAATTACACATGATGTCATAATATAATATTACATTCACATTTTAAAACTATTTAGGAATATTACAATAAAATTTCTAACTGAAAATCATTTGTTTCTTCCATTTAAAATTAAAATATAACACTAATTACTTTCCATTACTAACTATAAATTATAATATATATTTACAATTGAAAATTACTTTTGATTAAATATGTGGGATTTTATAATATAATATCACACTAGAAAATCACAATAAATTTTTGGATGTGCGTATATCAACTAAGGGGAAATACCACTTGATATTTTCATAATAATGTTAATATGAGGAATTATAGAATTTATCTACAAATTACTACTTAAAAGCCCACTCTTCGAAAACCCATTCATAACCATAGTGAAAATTCATAATAAAACTACTCATTTAAAAAAGTGACCTATAAAATTAGAATATTAATACATTCTACACTATTTATGACCTAAAATTGATTCTTTGATACCATGGAAGATATTATAAAGGAAAAATATTAAAAAATTCTAGACCTACTGATAATACTAGTGGTCACGGTTTGTCTATGACATCATCACCAAAAGATATTGCATAGAAAAAACTAGACAGATTGATGTATATTACCTCATCAAAAAATGAAATATAAAATTATTTTTTTTTTCAAATCATGCTATAATTTCCATTACGGCAATGAATGTATGTCTAGTTCCAAATATGTTTTTTATTTTACCTCAATAGTTGAACAATTTTACATTATTAATTTCATAGACTCCCAATCACTACCATGTATCCATAGACTACATGTTATCCTTAGAGATCTCTACCAAATGTTCTAATTAAAAACACAACATGTGTGGATAATAATCCAAATATCCACACTAATACACACTAATATATTTACCCATTTACTATGGAAAAATATTCACCCCACCCCACACATCATTAGATGAAATTTTATTGAAAAAATCTATAAATATTAAATAATATATGTATTTTTTAATGTAAAATATTAAATATCATTATAATTATTATAAGAATTTTATTGAATAATTAATAAATTTAGAATATAATTATCCAATTATAATGTTTTTTATCAAAATAAATAATTAAATAATACAATAAAAAATATTTCAAAAATAATTTCTTTAAAAAAACAATAAGAAAAACCATAATAAAATATAAAAATATACTTACTCATAAATAAAATATTTATTAGGGAATATGAAACAAGTCCTGGATCATAATGCTCTGAAGGGGTGGAGCCCAAGGGATACTCCACTAATAACGAGATTATAATCATGGGGTAGGGACCAAACACTAGAGTAGATAGTGATGTTATAACTATGTCTTCCCATACAAATACGATAATTTGTAACTTCATTACCATCACAAAATTTGTGAAAAATCTACATTTGATGGTTCATGGGTAACATACAATATCTAAATTGATAATTAATGAACAATGGGTGGTGTAGTGATCGAGAAGGAAACTTACCATTGGGGCTGAGACAGTTTTCATATCTACCAATTTGATGTTTTATAATTTAGAATGATGATTCTCATTGAGAATAATTGTATCTTCAATTAGTGTATTGCCAGCCCTATAATGATCTCAAATGGATAACACCATTGGTCCCCTTCTGTAGTGGATGATCCAAAATTTTCTTATATTTCTCCATTTTCATGAAATATGAACATTAAGATTAAGCCCTATGGATGGAGCTCTCAACCGATCCAATAACCACACAAACCCGTACAGTTTACCATTGGATACGGAAGCCTATGAGAAGTGTGTTCAAATATGGATGTATACTTCTCCTACTATGATATTAAGAAAGGGAGATCAAAAATAAGAAACACCACATTCATTTTAATGAAAAGTTGAGAGTATATCATTTTTAAGGGGGGAGATGGTATGAATGACATTATTTTAAACCAATAAGATCAAAAGAAAATATGAGTAAATAAATATGATTCTGGGAGAAGAAGAAAAATTAGAACTGGATGAAAATTGATGAAAAAAAACACATAAAATGATAATAGAACGAATAATGATAAATAAAAATGATTATTTAAGTACTTAAACGAATATTGGTCATATGTTCTGGGAAATAACACTATCCCCACACATTATTATTATACAAAAAATGGAAACATTGAACACTAAAAGAGGATAAATAAAAGGAAAAAATCATGGGGACCAAACATAATATCCATGCATGAGGCCCATGTTACTCTAAGGACTTATAGTTAACCTAAGACCAAGGATGCTATTATAGACCCACCAACAGGATAGAATCATGCATGCCAACCTAAATTGATTGGGAACAACAAAGAATAAGAACACACATCAATGAAGAAAAGTCAAGATCTTAATATAGGATTGAGACTAGACAAAGAACCCAAGAGATGTTTAATGGAATGTATGACTAGATTTCGTGGGATGGTTCATCCTAAAGGGGTTATAATCATCAATTTATCTCACAAGGTATGAGATATCCAATATAGGCGGTCATTTGAACAAGCAGAATAAAATATTTCAATGGATATTTTTGGGGTATTCCACTTTCTCGAACATCTCCACTCTCTCAAACATTGGGCCACATAAATTCTGGAATCTATAAAGTCCCATAGATAAATTTTCTCTCCCATGTAAATAAATTTATAAGAGTAGAAAAAAAAGTAGAAACGACAGTGGTTAATATGAGGCATTATCATCGAATATGATAAGATTGGTTCCGGGATGAAGATGTATAGAATCCATAAAAAATAAATCTAATGTAATTAAATCTTTATAATATAAGTAAAAAACAATAAGAGTGGACTGGAAATGTGATTTTAATGTAGATTGATCAAGATTAAATCTATTTGAAAACAAACACAGAATCAAAAATCCCATACATTATTTTTGGCGGATAAAAAGTAATCAATAACTATTAGACACTAAAAAAGTGGTACACTGATAAAGCATGAAATCTATCCAAAAAATGAATCCAACATGGAATCCAAAACTAAAGGCCAAACATCCAACAAGTAATGGTAATAATAGTTGCTCACATTGAATACAAATAAATAGGAATAACTATAAAAACAATAAGTGTTACATAATAATAAAAAGGAAAATGGGTTTTCAGGGTAAAAAATAAATACACATTTTATTTGACAACAAATACTAATTAATCAACAAATGTTTTCAAAAAATGAAATCATGACTATAAAATTAATTTCCAAGATCTATCCCATTGAGTTTAATGTATATTTTTTTAAATATAAAACCCGAGAGTATAAAAAAATCACACAACATGAATGTTAATTATCATGTGCAAATAGTGGGACATGTTTTAACCAATCTAGATCATAAACTAATATCGTAATTTTAATCATGCTCATAAATTAAACCAAACTAATTAGAAAAATTAAATTTTAGTATACCATATTTACTTTAGTATTCCCTAATTTCAAAATAACTTCTAAACAATCAGACACATGCAATCCCATATCCTTCCTTATTGGTTAAATATAATTCACAAAAAACACGTAAAAATAAACTCTAAAAATAATATATTAAAGGTAATAGAAACACCAAATTCTAAACATAATAATCTAATATGAGACTAATTCTCCCTATCCCTAAAGAAATTAGGCTAGCCCACTACACCATCTCTTTCAATCGGGGTCCCCTACAAAATTCATTTGAGTTTTGTCGTAGGTTCGTATAAGTGATACTACATAGATTCAATGACTAACTATAAAAAATGGATACTAAAAAAATATAAAGAACATATATAGAGTCATAATAGGGCATGGAATTTTATTCTGGGCTATACATTCCTTCAATTTAAATTTTGGATAATATCTTTTGTTTTTATTGGTTTTATAGTAATAAAAACACCGAATGTTCTTAAACATATTCTTATTAAATTATTATTTATAGTTGGTTGTAATATGACCAAAAGAATTCATTAAATGAGGTTAAAAATTCACTCCACTATGATCATCCTTTAAACCATGCGCTTAATGATCATGAAATAACACATCTACCTTGACCTCTCCTAGAGTAATATTATATCCACCACACATCATGGAGTCCTTTAAAATATTAATGAAATCATCAAGTGAAGATAGAATAATCATCTATTGGTCCTTATTATTAATACTCACATTTATATTATATTCTTTAATAATAAACGTATTAAATTCATTAAGAAGATCATGAAAAAAGGGTTAATGTTCATTTTATGTGTATAGATTCCCATATTCTTATACAATTTATTGAGAAATTTGTTGTAAATATAAATACACTCATGTTTAAAGAATATGGTCTTTATAGTATTTTCATTAATGAATTTGTGAAATAATTTTTCTCCTAAGGTTAGAAGCATCATTGAATGTAATTTTCCATAAATTTTTGGTTCGATATCATATTAGGTGGTGAAAGACTATCCTTCGGTAGAGAAAACCACTACAGGTTTATTAGGACATAATAAATAGTAATTAATTACACTATTAATAATAGGTTATATAATTTTAACTCTCTATAAATAGAAATCATTTTTACCATCACATTTTAATACTTATATGTTAACTGAAGAAATTGATAACTTAATAAAGATGCTCTGATACCAATTGTGAGTGGGGAATCTCTTCTGGATGATAAAAACACTGAATAAAAGGTAAAAAAGAAATGTAATGAAAAAAAGTGATTATGGAGAAATAATTAAAATGATAACCATAATAAAAAAACAAGAAAAATATACCCATAAAAGTTTAAGTAAATTCTTAAAGGTTAATTTTTTTTGTATTTATGTGCTTCAAACCATGTTGGTCCTACGTGAATGGAAAGAACACTGCCACTATTGTAACGACCAAAACATTAATCAACATAACATAACTTTTTATAATTATTTTATATTTTATAAAACACATATATAGAATATAAATCCTAATAAAATTATTATTCTCATAAATAAGTAATGAAATAAATGATATTCATAGAAATTAAGTAACCTCTACCGATGGAATGGTAACTTGAAACCATGAATAGTAACTTGACCATTATGAATAGTAATTCGTCCAATAGAATTGTAACCAAAACAATGAATGTATAGATAAAATTTGGGTATATTATTAAATATAATATTATATAATTAAATTAAATAATAAGTAAATAACTATTTTAAAAATGAAAAATTAAGTGTTTGTGTTTTTGTAAAACAAAAATATTCATTTACAATTTTAAAATCAATATAATAATTTAGGGGAAAATTTATTTTCATAAAATATATTCATAAATTAATATTCTTTTTATCTTATAATTATAATATAACTTTAAGAGACCTTACTTAATTTTTCATAGTGTCCTAATATCAGTTATGATTTTAAAATTGGTATTTTTCGAATTAATAATGATTTGAACTAAAAAATAAAATTTTTATATTTATAAAATTATATTCATAAAACTAAGATCATTTTTTAATTCCACGTTTTGAAAAATGGTTAGGGTGAATTTTTTTGGTTATTTGTAAAATAGTTGACTTTTTGTGAATAGTGAAATATGATAATTTACAATATATAACATTATATGGTAAATTCACTATTTCTTAATCATGGATAATTTAATCATAATAAAATAAAAATATCCTTCTCTATTTATTTTATTATTTCATGGGTGTCAAAAACAATCAAAGTCTTCATCCAAATTAACAGACTAATGATTAAAATAATCCAAAAAATACCCCTCTCCACCCTGATAAATACGACCCGTCATCACCACTTCTCTTGACAGCCCCAAAGCATTGAATATTTTCAAAATTATATCAAATTATAGTCCCAATACTTACTGCCACATCCAGGAACCATTGGACTCAACAAAAGACCGAACCTAATTTCCCTAATGAGGTTCTCAAGGATATGAATTCAAGAGGTAAAATCCACTTCCATTCTCTATTAGTTTCTCTTCAATTTTTTTTATTTTCTTATTCTCTCCATACCACCCTTACCCATTTGAAATTAAAACTACAATATTTTATATATACTAAAATGTTATTTTTTTAATGTAATAAGGTTTCATCAATCTTCTTCTCCTCTACATTCCATTCAAGAAATGAAAACATCATCCGTGATGTGTTGATTTAACACTTTCAAGGATGACAGGTTTTAATTTTCCTTTACCTACCCCATTAATGGTTATAAAATGGTTATAATGTATAAAAAATATTTTAAAATGTATGTTATAACTATTTTTATGTTATGGAACTAATATATATATATATATATATTATTAAATAATAAAACAAAACTAGTTCGTGATGAATGAAAAACCACCAAATTAATCGAAATGATTATTATTGAAAATTTATCTAAAAAATCATCCTAATATCTTAAAAAAGCAATATGTAATATAATTAAAAAAATTTATGTTAATTAAAGACTTATAATTTCAATTTTGTATATTTATTTTTATTTTATATGATCTTCCAAACATATATACAAGTGAACAGATCATGAAAACCAAGAAAAGGAACACTAATGAGTGATGAAATTAAACTCTTACACTCATAAAAATAGCCATAAATTAATTTAATAAAATTATAATGAATATTATACATGTATAATAGGTTCAGTATTATGTAATTAATGAGTATTATTTCATTATATAAGATATTAAAGTGAATAAACCATTAAAACATAAGGTATGGGCAATCTTGAACCCAATTTCACTTCTCTAGGTTACACCAATTTCTGACCAAATTTTAGTGAGAATGTTATTTTAATATTCCTAAAATATAATTTTTTTTGTTATTTAATTTTTTTTCTAAGATATACATGTATCTAATATGTTTTTATGAAAAATAAAATGATTTTCCAAAACAAAATCATCTTTCCCAAAAAAATTTGACTCATCTCAAGTTCTTTCTTCTTTTCTCAAGAATTATGAATATAATAAAAAATATGTTTCTTATTTCTCACTTGAGAAACCCCAATGTTTATTCATGAATTTATACTATATTAAATAAAACCCATTACTTTTAATATGATATTTTATGTAAAATATTGATACACGTTCTTAGGGGCATGCATGATTATATAAATTTTATGATGTAATGGGTGAACCTAAAATTATAGAGTGATCCAATTGATTAAATAATTTTATATTTCTCCGGAAATAATGTGAAATAATAATGAACATAATTATAAATCTTTTTACAATAATTATTTTATGATTTTGTGCATATGTTTTGCGTGAACATGATGTTATCTTTGTTCACAACTATGTGTGGTATTTGACCACGACAAAATAATTTTTCATTTATATATGTTTCCACATTCCATGACATTATCCAATGATTCCTATCATGATTTATATGATGATCTGATTCTTATTTTATGGAGATTATGATTATTCTCACCCATGTTATTTTGGTTCATATTCTTATTTATCCACTTACAAGGATTTTATCTCACCCCTTTCTTTTATGTATATACTTTGGTGATTAGTTATAATAAAGAGTACACGAGGCAACTCATAATCTATAGAATAAGGAATTAAATAGTTTTTATGTTTTATTATGTAAATGTTATGTATGGACATAATTTTTAACACTATACCATTTGATCTTGGATTGTATTTTTATTATTTTGTTTCTCTTTAAAATTATGTAATATTAATGTTAGAAAAAGTAGGGTTGTTATAATTGATATCATAGAATGGTTTAGTTAATTTGGGAAGAACATTTAGATAAAATTAATGAAAACCCTTCGTATGGTTCTATGTAGATGCAATTACCCAAAAAAATTTGTTTTAGAAAAATTATAAACATATGGATCCCACAAGAAATACATTTTGGAATTAATTAGATAATGTAAGAAATTATTTATTCATGACCTGTTGGCTTATATTTCTTTCAAACATTTTCTATTTCAGAAAATAGTGGGAAACAGAGGAAGCTAGGCCAACATTCTGTGTGAGGGACAGTGCACCAATTGCATGAATGGAATCCCCAATGACTTGGGAGGTGAAGTTTAAAATTTCATGGTTATTATTATACATATATCTCAGGAAATGAAAAATAACCAGAATAATGTAGAAAATCATCCTTTACCTAAGAGGGAACAACTGGATATGGTGCATTTTATGTAGCAATGACCACCGATTTTTTGTAGATATTCTGATCCACTAGTCTAATATTAGTGTGTCAACTCCATGGAAAAGAGATTTTATTATCTTAGTAGTTCTTAGATGGAATGGTGACTCCATACATTTATCATTTTGATAGATTGGATGTTCAATGGTGGGATTTGATTAAGGACACTAATCCAAATGTTGAAATAGAATATATTGTGAGGGAGGAATTTAAGAAAATATTACTTAATAATTATGTCCCCTTAACACTTTCAAAAAATATATAGAGATAAATAACAGAGTTTAAGAAATATTAAGTTTAATATATCATTACATATAACGAATATTCCACAAGGATTTCAAGGTAATATTTTATTTTGTTACAAACAATGATAGAAAAATAGATATCTTATTTAGTGGTTTAAGACCACACATTCAAATGGCCTTATAAATTCATGATGTTGGGTGTTATGAAAAAGTTATTTGATGTGATCTCAAATTGTAGTTGGATTTTGGGTAATGGTCCCAGGGCTATTAAGACAGGAATTGAAAGATGGAGATTCCAACTAGAGTATCAATTGAAAATGGTTGAAAGAATTGTCAACAAATCACATGGTTCAATGCTTGAATTATATGGAGAAAAGGTACCATGAAAAGAAATGATGTCAACCTAAAGTCATCAAGGGTGACTGGTTTCATCAGCCACCGAATATAAAGGAACAAGGGAATTCATGTTCCACCATTAATACTGTTGTGGAGAAAGTAAATGAAGTAATAGGAGGTACATTTATTATTAACTTGATAATGGAATAAGTCATATTTGATTCTAGTTCTATGCATACCTTTGAATCCTATATGTTTTAAAAAACTATTGAATTGAAGCCTTGATACCTTGAGGTAGAGATATCCATTAAAACACATAGTGGTGAATTCATTTCATCTCAAGTGTCGAAATCATCTTCTATTGTCATATGTGGTAATATTCTTCTATAAAATATTTTTATACTTTCTTTGGAGGAATTATATGCTCTACTGAGGATGGTTTGAATCTCGTTTTATAGATCACATAGAAAGTGTTAGGAAAAAGAAATATCTTTTCAAATTCAAAACCATCCCACACTCCTCAACAAATGAATGGAATATCCTGAATCTCCTTCAAAAAAAACATTAAAATTAGTTGGTGTTGATTCCCTATGAATAATAATACCTTGAAGAATGGGATGAGTCAAAAATAGAATTAACCTATATGAAATTATCATTATGAAGGAATATAGTGATGTATTTCCAAAATAATTACCTAGAAATCCCCTAGATTAGGGGGTATATTTTTCAATAGAAATCGTATCTGGAGCCACTCTTATCTCAATGTGCCCCAACAAGATGGAACATATTGAACTAGAGGAGTAAAAGAAACAAATTTATAAGCACTTAGAAAAAGGATTCCTATTCCCTTGTGCATCACCATAGCGTGCACCAGTGGCATTTTAAATTTAGATGTATGTATCACTACCATTGTGTATCAATTATGGGGAACTGAAGAAGGTCACAATTAAGAATAAGTATCCTCTTCCAAGTATTTATCACTTGTTTGATCAACTATTAAGAGATCAATACTTCTCAAAGATGAATCTTCATTCTAGATATCATATACTGAAGGTGAAGAAGGAAGATATTCATAATTCTACTTCCCATACAAGTTATAGGCACTATTATTTTCTTGTTATTCCCTTAAAATATACTAATTACACTAAAATATACATGGATTTTATGAATAGAGTCTTTAGACTCTCCCTTTTCCATGTTTTTGGTAGTGTTTATCAATGATATTCTCATCTACTCCAAGAGAAAGAAGAAATATGAAAAATATCTTAGGCTTGTTCAATCAAAAATAAGGAGAGATAAATTGTATTCAAAGTTCATAAAGTAGGAAATTTAGATGAATCATGTCACATTTTTGGGACACATGATCACAAGTGAGTGAATTTCTATAGACCCCCTCAAAAGCAATTGTAGAATTCCCCAGACCCACTAGTGTCTCAGAAATCTACATTTTTCTTTGATTAGAGGGTACTATTTATGTTTTTTGTAAAATTTATCATGATTTTCTTTTCGAATATCAAAGTTAACAAATAAAGGGTTAAAGTATGTCTGCATGGAATAGAGTGAGGAATTCATCAAGGAGCTAAATTAGAGGCTAATAACTGCACCTGTACACACACTACCTAGATGTGGAGAAGGATTTGTGATATAAAGTTATTATTTAAAGAATTTATTTGGTTTTTTACTTTTAAAAAATGATAAATTGATAACATATGACTCACAACAGTTGATGATCCATAATCCAAAGTACCTGACGCCTGATCTAGATCTAGCAGTTGTGATTGTTTCATTGAAAATATGAAAACAATACCTCTATAGTAAGAAGTGTGACATATATACGAATAACAAGAGTCTAAATTATATATTCAAATTGAAGGTCTCAACATGTGTCAAAGTATATAGTTATAGTAAATCAAGTACAATGATTTCTCTATTCACTATCATCCTTTGAAGGGAAACATGGTAGATGATTCTCTTAGAAGAAAATTACATGTTTCTCTATCAATGATGTGGATTAAAAGGACCCTATATTCATTGATATGATAAAGATTTATTCAGAAATCATGATTTTTTGGGAATACATCCTACCTTCTCCAAATTACATCCCTAGCGTATATCAAATAGAATACTAAGTAAGAATAAAGAGATGATCTGGTGCTTTAAAAGAAGGAGAATGTAGTAAATCAATGGAAGGTATAAGAGTTACACATTAATGATGATGGTGTGATTCGGTTTGGAGAAAGGATTTATTTTCCTACATCCCCTCACATAAAGAAGTATAAATTTGATAATGTGAATATCTCGACTTTATCTATCCATCCTAGAATTTCCAAGATGTATAGTGATCCCTAAGAACACTTCCTCGGGGATAACATGAATAATGATATTATGAAATAAATATAATGGTGTTTGGTATGTAATAAAGTTAAAGAAGAGAAACATAAGACCAACGGGAAGATGAAACCATTCCCCATATCCATATGTAAACGAAAAAATGTCATTGTGGGATTTTTCATTAGTCTCTCAAGGACAACTAAAGGAAATAATGTGTCATGGATTGTGCTGGATAGACTCACCATGGTAGACCACATTATCGTTATATGTGAATATTTATCGCTTGAAAAACATCCCCAGACATATGTGAAGTAATTGGGAAGGTAGAATGGGGTTTTACCTTTGATTATATTTGTTTGTGATCCATGGTTCACATCTAAAATTTGGGGAAGTATTCAAACTGATTTGAGTACTAAAATCTTTTTTATCATGGTCTATCACCCCTAAATTGATGGCTATTCTAAAAGGACTTTTTAGATGATCGAAGAAATTATATTATCCTACTCAATGGAATTCATTGTTTGATAGGATTGACAAATTCCATTGTTTGAGTTCTAATACAACAATAGATTCCACTTGAGTTTTCAGGTTCCTCTATATGAATCTTTTTTTGGAAGGAGATGTAGAACTCCAACCTATTGGGGTGAAGATGGAGAACAAAAGACACTTGGACTGGATATTTTAAAGGAGAAGAAAAAAGAAGGTTCAAGTCATATAACAACATATTAAATATTCTCAGAGTAAAAAAAGTACTATTTTGACAACCCTTTATAAGATTTAGAATTTGACATTGGAGATAATGTCTTTCTTTTAATATCACCATTGAAGAGAGTCATGTTTTTTTGGAAAAATGGGAATCTAAGCCCAAGGTACATTAGACCCATTCATATTTTTGACCACATTGATGTGGTGGCATATCATCTTCCAATTCCACCCTAAATGGATCAAATTCATTATTAATTCCATGTATCTCTCCTATGTAATTACATATCATATCCCACACATGTTTTTAACTCAATGGTTGTACTACTAAAAGATGATATTTCCTACGAGGAACATATGGAAATGAATCTGGACTAGAGAGACAAGCTTCTATTCCATAAGAAAAGAAAACTTGTAAAATTTGTGTGGAGGAACCATAAGTATGAATAAGTGACTTGGGAACCATGGGATGAAACGAATGAGAAATATCATCACCTATTAATATAAAATGAAATTTTGAGGGTGAAATTTAAATGGGGGTAATGTTACAATAGAAACATTTATCAATAGAATTTACCTTCTTATAATTATTTTATATCATATGAAACATGTTCGTAGAATATAAATCCAAATAAAAACATTATTATTATAAATTAACAATGAAATAAATTAGATACATAGAAATTAAGGAACCTCTATCGATGGAATAATATCTTGACCCATGGAATAATAACATGCCCATTAAGAAAGTAAAATAACTAATAGAATAGTAACCTTTCCTATGAAAGTATAAATGAAATTTGAGTATCTTATAAAAGATAATATTATATAACTATATTATAATATAATTAAACAAATGTTTAAAAATGATAAATTTTGTGTTTGTATTTTTTTAAAACATATCTTTTTATTTAAAATGTTTTTATTAATATAATTATTTAATAAGACATTAGTTTTCATACTATAGATTCCTAAATGAATTTTTTTTTAATTTTACTAGACCATAATTATTATTTCAAGGTGTTATAAAAGCAGTGTTGACTTTTAAATCAATATTTTTTGAATAAATAAGGAAATTAATTAAAAATTAACTTTCGCATATTTAGAAAATTATTTTCATAAAATGGAGTTAATTATTTAATTCCACATGTTAGAAAATTATTAGGGTTACCTTTTTTTAAAAAAAATAGTAAACTTTTCGGTGAATTGTGAAATACATTAATTTAAAGTATATGAAAATGTAATTTAAATTAACTATTTGTTGTGTCATGGATGATGTAAGCTCAATAATATAGAACTATACATCCCTGTTTAATTTATTTATTCATTTTAATAAAATATATTCATATTATTGATCAAAAAATAAATAAACTAATAAATAAAATAATCACAAAACACCCCTCTCCATCCCTATAAATACCACCTTTCAACACCACATCTCTTCAAAACTCCAAAGCATTGAAACTTGACTAAATTATGCCTAATAAATTTATCATGCCTCTTCCACAAGTTTCAGATCAATTTTTCTCAAGAGAAGTCCAATACCAACTTCCCTAAAGTGGTACTCAAGAAAAATAATTCCAAAGGTAAAATCCTCTTTCATTTTCATTTAATTTCATTTCAATTTCAATTAATTTCTGATTATATCCTCACATAACCTTATCAAAGTTGAATGATAACTCTAATATATAATATATACTAAAATTTTATAATGTTATCGAATAATATATCATAAAACATCTTCTCCTCCCCTTTTTATTCTAAAAATGAAAACAACATTCGTGAGGTGTTGATTTATCACCATCGAGGATGAAAAGTTTTCAATTTAATTTTTCCACCAATAATGATGATCATAAAACATATATAAATGTTTAAAAATATGGTAAAATGTATTTCATAACTTTATTTAATGTTATGGATCAAATATATCTACATAATACTAAATGAATAAACATTACAACTTCATGATGAGTGAAAACCCACCAAATTACTCAAAATGATAACCATTAACATTTTACATAATGAATCATCCACATATCTAAAAACAAAATAATATATAAAATCATATAAACCCATTTAATTTAATTATTAATATATAATTTCAATTCTAGAAAATTATTTTTTATTGTATATAATCTTCTACGTATATATACGAGTGAACTAATCATCTAGACAATGAAAACAAACACTCCCAAACGGTGAAATTGAACTCTAAAACTCATCGAAATGGCCATAACAAAAATTAAATAAATTATAATGAATATAATACATTTATAAGAGGTTCAAGATTTAATTATTAATGAGTCTAATTTTACTATAAAAGATATTATATTAATTAAAGCACTCAAACATATGGTAAGTGGATTCTCGAACCCAATTTCATTTCTTTAGGTTATTCCTTATGCATGGAAAATTTAAATGTCGATGTTATTTTAATATTACTCAAATATAATTTCATTTTTATTAGTTTTTAATTATGTGATATAAAAGTTTCTAATTTTGTTTAATGACAAATAAAAATATTTTCCATAAAAACTCTTATATCCAAAATACATTTTGACTCTTCTTGAGCTGTTTCTTCTTCACAAAAGAATTTCGAACCATATAAAAAAGGTTTTTTCACTTTCTCATTTGGGAACCCCCTTTTTAATTTATTAATGTATTATATATAAAATTAAACCCATTTCATTAAAAGGTTTAATTTATTTCCAATATTGATATATTTTCTAAGTGGAATGTATAATTATGTAAATGTTATGATGTGACTGGTGCACCCAGAATTATATAACACTCCAATGCATTGGGTAATGTGATTTATCTCATCAGATAATGTGAAATATTCATCAATATGATGAAATAATTTTTCACAATAATTTTTTTTATTTCACCATTATGAAAAGATGTAATATTTTTATGGATTTCCACTTTCCATGCCTTTATATAATGATTCTTATCATGATTATGTTGATGATCCCATTATTATGTTATGATCATGATGATTATGCTCACCCATGTTATAATGATAAATGTTATTATATATCCTATAACTATGCTTTTAGATCACCCATTTATTTGATGTGTACCCTCATGTGATTACTTGTACTAAGGTGTACATGATCACCACTAATAATATATAGCAGAAGGAATTAAATAATTTTTATGATTTATTACGTAAATGTTTTTCATGGTCTTAATTTTTTCAATACACTAATCACTTAGATCCGGGTTAGTAATGCAATTAAATTTTTATACAATTAAAATGAAGTAATAGGAATGAAAAAAACCAGGTTCACTATAAATATAGTTTATTATTATGAAAGAATAACAACATGAATAAAAATTGAATGGAAATAACATATAATAATTATTTTGGTCAAGAAAAACTATCCATACATGAGGTCACTATCACTCTAGAGACTCATGTTGAACCAATGATTGATGATGGTAACATACACACCCAAGAAAAACATATTGAAAAAAAATATCATGACATAGACCGATAATAATTAATAATAATAACAACACAGATCAATGAAGGAACGGAAATATAGCATAACATGATTATAACTAATGTAAAAACAGAAGAGTTTACTTATGTGAATGTTCCGCATTAAAGGGGACCAACGAATATGGGGAATCCATCAATAGAGATCCTTAAGGACCTCCTCTCTCTCAAACCTTTCTACACTTGAGAAAATTAGGTTACCCAGATGCAAAGAGAAATGGAGTTTCTCAAAGATGAATTTGAGTGTAAAATAAAATGATGCAATATGGGAAGTGAAATAATGGAAGATCAGATTGAGAGGTAGATGAGGCTTTATCCTAAAACATGTAGAGACATATAGATGGTTGAAAACATGTTTAATCCTTTATATATCTATTAGGTAGAATAAAGTATGTGTAAAAGAAGGAACATGTGATAAAAACAGTGTGTAAAGGTAGTAAAAATGAAGATTTATTGAGATTCGATCTTTAAGAAG
This sequence comes from Viscum album, assembly GCA_963277665.1. NCBI lineage: Eukaryota > Viridiplantae > Streptophyta > Magnoliopsida > Santalales > Viscaceae > Viscum > Viscum album. The sequence goes on from OY728130.1 coordinate 1,216,896,019, forward strand.
ACCCATGGAGAATAAAAAATACCACAAATAACAGTTTTCTAATAAGAAATAATCAATGGACAATAGTAACCAAAAAATAAGGTCACATATCAATCCATGGAATCAAGATATATAAGAAAACTAATCCTTGATAATTTCCCAAATTACCAAATTCATAACAAGTGAAGTCCCTTGAAGTTCACCATAAAGGAATAAAATATAGAAACATGAAAAAATTACATGAAAAAAATTCTATAATAATAAAAAAGAAATAAAATTATAGAAGAAAATAAATACACATTTTATTTTAAAACCAATATCATCACTTTACATCATCCCTTTCTTCTTCAATAACTTACCAGATGGTCTATCATCCAATTGTAAAAATCATGTCGCAAGCCATTTCATCTGTAGTGTTATTCATGGAATCTTGAAAACATGAGGATAGTAAATAATGAAATGTTTCATGATGAAAAACACTACCCAAGTGATTACTAAGGAAATTAAATTCATAATTAAACAATTCAAATTTCAAGAAAACATGGAATGACTGATCCACCATCAAATAGTAAAAAATGTTACTTTAAAGTGAAGTTGATCCCATTATATTGGATTTATCTATATGGGAGAATGGTCTAGTGATGAATGTATTGAAATAAGAATTTCAGTTTTCAAAAATTTTATTTCACCAATGCTTGCTATAACAAACGTCCTACTCAATGACATTATAAGGAATGTTGAAAAATTATGGGATTGCAATCTTTACAAAAATAGTCCCAGTGAAAATATATTGGACCAGATCATCCATGACCTAAATAATGTAGAATATTTTCCTTTGATAATTACGACCCTTTTAGAATAATTTTTAATATTAAGGATTCTTAATTACTAATATATTTATAAAGTATTTATTATAAGTAATATTGAGATTTGGGGGAAAGCATCATGTATGTTGGAGGACTAATTTCATAATTGTCAAAGTAAATGAATGAATTGTTATAGAGTTAGATGAACATTAATTAGTGCTCCTTATTAAACTTATATACCAAAGAAATGTATTATCATTTTAGAAACTTCAATAATTTATTTTATAGTTAATAATTCAAATTTGAGTTCAAATTAATAAATTATTTATAACGTTAGTTTTTTTCTTTTATAAAACTTGTAAAAATCAGAAATATCTTAGAATTGTCGAATTTAAAAATTCATGTTTTTTCTATCAATTTATTTATTATTTTTCCCAGAAAATGAAATAAATTTTATTTTAAAAAAATAAATTATTTTACACATTAATTTTCTAATAAGAACTAAAATATTATGTGGATTGTTCCATTTTTTATGGGTTCACTATTAAGTCAATGTATTTCATTTAAATATAAATTCCTTTTTAATATATATGAAAATATATTTTCTATATTATAAAAATAATTTCCATTAGTGTATGTTACAGAACACATGTTATGTTATTTATAATTGAGAATTTGTCCTGTTTTATAAGGAATATTTAGGGTTGGGCCATTTTTTATTTTCATTCAAAAAATACATACTGAACTTTTAATAAATAATAATTTATTTATTCAAAAATAGATTACGATAAGATGTATATTTATGAATATTTATTGAATTTTCTATTTGATGATATTTTTAATAACTGATGAGAGGTTAAAAGATGAAAATTAAATGTGTAAATAATCTAACATATTTTCAAAAATATTAGCAATTATTTTATAAAGTATATTTTTTTATAACTATTTATAATTATTTTGAGTTAGTAAATGTTTTTACATAATTTTTTTTGTAAATATTTATTTTTTAGTAGAAAAAATATTTCGCATTTTTTATAAATGAATGCACATTTTTTAAAAAAAATTTGAAAGATTTTAAAATAATTACAATATATTTTGTTTAATATTTTGTATAGATAATAATTAATTTTTTTTTGATTATTGTAACACCTCAACCCTAGTTTCCCAGATTCGGTGAATTATTTTTATACACTGGCATGATACAAGGAAATCTTGTCACGAAAGACTGATCAGTCTAGCAGTCTTGGAAAATAGATTACATACATAAATGTTACATTACACATTAGAAAATAAAACATAACATAAATGATCTTTTGAGAATTCCATTAATACCATAACTTAACCCTTAATACTAATCATAATACACTTCTTATAATCCTTAGAAAATTAAAACATAGAAAGGGGTGAGCTCAGATTCTCAATAAGGATAACAGTATAAGGAAAACATTCTTAAATAAGAATAAACATTTAAGGCAATATATAAGACTAAAACAATAGCCTATTAAACCTTAAACTCATCATAATATGGAAAGGATTCAATAAAATAATTCCATTTACTTATTCAAATGGATATTCTTCTAGTCAAATAATCACATGCAATATCAATTGTCATTTTCATAATGTTGGAATGAACAATGCCATACTTCCTAACCACATAGTCCAGACCTTATGCAAAGATAACAAATTATATTTTTTCAAGGCCTTCTTCCAAGACACTAGTTTGTCTCATGAGACCTTCAGATGCATCAAAGAGCTATATCGGGCTCTACCCATCACTTACTATGTCCAATGCATTACCCATATGAAAAGTTTTAAACATAACATAAAAATTCATATTAAAACTAGAACACGAAATGTAAATTCATTATCCATAAACCATGAATGGTATAAAAATAACACATCCACATCCAAAAATATCACAAAACATTCAATCCAATAAAGAATATTTGTATCATAATGAATCAACTTCAAACAAGTTTAAAATCCATCAAAGGATGTTGACATAGATGAAAACAATTTGTAAAACTATTTGAGAGAAATATCCATTTTTCATGAAAACATTTAATATTCATACAATTTTGAAAGGAAGACATTTAAAGACATTTTTGAATCAAATTTTCCCATACCACTTTGAGACTTTATAAAGTAATTAACATTAAAAAAACTCATGTTCATATAGATAAATCTATAAAAATCATTCTGAAAACATAGACATTAATATGAATGATTTAGAAGAATAAATATTTAAAACATTTAAAATTATTTTTTAGTAAAAAAGTTCCTAAAAATAATACCCTTTAAAACACTATCATGAAACATAGACAAGGATAATAAATATTTCCCAGTAGATACTTATGTAAAAACAACCTTGGATAATAGAGAGATTGTGAAATTAATCCGTACCTTTCACCTTCCTTTAGTCGAGGGTATGTTTAACCTCCAGTATAAAGACCGTAGTATGTAATTGTATTATACCAGAACCATATTAAAATTTATGATATTATAAATTATTCATTTATTACTTTATACTACCCACTGAATAATAATTTCAATGTTAAATTAACATTTTGGGTAATAATCGCTTTCATTATCATACGTGTTTTAACTTGTAACTCTTGATTGTATCATTTAGATCCTGATTTAAATAATTATAGAATATAAAACATGATTTATATATCATATATATTTAGAATAAAAATATGTATAATAGACTTATATATATGAAATGGAAAACACCATTTATGGAGACGGTAGGTCGTACGTACGCATAAACACTATTTCATTTTCATATCGTATTGAAAAAAATTAAGTGAATAAGATATATGAAAGTTCATATATATATATATATATATATATATTTCCAGTATCATTATTATGTCATATATTATATACTTATTAATGATATATATTTTATAATCATCGTTGAATGGTGAATGTGGAAATGAATCTCATCGGTTGTGGAGATGGTAATCTGTACGTACGCACGAGCGACAATATCATTATAGTGATGGTGAAATCGTATGTAATTGGATGGTATATCATATTTAAATAATCATTAACATGATATATTTATTATTTAAATCAGTTATACTCATTATTATACCCATCAAAATAATGAAGTGTTTGAGTAACAAACTACACCACCACGTGGAGACGGTAATCCGTACATACACACGTATGTTGACTTTGTCATTTATAGGATTTGTAGAATAATGAATTTTATTGTATGAATTTTATAATAACATCACAATATATATAAGATAATATACTTATTATTTTATAATGGAAGCAACAAATAAAGATGAAGTGGAAGAAGAAAAGAACTTGAGAGAGGTGATTAAATATTTACCTCTTCCTCAGGTTCATCAATTTGATTTGATCAAAAGGGCACCTTAAGATGGCTTTTTGAGTAATACAAGGCCTCTAGGATGAAGGGAGGAAAGTTGGGAGGAAATTTTGTTAGGGTTTGGCCGAGCCAAAAGGCTTTGGAGGTGTGAAATTAAGAAAAGGTAAAGTTCCCTTTTATAAGAGGGGTGAGGGTCACTCTAGGAAAAGATTACAGTATTAACTTATTATAAAATCATATTCGGTTTATAATGGCTCTAAATAAATTTATTTCGAGACTTAGGTGGTTATGGGTTGATAAACGTCCAACTAATAGTTTTTAGAGAAGTTTACGTTACTATTTGAACCTTATCTTTTAGATTTAACACTTAGTTAAATAGTTTAACTTTTACCGTGCCTTCTTGTATTCTTACACTATATGGTTAATAAACATACTCTAAAATTCCAAGATCACCTAAAGTGGTTCATTAATGACATATATAATATTATTTAATCCCTTCTGTAGGACCTTATAATTTTAGGAATATTAAATCAACAAATAATATAGTATTTGTTTTAAAAGATCAATTATGTCTATTTTGACATTATTTATTAAATGATTTTTGTTAAAGCCCTAACAAATTTATTACTTCAAAATAAATTCATATTTTCAATCGTAAAATGTCATATTTGCCTAAAAAATTAGTTTAATTCATCAAAACTATCATATTACATTTATTTGGATACTTATTATATCAATTATTTTAATATTTCATTATTAAGGTAATTACTGCATCATCATTTGTCATAATTAAATTAAAAAATTTAATTTGTAAAAAATTATAAATAAATTATCATTATGTAGGAAATATTTTAAGATTTATAATGAATATTTATAGTCTAATTTAGATTATGTATAACCCTATGCCAAAAATGGGTTATTTATTAAATGTTGAATTTAAATCTTTTAACTCTTTGTTAAATAAAATAATAATAATTGTCCTAATCTAATCCAAGTGGACCAAAGAGAATCATATTTTATTACTAATTTTTTTGGTTGAATTATACTTATCCAATATAATTAGGACACGTGTTAGTTTAATTATAATATCATTTTTACCATTAATTACCCTATTTACTTTTAACCATGGTAAATAAAAATAAAAAGTTACAATTCATGAAAAATTATTTTCATATTATTGAACGGAATTTTTCATACTGATGTCAACTGTGTCTTTCATATTTTTGAAATTCAACTCAATGAAGCGGTAAAATTACATTTTATGCAAATTTGCAAATACTCCTAGAAGGTGGGTAAAAAATGTTAAAAAGTTCGATAAAATTTTATATATCTAAACATATTATAAAATGAATCCAATGAATTAATATGAACATATATAGTTTTTTTGTATCTATTTTGACCTAAAATAAATGAAAATATATTAAGTATCTATTTAAATAAAAAGTCATTTTTAACCAATAACGCATTGTTTTTTTCACTAATCATAAAAAAATTGAATGTTTTCAAAAAAATACCAAAAATCACCCTAAGCTAATTTCAATATTTCAAATTAAAATTTGAACTCTATTTTACCAAATTCAAATCATAGAAGTTACATTTATTAATTTAATATTAAATCCCTTGTCAAAACCAAAAAGTGGGTTTTTATAAAGTAAAAACTATTAAAATATTGACATGTGTTTATCTCAATTTTAAATGTTAAATTACTTATAATGACCAAAATTGTATTAAATTATAAAAATATAATCTAATTATACTTTTAAACCATTCAAATGCATAATTTATCACTATTATTTATTTTGATTAAAAAATTTGTATTTAAATAAAAATTTGTAATTTTCACTATTTATAAAAATATAAAAGTTATCAGAAAAGAACCAAAAATTTATCCAAACTAATTTTTTTATTTCCCGATTATAACGAATAATTTAATTTAATTTAATGGAATATATAAAATTTTCAAATATTGGTTTTCAAATGGGTTCACCATTAAAAGGTGGTAAAATTTTATTTTTTGAAAAATACATACTTTATACGAAAAAAGAATGTGATCATATATTATGTCTTTGAAACACATAATATGGATGTTAAAATTATATAGAGTATATAAGATTGAAAATGTAGTTAATACTATTCATAACTGCTTTTTGAATGGTTAGTTTAATATGTTGTGGTGCGATCAAACTCGGTGTTGCGTGTAGCGCATGCTATTGAATTACTTTAATGAGATTACATAATATGAAATCATAGTGTGTTACATTCTACCCTCCTTCAATAAATTGTGTCCTCACAATTTGAAATTGTTCTTCAGAAAAAATGGTTAACAATAGAAAAAATACCTTTGTGGAAGACCCACATCCGAAATTGGTTTAATAAAATTTACTCTTAAGAAGAGGGAAAATGAAATGAAAAGGTCACCACCAAATTATGATCTCAATTAGGATAACATTGGTGGAAATAAGAAAAACATAATTTGAGGAAAGACATAAATATTTATTTGGAGTGATTGAGGTCATCAATCACAAAAAAGTGTAAAATTGAGGGCCTGAAAGCCATCAATCTATGAAAATTTAAAATATCGTTAGTTCAAAAAAAAACATAAGGTATTAGGATAACACAATTTTGGTTTTAAGATCCCTTCCCTAATGTTTAAGAACTAATTTATTCATAAAATAAGATAGAAAAATATATATTTGAAAAGTAGATCTTCTTCCTTCAACTAATTCTAACCACAAACTCATCTTTCACTCAAAATATAATTGAATTAAAATATATTCTATTTATCTTAATCGTATAGTGTTCCAGAAAAAATGAATTTATAATTCATTTTTTAGACTATTTAATAAAACTACATTATACTAACCAAGACATCACATATGTCAGTGTTAGATGATTCACCCTTCTTTCCCTTCGGTTGCATGTTCAAGTCTCACGACCTTTCCAGACGCGACAAGTTTTCACCTGACCTCTAGGTTGTCCTTTTAATGACAATCCATAAATAATCTCAAGAAATGATTTTCCCTTAACAATAGTATCCAATGTCAATCTTAATCTATTCTAGATTTTATACTTATCCAAAATGCTTCTGTCCAAACTCACATTCCAAAATTTATATGGTAAACATAATGAAGATCATTTTTTCCATGTAATAACATGTGAATACCTTCATCATGTATTCTTTTAAAACACAGTAACACCATGAAATATCATATAACCATATTGGGTACATTCATGCTCCCTTATTCCTTATATAATAATAGATATACTCCTTATATCAAAAAATGTTGTAAAATACAACAATTATGGAATAAACAAACCACTAACCAATTCCATGGATGTCAATAATATCCAATATAATTTATCCAGCTCAATCATCTCTTATTCCAAAATCAATACCTCGGTATCAGAACCATATTAAAGTTTTGTCTTTCCTATAACAATATATTTTCCAAAAAATATTAATTTTCAATTGAGTCACTTTTCTTGGTTCTTCGAAATCTCATGTCCTTAATGAAATAGTTCTGTAGTACAGTCCCTATATACTCTCTAATTCTTATAACTTGTACATCATTAATACAATACTCAAATGACACAATAAATTAATAAAAACATATGAACTATTAATCATTCCTCTTCATATTTGGTAGTATCATAACTTGATTATTATCCAATAGCAGGATTTGGGGTATACTCAGAAGATTTGGACATTGATTCGCATAGTGTCCCAAATCCCTGTAGATGAAGCATTGTACATTTGAAACGTTTTCATCACCCTTTCAATCACATACTTGGTGTCGTTTTTCTCAACACTTATAACAAAATCCCAATCCCTTAAAGCATTTACCAAGGTGATTAATTAAACTTTTATCATATACGGTAAAATACTTTTTTCCCTTATGCCCTTTATCCATCATTCTCTCTACAATTATTTTCTTCTCTATCTTCCCTTCAATTCCATAGGACTTAGAAAATTATTTACTTATCTTATTAACACATGATACCGTTTCTTCATATGATGATAATACATGGGAGACTATTTTCATCCTAAATTTTGTCTCAATACCATGAATGTTATGATCTTTCTTACTCTTTGGATCAAGTGTATTGCTGGAGGTCTTATTCCATCTACCGGGAGCCATTTCTAAATAATGGCATACACTAGGTTAGTTTATGAATCGTAATGCATAATTCCAAACATGTAAAATAGTTAACATGAATTGAATAGGTGAAGGATATAATCCATAATCATAATAATGTTTTCTTTGAGGAAGTATATAATAATAAACCCTTTTGTTGCGGTTTGTAAAGGAAATGAGAATTATCCTCAGAATACCCCCTGGAGTGTCATAACCAAGAGCACGGCAAGGCCAATTGTCGTGCACCAGTTCCCGTTCGAGTCTAGCTTACTACGGTGTTTTTGGGTTTTACCACTAGGTACATATGTGCCAGATCCGCCTCTACCTACTCATATCCAGACATGGATGCATTTCTTGGAAAACTCACAAAATATCTACAGTACCAAAATTCTAGGAAGTTCTTCTATACAAATTCTCAAAGACTATTATAGGGTAGTGTTCCCTAATCATAGTTTTTCTGAATCTAGTTTCCAATGTTATTGCTAAACTTAATCTGATACCAACTATAATGTACTGACCCAAATTACCCAGATTCGGTGCATTATTTTAATACATTGGAATTATACAAGGAAATCATGTCCCTAAAGATCTATCAGTTTTGAAATCTTGGAAACTAGATTACATACATGAATTCTACATTACACATTATAAAATAAAACACAACATAAATGATCCTTTGAGAATGCCAGTAATCCCCTAGAATAACCCTTATTATCAATCATAATACACTACTTGGAATCCGGGGAAAATTAAAACATAGAAAGGTGTAAGCTCATATGCTCAGTAAGGATAACAATATAGCGGAAACATTCATAAATAAGCATAAACATTTAAAAAAATGTATAAGACTAAAACAAAAGCCTTTTATACATAAAATTCATCATAACATGGAAATTATACAATACAATACTGGCATTTACTTATTCACATGTATATTCTACTCGTTGAATAATCACATGCAATATCAATAGCCACTTTCATAATGATGGAATGCATAATTACAGACTTCATAATTACAAAATCATGGCCTTGTGCCAAGACTACAAATAAGATTTTGTGAAGACATCATTCCAAGACACTAGTTTGTCTCATGATACCAACCAATGCATCGAGGAGCCATATCGGGCTCCATCCATCACTTAATAAATCCAATTCATTCAACGTATGAAAAGCTTTAAACATAACATAAACATTAGTATTAATACTAGCATAAAAAATGTCAATAAATTATCCATAAACCAGGAATGGTATAAAAATAACACATCAATTTTCAAACAAATCACAAAACCTTCAATACTATATGGAAGATTTGCATCATAATAAATCAACATCAAATATGTTTAAAATTCATCAAATGATGTTGACATAGATGAAAATTATTTGTAAAACTCTTTGAGAGAAATATTCCTCTTTCATGAAATAATTTAGAAGTCACGAAATTTTGAAAGGAATACCTTTAAAGAAATTTTTGAATCAAATTTTCCGATACCACTTTGAAACTTCTGAAAGGAATTGACATTTTAAAAACATTCATTTCCATACAGATAAATCCTTAAAAACCATTTTGAAAACAAGGACATTAATGAGAATGATTTAGAAGAATCAATATTTAAAACATTAAAAATGATGTTTTAGTAAACAATTACCATAAAATAATCCATTTTAAAACAATTTCATGAAATATAGACATGGATAATAAATATGACCCAATAGATACATACGTAAAAAACCTCGAATAATAGAGATTGTTAAATTAACCCATACCATGCACTTTCTTTTTGTCGAGGTTATGATTAACCTCCTTTATAAGGACCATAGTATGTTATTAAATTATACTAGAACCATATTAATATTTATTATATCATACATGATTCATTTATGACAATATAATACCAATTAAATAATAATTTCCCTGTTAAATTAACATTTCAGTTAATAATTTCTTTCTTTATCATACGTGTTTTAACTTGTTACTCTTGATTGTATCATATAGATCATGATTTAAATACTTCCAGAATATAAAACATTATTTATATACCATTTATAATTAGAATATAAATATTTATAATAGGAACATATATATGAAATGGAAAACAGCATTTTTGGAGATGGTAGGCCGTACGTACGCATAAACGCTGTTTCCATTTTCATATCGTATTGAACAGAACTAAGTGAATAAGATATATGTAAGTATATATATATATATCCAGTATTATTATTGGGTAATATATTACATACTTATTTATTATATATAATTTATAACCATCGTTGAATGGAGAATGTGGAAATGAATCTCATCGCGTCGTGGAGAAGGTAATCTGTACGTATGCACGAGCAACACTATCATTATATTGATGAAAAAATAATATGTAATTGGATGGTATATCATATATACAGAATAATTAACATGTTATATTTATTATTTACATCATTTATACTTATTTTTATACCCATCCAAATAATGAAGTGTTTGAATAACAAACTAAACCACGACATGGAGACGGTAATCCGTACGTACACATGTATGGTGACATTGTCATTTATAGAATTGATAGAACAATGAATATGGTAAAAACATTTTTATAAAAAAAATCATAGTATATAGAATATAATGGATTTATTATTTTATAATTTAAACACTAATGAAAGTCCAAGTGGAAGAAGAAAATATCTTGAAAGAGGTGATGAAATATTTACCTCTTCTTCGGGTTCTTCTTTTTGAATTGATGAAAATGGTTCTTTAAGTTGGTTTTATGACCAAAGGAAGTCCTCTAGTATATAGGGTGAAATGTTTTGGGGATATTTGGGCAGGGTTAGGCCGAGGAAAAAGGTTTTGGAGGTGTGAAATTAAGAGAATTGGAAGTTCCCTTTTATAAGAGGGGTGCAGGTCACTTTAAGAAAAGATTAAAATATTAATTTATTATACAATATTATTAGATTTATAATGGCTCAACAGGAATTTATTTCGAGACTTAGGTTGTTATGTGTAGCAATAATCCCAAAAAATAGGTTTTAGACAAGTTTAGGTTACCATTTTAACCATTATATTTTCTATTTAACTCTTAGTTAAATGTTGCATCTTTTACCGCGTCTTCTTGTATTCTTACACTACATTGTTAATAAACTCACTATAAACTTCCAAGAGAACCTCTAGTGGATCATTAATGAATCATATAATATTATTTAAGCCCTTTGTCGGATGATTAGATTTTTAGAAATATTATATCATCCAATAATATAGTATTTGTTTTAAAAACTCAATTATGTCAATTTTGACATTATTTATTAAATGATTTTTGTTAAAGTCATATCAACATTATTACTTCTAACTAAATTCATATTATCACTCCTAACATGTCATGTTAATCTATAAAATTAGTTTAATTCATGAAAAGTATCAAATTAAATTTATTTGGATATTTATAATATCAATTATTATAATATATGAATATTAAGGTAATTATTGCATCATCATTGTGTCATAATTAAATTAGATTATTTAAGGTATAAAAATTATATATAAAATATAATTATGTAAAAAATAATTGTAGATTTGTAATGAATATTTATAGTCGAATTTATATTATGTGTTACCCTATATTAAAAATGGTTTAGTTATTAAACATTGAATTTATCTTTTTTAACTCTTCTTTAAATAAAATAATAATAGATGTCTAATCTTATCCAAGTTGACCAAAGAGAATAATATTTTATTCCTAAGGTTTGTTTTGGTCTAATTATACTTATCCAATAGAATTAGGACATGTGTTAGTGTAATAATAATATAATTTCAACCATTAATTACCCTATTTACTTTTAACCGTGGTAAATAAAAGCCAAAAGTTACTATTCATCAAAAATTATTTTCATCTTATTGAACCGAATTTTTCTTAATAATGTCAAACTTTTTTCTCTGATTTTTTAAATTAAACATAGAGAAGTGGTAAAATAATGTTTTATCAAAATTTGTAAATGCTCTTAGAATGATGGTAAAAAACAGTAAAAAGTTCAATAAAATTTTATTTATCTAAACATATTATAAAATGAATCCAATGAATTAAATTGAAAACATATATGTATTATGTATCTATTTTGAACTAAAATCAATTAAAATTAAATAACTATTTATTTAAATAAAAAGTAGGTTTTAACCAATAATGTAGTGTTTTTTTCACTATTCATACAAATATAGAATGTTTCAAGAAAAATACCAAAAAATACCCAAAGATAATTTAGATATCCCAAATTCAAAAATGAAGTCCATTTTACCAAATTCAAATCATTGAGGTTGAATTTATTAAATAAATTCATTTCCGTTGTCAAAACCAAAAAGCGGGTTTTTAAAATTTAAAAACTATCAAAAGATTGGCAATTGTTTATATCCAATTTAAATGTGAAATTACATATAATGACCTAAATTTTATTAAATGATACAGATATAATATAATTATACTTCCAAACCATAAAAATTTATAATTTATCACAATTAGTTACTTCAATTAAAAAAAAAATTTTATTTAAAATTTAGTAATTTTCACTATTCATCAAAATATGAAGGTTATCAAAAAAGTTCAAAAATTAATCCAGACTAAATTTTTATGTCCCAATTCTAAAGAATAATTGAATTTCATAAAATTGAATATATAACATTGTCAATTATTGATTTTAAAATGGGTTCATCGTTAAAAGGGGGAATGTTTAATTTTTTTAAAATACTTATTTTATATGAAAAAATGAATTTGTTTTTATATTATGTCTTTGAAAAACATTATATGGATTTTAAAATTATATAGAGTATATAATATTCAAAATATATTTAATACTATTCATAACCTCTTTTTTAATGGTTATTTTAACAAGTTCTGGTGCGCATGAACTTGGTGTTGCACGTAGCACATGTTGTTTAATTACTTTAATGAGATAACATACTATGAAATATCAGGGTGTTAAAATTATTTTTAAGAGAATATTTTTAATTTTTATTTTTTAAAACACTAGAAAAAATTTATAGAACATAAATAGATCAGTATTTTGTTTTTAATACATAATAGATATTTTTAAAACATTGACCACATCTTAAGTGTCCTTTTTCTTTATTAATTTACTAATAACATTGAGTATTTTTATTTTTTATAAAAAACAATGTCTTTAAGTAATTACTTATTCAAAAAGAAACATTTATCTTATATTAAGAAAAATTAATATTTATCTGTTTCCCTATTCATTTGTTGATCTATGAAATGTGGTGGAAGAATATTTCTTCCCATTTGAATGATATATCAGGTACTTATTATAGGGTTTTGATCAGTGGAAGTGAATGTGTGTTTCCCTTACTTAGTAGCTCATGCTTCCATGATGCACCACTGATGATTTTCATTCCTTCTTCCCCCACACTCCACTCCTTCAATATGCCACTGGGTTTTTGTATATTCTGATTCTCAAGAATTCAATCGAGGATTCTTGTATTCCCTATATCATATTTATGTTCACTATTTTGTTTAATGATAACTATTTTCCAACTCTACATTTATGCACACAATATTTTCTTGGGTGATCAATGTAATTCCCCTAGTGAATATGTCTTAAACATTCAACATCTAGTTTCATATAGACAACAAAGACATTAGTTGAGGAAATCCACCATAGTTATGATCATTGACTTTCCCATTCCTATCCCTATGAATATCTAGTTGATATATCTCATCCTATGAGATCTATGGTGGATAACAATGACATTCAGCAAGATCTGGATCTTGAATCTCATATCATCTCTTTAGATACTACCCATAGGTTATTAGTGTACGTACAATATTATAATTTGGTACGATTTTAATTCTAGGGTGCTATGGAAGTTCATTATTTTTTTCTTCTTCTCACTTAGGGTTTTGTGAGTGATCCAGTTTGGGAAGTTAGTGTATACCACATCATCAGGTCAATTACCATCAATGATCTGGAAATACACGAATGTGATCCCCAGATAGTTTTGTGGTCCACCTTTTTTAAAAAAAAATTTATTTTTTGTTTCACGTTGTAATTGTTTCATATTTTTCCATGATTAAATATTTTATTTATTATTATATTTTTTCCTTTTTCTAGTAGTACCACCCTTACATGTTGGGGAGATACCTTTACATGGTTGTGGACATGAAGATTGTTTGGGTTTTTTCTTACCCTTATTTTGTTGGAGATATTACCTTTCTATGTGAATGATTTTAGCCCTTAAAATGAAAGAGATCATCCTTGACATGGGGGATATCATCATTTTAATGTAGTGGATCAAGATACCATGATAGATCATCGATGATATGTTTTCACACCATGCAACCACTTCATAGTTTCCCAATGCCCCTAGGTTATTGCATGTTTTTTACAAGTTCCTCTTCTAGGATTCTTATAAACACTCCACCATATTCAGGTCTTCTATCATATTATTGGATGATTGTTAACATATTATGAATTTAAATCCTTCTCTGTAGTTGGGGTTTGGCTTAGTGGTAAGCACCCCTTAAATCTACATGAAAAATGGGGGTTCAAAACCCATTGGGTGCAGGTACTGTAGCAGTATTGTAGCAGCGGCGTACTGTAGCAATGGGGGGCACTGTAGCGGCGGCATGGCACTATAGAGGCGGCGAAGTACTGTAGAAGCAGCGGTTACTGTGCAGTACTGTAGAAGTGCAGGGTACTGTAGTAGTACTTTTCACAGAATGCGCTTTGGGCCGTGAAAATGGGCCTACGGGCCATGTAATGGGCTAAATGCCCACTGGGCCTTCGGGCTATGTAATGGGTCTCCCTCTAACCAATTAAAATAGGTCTTTGCTTTGATTTAATAAAAAAAGAGGCTTCATCCCCAACCTTTAAAATAATGATTTTAAATCCTTCTCTTAATTTTTTGAGGTGGCCATTATTATCCCATGAGTCTATATCTCTTTTGAATTTGGATTCTAGTTTGAGAGATATGATAGATATCTTAGGAGAGTGGGACCTCTTAATTTTAATCTAAAACATCCTTTCACTCATTTCAATGTGAGTATCTATTTGAGATACCATACCTTGGAATCTCCTCGGTGCACCATTATTATCTTATTAAAGATATATCCCTTAAAGTTTCCGTTATTCCATTGGTTGGGTACCTCTGAGTTATAGGTGTAGGCCCAATCTTTTATGCTCATTTTTTCTATGGTTTTGTGCTGGTTCTTTTTTATCTTCTTCTATTATTGTGGGATTGTGTGAGTGATTTCAACCATGGTGCTTGTGTTTGCTACATCATAATATTGATTTCATCAAAATTCTTACAGATATAAGGATGGGATCAATGTTCAGTTTTTCTTCTCCCATTGTCTCTTTTCTATCGATCTCTACTCTATTATATGAATGTTTCTTATTTTACATAATAAATGAAAAATATAGTAGTGATCTTATCAAAAATGTAGGTCATACTTTTTCTAAAAAACAAAAATACATTTTTTTCCATTTAGTTTCTCCATATTATTTTGTTTTATTTTGATTTATTTTGTTCTATATATGATAATATTTTCATTTTCCTTATCTTATTTATTCAATTCAATAAATATGGTCTCTTCTATCACATCTATTAGGCGTGGATAGCCTTGCATCAGACCCGTTACACCCCAAAATAGTTATTGTTGATATATTTTAAGCCATATGTATCTTAAGTTTGTTTTTATGCATGTAATGTGATGATTTATTGCTTAATAAAACTTTTTATATAATGTTTTTATATAGTATGAATCAAATTAAATATAATAATGATGAAGTGATAATGATATTGTTGTGTATCATGGTCAAAATTCAACTTTTATTAAATGGATCCTACCATTGGTGGTTTTTTTAAAATTAATGTTGATGATATATTTTTTAGGATAATATTGTTTACGTTGGTGTGTTTTGGCGAAACACATGTGAAAATGATCTGGCTTATATATATAATTTTTTTAAATGTTAGAGACGTTGGGCCTCCTTCTAAATGAGATTTGGTGGTCTTTATCTTATTTTAATTAATATTTTATTCATTTTTTAATGGGAAAGAAAATTTGATTGCCCGTAATATTAAATATCTTAGATGTGAGTTTCTAGTTAATGTTTGGTTTTATTTGAGGACATTTCATGATTTATCATTTCTACCCTATGATTTGGATTTTTAATTTGTTTTCAGTTTTCTAAAAAGTTATTTTAATTATTTTAATTTTGTAAATGTATTTTCAATATTTTTGAGTTTATATATGTTTTTTTGGAAAATATTTTAATGTATAATTTTTTTAAAAAACATATATTTTAAATTTTATAAATTTTTTTTTAAAACATATTAGTTAATTTTGAAATAAAAATGATCAATGTTGTGTCTTATTTTTTTATTTATTAATTTTTCAAGGACAATTACATTATATACATATTTATTTATTAACATAATTCCTAAACAATAACTTTTCAAAAATAAATAGAATATGAATAGAATTAAAAAATGAGGAGTAATTTTCTAAAATACATTAAATAGCTTCTAAATGATATAAAAAATATATTTTACTACGTTTTATCTGATAAATTTATTTTCAATTGTTTTAGAATATCTATGTTTTCTAAAGAAAAAAAATATTTAGTTTTTCAAATATTTTACCATTGAAGATTCGTTTTGAAATAAAAAAATAGAATTTTTAGTTTTAAAAATATATTTTCTATATTTTAACAAGTAAGGAATATATTATGTTCCATTATTTATATTATTATTTTAAAGACCCATAATTTCCATGTAATGTTTTTTAAATATATGATAATTTTATGAGTCTGCAAAATTGACGGTGCGTGATTACGAGGCCCACAGTGCCTAGAATGAATTTCTGAACTTTATTTTGGGTACGTTATGTAAATGTGAAAGCAGGTTTTTATAACTTTTGAACCAGTGCTCGGAATTGAAATCCAAGTACATCTTTGAACTCGCAACGCTGATATTCTCTTAAAGAGACTTTCTCCTCGAAGGCAGATGGTCGAGGGAGAAAGTTAGTTATTTGGTTTTTTGTGGAAATAATAAAAAAATAGACACAAGGTTTATATTTTTTTTTGTAACCACCCTCCATGTGGATGTTCAGGGATGGGGTCCACTAGAACTAAACCTCCTCTTCATGTTTAATTTTGTTGGGGACCACCCAAGTTTCAATAACCTCCCAAATTGATTTTAAGAGCGGGGACCACCTAACCCCTATTAATAGGGGGAGAAGAAACCACTCAACCACCCTCTTTAATGTGGAGGATCATCTTGAGATTCCTACACATTAATAATTCCAACCCACCTTAATTAAATGTTCCAACATAGGTGTTTAATTAGGCAATTGTTGAATTTTTTCCAATGATAAAAGTTGTGGGGAAACACATCAGATGGCCTTTTTCTTTTTGGTGGAGCCTTGGGAGAAAAGCTCTCCAACGAAGACCTATTTCTCCAAATGAAGAACATGTACTTCCAATGAAGAACACCAACCCTGAATTCACTTTTCTTCCTTGAGACGTCCTCTAACATAGGATGTGTTCGACTATGACGAACTGACGCAGAAACCGACGATCGAGGAAAACGCCGACGACAGCGGCATCCATCTTTTTCCCGACAATTTGTCTTCTACCCTGTGAATCTATCAACGTATCAACCTGAATTAGGGGTTTCATTCTATTTGTTAATCATTTTCTAGGTAATCCCTTTTCCCCTTGTATGGGATTGGGAATGATTAAATTATAGAATATCATGGTTGACGTTCTTTGCTTCATTCTTGTGAACCATGTGATACCACTCTAAACGCGAAGGGTGCGGGCCAAACTAACATTGCCCGAACCCCCTACATCATTCTTCTATGTGGTGTTCTTAGGAATGAAGGAAGGTGAGGAAGTCAATAGAGAAACCACCCATGACCACCGTGACCCACGCTGCTCTCGGGGCGCTCCGGCCTCCCGTCCGAACTGGCCCCACACCCATTGGTCGAGCCACACCAGCTGCACTGCCCGCCGGCCACACACCCCGCCGACAGATCCACCCACCCACCATGCCACCCTAGCCCTTCCATCTGATGACTGAGCCTCCATGGCTCCCACCACCCACCGGTCTCCCAAAACGGCTCATGCCCCTCGTGGTGCCCTGGCTGAACCGGCCTACGCCCCACGCGGCACCCCCGCGACCGAGCCGCCCCACGGTACCCGCAGGTTCTGCAGCCCCTAGAATCCCTCATGGCATGCTAGACCTACCAGTGTTCTAGGATGCATTACGATTCGAGGCTAACCCTACGGGTTGGGCCGGGTCGATCTGTGCTAGGTCGGGCCTGGTCGGTCCGACTGGGTCGAACCGAACCTAGTCCCCCTATGACCCGTATACTTCTTTTGGTCATAACTTTGGAACCATACATCCATTAGATGAACCGTTAGAGGAATTGAATACCTTGGAGAAATTTGGTCCCCTTTAGTGATACCCCACTGAGTTTTGGATTGAGATTGGGTACAGTCAGGTTGGGCCGAGCACGAAACCAACCGGGCCCCCAGGACTACAAAGGCAAATAACTAACAAACCGGGCGTCTGATTGATGCGCCGTCTGTTACATTGAGAACCCTATGATGTGGCAGACATTTGGATAATTTTTCATGGGACTTAGTGAAAATTGGAGTATTGACTAGTAGCTTTTGGAGCGGATCCTTCCAGAGACGAGCGTGCATAGTGCGGAGAGCTAGTAGCTAGATGAGACCAAACGACTGCTGACCGTTTGGAGTCAGAGTGACTCAACTGGCACAGCGGGGAGAAGCTTGGTGTCATAGAAGAACCACATTGGGGAGCGCATTGTTGTTGTGGGAGACCCATTGTACTCGATAGGAGGAGTACCTCTGTAGGCTATGAAGGAAAACACGCTTGGTGACGCGGAAGACGCACGATGGTGAGCGCACTTGGTGACGTGACAGATCCAAGGTACTCAATAGGAAGAGTACATAATCAGCCCATGGTTATTGGTAAGCTCTTTTAGGGTCACGGAAGGCCCACTGTACTCAATGGATGAAGATTTCTCCAATAGCCGAGGTTTTAGCAATGCGACTGGGGGTGTTACTTGATACTATCCCTTAGATAAAATCATGCTTGAGCTAAGTTGGATTTTTTATGTTTTCCTTTTGATTGAGATGGATCACTTGATAATGTAGGTATATGTATGGGCATAAACCTAAGTAAGATTATCTATTGATTTCATACATTTTGGTTTATCCTTGTTGGATTTTGTGAGACCTTTAGTGTCTCGGGTCCCTATTGAGCATCATTATACTCATCCCTGCATGGGATATGCCCACATCTTGTTGTGTTGGTTGAATATGACAGATAGCGTTGACTGATATTGAGAATACATGGACTGGACGGTGCCCGGAGGTGGACCATACGGCATGTCGGTACGTGGAGGAGACGGACGGACGCAGAGTGCTGAGGAGGCAATCTGTACCTAACCTTTAGGTCGGAATCCCGAAGGACGACCTAGTATCTTCTTTTATTTCTTTTTCTTTATTTGTATTATTTTCAGTTGTACTTGTACTTTTACCATTGGGGATGTATTCCAGCCCCCTTTTACTTTCAACATTATTTTGGTTATTAAGTTTACTCATATTTGTATCATGTTGTGTGTGTTTACAAGTTATAAAGGAAATGCCTTCCCATTTGTAGGGAATTACTTATTTGATGCCAGTCACCAGCCCATGGACTATGGAAGGCAGGCTTGGGGTAGTCACGACGTGGGCCCTGGGGGATGACCCATGAAAAATTGGTGTCATTGGAGTTGGTTCTATAGTAGAAATTAAGACTCTGATCATTCTTTTTTATGAAGCTATAG
The DNA here is from genome assembly GCA_963277665.1 of Viscum album. Classification (NCBI taxonomy): domain Eukaryota; kingdom Viridiplantae; phylum Streptophyta; class Magnoliopsida; order Santalales; family Viscaceae; genus Viscum; species Viscum album. The sequence goes on from OY728130.1 coordinate 1,216,916,135, forward strand.
TGTTAAGGGTAATGAGTGCAGTTTTCTATTTAGGGAGTCCAATGTTGTTGCGGCGGCCTACGTATCCATACACCAGGACCCTGACAGCTGATTTCCAATTAAGTGCTTGAAAACACGGATTGTGTGTGTGATTTTAAAGAGTTTTCTTTAACAAAAATCACCAAGTCATCTCACCAAGTATATCATTTAACCGTAGAACGCCTGTTTCTTTTCAGGATGCCTCCACGCAGATAGCCGGCCCAGGTTATGAGAGTTGTACGCACTGATAACCTACCAAGTGAAGAGGCCTCGGTGCAGGGCCCTTTTCCAATAGATGCACTGATGGTGCCTTTCCCCGTTGGTCCACCGATTCCACCAGCCCTAGAAGTAGACGGTGCATGCCTCTTGATCACATTACATGAGTTCCAGTACTAGAGGCCACCCAGGATCAAGATAGAGACGGACCTGCTGCCGACAGGGGGTTGTCTAGAGGCCATGGTGAGAGTTTTCTATTTGGTAGGGGAACCAGCTGTTCTCATGGCGATCCGTGGTGCCACCCTTCTACAGGAAGCAGCAGGAAGATGGTGTAGCTTGATTCTCCAGGTGTACGACGAGGTTCCACTTCTATGGACAGACTATGAGAGACTATTTTGGGAAGAGTTTGTCTAAGAAACACTTCGTGCAGTACCCATACATGAGCTACTTCATCTGCAACATGACAACATGACTATATCTCAGTACTTAGTGAGGTTCACTGACATCCCACACTACTCCACAAATATGCTTTGGGACCCATTCTTCAGGGTCTGGACCATCGAGCAGGGACTCAGGCGGGAGATCAGGGCTTCGGTGATCTCACTTAGCATCCCGACGCATGTAGGGGTGTTAGAGATATCCCTCTTGGTGGAGAGTTTCCTAAATGAGTAGTCACCAACAACGAGATCCATAACTAGTCATCACGTAGAGGAGTCTTCTGTATCTGGCAGCAGACAGACATCACAGAGGTCCAAGAGGACCAGACCTACAGGTGGATGACCGCATGACTCATGATCAATTATGCATGGAACCCGAAGTGGAGATAGATATGACAGGAGTGGGGAGTGTTTCACATGCGGTGGGTAGGGTCACATGGCTCATGACTATCTGACCTTCCGTTCAGATGATCAGTATATGGTCGAAGGACCACCCAAGAAAAAAACAAAGATTTGATCGAGATGGTCTATTGAGAGCAGGCGGACATGGAAGATGAGCTGGTCGTGTATCTGAAAATGGATGACGATTTGAGACATTACCGCCACCACCACCAGGAGGTCCACCACAACCGTAGGGAGTAAGTGGACAAGGGAGAATTCAGCTCCTGACCTCAGAGGCATACGATCATGGAACTTTAGAGAAGTTTTGAGGTACGATCTGTGTCTACCCCACTATAGCCGCAGTACATATTGACATAGGTGTCATTCATTATTTTATTTCCACTTCCCCCATTCGAAGGATAGAGATTCTAATAGTGATGTTGGTTCAATCCATACGGCTAGAGACTCCTATGAGAGCAGATTCGACGATTACACACTGGTGCTGGTAATGTGATCTTACTCTAGGACATGAGAGATTCTGCTGGGATCTCCAAGTAGTAGTGTCGAGGCCTTATGATGTCATCTTTGGTATGGACTGGTTATCTACAGTCCATGCATAGATTTACTCTATTAGGCGCAATGTGCGGTGTGTCCGAAAGGATGTGACCGAGTTTACCTTCACCAGCGAGACGGGAGACTTTGAAGCACAAGATGGACTTTCTCGGAGGAGAGTGTAGCTGATCACTCATCAATTGTCTAGCCTTAACCTCAGATCTGTAGATGTGGAGAGTCTGATCTATCCTGTAGTGGTGGACCAGCATGCAGATGATTTCCATGATGATGTCCCAAGTCTACCCCCTCATAGAGAGGTATACTTTTACATTGACTTGTACCCCTGGGCGACACCGATATCTACAACAACATATCAGATGGCTCTTATAGAACTTCATGATCTATGGGTACAGTTGGAGGACTTGCAGGAGAAGGGATTCATTCGGCCTAGTGTTTCTCCCTGGGTAGCCCCGATTCTGTTCTTCAAGAAGGTGGATAGGAGCTTGAGGTTTTGTGTTGACTATCGGCTCCTGAACTAGGTTACCATGAAGAAAAAGTACCCACTTCCAAGGATTTAAAACCTCTTTGATCAGCAGAAGGGAGCATAGTTGTTCTCAAAGATAGACCTTAGATCAGGCTACCACTAGCTCAATGTACGAGACGAGGTTGTGGAGAAGACAACCTTCAGGTGTCGGTATGACCATTTTGAGTTCTTGGTTATTCCATTCGGTGTAACCAATTCTCCAGCAGTGTTTCTGGGGCTCATGAACAAAATATTTCAGTCATACCTTGATCGCTTTATCATAGTCCTCATTGATGACATTCTGATCTACTCGACTGTTGAGGATGAGCATGCCTATCATTTGCAAGTAGTACTGGACACACTCTGAAAGCTCCAGCTTTAGGGTAAGCTCTCAAAGTGCTAGATCTGGATCCGATAGGTTCACTTCCTGGGACATTTCATATAAGAGGCTGGAGTTTTAGTTGATCCATTGAATATTGAGGCAGTACTGGCTTGGGATCCACCCAGGAGTGTGACTGAGGTACTATGTTTTCTGGGATTTTCTGGTTACTACCGAAGATTTGTACCAGATTTCTCTAGAGTTTCAGCACCACTATTTTCCCTGATGAGGAAAGGGAAACCATTCGTGTGGTCGGAGAGATTCCAGTAGAGTTTTTCTGAGCTGAGGCAGAGGCTGACTAGTGCCCCCCATCTTAAGGCTTTTAGAGGAGGGAATAAGTTACATAGTTTACTGTGATGCATCCGGGACCCGACTCAAATGTGTCCTGCTACAGGAGTGAGAAGTGATCACATATGGTTCTCAACAGCTAATAAAACATGAGAAGAACTTTTCTACCCATGACCTGGAGTTAGCAGCAGTGGTCTTCGCATCGAAGATGTGGCGACACTATCTGATTGGTGAACATTTTACAGTATACTATGATCACAATAGTTTGAGGTATATATTATCATAGAAGGACCTAAAGATGAGACACTGCCATTGGCTTGAGTTCCTCTAGAACTATGACTTCAAGATAGTCTATACTCATGGGAAGGGGAAAATTGAAGTAGATGCACTCAACATGAGATCTGGTATACACCTGCTAGGTGAGCCGATGGAGCAGCTGGTCCCTTTGTGGATATCCTTTACGGATAGGACTGGAGAAACTTTTATTTAGTCTCTTACAGTCACTCCCCCACTCCTTCAGTGAGTCAGGGAGGCTCAAGCTAGGGACACTGACTATGAGACATGACAAGCTCTGATATCCACAGGGCAGGCACCCGAAGTATTTTATGAAGGTGGGGAGCACATCATCCTCTTTAGAAGACGTATCATGGTACCAGTTTCACTTCAAGAGGATGTGCTAAGGGAGTTCCACACATCCCATCTAGTGGTACAATCAGAAGAGGCGAATATATACTAGGATCTCTAATGACAACACTAGAATACGGGACTAAAGAAGGTGGTAGCATAGTTTGTCTCTCGGTGCATCACTTGTCAGCAAGTGAAGGTGGAGCATCAGGTACCAGTAGGCTTGGTTCATACTTTAGAAGTCCCAGAGTGAAAGTGGGATGGGATATCTATGGAATTCATGATAGGACTTCCACATATGTCTAGGGGACATGACTCGATTTGGTTGATCGTCAACTGACTCACCAATTCATCCCACTTCCTATCAATCAGAGAGTAGGGTTCACTAGAGATCATGGGAAACTCTATGTGAATGATATTGTGTGGACACATGGAGTACCATCGATGATTATCTCCTATCGTGATGAACGGTATACTTCCTGGCTTTGGAAGGGGTTGCATGAGGCTTTCAGGATGCAAGTTTGTTTGAGCACCACCTTTCATCCTCAGACAGATGGACAGACTGAGAAAACCATTCAGACTCTCAAGGAAATGTTGCATTATTAGGTCCTTGACTTTTGTCACACCTAGGTGGATCACTTTACTTTGGTGTAGTTTTTATACAACAACAACCATCACTCCACCATTGGGATGGTACCTTTGGATGTGTTGTACGGGTGACCATGCAGATCACCTTTTTGCTGGACTGACCCAAGGGAGACAGTAGTAGTGAGACCAGAGATGGTATGGGCTACCACAGAGATGGTTCAAATCATCCAAAAGTAGATGAAGACTCCACAGAGTAGGTAGAAGTCGTATTCTAATAAGAGATAGAGAGACCTGTAGAGTTTGAGGATGGAAACCACGTCTTTCTATGGGTCTCACCTTGACGATATCTATGGGGATTTAGCGGAGGTAAAAACTTATCTATAAGGTTCATCGGACCTTTTCAGGCTCTAAGCAGTGTTTAAGAGGTGGTTAACTGCTTAGCTCTTCCACCTCTATTGAATCGAGTGCACGGAATCTTCCACTTATCCAAGATGGGTGCATACGTGCATGACCATTCTCATGTCATGGACCATGGAGAGTTGGACGTCAATGATGGGGAGACTTTTATCAACGTTCTAGTAGAGATTGAGGATCCACTATAGTGGGTTCTTCATGGATGGTTGATTCCTCTGGTTCGCTTTCGCAGGCATCACAGGAACCTCCAGGAAAGCACATGGGAGCGGGAGGCTCAGATGCATGCTCAGTACCCTCACTTTTTCCCTTAGTTTTGATTTGTGGCTTACGGGGATGTAAATATATAATATGGGGAGAATGTAAATACCTGGGGTTTCCATGTATTTTTTTAAATATATGGGAATTTGACGACTCCGTAAAAATTGACGGCGCGTGATTCCAAGGCCCGAAGTTCCCAGAATGAATTTCTGCACTTTATTTCAGGTACGTTCAGTAAAAGTGCAAGAGAGTTTTTCTAACTTTTTAACCGGTGCTCAAAATTGAAATCTGAGGGCACCATTGAACTTACAGCACCGATATTTTCCTAAAGAGACTTTCTCCTCGATTGCAGATGGTCGAGGGTGAAAGTTAGTGTTTGGGTTCTTCGTGGACATAATAAATAAAATAAACACCTGATTTATTTTATTTTTGTCGTAACCACCCTCCATGTGGTTGTTTAGGTGTGGGGTCCACCGGAACTAAACCTCCTCATGTTTAATTATGGTGGGGACCACCTAAGTTTTCAATAACCTCCCAAATTGAATTTAGGAGGGGGGAACACCTAACCTCTATTAATGTGGGGAGAAGAAACCACTCAACCCCCACCCCTTTAATGTGGAGGAGACTCTCAAGCTTCCTCCGCATTAATTACGCCAACCCACCATAATTAAATGTGCAAACCTAGGTGTTTAATTAGTCTATTTTTGAATTTGTGCCCATGATTAATGTTGGGGGAAACACATCAGTTGGCCATTTTCTTTTTGGTGGAGCCTTGGGAGAAAATCTCTACAACGAATAACTATTTCTTACAATAAAGAAAGCGTTCTTTCAATGAAGAACGCCGACGAAGAACGCTGACCCCAAATTTGACCTTCTTCCTCAAGACTTACTCTGACATAGGATGTATTTGACTCTGAAGAACTGATGAAAAAAATAATAATCGAGGAAAACATTGATGAAACCATCGTCTGTCTTTTTCCCAACGATCTGTCTTCATCCCCGCGACACCATTGACGAATCAAACCGAGGTAGGGGTTTAATGCTATTTGTTTATCAATTTCCAGGTACTCCATTTTTCTCTTATTCGAGATTGGGAATGATTAAAATACAGAATATCATGGTTGACGTTCTTTGGATCATTCTTGTGAACCTTATGATACCGCTCTAAACGTGGAGGGTGTGGGCCAAACTAACATGGCCCGACCGCCCTCCACTGTTCTTCATTGTGGTGTTCTTCGGAATGAAGGAAGGCGATGAAGGAAGTGAAGGAAATAGCACTATGGCCTGTGACCATCATGACCTGTGCCGCCCATGTGGTGCTTCGGCCTCCCGAGTGAACAAGCCCCGTGCCCGCCGGCCGAGCCACCCCGGCCGCGACGCCCGCCGACCACACCCACCGCCGGTCAAGCCATCATCGGTCGCACCCCCCACAGGTTGCGCCTCCCCGGCCTCACCATCCGTTGGCCACACCTCCCTAGCTCACGCCACCCTCCGGACTCTCGAAATGGACTACACCCCTCGCAACGCCACGATCGAACCGGCCCGCGCCCCTCGCAGTGCCCCCGCAAAACCGGCCCACGCCCTTCGCGGCGCGCCATCTGATCCCGCTCGCGCCCCTCGCGGTGCCTAGGATGAACTGGCCACGTGCTGTCGCTGCACCCCCGTAGCTGATCCACCCCACGGCACCTGCGGGCTCCGCGGAACCCATGGACTCCACGACCCCTCGCGGTCCTTGCGGCCTACTGGACCTCCCAGCGGTCCGGACAGCAATACGGGTCGTTCCTGACACTGAAGGTCATGCTGGGTCGACCCGAACTGGGTCCACCCATACGAGGTCGGGCCGAGTCGGTCCGACATGGTCGGATCAGACCTAGGCCACTACGACCTATATACTTCTTTTGGCCATAACTTTGGCATCGAATGTCTATTTGACGAACTGTAATTGGTGTTGGGATCCTTTGAGATAGTCGGTCCCTCTAAGTGATACCCCAATGAGTATTGGACTGAGATGGGGTACTGTCAAGTTAGGTTGAACAAGAAACCAACCAGGACCCTGGGACTAAAAAGGAAAATAACTGACAGATCGGGTGTATGATTGACGTGTCATCTATTACATTTAGACCCTAATGATGTGGCAGACCACTGTAATACTTCTCTGTGGGACTTCATGACAATTGGAGTCTTGACCAGTAGCTTGTGGAGCATATACTTTCAGAGGCGAGCAATAATAGTACGGAGACATAGTAGTTGGCTTAGACCTGACGACTGTAGACCTTTTTGACTAGTAGTGACTCTACTTGCCTAGTGGAGAGTGACATGGTGTCACAGCAGACCCACAATACTCAATAAGAGGAGTACCTCATAAGGCTATGAAGGTGAGCGTGCTTGCTGACACGGTAGACCCACGGTGGGGAGCACACTTGGTGATGTGACAGATCCATGGTACTCGACCATAAGAGTATCACAATGGTCCTAGGTTAGTGGGAAGCATGCTTGGTGTCATGGTAGTCCCACTGTACTTGATAGAGGAGGAGTTCTCTAATAGCCGAGGTTTCGACAATGTGACTGGGGATGTTATTTGATACTACCCCTAGAATAAAATCCGGGTTGGGCAGTGTCAGTTTTTCTGTGTTTTCCTCATAATTGAGATAGTCACTTGATAACATAGGTATATGAATGGGCATATACCTAAGTAAGGTTATTTGTTGATTTCATATTTTGTGTTTTATCTTTGTTAGATTTTGTGAGGCCATGAGGGTATTGGGGTACCTACTGAGTATTGTTATACTCACCCCTGTATGGGCTATGGCTGCACGTTGTTGTGTTGGTTGTAGGCGACAGACAGTACTGACTGAGGCTGAGAGTACCAGGACTGGATGATGCCCAGAGGTGGGCCATACATCGTGTCATTATGTGGAGAAGACATATGGACACAAAGTGATGAGGAGGCCATATGTACCTACCCTTCTAGTTGGAATCCTAGAGGATGACCCAATATCTTCTTTTAATTCTTTTTATTCTATTGTATTGTTTTTAGTTGTACATTTACCTTTACTATTAGGATTATATTCAGGCTCAATTTTACATTTAACACTCTTTTAGTTATACAGTTTAATCATGTTCGTACCTTGCTGTGTGTGTTTAATGGTTTTAAATGCAATGCCTTCCCAGTTTTAGGGAATTATGCCTTTGACGCTAGTCTCCAGCCCCCGGCCTATAGAAGTCGGACTTGGGATAGTCACGACATGGGCCCCAGGGGACGGGTCGTGAAAATTATTGTTTCTCTGAACATTATGTTGGTATATGTTTTATTGAAGAAAAAATTCTTAAGTATAAACATTTTTACCTCATAACATATGTCCTCATAAAAATATTATTTAATTTTAAAAAAAATTAGATAGGTTTTAAATAAATAATAAATTTTTATTAAGGATTTTCTCAATTTCTTAATATATTCCTAATATTTTTGAAATTATTAATATATATTAAAATGATTTAATTTATTGGTATACTTTTTCAAACATAGAACATATTTATTATTATTTAAATTGTGAATATTAAATTTTTAAAATGTATAATAATGTTTTGGAAGAGTAAAAAATATTCTCAAATATTTATTTTATTAATATTTTTAAATAATTATGTTTTTATATATTATTTTATGAAGTCAAATTTTTTAAATAAATCTTTTCGAAAACTAAATAAATATACTATGTCTAAAACTGAATATTTATTTTCTCAAACATATTATGTAATTTTCAAAAAAGAAGACAAATGTTCAATAAATTATTTAAATTTAATTTATATAATTTTAATATTTTTGAAATATATTTTTTAGCATGTATAAAATTAATTTTTTAATATAAAAAAAATTCATGTAAAATACAAGTATATAGTTTTTAAAATATTGGTGGCTGTTTTTAAATAATAAAACATATGTTATGTTTTGTGTTTTTTATTAATATCTTTAAAAAAAATTATTTCATATAGGGTTTTTGGGAAACTAATTTCTTAAATATTACATTTCATAAAACATAATTTTTTTGGGTTTAAGAAAATGTATATTGATTATTTAAATATAATATATAGTTTTTAGAGAAAATAGACTTGTTTTTTGAGTTATTTATAATTTTGTTAGGTATTTTTAATATTTTGTAGTCTCTATATTGTTTATAACAATTATTAAATGGTGTGGTATTTGTTTTCCACCACAATTATAACATTTTTGGTTTGATTTTATATTTATAGAAGTAAATGCTAAACTATTGAGGTATTGGGTCATTCGAGACCTATTGATTTTGAACCAAAGCCAATGTGAGGTTGGATTCGTCATCTAAGAAATCTATTGATGATGTGTTTATACATAATGGAGATTTATTTCAGGGAGATATCATATATTTCATTAGAAATTTATAGGTATTATAGATGTTTGATATTTAATATGGGAATATTATAAAAAATTATCATAATATATGATATGAGGAAAAATTGTATTTTTTATGAAATAATTTAGGGTTGATTTGAAGATTCAAAAAATCATAAATAAGTTTCATATAAATGGGTGTTTATTTATTTTTTTACTGTGTTAGAATATCATTGAATATAAATCATTGTAAAAATGAAAAAGATCATAACAAATAGTATGAAACAAATGAATAAATAAAAAAAGGTAAAAAATGATCCATAAAAAAAATTATATGGTTCAGTAAGAATATCTTATTTCTATAGAGGGGAGTAATGAATTTACCTATTTTTACGAAAATTTACCTGTTCATTTTTGAGCATAGAGAAACATATTATCACCCATCCTGTCAAAAAAATAGTTATAAATATAAAAAAAGTGAAAACAATCTAAATGAAATAAATTTTTTATGTATAGATGGAATGAATGTTTTCATAGGTGTAAAATAAATTCTCAGTGCACACATCCAATGAATGTTGACCAAAACATGAAATAAATCCATTGTAATTTACATTCCATGAGAATGTTGAAATTTTATAGTGTATTATTCCTCCAAATAATATAAATATATTTTACAACACTATAATATTTGGATAACATTTAATCATTATACACATATCTCTATAATCCCCTACATAGAGAATGATTCCATTGATACTCTCCTCAACTATTTTCCTCTTATTTCATTGCTCCCATAAAACATTAATCATATTTAAAGTGGAAATAAGGAAATAAAATACCATACTGTTTCAAGGATTATCAACTCAATCATCAGGTTTATTGGATTTAGGATCCCATTATTCTTTCTTGAGTTCAAAGATCTATTATTAAATAAAAGTTTAATGAAATGAAATTTTAACTGAATATTCATGATCTTAGATTGGAAAACCAAATTTTTTGTAAGATTTTTTTTCATATAAATTCTATAAAATAACTAAATATCTCATTGATTCGTGTATAATTCTTTCAAAAAACTCCCCAACCCTATCATCTATTTTCTTGACCTAAAAAATAACATATTCTTCATTCATAGTAGGCAGTCTCACCATTTTATATTATTATGACAACCAACTCACATTTGTGCCTCCACAGATATAAACATAAATTATTTTTCTATTTTTATTATATAATATACTTCCCAATAAAAAATCATCACATGCCTATTAATGCATTCTTTCATTGATGAAAAAAATCATGCTCTTACTACCTTTCAAATTTCCTAACTCTCATGATGTTGTCTCTTGGTGAAGCATTCCAATATTTTCCATGCACCCATGATGAAAAACCTATTATTGTACAATATCTAATTACTTTCACACCATTTCATACATCAAAATACCTATGGATGATGAATTTAGAAGTTTCACCATTTAGCCACATTGGTTATCTGAATTTGATGAATGCTCCCTTGATAATTATTGGTGAGTCACAAAAGTAATGAAATATTTTATAATCCTTTTTCATGTTGAGTGAAGTCAAAAACCTTTACATGTAATAATTTTGTGATATTTTTATGGTTCTAGTAACATAATCTCATTCGATCTTTATCCCAAAAATCATTTTTACCTCTCTAAGATTTATCATTACAAATTTAGTGGATAAATACACATTGAAATGACTAATCATCTATCCATTATACCGCCAAATGTGAATATCATCCAATAAAATAATATTATGATTCAATAGTAACCAAAATATTTTAAATATCATCCTAGATCTGTGCCGAATTTTTTATTGTTGTTATTTCCCACGAATACATAGTATATTTGATTCCACTACCTTAGTGCCTACATCAGTCTGTATAAAATCTAATTAAATTTTCAAACATTACCTTCCCATTTTTATTTATAAAACAAATATACTTATAACCTATGTAATCCTCCACCAATTCTTAATTAATAATGGAATTATTAATATCTATTTATTGTAACAATAATATATCTATATCTCTATTGTCATAAAAAACATACAGATTTTATCTTAAATAAATGAGTTTTTTGTATAATCCATACCATTAATTTGAAATACTTTCACAACCAATATCATTGTATACCTATTACTATTTTCAATATCTTCTTAGACATGGTACACCAATTTATCTTCCAATATGTTATTTCCTATCGATAAATATGTCAACTCAAAAGTATAATTTTTATAAAATGAATATATTTCACCATTCATTTTAGGTCATAGATTCTAACATTAATTACATGTATTTTCACCCCATAAAAATCAGATTCTCCACCATTAGTAAATTTCAAATTTTTCATTGAGAGCTCATATCATGGTGGAATTTGTTTTCCCATTATTGATATCCTTAACATCGTAGTATTAACCAGTTCAATTTCTAGGTAAACTATACCATCCTTATACATCCCATCAAGTTTAACCTCATCATGAGAAATGTATCTTTTCCTCAATGGTTATACTCAACAACATATCTACCATTATAAAAAAATCATAGAAGATAATTTTTTTATTTCAAAGTATTTTTTGTTACTAGTAATGAAGATTATTATTTGGTATTAAGAATAAATTGTATCCCTATAATCTGAGTAAATATTAACATAAAATATACAAAGATTATTAAATGTACAAAAATTTAATTATTTTGGTTCATACTACTTACCTAATATTCTATATAAGCAATATAAATGGACCCCAATTTATTATGAATGTTGTCACATTTACTAATTTCACTCAGTATGATTCCAAGATCCCAACTCATGTTACATTCCTATCGTAGGTATAGGAATCAAATTATATTTTAATAAATAGTAAAAAAACAATATTTCTTCAAAATGAATACTCTGAGATATAAGTGTTTCTCTTATATTCTCATGTCTTTCCTAACTTTCTCATTTTTCTAATCATAAACACATGACCGACATAGCCCCCAAAATCACAAACCACATATAAAATGATATGAATTAGAATAAATGTCAAGAATATAAGTACCTCATATAGGTAGGAACCCTCTTCTTTAAGATCATTAGATAATTTATCTTCACATATATAAAATCATAAAAACTAGAATAATCACCTGAAATTGAAATTTTCAGTGAAGAACAAAGAAACAATGGGATTCATCAATAATATATAGAATAAGATTGTTAGTAATACCACTAGTGATCCACTGAGATTTAATTTAGTGTAATTAAAGCACAAAACAATGAGATTCCATGTTTGTGAGTAAATAATCTCATAAGGGAGGGAGATCCAATTGAAGCATTCAAATAAATATTCCTAATATTTTATAACCATTATAATTTATTATTTTAAATAAAAAAATTAAAATGTAGATATTTATCCCTGTGTGTACCCAATCAACTAATATTGGGTACCCAGTACCCCACTAGGTACTCATTCAAGGTCATTGGGTGGTTATTTGTCCTCCTGGACCAGCGTATCCTATTCCTTTCGCACTAGGTACATTGTATAATGGCACAAGGCACGTAGTGGTATCTTTCAACACTTGCATATTTTACCAAAGATACTTTTTAATAAAAAAATGACCATCAATGTCTACTAACCACTATAAAATATAAACCTAAACTAAATATTCATATTTTAATAAAAATGAATGATTCTACATGTCAAAATATTTGGGTTCTAAAAAAATAATGTTACATCAATAAAGACAATAGTATGAGATGATATATATGAAATTAATGAATATATGGTGTCTTTTTAAAAGATAATTTTTATAAATAGAATGAAATTTTGATATGAATTTTTAAATAAAGGATTATGTTGTGTTAAGTAATGAAATTTTTCCTGAACAGTATGAAAATATTAAAATGTAATTGGTAAATTTAATTGATATTGTTTCTCCCATGGATGTATTGAATAATATCTCAAATTCTTTATTAATAAATGAAATTTTGAAAAAATGATTATGGTTTCATAATATAAGTATAATAACTTGAGTATATTTAATATTTATGTGGAATTAAACATCACTAAAAAAGGTTAAAGTATAAATATAATCATGATAATGATTTTAAGTATGTATTGGATATCTTATATAATTAATTGATAATGGATCCTGAAGATAATTAGTTAGAGGAGAAGCATTGCAAATTCTCAAGGCATCCTAAATAGTGTCTCTTTAGATATAGACCACATGGAATGGGAGATAAAAATTTGGATATAATAAAATATCTTTAATTTTTTTTATAAAATTTGTGACATAAATTGGTCACCCAATTCATGCCCCAAGGGGATTTATTAAAAAACAAAAGTAGCAGCACATACATGATGTGCAATGAAATTACAACAAATGGAAGTTTGAGAATCAAAAACTAAGATACACCAAGAATCTCCTTAAAAGTGATAAGAAGCATAGTCTATAGGGGACTCTGACAACCTACCCGGTCTGAAGGGATGACACTGAAAGCTCAAATCGAGTCTGGTTGGAACTAAACATCTGAAACGATGCTCAAAATTTCTTCTTTATCAACATGAGCATCTTCTATCACACTTATATACAGTTGTGAGTAAGTGTAAATAAAAAAAGAAACCTAAAAAATTTCTTGAGACCTCGAACAATCATTAAGAAGAGAAAACCAAGAAATGATTGGATTAAAAAGAACTTTTGGGTGTCGAACAGCAGCACAAAGTCATCTTCCAATAAAAGCTCATGTAGCAGTGCAAAAAACCAGAAAAGAGAGGTCCCTATTTATTATAGAACCCAAAATACAATCTTCCATGAATCCAACATTCAAATAGCAGTAACTAATAGATGATTAAAATATGTATATTAGAGAAAGGGCCTAGCGAATCTAGTTTCATGTAGCAAATTGAAATAAAGGGACGTGTCCATGAAGTTGCGATAATAATCATATAAAATCATGGTGTTTTGTTAGACTCCTACACCAATATATTATTAAACATTCTGCGTCTAATATCATGGTATGGCTCCACTGAAAAATTTCTCCATTTTTTGAGTCTTTGGTAGGTTGTTTCATCTCGTAGTTCCATTTGAGATTCCAGATCTTCATTCACCTTTGCATTTGACCGGGATGTCTACTCATTAGTTTAGTGCATTAACATAGCTTGATATTTAGAGGGTCCAATTATTTCCTTCTTAGAGGAATCTAAAGAATGTGTTATAATTATTCTTTTAAGCTGAGAGTAGTCTCTGTGTTTTTTAGTTTTTCTAGGATTTAGAGTAATGAATCCATCAGGATCCATAATAGGTTTTTTCCCATTCTTGTCCATTGAGTTTATATATCTTTCCTAAATCTAATTGGGATGATAATCATTTCCATGTGAGTGCTCACTAGAATCCGAGAGTTCACCTTGCTCACTGCCTCCTTCATCTTGTGATTCCAATTGTTTTCCCTGCTCCTCCATCAAAGGACGTTGGTCAGCGGTGTCACATGCAGCAAGTAAAGGAACACATCCCATGGCTTCATAAAGATATTCAAAATTTACCACCTTACACATAAGAGTTTTCTCATTAGGTGGTAGCACAGGTTTCCTGACATCCATTTTAATCCCATTAAGCACATCATGCCTTTCCTTCGCAACACAAACAACTTTGGCATTAGGGAGTGTAGTCTTGTGTCCACAATTCTTTGAAGCATGTCTTAGATTGAGGCATAAATGACACTATTCAGGTAGTATCTCATAAACAACCTCTTGAAATAATACAAACTCTACCTTCTGAATCTATATTTGAGAAGGTAGATTATGAGAAACATTAACTTCAACGCAGATCATGGAAACTGATGGCCATGAAAGACTCCTTGTCACAGAATCAAGCTTCAATGGATTACCAATGAGCATGGAGATTGGGAACAGCTCAGGATTCTTGAACAGATGTAATGGGAGTCCAGGGAATCCAATCCAAACTGGAAAGATTGGGGATTCAGCATAGGGATCGAAATCTAGGATACATTTAAGGGATTTCAGGGAGTAACCCCCAAAGAACCATGAACATATCGCCCATAAACTATAGTAATCATCCTCGGAGGAAAGGTGAAAGATGAAATTGTAGGAGTTCAAGAGGATAATATGGAATCCTGAGAATCCAATGGTTTCAAGAGAATTCATTATGTATTTCAGTGATGACCTATGATAAGAAAACATCCCAACAAGAACAAAATAAAAATCAGATGCAAGAGAATTTACCTCTTTTATTGAGATGGAAATCGCTGGTTGTCCGTGGTGACGAAAATGTTTATGGTTAATGCATGAGGAAGGCACCACGATATTATTTGAGAAAGATTCAGTATTCATGATTGGGCTCTTGACTAAAACATCAGCAAATGATCACAGAGCTGAATAAGGGTTTCGATCATCCTGTGTTGGGTTTTGAACTTCATGAGTAAGGTATCTCGATTCCCCTAGAATTGGCCGCTCCATCTCTCCCAATTAGGTACACTCATGATTTAAATATCGTTAATGAATACTAGAGAAATTAATAAGTCAATTGGTAAAAAAGAAAATTTTGAAATGACGATGCAACATGGATATATTAAAATTTTAATTAATTTTATCATAAGAGATTCTGAAGAGTTATCCTTCTTAATAAGGAAAGGTAAGGAGTCCTATTTTTTTGGAAAATAATTCAAATTAAGTTACCATTGTGATATGAAAATATATTTTTATTAGGTATATAGATAATGATTAACAAAGAGATATTAGTCTTTATGAATAAGTAAAAAATATATTTAGAGATAAATAAAAAATATTATAATTAAAAATAGGTATAATGGATCAAAAAATGTATTATATGAATGAAAAAAACATATATTTTATAGAATCACACAGGGATACCATTTTTCAAAAATAATTATGGAAAACGAAATAAGTTTTAAAAAGATAAGAAATAAGTGAAACCCTCCAATTCATTAAATAAATTTATGAATAAAAATCACTATAATAAAATTATAAGAATAGTTTATTGATGGGATTGACATGGTTGAAAAAATAAAATAATTCATAAAGAGATAATATATATTGAAATAATGAAGAAAAAAGAAATACAAGAATGTGAATGGGACTTGTATTCTAATCATGTTAAAAATATATAACTTTGAAAAAAATTAGGTTTAGAACATCTATGTAAAATTATTTAGAATGATTCAATAGTGTCATATGAATCGAAGGGAAAATAGTTAGGGGAATGATAACTATGGATATGGATATATATATATATATATATATTAAAGAGAGTAAATAATAAGATTTTTTATTTGGAAGTAAAGAGAATTTTATATTTGTATTTTATGACAAAAGGAAATGAACTTACTATGATCAATGATAAATCTCAATGAAAAATATTTTTTGGAAAATTCCAGTTGAATGGTAAAACTATTCATTCTATAGATTATCTAAAATCGTCCATGAGTCCCAAAAAAGATGAAAATTATCAAAATATTCTAAATATAATATTTTTTTGAGAAATGAAATGAACCAAATATATTAATAACATTGAAAGTAGAATGTTAATGGATTAGTCTCTTGTTTAACTAAAGAGTGATAAATAAAGAGAAAATTATTAGTGTTATTATTAACCTTATTAACATAAAAAATGTTTATAATAGTAGAAAAGGTGTATCAAATTGAATAATTAGATAAAATGGTTAATGCGATTTTTTAAGTGTCATATTAGAGATATGGGGTACTATTAAAATGGATAATTCTTGAAAAACGGTGTTTGATCTTGGAATCCCACAAATACCTTAAAATTGAAAAGGAGAGTGAAAATACATTCTCACAATATTACCCATTTATAAAACTAATATTTATGTTTGAAAATAAATTTATATCCATGGGACTATTCTTAAAAATGGAAATATTTTTTTCAAATAAATAAAATAGAAGAGATAAATGTGGTTATATAATCCATGGGGAATATTTGTGGAAGTAATTTTAAATTTTTTCCAAGATCTCTCCCTGTTTTAAAAAATAAATATTTACTTTATGCCTTTTAGAAATATAGAATCTAAATGATCATCAATAGCATGGAATATCACATTACAGGTGATTTAAATCCTTGTATAATTTACCATCTTGAGTTGAAATCAAAATATAAGTAAATATATATTGAATTTTCAATAATAAAGTGGTTCTATAGCAAATTATTTCATATTTAAATGGATATTTAGTTACATAAACATAACTAAAAGGTCCAAGGTCCAATCAAATATGTCCCTATGAGAATATTGTAGAAAAGGTGAAAGCGAAGACAAGTGTTCCAAGGGATTATTACAAATATTTTTACGTATTAAACCACACATGTTAGTATCTACCATTGAAGCAAAATAATCTGGGGCCCAAAAGGACCAGATAATGTTCATCTCTGTGAATTCCATCTTTTACATGACATCTTCCAGTTGATTTGCTTCTCTATATGCATGCAAGATAACCAAATTGATCAGATTAACATTACTGAGGATGTTAATCCAAGGGGGTATGATTTTCCAAGGAACATTTTTAGTTCTTATTTGTAAGGATTTGATACCAACTTTGAAGTAAGAATCAATCCATAAGTAACTCCACCTATATTTAATATAATATTGTACTCCATACATAATATCCCATAATAATACATCATAGGACACCCAAAATACAGTGTAATGATAGAATCACCACTTAAAAACTATTTTTTTTAATAAAACAACACCACGGACCGAGGTTTTGGGAATTCCAGAAGCTGCACTATCTATATTGATATTGATACCTGGGTTGATTGGTATGGTCTAACATATGTACTTGAGAACTTTTGGTTTTACTGATAAACCTGTCACACCCAAAATCTTTAAAGTATTTAGTTCATTAATGTTGATAGACATACCTCTTGATTGCATCACTTAAGCAATGTAGAACTCCTTGTGAAATTATAGCATTCCCATATAAGTGTTGGGCAGTTGTTCATCGAATATATTCCCATTTTTTATTATAGAATGATGAAAAAAACACTTGTAATTCTAAAATTAAGATGTTTTGAAATTCCTCACTTTGGAATAAACTATAAATTTTCTCCATGAGATCATGTACCTACATATTAGGGTCAAACTCCATACCAAATAGGTAACCGGCATATGGCCATAAATTATTGGAAACCCACTTTCCAAAAAGAGGTATTGAACATCCTCTTTATCCTTTAAGTAATGGTGATTGGGTGAAAACATGGGTCATCCAATACATTTAATTTGTTCATGTTTATGAATTTTATTTTTCAATATCCTTAAAAGGAGAAAAAATATGGATGGTTAGATGAATGTTCTCTGAAATTCATTATCCATGATGGTGGCCTATTATATCACGTGAATTCTTGTTTGTAATAATGCTTAATAGTGAATTTTCCAATCCCATTATTCATCCATTTGTTAGTATCACAGTCCATAAAGAAGTAATTATTAATATTAGACTAGTTTTAGTGGGAAACTAATTTTCATATCTCTAGTGTTATGAAATTAAATCATAAATTAAGTTACTTAAATAAAATAGGAAATAAATAATTGTTATAGAAAGGAGTAGATTCATTATTATCATAAAAATTTATATAAAAATAAATATTTAATATTATTTCATATAAATTTTATAGTAGTAGTTTGGATGATTTCATTAAAAACATAAAGAAATAGTTCATCTTGAATAAATTTTATGAATAATTTTTATGTGGTAAATAATTTGTGACTCTATCCAAATAGTTTTTGGATGGAACGATGTGTTTTGGTTCAGAGGTTGAAATTTCTAAAATATATATGATGTTTTAATAAGGAATAAAATTGAAATTATTAATCACTATAAATATCAAAATAATTTTTAAAAAATATAATATTTTAAATTAATGGGTGTTTTCATGAGGAATTTGATTAATAAATTATTAGTTTCATTTCTTATAATAATACTATATTTCTATTGAATAATGTTAATGACTGGAAATATAATTTCATATCAGTTATAAGTGATTCATTTTAGTAATAAGTAATTCCATTTGATTTTATGTTAGAGGAAGGGATGTGTTTCATAAATCCAAAAGTAAAAGATGTGATATCATATATTATTGAAAAAATAATTTATATTAGTGGTTAAATCAAAATCAAAGGGATAATGTTACACCATTAGTTATATAGTTTTTTGATTTATTTCCCAGCTCAATTTAGGTGTTTTTTTGGAAAAAATTTAACTTCTTACTCCATGTGGACTAAAATATAACAAGAATACAGATGAAATATGGAAATAACCATTAAAAACCACACACAAATTCCCTATATAAATAGTTCATAATATATAAAGAGATGAAACTTCTTAGTCTAGTGAATATATCTATTGTAAATATCCACGTGTCATATCATGTTATGGAAAAATAAGAAATACTGAAAAAATAAGTTTTAATTTTAGTCCTTTCACTTAGTTGAATATTTCTGAATTTCAGTGATTTTTTGTAAAGATTTGTAACATTAGATTGATTGTGGTTTTTTTAAATTGTCTTCGGATTTTTGATATTTGGACTAAGATATCTTTTGATGATGTGTTCACATATGGTAATATGTTATTTCTGATAGATATTATGAATTTAGATGAATTTTGAAGTTTATTAAATGGTTTAATGTTTTCTTGGGACTATTTTGACTCAATATAATAACATATCATATAAGTAATAATTTTTTTAATGATTTTTTTGAATTGGAGTAAAATATTTTCAGAAATAATATGTTTCAAAGTGTATAAATTTTCCATATTTATGAATATATGTAAACTCAATAGACTAGAACTCTATAAAAAATTGATAAATCACTGTGTTCATGATATATTCCTCATGTATATTTATTTAGTAAAGGATTTAATGATATTTTAACCACATGAATTAGGATTTTTCACCCATTTTATAGAGTACAATTTCAGAGTTAGTGTATAGAGGAGAAGACCATGATAATTTTGTAGAGTTAAATTCCAGGTTAGTCATATAGAGTAATGTAACGACATGAAACTTCATGCACATTTCTTTTTTGTAAAGATGTTGTTCCAGGTGTTTGGGGAAATATAAAGTGTTTTTGGACATGTGATTCATTTTAATGGGGGATCATTTCAGAAGTTATCAAAATTTCTAGTCTTTCAATGGTAGCTAATCCTAGAAGAAGATCATCATGGTGGTGAATTACTAGAGTTGGATCACAGAGGGTGGCTCACTTGTTGTGACTCATCTGATGGTGGATCATCTAGTAGTGGTTCAATGGTGGTGATCGTCTAGTTGTGTCTCACTGGCGGTTCCTCATCTGGAGGTGTCTCGCTGGCTGTGGCTTGTTGGTTGTGGATCATCTAGTGGCGACTCATCTAAAGGTGAATGGTCTAGCGGTGACTCGCTTGCGGCATCTTTCTCATGGTGGCTTATCAGGTGGTGTCTCATCTTATGGAAAATCTCAAAAATTGTTTCCAATTTTTCCAATTTTCCACTTTTGAAATCCCTCTTTGATGAAAAATGTGTTTAATTTTATATTTAAGAGGATTAAATTCTTTTTCAAAAGCTATCAATCATATTTTTAATTTTATAAATATTTGAATTATTCTAAATTCCAAATTTTATTTTGTTTGTTAGATCAAAATTTAACAAAAATTCAAATTGTATCCAATCCCGTTAGTCCCAAATCTAATCCTTAAAAGGATAAGACCTTCCATTAATTCATTACTTCTCCATTCTATTGAGACCGTACTTCCCAAATCATTTTTCCTCTATGTCCTCAAATGAGGTGTTATTGTTGGTTAAAGTCCCCACTTGATGCAGTTTCCTCCTTTACACACCCCCTATTTTTGTGCAACAAGGATGTGTGGAGCATCTTTCTTCCTGGTAGAATTTGATTTTTTATTTCTTATTTGTGTATAATGCGGGATGAGTATATAAATGTTCAAATTTTTGATGATTTTTGACTCCATATTAATAAAGATAACAGGACTGGATTAAAATCAATATAAATGGTTTCAGAATGTAACATATAATATTACATTTTTGGAGTTTTATGATCTATTTTGATGTTATTAATTGTATGGGATAATATCCTATTGAAAATTGATGTCTTTGGGAGCCCCATATTGTGGTTATGATGATGTGAACTATTAAATTCATGTTTTGGGGCTATTGAAATCACTTATTATGAAATTTGTTTAACCACATACATTCGGTTAATAATATGGATTCTCTAGGATCATATGACTTATGTGATAGCACCCTTAATTAATTAATTGAAATCCAATAAGGGATGCCTTGCTAAATCTAAAAATATGTTTTAATATGGTATGTGTTATAACAGGTTTGTGGACATTGTCGTGAGCTTTGGGATGGATTTGGTGATATGATGGATGGGATATGGCTATGTTGTGATATTTGGGTGTGGTGGATGAGATTTTTTATATAGATGCACTATAATGATGGTAGTTGTGATGTTGTTGTACAGTGGGGTTATGGTGGTAGATTTAATTGGGTTTGGATATTGGGTTGTTGCTTTCTTATGCTTCATTATATGTGTTGTGATATGATAAATTGAAGGTTGGTATGGATAAGTAAATGAATAATGTTCTTGAACTGGAATTATTACATGATAATGATTTAAACTACATGTTTAAAAGAACGGATTGGTAATAGAGAATATAAAAATTGTTTAATATTAATTAAATATTGAAAATGATATGTGTATTTTGTTTTTAATGTAAGGTGTTATACATTTAGAAGTTTCAGCAAAGGGGGGAAGCCATGAGGACGTTTTTGTTTAGTTTTCAAACAATAGGTTGGGCGGGTATGATTTTATCTATATATATGTATATAAACTATATGTTCATCTGATATTAATATACACTCCTCCCTTATTGATAATTATGGTCCAAACACACCTAGTCAGGTTGGAGGGTGTCTTTCCCAACATCCCAGTGGGAAGATGGATGGCTGGCCACCCTATCTTATTTTATCCCTCCTCTAGGAAATAATATACCATGTTTCGTCGGACAAGTTGTGATTTGTGGACTCAGTTGTCTTCAGGATGAGATGCGTTGCATTTTCACAGGTGAAAATGGGATTGAAGGTTCCCATTCGAAGTATTATATCACTAAGAAGGGGAGGGTTGAATAACTGATACTCTTTTTCTTTTATGTTTCTTTTCAATTATAACATCCTTCACCCCCTGTTATGAATTTCAATTCCTTGCTGAGAAACAAATCAACACACATCCACAAGAACAAAAAGATTTACAATTTTCACTATTCAATAAGAATTTTTTGTCCGTGGTTTGGTTTGAAAATGATCCAATTACATACAATACACTATGAAAAAAACCCTTGGATTATAATGAGTAGGATGTACCCTTTCACTCATGTAGCACTATGAAAAAATACCACAAGTGCGGGTGCACCCTCTTAGCACAATAGGGTAATAAAATAGTTTTGTAACAACTCATGTTACCTGCGCTTCTTTTCAATTCAATAAATGTATTCAAATTTTAAATCAATTCTTCTTTTCATTACCCAAGAAGAAAGGTAAGAACCACCAGGACGTTGTTATGAAGAACTGAGTCCCATTTTCTCTGAAAACAATTCTTTCAAAAAAGCTCTTAGTCAGATTATTTTTAATACAAATCCCCTATTAGTATTCTTTCTAAATAAATCTACCATTCTGATTAATTACATATGAAGGCCTCATTCAAATTTTCTAATAGAAAACAATAGTGTATAATTGTTACCACTTTTATTCACGAATACAGTTGTTGAGCCAAATATAATTTGAAAGAATCAACACCACCCAAAAAAATTGTCAATTCGAATGGAATTGATCCCTTCTTCTCTCTAGAAATATACATCTTATCTCTCTCCATCCAGTCACACATATTAAATTTACTTTATGTATTTTTATAGGTTACCCAAAACATGTTTAGATAGGAAACCCAAAACTCATTCCTTCTCACTTAAATTCTCTAAAATAATAATTTCTCCTGAAATCTCGATGAAATTATGACTTCGTCTATGCTTATCGATTCATCCTAAATATTATACAATCTTCATATCTTCTTTTCCATAATTCCATTTAAATTTTTAGTAAAATTACAATTGATGAGAAATATAAGGTTCTGAATCCGATTCGATAAATAATTATTTCCTAAAAAATATTCTTGATACAATTCCAATTCAATGTGTTTAAATAAACTCACTTCTCCACTTGAGATACAATAACTCATTTAAAATAAATCCGCCCCTTTGAAAATTAATTAATCGGTCTTATTCTCTATTATTTTCTATTTACCAACATGATAGAACATACTTCATTAACTAACATGTGATAGTATCATGACTGACTTCATGACAATGAAATTATTGAGGATCAACTTTAACATCATATGAATTCAATGGGAAAGTATTATAACATTCCATTGATTCCTACATCATTATTTTTATCTAAACCCAATTATGATATTTTTTAATACAAATGGTCTGGAAAATATTATCTTGAATACGATCATATATGGTTATGATTATTCTTTGCACGAAACAATACATTCTGATTTTGATTCATTCTCAATCAGAACCATCTCTTCCATTGGTTCTTCTACTTTTTTTCTACTACTATGTTACGATACAACTGGATATGATACTTTACTAATTGGAAACATCTCCTACTCATCATTTGACATCACATTTTCAATTGGAACCCCCTGCTACAGTGAAATCGTATCCACACTGTTATAATGATATTGTAACTACACTACTACAGTGAAATTGTAACCAGCTGTTACAGTGAAATCGTAACCAGTTGTTATTGGGAAATCATATCCAATTACAATAGTGAAATTGTAACCAGCATCTACACTGAAATCATAACTAGTTTCCACTCTGAAATTATAATTAGCTTCTACACTAAAATCATAACCAGCTTCAACATTGAAATCGTAACCAGCTTGTACACTAAAATTGTAGATGCTTCTACACTAAAATCGAAACCAGATGCTACACTGAAATCATAAGCAGCTACTATAGTAAAATAGTAACCATCTTTTACATTGTAATTGTAAAATGCTTCTACACTTAAATACTAGGAAACTACTACAGTGAAATCAAAGGAAATTATTATAGTGAAATTATAACCAGCTTCTACAATGAAATTGTAACCAGCTTCTACACTGAAATTGCAACCAACTTCTACACTGAAATAGTAACTAGCTGGTACAGTGAAATCGTAAGCCGCTGCAATAGAGAAAACAAAACATCTTTTACTTCCACCTAGAATCCAATTGTTTTGAAGCATAATCAATAATTTTTCATTATCTTTTTATATGTATGGATTATTCAATTGGTATTTCCTCTTCTATATGAATACGATTGTTTAAAAAAAATCAGCACCGTCTCTTTAATCTTGATATGATTGTGTTGAAAATAAATCGGCACCACTTCTATCTCTCTACCATATGAATATAATTATTTTCACATTAGTAACATCTCTCTCACTCCTACATTCTTCTATCAAGATTTCATCACAAGTTCTCAATAAAACTCATGATTTATATGAAATATAAATCCTCAAACCATCATCACAATTGATTCAATAATAGTCATAATGACTCTGATTCTTTTGAAAACCAAAAATCTATTTTTCATCGTATTTAGAGTGAATTTTATGACGATCTACTTCAAACATGATGTTTTCACATTCAATGAAACATGTTCCAATTATAATGGACTTTCACAGTGATTCTTATTTCTTTTAAAAACATGGATCTGTTTCTTTTACAAACATGGATTTGATTGTTTTTTAATCACGAATATATGCCCTTTCAAAACAACACAGATCCTATTCTTTTCAAAACACATATATGATTGTTTTGGAAAACCTGGATATGATTGTTTTGGAAAACATGGATATGATTCATTTCAAAACAACATGGATCCAATTCCTTTAAATACATCATGGATCTAATTACTTTTAAAACAATCCCTATTATGATTGTTTAAAAACCAATACAATTATTTATGAAATCAAAATGAGTTATAATACTTTTATTATTTCATTCAATCCCTTTCAATCTGAATTCCCATTCATCATATTTCTCAATAGCCTTATTTCCTGTGATTTCATTAAATACATTTCAATATGAATTCCCATTCATCATCTTTCTCAACATCTGTTCTTTTTTCATCATTCATTCAATCCCTTTCATCAAGAATTCCAACTCATCATCCTTCTCCAATCCTTTCTTTCTTAAGCAAAATGATCGATTGACAAAAAATATAACCAAAACACAAAATGGTACATATATGCTTTCCCTTTTTATATTTTTTTCAATAACCACTTCAATCACTACAACCATAAGAAAACAATAAGTGTTATTGTTTTGTTTTTTTCTCCCCCTATTTTTCTTCTCCTCCCCCATTCTATTATCCCCCCTTCTTGAAAATCAAATTCAAAGGGGTCATCGTGATATGTTTATCCCTTGATTGTGAATGATATCAATTTCTAGAGGTTGGGACATTTATTTGGAATGGGTATCACATGATTTTCTTAACAAAAAACCTTTAACTAAAAAATTTAATTCTACATCTGCGGACCTAATATAGTAAACAAGAGTTTATAATCAATGTGATCAATATTTACCTTAACAAAACATTCTTGTAATACCATTACCATACTCCTTTCAACAATACCATGACTAGAAGGAAAACCTTCTAATAATATTTCTAAGATAAAGGTAACATACACCCATCTCCAAAAACATGTTAGAAAGTTCATTTGAATAAAAACACAACTTATATAAACAAACTTTTATCATCCTCATTACATTATTTTGCATGAAAATTAGGAGACTCATCAATTCCAAATTTCTTATTTACACTCCTCCAATTCCATACATGTTAGCACAAGTATACAAAGATATAGGGAATAAGGAGGAACCTCTATTTTTTTTTAGAAACAACAATCAGACTGAGAATCCTGTCTTAGTTTTACCATCTTTTTATTCTTGGATTTTTTATTAGATGTGCTTTATTCTTTTTGATCATACTTATTGAGTTTTGTAACATCTTTCTACTTCTGTATCAAATCTTCTGATGAGGATAAAAAAATTTCTCAATATTTAGGAACATAATTGTTATAATTAGTTAGTTCTATGCTTTTCATTACTATATTTTTCTCAGGAAAGATAGTTGATAATGTTTTGATATCATTCCCTTCTTTCTCATCTTCACCATTTGGGGATACATAATTGTCATAATCTCTCATATTTTAAGAAGTCATATTATTCTCTCCTTATTTCACATTCTTTTTTAATTCCTTCAATTTCCTACCCAAGTCAATGTGTTCTAGACATACAACTAAGCACTCTTTATTTTGAAATTTAGTAGATCTATCTTTCTTGACTTCCAAAACATCCGGCTTTTGAGAATTGTCAATAATAATTTTCTGTGCCTATAACAAAACAAGACATCCATTCTCAAGGGGTCTAAGATTGTCCCAAATTTCACAAACAAATTCCAATAGTTGGAACCCATTTTCAATCTTTACTTCATTCTTCAAATATTTCTTAAACAAAACCTTCTCATGCTTCTTATTTTGAGATAATTGACTCACCATCAAAGAAATTCTTTTTTTAACTAAGGAATAATTTTAGTGTTTTTCGTTGAACCCACACATATTCGCTGTAATTCTAAATTCACCAAAATACTAGAAATATCCATAAAATGAGTATTTACCTCTGAAACATCAATACAATCTAGAATATTGAATTTTTGTCTTAGCCATATTATTCTATTTCTTTTCTAATATACCAACCATTATATTATCAATTAGATTCTACCATTTATTTTCTAAATTATTAGAACTATAAGTAATGGAAACATTTCCAGATTCATAATGTTTCAAAACATTCTCAACCATGTTGGTCTTAAAAACATACATAACATCCCCAACATTTGCCTTTTCAAAAAAATTATATTCTTTTTCTCACCCTTTGAAGGTAGCTTTCGATGAGCCATCTCAAGATTCTCAATATGGGAATATTCACCGACTTCACTGATAGAGTTTTTGAAACATAGACTTTTCATTTCAGCTTCAGAGAGTTTTTGTTGGATAAGTTCCAACTCTTGTTATTTTAACTTCAGCTTCTCATCCAAAAGCACATTATGATTATTTTATTCTTAAAAAGAGTTATTCAAATCATCAATCTATTTAGCCATCGTTTCTTTCTCACCAATAGTACATTCATTGTTTCTTGAGCATTTATCTTCCACCTTTGTGATTTTTTTTCAAGTCTTCTAATTTTTCTCATATATTCATTTGACTCTTCTTTCAAATTAATTTCAAGCAGATATTCTTTTTCATTCTGACTACTACTTATGAATTCATCATCACTAATTGTTTCAAAAAAATATTTATTTTCCCCAGTATAATCAATGGAATTTTTGGATTCTACTTCACTTTCTTCTTCTTCTTCACCATAATTATTTTCATTTTTGGAAGAACATTCTTAATTAACTATTGCAATGAATGTGTTGTCTTCACCATCATTTGTAACATACTCACTATCATATTCCTTAGACCAAAATGTTCTATTTTTGGATTTGGAGAAACTATTATCTTAGCTCTTGGAATAGAATTTTTCTTTATCACCATTTTTCTTCCAAGATCTTCTGGACATTTTTTCTTCGTATTCTCTTTCTTATTCATCACATTATTCTTCATTTCCTCATTGAGGACAATTGGGAAAAAAATTCCAATAGAACCACATGAAAAACACTTTGAGGGATATTTCCCTTTATACCTTCTTGTACCTTTTTCACATGCTTAAAAAACTAGGACAAAACAGAATTAATATTTTTAAATACCTCATTTTTTGAGTAAGAATCTCCAGCTTCATATTCAATAATAAAGTTATTTGATTTTTTTTCTTAATAGATTCGAAGGAAATTTCATTATGAACCTTTATTTTCCCCTTCATATCATTCTCCCTTATTATTTCTTAGGTGGTAAGAGTACTATGAAAATCATCAAGAGATAATGTTTCACGATATCAATCTTCAAATGAAGAAACATTTTGATCGATTTTTTATGGTATGATTCTCAAGATCTTTTCAACAACTATGGAGTCTTTTTGATTTTCACTATGACATCTAATAGTACTCACAATGTCATTCACCCTAGTATATAATTAGCTAACAGATTCATGCTCACCCATCTTCAAATATTTAACGTTCAATGTCCATATTTATAAATTTTCCTTCTTCAATATTTTGTTGCCTTCATATATGATTTTCAACTTATCCCATATACCCTTAAATATGAAAACACCTTTAAATCTCATTAATTTAAATTCATAAAGTGATAATAATATAGAATTCTTGTCCCTTATATCATTCTCAAGAAACTTCTTGTCAATAGGTGTAATTGGAGCACTATCATCAATGGGAGGAACCCCAGCTATTGAAGATTAAAGAACATCATTGTCCATAGAAATAAGTTATGGAAGAATTATATATTTTTAGATATGATAGTTTTTTCCATCAAATACCGGAATACCTTTATTTTTCACATAGTTCACGTTCTCCATCAGCAATGAATAGAGAAGGGAACCAGCCTTCGAAACTAATTGAAAGGGCCCATTTGGAGTATTGTATCATTGAGAGGGGAAGGGGTGAATTAGTGATACTCAATTTTATTTGATGTTTCTTTTCAATTGAAACAACCCTCACCTGCTGTTAAGGATTTCAATTACATTCTATGCAAAAAATCAACACATATCCACAAGAACACAAATATTTAAAAGGTTCATTATTAAATAAGAATAGCTACGTCCTTGGTATGCTTTGGAAATGATACAATACCATTAAATCCACTATTAAAACAATCTTTTGATTACAACGAGTAGAATATACCCTTTCACTCATGTAGAACTATAATATAATCCCACCATTGAGCGTTCACCATCTTTGCATAATAGGGTGATACAATTGTTTTGAAACCACTCATATGACATGAGATTTTTTTAATTCAACACATGTATTAAAATTGAAAAAGAAATCTTATTTTATTTACCGAGAAGAATGGTAAGAACCACCTAAACATTGTTATGAATCATTGAATCTGATCTTCTCTGAATATAATTATTTCAAAGCAAAGCTTCCAATCTAATTTTTTTAATACAAAGCTCCAATTATTATTCTTCCAAAACAAGGCTCTCATTCTGATTCTTTCAATTCAATCCTCCCATTCTGATCTTCTGATAGAAAAAAATAGAGTATATCCGGTATAACTTCAATTCACTAATAAAATTATTGAGCTAAATAGAATAATAATAAATTAGAACCACAAAAAATAATTGTCATTTCGAATAGAATCAATTTATTCTTCTCTCTATAAACCTGGAGCGTCTCTCTCTTAAGCTAGTCACGGATGATCAATGTACAGATGGCTTTTATAGGTGGCCCAAAAAAATGTTTATGCCGGAATCGCAAAACACTATCCCGCTCACTTAAATTCACCCAAATTTGTATTTCTTCTAAAATCTCGGAGCAATTATAACTTCATCAATTTTTCGTGATTATTATAGAATGTTCAACATTCTTCATCTTTACTTTTCAATTCTCCGATTTAGAAATTTAATATAATTATAGTTGATGAGAAATACATGGGTCTGAATCTGATATTCTCATACTTATTTATTCAAAACAATGTTTCATAAAATTTCAATTGAATGTTTTTGATGAAATGCACTTCTCCACTAAAGATACAATCACACTTTTAAATGAAAGGCACCCCTTTGAAAATTTATACATGAGTATCCTTATATTTTCTTTTCTCTATACCCAAATGAGAAAACACACTTCATTCACCAACATGTGCTTGTATGATGACTAACTTTAGGGCCTTCAAATCATTGAGGATCAGCTTTTTCATTGTCTGAATTCAATTGAAATGTATTATTACTTTCCATTCATTCCTGCTTCATTGTTTTCATCTCAAACCAAGTATGATATTTTATAAATACAAATAGTATAGATACTATTGTCATTAATACGATCATATTTGGTTACAATCATTCTATGTAAGATACAAAACAATATTGTTTTGATTCATTCTCAATGGGAAGCATCTCTTCCATCGAAACCACTTCTTTCTTTCTACTACATAGTTAAAATACATCTAGGTATGATCCTTTACAAATCGGTTGTATGTATTAACATTTATTTTATATCATGTTTTCAATTTGCACCCCCTACTGTAGTGAAATCTTAACCACACAGCAAGAGTGAAATCGTAACCACACTACTGTAGTGAAATCGTAACTGGCTATTACAGGGAATTCAAAACCAGTGTTTATAGTGAAATTATATCCATATTCAGTAGTGAAATCATAAATAGCTTATACACTAAAATTGTAACCATCTTCTACATTAAAATATTAAGAAACTTCTTCACTAAAATCATAACTAGATTTTACACAAAAATTGTAACCAGCTTCTATACTGAAATCGTATGTATCTCCTACACTGAAATCGTAACTAGCTGCTATAGTGAAATCATAACCAGCTACTATTGTGAAATCATAACCAACTTCCACACAGAAATGGTAACTAGATTCTACACTAAAATTGTAAGCAGATACTATAGTGAAATCATAAGAAGCTGCTATAGTTAAATCGTAACTAGCATCCACACAGAAATCGTAAGCAGCTTCTACACTGAAATCGTAACCTGCTTCTACACTAAAATCATAACCATATGCTACAGGGAAATCATAAGCTGCTACTATAGTGTAAATAGCACCACATTTTTTACTTTAACTAGGAATCCAATTATTTTTAAACACAATCAATAATTTCTTTTTCTATTCTTATTGGCATGGATTCATCAATTGGAATTGCCTCTTCTATATAAATATGATTATTTTGGAAAACAATCGTCACTGCCTCTTTAATCTAGGTAAGATTGTTTTGAATAAAATAGGAACTAATTATTTTACTCTTCCATCTAAATATAATTCTTTTCTGATTGTCATCATCTATTTCACTCCACCTTTCTTCTATCGAGTTTGATCACAAGTTCTCAACACAATTCATGATTTATATGAAATAAATATCAGCAAAGCATCTTCACAGTTGATTCAATCAAAGTCATAATGACTCTGATTCTCTAACAATTCAAAAACCTCTTTCTCATCGTATTTAAAGTGAATCTGATGACCATCTACTTCTAGAAATTTGTTTTCACATTCAATGAACTTTTTCCCGTTACAATGGACTTCCACAGTGATTCTTATTTTTTAAAAAAAATTGATATGATTATTTTCAAAACATGGATCTAATTTTTTTTAAAAACATCAATATTATTACATTCCAAACAACATAGATCCAATTCCTTTCAAAACATGTATCTGGTTGTTTTTTAAAACAGTGATATGATTCTTTTAAAAACAACATGGATCTAATTCCTTTCAAAACAACATGGATCTGATTCCTTTCAAAACAATCCTCAATGTGATTTCTTTAGAACAAATTCAATTCTTACTGAATGAAAAATGATTCATAATACCTTTCTTATTTCTTTCAATCCCTTTCAATCTGAATTACCATTCATCATCTTTCTCAACATACTTTCTTTATTCTTCTTTATTTTAAACCCTTTCAATATAATTTCCCATTCATCATCTTTCTCAACATCCTTTCATTCTTCTTCTCTCTTTCAATCCCTTTAAATTGAAATTCCCATTCGTTGAATTTCTCAACATCCTTTCTTTCTTCAACATATTGATGGATTGAAAAAAATGATACCAAATCACAACTTGGTCCTAATTTGGATTAGATGTGTTGTGATGACCCAAGTGTGTGAGTGCTAGATAATTTACGTTGTGATGGCCCAATTTGTCGTGAACAAGCCCGAGTACCCTGGTAACATGATAACTCAGATGGATTTGACATTTCCTAATGGGAATTCTCGATCCCCACAGGCTGAAGACTAGAAACTGGCATCATACAATATAAAAGTGGGAACAATTTTTTCCACATGAATGGAGACGAAAAAGAAGTAAGACTATGTGCATATTAAAAGAAAACTCTACTGGGAGTAAAGCACCGAAATAAAAAAAGGTTTAAACAATCCCAAATTACTAAAACCCAAGAACTGAAATAGGAAAAACACAACCCTGGTCCCCAAAGACACAACTCACCATAACCATGGTTTAGAAGTTGGATCCTCCTCCAAGTAATCCTTGCCCTTTTCTTGAACCTAGAATAAGAAAGTCTATAAACACACAAATGAAAATGTATGGTGTGATCTTATAAATCCTAGTAGGGACTCACCAAAAATTCCATAACAGATTCCAATAATTAATTAACAAAATAATGTTCCTTCAATTTTAAATTAAACATGTTTTTAATTTTAAATCTTATATAAACAAATAATTCAAAAAAATTTATGTGATGGAAATAAACACTAATAAAATGATTTTCAATGATGAAATATATCTAAAAAATAGGTTAAATAAAACATATACATAATAAATTTTATGTAAATTTAGTAGGCATGTAATCCAATTCGAAATCGTTGAGATTTTTAATATCTAAAATATAAATTACAGGAGAGAAACATGGTTATCTACCAAATAGGTAGGATATTATATCATGAAATAGGACTCCTGACTCTCTAAGTAAACTTAGAAAAATTTATATAGACACATCCCGATGACATTAGCCAAAGGGGACTCATCACCAACCATAGATGATGATACCCAGTACACGTAAGTTTTAGAAGGTTATAGTAGCGTAGAGTTGACCTAATAAATCACTAACAACCTAAGGATTTATTGTGTTCTTACATAATCAATTATGGTCAATTTATTTTAAGACTGATTAAAATACAATTAAATACCATTCTCCAATTTCAATGACAATTTTCCATTTTAAACCAAGACAAGTTTTAAATAAAAAACATGCCTCTTTCACAAGACAGAACCACTATGTTTCGTTAAAAATATTTTTATGCAATTCATAAGTTTGAAATCCATTCAAAAACCATTACATCATTTCATAATTAAACATCATAATTAAATTCTAAAATTTAATAGAATAAATTTCCATCAAATCCATAAATTAAATTAAATAGTTTAAATTTTATGAATTCCAAAACCACACAAAAATTTAAAGGAATCATCAGTTTTAAAAAATTACCATTACAAAACCATTTTAAATATTCAAAAAATGTGGAATTGGGTTTTATTACTTTAATTAAAATATGGTATAAGAAACTTAATTTAAATTAATAATTAAAATAAACCATGTTGTTAAAATTTAATCAATTTTGATTATCAGAACAGAACCACATACCATTTCCTAGAAATAAACACTCATAGAGGCACCCATCATTGAGAATGAATGAGGATTAGATCTTGAAACCCCAAATAGAAGAATGATACAACACCATAGGTAATATATCCATCCAATACAAGATGATCTATTGAAAACCCATCAGATGAGAAATAGATAATTTCTAGAATGAGTCGGAAGACTTACCCAAAAAACACACCACAAGAGAAACTATGATCGAATTCCAAAGGAATATGTCTTGAAGTGTTGGGAGGCTTTAAGGAACCATGGTAAGAGCCTTAGGTCAAGGGAGAAAAATATGGAGATGATACAGGATGAATTAACTAGCCACAATAAAAATTTACAATATGCAGTAGAGGTATTACATGACGTGTGATACCCATAAACGATGTGTAACACATAAGTTTCAAAACGGTTGAAACCTAAACCATTTTTCATTAAATCCTGAAGCTAGGAGTCAAAAATCCATCATTAAATCCATCATGATGTGTAATGAAAACTCACTATGTACACCCATCCTAATATGAAGAAGTTTGTGACCTCTATGAAAAATCATTACACGATTTTTACTGCTGTTACACAATGTGTAAATCCTATGCAATCTTTAGAAAATCACGGTTAAATGTTAGAGTCAAAAAAACCTCTTACTTCACCATTATAAGTATTGTTCTAATTAAAAATAAACCCTTACCCAATCAAAAAAATGGAAATCCATGAATGGTTTAATGTGTACATGTTAGAGAGGTAACTAGATGTTACAACCTCCCCACAATAAAAATAATCTTCCCCCAAAAACCCAGTAATGAAGATTCCATGCCAAAGAGATGTGGCCAATACTCTATTATAGTTCCTCATGATCCCAGGTCTCATGAATATGAAAATAATGATAGCATAACACTCAAACCAATGGTATCAACCTCCCACGATGTACCTTGGACCTAGAATTAACTATCCAAACTTGATGCTCAGTCAATGATAAACCAGGCTCAATCTGAAGATCACTCAAGATCTATGTGAGATATATATCAGATAGATATTTTTATATTATGATATGTAGAACATGTTATGTGTTGACGTCAGCTGTGGGGGAAGTGTAAAATTGGATGTATCCTTCCACACTCACTCAAAAACCTTTAATGGTATCAAAAAATAATGAGAAAGATTCCCTTGCCTCTTAAGCAGTCGATGACCCAATCAGGATGAAAATATCAAGAACACCAAATAAAAATTTGAAAACCCCAAAGGTCTGTGGTTTCAATCAATATAAGATTTATATCATATTTTTTCAATCAACATCCTTTTAAAAATTAGCTGTATATTTGTTGAAGTATCCTGCATCATGCTTGGTCCAACCAAGGAACATTCACAAACCTCTGAACAACAGAACAATGATTTATAATGTCATCTATAATAGGCCTCATAATTTGACACTATCATAATGTACTATTATGATTTGTTATTATAGAACTCAACCAGTCGCAAATGAACAACCCAAGCTCCAATGAAGATGAGAACACAAGTGTGAAGAATATCCTCAAGAATTTGTATATCTCTATCTATTTGGCCATCTGAATATGGATGGTAGGATATAATAAAATGGAATCGAGATCCCATTTCCTTCTAAATGACTCTCTAAAAGAGATAAGTAAAATAAGGATCCCTTTCAAAGACTATAGTAGATACAACTCTATGGAAAAGAACAAACACTTTCATATAGATACTTCACATCTCCTCAACATTGGTTCTATATCCAATGCATAAGAAATGTTTTTAATTGGTTATCCTATATAAATGGAAAACTATATAAAATTATTCTTTTTATGGGTACATGGAAACCCAACAAAAAATTCCATAGCTATCTTATCCCACATCCATGTTGGGACTGGAAGTGGTTGAAGAAAACTCTTATTTTTATGGTGCTCACCTTTCACATTTTAACACGTGTAGAAGAAAGATACATATTCAGCAACACCACATCTCATAATTGGACACCAAAACTACCAAATCTTTTCATAGAACATCTTTTTAGTTTCTAGGTGAAAACCCCAATGGAAAATATGACAATCCACCATCACAACCTTCCTTGCCATAAAATGCACAAGGAAGTGATTTCTATATTATAGAACTCCCTCTTTGGAGAATGGCCATTGGGAAACTTTCTTCCCACCATAAAAAGAGTATCTAACGAGAGATTACTCATCACCAAGATCTCGATCTTCAATAATGATCTCCATAATATAAAATGTCAGTTGAACGCGGGCTAAAGAAGATTTCACCCATTTTATCAATTCTCCAATATGAAACTGTGAAAAGATAGCCATCAAAATCCGCTCTTCGGAAGATTATTTCACAATCGGGGGTTGAAGCTTCCTTCTCAAAGCATCATCAATGACATTACCATTCCATGGGTTATAGGAAATTTCTATGTGGAAAGACTACATGTACTCTACCCAACACCTATAGAGATGATTTGGATCTTTTTTATAGAAGATATAACTCATAATTTTTTTGTATAAAAACACAATAAACCATTCTCCTAAAAGGTAATTCCACTAAATCTTAATCTCATGAGTCACTACTAGAATATCTATATAACATTTAGGATAATTATTCACATGTGACTTATGTTGATGAGATATATAATAACTATGTGGTTTCCCATCATCGGAATATATCCCAATCCAGAAACTGATGCATCACAAAATACCATTTATCATTACCCAACCTATAGGAGAGACAACACCAGCTAAGTAGTTAATAGATGTTTCATATCAATAGAATAACACTGAAATTTATCATTTCAAGAAAACAACACGCCCCTATGAGTTAGAGATGTCATTGGAGAATCCATCTTTGAGAAATGTTTCACGGTCCCATGGTAATATCTAGTTAATCCAATGAAACTATGAATCTCAAAGACATTTCATGGTTTCTCCCAAGTCATAATGTCCTCCCCCATTTCAAGATCAACTGATATACCCCTCTCTGACACCATGTGTCCCATGAATTTTACTCCCTGAATCTAGAATTCATATTTTGAATGCTTGGCACTGAGTTGGTGATTCTCAAATAAACTCAGACCTATTCTAAAATGATGCAAATGATACTCCTCAAACATGGAGTAGACTATAATTTCATCTAATAATACTAGAATTTCCCTATGGAACTATAGGAGGTCTGGAATGGATCTTTCATTGATAAATCCTACAAGAATCATCACACTTCTATCTCTATTTAAAGAAACCATATGTGTCACTAAGAGAAAAAGGAACTCCCGTCAACACTGACGTACTGGCCAATTCCATCTCAACCATCATCACCCTATCCAACACATCAACAATAGTGGGAAACTTCAGTAAGAAAACAGGATAATGGAAATCCAATGAAAGACCCAACTTGAACAATTGATCCTTTATCATATCATTAGATAAAACCCCAAGAGAAAACTACACCAGCTCAGAAAGAAATTAGTGTACTCGGTCATGATTATTTCGGCCTTCTCAATATTGAAAAAAACCATAGTCTTGTCCAACAAAATTGACTATGGATAGAATTATTTTGTGAAAATATCATTAAAGACATTCCATTATAATCTATCATGTTTTTTTATCATCTCAATCGTGTCCCACCATATCCTGTTGAGTCCCTCTCGTAAAATGGTGTCACAATTCACCTTAATAGTGTTAGGTGTCTCCATCAACCGAAATAAATGTTAAATAATTTCCAAATATTTCTCACCATGTTGAGGATCAGTGGAGCCTTTGAGAACTAGTGGATTATGGTGAATGAATTCATGAGAATTATTTTGATGTACATCACATTGAGAATCCACAACAATAGATTGAATGTGAGTTGGAGGTGGTGCATGTCAAAGATCATGGAATGTGTGAATTATCACAAAAACCAAACTCAGATCCATAATAGTATTCGCTTGATGAGGTTTTTCAGTAGCCTCTAATTGGATTTGATTCACATGTCTTATCAACGACATGATGCAAGACACCATTAGTTGCTAAAAAGAATATATTTTATTAACAATCAAACAGAGTAACATGAAAATATATTCCAAATATAAGGGACAAAACATATTTGGATTCCATCCCATCCAAATCAAAATAGGGAAAATACTATAACCAATCCACATGATACCTTCCCCTAACCACCCCTGGAAACATAAGGTTCATTCTGGTGAAATATGGATAGACACTCAGTCACAACCACCTCCTAAATCTAGACAATATTTCACAACACATATTAAATTTATGACAAAGGTTAAACCTCTCACTATTACCACATTCTCACAAACCAGCACAGGTACCCTAGTAACATGATAATTGATCTGTTCTTGACATAACCTGATGGGAGTTCATAACCCCCATGGATTGATGACTATCCCTGTGAATCATATTATATAAAAGTGGGAATGACTTTTTCACGTAAATACGGATAAAATCTAAGAAATACAGTATTAATATCAATGGAAAACTCTATTAGGAGTAATGTAATAGAATAAAAAAAGTCATTATCAAGACTAAAGTACTACATATAAAGTAATAAAACTATAAAAACAAAACCCATGTCTCTAATGACACAACTCATGAAGACCATAGTTCACCAGATTGATCCACCTCCTAGTGATCTTTTCCCTTTTCTCAAACCTAGAAGAATTAATTATACAATCACCTAAAGGAAAAAGTAGGTTGTGAGATAAAAATCTTAGTAGGGTATAACCATAGATTCTAGAACAAATGTAAATAACTAGTTAACTAAATAAAGTGATTTCATTTTTAAAGTAAATAGGTTTGGATTTTAAAGAATATTTAAACAAATCATGCTATATAGCTCATGTGATGGAAATATAATTTTAGAAAAGGATTTACAATGACCTAATATTTATAAAATAATTTCAAATATAAAACAATTGCATAAAAATTTTTATATAAATTCATTAGGAATTTAATGCTGTTGAAAATTATTGACATAAATTTATATCTCAAATAAATAACAAACAAGAAACATGGTCATTCATCCAAATATGTATGATAGTATATTAGGATATAGGAATAAAATTTCTATAAATAAATTTACCATAATGTGTATACACACGTCCAAATGAAACTTTCCAAAGGTGACTCATCACCAACCTGTTGATGATGTGACCCACTTCATTCTTGTTATATAACATTATAGTAGCATAGAGTCTGTCCAAATAAATCAATAACTACATAAGGCTTCCATATGATTTTATATAATAAATGATGAAAAATTTATTTCATGACTACTTAAAATACAATTAAATCCTATTCATTACATTCAATTCCAGTTTTCTATTTAAAATTCAAATGGGTTTTAATAATAAAACATGCCTCTTTCACAAGAAAAAACCAAAAGGTTTCTTTCAATACATTTTTAATCTATTCACAAGTTTGAAAAATATTCATAACCAAATACATAATTTCACAATTCAGCATCAAATTAAATTAAACAATTATATTGAAATCATTTCCTTCAAATAAATAATTTCAATTATATAATTTCAATTATATAATTTCAATTATCAAAATTCCATAACTACACACCAATTAAAATGAACTTGTGTTTTTTTTTGAAATTTCTAATTCCAAAACCATTTAAAATCTCCCAACTCAATGTAATTGGGATTTATTAAAAAAATTAAAAGTTAGTATAATCAACTAAATTTAATTCAAGAATCGAAATAAACCATGAAGTTCAATGTTAATAAATTTGGATTATCAGAAAGGAACCACATAGCTCTTCCTAAAAATAGACACTCGTAAT
Source organism: Viscum album (assembly GCA_963277665.1). Lineage (NCBI taxonomy): Eukaryota > Viridiplantae > Streptophyta > Magnoliopsida > Santalales > Viscaceae > Viscum > Viscum album. The sequence continues at coordinate 1,216,955,377 of OY728130.1, forward strand.
GGCACTTATTAATGAGAGTGAAGGTGAATGAGATATCAAATCCAATCCTAGAAGAAACATTCAAAATCATAGAGAATATATCCATAAAATTAATGATGGTATATCAAAAACCCCTAGGGGGAAAAAGATATAACATCAAGAAACTATGGGAACACTAACACACACAAAAACACAGAAAGAGAAACTTTGATCAAACACAAAGGTAATATATTATGAAGGGATAGGAGGCTACAAGGATGACTAGGATAAGCCTCAAGATGGGGGAGTCAAATATAGAGAGGATAGAAAATTAATTTAATATACACACTACCTAGTTAAAAAATTCTGAAGAGGTATAACGTGTCATTAAATAACCATACACGACATGAAATACATAAGTTTCCAAACCATAAAATCACAAACCGTTTTTCATTTATACCTAATGATCTGATTCAAAAAAATATCATTAAACCCATCATGATGTTTAATGACAACTCAAAATATGTACCCACCATGGAAAGAAGAAGTTCATGACTTTCATGAAGAATTATTACATGATGTGTATTACTGTTACATGATTTGTAATTTCCTTGAACACCTATAGAAAATCATGGTTAATGTTGAGAGTCCAAAAAACCTATGACTTCACCAATATAGGTATCCTAAAAAGTCAAACAAAACACTTAACCACTGAAAAAATGAGAACCATTATAAGGTTTAAAGAGAACCTATAGGATCATTAATGAGATTTTACATATATGTGTGCAGTTGGGATGTGATGTGAGGTGTGTCCCAGGTGTGTACGGGTAGAGTGTTCTATGAGGTATGGCCCATGAATGTTCTGGAGGGATGTGTTGTGAGTTATGGACTACGTGTGTGCAGGGGGATGTGGTGTGAAATATTCGGAAGAGGTGGAAGCACCATGACATTTTTCGTTGGGGTGTGAGATTGACTAATCAGTTGGTAAGTGTTGTAGGGTACCCTATCATTGATTTTATTTATATTATATTATATTACATGGATGCATAATTTTGTAACTGAGTCTTGGTGAGGTTTGGGTTATGGTTAGGCTTCTTGTTAAGTGCTATATTGTTCTGCTATTTTCTAACATGCACATTAGTATGATCCTTATACTTGGGCACAATAGACTTTTTATTTCCTACTATGTATACATGTATGCTCACCCCACATATATAAAAAAAATTTAGGTATCTTAGAGGATTACATAGACCATTCTAGACATTACTAGATTGGACCGAGGGACAGTTTCATTGCTATTACTCTAGTTTTTTTGGGGTATTTTGTTCAGATAAAGTTATTTAGAACCAATTTTATTTACACAGATTTTATCAGATTGTTTGTGGTTTTATTATATATATGTCATGAAGTTTTTTATGATTTATACATGATATCATTACATCTTGTTTATTTATATATTCTAATATCTCCCATATTGTGAGATTTGTATACCCTTACTGCTAGTTGCAACCCTCGGGCTACTAGGGGAGGGACTTTGGGGGTCATTATCTCACATTCATCATTTCCATCCCAAGATGGGTATCATTGGAGGGAGCGAGTCGTGACATGTAAAATATAACTCTAATTTAATATTGAAAATGGTTATTTCTGTTTCATTATACATAATTTCACATATAATTATGTGGTCTTGAAATATAAATTTTATACAATATGACAAGAAACCCTTTACAAATTGCATCAAGTGAGAGGATACAAAATAAATGTGTCTATTGGAGTTTAATGTTGTAATCTTGTATATAATAAAAGTTATAAAATTTGAATAGAGTATATGGTGTCATAAATTTCATATAGTAGAAGTCTATTCAATTTACATATAGTTCATGGCCATGAAATTTTCATAGAGTATAAGGTTGTGTCAAATATAATATCACACTATGTTATGTCAAGTAGAAATCCATATTATTATTGAATAAAGTGTAATATTTTGGGTGAGAAAACCAGTTTAATGGATATAATAGTTGTATATTAATTTGAAACTAGCATGAATGTCTATCTGAAAGTACAATTAATATCTAAAAAGCATAAAAATAATTATTAGGATTGAATTTCTCTTGGTGTAAAAATGATAAATAAAATTATTAAGGAGGATAAGACATGTGGACTATGTAGTTAAGATTAAATAGTTATTAATTTTTTAATTCACCATTAATTGAAAAATGATTATGAAAATATATATAGATCATATAGTAAATTTATATAGACCATTTAGATATACTTTATCAACTGTGATGTGATAAATGATAAAATGGATGTTAGAATAACTATGTAATTAAAGTACATGGACCATACTTTTATTTTTAATTTATCATGATTTGATAATAAAAAATATTGATTGTCCATGAAGACATAGATAACCAATCACATGTTTATAATAGACTAAATATAGTGGTGATCAAATAAGACATGAATCATATTGTAAATATAATTTTGTTTAGTTTAAATGTATTATTGTTGAGAAGATGAACCTTTTTGTTTGAAGATGTTTATAAGAAAATAATATTATATAATGGATATTATTCTATAGGATTTTTTTTGATTCAAGTGTTTATTCAGAGGATAACCTTTGGAATATGTAAATGAATTTGACTAAGATATAATGAACATATCACATGGATTAATATATTGAGTATGTTATGATTTTATGGAATGTTGGTCACTAATTATATATCAATGTTATCATGGGAGACATTCCATGGAAATAATTAATGTAAGGTTGTCATGGAAGCATCCAACAACATTACAATATTTCAAATTTAGGTGGAGTGAGTTATGGAATAATGATTTTGTTGATACATTGGATTGATTAATATTAAATTTGAGTGAATCCTATAGAATATATTTTCATAGGTTTTTGTATCAATTATTGTTGACAGTGAAACATGTTTACGGAGAGATATATCATTCAAGATTACACCACATAGAAAATAAACATCACATCACTTACGTCTGTCATATATAGAAAAATATATCATTATAAAATCTTTTTTAAATTTAATGTTTTCAACTAGCCAAGTTATTAGGTGGTGAGTTTAAAGAATATTTAAAATATAGTGACTTCCTACATATTATAGTGAAAATAGTTTCTTATTGAATAAAATTAGAATGAAATGCCTAAGAGTAAATACATTTACTCCAATCGTAGAAATTTTTTCATATCTAGTTACCAATGAATGAAAATATATTCTACAGAATTACCTAAATTGTATGATATACATGTACTATGAATAATTAAAGAATTTACAAAAAAAATAAAATCATAAAATTCTAAAACCCACATAAATATAATTGATGGATACCTAGAACTTTTAATAACCCTTTAATTTTATAGTAGATAGATCCAAAAATATATAATCATAATATTCAATTGGTGGTTTATATATAGTGGTATAGAATACTATGTGAACACTATATTAAAATCCACATTATAGGTGAAATAAATAAATTAGTTATGTAACAATGATTTTATACTTTTTGAAACACTATAATTGATATTTGGAAAATGATAGATAATACGTACTCATTAAAACAAAGAAATATGATCTCTAAAATGGTGTTTGATATAAAAAATGTTAAAATTAGTAATAACTAATTCATCACCTCATATAGTGATGCTGCCTTATTGGGTCAAGAGAGCTAAAATTTATGTCTTAGGGAAAATATTTTTAAATATTTATATTTTTAATCATAGAATATATGATGTATAGGGTAAAAATTTAGTTTTTAAGATTAATTTTATACTATTTAAAACAAAAATTATATCGTTTGTGTATTTTTAATTTTAAAAAATTATTGTTAAATAATTTTGTGTTTATATAGGTTCTTCAATATTATAAATTACTAAACATTAAAAATTTTAAATAAAAAATGATTATTTTATATTAAAAAATAGAATAATTAGTTTTTATAGTATATTTAAATTTTTTTGAAAACATAAAATATTTTTAATTTATTATTTATTTAAAAATATTCTTTTAATCATTTTGTGTCTGTATATATTTGTTTGAAAACAATTTAAATGTAAAATTATTTGAATACAAAACATGTGTTATGTATTTGAAAATTTAGATATTTATATTCTAAAATAAATTATATAGTTTTGGAACCCAAAACATTAGTATTGGGTCTTTTAATTTTTATTAGTTATTTTAAAATAGTATTGAGTTTATATGTGCTTTAGGAAAAAGTAAATATTATTTATTTATCAGTTTAAAAACCAAATCTTTTATTTTGAAAATATATTTTACAGTTTTTAAATCATTTAACACGTTTTAGGTTAATATTTTGTTTTATTAATGAATTTTTAACAGTTTAGACATTATATATGATTTTTCCAAAAGATAATTTGAATACTATTAATTATAAACACATAAATAATATTTTTAATTTATTATGTTAAATATGAGTTTTTAGAAATAATTTTTTACTGTTTTCTATAAAGAAAATATATTTGGTGTCATTTTTTTACTAAAATTGATCTTATAGTTATGAGTTATATTGGTTCTCTACAAAAAAATATATAAATATTGTTTTTTAAACAATAAATATTTCTTATTTTTTTAAACACAATAATCATTTTTTAAAATTTTAATTTATTTTAAAAAATATAGATATTTTTTTAGTTTTTTTATTTTGTAAATTTTTTTAAATATATTTTTGTTTTTGTGTGCTTTTAAGAAAATTAAATATTCAAATTTGTTTTGTGGAATATATTTTCTATATAATTAAAATAGTTTCTTTTCTCTTTGTAGTTTAATTGTATTTAGATTTTAATTATCAGTATTTAAATATTAAAATGTATTATATTTAAAATTATTACATTATATTTAATTTAATGAAAATTTATTTAAATTTATTTTCATTTTGTTTTATTTTTTTAAAAAATTAGCAGTTGTTTTAAAGAACGATATTTTTGAAAAAAATTATTCTTATTTAATTTGAAAGGGAAATGGGATTTTCTATTTTTCATGTTGCACTATACAATAAGTAATGTGTCTTATTGTATTTTTTGGAATGTTTAACAAAAAAATTTTACAAGAAACAACATATTTTATAAATAAATTTTAAAAAATGTAAATATATTATATTTTATCAAATAAAACAATGAATTGGTTTTTCTATCTTTTTTTTATTTATTCCCCCTGAACATTTTTCATTTTTTCCCTATTAACATGTCTAAAAAATCTATGTTAAAGAAGAATATTATTCAAATTTTAACATGTTATATTGTTTTGATAATATTGGTACAAACTCTATTTATTATATATTTCATTTAGTGATTTTCATGAATTTTTTTTCAATAATTTTTGTAAAAGGTAATAACAAACTAAATCCATTGAATCTATTTTTTAGTCAATATTCTTTATCGTGGATATCCAAAAAAAATCATTAATTTCCATTAAACTATAAGAATTAGATTTCAAATACTACTAAGGAAATATTAAATGATTAATTTAAAAAATATAGTAAGAAGAATAATTTATTAAAAAATTTATTTACAAATTAATTCCAATAAATCATAAAAATATATTTTGATATATGAATATATGAAATCATAAATTCCTAAATCAACCAAAAATTATTTACTCCATAGATATGTATATGTTTTTTATTTATTGTATTTTTAATTATAATGGTATAGGAGACAAAAAGTGAGTTTGAAATTATATTGTGAAAAAATGGAATCTAAGTAAAACCACATAATGTTTGATTCGTTACCACAATGTGGTTTTGAGAATTTCATCATATTATTCCATTGTCTGATAATTCCTTTTTGATTTGACATCACAGTCTAGTATTGATGTTTGAACTATCTAATATTGACCAGAAGGAGTAAAACTATTCCATGGTCTCATTTTTCATGACACGATGCGTTTAAAATAGTCATGGTTCATACAGTGGTTTAAAGATGTATAATGGTGAACTTTCTATTCAAAATTGGGATAAAAATATTAAAGGTTTCATATCATTGTATTGTCAAATGATTTGTTTTGGGGGAGCATTTTGTAGTATCATATTGGCGTTTAAGGATGTTTGGAAAACCCATGTCATGTTAGACCAAATCACATCACAATTTTTATAACTTCTGAAATTTATAAATAAATTTACAGTGAAATAATTGGGAAATCAACATTGGGTTCAAAATTTTTTATAAATATTTTGATAGATTCAAACTAATGGATTGTTTAAGTAACAATGAAATGATTTTTTTTACCATGTTTTAATAATAAGATTATATTCCTCTCCCTCTTTCCTTTCAGTTATTCTTCTCCATTTGTGATATTAAATGACAAAGAGTTTGTTCCCAAAAGAATTTAGTTCCCTTTAGTATATTTTTGACTTCCATAATCCTTGTGATTAAATCTACATATGTTTATATTTTATTATATTTTCTTGTAGGTGAATGTGATTTAATGCCTTGAATATTATACTTTGATGATCTGATGATTATGTTCCATTTTGTGGTAAATGGTTCATAAAATCCTATTTTATTACTATTTATATGAAATTATATTGATTTATAATCTTTTATTAAATATATGGTATTTATTAAATTATATAGAAAAAATCCGAATCTTTATGGGTCACACTGTTGTTATGATATATGTCATATTTTATTCATTTTTTTCATATTATGAGAATATATGAGATTATAGTTGATAATGGAGTATTTTTAATTATTTCATAGTAATGAAATGGTGATATATAATTATGGTGAGTTTCACATGTTTTAGAAAGTTTTTAGTAAGATATTACTAAAATATTGAATAATTAAATTGATGAAGAGGAATTATATAGGATATGGAATGGAAATTAATAACTAGAATTATATAATTAATTATTTGTTAGATGAATCATATAGTAAATAGTATGTGATTATGAAGTGGAAATGGATGTGGGTTTTTTTAAACCAAAATGACATTATTGATCATTGGAATTACTCATTTTGATTAAATGAAGTCGTAAAATATTGTGATGCAGATGATGTATGTGAGGGGTATAGGTTTACATAAACATTTTAGGATGCACTACTACAAAATCCACCAATAATAACACTATAATTTATCAATGCTTGAAAAATTCACGAATAAAGTCCATCCTAATGAGATATAAAATTAACATCTATAAAATGCAACCTTTATCAGCGCTTTATTTTAGCACTGATAAAGGTCTAGAATAAAACGAAAAAAATAAACAAATAAAAATAAAATGATTAAATAATGATAAAATTGAAAAAATTTATTAATTAAATAATTATTGATAAATATGGATAAATTTCATATATATATATATATATATTATAAACATTTAAAAATATTATATATTAAAAATAGATTAATAAAATTAATATGTACAATATATATATATAATGTCAATTAAAGACATATTAATGTCTTATTCGTTTTTAATGTTGTTGGACTTTCAATTTATCATATATTAAACATCATGTGATTCATTTAATTTCCACCCACACACACACACACACATATATATATATATGTGTGTGTGTGTGTGTGTTAATGCATTTGTATCAACAAATGGACACACAAATTTATTACACAATATATATAAATGCATACACGTAAAATAAACATAATTTATTCAAATATTAGTATATTCAAGAATTTAATTACTACATGATTAATTTAATTAATATTACATTTTTAATCAGTCAAATTTATTACTTTTTTTAATATACTACAATTATAGTATTTGTTTTTAATGCTTTATATTTTTTATTTTATTTTATAATTAGATCATTTTTAATTATATATATATTTATATCTATTTAATATGTTTCAGTATTTTAAATGTGAATTCATCCACTTCAATATATATATCCATATTTTTTAATAACATATATTTAATTAACGAAACCTATCCATTTTCTCAATATTTTAAAAGTGTACTCATTTTGAATTATTCAATTTCACTCATTTTTTAAATGTATGTATTGATTATTATATATACACTGGAAAGGATAAAAATAATTTTTTAAATAAATATTTAGTAATAAAAATATGTATAAATGTATATTTAGTATATTAATAATTATTATAAATAAATAATTATTGTGAATAAATAATTATTATAAATAAATAATTATTTTGAAAAAATATTTATTTTAATTAAATAATTATTTTAAATAAATAAATATTATTTTAAAATAAGTATTTATATAATTATAGATATATAATTATATATATTTAAAATTTTATAAAATTATAATATATTTATTTAAATAATCATAATAACATAACGTTTAACAGGGCTTTTGTAGCATTTTTAGAAGACCTATTTACCAAAGCTATAATGTTATCATTGATGAATATGTATTTTAACAGCGCCTTTTTAGCATTGATAATGTTAAATATTTATCAGTGCTAAAAAATTGATAATAAATACTCCTTTTATCAGCACTGATTAAAGGGAACATTATGAGTTCTATTTAGAGGGAATTTTTTAAAGTGTCATTCGTCAATTTAAAAATACCCAGACCATGACTCAGTAACTCATGATTATCAAGATCTTCGAGAACTCATCTACTTTGGGTGAGACTCCTCTACGTTCCCTTGGATTAATCAATTCTAGAATCCATTTCTTTTAATTCCATACTCTTCCTCTATCATTCTTTGAGGTTTTGGCTTCCGTGTTTGTTGTCTTTGTGATGTTCTTAAACACGAATTATCCAACACCACTTCTCAAAAATATTTAAAGAAAAATATTGTGGTATTATTTCTTATTCTACTTTTTATGTATTTTAGTGTCCAACCCATTTAGCCTCAGAGACACACATAAAGGGTTTACTATACTCTCAATATTACATGTAGAACTCTCTTTCCCCTTGGTTTCCACTTCATTTGAATAATATAGAGTTAAAAAATATAGGTAGTTTCTCAAATTTAATTCATCTTATATACAATATTATAGAATCTAATGGATTAATAATGGGGGTTTTTAGGTATTAAGGGATACAAATTGTGGGCCACATTTATGGGTTATGGACATATAGGAACCATGGTAATTTTAAAAATCATTAAACCATGTTTTTTGGATTTTGGTTATTCGTGTAAATTGTTAAACTATGAAATGATTTACTTTGATCTATGATTTTAATGAATAAATTTTTATTGAATTAAACAAATATTGAATTAATTAGTCATGTTACCAAAATTATTTTAGTGAATCATGTTGTGAGAGTTCTGTTTTGTTATTAATTCATGACTATTATTAAACTTTAACCAACCATGGAATATGATTATGTTTTCATCATAGAATATAAGTTAGTTTTGGGGATACTTATCTCCAATATTATATTTTACAACTGATAATATCTTTATCAGTCTTAAAGTAGATAGTTTATAGAGGTAATTGTAGATATACTTCATGCTATGTGGTATAATATTCAATGATGTGAAGTATCTATGTTTCGTCTATAAAATTTTATAGAAATATATGATAATAATAAATTTAGGATTTCATTGAATAAATTTCTTTAATTTATAAGTGTAAAATATTTCTAGATAAATACTTAGCATAAGTTGAAAAATTCACCCTTTAAAGGGATGAATGTTATTAGAGGGATCTATGGTGGATTAAAAAAATATCCAAAATTGGAAGGTGAGGTATCATTATTTAGACATAATTGACGTCCAATATAGGTGGAATGAGATTCATTTCTGCAAGACCATTAATGTGTAGGTATTCGAATTTCTATTCCATTGAGTAGTCTTTTTCATTTATTCCTTTACTATATGTTTCTAGGACACTTTAATCCTTATACACTTCATTTTCTTCCATATATTAATTATGGATTGGACTCCCTCTTTCTAACTAGCTTTCCTTTCATCATTGTTGTTCCAAAGTTCATTGATAACTTACCTCCCAAATAGTGATGGAAATAAGGATAGTTTGAAAGGTTAAATGAGTAGCCTAAAATCCATCATCAATAGATGGATATCAATCAAGAATCTGAGGACAGATTAAATAAAGGAATTTATGTTTATTTATACTGTAGTATTGAATTAATATATATCTATTAAATACAGTGAAAAATTTCATGCATGATGGATGAAATTGTGGACATTTATGCATGGATTATATTGCGTTGTTGTTATTCAAGAGAAATTAAATGTTTGACTACTCATACAGACAATGTCTTCTAAACATGATGTTGTTTCCAATTCCTTCCAAGAACAAATTGTTGATGAAACTGTGGAATTATTATGGGATTAACCACATGTTAATGAAAAAAAAACAAGAACAATTCAATATCACATTTAAAAAAATATTATCAATACAAAAAGTTAGGGTATAAAATTTGTGGCTTCTTAGAATCAATGCAGGCCACCTATTTACCCAAACAAGTCAACATTCATCAGTTATCATTGAGTCACAATGAGGATGAATGTGCCTATTTATGTTGACTCATAGCATCTTTTCGAAAATATAATGAAGGAAATCATTTGGAATGATATAATAGTAATGTTACAATATACGTTATCTTCATTATAGAAAAACTATATAATGATACATCAATTTAGTATTCATTATTTCTTTTAGAAATTGTTTATTTTATAATATTTCAATAAATATTAATTACTAATGGATGATAGAAAATCATGTAGAGGTTTCTGGAGTCTTTTGAAAAAGTTACATCATAGGGATGTTGAGGAGAAAATAAATACCCACCCACCACTTTGTTAGGAACACATTACAAAGAAGAAAATGTTGAATTATTTCATCAATTGTCCCAATGAGAAATTATTTTAAGTTCATTACGGTCAACAATATATTATTTGAAATTATTTTTTTTATCCAACATGATTCAAAATTGTTAATTTATGAATTAATAAATGTGTGTTGAATGTAAATATCACGCATTAAAACTAATTTAACTCTATCACAAAGGAAAGATGGGGTATACTTCATTAGAGAATGAATTGGTATGTATTTTAAATCAAAAATTAATGTTTAATTATGTTATATGAACCAACATATATTATTTTTTTATATGCATATTGATTAATGAAAATTTGAAGCCACTTCTATACCACGTCATGTCCTATGGAAAGAGGATTGTGTAAATAAGGATGGTATATTAGTTGACAGAATCATAAAAGTAGTTTTAGAAGCATGTCTAATTATGAAATAAATGTAATTTGTTATGATTTATAATAATAATATAAAAAATAAATAGTTTCATATTTTTATATGGTTTAGACACAAGAATCAGCAACGAACTCACCCAAAGTAGAGAAACTTTTAGTAGCTTTAAAGAGGATTGAACAATATGGTCATATTAGAGGATAAGGTTTTAGAGTCAGCCTTTGAAAACTTTTGAAGAAGATTAACCCACCTGATGATACATATAATATAATGATATTAATATAGACAAAAATATACTCACTGCTAGGTATTATTTTATGGTCTGGTTTGGTAGACCAATGTATAAGAAAAGATAAATGTGAATCGGCAGTGGAGTAAAGATCTGCACATGATCCAAATGATCCCACTGGATATGAGGCTAGTCATTCCCCCACCCCCAACCATACATGGTGTAAACAACATTTTCATTAATCTTTCTTCTAATTTTTAATCAAACAACTTTATATAACTTTATATTATGAAAATTCTGCATAGTGTAGTTGTATGTGCTTTTTATCTGTAAACACACATGTACTACCCTATAGTGAGGGGTATAATGTATAATATCCCATGAGACCAACTAAAAAATCACCCCATCCCAAAAGCTACAATGAGAATGGTTATTGAGTAAGATTATGAGCCGACTGTGGAGTTGCATGTTCTACCTGATGATCCAGATATTACAACGGCCCCTGAAGCTATTGGAGCTTTCATTGCATGGTCATCTAATCTTATAAATATAAATAACTTATGTCTTTAAAAAAATTATAAAGTCAACATGACACAATTTATGATAAATAGTCTTAAGTGAGGAATCATATTAGAGATTGATAAAGTGTCTGATAATGGAAATGTTGAATCCTGAAAGTCTACTAAATTAGCCAATAAAACAAAATGAATATCTGAGTGTACCTTCTCTCCACAAGTTCCATAGAAATATTAATTAACATAACACCTTCATGTAGTGACCACATTTTATGATACAACTATGTCTCACATTCACTATGTATAAGAAATATTTCAAGTTTCAACTATGGGGGAAATTGGTCTCAAGACACTATATTAAATTATCAAGTAGGAATATTTGGGCATCTCAGTTGTGAATAAACAAATAAGGTACATTTTCCTAATTAATTAGTCCAAATAGTGAGATAAATATGTTTATTATAGTTAATATATATACGTATTTTTTATAGGTGTTTATATTACAACTATATATAGGGTATATTATACAAATCACGATTTGGATCCATTAATTCTAGTATTATTTCTACAACAAAAAATACTTTAGAGAAACAAAATAGATAAGAAATGATACATGTTACAGCAAAAATTTTATAAAAATGTATCAGATGATAGAATCTTTTAGATTCCTAAAATTCAAGGGTAAAACCTTATGATCTAATCACATCAAATATATTTTTAATTTTTACATTACTAAATTGTTTTTGTTTTTGAGGAAGAACTGTACGCTAAAAAAATCAATATAGACACCTCGAATATTTAATTTTTGGTTTCAATGCATGTACACCAACTGATCACTGGTGATGTGAATTGTGAAAATTTAATACAATAAAATAACGATTTTTAGATAAAAAATGATTTAAATTATTATTCTATATTTTAATGAAAATTTTGTTATAATAGGGCAGTCTATAAATATTGGTTGAATCATGGAATGAGGTCAATGTATGAAATTGAAAGCATGTGGATCACTACAAATGGTATAAAATTAAGGTATATATTGAAATATCTAACTATATATCAAAAAAAATTCGAGACAATTAACATATTATTGTCAATGTTTATACAGTGTCTAAAATAGGATAATGAAATTTATTGTGGATATGATGTTTGAAAATTTATGAGAGAAATCATACAGTATGAAAAAAAAGAATCCACCTAAAGGTGATTTCAAAAGGGAATTATAATTTCATTAATTAAATTTCTTAATCATTTGTATGATTATATTTTCTTCGTACTATCAAGATTCCCAATAAATGATTCATTCAAATGAATAAATCAATTTTTTATAGAAAAGTGTCTAGCATACCTTTTGTCATAATTTATGTTGACAACTAATTTAGTTGATTAGAAGTTATGTTTTCTGACCTAGTATGAGTTTTGAAAATTGAAAAATATTTTTGGGTGTGAAGCATTTGTGTAAAAATGATTATATATTATTCTACATCTCTTTCTCAGGGAGTAAATTAATGAAACAAATCAATTGGTCTAGTAGGGATGACTGGAATTTTTTTTTGGGAAAACAAGGAGATAAATGTAGAGGTGGAGCAAAACAATAAAAAGGGATGGAGGTAAAGATAGAGGAAAAGTCATATTCAGAGAAAAATGTAAAGGAGGAGGCAAAAGAAAGGACTGCAGTAGAGAACGAGGCGGAGGAGGATAAGAAGTAGTGGCTGGAAAAAAATAAAATTGATGGGAAATGAAGAAGAATAAATATCTTATCATTATTATGTTTGATAAAAACTATTTAAATGTGCATATAACACTTTTCACTAATTATAAGTAACATTGTGCATCTTTCCATTTAAAATGGAATTTATTAATAAAAAACATGTGTCATACTTAAAATCGTGAAAACATATTTTGATTATTTGGATACATTACAAAAATGATATTTCAGTCATTTGAGATGTGTATAATTTATCCACACCTTGATATGATGCATTGTGTGACATGTATGAATCCATGTACGTCATTTAAATTCCAATGTTACATCAATTTTAATCAAAACCAATATGACACACTCAAAACCAAGACAATGCATTACAATTATTTTGATACAATCGTAAAATCAACCATGACTCATTTAAGATGTGTATCATTCAGTTTCACCTCAATCTTATGCATGGTGTGACTGGTATGACTCATAGTGCGGCTTTATAATTCAAAATTTACATTCATTTTATTAAAAAAATGACAAAATAAATACCAAGAAAACGTATTCCAATCATTTTATTACTTTAGTAAAATGATCTATACATAATGTTTTACTTGTTGGGATCATCCGCACCTGAATCTGATGCATAGTGTGATCAATATAACTCAAAGATTGTTTTTATTCAAAATATATATTCATTTTAATGAAATAAATAACTAACATAATCAAAACTGAGGAAAAAAATTCTTATTTATTTGATACTTTAGAAAATTTTTCCATGAGTCATTTGGGATGTGTATCATTCAGTCTCACATCAATTCAATGAATGGTGTGACATATATGACTATAAATGTGTCTTTTTTATTAAAATTTGATGTTAATTTTAATAAAAAAAACTAACATACTCAAAACATAGAAAACCCATTCATATGGTTTCGGTACTTTAGGAAAAATATACATACATAATCTTACATTTTGGGATCAAATGAAACTCAATCAGATACACAGTGTGACGGGTATGACTTCCAGTGCATTTTTTAATTAAAACTAACTTTAATTTTAATAAAAAAACAATTGACATACTCAAAACCAAGAAAATTCATTCTGATTTTATTGATACTTTATGAAAATGATACATGAGTTAGTTGATACGTGTATCAAATCATCTTCACTTCTATATGATGAATGGTGTGACCGGTATGACTCCATGTGCATATTTTTTATTCAAATCAAACATTGATGTTAATCAAAAAAAGAACTGAAATACTTAAACACAATAAAAAAATTCAGATTGTTTTGGTTCTTTAGGAAAATAATTCAAACCTCATTTTTGATGTGTAGGGATCAACCAAACCATAATTCGACACATGTTGTCACTGGTATGACTCAAAGTGTGTCTTTTTATTTAAAACTAACATTAATTCTAATGAAAAAACAATTGACATACTCAATACTAAGAAAATTCATTCTGATTGTTTTGATACTTAAGGAAAATGATTCATGATTCATTTGGGATGTGTAACATTTATCCGCACCTCAACCCAACTCACAGTGTGATCATAATGAGTCCTAGTGCATATTTTGTTATTCAAAACTAGCATTAATGTTTAAATAACAACTAACATACTCAAAACTGAGAAAAATCATTCAAACTAGTTTAGAACTTTAGAAAAACTACCCATATGTCATTTTTGATGTCTATGAACCATCCAAACCTCAATCTGATGCATGGGGTGATTTGTATGACTCTAACTGCGTATTTTTTATTCAAAATTGACATTCATTTTAATAAAAAAAAACATCTGAAATACTCTATAATAGTGTTTTCTTTTTCTTTTATTTATGTTATAAATTTTATTTCATTTAAATTAAGTATTTGTATCTTATTTTGGTAATTTATTTTGTTGTTTCTGCTGATGCAGTGTATTGTTTAACCACACTGCACATGTTTGTGGTGATAAAGTGTGTTGCTGAATCACACTAAAATTTTCACCATTATCAGCACTATTAATATCAATGATAAATAACCCCTTTATCATCACTTTTACAAAAGCTAATAAAGGACTCATTAACTATTCATATAAATATGCAGATAAATTCTATCCATATCAAGACATTAAAAAGCGCCGATAAATCATACTTTTATCAGCAATAATAAAAGAGAAGATCAATTATACATTTATTAGTTCTTTTTAAAGATATGATAAAGGTTCACTTTATCAGAGCTAAATGAAAGAATTGATAAATGCGTTCCTTTATCAGTTCTTTGAAAAGAACATATAAATAGTACCTTTATCAACACTATATTATGCACTGTTTAATATCCCCTTTATTAGCGCTTTTTAATGCTGATAAATGTAATGGACATTTAACCTTACAAACATCATCAGTGCTTCTCAAGCACTCATAAAAGAAGATTCTAGTGTTGTTAAAAGTGTGTTTTGTAGTAGTGATGTGGAACTAATGTTTGAGGTATGTGAGTGTTCATGTGGGTGCGTTTAAGTATATATATGTGTGTGTGTGTGTGAGTGTGTGTGTGTGTGTTTGTTTGTGTTTGTTTATACAATTGTTTATGCATTGGTGGATGCGATTGTCTCTATTACAATGCACCACCACTTGATGTAAATAACCAAAAAAAAAATTCTTCTGGATTTGGTTATGGGGAAAACCCCAACAATACCAGATTTTATAAAAATGGATGGGAAAAACAACCACTCTCTTGCTATCCATTTTTATAGTTATGATATGGGGTTAAGGTGTAAACTGGATCATATTTTACAAAGATTGATATTACCTAAAAATTGAATAATTTTATTTAAAAAACATAACAAAACCACACCAGGAACATATAGGTCTAGTGTCTTTAAAAGCTGGGAAACATAAACAACTAGTTCATAAGACATCTACATCATCCCCTACATATTCCATCATAACTAGAATCCTTTTTGACATATCTTACTTAATAACCTTATTCATAATTAAAGGAAAATTTAGATATAAAAGGGTGATCTTAGATTATATGTATAGTTAAATAAGGGAGATATAAATCATATAATAATATTAAGACATAATCATATAACATATAAAAATCTTATCCTTTATATGAAAGAGCATGATACCTTGTCATGGGATAAATCATAAAAGTTCATAAAGTATCAATAAACATATTACCCAAAGTCAAAGAATTAGACCTGGAATTTGTGGAATGCATATATGAATATAAATTCATTTCATATTAGTAAAGGCTCATTTCCAAGAACATTATAGAGGTCAATATCTGTTACAGAACCGAGTTCACTTCCCCTTCCATCCACATATAACTAAATCGGTTTTACCTCCCATTTAATCCCAATATTACTAAACCAAGATCATTTCCAGTTCAAAACATATTTATCTCATGATATATAAATCATTAACCAATGCTATGGTGGGAGATATAGGTCCCACCCATCTCATAATGGAATCATTCTTATATGTTCCCCCAAAACATAAATAATTCATCATAGCATATCCCAATGAATAAAAGGGGTTTCAAAAGCAACATTCCTTCATTACATAATCCATGTAAAACAAATGGATTTCATAAATAACATTCTATAATAAATGTAATAATACTATAGTAATAATAGGGTGAGTATACTTGAAATATAACCCCATTAAATAATTCCATCTTAGATGGAAACTAATTTTGATAGAACACTTGAAATTAATTCTTGAGGAAAATTTCCTTTCTTATTAAATTTATTTTGAAAAATATCCATACAATTTTAAAAGAAAATAACATATATTAAAATAATACTGAAATATTTTAATGTTTTTTTCCTAAAAATAAGTCATTGTGAAAATGTAAAAAATTGGCAGTGTTGCATAAAAAAAGAAAATCTTGTTCATGTACTTTTGTCAGATATGTCAAAAATTACATCATATCAAATATAAAAAAAATACTACATTCATACCATTTAATAAAAAATTGAAAACGGGTAAAATTTACTTATAAAATTTTTATAATAATATAAATAATATTTTGGAAGACATATTTATGAATCATGGGATTGGTTGATAAATATTCCCTAATAAATACTTACATATAAACAATCTCAGATAATAATGAGATTAGGAAATTATTTCTTAACATAGGTCTGATATCCTTTTTATGTATCCAAACCACCTATATATTGATTTAAATAATTTCATTGACTTATTCATAAATCATATTAATTTTTATGATATCATATATGATCATATTATCATCCATTTGTTAATAACATTTCATTAGTACTCATTTTTTGTGTATTAACTACTTCATTTTTAGATACATGTATGTTACGATTCTTTTTATTAGGATATATCTATATTATTTAAAAAAATATATTAATATAATATATATCATATTTATTCATTGTATACATTTTTATAATGTTTCATCAATGGATATCATATAGAATTAATCACATTACATCGTGTAAAGGATAAGCTATACGTAGGCATGAGTGACAACATTGTTCTCAAAATTATGAAATGTTATGGAAGAATATAGTATATTTTTTTCTATAAGCTATATCATGTTATAATAATCATATAGAGTTCGTATTTCAATCATTTTATCCATCCATTTATGGTGATGTAGAAAAAAATTACACTACGACATAGAGATGGTAATTTGTACGTACGCATGTGTGGTGATTTAAATTTTTGGAGGATGGATATAAGGTGGAATATGGTTGTTCCATATACATAATAACATATTGTTATATAACTTATAATATATTTATTACATTATAATGGAAAAAAGCTCATGTATAGGAAGTAGAAGATGAAATAATTTTCAACGAATTGGTAGAGAAGATTTATTAAAGAACTAGAGTTGGTATTTGGAGATGACCATAACCTATGGAATCTAACTAGAGAAATTGAGAGTGCAAATGGGTAGGGGATGGATGAGTGTGAAGGATAAAATTTATGTGAATATGTGATGGAAGTGGTTCCCTTTTATAATTTAGGTGAGGGGAACTTTTGGAATCTCTAAAAATGTTAATTTATAATAAAATAAAAACCCATCCAAAAACCTCATAATGTTTATATTTTTGAATATGAGAAGAGATAAGGTTGTTTTCAAGAACTGGACAATGATTATATCCATCTCGACACCCAACCTGTTCTACGACATAGCCCGAAGGGCCTTCCCAATCCCCATAGGCTGGAAAATATAATTAAGCATCAAATGAAACATGAGTGGGAAAACTTTCAGCCCAATAAACCAGAATTGAATAAAAAAATTAAAAAATTGAGCATGCATCAATGACCATAAATATAATTTAAAACTAATAAATTAAAACAATTTATTTATAAAATACAACTAAAAAAATAAGAAACCAAAAAAATACCAAACCACTACTAACATGATATCAATTTTATCTTAATGCCACCACCACCCCCCAACAAACCATCCCTAATGAAAAGAACATTAACTGAAAATCTGGACTAGAAGGGGGTGCTACAAACAGTTCCTATCTACCGACACCAAATGGTACCAGTAAGATGTGTTCCTTACAACTCAGTAGGAAACCACTAGAGAATATAATTTTTTCCCCGAAAACAATCATTTTCCCTTAGTTTGAAATACATTTATGAAAATAGGTCTTTTAATTTTAATAAACCACCATTACTTTAATTTTTAAAAGAGGCACACTATATCTCCATTTTGATTAGAGGGTAACCATTTAAGAAAAAAAACCAAACCAAAACACTAAAAAATAGTTCCAGGTTATGAAAAAAAAGAAAACTCGTGGAATAAATAATAAAATAAATGTATTGTAAGGTAAACAAGAAAATATAGATATTAACCATGGGGACTTCTTAAAAATCTGTAGATCAACCCATTGACGTAATTGGTTTGGAACCACCTATAATCATATGGTGAAGCTCCCTAATTATAACCAACTAGTCAACCTCAACTGAATAATCCAGTGGCACAACCCACCTAGAATCTCAGCAAATCCAAGGGGCACCAACCCATCTAATCAGTGATCATACACAACCATCACCCTATCAAATAAAAGGAATCAGGAAACCATGGTAAAAGTATATTGTGTTTGTAAGAGGTCATCACATGTCTTACTCACCATACTGTCCATCATGGCACTTGCCTACCCCAAATACAGACACCACCTATACGATAACCCTTATGTGTAAATACACAATAGGTGTTTCCTTTAAAAATTGATGAATTTTCATGTGCCTACCAGGAAATTATGTCCTTCAAGCTCTCTAAAATTTTTAAAAAATTTCCTATTGATGTCAAATGGGACTTACACTTCATCAACCAAAATGCATTTGAAAATACACCACTAACTTATTTCCAAAAGACAATACAAAATTCCAATTTTAAATATACAATACCAAACATTCCATAAGGATACAAACAATCACCAAAACATTATTCACGTTCATACAGTCTAAATATTAAAGAAACATGTTTGATGCTACATTTCTAAATAACTTGAAGCAATAAATTGCCGTTTAGAAAACATGGGACCCTTCTAATAAATGGTTGAAGAATTAAGGACGAGAAACTTTTAAGAGAAAAGTTTTTTAGAGTCACTTCTTCTTTGGAATACACATACATCTGTGCACTCCATTCACCCATTGATTCCCTAAAATCCAAGGGAACACTCCATGTGCCTGTCACACCCTTTTGAAATAATTTTCATAAACAACACTTTCTCTTTAACCAATCAAATGGTTTTCACATAATTTCAAGAGAATAAACAACCCCATTCAAAAAATTCCACCAAAACTATCATGCAATATAAATTTTTAGGTCATGCACTACAATGACAAATACACAATAAAACCAGTTTAATAAAATATTCCTATGGGAAAACACCATCCAAATCCAGAAATATTTCTACCACAACTCAATTAGTATTTTATGAAACACATTTTGTATATAAACACAGATTCATAAAAAAAGAATAACTTTGAAACCCATTTTTAAAAATTTCTTCCAATAATAAAACTCTGTAATAAACTGACAATATTCATTATATAGGTGAGAATAATGAATAAAAATTAATTAAAACACCCATGTTTTGAATACGTTGAATAAAAAAGGAAACATACATAAACACCTAACTCAACTAAATTCCGAAGTGATGAAAACATCAATGAAGATAGATCAAAGACCCATAGGTCATTCTCAGACCATAGAATCAAAAGGAAATCACATCACACAAAACCCTAATATATAGGGTTTGGAAAATAGAGAAAACCCATAAGTAGAACCCTTGAAATTGAGAGATAAGGTAGAAGGAAAGTAAAAAATCTGAAATCCCTAAAAAATACCTTAAAATCATGGAGATTGATCCATTAAGGGATGAGATAAAAGGGGAGGATGGTTTGGGAACCTCATGTGTTCCAAAACTAAGAAAGGAGGAGGGGTCTGGTTTTGGGGTGAAATAGGGGAAGGGTAGAATAATGTTTTTAATATTTTAAAGTTCAGGGCCATTTATATGATTTGGACACACAATTTACTAAACCATTCAAAAACTGTACGGTAGCTACGGCCCAAGAAAGAACCGAACACATATCCAACCCACACAATTTGTCTTACTAAGCATAAACTTTGTAGTTACTTTCACCATAGAGGGGGACTGACTGCACGACCATACCGCATGGTTTGACCGACTGTTCTAAAATCATGTAATTAATTCTATCCCACACCATGACCTTCTACACATGCACGAGGGTTGAACTGCATCGTTTCTAATAATTGTTTGGTTCCTATGTATATCCCAAAATTCAACACTGACTTCCAAAATTTGAAAATTTTAACTAATACTCAACATAAATCTCAACCAAAAAGATCCTAGAGCAAGAGAAGAGTAGAATAATGGAGTATCTAAGGTTCGAGGGGGGGGGGGTGAAAATTATACCCACCCTAGTCAATTTCTACCCCTATAAAGTAACTCACCTAATATATGATAAAAATGAGCCAATTTCTGATCAAAACTGAGAGAAATAAAGAACCTCAAGGTGACTATTCACTACAACAGTCACAACCAAATGATATAAAAAAGATGTAACATAATAATGAGGTGATAACATGAGGATATTCTCCTAAACAAATGATATCAACTAATATAAACTATATTTAAACCCCCATCATGATGGAACCTACATAGGATCTCCAACCACTGTACACTGGGCCTTCTAATGAGAAAACTCATTACATGAATCTCATCCAATTCCCTATAAAAACAAACCACACGACCATTAATTAAATGATATTCCACACTAGAAGGAAACCCATAAAAACAATACATCACGATAAGGGAATTCCTAACCCACACAAAAACTATCCCACAAAAGATAAACCCTGAACTTGAGGGGAAACCCACCAAAATAACCCAAAACAAAACTAGAAACACCATCCATTAATTCCAAAAACCCAATAACTTCCAAACTATGACTAAAAAATGAAACTAACCCTCAAAAGGGTTGATCAGACATCCAGAATATTGAATGATTAAAGAATACATTTTTAGATAAAAACCCACTTAGATCATGAAAGGATGAGTTTATAAATAACATTCAATGAAAATATGACCTTACAATGACAACAAAAACTAAAACAATGATTTTTTTAACTTTTCATCCCCACAAATGATACGAATATAATACAAAGAATTACACATACCCTGGAGACTACTGACTATGTTCAAGATTCACTCTTATTCTTATGGATGGAGCCTTGATGACTAAATCATCTCGTGTCTCACATTTTGGCATTTGCATCATCTAATCAGAACGGATTATTCAGACAATACATTCTACCAAACATCTCCTAATAGCTCAAATGTCCACAATGATGATAGATCATTAGAGGGATGAAACAAGACTGATTCAGATGCTCTAACCATGCACAATGATGGAACAAAAGTGAACAATCTAACAACTTAAAATCTATCACCAATGAAGGAGACTCTTTAAGATTGGTTCCTCCATCATAAACTCCTTTCTAGATGGAGAACCATTACAAACAATGAGAGAAACTTTATTTCCAAATTCATATTCCCTGAAAAACAAATCATCCAAAAACACTTCATCCACTATATTTCCAAAATGAAGGTCCATAGAAGAGAGGATCCACTCCTTGATCTCTAGACGAAGTTCCGCAAGTAAAAGAGAAGCCTTCATCTGATCCTATGACACTACCTCTGGATAAAATTAAACCATCTCCTTGAATTGGTCAACATGGGCCTCCACTATCCACTGAAAATGTTGAATACACTTGATCTGTTATCTTTTTTTTTTCATTTTCACCTACTCAGGTATAATACATCGGCCGAAGACAGACTTGAACACTTATTAAGTCATCCCAACTTGCATCGTCGGTGGGGAAAACATATATTATTCATCCAAAGATGTACCTAAAAAATACCCAGAACAATATGAAAATTAATGATTTCCGGAGTTACAATCATTTTGAAGACGTTATCAACTTCTTTAAGACACTAAACTTCCTATAGTGGACCTCAATCACCTTAAAGGGCAAGAAAAATTCATGAAGAAACAGAAAAAATGAACGAGTCCTCACATATTTTGTGGACATTTTTGGGCAGAATATTCTGAACAAAAAAATGAAAACCAATTCAAACCCATCATCAATCTAAGGCACAAATTAAAGGAACATCCTGAGAAAAAATAAAGCCTCACAAACCAAACAAATACAAAAAAACCTAAAAATAGTCCTTCCAAGAATCCCATTTTCTTTCCATTTTTAAAAAATACTTCATTAAAAAGACGCTTTCCAAACACCAAATCATCTTTTAAAAAAACAAAAAACACATTATAAAACAAAAACCAATTTCTAGAATCATTTACCCCTTACAAAATCACATTGGAAAATAATAAGGCCCACCCTTTACATCCAAATTCAAACCCATGAAATTATATGAATTATGGCTTATACACTCACCTATTTCCATCCATTGTAGCCAACATAATATTTCTATTCACACCCACATATATGAAAATTATCATAATGAACACCAAGGGTTACTCTAACCATTTCATTGTAAAAACAAACCCATTTACTAAATTTTCAATAAAAAACATTTCCCTTTAATACCCATTTTTTCTATTTTCAAAATCCTGTAAAAGACATTATTTTCGTATTCATAAACTGTTTCATTTTAAAAGCTTAATCATGCCAACTAGAATCCAAATGAAAAAAGAATCAAGCCAAATCACTGAAAGGATGAACTAGTTAATGCCTAACCTGGAAACATGGTAGTTACTCATTCCCCATGTTGGAAATAAAAACTAAGAGGATATTTAACCATGATCTCAGACTCCACATGTTTCAGTACTCCATGTGAGATCATGAAATAACACTGGATCACCAGCATTGCCATCCCTCAATACAAAAAAAAATTAAATAATCAAATCCTAGACTACCACTGGTAACTCAAGGAACAAAATGAGTATGAGTTCTTAGTTATCTTCAAAAAAGTGCCTCCCAAGTCATAACACTTCAAATCTCTTAATACATAACACCCAAAAAAAATTGCCTTCCCTGATACCATTTCATTAGTAACTAGTCTAGGATTCCATCCAACTAGACTTCAGAATGTATCTGCAACATTGTATGATCGGCGTTCTTGATCCACCTTGGCTGAAAACTAGTTTCATGCATCAAATGAAATACAAATGGAAACAATTTCATCTTAATAAAACAACATCAATTAAAATAAATAAAATACTAAGCATGTAGTAGTGACCAAAAACTCAATCTCAAATGACTATAATCTAAAGAATCAGTTACAATATATAACTGGACAAATAAACAAACCAAAAAAAACCAAACTGCATCCAACATTATCTCCATGTGACCTCATTGTCACCACCATCCACTATCCAGAAATCTCCAACAAAAATCACATGAACCAAGAATCTTGACAAGAAGGAGGAACTATAAAAAAAATTTGGTATACCGAAATTGCATGTTATATATTGGGTATAGTATTTACACCTTATTAAGAAACAACTAGATAATTCATACATGTCCATTCTAAAAAAATTATTTAACAATATTTTGAAATATATTTATGAAAATAGGTATTTTTCATTTTAATAAATTCCTATAACATTCCTTTTTAAATCGAGGCATACCACATATGAATTTTCAAGAAACATGTTTCCTTTTAAGATCCAAATGTAATGCCCCGAACCTATAAGCCCGAAGATAGTGATTTAATTATTAAAATGGCATGATTACAAGTAATTAAATCCCAATGTAATAAGTCTTTATGAAACTAGATCCATAAATGTAACTCATATTACATTGGGAAAGGTAACAGAATACAATACATAATAAAGACTAATATACTGCATCCACGAGAACTAAATAAATTGTCTCCCCTCCATAACATGTTAAGGTAAACAAATGAAAGGGGTGAGCTAGAATTCTCTATAAGTGTTACAAATAGTGGAAGCATGAATTAACAATAATTGAATCATTATCAATGAGAAATAACAAATATTGCATGTTGAATAATGAAAAAATAAGCCATTAATAAACTGAGAATGAAACTGCATCCATAGATTTTTTCATAGTGAAACCCTCATGGGTAGTAATAATTAAAAATGAATAAAAAGAATGCTTATTAATTGGACATCATGTATATGGAACAAGATACCACTATACAATCAAAATAGTTTACTTCTATGGGTAGATACCCGTATGATTTTATTTTGAAAATAAACTCGGAGGTTTGGTCACTAACAAACTTGTCTCATGAGACCCGTAGAAACATTGTGGGGGATAGAGAGAGTCCCTCAGGTCATTACATGTCCAAATAATTATTTATACAAAAATTTAATACTAGTACAAAATGCCTTCTCAATATCCTTATAGATTAAGGGATATATATTCATCAATATTTCTATACGTAAAACAACATTCCAAATAAACACAATATTAAAAAGGGTATAAGACTTAAGAAAATATTCATATCCATGAAACAATAATATATATATAATATATTTATGATTTAAATTGAAAAATTATCTTAAAGTGGAGTTAGGTACACATCGTTAGAATTATTAGGTGCACAATACCAAGTAAATCACAAAGAAATATAATCTAAAACAAAGTCCATTACAAATTGTAATAAATAAAGTTAATAAACTATTTGTGAATCACGGAATACCATGAATATAAATATAATCATCATGTTATATATCATATGTATGTAAGAAAACAACACATACAAGAAATAATTTAAAAACTATAGAAATTATCATGGAAATAAAACTGATGTGAGAAACCCCTTACTTTATTCCCATAGGTGTTCTCAATTAATATTAATGTGATGAATATACAAATTTAGCTTCATTATTTAGTATTTCTATAAAACCCTCTACATGAAATGTATTTATTATATCCTTTTTAGGTTAATTAATTCCCATTTTTATGGGTTTAAGATGTCCGTTTTATTTTTCTGGGAGAAATTTATTCCTTCGCTTTCCTTGATCAGTTTTCTTGAATTCATGAATGGTAGTTCATTTGAAATGTGGTTAAAAATAAAAATTTGTTAATATATATTATATATGATATTAAATAGATATAAATGATCTTATAATGATTTTAGTTACAGACAATGAGGATGAATCAGTAAATAAAAGTCAATGAAAACTACTTTGATTAACTTTGCAGTTTTGATCATAATGAAATTTTTTGTATTATTATTTTATATTATGAGTGTGTAAGGATTCCCAAACATCAAATTAGATAAAATACATATATTATTATCCGGTTCATCCCTTTAAAAGTTTTCATAACTAGTCTTTATGAAATTAATATAAATTGAAATCCCACCGTCTTTGAATGTGGTAAATTAACACATCTCAGATGGTGTTTTTATTTTTAGTATAAGAGGAGGGGGGAAAAGAGAGTTGATGATAAATATTCCATAAGAATAATAAAATTAATGTTAGTGTAATTTTCTATAATTATCATTGTATTTGGATGAGGGGACTTGAGTAGATAGCAACAAAAGAATGGAAATTGTCAAATAAGTTGTAATAAAAATGAAGAGTGGATTACTTCTTCAGTACTCCTCCATGAGAATCTCTTTAAGGCCATTGTTTTTGACATTTTTTTTATACCATAAGGTCTTAGATTTGTGGGAGTGATTAGTAAGTGTATTTGGATGAACTTAGGTGTGGCTCAATTCTTGAGTGTTGTGGGCGGAAGAGGGGGTGAGGGGTGGTTTATATAGTGGTGGGGAGGAGGGTTTTCTTAATATTTGAAACATCGGTTTATTATTTTTCCCAAATAAAATCAATAGTGATGATTCCATGACCAAAAATAGAAATATATGAATTTTATTTTGATCCAAGTTTGAATACCTCATCAAGAAATCATCCATGACACACTAAATCATGTATTTATCATTTATTATAATTTAACTTATTTTACTATTCACCAAAAATTCATGTATTTCAGAAAAATCCCAAAAACTCACCTTCATTTTTTTGACATGTCGATTCAAATAATAAACTAAATTTTTCAAAAATAATTTTCAAAATATGTGAAATATATTTTTTAACTAAAATCATCATTTAATAGTAAATACCAACACTTAAAATATTCATCTCCATTTTTAAGGTGCCTGAATTTTATTTACACATTCATGCGCAAGGTTACAACTCATAATGGTCGTATTCCAATTCATAATGGTAAGTTACTATTCATAATGGTTTGTCACTATTCATAATGGAAATATAATATTCACAAAAAATTAACATGATTCTATCAAACTCAAAATATCAATATGATCACAACTGTGTATGCCCATTTCTTCAAAATTGAAAACACATTTGTAGAAAAATTTTGTTCAATAGCTATCTTATAACATTATTCTATAAATAACCTAGTTTTGTCTCATATAGACTCAGTTCTTCATGAAATATGGGATATCTAATGAATATAATGTATCTAATAGAAACATATGATAAGATTTTGGGGTTGTTATACTAAAACCCATACCAAAACCAAAACAAAATACAATTTGGATATGCAGAAAAGTAAACAGGCAGAATAAACTAGAAAATAAACTCTTTATAATTTGAAAAGTTATATATAGATTGTTACCATGGGAACTTCCTAGACCTACCTAATGTTACACCTTGATGCACTCAGTTCGGAACCACCTTCCAGCCTATGGTAAAGCTCCCTAGTCTATAACCAATAGGCCACCTCCAACAGATAACTCATGTGGTACAACCCACCTAGACTCTCAGAAAATCCAACAGGTACCAACCCATCTAATTAGGGATATCCGAAATTGTCACTCAATCCTTTAATCGACTCCTATGAAGCCATGGTAATAGTATACATTTTTTAATAAGGAGTCCCTCACATGCATGACTAGCCTTACCTGTCATCACCACACTTTCCTACCCCAAACATGGACACCACCTATACGATAACCCATATAATGAAATTTCCAATATGTGTTCATTTTATACAATGAATCATTTAGAAGTTCCAACAGGGATGTCATGTCATATAAGATTTCAAAACCATTTCACAAATGTTCTAAAGATTCCAAACAGACCGTACACTTATTCAACAAAAATACATTTTGAAATCTACATCTACCTTATTTCCCAAAGTCAATACAAAACACCAATTTTAAGTATAAAATTCCAAATGAGCCAATATGTTCCAAAAAATCACCAAAACATGATACAAGGATAAATAGGCCTCATATTAATGAAACACATTTGAAGTTACATTTGAAAATCACTTGAACAAAAAAAAATACCATTTGGAAAACATGTTACCATTCTATGAGAGGGAAGAAGACAAAAAGAAGAGAAAATTCGAAGGTAAAAGTGTTTTAGAGGGATATTCTTATTGAAATTTGGATCCATGGGTGCACTTTGTAGACCCATGGATGCGTCAACATCCAATGGGACACTACATGTGTCCATGAACCCCTTTGTAAATCATTTTAAAAAACAACACATGATATTTTACCAAACCCATGGACTTCACATAATTGCCAGAGTACAAATAACCCTTTTCAAAAAAAAATATCCACTACTATCAAGCTATATAAATTACCAGTTAACAAATAACGAACCAAAATCCAAAATATAACCATTTGAATAAAATATTCCTAAGGGAAAACACCATCCAAATCAACAAATCATTCTACAACACACTTGGAATTGTATCCAACACATTTTGTGTATATAAATGTAAGCATTAATAAATATTCATTTTGAAACTCATTTTTAACAATTTTTTACAACCAGAAAACAACATAATAAAGTAACTATGTGCATCATAAAGGTGTGACTCTTGTCTAAAAATAATTGAAATAACTAAGAATCAAATAGAATATATTTGAATGGAAACTGATAGAAAAAACTAACTCAATGGTGTGCTGACACAATGAAGCTACCAAAAAAAGAGATACAATCCCCATGGGTCATTCTCACACCCTATAATCCAAATGAAATCACAAAACACCCAAACCCTAACCCCTATAGTTTTTAAAAGAGAGAACCCCCACTAGGAGAACCCTAGAAATTGAGAGAGAGTGGAGAGTGAAGGGTAAAAGGAAAAAACCCTAAAAACATTGATTGGATGCTTGGAGACTGATCCATAATGGGAGGAGAACCATAGGGATGAGGGATTGGGGACCCTCCCCAATGCCAAAACTGATCAAAGAGGAGGGGGTCTGATTTTGGGGTGAAATGGGGGAAGGGTAGAATAGGGTTTGTAATAATTTAATGTTTTGGGATAATTTCATGTTTTACTAAACAGTGTGAAAACTGTGTGGTAGCTAAATCCCATGAACGAAACTACCACGTGACCAACCCAAATGGTTTAGCCTAAAGTGTGGAAACCGTGTGGTAGCTTCTTCTTAAGAGGGGGATTGGCCACATGACAATACTTCACGGTTTTACCAATATTACTCAAACCATGTTGTGGCTTATATCTCACACAAGGACTAGACACACTGGTACCTGGTCTGAACAACACAGTTTCCAATAACCTTCAGGTGCCTGTTTACACGCCAAAAAATCTCTAGGACTTCCATTATTTGAAAATTTTAACACGGACTCAACCCAAAACTCAACCGGATGAATCTGAGGCCCAGAATAGAATAGAATAATGGAGTATCTAATGGTAGGGTGAGAGAGTTGTAATCTCATCAACCAATAGATTTTTGATAATCTTTTATGTCAATTTAATCCTTGTCATTTTAATTAATACCTAGTTATTCAATTTAATTTTTAATTAAGATAACAAATATTTCAATATTAAAGGGTGTAATATTTAATTATTTGATGTCAATTAGACTATAAATAAATAATTTAGAACATTTTCGATCATACCATAATTATTCTATTTTTTTAAAATATGATTTTTAAATAATTTAATAATAAATTATTTTGATAAACAGTCAATTGTCTCAAATTTGACAAAAGTCAATTCAATGATTATTAAAAATATAAATATAACAAGTTAACATAGAACCAAATATTTTAATATATTTATAAGAGGCCAAGATTATCTGATAAATTCATTCAATATATTAATTATCCAAAATTATATTTATTTTAATATTTTAAATAACATTTATTTGTTAACTCCATTAATAAAATAATTAAAAAATCAGTTTAGTGGAATGTTGTAATATACAATGTTTTTAAATAAAATTTTAAAAAAAAACTCTATAATTAAGATTTATCTTATAGATTTACTTATAATACTTATAGTAGAATATATCGTTTATAAAATCATTCATAAAAAATGTTACAGTTATTAAAACATGAATATGACAACTTTAACATCACTTTAAATAAGATATTTTAAGACTCATAATATTTTCTATATGGATTAAAATGGTTGATAACTATACCGTTAGATGATTTTGGAATACGTATACTTGAACAAGAGTATTTTTTCATGTTTTGTTTGTATTTTAATGTTTATTATCATTTTAATAGAAATTATTTAATTTATTTTTATTCAATTAAATAATTTCTCCATCATAAATATATAATCTATTCAGGTAATTATTTATTTTTTAAAAGTATAAAATAAATTACCATAGTGGAGATAGAATTAAATATCAGATGAGTATTCATAGTTAAAATTATTTTCTATATGTTTAATGAATGTTATTATTCTATGGGGATTAATATTAACCACCTTTCCCATTTTCTAATATGACAAATGAAACCATAATTTGTGCATTGTACAAACATCTAACTCCATGAAGCGACATATCTCATTTTTTCCATTTGGATTATTAATTATTTTTAAATCTCTATTCATTTGTGATTAAAAAAATTAAATGAATAATAATTTTTGAGTTTTATTCTTTAATAGTTATTTAATGTAAAAATAAATCTATTACTTATTCATAATTATCCACTAATTTTGGTATGATTTTTTTTGGGTGAATCATACCTTCTACTCGATCAATGATATAAAATTATATCATGGATGACTGTAGAAATGTAATTTCATATAATATATGTCAAAATAATCTAATAATTTCTTTATATTTTTAACTATAATATTATATACATTAATAACAATACAACCATTCGTTAGTTAAAAATAATTAAAACTTGCTTGTTTCAAATTTAATTTACATGTATAACAACAAAAAATTAAATAGATTAATATCATAACATTAAGAATATTTATAAAATTTAAATTATATATTATTTTATGTACTTTTAATGATGAACTTTAGGATTAGAAAAAAAAACATATATATTACAAATCTATTTGAAAATTATCTAGACAACTCAATCCCAAAACTAAACATTTATAACAAATAAATAATATAGATATAGATAATAGTTATAAATTAAGGTTAAAAATGTTATAGTTATGAATAAGGTTATGAAAATATTGATTAATAGAGTTTTGTTTATTATATAGTATGTTAGAGTGTATTCGACTATGTGAGAATACAAGGTAATGTTTTCTTTTCTAAAATTTCTATTCTTTTATACAAATTTCTTATTATACCCCAGGTTTTCATTGGAATGGTTTATATTACACAGAATTATTGTCCTTTACCATATTAATTTAATTTATTGGGTTTCTTTATTTATATCATGTTCTTTAATTAAATAGATTTTGGTTCAATATTTAAAAAATTGTAGGGTTTTTTGTTAACTCAACTTCATAAACTAGTCAAAATTCTTCCTCTTTAGATTATTTCTTCCAATATAGGTTTATTACAACATTATAGTTCATTTCATAGAACATTTAAATCCTATTTTTTGTAAAATTA
This sequence comes from Viscum album, assembly GCA_963277665.1. Taxonomy (NCBI): domain Eukaryota; kingdom Viridiplantae; phylum Streptophyta; class Magnoliopsida; order Santalales; family Viscaceae; genus Viscum; species Viscum album. Next base: position 1,216,987,285 of record OY728130.1, read on the forward strand.
ACTTTTAATTCATATATTTTACATTGATAAAATTTCGTTCCCAAAAAAAATATAATTACTAGGGATAATTCCCATCCTCTTTATTGAAAATTTTCTTAAATTATCCATATTTTCCTTTCCAATAAATGTATTTACTAAAAATTGAGAAAAAATATTTTTTATCCCATATAAACTCTATAGAATTCTTATCCTCTTTTAAAAATGATGGTTTTTTCTATTTTTACATTGGGGGTTTTCAATAATGATATTTAAAAATATAAAAAAGTTTTTTCAAACATTCAAATAAAATTTCTTATCTCCCACTCTAAATTGATTTTCATATCCTTTCATTCTTTTTTAATAATCTATTAATAACATTTAATTTTTAAAAGAAAATTTTCTATAAAATGTTCACTTCCCACTTTCAAAATAACTTTTTAAAGGACGTGTAACTCTATATTTTTATGATAATGTTAATCATGTTTTCTAATATGTATTTTAATGTTTTTATTCCATGAAAACACATATTTCATGTAATTTTGTGAGTTTCCCCAAGAATTTTCATGGTCTCTAAAATATTTTTTCATCCCAGTATAATAAAATATGTTTTTTATAAATATTTTTAATAGATCAAGTATAATTTTTCTTTCCAAAGTGATTTCTCTAAAACTCAAAAAATGAGTTTTTAATCTCAGAAATTATTCATTAACATATATAATACGTTATTAAGGTAATATTAAAATTAATAACATCCACCAAATGTTTGTGGATTTCTTAATTAATGTCCCTCCATTTTGGTCTAATTATTAATCATTGCCTTTTCCTTACTAATCTTCATCGGTGTATAACTGAAATTTTTATTTGGATGGTTTTTCATTGTGAATGCACTATTTTATTATTCCAATGATTAATTTTTGTTCACCTAGATTCCATGAATTTATTGATTGGATAATTTAGTGAATTAAATGTATATAATTTATCAATGTGGTGTAAATTTCATATGATTTGTTATCTTGACTGAATGGTATTCACCTAGAATGTTGCAGAATATCTTAAGAAACAAATTTATTTTATATTACCTTCTCTTGTTATGATTATGAATTAATTAATTATATGGTTCAATTTGAAAAGGATATGAAACCATTTTCTTTCCATGGGTTTTTTATGTTATGATAGTGGAATGATTTTATTTTAATAGTTTTAGAAAACCCATTTTTTATTTCCATGGTATATTTATGAAAAGTGAATTATGTTTATTTAAATGTTTTATCAACCCATTTTATTTTGATGGGTAATTTATTATGTGATAAGTGAATCTTTTTCAAGTGGAACTCATAGGTCAGTATGATGATGGATGGGGTCTTATATCTCCCTTCTATGAGTTGGTTAAAAGTTTAAATATAATTAGATATATATACAATATTATAAATTTTTTTATTTCAGATCTGTGTGTGTAAGTGTGAAAATCACAAAGATGTTGTATACATGGGAGTAATTAAGGTGTCTCACTGTCATGGGTGTAACTTTGAGACTTGTGAATGTAATGTTTCTTTATACTATTGTTTATGCCATTTATAAAATATTTAATCATTTTATTCTTCTTCTAATTTTTTTATTCTCTCATGGATCATGTATATTGACTTATGATTCCAATACATTTTTGATCCATGTATTATATTATACCAAGACTTATTCCAGGATTTAATATCTACCACATGTTGGGTATAATGTTATTATATATCTTTATTATATCTATATAATTATCTTTTTCTCAATAATTAGATTACCTTATTATCACTTATGTTTAACCTTATTGAGAATATGAGGTCAACATTACCTAATGAATCATTTCCCCAACTTATAAGGATGTGAATAAATTATGTGAAATATAGGAGTCTAGTTTGGGTCAATTATATATAAATGTTTAAAATTATTGTAAAATAAATTGAATATATAACTCATCCTCAATGAAACTAAACCATTCATTCTTGTCACGACCCACCTCCACCAATATGAGGGAAGGGATAGCTGGTTTCCAGACCCTTACTTCTTCAACTTGAAGGAAAGATAATGACCCTCGACACCCACCTTCAATAGGTCCCGGAGTGGCGACTAGTACCAAGGGTATAGAATCAAACATCAGATAGAAGGCATTACCCTTTTTATTTAATAGGATTGGGAGATTATATTGAAATTACAAACAACACCAAAGGAGTAATTACAAGTAAAGACAAAACAAACCATTCACATATGAATGTTCTAAAAGTACATGATACAAAAGTAAAAGAAAACCCCCAAAAGTAAGTACCAAAAGAAAGAAAAACACCAACAACAATTGTCCCAACATATGAACTTGTATGACCCTGCATGATCCCTGAAGTCCTCCTAGAAACCTGAAAGTAGTTTTATATATGTAGCGGGATCATACAAGTATACTCATAAGGGAAAACCAAAATCTCTTGTGTGACTTGTGACTTAGTGAGAAAGTGAGCAGAAAGTGAGCAGAAAAGGACCTCAGACCATCAACGTTTTCCTGAAAGTAGTTTTATATAATGGACCTCAGACCATCAACGTTTTCCTGAGGTGTCTTGGTCTATTTGAGAAAGTGAGCAGAAAAGGAGCTAATAACCATCCACTCATAACAGTGTTGGGGAAAACACCCTCCCCCATGAAATGGGGGTGTTTGGCATGAAGTTCTCAACATGGGTGGGGCACGAATAAAAAGCATAAAAACTAAAATTATATGTATATGTAAAAATCACTCATCCCAGCCTAGGGGTTCCAAAATTAACATAAACACAAACACCCTTGTAACTATTCATTCATAAAAGACAGGCACAACACTCATAGAGAAGTCACAACTCATTCCAAAAACAAATTCCCCATTGAACCCTTCCTTGTTTTCATGTTGGGGTTACTCCATTTATGTAAATTATGCACTACTGGGATATTAGCAGGAATAACCACAAGCTATGAAAGAAAAATGGCCAAACATCACTAAAGAATTCACACCTTGTCCTATTGTAAAGTTACAAAAAAGGATTTGTGAGATCCCTCAAATTACATGAACCAAACCATGTCCCAAGATATAGCCCCACACGGCCTCAGATCCACAACCAACAACCGTATAATAGCAGAGGATCCCATCACCATCTACATCATTCACTAAGTTTTCTTATTTCTTTTTGGTAAACTGAGGTGGTCACACAAGGATTGTTGTTCACTGGATATTCATTTAATCATCCGAGTTTACGTGATCAACCAAATTCCCATGTTGGATAGATTCAATCATCACAAAAGATAAAGGTTCATTAATGCACAAAGAAAGACAACCAACGGCCATGATTTTTAGTGGGAAATGGCCCGCACAATTCACAACATAAATAATCAAGGGTAAAGAAAAACATCAGAAACATTGATCACACCCACCCTTCATTATTTAAAAGTCTGTTTGTTATCTTCATTAATGTTTGGTTTCATCCATCTCGCAGAAATAAAAGCATAACCTCCCTGCATGATACACAGTAAAGAGAGACGAAGGAAAACCCTATGTGGTTTGATCAAGGATAGATTTCTTTCTCCACACTCCAAGAACTGAGGTTGCGTGGCTTTCAGGGGAGGAACTCCTGGGACTCCAAGGATGAGTAGAAAAACTCTAGCATAGGCACACCACAAGCCTCGAGAATAAGTGACTTCAATCGCACCCAGGGAGAAGGAACACATCCATCAAAGAATGAGAAAGAATAAATTCTAGCGTGATATAAATATGAGATCCTATTGTTATGGGATAAGGAATTTTGAACCTCTTTAAAGTCAGATTGTGGTTTCCCATGCAGTTGGGAGGCTACACACGATGCGATTAATCCTTATTTAATTATTCCCATAATGGTGGTGGCCAAAATGGTTGTGCGTTAAACCATTTCTTTTAATTGTAGGTAAAACGCGCAATAGGGGCAGAACTGGATGGTATACAGAAATGGTGTGACATCGAGCAAAATCCATGTGTTTTTGTAAGTTAAGGGTCACCCGGATATTGGGGGATTTTAGATATTAATTATGGGCTTTAAATGGCTTTGAAAGATGGTATTAAATCATTTTGATGTCAAAAGATACATTGTAGGAGTGGAAAAAGTCGAAAGTTGGAGAAAGAACGAAGACCCTTGGTGAGGGCATGGTGCCACCATCACAGTTTCACCCACATGATGCCATCGTCGCGGTGTCAACCTCACTGTGCCACCGTTTCTATGTGAGACCATGACCGGTGCCACCATTTTGGTGGGACCGTTTGATGGAAACGTGTTTTGGAAAAGTACTACACTATGAGGGTCTGGGCCATTACATCAGATACCTCTTAATCTATTCTCATCCTCGAGAATTGAAACTGGACCAGGAGAAAAAAGGGGGGGTCCGAATAACCATCTCGAAAGATACCTCTCATGAGTAAACCTCATCCGTCTTTCGAATGACTATGGATACATTACCTCTCCTCTTCCCCCAAGTAAGCACACAATCATTCAAGGGTTAAACTGGCCAGTCATATGTATTAGAGAGTTTTCTTCCTCCATGTTAAGATACTATCCACTTTGGAGGCACTGACTCGCCCGCACAGGTTTTATCGCATCCACCTTAATTCATCTTGATTAGGTATCGGGTCCTCCCCTCTCCAAAGTCAGGACTCTTCACACACATTTTTAGAAAAAGGGAAACAACATGTTCCATAGTTAACAAGGTAAAAATGCTTCATCCCAAACAAGTATAAAAAATAAAACAGAATAGAACTCATAACAGCTCTGGGTACTGGGCGCACATCTGTGCCTCCTGCTCCCTGGTAATCTCTTCGAGCCCACCATGCCACCATAACACACACAAAAAAGGGATGGTTTGTCAACATAGCACTATCTATTCGTGATCCTCAATCCTCACTGGTCTTTATACAAACATTGTGTTTGCCTCTATATCCATCTTTCCCTAATCGAGGATGTTTGATTCGCTGTGTGGATACCGTCGTAGCTGAGACACAAGGAAGGCATTATGAATTCTCAGTAGTGGCGGTGTTAACGCTAGATAATAAGCCACTTCACTGACCTGATGCATCACTTTGGATGGTCTGATGAACCTAGGAGAAAGCCTAATACCCCTACCGAACATTAGTTTCCCACACCAAGGGGAGACCTTCAAGAATACGTAGTCCCCAACCATGAACTCCAAGGGTCTCCTCCTATTATCGGTATATAACTTATGCCGATCCTGAGCTGCCTTCATCCTCTCCCGTATAAGATGAACCTTCACTATCATGCTATGCACCACCTCTGGGCCAAGAACACCTAATTCCCTGACCTCTGTCCATCATACGGGTGAGTGACATGGCCTCTCATACAAAGCTTCAAACGGAGTCATGCCAATGGTTGAGTGATAGCATTTGTTGTAAGAAAACTCTAACAGAGGCAATTGTCGTACCAATGATACTCTTAGGTCCAAAACACATGCTCCTATAATATCCTCCAAATATTGGATGTTGCGCTCCGTTTTTCCATCTGTATGAGGGTGGAAGGCAGTGCTGAGGCATAACCAGGTGCCAAAAGCATGTTGTAATCCTTTCCATACCTATGAGGTAAACCATGTATCCCGACCGGAGACTATGGATATCGGGACTCCGTGCAGCCGCATCACCTCATCCACATACCTCTGTGCTAGGGAATCCACCATACATGAATCCTTGATTTCTAGAAAATTGGATGATTTCATCAGTCGATCCACCACTACCAGGATAGCATTGCAACCCCCTCGAACACAGGGTAGTCCCGTGACGAAATCCATCGAGATGTCGCCCCACATCCACTCAGGGACATCTAAAGGCTGTAACAGACCCCCTAGGATGCGATGTTCAGACTTCACCTACTGACACATGAGGAACTTTGCTACGAACTCTGTCACCACCCGCTTCACCTCGGGCCACTAGAACTGACCTCTCAAGTCCCAGTGCATTTTGGAATCTCCCGGGTGTACTACTAGGGGTGAGTTGTGGAAGTCCCCGAGAACTCTCTCACACATCATCTTTGTGACAAACATCATTCCTCGAAAAAGAATCTTATTCTGACCATCCTCCGACCATCCTTCTAGAGCATTGTATGGGTTAGCTCGATCATGCATCACTTCAATCTGTATGTCTCCCCACTGAGACTCCTCCACCTGCCGCAGTAGAGAAGAATGAACTATCATCCGAAATAGGAAACCTCTACTACCATCCTCCCTTACATATAGGTGTAGGGAAGCCAACTCTTCTATTTCCTTCCAAGCATCCACAGATTCTGGAACATCTTCCCACTATGACTTCATACTCAAGGAATCAGCCACAACATTCCCATTACCTTCAGTGTAAGAGATCTTGAAGTTGTAGTCCTGGAGAAACTCCACCCACCTTCGTTGTAGCAAGTTCAGGTCCTATTGGGTAAAGATTTTCTTCAGGCTCTTGTGATCTGTGAAGACCATGAAATGCTACACGACAAGGTAATGCCCCCACAACATTAGTGAGAACATGACCGCCACATGTTCTAGATAATGGGTGGCATAGTTATGCTCATGGGGACATAACTGCCTAGACCCATAAGAGATCACCCCTTGCTGTTGCATCAGCACACACCGAAGCCTTGTCCTAAAGCATCACAAAACACCTCATACACTACCCCTTATTCTGGAAACCTCATCACTGGGGCACTAACCAACTTCTCCTTCAGATAGATGAAGGATGCCTCACACTACCCATTCCACACGAATGCCTGGCCCTTCTTGGTCAAGGCTGTCAAAGATGATGCAACTTGGGAGGAGTTGGGCATGAACCTCCAGTAGTAACCTGCCAAACCTAGGAAACTCAAACTTCTGCCACTTTCTTGGGTGCTACCCAAGAAACAGCCTTCTTGACCTTCGATGGGTCCACCACTATTCCCTGGTCAGACACCACGAGTCCAAGGAAGTGCACCTTTCGAGTCCAGAACGTGCACTTGGAAAATTTCCCATAAAGTTGGTGTTTTCGAAGGACCTTCAAAACTATTCTCATATGTTTGGAATGATCCTACTCTGATGTTGAGTAGATCAGTATGTCGTCGATAAACAAAACTACGAACCAATCCAGGTATTCCTGGAAAACGGAGTTCATGAGCACCATGAACACAGTTGGAGCATTCGTAATGCTGAACGACATGACCTCAAACTCAAGGTTCCCATATCTATACCTGAAGGCAATATTCAAGATGTCACCCTCCTTCACCCTCAAATGGTGATATCCCGAATGCAGGTCAATCTTGGAGAACCACCCTTCCCCTTTTAACTGGTCGAGAATGTTGTCTATTCTTGAGAGAGGGTAACAGTTCTAGAATATTACCTGGTTCAGTCTTTTTTTGTCTATGCACAGTCTAAGAACACCTTCTGCCTAAATCACGAATAAGACTAGATCACCCCATGGTGATGCACTTGGTCGCACAAAACCATTCTTCATCAGATCATCAATTTGAATCCACAACTCCCGCAGCTCAGAAGGCACCATCTGGTAGGGATCCATTGAAATCAGATGGGCACCACGTTGCAAGTCTATTATGAACTCAACATCGCATCGAGGGGGTAGATTTGGCACCTCTTCAGGGAAGACATCCATGAATTCATTGATGATCCATGGGTATTCCACCATATCTGTATCCATCGACTCCACTGACAGTTTAGCTAACAAGGAAAGGAGGGTATCCACTCTCCTGTTACCTTCCTAGTTACCCCACTCACCGATGAAAGTCACACGTCAGCCACCCAAGTCTGAAAACACGATCCTTCTACGAAGCAGTCAATAATGGCACATATAGAGAACAGATAATCAATGCCTAGGATGACATCGTATTGATGTATCTACAATAGTAGAATATCCCTGATTGACTGATGTGGCCCTATCATCAGTTTAAAACCTCGACAAATATAAGACAAGTTGGTCTAACCACCGACTCGTGTACTCAACACCAGGGGCACTGGAAGTCTCTCAGCATCTAGACACAAAGCATGGGCCAGACTTGGTGCAACAAAGGAGTGTGAACATCCTGTATCGAACAAGGAAAAGGGAAGAGTACTAAACAATCTAATCGTACCTCGAATGTCTTCAGGACCTGCTAGAGTTTCTTCCTCCATGGCGTGTAACTGCCCACACCCAGCTCCCCAGCCCCTCGACTATCGGCCACCTCCCCGACCGCGCCCTGGTCGATGTCCCTAAGGAGCGCCTTGTGGTCGACCTCCTCCTGCGACGTTTTCCCTTGGAGGAATGGGAGCTCACTGTCCCTACTACTGCTGAGGTGGGTGTTGCATCGGCCCACTCCCACCGTACTACACTCGGTCCGGGCACTAGTTCCGATGATTCCCACGACTTCCATAGATGAAGCATGTCGGTCGAAGGCATGAAAGGAAATGATGAGGAATGAAAGATTAGAACTGGAACTGCTGAGGCATGCTCCCTACTAGTCGAAACCAAGAGGGCCCTGATGCTAGAGGCCTGCTGCTGATGGCCTTCCCCTTTGATGAGCCCAAAAAGATTATCTCTCATGATACAACTCCCAGCATGTGCATCCTTTCCACCACTTCAGACTTCTTCTGGACCTCCATGTATGTCTGTAGGGTTAAAGGGGTAACAACATACTGAAGGGAAAGTTGGAGTGCCTCCTCTAAACATCTCACCCGAGATTCCTCATCCAGAAAAAGGTCCGGAGCGAAGCGAAGGAGAACCTTGACCTTGATCCCCAACTCCCACACTAACATACTCCCCTACTAGAGGGAGAGTAGTTCTGGCCTCTTGTCGGCCTTCATCGTGGAAGAGAGTAATTCCGCCCGGAACTCCTTCTCGAAGTCAGTCCAAGTCACCTCAGCCTCCCTCTTCTCCCCATGATAAAGCGTCCACCATTGATGCATTTCTCCCTGAAACTGGCTTATAGCCAGAGGAAACAGTATTCCGATGAAGCCTGGATGAAGATGAAAGCTATCACCAGATCCTCTAGCCATCTCTCTGTCTCCACATTAGAGATGTTTCCCTCATACTTTCCAAGGGTCTGCCACTGAAAGGCACGAAGCGTCCTCTTCCACTGATCATCCTACTACCCTCGGTGAACCCTCTTTCGATCATCCAAATCAACCTCATGGGCCTTGATCGCCTGCAATACGCTTGGTCTTCATCAAGGTGCCATAGCTTCTAGGTAAACAAGAAATTCTTAAGCCTGAGTAGTGTAGAAGACTTCTTTTAAATTTTCATATACTTTTTATTCATTTTAAATTCCCAAAATACCCAAGATACACAAGAAAAAAAGTCATTATGATACATTAACCTTTCTTAGGGTCTCTACCCTACAATCAGTGTAGCCTCACTTGGTCGTTCAGTTGGCCTATAGTCCATGCATCAAATCACGGGGGGCCCTAAAATCTCATGTCCTAGCCAGTTTTCCCTGGCCTATTTCAGGCACCAGGATTGCCTAGCACTTTTTCCCAACCATCCCATGCAACCCTCACTGTGCCTAACCCCGAACTCCATCCTATCACTCAACCCAGCCGGTGATACCATTCTATCATGACCCACCTCCACCAAGCTGAGAGAAGGGACAACAGGTTGCCAGACCCTTCCTTATTCAAGTTGAAGGAGAGATAATGACCCCTGATACCCACCTTCAATAGGTCCCAAAGTGGAAAATATCACCAAGGGTATAGAATCAAACATAATATGGAAATAATTACCCTTTTTATTTAATAGGATCGGGAGATAAGATAGAAATTCCCAAAAACACCAAAGGTGGAAGTACATGTAAATCCAAAACAAACCATTCTCATAAGCATGTTCCAAATGTATATGATACCAAAGTAAAAGAAAACCTCCAAAAAGAAGTACCAAAAGAAATAAAATTAGCAACAGAAACTATCCCTACGTCTGAACTATTACGACCCTGCATGATCCCTGGAGTCCTCCTGGAAACCTGAAAGCGGTTTTATATATGTTGGGTGAGCATACAAGTATACTAAGTTGGGAAAACCAAAATCTCTCCTGAACTAGTGGGGAGTAATCCTAATGCCCCATGATAAAAGAGATAACACAAATACACCTAGCAGGGAAAACTACCCACCCAAGCCTCACCAAGGCACATGCCCCAAATAACGCAAGTCATAAAATATTATAGTAATAACACATCGATGTTTGGGTACCCCGCGCCACTTCGCCACTGGTTATTGAAGACATCCTATGCATCATACCTCTCCCGCCATTCTCACCACATTCCCACTGCCACACCCCGCCCGCACACACCTGGGCCACACCCACACATCCCGTTCAGAAACACCTGGGCCACAACAACCACATGTAACCACGCCCACAAACACCCGGGCCAGAACAACTACTACCATGCCCGAAGACACCTAGGGCTCATCCTGAAGACACTTGGGAAACAACCTGCTCGCACACACCCTGGACAACCACCACAACTACCATGCCTGATGAACCTTGTGATATAATGGACCTCAAGCCATCACAGCATGCCCAATGAGTCTTGGGCTATTCGGGAAAGGGATCAGAAAAGGAGCTAATAACCAGCCACTCATATGAGTGTTGGGAAAACACCCTCCCCCATGAAATGGGGGTGTTCGGCATGAAGATCTAAACAAGTGTGGGGCACGAATAAGAAGCATAAAAACTAAAATTATATGTATAGGTAACAAGCACTCATCCCAACCTAGGGGTTCCAAAACCAACCTAAACAAAAACACCCTCATTACTATTAATTCATAAAAGAACGACACATCACTCACAGCCATGTCACAACTCATTCACAAAACCAATTCCCCATTGAAACATTTCTTGTTTTCATGTTGGGGTTACTCTATTTAAGTAAATTATGCACTACTTGGCAACTAACATGCATAACCACGAGCTGGGAAAGAAAAACAGCCAATTAGGAGTTAAGAATTCACACTCGGTCCTCTTGTAAAGTTTAAACAAAGGGATATGTGAGATCCCTCAAAGTACTAGAACAAAACCAAGCCCCAAGATATAGCCCCACATGGCCTCAGACCCACAACTAACAACTGTATAACAACAGAGGATCCCATACCCATCCACATCACCCCATAAGTGTCGAGCAAAACAAATAGACATGCCACTAAGACAGAGAAAGGAAGTTTCCAGACTCAATTGCATCATTAACTAAGTTTTCTTCATTCTGTTTGGTTATCCGAGGTGATCACACAAGGATATTTGTTCACTTGACATTATTTTAATCAGCCGAGTTTACACAATTAACCAAATTCCCATGTTGTATCCATTCAATCATCACAGAAGATAGATGTTCATTAATTCACCAAGAAATACCACCAATGGCCATGATTTTAAGTGGGCATAGGCTTTCACAATTCACAACATTAATAATCAAGGGTAAGGAAATACAGTAGAAACATTGATCACCCCCCAAACCTTCATTCCTTAAAAGTCAGTTTGTTATATTCGTAAATTTTTGGTTTCATCCATCACACAGAAACAATATCATACCCTCCCCGCATGATACATAGTATAGGGAGACAAAGGAAAACCCTACTTGGTTTGATCAAGTATTGACGTCTTTTTCCACGCGCCAAAAACTGAGGTTGCACAGCTTGCATGGGAGGAACTTTTGGGACTCCAAGGATGAGCAGAAAAACTACAGCATAGGCGCACCACAGTCCTCGGGAAGGAGGGACTCGAAGCACACCCAGGTAGAAGGATTAAATCCAGCAAAGAAGGAGAAGGATGAAATTCCAGCGTGATATAAAGATGAGATCCTACTGTTACAGGATAATGAATTTTGAACCTCTTTAAATTCAGATCATGGTTTCCCATGCGGTTTGGAGGTTAAACAAGATGGGATTAATACTTATTTAATTATTACCATCGGGGTGGTGGTCATAACGTCTGTGCGTTAAACTATTTCTTTTAATCGGAGGAAAAACACGCAACAGGGGCGGAACTGGAAGGTATGGGGAAACGGTGTGACACCGAGGTAAAGCCACACATTTTGGTAAGTTAACGGTCACCCGAATCCTGTGGGGTTTTAGATATTATTTATGGGCTTTAAATTGATTTTAAAGGGGGTATTAAATAATTTTTACGTAAAAGGATACGTTGCAGGAACAAAAAAACTCGAAAGCTGGAAAAAAAATGAAGAACCCCGGTGAGGACACAGTGCCACCGTCACGGGGCCACCGTCACTGTGTCACCCACACGGCACTATCGTCACAGTGTCGTCCACACGGAGCCACCATCATGGTATCCCCCACATGGCTCCACCTTCACGGTGTCACCAACACGGTGCCACCATCAGGGTGTCCTTCACATGGTTCCCCCATCGCGGTGTCACCCTAATGGTGCCATCGTTTCAGTGTGAGACCGTGACCGGTGAGACGGTTTTGGTGGGACTGTTTGATGGAACCGTGGTTTGGTAAAGTACTGGACTAATAGGGTCTGGGCCATTACAGTTTTTTGAAATTTGAGAATATTTTATGAAATGAAATGCCATGATTATGGAAATTATTTAAAATGGAAATTTTGTATCATGGCCTTATATATGAATAATATATATTAAGGTAATTTATTATGTAAGTGGTTGGTATGGTTCTTGAAATATATTAGGTGTAAATCAAAGTTATTTTTCCTCCTGTGGTGGGCCACTTCTAGGATGTGTTTACAAATGATTTATAATTATTTTAAATTAATAGGGAGTTTAATTTTATTGTTTGTCATGTGTTGGGTGTGAAACCAATAATAATACCTTCAAATCATATGGATTCACCAAAGATGCAAAAAATTAAGGGAAAACATAGGGATCTTAATGTGATAGTTTTTATCCATCCAATCACCTCTCATTGGGGTTCTCCAATTTTATTCACCAAGAACATGGATAGTATCCTTTGAATGTGCATGGATTACATGATGATTTATTAGGAAATGTTAATGAACAAGTATCAATTGGTTTATATAGATGTACTATTTCAAATGTTTATGGAAGACTGATGATTCTCGGAGATTGACTGGTGATCTGTCTATCACCAGTTACAAAACATGGAATAAGATATAAACTGTTGATAGAATTTATGATAAGGTATGGGTTATATGTATACCTGGTGTTTCCATTTTATCTTATGAATATACTAGAAATGTTCATGGATATTAGATGTTGGATTTTATTATCATAATTTTATTCCTCTGCCAGGGGGTTTATTGAACACGTTTTCGTATACTCTCAAAATAGAGATAGATATGACGATCACTTAAAGATTTTATCAAGTGATAATTTTTCATATCATATTTATTCCATGTATAAAGAGCTTAATTTATATATTAAGGAGGTGTAACTTCTTATGAATTTCATATTAGAAGTAATAATTTATGTTTAATTTAAGAAATTAGTTGTTGTATTGTATTTATAATTATTTCAAAAGTATTTTAAGATTTGTAGATTTCTTCAATTGGTTTGATATAATAGAAATTTTATCCTAGACCACTCTTTTAGAAGAATATATATAAGTTAGGAAAAATAATTTATTAAACATGAAGGTGAGTAGTTAGCTTGAGGAATATTTTCATTGTTTAAAAATGAGGTTTTTCTAAAATAATGATTTTATCAAACCTTGGGATTGTATATACAATATATTATGATTCCTACATGGTTCTTTTTGGTGAAATTTTGTTTTGAGGAGGTCAAATGGTTATATATTTGTATTATTTATTAAAAACCCATGATTTAAACTACCCTATCCAATATTTTAGAGATAAAATTTTCATTTCATGCCACAATGTGTCTGTGTCATTGTCTCTATAGTGTGAGATTTATCCTCATTATAGTCCATAATGATCGATGTAGAGCCTCAGTGATCTGGAAGGGTAAGTAAACCCATACATATTACAATGTGGAAGCAGGATGAGGTGTTCAAAAAGAGTATTCCAAACCCCAAGAAACTTTTTGATGTGGTATAGTTAGTAGTGTATTTGATAACTGAATTTTTTCATTTATTACCTCTCTAAGAGACTCAATTTTTGGACAAGTTTAGCAATAAGCATAAATAGAAGACAATGTGATTAATTTAAAACCCAATGATAATATTTTTAAGTATATATATGTGTCTGACATTCCAATTCATTATTAGATTATATAACTCCATGGGCTCTCAAATAATCCGATGTATAGTATATCTACCAAAGATATGCAAGTAACTAGAGAAGATAATATGGATACACGGGGGTGTTCTCAGAGAATGCTTGCTTTATTTTGGGAGAAAATGTTGGGACTATTTCTCCTTAAAAGAATTTTTATATATAATATCTTTTGGGACTCTATAATGATGGATAATTAGGATACCTTATATTGTAGGTCATGATGATCACATACATGGTAGTTATAGGTGAGTGATTTAGTGGGTGTAGAGTCAATCATGGTATATGATAGCATCTGGTGGGTGTAGTCAATTAAGAATAAATTGGTTTCCACTCAAAGCAATAAGAACACATATTCTGACTAGATGTAGTGATACGTGGATTTTCTAGTTAGTTATGATGTATTCTTCTGGGAACATCCTTAATTATAGAATCATTATTTGAAGAAGAAAGGAAAATATTCTCCATAGTTTTTAGATCTTTTTAGATTTTGGTGTAGATCAAGACCATGGATTATCAGCTAGATCCTTTTCCATGGCATTGATATAAAAAATATTTAATTGAAATTTTATATACATAGAATTAAGGGAATGGAATGGGGAACATGATTGCAAGTGATGATGTTGAATTAGAATAGGAGAAACTGTTTGAGGATTACATCATGTGTATTATTGGTTGGAATAAAAAAATTATGTGGAATGATTATTCCACCTAGCTTGCTATAATTTATGCATGCGTGTATCTATAATGGGACCGGGTAGTGGGGTATTGACATAGAAGACAACTGGATACAGTTATTTGGTTCGGATCCCTAAATATTCATATCAATGATGATAATAACTTAATGGTGTATTTTTTTAATAACCCTTGTCTTTCAAGTAAGAATTAAATGATATTATTTCACATTAAATAATTTATCCACATATTTATTTATAAGTTCATGATGGGTGGCGGTATTTCAATAGATCATTAGAGTAGGGTATCACAATTATCTCTACTTAAATTATAATAGTTGGGTATTAGAGACACATCATACGGTCACTGATTACTCAGTGAATTGGGTATTAGTCTTGTAAATCATCAATCCCCAAAAACTATTTTGTGGGAGTGTACCATGTGGATGGTGGTGCATCAGATAACTCATATTCGTTGAATGTATAAAAATTTACATTTTAATGTATCTTTAGGTGAATTTTTAAAATCTAACAAAGAACCCCCTTTTATCCTTCATATTCCCCTCCCTTGAGCCTTATTCATCCAGGTTTTTTTGGGTCCCATGGAGCTTCATTAGCCCAGTTTCCTTCCTTCATTATCATTTAATGTGATGTTCATCACATGTGACCTCTCTAGGTAGGTCTAATTTTGTGCATTCCCTGTTTGTATAAATTTCTTACAATACTTTCTTCTCCCCTGTTAAATCACTAATTCGAAGGATTTTCAAATCAAAGTATTGATTCTATAGTCCAAAATTGATTTTTGGGATGCATCTAAATGAGTGATCTCTATTGAACTCAAGGTAAGAATTCTTTACAATGTTAATACATTAATATGTGGTAGTATGGGATATTGTGAATGTTGGTGTTCATGGTTTCATGGAATTAATATAAATAATGTAATTAAGTAGTTTATTAGGTTTTTATTGATTTAATATACCCATTGGATGGAAGAGATGAGTGAAAAGTCTAGGTATGAAAAATCCAAACTTTGTAACCCAGATTCAAGTAGGGATATTTGTTTAGGTTTCACAAGCCTAGTGTGAGTTGTTTAGGATCTATAAAGATTTGGATAATCATATGAAATTCAATATGGGTATGGGTGGTAGTGGTAAGGAATGGTTAAAATGAGATATTTTCTATGGTGATAATTAAAGGTGATATAGAGGGACTTCTACATGAGAATCATGATAGGGGAATACTTTATATACTATATGTTTGAGACTATTGCATTAGTTATTGGATTTAGTAACATTGATACTAGAATCATGTGTTTTCTTATGTGACACAGTTTTAAAACTTACATCTGAGGGAAATATCAACTCACATATGAGGTTTGATAATATGATTAAATACATAAAATAATTCATTGGTGGTTGATATATAGAATATAACAATGTGAAACTGCCCTAAGGGGTATACTGTGGATTGGAAGATAAGTTATTTATTGAGTGTACCTCATCAGATTTCTCTCATGATTATTAATAGATAAGGGAAAAATATATTAGGTCATAGCATTAAGGTAATGATTGAATCACATAAGAGAAATTCATATTGTGATTCCCTCCTCAAATTACATTCTTGTTACTATTGTCGGGTACCCAACTCAAAGATATGATTTATTTTGTAACACCCTGAACCTAGTTACCCTGAGTCGGTGAATTATTACATACCATTGGCTTGATCATAGGAGATCAAGTTAGAAAATACAGATCATTTAATAGCCTTGTAAGTACTAGATACATATATATGTTTTGCATTACATTATGAAATTAAAAAACAAAAAAAAAATTGTGTCTCCTTTTAATAAAATAATATCGTTTATCATCTACCAGAATTTCAGTCATAATATACTTCATCGCATCCTGGGAAAAATAAAACATAGAAAGGGGTGAGCTTAGATGCTCAGTAAGGATAACAATATAGCGAAAACTATCATAAATAAGCATAAAAATTAAAGGAAATGGGTAAGACTAAAACAAAATTCATTTAAACACAAAACATCAGCATAATATGGAAATGATAAGTCATATAATTCCATTTACTTATTCAGATGGATATTCTACTAGTCGAATAATCACATTTAATATCAATAAAAAATTTTATAATGATGGAAAGCATAATTCCGGACATCATAATCACATAGTCAAGGCCTCGTGTGAATACTAGAAAAATAAATTCTCAAAGGCCTTTTTCTAGGACACTAGTTTGGCTCATGATACCTACTAATGCATCGAGGGGCTATAGCGAGCCCCGCCATTCACTTACTATGTCTAATTAATTCTTCATATGAAAAGGTTGAAACATAAACTAAACATTTCTATTAAAACTAGCATAATAAATGTTAATACTTTAACCATGAACCACGAATGGTATTAAAATAGCAAATCCACACTCAAAACTATCTCAAAAACATTCTATACAGTATGGATGTCTGTATTATAATAAATAAACATCGAAAAAGCATAAATTCCAACAATAGATGCTGACATGGATGAAATCCATCCAAAATATATTTGAGTGAAATATATCTTTTTAAATTGATATCATTTAAGGTAAAAAAACATTTATTTTAAAAATATTTGCACAATATTGTAAGAGAATCATAGAAGGTGTTATAATTATGGAAAATTTCTGCACCCACCGTATAAGTTAATAAACATTCTTTACACAATATGTCAAAATGGTCATAAATTAACTTATTTGTAAAATGATGGAAAGATTCCATTAAAACCATTTTTTAGAAAGTTAAACAAGGGTATAAATGACATTAACACATAGCCTAAAATATAGTGAAATGTTATTGAAATACATTTTTAAGAAACATGGATGTGGGTGAAAAATATTTCCCAGTACATACCTATGAAAAAACAACCTCGGATAATTACAAGATTGTAAATTTAACCCTTAACTTGTAATTTTCCTTAGTAAAGGGAATGTTAAGCACATGTATAATGGTTAAATAATTGTTATTAAATTATTCAATTACCACATACATAAATATGATATCAAATATGATCCTCTAATATTGTATTGTTATTTATATTTCAGTAGTATAATTGTTTTAGGTGTTAACTGATTCATTTTCATTTTCTTGTTTTATTAAATAGGTAAAGTTTGTTATAGATAGGATGCATTTGATTCAAATACAAAATGATATTAATTTCTTTAAATATCATTTTTAATTATCAAATAAAAATTATTCTTCAATGGTTACGATGGAGAACAAAATCTCATCACGTCGTGGAGAAGGTCAGTCGTATGTATGCACGAGCGACAATATCATTCAATTGAAAGTGAAATAATATGTAATTGGATGTTATAATATATATTAAAAATCATTGGGATGTTATATTTATTATTTACGTCAATTATACTCATTACTATACCCATCCGAATAATTAAGTGTCGAATAACAAACTACAGCAGAATATGGAGACGATATGTCGGATGTACTAATGTATTGTGATTTTGTCATTCATAGGATGGATTGAATGATTAATATGGTTGTAGTATATTTATAATAACATTATAGTATGTAAAAGGAACTTCAGTTGTTATTTTGGTATGGAAACAACAAAGAATGTGGATGTGGAAGAAGAAAATAACATTGAACGAGGTGACCAAATAATTATCTATTTTTCGGGTGTTTCTTTTCTGATTTGAAAAAAAGGGATACTTAGGGTGTCTTTATGATCAATGTAAGGCCTCTAAGTTTAAGTTATATTAGTTAGTAGAATATTTGATCATGTTTTGGCTGATCCAAATGGCTTTGGAGGTGTGAAGTTAATAGAAGGGGAAATTCTCTTTTATAAGAGTGGTAAGGGAACATTAGGAAAATCTCAAAAAATTATTTTATTATAATGTCATTTTTAGTTTATAATATCGCCAAGTAGATTTATTTCAAAGTTAATGTGGGGTGGGTCATAAATCGCTCAAAAAATATTATTTACACATTTTTAAGTCACCATATTAACCTTCTTTTTAGATTTTACACTTAATTAAATAGTTTAACTTTAACCATGTATTATTGTATTCTTACAATAAATGGTCAATAAACATAATATAAAAATCCAAGAGAACCAAAAGTGTTTCATTAATGAAATATTTATCATTATATAAGTCCTTTGTACAATACTTTAATTTTTATAAATGTTATATCATTTAATTAAATAGTATTTGTTTTAAAAATTCATTTGTGTCAATTTTGACACTATTTAGTATTTGGTTTTTGTGAATTTGATAACAATCTATTTTCTTTGAAAAAAATACATTGAATAAACCATAACCCATCATATTAACCTATAAATTTTTTTTATGTAATCAAAAGATTCAATTTACATTTATTTGAAAAATTATAATATTAATTAATTTTATTGTTCATTAATAAGGTAATTACTGCATCATTATTGTGTCTTAAATAAAAATAACTATTTAATGTATAAAAAATATAAATAATGGCTCATGATTTAGGAAATAGTTTTAAATTTCAAATTAATATTTATATTCAAATGTATTGTATTTATTACCCAATATTAAAAGATTTTTAGTTATTAAAATTGGAATTTTACACTTTTAACTCTTCTTTAAATATAATATAATAAATGTCCAAATATAATACAAGTGGATAAAAAAGAATCATATTTTCTTCCTAAGGTTTATTTTGGTCTAAATACACACTACTACAAATATGGATTATAATAGAGCTAAAAACGGCCTTTAACAGCACTAAGAAAGCGCTGTTAATCTCAGTGAAGATAAACGGGGTCCCCTTTATCAGCACTAAGCAAGCGCTGATAAAGGTAGTATTTATCAGCGCTATTTTCAGCACTGATAAATGTATAATATATCAGTGCTATTTTGAGCGCTGATAAAAACTACCTTTATCAGTGCTAAAAATATTGCTGATATATTATCCATTTATCAGCGCTTAACTAGCACTAATAAAGGCCAAAGATCCTATCCAAAACCAGAACCTACACAGAACCTGCCCAGCACCTGCACACATTACAGTACCTGCATAGAGTCCAAACAAAACCTACACACAGCATACACAACACCCACACACAATGCACAGAAGAAGAAAAATCATACATACATTTACTTGAAATCATGAATACAAAACAACACACTTCTATATACATTTCAAACAATGTTTAATTTGGTTACAATTACATTTATCCAACAGACAGTTAAAAAACAATGATGTTCCATCCTTTTTTGATCCATCCGCTATAAAAAATTGTCGTCCATGGCGGCAGTTTCCGAACAAATCATTCGAACTGAGGAAAAAGATTTCACCTACATAATAAAAAAATATTTTGTTAGTAATAAAATAATTAAATAATGAATGGTGTTGCTAAATGGAATTATTCTAGTGTGGCACAAAACATAAAATAACCAATTAACGAAATTGGTGCATGGTTAGTGTTAATCATCTATAATAATAAAATAGACCAATGTTTAGTAGAACATGTGCTATTTAATGATTCAAGGGGGAATAGATAAACCTACAGTTTGGTTCTAAGGTTATGATGGTCTCACGTTGATGGTTAATGGTTTGTCAAATAATGTGATGAACTTGTCTAAGGTATGAGTTTTTGGGGACGTATCTCTATATGGTTGAATAATGGATTGTAAGCCACTCAATGAAACTATACGGATTATAAGTAACTGTATATTGATTCCCACATTGTTGGAAAATGATTTATTTTACCCTTAGGCCTAATAATTCACCTAATTAATGAGTGGAATTAACAAATTTTAACTATCTACCATTAAAGTGGGTTACCCTCATATATCCCTCATTCCACTCAACAAAATCATTTACACACACTCTCCTCCTTCTCCCATCACCCATGGGATATCTCCCTTACTTTTGAGATACATCAAATATTATCAATTACATTAAAAGAGTGGTGGAATGTCATCAACTCTATTATCCTCCTCTATTGGATACCAATGATGGGCCTTTTGCAACGACATTAAACCTTGGATATATACCTATATCCATAGTTTAATACTATGTCTATATGTCCCCCATTCCATAAAAAAGAAGCACCCCTGCCCCCTTCCCCAACACACCCCAAACACACTGCCCACCCCCGAGCACACTCCCTACCCCTGAACACTCCCTACCCCCTGAACGCCCCATGCCCCCTTCCCCAGCACACCCCTGCCCACTACACTTCCCCACTGCCCATTGCACACCCCCTGACCACCCCCTACATATTTCAAAAGAACCCAGAACACCCCCTACCCCTCCCCCCTACCACTTTCCCCCTTCCCCCTCCCCCCGAAAACCACCCCTGCCCCCACACCCTTTCCCCTTCACATCATAATGAAAATACCTTTTATGGAAATTGTGATCAATTTACATTATAAACATCATATATATCAAAACATTCTCATGTACTTTCATTCAATGTAAATACACATATATAGACTCTCTATATCTCAGAAGAAAACCCTCTTTAAAATTCACAAACACATTAAATCCATTTGAAAACACCTATCAAACAACTTTCTCATTTCTTCAAACACATTTAAAGAACTTAAGCATGAAAATACACAAGAAATACAACTGAATTCATTTTAAAAATAACTTTCAATTCTATACACACCCCAAATTCCTTTGATAACACATTTTTTTACCACACAAACATTTCATATAGTACACTTATCAAGAAAATACAGCATAATAAAATCATCATATAATGTAAAAGAATGGAATAACCTACATAAATCGTGGAATCTTCTGAAATCTGCTGGAAAACATAATACTACACCTCCACAATACCATAATAAAGACTTATTAAACATTAATATTGAATATATTAATGGAAAACCATGTTTAACTTGTGGTATTCCATGAGTTTAACATCCCACAAGGATAGAGGGTCATGATTTAATGTCTTACAAAGATGTAAGACCTGGGTGGATCAAAACACTTATAAAGGTGGATCAGGTAGGTACATCTCTAGGAGGGAGCACCTAGAATGTTTACCTAATAGATAGATCAAAACGCCCAATGAGGTCTGACCCAAGTGTGGTGCATCCCATAAAGGTAAGGTTTCTCATTTTGAAGACTTATTCGGACACCACTAAGGGAAATACAAGAGGGAAAATAAGCCAAGGTGTACCCCAGTGAGGGGGTCACCATGGTTTACCATTGGTTGGGATTTAACCTCATGCAGGCTTCCTACGTACCCTATTTAGAATACAAGGATCAAAAAACATATATTTAAAAGAGGTATTTTGTGGGTATTACCCATGGTTAGCTTCCGTTCACACTAGGAATACTCTTGGTTGGATGAGTATTGGTTTTGTGGGTCTTATGAATTGTCATATTCTCAGGTTCTTCCGAGAGTAGCAATGGGATGAATGGGACATACGTGCTAAGATGGACCATGTGAATGACGTGATCCTTGTAAAGAGGCAAGAGGCACAAAAAACATGTGGAGCTGTATGTAAACATTATTTATGGTGGCCATGGGCTTATCAGACTCCCCATACCTTCCATA
The DNA here is from genome assembly GCA_963277665.1 of Viscum album. Classification (NCBI taxonomy): domain Eukaryota; kingdom Viridiplantae; phylum Streptophyta; class Magnoliopsida; order Santalales; family Viscaceae; genus Viscum; species Viscum album. Next base: position 1,217,009,682 of record OY728130.1, read on the forward strand.
AACACCTCAATACTTCATGAGGACCAGATTCTACATGATGGTGCATCACAGGGTTGATTCTTTTGATGATGTACTGGTCGTTTGTGCTTGGATTCCATCTGAACCAGCCTTTCCCTTACATGAATTATCCTGAGACACATATTTTGGTTCCAAAAAATCCCTCAACGGTAGTGATTATCTCATGCATCTACCTAGAAATAATTGTTCAAGTCAAACAACAACACATGTGCTCAAATACAAGTTCAAACAAACGAGATATAGAAAATGTATTTTTTGATCCTCAGTGGTTTCGTCATTCACCCCATACGCACTGCACACCATCATGCCTTACTTCAATATTGATTTGTTCAAAGATCAATAATATGAATCCGGGGATAGAAAACATTGAGCAATAAATTAATATTTCAATACATCAGAGCATTCTCAATTCACCAAACAAGGTTGGAATATAATCAGTGATCATATATAGATAAAAAAAGTGGTAGGAATTCACCTTCATCCTATTTGTGTACAATCTTCCATCAGGTATGTTGTCCATTCGTTTCTAAACACATGTATATAATCTTCTAAATATGAGTTTTTGTGATAGTCATAGTAGTACTAAAAAAATATAAATACAAAAAAGATTAATAAATATTTTAAATGAACTTGTAATTATTTTCAAAAATACTTCATCAGGGATGCTAGTTTGTTGATGAAATATGATCTCTTTCATAAATTTACAAACATAATAACCACAGTCCTTTCTGTTTGTTTGTTTTGGACACTAAAGAAACATCAACACAATAAGTAATTTGTTTTGATATGTGTTTGGATAGTGCAATGTTATTATATATACTCAGATACTTTTCCAGTTGTAGATCTTGTAGGCATGCTCATCCTTATGCCTTGGATTCATTCCATGCATTAGACGATATTGATGCACCGCCCTATCATAACAGAATCCTCTTGAAAAGATAAAATAAATTATATAACTAGGTTTTTAGTTTTAAAATGTGGGATCTAGTGTATTAAAAATTAACAAATGCCATCATGCGTGGTCGGTTTCTTGGATATCCATGTGTTGAATCCAGAAAATAAATCTTTGGAGTCTCCAAATTGACTGTAATCAACATCCAATGCTCCCTAAAAATGAAAAAGGAATAATTAAAGAAAGAAATGAAAATATATTTGATATTATTAAATTGTAGAGTTTTACACCTGCATCGTTGGTATTAAAAAGAGTCTGTCATCCATAATTTTGTTTTCAAACGATTTGAGCTGGGATGACATTATTGTATCCTCTTTAAAAGAATCTATTTCATCTTCTGAAGATGTGGTGTGAGGACTAAAGAGTCCAAATTTTTCTTCATGGGGAAATCCCTTCAATTGTTTTTCATATATACGTCTACGAAAAATATAAAATGTATTTAGTCAAAATTATCATAGTATATAAGCTTTTGTAAAATCAAAACATGAAAACATACCTCATGTATACATTTACAACTGAGGAGCCCAGCCATTCATACTTGAGGAGTTCATTTACATTTTCAGCACTAATGAAATCTGATATCTCCTCTCCATACATATCTTTTTCTAAATCAGCTATGTGAGTATTGCCGTCTTTCAACGTTGTATCCACATGAGCATGCAATGATATTAACTGTGGATATAGAACGGAAGGGGTGAAGGTGCTCTTAGTAGACCGTTTTAATCGTTTGGTTGATCCTTGAGATAGTTTTGAGCTGATATTTCATTTCACCCCACAGTCTTTGTCATTCTATAATAATAGTCATCAGTTCAGACCTTTTTTCATTAATTGTTAAAGGTCCAGCTTGAAAAATAAATTAGAAATGAATACCTTTTTGCCGACATGTTTTTTACAAGAAATGTCGGCCATGCGATAAATGTTCCAACAGCTTGTTCAACCATATGAATGTCATCATCGTCATTGGGAACAGGTAGCTCGACACTCAGCTCATTAGCTATGTTAATTGACACTATAAGATGATCTTTTGGAAGCTGTCTATTGTGTAGCATGTCGTTTTGCATATTGAACACCGTAGCCCTTGCTAGAATAAGACAGGTGGGAGTTGATAAATATAAATTACAGTCATTTTCACCATATGGAATATTAATACAGGAAAGGTATCAGTGTCTATGTAAATCAAATTTCACAGAAAAAATTATTAAAACATTGATTACCTCATCTAAGTTATGTTTTTTAGGGGAATGGCTCACCTCAAAGCTGGTGGGGGTGGGGCGAGATCATCACACACGAGTTGTTGTTGAGTTGTTTCTTCCCTTTTCCTCTCCCTCATCAATTTGTCTATCATCTCTCTCTAGTATTGTAATTATTCTTGAAAAATAGATAACTGTTCTTGCAGCTTTTCCATTTTTTCATTTTGATCCCCCGCTTGTTTTTTTTGAAAATATTTTCGGGGTGTCACCCCAAAACCCGCACCTTTGACACGACCATACTTTTCTGGCTGCTTCAATGCTTCTGAAAGTATGTCTGCATCTGATGCGGTTGTTGTTGATTCTTGTGACTATTTTAGATAGAAAATATAGAAAAATAAGTTGCTATTGTAATGTAATAGCGATTTAAAGCAACTCAAATTTATATTATGTCATACTTACACATGTTTCCCACACTTTTTGTGTGTTTTCATCTATCAATATCCCCGCTTTATTTACACGAGCCTCCTTCCATAGCACATGGTGAGGGATGGATATGGATTTCGATTTCGATTCATCAATCTGCATATAAATAGGGAAACATTTTTATGGTGTTTTTTATGTCACATACTAGTAGTACGGTAGATTTAAAACACATACCAATTTTTTCTCAAGTTCAGTGTACCCCATCCTTGCTTTATGGTATGGGTACACTGGTTCTGCTGTGCGTTTTTTATTTTCAGCACTCAGTAGATATTTCATATATATAAAACTGTCAATCAGAGTGATGAATACAAGAAAACGTCAAACAACGTATTACCCCACACAATGTACCTGAGAAGTATGCTCCCCACGCCGGTTGTTAAATGAATCCCACGCTCCAAGGGATATCAAGTGTGCGTAAAGAGGAGGTCGGTGCGGCTTGATTTTCCATTATGCATCTTTAAGATGATATTTCATTAAAATTGTGTGGAAACATCTATGAATCCTTCCAGTAACTCTTAATACATATTCCTTGTGCGAGACATCTACTATAAATGAACTCTGCAATGGATGATGAAGAGTTAGTCAATGTTTTGGTATTTTATATTTTTTTAATAAATTAATAAAATGATATCATAATGTTACCGTAATCTCTTCCCACATTAGTGTCTTCAGCCCGGTGAAAAAATAGTTCCACGACTGTACATCAATCGGCACAGGTTACCGAGTGACGATTCCAATGTAGCTACTAAAGATGGCTCTATTGGGGTTAACATGATGGCCTCACTTATTCCATCCCACATCAAATTTGATTCCTTTATCTTTTTTCCTTATGGATTTTGGCCAAAACTGTCAAAATACGACGCTATTGACTTTTTTGCGCTTTCAAGGTTTCGATTACTACCATTTCCTCATAAGTAGCATCAATATCTTCCCTCGGAGCACTAGCATTGGCAATGGGACCAGTAGCAACAGGTTCAGAAACCTGTTGTACCTCAGAACTGGGACCAACAACAACAGGTTGAGAAACCTGTTATTGCACTGCACTGGGACCACCAGCATCTGGTTGAGAAACCTGTTGTTTCTCTGCAGTGGGACCACCAGTTGTTCGTTGAGATACCTTTTGTGCCTCAGGATTGGGTGCATCAGTAGGTGCAGAAGTCATTATCTACAGAATTGGTTTAATATTTAATTTATATTACATAAAAATAGCAGAGAACAGATAATAACATAACGTAACACAATGTATGTTACAATAAAAAAATAACCTAATTATTGTAATCTTTTTTTTTCTTTAATGGATAAAGTGGTTTGACTCCTCTATCGACTATGTAAATTTCTTCATTGTGGTCTCCTCTGACATACAAAACATTGTCTACATTTGGACCACTGTGAAATGATTGTGAAGTCCCTATAAAAGTTCAACCTCTGTTGAACATTCATCTGACCCTTCAGTTGTTTTGGTCGATAACAGAATAATTGACCAATTTCGGTTTGCGGGGTCTGGAACATAAAATACTTGTACTGCCTATGATGCCATTATAAATGGTTAGTATTTCTCCCCTTCCATATTGAAATCAACTTTCATGAATCCTAATTCATCTATTTTAACAGCACTCCTGTTATCAACCCAGTTGAATTGAAAAATCAGCACTTTGAATTTCGTATAATCCAACTCCCATATTCGTTTGATGATGCCAAAGTAAGACATATTCTCATAAATTGGATTTTTGTCCTTAGCACCGGAAATATGCATCGCCTCAGCCACAAGTGTAACCCCACTATTCTGCATGGTACTGTCTTCATCATGTTCATTAGTATATAATGTATAACCATTAACTGCATAAGTATTGTAAGATAATACGTACACACTTGCTCCTCCGGCCATCCATCGAAGTTGTTCTGAAATTGAGTCTGGATTTTCATCTAACTGCCTAAAAATATGGTCTCAAAACCATCCTATAAATTGTCGATTATGTGTATTTGATATCCATTTTTCATCCCTAGTAAGATTCAAATGCCTAAGACTTTATTTTTGGGTTTGAACATATGGGTCAACATCGAAACTGTTATGAAAAACGTAATGGTGGGCCTGCTCCCGATCTGTAATATTTATTGTGACAACCTCTCTTCTAGAAATTCCTTCACCCTCAAGCCACTCAGTGTGACGAGATTTCGGTAGGCCAATGATTTCCACACCAGACAGGTATTCGGTATAAAATTTAATAGCTTACTTAACAATATTTTGCTCCCTAATACAACCCTCTAGCCGACTTCAGTTTTTGACATACCCTTTCAAAATCTTCATATACAGTTCAATGGGGTACATCCATCTATAATGTACAAGACCACATAGTCGAATCTCTCTAACCAAATAATCCATCAAATGAACCATCATATCGAAAAAGCTCGGCGGGAAGAACATTTCCAATTCACATAATATGACGGAAATTTCTCTTTCCATAGTTGGCAATTTCACTAGGTCTATAACTTTGCTGCATATAGATTTGTAGAAGAATCAGAGCTTCGTTAATGTATGGCGGATATTCTTGGGAAAAATGCAATGTAAATCTATAGGAATTAGATCTTTCATCAAAACATGGAAGTCATGTGATTTCAGACCCTTTAATTTTAAATCTCCCATTGACACAATGTTCTTGATATTTGATGAATACCCCTCTAGAACTTTTACGTCATTCAAGAAGTTGCAAAACTGATATCTCTCCTGCCTGGAAAGAGTGTAAGCAGTAGGAGGAAGAAATGTTTGTTTTTCACCCTTCACTAGTGCCAACTCTTCTCATATTCCCATCTCAACCATGTCCAATCTAGCCTTAATTCCATCCTTTGTTTTGTCGGGTACATTTAGCAACGTGCCGATGACACTATCACATAAATTTTTTTCAACATGCATAACATCAGAAAAATGTCTGACATACAGACAATTCCAGTATGGAAATTCAAAAAAACTGATCTCTTTTTCGAACCAGTTTTCGTAAGGTTTTTCGAAAATGGTATACCAAATGTAGTGTCCAAATCTTTCACTTTATCAGACAATTGATCCCCTGTTAGTGGAGACGGTGTTGTACGTTCCTCCGAACTTCCGTCGAATGATGTCGTCCAAGATCGGTACTTTTTTCATCGGGGTAGAAATCTGCAATGTCCTAGAAACACGGTTTTCGATTAAGGTTTCAACCTAATTGAATGTGTACCATGTTTGCAAATGGGACACCCATGGGTTCCTTTAATGCTCTATCCTGAAAAATTTCCCCAAGCAGGAAAGTCATTTATCGTCCCCTACAACATGGCTTTCAAAGTGAACTATTCATTTTTATAAGCATCATACATAGTAACATCTGAATCCCACAATATTTTCAAATCCTCGAACAATGGGGCAAAATAAACATCAATATCAATACCCGGTTGTTTTGGTCCTGATATAAGCATAGATAACATGATGTATTTTCATTTCATGCATAACCACGGTGGTAAATTATAATTTACCAACTAAACTGGCCATGTACTGTGACTACTACTTTGAAAACCAAAAGGATTCACCCCATCTGTAAATAACGCCTAGCGATGGTTTCTCGGCTCATTCCCAAATTCAGGATACTCATGATCAATTCTCATCCACTAAGGAGAGTCTGTAGGGTGACGTAGTTTCCCATCTTTAATTCTTGTATCTGCATGCCATGTTAATTGTCCTGCAGTCTCCTCACTTCCATATAGGCATCTAAACGTAGGAATGATTGGAAAGTACCATATTACATTCGTAGGACTAGAATCATCTTTCTTGTATTAGGAAGCACCACACTTTAGGCATTCTTTAAGTGATTTGTGTTCCTTGCGAAACAATATACAGACATTCGGGAAAGCATGTATTATTTTAGAGATCACACCCATTGATCAAAGGAATCATTTGGAATCATATGTTCGGATTGGGAGTTAATTATCTTCTGGGACCATGTCATTCAGGAGAGCAAGTAGTCCCGTAAAACTAGAATCACTCCACCCATTGCCTACTCTCAAATTATACAGCTTCAATACGGCTGACAATGCTGTATATTTAGTGCAACCAGCATACAATGGTGTTTCTGCACAACTCTATAACTTCTCAAACAATTTTGGGAAATCATGAAGTTCATCTTCAAATGTCCTTTTCATTTCCTCAATACGATCTTCATCATCATTCACATATATAATTACACCCTCCATATGATCGTCTTCACTGTTCACGCTTCTAATCATATCAGATGATCTATAAAATGTCATGTTCTCTGAGTCACTACCGACATTGGTTTTCCCGCCATGTTTATTCCAACATGTTTAACTTTGATCTATTACATGACAGATCAGGTGTTCTTCCAACTCCTCTGGACTAATTTGTCTTGAATAACAACAGCGTAAACACGGACAAAGGATTTGAGAAGGTTCACATGCATGATCTTTTGCAAACTTGATAAAATGTTTCACGCCATCTTCATACTCTTTTGTCAACCGATTGGTATTCATCCATTCTTTATTCATATTCATCGTCTTTATGGGTTCGATCCCGAGAACTTGCCTAATATTATTTTTTAATAAATCATTAGCATTTTTTGGTTTTTATAAAAACAAATCTTGGTAAAAATTCCATTAAACACATGTGAAATCCATATACATGGTGTGTGAAGTAGGGTGAACATCGTGTATGTATAAGATTCATGATATAATCTGACATATATCAAATTTATTCCAAGTTAGTCTTACAAAGACTGAATGATGCTATAGAAAAAACATGACATGTGAACAAGATGAAACCAATGATCAATAGGAGAAAACAGTAATAAATATGATGTATTCTCAATGTACTCACAGTGATGATAAGATGTTGGTCATGATCAACTATGGGTTGGGAGTACAATAATATTTAAATGAAAAAAACTACTAAAAACTGATCCACAAAAGGATGAAATATCCTATTCATCAAGTCCCTTAATACAACCAATGCATTAGTTAAACCAAAAATCATCACTAAAAAATCATACACGCCATAACTAATCCTAAAAGCTGTCCATGGTAGGTCCATCGATGTCCAACTCATCTAATGGTATCCTAATGTCAAATCTATATTGGAGAAGATCATAGAACCTCATAGATGATCAATGTGACTATCAATGCGTGGATGAGGATACATATCCATGACTCTCATCAGGTTCAATCTCCAATAGTCCAACAAAAGAATAAATACCAATCAACCATTAATTTTAGAGAACTATAAAACCCCATGATAAAGTAATATGCCATATGAAACCATTATATTCTATATCATCAAATTTTAATTCAAACAACTAATGCTCTTTTGGTGTTATTTTAGAAATTGTGATAGAAACTGAATTTTCTCCCAAAACTAACTAGATTATAAAGTTTATCTCTTTATAAAGAAGTAAATTTTATACCTCATCGGTGAAAACATCCTAAAAATGTACTACCATTGGGGAAAAAGAATCCTACAGCATTCTAGAAACATCTACAATATGCCTGACTATTTGAGCCATTAGGGTACAATAAATATATAATTATAACATTCTATTTAAAATGAAATGTGGAAACAGGAAATCATACCAACTACTAATAAACCCATAAAACAAAACATATCACCTAGTATGTATGTCACATATACAAATAAAAAAATTATAAAAAAACATTCTACAAAGAATAAAGGAACCATTAAATACATACATTGGACATATTGTTTTGGAAATTGTTTATTTTCATCTGTTCCTTGTACTTGCACCCATGAATTTGAAGGTGAGTATGCGTACACAATAGTTGACCTTCTTAGAGAAGAGTTTCTGGAAGAGTATAAGAGACATGAAGCAATGAAGATCATTAGAGTGTTGGAGCTAATTTGGTTGTTACAAATAATGTGGCAATCGACTTGTGCAATGCGGCCTAAGTTACAACTTACAGGTATTGTAATTTATTTTTTTCTGGAGGCTTTCAGTGTAAATGCATTTTGGAATGATCATTGCTATTCATTTACTTTTAGGTTCTTTTGACAGCCGAGGGGAAAGGGTGGGGTCTGCAGACATTGGAGGATATGTCAATGGGTGATTTTGTGTGTGAATATGTTGGAGAAATGGCCTCTTTGCCCTTCAAGATCCCCGAACCCCGATCACCATCAGGGTTCGGAGATCTTGAAGGGAAAAGAGGCCATTTGGTTAGATGTTAGATACTATGAAAATGTTGAAAAAATATAAGATGTAATTTCCCATAAAGTCACCCTTCGACATATCCTCCAATGTCTGCAGACCCCACCCTGTCCCCTCATCTATCAAAAAAACCTGAAAGAAAATGAATAGCAATGATCATTCCAAAATGCATTTACACTGAAACAATCCATAAACAAATAAAGTAAAATACCTGCAAGTTGTAACTTAGGCCGCATTGCACAATCTGATTTCCACATTTTTTGTAGCAACCACATTTGCTCCAACACTCTAATGATCTTCATTGCTTCATGTCTCTTATACTTTTCCAGAAACTCTTCTCTAAGAACGTAAACTATTGTGTACGCATACTCACCTTCAAATTCATGGGTGCAAGTACAAGGCACAGATGGAGATAAACAATTTCTAAAACAAGATGACCAACATGAATCATCCATGACACTCATAAATAATTTTGAATCACATCCCTATACATAATCATAATCACATTAAGACCACACTATCTATTTTGGAAATCCTTACTGGAATTAGGCACAAGATATGGTATGATTCTTATCTCACATCTATATTCACTATTTGGTCCTCACACACAACATATAAAAAAAATATACCAAGGTAATACCATCCATGGAACTCACATCCCACCATGAGAGCATGAGGAGGAGGAGGAGGCAGCGGAGGTCATGGCAGTGAGGGTGGAGGCGGCGACGGCGGCGAGGCGGCGGCGACAGCGAGGGTGGAGGCGAAAGAGGTAGTGGTGGTCACGGTAGCGGGACTCGGGTTAGGGGCGGTGGTGGTGGCGGAGAATGAGGAGTACGAGGAGGAGGAAGGTGGATGAATAAGGAGGACGACGAGGAGGAGGACGAGGTCGCGTGACGAGGGGCCTGGTTCAGCTTCCGTGAGAGCTTGACCACGTGCAAACGAGGATGGCATGTTAGGGTTATTAAATATAAACTGACAGAATCCTTATTAGCGCTCATTAAAAGCGCTGATAAAGGTTTGTTTTATCAGAGCTAAAATAAACGCTCTGATAAAACATTCATTTATCAGCGCTTTTTTAGTGCTGATAAAGAGCTACCTTTATCAGTGCTTTTAGATAGCGTTGATAAAAGCATACCCCTTTATCAGTGATTTCTATTTAGTGCTGATAAATGGAAGTGATTCCCTTTACCTGTTTTTTGGTAGTGTTATCCAATAGAATTAGGACATGTGTGGTGGTAATTATAATATAATCTTTACCTTTAATTGCCCTATTTACATTTAATCGTGGAAATTAAAATTCAGCAGTTACTATTCACCTAAAATTATTTTGATCCCATTGAACCACATTTTACTTACTGATGTCAATCGTGCCTCAAAGTGTTTTTACATTTAATTCATATAAGTGGTAAAATTACATTTTATTCAAATTTCCAAATGTTCTTAGAAGGTGGGTAAAAGATAGTAAAATGATAAATAAAGTTTTATAAATCAAATATTACTATAAAATGACTTCAATGAATTACATTGGACTGATATAAGTATTATTTATCTAATATGACATTAAAATAAATTAAAATTAAAATAATAATTATTTAAATAAAAAATCAGTTTTAAACAATAATATATTATTTTTCACTATTCATCAAATATTGAATGTCTTCTAAAAATTAAAAAAATTGACCCTAGGAAAATTTTGATATTCCGAATCCAAAAATAAAGCCCATTTTAAAAATTTAAAGTTATAAAATTTCAATAAGTGTGTATCACTATTCATAGATTCCTTTTAAATGGACAGTTTGATTGGTCATGGTGTGCTAAAACTTAAAGTTGTGTACATCGCAAGCTATTGTATTATTCAAATAGAAATGTACCATGAAAGGTTGGGATTTTACATTATTCCCTCCATAAAATAATTTTGTCCTCTAAATTTCTAAAATATTACTATATAAAAATATTTGTATGGTTCTTCATCATACATTTCCATGGTTCCCATGTTTCCATTTCTATTTTTTTCTTTCTCCAATGAACTTTTACCAGATAAGTCATCTAATTTCTCAACTCTTGTTCTCTAGTATCAAGAATCCTGATAGTCTCCTCACAATAAGACATATTGGGTTCCAATTCTATTTCTTCCTAGTTGAGTACATACATTGGGTGAGGCATGTATTTTCTCAACAGTGATACATGGAACACATCATGGTCTTTGGAAATACACGGAGGCATTGCCAAACGGTAAACTACAACTCCAATTCATTCTTGAATTGCAAAAAGTCCCATGTTCTAGGGACATAATTATCCCTTCTTACCGAATCATATGACACCCTTCAATGGATATACCTTCATGAAAACATAATCACATACTTGATATTCCAAATCCTTCCATTGGTTATTGGAATAGATCTTTTTCATACATTGAGATGCTTTGATGTGGGTTTGGATAATCCACACCTTTTCTATTGTTTTTTCCTCATGATCCAGACCTACAAGTTTTCATTCACCAACATCATCCCAACAAGATAGTGTACAACATCTCTTTCCATATAATGCTTTATATGGTTCCATATGAATACTTGAATGGAAGATATTGTTATAGGAAAATTCTATCAGAGGTAAATATAGATCCCATACACCTTTAGTGGAATGTGAACAAGATATCAACATGTATTATATGGTATAAATTGTTTGTTCTGATTTTCCATTAGTATGATTGTGGTAGGCAGTTCTTAAACAAAGTTCAATGTCTATGGATTTCTAAATACTTCTCTAGAATCTTGATTTTAATCAGGGATAACGATTAGAAACAATTGTTAGCGTTACACCATAATTTCCTAAAACATCATTAATATATAGTTTCGAAAAACATTGAAATGGAAAATCTTATCTTATAGAAAGAAAATGTGTTGGCTTGGTAAATTGATCAAAAATGACCCATATTGTATCATTCCTTCTATGATTATTTTTTATACCCATGATAAAATACATCATAATATCATTCCATATTGACTTAGGTATGGGAAGAGGTTGCATGACTCCTCAAAGATGTTGTCTTCAAGCCTTCACCTATTGACAGACCATACATCTTAACACATAATCAAAAATCCCCCTCTTCATGTTGTCCAGCCAAAAATGTTCCCTCAAATATCTATACTTCATAGTGCTACGAAGGATTATAGGTAAATCAGAACTTTGAGAATCATCCAACAATTCCATTTTTAGATCATGTATATCATGAAAACAATGTCTTTTACCAAATTTCCAAATTCCATCTTCATATATGAATTTGGTCAATCTCCCATCATTAACAGCTTCAATTTTCTTTTTAAACTTCTCATCATTAGTCTAAGATCATTTTATCCTTTATAGTAAATATGGATGGGTAACTATTTGAGAAAGTATAATTGTTTCACCTTCCATCATTATTCCCATATCCATCATTACTAGATCCATTAACATTGGATCCCTTTCAAATCTTATCTTGTTCATAACTCCATGATCCTTTCTGCTCAAAGCCTCTTCCAACTAATTTTCCTTAACTGTGTGGTAGTGTATAATGAAATCATAATCCTTGAGTAGTTCAATCTATCACCTTTGACTCATGTTGAGTTCCTTCTATGAGAAAATATACTTCAAACTATTTGTATCTGTATATATCTCACATTTTTTACCAGAGAGATAGTGTCTCTATATCTTCATAGAAAAGATTACAGCTTCTAACTCAATATAATGAATATTATAGTTTTGTTTTTTAATTTTTTCTTTCGTGATGCGTAGACAATAAATATATCATTGTTTATATAGATACAACCTTGTCCATTCTATGAAGTATCACTATAAATAAATAACCCATAATTACCTAATGGTTGTGTCAAGATAAAATAAATGGATAATATTTTCTTCAATTATTCAAAAAAATCTTCACATCATTTTTTACAAACAAATTCTACCAGTTTGCATGTGAGCTTGGTTAATGGGTTATCCAATCTGGCAAAATTCTGGATGAAATGCCGATAATAACCTACTAAACCAATAAAATTTAGTACCTCAGTTATACTCGTCGGTGATGGATATTCATGGATTTCCCTTGTCTTTGAAAGATCAATATAGATTCTATCCTTAGAGACAATATGGCCATGAAATGGAATTTTCTAAAGCCAGAATTCACACTTGATAATCATCACATATAATCATTTCATTGACGAGTTTTTTGAATAATGCACAATTTATTTTCATTATTTTAGTAGATTTTGAAATATAACATGATATAATAAATAAATACCACTAAAATTTCATCAAGACATTCCTTGAAAACACTATTAATTATATCCATGAATACTTTGGGTGAATTATTTAGTCCAATAGGCATTACTGTAAACTTGTAATTCTTATACATGGTATGAAATTATGTCTTTGGAATGACTTCCTTCTCCATGAAAAGTTGATGATATCAAGATCGAAGTTCAATCATTGAAAAATATTGAGCTCCTGGAATTTGATCGAATAAATCATCAATTTTAATTAGGGGTACTTGTTATTTATTATTATAGCATTAATCCCCCTATAGTCAATGCAAAACCACATAGATCCATTATTCTTATTAACAAAAAAAACATGGGATCCCCATAGATAAAAACTAGGGTAAATAAATTTTTTATTACTCAATTCCTCTAGTTTTTCTTTAGTTATAATAATTCCATTGTGATCATTCAATAAGGGTTCTTCGATATAGGACGTGAACTAGTAATTAATTCAATGGAAAACTCAATTTCTCATTCTGGATGATGTCCAGGTAAATCCTATGGAAACACATCAACATATTCTTTCACAAATGGTACATCCTCTATTTTAACATTCCTTTCCTCATCCATATTTATTTCACTCCCTTCCTCCCAAATAGTAGAATTTAGTAGAGCTACTGGGGTGGATCTAGATGGGAATTAGATGGTTATGTTTATTTTCTAAAGATATGGGATTCGTTATCATCATCAAAAAATTAAAACCTCCTAATTCGTACAATAATGATTCGCATTATGGTCTGAAATCCAATCGATACATAGGATTATATAAAATTCAATCATGGGTATGACAATAAGATCAACAGATAAGGCACATTTTTATTCCATAATGGTAACTGATTCACGTATCTTTATTGTAATGATACTTACCTTAGGAGTTTTTAATGACAACTCCCATATTAATTTATATTAGAAATATCTTATTTTTTTGGAAAAATGGGATGATATTAAATAATGTGAAGATCCAGAATCAAATAATGCATTGGCATAATTTTAGTAAATTATTATTGTAACTACCACCATGTCATTTTGAACATCAAACTCTATAGTTGTTATGGTATAAGCATATCCTTTTCCTCTTGTCCTTTTATAAGGTAGGATTCATGTATGATTAGGATATTCATTTTCATAATTCCCCATTTCATTACAATTTTAGCCTTGAACATTGAAATCCACTTTCATCCCCATGAAATCACGAGCTTGGTGGCCTTTTTTAAACACTTGTAATAGACTCAAATACCCTTTAGTAATGTACCAGGGTGTTTCATCCCACATTCACTATAGGATGTATATTAATCTTTTCCCTTCTTCCCAATATTTTCATTTCCATAGGGTTTAGCAGATCTCTTCTTCTCTTTCTTTGCTTTAATGTCTTAAGACATAGAGAATTAATTTTCTATATTGATTGCACATGAGACTATAACATTTCATGTTGAGAAGGATTATGATACTAATACTCGATGAAAAAAAGGTTTTAACAAATCAATGAATCGATCAATTTTACTTCTTGGGTTACGTATATAATCTTTAGCATGCCTTGATAACCTTGTAAATTTATCATCATACTTTGAGACATTATCGACCTCCTTTTGCATCAGACTCAAAAATTTCCTTTCCATATCCACTCGATGTTCACAGGGAACGTATTTTTCTAAGAAAATCTCTTTCAGCTCCTTCCATTCCATATTTCATACTTCTTCATCCTTCTTTGTGTTTTGAATTAAAGATCACCATTGATATGCATCTCCTGTGAGGTGATAAACTACAATGTCAATTTTTTCTTCTTCTCTACTGCCAAAAGAATGAAATGTTTTCTCTAATGAACATATATGTTGCTCCTCTATAAATGGATTTTCCATCCAATTAAATGTCATTGGTTTTTTCCTCATGAATAGGTCTAACATAGATCCTCTACATTGTGGATCTGGGTTCTCCATCAGAGTAAGGTTATTATTTATAAATTCAGTGAGTTATCCCAGTATGGTTATAAGTTGTTCAGCACCAGTTGCATCACCGACTCTAATGTAACTAAATTGAGCAGGAGAGAAATACCTACATCTATTTCATGTATTTATAGAGTTCTCATTCCTTCGACAAGGAAAATTTTCTAAACAATATCATACACTAGACTATTTTATGAATCACAAAACATAATTACAAACTTGTAAAATACCTAACAAAAATTGAATTGTTTTTTCATATAATCAATAATCATAAAAAAAATTCTTTGAGAAATTATTTACTCATAAATCCTTCATAATGATTTGTAATGAAAATGTGAAGTATCCTAAGCATATCCCACAGTATTTCCAAACCAGGTGAAAAGTATGGCCCATTGTCATGTACGAAGATACCATGGGTTAGGCATAAAACTCTTAATCGGAGTTTCCACTCTGAGGTGTGTCTGTTCTAGAACAACATTCAATTGTAGTATCCAGAATGGTATTTATTTCTTGTAAAAACCCACATAATATCTATATTACCAAGATTTTTGGATTTTATTCTATATTAATCCCCAAATCCTCTCTTTGGGTAATGTTCTCTTATCAGATTTTTTTTTAAATCTTGTTTCCAAATTGTTACTAAACTTCCTCTAATACAAATGGTAACACTCCAACCCTTGTTACTCAGAATCAGTGAATTATTACATAACATTGGCTTGATCACAAGAAATCATGTACCAAATGATTGATCAGGGTAAAAACCCAGATCTTTGTTTAAGGTATGTTGACGCTCCTTTTTCGTCACACAGCCCAAAGGAATGTAAAGGGAAATGACTTAGCACAAATTGATCCATCCTTTAAAGAAAATATCAAAAATCGACAAAGGGATGAACAAGTAGAATATAGCCAATAAGTCGCGCAAGTTTCCTTATAGTCGTGCAAGTCCACTTGCACGACGCATTATGGTCATGCAAGTGACTTGCGCGACCTATGTGATAACCGCCCAGGGTCTTCTCGCTGCCTATAAATAGACCCTGTGGGCCCCCCATTCAAGAGGGAATTTTTCTAGAAACTCAGATTTGAGCTCCCAGCACCCTAGTCTCTTATCAAAGCTTCCGGAACACTTCTTAGGTAATTTATTACCTAGAACAGAAGATCTAAAGAGGGGGAGGAAGGCCTATGTTTTGAAACTCATCAACACTTTCAGGCCTAGGTGGCCATCCCTTAAGGGAAATGGCCACACTTGTGCGCCGCCTTACTCCTTCAATAGAACATGCGCGCCCCTCTACTAGAATATCCTCAAAAAGATTCTAAAGGCCTTAAACAAAGGTCTCTCAAGTATTACCATGCTGGTTGAACACCGCGCAAGTACCAAACGTGTCGTACAGGTGTAAACATGTGTGACCAGAACTTGTGTGCCCATGCAGTACCTGCGCGCCTGCTAGGACTTGCGCGCCCCTGCCTTTTTGGATGCCTTTCTTGCCCATTTCACCCCTCTTAATCCATTACACATTTCCTATTCAAGATTCAGTCTTCAAGACACTCTACAAAGCCATTTATGGCATGATTTCTTGATTTTACTTCCTTATCTGAAATGAATTATGTGGAATATCTCTCAAAACCTAGTGATTTACACATCTTTATATCACTAAAGATTGGGATTTTATTCATTTAACCTCATCCTTTAAGATGAGAGAATCCTTGACCTGGGTCACCTATTCAGGAATAATCCCCAGTCATAAGACTTCCAAATTTTGGGCATCCTCCTCAGGAGTAATACCCAGATATCCTAACCTAGGCATCCTCCTTAAGAGTAATCCCCAATCATAATTCTTAACCGGGAAATCCTCCTTAGGAGTAAGCCCCAATTCTTAAAGTTCCCAAATCTGGGCATCCTCCTTAGGAGTAAGCCCCAGTCCCCTAATTTGGGCATCCTCCTCAGGAGTAAGCCCCAAACATTAATCCTTGACCTGGGCCTCCTTTTCAGGAGTAAGACCGAGTCTTAATTTCTCTTAACAAGTCCTAATTTACCTTTGATCTGGGATTCCTTTTCAGGAGTAAAACCCAATCATAAGTCTTCTCCTAATTCGGTCCTCCTTCTCAGGAGTAATCCCCAAGTTAGAGTATTCAAAATTACCATGAATCACATATACCTTTGGGGACCCTATTCCTTGATTTCTTCCATAAAGTAAATTCTAACCTTCATTTATCTGGGAAGTCATATATACATAAGTCCGACATCATTTCTTATGATTGCATCTTTCATGGCCCAATTGTATAATTTTTACCAGTACCTCCTGTTTCTCACACCGAGCATGACTCATGTGAGCTTAGAGGGTAAATGTAATTATGACATCCTTCTTTGAGATATCAATCATAAACATCATACTCCCTTACTCGAACTATGTGGGTTCTGATTCCTTTTCTAAAACAAAGGATATGTAGGTAGCCCGTCTACGGGTTCAATCGCAACTCTAAAATAATCCATGTCCTTCTGAATGACAATAAACATCAAGTGCCCCACTGAGTGGCTTTAAAACCAGCATGGTCATCATAATGACCAAGATACATTTATATAAATGTGTCAAAGGGTACCACTAACCAAGAATCTCTAATATATACATATGATTCTATATCGATGAATAACCTCAAATAAATATAAAAGATTCTCTAAATTTCGTACATATTTGATCATTTATTGTCAGATATGAAGGAAATGTCACTTTATACTTGGTAATGTAATAAGGATTCACGAACATAACATAAATCTATAAAGAGAGTCCCGGAGTAGACAATAATTCCCCTCAAAAAGGTGTGATGAGTACGAACTTCCATCCTCTCGACCAACGCAAATTCCTAAGCCTCATCAGTCCACAAACTGATGAGCACCTACCTTTGGAAAGTAGGTCTGAATGGATGTGGAATCATTGGATGTTTCCGATTATACGAACAAACCCGTTAAAAACCGATCAGAACGTTTGAACCTCCCATCAAGGTGGTCATCCTCAAATTCCGAGGGAAAAAAATGGTGAACCCGATGTGAATCCTTAACCAAGTTAAAATGATGTTTTACCTATTTTTTAGGACCCTATTTAAAACACAATGATAGGGCCAACAAAAACAATCATTGAAATATGTGCTCATCCAAAAGATGTAGTAGCTTAATTTATCTTGATTAGATCTGTTACATCAAATAGGCACTCTTTTCCCATGATCTTCTGCATTTCTAGAATGGCTATTCTCAAGTTCACACCTGTGAATACTGCTGATGCAAATGCCACTGCTGCTACTCCTACTGGATCGTCGTCCGCTCTTAGGATGATATCACCTACTCAGCGTCTTCAACGCTGGGTATCAAATGCATTGGTTAAGGAGTACCATCAACACGGTACTATCCCAACTCTGGAGGCTACCCGACAAGCCCTCCAAGTAAACAACTCACATCGGTCGTCCGGACAACGACGGAAAATGATCAAGAAGCAGGCTGTGCTGACTACCGTCTCCAACCATTTCCGGTCGTTATCCCTGAAACGCAATCACCATTCTCTCCCTTATTCTGGAGAGGTGAATGCGATGGTCCCTCAGTACCTTAATTCAAACAGACAGGAGTCCTTACTGAGGGCTCCCACCAACAATCTCCACCAGACTCATGTGGCAGTGCACCCTCAACTTGATGAGGGTATAGACTCCAGGAGTTCGGCTCAGGTTCCTCGAACCCGAGAAAGCAAGACGAACCACCAGAGGCGGAATCCGGTCAACAGTGAGCAGGTTCCCATCTCTGACATCTCCAGAGAAGTCCACCCACCTAACTTGGTGGCAAGAAATAAGTAGGCACATACACCTTCCCGTTTTAAACCCGCTGTCCAGCAAACTCGTCTTGCATCATCGCGCCAATCCCACCTAGAAATTCTGGCGGAGTACTATAGGCATGAATATACACCTGTTTATACATCATCAGCTAGTCAGCAGGCTTGTCTAACTACATATGATGGATCTCGTCAACCACGTTTGGCGAAGTGCAATCAGCAGGCACATACACCTGCTGGTATTAATCAATCCTACCAACAGTCTCGCTTGGTAACATTCAGAGAAGTTAGTTGGAAAGCCCCGACAACAAATAGGAGGTAGACTCAACTCTCTACCCACATACTTGACTACTATCAGGATTCACTGACAGGAAAAGGAGGACAGAAGCAAGCACATACACCTGCTCCAAGCCGGGAATGGACGTATATTCCCGTTCCGGCAGCTGAAGTCACCAAGCATATTCTATCAATGGTGAAAAAGAAGAAGCAAATCCCTGCTCATATTCTGGATGCCTTCCAGGATATTATAACAACTTCAGCAGCATCTCAGGGAAAGACACATAAATCTATCCCTACCAGTGGAGTGATACATCAACAATTCACTCCGGAACAGACACACACATCTGTTCCAGTCCAAGAGGGTTATGGGGGATACTCTCTCATATCATACGGATGAACAAGTCAGGTACATACACCTGATTTGAGAGGATATCGTCAGCCTAACCTGGCCATCTTTCTGGATCAGGCACATAAACTTTCTCAGAGCAGCCACTTTCGTCAACAAGTGGTTTCCAAGGTGAGTAAGAAGGCATATAAGAAAAAGACCTGCCCAGTACAATTAGGAGATCAAGAGCCAATCAGTAACAAGTCCTTACTCGATGCTGGAGTTCTTGAATCCCTCAGACAATTATCTGTTGGAATTCAAGATTCTACTCCCTCAGTTCCCAATAGTGGGAACATTAATTCCGAAGGTCTTCAACAGACACTTCCTCATGAAGGCTTGCTTCATGACAATTCGGTCGATCTCAAAGTTTCATCTTTAGATGAGTACCACAGGAACCCTCTGTGTGGTCAGAAGACCAAGGAGCAACAGGTTTGAACAACAGGAGGAAGAAATGAAGGAATTAAGAAGGTTGAATGCAGAACTACTTAAGAATAGTCTTCCTCTTAAGCATGCTGGAGTCAGTCAGCCAAAGAAATTTGTTGCATCTACTGAGATGGATCAAGAATGTCCTCCTCTATTAGTACACCCTCACAGGTCTAATCCTACGTGTCAAGTGCAACAAATATTGGCGGTGCTACCATAAGTTGTAGCACCAATCGCCACATCTGTCCAAGCTCCAGTCATTGCACCTACCCACGTCCAAGTTCAACCGGATGTTTCTCAAAAGTTAATAACTACTATTAAGTCATTAACAGCATGGTTATAAACTATATAAGGGAAGCGTTCACAAGTTTAACCAGAAAAGAAAGTTTACCCTGAATGGGTAGATTCAATTTCTCCTCCATCCATTTTTGGGAACTCTGTATTCCCTATTTTCAATGGATCAGGTGATCCTGAACAACATTTGACGCATTACGTGTCTTTTTGTGATCCTATGATGGGAAATCTGGAGCAGCAAGAAGTAGTGAAACTCAGATTCTTCATGCAAACCTTTCAAGGACTAGCTTTTTTTTGGTATACAAGCTTGCAATCCCGATCAATTACCAGATGGGAGGATCTTCGCCAAACATTTCTCCTTCAATTCAGCTCAACTTTTCCAAAGACAACAGTTTTTGATCTTACAAACTTTATGAAAAGGGAGAATGAAAGAGTCTCTGATTTCATTGATCGCTTGAAGGTATTAACGTATTCCTTGATTTTATCACTCCCTCATGAAGAATTGTTGCCAATATGTGTGTCAAATCTGCGTGACGAATTAAGCACGCCATTAATCCCTGTGAAATACACAGGAGGGTTTCGAGACCTTACTTCAATCACTCAGCCGATTGAAGATTCCCTTATACAGGCTAAGGCTAAATATCATGTAATTCCATCAGCTCCAGGAAGGATAATGGTTAAAGTAGAAACTGCTACAGTTCTGCTCAAACAAGCACCTGTACCTATTTCTACCTCAAAACCTTCATCTTCTCGAAGGGCTCCACCTTCTGAGTTCCAACAACAAAGGCATTTTCATCCAGATGATTAGAAAGATCAAAGAAAAAAACAATTTGAGGATCTGAAGAGAAAAACATACTCTTTCCAAAATGAACAAGTTCCTGGTTATTTCATTTCGGCTCTGGAAAAAAATTTGGTTCAATTTCCAATACCTAAGAGGCCAAACAAGAAAGGAGATGAAGACCGTCCTAATTATTTCCCTTTTCATCAAATGTTGGGGCATCCCATCTAGGAGTGTTTTTTCTTCAAAGGCCTCTTGCAAAAGATGGTCGACTCAGGATAGCTCACATTGAAAGGCTCCTCAGCCCAGGTAGCATGTGTCACTGCTACAGTTCCAGAAGAGGAAAGTGAACGACATGAAGTCAATAGCAAAAATGCACAAAAGTATGATGATTGGATTGTCAGAAAGTCAATCAGTCAAACTCATTCTATTTTTCGAACAAAATTAAGGAAACCAATTATGTATTTTGCCATGAATGTTGCGGCAAAACCCTCTTCGTTAGAGGGGAAGTCCTCAAAGAAACGACATGATTCAAAGAATGAAAAAAATTAGAAGAGGATGAGTATGTGTCAAAGCCTAAGTCGTATTTGACTATGGTGGACTTCATGCCATCTACTTCAATGCCACGGGCACCGCCCCACCAAACGACACAACCTGAATAGGCTAATCAGGTAGAGTCTTCATTAGATGAAGAGTTAATCTTTTGTTCTGTTAGTATGATTCAATTAACAGATCCATATGCCAGTCGCAGTTTCGATTTCAATGAGCCTGAATTCCATGTATCAAAAAGAGGAATCAGAGGATGTTCTAGGGGCTCAGGATACAGAGGAAGATGTGGATCTTTCCAAAGAAACTATTCCAATTCCACCCCTGCTAGAACTGTGTACGCAGTAGAAACTCATGGTAGAGCCCTTCAGCGAGCTCAGCAAGAACAAGAAAGTTCTTCTACCAATAGCAAATTCTGTCCTGGCACAGTTATTTTGGAAGACCGGTAGAAGGTTTCATCTTCTTTCTCTCAGCAATTAAATGGATCTAATCAGTCTAGTCTTCCAAAACCAGGAATATTGCCAACTCTTATCCCAATACAAGATGCATCAACTTCCAAAGCATCTTCTTCCAAAGTACCTTCTAAACCACATATTACTATTGGGAAACGCAGACCTCTGGATCAAAAGTATGATATATTGAAACACTTGGCCCAAGTACCAGCCAAGTTATCAATTCTGGATGCTCTGAATCTATCAAAATATCTCTAAGAAGCACTCATCGAGGCTTTGTCGAGTCCTCAAGAGTTTGAAACTGAAATTGCTGCAGCTGAAGTCTATCACATAGAGAATAATCCTGCAGAATGCCATGAAATAATATCTTTTAGTGATGAAGATGAAGATGATGTTGTGCATGGACATGTTAGACCATTGTACTTATCTAGCATGGTCAATGGCGTGGATGTTCTAAGAGCTTTCATTGACAATGGTTCAGGAGTCAACCTCAAGCCCATTCGTACACTTCGTTGATTAGGCCTCACAGAATCTGATTTATCTCCTTCTACCATGATGTTACAAGGATATGATAAAAATGAACAAGAACTGCTGGGTGAAGTTACACTCAGAACTCAGTTTGGAGATCTTGTATCCAATTCAGATTTCATGATTGTTGATCAAGACTCGGCTTTCAACGTCTTGCTTGGAAGACCCTGGATACATCAGCATGCAGCTATCCCTTCATCATACCATCAATGTCTCAAATATTGTTTCGATGGTCAAGTTGGGACATTGTATGGTGATAAGGCCCTGTTCAAGACATGTGAGTCTCAATACATTGAGGCGGAATTCTATCACATGAAGAAAAGGGAGAAATCCATAACAAAGGAGATTACCAAAGTTAATGCTCCATATGGTTTGGAAAAAAATCCAGTTAATCCATTTACACATGTGAGTATAGATTATGTGTTTCCTATCAGTAAAATTGACAAGGTATACTCAAATAAAAATTCTCTTATGGAAAGATCCATAATGTCAATTACGGAAATCGATCCAGACAACATGGGAGAAATTGGTAATCTACCAAGCAGTGATGAAAGCACAAATGGTGACGTCTTCATTTCATCTACTGAAATCCAACAAGTCTATACTTCGCCAATTAGTCCAGAAGAAGTTATAGCAATATCAGAGGTGAAAAATGATGTTGATTCTCAATCCATCATCTCCTCTTTATTACCAAAAGAAGACCCTTCATCATCAATCGGGTCGGAAATGGAAGCTTCTTCTTCAAGATATGCAAATTTTGACATATCTTCTGATCATGAAAATTATGCTTTGTTATCTACTATGCAAGTAGACATAGAAGAAATAACACGTGATGAAGAGGAAGAGGAAGATCTCAAAGATGCTCCTCCAGCATTTGAAGAGGGTATCTCTACCACTGTGGATGAACTCAGAGAAATAAATCTGGGTACAAAGGATGATCCATTCCCCACTTTAATTAGTGCGGCCATGACCCTTGAAGAACAAGAGATGTATATTTCTTTTCTAAAGAGAAATAGCGATAATTTTGCTTGGAACTATAGAGAAATGCCCGGACTTGATCCTGATGTTGCTACTCATCATTTGGGTTTACCATAAGAACATCAAGAATTTAAGCAAGCCGCGAGAAGATCACACCCAACTTATGCTTCCAAAATTGAAGCTGAAGTGGATAAGCTTATCAAAGCTAACATCATCAGAGAAGTTCAATATACCAAATGGTTGGATAATATTGTCCCTGTAAAGAAAAATAATGGACAAATTAGAGTTTGCATCGATTTCAGAGATCATTATCGGCATTGTCCTAAGGATGATTTCCCAATTCTGATTACAGAACTTCTAATTAATGAAACAGCTGGATATAAAGCACTTTCCTTCATGGAAGGATATTCTGGATATAATTAGATCCGAATGGCCCCAGAAGATGAGGAATAAACAGCCTTCAGAGCCCCTTAGTGTGTGTTTTGTTACCGGGTAATGCCCTTTGGCTTAAAGAATGCAGGTGCAACTTATCAGCGTGCCATGCATCGTATCTTCAAACCCTTCTTAGGGAAGTCTATTGAATGCCATGTAGACGATTTGGTAGTTAAATCCAAACAACGTTCAAATAACTTGGCTGATTTGGAAGTCATATTTTGCAAGCATCGACAACATAATTTGAAGATGAACCCCTTAAAATGTGCTTTTGGGGTAACCTCAGGAAAAAATTTCGGCTTTGTTGTACGCCATCATGGTATTGATGTCGATCCTGAGAAGACCAAGTCAATCATTGGTATGTCACCTCCTCAAAATTTGAACGAATTAAGATGACTTCAAGGACACTTATCCTATATTCTGCGTTTCATTGCCAATTTGGCAGGAAAAAGTTTACCCTTTACCAAATTTATGAAGAAGGGAGTCACTTACCAGTGGACTGAAGAATGTGAAGAAGTTTTCGATTTTCTCAATAAATACCTATTGAGTCCACCAGTAATCATGACACCTGTTGAAGGAAGACCACTTATACTCTATGTGAAAGCTCTAGAGTGATCATTGGGTGCCTTTCTTGCTCAAAAGAATGATGTTGGGAATGAAAACAATCTCTACAATCTCAGTCGAACCATGCCTGAAGCAGAAACCCAGTATTCCTGTATTGGGAAGTGCTGCCTGGAATTAATCTTTACAGTTCAGAAGTTGGGACACTACCTGAAACATCACGAGGTCCAATTGATATCTCGCAATAACCCGCTCAAATTCATCCTTAGTCGTCCAATGCTTACAGGACGTCTAGCAAGGTGTGTAGTTATTTTACAGCAATTCGACATTCAGTATGTGTCTCAAAAGGCGATAAAGGGCCAAGCTCTGGCTGATTTCCTGGATGAAAACCCTTCAGTGGAAGACATGTCTTTATATATTGAACTCCCTAATGAGGAAGTCTTCTCTATTCAATAAATTCCTCAAGCATGGGAAATGTATTTTGATGGTTCTTCCAGAAGTCCAATAGGTAGGAAAATGGAAAATCCTAAATTCAACAAAGTTGGCTTAGGAATTGCGCTCATTTATCCAGAAAAGGCAGTGTTACCTTATTCCTGCTTATTTTGGGAAGGTGGTACCAATAATGAAGCTGAATACCAAGCTCTTATCACAGGCTTGGAATTAGCGGTTCAAGCACAAGTAAATCACTTAAAGGTGAAGGATGATTCAGACCTGGTAATCAAACAAGTCAATGGGGATTATTCCATCAGAAAAGAAGAACTAATCCCTTTGTATGATTACGTTAGAGAGTTAATGGCGGAATTCCCTTTGGAACTGACATTTTCTTATGTCCCAAGATCACAAAATGCTCAAGATGATGCACTGGCTAATATAGCCACAGCTCTGGTAGATCCAAATTGGGACGAGACAGCCATCAGTATTGCCCACCGTCATGCAATTTCACCTTATGTTCGAATCTGAACAGAGGAAATTAATGAAATTTGTCCCGTTTCTGAACCATATGGTCATACTACAGGATGGATGTCACTTATCAAGAAATACCTTCAAAATGGAACACTTCCACCTAATAGAGCTGAGAAAGAAAAAATCCGATGACATGTGGTTAATTTTACTCTTTATGATAGCCTGGATCACCTAGAGAAAATTCTCTACAAACGTGGTTTTGATGGAGTTCTCTTCAGATTCATTGATGGTGATGAGACAATGGCTATAATGAAAGAAGTGCATGCAAGAGTCTGTGGTGCCCACTAGTCTGGACATAGACTGTCTGATCCAATTCGAAGGCTTGGATACTTTTGGCCTTCAATGATACGAGATTGTGTTGATTTCACAAAGAAGTGTCATTCATTCCAAGTACATGCCAACTTCATTCATCAACCTCCAGAGTTTCTTCATTAAGATAAATACTCATGTCCATTTTCCACATGGGGGATGGATGTGGTGGGGCCTTACCCTTCAGCTACGGCCAAGCAGTTTAAGTATATTATTACTACTACTGACTTCTTTTCCAAATGGGAAGAGGCAATACCTCTCAAGGAAGTCAGTTCTAAATGAATTGTTGGCTTCATCAAGTCTAACAACATTACTAGATTTGGTGTCCCTCATACCATATTGACGGACAATGGCACCAATTCCTGTTCATCCGAGATGAAGAAGTTGTATCAAGAATACAACATCAAATCCAACCATTCATCTCGGTATCATGCAGCGGACAACGGCCAGATAGAAGCCTTTAACAAGACTCTTTCAAATATACTGCAAAATATGGTGGATAAAGATAAGAGGTCATGGCCAGATAAAATCGTTCATGCTTTATGGGTTTATCTTACTACCACCCGTACTGCAACTCGGTCAACTCCATATTAATTTGTATATGGAACGGAAGCCATCTTGCCCATTAAAGTTAAACTACCCTCGCTCAGAGTAGCCATTTGCGATCAGTCATCTACAAATGAGAAATCTCAAAATAGATTTAATGAATTGGAATAGTTAGATGAGAAAGGATTGTGCACTTATCACCACTTGGAAGTCTATCATAGTCAAATAGCATGAGCTTTTAACAAAAAAGTTCGTCTTTGTTCATTCACTCAGGGAGAATTGGTATTAGTTCTCAGAACTCCAATGATACCAGGAATGAAACCTCCCAAGGTTGAGCCAAAATGGGAAGGACCTTATTCAATACATAGGGTCTACTCCAATGGAGCTTATTCATTAATCTCGATGGATGAAGAACTCATCACTACTCCTACCAATGCCAGATTTTTAAAGAAGTATTTTGTATAAACTGAAAAGTACCTTAAGTATGTCCCTAAAACATGAAACTATACTATGCAGCACCAGTATGTCCCTACAACATGACACTAAACTGTGCAGCACCAGTTCGTCCTTACTATATGACATTAAACTATACAGCAACGGTACAAGCATATGACCCAAAACTATTTGTACTAATGTCCCTGCAACATGACACTAAACTATGCAGCACCAGTTCATCCTTGCTATATGACATTAAACTATATAGCAACGGTCCATGAATATGACCCTAAACTATTTGTACTAATGTCCCTGCAACATGACACTAAACTGTGCAGCACCGGTTCATCCTTGCTATATGACATTAAACTATACAAAAACAGTCTAAGCATATGGCCCTAAACTATTTGTACTAATTTCCCTGCAACATGACACTAAACTGTGCAACACCAGTTCATCCTTGCTATATGACATTACACTATACAGCAACGGTCCAAGCATATGACCCTAAACTATTTGTACTAATGTCCCTGCAACATGACACTAAACAGTGCAACAACAATTTTTCCTTACTATATGACATTAAACTATATAGCAATGGTCCAAGCATATGACCCTAAACTATTTGTACTAATGTCCCTGCAACATGACACTAAACTATGCTGCACCAGTTCGTCCTTGCTATATGACATTAAACTATACAGCAACGGTCCAAGCATATGACCCTAAACTATTTGTACTAATGTCCTTGCAACATGACACTAAACTGTGCAGCACTAGTTCGTCCTTGCTATATGACATTAAACTATACAGCAACGTTCCAAGCATATGACCCTAAACTATTTGTACTAATGTCCCAGCAACATGACACTAAACTGTGCAGCACCAATTCGCCCTTGCTATTTGACATTAAACTGTACTTCGTCCTTGATATATAACATTAAACTATACATAAGTCCTTTAATACGTCCTACATGACATTAAATTGTACTTCGTCCTTGCTATATGAAGTTAAACTATATAGAAATGGTCCATACATATGACCGTAAACTATTTTTATTTTTGTCTCACACGATACTAAACTGTGAAAAGGTTCCCTAAATGGTCATGTATGACCTCAAACTGACACTAGGTCCTGTATGAACTTAAACTGCATCATCACTGGTCCATGCATATGACCCTAAACTATTTTCAATTCCCTTACGTCTAGCAAGACGTTAAACTGTGACATCCTAACTACATGATGCTAAACTGTATAAAAGTCCCTTATGTCCGGAAAGACGTTAAACTACATAATCATCAAAGGTCCTGTATGACCATAAACTACACCACCATCCAGCATGACATTAAACTGCACCATCCACGGTCCATGCATATGACCTTAAACTATTCGCACTTTCGTCCAACATGACGCTGAACTGTATCGTCCCTTTTTCGTCCAACATGACGTTAAACTGTGAAAAAAATCCCCAATGCATCCAACATGATGTTAAATGGTGTACTCTTTTGTCCTCACTTCATGACATTAAACTGCACAGTCCCCCTTTCGCCCAACATGACGTTAAACTCTATTGTCCCCATCGTCCAAAATACATGACGCTAAACTGTACAGAATGTCTGTGATACATCCTACATGACATTAAACTGTACTTTTGTCCCTGCTACATGACTCTAAACATTGCAGCACCAATAGTCCTAACTACAACACTTTGAACTACCTAGTCCCTTCATATGTCCTACATGATGTTAAACTATGTATTGTTAAGGTTGTTGCTACCTCTTGTTTGCCACACCGAGTATGACTCACATGAGCTTAGAGAAAACCTCAACCATAACACTCTCTCTGGGCTACTAACCACGTGTAAGTCCCAACATCATTTTTAGGTCTTTGTTCCCAAGAACAACTTGATCATTAATTCATTCTTTAATTTAATTACACAGACTTTGATCCTTGCCTTCTAGGCTGGGTATGTAAGCAACCTCCCAAGGTTAAAGCCCAAAACCAATCTCTTCACATCGTTTCACCTCCATCTCATATGATGTTGATTCGTGAAACCACCCCTAGAATAAATATCTTTACATTGGTTCACATTCGTCCTTGTTATATGACGTTAAACTATAAAACACTTTTGTCTGGTATGACAATAAACTACAAATTTCTTTGATACCCTCACCTGAGAGGGAACCATTATTTTCATTGATTTTTTAATCATGTTTCATTTCAATGACTACGTGCATACATGGAAATGCCCGAACCTTTTATCTTGAGTTAAACCATCATTGCACTAAAGTCCCCTTTCACCCTTCACATGTACAAACCAAATTTCTACATAAGGTATTTCTAGAACTATGTGGGCTTGATTCCCATCCTTATGGGATATGTAGTAATGTTCTAGTGTCCCTCGAATCCAGCCCCAAGTCTTTGGGCCTACCCACAAATTCCATTTTCAGTCCCTTGGTTGAAAAGTCCCCATGAAAACACACATTGTGTATTTCTTACAATGGTCCAAGCTTTATGACCCAAAACTGAGATCTCTAATCCTTTTGTCCCACACGACATTAAACTGTCGTTTAAGAACTACGTATGGCTTGATTCTCATCCTTATGGGATACGTAGTGAAGTCAAACATTTCAATTCAGGTCCCAGCCACAACATGATTATGGTTAGAATTGATCTATGTATCTATATATACATTGAACAATACCCATATTTATGTGTCATAATCCTAACCTTAAATATTTTTAGATCCCCATAACCCTTTTCATGACTTCTGGTCACAAAAAAGTCAAACTTATGAGAGTTCATTTTCCTGACTATGCATCACGTTCCCATAGGCGGCCTTGCATAAACAATCTACATAACAGACTTGTTAGCCGAAAGATACTATTATTTGACTATGCAGCCAATTCCCATAGGTGGCCCTACATAATTCAACCCCCTAATGGGTTTGTCGGATAGTGGTAACTTCATTCTTATGAAGAATGCCTCTTTTGTCCTTTTTTGTCTTAAATGACAGAATGTAGGGATCCGCAAAAAATAGCCATCCTTAATATATTTGTCCCATATCCTTTTTCATGATCTGAAATTGTTCAAGTCTATGGATTATATTCTCCTTCCTTACATTTGGGTCAGACCTTCGTAGGAGTGATATTCATCCAGTTCTTTGATAATCCTGTTTGGAAATATCTTCTCCATATTCAATTACCTCTTTCTATATAGATAACTCTATACTTTGGATGATTTGAATCTCCATAAACTTTCACTTGCTTTTAGCACTAGGAAAGTAAATTTCTGAGAGTTCTTTTTCCTGACTATGCAGCACGTGCCCATAGGTGGCCTTGCATAAACAGTCTACATAACAGACTTATTAGACAAAAGATACTATTTTATTTAACTATGCAGCCAATGCCCTTAGGTGGCCCTGCATAATTCAACCCCCTAACGGGTTTGTTAAATAATCGTAACTTCATTCTTGGAAACTACTTCTTCTAATGCCTTTTTGCCATTTTTTCATATCATTCCTCAGATTCAAATATTCTTAAGTCATAGATTACATATTTTCCCTCATACTTGAGTATGGAAATATGTTTTCAGATGAATTTTCAAGGAATTAAGTCAATTCTAATCCATTTCTGTCAAAGATATTTCGACCATAAACATTAGTCTTTTTATGTCCGACGTGCATGACATTAAACTGCCCACAAAAGACAAAGGAACTCTGAATAAATGTCAAGTTCCATCTCAATAAACATACATTTAGTATGATTTAGGTAACATTGAGCCATTAAAAGGTTTGATGTTTGTAGGGTTATTTACATTAATCCCAGTAAAAATAAAACTATGCTTACTGGGCCCATTAGCTTAGGTAAAATCTAAAGCATGTAGCAAAAGAGAATGCAAGTACAAATGAGTGAAAGTGAAAGTGTTTTTCGTTGATGCACAAGAGTTAGAATGACATCCAAAGATTGGAGTCTCTTCTATTTTTTTTCAAGAATTACAAGAGGCTTTCAACATAACTCTTCATTTGATTTATGGAATCCCGAGCTTCATCAGCAACCACCTGGAATTCAGTCATTCAACTGAATACAATAAGAGATGCAGTGATACCAGCTCTTCTTGGAACAATTATAAAAGAATGTTCTTGAGTGCGGTTTGATAAATTTTTCTGCTGATCAAACAGTGACTCTGTTTATGTCCAAGAGACTTGGAAGATGGATACATGGATTTGAGAATGGAGCATTGGAAGTAAAGAGCCATTTGGAGAGAGTACTCTTTTCAAATATTTCTCTAATACCATGTTTGTCTTCTCTCAACCAACCGACAACGGAAAACATTTCAGCCCATGGATTTTCCATTTTCATATCTACAAGGAAATGGAATGGATGGAGAATTTGAAAGTTCACACCATTGCTATTTCTATTAATGAACAGCATAACCGAAATGAAGGAGTAGTAGTGCAGCTGCATTTCAGGTGTATAGTTCTTTGTATCTGGAACATTGACTCTTTGCAGATGACCATGACCACACAAAGGAAGATGGATGCTTTGTGGGAAATTAAGATGATATCTCTTCAAGTACCTAGCCAAATCTGGGAAAGTGATGTCGCATATATCATAGAAATCAAGTCCAATGATGTTCATCATGTCATCAATCAGCTTGCTAGCTAGTTCATCATCCATTCCAATTCTCCTGGGAGCCATTGAATCTGCACAAAAGTTGAATAAACTAACTCTTAAATGGGTTTATTTTTCATAAAATTTGTGAAAGAATTATGAAAAATGGCAAAGGCATTAAGGCGCGCAAGTCTAAAAATTGGCGCACAAGTTTGAATGTGACGCACAAGTATTTCACGTGCAGGTATCACAACGCAAGTCAAGATACCTTGACAGCAGTGCACCATCAAGGAAACACTGAAAACAGAGCAACCTGTGTGGTTAAGGTGACCTGTGTGGCGAGATCTTGAAGGGTAGATGTCCGGAAATCCAGATGCTTTTACAGAAGTGAGGCCCTATATTTATAGACTCGGCCAGAACCCTGCGCACCTCCACCCCGGGCACCCAGGCCCTGTGCGGTGCGCACTTGCACGCCGCCCTCTACGCCATCAAGACTTGTGCGCCACCTTTCCTTTGGATGTCTTCGATTTCCTCAGAGTCAAATCTTCATTTCTTTCGAATCCAACTCTGAGGGGGGACTTTTTTTGATGGTTCTTTTTTTTCACAGAGTCCAAAGGAATGTAAAGGGAAACGACTTAGCACAAATTGATCCATCCTTTGAAAAAAATATCAAAAATCAACAAAGGGATGAACAAGGAGATGATTGCCAATAAGTCGTGCAAGTTTCCTAATAGTCGCGCAAGTCCACTTGCGCGACCTAAGTGATAACAACCCGTGGTCTTATCCCTGCCTATAAATAGACCCTGTGGGCTCCCCATTCACGAGGGAATTTTTCCAGAAACTTAGATGTGATTTCCCGGCACCCTAGTCTCTTTTCAAAGCTTCTATAACACTTCTAAGTTAATTTCTTACCTATAAAGGAAGATCTAAAAAGGGGGAGGAAGGCCTAAGTGTTGAAACTCATCAACACTTGCATGCCTAGGTGGCCAGACCTTAAGGGAAATTGCCACACTTGCACGCCGCCTTACTCCTTCAATAGAACTTGTGCACCCCTCTGCTTGAATAACCTCAAAAGGATTATAAAGGCCTTAAACAAAGGTCGCTGAAGTATTACCCTACTGGTTGAACACCATGTAAGTACCAAATGTTTCGCGCAGGTGTATACCTGCGTGACCAGGACTTGCACACCCACGCAGTACCTGCGCACCTGCCAGGACTTGCGCACCCTTGCCTTTTTGGATGCCTTTCTTTCCTATTTCACCCCTCTAAAGCCATTACACATTTCCTATTCAAGATTAAGTCTTCAAGACACTCTTCAAATCCATTTATGGAATGATTTCTTGATTTTACTTCCTTATCTGAAAGGAATTCTGTGGAATATCTCTCAAAACCTAATGATTTACACATCTTTATGTCACTAAAGATTGAGATTTCATTCATTTAACCTCATCCTTTAAGATGAGAGAATCCTTAACCTGGGTCTCCTTTTTAGGAATAATCCCCAGTCATACATCCTCAAAATTTTGGGCATCCTCCTCAAGAGTAAGCCCCAGATCCCCTAACCTGGGATCCTCCTTAGGAGTAAGCCCTAGTCATAATTCTTAACTTGGGAATCTTCCTTAGGAGTAATCCCCAATTCTTAAAGTTCCCAAATCTGGGCATCCTCCTTAGGAGTAAGCCCCAGTCCCCTAATTTGGGCATCCTCCTCAGGAGTAAGCCCCAAACCTTAAACCTTGACCTGGGCCTCCTTTTCAGGAGTAAGCCCCATTCTTAATTTCTCTTAACCAGTCCTAATTTATCTTTGATCTGGTATTCCTTTTCAGGAGTAAAACCCAATCATAAGTCTTCTCCTAATTCGGGCCACCTTTTCAAGAGTAAGCCCCATGTTAGAGTATTCAAAATCTCTATAAAGCACATATACCTTTGTGGACCCTATTCCTGGATTTTGTCCCTAAAGTAAATTCTAACCTTCATTTATCTAGGCAGTCATACATACATAAGTCCCACATCATTTCATATGATTGCATATTTCATGGCCCAATTGTCTAATTTTTACCAATACCTCTTGTTTCTCACACAGAGCATGACTCACGTGAGCATAGAGGGTAAAAGTAATTATGACATACTCCTTTGAGCTATCAGTCATAAACATCATACTCCCTTACTCGAACTACGTGGGTTATGATTCCATTTCTAAAACAATGGATACGTAGGTAGCCCGTCTACGGGTTAGATCACAACTCTAAAATAATCCATGTCCTTCTGAATGAAAATAAACTTAATGTGCCCCACTGAGTGGCTTTAAAACCAGCATGGTCATCATAATGACCAAGAGACATTTATATAAATGTGTCGAAGGGTACCATTGACCAAGAATCTCTAATAAATACAGATGATTCTCTATCGATGAAGAACCTCAAATACATATAAAATATTCTCTAAATTTCCTACATATTTTATCATTGATTGTTAGATCTGAAGGAAAGATCATTTTATACTTGGTAATGTAATAAGGATTCACGAACATAACATAAATCTATAAAGAGAGTCCCGGAGTAGACAATAATTACCCTAAAAAAGGTGTGATGAGTCCGACCTCCCATCCTCTCGACCAATTCAAATTCCTAAGCCTCATCAGTCCACAATCTAATGAGAACCTACCTTTGGAAATTAGGTCCGAATGGATGTGGAATCATTGGATGTTTCCGGTTCTATGAGCAAACCAGTTAGAAACTGATCATAACGTTTGAACCTCCCATCAAGGCCGTCATCCCCGTATTTCGAGGGAAAACAAGGTATGTTTTTCCTTTAAGGTTGTTTTTGAGAAAAAGAGGAAAATTTGGAAATTTCCAAAGTACACGCCGTGTACTTTTTAAGTACAAGCAGTGTACTTTGATGCAGCACCAAGCCATGTGCTGGCTGTGTCCGGGACACACACACAGTGTGTAGGGGCGATGTGGAGGCCACTTAAAGTAGAGTACGGAAAGGCCAAGTACACATCATCTACTCCATAAGTACACACTGTGTACTTTCTTTTTTTATTAAACAGACCTGGGTCATGCCTGACGGACAGAACGTGCTTCTTCTTCAGGTTCTTCGTCCGAGAGAACCCGTACGACCGCAAAACAACTCCGAGCCCTTGATCCTCCATCCGTTTTCCAAATAGACCGCCGTCGATTGAGTTGGAACCACAGAGGTAAGCCCTTCCTTATCCTAGAACATTGTTTTCCAATTACTCTTATAACCCAAGATATCGTTGGTTGAGGGTTTTGTGCGTTTTCATAGATCTATGTCGTTCTAAAGAGAATCAATTGTCTTGGTTCATTTATATCAATCTCCTAGGAATGAGTTAGGTGGTTTGTGCCTTTTTGTAGGATTTCTTTGAATATTTTGTGCAATTCCACCAATTTCCTAGAACGGGGTATTGTGTGTTTCATGTTTTTCCCTTATTTTTTGTCTTCATTGCTTATATGCCTGAGTAGATGATATTTCTTGTGAATAGGGTAATCTTTACTGTGCTCTAGATGTTTTTCCATGTGTGTTTTTCCTGTTAGGAATTTTTCCAGTTTCCATGCCTAGTTGTAGGATAGTGGAAATATTGTACTGTAATGATGTTGTGTCTTAGATTGATAGCCATGTAGTTCTTGAGGTTTAATTGGGGTGATATGCGTGCAATGCATGTTGTTTTACATGGGGATGTGAGAACCTAGTTTAGTAGACCATTGGGAGAATGGACGCAAGGGCTTATCAAGAGTGTCTTTAATTGACGATGCAAGACCACAAGGGGAATTGAAATTGAGTGCTTCCTCATAGAGTCTTTAGTTCCTCTATGTGGGAAACAGGGGGAATGAGACATTGATTGCTTCCCCACAGATCCTTTAGTATGATATGAGACTATAGGGGGGATTGACAGTGAGTGCTTCCTCAAAGAGTCTAATTGTTCTTCTTTATCTGATCGAAAGGGGTGAGATTGTGTGTGCCTCCTCGAGGGTTGATAGTACTTGTAGGTTGAACAATAAGGGTTAGTATCAGAGAACTACCCAGGGGGTTACCTGTTGTTCTACATGTTTTTTGCCTATTACTTGTGTACTTTATATGCTAGACACTGTGGATTGTAGCTGTTGGGTGCTTTTCTGTTTACTGCTTCCTATACTTTTACATACCACGTATTCAATGAATGTTAGGCATAGATCTTTGGGTGGTTTCCTACTAGGACCTTGTCACACACCATGTTTGGCCCATGCTTTTTGGACCAAACAGACTATATTGTTGCATGTATAGATAAGGGTGAGCGCCCTTCTACTTCAGGCACTTGACTTGTTGTGGAGCTGGAGAGCATGGGACCAAGCTATGGCTTGCAATGCTGTTGAGTTTACCTGTTTTTTTTCACTTTTGTTTAGTATTGTATTCAGAATTGGGACTTGTTTGGATTCTTTCCTAGACATATGTATCATACATCATAATTATATATGTGTGCTCTGGTTTTCTCCATTCAGTATTCTGCTGTTTATTTCTGTATGGATTATTATTACTTCCACTGTTGTATGTTGTTTACTTCCGCTGTGTACTCTTCCAATGAGGGCATAGTTTCTCCACTATCACAACCAAGGCCCTCACTGCTATTCGGCAGCCTCTGGCATTTGGGAAAATTTACTTGAGGCCATGTGACCAACCGGGTACAGGGCGCCTCTAGGCGGCTTCCGGAACCGGGACGTTACAAAGTGGTATTAGAGGGGTTTCTTTTTTCTTTCTATACTGTTTGGAGACTTTATCTAGGGATAAGACGGATTTGGTACTTGTTATTAAGATGTGATTGGGTGTAGCTAATCTGTGTACATGGAAAATCCAATCTACCTCGCTTATTAGAGTTTTCTGGTTTTTTCTATGTTACAGTTGATCTGATTTCACATAGAGTGATTCACAAGATTTGTGTTGTTATTGTTGTTGATATTGTGGTTATATTTCTATTGCAACCTGATGAGATGAAGGTATTCCATCTCATTCAGCATATAGGTACTTGTTATAAATCACATTCCATGCATTCTTGCCATGCCATCTAGGGTGCATTAGCAATTGGGTGTTGTTGTGATAGACGCTGTGTAGATTATGCATGTTGTTGTGATAGAATTTGTGTAGATTACGCATGATTTTATGATAGATGTTATGATAGAATGATTTTTGTTTGGTAGAGGACTATTTTTTTGTATCTTGCTTAAATGAATGCAAAATTTGGGTTCTGGAGGTGTTATGGGCCCTCTTGAATCAGAAATTGGTGAATCATTGACCTTTTTTCCTTATATTCAACTACTTTGGATGCCATACAATGGTTTTTGGGGATTATGGACCCTCACGGATCGAAATTTGGCACCTTCATCCCTTGTATTCTGTGTTTCTGGGCTTCAGTGCAATTTCTGGGTTATTGCACGGAAAAACCCAGAATACACGGCTTGTACATTATATATACATGCCGTGTCGTTTTTAAATTTTGTCACTAATTGTGTGAGAAGAAACAAGGGTTGTGAAAAAACTCCAGGGACACACCTTGTATAGTAGGTACACTTCGTGTAGTTGTGAACCGTGTACCTGGCCGTGTCACTAACAACACGGGTCGGGGAAGCTGTTTAATACACGCCGTGTTTTGTATGAACACGCCATGTAGCCTTGTTCGAGGTACCCGAGCATGTCAGAAACAACACGGGATGGTGTTATCTCCTCCTATACATGTCGTGTTTGTCCAGAACACACCGGGTAAGGGTCCTCCATGTACCCAGTCGTGTCACCCACAACACGGGTTGGGAAAAATCTTCAAGTAGAAACCGTGTTTGTTCGGAACATGCCATGTAGTCTCAGCTGTGTATTAGGCTGTGTAACTAACTACACGGGTTGTTGAAACCCTATCTACTACACACGGTTTCCACCGGGAACACGCCGTGTAGTCTTGGTTTAAGAAGACCATGTGGGTTAGCCGTGCAAGGAGACTCGGGCAGGGGAATAAAGTTACGTACACGCTGTGTATAGTTTATATACGCCGTGTAGTCATGTTTTGTAAAAATTGAGTGTTTCCTTCTCCTGTTTCCATTTTTTACTCCATTGTTCTATGTCCTTGATATTCCTGATCTACGGTATGCTTTTGATCTTTCAGATCTATGACTCCGAGACGTCCTCCGGATGTACATCAGTTGCAGGATAGTGATCAGACATCAGATATGGCTGATCAGGGACTTCCTACTGATCCTCAAGTCATTCCAACCTTGGCACCAGCTGTCATACAAGTTGTAGGCGATGATGCGTAGTTTAGGGAAGGCTTTATTAGGATGATTCAAACCTTTCAGGGAGCACCGCCTCCTACCACGACTATGGAAGACATGACACGGGTTTTCCAGAAGTAGCATCCTTTTACATTCTCAGGGAAAGGAGGACCATAGGCTGAAAAGTCATGGAGGGAAGCCATGTTGAACTACCATTGAGCATCTGGAAATTCCTCCAGAGATTTAGGTCAATCTTGCTACCTATATGCTATGAGAATTCGCTAAGAGGTGGTGGGACATGATCTCACAGGTGGGTCCCCAGTAGGTTATGGCTTGGGAGGAGTTCCAGTGCATGTTTTATGACAACATCTACCCGAAGACCCTGAGGGCCGATCATTCCTGGGAGTTCATGAGTCTAGAGCAAGGTACTCTCTCTGTTATGGAGTATTCCTCTCGTTTCACGGAGCTTCTGAATTTTACACACCTCTGGGGTGGTGAGCGGATGATCTTAACAAGGATGTTTGAGGATGGTCTCAGGTGAGTGATCCGATCATAGGTGAATATCCTCCAGTTGACTTCTATCACTTCCATCATCAACCAGGAACTTATTGTGGAGCGCAATCTGAGAGACTTTGGAGCTGCGGTCCAGGGATGTTCTTCTTCTAGAGATAGTATTACTCCAGTTGACAGTAGGATTCTCCATAGGGAGTCTACGTGCGGTGATCCGAGGAGGCAAGATACATCTTCAGGTAGCCAGGTAGTATGCTTCCAGTGTAGAAGGGTAGGGCACACGAGGCCGTAGTGCCAGAGAGAACTAGTGGAGTGCCGATCTTGTTGCAAGATGGGTCTCCTTTAGCATTTCTGCCATGTTTTCCCACTAGTAGCTAATGATGAGGGTTCTTCCATGACTCGTCGGTCAAGAGCTACACCGCCGGTTTCTCACCAGTTGGGGAACTGGAGTTCTTCCGACCATTCGGGCCATGGTGAATGTCGAGGTTGTGGAAGGCAGACAGCAGTATTTCAGCGTCTGTAGGGAGGATCAGCTCAGAGTGGTCAGGTAGGTTCAAAGGGCCACAGGGCGGGCCAAACTTTTGCGGTGGAGGAGACCTATTAGAAGTAGGATCCCAGATCGTCTAAAGTTTGAGGTAGATCATAGTAGCCTCAGTTTTATCTTCAGCCCTTTTAGATACTGGTGCTACACATATCATTATCTATTTTGCTTTTGTGGAGAGCCTTGGCCTCTATATCTTTTCTTCTGCCAACTTGTTGACAATAGACACACCCTTGGGAACGAGGACATCTATTGTACATCAGTGCAGAGAGTGCCCTCTCGAGGTTGCAGGGTATTGTTTCTTATGGCATCTCTATGTCCTATAGATGGAATGCTATGATTTCATTCTTGGGATGGACTGGTTGGTTCCCTTACAGGCATTCTTCAACTGTTATCTCCGCAGGGTGAGTTTTATTTCACCCGAGGGTGAATCCTTTCTTCATAGAGGTGAATGGGATGTTCAGGCGAGTCGGGCAGGACTCGAGCATCATAGGCTATGAAAAGTAACATTCTAGATCACTAGTCTTTATCTGGATGATCAAGGGACTTCACGTTTGTACTTTACTCCATTTTTGAATCATTTCAGGGATGTCTTCCCAAAATACTTTTCAGGTTTACCTTCAGAGCGTGAGGTGGACTTCTCGATTGATCTTGTGCCAGGGGTGGTATCAGTGTCCATTCCTCCCAATAGGATGGCTAAACCTTGGTAGTAGGATCTCATGAAGATGTTGGAGGAGTTATAGGAAAAGGTTTTCATCTGACCTAGTACATCCCCACGGGGTTCGCCTGTCTTGTTTGCAATGAAAGCAGACGATACCCTTAGGCTCTTTGTGGATTATCGAAAGCTAAACCAGTTTACGGTCCAGAACTGATATCCCTTGTCAAGGATTGATGATATTTCGATCAGTTTTGATGAGCTTGGGTGTTCTCGATGATTGATCTGAGGTCTGGTTATCATCAGTTGCGTGTTATACCATCAGAAATTCCTCTGATAGCCTTCAGGAGAAGGTATGGTCTCTATGAGTATACGGTTATCCCATTCGGTCTCACAAATGCTCCAGCAGTTTTTATGGCACTGATGAAACGAGTGTTCTATCCTTACTTGGATTCCTTCATCGTGGTCTTCGTGGATAATATCTTAGTGTACTCTTACACTCGACATGACCATGTTACCCATATTGAGATCGTTCTGAGTACACTAAGAGGGAATCAGATTTATATTAAACTATTGAAGGGCCACTTATGGATGGATTAGATTCACTTCTTGGGTCACGTCATCTTAGAGGCAGGAGTATCATTAGACCCAGATAAAGTGAGAGCTGTAGTTTCCTCGGATCAGCCGAAGAATGTTTTTGAGGTATAGAGTTTCCTAGGGCTGGTTGGATACTATTGACACTTCATTCAAGACTTTTCACGCCTAGCAGCACCATTGATGATTCTGACCAAGAAGGGGGCGAAGTTCTTATGGTTAGACTCTTGTGAGTCAGCCTTTCATGAGTTGAAGGGAAGGTTGATGTCAGCACCGATACTAGTCTTGTCAGAGCTAGGCAAGATCTATACTGTTTATTGTGATGCTTCAGGTATCGGGATGGGTGTTGTGCTTATGCTGGGAGATGGAGTCGTTACATACGGGTCTCGGCAGTTGAGGCCACATGGGAGGAACTACCCGACGCACGATTTGTATTTGGCAGTTGTTGTTCACGCCTTGTGCATTGTAGACATTACCTTCTGGGATAGCACTTTGTGGTTTTCACTGACCACAAGAGTCTCAAGTATATCTTCACTCAGCGTGATCTAAATCTGAGACAGCACAGGTGAGTCATGTATCTTCAGTCTTTTGATTTCGAGCATGCCTAGATGCTGGGAATGGGAAATGCAGTTGCATATGCATTGAGTATGAGAACTCAGATTCAGCAGTTCAGGAGGCCAGCATTGAGTGGAAGCTTATGGCTCTGTTCTGTGAGATGCATCTTGAAGTGCACGACAGACAGGGACAAACTTTCCTATCTTCTGTTGTTGTTACCTCTACTCTTCTTGATCAGCTACGAATGAGGCATCTATCATACTCATAAGGCTTAGTCTTGCGGGAGAGTGTGTCAGGAGAGGACCCTCTTTCGGGATGGACAGTGGGCAAGGATGAGAGCTTGTGTTTCTAGGGACACGTATGGGTGCCAAAAGAAATACATGGGGAGTTGATGTGGGATTTTCATTCCTCAGTTTGGGCACATCATCCTGGCGTCACCAAGATGTATCGAGATCTTCATCGCTAGTAATGTTGTCCAGGTTTGAAGAGATATATTGCTGGTTTCATCTTTAGGTGTTCTACTTGTCAGCAGATCAAGGTGGAGCATCAGCAACCAGCAGGCCTTTTATAGTAGTTACCCATTCCGGAGTGGAAGTGGAACTATGTCATGATGGACTTCATGACCGGATTTCCGAGGTCGCCTCAAGGGGGTGATGATGTTTGGGTTGTCATCGACAGGCTTATGAAGGTTTCTCACTTCTTACAGATCAAGGAGACCTTGTTTGTTTAGGATAATTGATGACTATACATCCAAGAGATTTTTCGTCCAGATGGAGTTCCATACTCAATTGTTTCAGACAGGGATGTGCGCTTTACTTCTCAGTTCTAGCAGGGGCTTCAAAGTGAAATGGGTACACATGTACTTTTGAGTACAACATACAATCCCCAGATAGATGGTCAGTCCGAGCGTACGATCCAGGTGCTTGAGGATATGCTCTGAGCTTGCATTATAGACATTGGAGGTTCTTGGGAGAAGCATATCCCTCCGGTGGAGTTCGCCCACAACAACAGTTTTCAGGCGACTATTCAGATGTCACCTTATGAGGCTTTGTATGGTAGGCCATGACCATCACCCTTATGCTGGCTGGAGGTAGGAGAGGTATCTTTACTGGGACCTTGTCTTGTTTAGGAGACATTAGAGTAGATAGAGTTGATCCGGAAGAGGATGGATATAGCACAGTCTCGACAAAAGTCTTATGTTGATTAGCGGAGATGACCTATGGAGTTAGAGGTCAGGGATCAGGTTTTTATGTGTGTCGTACCGAGGTTGGGACACAAGAGGATTCAGAGACAGGGTAAGCTTTCACCACAGTACGTCGGACCATTTGAGGTGCTGGAGAGAGTTGGGTTGGTGGCCTATCTGTTGTAGTTACCTCAGAGGTACCGGGATATGCACGATTTCTTCCATGTCTCTCAGCTCCGATGTTACTTTTCCGACTTGTCTCATGTATTTCATCCTGATGAGGTTGAGCTTGAAGCAGATGCATTATTTGAGGAGCATCCTATCTGTATTTTTGATCACAGTATGAAGGTTCTCCGTGGGCGGTCTATTTCTCTAGTACGGGTGCTATGGAAGCACGAGGGAGTACAGGACGAGACCTGGGAGAGAGAGGCTAATGTACGATCGCATTGGCTGGAGATGTTCGGGGTTTCTTCTTCAACGCCTCACATGGGAAATTTGGGGATGAATTTCATTAAGGGGGGAAGTTTCGAAGAACCCAGATCTTCGATTCAGGTATGTTTTTCCTTTCTGGTCGTTTTTGAGAAAAAGAGGAAATTTTGGAAATTGTTTAAGTACACACCATGTACATTATAAGTACACGCCGTGTACTTCGATGCAGCGCCAGGACGTGTGCTGGCCATGTCTGGGCCACACACACGGTGTGTAGGGGCGATGTGGAGGCTGCTTAAATCGGAGTATGTAAAGCCCAAGTACACGCCGTGTAACCCAAAAGTACATGTCGTGTACGTTTTTTTTCCATAAAATAGAATGGGGTCATGCCTTACGGACAGAACATGATTCTTATTCAGGTTCTTTGTCCGAGAGAACTCGTACTACCGCAGAACTTCTCCAAGCCCTCGAGCCTCCATCCGTTCTCTGAATCGACCGTCGTCGATTGTGTTGGAACTTCAGCAGTAATCCCTTCATTCTCCTAGAGCTTTGTTTTCCAATTCCTCCTCTTTCTCAAGATATCATGGGTTTAGCGTTTCATGAATTTTTATAGATCTACCCCATTATAAGGAGAATCAATCATTGTGGCTCAAGTATATCGATCTCCTAGGATCGAGGTAGGTGGTTTGTGCCTTTCTCTAGGAATTATTTGAATATTTTGTGCAATTCCACCAATCCCCATGAACAGGGTATTGTGTCTTTCCTATTTTTCCCTTGTCGTTTGACTAATTTTTTTATATGTCTGAGTAAAGGATATTGCTTGTGAATAGGGTAATCTTTACTGTGCTCTGGAAGTTTTTCCATGCATGTTTTCCCTGTTAGGAAATTTTCCAGTTTCAATGTCTCTTTGTAGGATAATGGAAATGTTGTGATGTTATGCTGTTGTGTCTTAGAATGATATCCAAGTAGTTCTTGAGGTTTACGTGGGGATATATGCATGCAATTCTTGTTGTTTTACATGGGTCCGTGAGAACCTAGTGTAGTAGACCATAGGGAGAATGGACATAAGGGCCTCTCCAAAGTGTCTTTAATTTACGATGTGAGACCACAAGGGGAATTGACGTTGAGTGCTTCCTCATAGATTCTGTAGTTCCTCGACTCGGTCTACTGGGGGAATGAGACATTGAGTGCTTTCCTAGAGAGCCTTTAGTACGATACATGACTATAGGGGGAATTGACGGTGAGTGCTTCCTCAGAGAGTCTAATTGTTCTTCTTTAGATGTGCCAGAGGGGTGAGACTGTGTGTGCCTCCCAGAGGGTTGACAGTACATGTAGGTTGAACCATAAGGGTTAGGCTTTGAGAACTACCCAGGGGGTTACCTATTGTTCTACTTTTTGTTTGGCTGTTACTTGTGTACTTTATATGCTAGACACTATGGATGGTAGCTGCCTTGTGCTTTTCTGTTTACAGCTTCCTATACTTTTACTTGTCAAGTATTCACTTACTATTAGGCACAAATCTTTGGGTGGTTTTCTACTAGGACCTTGCCTCACACCTTGTTTGGGCCATGCTTTTGGGCCTAAACAGACTATATTGTTGCAGGTATAGATAAGGGAAAGCGCCCTTTTACTCCTGGTACTTGACTTGCTGTGGAGCTGGAAAGCATGGGACCAAGCTATGGCTTGTGATACTGCGGAGTTTACCTGTTTTTCTTTTGAACATTGGTTTAGTATTTTATTCCGAATTTTGAATTATTTGGATGCTTTCCTAGACATATGTATTATACATAATTATTATATGTGTGTGCTCTGTTTTTCTTCTTTCATTCTTCTGCTGTTTATTTCTGTATGGATTATTATTTCATACGCTATTGTATGTTTTTTACTTCCACTGTTTACTCTACCAATGATGGAATAGTTTCCCCACTATCACACACAAGGCCCTCGCTACTAGTACGCAGCCTCTGGCATTCGGGGAAATGCACTCGAGGCCATGTGACCAACTAAGTACGGGGCGCCTCTGGGCTGCTTCTGGAACCGGGACGTTATAATCCGTTTAGTAGCCTTGTAAGTACTATATAAATGCATAAGTTTTACAATACATTATTAAATAAAAAAACAAAAAAATTATGCCTCCTTTGAACATACTCATATCACATAGCCTATCCATGCAGGTAAGTCAAAATATAATTTTTTCATCATGGGAAAAATAAAACATAGAAAGGGGTGAGATCAGATGCTCATTAAGGATAACAATATAACAGAAACTATCATAAATAAGAATAAACATTTAAGGTAATACATAAGATTAAAAAAATACCTTTAAATACAAAACATTATCATAATATGGAAAACATAAAACAAATAATTCCATTTACTTATTCACATGGATATCCTACTTGTCAAATAATCAAAAGTAATATCAATAACTAATTTAATAATGATGGAATGCATAATGTCGGACATCGTAACCACATATTCAAGGCCTCATTCCAAGAAAAAA
The DNA here is from genome assembly GCA_963277665.1 of Viscum album. Classification (NCBI taxonomy): domain Eukaryota; kingdom Viridiplantae; phylum Streptophyta; class Magnoliopsida; order Santalales; family Viscaceae; genus Viscum; species Viscum album. Next base: position 1,217,054,298 of record OY728130.1, read on the forward strand.
AATATTTCAATCCCTCGTTCCAAGATACTGGTTTGTCTCATGATACCTATCGATGCTTTGAGGGGAAATAGCAGGCCCCACCCATTACTTACTACATCTAATTAATTCCTCATATGAAAATGTTGAAACATAACATATACATTCTTATTAAAAATACAATACTAAATTTTAATACATTAACCATGAAGTATGAATTTTATAAAAATATCACATCCATAGTCAAACATATCAAAAAAACTTCAATACATTATTGAAGATTGTATCATAATAAATCAACTTCAAACAAGCGTAAAATCCAACAAAGGATGTTGACAAAGATGAAATCAATCCAAAAACTATATGAGTGAAATATATCTTTCTAATTTGAAATAATTTAAGGAAAAGATAAAATTCATTTTGAAAATATTTGTATAAACTTTTAAGGTAATCTTTGAAGGTGTTATAAAGGTAGAAAATGGCATCACCAGCCGTTTATGTTAAAAAAAATATTCTTTCCTTAATTTGTCCAATAGGTTATAAAGTACCTTGTTTGGAAAACAACACAAATATTCCTTTCAAACCATTTTATAATATTACAAAGAATAATATAAATGAATTTAACCCATAGTCTAGAATATAGTAAAAAAATTTGAAATACATTTTTAAGAAACATATATATTTATGAGAAATAAGTCCCATTAGATACTTACATAAAAATAACATCAAATAATAAAGAGATTGTAAAATTAACCCTTATCTTGTAATTTTTCTTAGTTGAGGGTAGGTTATACTCTTTTATAATTTTCAAATCATTGTTATTAAATTATAAAAGAACCACATACATAAATATGACATCATATATGATCCTATAATATTTCATGGTTATTAATATTTTAGTAATATCAATATTTTAGGTGTTTACTGATTCATTTTCCTTTATATGTTTGGTTACATAAGTCATGTTAATTATTGATAGGATGTATTTTACTCTTATACATAATTATATTATGTTATTTAAACATTATTTTTAATAATAAAATGAAAATCATTCTTGAATGGTTACGATGGGGAATGAAATCTCATCGCGTCATGGAGATAGTAAGTTGTACCTACGTACGAGAAAAAATATCATTCTATTGATGGTGAAATCATAAGTAATTGGATGATTTAATATATATATATATATATATATATATAATCATTGGAATTTTATATTTATTATTTACATAAATTATACTCATTATTATACCCATCTAAATAATGAAGTGTTGAATAACAAACTACACCATGACGTGGAGGCAGTGATCTATACTTATGCATGTATGGTGACATTGTCATTCATAGGATGGATAGAATAATTAATATGTTTTACTGTATTTATAATTACATCATATTATTTATATGGCACTAGTGTAATTATTGTTTTATGGAAACTACAAAGAAATAGGAAGTGAAGAAGAAAAGAACTTTGAAACAGGTGATGAAATAATTACCTCTTATCGGGGGTTCCCATTTTGATTTGAAAAAAAGGAAACCTTAGGTTGGCTTTATGATCCATGTAATGCATCTAGGATTAATGGATGGTGGTTGGGAGAAGATTTGATCTAGGTTTGTCTGACCCAAATTGATTTGGAGGTGTGAAGTTAAGAAAAGGGTAAGTACCCTTTTATATGAGAGGTGGGGGTACTTTAAGTAAAACTTGAAATATTATTTTTTTATAAAGTCATTTTTGGTTTCAAATAGCTCAAAATTGAATTATTATGAAGATAAGGTGGGGATGGGTCAAACACAACTCAAAATATATGTTTTAGAAATGTTTAGGTTTCCATATTATCCTTATCGTTTAGATTTAACTCTTAGTAAAATAGTATAACTTTTATCATGTATTAATGTATTATTACAATACATGGTTTATAAACTTACTATAAAATGCCAAGATAACCACAAGTAGTTAATTAATGAAATATATATCATTATATATGTCCTTTGGATGAACCATATATTTTTAGTTAAATTATATCATTTAATAAAATAGTATTTTTTAACTCATTTTTGTTAATGTTGACACTATTCAGTATTTGGTTTTTGTGAAAGTCATAACAAACTTTTTTCTCTTAAAAAAATTCATTTAATTAACCATGAAAGGTCATATTAACATATAAAATTCATGTATGGCATAAAAAGTTTTAATTTTAATTTATTTTACTAATTATAATATCAATTATTTTAATCATTCATTAATATAGTTATTACTAAATCATCATTGTGTCATAAATAAATGTAATTATATAATTTTTAAAAATTATAAATAAAATATCATGTTATAGGAAATATTTTCATATTTCAAATAAATTTCTATAGCTTAATTTAACTTATGTATAACTCTATTTTTAAACTGGTTTTTTTATTAAAATTTGAATTTAATACTTTTTACCTTAATTAAATAAAATATCATAAATGTCATAATCCAATCCAAGTAAATCAAAAAGAGTTATATTTTTGTCTTAAGGTTGATTTTGGTCTAAATAAACTAATCTAATAGAATTACGACATGTGTTGGGGTAATTATAATATTATTTTTACCTTTAATTTCCCTATTCACATTTTTCCATGGAAAATAAAATTCAAAAGTTACTATTCACCATAAATTATTTTCATCCCTTTAAACCAAATTTTACAAACTTATTTCAACTGTGTCTCTTGGATTTTTTAAATTAAATTCACAGAAGCAGTAAAATTAAGTTTTATGAAAATTTTCAAATGTGCCCAGAAGATAGGTAAATTACAGCAGACAAATTAATAAAATTTAATATATATAATATTATTATAAAATGGCTTCAATGAATTAAATTTTACTAATATAATTACTATGTATCTATTTTTACTTTAAAATAAATTTAAATAAAAATAATTATTATTTAAATACAAATCTTGTTTTAAACAATGATGTAGTGTTTTTCATATTTCATAAAAAATTGAATGTTTTTAAAAAAATACAAAAAATTCACCAAAATTTAATTTTGATATTTTGATTCAAAAAAAAATGTCCATTTAAAAAAAATTATAAATTTAAAGAATAGGGTATTACTATTCATAACTGCATTTTAAATGGCTTGTTTGATTGGTCGTGGTGTGCTAAACCTCAAAGTTATGTACATTTCAAGCTATTGTAATATTCAAATAGAAACTTACCATGAAATATTGGGGTGTTACATATTCCTTGACCATTGATTTTATTATTTATGGTTGTATTTTTTTGATGTCAGGTTAGAACATGATGTCCTGATATTAGTACATGTTTTTTTTCTTTTATTCATTTATTTCGTATATTTCATCATTTCATGTCTATCAATTGAACTTATTCTTAGGGTGAGCTTTTGGTGTCCTACTAGTTTTATAACTCACACCTTGTACATGAATATTATTTAGTGTGATAACTTTTCTTTTAGTGATCCAACTATAGGGAGGGTCCCTCTATTGGGATACTAATATGGTGGAGTAGGTTAGGGATATATTCATTGATAGAACATACAGATATAAATTAATAGGTGCATATCATTTTTTTTTGTAAAATTTCTACATCATATATCTTATTCCACCACATACAGGGATCCTTTTTAATTCAAATGTATAATTAATAATTCTATTTTTTCAACTCATGTGAAGAAACTTACAATCTTAAAATCTTTTATGCTCTACTAAATATTTTTTAAATTTATTACTACATTGTATTATTTTGTGTTCTTTGGTTAGTAATATCAATGGAGTAGTCTCCCTATTATATGTTTTGGTCCCTCTGGGGATTTAATGATAACTTCTATGGAAAAGTGAACCAATGTGTGAAACTCATTTCTGTCCCCACATAACCCAAAACACTCACTGACCTCATCAATATTGACCTCTCTTATTAGTAGGGTCACTATTGTGTTACCCTATTGATGATTATAGTAATAATTATGCACCTATATTATCCTTAATTATATAATATATATGCTCCCACATTCTATTTACGTCGACCATCATCTTGTAGAATTTATATAATTTAAGAAAAAAGGACACGTGAAATTTACACGGTTCACCCACACTAGTCTAGACCGAGGAGCATACAATGATAGTATTCCAATGTACTAGAATCCACTATGTTTATTTTAGTGGAGGATTTATGGAAGGCCACTCAGATTTCTGTAGTTATGTAATGACATGATCTTTTATAAATTAAATCCACATTTAAATGAATAAATTCTTTATTAAGTGTTGTACTTATAGAATACACAAACACAACCCTGGTTTTTTAGACCGTTATATCTTATAAAATATAAGGGTATAAATAATATTAATAATCATAACGATTGATAATATATATTCCTTATATTGACCATTATGATTATTATATATATTAATAGTTACGATAAAATCTAGTTGACATATATGAGATAATTTATCACCTCGTCTACTATGAGTTTATCCTATGAATCCCATTTATTAGTGCTTGTAAGGGTGATAGAATGACATGGATTTTTCTTAACCAATACTATGTCATGATTTAAAAATTATTTAATTAATGAAACAATATACAGTTTAAGTTTTAGCTTATTCAGAAAATGACATAATCAATGTTCACTGAACCACCTTAAAAAATATCCTCCATCACACACCTTACCCTTTAGGTGTATGCTGGTTTAATAAGGGGCTATATATCTATACCCCAGTATTATAAATTTTTGTATTTAATTTTTAATCAACTTATTATTTTTATACATCCCTTTTTATTATTATCTCTTCAATGATTATATAATGTGTTTGATAAAAAATTTACTTTGATATAAAGTAATTCAAATTATATTTTTGTGGAGATATATTGTTTCAATTAAGACTCGCTTTAGAAAAATTCAATAAGTTTTCAAATAAATAATATTTCAATAATATATTCTTATTGGAACTTAAGAGTTAGAAATAAGGTAATATTATAAAAACTAATATATTTTAATAAATATAGATTTTCATTTTAAAGTGAAATTTGTTGTATTTATATAATTATTTTGATAAAATAAATATAATTTAGAAATTACCACATCAAAATTAATCAATGCTGAATTTTTCATAATCTTCTAAGACAATATCTTTTTCGGAAAAATGTAAATTCCGTATAAATATATAGTTTGTATTTTGAAATCATAATTTCCTAATAGTGATGTAATAAATTCAATAAATGGTATCCACAACCAAATATATATTTCTCCTTTAAAATAATTTATTTTTTATCTAATTTGGTTAATTTTATATACCTATAATGAATTCTCCATGACCTATATTATATTTTACGGATTTAGAAATAATTCCTTATATCATGGCTCACATCGACATCACCGATGATATTATTTTAATGTTTTATGTTATTATGCATATAAAATATTGAAACAAAATCCAGTTTAAAAGAAAGCATGGGATGAAACCAATGAAATGTTTTTAGTTTTTAATATTTTATCAAATAGATTCCAAAACCTATGATCAGAAATTAATAAATAATTCCGTTATCTTTTTCAATAAAACCCACCAAAAAACCCATAACTATTGCCTCAAAACCATTATAGCATAATTTTTCTCTGAATTTACCTCTCTAATCCCTCCCATGGAGTTCCAATACTTGTAATAAGCTCATCATAATCTTCTAAAAGTTTCCGCTCAAGGAAAAAGATCATGTACTCTCCCTTTTTAATTAGAGAACTATATTTATACTTTTTAATTTAATTTTACACATCTCTTTTACTACAATTATGATTCCCATGTAATGAGACAACACATTCCTGCTAATGAACTCTTCCATGATCCTTTATGTACACCCATTATTCTATTTAAATTATACCATGATTTTTCATGATTAACTTTTATATTATTAATACTCATCCCCATTTCTCCTCATGTGTATTCACCTAGACAGACCAATCCTTAAATATTTGGTAAATTAATTTAGGTAAACCACACTCCATAATTATGGGAATAAAAGTGATGTGATATGTTCTTTTGTAACATAAACTATATGGCACACAAATTCATGTAAATGATATGAATGTAATGGGGGCCCCTAAAAATTTATATCCCTCCATTTAATTAACCAATTTTTTTACCCAAAGAGATTCTAGGTTTGGTGAATTGGATTATATCCTAATATCACTTTGTTCTGATGTCTCAGTAGATACCCTTGACTTATGCTTATGGTGTAATGTTTTATGTTGTATCAATTTTTCTACATTCCCTATACGGTATCATATTATATCATGCTTTGATTATAATGTGTGTTTTTCTCACCACGTTTATGTCTCATTGAAATTTCTCTTGACTGACATGTATTACTTTTATTATGTTATCCTTTTATTATTATTTTAATGGGATTTATATCTCACCTGATTCTTATGTATATCCCAAGGTTATTCCATGAAGTATTAGATGATCGATGGAATATAAGGACCTATTTTAGATTTTGTAAATAATATTATTGTACCCAAGTTTCAAGTTAATGTTATATATACATAATTTCTAAAAGACACTAGGGTTCATAATCTTATGGCCTTGAATTATGTATATATTTATATAATAAATAATAAATTAATGCATTTTCAATATATGTATTTTCATAGTTGGTATCTAAGGATTTTTTTTTATTTTTTAGATTATAATTAAATATACTTAGTGAAGTACTATGAAACTATACTAATAATCAAAAAAAATCCATAAAAATTAGTAATATGTATGGAATGTTGTTTCTATGCAACCCAACTTGTTGTATGTAAAATTTATGTGGATGTATCTCTTTTACAATTTCATGTAAGGGTAATAAAACTTAAAGGGGCGCATTATGTTTTACTCAACCATCGCCTAAGGCAGGATAAAGAGGCCTTGATGCACACCTGTTTTGAAACACTAGGGGATATGATTTTTTAAATTCATAATCTCATTATGAAATATTATTAAGGTACAAAATGAACAAAAGATTTAATGTTAGGAAATAAATTTTGGATAACATATATTGAAACCAATAAATTCATAGTTTTAGGAATGTATATTATTTATGTGTTTCCCTTAATTCATTATAGTTTCCCCCATTATGTGTTTTGTAGTTTTACAATTATCATCCCAAATTTTCCCATTATATTGGTCAGTTAATGGGAATAAGATGACCATATTCAACAAAAAATGAGTTGAAAAATATAAGGGATGTCCAAATGAGATTCCCAGTCTGATGGGAGAAAGAGTCGATAAATTCATGGTAATACATTCTCAGTTAACACAAGTTATGAACAAAAATAGAAATTAGGGTTAAAACCTATATATCACTAAGAATTAGTAAGTTTCATTTAAGACCTTTATTTAATAAAGGCCTCTTAATTTCAATAGATATTTTCATCCCTTAATCAAAGAAAAATTATTTAATCATTGAAAATACCGTCTCTATCCTTAAATTCCCAATGAAATAAAATTTCATGTTGGATAATTGTTGCATGGTAGGAGAAGATGTTTAATAATGGAAGTTGATCAAAAATATGAATCCTAATGAAGTGATCAACATTATGGAGTGGAATGAATTCTATAAAATGTTTTTTTATAAATATTTTCCTCACACTCTCTGACTTACAATGGAGTGGAATTTGTATAGCCTCGAGAAAAAGGATAATGTATCCATAAAGACATATTTGGTGAAATTAATAAGACATGTATGATATAAGCCAATATTTTTCAACTCCCTATAAATTAAATTTGACAACTTCTTTTGTAGAATAGTGAAAATTCTACGATATGTATGGATAATAGGGACATTAACAACTATAAAGAAATTTTTTGTAGTTCCCTCAAAGTAAAAATAAAGATTTTTAATTCACAAGGGTCACACATGTCTAAACATAGGAAGCATAGAATGGATTTTAATTCTAGATGTATGACAGATAAATATCATAGGAGAAAGAAATAACAAAAATATACCATTTGAAAAGAGTGTAAATAAGTGTCTCGGAAATTGTATGAAAGGGATAAAGAAATAATTTATGTGTGGGAATGAAGGGAAACTAGAAAGAGAATACCAATGGGAGAATCCACCCAGTTTTATGTAAGAAAAAAAATACTCCATTATACCCTCGTCCTACTATCCAGTGTTTCCAAAACACGAAATAATGACACTATGTGAGTTAATGCTCTAGGAAAAGGACTTTTGGTGATAATCGATGTCAACAACCACCATATCCTAGAAATATATAGAGATAATATACCATACCAACTAATTTGGATGATAACGCAAATAAAATTGGGATAAGTAAATTAATTTTTCATTCAAGGATAGAAAAATTCCAATTTGATTTTGGTTTTTTGCATTCTTTTATATTAGATTGGTTTAGAAGAAATATTTATACACCACCTCAACACAATGAAGTAGAGTTATCGGTGAAGAAAACAAACATGTAAATTATATTATCCCAAGAATATAACATATCCCTTTCCTATATTTCTCTGTTGAACTTCTCATTGAACTATATTATATTCTATTTAGTGTAATTATATTAAATATTAGGTATGTATTGAATTTTCATATAAATTTTCAATATAAATTTTCAAGAGAAGGAAATAACCCTCTATATCACCAATCACCCTCTAATCTTATAAAAGTACAAGGAGTATGATATATCTATTTTGGTATCATCTTATTAGGCATGTATATTATTTCTTTATCAGTAAGTGTAACTAACACAAATGATTAGGACCAAGGATAAGACCATCCTTTTTAGAATGGATACTATAAGGGAATACTTTGATGTGTCTCTCACATTATTTTGTCATCTTCCTCCAATATGGGAGGTTCAGTTATCTATTAAGATCATAAACTGAGCAATTCCTATATCCAATAATCCATATAGAATGTAAATATTTACCTCGAATAATTGAATAATAAAGTATAGGATAATATTTCTACAGTGTTTGTACGACCACGTTCTTCACCATGGGGTGAACCGGTCCTCTTCACTATGAGGATGGATGGGTAAATTCACCTCTTTATTTATTATTATGTTCTATGAAAGATAAAAATAAGTAAAATGTTTCACTAATTCATAATCGGCCTTTAATAGTTCTAAAAATATTTATTATCACCACTATAGAATCTAGGACTATTGGAGAGAGATTAAAAGCCATAGTATTTTTTCAACACAAAAAACGCTGGTAAAGGGTCCTTTATCTATGTTTTTAGAATAAATAATGAAGTAATAAATTTATAAATTCTTTTATTTGGAGTTGATAAAGGGTACAATTATCTATACTAATAGAAGAACTGATAAAGGGATCCTTTATCTGCTATTTTAAAAGCACCGATAAAGTGCCATATTGAGTGTGTTGTAACAGAACACTATAACAAATGTACAATATTCTATAAAAAACACCACATCACCAAAAAACCCAAAAGATATAAACAAAATCATGAAATTATATATAATTTAAATGAAATTAAATTTACAAAACAAATAAAAAAATTTATATTATATAAATTTCATACATTGGTTTATACAATTATATATGTAAAAATTATTACATATATTCAAAAGGAACAACATTCCTTTGTATTTTGATCATAAACTCAACTCATTCTATTTTTGAACAAGCCATGAATGATTGAGAAAAATAATATATATAAGGAAAAAATGTCTTTTGTTGGAAATAATATAAAGAAACAAATTAACAAAATGTGTTAATTTTAAACAAAACATTGAGCCATACCAAGAACACAGTGTATCAGATTGAGTTGCGGTTTATTCTTAAACATTACACCATTTCCTATTCATATTCAAGAATTTTATATATGAAAATTAATTAAATAAGTATTAGATAATGTCCCATGGGAAAAACCTAGAGGTTGAATCTTGTTGTGGTGTTTGGGAGGTCTTGGTTTTGAGCCTCCCCCTTCACATTTAAGCAGGTTTTCTTTTGTTTATTCCTCCCTAGGATGATGTAATATATACCAATATAAGATATGAATAATAATTATATAAATTAATTAATATAAAATAAAATGATAAGAAAGCAATATAGACTCATTTTCTTGGTTTTGGCGATGTCATGCGAGTTTTAAACAAAAAATGAAAAATATATATTGAAAAGACATACTTTGAGTTATACTGGTCAGACCATGTGGCATAATAATGTACGACTAATTACGACACCTCAAAGATGACTTATGGATGTTTTCCTAAGGTATCAAAATAATTTTAATGTGTTTCCTTGGTATTAAGTATGTCACATTAATTTTTCACTAAAAAGTCATTTGAAATTGGATAAAATCACTTTGACACATACCGATCACATTGTTTGTTTATTTGATATGATACTAATTTTTACATATTATAAGAGATGTATAAATTATTGTTCTAAATTATCAAGAAAATTTGAGTGCATTTTCTCATTTTTTACTGAGTGATACTTTTTGAAGTAAAATGATTTTTTTAAACAAAAAACCAAAACATTGAGTCATATAGGGAACATCGTGTAACATATTGGGGTGAGGCTAATTATTACTTGTAAAAAATGACTTATGGATAATTTTAATAAATTATTAAAAAATTCAAAATTCTTTTTCTTGGTTTTTAGTAGGCTGGTTGTACTTTTTACTAAAACTAATGAAAATTTTAAATAAAAACACAGTTAGAGACAAAACAGTTACACCATGCATCAGATTGAGTTATGGCTAATTCATATACATCTCAAATGACATATGGATCATTCCATTAATATATCAAAACAATCTGATTTTATTTTCACATTTTTTAGTATGACACTTTTTTTTTACTAAAATATCATTTTAAATTGGAAACCCGCTCTTTTACTCATACCAATCATATCATGTAACAGTTTGATGTGAGACTAATTCCTATACATAATAAATTACTTATGAATCATTTTCCTAAATTATAGATTTAATTTATGATTGGTTTCATAGTTTTAAATGATTGAAAATATTTGAGTTAAAATTTGTATTTTAAAATGATAACAAACATATTAAGTTATACTTGGAACATCGTGTATTGGATTGAGGTGCAGCTGATTCCTAAATGACAAAAAATACATATAAATCATTTTTATAAAGTATCAATACTATAAAAATGAATTTTATTGGTTCCCATTTGTTCATATGTCCTTTTTTACAAAAGTTTATGCCAATTTTAAATATGAATACACACATGGGGTGATATAGGTCACACCGTGCATCAGATTGCGGTACAGTTGATTCTTAAACATCTCCAATAACTTATGGATCATTTTTATAATGTATAAACAATATAATTTGTTTTATTAGTTTTGAGTACATCATTTATCTTTTTTTAATGTATTTTTAAACTATAAACACACATTGTGACTCATAATGATCATATCAGGAATTAAATCGATGTGATACTAATTCCTACACATCAAAATTGAACTATAAATCATTTTAAAAAATTACAAATAAGATCCAAGTGTGGTTTCTTAGTTTTTAGACAGTGATATTTTTAGAAATAAAATGTCAATTTCAAGATGATAATGGAAACATTACATCATACTAGGAACATCATATATCATATTGGGGTGAAAATGATTCATACGCATCAAAAATATCGTATGGATTTTTTTAAAAAATTTATTAAAGAAATATATATGTGTTTTATTGGTTTTGAGTCGGACTAGTTTACCTTTATAAAAATTTCAATTGAATTTTAAATAGAATGATGCGATTAGAGTCTTACTAGTCTCACTGTGCATCTAATTTTTTTACAATTGATTATTAAACATCTTAAAAAACTTATGGATCGTTTTTCTAAGGAATCAAAATAGTGAAAATGAATTTACTCTGTTTTGAGTTTCTCACATGTATTTTTTACTAAAATGTCAGTTTAAACTAGAAACACAGAACTTGACTCATGCCAATCAAATCATGTGTTATTTTGACATGAGACTAATTCCTACATGCCACAAATGAATTGTGGCTCGTTTTCTAAAATTATCAAGGAAATCCATGTGTGTTTGATCAGTTTTTCAGTAAGTGAAAATTTTTGAACTAAAATGTGCATTTTAAACTGAAAATGGATACATTGAATCGAAATGGGGAAATCGTGTATTAGATAGTGGTGAAGTTGATTCTTACATTTCAAAAATTAAATATGTATCTCTTTCCAAATGTACTAAAATAGTATAAATGTGTTTTATCGGTATTGAGTATGTTAAACATCCTCTTTAAAAAAATTTGTAAAAAATTTAATTAAAAATGAAAACATGTAGTCAATTCAGTCCCACCAATTGTCAAATTGAGGTGTTTATAATTCCTACACATATCAAAAGAATTATTAATAATTTTCCTAAAGTATAAAAATAATAACAATGTTTTTTATCAGTGTTGAGTAGGTCACTTGTATTTTTTTTATTAAAATGTCATTTTAAACAACAAACATGCACATTCACTCATACTTATTGCATTGCATATAAGTTTGATAAGATACCAATTCCTACACATCATGAATTAATTATGAATCAATTTTCTGACTTATGAGGGATATATGTGCATGATTTCTTTGTTTTTAGTGAATGATAATTCTTTAACTAAAATTTATATTTTAAACCATTAAAAGACACATTGAGTCATATTGGGAATATCTTGTATTGGATTGAGGTGTTCATGATTACAATATGTCAAAAATGAATTATGGATAGTTTTTATAAAGTGTAAGAACAATTCCTATGTTATTTCATGGTTTTGAGTTGGTCAGTTTTTCTTTTTACTAAAATTAACTATAATTTTAAATAAAAAGTCGCACTTGGAGTCAAACCGGTCACACTATACTGTGGATTGTTCTCAAAATAATTCCTAAAATTCCTAAATGACATATGGATAGTTATAATAATGTATCCAAATGATTAAAATGTTTTTTCTAATTTTTATTCATGTCACATTTCTTTTTTACAAAAATTTCATGTTAAACTAGAATCATGCAATTTAATCATACCGATCACATCATGTATGGGATTGACATGATATAGAATCATACAAATCAAAAATAATTTATATATTGATGTCCAGAAATATCAAAAAAATATGAATATATTTTCTTGGTTTTCAATGAGTGACACTTTTCAAACTAAAATATTGATTTTAAACTAGTACCTGACACATTGAGTCATATTAGGCACATCATGTATCATATTGAGGTGTGGTTTATTTTTAAACATCAAAAATAACTTATTGATTATTGTCTTATAGTATCAAAACAATCTGAATACTTTTTCATGATTTGATTATGTCATTTATCATTTTTACTAAATTTAAGATCAATTAAAAAATATAATGTGTCATACTGTTCACACTGTGTGTCGAATAGAGGTGTGGATGATTCCTCTCTAAATAATCCTAACTTCCAATTTTACCATTATTTTCACTATCATTATTTTTTTACACTTATAGAACTATATATTGAATCAATTATCTTAGTTGAAAAACTTTTCTCATTGTGGAATGCTAGAAGATAATAATAAAATGATATGCCCATTATATTATGAAAAATCACCAGAATGGGCACATGAGATTCCCATACTCATATTGATTTCAACAATGATAATGGTTTTTTGGTTAATAAAATCTACTCTGTATGATGTTTTAGAAATTCAAAAAGGAAAGGAAATGGAATGTATTGTAACATTGAAAGAAAGGAACGTTTTATCTCTTTTGTTTCTTATTACAGATAGTTGACTTTAAAGTATTAATTCAAAAAAGGTAATTTTAAAAAATAAGTATTTCATAAAAATGATAAATAAATCAACATAAAAATATTATATAGAATAACAATGAATCAATTAAATAATTGTAGGAATTAAACTTTTCATGATGGTTTTTTTGCATTCTTGATGTGTTTCCTTGTTATCATTATCTCATTTTTTGGTATGAAGTCACAACCCTCACGAGCATGAGTAGCGTAAAACAAACAACCCAACTTGAATAATAGAATATAGATTTATAATAAAAAAATTATTATGTGTGAAACCCTATAAATAAATAAATTAATCATAAATATGAAAAAATACATTATTTATATAAACAATGATTTTACTATGAAAACATCATGATTACCACTAGGATTTAGTAGTAGAGGTAATCTTAATAAATTTTATTAATTCCAACACAATAGTAGTGAAACTATTTTAAGGGATAAGATGTTTATAAACGTTTTGTGTAAAAATGCATACACGGTAGATGTATCACCTCAACTGAAATAAAAGAATACACCTATATAAGAAAAAAATTATTTCTTGAGTAGCACTAAAAAATGTTAAACATAAATATGAAACAATCCATTAATTAAATGGAAAATTATTTTTGTAGGAAAACATTATGATTACATCATAATTAGAGTAGTATATAGAACATAAAAGAATGTGATAAATTTCCACACTATTGGGGTGAAGTGGTTTTGAGGGAGAAGAAGTCTGTCGAGGATTTTGAGCCGAAATGCATGAAATATGGACTTACCACCCCAACTCAAACAAAAAATACCCCTATATAAAATTAATATTACCTCTTTGAGTGAGTAGTTGAAGCATCATTTCTCTTCCTATGAAGGTATTGGATGTATATTGAATGAATATAGTAAATGCAGCATTACATGGGTTAAAGGTTTTGAAGGACAAAAATTATATGTATGGTTTGGTTCAGATAGGCATAAAAAATAGAAAGAGCACCCCAAATAAAATAAATAGCTATATAAGAACACATTTCATATATTTTTATAAATTGAAAGAAAAAAATTGAACAAAAATATGAAACAATACATTACTTATATGGATAATTATTTATAAAGAATACCACCACATTAACTGAGTGATTGAGAAGTCACAACACCATTTCTCTTACTAAAAAGGAAGTGGAGGTAAGTTTAAGGAAAGTGATAATTGTAACGCTGAAGGGGTAAAAAGGGTTTGAAAGGAAATAATTATATTGATGTTTTGGTGAAAAAGGTATGAAAAATGGATATAAATGTTGTAAAATAAATTTAATCTTCTTTTAAAATTGAAAATTAAATCACTATTTATTTATATAATTTATCAGTAAAATATAGTCAGTATATAATAAAATTATATTTTAATGTTAGAAAAGGGTTTCCTTTATTATAGTTTTTTCTTCTGAGTGATTGGTACCATCATTAGGTGTAGAATAATTTTTTTCATGAGTAGTCAAACTTTTAATTTATATTTTGTTAATGTATTAGATAACATATAACACTATGTGAACAAACCTAGTAAATTAAAAAACAATTCTACCTTTTAATTGAACTCCCTTTATTTTTTAGGTGTTACATATTTGGTTATTCTATCAAAAATATTATTCCTCTATTTTGGTCCCCTCTAACATATAAGAAATAATCTACATTGGGACGGATACTCAAATTTTTGACTCATTTGCAATGGAAAATTATCACCTGAAATATTGTACAATACAAATCTTATATCTTTCTGACAATGCCATGATGTGACATATTTGCATAAATTTGATTTCTATCCTTATAACCAGATATGTGTATCGCTCTTCCATAAGTGTAACACCGCTACTTTACTTTATATTGTAGGTATTGTGTTATTTTTTATTGAACCTATAACCATTGATTACAAAAACTATGTAAGATATAACATTTTTATTCGGTCCCCTAACTAGATATTCAAGTAATTTAAAATTTTAATTCATATTTTACTCATTTCTATATAGTAATTTGATCTCAGAATTATAATATAAACTATTTATTATGTGTATTTGATATTCATCCTTCAACACAAGATGTATTCAAATATATATATGAATATATTTGTGTAATTTAATTTATGGATAAACATATTCACTATTATATAAAATGTAAAGGTGAACCTTCTCCAACTCTGTGAAGGTAATTGTTGAAACATATCTTCTAGAAATACCTTCACCCATAAGGCTTCCATTGTGACGAGACATTTGGAGATAGATGATATCATCATTTGATTGGTAATCAGTACAAAATTCAATAGCTTCTTCAAAAATATATAATTCTATAATAGAACTTTATAGAAGACTTAAATTCCTGATATAACCTTCAAAAATCCCCATATATCATTTAGTGGGTTACATCCTTCTGTAATGGACATGACCAAAAAGTTGAACCTCTCTAACAATGTGAACCATCATGTGGGCCATTGTATCAACAAATGACGGTTTTATAAACAAATATAATTCATGTTAAATAACTGAATCCTCTTTATTCATGATTAGAGGTTATAACAATTCTATACCTTTATATTATATGGCTTTGAATAAGAATCATATTCTAATTAATATATGTCATATATTATTAGGAAAAATTAAATGGAAAGAAAGATGAATCCAATCTTTCCTCAAAATCGAATAGTCGTGTGGTTTTAGTCCTTGTAACATCAACTTAATCATTGACATGACATTCTATATATTTGATAAATACCCCTCTAAAACCTTTACACTATAATGAAAAATAAAAAAATGAATTTGTTTTATCTGGATAGATGGTATGATGATGGAGGAAGAAAATTCCTCTCTTTACCATTCACTGGTTCCAACTCTTATCTTATCCCAATTTCAATCATGTATATCAAACCCTTGATTCAATATTTTATTTTTTCAAGAACATTTATTATCATGCCAATAACATTGTAAAATAATCTTTTTACATTTCTAACATCAATAAAATGTTTTTAATAAAAACAATTACACTACAGTAATTCAAAAAATGATCTCCCCTTCCAGCCATATACCAAAAGGGTTTTCAAAAATGTTTTTCCAATAATAGTGTCAATATATTTTACTTTATGAAACAAATTTTCACCAATTACTGGATAGGGTTTTCTTCCATTTCCAATATTCCCATTTAATTATGTCATCTAGGATTAGTATTTATATCATCAAGGTAAAAACAACTAATTGTATAAAAACACAGTCTTCAAGGAATGTTTCAGCCAAACGGAGTGTGCATTTTTAACAAATTGGGCACCCCAATATTCATTTAATACAATAGCCAGATAAATTTCCATAATTGGGGAATTCATTTGTCATCCCATATAACATTTCCCTTAATGTAAATTCTTCAATTATATTAGTATCATACATTGTATCACCTATATCCTACATCAATTTCGGATCTTCAACAATTGGATCCAAATTGAAATCAATATCATTACATAGTTGTTTCGTTAAGATATAATCAATGAAAATATAAATTATTTTTTATTCATAGATTACCGTGGTATAAAGTTATAATTTAACAACATCACACGCCATGTACTATGAGTAATAATATATACACCAAAATTATTTATTCTATTTATAGATAACATAAGGTAAAATCTTATCAGCTCATTTTTAAATTCATGACACTCAAAATTAATTTTCTTCCCCCAAGGATAATCTGTAGGATGAATTAGTTTACAATATTTAATTATTTTATGTATATGCCATTTTAATTATCTCACATTGACCAAATATCTATATAGTCTTCTAAATTGTGGAATCCTAGGAACTTACCATAAATATTTTGAAGGACTTGATTATTTTTTATTATTCTGATGCACACCAAACATGGGGAATATTATGAGTGTTTATATTCCATACTAAAAAATATGAAATCATTTGGAAAATAATTTATATTTTTAGATATCATTCCAAATGAAAATCAATTTCATTTAGCTTCATATTTTCCACATTGTAATTCATTTTCTTCTGGTAAAATATCATTCAAGAAACCATGTAGTTTGGTAAAGTTGTTTTCACTCTATCCTTCACCATCATTCAAATTAGTTATCTCTAATATAGTTGGAAATTTTGTGTATTTATTAAAATAGGTCTACAATGGTATCTTATCATAGCTATTTAACCATTCAAAACATTAGTACAATCAAAAAGGTTATATTGATTTTCCATTTTCATTTATTCCATGTGATCTCCATCATCAATTACACTAGTAATCTTGTCATATGATCCAAAAACTAAGGTATCATCACAATAAATGTACATTTTTATTTTTACCCATGTTTTTCCAAATATATAGCACTCGTATCTTTTTCAAGAAAAATTAAATGTAATTCCAACTCTTTTGGACTAATTTTTATTTAATAACAATAATTTAAACACATAATTTTTTTTAAAAGGGTCGTATGCATGCTCTATTAAAAATATGATGAAATATTTAACTCCATATTCAGACTATTTTTTAAAAAAATTAGAATTATTTCATTTTTTATTCATATCCACCATGATGGGTTCATAAAAAATTACTTTTTTACAAAAAATAAAAAATAAACATAAGATTTTCATTTTCAAAATTGAAAATTATAGATTTATAAAAAGGGAAATATAACATTTGACATTCCAAAATAATATTAGAATTCATTGATTAAAATGGGTAATTGAATTTAAGAAAATAATTACCATATTATGGTATTTTTTATCCTATTAATTTATTTAATGGTTACAGTTATAGACAAATGTCATCTGCATCAGCTCGTTTCCCGAACCTTTATCATTTCATTTTATTTGTTTGAAAAACATACTCCATCTCTTGTATACATAAAACTATGTCTCATGAAATAACCTAAGTATTATTTATACATTGGATGGATAATGCCCATTGTAGTACAAGAATTAAAAAGAGAAGGGGATGAGTCTTAGGCAACAATTTTCAATATTAATTGTTCTGTAGATGAAGCTGATTAAGATGATAGTTTACTGCATTATGTTATCTAAAAGTTTTAATGTCTCTCATTTGTGATAATTGTACCATTAGAAGTACTTATTAACATGTGTCTAGTATAAGGTGCTATTTTTGGGGCATAAATATTCTTTTCTAAGAATATTGGGGTCTCATTGGGAACATGTTATGATATATAAATCTTTATGAATTCTATATTTATTGGAAAACTCAAACATTTAATAATTTAAATCCTAAAAAAATATTCCTACCACTATTTAAATGATCAGACAAGTTTTTCTTAAATCCCCTATAAATTAAAAATATAATATAGGCAATTAACTAGAAATAAGAAACCCAAATATGATAAACAATATTAATAAACTATAATTCAATCAAATAGAAGATATAGAAATATATTAATAAACCATTTAAAAAAATAAAGAGTTATTTCAAATACATGAATGGAGATGAAAGACCACTATGGGTGGAACTTATACATATATAATTAAATGGAAGAATACCAAAAAATTATTTATTAAAATTATTCCGACATATATTGAATTTGATATAATTAATTATATTTTTTCGAACATGTGATGTAACAACATATTCAATTATTACATGAAATATAATGTTATATCAAATATTTAAGATCATATCAAAATTATAATTTCAATTAGAAGATGATATGTAATGGATAAAATAATTTTAGGAAAATATTATACCTAAAAATGTTAAAGGTTTTAAAATTCTCAAAATTATTAGTTGAAAAATCGATCCAAGAAATATGTCTAGATGTGTTGAAAAAAAAATTATTTTCAAGTAGAATAAGTGTAAGATTTATAATAAAAATTCTATTTTATGTACATTATGGGTTATAGAGTGATACTGGGCACATAGTGTAAAATTTTAGTAATAATGAAATAGAAAATATAAATTATGGGAGATATCAAGTTTTTAAGTTAAATAGGAGACAAAAAACTCTTAAAAAGAGTTTCAATGTGAGACAAATCTTCATAAGTAAAATTTGATGATTAATTTCAACTATAGAAAAATATCTATTGAATATGTGTCAAATTAAACTATTGTAAGAGGAATAAAATATTGTAAGGTTCAATAGAATATGGGACTTTATTAAAGTGAACTTTCCATTTTAGATTTCCATTTCATTTAACTTGGATCGTTGTAGAGACCCATATCTTGACGTACATGGACATTACATTACATTTGCGGAATACATAGTACATAACAAAAACACACACACAAGGACCGTAATAGTTTAGTGTCTTTGGAAACTCGGAATATAATCTTCTAATCGTGGTGAATAATCTTCAATATCTCCCATACAGATCTTCCTTTTTTTACCTAAAACCTTTCTTTATATCCTGGGGAAAAGAAAACATAAAAGGGTGAGCTCAAATTCTCAGTAAGGGTAAATAAAAGAAAAATCAATCGCATCATATAAGAAGATAACATTTTGGAAATCATAACCTGCAAATGAGATCATAATTTCATAACATGGAATAAATCATGGCAGTGAAATATAATCACAATAATCATAACTTAAAACATGAAACTTTGTGGCATTCACACATAATCATAGGGAATCATTTCTTGTTAGTCAAGAATCATTGCCAAGACTATCTTAGTGGACAAAGTCCCTTTCTGAACCGAGTCACCCTCGTTTCAGTCCTATTTCACTGAACCGGTATGACCTACCATTTCAGCCATGTCCATCTCATGAGATATAAAATCTTTACCCAATTCATTGGAGGGAGATATAGGCCCCACCAATCTCATAATGATACCATTCTTATGTGTGCCACAAAATCATAAACTATACATCATAGCATAACCCATGTAATAAAATGGGAATCTTAAACATCATGACATCATAAAACAATTCATATAGGATAAAGGAATTCATAAAAATATTTCTATCACAACATAATAAAATCCATGTAATAATAGGGATAGAAACAGAATCCTATATTATCTTAGATGGAAAATAATTTTGATAAAACTCTTGAACTCCATTCTTGAGGAAAATATCCTTTCTACTTCAAAAACACTTTTTCTTTCATAACTTGTCATACAATTCAAAACTAAAAGAAGTTGATTAAAAATAAACTTGAAAACTTTTAAAGGAATCTTCTTGGAAATTTTTTTTTAAAAATCCATTCATGCCGTATAAGTTAAAAAAACATTCTTCTCCTACTTTTGTCGGAAAAGTCAAAAAAGTACCTCGTACGAAAAAACGACAAAAGATTCCTTTCATATCTTTTACTAAAAACTCACCGAAGGGTAAAATTGGATTTAAAAAATTGTAGGTGGATGGAAATAATATTACATATTTAGGAAACATGGACGTGGATGATAAAATACACCCCAGTAAATTCCAAACAATCTCGAATAAAAATGAGATTGTGATATTTCCCTAACCTTAGGTCCGATTTGCTTCGTAAGTGTCCGAACCTCCTGTATAATGATTTAAATAATGTCATTGACTTATTACAGAATCATATTCATTGTTATTATATCATATATGGTTCACTTATGACTTTATATTACCCATTCTTTTGTAAATTCATGTTAAAGTAGCGTTTTGGGTAAAATCGTCTCATTTGTTGTTCGTGTTTTAACTTGTAATTATTCATATGATTACTTAGATCATTATTACTTAATTATAGAATATAAAACATTATTTATATATAATATATATTCAGAATATACATATATATAATGGATCGATAAATGGAAAGAAATACACCGTTCATGGAGACGGTAGGCCGTACGTACGCATGAACGCTGTTTTCTTTTCGTTGTTGAATTGAGTGGAATTAATTAGATGACATACATATATATACTCATAAATCCAGTAGATTTATAATTTCATATATTTCATAATTATTTATTATATATACTTTATAATCATTCTTAAATGGTTAACATGGAGAATGAATCTCATCGCGTCGTGGAGACGGTAGTCCGTACGTACGCACAAGCGATGATATCATTTCCATAATTATTGGATTTAATTGGAGTGGATGATACAATATATCATAATCAATATGATGTTCTAATAACTATTTATAGTTATTCTTTACACAATTATACCCATCCATGTAAGGTGGTGGTGGAAAATAGATTACACCACGGCGTGGAGACGGTATTCCGTACGTACGCACGCGCGGTGATTTATTTTTCCGTAGGATGGATAGATGGTGAAATAGGGTTGTTTCATACTTATAATAACATGTCATTATATGAGTGATACTGATGTTATTACTTCATAATTAAACAACAAAAGAAGAATAAGTGGAAGAAGAAATAAAGATAAAAGAATCGGTACCGGATATTACCTCTTCTTTGAAGTGCTTCTTTGAGACCTTCTTTTAGGGCACTAAAATTGGTCTTTGAGGAAGAACAGAACCTCTAGGATGTTTCTAGGGAAGTGGAGAGGAGAATTGGGCAGGGTTTGGCCGAGATTGAAGGCTCAAAGTTGTGTGAGGCATAGAGGGAAGAGGTGCCCTTTTATAAGGGAGGAGAGGGGCACCTTTGGAATTATTAAAAATATTAATTTATAATAAATCTAACCCCACTTAAAAACCTCCAAAAATTACTCATATTCTAAGATTAGATGAGATAGGGTTTTAAGAGCATCAAACAATCAAATTTAGACATGTTTGGATCTTATTTTAAACCTTATCATTATGATTTATCCTTATTTAATCTATTTAAGTTTATTTGTGGTAATAAAATTCTAAATTTTAAATTATAAAAAATAATTACTTATTTGTTGAGAATTTTCCATAATTGTTTAATTTATAACATTATAGACCATATAAATTTAAATTCATAATTTTTAAATATTTTTGTGATTTTTAAACAATTTTATAATATGTTATTTTTATAAAATAACAATAGTATCAATTTTGACACTATTCATTTATTTGAATTTAAATAAAATATATACAGAAGATATGTTCGAAATAAAAGCTTTAATATATTAATAAAAGGTCATATGTATCTATAAAATTAGTGGATCACATTAAATTGTTCATATAGTATTTATTTTATTATTTTTAAAACCATTTATTTGGTTTATCTCTTAATAAAATAATTACTACATCATTTTTGTATAATTATTTAATATACTTATTTGTTGCATAAAAATTTAAAATAAAATCCTATGATGAAGATAAATATATTAAATTTCACAATAATACTTTTACTAGAATTTATCATCTTAAAATCACAATATTTAAATTGTTATATTTATTAAATTATGAAGGTGACAACTTTGGCATCATTTAAAATAAAATAATATAAGTGTCATAATTGCTTGTATAAGACTCCAAATGGTCAAATATTCTACCATTGGATTATTATAGTTTAAATTTACATTACCAATAAGATTTGGTCAGGGTTTGGAGCCTTTTATGGTCACTATTAGTTTAATAAAAACTATATTCTTAATTTTTCACTAGATAAATAACTTCTGCATCACTATTGTGTCACAATTAATGATAATTATTTAATCCCAACAAATTCTAGATAAATTCTCATGATGTAGATAATTTTGTTAGCTTTCTGTATACTATTCATGTTCGATGTTTTATGATGTTTATCATTAAGTTAAAATTATTATACTTATAAGATTTAAGAAAGTGACATGTTGTCACATTCTTTGGTTTTAATAATAATTAAACTATTTTCATGGTCAAAAGTCCATAAAATGAATCTAATCCGACCCTTAGTTGATATGGGTTTACTTTTAGCCATCAAATACAATTTTGGCATGTGTTAGGGTAATTTTATAATATTATATTTACCCTTAATTACCCGATTTACCTTTAACTATGGTAAATAAAATTTACTGTAGTTACTATTCATAATTCCCAAAAATAAAAAGTATCCTATTAACATAATTTGGACCCACTGATTCCCAATATGGAATCCATTTTTTTTAAAATTCAATACACAGATGTTGCTGAAATTAAATTAAAATTAATCCCGTTGTCGAATAAAAACGGGTTTTTGTTTAAAACATTGCAAAAGATTGAATTGATTTAACCTACGAATTCAAGGTAAAATCAATGCTAATGATATAAATTATATTAAATGGTAAAAATATATTCTATTTATACTTTAAAACTATTCAATATTATAATTTAACCACATAAGATATTACGATGAAAAAAGTTGTTTTTAATTAAAATATAGCGTGTTTTTACTATTCATTAAAATATGAAAGTTATCGGAAAAATATCACAACTTTATCTAATGTAAATTTTTATATCCTGATTCAAAATAAGAATTTTATTTTCTCAAATTGAACACATAAACATGTCAAAAACTAGATTTAAAGTGGGTGCGCCATCAAAAGGCGGCAAAACTGCATTTTTTGAAAAATATGTATTTTACCCGAAAAAATTATTTTGTTCTTATACCATGTTCTAGAAATGTGTAAGATGAATAATAATGTTATAAAATTCAAAATTTAGTTAACACTATTCATAACGGCTAGTTCATGACAATATTATAATAATATATCATTGTTTATTAAAACCTAGTATTGCGCACAACACACGCTATCGAGGAAGGTCGCGATTGCGTGTAATGCAAGCCAAGTCAGGGTTGCGTGTTCTGAATGAATCCTTTGTTGTTTTGTATAACAGAAGCCAACCATATTTCATTTATACATTGAATATATATATATATATATACACTAAATGTTGCGTAGAATAAGTATTATCAAAATTGTGTGTAACACGATCCAAGGATAGTGTTGCGTATACTGCAAGCTAATACGGTGTTGTGTATAGCGCAAGGTAATCTTGGTGTAGAATACAACACAAGACATTAATGAAATTAAAAGAATATTTTTCATAAAATCTCGGGGTGTTACATTCTACCCCCCTTAAAATGAATTTCTCCCACGAAATTCGTTGGGGTTATAAATGGTTTACTATTCGAAAGTTTTTTTAATAGAAACCCACATTGTAAAAAGGAATACCAAAACCAATCTTTAAAAACAAAAGTATGAAACGTAACGGTTACCCAAATAAACTAATCACTGGGTTTCCACATAGGTTAAAATATAGATATGGAAGAGAAATCTAACCATCATGTTCTGATGGATAGTGGTAGAGAACATGGCAATGAAAAAACCATCAATCGCAAAGCCATAAATTTGTGATGATCTTGGGTACCATCTGATTTATCAGATATAAGATCACTAGGACAACATTTTTGGTTTTCAATATCATTTCCCTAAAGTTGAAAATTTTGAATTAGAAGAAATACTTACTTGATTTTGGTATAATCTCACTGTTGTTCGTGCTTTGAACAATTACCACTTCATCTCTTAAAGAAATGAAGTTGAATTTGTTATTTGTGAAGTGTTAACAGATCATGTGATAGAATGATGGGTCATTCCATCTGTTTCAAACAAAAGATTATCAATATTTATCAAATATACATAAGTCCGTCTTTGGTGAGGTTTATCATATACGATTCCAAAAATGAACCTATACATCATATATTATACCGCATAATAAAATAAAACTAGTTTCTACTAAAGAGGGACTTCCTGTAGGTCAGTGGAAGGCGATAAAGGCCAGTCGCACTTCGGTTGTGGGTTCGATTCCCACAGCCTTGTCCGTCGTGATGGGATGTCACCCATCCTGCAGGTTGTCCTTTTTCTAAAACTATATTACTATAACATACCATCAATAATATCAAAAAAACATCTATCCTTAAACAATACTAACTTATGTCCAACATAATCCATTCCAATCTTTAGGCTTATCCATAATACTGCAGTCCACTCTCATAACATAGTGAAAACGATTACCATAGATTTAATACCATCATTGATCCCCATATATCATAAGATATGTTTTGTTGGTCACATTCCAAACATTCAAAGTCCTTAATCATATACTCTCGTGAATACCCATTGAACCATACTAAAAACATGAATGTAGTTAAAAGTTAACACTTTACACATTCCAAAATCCTCAAAATTTTATATACTCAAACCATGATATCACTTAGTCTTTATATCAATCATGATCTCATGAATACAATCAAACATCTCATTATCGTCTTATCCCTTCATTATGCGCATATCATCTACATTCCAAAAATATCTGAATAACCTTTCATGGATACTGGTACCATTAATCATACACTTTCAAAACTCAAGGAAAGAAAACAGTGTAACAATCCTTAAATGTCTCTTTATTCCATAGTACCACGAGATTACTTATACAATATTACACATGATAAACAAGTCATCATTCCACTACATTCTTAAACCATTGACCGAGCTTCAAAAATTCTTTCATCTCACATATCATTTGTAGTCTCTTCATCATCATCAACATAAATACTAGCCATACGACCATACTGATTCTCTTCATAAGACTTTCCCTTAGGGCATTGGTTTGCATAATGCCCGTACATTCCACATTTAAAACATTTAACCATTGTTGATGTCATAGCAATACCATTATCCTCATCCCTGGTGTTAACTGAACCTTTTCCTTTGCACTTACTGGCTTTGTGTCCTTCTTTTCCACACCCAAAGAATCTTCCAGTTCCTTTGAAGCATTCTCCTTGATGCCTTTTCCCACATGATTTACACAGGGGAAATTGAACTTTCTTTCCTCTATGATCATCATGAAACTCCATCTTTCTCTTATTAGCCGAGTCAGGAAACATACCAAATTTTACTTTATTGATCATATTATGAGATTTCTGATTCGGCATAATAATGATGTTTGGGCTTCCAAATCCTATTTCATTTGGTTGCTCATGAATAATATCATTCCATTTTCCATCATATCCTCCATTATCGTGAATCATCTTGTTTCCAGCCATTTTCTAAAACCCAAAAAGAATAGTGTGAGAGGAAAAAAACATGCTAGGGAAAACAACATAATAAAGGGGGAGTACCTTCAATATCTAACATCATAGGTTTAATTATATGATCGTTAGCGTAATTCTTGTATTATAACCTATACGTATACTTAACCTTAGGGACATCCCTAGACATACCATAGAAATATCTCTAGGGATCTCACTAACGTTTTCGCATCCTATTTTCCAAAGGTTGACTAAACCTTTCCACTGATACCAACTGTAGAGACCCATATCTTGACTTACATGGACATTACATTACTTTTGCGGAATACTTAGTACATAACAAAAACACACACACAAGGACTGTAATAGTTTAGTGTATTTGGAAACTCGGAATATAATCTTCTAATCGTGGTGAATGATCTTCAATATATCCCATAAAGATATTCCTTTTTTTTACCAAAAACCTTTCTTTATATCCTGGGGAAAAGAAAACATAAAAGGGTGAGCTCAAATGCTCAGTAAGGGTAAACAAAAGAAATATCAATCACATCATATAAGAACATAACATTTTGGAAATATTAACCTGCAAAAGAGATCATAATTTCATAACATGGAATAAATCATGGCAGTGAAATGTAATCACAATAATCATAACGTAAATCATGAAACTTTGTGTCATTCACACATAATCATAGAGAATCATTTCTTGTTATTGAAGACTCATTGCCAAGACTATCTTAGTGGAAAAAGTCCCTTTCTGAACCGAGTCACCCTCGTTTCAGTCCTGTTTCACTAAACCGGTATAACCTACCATTTCAGCCATGTCTACCTCATTAGATATAAAATCTTTACCCAATTCATTGGAGGAAGATATAGGTCCCACCCATCTCATAATGATACCATTATTATGTGTGTCACAAAATCATAAACCATACATCATAGCATAACCCATGTAATAAAATGGGAATCTTAAACATCATGACAACATAAAAAAATTCATATAGGATAAAGGAATTCATTAAAATATTTCCATCACAACATAATCAAATCCATGTAATAATAGGGATAAAAACAGAACCCTATATTATCTTAGATGGAAAATAATTTTGATAAAACTCTTGAACTCCATTCTTGAGGAAAATGTCCTTTCTACTTCAAAAACACTTTTCCTTTCATAACTTGTCATACAATTCAAAACTAAAAGAAGTTGATTAAAAATAAACTTGAAAACTTTTAAAGGAATCTTCTTGGAAAAAATGATTTAAAAATCCATTCATGCCGTATAAGTTAAAAAAACATTCTTCTCGTACTTTTGTCGGAAAAGTCAAAAAAGTACCTCGTACGAAAAAACGACAAAAGATTCCTTTCATATCTTTTACTAAAAACTCACCGAAGGGTAAAATTGGATTTAAAAAATTGTAGGTGGATGGAAATAATATTACATTTTGAAGAAACATGGATGTGGATGATAAAATACACCCCGGTAAATTCCAAACAATCTCGGATAAAAATGAGATTGTGATATTTCCCTTACCTTAGGTCCGATTTGCTTCGTAAGTGTCTGAACCTCCAGTATAATAATTTAAATAATGTCATTGACTTATTACAGAATCATATTCATTGTTATTATATCATATATGGTTCACTTATGACTTTATATTACCCGTTCTTTTGTAAATTCATGTTAAAGTAGCGTTTTGGGTAAAATCGTCTCATTTGTCATTCGTGTTTTAACTTGTAATTATTCACATGATTACTTAGATAATTGTTACTTAATTATAGAATATAAAACATGATTTATATATAATATATATTCAGAATATACATATATATAATGGATCGATAAATGGAAAGAAATACACCGTTCATGGAGACGGTAGGTCGTACGTACGGATGAACGCTGTTTTCTTTTCGTTATTGAATTGAGTGGAATTAAGTAGATGACATACATATATATACACATAAATCCAGTAGATTTATAATGTCATATATTTCATTATTATTTATTATATATACTTTATAATCATTCTTAAATGGTTAACATGGAGAATGAATCTCATCGCGTCGTGGAGACGGTAGTCCGTATGTACGCACAAGCGATGATATCATTTCCATAATTATTGAATTGAATTGGAGTGGATGACAAAATATATCAGAATAAATATGATGTTCTAATAACTATGTATAGTTATTCTTTACACCATTATACCCATCCATGTAAGGTGGTGGTGGAAAATATATTACACCACGACGTGGAGACGGTATTCCGTACGTACACACGCGCGGTGATTTCTTTTTCCGTAGGATGGATAGATGGTGAAATAGGGTTGTTTAATACTTATAATGACATATCAGTATATGAGTGATACTGATGTTATTACTTCATAATTAAACAACTAAAGAAGAAGAAGTGGAAGAAGAAATAAAGATGAAAGAATCGGTAACAGACATTACCTCTTCTTTGAAGTGCTTCTTTGAGTCCTTCTTTTAGGGCACTAAAATTGGTCTTTGAGGAAGAAAAGAACCTCTAGGATGTTTCTAGAGAAGTTTAGAGGATAATTGGGCAGGTTTTGGCCGAGCTTGAAGGCTCAATGTTGTGTGAGGAAGAGAGGGAGGAGGTGCCCTTTTATAAGGGGGGAGAGGGGCACCTTTGGAATTCTTAAAAATATTAATTTATAATAAATCTAACCCCACTTAAAAACCTCCAAAAATTACTCACATTCGAAGATTAGATGAGATAATGTTGTAATATCATCAACCAATCAAATTTAGACATGTTTGGATCTTATTTTAAAACTTATCATTTTGATTTATCCTTATTTAATCTATTTAAGTTTATTTGTGGTAATAAAATTCTAAATTTTAAATTATAACAAATAATTACTTATTTGTTGTGAATTTTCCATAATTGTTTAATTTATAACATTATAGACCATATAAATGTAAATTTATAATTTTTAAATATTTTTGTGATTTTTAAACAATTTTATAATTTGTTATTTTTATAAAATAACAATAGTATTAATTTTGACACTATTCATTTATTTGAATTTAAATAAAATATATACAGAAGATATGTTCAAACTAAAATCTTTAATATATTAATAAAAGGTCATATGTATCTATAAAATTAGTGTATAACATTAAATAGTTCATATAATATTTATTTTATTATTTTTAAAACCATTTATTTGGTTTATCTCTTAATAAAATAATTACTACATAATTTTTGTATAATTATTTAATATACTTATTTGTTGCATAAAAATTTATAATAAAATCCTATGATTAAGATAAATATATTAACTTTCACTATAATACTTGTACTTGAATTTATCATCTTAAAATCACAATATTTAAATTGTTTTATTTATTAAATTATGAAGGTGACAAATTTGGAATCATTTAAAATAAAATAATATAAGTGTCATAATTTCTTGTATAAGACTCCAAATGGTTAAATATTCGACCATTGGATGATTATAGTTTAAATTTACATGACCAATAAGTTTTGGTCTGGGTTTTGTGCATTTTATGGTCACTATTAGTTTAATAAAAACTATATTCTTAATTTTTCACTAGATAAATAATTTCTCCATCACTATTGTGTCACAATTAATGATAATTATTTAATCCCAAAAAATTCTAGATAAATTCTCATGATGTAGATAATTTGTTAGATTTCTTGAGACTATTCATGTTCGATGTTTTATGATGTTTATCATTAAGTTAAAATTATTATACTTATAAGATTTAAGAAAGTGACATGTTGTCACTTTCTTTGGTTTTAATAATAATTAAACTATTTTCATGGTCAAAAGTCCATAAAATGAATCTAATACGACCCTTAGTTGATATGGGTTTAATTTTAGCCATCAAATAGAATTTTGACATGTGTTAGGGTAATTTTATAATATTATATTTACCCTTAATTACCCGATTTACCTTTAACTATGGTAAATAAAATTTACCGTAGTTATTATTCATAATTCCAAAAAATAAAAAGTAGCCTATTAGCATAATTTGGACACACTGATTCCAAATATGGAATCAATTTATTTTAAAATTCAATACACAGTTTTTTCAGAAATTAAATTAAAATTAATCCCGTTGTCGAATAAAAACGGGTTTTTGTTTAAAACATTGCAAAAGATTGAATTGATTTAACCTACGAATTCAAGGTAAAATCAATGCTAATGACATAAATTATATTAAATGGTAAAAATATATTCTATTTATTCTTTAAAACCATTCAATATTATAATTTAAACATATAAGATATTACGATGAAAAAAGTTGTTTTTAATTAAAATATAGCGTGTGTTTACTATTCATTAAAATATGAAAGTTATCGGAAAAATATCAAAACTTTATCTAATGTAAATTTTTATATCCTGATTCAAAATAAGAATTTTATTTTGTCAAATTGAACATATAAACATGTCAAAAACTATATTTAAAGTGGGAGCGCCATCAAAAGGCCGCAAAACGGCATTTTTTGAAAAATACGTATTTTACCCGAAAAATTTATTTTGTTCTTATACCATGTTCTAGAATTGTGTAAGATGAATAATAATGTTATAAAATTCAAAATTTAGTGAATACTATTCATAACGGCTAGTTCATGACAATATTATAATAATATATCATTGTTTATTAAAACCCAGTATTGCGCACAACACACGCTATCGAGGAAGGTCGCGATTGCGTGTAATGCAAGCCAAGTCAGGGTTGCATGTTGTGAAAGAATCCTTCATTGTTTCGTATAACAGAATCCAACCATATTTAATTTATACATTGAATATATATATATATATATACTCAATGTTGCGTAGAATAACTATTATCAAAATTGTGTGTAACACGATCCAAGGATAGTGTTGCGTATACTGCAAGATAATACTGTGTTGCGTATAGCACAAGGTAATCTTGGTGTAGAATACAACACAAGACATTAATGAAATTAAAAGAATATTTTTCATAAAATCTCAGGGACTTATAATCGTCATCTCATATAATCTTTTTCTAGGATATACAAGCATAAATGTGGGACATTTCACCTTAATGGAATGTGGAATATTGAGGGTGAGAGTGATCATCTACAATTTCACCACCCAATCCTCCATATCTTTAGGATTATATTCAATTGAATAGGTGGCGGCTTATGGTAAAGAAACTCTTGATCAATATCCTTATATCCATCAATTGTTCAATTAAAACAAAATAAAATTGATATAAAAGTTCATTTCACTCAATAAAATATGGTGAATGTGCTTGGTCCACTGTCCAATTCAAATGGAATGGTAGAATAATCTAAAATTAAAATATTTTTCCAAACATCACTTGGAAAATCCAGAGATGAGGCTAGGAGTTTTTGATAGATTTTCCTTGACACCTTTTACTTAAGCTTGGACACCCCTATATCCTTTCATTAAAAAAATACACAAAAAATATTTCTATCTATACAGATATAATGATGGAATATAAATTATGATGATAAAAAATGAAAATAGATATCACTAAATAATAAATCAATTAGTGACGAAGAGGAGGAGAAAATAAGATACCTTGGATTTAATATTTGACTCATCCAAGATAATGTAGAGTTAAGGAAAACGAGAAAAATGTTTAATCCATGGATTGATACAACCCTATAGTTTTTCAATCCATGGATTTAAGCCTTAGTATTGTTTGAGCCCATATTCAAGATTCAATTCACCAAGGAGGACCTCCTATAGAGGTTAAATTTCCTTGAAAGATTCATATATCATGATGAGTTCAGGACTAGTTAGGGTTATATATATAGATTGCGACACTTTTATCATTGATTCTAATAAAGTGCTGATAAATTTGTATTTTATCAATTCTTATTTATCATGTGTTGATAAAGGATTTATAATTATAATTGTAAAAAATATGTTAAATATATTTAATTATTTATTTGTATAAGAAATATATAAAAATACAAATATAGTAAATATATTTATTATTCAAATAAGTTTACAATTAATTCCATAATTATTTAAATATATATAATTACTTATTTATAGTTATATAATTAACTTTTAACGAAATAGTATTTATTCAATTATATTTATAATTGTATAAATTTATAAATATCATAATATACATTTTAGAATATATTTATTTAATAATATATTTTGAAATATATATTTTTAACTTTATTAATGAATTTTTAATATTAAGTGCATCCATATTAAAAATGTGTTAAATTGAATAAATTAAAAATGAGTAAACTGTAAAAATATTGAAATTATAGATATGTTTTATTAAGTAAATATTAATTTTTAAGAACATTTTGATATATATTTAAATAAATTTGAATACTTGTTGAAAATTTTAAAACATAGTAAATATATATATATAATAAATAATATAAATTCATTCAATTACTAATAAATAAAAAGGTAAGACATATTAAATATGAATTAATACATAACTGTAATAAAATTAAAAATAATTAAATTAAATTTATCGCAACCAATGAAATGACTTTATTAATGTATGATGTTATTCTAAAATTCTAAAATGAAAACAAAAATTTGAATAAATTGCATAAATATTAGGTATTTGTGTTTATATATAACATTTCGTTAATTACCTAAATATTTGTGTGTTCAGACTATATATTATAATGAATTAATTATGTATATGTGAAATCATTATATCACATGTTTGATATATCTAAAATTGAAAAATCAAACAACATTAAATTATTTCCATTACTTGATGCAATTAGCCAATATTTTTTTCTTACTAATTTTTAAATATAAACCAGTAATCACTAAATATATTACTATTTAATGTGAAGCATAAATATTTTGCATTATATAAATCATATCTATATACATTCATATATATATATATATTTAATATATAATATTTATCAACATTATCAATAGTTATTACACAAATAAAATGTGTAATATTATTCCCAATTTACTTATTTTAAAAAATTTATTTGTTTAGTTTTAATTTTAAATTAATCTATATATTTAATATATAATATTTATTAGTATATATATTAAATACTGTACAAATAATTTATTCATTTGTATTATTAATTATGGAATTAATAAATTTATTAATATTTTTTAATAAACTCATTTATATTTTTTATTTATTTAGTTATTTTATTTTATTAGAAAAATTATCACTTCTAAAAATCACTCATAATGTATCTCTTTATGGGCACTAAAAATAAAGAGATGATGAACGTTACTTGTTATCAATAGTAAATATAAAGCATTGATATAGGTTACCCTTTATCAGCACTAAAAGTAATGTAGTACTAAAGGATACCTATTATCTATTCTTGTTTTAGCGCTAATATAGATGCCCTTTATTAGTTATTTTTTAGTTCTGATAATTGATGGAAATGTTAATTGAATGTTTTGTAGTAGTTTGTTCACTATCAAAGATTGATGACTTGTTCAATTAGTCATGTGGAGTAAAATACTTCTCCATAGAGGATATTCAATCAAGATATTATCATGTAAAGGTGAATAAGGATGATATCCCAAATACATCTTTTTATACAATGTATGGGCACAATATGTTCATTGTGTATCCATGTGCACTCACAAATGATCCAGATATCTTCAAGGAATTAATGAATATAGTCTTTATGGATTTCCTTAATAAATTTATAGATGTATTTAGAAATGATTTTTTCGGAAAAAATCCCCCCAATGAAACATTGAAGCATTTTTGGGTTGGTTGTGTTTGTTGACAATGTGGGCCTCCATGTTGTGTTTGTTGAAAAAGTGGGCCTCCATGATGTGTTTTTTTACAAAGTAGACCATGATGTTCGA
This sequence comes from Viscum album, assembly GCA_963277665.1. NCBI lineage: Eukaryota > Viridiplantae > Streptophyta > Magnoliopsida > Santalales > Viscaceae > Viscum > Viscum album. Next base: position 1,217,088,721 of record OY728130.1, read on the forward strand.
TTTTTTTGACAAACAGGGTTTTGATGGTGAGTTTTTGAGTTTAGGGTTTGTTTTTGACAATCTATAATTGACCGAAGAACCTCAAAAAGGAATCAATGTCATGGAGGTGCTTTCTATCTTGTTGAATTGTGTATTTCTTGGCTAATCAAGAAGAAATATTTCATTTCATTAAGAACTGCAGAAGCTATGTATATTGTGGCCACTCTAGCATGCACATAGTTATTGTAGAAGAAGTAGAATCTCGATGATACCTATGTTGAATTGACATCTCTAATCAAAATCCAATGCGACAACTCATATTCTATAAATATCAGAAAAAATCATGTCCATAAATCCAAAGAAAATAACATTGAGATAAAATATAATATTTTCAAGGAGAAGGTTGAGCATGGAATCGTGAAGTTAGTGTATGTGCCTTTAGAACATACAGGTTGCAGAAATTCTGACAAAAGCATTACCCAAGTAATCTTTTGAGATGCATCAACTGGCTCTGGGAGTTCAGTCGACTCCCCGCACTTAGACAAGTGTGGATATGGGATCCCCCTCTATGATGTGTTGTTAATTTTCCCTAATGTGCTTATATGTGTTCTATACTCTATTGTAGACCACAAAAGAGTGACCTTTGGGTTCGTTTATAAATGGGGAAAAATACATTCTTTAAGGAGGAGAAAATGTGGATAAAGAAGGTAGAAAATGTATTAGTAAAAGACATAGGAATAAGCTGACAGGTGGAGTAGTGAGATAGGGGGAATTAATCACAATTGGTAGAGAAGCTGGTAGTGGGAGATTGTAGGGATGAAATCTTGGGTTTCTTTATTTTTCGAAGTGATCAGCTAGATATTAGCTTGTATAATAAAATAAACCCAAGAAGTGAAGAAAAAGGGTATTAAATATGATGATGCTAGAAGTGATCAATCAAATAATATATATCACGACATTTGAGGAAGGAGAATATTAAATTTGATGATGCTAGATGTGATCGATCAAAAAATATAAATCACGATATCTGAGGATCGTGAAAAAATCATAAGAGTGACGTTGGAATGGTGTTAGACGGATTCTAGTGATCAATAATTGGTATCAATTTGGTATCAACAATTGGTTTCATAAATGAAGTGATTCATTGATGAAGTTTTTATTTAATCTTGTCTCTCACACTGAGCATTGCTTGTGTGGGATTAGAGTATGTGTTGAGTGAATCGTTGATCGCTATCAGAATCACAAGAGACAAATGGTGGTTGATGCGGTAACATGTTATCATTTTATGAATTAGTTTTCAACAAACCCAAAGGCATATATTGTTTAGAAAAAATCCCTTAAGGCATCATTGAATCATTTTTGGGTTGGTTGTGTTTGTTGACAAAGTGGTCCCCCATGTTTTTTTTGTTGACAAAGCATGCCATGATGGGAAATTTATTGAAAACTGGGGTTTACATAGTGAGTTTTCAAGTTTAGGATATGTTTTTGAAAATCCATGATTGATAGAATAAACTCAACAAAGTAATGGATGATCTGTAGGTGGTACAAAATAACATATATAAGGTGGTACCATTTTCTAATGTTGCCAAATTTTTGGGCCTCAAAATCGACATATGGAGAAAAGTTTTTTTTGGAAATGGGACTTGCGCTCTAGTGTCTTGGAGACTTAAAATAGTGCACACCCTATTTTTTTTAAACATCATAACATTAAAATGTTGAAAACGGATGATAGGAACCCATGTTTGGGTTTGTCCATACAAGGGGACTAGGGAAATAGAGGCTCAGGCAGCTGGACATGTGTGCCGGGTGGATACTTGTGTGTGGCACTCAGGGTGCCCAAAATGCCTATAAATAGAGGTTTATCCCTCCTCATTTGTAATTAAGAAGAAAAATTAGTGAAAATTCATGCTCTATCCACATATGTTGGTTTGGGCACACAAGTGGTGGTTTTGGTGTGCAAGTTTAATGTAATTTATAGGTTGTAAAGTGGTTGATAGTTGTGCACAAATATTTGTTTCGGCATAAAAGGGTGGGGTTTTCCCAAATTCTGAGTAGGTGAAGTGAGTGTCGCACAAGTAGTTAGTTGACACTTTCATGCCAGGTATAGACAATCATGTCAGGCTTAGAGTAGTGTTCCAGTCATTCTAGGGCTACCTCAAAGTTGGGATATTTCCTGGTACATCTGTGGTAAAGTTTTATTCATCATTGGATGAAATCTGAACTTCGACATAGCATCTACATTGAGATGAAAATCCATTCATTTTTGATAATTAAGGGACCTATATGTCAATAATCTATGAGAGTATCCTTTTGAGACCATTGATAAAAAGAAGAGGAAGAAGGTGATCCTTTCTACCGGCAGTGTGCAAGAGAGAGAGAAATAGAGAGTGACCCGTGGGATAGAAGTATCTAACCCTAAATATTTTGAAGGAAGTGAGCCCGGGCATAGATATGATCTATCCAAGACATTGTAAATTGGTTGTAATCATTAGTAGATTTCATAGATCGGCACGTTTCCATTGCATGCTCCTTGGATGTTTCACAGTGTGGGTGAACCCAGTAAAAATATATGTGTTTACCTACATTCATCCCTACATTACATTCAAAGAACCATCCCTAGATAAATAAGGAAAGAATATGGTGTACATAAACACATAAAAGAAAACCAAGTGACCCTTAAAACATAAAGTTAATTATTCAGTGGGGATTGAAGAATAAGGTGCAATAGAATATCCATACCCTGATCCCCCCATCAGTGTATCTAGGCCCCTTTTGGACATAACAATGATATATATATATTATCCAAAACAAAGAAGGGAAATTAGGTTCATTTTAATGTTGAACTAATTTCCTTGTGAAATGAAAAATTTTATGGAAAGTACACTAAATGATATTTTGGGATGGAAAAAGTAAAATTCATGTCATGATATCACCAATAAATAGATATGTTTGGATCACTTAGGAACATAGGTAACTGAATTATGGCCAAAAAAATATCTATGATAGAGAAATATTGTTTCCATGTATTAACTAGGAACTATAATCTATTTTAGAGAAACAACTCACAATTTTCAAGATTATAAAAAATCTGACATGAAATAGAGTCATATTTTTCCTGACTGATGAATGTGAGGAAATATTTAATGAGTCAAAGAAGAGTCTAGTCATAGAATTTATACTAAGATTACCCACAAATGGGTAAGAACGTGAGATCAATAGGGATTCATTTAAAAACAAATTCATTTAGGTACTCAATTAATATAAAAAATCTATATCATATGCCTACAACTAACTAATAAACTATTTGTAGAACTACCATAGGAATAATCTATAAATTCCTATAGTAACCATCGCATTGAAGACTTAGTAAAGTCATCTTAATGGATAAAAGTGTGACATATACATGGATCCGAAAATTCTCAAGTATATATTCACAGAAAAGGAGCTCAATATGCACCAATGAATGTGGAAACATGTTTACCAAGGGTTAGAATTTTTCAATCCATTATCATCCATAGAATGGGAGTAATGTATATTATTCTATAAGTAGAAAGGATTATAAAACCCTGTCCATGATGAGGATTACAAGGGATCCAATCTTATTTGAATTATAGAGATGGACATCTAAATAATAAAAATATATTCACCATACCTTTCCTAAATAAATTATCAAACATCCATTATTCAGGGTATCAAGGAGGTCTGAAAAGAAAATGAGATAGTATAAAAAATTTATTCAGTATTCCATTGTAAATCTATTCTAAATATGGATTTATTAGTTTTGGAACCTTGATATGTATACAATTAAAACAAAAAATAAATATTTAACTCGTAGATAATGTTCATAACTCATCCTTGCATATTACTCTAGTATGTAATAAGATTCATAAGGATATAAAGAAAATATTATGGTGTTATAACATCAAGAGGGAGATTGGAGAATTTGTATCTCAATGATTTGTATGAAAATATGCCATGTTTGAATGATAAAATTACATACATATAATGAAATAATTTCTGAAACTACTATGGAAATGTGAAAACAGAACTGTGTATTTCATCATAGGAATCTCCATGACATTTAAGTGTAATAATGTCATCCAGGTGGTATTAAATTTCCTTACAATTTTAGAGTATACAATTATTATCAATTAAGATTTATATCTTTGTTAAAGAAACAAGATATACATAATGAAGTGTTATGATTGCATATAGTACCACTCTCTAATGTGTCCAATTTATTTCCATGGTTTACCTAGTAGTTCTACAGAATCCTTCAACAAGTGTTGGAAACTGTATGGATTTTTTATAGTTTTTATCACCCTCATATGGGTGCCCATTCTAAAAAAACATTCAAACAGTAGGGGATATTTTGAGATCATGTTCAATTATTTTCCAAGGATGTTTGGATCAATACATCCCCTAATGAAGAAATCATATAAAAAGACTTCCCATTATATTATTAAAATGGTACCTTATGAGGCTATGTATTGGAAAAATAACAAAATTAAACATACTAGGATGAATAAGGAGAGAAGAACGTAATCATACATACTCATTTTTAAGTGATGATAGAGTAGGTGCAATATATTCAATGTCCTATGAAATCTGTACAAATTTTACTAAAAATATATATAGATAATTATCATTCTGACCTAGATATTGTGGTTACATATAAGGTGTTCCTTCATAAATCATGTTGGAATAATTTCAAGAGGATGGGGAATAATGTAAATCATATTCTATGTTACATCCGCCCCTTTGAGAACCTGGATCACATTAGAGATATGTATTTTTTAAAAACAAGGACACATTACCTATCTCTAGTACATGTCATGTTCCATGTATCTCTCTTGAGGCAGTATATACCAGGCCCCACATATGTATTGAATCACGAGGTGCTACCCTTAGATAAAAATATTTCAGATGTGTAGTAACCAGTGAAGATCAAAGATCATAGGGAAATTTTTTTTGGAAACAAGAATACTCCCCCTGGTCAAAGATTTATAGGAGAATAATGAATTTGAGGTAGAAACATGGGAACTGAATGATTTGATGAAAAATAATAACCCTTATAATAATTAGTGTATGAAATAAATTTCTTAAGGGAAAATATCTTATGATGGGGGGTGTTTAATGACTTAAATTTTTATAAATGAAATTCACTTTTAATTAAATAAATTATTTAGTAAGTAATGTAGTTTTAGAAAATACATGAAATACATTGGTTATTTTAGACTATTAGAGGTTATATTCAATTATATTTATAATTATTTTAGGCATCATAATCATTGATACAATATATATTGTAGTGTGGTCATTATGACTAGTAAATATTAAGGGTTATGAAAAAATATAATTAGCACAGAAGAAATAAGCAATGGCCTCGACCAGTAGGATCATACCTTATGAAGCCCATTTATTAGAGTTTCCAAGGGAGGTATAATCCTTAACATTTCTCATCAAAAATCCCAAGAATACATTCAAAAAGTAAAGAATGAATTAAACTATTTACAAGATTCTGTCAATTTTAATGAGATCATGGCTAAACCATGTCCGCCTAACCACCGTTGGAAAGTGTCATAATCATACATTGTACCCTTAGGGAGTACTGTGGTGTAATAATGGGTTATGTATCTAGACCAATAAAATATTAGTTTTTATTTTTATGTTTTAATTAATTATAAATTTAATTTATCCCTTTTTATTATTTCTTCATTAATTATTATATAATCTATTTAACAGAGAGTAAATTTTGATAAGATGAAATCAAAATTTTATTTTTTGGAAATATGTGATTTCAATTAGGATGCCCTATTGATAAATATAATAATTTTTTAAATTAATAATATTTCAATCATTTATAATTATTAGATAATGAATATTTAATTATAAATGATAATATAATTTAATGAATTAAGGGTCAGAAATTATTTAATATTGTAAAAATTGTATTTTCAAGGAAATATGAATTTTTATTTAAAAGTGAAAATTATCATTGTTATAAAATTATTCTGATAAATTAATTATTATCATTAAAATAACAAAATTCTAATTTATACAATGGTGAATGTTTCATAATTTTTTAAAACAATCTAATTTTGTTATAAAAATTAAATACGGTTTAAATATAAGGTCTAAATTATGACATCATAATTTTAAAATCATGTAAAAAATTACATAAAATGAATCATGGATCAAATAGATATTTATCCATTAAAATAATTTATTTTCTATTTTTTAATGAATTTTAATCGCATCAATTAATCCTCAAAAATATATTTTATATTTTGAGTTTTTAAGATCAAAGAATTCAGAACACAACTCACTTCTTCATACCCAATGATACTATTTTAATTAATTCTATTCCTAGACTTATAAAATATTTAAAACATCACCTAATTATAATAATCCATTATAAAAACTTGTGAATGTTTGTGGAAATGGATTATATTTTCAAAAAAGGTCCAAAGTAGAAGTTTAAAAATTAATAAATAATTCTCCTCTATTTTTGTAAAAAACCAATCCAACCGCTAATTACTCTTCACTCAAAACCATTTTGGAATTTATTTACCCTTCCTATACCCTTATAAATTATTTAAATGGTCTTCTCATGTTCTAAAGATGATCCTCTTATATTTTTAGATGTGCAATCTCAGGGAAAGGGAACCTCATATCTCCTGTTTTAATTAGAGCACTCCTATAATACTATGCATATTGATTTCCTACTGTTCAATTTGTAATGATGTTTTACACTTACCTTTTACTGTTATTATGGTTCCCATGTAATGATAAAACTAATTTTAATCTCATTAAACCATTTTATAAACAACTACTTTCCCTCATTATGTTTTTGAAATTATCTTGTGATTTTCCATGCCAACCTTTTGTGTTATGAATACCCATCCCAAATTCAACCCAAGGTTATTCACCTAGATGGACCTATCCTTAATTAATTTGGGAATTACATGTATTTTACCCAGTATTCTTAATCTTGGGATTGAATTTTATAAAATATATTATTACACTGTATGATCTATGTGGAACAAAACTGCATGTATATGATATAAATGTGATGGATGGGCCTGAAATTATATTGTCTAACAATGAAAAAGGTAATGTTTTTATCTCATGAGATACTATTTTTGGTGCACATGAGGTTATCTCAAAGACACTATATGATGATGTAATGGTTTTTATCATTTTTGTTTTCTCATGATGTCATGTTTTAGATTGTTTCAACATTCCTATTTTGTCTTATTGTTATCAAATTACATCACACTTTAATGATAATGTTTTTAATTATCACCCCTTTTACATCACCTTGATATTATTCATGACCAAAATTTATTACTTTAATAATTTTATTATTCTATTTTTCCCATACTAAGCATTATAGCTCACCCTTTTCTTATGTACATTAACATGTAATCACAAACAATATTATTATATAGATAAAATATAATGGCATATTTTAGATATTTAAAATATTGTTGTTATACCCAGGATTCATGTTCATGTTCTATGTACCAAATTTCAAAAATAAACTAGGCCTCATGATTTTGTGTTATCATATAATGTGAATTTTATTTTATTAAATAATTAATTAATTTTTATTAAATATATCTGTTATCATAGGTTCTTCGGCTTATAATATTTAGGCTGACTCAATACCACCCAAGGGTCAATACCTTTTTCCTCACCCAAAAATCGATACTTCATGATAGAAAACACATTAGCACACATGCCACTGCAATACTTTAATATCTAGTTAATATTTCACCTATAAGAACACTATGATCTTCACATTGATTTTTAAAAAACTAGATGTGAACTTCATCATTGAAGCAACATCACTTTATTTATTGAACTATTCTTAAAGGTATAAATTCTACCTTTCAAAAGTTTTTCAATGAATTATATTCACAATCTATACTGTTTACTAGGTACAAATATCTAATAATAAATTTTAAGAAACACTACTCTTTTTTCATTTCATTTTTCATGTTCTTGTGACTTATAATATTTCAATGAAACTCCTAAAACTATGACACAATTATTACTTTCATGAAAATATTGCATTTCTAAAATTATTCCCTTACAGGTTTCTAAAAATTAACCAACTTAAGGTATTCTTTTCAAATAATATCTTCTTAACACAACACCAACAATAATTTTTTTTTGAATATTTGGTGGATTTGAAGTGTTTCCGAAGTCTTACAGAACTCAATGGTTCTGGTAACTCTGTTCACATAACTTTTAACGTTGGGGAATTTATAGAATTTTGACTTTAGTAAACTTTCTATTCCATATTATATGTTTTTTATAGGGGTCTAGTATTTATAGACAAATACATACACTTTTTTACAACTTCCATGTCATCCATCTACCTATAATTCAACATAAAATCTCCCATTCTGGAAAATCAAATTTTATTGAAATCAAGACAGTATTTATTTATTCACATGAATTCACTTCACTATACTCATATATTCCAAAACAATATTCCACCATCATCATTATTTTTTGGTATAACTCTCAACTTTTTAGTATCTTTATAAGATACATGAAACTCCACATTTCAAGAAAATCTAAAAAATCTCACTAAACTCAAGAATTTATAATATTTTATTGATGCAGTCTTAAATCACCACTTTCATGTAATATTTAACATGATCATGTCACTATTTTCTTTCATGAAAATATTGTGTTTTATAAATATCCTTATAGTTACATCTAATTTCTATGTTCATGAAACATATGATTTTCCAAAGCTATGTATCATATCCCAATTTTTTTATGTAAACATTATTCACACATTTATACATTTACAAACCCATTCTATCATGAATATATTAAGTTCTCCATGACCCTAAATCATCTCCATGAAATCTTCATGATTTTTCTATATCTCTGTGCCCTTATTTCTTCAATATAATAACTCATCTCTCAGATAGGCATGTTAAATGCTTTCAGCTCACAAACATGTTTATTCGATGTACCTATTGAGTATTTTATTTTCCACTCTTCGAGAACTCCACTATCTCATTAAACTACTGATATAATGAAAAAATAATACAACATTCTCTAGAACACCATTTTGTTGTCAATAATGAATCTAATATTTGGACGATTCAAGGTTGAAAAAGACCAACAGATATAAATGTTAACACTCATTGATGTCCTAGAACAGGTAGTTTACCCTAACCATTAGTTAGTAGATAATTTTATATGGGGAGGCATGTATGTTGATTGGTGTCACTCCGGAACTTACATAGTGACCTAGTTTTTGATAATAGATTAAAAATATTAATATAAATGTTAATGAAATATGGAACAATTTTTAGATGAATTAATTTATTTATGAAGGATAAAATAAATCACCAATAAGATTTAATCATAAAAGTTTTTCCATATTTTCTAAAAGTAACATGTTAAACACTTTTCGGGAGAAAATCACATTGAAAAAGGAGTTATATGTAATTTATATTATGATGATGATGGTTACTTGGTTTAAAACCTGTCAAAATATCGTGATACCGAGAATCAAGTAGTTAGTTATACCTAGATTATAAATATTAGTAAATATGATAGTATATAGGATGTATAGATCATTGATAAGTTTTTATCACCAATATTTTCTTTTTTTACTCATAAACCACTACTAATAATCCTATTAATTCATAAAAAACTTTTATAAACTATCTTCTTTGGATTCAATAACTTATAAGAAATATTTATCCAAATGAACCACCTTTATTGAACCACTAGCCCTCTATAGGTTGATACCTCTCCAAATATATCATTATAATGATTATTTTTATATTATATATCTTATTCAACCATTTCGTTATATATGTATATCAATAAACATAATTCCAATTCCATCCTTCTCCATAATATAAATCATTATTCTAATATTTGGTTTGATGATTTTTATGATACCTTGCCTTATAAAAATATCATCAACATTTGGTTCAACATTTCACACTTACATATCAGAAGTAATTTTTAAATTAAGATGGATTATTTACCAGAAACCCCCTTTTTATTATTCATACATAACAACTACCTTGAAAATTTAGAACTAAATATATAGTAAATATCACACTATATTACTACACTCAACACAATTACCTTATCTCCTCTAAAATTAATTTTAGATCACTTCTTTTTGAATGAAAATATATTCTTTCATTTAAATAAATAATTAATATATTTTGTATATAGGTTCCTTGGTTTTTCCTATCATGTGGATTTAGATATTTTAAGCCATTGGAAAAATATCCTTGTATACATTTAATTTAACATTTTATCTCATTTATCGTTTATTATAAGTTAAGGTAGATTGGGATGAGAACTTGTAATGATTCATATATAAAGGATGGAAAATTCTAGAAAAACACTCTCAAATCTGGAAAAAATAGAAATATTTCTAATAATTCCAACTTCACATTTACCATAATGCCCTTAAAATTTTATAGTCTATAGAATCTAGTATTGGACTTTTTTTAGTCTAAGAAATATTATGTATTTCATTTAGGATACGTCTAATAGAATATGAACCAACACACTTGGTGTTGTTTTAGAGTCATAATATAGATCAAAATGATTGTCTAACCTTATAAATATTGTAATTTCTCGACCTAGATTCCACTAAAATGATGCTCAAAGGCGGTTCACAATAATCCCTCAAGCACACCTCCCCATATTCCAGAATTTCCCGAATAGAAGTTAGGTTCTAGTGGTGATATTTGGGAGACAATAAATACATATTAGAGTAAAAAACACCATAAATAGTCAAGTAACATACAAAATGAAAATTAAATAGATCTAAGATCAATAAAAACTAAAATATAACAAGCTATAATAGAAAAATGATATAAAATCCAGAATAGATGTGCAATACAATACAACATTGGTCATCCACTTGGCATTCCATACAGATACATGTAAAAATGAAACTGAAAATAAAATTACAGGGCTCTTATACTAACTCTGATCCAACACATGTACCTGATCTCTAGACACTGTCAAACTGCACCAGCTCGATTAGCAAAACCACACGAGAAGCTTTTCTCAATCAAGCCACACTAGGCCTCATCCTTATTCCCTATGAAACTCAAGCTAATCCTAAAAAATCAAACATAAGGTTAACAAATACATAGAGGTTCGCATGTAGGGGAGATAAATAATCTCATGTGGCCACCCTGAAAAACATCTTATAATTTTTCTGATAAAGTGTATGAAAAATCAAATTTCTCAGCTTAGATGAGACACGACCAAAAGGTAAAAAAACCCAAACATGAAACCAAAGTAAAACTCAGGGTCTGTAATCCCAGTAAACTAGGAAAGTTCCACAATGGTTTTCCATATCTATATAAGTACACATGTATAGTACCATACCTATACATATATTCATGAATATTAATATTAATTTCTATGTGTATCGAACAACATAAAACAACAAGAAAATTCAACCCTTATGCCCATACTCCCGATCACAAGGAAATATTGTGAAAGGGAATTGAGTTGGATGTTGTGCCTCTAAATCTTTGTATCGTTAAGTTGATCTCTATGATTATAATCCCATCGACATGTGCCTAATTAAGCCAACACCGGATTTATATCTCGGAGTAAGCTACGCCACCATAGGGGGATTCTCATCCTACACGGGTTCATACATACTCACCTCTTATCACTAATAAGGCTACCATATAATGATGGTAAATTATGTAAAGAAGAATATTTTAGTCAAATGTCTGATCTTACAAAGAGGTAACTCTCTCAAGATCTACAATTTAATACCCATGGATTCTCATAACCGATCGAAAGAGTGTAATAATTATAATCATAGGAAGAGAAGAGTGTATTCATCCCCACCACTCAAGAGTGTGTGATCTATATATGGATTGGGTCGCCATGCACTAAATTGACGTGAGAATAATCATTCTCATCAGACCATTGTGCCCGTCCATGGAATTACTATAATAGGAATCCACGTATCACTTAGGGTATATACAAAAAAACAATATGTTGATCCCTTACTAAGAATTCATACAACAGGAATCCATGTATCACTCAGGGAATGCAAGTCAACACATAAGGCATAAAAAACGGATACCAGGAAGCATATCTGGCCATCACTAAAAAATATATATCAATATATTTATACACATTTAAGCTCAATAGTCTTGTCCTAGTTAGTAACTCTGGGTATTGTAAATATCTAAAATAACATGGGTCAGAAACCAGATTCCAGAATGCGTTTCTGGAAACCCAATAATAAAAGTGGATATGAGGATGAAAAATTGGGCATTACAATAGAATAGAAGAATGCCTCATGTTTGGATCAATAGAAACGAATGATGAAGAACCTCTAGTGAACATCACTGCATCAGTAATAGACAAGTAAACAAAATAAGGAGTGAGGGTTATTCGAATGTCCAACCCAACACTACAAACATATCCCCACAGTCGTATCTATCCATCATGGGTTCTAGGTGACACCCGAAAACAATATCTACACAAACCCTATGTACAACTTAGGGTCGATCAAACCACGGGCTCCCACTACGCCCCTCAAGTCAAATAAAAAGAGGAATCCTAAAAAGGATGCTACAGGTTAAAATATTGAAGGAATCATACATGGGATCCTTATAGAAAATAAAGGGGAGAATTATACATGGGATCATTGAATTAAGAATAACAGAGGCATCCTATAATAGGGATCATCTCAAAGAAAAATTGTCGAGAGATCCTACAAGGGACTCCCTAGTTCGTAACATATGAAAACACAAACCATAGTGGATCCTTGGAAACATCCAGTCTCACGACCTCGTAGGACATAATGGAACGTCTCTCAAGGGGAATGTCCTCAAAATCATAAATCATTGGAGATATCTCATAGATAATTTCATAATAAAGGTCTAAACAAGGTTTTTTTTGAATTCCCAACCTATCATCCATGACAACTCTCACTCTTAGGTGACAACTGAAATAGATAAATAGAGTTAGAATCTATAAATTTAGATACAAAGCCACGAAACACCATTTAAATGACCTCTAAATTCCAATAGGAATCCCCCATTTTATCTACATAGAAAAAAACTAACAATGGACTACTCACTGCCCAATCGAACTTCTAGGCCACAAAATACCATAAACCTCTAAGCTGGAAAAGTACATGGTGTGTACCTTTGAGTACACTACATGTACTATAATCCCTCCCCCTAGGTGTGTACATAAACATGGATAGAACAACAAGGGTTCTACCTGCATAAATGTACATGGCGTGTACTACAATGTACATAGCATGTAGTGTCTAAAAACCAAAAACCTATGTTCTTTTTCACATGGCCGGACACCAAACTAACTACCACCACATGACGTGTACTTAGAGTACACAGTTTGTACTTAAGAGAAATTATTATTCCACAAATGTTAAGAACACATGAGGTTCTCCCCTTGAGCACATGATGTGTAACCTAGGTTTCCCGACATGAAAACTCTCAGATCGCCCAAAACCCCCGTTTTTTCCCCAAAATAATCATATTGGGAATTAATAGGCCACTTGAAAGCAATATATTGTTATAAAAACATTAATACCCCAATTTAAAGGGTATTTATGATGAAAACATATTCCTACCTTCAAGATGAAACCGTTGAATATTCGTTTTATTTCACTGTCCATGATCGCCATACGTCGTATCAGTGAGGTGAGGGCCTCAAAACGGAACCACTCTTCCCATCCTTATCTCAATATTTACGGATCTCTATTTTCTCACATTGGTCATGATGAAGGAGGAGAATAACCAGAGTAATTCTCAAGGAGGAAGGAATGTAAAAGAAAGAAAATAAGAAAAGGAAATAAAGGAAAAAAGGGGTTCGAGCTAGCCCCAGCACCAGAATCAAGTTTATTCACCTAGGATAAAATCCACATTCTCGACTCATAGACGGAGAATAAATCTCTATCTGATGCCCATTAAAATGTTATTTCCAAAAAAACCTATGTGAATAAATTAATATTTTTTGTAATAATATTAATTATTAATTATTCTACTAAAATTAGAAGAGCTTAGATTTCCACTAAACTTTCGTCCTTGGGTAAAGAACCTATTCCAAGACCAACTGAGAGGTTATAAAAATTATCTGAGATCATCTACTTGGGAAAAAGAAAATTTAACCACTTTAAACGAAATTCACAGAAAAAGTTTTAATTCTTCTCAAAATTGCAGTCCAGGAAAGCGCAAGTCCTTAAAAACTCCACTACATAACCCTTCTTGTCCCTAAGTAGCCTGGTGAAAGGACAAGCAGCCAAGCTCCCAACTTGAGAATCTTTATAACCAAGATATCTATATTTTCCATCGACAAGCCTCATAGCATTAACAACCACATTCAACTCGAAAGACATTTAATTGTGACCAATTTGATACTCCCCACCATAGAAATACCCTTATTCTCATCTCTAAAGAAAAATTTGAGATCCAAATCTCACTGAAAACACCGAAGATCAATATAAAACAAGGGTCACCCCCCCCCTAAAATGGTCAAAGATTCACTCCCAACCATATGGCTTACCTTACACTGATCATTGAGTGAAAACTTAACATGGTTACCACTTCTTCACCAGGGATGACATTAAGAATAATAATAAAGGGAGCTCATCGTAGGGATGATTCTGTCTCAACATACTCAAGGAAAATCAATATTTTTCATCATCATCTCTAAATAAGAGTACACATAGATCCAAAAATAGAGAAAATATCTCTCTCTAATCCAAACTCACATCACGTCTACTTAACCAAGAGTCACCAATGGGTCAATCGTCTCATGGTACTTCATTCATTCCATAATGTCTACCATACCATGAAGGGACATTCCAATACAACATCTGATATCCAAGTCCCCTAAAGTATTGAAAATCATTATTCCTTGTCCCCCACCCAGCCAATTTCATATTTGGATTCAGATGTTACCACATGCAACCAACATTTATCTTTACCAACTGACATTTACACAAGGTTTCATTCGAGTTGTGAGCGTCTACCCAGGCACTGAATACATTAGCCACAGTGGCAACACTAGTTGACCCAGCTAGGCAACTAAATAGTATTTCCCTTCATTCTAGTCCCAAAACATGAGCACCCAAGGTACTGCATCAAAATCAAATGGCATCAACATGCCTATAATGCAGAACTCGAGCACCTTCCATGCCACAGTCCCAATGTGAGCATAAAACAAAGATCACTAACTTAAAAAGGAATCTAAATACTTGGGACTACCTCTCTCGTAGGTTACCTTATAATGAAATAAATGTTGACCTACAATGGAATAAGTCAAAAAGAAGGATCCCTAGGTTACCCACCTAGCCCAAAAGACCCATACTCTCAATGTAGGTAAATATCACAACAACCTACAATGGTAAAAACTGAAAACACAACCTACCAGAGACCTTATCCTCTCCGAGAATCCTCATAATGAACTCCTCCTAGGAGGTCACAACCCAAAAATAAGTGAAACTGAATTAACACACATCAAATATCCATATACAACAATACCCCATAAACATCTAGTTCACAAGAAAAATCTCAGTACCTATCAAAATCGTACACTATGATCCGTATAGATAACTAAAGACTAGAGAAAAACACCCAATAAGGTTAACAAAAAATGGCGCATCACATGTTATATCGACCTACTAGGGTCACTGCACATGACGTTTATGAGAACCGATTCCTCAGCCTCATAACAAAATGCCTCAACATAGATCCACATAACTAACAATCATTGTTAAAAAGTATGGGTAAGAAGGCCCAACTTAATAGGCCAATATAGTCAGTAAAATCACAAACTAAAAGACCTACATGATGTGAATTATACATGAAAAATATGAAGCATGAGATTTATCTTTCTTTTTTTGAAAAAAAGTCAAAATTTATCCCTAACCACTTTACAATGGACAAGAACTATGGATTCACAGTAAATCATAACATCCATACCATATGTGCTTCACTCAATGAGAAATAATATACAACTATAACACAAAAAAATAAAATAGAAATCCCAAACCCTGATAATTTGGACTTCAAAATGGAACAAGTGTTCTTGAAACACCATTCTGATATCCATCTGTGGTTCCAGCACATTTATTATACTCCCATCATCTATATCAAAATATTAAAGATCAGCAAACGAAACTCCACTTATACCGCATTATAAAGTCCTGGCCCAGATGCCACTAAATCAGTGCTCCGAGTTCGTTTTCCACAAGGCCTCAAGTGTGCCTCCCCGTACGCTAGAGGATGTACAATAGAACTGAGGGAATATGAGGTGATTGAGGGGAGACTATTCCCTCCTATAATATTACAAAAATAACATAAATAAATAATTATCATACATAGTGGAATGTAAATAGAGTACGAAATCAATAATCAACTAAAATATAACATGTTGTAATAGTAAAATGTTGTTAAAGCCCAAAAAACTATGAAATACAATACAATATTGGTCACCCACTGGGTTGACTATAAAGATAAAAGTAAAAAATAATTTGAATGTAAAAGTATAGTGTTCTACTACTAACTCTGACCCAACTCACATACATGATCTCCAGACACTATCGAACTGCACCAACCCGATCAGTTGAACCACTCGTGCAGACCCACCCAATCATGCAACACTGGGCGTTAGCCATGTCCGCTATGAAACCTTTGCTCAACCTGGAAAGATGACTTAAGGTCTACACATACACTAATTTCCACATGATGCAGCGAAAAATAATCTCAGTTGGCCACCTCAACAAGCAACCTCTAACTGTGCTTCTAAATTGTATGCAAAATCAACATGCTCAGCCTAGCTGAGACAGAAGAAAAAGGAAGTAAAAACCATACGTGAAACCAAATTCAAACACATGTTCTGTAATTCTAGTCAACTAGAAATTTGACAAAATTTATGATCATATCTATATACATTCACATGTATAGTCCCATACCTATACATATATTATAAATATGAATATCCATTAGTATTAGTATCAAAAAACATGAAACCAACACAACAGTCAATCAGTGGGTCTATAAGCCTAGTATCCTAGACATCATGGGAAAGGGCAATGAGATGGACATCATTCTATGGAATTTGTGTATTGTTAAGTCGATCAATGGGTCTATAATCCCATTGACATGTACCTGATTCAGAAAACTACAGAATTATATCTTTGAGAAAGATACATCACCACAGGTAAATTCTCATCCTACAGCTTGGTTCACACTTACTCACCTCTAATCACTAACAAGGATACCATATACTAATTGTAAATACAATAATTAAGGATATCATATACCGATTTTTAATCCTATAAAAGGTCACTGGTTAGAAGACACAGAGCAACCGTCCATGAATCCAACTGAGACTCAGACCACCTAATTTGACCATCCGAAAATATCTAATAATATATCTAGAAGATAATAATAATTTCTATCATATGTCAAGGAGACCATGAACATCACAATCTTTAAGGAATTATTCTGGGATGTATGTCTGGAGTACAGGTAAATGGTCACTGAGTTTGTGGTCCTACTTCTCAGGCCTGTGAATCCAGTCCACTGTCTGAGCCCTAGGTCTTGGTATATAGGTAGTTCTAACACTCATAACATAGATGATCTCTATGGGGATTATCCTTAGGTGATCTATAAATCGAAAACACTCTGGTGAGCTGCAATTCTACACCCCTGCAGTCTTGTAACTGATCATAAGAGCATAATCATTCCGATCAAAGTCATTTGAGAGTGTAATCATCCCCACCACTAAAGTGTGCATAATATACCTGAGTCTTGGGTCTTAATGACCTAAATTTAGGAGAGCTTAATCATCATCATCATACCACTGATACTATCCAAGTCATTCATATAATGGTAATCCATGTATCACTCTGGGTATATAGAAAAATAGCCCACTGAGCCCTTCCAATGAATTAATACAACCAAAATCTATGTATCACTCAGTTCATGCAAGTCAACACATAAGGATCAAAAGTTTGATACTAGGAGGAACCTATAGAAATCAAAAACAATATAACTCAGAATATATATATATATATACAACTTTTGGGTCAATATCCATGTCCAGGGTTGTACCAATGGGAATAAAAACTATCAGAAATAAGATATCTCGGTAGCTAGATAAGAGGAAGCACATATGGAATCCCAATAAGCTAAGAGGATCCTAGGAATAACAACTAGGCATCCCAGTAGGAAAGAATAATTCCTCACTTCAGGATCAACAACCACCACCGAGGAAGCACCTTTGGTGAAGATCACTACATCAAGAGAAATCAAGTGAACAAAAAAAGGAGTAAGGGTGGCCTGAACACCCAACCCAAAACTACTGCCACATCCCCACATTAGAATCTATTCATCATGGTTTATAGGTGAAACCCCAAAACCTTATATACGTAAGCCTGATGTAAAACTCAGGTTTGGACAAACCACATTCACTTGCAGTGTCTCTCATGCCAAATAAAAAGAGGCATCCTACTGAGGATCTTCTAGGTAAACACGAGAAAAGTAATATTACACTAGATACTTAGCTAAAATCAAGGGAGGAATCTACATGGGATACTCAAATGAAGAAAAAAAAAGGGAATCCTACAATAGAGATCCTCTAAAAAGATAATTGGAGAGAGATAGTACAATGGACTCTCTAGTCTAGCATATAATCAAAGGTATCCCTTAATGGATCCTTGTATGAATCTGGTCTCATAGCCTCATAGGCTAGAAGGGCATGACTCACAAGGGTAACTTCCTCAAAAGAATTGGACATGGAAGACAACTCACATCTCATCTTAGATCAATGGATTCAACAAGTTTGGTCTGAACAACCAACCTATCGTCGACGCCAAGCCTCACTCCTAGATGATCGCTGAACTACATAACTTGAGGAAGAACCACTCCATTTATATATAAACCCCCAGAACACACTTTATATTACCTTTTAAATATCCAGAATATTCCACCATTATGATTTATTCTGAAAAATTCTCTTAATGGAGTACTCACATGCCAAATTCTGACTTCCAAGGCACAAAATACCCCAAACCTCTAAACTAGAATAGTTTATGGTGTGTACTTTAGAGTAAGAGTCATATACTTTAGAGTAAATAGCATGTACTATTTTTCCTCCCCCAGTTTGTGTACTTAAACATGTCCAGAGAAACATGGGGTATGTTTTCATAAATGTACACAGTGTGTACTCTCTAAAAACAAAAAACTCGTGTTCTTTTTCACACAATAGAATACATGACCATATAACACCACATGATGTGTAATTAGAGTACATGTAGTGTTAATAAGAAAACTTATTCTCCCCTACATGGGAAGAACACATGGTGTGAACCCCTACACCACACATTGTGTAACCTGGGTTTCCTAATGAGAAAACCCTCAGATCGCCTGAAACCCCCATTTTCACCCATGAAACAACATATCGGGCCTTAAAAGGCCACAAGAAAAAAATATATGTCCACAAAAACTAATGAAAACCAATTTAAAATGTATATATGGTTTAATGATTCAATGTATCTATTAAAATTTTATTGGTGAACTGAACCACGTGAATAAATTAATATTTAATTTAGTGATATTAAATTTTAATTTTTCTTCTAAAATTCAAATAGCTTATATTTCCATCAAACTTCTGTCGTTCGGTAAACACCCTATTAGGAGACCTACAGAGTGGTTCAAAAATTTATCTGAGATCATATCCTATGGGAAAATGATCGTTTAACCCCTTTACAAGCATTTGATAGCTAAAATACAAATTTATGCTCAAAACTAAAGTCCAGAAAAACATGATTCCTTAAAAATATATTGGATTGTGGAAGTCATATAGAAGAAAAAAATTACATCTATTTAAAACATCAAACATAGGATTTTATATTATTTGTCTCTAACTTATGTATGATATTTTTCTGCTATTTTATTATATGACAACCTAACATAGAATACCAAATACCAAGTTTGAGTAATATATAACCTCATTAACATTCCCATTATCCAAAAAAGATAGGATTATATGGATTTTTTTACTATATTTATTGGGAGGCCATGGACCCATTATTTATTTAATTATAATCATGTTTATATTTTATAAAAATATATTATAACCCATCTTCAAATTGAATATACTAATACAAAAAAAACTTGAACTTTTATTTCATACCACACAATCATAGTTTATAAAGATTTAAAATAAACTACATATGTTAAGTAAATCATCAAAAACACATGAAACAAAAAAATGAATTTTCAAAATTTTAAAATACACCACTAATAAAATGTTGAAATAAAAATGTGTAGAATCTATATTAATGATTCAAACTTCTATAAACGTTCTGTCACTAGACCTTGATCTACATGATTCATGAACACTTACCCAAACCATAACTTATACAAACATATAAAATAATTTCCAACCACACACAATTATAAACAACATAGTACTTTCATATAAGGGGGATTATAAATGAAGTTGTAGGATTACCTCTCTATCATTAACATTACCATGTATATAAAATAAATATATATTTTTATTCATTGTATGTGGGAGACACTAAACCCATCCCCATTAGTATATCATGAAAAATAATGAAATTAATAGAATATTGAATTATTAAATAAAAATGATAAGACATATCATAAACAAAGTAGATGCATCCTAGAATTATCATGGAATACCCCAGTACAAAAAATAAAAATAAAAGTAACATAACAATCTCTACTCATTGAAATATAATATAATATATTTAAAAAATATATGTTCTAAAAGGTTTGACAAAATTGAATTAAGTAAATAGAAAATTTATATAATAGAAAATGGATGAGAATTCAAAGTGTGTCCATTAAAATTCATTCTAAATTCAAAAATGAAGAAATTATGACCCTAATAAATCATGGCTTGATTTTATTTTTCTTTTATTATTCGATGATATTAATCCCTTATTCAATTTTATAACAATATTTTAAATAAAATTTCACATTTTATTGTCATTTTATGTGAATAAATTGAATTTGGATTAAAATATTTACTTCTATGATAAAAAAATTAATTTGGAATATATTTATTTTTGTTTCAAAATATATCATTAATTATATTTGAATATTAGTTATAAAAAATTATGTGTGCATACTCCTTGAAATTTCATGTACTGTTGATAAATCTTATTTGATGATTTTTTATAGTGGATTGAAATAAGCATAGAATTCTTTATTTGGAAAAGATAAATTTTTTAAAGATTTTAGATAAGATTATATGATATATTAATGATGGTATAATGATATATGAATGATGTACTAGTGTTATGGGTGTAGAAGAAGTATACATTGTTGGATAAAGAGCTCTATTGTTAAAACCACATGGTTAAAAAAGTTTATTTCAAATACTCATCAACAATGGGGGGAGATGGTTAATATACATTGTTCTAATAATATTTATATGGGAGATTTTCATATCAAGATCATTCAAAGTAAATATTCTAATAATTTATTTTATTAAATCTAGGTGAGTTCATCTATTACTTATTCAATTAATACATGGAGCCGAATCAAACAGTATTTCATTTGTATAGTTTCAGTTGCCAAATATAATGGCTTAATATTACTGAATTAGTGTTACTATGAATCTATAGATGATATTGATCTATATTCATGGATCACCAATTGATCATGATGTATATTTTTGTTTTTTCAAGTTGGAATTAGGTTACATGTTGTCTCACTTCCTATTTTTAGGAGTTATCTCATGTGAAATAGATAGTAGTGTCGGAGTAAGTGTTTGGGTTTACATATTTTATGGATTTATCTAATGATTTGTGAACTTTTACTAACACTATTATATTAGATTAAATGTGTTTCAATAAATAGTTAGAAAACTATATTAGAAGTATGTATTATATCTAATAATATATTCTTGCTTTTTTTGTTACAAATGTATAAGTTTCACTGGATGTACTTTATTGAATAGGTGTACACATTATAACCTTTTAAAGTGAATATATTATTATGTGATTGAAGCTAGAGTCACTATATTTCACCAAAAAATACACTTTAAGATCAACTGGTGTCTTTCTATATCGATTGTCTTGTTTATTATGATGGATTATTATGTACTTTAACATGGGCTCAAAATCATATAGAATTTATAATTTAAAATTTATTTGGATGATTTTTTGCATAATATTGTACCCTATAGTCCCATTGTACACCCTAAAATGGTTGAAAATAAAGGGTTTTGAAATATATTCTTGTATTTATATTAGCAGGATCTTTTATTCATGTTGGAAATGAAACATTGAATCAGTATTATAAGCATAATCAAACAAAAATTAATAAATATAATGGAAAACTTATTTTACATGGTTCACCCATAAAAAGATATATCTATTTAGCACATATAAATAATTTTTTCATATTTGAATTACCCCAAATACACTTGTTTTTTATTGTAATCTTTTATAAGGTCTCTCTACTTATCCAAGGATCATGAACTCTTCCTCTCTTCCATAATCATTTTCCAGAAACGTATATGAAGATATAATTGACATTCATGTCATTTTCACAACATTACACTATAAATAATCTACACTAAACAACATGGTTGTCCACTATTTTTCTATGTTCTTCACTGATATAATATTCTATGATATTAATAATATATTTTATATTTAAAGCATGATATTCAATGTAATTTACATTTAGATATACCTTACATAAAAAATCTACATATTTAATAATATTAAATTATTGATCCTCTATTTATCCAATATTCAATGTTATACACTTATTTTATTTATGTTATACATCTAATATTTCATATCATATCCTCTAATTATTAATTAAGTTTGAATATCAAAACTGATATAGAAACCATAACTAACTTCCAGTTTTATTTATTTCAAGTCCATTCATTTTATCACAATTCATCAAATATCCATCATTAAATTTGAATAATTAGTAATTATTTTCTCAAATTACTACCAACCAAATAAGATAAATCAATATCATAACCTCTATTTATAATTTGTAAATTTATTCAATCATTGAATGAAATGAACCTTCAAAATGTGCTATATTGGTTACTCTTGTAACTTCTTCCAACTGTATGATAGGACTTGGTATGTTACATTTTTCATGGAATGAACTTCATAAAAGTTCTGAACATCCAAATTCATCAAAAAATCATGGTGTTATATGATTTATATATCCCATAGTAATATCATGGTCTCATCTTATTAATTTTGTGGTATTGATTTTAGGTCATAATTCCTTACTAAATAGATTCACTAAAATCAAACAAAACCAAATTTTTTGAAGGACAAGAAAAAACTTACACAAACATCCTTCATGGTGAGACCACTAAATTCATGACATGAATTAATCATAAAATGTTCTAAATGATCCGTATAAAATATATCCTCACAATGTGATAAAAAATATTACATTTTGAACTGCTATATTCTTTTAACATCCATGTGAAAATCTACACTTCCATGAAACATGTTATTCAAAATTAATCAATTATTATACCCTTTGGTTTCCAAAATATTCTTATTTTATTTATTTTTCCAATATCGTCCTTCAATTTTGACCCCCAAAACGTATTAGTATTAACATATAACAATTATTACTCATTCTCATAGAACATTAATTTTATTTTTCATTTTTTATTTTCTCCAAAAATCCATTTCAATTAATCACCTCTTTCGAAAATAAAATACATTGGGTTTTTCTACTTAAGTTAAAAAGTAATATAATAGATTTAATGAAACCACCTTAATAAAAATATTATGAAAGATTATTCAATTGGATTTTATGACTACATGATACAGAGCTCAATCTATGAAAACAATAGATGTTTCCAAATGAAATAATGTTATCCAATATGAAAGAAATAGAAAAAACCCTTCAAACACATCTAAATCCCTATAGATAGTATCTTCTCATATCTTCTGGAACCCAATAAAATGTCATTTTAGGTAAAAAATAATAGTAACAAAATATAACATTAATTTTAAATGGTTATAGGGCCATTTTAATCTCTATAGTTTGAGGAGAAGGTTGAACAATGTGTTTCAACTTATGCCTCTCAAACTCATGTGTCACCAATTATTTAGTGAAGATATCTACCACCTTATTTTCAGTTATAAAAAACTATATTTCTATAATTTTTTTTTCTAAAATATATATTAAAATGTGATACCATATCTCAATATTCTTTGCTCGATCAATATGTATTGGATTTTTAGTCAAATAAATATCACTTTTGGTTTCACACTAAATAATAATTGGTTTTCTCACCATTTCATTAGTTTCTGCTAATTACTAATTCATCCATATATTGTATGTACTATATTTGTTGACTATGATATATTCCACCTCTAGTTTCAATTTAAAAAAAATTTATTTCTTACTTAGCCATCTAATATAATTTCATCTAATTTAAAATGCTCTGCCACTTGTAGATTTTCAATACAAAATGTTACCAACCAAATTGTTATCTAAATAACAAAAAAGGATACATATATTTTCACTACTTGTAACAATTAAATCATATTTTAGTTTTACTTGAATATACCCCATAATTATAATCATTACATGATGGACTTATTTGTTAAGAAAAATTTGGAAACGTGCTACCATGAACTTAGTACAGAAAATTCTTATCCTTATTGCATTATGAACCTCCTTATAAATCCTCAATATAATGTTGAGACTGGACATTCACAATCCACAAGATTTTCCAATTTTTCTAAAATATATAACAAAGTTTAAACAGACTTCAAATAATACATCCTAAATTTTATGAACACATTCACTACATATTTTACCAATGTAATTATTATTTTCTATTTGTATTGATGATATTATAGCTTAATAATATATATCAATTCACTAATCAATGACATATAGCATTTTAAAATCCTTAAATGAGGAAATATATCTACTGATTTATTCTTATTTATTTTAATGAAAAACTCATCCCCCATACTCTCTCATTATAAACTATTCATCTATTGAAATTTTCACACGGATATTATGATCAAACCCTCCACTAATAATATCCATATTTCTTAATAAATTATTCAATCATGTATACCATGGATGAGTTTCTTTATTTAGTCCATACCAAGAATTTTTCAATCTATTTAACTTTGAGTCATCATCACCTATAAAAAATTCAGCAGGACATTCAATATATACCTCTTCATTCAAAACCCCATTAAGATATCTCATCTTCAAATACATCTAAAATATTCTTAATTTTTTTTAAATACACTTATAGAAAATTTATAATAGACATTATGGTTTTCATTATAGTAAATGTCCCATCAGCATCAATGAATTCAACCTAGTCATAACCCAGTCATTACACACTTTCATTATTTAATATTACATTCCTATTTTAATCTAAATATCACTTAAAGAATAACATTTTACTAACCGCATTAGGATGTTATATTCTATCCATAGGGTTCTAGGAATAATTTTTATAAAATCGATCCAACTCATAATTCATATATTTCACCCATGATTCGCCCTTTTATTTTTTCACAAATGAAGTAGTTTATATCTTATATAATATAGGAATGTTCCCCATTATCTTAATCTATTTTTTGTTAGAAGCGATTTCTCTCCAAAAACATTACTTAGATCAGCATTAAACTTTTTTACTTCTTCATTGAGTTATAGGTAAACTCACATTATCACTTTCTTATTATTAAAATTTAATCTCAAAATCACCACCATGAAAAATAGTTTATGATTCACTAAATTCCGTATATATTTTTTTACCTTCTAAAAATGCGTATTTAGAAAAATAAATTTTATAATTTTCATTGGATACATTATAATCTATTATTACTTCACTACTCACTAATATAGAAGAGATATTTTTACTAAAATAGTTATAGGACTTAATTTTTGATGAGTATCACATGAAAATAACTTCACCCATGACATCCACTTATATTCACTTATTTCCATTATTATTTTGGATGAATAATTTCTTTTCAAATACTGTGTAATTAATCAAAGAGGGTTTCCTTCAATTTAACTTTCAATATTGTTTTTCTCTACACCACTATTGAGTAATACTCTATTAATATAATGGTAAACCACTTCAATAGATTGATTCCTATAGTGATGTGAGAAGGAAGTATCTATCAAAAAAATCTTATATATTTTTAACAAGGAAATTTCATTCCTCCAAAATGCTATTATTTTGGGGAGTTTTCATGGAAGACAATTATTTTTTTATACAATGATTTTTAAGGTATTTTTCAAACTCATAGGTCTGGTACTCTTTTACATTGTCCTATCATTGAATTTACATTTTTATTCCATTTCAATTTTTTTTCTTAAAATTTTGTATAATCTATCACTTCCATATTTGATCATATAAACATTATATATGTCACTCTTCTATAATCATTAATAAATAATATGTATTACCATTTAACATAGGTTTCATCCTGACCAAATGGATCAACCATATTTGTATGAAAAAAATTTAAAAAACTTTATTCTATTTCATTCTATGTAATACAGTTATTTTAAACAATCATTTCTCGTATATAGTCTTAACAAATGATTTTAGGATCCAACTTCATGTTAGGAATATCTATTACAGCTCAAAAGTTTGAGATGTTCTCTATACTCTATTGATTAACATTTCCAATCCATAGATGTGATCTCTTTCTTATTATAATATTATAAGATAATTATTTTCTATTATATCATATTGATATAGATATTCATTTTTACCCATACCCTTCATCAAAAAAATTCCCAGCCCTTTCTTTAATGTCACAACCCTTCAGAATAAAAGTGAACTCCAAAACTAAGTCATAATGATTATAAAAATAAATAAATTATAATGAATTCCATCAATATAAATTATATTGTTATTATTTAATTATTAATTAGAGGGGTTTCTCATTTGAATTCCTTTAATCTTTAGTGAGACATTATTTCCAATACTAACAATTTTACTAACTTTTCCATTAATATACTTCAACATATTCAAATTTCTATGCAAGTGATATGATCAAACACTATCCAATATCTACGTGTTAATATTATTTGATTATTATAAGGGATATGCAACCAAATTTATGTCTCTAATATTATTCCTTTTGTTCCATGAAATTATTGAATGAGATGCACATTTTTTTGGTCTCCTTCTAATATCTTCATAATAAGAAACTGTGTTAAATTATTCTTCATCAATAAGATAATAAATCTTCTTTAATGGAATTGAATTTAATTGTTTAACATTCATTATTCTTTCACATATATGAAAATATATTCCTCTTATATTTTAGTATTCCACTCTTATATTTTTATATTTCAAAAAATAAAATATTAACCATACAATGAAATCCTATTGTTGATAAGAAGAATACCTTCTGAATCTCCTTTTTTTACTTCCAATATATTTTCCTCTTATATATATTTTTGTCTCAGTAAAATTAGACATAATGTGTCCAAGAAAACCAAATAAACAAACACTTTATTAGTGGAAATATCACATTGCTTCCAACTCTCTATATATCTACTTCTTTTATTTTACTCCTTTGTTATTAATAAGTTCAATATTGTTGAGAAAATTATTATTTATTATTTTTCTCTATGATCTTAATATTTATATTATTTATATATGATGATTCACTATTTTAAACAATACAATTTAAACCTAAACATCTTTTTTGTTTAAGTACTCATTCGTTATAAAAAATTTACTATTCCTCGATCTACTCTTCATTTAAAAACATCATCTGATTATTTCAAAAATTGAATTTTATTTTTAGATTAGAATTTTTTGACAGTTGATTTAATATTTTTATTACTTATATTAATTCCTCGTTATTTTTTTCTACTTTATTAATTCTATACATAACAGAAATATTCATATTATCAACGGTCATGGTATGTTCTTCAATATAAAATATGTAATTCATATCTTATTTAGATTTAATTTGATTTTTATCAAATTAAACAACTACATTTTCATTATTATCATCTTTACCTTTAATTTCTTCTACATGTATTAAATATTTTTTTAATAAGACACCATGTTTGTAGTTCTTCACCTACAATAAAATTTTCTCAAGAGCCCTTACAATTCCTCTTTGATATGTAGAACTCCCTATGGTTGATCAATTTATTCATAAACTATTTACTTTTTATTCTTTATTTATATTATCATATAATCTTACATATCTAAGATCAAATCATTGTCAATTCCTTCTAATATTTTAGTCTCAACATTTTCTTCTTCTTGAATATCACTTTTCTTTGGGACGTATTTCCACTTGGACTAAAAAAAATTAAATTCATGAGAGTAGAAACTTATTCTTTTTTTATAGAATTGAAACTCACTTTCCTATTTATCAATATAAATTTAAATTATATCACAATGTTGCACTAATTTACATAAAAAAGGAATGCTCAAGGTAACATACCACCAAATCTTCTTTTAGCTCTTTTGAATTTACTTCCCACAAGGTATATGAAATCATAATTTGTATAAAACTAGATTATTTAATAAGTCATCATGTGAAAAATCTCCATGATTTATTCTTCAAGTATTGAATATTTTGGGTTTTAAATCGGTGGAACTCATTGGATACTTTTCATTATAAGATTAGAATCCTTAACCTAAAGTTCGAGTCCACATATTTTACAAAAACAATTCATGATATGATTAAGGAATCCACTATCATTTTTACTTGAACAAATTTTTACATCATCTAATATATTTTAAAAACCCAATATTTTTATTATTTAACATTAAATCTCTTTTATTAATGTTTAAAAGTTTATCAGAAAATTATTTTTGATATTGATAAAATATCTAATTTATATATAATTTTTTAGAAATATCACTTTACAATGAATTTGTAGCCTTACATAATAATTCATAAAATTACTGTCAACATTCACCACAGATCTACACTGGAATCACTGACCCAAATCCAGGGAACCGATATTAAATATACTTTAAGACTAAAAGATGATTGATTTTATATCATCTAGTTTTTCAAAAATTTATAGTTTTACCCACTAAACAAGGTTGATTCATTAGTATTTACAATTTTCTCAATTAATGAAGATTTCAATTAAAATATTTATGAAATATGTAGTGGTTATAACACCACTTTTTTGAAACTGTAGTCTCACTATACACCCTATATAGGGGTGGCGGATTTTTTTATCCTAAAATATATTATTTTATTTATATTAAAACAATATTTTATTATTTTTTAATAAAATAACATAAATTTCATTTTAAGAACAACCAGATACGAAATAATTAATAATATAAAAACATAATTATTTTTATTTCACAAAAACAAAGCTACATCCAAGGAACATAAATCAATATTTTCTTGATATTATAACTAAAAATTTCATCATTGGTTTGTGATTATCGGATTTTGGAAGAGATCAGAATTAATACAAGGTATATAACCACATACTCTATTCCCCAGGCTACTTTAAAATAGGAGAGGGAGGTATAATAAATATATAGGTCGAACTCACCAGATTTCAATAAAAAAATAATGAAAAAAATATATTTTATCTTTCAAACCAAATATTCAATGTAATATAGTCTCACACAGACCTCAAAAAATAATTATAGATATTTAAAATTATTATATTAATAATCCTATTTCTTCATGATTTTATTGTTATTTTATTATTTTATATCAGTTATACTAATAAATCAGTTTAGTATATCCTCTAAATCCAATGGATTTTTGAATTTAAAATTTGAAACTTCCACAAAAACTAACTTCAAACATACATTACATAAAATTTATACCTTGGATCATATTATATTAAATCACCACCATTGAATTGAAATAAATATTTCATGGATCCTAAAATACCTAGTAACCCATTAAGTGAAATCCATATCATCACCTGTGTTCAAATTCTACATATTTCTTCAACCTTGTCACAACACTAACCATCAGTGATTTAGGGATCATTTTATCTTGTAACTTCTTTCAATAGCTATATGGTTTACAATGTGTTATAATTATTCATGGTGTAATCATTAAACTAGTAAAAACCGTCTAGAATCTTCCAAAAATCAAGGACCAATAGGATTTACTTGCCCTATGAATGAAATGTTGTCTCATACTTATCATTGAATCAAATTTTTTTCATTGCATAGTGCTCCAATAGGTGGAATCTTATAAATATGATCAATATTCACTACTAGTGAAGCATTACTTTCTTTAAATGAGTATAATATTTATAAAAACATTTAAATATATATAATTCTCTTTTCGGGGATGTTAATCTATATCATAAATCAAATTCTCTTACAAGTAACACTAAAAAAATTATGTCCTTTATGACATGATATTTATATCACAGTTTATTTCTTTAAAACACCAAATTTGGAAAAGAATAAGAACAAAGTTAAGAAAAAATCATTCATGGAATAACCTATAAAGTCATAATTTAAGTAAACCATATGACGTTTATAATGATATTTATGAAATATATCCTTCTGGTATGATGAAAAGGGTTATGTAATGAACTTCTCTTTTCCTAAATCTTCCAAACAAAACATCAGAGACTTATGTATCTATTACAAAACATCCAAACACCATCATAATGAAAATATATCCAATATTATAGCCCATGGTTACATAAATTTGGTAGTTTCCCAATGTATGACGTTTTCTTATTACTTGTTCTCTCATCTATTTTTTATTATAGTCTCTAATCTCCACTGTTTATGGGGGACTAATCTCTATTGATGTTATGAAAGTGGAACATGATGAGTTTATAATTTTCTTATTCTTTGTCTATGAATACAAGTTCTATTAAAATTTATTTGGTTCTATATTCTTCTTACTTATTTTTATTAGAAATAATTATTCACATATAATTAGTCATTTCTAGTTCCATTAACCACTATTGTTTTTCAAATGATGGAGTTTTACTATAGCGATGATGTATGGAAATTTGATTATATAACTATACAGATGGAGAGTTAAATTGTATGTTTGAAATATCATATAATATAAAGATGAACTGTTTACAATTTTGAATCATTAATTTAGTTAAAATGTTGAGGTTAATAATTTTTAGATTAATGATTATTAGCTTCTAAAAAATTCTATCTGATAAAAATGTTCATGCTACCTTCATTCTATATTTATCAACTCATATATTTTATTTTTAAAATTTAATTTCCTCAAATGGATGTTATTTTATTTTAATGTTTCTATTTTATTATTTTTAGTTAAATAAAAATATGTAAAATAAGTAATAGTGAATTTGAGTGAGCTTCCTTAATAGATCAACCCTAGGTTGTTCACAATAATGTGTTTTTATAAAAATTTGAAAATATTATTACGGTACTCATGAGATGGAATTTCTATCAATTTAGTATTTTTTGGGGAGGTACAACACTACAATCATTATTTTTCAGTAATATTAAAAAATTTAAAATTTAAAACATTCAAAAAATAGGGATTTATGATAAACGACTAAATTTAGATGAATTATTAAAGTCTAATTCCATGAATATGAGGTGTTATATAATTAAATTTGTGAGTAGATAATTTTTATATAATTAATGATTGATAAATAAGAAATGATAAATGCCTTTAGACAAGAACCTCAGTGATTTACATATTAAATCACTTTATTATTATATTTACTTCACAATGTAATCAACCCTTCCTTTGAAAACATCACCATAAACAGGGATGGAGAATTTTTTTTTTGAATTTGAGTTTTTTATAGAAGTATAACCACTAATAAAACATTATATATTCACTAAAAAGTCTTTGAATAAGTTATAATTGATAGTTGAAAAATTATTAGATGTTATAAATAATTATAATATATCCTTATAAAGTATTTATCAACTTGAGATGCATAACCATCCCCCTATTTATGAAATTATAGACTCTTCTCCAATGAATATTTCCTATAGAGAAGAAAAAAGAGCCACACAAGATGTGGTATAATTAAAATTAAAGAAGGAGGATCTTGAATTATATAGTAGAGAATATGAATATATTAGAACCGGGCTAAATCTCAAGTAAAATATTTTATCTATGTTAAAATGAATGAAAATTTGAATCTTGGAAACGAAAATTGAAAATCAAAGTTCCTACCATTATTTAAGATGATGAAGTGAGTAACCATATTCCCCATCTCATACATAATAAAAGAAAATTTTCTACATTTCGATGGGAGGGGATATAAATAAAACAATATTGGGGATAATTCATCTTCAGTGCATAAGGAAAATTATATAAAATAATATTATATTTTATCAAACTCAGTGAATCTCTATTCCCCTTTAGATTAGGGATAATAATTTTCCACTCTCTAATTGTATATAGTAATAAAAAGTACTTTTTGGGGAGTTCATACAAATAATTTCTTGATTTTATACTTTTGTGTTTAGTTTTTATTTTTTACAAATTATAATTTGGTGAATTTTCATTTGTTTTATTTGATGTAAATATTTATATATAATGGTCTACCCATGTAATGGATAAAATTTATTATTTTTTTACACTCATTGAATAAATATTCAAATTATGTTTTATTTGTTTTATTTGTTTTTGTATAATAATTATAATTTCTTTTTTATAGGTTATAAGAAAGAGAAGTTTCTCTTCACCTCATTGTATATTTTTAATGTTATAAATCATACTTTTAAAATAAAAAATAGGTTTTATTAGTCCACAAATTACTTTATTATTGTGTAAATTCATATATGTTTTGTATAAAAAATATTTTATTTGTTTTGAATTAATTTTACTTGAAAAAAATTTTCTGTAAGGCGATATTATAGGTTTGGATTCCATATTCATTTTTCTTCGTTCTTTTAAAAAACTAATGAATTTTTACTTGAAATTTCATCACTAGATATATATATATACATAGTGTAAAATTTATTATCATTATTATTTTAAAATTCATATGACTACTAAAATAATCATACCTTTATTTAAATTTAATCAAATAATGGTTTTCTAAAAACATATGAAACCCATGGCATGATCATGGTCCAATATTATTTTTATCTATATGAGAGGTTTATAGAATTTTTTTTTCATATTATTAAAATTCCCTTATTTATTTTGGAACATTATGTATTACTAAAAATAATGATCATAAATTAAATTTTTATAATAGTCTATGGTTATTTAGATTTTTTTAATATAATAATGGTGTTTTATCCATTAGATGATCCCTTTTTTAACAAAATTATCCAAACTAACATTAATAACTCATTAAATCCTTAGAGACCCTAAATACCATTATAAGGATCCACATCTTAAATGTAATCCCTTTCTAACGTCATGTTGAGATAAATGACAAGTTGACAGTGAGATATAGTTGTGGGGGTGAAATAAAATATAATTTTTTTGGTTGTAATTTATTTTTAAGAGGAAAAAGGGTTAGTAATTTTCATAAAAAATAGATAGAATTATTCACCCCACATATTGGATTTCATGATCCCTAGAATTTTAAAAAATTGTTATAAAAGATAAAAATAATAGATGAAAAACATGGTTTATGGTAAATATTAACTAGTTCTAATTATTCATGGGTTTTAAGCCTTTATACAAGATAAGGATTAAAGAGTTTGAAATATATTGGTATAACATGAAGAATTTTATTTCAATATTATTTAACAATTTATATATTCATGAGTCAACAAATCCTATTTTAAATGATTAATATTTTTAATATTGAACTACAAATACCAGCTTTTTTATGCAATAATTTGAAAATAAATATTTATTAGCATTTATTTATTCATAAATGACTGGATTATTAAAATATGTATAAATCTTATTGAAATTTAACATGTTTTTTGGATTGAGATAATTTTTTTAAATAAATACATTTTTAGTGTCTGAGGAATAAATTCATTAAGGTATGTGTGAATATTCAACTGTGAATAAAATGTTTTAAATGAAATATATTTTAAAAATTAAAATTTATTGACAATAATAAGAATAATTATAGATTTAATTATGGTATGTACATTTCAATAAAAATATTTATTTAAACAATTTCATAAGGCTTTAGTGTAGTTTATTCTTGTGAGTGACAAATCTATGTGAGGGCTAGTGATACACAAAAATTAAATATATTTTTCATTTATAATTGGGGGATATTAAATAATCATTATAGGTTATACCCCAAAATAAAATAAAATTTCACATTTTATAGTTATTTTTTGGTGTGTGAAACGAATTCCAGTTAAAAAAATTATGATTAAAATATTTATTAATAATTAATATTTAGGAATAAAAATTCATGTTGAATTTAAATCGAATATTAATTCTTAAATACATGTGTGAAAATTTATAGACATTATGGGTAATATTGAAAATTTATTGTTTAAATGTTTTTATATTTTTTATATATCCATTGTAATGTGTTGCTTCATAAATATAATATTCATAATGATTATAGGTAACACTTTGTAAGATATTGATTATGGGTTTATAATTTTGGCATCATGCTATGTGAAAATCATTTTTTTATCTATGGATTATAAGACCACATGGAACAAATTTTGGGGCCCAATTTCTAGGTACTAGTAATTTGATGGTAAAAGTGTCAATGACCGAGGTTTGGGTCACTATATTCTATATATAGATGTCATTGAAAAAGTGAAATATATCATTTCATCAAAATAGGATTCACCTAATTATGAGTTATGTTGATATATTGCATTATTTTTGGATGTGGTAATAGTGCACTAGATGGAACAGTTAAGGCTATGTGGTTCACTGAACAAAGGAATGATCATCCATGAATATTGTTATAGGTTGATTAAAAATCTTGATTGTATGAAGGTAGTGGAGACCATAATAACGAGTTGATACACTCTATAATTTCGGTGATATACACTATTATTATAGTAATAATATGTGTAAGCATATTTTATTTTTATTAAATAAAGTAAAGTAGTATTCCCCCATATATTAAGATGCAATTTCCATCTACATATCTCTCTTGTGTTGTTCTTTTTTTGTCTATTTCTTTCTGATCATTAAAATTGATAGTTCTTTTATGAGTATTAGGAATGTGTTGTGTTGTGGTGTATTCACTTTGGAGGGATTTTCATTATTTTTTTAGGAATTTTTCCATAAAATTTTCATTTTGAGACATTCTTCTCATGTGTTATGTTATGATTAAGTCTCTTCTAGTGGTTGTATTCAATGGTGTCTATGGAACCACCAATTGGTGTAAATGAATAAGGATGGGCTTTTTCGAATGATCTGACTCTGGTGATCATATTTTAAATTTTTATCTATAAAATCAGTATTTTATTTGACTTATAGAATGATATTGGTAAGAATTTGTTATTCTCATTTCTTTACATTGTTAAAAATCATTAAAAGTTCTAAATTTTTTAATATATGTAGTTGGAAAAGAGAAAGGATCAAGTGGAGAAGAAAAACAAAATGAATTTTTGTTATTGTATAACATATATGTAGTATTTATATATATAAAAAGAAAATTCATCTTATTTCAATATGATCCATGCTGGAGGAGATGAAATAAAATGAAAGGTAGAGGTTGGGAAAGAAGTAATTCAAGTTGATACGAAAGTAACATTCCAAGACCATGGTGTATAACATCCGAGATGTCAAGAAACAATCATAACTCATGAAGAAACATAATAACATGTATCTGATTTCCATGATAATGAAAGAAACATTCATTATACGAGGACTACTTGGAATGAGGTTGTTAAAAGGTAATTCATCAATTGATTTTATAAAAAAAATGAATGTTACCAAAATTTATTTGGACACAATGAATATAAGCATCAAAGACGTATGTAGGGTAATTTTGTTACTCTCTTCACTCTTGGAATCATGTGATGTCATGGTCACTTATTTGAGTAATTATTTTGAAAGGTGGACTTACGGTTCAAATATGTTTGAAAAAATTCTTCAAAACGGATATTTAGGAGAAGAAGATTTGAGCATATTTATAAAATGGATATAACATATAGGTAGGATGATTTGAAGATGGATAAAGAAGTCACTAGAATAGAAAGGAATGGTAAGATGTGATAGGGGTAGCTCAAAATATTGTAGTCCCTTATAGTAGTATTTTAGGAGAAGAGTTCACTTAAAGAAGGATTACACTAAACTATGGGAGCATTCCTAAAGGTATACTTCTTGTAGTGCGTAAAGGAATATTATATATGAATATATAAGAATATTTGTTTTATATTTCAATGGTTCATTTGGGTATTAGTTTATATATATCAAAGATACAATCCACTAAACAATGAAGATGGGTATTATGAGTAATTTTATTTCTAGATATAAAAATGGTATATCATGAAAGTGTAAAATCTCTCTACATAGTGGGGAAAGGTAATGTTTTGGTCCAAAAAATAATGAAAGGATATTGATGTTAAAGGACCTGGGAAATATCCTAGTTTTAGGAAAGAACATGATTTTCAATGGAAATTATATAATTTAAGTATTTATATATCTTTCACAAGTGATTCGTGTAAATTCCTATTTGGATCCATGGTCAATTGAAGAAGACTGCAGGATTATATTCCCAATCATACATGTTCATTATAAGATTAAAGGAATGTTTGATAGTTAATGAATAAGAAGTTGTGTAATGAATTTATTGTTCATCTTACTAGGAATGGGATAATGATCTTATATTTTAAATTATTTCTAAAGTCCATAAGTACATAGCATGTAATATTTAAGAATTTTATTTTTGATAAGAATTTAATGGTTTCCTTATGAATGGAATGGAAAATTAAAAAGCACCAAATGTTGGAGTTGGTTCACAATAATTTTTATGGGTCATCTTCGATGTGTTCCAATAGAGTATCATTATTCTATGTCACTATAACAAATTATTGGACATGGAATGTTTCGTTGTTCTTTCTAAGGCACATGTCAGATGAGTTTGAGACATTCAACTCATTGAGAGCCATAGTTAATGTGATTATCCTGAAAAATAAATTCTTATGGTAAAATATTTGTAGTGATTCTAGAAGAAGATATTTTTTATTTTAATAAAGTAAGGGGATTCAATTTGAGATTACATTTCTAGGGGATTTAGAACATATTGGATTTTAGGAAAGGATGAATAATACATTTGTGTAAATGTATAGAATTATGAAAATTTTCATAGTGTTCCCAATGGTTTTTTGGGTGAAATTTTTGAATATTGGTTTGCAATTAATCAAATATATTCCATCATCTCTAATTTTATAGAAACTTATGAAGATTTATTGATATTAAAGGGAGAAAATATAAAATCAACTCATGGAATTCAAATCACTCAAATTTTCCCTTGTTGATGTCACGGAACGAGATAATCTAGAATAATTATCTTTAGACTATTAGTTTTTTATCTATGTAAATGGATAATTTGGATTTTTAATTTTCAAGAACGACTCATGGAAGGTCAATAAATTTAAATTTTTTTGTTTAATTAAGTGACATTATCGAAGGATTAGATCCAAATAAGATATATTGATGAGGACAAAGTATAATTAGAAGTTATGGTTTAGCTATTTAGAGACATGGATTTTATGGAGACTCAAAAAAATCAAGTGATAAAATTTGTACCAAATCACATGACCTTATAGTTGTGTTACCTAAAATTTATCTTCATGTTTTGATGATGTTTCCTAGGCCAGGTGAACCAAATCATTCAATGATTGTGGATTCTCGAGCATTGTAAGTTACAACACTCTATGTCGTGGTTCTAGAATAAAAATAGCAATAGAGAAAACCATATATATTAACCTGAGTGATATGATCATTGAAAATATATAATGATATTTCTCACTACATACTTTTAATGGATGTAGGAGATCCCATGATCCTAGAATAGTAAAGGATTTGGGATGACTCATAACATTGGTAACTAGCTATGAAGAATAAAAATGATTACCTATATACAACCATGACATGGGAGATAATAGAAATGCATAATATGAAGAATGTATTAAAACTAAAATGGTCTTATTGTTTTAAAGAAGAGGTAAGTGGTGGAGGGGTATAAATCCATACTAGAATAAATGTTTTTCATCCAACATAATGAGTGCATTTATTGGAATATCTTCACCAATAGTTAAGAAAAAAACTATATAAATTGTGTTGAGAATGTTTTCATTAAATGTAATTTATCTAGACTATTTTTATACAAATACATCAATAATTCCGTAATAATTAAATGAAAGAATTTTTATAGAGTAGCTAGATGGTTTTGATATTCACTAGAATGAGGGAATTGTGAGCCAATTTAAATTCAGTTTTTAATCATTATATTAATAACCAAAGATTTTGTATAGGTAACTGTGTAATTTCATAAAAAATAATATGTTCATATAGAGAAATACGGATCTTCTACAATAAATGAATATGTAATGCTATGGGATATTTTTTTTACATATTTATCTTTGGGATAACATCAGTGAGTTGGATGTAGAAGCCTTAACACACAGTTTCAATATTGATAGAAAAAGTAGATAACATAATTGGGAAGTAATTTGGGAAGTGTTTTATTTTGATGCAATGGTTAATGTATGATCCTAAAAGAATAATTAAATTTTTAATTTTTCTTTTTAACTAATAGTGAATGATTCACTTGGTTAGACATTTCATGTCTCATTCTTCGATGGAGAAAAAATAGTTGAAGTACCACTTCAAAATTAAATTTTAATAGGATGTATATTTTGACCAATATAAGCTATAGGGAGTTTTGAAATCTCGTGTAAATTTGGAAAAAAAGATGTTATAAAAGAAGTAATGGATCAATATTGTTCCATATTTGGACATGGATGATCGAAAATTATGGTTGGGGAACCTTGTATATACTAAATGAAAATTCAAGGAAGATTTTTAAATTATGAAGGTAAATTAATAGAAAATATTGAAAAACAATCCCATATGGGATATTATTTGGAACAATCCATGGGAGAATCATTTTTCCATGGAGGAAAATTATACCAGCTAAAGGGGGAAATTCACAGGAATATTTTATGAATACATTAAAGTGGATGAGGATAGTTGAATCTGATGATTTCCATATCACTTTATATTATAGTTGAATGTTCTATCAAATGAAAATTAGATCATTTCCCTATAATATTTTTCTCTATAATATTATAAATGTTAATACATTTTGATATCGTTTGAAGTGAGTAATAATTTACAGAATAATATAATTAAGGTGATATGAGTATTTGAACAAATGGAGGACCATCCATGAAAATTTTCATAAGTGGATTGAATTATTTAAATATAGGACTGTGATGGGGACAAGAAGAGCTAGCTATGAAACTATATAATTATGGTTTAATCACATTTTTATTGTATTTACAACAATTGGAATAATCATATTTTAAATTGAATAAAGTAAAGAAGTATTATCTTATGGATTAAGATGTAATTATAAATGATATATCTCTCTTATGGTGTTCTTGTGCCTCATTATTTTTTCAAGTCAATATTTTATATTTTTTGTGTATGTGTCTTCCAATGGTTTTATATTATGATGTGGGGACATGGATGCACTTTTCATCCTTCTTGAAAAAAATTATCTTGGATTTTTCATTTCAATACTTTGTTTCTATGCAGTAAGTTCTGTTAGTGTATCATCGTGTAGTTTTATTAGATAGTAACCATGGGATGAATACTAGATAGATGAAAAATACACTTTAATTAATTGTGTGTATGATGTATTCAAGATTTTTTAAGGACCCCAATAGATAGAATATTCTGGTTATCATATTTTCAGTTAACAATTTTCACTAATTGATGAGGTTGGTTCATCGATCTGGTACTAATGAGATTAATTTGGGCGTATTATTCGAATTTAATCCATTTTGAGATGATTATTTTATAATTTTATCCCATAAAAGAAACCAATTTTTTAATTTTATCTTTAATCTTGACAAGGATTTGGCTCTGGTAGGGGTTTTGGTAATTGGTCACACATTTTTGTAGATCTGAGTTAAGGTCCAATAGTTTGGTGTTGCTGAGAATCTTGTGATGAGATTGGATGAATTTTATAGATTACTATATAATCCCAAGGTTCGATAGAGGTTCATTTAATAAGTATTTTTTATGAAATTCTTTCCTTTTCTATTTAATAAAAGCATGAAACTAAAGTACTTGCTCGTATTGTGTTGGAGAATAGATTTAGAAAAATAGGTGTACAAGTATTTCTTTTTTTAATGTTGTAGATAATTTTACTAATATTACATTATAATTATCATATTAAAAGGGGTTAATTGGAAATTAAGTGAGCCTCAATAAAGATAAATACGTGAGATAAGAATATATTTGATTACTTCCTTTTGCAGGTGTCTTGATGTTATAAGAGGAACCTTATTAGGTGGAAACTCTCTGTGTAACACGTACTGAAATGTTTTCTAGAAGGATTCAATAGACAGATATAGTGAAGTTTAATTGATATTAGCATTATGGTTCAACTTAATTTTTTCAACATGGATAACATGAATTATTTTGTATGATTATTATAAACAGAAATATGATTCCAAATACATTAGTATATTAGAAATTCTAAATAATGTTGGAAGGGATGCTTTTTAGTTAATTTAATTTTTTTTAAATTAATTTTCTCTATTATATTTTATAACACGATCAATCATATTAATTGTTTATAGATAACTGATGACCATTTCATTTCTGAAGGATTAATCTACTGTGTTCACTTGGAGTTGAAATTTCATTTTTTTTCTTAGTCATGTTATTTTCATTTTAATAATAAAATTAAAATAAAA
This sequence comes from Viscum album, assembly GCA_963277665.1. Classification (NCBI taxonomy): domain Eukaryota; kingdom Viridiplantae; phylum Streptophyta; class Magnoliopsida; order Santalales; family Viscaceae; genus Viscum; species Viscum album. The sequence continues at coordinate 1,217,129,569 of OY728130.1, forward strand.
ATGATTATGTTTTATTATTTCATTACTTTTATATATATTTTTAGTATTTTCAATTTTTTTCATTTCTAAATATATTTTCCAATATATACCATCAAAAAATAGAGTTAAAATATTGTGATAATTTTTACTGATGTGACTAGGTGAAAATATTTAGTTTAATGATATTTTTAAGAAGTATATTTTTATGAGTAGAATGATGGATGATTAATATTATTAATCCATTCATTGGGTGAAAATATTATGGTGAATTATATTTTAGATGAACTATGATATGAAGCCACCAAAAAATATCTAAATGTGAAAAATGTCCACATGAATTTCTTTTCATATTTTTTATTTCATTTATTGTGTTTTTCATTTTCATTATTTTATATGAATATTTATCTACTAGAAATACACAATAAGTTTATTTTTTAAATTAAATAAATAATATTTTCATAAATAGAATTGAATTTTTTGGATACCAGTTGAAGAATTGACTCTATAATTTGGGTATTATGTTTTGTTTTTAACAAAATAAGAAAATATTGTCTAAGACCTCATGAAAAGGACCCTCTATTAGCAACCTTATTAATACTATAAATTACTTCTACTGAAGACTACATTTTGACTTCCTAAGATAAACCTCCTCCTCTAATAATACTACCAATTACCACCAATAATGATGAATCTTATAGGGTGCACAACGAGTTCTATTAATCCACCAATGTTATAAATATATGGAATTTACATTAAAAAACCTCAATAATCCATTTAGAAAATTAATACCCCTATATGATTAGTTTATTCTCATATAAAATGGTCTATTAGATATAAAAAAACTACCATACCATATTGGAACTCATCAACTATTGTGTCACATATAATGAACATGAGGAGAGCTGCCACAAGCCCTGATAATCAATAATATATGTAACATCACCAAAACATATGAAAAATACAATCAGAATACATGACCATATTATAATAATAAGATCACTTATATACGCCGTCATTATTTAGGTACTAAAGGAACTTAATCATACTTTATATGATAAAAAGTTCTACTCACCCACCCCAAAGTGTATAACCAATGAATTATTTTTTTCATTAATTCTTATAGGAATTACCAACTAGATAAATATAAATAAATAAGGTCCTGGGTTTCTCATAATTATTATAACCAATTCTAAAAATTTATGTAACCCACCCCAAATTATGAAACATAATTTTTTATTTTTCAGTGCATGGTTTCCAAATTTCTCACCGAACCATGAACTGAGCACTACATTTTATTATCCAACCAATGTAATTTAAAACCACTTTGGATAATATTTCAAAACACCGTACACAAATATTCCTCTATTTAACACTGAAATTATGTTTCAATTTAATAATGGATCATCATGGCTCCCATCACACACATTAAACACCTAAACACGGCTATTTCATGATAGTATCAATAATTAGAATGGTTCAAAACAAAACATATATGGTTATAATTGTTTTAGAAAAATATAAGGATTACCAATTTAAAAATATCATCCACTAATCTAATTCATAAACTAACCATTCATATAAATAAAAACCACACCCTAATACCATAATTGTAAAACAGAAATAAAACAAATTCATAAAAAACCATGACACCCATTGTTAAAAAACCAATCCCATTTTTACTAATTCAAAATAAATAAAATAAATAGACCATTATGAATAAATATAGACAAATAATGAAACTAGTGATTACACAACTCTAATTATACTTGAATACGAATTTTTTTAGATCCTATAATCATTTAATAGTCATCTAAATTTAATTTATATTTATATAAAAATATGAAAATAGTAATTTAAATATAAAATAACAATATTTCTAATAAATAGTAAACCAAATCGGTAAAAAAATTAATCAAAACATCCACATTTTTATTAAAAAGTAATTCATACAAAAAACTTCATTAAGATCATAAATTCATTTTATAAAGTATCATAAATAAGAAACTATTAATATAAAAAAATTATTTTAAAATAAGGTTTAAAAAATTATTATTTACATAATTTGAGATTCTTGTTAAAAAATATAAAAATATTAACATAGCCAACAATAAACTAAATAATCATGTTATCCCATGAACTCATTCCATGATTACCTTTAAAATTACCACATCCTAAAAATTAACCATTAAAATATAATTATATTTATTTTGGGGGGATTTTAATTAGACAAATACCCATATAATTTTCAAATATCAAATATATAGTTCACTTTAAATAATAATGTGTTGGAATTAAAAAATTATATCTTAGTAAAATAAATTCAGCATCATTTATCAAAAAGTCTTACAAAAGTATATATTAACTACCACTTGATTATGTCATAAAATAATCCACCCATATCCTAACTGTAAATCCATCAACAATAATATGTAAACCAAACATCACAATTTATATTTTAGAATATTTTATTAAAACATAATTAAATATTTATTAAGCCAATGAAAACTCTTTGAAATATGATCTAATGTCATTATCCATAAAATCATTTTTTATTGACTTATTTAAAAGAAAAGAAAAAAAAGTACAAGACACAACTTCCAGAGGAAAAGGACTCACAGAGGATGGTATTAGTGAAGACCGAGGGCATCAGCTTGTACAAAGTGAACCCCATCGAATGGAAAAGAGCATTGACTGGAAAAGATGGAGATCCAATCACTAACGGTTTCCTTAGAAGCCAAGAAATTAGTAACATAATTACCTTCATGCCACATGTGGAGATTAATAGTATGGTGGTTCAACAGCCTCTTACATCTCCTGATGTTGTATTCTATGGACCATGGGGTGTTTCCAATACCGAGCAACGCATTATGAAGGATGAGTGAGTCAGTCTCAACTTCCTCAAGGGGTAAATTCTTTTGGTCGCATAGGTACATCCCCGTGAGTATAGTAAGTGATTCGGCTTGGAGAGAGTTTACCCCACCATAATAAGCTGAAAAACCCATAATAACATAACCCCTCTAGTCCCTAATCACCCCTCTACAAGGCATGATCCCCATGATGCTGGACCCATCATTATTGAGTTTGTGGACTTGACGAGGAGGATACCATATAACCCATCGAACCTGCCCCACGTTGGAGGCCAAGCACTAGATGGAAGTTGAATCCCGGAAAGAACTGAGGGATGAGGAATCCATCCAACCCCTGCACACATGAGTCAGGTCCAGAAGGATTCTTTTAGTATTGAGGATAATACCTGTGCTAGATGCCGTAAACTCTATATGTCTTGTATCATTCCTAGAGGACCATAAACATCAATAGCCCGCTGCAAAGAGGATGGGTCTTTCCTTCCGCTCGGAACCTGAGCTGCCCACCCCCTAAAACCAGCGATGAAGGAAGGTTTCGATAGAAACCTCCTGCTGCATCCAACTCATAAAACTCCCAAACTCACCCCAAATCGCAGACGCCCAGTCGCTCCCAAAAAACAGGTGTTCAATGATCTCAATTTTTGGTAGCCTACAACATTTTCATTTAGAGGATATGCTAATTCCCATCCACTGGATATTCACCTAGGTCGGTAGTACCCTGTTCCTAACCCCCAACACTATAAAATTTAATTTTTAAGGGACATCCTTGCACTGCAAAAAATCCCCCCAAGCATCCATGTCATTAAGATCAGCATGAAAAAAATGAAAATATCTCATAGAAAACACCCCTGAAGAGGAACCTGTGTAAACGCAATTTTCCGATTCATTTCTAAGCACGATACTATAAAAAACTCCTCTTTGGTACTCAACCAAGGTAGCCTGGATGCCATTTGGATGGCCACTAGCCTCCCTAAATGTGATGTCTGGGGTGGGACATCCTGGAAAACCAAGGATAAACCTTTCCCAATTTTGTTGCCAGTAATTAAGGTCGCCCATGCCAATGATCCATCTAGTATGCTATTGAAGGAAGGCAATATGAGGCAGGATGATTTGTTGCATGGTAGAAGGTCATTCTCTCCGAATCTGCATGTCAGGACCATAATTGTCTTGCATATATTTTCCCCAAATCTAATTCCCCTCAAGAACCTCCCAAGATAAATTTACATTAAGACCCCTCATAGTCCCATAAACACTTTTAACATTGATACCCCCTTCGAGATGGGTCTTGCCAGCCTCTTCCATGATGCCCAGCGGTGTATACCCACAAAATGATTCTCCCATAGGAAGGTTGTCACCATCCTCTCCATCTGCGCAACCACCTTTTTCAGTACATTCAGTATAGAAGGAACATGCAAAGGCATAGATTCAAGCACATGGTTGATCAAGGTGATTCTACCACCGAATGACAAAAACCTATTTTCCCTATTAAGGATCTGACCCATAATACGATCAGTAATCTTATCAAAATGATGAATACGAGATTTTTCAGAGACACAGGTGCCCCCAGATAATCCGTAGGAAAGGTCCCCTTATGCATACCCAACATGATTTCCAGGGAGCTAATCCTTCTATCTGAACATTTACTAGGTGCAAAGATGGAACGCTTATCCCTATTAATGACTTTCCCACTCCAAGTGAAAAATGCATCCAGAACTCCATTGACCCCTTGAATTGGTATCTTTCTTTCATTGGCAAACAATATTGTAGCATCTGCAAAATTCAAGTGGAAAATTCCACCTTCTGGGTGCCTTGTGTGGTAAAGAATAATCCTTCCCAAGTTGGAGGAATGATGAATAAACCGACTCAACACATCTTGGGCGAAAATAAAAAGGAAGGGAGAGAGGGGATCCCCCATGTCTTAGTCCGTGGATAGCCTTAATGAACCCAAAATGTTTACCCATAAAGGAAATTGTCATCCAGGCTGAACTGAAACACTGAAAGAAACGATCAATCACCCATTGGGATAAAACCATGAAAGAGAGGGTTTTGATCAAAAAAACTCCACTCGACCCGATCATAGGCCTTGTTAATGTCCAATTTGATGACAATATTACTCCCAAAAATCTTCTGATTAGTCTCACTAATCATCTCTTGAGTTAACCCCAAGGCCCTTGGGATCATACGACCTTTCACAAACCCATGTTTCTCGTCCATAATCCAATTAGGGAGACAAATAGGAATTCTGTGATTGAGGATGCAAGACAGCACCTTGTAAGGGAAACTACACAAGATAATGGGGCGGTACTGGTCCGGAGTCTGTGGGTCCTTCACCTTAGCCACATGGACAATCTTTATTGAATATGCAACATGAGGGAGATTCCCACCCATGAAGTAGTCGTGAAATGTACTCACCAAATCCCCCTTCACCACCTACTAGGAAATCCTGTAAAAAGAGCTAGGGAATCCATCCGGTTCAGGTTCACTTTTTGGGTTAAGAGACCATACCACTTAATGAAACTCCTCCCCATTTGGTAGGACCTTCAACGCCTCATTTTCCTCCTCTGAAACACTGCAAGGGATGATTTCAAAAATCTCTGTTGTGCCTCTAGGATAGCCACCAATCATCCAGGGGTTAGGATCAGTGAGAAGATATTTGAAAAATCCCACCGCCATTTCCCCCACCTCATCCCGATCATTTAAGAAAACACCATCACTGGTTCAAATATTCGGTTTCCTCATCCACCGTTTTTCTCAAATGAATGCGTGAAAGTACCCAGTGTTGTGATCTCCCTCCCAGGGCCACATAAAGATTGCTTTCTCATGAGCAAGATGTTCTTGTTTCAACAACACTTCAGCTAATAAAGATCTCATATTCCTCATCTCGTCAAAAACCGCTTCATCCCAAGTATTCTCTAGGCTTACTTCGAGTTGATCGATGTCTGAGCTAACCAACACAAGATCTTGTCTGCGAGAGGGAAGGGCCTTACACCATGAGAGTATGGAGCCATTGAGACGCCTGAGTTTGTTTTGCAGCACAGTCCATGGTGGACCATAAGTAGGGGAGTTCCAGGACTCCTGAACAATTCCATGAAACCCGGGTTCATCCGACCACGAACTTGAAAGGTGAAGACAAGAAGCACTTTCATTCCTTATTTCCATCACTATACACAATGGCGAGTGATCACAAAAATAGCACGGAAGATGAGTTACATTAATATATGAAAACGAAGCAACAGTTTCCCCATTCATCAAACATCGTTCAAGGCGACACCATGTGTGGCCATCACCTTTCTAATTGTTACACCAACTAAAAGGGGCCCCAATGAATCTGGCATCCATAAGGCCACAACTAGAAATAAACGAAACAATGAAGAATAAGATAAAAAGTATATAAAATTGGACATTTATAGTGTCCCCCAATAATGATTTCATGAAAAGGGTGACCAAAATTAATTACATAAGTTAGGATGTCATATCTATTATTATACGCAGCTGTACTGATAAATCCATCATTCAAGTCATAAAAATGAAACATATCAAGGACTTTAACTCAAATGATAACATTTAAATGTATGATTTATATTTATTCTTGTGTGATATTATTTCATTTATTTTATTTTGTAAAATGAATATCATTTATAGTTTTTTATTATGTACGAAGAGTATGTATTTATATGTGATAATTAATTTTCTTTAGGGTCTTATATTATGCTATTATATTTATAACAAAGTTTATTTAGGTTCAAAAAATATTCATTTTTCATTTATATCAATATTATTATCCTTTTTTGGAAACCTAAATGTTTCAAAAGTGTGCAGTTTTAAATGGTTTTCATGATTATGTGCAATATGTTTAACATCCAATAATATTAACTCCCAAATATACTTCAATAATACACTAATTCCCTCAGACCATGGAAAAACAATTTCAATTCATTTATAATGAAAACTATAATTGGTCATCAACATGTTAAACTATCATAACTGTGGGATTCAATTAGAGGATTTACTTGGGGCCTTTGTAAATAATATTTCTCAACTAACAGTGGTAATAATGGTTGAGTTTATCACTAAACACCAACCAATCAAACATTAATAACATATAAGAAACCCTAAAGAGTCCTATTCTATTAAGAAACATTGTTTATAAAAATTATCATTATATTCGTTCAGTCATGTACACTAGTAAATGATGGGACCAAAGTCCATATTAAAATGAATCTCAACAATCATTCCTTACAGATTCTAATATGCACCCCTATAGTCATATTCTCTAAAATTAATGATGTATGCATTCATAACTAATGAGTTAATTAGTCTTATATGATGCTAAATATGATATTATATATAATCAAATGACTTAATAATAATTTAACCACATTCAACTTATTCGCTCTAATTCAAGGATGAAGAGAAACCAAAAAGTTGAAAAACATTGAATCTTTTAAAATAAAAAATTAATGAAATTTTATCTGACATGGAGTTAACTAAGAAATTGTATATAAATTTTTCTATTGATCCGTGTATATAAAAAAATCTTGGTTATATTTTAAATACTGCATGAGGTGTCTTCAATTCATTAAAATATAGATATAACCAAGCATGTATTTTTCATTATGATACAAAATAGCTTACCAAAACCCATTGTCTGTATCAATATAATTAGTAAAAAATTATATATTTTTATATGTTTGATCATGCTACATTTTCACATTTTGATAAATTTTTCTTAAAGTGGAAAATGAAATCTTAACCAATCTATCCATATAGAATGTGATGTTGTATAGGTATAATAAATGGATTGAAAATATGGATTCACTCACTTAAAATGAATCATAACTCTACTATTATATAGTGAATGTATTTTCCTAAGTCAAATAAGGTGGTTTATGGATATAAATTTTTCTTCAGGTCTAGTATAGGGAGATATTATTGATTCTAGGTTTTGTAAACTCTTGAGTAACATTTATTATTATAGATTTTACATTTTATCAAGATTGTTTTTTTGTTCTCACAATGTTATCTAAATATCTATGAATTGAAAAATGTATTTTAGTTGTAATATTATGGATACGTTCCATATTATATCATTCTTATGTTTTGAATAAGTTTATATTTTATATACTATATTTTTCTCAGGATTGTAATGAGTGGAAAGAGAATATATTATGTGATATAATTCCACTAGTATTTTAATTATCTTGTTTTAATCCATAGTAATTTTGAATTATAATTGGTTCTACTACATGAATGGACCCATATATATATTCTGATGCCTCTATGATAGAATCAGTTCACTCAAATAATATAAGGTTTTTATATCTTTATGTGTTTATGTCTTTTCAATGAGGGATGTTTCTTTATTAAAAACATAAATAATTAAAATTTAGAATAAAAATGTATATTTATGAATTTTACATGTAACGCCCCGACCCCAGCTACCCAGAGAAGGTGCATTACTTCGTAACATTGGCATGATCACAAAAGACCAAGTCTTGAAAGACCGATTAGTTTAGTAGCCTTGGAAACACTAGATACATTCATAAACGTACATTACATCACAAAGTGAAAATATACAATAACAAAGTCTCCATAGTCCACACTCATATCCTCTCCTGACTACCACAGTAGGTCATTCATAAAATACTTCTTCACATCCTAGAAAATATTAAAACATTGAAAGGGTGAGCTCAGATGCTCAGTAAGGATAACAATATAGAGGAAGCTTTCATCAATAAACAAAACATTTAAGGCAATGTATAACTAAAACAAAAGCCTTTTAAACTTGAACTTCAACATAATATGGAAAAAGTAAAATGAGATAATGCCATTTACTTCTTCACATGGATATTCTACTGGTCGAATAATCACATGCAATATCAATAACCACTTTCATAATGATGGAATGCATAATTCCAGACTATCATAACCACGTAGCCAAGGCCTCGTGCCAATAACACACATAATATTTTGTCAAGGCCTCGTGCCAAGACACTAGTTTGTCTAATGAGACCTACCGTTTCATCGAGGAGCTATAGCGGGCTCCACCCGTCACTTATTAAGTCCAATGCATTCCTCATATGAACTGGTTTAAACATATCATAAACCATAACATAATTGTATCACATAAAAATGAATAAAGGAAACATAATATTCCCACACTACAATGACAAGATATCAATAAAACACATTGATGTAATAAAAGCACTTTCAAAACCATTTTCAATACCAAAATTAAAGAAAATTAAAACTTTGTATTTATTTTTCATTTTAAAAAGTTATGGCTATTAAAGGAAGCTGAAACTCAAATAATGGTACTGACAGCGGAGAAGTCATTGTCGCCGCATACGTACGACAAAAACATTCCCTTTTGTTGTTTAGTAAAACGCTTCGTATAAAAATGATTCCTTTTGGATAAACGTAAAAGTCAAAGGGGTTTATACACCGTATAAAAGAAGTATGTGTATAAAACAAAAAATGCCTCAATGAATGGAGATTGATAGGAATTCCCATAAAAGATCATTTTTAAATAAAATATATCTATTATGTGTATTCACTATATGTACACATAAAGAAAGTATAAAAACAGGATAGGACAAAATAATATCATGACATAATTTGAAATTAGGCGATTAACCCAAAGAATGGAAATTGGGTTAAGAAGTTCCCTTACCTAGCGTCCTGTCTTGACTCGACCGTTGTTTAACCTCCTTAATAATAAACTAGAGTTAATATATACTTTCTTAATAACCTTTTTCATGTTAATTATCCCTTTAATATCACTTATTACAATGTTACAAAAATTATGTAGTCATTTAAGTTAATAACGGTCGTGTTGTCGATCTTTGGTAATTGAGTCAACAATAGACTTCTTATAATTACAAGTTGTTTAAGTGGTAGAATATAAATTATCTCTAGAATTATATTAATGATTTAGATATCATATATATCTAGTATATATATTAATTTATAATATTACATAACATTTAGAGGTAAGAAATGAAATGCACCGTTCATGGAGACGGTAAGCCGTACGTACACATGAACGCTACTTTCATTTCTATTTCATATTTAATGGAATGAAACTATATTTATATAAAGGTATAATATAATTACAGTATAATATAATGTATAATACCATTTACTCCATCCTTTATACATCCCACATATGGCATTAACGATTCAAATCACTTTGAGAGGGTGGTAGTCCACACTTCCTAAAATGAAAATATCGCGTTTACCCACAATGGAAACCATAAAGGTATTCCATAAATGAAAAATAAAAAATGATAAGGAAAACAAAAACATAATATATATAATATATAAAAATAGTTTCATCATAATGGCCACCATTAGAGGTGTTATATGAGTGTTGAACAATCATCGTTTCGTGAGGCAAAAATTCGCCACCCACAGAAACAATATGTTTTTTAACCATTAGATGTAGGTGTGTGTAAGTGTAGCTCGAATCCTTCTTATAACAACATCCTAGTATATTGAGGATACTCGTGTTGTTACAAAATAAATGAATCAAAAGTGTTTAGGGGGTTGGAGAAAAAAATAAAATAAAATAACACAAGAGAAGACATTACCTTAAAATCGGGTAACTCTTTTTGATTTGAGACAAAGGCTTCCTTGGGAAGACTTCTGTCCAAAGTGAGGCTTCTAAGAGTAAGGGAGTGAAGTTGGGAGAGTATTTGGGAAGAGGTCTGCCGAGCCAAATGGCTTGAAAGTGTGAGTATGGTGGTAGTGGTGGGGGCCTTTTATAAGTGGAGAGGAGGGGCACTCTTGGAAAGTAATGAAATGTTACTTTATTATACAATGATTTTTTGATTCTAAAGGTCCCACACTTATATAATTCGAGGATAAGGTGATAAGGGTTCGAAATCCACCCATCCAATAGGCTTTGGATAAGTTTAAGTCTTAGAGTTTACATTATCCTTCAATTTTATTTAAATCGTTAATTAATGAGGTAATCACGACATCATCATGGTGTCATAAATAATTTAATTTATTTAATGTCTAAAAATTATAAAACAAATATCATGATGTATTAAATCCTTTTAGATTTCTAATGAATATTTATATTCAAAAATACGACTTGTATAAACCCATTTAATAATTGTTTTAGTGAAACAACTCTTGTTTGTGACCTTTTTATTTTAACATTAAATAAAAAGTTATTTATGTCCTTTTCCTACCAAAGTGGCTCCATGGGGTCCCCAAGTTTACCCATGGATTTTCTTGGTCGTCCATGACACATCCAATAGTGGTTGGACAAGTGTAAAGGTCATTTCATATTTTTATAATACTATTTTTACCTTAAATTTCACTAATTACCTTTAATCGCGATTAATTAAACATAAAAGTTACAATTCACCCAAAAATTATTTTAATCCCATTGAACCACATTTTACTTCTTAATGAAAACCATGTATGTCGGATTTTTGAAAATCAAATCACAGGAGTGGTAATGTTTCATTTAAACGAAATATCAGTTTTTTAACTACCACTTAGTGGTTTCACTATTCATCAAAAATTGAAGTTTTTCAGAACAATGCCAAAATTTCACCCTAAGCTATAATTGATATTCTGAATCCAAAAATGATGTATATTTTAAAAAATTCCAAACATATAAGTTGCATTAATTAATTTTATAATTAATTCCCGCTGTCACAACAAATAGCATGTTTTTAAGAAACAATATATATCCAAAGATTGACAATTGTTTATGTCCAATTTCAATGTTAAATTAATTCTAATGACCACCATTGGATAAAATAGTAAAAATATATTCTAATTATACTTTAAAACCACTCAATAGTATAATTTATCACTATAAATTATTTTGAATAAAAAAATTGTTTATAAGTATTTTTCACTATTCATAAAAAATTGGAACTTCTCAGAAAAATAAAAAAAATTCAACATAGGATAATTTCGATATTACGAATCCAAAAATGAAGTCCATTTTGAAATGTAAAATATATATAATTTCAAAAAGTGGTTATTACTATTCATAACTGCTACTTTTATTGGTCACGGTATGTTAAAACTCGAGGTTGCGTACAACACACGCTGCTCTATTATTCAAAGAGGAGCGTACAATGGAAGCTTGGGGTGTTACATTCTCCCCTCCTTCAATAAATTGCGTCCTCTCAATTTGAATTTTTTTTTTGAAAATAAAAGGTTGAAAATAGGAAATACCTTTGTGAAAAACCCACATCAAAAATAAGGTTAATAAAAATATAACTTTAAAAGAAATAAAGATAAGTACAAAGGTCACCCGAGATAATCCATACTAGGATTCTATGAAAATATGGATATGGAAGAAAAACAAACCATCAAGGTCTGATGGAGAGTTGTAGAAAACTGGATTAGGAGAATGTTAACCATAAGACAATCACAAACTTGTTATTGGTTAAACGATCATTGAATCCCCAGTTGGAAAAGTTAATCGACAACATTTTTGTTTTAAGATTCCTTTTTTAAAGTTGAGGAATTTATTTAAGATATTTTCCAAGAACGTAAGGAAATAAACTTACTTGTCGTGTAGACTTTCATTCCTTAATAAATTTTTACCACAAACCCATCTTTCACTCCAAAAGGTAACAGAACTCAAAAATATTCTATTTATCCTAATTGTATAAGGTTATAAATATTAACACATACCATTTAGATTAGTAAAACTATTTTGTAATAACCAGGGACTTACTGTAGGCTAGTGGTAGGTAATAAAGGCCCGTCGCACTATAGTTGTGGGTTCGATTTCTACAGCTTTGTCTGACGCGACAGGTTATGCCTCACCCTGCAGGTTGTCCTTTTTCTAAAAATATAGTATTATAATATACCAAAAATAATCTTCATAAATGTTTTAACCATAAACAATACTCTCCAAGGTTCAACTTAATCCATTCCAACATATTTAGTTATCCAAAATACCTCTGTCCAGACTTTTTCTAAATGGTCTCTAAATTCCAAAATCAATTGTAACATCAGATTTCCCAAACAAAGTAAAGTTTTTCTTATTATCACATACTTAAAATATGATTACCTTCATCATATTAAAACCATAATGAAAAAAAAACAAGTACTGAAGTACAATCCTTATATATGTCACAATATTCTTATAACCAGAATATAATACTTGTTTCCAAAAGCACCAATACATTAATTATTCCACTTCAACTATAGTAACAGCATAAGATTGTCCTTGATCCCTTGTATTTTTCTGAGGTAAGTTTCCCTGATGCTTAGGACATTCATTTGCATAATTCCCCATTTCCCTAAAATTGTAGCATTCAACATTGATAGCCTCTTTCTTTCCCTTGCAATCACGCACCTGGTGACCTTTTTCTCCACATTTATAACAAACTCCCATTCCATTTAGGCAAGTACCAGGGTGATTCTTCCCACAATTATCAAAAAATGGAAAATCCTTTTTTCCCTTTTTCCCTTTATCCATCTCTTGCTCCACAGTTCTCTTCTTCTCTTGCTTTACTTTATTGTCATAAGATTTAGAGAATTCCTTTTCTGTCTTGATAGCACATGAGACAATGTCTTCATACGACGAGAAGGTTTGTGAGACTAATGCTTGATGAAGAAATGGTTTTAACCCATCAAAGAAACGATCAATCTTACTTCTTGGGTTACGTATATAATCTGCTGCATGCCTCGCTAACCTTGTAATGTTATCTGCATACTTTGCGACATTCTCATCCTCCTTTTGTCTCAGACTTAGAAATTTCCTTTCCATATCTTCTCGATGGTCATGTGGAAAGTAATTTTCTAAGAAAAGATCTTTAAACTCTCTCCATTCCATACTTGATACTTCTTCATCTTCCTTTGTATTTTTAATCAATGACCACCATTGATCGGCATCTCCAGTGAGACGATAAACTGCAATGATAAAACTCTCCCTTTCGCTACTCCCCAAGGCATGGAATATTTTCTCTAAGGAGTTTATCCATTGCTCAGCTACTAGTGGATTTTTACCCCATTAAATGTTGGAAGTTGTTGCCTCATGAAGCAGTCTAACATTGATCCTCTATGCTGCGGATCCAGGTGCTCTGTACGAGTAAGGTTATTATTCATAACCTGAGTGAGTTGTCCCAGTATGGTAATAAGTTGATCAGCACCAATTGTATCTCCAGATCCACAATAATTATCTTGAGCAGGAGGACAATCCCTACACGGAGTGTGTGCATTGATACGATTTCCATTCCATCCACTGGGAACTATTTATAAACAATGGCATAAACTAGATTAGTTTATGAGTCAAAATACATAATTCCATACTTGTAAAACACTTAACACTAATTGAACTATTTATGGATATAATCCATAATCATAAGAAAAAGTTTTCTTTGAGGAAGTATATACTCATAACTCTTCATAGTGGTTTGTAAAGAAAATGAAAATTATCCAAAGCATATCCCCTGGGAGTGTCGTAACCAAGAGTGCAGCAAGGCCCGTTGTCGTGCACCAGTTCCCGTTCGAGTCTAGATCAAAGCGGTGTTTTCGGGTTTTACCCCTAGGTACATCTATGCCAGAGCCGCCTCTACCTGCTCGTATCTAGACAGGGATGTATTGCTCGGAAAACTCACAAAATCTCTATAATACCAAAATTCTAGGAAGTTCTTCTATACTAATCCTTAAAGTCTATATTCGGGCTATGTGCTCTAATCAAAGTTTATCTAAATCTAGATTCCAAGGTTAGTACTAAACTGCCTCTGATACCAACTGTAACGCCCCGACCACAGCTACCCAGAGTCAGTGCATTACTTCGTAACATTGGCATGATCACAAAAGATCAAGTCTCGAAAGACCGATTAGTTTAGTAGCCTTGGTAACACTAGATACATTCATAAACATACATTACACCATAAAGTGAAAAACTACAATAACAAAGTCTCTATAGTCCACACTCATATCCTCTTCTGACTACCCCTGTTGGTCATTCATAAAATACTTCTTCACATCCTGGAAAATATTAAAACATTGAAAGGGGTGAGCTCAGATGCTCAGTAAGGATAACAATATAGCGGAAGATTTCATCAATAAACATAAACATTTAAGGCAATGTATAACTAAAACAAAAGCCTTTTAAACTTGAACTTTAACATAATATGGAAAAATTAAAATGAGATAATGTCATTTACATCTTCACATGGATATTCTACTGGTCTAATAATCACATGCAATATCAATAATATCTTTCATAATGGTGGAATTCATAATTCCAGACTATCATAACCACATAGACAAGGCCTCGTGCCAAGACTACAAATAATATTTTGTCAAGGCCTCATGCCAAAACACTAGTTTGTCTCATGAGACATGCCGATGCATCGACGAGCTATAGCGGGCTCCACCCGTCACTTATTAAGTCCAATGCATTTTTCATATGAACAGGTTTAAACATATCATAAACCATAACATAATTGTATCCCATAAAACATGCATAAAAGAAAACATAAGATTCACACACTTCAATCACAAGATATCAATACAACACATTGATGTAATAAAAACACTTTCAAAACCATTTTCAATACCAAATTTAAAGAACATTAAAACTTTGTATTTATTTTTCATTTTAAAAAGTTATGGCTTATAAAGGAAGCCGAAACTCAAATAATGGTCACGATGGCAGAGAAGTCATTGTCGCCGCATACGTACGGCAAAAACATTCACTTTTGTCGTTTAGTAAAACGCTTCATATAAAATAGATTCTTTTTGGATAAACGTAAAAGTCAAAGGGGTTTATACACCATATAAAAGAAGTATGTGTATAAAACAAAATATGCCTCAATGAATGGAGATTGAGACGAAGTCCCTTAAAAGATCATTTTTAAATAAAATATATCTATTATGTGTATTCACTATATGTACACATAAATAAAGTATAAATACTAGATAGGACATAATAATATCATGATATAATTTGAAAGTAGGAGATTAACCCAAAGAATGGAAATTGGGTTAAGAAGTTCCCTTACCTTGCGTCCAGTCTTGACTCGACCGTTCTTTAACCTCCTGAATAATAAACTAGAGTTAGTCCCTACTTTCTTAATAAAATTTTTCAAGTTCATTATCCCTTTTATATCACTTATTACAATGTTACAAAAATTATTTAGTCATTTAAGTTAATAACGGTCGTGTTGTCGATCTTTGGTACTTGAGTCAACAATAAACATCTTTTAATTACAAGTTGTTTAAGTGGTAGAATATAAATTATCTATATAATTATATTCATTATTTATATATCATATATATCATATATATCCAGTATATATATTCATTTATAATATTACATAACATTTAGTGGTAAGAAATGAAATGCACCGTTCATGGAGATGGAAAGTCGTACGTACGCATGAACGCTACTTTCATTTCTATTTCATATTTAATGGAATTAAATTATAATTATATAAAGTTATAATATAATTCCAGTATAATATAATTTATAATATCATTTACTCCATCCTTTATACATCCCACATATGGCATTAACGATTAAAATCACTTTAAGGTGGTAGTAGTCCGCACTTCCTAAAATGAAAATATCGCGTTTACCCATAATGGAAACCATAAAGGTATGCCATAAATGAAAAATACAAAATCATAAGGAAAAACAACATAATATATATCATATATAAAAATAGTGTCATCATAATGGCCACCATTAGAGGTGTTATATGAGTGTTGAACAATCATCGTTTCGTGAGGCAAAAATTCGTCATCCACAGAAACAGTATGTTCTTTAACCATTAGATGTAGGTGTGTGTAAGTGTAGCTCAAATACTTCTTATAAAAGCATCCTAGTATATTGAGGATACTGTTGTTGTTACAAAAGAAATGAATCAAAAGTGTTTAGGGGGTTGGAGAAGAAAAATAAAATAAAAGAACACAAGAGAAGACATTACCTAAAAATCGGGTAACTCTTTTTGATTTGAGCCAAAGGCTTCCTTGGGAAGACTTCTGCCAAAAGTGCGGCTTCTAAGAGTAAGGGAAAGATGTTGGGAGAGTGTTTGGGAAGATTTTGGCAGAGCCAAATAGCTTGAAAGTGTGAGTAAGGTGGTAGTGGAGGGGGCCTTTTATAAGTGGAGAGGAGGGGAACTCTTGGAAAGTAATGAAATGTTACTTTATTATACAATGATTTTAGGATTATAAAGGTCACACACTTATATAATTCACGGCTAAGGTGATAAGATTTCTAAATCCACCCACAAAATAGGCTTTGGACAAGTGTAAGTCTTAGATTTTACATTATCCTTCCATTTTATTTAAATCGTTAATTAATGAGGTAATCACGGCATCATCATGGTGTCATAAATAATTTAATTTATTTAATGTCTAAAAATTATAAAAAAACTATCATCATTTGGGAAATATTTTTATCTTTCTAATGAATATTTATAGTCAAAAATATGACTTTTATAACCCCATTTAAAATTTGTTTTAGTAAAACAACTCTTGTTTGTGACCTTTTTATTTTAACATTAAATAAAAAGTTATTAATGTCCTTTTCCTACCAAAGTGGCTCCATGGGGTCACCAAGTTAACCCATGGATTTTCTTGGTCGGCCATGACACATCCAATAGTGGTTGGACAAGTGTAAAGGTCATTCCATATTTTTATAATACTATTTTTACCTTAAATTCCACTAATTACCTTTAATCGCGATTAATGAAACTTAAAAGTTACTATTCACCAAAAAATTATTTTAATCCCATTGAACCACATTTTACTTCCTAATGACAACCATTTATGTCTGATTTTTGAAAATCAAATCACAGAAGTGCTAATGTTTCATTTAAATGAAAAATCAGTTTCTTAACTACCACTTAGTGGTTTCACTATTCATCAAAAATTGAAGTTTTTCAGAACAATGCCAAAATTTCACCCTAAGATATAATTGATATTCCGAATCCAAAAATGATGTATATTTTACAAAATTAGAAACATATAAGTTTCATTAATTAATTTTATAATTAATTCCTGCTGTCACAACAAATAATGTGTTTTTAAGAAACAATATATATCAAAAGATTGACAATTGTTTATGTCCAATTTCAATGTTAAATTAATTCTAATGACCACCATTGGATAAAATAGTAAAAATATATTCTAATTATAATTTAAATCCACTAAATATTATAAGTTATCACTATAAATTATTTTGATTAAAAAAGTTTTTTTTAGTATTTTTCACTATTCATAAACAATTGGATGTTCTAAAAAAAATACCAAAAATTCAACATAGGCTAATTTCGATATTACGAATCCAAAAATGAAGTCCATTTTGAAATGTAAAATATATATAATTTCAAAAGGTGGTTATTACTATTCATAACTGCTACTTTTATTGGTCGTGGTATGTTAAAACTCGAGGTTGCGTACAATACACACTGCTTTATTATTCAAAGAGGAGCGTACCATGGAAGCTTGGGGTGTTACATTAAAAGTACTAAATATCCTATAATTATCCCTATTTCATTTATAATATTTCATTTTATCCTATGAAACATATTAACTAATCCACTCTCCAATGTTGACACTCGGTCACACTATATCTTAATAATTAGAACATGCTCTTTTAGAGTATTATTAAGTATATGGATTTCAAAATATGATTCAACATAACCAGTTGATATAACTCCCTAAAATTTATATTGATGATAAAAATATATGAAACCTACCAATGAATTAGAATAGATATGATCCATAACCCATGCCTCTCACATGACCATAATGCTCTTTTCCTAAAACTCAATCCATATCATCCTCCTAGTATATTGATGATTAGAATGAAGGGTTAACATCCCATACTTATATGAGCCTAATCTATAGATTAAATAGAATTAATAAATTTTAGATTACTAAAATAGCTCCAAATGGTAATTAAAAATCATTAACTTATTGTTTTCTATAGGGAAATTTTGATAACATTCATCCATCTTTTGAACATCTCCCCAAATCTACGTCAATAAAATTAAATGGCATACTCAATTTTATTAAGAAATATGAAAATAATATTTTTAAAAAATTATATTAATTAAGTTTTAATATACATGTATTGTAATAAATTAAATGCTATTATGCCACATATTTTCCTAGTAATACACTTTGATATAATTATGTGGAAATCTTCTTGCTTATTATAGAACCAAGTTAATATAATTATATATAAATAATGTTTGAAATTTCAGTGAAAAAATATTATTATTCCAATAACACATAATAATACATATAATGTGATATATCCTACTATTGATCAAAAAATAACATCCAGTGTTCCTTAAGAATGTCAAAATGGAGCTTCTCATACAACTTTTATAGTTTTAATTTTGCATCATTAAATTCATACATCATGCACCAATTAAAAAAAATTATTTTCATTCCTATTTTTTTAACATTAACGGAAACAAAATTTCCCCATTTACATAACAATAGAACAACATCAGTATATATAATAAAAATAACTATTTAGATTATAACGTACTAATTAATGCTATTCAATTTAACCGTCTATGACTATATAATTAATAAAATTACATTATTTGACTAGCAAAAAACTGTTTCATAAAATATAATAGAGTATTAAACCTATAATAATAACTAATTGGAATTTTTGATACATTTTATACCAAATGTAATATAATATGATAATAGATGCATGTTAAATTCATGAGGGACAACCCAAATAAATCAAATCGGATGATTATCTTTAGGTTTTTGAAATTCCAAAAGAATATTGTATTTATTTTTCTATCCCTTATTTTAATATTTTTATCAATTTAATATATAATTAAACTAATATATATTAATATTTTATAATCTAATATAATTATGGAAAAATAAAGAAAAATAAAATTGGAATTTTTGAATCCTCTCAATTGTAAATGAATCACATCCTAAATGTATGATGCTTCAACACCGTCAATAATATTAAAACCTACGAGTGAAAGAATGATATGAGAATAATACATAGCATTGAAAATTATGCAAGCTGTGTGATAAATTCTACCCGATGTAGCATTGGTGGATAAGCTTTCCTATAACTCCATTGTACTCTACTAAACAGGATTAGAATGGTTTTCCTATACAAAAGGTGGATCTTGTGTAGAATAATTAGATTGACTCTCATATAATTTTATTTTAATAATGGTTGAATGAGTATTATAGTTTTCATATTACACACAGTTACTAGAATATAAAATCTTCTTAGAGTGTGATATTCTTAAAAAATGACAATATAAGAACAAATTCAATTATTAATTTAATCTAATTAAATTTTTTTGTTAATTTTTTTGGAAGTAATTATTTAAAAAAAGACTTCAAATTCATTAATACAATTTTTTTCTTCATTCTTGTTAATTTAATTATCAGATTCTATTGGGAATGTTACTTTTTCTTCTTCTTTGTCTTCACCCTCCCTTGCAAGATTAAAGTTTTCAATATTTTAATTGAATAATATTTCATTTGGTTTTTTAAAGGTATATACTATAAAAAATATATTCATCATCGGCACCCATATCATACATGCCTCTTGGTTTAATATGATCAACAATACTCTAATCTTCATATACTATATCACTAACATAATATGCCATTTTTAATTGGGATGATAAAAACAACTGAGATCATTTCCATAAGATTCAAATGTATTAATCAACAAATATATGTTTATAGAAGAATCCATTAATATATATTTAATTATAAACCAATTAACATTTACACACAATAATTTTAATAACACAACAAAAAATGAATTGGGGGGTTTTTAATCTCTCCTCATGTGAGAGATTCCCGATGAGGAACTATTTGGTTTGTGGTCTTCTCGGTGATTCTCCTGTGGTGGCCATGGTTTTAAAATTGGTACTTACTGCTGGTGTCATCTCTCCTTCAGTGTCCCCTTCTTCTTAGTATAATTGATCTAGTTTTAATCGGAGTCGCCTTCTCCTTCAACATATAGTCTGGGTTATTTCTATATCAGATTTCAATCCTCTTTCATCCTTGGATTTTGTTTCAAATAGATCTGTATTGTCATTAAATTAAATATCTCATGGATCCAGCTCTTTCCATCCCCATTTTTTCAGTTCTAGGTGGGTTTCTGAAGGGTGGGTGCATGAAGGTTTGCGATGTGATTTTCTCAATTGGTGTGACTTGTGATGGGGGCTCACCAAGCTTTGTCACCTAGAAGAGGTTTTGTGAAGGGTTGGTTTTGTGAAGAGGATGGATTGTGAATGGGATACTTTTGTGAAGGTTTGTTTCGCAAAGAGACGATTGTCATGAAGGGGCTATGAGTTTGTGGAGGATTAGATTCATGAAGGATTTGGGATTTTGAGTTGTGGAGGTGAGTGAAAGGTTTTTTTTCAGTGGAGCGGTTAACTTATAGAGGGAGATATGTGTTCATGAAAGAGGAGTTTTTATGGCACTAATAATTTTTTTGGGGAGTTCGGTTCATGTAGGGAGTCTGGTTCATGTAGAGAGTTTTCTTTCTGCATGTAGTTCGGTTCGTGCTATGGAGTTTGGTTAACAAAATGAAGCTTGTTTTGTGGTGTGGATAGTTTTTTGTTTACAAACTGTGGGAGGTTCGTGCATGTTAGTTTCTCTATGTTATGTGGAAGACCTATGTGTGTGAAGTATTGTGGTTGTGAATTTTTCCCTCAAGCATAAAAAAATTTACTCATTCCTGTTGAATGGATGGAAAATCTATTGTTTACTGGAAAAGAGAAAGTGGTGATTACCACATGAAAATATAAAGACACAATTCTATCAAATCAGATGTCACTTCTGGTGGTTGTGAAATTCATAGTAAAATTATCATTCAGTTACGGGGGCCTTAAAAATACTCTTCAAACTATTTGGAGACTGGAGTATGGAATAGCCATATAAGAAGTGGGATAGGGTTTTCTTTTCATCAAATTCATTAATGATACAGACCAAGAAAAGGTTCTCAAAGGTAGGCCACAGTCTGTTGATAACTAGATCATTCTCATGGAAGACTTTTAAGGTGAGGACGCCATTTTGAAAATAAACCTATCTTTCTCTCATCTTGGGATATAAATCAAAGGAATCTCGTTTCACGGTAGAACAGAATGCGTTATGTGGGAAATTAGAAATTCATTGGTCGATTTGTCGTATGGGACTGGTATGATCCAATTCATGGGGGACCTGTGGTGAGGATTAGATCATTGATGTATGGGACAAAACCACTGATGAGGGTTATATTCTTATTAATCGATGATTTTAATTAATTCATATCCTTTTGAGTTTGAAAAGCTTCAAATTTGTTTTTCTTCTATCAGTTTATTGGACACTTAGAAAAAGATCACGACTTTAAGAAGGATAACAAACAAGGCAACATCAATTTTCAATATGGCCCTTGGAATTGCTCAAAAATAGTAGGACCCGCGTTCATTTAAGAGGTGGAAAAACAAAAGGATCGATACCAAAATGTGAGGGCTATCTATAACTGTGCTGAACTAGCACAAAATAATGTCATCATGTTTGAACCACCAGATTTTTCTGAAGAAAATAAATATAATCAGTGGGTGGAATGAGGGCCATTCTACAACACAATGTTCATGATCAAAACAGAGGAAAAGAATGTGATTTATAATATGGACCTTACTATAATCTTAAGACAAGTTCCCTATACTATGAAAAATAGTGTCTTACCACCATTTGGGCTGATATCAAAGTGTATGAAACCACCAAACCTAGTTTCATAGGAGAAGAAACTTCATATCAAACCACCAGTGCCTGCTCCTGATCCAGATTCTGTTGCTTTAGGTATCACCTCCCAAGATGAAATTGGGATTATTGGGATTACATAATCCGGTTCTCTCAACCATTGGACGTGGAAAAGATTGGATCGTGGAGATAGGTGTGGTGATCCTATTAATGTGAAGCTCGGGGAGCATAAATGGTGATTACAGGCTTGTAACATAACTGAATGCCTTCCAAAATGGTTGAAAGTGGTAGGTGATAGTCAGTTTATTGATGTTATAGAGCCATAGGTGGGTATGTCTCATCCTCTCATAGTGCCATGAAAATCCTATGTTGGAATTATCGGGGGCTTGGCAACCCACAAATGGTTCAGATACTCCAGTGCTATTTCGCACAATGTCTCCTTGATATGCTTTTTTCTATCAGAAAACATATTGGAAAACTAGGAAAATACTGGAATTTCATACAAATGCGACTTTTAGGGATGCTTCTTGGTCCCCCTAAAAGGATACTCTAGGAGGCGGTGTCTTCTTTGGAAGGATAAAATTGACTTCAGGATCACCTTGTACACCTCGATTCATGTGGATGAATCCATCCATGACGACCAATCTCCACCATATACATTTATGGGTTTATATGGATGGAATTCACAAAAGGATAAATGGAAATGATAGACTTTTTCTATAATTTGTGATTAGTTATATCTAGCCATATACTTTTTAGTGGTGATTTTAATGAGATTTGGTTCCAGAATAAAAACGCAGAGTAGATTTTATGTCCTATTCATCGATGTCGGGTTTTAGGGATGAGATTTCTAGGGTGGATTTGGATGATCTAAGCTATTCTGAAAATCCTTTAACCTGTTTTTAGGGGAACATAGAATCTGCATTCACTAATGAGCTTCTGGATTGATTTTGGGGATTGATGGAATGGGAGAACATTTACTAGATGTTTCATTTCCACCACCTGGTTCCAAATTTGGTGGACCACTGCCCTATTTTTATCATTATATCTCATAGTGGTTACAACCCAAGATATAGGGAAACCTTCAGGTTTGAATGTTTCTTGGTTAAATACTATGAGTGTGAAGAAGTTATCTGATCATGCTGGATGGATGGAAACGTTAACATTTCTTCCAACCTCTAGCAGGTGGCTTCTAGTCTGAAGGCATGGAGAAATAAAAACTTTTTTGAACCTGGTAAGAATTGTGATTCTATAGAGATAAAACTTAACACTTTTATTAACTGGTCCCCAAATGATGATATTCTCTCCAGAATTGTTTCTATCCAAAGAGAACTTTATGTGGTGCTTCACATTAAGAAATTATTCTGGGCAATTCGTGCAAGCAAAAACCACATTAAATATGGGGATCAAAACACCCAATACATTCATCAGAAGGATTCTACTAGGTGCCACGAAAGCAATATCATGATACTCTCTCACCCTGATGGTGGAATTGTGTCCAATATTGAAGGCATCCATGATATTATTTCCTGTTATTTTCTGAACCTCTATACTGCAAGAGACTCTAACTTTTCTTATAAGGTTTACACTTCCATCAAATAAGTGATCATTGAGGAGACAAATCACTGGCTCACAAATGATTTCATGGATGATGAGATTCTTCAGACCATAATACATATCCATTCCAAAAAATCCAATTGTCCCGATGGCTTCCACACTCTTTTCATCATGAAATACAGAAACATTCTCGGGCCCTACATTTCCTCTCATATGAATGGTATTTGGTATAGGGAAATAAACCACCTCTTTATAAGTGAGACAATTATTTCCCCCATACCAAATATTAAGAAACCCCTATTAGTTGTGGACTTTACTCTAATCAGTCTCTACAATTTATCCTACAACATCTTCACCAATATCTTGGAAAATCATTTTCACACATGGTTATTTTCCATAATCTCTGCAAACCAAAGTTCATTTGTTGCAAAGATGCTTAACATAGATAATGAAATTGTGTCCCATGAAGTGTTTCATTCTATAAAAACACAATCTTTTGTGAAAATAGTTATTGTGGAATATAAATGGATATGACTTAGTCTTAAGATACAGTGGAATTGCACTTTCTCATGTTCATTAATGCAAAAATGGGTTTCTGTTCACAATGGACATATATGATCATGCACTTTGTTTCGTCTATCTCCTTTCAGATTAATGATAATGGAGGACCCACAAACGGATTATCTCCCACCTGAGTCCTTTTCTAGGAATATCTCATCTATCCCTTTATCTTTAAATTATTGGTTGATGATTTTTCAAACCTCGATTCCTTGGAAGCTTCCTCTTATCTCATTCATGGGGAAAATGTGTGTTGGGCCAGCCAACCTGCATTGCATCTTTCCTTTGCAGATGATTGCCTATTATTCTCTTGATTTATTAATTATCAATGTATTTCTATATGATATGTGATCCTATATTATGAGAGGGCCTATGAAAAAACGATCAATCGAGGGAAGTTGGAAATCTATTTTAGTACGGGTGTCCCACCAACCAAAAGAGCAGTGCTTTGTCTCACTATAGGTATTCAAATGGTCGATATACACAAAAAAAACCTTGGACATCCCATGTTGTTTGGATGATTAAAAAAATAAATCATCTCATCTATGGTGTATATAATCGGGAAAAAAATTAAAGATTGGATTCCGAAATGAATTTCTAAAATGCGTAAGGAAACACTCATCGCGGCCACTCTGCAGTCTATCCCCAACTATATCATGTCCATGTTCAAGATTCCAAGTGCTATTGTTGACCAAATCCACTCCTGCATTGCCAACATTTGGCGGGGTCATAATAATGGAAGGAAAAAAATCCACTAGATTGCTTGGAAGCCACTATGAACTGCTAAAACTGGCGGTAGAATGGGATTTTGGGACCATCATCTCATTAATGAAACCCTTTTGGAAGAACTACATTAACATTTCATGATCCATCCATATTCTCTATGTGCGTGGATTCTCCTTGCCAAATAATTTCCCCACTCATATTTCAAGAACTCCTCTCTTGGGCCCCACCCCAGCTTTATTTGGAGAAGTATTTGTGGATCAAAAAATTTACTTAATAAAGGGTTGGGTTGGAATATTGGGGATAGTATGAAAGTTAACATCTATAGTGATCCATGATTGATTGATAATGATTGTATGCAAGTAACCTCCCCAGTTTTTCTTGGTATAAGAATGCCACTATATGTTGCATATTTGATGATCATGGGACTGTGTGGTGTATGGATAAAAATAATTCATAGTTCAACGAAAGGGATAGAATGATTATTCTTTTCATCCCCTGTATGTTAGATGAAGGACAAGACTGTTTCTTTTGGAGCAACGAAAATTATATCTCTTATACGGTGAAGTCGGGATAAAGGATCACTATTGATGCTCAGTTTGAGGAAAGGGAGGGGTTTTGGAAAACTATTTAGAATCTTAATGTCCCCCCCCCCAATTCGATATTTCTGGTGGCAGGTTTGTACTAGTATCCTCCCCACTAGGGACTTCCTCACCATCCACCATGTAACAAGTGATAACCAATGTCCCCTTTTCTCAGGTGTCCCATAATCTACTTTACATGTGATCATTCGGTGCCCAGGTGTAATGACCCAAAGTTTTTCAATGGAAATTACATTCTTAGAATTATTTCATAAAATCACATGAAAAAAAGCATAATGAACTGCTAAGTTCTATGTGACCTCTAAACATAAGTTTGTCACTTCTATGTTTTGAATTTTTAAAATCCGACATACATGGTTGTGTTCAATATATTTTTTGGATTCTAATGAAACAAAAATAATTTTTGTTGAATAGTAACCTACCCTTATGAATAGTAACATACCCTTATAAATAGTGATATATCCTTATTAATATTAACCTTACCTATGATAGTATAAAAATAATATTCAAGTGAAATTATGTTGTACCTATATTTTAGAGTAAGAAAATAAATGTTTTGAAACTGTTTTTTAGTAATAAACTGTTATTTTAATTAAATATTAAATTCATCATATGTAGTTTTTTTTTTTGAAAAATGGACTTCATTTTTGTATTCGAAACGTTGAAAAATGTTTAGGGTAATGTTGTTGGATTTTTTTGAAATACTTGAATTTTGGATGAATAGCGAAATACCGTAATTTACAAAAATAAGCAAAATAATCTAATTATAGCATCATGTGTGATGTTCTGATGATCTAAGCCCACTTTTTTTGGGATAACATGATAAAGTTACAATTCATGGTCATTAAGGACTCACTATTCCTTGTCTTAGGTGAAATTAATAAACTAATGAATTTTATATCAAGGAAACCCCTCTCCTCCCCACTAAAAAAAGCACCCTTCACACCCTCATTTCCTCACACCTCTCAAGATCCAAGCCTTCTCTAATCTCTACCCAAAACTCTTCTCTAGACCCTCTCCCAAGTTCAATATCTTCTGGTTACATCAAAATACCAATACTAGCTTCCTTAAGGATAATCCCAAGAGGAGGATTTGAGAGGTAATTTCTCTCCCTTTTCTCCTTTAATTTCCTTTCAAGTTCAAGCTCATTTATTGATCTCTCCCCACCTATCTTCATATAAATGGTATTTTAACTCCATTATTATACATCTAATGTAATTTTATGATGCTAATGGGATATTATATCATCCAACCCCTTTCCCTCTTCCTTTTATTTTATTAAAGAGTACTTTGTTCGTGAGGTGTTAATTTATCACCTTCAAGAATGACATGCTTTCTTTTTCCATTTATACCATCAGATCTGTTCATGAAACCATTTTTATAGTTGAACTAAATTTATTTATATTTATTATTTCCTATTTAATGTTCCAGAAATAACCTATTTCCATGTTACTATGTGATAAGTTAAAACAAGTCTGTTGTGATCAAAAAGATGCCCAAATTAACCCAAATAATCCTCATTTAATTCCTATCTAATGATTCATCCACGTTTATATAATATGATTAATTATAAGATCTTTCAATATTCTGTAATGTCATTGATAACATATAATATCAGTTCTTGATTTTTACCCATGTTCTACCAAACTTCAATTTAAGAATACAAGTGAACCACTCAAGAAAACCATAAAAACAAACATTCCCGAATAATGTTTATAAACTCTATAACTCATCCAAAGGAACATAAAATCACTTAATGAAACCATAATGAAACATATATATTTACAAAAGGTTCTGGATTTCTACTTAATGAATATAATGTCATTATACAGGACATTAAAGAGAAGGAAGCATTCAGATACAAGGTAAGGGGAAATTCTCGAACCCAACTTTCATCCTTCTGGTTCTCCCTCTTTCAATCCATTTTTTTGATATGGTTACTCCATAAAAATCATTTGTTCATCACTATCTTTACATTTCTAGGATATATATTTTTTTCCCTAGTTTTTATGTCAAAAAAAATGATTTCCAAAAGAACTCTTCTTTTAAGAACACACCTTTTACTTCTCTCTCAAAGTGGATGGTTGTTGTAACATGTATGTTATTACCTATTTCTTTTGGGAACACAAAGATAATTAATTTATTCTTAGGAGATGTAACCCATTCCTTTAAATGTGTTAGTTAAGTTTAATTTTGAAATATTTTTCATGTGGAATGCATGATAATGATAATTTTATGATATGACGGGTCCGCCCAGAATTATATAGTGCAATTTGAATGTTTGAATGTGACAGCAGTGCCCAAAATTATACAGTGCTCCAATGCATTTTGTAAAGTGATGAATCTCATGAGTAAATATGAAATGATTTGTGAACAAGATTCTATCTTGGTTCACAAGTATATGTGTTAGATAACCACTAAGACATGATGTTTCATTTTTATGCATTGCCACAGTTCAAGTCTTATATTTATGCTTCCTCTCATGTTCGTGATCTTTTTCCCATGTTACGATTATGCTCACCCCATGATATATTGTTCTTATCTATCCTCTTACTGTGCTTTTATCTAACCCCTTTCGATGTATATACTTAGGTGTCTACATATACTATGGAAAGGACATGTGCTAATAAGAATCTAGAGAAGAAGAAATTAAATAAATGTTTGTGCTTGATATTCTAATTGTTATGAATGGTCCTAGTTTTCCCAATAAACTAAACCTTAGGATCCTCTATGTGTAATACTATTATGTAGCTTATCTTTAAAATGATGTTTTACTAATGTAAGAAAATTCTAGGTCTCTGTAGTTGGTATCAGAGGAAAGGTATAGTTAATTTGGGAATTAGGATTAGTGAACCTTACAGAAAACCTATAGCATGAGACTAGGTATTAATATGCACACAAGAAAATTTAAATAGGGATACCATATGTTATGATTTTAGTATAAATTTTTCAAATCAATTTGTTATGTATTCTTGACCTGTTGACTTATGTTTTGTTCTAACCATTTCTCTTTTAGAAAATGGTGGGAACCAGGAGAAATTAGGCAAACAACTCATGCGAGGGACAATGAAACAATTGCCCAAACAGCATACCCGATGATTTAGAAGGTGGATTTCAGAACATCATGGCAATGCTTACCCAATTTTATTAGGTTATGTACAATAACCATAATAATGTGTAGCATCCTACTTCGCCAAAGAGGGAGAAACTAGCTATTGAATGTTTTATATGGCAACGACCACTGACGTTTTGTGGATCCTCCAATCCACTAGTTGCAGAATAGTGGGAAAACACTACGGAGAAGATATTTTCTATGCTTCACTATTCTGAGATAGAGAAGTTGACCCTATCCATTTATCTTCTATATGGAGAAGACAATAAATGGTGGGCTTTGAATAAGAACACGAAGGTAAGGGAGGAAATTAAAGATATGCAATGGGAAGACATTATGATAATGTTTCTTAATAAGTATTTTCCCATAATCTCTTTATACGAAGATGTAGAGAAAATTCATAGTGCTCATGAAAAAAGAAGGAGAATATTTCACAACCTATGAATTGAATTTCTCTAGGCTCCCTAGGTATGCCTCAGGCTTTGTTATCAACAATGATAGAAAAATTGATAGATTCTTTAGTGGATTAAAACCACACCTTCGAAAGGCTCTTGCAATTCAAGACTTTGGTAGTTATGAAGAAATTGTTCGATGTGATCTCAATGTGGATATGGTGTTTAGATAATGGTCCCATGTCTATGGGGATACGACATGAAAGATGGAGTTTCAATCTGGAGGAACTAATGACAAAAGTGGGAAGAAAACTCAACGACCCACATGCCAAAAATGTGGGAAGGTGCACCATGGGAACCGCCTCAAAGGGACAGGGAAGTTCATCAAGTGTGTTAAGGAAGGTCATCATGATCAAGAGTGTCGAAAGGAAACGAAATGGAAGGATAATGTAGCTGATGAAAGGGTAGAAACACTCATGGTTCAATGCTATAACTGTTGGGAGTTAGGTCACTATGAAAACCACTGTACTAAACGTCGATCTCTTGAGGGTAATCTGCATCAGTATCCACAAAAGCCAAAGGAAGAAGGGAAGGTCTATGTGTTGAGTCAATAAGGTTTTCCTTATGATTTTTCCATTCCTTCTTGTTTTGAAAATCACAAACACCTTATACTTAAGCAGATATTATATTTACCCCCATAAGGAAAATTTACTTATTTAAGGAAATTTACCTTAACCTATATTTTCTCATACATAACAATATTATTCTTAAATTCAAAAACCAGATTCATAACCAAAATTCCGGAGCCATATAATGAATAGATTTGGAGCATTTTGTTTTTAGGATCCGAATTCTGGATGTGATCTGTAATGGAGTTTTAATCTGAATTATGGACTCCGAACTCTAAAGAAGTTCGACTCTGAACTCTGAAGTAGTTCGACTCTAAACACTGAAGAAGTTAGACTCCGAACTCTCAAGTAGTTCGACTCCGAACTCTCAAGTAGTTCGACTCCGAACTCTCAAGTATTTCGACTCTGAACTCTAAAGTAGTTCGACTCCGAACATTGAAGAAGTTTGACTCCGAACTCTCCAGTAGTTTTACACCGAACTCTCCAGTAGTTTGACTCCGAACTCTGAAGTAGTTCGACTCTGAACTCTCCCGTAGTTTGACTCTGAACTATTAAGCAGTTTGACTCTGAACTCTTAAGTGGTTCGACTCCGAGTTCTGTAAGTTTAGAATCCGATATCTAGTCAAACCAGACTCCAAATTCCTATAAAACAGATTCCGAATATATATTAACATAGACTCTGAAATTCATTTTGGTTAGACTCCGAACTTTTGACTTGCTTACACTCCGTAATATTGATCAGATTTTACTTACATATTCTTCATTTCAAAACGATGTTGTACATTCAGTTATACATAGTTTGTTATAAAACGTTGTCATCTATTCTATTTCTAATTAACCATTGGTTGAGTTACATGTGTACTGGTCCCTCCGAATTTCTTGGAAAATATGACCGTTGGAAGAGGGAGATGACTGTTGGAAATTTTCCTATAAATAGGAGCTCATTTGAAAGAGCTCAATAAGAAAAGAGAAACAAAATGAATAAGTTTATCAATCTATAGAACACACTCTATTAAGGTGATTCCTAGAGAGAGAATATTTTCATGCCATGTGCGTACTAAACCGCTCGTTCAGACTGCTTTGTGCGACTCCAGATGTTGGTGATTACATTCGAGGACTTCCGAGGATAGGAAGACAGAGGTGCCGACTACCTTGAAGTTCGAGGGCTTCCTTGCTAAGGAAGACAGAGGTCCCAACTACCTTAAAGTTGAGGGTTTGCGGGGATAGCAAGACAGAGATTTCGATCTTCGTATTGAGGGCTTACCCTAGTGTGGGTAAGACAGACTTGCTTGAAAGTATAAATCAAGGGACCTTTATCCAAGGTTGTTGGATACCCTTCTCTTTGGGTTAAAATATTCATATCTTGTTACTTGTAGTTTTACTACTTGTTTTTTCGCTGCATAAGGTGTTGTAAGGAAAGTATAACCTTCTTGTATTTCCTTCCACGTGTACTCTGATTAGTTTAAGATTCTATATGCTTTAAGGTAGAATATTATATTGTAAACCTCGGTTTCAATACTCCGGTCGGTGATTAGAGGTGTTGTGAATTTTCTTAGTTTAACTTTGTTAAACCTAGATTTTCCTTGACAAAGGAAAACATAGTTATCTATAACTAACATTAAAGGTTCCAAAGGAACTTTTAATGTATACAATTCACCCCCCTCTTGTATATTGATCATGTACATTTTTATTTCGATCCTACAATTGGTATCTGAGGAGATATCTGAAATACTCATACTCACATATAATTTTTTCTTGTTCTTTGTTATTCCGAACTTTGTCATTCCAAACATTGTCATTCCGAACTATGTCATTCCAATCTTTGTGGTTACAAACTTTTTCTACTAACTAGTTTGGTTGCCCAAGTTGTTTTAGTATGGCAGGAATCAATGTTGGCTCTATAGACAATCTAAATCCTACAAGACCACCAATCTTTGATGGTAATGACTATGAATACTGGAGAGGTCGAATGATGACTTTTTTCATCAACACTGGAGTGGAAAATTTCGTTATGCTTACTGGTGATTATAAAATTCCTGATAAGGAAGTTGGAACGTTCACTAACCAGGAAAAGCAAGAGTATCAACTCAACTATAAGGTAAGAAATACTTTACTATGTTCAATGACTAGAAATATATATAGACAAATTTCTTATTGTGAAGAAGCTTGTTGTATCTGGAAGAAGTTAGAAGTTACACAATTTGGCACTTCTAACATAATTGAAACTAGGAGAGCTATGCTTAGATTTGAGTACCATGGATTCAATTTTCCGTATGGTGAACCAATCTGCAAAGTTCAACAGAGGTTTATGACTATAGTCAATAGATTACAATTTATGGGAGAAAAAGGGTTTGACGATGAAGCCCTTGTAGATAAGATAATTGATATTATGCCCAATGAGTGGGAATCAAAGAGAACAGCCATAGCTGAGAACAGGAAGGTCACTAAAATTTCTCTTGATGAGCTATTCAGAACTCTTCTCCAACATGAAACCATAATGAAGAGAGATGCTGACAACATCAAAAAGAAGAATGGGAATGGTACTATTTATTTTACAACTACATCAAATCACAAGAAAGCTAAGACTCCTGAGATAGTAACCAAATCCATGTCTAAGAAGGTTGTTGTTCATTCAGATTCTAGTGAATGTGAAATCTCAGAAAATGAGTTAGCAAATCTTGCTCGAAAGATGAACAAGATAGCTGGCCAGAGAAACTTCCAATCCAAGTATCAGAAAATAGAAAGGAAAGATAAGAAATATAGAGAAGTTACATGTTACGAATGCAATAGAGATGGACATATTAGCCCAGATTTCCCTCTACTCAAAAAGAAAGAAATGAAAGAAAGGCATTCTGAAAGGAGAAGTAATAAGTATTAAAAAACCAAATCTAAGAAATTTCTAAAAGAAAATGAAACCTGGAGTGCTAGTGGTGGTGACTCTTCAGATGAATCTTCCGATTATAAATCTTCAGGAAATAAGAATCTTGGTCTTATAGCCAGATTACCTATTGACAATCATTGCATTATGGATAAGGTACGAAATGCTGAATCATTGACCAATGTATCTTTAAATGTGAATGATAGTAAGTATTATAATTCCTCAGATGAAGAATCCTCTTCTGATGAAGAAAATACTTCACCTACCTATGAAGAAGTTTCTAGGTTTTCTGAACTTCTTGAGATTGAGAACTCTAAACTCAATAAAAAACATGATAAGGCAAACTCTAGGAATTATATTCATAAAAAAGAGATATCAGATCTTTCTAAAGATCATGATAAGAAAAATGCTAATTTTATAAGTATTTAAAAAAATCATGAGGAGGCAAGTTCTGAGTGGAACAAACTTTCTAAAGAGTTAGAAGAAGTAATTTCTAAGAAAAGTGTTTTCGAGCCTAGCTCTAGTTCTAAATCTAACGATTTTGAAGATAAAAACTTGGTTATCAAACTCAAGTCAGAAATCTTTTCCTCAAATAAGTGTTTATCAAATTTTACCCATGGTAAGGAAAATTTTGATAAAATGTATTCTCAAATATGACCTTTAAGAAACAAATCTGAATTTGGTTATACCCATGCAAAAACAATTATTAGTAACAACTACTTTGTTCCAAAAAGTGCCCCATTTTGTACCAAGTGTCAATGTGGTGGTCACTAGGAAAAGAATTGTTCTTTAAATAAAACCCAATATCTAGGTTTTCATAAAGCCTATTTCTCTATGAAAATGTGGGTTCCCAAAATTTTTTTTTCTGGAAATTCTGGATCCAAGAATGTTTGGATTCCAAAAGTCTAATTATTTTCTTGTTTTCAGGAAAATAGAGAAAGTACCCACAACAACACATGGTACATGGATAGTGGATGTTCCCGGCACATGACTGGTAACAAAATCTATTTTGAAAAGGTTATCAAAATGAAAAGAGGAAAGGTAACTTTCGGAGATAATGCACAGAGAGAAATTGTTGGAATTGGTAATATTGTTCTTCTAGGTAAAACTTTGATTTCAAATGATTTATTTGTTAAGGGTCTTAAGTACAACCTCATTAGCATAAGTCAGTTATGTGATGAGGGGTACCTTGTGAATTTTAGGAAGGATAAGTGCTTTGTACACAATTCCAAGGAAGAATTTATTATCTCGGCCAATAGGCAAGATAATTTTTATACTTTGAACTTAGAAGACCTAAGGAGACAAGATTTACCTTGCCTAAGTGTAGTGGAAGATCATTCCTGGCTGTGGCATAGAATACTTGGACACTATATCCTTAGTAACTAATGTAAACTCTCTAAGAAAAACTAGTTAAGGATCTACCGGAGCATAGATTTGATTCTTCTAAAGTTTGTGATCCTTGTCAATATGTCAAGCAACATAGATCAATTTTTAAATCGATTGGTGAAGTCTCAACTACTGATTCATTACAGTTAGTGCATATGGATCCTTTCGGTCCAACACAAACTGGAATTATTGGAGGCAAATACTATGTGTTGGTTTTAGTTTATGATTACACTAGATTTACATAGGTCCATTTTTAGAAAAAAAGTCTGAATATTTTTCTTATTTCAATAGTTGTAGAGCCCAAGTTAAAAATGAGAAAAATATTCCACTGAAAACTCTTCATAGTGATCATGGAGGAGAATTTAAAAATTATGATTTTGAAACTTTTTGTAGTAGGAAAGGTATTACTCACAAATTTTCAGCACCTAGAACACCTCAACAAAATTGTGTAGTTGAGAGAAGAAATAGAATTCTTTAAGAGGTAACTATAACCATGTTGAGTGAATATTCTATAGCCAGACATTTCTATGGTGAAGCTGTAAGTAATGCTTGTTATACTATAAATCGAGTGTTGATTAGACATTTTCTTAATAAAACTCCTTATGAGTTATGGAATGGAAGAACACCAAGACTATCCTACTTCAAGGTTTTTCATTGCAAAGTATTCATTCTGAATACTAATGATAACTTACATAAATTCCCACCAAAATCTGATGAAGAAATTTTCATAGGTTATTCAACAACTTCTAAGGATTATAGAGTTTTTAATAAAAACACTTGTACTATTGAAGAAACAATGCATGTAAAATTTGATGAGTCTGATCCTTTTGTTTTTAAAATATCCCAACCTACATCCTCGGATGTGTTTTCAAAAACAGATTGTCAACCCTTGATAGAAGATCCTTCTATTAAGGAAAATGTTGAAGAAGATACTTCTGAAATATTTACCCCAGAAGACTTTCTACCCTATGTTGATGAACAGGTTTTACAAAACCCAAATCAGGTGTTTCATAAGAATAACCCTAGTGATAGTATCATTGTTGATGTAAATCAACCTGTAAGGACAAGAAATTCCTTAAGAAATGAAGTATAACATCTAGAATTTCTTTCCCAATTAGAACCAAAAAGCACTGATGAAGCTTTAGGTGATGATGATTGGATCAAAGACATGCAAGATGAACTAAATGAATTTGAGAGGAATAAAGTCTGGACCATGGTTGAAAGACCTAAGGAAACATCTGTTATTAGAGTAAAATGGGTTTTCAGAATAAAATGTGATGAAAATGGAGTCATAGTAAGAAATAAATCTAGACTCGTTGATAAAGGCTATAATCAAGAAGAGGGTATAGACTATGAAGAAACATATAATCCAGTAGCTAGACTTGAATCTATTCATATTCTACTTGCCTTTGCAACATTCTTCAATTTTAAACTTTTTCAAATGGATGTGAAATGTGATTTTTTTAATGGTTATGTTCAAGAGGAATTTTTTGTTGAACAAACTCCTGGTTTTGAAGATTCAAAACATCCTGATCATGTTTTTAGACTTACCAAAGCTTTGTATGGTCTTAAAAAAGCCCCACGAGCATGGTATGATAGACTAACAGTATTTTTGCTTCAAAATAACTATGTTAAGGGAAGTGCAGATCCAACCCTTTTTATAAATAAAGATATGAAAAATTTTATGATTGTTCAAATTTCTGTTAATGACATCATATTTGGTTCAACTCAGCAATATTTAACTGAATCTTTTGCTAGTCTAATGAAGTCTGGGTTTGAAATGAGTATGATGGGTGAGTTAACCTTTTTCCTTGGTTTTCAAATTTCTCAAAAACCAGAAGGAACCTATATATCTCAACATAAGTATATTAAATATATTCTCAAAAAGTACGGTTATGACAACACTAAGAGTATAAGTACTCCCATTGGTACCTCAAACTCTTTAGATCTTAATGAAGCTGGGAAACCAGTAGATCAAACATCTTTTAGAGGTATGATAGGAAGTCTACTTTACTTAACAGCTAGTCGACCAGACTTAATGTTTTCAGTGTGCTTATGTGAAAGATATCAATCCAATCCTAAGGAATCTCACTTAAAGGCAGTAAAAATAATTTTTCGCTACCTAAATGGAACCATGGATCTAGGATTATTTTATACTTCTGGAAATTATTTTGCTCTAAAAATCTTTTCTGGCTCTTACTTTGGTGGATGTAGAATGGATAGAAAAAGTACATCCAGAACTTTTCATTTATTAGGAGATTCATTAGTTTCTTGGTCCTACAAAAAACAACATTCTATAGCACTTTCCACTACTGAAGCCGAATATGTAGCAGCTCAATGTTGTTGTGCTCAAGTGTTGTGGATTCAACACACACTCACAAACTATGGCCTGAGTTTTAC
The DNA here is from genome assembly GCA_963277665.1 of Viscum album. Lineage (NCBI taxonomy): Eukaryota > Viridiplantae > Streptophyta > Magnoliopsida > Santalales > Viscaceae > Viscum > Viscum album. The sequence continues at coordinate 1,217,166,353 of OY728130.1, forward strand.
TAAGTCTCAAATATTGTGTGAAAACACAAGTTCCATTACCCTATGTAATAATCTTGCACATCAATCTCGTGCAAAGAACATAGATATTAGGCATCATTTTCTTAGAGATCACACACTTAAAAGAGATATCATTCTTCAGTTTATTTGAATGGAAGATCAACTTGCTGATATTTTCACAAAATCATTACCCTCCGATAGATTTGAATACATTAAAAAAAGTTATGAATGATAACTTCAAGGTAATCATTCTTCATTAACTTCTTGTTGAACAATTATCCTAATAGTAATAAACTCCTATTTATAGGGGGAGTACATTTGATTGTTAGCATTTTTTTAAAACCTTTCGGAACTGATCTTCCAGAATGGAAATTTCTGAAACCAAAATTTCCTGAATGGGAATTACCGGTACTAAATTTTTCAGGACTGAAATTCTCAAAATGTGATCTTTCGGAATGGAAGTCTTCGCACTAATATGTTTCGGAATGGAGATTTTCGGACTGGGGTTTTCGAAACGAGGTTTTCATACTGCAGTTTTTGTAATGAAGTTTTTTTAGGAATAATATTACCAATTACGAATAATATTTCTTGTTAATCCGTAAGTTATGATTTTCTTAATTATAGTTGTATAATCAGATTTTGCATACCGATATTTTCCTTGTTTTTAAAAGGTTCAGATTCTAGTTTTTCCTCAAATACGAATGTTTTCTTTAAAAACCTCAAAAGATCGGAGTAAACTTTTTCCTTGCGGAATTGTTCTCAACCGTCAGATCTAATCAACGTGTTATCTACCGTTAGATGGCTATTGGAAGACCAACGGTCAAATTCTTTGCCTATATATAGGGGAACCCGAGACTCATCCCACATCGGGTTTTCAAGATTTTGCGTCTTGAAACTCTACCACTCCTCTTAAGGTCGGTTCTGAACCTTGTGAAGACGATCCGAATCTTACAGTTTACTTCACTCCGAATGTCTGTTGAAACAACTTCTCAAGATATGTCAACTGTGAAACCTATCTCAAAGTTGTTAGTTTTCATGGAAAGGTTAGTTCACCCGGATTTTTATAAGCTTGATTCTTTTATTTCAAATAATATTAGACTAAATGGATGGGAAGATGTCGGCATTGAAAATTCAGATAAACAGGATCCGGTTTATATGGATTTGTTGATAGAGATTTACGTGTCTGTTTCCTTCCTGATAGAAGATGGGAGAGAGAGGTTTTCTTTCAAGTCTTATGGAAAGACTTATAAACTTTCTTACACTAAGGAAGCATGTTTAGTTGGTTTATCATATGAAGGAGAAGCTGAATTCTGCTATCACAAACATCCGGATGTGCAAGGGAGTTTCAATAAGGAGAAGGCACGGAAGTGTCTTGGGCTTAAGGATGATTCAACAATTAAGATTTCCAGGTTCACTCCGAACAATAGAATTCTTCAACTATGGGTGCAATGGTTTTCTGGTTCCGAGAAGAGGAGATAAAGACAATCTGAAGAAAAGTGATATCTATGTCTTAGATTTCTTGGTAAATCTAAGAAAGATAAATCTGATGAGGCATGTCTTGGTTACGATCAAGAATATCAAGGAAGGGAATTTGAGAGATCAGATTATCATGTTTCCTGCCTTATTATCTAAGTTGATTGTTCAATGCTTATAATCCTTCAATGTTTCCTGCAAATACATGATCCGGAATTGCAAGCTCATGCTAGTCAGTGATGATTCTCTTAAGAGGATGAAGATGGGATTTTCCAGTGAGTTCGGAAAATTTTACCCCCTAACTGTGGAGGAGTTTGAAGTAGCTGAAAAAGAAACACAATCTCTGGAACCTTCAAAAAAGAAAAGGAAGAAGATAAAGGGTAAGGAAGTGGTTACTGATGAAGAAATTTCTTAGGCTAAGGAAACTCAATCTACTCCCCCCAAGCCGTAGAAGCAGAAAACATTTACAGATGAAGTAGCAGAAAAGTGGAGGGGAGATAAAGTAATTTGGACGGAAGGGGATCCTCAATTCGGACTGGACCCTGCTGAGGCTAAAGCATTAAAGGAAATAGCTTCTGAGGAGGTAGAGAGACAAGTGAAGCAAAAGAAATTGGGAAAGAAGATGACTGAAGCTGAACTAGTGAGATCTTTGCTAAAAGATACAGAGTTGGCTTCCGAAAGGCTTCCAGTTCTGGAAACGATCGTTGTTGAACCTTCTTTACCAGAAAATCCAGCAAAAAACTATGTCACTCCGGAAAAGTACAAGGGTAAATAACTAGCAGAAGAAGCTGAGAAGGAAGTTTCTGAAGCAGTAGAGGAAGAAGTAGAAGAAGAAGAAGAGGAGGAGAGTGAAGATCTAGATACCGTGATCAAGGAAGTACAGAACTACAAAGATAAGGCTTAATCTGGAAATATAGTTACATCAGCTAAGGGAGATGATGAATCTAGTAAGCAACATAAAGAAGAAGAAGAATAAAATGTGATTTATGATGAAGAAGAGTCCTATGAGAGGAATTTTCTTGAGGAAGGTCACGAAAAACAAAAACCAGATGAAGATCAGATTGTTCAAGTTTCTGAATCCTAGGAAGTATCTCCTAATGTGGAACCCATTCCGAAATCTGATACGGACAAGAAAGCTCTCATGGAGACACCAGCAAAAGATCTCATCAGGAGGAAAGAGGTTGGTGGTACCTCTAGAAGAAAGTTGGCACAATCTGAAGAAGATCAGTCTCCATGGAAAGTTTCTGATTCAGAATCATCATCTCACGGGCATGATTTTGTGGTTCAATCTCTAAGGAAGTTGGTGGACACCATTTCGATTATTCCAACAATAGATTCTAGATGCCAGTTGTTGAAACAATCTATGAATAAAAAAAATTATTCTTTATCCATGATCATGGATAAGTTTGTGATGTTGGAAGCTGAACAAAAAAGTTTTCTGATCGATTATGACGTGCATAGGAAGTCCTGCAGTAAGGTAACCAAGTGGTCTAAGAGAGTTGATGAGGATTTAGTTCACTTTGCGAATTTTCCAGCTGAAGTTCAAAATGCTTTTGAAATGGAGGATAAAAAGGTTAATGAGATTTCTAAGAAGTTGAACCAGGAGCAAATTTTCTGGAATCAACAGGTCAGGGATCTGAAAGGGAATCTTAAATCAGTATCTCAAAATTGGAAAACTGAAAGAGGTTTCTGGATTGAGTTTCAGCAGAAGATGGAAAAGCAAGATGAGTTGTTGAAGTTGCAGAAAGAAGCCTTGGAGGCTCAGGAAGAGGCTTTAAAAGCTCAAGAAGAAAATGTAAAACCCTTGGATAAGCAACGAGAGGAAGATCAAAGAGACTTGAAGAAACTCAAATCCTTGTTGAAGCAGATCATTCCGAAGGAAAAGGATGAAAACTGATCCCACTCTGATCATTTTTTGTAGTTTTCTTTCGTTGTATTTTTTTCCCAACTCAAATGAAATGGTTATATGGTTGGTTGTATCATGTTATATACTAATGTTTCAAGTACCAAACCTTGTTGTCCATTCCCTTCAATTCTTTTGAAAATCACAAAGGGGTAGAAGGGAAAAAAATACTCCTAAGGAGGAGAAAGGAAACATTTCTAAGAGAAATATCCTTAAAGAAAGGGGGAGTTTCCCACAATGAAGGTTTTAATTCTTACAATAATGAAAACTCTACTCCAGAAACTCTGAATACAATCCTTAGAGTTTCAATGCCAAAGGGGGAGTTAGTTGTATTCACTTCTATCTATGAACGAAGGGAGATAAGTTTTAATTTTCAAAGTCTAATGAAAATTTTCAAAACCCTTATATAATTTTTTGAAAGGATGTTTGTGCTTTCCAAAAAGGGGGAGATTTTTGAGTAAATAAGGTTTTCCTTATGATTTTTCCATTCCTTATTGTTTTGAAAATCAAAAACACCCTATACATAAGCAGATATTATTTTTACCCCCATATGGAAAATTTACTTCTTTAAGGAAATTTACCTTAACCTAGAGTTTCTCATACATAACAATATTATTCTTAAATTCAAAAACTGGATTCAGAACCAAATTTCTGGAGCCATATAATGAAAATATTTGGAGCATTCTGTTTTTAGGATCCAAATTCTGGATGTGATATGTAATGGAGTTTTAATCGGAATTCTGGACTCCAAACTCTGAAGAAGTTCGACTCCAAACTCTTAAGTAGTTTGACTCCGAACTCTAAATAAGTTCGAATCTGAACTCTTAAGTAGTTCAACTCCAAAATCTCAAGTATTTCGACTCTGAACTATCAAGTAGTTCGACTTCGAAATCTCATGTAGTTCGACTCCGAACTCTGAATAAGTTCGACTCTGAACTCTTAAGTAGTTCAACTCCGAACTCTCCAGTAGTTCGACTCCGAACTCTTAAGGAGTTCAACTCCGAACTCTCCAGTAGTTCGACTCCGAACTCTTAAGCAGTTTGACTCCAAACTCTTAAGTGGTTCAACTCCGAGTTCTGCAAGTTCATAATTCGATCTCTGGTGAAACCAGACTCCGAATTCCTATTAAATAGATTCTGAATATTTCTTAACATAGACTCCAAACATCATTTTTGTTAGACTCCGAACTTTTTACTTGATTACACTCTGAAATATTGATTAGATTTTACTTACATATGCATCATTTCAAAACGATGTCAAACATTCAGTTATACATGGTTTGTTATAAAACGATGTCGCATATTCTGTTTCTAATTAACCGTTGGTTGAGTTACACGTGTACAGGTCCCTCCGAATTTCATGGAAAATATGACCATTGGAAGAGGGATCCGACCGTTTGAAATTTGCCTATAAATAGGAGCTCATTTGAAAGAGATCAGGATGAAAAGAGGGGAAAATGAATAAGTTGATCAATATAGAGAACACACACTGCTAAGGTGATTTCTAGAGAGAGAAGATTTTCATTCCTTGTGCGTACTGAACCGCTCGTTCATATTTCTATGTGCAACTCCGGATGTTGGTGATTATATTCGAGGACGTCCGGGGATATGGAGACAGAGGTCCTGACTACCTTGAAGTTCGAGGGCTTCCTTGCTGAGGAAGGCAGAGGTCCCAACTACCTTGAAGTTGAGGGCTTGCGGGGATAGCAAGACAGAGATTCCAATCTTCGTATTGAGGGCTTACCCTGGTGTGGGTAAGACAGACTTGCTTGAAAGTATAAATCAAGGGAACTTTATCCACGGTTGTTGGATACCCTTCTCTTTGGGTTAAAAGATTCATATCTTGATACTTGTAGTTTTAATACATGTTTTTCCGCTACATATTGTGTTGTAAGGAAAGTATAACCTTCTTGTATTTCCTTACACTTGTACTCTGATTAGTTTAAGATTCTATATGCTTTAAGGTAGAATCTTATAATGTAATCCTCGGTTTCAATACTCCAGTTGGTGATTAGAGGTGTTGTGAATTTTCTTAGTTTAAATTTTTTAAACCTAGATTTTCCTTGACTAAGGAAAACATAGTTATCCATTACTAACTTTAAAGTTTCCAAAGGAATTTTTAAAATATAAAATTCACCCCCCCCCCCCCCACACTCTTGTATATTGAGCATGTACATTGTTATTTCAATCCTACACTATGCCATCACTACTACGGAAGAGGAGCAAGATAATGAAGATGTACAAGGCACACTTCCTATTCACTCAAGAATTGAAAAAGTCTTATTTGATTGTAGTTCTACACAATCCTTTATATCTTTCATGTTTTCTTGAACTATAGGATCGAAGCCCTGAAACCTTGAAGTAGAGATATCTGTAAAAACACCAAGTGGTGCGATCATTGAAACCCAACTGTTTGACTCCTCTCTTATTAGCGTATGTGGGAAGATTCTTCCAGAAAATCTTGTAATAATTCATATGGATGAATTCAAAACTATAATGGGAATGTATTGACTCGCGTTATATGGAGCACATATCAACTGTTGAGAAAAGGAAATATTATTTCATATTTTGAACCATCCCATGCCCCTCTAAAAATGAAAGGAAGATCATGAATCTAATTTGAAAAAACATTCAATGGTGTGGGTGTTTATTCCCTATGAAGAAGAATACATCACTCAAATGGTTGAGTTGAAGGAAAGTTCCAGCCTTGAGGAAATTCCCATTGTGAGGGAATACGACATTGTATTTCTTGAAGAGTTACCCAGTATTCCCCCGGATCGTGACGTAGAGTTATGAATTGAACGCATACCTAGAGCTATTTTTATCTCGAAGTGTCCCTATAGGATGGCTCCTATTGAACTGAAGGAGTTAAAGAAGTAGCTTCAATGGAATCTGGACAAAGGGTTCATACGCCCTAGTTCATCACCTTGGGGTGCACTAGTGCTCATTGTGAAGAAGAAGGATGGAACAATGCGGTTGTGTATCAATTATCGGAAACTCAACAAGATCACCATAAAGAACAAGTATCCTCTCCTAAGGATTGATGACTTGTTTGATTAGTTAAGAGGTGCTCAATACTTCTCAAAGTTGGATCATCATTTTTTATATCATCAGTTAAAGGTGAAGAAGGAAGATATTCAGAAGACTGCCTTCCGAACAAGGTATGGTCACTATGAATTTTTTGTGAGGCCCTTCAGACTTACTAATTCTCTTGAAATAATCATGGATTTTATTAATAGAGACTTTAGACATTATCTAGACAAATTTGTGGTATTATTTATTGATGATATTATCATGTACTACAAGATCAAGGAGGAACATGATGAACATCTAAGACTTGTGTTGGAAACATTAAGAAAGGAGAAGTTGTATCCCATGTTTAAAAATTGTGACTTTTGGATGAAGATATTCACGTTCTTGGGACATGTGATCATAAGTGAGGGAATATCCTTGGATCCTTCAATGTCAAAGGCGATTGAGAAATGGCCTAGGACCTCTAGTGTTACATAAATCCATAGTTTTGATGGATTTGATGGGTACTACCAACGTTTTGTGAGAAAATTAGGATGATTGTCAAGCCCGCTAACAAAGTTAACAATGAAAGGTGTAAAGTATGTCTGGACAGAAGAATGTGATGGAAGCTTCAAGGAGATAAAGGGAAGGTTGATAACTACACCTGTACTCACACTACAAAAAATGGAGAACGTTTTGTGATATACAGTGATGCTTCAAATAATGTCTTGGGTTGTGTACTCATGTAAAATGAAAATTTGATAGCCTATGCCTCACGACAGTTAAAGATCCATGAGAAGAACTACCCGACACATGATCTAGAGTTGGCAGCCGTGATTTTTGCCTTGAAAATCTGGCGGAACAACCTTTATGGTGAGAAGTGTGACATATAAACCGACCAAAAGAGCCTAAAGTATATATTCACACAAACAGATCTCAACATGTGTCAAATGAGATGGTTAGAGCTAATATGTAACACCCCGAGCTTCCATGATACGCTTCTCATTCAATAATGCAATAGCTTGCATTGTACGCAACTTCGAGTTCTAAAACACCGCGACTAATAAAAGTAGCCGTTATAAATAGTAATAACCACTTTTTAAAATTATAGAAATTTTATATTTTAAAATGGACTTCATTTGTGGATTCGAAATATCGAAATTAGCCTATGTTGAATTTTTGGTATTTTTCTGAGAACTTCTAATTTTTATGAATAGTGAAAAATACTTTAAAACAACTTTTTTAATCAAAATAATTTATTGTGATAAATTATACTATTTAGTGGTTTTAAGGTATAATTAGAATATATTTTTACCATTTTATCCAATGGTGGTCATTAGAATTAATTTAACATTGAAATTGGACATAAACAATTGCCAATCTTTTGATATAAATTGTTTCTTAAAAACACGCCATTTGTTGTAACAGCGGGAATTAATTATAAAATTAATTAATGCAACTTATATTTTTGGAATTTTTTAAAATAGACATCATTTTTGAATTCGGAATATCAATTATAGCTTAGGGTGAAATTTTGGCCTTGTTCTGAAAAACTTCAATTTTTGATGAATAGTGAAACCACTAAGTGGTAGTTAAATAACTGATTTTTCGTTTAAATGAAATATTACCACTTCTGTGATTTGATTTTCAAAAATCCGACATACATGGTTGTCATTAAGAAGTAAAATGTGGTTCAATGAGATTAAAATAATTTTTTGGTGAATAGTAACTTTTAAGTTCTTAATCGCGATTAGAGGTAATTAGTGTAGTTTAAGGTACAAATAATGTTTTAATAATATGAGATGAGCATGAAACTTGTCCTACTCCTATGGGATGAGTCATGGCCGACCAAGACAACCCATGGGTCAACTTGGGGACCCCATGGAGCCACTTTAGTTGGATAATGACATTAATATATATTTATTTAATGTTAAAATTAAATTGACACAAACATGAGTTAGTTTACTAAAACAGTTTTTAAGTGGGGTTAAACAAGTCCAAATTTTGACTATAAATATTCATTAGAAAGCTAAAAATATTTCCTACATCATAGTATTTTTTTTATAATTTTTAGACATTAAATAAATTAAATTATTTATGACATCATTATGATGCAGCGATGACCTCATTATTTAACGATTTAAATAAAATGAGAAGATAATGCAAAATCCAAGGCTTACACTTGTCCAAAGCCTATTGGATGAGGATATTTCGAAACCTTATCAACTTAGCCTCGAAATATATAAGTGTGGGACCTTTAGAATCCGAAAAGCATTGTGAAATAATTTAACATTTCAATCTTTCCAAAACTGCCCCTCCTCTCTACTTATAAAAGGCCCCCACCTCTCCCACCTCATTTACACATTCAAGCCATTTGGCTCGGCCAACCTCTGCCCAAATACTCTCCCAACTTCCCCCTCTTAATCCTAGAAGCCTTACTTTGGGCAGAACTCTTCCCAAGGAAGCCTTTGGCTCAAATCAAAAAGAGTTACCCGATTTTGAGGTAATGTCTTCTCTAATGTTGTTTTGTTTTATTTTTCTTCTCCAACCCCCTAAACTCTTTTTATTAATTTCTTTTGTAACAACACCAGTATACTCAATATACTAGGATGTTTTTATAAGAAGTATTCGAGCTACACTTACACACACCTACATCTAATGGTTAAAGAACATACGGTTTCTGTGGATGGCGAATTTCTGCCTCACGAAACGATGATTGTTCAACACTCATATAACACCTTCAAAGGTGGCCATTAAGATGTCACTATTTTTATATATGATATATAATATGTTCATGTTTTATGTATGATTCTGTATTTCTCATTTATGGCATACTTTATTATTTCCATTATGGGTAAAACGCGATAATTTCATTTTAGGAAGTGCGGACTACTGCCCCCTCAAAGTGATTTGAATCGTTAATGCCATATGTGGGATGTATAAAGGATGGAGTAAATGGTATTATACACTATATTATACTTGAATTATATTATACATTTATATCATTATTATTTAGTTCCATTAAATATGAAATTGAAATGAAAGTAGCGTTCATGCGTACGTACGGCTTACCGTCTCCATGAACGGTGCATTTCATTTCTTACCTCTAATTGTTACGTAATATGATAAATGAATATATATACTGGATATATAAGATATATATGACATCTAAATCATGAATATAATTCTGGATATAATGGATATTCAACCACATGAACAACTTGTAATTATAAGAAGTTTATTGTTGACTCAAGTTACCAAAGATCGACAAAACGACCGTTATTAACTTAAATAATTACATAATATTCATAACATTGTAATAAGTGATATAAAAATGATAATGAAATTGAAAATGGTTCTTAATAAGGTAGATATTAACTCTAGTTTATTATTCATGAGGGTAAAGAACGGTTGAGTCAAGTCGGACACAAGGTAAGGGAATTTCTTAACCCAACTTCCATTCTTTGGGTTAATCTCATACTTTCAAATTATGTCATGATATTATTATGTCCTATTTTGTATTTTTACTCTCTTTATGTGTACCTATAGTGAATACACATAATAGATCTATTTTATTTTAAAAATGATCTATTCAAGGACATCGTCTCAATACCCTTTCATTGAGGCATATTTGGTTTTATACACAACTTTCTTTTATACGGTGTATAAACCACTTTGAATTTTACGTTTATTCAAAAGGAATCTTTTTATACGAAGCAATTTGATAAACGACAAAAGGGAATGTTTTTCTTTCCGTACTTATGCGGCGACAACGACTTCTCCGCCGCCGTGACCATTATTTGAGTTTCGGCTTCCTCTACAAGCCATCATTTTTTTTAATGAAAAATAAATACAAAGTTTTAACATTCTTTTATTTTGGTATTGAAAATGGTTTTTAAAAAGTTTTTATTATATCAACATGTTGTATTGATATCTTGTGATTGAAATGTGGAAATTTTATGTTTCTTTTATGCATGTTTTATGTGATACGATTATGTTATGGTTTATGATATGTTTAAAACTATTCATATGAGGAATGCATTGGACTTAATAAGTGACGGGTGGAGCCCGCTATAGCTCCTCGATGCATCGGCAGGTCTCATGAGACAAACTAGTGTCTTGGAACGAGGCCTTGACAAAATCGTATTTGTGGTCTTGGAACGAGGCCTTGACTACGTGGTTATGATAGTATGGAATTATGCATTCCATCATTATGAAAGTGGTTATTGATATTGCATGTGATTATTTGACCAGTAGAATATCCATGTGAAGAAGTAAATGGCATTATCTCATTTTACTTTTGCCATATTATGTTGAAGTTCAAGTTTAAAAGGCTTTTGTTTTAGTTATACATAGCCTTAAATGTTAATGTTTATTTATGAAAGCTTCCATTATATTGTTAACCTTACTGAGCATCTGAGCTCACCCCTTTCAATGTTTTAATATTTTTTCCAGGATGTGAAGAAGTATTTTATGAATGAACTATAGGGGTAGTCAGAAAGGGATATGATTGTGGACTATGAAGACCATGTTATTGAAGTTTGTTTACTTTTTGATGTAATGAAAGACTTATGAAGGTATCTAGTGTTTCCAAGGCTACTAAACTAATCAGTCTTTCGAGACTTGTTCTTTTGTGATCATGCCAATGTTACGAACTAATGCACCGACTCTGGGTAGCTGGGGTCGGGGCGTTACAGTTGGTATCAGAGGCAGTTTAGTACTAACCTTGGAAGCTAGATTTAGATAAACTCTGATTAGAGCACATAGCCCAAAGATAGACTTTGAGGATTAGTATAGAAGAACTTCCTAGAATTTTGGTATTATAGAGATGTTATGAGTTTTCCGAGCAATACATCCCTGTCTGGATACGAGCAGGTAGAGGAGGATCTGGCACAGATGTACCTAGGGGTAAAACCCGAAAACACCGCTTTGAGCTAGACTCGAACGGGAACTGGTGCACGACAACGGGCCTTGCTGCACTCTTGGTTACGACACTCCCGGGGGATATGCTTAGGATAATTCTCATTTTATTTACAAACCACTATGAAGGGTTATGAGTACATACTTCCTAAAAGAAAACATTTCATTTTATGATTATGGATTATATTCATAAATAGTTCAATTTATGTAAAGTGTTTAACAAGTATGGAATATGTATTTTGATTCATAAACTAATCTAGTTTATGCCATTGTTTAGAAATGGCGCCTAGTGTAAGGAATGGAAACCGTATCAATGCACGCACTCCGTGCAGGGATTGCCCTCCTGCTCAAGATAATTATGGCGGAGCTAGTGATAAAACTGGTGCCGATCAGCTTCTCACCGTACTGGGACAACTCACGTAGGTTATGAATAATAACCTTACTCTTATGGAGCACCCTGATCCGCAATGTGGAGGATCAATGTTAGACCGCTTCATGAGGCAACAACCGCCAAAATTTAATGGGGGTACAAATCCATTAGTACCTGAGCAATGGATAAATTCCATAGAGAAAATATTCCATGCCTTGGGGAGTAGTGAAAGGGAGAAGGTTGTCATGGCAGTTTACCGCCTCACTGGAGATGCCGATCAGTGGTGGTCGCTGATTCAAAACACAAAGGAAGATGATAACGTATCGAATATGGAATGGAGGGAGTTCAAAGAGCTTTTATTAGAAAAATACTTTCCGCGTGACCATCGAGCAGATATGGAAAGGCAATTTTTGAGTCTGAGACAAAAGGAGGATGAGAATGTCGCAAAGTATGAGGCCAACTTTACAAGGTTAGCGAGGTATGCTGCAGATTATATACGTAACCCAAGAGGTAAGATTGATCGTTTCTTTGATGGGTTAAAACCATTTCTCCGCCGAGCTTTAGTATCACAATCCTTCTCATCATACGAAGATATTGTCTCGTGTGCTATCAAGACAGAAAAGGAATTCTCTAAGTCTTATGACAACAAAGTAAAGCAAGAGAAGAAGAGAACGGTGGAACAAGAGACAGATAAAGGGAAAAAAGGAAAGAAGTATTTTCCATTATGTGATAATTGTGGGAAGAATCACCCTGGTACTTGCCTAAAAGGAATGGGAGTTTGTTATAAATGTGGAGAAAAGGGTCACCAGGCTCGTGATTGCAAGGGAAAGAAAGAGGCTGTCAAAGTTGAATGCTACAATTGTAGGGAAACAGGGCATTATGCAAATGAATGTCCTGAGCGTCAAGGAAACTTACCTTAGAAAAGGCCAAGGGATCAAGGCCAATCTTATGCTGTGACTACAGTTGAAGCGGAATAATTAATGTATTGGTGCTTTTGGACTCAAGGATTATATTCTGGTTATAAGAATAATGTGATATATATATATGGATTGTACTGCAGTACATTTTGATTTCAGTAAGGTTTTAATATGATTAAGGTAATCATATTTTTAGTATGTGACAATAAGAGAAACTTTTCTTTGTTTGGGGAATCTGATGTTACAATTGATTTTGGAATTTAGAGACCTTTTAGAGAAAGTCTGGACGGAGGTATTTTGGATAACTATTAAGGTTGGAATGGATTAAGTTGAACCATGGATAGTATTGTTTAAGGTTAAAGAATTTCTGAAGATTATTTTTGGAATATTATATTAGTATAGTTTTAGGAAAAAGGACAACCTGCAGGGTGGGGAATAACCCATCGCGTCGGACAAAGCTGCAGGAATCGAACCCACAACCATAGTGCGACAAGCCTTTATTTCCTACCACTAGCCTACAGGAAGTCCCTGGTTATTACAAAATAGTTTTACTAATCTAAATGGTATGTGTTAACATTTTGAACCTTATACAATTAGGATAAATAGAATATTTTTGAGTTCCGTTACCATTTGGAGTAAAAGTTGGGTTTGTGGTAAAAATTTATTAACGAATGAAAGTATACATAACAAGTATGTATATTCCCTTACGTTCTTAGTAAATCTCCTAAATAAATTCCTCAACATTATAAAAGTTAACATAAAACAAAATTGTTATCGGTTAACTTTTCCAACTGGGGATTCAATGACCGTTTAACCAATCACAAGTTTGTGATTTTCTTGTGCTTAAACTTTCTCCTAATCCTGTTTTCTATAACTCTCCATCAGACCTTGATGGTTTGTTTCTCCTCCATATCCATATTTTCATATAATCCTAGAATGGGCTATATCGGGTGACCTTTGTACTTATCCTGCTTTCTTTTAATGTTATATATTTATTAACCTTATTTCCGATGTGGGTTTTCCTCAAAGGTATTTTCTCTTTTCAACCTTTTATTTTCAACGAAAAATTTCAAATTGCGAGGACGCAATTTATTGAAGGAGGGTAGAATGTAACACCCCGAGCTTCCATGATACGCTTCTCATTCAATAATGCAATAGCTTGCATTGTACGCAACTTCGAGTTCTAAAACACCGCGACTAATCAAAGTAGCCGTTATGAATAGTAATAACCACTTTTTAAAATTATAGAAATTTTATATTTCAAAATGGACTTCATTTGTGGATTCGGAATATCGAAATTAGCCTATGTTGAATTTTTGGTATTTTTCTGAGAACTTCTAATTTTTATGAATAGTGAAAAATACGTTAAAACAACTTTTTTAATCAAAATAATTTATTGTGATAAATTATACTATTTAGTGGTTTTAAGGTATAATTAGAATATATTTTTACCATTTTATCCAATGGTGGTCATTATAATTAATTTAACATTGAAATTGGACATAAACAATTGCCAATCTTTTGATATAAATTGTTTCTTAAAAACACGCTATTCGTTGTAACAGCGGGAATTAGTTATAAAATTAATTAATGCAACTTATATGTTTGGAATTTTGTAAAATAGACATCATTTTTGAATTCGGAATATCAATTATAGCTTAGGGTGAAATTTTGGCCTTGTTCTGAAAAACTTCAATTTTTGATGAATAGTGAAACCACTAAGTGGTAGTTAAATAACTGATTTTTCGTTTAAATGAAATATTACCACTTCTGTGATTTGATTTTCAAAAGTCCGAAAAACATGGTTGTCATTAAGAAGTAAAATGTGGTTCAATGAGATTAAAATAATTTTTTGGTGAATAGTAACTTTTAAGTTCTTAATCGCGATTAGAGGTAATTAATGTAGTTTAAGGTACAAATAATGTTTTAATAATATGAGATGAGCATGACACTTGTCATACTCCTATTGGATGAGTCATGGCCGACCAAGACAACCCATGGGTCAACTTGGGGACCCCATGGAGCCACTTTAGTTGGAAAATGACATTAATATATATTTATTTAATGTTAAAATTAAATTGACACAAACATGAGTTAGTTTACTAAAACAGTTTTTAAGTGGGGTTAAACAAGTCCAACATTTGACTATAAATATTCATTAGAAAGATAAAAATATTTCATACATGATAGTATTTTTTTTATAATTTTTAGACATTAAATAAATTAAATTATTTATGACATCATTATGATGCAGCGATGACCTCATTATTTAACTATTTAAATAAAATGAGAAGATAATGCAAAATCCAAGGCTTACACTTGTCCAAAGCCTATTGGATGATGCGATTTCGAAACCTTATCACCTTAGCCTCGAATTATATAAGTGTGGGACCTTTAGAATCCGAAAAGCATTGTGAAATAATGTAACATTTCAATCTTTCCAAAAGTGTCCCTCCTCTCTACTTATAAAAGGCCCCCACCTCTCCCACCTCATTTACACATTCAAGCCATTTGGCTCGGCCAACCTCTTCCCAAATACTCTCCCAACTTCCCCCTCTTACTCCTAGAAGCCTTACTTTGGGCAGAACTCTTCCCAAGGAAGCCTTTGGCTCAAATCAAAAAGAGTTACCCGATTTTGAGGTAATGTCTTCTCTAATGTTGTTTTGTTTTATTTTTCTTCTCCAACCCCCTAAACTCTTTTTATTAATTTATTTTGTAACAACACCAATATACTCAATATACTAGGATGTTTTTATAAGAAGTATTCGAGCTACACTTACACACACCTACATCTAATGGTTAAAGAACATACGGTTTCTGTGGATGGCGAATTTCTGCCTCACGAAACGATGATTGTTCAACACTCATATAACACCTTCAAAGGTGGCCATTAAGATGTCACTATTTTTATATATGATATATAATATGTTTATGTTTTACGTATGCTTCTGTATTTCTCATTTATGGCATACTTTATTATTTCCATTATGGGTAAAATGCGATAATTTCATTTTAGGAAGTGCGGACTACTGCCCCCTCAAAGTGATTTGAATCGTTAATGCCATATGTGGGATGTATAAAGGATGGAGTAAATGATATTATACACTATATTATACTTGAATTATATTATACATTTATATCATTATGATTTAGTTCCATTAAATATGAAATTGAAATGAAAGTAGCATTCATGCGTACATACGGCTTACCGTCTCCATGAACGGTGCATTTCATTTCTTACCTCTAAATGTTACGTAATATTATAAATGAATATATATACTGGATATATAAGATATATATGACATCTAAATCATGAATATAATTCTGGATATAATGGATATTCTACCACATGAACAACTTGTAATTATAAGAAGTTTATTGTTGACTCAAGTTACCAAAGATCGACAAAACGACCGTTATTAACTTAAATAATTACATAATATTCATAACATTGTAATAAGTGATATAAAAAGGATAATGAAATTGAAAATGGTTCTTAATAAGTTAGATATTAACTCTAGTTTATTATTCAGGAGGTTAAAGAACGATTGAGTCAAGTCGGACACAAGGTAAGGGAATTTCTTAACCCAACTTCCATTCATTGGGTTAATCTCCTACTTTCATATTATGTCATGATATTATTATGTCCTATTTTGTATTTTTACTCTCTTTATGTGTACCTATAGTGAATACACATAATAGATCTATTTTATTTTAAAAATGATCTATTCAAGGACTTCGTCTCAATCCCCTTTCATTGAGGCATATTTGGTTTTATACACAACTTTCTTTTATACGGTCTATAAACCACTTTGACTTTTACGTTTATTCAAAAGGAATCTTTTTATACGAAGCGATTTGATAAACGAAAAAAGGGAATGTTTTTCTTTCCGTACTTATGCGGCGACAACGACTACTCCGCCGCCGTGACCATTATTTGAGTTTCGGCTTCCTCTCAAAGCCATCATTTTTTGTAATGAAAAATAAATACAAAGTTTTAACTTTCTTTTATTTTGGTATTGAAAATGGCTTTTAAAAAGTTTTTATTATATCAACGTGTTGTATTGATATCTTGTGATTGAAATGTGGAAATGTTATGTTTCCTTTATGCATGTTTTATGTGATACGATTATGTTATGGTTTATGATATGTTTAAAACTATTCATATGGGGAATGCATTGGACTTAATAAGTGACGGGTGGAGCCCGCTATAGCTCCTCGATGCATCGGCAGGTCTCATGAGACAAACTAGTGTCTTGGAACGAGGCCTTGACAAAATCTTATTTGTGGTCTTGGCACGAGGCCTTGACTACGTGGTTATGATAGTCTGGCATTATGCATTCCATCATTATGAAAGTGGTTATTGATATTGCATGTGATTATTCGACCCGTAGAATATCCATGTGAAGAAGTAAATGGCATTATCTCATTTTACTTTTGCCATATTATGTTGAAGTTCAAGTTTAAAAGGCTTTTGTTTTAGTTATACATTGCCTTAAATGTTAATGTTTATTTATGAAAGCTTCCGTTATATTGTTAACCTTACTGAGCATCTGAGCTCACCCCTTTTAATGTTTTAATATTTTTTCCAGGATGTGAAGAAGTATTTTATGAATGACCTACATGGGTAGTCAGAAAGGGATATGATTGTGGACTATGAAGACCATGTTATTGTAGTTTGTTTACTTTTTGATGTAATGAAAGACTTATGAATGTATCTAGTGTTTCCAAGGCTACTAAACTAATCGGTCTTTTGAGACTTGATCTTTTGTGATCATGCCAATGTTACGAACTAATGCACCGACTCTGGGTAGCTGGGGTCGGGGCATTACATAATAAAGGATCACGATTACTTTATTCACTACTATCCTTGAAAGGCGAACAAGGTAGCTGATTCCCTAAGTAGAAAAGAACATGCTACTCTATCCATGATACGGATTGAGAAAGACCCTATCTCCTTGGATATGCAAAGAATGGATTTGGAAATCAATGTGGCAGGGGATACATCCTACCTTTCCCAAATGATTGCGCAACAATCCATCCAGTAGACGAATAAGGAATCACAAAGGGATGATGAAGAGAAACAAAATAGGGTGAATGCAGTATAGTAAGGGAAGCTGCCAGAGTTCCACATCAACGATGGTGGTGTGATTCGGTTTAAAATGTGGCTTTGTGTGCCTTCATCATCTGGGATAAAGAAGGAGCTATAAGATAATTAACATAGCTCAATATTCTCTATCCATCATGGGAGTACCAAAATGTACCGTGATCTCTAAGAACACTTCTGGTGGGATAACATGATGAAGGAGATTGTGGAATATATATCAAGATGCTTGGTTTGTCAGTAAGTTAAAGCTACTTGAAAAAAGTCCAAAGGTATGATGCACCCATTGCCTATACCAATATGGAAATTTAAAAATATTACTATGGACTTTTTCATGGGTCTCTCGAAGATGTCAAATGGAAATAATGAGATATGGATTGTGTTTGACCAACTCACCAAGACTTCCAATTTTGTCGCTATTTAATGAAGATCTATCGCTTGAACAACTTGCAATGATATATGTGAAAGAAGTGGGGAGATTTCATGGTGTTCCACTATCAATTGTCTCTGACCGTGATCCAAGGTTCACATATCCAGGAATCCTTCAACATGATTTGAGTACTGAATTAAATTTCAGCACGGCCTATCAACCCCCAACTAATGGTCAGTCTGAAAGAACTATTCAGACGCTTGACGAAATTCTAAGAGCATGCTCTCTAGAATTCAAAGGTGGATAGAATCAACATATTCCATTGGTTGAGTTCTAATACAAAAATAGCTTCCACTCGAGTATTTAGATGGCTCCATATGAAGATCTGTATGGAAAATAGATGTTGAAATCCAACCTATTGGGATGAAGTTGGAGAAAGAAAGCTACTTGGACCAGATCTTGTTCAATAGATGACAGAGAAGGTTAAAGTCATCCAGAAACACATCAAAGCTGCTCAAAGTTGGAAAAATATCTATTCTGACAACCATTGATGGGACTTGGACTTTGGCATTCGAGATAATGTCTTCCTTCGAATAACTAAATGGAAGAGTCATGCGATTCGGGAAGAAAGGGAAGCTAAGCCCAAGGTATATTGGCCCATTTGAGATCCTTGACCGCATAGGAGTTGTGGCCTATCGTCTTGCACTACCACCAAATATGGCTGATGTTCATGATGTGTTTTATGTATTACTACTGAGGAAGTACATACCAGACCCCTCACAGGTACTAAACTCAGAGGTGGTGAAACTGGAAGATGATCTCTCCTCTGAGGAGCATCCAGTAATGATTCTGGATCGGAGAGATAAGATTCTATGCAACAAGACAACCCATCTTGTCAAAGTGTTTTGGAGGAACCACACATTTGAGGAGGAAACTTGGTAACCATAAGAGGCAATGAAAAACAAGTACCCTCACCTTTTTGTCTAAAGTGAAATTTTGGGGGTAAAATTTCTTAAGGGGGGAAGAATGTAACGACGCAAAGTTTTTCAATGGAAATTATGTTCTTATAATTATATCATAAAATGACATGAAAACACAATGTAATGAACTACTAAGTTCTAAGTGACCTTTAAACATAAGTTTTTCACTTTTATGTTTTGAATTACTAAAATCTGACATACAAAGTTGTGTTCAAGATGTTTTTTAGAGTCTAATGAAACAAAAATTATTTTTGGTGAATAGTAACCTACCCTTATGAATAGTAACATACCATTATAAATAGTTATATACCCTAATTAATAGTAACCTTAACAATGATAGTTTAAAAATAATATTCAAGTGAAGGTATGATGTACCTATATTTTAGAATAAGTAAACGAATGCTTTAAAAATGTTTTTTAGTAATAAACCATGATTTTAAATAAATATTAAATTAATAAAATTTAAAAAATTATTTTTGAAAAATGGACATGATTTTTGGATTCTACACGTTGAAAAATGATTAGGGTAAATTTTTGGGATTTTTCCGAAATACTTGAATTTTTTATGAATAGTGAAATACCGTAATTTACAAAAATAAGCTAAATACGCTAATTATAGCGTCATGTGTGATGTTCTGCTGATGTAAGACCACTTGGTTCGGGATCACATGATCCAATTACTATTATTAGTCATTCTAGACTAACTATTTCTTGTCTTATGGGAAATTAATAAACTAATGAATTTTATATTAAAGACACCCCTCTCCCCTCCACTATAAAAACCACCCTTCACACCCTCATTTCCCTACACCTCTCAAGCTCCATGAATTCATTAAACTCTACGAAAATCTCTTCTCTAGACCCTCTCCCACGTTCAAGAGCTGATGGTCTCATCAAAAGACCACGCCTAGCTTCCTTAAAGAGAATCCCAAGAGGATAATTTAAGAGTTAATTTCTCTCCCTCTTCTCCTTTAATTTCCTTTTAAGTTCAAGCTCATTTCTTGATCTCTCCCAACCTATCTTCATCAAAATGATATTGTAGCTCCAGTATTATACATATAATATAATTTTATGATTCTAATGGGATATTATATCATCCAACCCCCTTTCCCTCTTCCTTTTATTTCATTAAAGAGAACGTTGTTTGTGAGGTGTTAATTTATCACCTTCAAGAACGACATGCTATATTCTTGCATTTCTACCTTCATATATGGTCATGAAACCATTTTTATGGTTGAATTAGAATTTATAATATGAATTATTTCCTATTTAATGTTCTGGAAATAACCTATGGCTATGTTACTAAGTAATAAGTTAAAACAAGTTTGTTGTGATCGAAAAACCGCCCAAATTATCCCAAATAATCATCATTTAATTCTTATCAAATGATTCATCCATTGGGATATAATATGATTCATTATAAGATAATTCAATTTCCTTTAATATCATTAATAAAATTTTATATCAGTTATGGATTTTTACCCATGTTCTACCCAAACTTCAATTTAAGAATACGAGTGAACCACTCAGGAAAACCATAAAAACAAACATTCCCGAATAATGTTTTTAAACTCTATAACTCATTAAAAGGCACATAAAATCACTTAATGAGACCATAATGAACCATATTAATTTAAAAAAGGTTCTATATTTCAAATTAATAAATACAATTTAATTATACAGGACATTAAAGAGAAGGAAGAATTCTGATACAAGGTAAGGGGAAATTCTCAAACAAAACTTCCATCCTTCGGGTTCTCCTGCTTTCAATCCATTTTTTTTGATATGGTTACAAATTAAAGATAATTTTTTCATCACTTTATTTACTTTTAAAGGATATACATGTTTTTCTCTGGTTTTTATGTCAAAAATATTTTTTTTCCAAAAGAACTCTTCTTTTAAGAACACACCTTTTACTTCTCTCTAAAAGTGGATGGTTCTTGTAACATGTATGTTATTCCCTCTTTCCTTTGGGAACCCAAAGATTATGAATGTTTTCTTGTGAGATGTAACCCATTCCCTTCCATGGGTTATTTTTTTATACTTTTGATATATGATCCATCTGGAAAGCATGATAATGAAAATGTTATGATGTGACGGTTGCACCCGGAATTATATAGCACAATATGAATGTTTGAATGTGACAGGTGCACTCAGAATTATATAGAACTCCAATGCATTGGATGAAGTGATGAATCTCATGAGTAATTATGAAATTATGTGTGAACAAGATTCTTTTTTGGTTCGCAAGTATGTGTGGTAGTTAACCACTAAGACATGATGTTTCATTTTTATGCATTGCAACATTTGAAGTCTTATATTTATGATTCCTCTCATGTTCATGATCATTTTCCAATGTTACGATTATGATCACCCCATTATATATTGTTCTTATCTATCCTACTAATGGGATTTTAGCTCACCCCTTTTGATTTATATCCTCTGGCGGCTACATTTACTAAGGATAGGACAAGTTTCAGTAAGAATCTAGAGAAGAAGAGAGTAAATAAATGTTTATTCTTGATGTGTAATTGTTATGTACGGTCCTAGTTTTTTCAAAATGCTAAACATTTTGATCCTCTATGAGTAATACTATTATGTTTTTTATCTTTAAAATGATTTAATAGTAAGGTATGAAATGTTTGGTGCACTATACCAGGGGTGGATGAGATCTGGATTCCTTAGGTCTCTCCTACAGATCTTTTTATGGATGCATCGTTGGACCTTCCCTCACTGCTGATGTTGTGGTCTTCTTCATTCACTTCAGATAAAGTTGTCTCATTTTGCATCATGGTGTGGATCATCTGTGTTTGATGGAATGAATTCATCTTTATTCACACAAAAAATCCTTCTAGATTCTAGATTGAATGGAAATCCATATGGATTGAGGGATGGAATAGGGACTCTGAGGAGCATGGTCTCTTTGGCACTCACACAACTATTTCATGATGGTTCGATTCTCAGGAAGGGATCCTTAAGATTAAAATGGATGAATCCCTCTCCAGTAATGTATTTTTTGGAATTGGACTTTTATTATGGGACCATCATGGCCAAATCATTGCGACCAAACTTGAATCTCACCATGAACTATGGGAGCCCATTGTTGTTGTTAACTTTGTTGTCCTTGTCGGACTGACTTTGGAAAAATATTTTGGATGGGAGGTTACCAACATTGAATCAGATTGTCTCACCATAATCAATTCCCTCAAGCTTAATGATGGTGGAATCCATTATTTTGGATTCCTCATTTGAAGAATCGTGTTTATCAGTTCAATTCTTAATAGCCTTCTCCTTATCTTTTATCAAAAGGGAAGGAAATGAAGCCGACCAGCATTAGTCTTCTTGTGGCCTTCTAGGAAAAAATAATCTCTAGTATGATCATTTTCCCTCATGGTTGTTTTACTTTATATCTGGTGATCTCCGTTATTAATATATCATATTCCTTTTTCTAAAAAAACACAACAAAAATGTTCTTATTATAATTTTTCATGAAAAAAATCAACCAAATATCCATAGTAACCAAAATTAGAAACCATTAATTTTACTTTTGTTTTTAATTTTCTAACCATAGCAATTTTTTAAAATATTAATCTAATAACAACCAATATTTTCTGCATTGAATTTCTTAAAATACTACATAGGTCCTCGATTTAAAAATAATAACTCTATTAGTAGTTTATCTTGATAATAATAATTGGTTACCGTGAAAAAAATTGATATAAAATATTTTTTCATAAATTTGATAATAATGAACATATTTATATTAAAAATGTATAATAGACTAAGAAGTCACACAGTGTAAAAACCAAATATTAATTTCATTGGTAATCACTTTTTCTATCTTTGCCTCATTTCGTGTTGAAATCCTAAGACAAATTTTTATTTTTATATGAATTTGTCTTTATATATATATATCAATAAAATCAATATTTAGTATCATATATATGGGTACTTATATTAAATAATACAATGTTACTGAAAATGAATAGATTTTATGAACTTATAGACATAATGATTTAAAGGTTGATAATTTATTATCAGTCTAGGAATGAATTAGATTGTCATCATCATGTCCTATTTGATTGAATATTATCCCTATCAAATCCAAATTAATCAATAATAACGTAAAATCTATTTGGAAATGTAACCTTAAATAAAGATCTTAATGATAAATCTTGTAATTTTCTATAATTTCGATATAAATTTCATATTAAATTGTATGGATTTATTTTGAGACCACACAATTTGACAACACGTAATTCTGGGGCCTAGATAGGCCGAAATAGAATTCTAACCCTTTTCTAATTTCACATAAGTAAACGTGCGAGCAGGCTTTCCAAACATTTAAACTCATGTGAAGATCGAAAATTTGAGGGCACCATCAAACTCGGAATTCTGAGATTCACCTTGAAAGGACTTAACATTCCCCAGGAAGGGTCGGATGGAAATTTTATTTTCTGGAATTTTTGGGAAATAATAAAATAACTTTAAATGTTTTTTTTCTCACTATTTAGTGGCGGATGATGGTGCTATGGTGTGATGACAAGGCGCATTAAAGGGAACTCCATAATGACTTGTTATTGTGCTGTGTAACGAATCATTAATTGAAATGTAAAGACACGACCACACAGTGTAATAGAAACACTATGTTGTGTTTTATTTTAATAAAACATTGGGGAAATAAATTGGTGGAATTTACTCTAACGAACCAATGAGGAATTTTCTCTCCAATGAAGAATGATGAATGCTGGTAGGATCGATTTCAATGTCGATGCTTTAAGAATAAGGGGCCAAGAATTGATGAACGCCAATAAAGCTTGAATCCTCGAGGGAGAAGCGCCTCGATGATGAACATCAATCAAGGTAGGGGTTTATTTGTTTTATATTTCTTCCATTATTGATTCTAAATGACGAACGTAGATCTACCCATGAACAGTTTGATCTGCGGATCATCTGTTCTTGAATGAGGGTGATGTTTCTTGGTATTTATATTCGGGATTAGATTATTGTTGGTATAACATCATCCTAAACCAACCCCTGGTTTAAGACTCTAACATAGAGAGCACTGACCAACACAAACAAGGCCTGAGCCCCTTCACTGGAGCATTAATTGTGTGGTGCATTTTGAACGGGGATAAAAGGATAATTCAAGACCTTTGTTGGGAAGGTGATACAACACATAGGTCGTAGGCCCAGTCAGTGCAAAGAATAGACCACCAGTGCGGACCTAGTGGTCCGCGGAAGAGCACACTGGCTTGCCAGGAGGAGCCCGTATCTGTTCCGGTGGCTGGTGGAAGAGCAGAGGCCCCATGATTGCATCGGTGTTGCGGCCCACAAACATGGGTCACGAATCTCAAAGGCACACAACATTTGACTATGTGCAGGACATTCAATTGGTCAGGTTAGCTGGTCAGGTACTAGCATTCGAGATCGCCTAACTACAGTGGAGGATGTCATCTTTAAATATGACATGTGGGGTGAGGGGAGTTGGATGTGGCATCCTACTGCATCCCGGCTAGGTGAAGAACTGACTCCCCTCTGGTGGACCGAGAATTCCAGCAGGCCGTACCCGCCCTGTCGAGCCAGAACTGCCCCATCATGTCAGTCCAGACCCACATCCCAATGGGCTAGATCTAGGCTGGACCAGGTGTTGGTCGGGTCAAGTCGGTGGACCATGGGTTGGGTCAGTTTAGGTCAGTTTGACAGGGTTAGACCAGACCCAGACCCTACTGGCCCCTTTTTATAAAAACACCAATATCTTCCAAACCAAGCATCCAATTGATGATACATTTGTGGAATTTGAACCCTCGCGACGAGGAATTTCTATTTTAATAATCTACTGAGGATTTAATGGAATTTGGAATTCTAAAAATTTCATGGGGAGAGGATCTCCTGAGATCAAGAGTCCTACGTGAGGAACCCCAACATTTGGATGATAACTAAAGACTGTTAACGAGTGACCCTATATGGATTAGACACTATGGTCTAGTGAGAGATGACTTCTATGTGACTCAATAAGCCAATGGTGCGGAGCATATTCTGTGTGACCTAGAAAACCAACTATACTTTATAGGAGGAGTACCTTATTGTGTCCATATGTGGGAAGAAAATTCGGTTTAACTGGGCATGCCCATGGTGTGGAGAGGCTTCTGTGTGACCAAGAATACCCATGGTACTCATCAGGGATAAGCAGCATTACAGTCTTAGGTCGGTGGGAAGCAACTTCTTTGTGACTCGGTAGGCCCGCGATACTCATTGAGGAGGTGTTCTCCAACAGTACATGGTGTTTGATTGTGTGACTAATGGACATACATTCATACTCTAGAATATACCTATTGTGATCTTTATTGACTCGTGATCATTCTTGGGGATCGAGATTTTTTATTTATTTTACTATTTCATTGTGGTCATTCTATTCTGTTTTTGTGTCCCTACTGAGTATATTTTTACTCACCCATACACGGGATTCTCCCAAATGTGTTGTTTCTAGTGATGATGATAGCCTACTTGACATAGGACTTGGTGGCCCAGGACCCGATGGTTCCCAGTGAAACCAGGTTGGTGGATTTTACTTCTACCACTTCGAGTAGTTACTCTGTACTTACCCATTAGGTGGGGTTTACAGTGGATGACTCCAATAGATTCTTTTGTAAATTCCTATTTTCAAGTTAGTATTTGTTTTGGTTTTTATTCTATCCCATTTGACATTCATATGTAATTATACTTAGTGTTTCTTTAGTGTCATTATTCTTTACTTTTGCAATGTTGGGACATTGATGTGTGTGCATATGTAAAGGCTCTCAAGAGAAGGCATCCCACTTGCAAAATGACACCTATGACACTAGTCACCAACCCTTGGCCTACGGGAGGCGGGCTTGGGGTATGTCACGGGATGGACCCAATGGAACGGGTCATGAAAAAGTGGTATTAATGTTGGTCAGTTCTACCACAATGACCAAGAGTGTGTTGTTTTTTTTTTGAGGAAATAGTTTTGAATGTTCTGAGTTCATCTTTCAGATTTTGGGAGTCCAGGATTGGTGTGGAGGCCGATGTATCCATACACCATAATCCTAAATTCTTCTTTACGACTATATACATGAAAACAACAGTTGCATAAGTGTTTCATTAAGATCTTCTTATATAAGAGTCAGATCACTAGGTATAATCTTTTTTCTATTTTATATCAGGATATGTTTTTGGATACATCCATGTAGACATCAATCTATTATTCTGATACATGATCATGTGGATATCCCACCTAGTGATGAGGCCTCGATTTAGGGACTAGTGCAAGAGATGGCCCCGTCAGGTGGTGCACATGTATTTCCACAAACCGTTGATCCATAGTATGGGGATCTTAGAGTATATGGAGTCGAAATGGACACAAGATGTTTTTTATGTGTGGAGGTTAGAGAAAAATGGATTAGGATTACCTAACCTTCCTACAAAAGATCAGCAGTTGGTTGAGTGACCTCCAAGGGAGATGCAGTGGTTCGAGTGAGGAGGACCATAGGGAGGTGGACGTGGATGGGGAGTAGGCCGAGTGGAAGGTGATGGATGACAATTCAAGGTGATACAACCACCACCCAAAGTTGTCCACCAAGAGATCAAGGATCTGACAGAAACAGGAGAGGCCATCTTCAGTCTATATAGGCCTACAACCACAGCGCTCCATGGATGATTAGTGTTAGGATCATTGCCTTCTCCACCTTAGTTGTAGTTATTAAAAACACAAGTTCGAGTGACTTTTTCCTTTACATGGACCTTGTTTGAGGATCATAGATTTTAGTGGATTCATTGGCTCAATCCATACAATTAGATATTCCAATAGGATGGGATTCTATGATTTCACACTGGGGATAGTAGTGTAAGGTTACTATAGGAGGCAAGATATTTGGCTGGGATCTTCTAGTAGTAGTGTTGAGGCCTTAAAAATTCATCCTGGGTATGGAATAGTTGTCCACATTCCATGATTGGATTATATTTTTAGGTGAAAAGTTCGGCGTGTCTGAGAGTATGGGACCATGTTTTCCTTTACATGAAAGAATGGAACCTTTTCAGCATAGGATGGACTTTCATAGAAGGGTGTTCAACTGATCACTCAACATTTAGCTAGCCTCACCCTCAGTGTGGTGGACGAGAAGATTCCAAGATTTCCTGTAGTGGTGGATTAGTATGAGAATGTATTTCTTGAGGATGTTTTTGGACTACCTCCTCACAGGGAGGTAGACTTCGACATCGACTTGTACACAGGGATGACCCAAATATCCACACCGGTATATCGGATGTCTCCCATAGAGTTACCTGAATTAGGGGTACAACTGGAGGACATGTAGGAGAAGGGGTTTTGAGGCCCAGAATTTCACCATGGGAAGCCACAGTATTGTTCTCTAAGTAGTAATACTAGAGCTTGAGGCTATGTGTGAACTTCTGGTCCCTGAACCAGGTGACCATGAAGATACATGTATCCAATGTTGAGGATCCATTACCTCTTAGATCAGCTGAATGGAGTGAGGTACTTCTTTAATATAGAACTCAGATCACGCTATCATCATCTTTTGGTATGGGATGTGTATGTGCCGAAGACATCCTTTAGATGACAGTATGGCTACTAAGAGTTCTTGGTGATTCCCTTCGGTGTGACCAATGCCCCAATAGTGTTCTTGGAATCATGAACAGAATATTCCTGCTTTACCTCGATTGTTTGGGGGGGTCTTCATAGATCACATCTTGGCGTACTTGGCATCGGAGGAGGAGAACACTACACACCTATTGATATCCTGGATACAATCAGAGAGCACCATATTTACAGTAATCTCTAAATGTGCCAATTATGGATTCTAGAGGTCCACTTTCTAGGACACATCATCTCAGAGGCTGGTGTTGTAGTGGAACATGTTATGGATGATGCTGTACTTTCTTGGGAGCCACCCATGAGAATTTTTGAGGTGTAGAGATTCTTTGGGTTGGTAGGATACTACTGAAGTATCGTTCCCATATTTTCTAGAGTAGTAGCACATTTATTAGAATTGAAAAAGAATAGAAAACCCTTCGTGTGGATAGAGTAGTTCTAGAGGAGTTTCCAAGAGTTGAGGCGTAGACTGACTACTTCCCCCATCTCGAGACAACAAGAACAGGGTGTTGGTTATGTAGTTTTACATGACACATCTGGGGACATAATTTGTTGTGTCCTAATGTAGGAGCAAGCGGTGATAACCTATGGATCATGACACTTGAGGAAGTATGTGAAAAACTATACGACCCATGACTTGGAGCATACCATAGAGATATTTTCCTTAAAGATGTGATGACACTACAAGATGGGTTAATTGTTTACCTTCAACTCTGGACAAAAGTGTCTCAGGTATATCTTCTCACAGAAGGACCTGAACTTGAGTTATCTTCGATGGTTGGAGTTCCTTTAGGGCTATGAGTTTGAGATAGTCTATACTATTTGGATGGGGAAAATGGTGGTAGATTCTCTCAACAAGAGGTATAGTTTATAGCTGCTGTGTGTGGAAACAGTGCAGCTAGCTACGATGCAGATATATTTCATGAATGATGATGGAGTAGCTTACCTTCAGTCAATTACTATCACTCACCCACACTTACAATGACTTAGACAGGTACAACTTGTGGATGTTGAATGTGAGGCCTGACATTCTCAGCAATCCTCAATACAATCCCCTGATGGATTTTTAATAGGTGGGGAGAATATCATCCTTTTTAGAGGATTCACCATATCACCAGTGACATTGCAGAAGGATGTGTTGAGAGTGTTTCAAACATCCCCTTTTGTGGTATATCATGGTGTGGAAAATATGTACTAGGACCTCCAACATCAGTATTGGAGGACAGGGATGAAGAAAGTGGTGGAAGAGTTTATTTCACAATGCCTCATTTGTCAACTAGTGAAGGCAAAGCATTAGGTCCTAGCTGGCTTGGAACAACCACTTGAGGTACGAGAGTTAAAGTGGAATAGTATCTCCATTGACTTCATGAAATGTCTAGGGGCCACAAATATATATGGGTGATCTTTGACTGACTCATCAAGTCAGCTCACTTCCTTCCCATCCGGGAGAAGAGATCAGTAAAGGGATTGGGGGACCTCTACATCCCAGAGATAGTGTGTTTTAATGGGGTGCCTTTGATGATCTTCATAGACTATAATGCACGTGTTACATCTCAGTTGTAGAAGGGGTTATAGAAGGCATTTAGGACTCAACAATGCTTGATTCGGTCTCTTCACCCCCAGATAGATGGCCAAAGGGAGTGGACCATACAATGCTCAGATGACATGCTTCATGCTTCTGTCCTTGATTTGGGTCGTGGTTGGGATGAGCACCTTCCACTTGTAGACTTTTAAAACAACAACATATATCACTACACCATTGGCATGGAATAGTTTGAAGCCTTGTACAGGTAGCCATACAGATCACCTCTATGATGGAAAAACATAGGGGAGTCCACACTCATGTGTCTAGAGTTGGTACGAGCTACCAATGAGAAGGTTTTGATCATCTAGGAGTAGATGAGGACTGCAAAGACAAGTCATAAATCATATGTTTTCAGGAGATGGAGATCCTAGGAGTTTGAGGATTGAAACCTTGTGTACTACAGGTCTGACCTCGATGGGGTTTGAGGAGATTTGGTCAGGGTGGAAAACTACTCCAAGGATCAGCAAACCATCCCAAATTCTCAGCAGAGTTGGTGAGGTGACATACTGCCTATCCCTTCCCCCACAGATGCATTAGTTGAATGATTTTTTCACATGTCATAGCTGAGTAGATACATGAATGATCCATCACACATCAATGACTTGGTCGAGCTGAACATTGATGATGGGGAATAAATTTCAAAGTTCTCTATAGAGATAGAAGATCAAAAGAAGTAGGTCCTTTTTTGATGGTCTATTTCTATGGTGCATATTTGGTGGTATCACGGGAACCTCCAAAAGATCATATGGGATCAAGAGGCTTTGACTCATGATCAGTACCCTAATTTGTTTAGTTATCCCTTGTTTTATTTTTTAGGGTTGTAAATCCCTAAGGTGGGGGGAATGTTAGGTCCCATAATTTATGTATATTTTTTATTAAATAGTATAGAATTATTTTCAGACCATCGTATTTGTTGACTCATGATTCCATGGCCCGGTTAGCCAAAAATGGAATTCTGAAAATTTTATTAAGTTAACATAAGTAAACATGTGAGTGGGTCTTTCTAATTTTTGAACTGGAGCTCGGATCAAAAATACAAGGGAACTTTTGAACTTAAAACTACAATATTCACCTTGAATAGACTTCACATCAACTAAAAAGGGTCATATGGAAAAGTTATTTTTTGATCTTTTGGGAAAATAATGAAATAAAATAAAAAGTAATTTTATTTATTTTCTCACCATTGAGTGGAATATGATATAGCTATGGTGTTGTGATGAGTCTCATTAAAGGAATCTTTATAATAGCTTGTTTTTATGTCATGCTACGACACATTAATTAAAGTGTAACAATACTAAGTTGCAGCCTAAAAAACATTGTGGCATGTTTTTTTAATAACACAATGGGGAAATAAATTAGTGCAATTTCTTCTAACAAACTTATAGTGAGTATCCTCTCTAATGAGGAATGATGAATGCTGACAGGGTCTATAGAAACATTGATGCTTTATGAATAATGGGACCAGGAAGTGACAAATACCAACATAGAAAGAATCCTTGAGGGTAAAGCACTTCAACAATGAACCTCATTCGAGGTAAGGGTTTATTTTTTTTAAAATTTTCCCTTTTATTCATTCTAAACATTGAACACAGATCAACCCATGAATAGGTTTATCTTTGGATCATCCCATCTTGAAGGACGGTGTTGTTTCTTGGGATTTCTATTCGAGAATAGATTATTGTGAGTAAAACATCATCCGAAAACCTCACCTAGTTTAAAACTCTAATGAAGAGGGCACGAGCCAACACGATCAAGGACCAAGACTCTCTGATTGTGTGTCATTCATGGATAAGCATTTTGTAAGGGGAAATAAGGCATATTTGAGGCATTCGTTGGGAATGTGATACCCCACGGAGGCCAAAGGCATAGTTAGTACCAAGAACAGTTGACTAGGGCGGACCCAGTGGTCTGCGGATTTGCCATTTGGTGCATTGGGAGGAGCTGCCAGCTGAGTCGGGGGATGGCGGCATAGACGCAGCTCCATAGCCATATCGGTGGAGTGGCCCATAACCACTTGCTTAGGGTCTCAGAGGAATGCACTCTCGAGCCGAATGCATGCAATATGGCCAGCTGGGTTGGCCGGCCCCATAGTTGTAGCCACGGTCACTCAACCGTGGTGAAGTATTTCATCCCCAATGATGACCCACATGGATAGGTGAGCTATACGTGGCCACTTTCAACATTCTGTTCAGGAGGGGAACCAGTATGCCTCTTGAAGATTGGGTATGCCAACAGGCCGAACCCACCTTTTTGGGCTATACCCAAAGCCTAAAAAGCTAGACTAAGTTAGAGTCGGCAGACCCCGGTTGGTTCAGTGGACCCTAGGCTAAGTTGGGTCTGGTTGGTCTATCCAGGTCAGTCTGGACCCAGACCCTACCATCCCCATTTTTTTTAAAAAAACACCAATATCTTTTAAACTGGTCATCCAACATATGAGCTGTATGCGGCATTAGAGCCCTTACAATGAGGTACATCTTTTGGCATAATCTATGGAGGATTTCATGGATGTTGGAATTATATGAATAGCATGGGGAGAAGATCTCCCGAGATCAAGCTTTCTATAGGAAGAAACCCTACGGTTGGGAAAGACCTAAATACCACTAAAGAGAAACCATGTGTGGATCAGATACTATGGTCTAGTGGGAAAAAATTTCTCTGTTACCCGGCAGGCCGATGGTGGGGTGAATATTATATTTGACCAGAAAAAACCCATGGTAATCAAGAGGAGTAGTACCTCAGTGTGGACATAGGTGGGAATCAGATATTGTGTGACCCAAAACGCCCATTGTGGGGAGTGGATTCTGTGTGACCCATCATACCCAATGTACTTATCAGGGATTAGTACAACCACAGTTTTAGGTTAGTGGGAAGTGGATCTTATGTGACCTGGAAGGCCCATTTTACTCATTTAAGTGGATTTCTCCAACAGTCCCTAATGTTCAGTGATGACTAACAGTCCTATATTCGTACTATAGAATATACCTGGTCTGAGCTGTCTTACTTTCGGATCATGAATTTTGATCATGCTTTGTAGTCTATTTGAAGAATTTTGTGTGGTTTTTAATTTATGTTTTGGAGTCCCTACTAAGTATATTGTTACTCAACAATGCACGGGCTTCACCCACACATGTTTTTTCTGGTGCAAACAACACCGACATGATAGAGTACATAGAGGTCCAAGACCTGGTGGTGCCCAATGAGACCAGGCAGGTACGGTGTACTTCTATAACTTCCAGCAGCTAATCTATAATTATCCATCAGGTGGGGTTTCCATCAGATGGATTTTGGAGTTTCATTTGTTCTTTCTTTTTTTCTATTATGTCTTTTGCTGGGTTTATTTTCTGGCCCATTTGACTTTCAGTTGTACTTTTACTTAGTGGGGGTTTAGTGGAATTCATGTTTACATTTCCAAATTTGGGATGTGGTTTTGTGTGCTTGTGTATATGTACTCAAGAAAATTCCACCCACTTGCAGGTGGACCCCTTCGGTTCTAGTTGCGAACCCCTGGCCTTTGGGAGGTGTTCTTGTGGTATGTCACGGCATGGGCCCCTAGGAGTGGGTTGTGACAAAGCTATATTTTCCACATATGATCTCAAATGGCCATGATATATGATGAATGAAATGAGAAATTTAAAAAGTAATATTCTATTATGTTGACATGAAAAATTATAACATATTATAAGGAAGAAAATTAAAATAAATTATCTCAATATATATTACATAAATCAATAATGCAAGTGTACTCTATATTTAGTCACATTGACCAAATGAATAGTCAAAGAAATCACCATACAAGAAAGTTTAATTGGGAAGGATCATATCTAAATTATATAGTGTTTATAAATATTTATTCTTGATTTTCATCCAACCTAATTTGGCATAATGTCTTTGGACAATGTTATCTGAAGAATATGAAAAAGTAAATTAGAAATATATTATTATTATGATATAATAAATCATACATTTTTAAAGTTATAAATGTCATGACCCGTCCTCGGGGCCAGTGCCGTGACTACCCAAAGCCCGCCTTCCATAGGCGAGGGGCTGTCGACTAGCACCAAGGCATAAATCCTGGTAAAAAGGGAAGGCATTGCCTTTGTAAAGTAAACAAGCACCACAGAGTAAGCAAGAAGAAAAGTAAACACTAAGTAAAAAAAGAGTACAATTGAAAGTGCGGAAAAGTAAATGGGCCAGTATACAAACCCAAACTGAAAGTAAAGTGCAACTTGAAAGGGAAAACAGAAACTGTAAAGTAAAAGCCGCTACACTGAGTTGTCTATTGGAAATCCCACCTGAAGGGTGGGTACAGATAGCTCCACTGCTCCTTGGGTCCCGCCGTCCGCTCCGAGCATGTCCCGCCCAGTGGTCCACCTCCATGTACCATCCTGCGCTGCGAGCCTCAACCACAATCAACGTTGTCCGTCATCTGCAACCAACACAGCGTAGTGCGGGCATAGCCCATGCAGGGGTGAGTATAAGTTACTCAGTAGGGACCCCAAGACCCGCGAAGGTCTCCCAAAATCCACAAAGGATAAACCACAAAAGAAAGATACAATCACAAAGTAACAACCGACACTGCTTAGGTATATGCCCATACATATACCTATGTCATCAATTCCAATACGCTCCAACCTCCGAACCCATGTACAATTCAGTCCACACAGGAAAGTATATGTATTTCACACAGGAAAGAAAAACGTAACCCATACAGGATATCACAACACAATCCACACAGGAAGGTAAACAGGATTCATCTCACACAGGTATACTTCTTCGAGGACGATAGAGATGATCACTGATCCATCTAAGTTGTCGGAACCACAAAGGATCGATAGGTACTAACCCCCGCAAAGACCCACACAGGATCAGACCCAAACAGGATCTGTAGGCGCTGGTTCACACAAGATCGTTGAGCGCTAACCCACACAGGATCGGACCCACACAGGATCGGTAGCACTGATCCACACAGGATCGCTGAGTTTTGTAGTCGTCGTTGTCGAATCCACTGAGGATTTCTGCACAGTCATCGTCGCAGTCATAGTAGCTGTTGCAGTAGCAGTCGCAGCCAGCTCTAGGGTTCCCACTCACAGTAAGTTGTTTGGGAGGGTCTGCTCCACGAGCCGAGAGGCTGATACATCAATTGTCACATAGTCCAGAGAAGATGTATCCAAAAGTTCTGTATCGTCAACAGAAACTCAACGCAACAGACGGCGCGTCAATCAGACGCCCAGTCTGAGAGTTATTGGCCTTTTCGTTCCAGGGGCCCGGTTGGTTTTTATGGACAAACCAACCCGAACGTACTCCACCTGCGTCCAAACCTTGGGCGGAGTATGCCAAAAGATCCGTCTCACTAAGATGAACTCAACAAAGCTGACGGCACGTCAATCGGGCGTCCGTAGCTCAAGATATGAGTGTTTCCGCTCCGAGGGCCTAGTTGGTTTCGTGTACAAACCAACCCGGCTGAACAAAAAGTATTCTGAAACCTTGAGTGCGATATACCGGAACGACCGTCTCGATCCAAGGATCGCATCTCCACTGACGTCACATCGTTTGGAGGTTCATAGCCCGAGTTATGGGCATTTGAACTCAAACAGTTCGGTATCGGGGGTTTCGGGCCCGGGCCGACCCGGCCTGAGACCCCCTCGGCTGGCTCGAACCGGGTCGACCCGCCCCGGACAGGGTCGGCCCACCCCAGCGCGGCCCAGCCCGGCGGGGCCCGGCTCAGCGCAGCGCGCTGGGCGCGCTGCCAGGTCGACCTTCGGCCGAGCTGATTGAAAAAAACGGGGGGCCCTTGCCCCCCTTTGTAACCGTGCCCTCCCCCCCCCCCTCAATAATGGGGGGCCGTTCAACTGTCCAAGGGAATTTAATTCCCCCGGCCTTCCCCATTTCCGGCCGGCCCGACCTGGCTAGCCGGCTCCTCCTCAACGGGACCGGTAGTGGCCGGTCCCTTTCCGGCTCCGACACTGGCGGCCTGACTGGCCGCCGGTCACCAAGCTTCGCCGCGGCCCGGAATCGGCCGCGACCCTTGTTGTCCGGCGCTGTGTGATGGCACTGCGCCCCTCCACCGCAGCCCCGCTCCAGCCACGACGCCTTCAATTTCCTTCAATGCGGCATGACGGCGTCGCGTTCTTGAATTTCATTCCTCGGCACAACACGATGGCACCGCGCAATACTTGTTGTGTGATACCCGCGTGGTGCGATGACACCATGGCATCCCGTTCCATCCACAAGGAAACAAACATGAACATGGGAGGGGGTTAGGCCGTGTTTGTGCGGTCCGACCTCCTCTAGTTAAACTATAACATTTAGTCGATTAACAACGATGTTCGACATGCCATAAATAAGAATGGAAATAATTTAAAAGATTAACAAATAATCCCCTACCTCGGTTTCAAGAGCAGAGCACGCCAACAAGCCACGGAAGACAAGTGTCGTGGAGGTCGGTCGTCGCGCGAATCGTACGTTGATTTCGTTGATGTCGAGGTGCGTCCGAAGAGGTAACATTGATGGAGTAGCTTCGTAAGCTGACGGAGAAAGCCCGAGGAGGAAGCGGTGTATCCTTTCGTTGAGACGGGAAGAAGATCGAAAGAAGTGGCGTCGTTGATCTTCGGAAACACACCAGCTACGAAGAAAAGAAGAGACGACACGTCTTTCTCTTCTTATGGTGACGGCGTTCTTCGTCAGAGCTGAAGTGTTCTTCGCGTTCTTCGTGAAGGTTGAAGAAGATGAAGAAAGCTTCCCAATACACTCAAGGTGGCAAAAGATACTAACCAAAATAAAATATGTCTAAGCCTTATTTTATTTACACATCCAATCCACTTTGAATTTCAAAAGTTTAAAATTAAGTAACTCATCTTAATGAATAACACAAGTTGTCAAAATTAATTATAGTAGAGTTATTGGGGAGTTTATGGGAAGTTGAAGAGTTAGGGATCATGTGGGCCCCACCACACTTTATCCTCTCAAGGGAGGTTATGTGGATGTGGGTCCCACCTATAACTCCCTTTGGGAGGAAATAACCAACAAAGTTAAAAAAAATAAATTGTGTTCCACAATTTATTTAACTTCTTTTAATTTCCCCCAAAATTAACTTTCATCCCTCATAAAACGTAACCTCGAAAAAGGTCTCCTTAAGTGAATATCGGCGCTGCGAGTTCATCGGTGCCCTCGGAATTCAATTCCAGGAACCAGTACAAAAGTTTGAAAATCCCGCTCGTTCGTTCACTGAACATACCCGAGCCAAACTTCAGAAAATGATTCCGGGCACACCAGGCCTCAGAATCAGGTGCCGTCAGAAACCGCGCTCTTGTAAAATTCTAAAAAAAATTAAGAAAAAATTTCCCTTGAATTTTATGGGTCTTTACATTACTCCAACCTTAGGGATTTACGTCCCCGTAAAGATACATCAAAACTAGGGAAACAAATGAGGGTACTGAGCACACATCTGAGCCTCCCACTCCCAAGTGCTCTCCTAGAGATTCTCGTGATGCCATCTGATGCGCACTAGAGGAATCTACCATCCACGTAGGACCCGCTCTTGTCGATCCTTGATCTCCACCAAGACCTCCGTAAAAGTCACCCCATCGTCAACGTCAAGCTCCCCATGGTCAATGATGTGCGTCGGGTCGTGCACGTATCTCCTCAGCTGAGATACGTGGAAGAAGTTGTGCACCCGGTGCAACTGAGGTGGTAGAGCCAGGTGATAAGCCACCCCGCCTATCCTGCTGAGGACCTGGAATGGTCTGATTAAGCACGGAGATAACTTGCCACCTCGGCCAAATCTCTGTATACCACGTCGAGGTGAGACCCGCAAGAAGACGTGGTCGCCATCCTCGAACTCTAGTGGCCTCCGCCTCCTGTTAGCGTATGACTTCTGCCAGCTCTGATCTGTCCTCATCCACTCCTGAATGACCTGGACCTTCTCTGTCGTGTCCTGGACCATCTCCGGTACCACAAGTGCTGACTCCCCAGGGTCTGTCCAGCACAAAGGAGATCTACAAGGTCGGCCATACAACGCCTCGTACGGTGCCATCCCGATGGTGGAGTGGTAGCTATTGTTGTACGCAAACTCCACCAATGGTAGGTGGTCCTCCCAGCTACAACCAAAGTCGAGGACACATGCGCGGAGCATGTCCTCGAGATTATGAATGGTCCTCTCAATCTGACCATCCTTCTGAGGGTGAAAGGCTGTACTCAGACGTAGCTGCATCCCGAACGCCTCCTGCAATCCCTTCCATAGCCGGAAAGTAAAGCGAGCATCTCGATCGGAGAAAATAGATGATGTCACACTGTGAAGCCGTACAATCTCCTGAACGTAAAGATGTCCCAAGCTCTCCATTGAGCCCTGCTCTCTGATGGGAAAGAAGTGTGCCGACTTGGTGAGTCGATCAACAATCACCCAAATGGAGTCGTGTCCTATGGAACTGCGTGGAAGTCCAGTCACGAAGTCCATAGATATGCCATCCCACATCCACTCCGGAACCTCCAAGGGCTGTACCAAGCCTGTTGGTACCTGGTGCTCAGCCTTCACCTGCTGGAAGGTAAGGAATCGAGAAACGAACTCTGCCATAACCTTCTTCATGCCCAGCCACCAGTGCTGTCGTCTGAGATCCTGGTACATATTCGCCACTCCGGGATGTACCGCCAAAGGAGAAGTGTGAAACTCTCTCAGCACCTCCTCCCGTAAAGAGACTGGTACCATTGTACGTCCTCTGAAAAGGATGTCGTGCTCTGCTCCAAAGGAGAAACCATTAGGTTCCTATCCTGAGGATATCTGTGCATGCCGCGTCTCACAGTTAGTGTCCCCTGGCTGTACCTCTTTGACCCGCTGTAGAAGTGGAGGAGTGACTGTGAGAGACTGAAGGAAGGCTACTCCATCTCTATCCACGATGGATATCTCCAAAGAGGCTAGCTGCTCTGTCGCCTCCTCAAGTAGCTGAATGCCCATCCTCCTGATGAGGGCATCGGCTACTACGTTCCCCTTCCCAGTAGTATAGACTATCTCAAAGTCATAGTCCTAGAGGATCTTGAGCCATCGCCACTGTCTCAGGTTTAGGTCCTTCTGCGAGAAGATATACCTGAGACTCTGATGATCAGAAAAGACTGTAAAGCACTCGCCCATCAGGTAGCGTCGCCATGTCTTCAGAGTGAAAACCACTGCTACTAACTCCAGGTCATGGGTAGCATAGTTCTGCTCATTCGGCCGCAACTATCGTGATCCATAGGAGATTACTGCCCGCTCCTACATCAGAACACAACTGAGTCCGGTCCCTGATGCATCGCAGTAGACTACCTACCCTACTCCCTCCTCAGGAAACCTCAAGATAGGTGCGCTGGTCAATCTCTGTCTCAGCTCCTGGAAGCTCTACTGACATCTTCCTGACCACTCGAAGGGTTTCCCCTTCTTCATCAAAGTTGATATTGGTGCCTCAACTCTAGAGAAGTCTGGAACGAATCTCCGGTAGTCTCCAGCTAATCCCAAGAAACTCCGAACCTCTGTCACGCTTCTGGGTGGCTCCCAAGCTAACACTGCCTCGATCTTTGCAGGATCCACTGCAAATCCCGCCTCAGAGATGACGTGTCCCAAGAAGTGGACCTCACGTATCCAGAACTGGAACTTCGAGAGCTTACCATAAAGCTGGTGCTCTCGGAGTGTGTCTAGTACAACCCGTAAGTGGTATGCGTGCTCCTCCTCAGTCGTCGAGTAAATCAAAATGTCGTCGATGAAGACCACGACAAATCGATCGAGGTATGGCTGAATGATCCTGTTCATGAGGGCCATGAACACTGCTGGAGAATTGGTTACGCAAAATGGAATAACCAAGAACTCATAGTGGCCATACCGACATCTGAAGGTCGTCTCCTACACGTCCTCGTCTCTAACTCTGAGCTGATGATAGCCTGACCTGAGGACTATCTTCCAGAACCACCGTGCTCCCTTGAGCTGATCAAAGAGGTCATCAATCCTCGGTAGCGGATACTTGTTCCTCACTGTCACCTGGTTCAGGCGACGACAGTCAACACAAAGTCGTAAGCTCCCGTCCGCCTTCTTGGCAAACAAAATCGGGGGAGCCCAAGGTGAAACACTGGGTCGGATGAACCCATTGCCCTGCATGTCCTCCAACTATACCCGTAGCTCTCAAAGCTCAGCGGGGGCCATCCGATATGATGGAGTAGATATCGGAGCTGTCTCGGGGTACAAATCAATATAAAAGTCTACCTCTCTGCGAGGAGGTAGCCCTGGAACGTCGTCGGGAAAAATGTCTACATACTGATCCACCACTGCAGGAAAACCAGGACTCCGCACGTCAACTGCTCCTAGGATGAGGGTAGCCAACTAATGAGTTATGGGTTGTCCACTCCTCTTTGGAAGTCCATCCTATGCTACGAAGGCTCCCTTCTCGCCGGTGAAGGTGAACCTGCTCCCGTCGGTGCGTACACATCGCACCTTGCGCCTAAAACAGTCAATCTGTGCATGGACCGTAGATAACCAATCCATGACCAAGATGACGTCGTAAGGCCTCGACGCTGCTACAAGAAGATCCCAGCCGAAGCTCTCGACTCCTAGAGTAAGCTCACACTGCTGGCACCAGTGCGTAATCGTTGAGTCTTCTCCCGTAGGAGTCTCTAGCCATAAGGATCGAGCCAACAGCTCTGTAGGAATCTCTGATCTCCGAACAAGGGAAGAGGCTATGAAAGAGTGACTCGATCGTGTGTCTATTAGTACTGCAGCAAGGGTGGAATAGATACAGATAGTACCTCAAATCATCTCGGGTGCGCCGTGGTCGTAGGCCTCCGCTTCCTGGAGTTGTGCATGTCTCTGCCCGCCAGCTCCCTGTGGTCGGGGTGGACCTCCTGGTGGTGGTGGTGGTAGAGCCTCAAAGCGTCGCCCACCACCTACTACTCAGCCAGCTCCTCTGACTCATCTGCCTCCTTCCTGCGGACTGCCACGGTCGACCCTATGCCTCTGCCTCGGTGGTCCCTCAACCGTCTGCTGCTCCTCGGCACGGCGGGTTGGGCAGTCACGAGCCATGTGGCCCTGCCCGCCGCACGAGTAGCATGGTCTTCCTCTCGAAAGACTAGCTCTGCGCTGTGTGCCCCGCACTGCTGAGCTAGTGTCCTGAGGTTGTCTGCTTGAGGGTCTAGTCTGCCTGGACCCAAGAGTCATCCGTCGACTGCCTTCTACAGAATAATCTGCTACGTGTCGCCCTGCGGTGGCTCTCGATGCTGGTGTAGACTCAGCAAGAAATCTCTCGATCAAAAGGGCCCGCTCCAGTACTCCTATCTGAGTCGGAATGCAGAGGGAGATCAGCGATGCCCTGATCTCGTGTCTCAAACCCTGCTCAAAGGTCTGGGCCTGGAAGAATGGGTCTCGTACCATGTCGGTCGAGTAGCATGAGATATCGGTAAATCTCGCTGAGTACTGAATGACCATCATGCTGCTCTGCCGCAGCTGAAGAAGCTCCTGAATACACACCGCACGGAGGGTGGCTGGGACGAACTCCAAGCGGAAGAGGCTCTCAAAGTCCACCCAAAGTAGAGATGCCTCATCGTGCACCTGGAGCATCAAGCTCCACCATCGGCCCACTGCTGCGTGCAGTAGGCTCGCAGCGAGGATCACCATGAGGTCTGCTGGTGTCCTCACTAGCCTGAAAACTCATACGACTGCCTCCAGCCAGTCCTCGACTGCCAGGGGGTCCGTCTCCCCATAAAACCTGGGCGGTCGCTGGCACTGAAACTCATGCAGTGCGCTGAGGCGACGTGCATCGTCAGCGGCTGGTGCTGGAAGTATCGGGGGCTCGGCGGGTAAATCTACTGCCGGTGCCACTACTGACAAAGGGCCCTGCACCGAGGCCTCGTCGCTCGGTGGGATGTCGTCACGCTCGACTCTCGTAACCCTAGCTGGCTGCCGTCGTGGGTCCATCCTGAAAAGGAAACTGGTGCGCCACGGTCAGAACTGTATACCTGGTGAGCTGATACAAAGTAATCACAAAGAAAACTTGAAACACACACGCAATCAATGTTTTCGTGCATTTAGTCAGAAATCAGAAGTCAGGGTCCTGGTGTACGGATACGTCAGCCGCCACACCAACACTGGACTCCCTGGACTGATAACCATACTCAATACGCTAAACACTATTGATTCACATAGAAAAGATCAGAGTTCGTGGTAGAACCGAACTCCTCTGATACCAATTTGTCACGACCCGTCCTCGGGGCCCATGCCGTGACTACCCCAAGCCCGCCTTCCATAGGCCAGGGGCTGGCGACTAGCACCAAGGTGTAAATCCCGGTAAAAAAGGGAAGGCATTTCCTTTGTAAAGTAAACAAGCACCACAGAGTAAGCAAGCGGAAAAGTAAACACTAAGTAAAAACAAAGTACAGCTGAAAGTGAGGAAAAGTAAATGGGCCAGTATACAAACCCAAACTGAAAGTAAAGTACAACTCGAAAGGGAAAACAACAACTGTAAAGTAAAAGCCGCTACACCGAGCTGCCACTGGAAATCCCACTTGAAGGGTGGGTACAGATAGCTCCACTGCTCCTCGGGTCCCACCGTCTGCTCCGAGCACGTCCCGCCCAGTGGTCCACCTCCAGGTACCATCCTGCACTGCGAGCCTCAACCACGATCAATGATGCCCGTCGTCTGCAACCAACACAACGTAGTGCGGGCATAGCCAGTGCAGGGGTGAGTATAAGTTACTCAGTAGGGACCCCGTGACCCCTGAAGGTCTTCCAAAATCCACAAAGGATAAACCAAAAAAGAAAGATACAATCACAAATTAACAACTGACACTTCTTAGGTATATGCCCATACATATACCTCAGTTATCAATTCCAATACGCTCCAACCTCCGAGCCTAAGTACAACTCAGTCCACACAGGAAAGTATACGTATTCCACACAGGAAAGCAAAATGTAATCGACATAGGATATCACAACACAATCCACAGAGGAAGGTAAAAAAGATTCAGCTCACACAGGTATACTTCTTCGAGAATGATAGATATGATCACTGATCCATCTAAGTCGTCGGACCCACAAATGATCGATAGGAACTAACCCCCGCAAAGACCCACACAGGATCAGACCCACACAGGATCTGTAGGCGCTGGTTCACACAGGACTGTTGAGCGCTGACCCACACAGGATCAGACCCACACATGATCGGTAGCACTGATCCACACAGGATCGCTGAGTGTTGTAGTCGTCGTCGTCGAATCCACTGAGGATCTCTGCACAGTCGTCGTCGCAGTCACAGTAGCAGTCGCAGTAGCAGTCGCAGCCAGCTCTAGGGTTCCCGCACAAAAGAAGCTCATTCAGGAGGGTCCGCTCCACGAGCCGAGAGGCTGATACTTCAACTGTCACATAGTCCAGAGATGATGTATCCAAAAATTCCGTATCGTCAACAGAAACACAACGCAACAGACGGTGCGTCAATCGGACGCCCGGTCTGAGAGTTATTGGCTTTTTCGTTCTAGGGGCCCGGTTGGTTTTTAAGGAAAAACCAACCCGACTGTACTCCACCTGCGTCCAAACCTTAGGCGGAGTATTCCAAAAGATCCGTCTCACTAAGAGGAACTCAACAAAGCTGACGGCACGTCAATCGGGCGTCCGTAGCTCAAGATATGAGTGTTTCCGCTCCGAGGGCCCGGTTGGTTTCATGTACGAACCAACCCGGCCGTACTAAAATTATTCCGAAACCTTAAGTGCGTTATACCAAAACGACAGTATCGATCCAAGGATCGCATCGCCGCTAACGGCGCGTCATTTGGAGGTATGTAGCCTGAGTTATGGGCATTTGAACTCAAATAGTTCGGTATCGGGGGTTTCGGGCCCGGGCCGACCCGGCCCGAGACCCCCCCAGGTTGGCCCGATCCGGGTCGACCCACCCCGGACAGGGTCGGCACGGCCCAGCGCCGCCCGGCCAGGCACCGGTCTGGCTCAGCGCAGCGCGCTACCAGCTCGGTCTTCAGCCGAGCTGATTTAAAAAAACGGGGGGTGCTTGCCCCCCTTTGTAACCGTGCCCCCCCCCCTCAATAATGGGGGGCCGTTCAACTGGACGGGGGAATTTAATTCCCCCGGCCTTCCCCATTTCCGGCTGGCCTGACCTGGCCGGCCGGCTCCTCCTCAACGGGACCGGCAGTGGTCGGTCCCTTTCCGGCTCCGACACCGGCGGCCCGGCTGGCCGCCGGTCACCAAGCTCCACCGCGGCCTGAAACCGGCCACGACCCTTATCGTCCGGTGCGGTGCGACGGCACC
Source organism: Viscum album (assembly GCA_963277665.1). Classification (NCBI taxonomy): domain Eukaryota; kingdom Viridiplantae; phylum Streptophyta; class Magnoliopsida; order Santalales; family Viscaceae; genus Viscum; species Viscum album. The sequence continues at coordinate 1,217,209,875 of OY728130.1, forward strand.
ATGCCCCTCCACCGCGGACCTGCTCCAGCCGCAACACCTTCAATTTCCTTCAACGCGGCGTGATGACATGACATTCTTGAATTTCATTCCACGGCGCGACGCGACGGCACCACACAATACTTGCTGTGCGATACCCGCGTGGTGCGACGACACCATGGCATCCCGTTCTATTCACAAGGAAACAAACATGAACATAGGAGTGGGTTAGGCCGTGTTTGTGCGGTCCGCCCCCCTCTCGTTAAACGATAACATTTAGTCGATTAACCACGATGTTCGACATGCTAGAAATAAGAACGGAAATAATTTAAAAGATTAAAAAATAATCCCCTACCTCGGTTTCAAGAGCAGAGCACGCCAACAAGCAAGGAAAGACAAGCGTCGCGGAGGTCGGGCATCGTGGGAATCATACGTCGTTTCCGCTGACGTCGAGGTGCGTCCGAAGAGGTAACATCGATGGAGTAGCTTCGTAAGCTGACGGAGAAAGCCCGAGGAGGAAGTGGCGTCTCCTTTCGTTGACACGGGAAGAAGATCGAAAGAAGCGGCGTCGTCGATCTTCGGAAACACACTGGCTATGAAGAAAAGAAGAGACAACACGTCTTTCTCTTCTTATGGTGACGGCGTTCTTCGTCAGAGCCTAAGTGTTCTTCGCGTTCTTTGTCAATGTTGAAGAAGATGAAGAAGCTTCCCAATCCTCTCAAGGTGGAAAAAGATACTCACCAAAATAAAATAAGTCTAAGCCTTATCTTATTTACACATCCAATCCACTTTGAATTTCAAAAGTTTGAAATTAAGTAACTCATCTTAATTAATAACACAAGTTGTCAAAATTAATTAGAGTAGAGTTATTGGGGAGTTTAAGGGAAGTTGAAGAGTTAGGGCTCGTGTGGCCCCCACCACACTTAATCCTCTCAAGGGAGGTTATGTGGATGTGGGTCCCACATCTAACTCCCTTTGGGAGGAAATAACCAACAAAGTTAAAAAAATAAATTGTGTTCCACAATTTATTTAACTTCTTTTAATTTCCCCCAAAACTAACTTTCATCCCGCATAAAACGCAACCTTGAAAAAGGTCTCCTTAAGCGAATATCGGCGCAACGAGTTCATCGGTGCCCTCAGAATTCGATTCCGGGCACCGGTTCAAAAGTTTGAAATTCCCGCTCGTTCGTTCACTGAACGTACCCGAGCCAAACTTTGGAAAATGATTCCGAGCACACCGGGCCTCGGAATCAGGTGCCGTCCGAAACTGCGCTCTTGTAAAATTCTAAAAAAAATTAAGAAAAAATTTCCCTTGAATTTTACGGGTCATTATAATAAATATCTTCATCAGAATATATGTATTGAAAATATTCAATCTAGTAAAGTTTCAATATATAATATCAACACATATTGAAATATTTCTTTAATATCCTTCAAGCACATCATGTTTTTTAATCTTTAAAGGATGCAGTCTTTTTTTAGATTTTTCAATTAAAAATTACTACTAGATACTTTACCTTATCAATTTCTTATATAATATGATCAATATTTATTAATTATATGTCCATAAAATAAATTATCCGATCCTTATATTTCTCATACATATTAAGAACAATATAAACAAAATTTTCACTCACATCCTTCTATATATGAAGAACAACTATATTATGAAAAAACAAAATAAATTTGTAGTATATTAATAAAAACATGTACCCATTTTTTCTATTATTATGTGAAAATATTATCTTACGAAGTTTATGTCTTTTAACACATTAATATAACTAAAAAAATATCCACTCTATTATTATATATCATTTTTTATACTAGATCATTGGTCCAAATAATAACTTTAGTGGAAGCCTCAATTTTTTCCCATTCACCTATGCATTTTTAAACTGAGATTGAAGGGATACATAAGGGATTAAATGATGAAAAATTAAAGGAATATTTTAAATATAATTTAAATGATGAGGATCAAATTCAATATTAAAAACTATACAACTAAAAAATGTGTGTTTCAACAAAATAAATTTCATATTATATGAATGTTAATTACGGTAAAAATTAGGTAAATATGAATTTTTAATTTTTTTCTATATATTGATAATATGTTTCTAGACCATCATTGCATAACTCCAACAATTATTATATAAGAGTATGAGTATAGATATCATTTTTATTTCTAAGAATTCTCTCAGGAATAATCAATAATATGATGATTGAATTTTATTCCTAACTCATCCAATTGAATACAACTATTTGGGGGCCAAAAAAATCATCTATATTCTTTAATTACGTCTAAAATTACAAAAATGAATAAATATATCTTATTCCAATCCCATAAATACATTTCTAGGAAAAGGATATAAACTGGGATGGAATAAATCAATAGTATTCGACACTTTTGAATCACTTGGATGATTCATGAACTCATTATTACTACAATCCAACACGTGCAACATTATATGATCAATGGTTTTAGATGGGATAATAAAATTCTAATCACAATTTAATGGAAAGTAACACAAAAGCTTCAATATAAATTTCCTTTAATGTTTCTTCAAAAATTACATTGATTCAAATTATTATCATTTTTAGTGGACTTCCATCTAGATGTATAATATGTTTTTCACTCACCTTTGTTAGAATATTATCTATAGTATAATAAAAAATCATTTGGACATGCTTATATCTTTATATTACTAAGTACAACATTTATAACAACCAAAATCGTCTCATTAAATGATAATGGGATATTATATTTAGTAAATAGATCATTCAATAATTATAATATCACTGAATATTCATTATTTGTAATTGCATATATGAATTTTATGTTGTATAAATTTAGTATAAAAGATTATTTTTAATAATTATAGCATCATTTATACAATTATTTACATATATCTTTAGAAATTTAAAACTCATTTAAATTTTTTATTTTATTAGTCTCTAAAACATCATCCATCAATATGTTATCATCTTTATTGTTTTTCCTATTATTTTGTAAGTACCAATAAAACATTTAATATAAATATAGGGATTTGATAATTTCTTAATATCATGATGAAATTTCACAAACATGTCAAAAGAATCATTTATCATGTGTAAAATATCTTCCTCACCTATTAAGGATTTGACCTATTTATTCCAATACTAACCATAACATAGTTTGCATTATTTAATATTTGATTCTCCCATCCAATTACACCATTAATATTTAGGAGGAAAACAATCCAATTTTAATTTATCAAACAATTCATCTCTCTCAAATCATAGTTCAAATTATAGATACAACCATTTTATTCTTTCATCCTTTGATAATTTTGAAGTTGTAAAATCAAACAACATATCTACCCCATAGACATATTGAGACTCATTCTGACATAATGTAATCTATATTTTAACTATAGATAATATATTTCTGAAAATTTCAAATAAAATTTATATTTATATTAATAAATTTAAATTAAAGAATGATTTTTAGTTGAAAATCCAAGACACCCTTTAATATAACACACAAACAATACATCCATGAATGAAAACACATATTAAAGTGTAATAATTCTGATAGTAAAAATCACATCAACAAAAAAATGGAATCTATTAAAAATACAAACCACAAGAGTTTAAAAATAATTCATCAATGAAGGAAAAACATATAATATTAAAAATTCACAAATATACATCCATTTAAATCTTTATATTACCTTCCAATTATGATCATGGTGAATCAAGATAATTATATACTACAATATTAATCAAGGGTCAAAAATCAGAGATAGACATGTTTCCTTGTTAATCAATCATCACATGCTTAACTGTTAGTATAAAATATTCATGAATAGGAGGTGTTTTAATTAAAATTTATAGGAATAAATTATAATATGGATATGACTATTCCATGTTGATCAATCTCCCAATTTTTATATTCAATTATGTGGAATCATTTGTAATGGGAATGTTATAATAAATTTTGAAAACATTAATTTCTTTTATAATAAGTAATAATAATTCTACATGATTAAATAAAAGTATACGGCTATCATATGAAAAATAACATACATTTTATATTTTAAATATGAATTAATAATCATCAGAAATATTATATGTCCTTAAATAGTAATAAAATTAATTTTTTTATCAATTCGGGATTTTAGATATATCAAATAGATTTAATTACATAGAGCCAAACATTTATATTTTTGGTAAATATATCATGGATTTTTATTATCTTTTCAAGATATTTCATTCTGTGATCTTAAAAATCATTTTTAGTTATTAGTTATAGGGAGTGTTTTTCTATTTTATGGAACTTGGGTGAAAATTTGATTTGTGATTAAACAACATCAATGGTTATCAGTCGTCAAACTAAAAAATGTTATTTTTTATACACTAATATAATATTTTACTACAGCAAAAAGTAGTTTTTTTTAAAATATAATTGAAATAAAATATCTAAAACAAAGAAAAATAAAAAACATTACCTTAGTGATTTTAGTATAATTACATTTAAATACTAATTAAATTATAAGAAATATATTTTATAGAAATTAAAATGGTGAAATTATTGAATCTGAGAAAAATCATTCCATAAGTTATGACCTATTGTTTGAAGGCAATTTGTTTTTACACATAACTAATACTAACTAATCACCAATAGTTCCTCATATTGGGCACCTCAACAGTGGGATTTATAAATTAACAATTTAATTTCATAATTTCATGATTAATTTTTTTTTTCAAAATTCACTGAATAGATAAAATTATCTAATTTACACTCAATAGTGAATTTAAAATCTCTAAAATCAGTAGAATAGATTTTCTAGACATGTAATCATTAATGTTTATCAAATTCCCCATGAAATAAGGGCTTAACACTCATATTTTCAAGGGTGTACTACTGAAAAAATGACTTCCCTCATTGCTACCTTTAAAGCACTGACTTTTTCAAAACTCATTTTATCCCAAGAATTGTTTCTTTTAACACATAATTATCAATCCTAATATAGATATTACATGACTTTTTCATGATTATAACTATTTCAAACTAAAACTAACTAGTACACTCAAAACCCAATGAAAATATTCTACCAATACATGTTTGTATCGAAAAAAATATAAATAGTAATAAATTTAAACATCATCCTGTTAGTTCCATTCCCTTTCCCAATGAAAACCCTATATAATCTAGTGAGAATTCTAACATTTATAATAGTAAAAAATTTATCCTCACATGGGGAAAACATTCAAATGACACAATAATATGTTGATGAAATTTTGTTAATATTGAAAATGAAAATGAGTTAAGAATGAGGGAAATGGGATGATGTTGTGGTTGCATGTGTAGTGGGGGTAGTGGTATCGGAGTGGTGTTAAATGATGGAGGGGGAATAGATGGTCGGATCATAGATAAAATCAAACTATAACATAATCACCAACCATATATTTTAGTGTTAAACTTCTTTAATGTAACATCCCATTATAGTTTTATCAGGTACTCCATTAACTTCATCATAATTTTTCTCTCCTTTGATATTGGGTGCATTCCTATAACGGGGAAGTTGGAGATTTATACGAATTTCAATATTAAACATCATTTTTTATAGGATGAAGGAATATTTCACATCCTGTAACTGGGTTACACTCCATGTAATTTCTTTATGGGTACAAGCTATGGAAGGGGATTCAAACTGTGAAATATTACACATCGTGAATGGTTGTTTCAAATCATGAATGTTTTAAATAACATATCATTTATCCAAGTTGAGGGATATTTTAGTGTATTAGTATAATGTGTATTTAACAGCATTTAAATATATTAAACATCATGAAATATCCCACATCTATATTTTAATGTGGGGGAGCTGCTGTTTTTTTATAATTCTCCAGACCACGTGGATCTCAAATTTAGGCTCATCTTTAGCGATTTTTGGAGACACTGATAATTGTAGATTGATATTTTTGGAATTGTATCTCCATTGAGGATGAATTGTGTCTCTCTAGGTAAAAAATATTTCTTCTTCTTCATTGATTTTTATTTCAGTATCATTCTTGGTGGCTTCTCTGGATCTTTTGGTTTATAATGGTGTTATATTCTTGTTTTCTCATATATCCCTTGTGTTATCTCATCTCTTAGGCCTTTTTCATCATTAGTAATGGTGTAATAGGTGTTCATCATTGAGGAATATAGGTTTCTTCTCTTCTGATTACCCCTTGTCTTTTAAATTGAATAAATCATAATGTGTATTTGATTATAGGTCCTTCATTGACGTCATTGGGTGTCACTGATTTGGTATTTTTTTGGTCATTTGCGACCTGAGTTTTGTGGTAGATGGTTCCATCTCTAGGCTATGATAATTGATATTGTTTTTTTACTTTACAAAATGATTCATATTGAAATTGGAATTAATTTTATGTGTGTGTAGAAATTTTTTAAATGAAAATAAGTTTTTCCTAGTTATTGATAAATAGATATAAAATGTGTATTTTCAAAGCATTGAAATGGAATTGTGAATTTTTTTTTGAAATGGTTTTCAAAGAGTTGAAATGGATTTTGAAAAATATCACAAGGGTTTTCATTGGTACCTACATAGAAGTTTTACCTTTGGGACATCTTCCTTTTTTGTGATTATAAAGGACACTTGTCTTGGTACTTTACTATGTTTTTGTTGGCTCGTTGTTATTGGGGACCGATATTGAAATTTATGGGGAGCGTTACTCATGGGATATTCCTCTTCTTATTAGGCCCATTGTTCTAGGAACTAATTAGTGCACTCTATTATTGTATTATGGGTAGTTTGTGGCCCGGTTCTATAATCTTCATTGGTGTTATTATACATGTGCTTCTATTTTTTTATTTCTTTTCATTCAATTTTAGCCTTGATATGCATGTTTCTACTTATGAATAATGATATGGAAAATTTAATTGGATATTGATATACCATATTTAGTTTTTAACTGTGGAAAAGGGAAATGTTTACCATGTTTTCTATAAAACCTATTTACTTAATTGCATTCCATGTTTTTATATGAAATGAGAATATAGGAATGTTTATACAGATACTTGATACAGAGCACATGGGTGTGATTCTACTGAGCCTATTAGATCACACCTTGTGCACCTCTTTGGTGGTGCATAAAACATTGTATGTATTCTAGTACAGAAAAATGTAAGGCACTGTAGTTGGAAAGAACGGTTCACGTCAGCTGGTAGGGTAGCTACATGCGAGAAAGAGGGAGTTCATCCATGCCATCTTTTGGATTAGATTTTTTCATTTGGTCCTTCATAGTTAGATTTTTTTCATTGGAGTTTTTAGAAAAATTTTTGTTTTCTATTTTCAATGTTTTCTTACAGTTATAGCGTATATATATTTGTTCATTTTCTATTGTTCCTTTTTTTAGTACATATATTCTATGTCATTTAATATTTTGGGTGAAATTGTTTCCTCTATTTTGTTGTTCAATGCTTGGGTGCTTGTTTCCCGTACATTACGATCAAGAACACCCTTAGGGTATATAACCGAATGGATCAAATTTTGGGTTTGAGTGAAACCTGAGTCGGTTCATTACAATTTGGTATCAGTGGAGGTTTTTACTCAAGAGTCCATGTCTTGTGAAATGTGTTATACAAGAGATAGGATTATCAGGAAATTAGAGGTATGTTTTAATAAGTGTCCAACCAGATATTATCATAACGAGACTCAAGCTTCCATGAGATGTTGGTATATGTGTCTCTAGTGTTGGGTTTTTTTTAAAATATCATATTTTGATAATGGGGTTTGTACATTGAGATGAGATTTGTTTTTTTTCTTATTTTTTGGTGTGCATTAGTATGCCTCTGAGGTGTCTATAGCAAGTTCCTCAGGAAGGTTCAATAGATTCTCCTAAAGGGAATCCCACTATAGATCATAATATCATCAAGACTGTTGTATGGGTAGTCCATACTATTGATCATGATGTAACATGTGTTCAGAATGCAACTGTTGAGGTATAACTAGGACCTAGAGGAGAGAGAGATTGATCAGAAGTTTTCCAGCAAGAGATTGCACCATCCTTTAATGTAATGAGAAAGCCTCAATTGGTGGAGGATTGAATGGATAGGATAGATCAAATATTAAACATTTTTTGAGACATGTGAGAACATCTTGGTAATGTTTGTAGCATTCCGAATCGAGGGGTCTGTCATGCGATGGTGGAATTCTATGTTCCATGAATATAGACACATGGTCTTAGATTAGATGGGTTCTTCATCAGTTTTCCCCAAATTCCATGATGTTTTCAAAGTCCCTAGAGTTATTGTCTTTACAATATTGAGAGAATTTAGTGTCAGAAAACAAAAATCATTTTTTTGAGTTTGTCTGTTTTCCCTAAATGTGGAGAAAAATGACCAGTTAAAGGCTTAGAAGTACCTACAGGGTTTACAACTAGATATCATATCGTAGGTGTCTATATTGAAGCTTTATACAAATGAGGAGATTATAGACATATCTATTATGGAAGAAATTAATATGTAAATAATGTTTGGATTTTCCCCCTCTTCTCTTCCATCGGGTGATAGATTCATTGGAACACACAGGAAGAAGAAGAATAAGTGGAATGATCATCGTAGGAGTTGTGCAGGTGGGTCTCAATAGAAATATTCCTTTGTACCATCTATTATAGAGGTAAATTTTCCTCTTACTTTACATCAGTGTGGTAAGCGAGGACACATGAGACATTATTTTCTTATGCCTACGTAGAAACGTAACAGCTGTGGATGTGTTGGTCACTAAGAATTCTTTTTACAAGCTATGACTACACCTCATTATTTTCAAAGTTAGTCGGCTCTAAAGGATATGTTGGTGTCATCATAAGCTTCAAATACAATAAGGATCTACCTACAGACCTCAGAAGTGAAGTAGTTTCACATAGTATGTGAGTGTCCAGCAGAATTTGATCCATGTCCATCAATAGTGAGAGGTATTATCCTTATTGTATATTTAGTAAAAATTTCCCGATTTGATACCGGTGCCTCACACTCATTTATGTCATCACATTCTGTTGATGTTCTTCAAAATCCAACATAACTTATTTCCTTAAAAATTGAATAAGAGAAAACTATTGGTAAGAGGAAATAGCAGGATTTTAGGTTACCTTCTAGTTTATTAACAATAGCTAATACATAGTTTGTCTATGATTTTCTTATTCTTTATCTATATCTGTTTCACAACATCTTGTTATGGATTGGATTTTCTCTCAACAATATGAGGTTGATTATAATCATTAGTGTGTTTCATTTTATGCTGCCAATGTGATATCACAAGTGTTTCTAGTGTAGTGCGACATGAGTTCATGTCGTTTAGGACCTTCCCACCAAAAGGCCATGAGTTTTTTTGGTTGTTATTGCATTTGAGCCCTGTGATATTTCTTCTATTGATGATCATAACACTGTTATTCAATACTTTACTGAGGTTTTTCTAGATGATTTCTCCAATATTCCTCCAGAGAGAGAGGTAGTGTTTAATATTTATCTGGGGCTATGTATACAGTCGATATCAATACCATCTTATCATATAGGACCAGTGGATCTAAAAGATATCATGATTCAGTTGGATGACCTATTGGATAAAGGATTTATTTCTCCCAATTGTTTCACCTTGCAAGGCCCATATTATCTTTTATATGAATTTAGATGTTCACTTTGGTTATGTGAGGACTATCGGAAGTTTAATTAGGTAATTATAAAGAACAAATATCCTTTTGTGTGGATGGTATTTTTTATCAGTTAGAGAGGGAAAATTGGTTTTTTGAAGATTTATATTCAGTCAGGTTATCATCAGCTCAGATTTTGGGAATGTGATATACAAAAGATAACTTTAAGGAGTTTTTATGTCCATTATGAATATCTTGTGATGCCTTTTGGTCTAACTAATGCTACTACAATTTTTATATCTTTGATGAATTGGATATTCTCTAAATATCTTGAAACTTTCGTGGTAGTGTTCATGGATGATATTATGATTTATTGAAAATTTCAGCATCAGTATGTGTACCATCTAGGTTTAGTTATAGAAATTTTGATAAGTCTCTATTTGTATGGGAATCTTTCAAAATGTAGTTTCCTTATTAGTGAAGAGAAGTTCTTTGGGAAAAAAATATCTGAACATGGATTATTAGTTGATCAAGAGAAGGAAAAGGATGTTTTTTCATGGAAGGAACTATGGGATTTATTTGAGATAAGAAGTATCCATGGTCTTACTAAATACTTCCAATGGGTTTTCAAGAACTTCTCTAAGATGTTGTCACCTTTTTCCACTACGTCTAGAAAAGCGGTCGAGTTCAAATAGGATGCAAAGTGTCAGACTTATTTTAAGGAACTGAGAAGGCTTCTAACATCGTCTCCTATTTTTATCTTACCTAAGCCTAATAAGGGATATGCGGTGTCTTTAGATTATTTTTTTTGATGGTATGGTATGCGTGATTATGTATGATGACCATGTGGTAGCTTACATATCATTTCATCCTAGACAACATGAAAATAATTACATCACTAATTATTTAGAGCATTCGATAGTCATGCATGGGATTAAATGTGGGTGTCACTATCTCTTTGTGGAGAAGTTGATCATTTTCTATGATCATAATATCCTGAGTTATATCTTTTCATGGAAAGAATTTAATCACAAGTAGAGGTGATGGGTATAATACCTTCCGACATATGACATCGATATCGCCTACACCCTAGGGAAGGTAAATGGTGTTGCATATTCTCTTTATAGGAAATCACCATCAAAGTTTGTTTATTAATCGAAGGTAGTGTGGAACCTTATAGGGATTTTCACTCAGTTTCACTAGGATACCCAAGAGTATGCTCCAAGCCTGGTTATGAACAATGTTTATTTATCATCATATCTTCTATATTCTATTTTCTATATCCAATAATAGGATTATTATTTTTAGAAAGATTGTGAAAGGATTTATGGTGGGGAGACCATTTCGGGTTGGAATCTCTATTTAGATGGTATACTTCACCTCGGGAAAAGGGTTTTCATCCCAAAATATGTGATGATTTACTATCGTTTTATTTTCATAACTTTTCATGGGTCATTCATTCATACAATAAAAACATGTATTATGACATGAGGCGATGATTCTAGTGGAAGAGTAGGAAGAGTGACATTTCAAAGATAGTGTCTCACAGTTACCCCTGCCAACAGATAAAGGCATGGAACCTGAAACATTAATGTTTTATTCAGTCTCTTCCAGTGCATATATGGAAATTGGAAGAGGTTTACATGGATTTTTTATGGATTACCAAGGGATCCCTAAGGGAGGAATGATATCTGGTGGTTGTTGATCAGTAGATGATGTCTTATCATATCATTTTGATTAAATACACCACTAATGTTAGTGATATGGGTAATATGTATGTGCAGGAGATTATGAGGATACCTGGGATTCCTTCTTCCATTACTTTTGATAGGGATCCAAGGCTAACTTTGAGGTTTTGGAGGAGTCTCTTATGGGTGATGTGAACTAAATTCATGTTTATCCTAGCTTTCCATCCATAGATAGGTGGTCAAATGGAGTGAGGAATTCAGATTCTATAGGATAAGCTTTGCGCATGTGTCTTGGATTTCAGAGAATCATGGAATAGCCATATGGGACTGATTGAGTTTGTTTACAACAATTGTTTCCAATTGTCAGTAAGAATGTCTCCCTTTGAGGCATTGTATGGTTGCCCGTGTATATCACCAATCTATTGGGATGAGGTGAGAAACTTAACTCTAATTTGATTGTGTTTGGTTTATAAAAATTCCATTATGATTCAAGATGTACATCAATGTATGGTTATAGGCTAGAGTTGACAAAAATCGTATGTGGAACAACATGGTTGACCTTTATATTTTCCTATATGTGACTAGGTTTTCTTGAAATTTTCCCCTTAGTTGGGTTATCGTCGACATGGATAGTAGGGAATTTTGACTATGAGATATGATGGACTATTTCATGTCACTAAGAAACTTAGACAAGTTTCTTATTGATTATCATTTCTAGTTTAGTTGATAGGTATTAATGTTGTTTTCAATATATATTGTCTCAGATAATATCACATTGATCCCACTAACATTCTGATTTGGGAAGAAATTGAGTTATATCATGATGTTACTATTTTGGAGAAACAAATTGCATTCATTAACACTCAAGTAAAAGTCTTGAATGGGATGTTGATTTTGTTGTTCATAGTTTTATGGAAAGATGGATTAGATTATCCTGAGACTTGGTAGTAAGAATCACTGATGAGGGAGTACTGGCCTCATCTCTTTCTGGGGATTACATGTTCCACATGACTTATTGGGGATGAAAAGTATTTATGGTGGAAATTTTGTAACATCTCATTACCATTTTATCAGGTAATCCCTTAACCTCATCGTGGATTTCTCTTCTATTGAGATTCAGAAGATACATATAATGGTGAAGTCCTTGATTTTTTTGGTCTTCCAACATTAACCGGCCTTTTCAATCGATTGCATGAATATTTCACTCCGTGTAGGTGGGTTACACACCGTTTAATTTATGTTGGGTACATTCCATGAATGGGGATTAAATCTATGAAATATTACATGTCATGAATGGTGGTTTCATGTCATTAAGGTTTAAAATAACAAATTTTTAATCTGATGTGACAGCTTTTTTCGCATATTTGTACACCATGGATGTCACTCCATGTAACTATATTACATGTCGTGAAACAGCCCATGTCCCGGTTTTAAAGTGGTAGAGCGGTTATTTAGTCATGTTTTGTTCTCTAGACCTCTTGGATTTTGAACTAAGGCTCTTCCTGGAAAATTATTGGATACACCGCTCATCCTATATCGACCAGTTTAGTGTAGTATCTCCATTGTTGTTGTGGTGTATATCTATGAGTATGAAAAAATTCTTTTAATTTATTTTTTATCATGGTATCACTTTTAGGTGGTGTCTTTAGATCTATTGGTTTAATATGGTGTTTTATTCTTGGTTTCTCTTAGATCTCTTATGTGATATCATTCTAAAGGCCTTTTTCTTCAATTGTCATGGTGTGGCAGGAATTCCTTTTTTAGGTATGTAAGATTACTCTCTTCCACCGACCCCTTGTCTTCTAAATTGAATCAATATTTATGTGGATTTTATTCTAGGTATTTATTTGATTTTTTTTGGGTTTCATTGATTTTGGATTCCATTAGGGGAATGTGCGACCTAGGTTTTGAGTTAAGTGGTTCTATCCCAAGCCACTAATAATGGATCTTGTGGTTTTTATTTAAAAAAAATTCATATTGAAATTGGAATGATGGTTTTTATGTGATGAAAAGGGGGTTTAATGAAAAATATTTGTCCCTGGTTATTTATAAATTGATTAAAATTGGTATTCTCAAAGAATTTAAGTGGAATTGCGAAATGGTATTGAACTATATTTTAAATCATTGAAATGAATTATGAAAACAAGCACATGGGTTACCTTGGGTATATATGTGGAAGGTTTTGGTTGGGGACATTATCCATTTTTTATTATCATGGAGGTTTTTCATGGGACATTCCATTGTTTCCTTGTCCCATTGTTCAAGGGGAGTGATATTATATTGTTGGGGGGGGGGGGTTACTCATGGGGTATTCCTCTACCTCCTAGACCTATAGTTCTAGTTACTAGTTTGTGTACATGATTATTTTGGTATGAGTAGTTTGTGTCCTGGACATGTTGTATTCCTTGTTGTTGTGATACATTTGCTTCAATTTTGTATTGCTTGTATGTTTGAGCAATCCTTGATATGCATGTTTATTCTTGTGGATAATGATATGAAGAATTTTCATTGAAATTGAAATAATTTATTTTTTTAGAACTATAGAAAAAGGAAAATGTTGACCATGTTTTATATAAAACATCTTTATTTCTTTATCATGCCAGGTTTTTACTTAAAATGATAATATAGGGATGGTTATATAAAGAATTGATATGGAACACCTTGGTGGGATCCTACTGATCTTATTAGATCACATTATGTGATCCTCTTTGGTGGTGTGTAAAGCATTGTTTTTCTTCCAGTGCAGGGAATGGCAAGGAAACATAGTGAATCAGTGAGGTTCACATCAACTGGAAGGGTATCTGGTGGTGATATGTCAAGAGTTCATCTATTCCATCATCTAGAGTAGTTGTTCATCTCGTGTCCTTTGAAGTTGGAATTATCCTCTGGAGTATTTAGTTAGTTTTATTGTTTTCTTTTTATGCTATATTCATAAAGATATAGAATACACATCTTGTTCATCTTCAACTTGGGTGCTTGTCTCTAGCCTATGGGGATCAGGAACACCCTTCATGTATATAACCGAACAGGTCTGGTGCAAGGTTTGAGAGAAATCCAAATCAGTTCGTTATATATAATCAACATATAAATTTTGGTGACTATGAGATGTACTCTATCACTTTAAAATAAAAATCACCTAATTTTTTCTTTTTGAATACTATTAGGCCCAATAATTTTTCAATCATATGATTTGATCAATCATAGGGGATAAAAAAAGGAATGTAATATAATTCCACAAAATGATCCATTTGAAGAGAATATTTATAACTATTATTTAAGAATAGATTTACTTGTGATTCTAGATCTTCCAATGAGACACCAAATTCATGAATTTATAACTATATAATATCATCAAGAATATAGATGGTCTAATCTAACTAACCATATATATGGGTTTAATAAGATGTATCCATTTTTATTTGTTATCTAGGGAAAAATTAAACACTTTAGTCATTTGAAATATCACCCCACATTTTTAGGGTATATATAATTAGACACATTTTTTGATTGGGATATCATTGGACATAATTTTTTAGAGAACTCATTATTGAAAATATGGTAATTTATTAAAATAACTATAAAACATCTAATTTAAAAATATTTCATGGGAAATTTATAGGATATCACTACCTCAACCTTATTAATATTTACTAAGATATTATATTCTTAAACCATATGTAAATAAACAAAACTTATTTAATCTAGAAAGAATATTTAGAATGTTTGGTGTGTAATTAATTATCCCATAATGTGTCAATGGTAATTCCATGATAATGACCATGATCTTATTATGATTTTGAGTGTAGTAAAATATCATTCATAAGGATTACTACATAATAGTCTATGAATAGATGAAATAATTTAATGATCAATTCCCTAGAAAAATTTGGGGAAGTGATTAACCCAAATAAAATCAAAATGTATTTGTTTGAGACATATCATCTTTAGGAATCCACATTTGGAATGTTATTATGTTTTAATTGAAGATGATATTACCTTTATCATAGATGAGTCTTTAAAAACAATTTCCCCCTTTAGCTAAACTAATAAAAGATAACATTAATTAAATTTTTAATAGTTCATAATGATTTCCCAGTTTGACCAATGATAGTCTATGAAAACCCATATCATTTCATTAATTATCTTTTAAATAAGTTCACGATTACCCCTAGGATAAGTTATCTATCTAATTTACCCCTTAACTTGAAGTTCCTCCAATTGAATCATCGAATCCCCTAGCACAGTGGGATCAATGTATTTGGGAGGAAGAGATATCATTTTAGTCTCATTAAATAGATATATTGAAAATTATACTTCCAAAATAAGAGTAAATCATGAGAAATATTTGGGAATAACCTCATATGAATGTTTCACCATGGGATCTAAGATCTTTCACTAGAAATGCTATATTACACTTAGAGTATTTACAACCCACACTACAATAATATATCTTACATTCTTTTTATCTATATATACTCTATCATCTTATAATTATCATAATTTGATATGGGTTTGATATAATGTATTCATAGATGAAGAACATATGTCATTCAGAAGCAGTTGATATAATCTCGAAACTGGGCCAACCATTATATTTATAGAATAATATAAATATAATTCATATTCTAAATAACTATTTCACACTAATATTTTCTGGTAGCCAACCCTAATGTATATGAGCGGTATATAATTCTTCTCTACAATCATCCCCAAAAGAGTATCAAGAATTATTAATTTATAACATGAAACTACTATAATTTTAATAAGTAATTTTAAGTTCACATGTTTAAAAGATAGTGATTGTCTGATATAAATTAAGGAACAATTTAAATTCAAATAATTAAAAAAGTTACCCTAACTATATCATTCCCCTCTTATTTATCTTCAATATATTACTATAATCTATAAATCATTTATAAACCCTTACTATGAGGGAAATAACGGTACACAAAAGAGGAAAAAACTACCTAATAGATCTGAATACCATGCCATATCCCTTAAATAGGTCTTCTAAAAACTATTTTGATAATCACAGTTCACTTGTAATGTGATTAAACTAAATATATATTAGTCATTTGAGGTTTCTACCGAACATAATCTGATAAACTCCAATATCATAATTTCTTATAATTACATTAATTTACAATCAAGTGTGATTTATTTTCGTAATGGTTGTTTTTAATTTAGTATAGTTGTTTCCGACACTTATCTTCCAAAAATTATGTGTCATATGCGCTAATATGGTCATGATCCGGGTATTGGTTTCCATATTTTCAAATTAAAGTGGCTTGTAACCACCATGGTGATGGTAAAAGCACATTTTTTTAGAATTTTATGTTGGGAGGTAATCTCATCTCAATGAGGATCATTTTTTGTAGTCCAATACTCTATCACATATTTAAGATATTCTTTTTAATTATGTTCTCAATTCCATTCATAATGAAATTAGTTAATTTCTTAACTTGTTTAGTTTTCATGGAAATTAAATTTCAATCAGAGGGGTTGATTGTGTTGGGTGTTGGGCATAATCCACATCTTGGATGATACATTTAATTCCTTGTGTTGGGATATGAAGGAATATTATTGTCATCACATAATGAAAATACAATAGACCTATGGGATTAATAGTAGGTAAGAATGTTATTGTATCTTCCTTACATAAGTCCATGATGCCATATTACACTGATCACATGTTGTATATATGTTTTATTTTATGTTCATCACAATGGAAAGGATATGTCTACCCCGGTCTGGATACGATGGAATCTCATGCTTATCCTGTGAGGCATCTTATACTCATTATGTTTGGCATACCATGATCATCACACAAATAATCGCAAGCTCATCACTCAAGTCTTCCCTTTATCATCACTTGAGCACCTTATGATCATTGCATTAAGAGTTATATTTTCATTACAAAAGGATGGTTTTGCTTGATACCTCAGGAAGTTAGATCATTATATTCCAATCACACATGGAATCATATTCTCATATCATAAGAAAATAGTCTACTAGTACATTTTAGATAAGGGATATTTATCCACTTACACTCAACACATAATGGGGTTTTATCCTCTTATTCTCATCATATAATAGCTATCATTTTTTGACATCTAATGGGGATGCTCGTCGTTTAAAATATGATAGGGACACTCTTGGTTTGTATACTAATGGTCACACATTGGATAAATTTATGATTTCTTATATAAATTGATTCATGTATTCCATTTACCATCCCCAAAATAGGATATGGGATTAGAATGATTTTTGAATAATGTAATTTAACATTAGAGAGGCTTCCTTCATATCTTATCAAAACATGAATCAAAAACCACATTTTTTGAGTTTTGTAGTTTAGGTTCATGTGGTTTTTTGTAGTTTAACATCATGTGGAAGGATTTGAGATGAGCTTACACATTGATCAAACAAAATGATTATTAGGGGAAACATTGCTATATTTTTGTCTTACATAAATCTTTCTTGAACCTGGGATATTATAAAGGAAATAGAGGTAAAGGTTATTGAATATGGATATATAAATGTTTTTTGAACAAATAAACCTGTATTGGAAATATATGAGACCCATATTCCAAAAAATTTCAAGAAATGTTTATTCATGAAGGAGGATTTGATTGCTCAATTATAAAATAAAATCACAATTTTAAGACTCAAAGAAACTTTAAATTTCTTGAGGCATTGATTGATAATTCGAGAAGTGTTCTTCATGGATATGGAGTTTTATAAAACAAGTCTCCAGTTCATTCTAGTGAATTTATGGGATCTATGAGGTAATTCACATAATATTATAAACTATATGATCCCACAATTTTTTCGTACATTTAATTTGCTTTGGAACTTGATTTTGAGTGAGATAGAAGATTAGTCTTCCTGAAAATATAAAATCCAATGTCTGAACCAATTTATGGTGTGAGTTTAGGGGTATTTATTGACTATTTAAACTCATGTTGTTTTGGTTCTCATGGAAGAGTTACCCATTTATAAAATCTATAGATTGGAAACTCTTCTAGTCACAAACTTATGAAACATTTAGGTTTTGTGATAATCTACCAAATTTATCTCTTTTTTTTGCATCTATTGGTCATTCTTCCTCCTGGATTATTCATGGATGCATTTTTTACCATAAAAATCGCAATCTCAACATAAGGTTTGCGTAAAAAAGGATGATAAAATAAAAAGGACAATACAAATAGTTATAACATTTTTTCTCTATTCTTGTGAAACACATTTATCT
Source organism: Viscum album (assembly GCA_963277665.1). Lineage (NCBI taxonomy): Eukaryota > Viridiplantae > Streptophyta > Magnoliopsida > Santalales > Viscaceae > Viscum > Viscum album. The sequence continues at coordinate 1,217,228,424 of OY728130.1, forward strand.
AAAGGGTAATAAAATTTCCTAAAATTATGGGTGCGGACCTTAGAGTAAACTATTTTTCATTCATTGATATTGGTAGAATTATACATTTTCATGGAAGTCAACTATTTTGAGATAGTCCAGTGAAAAATTTCATATCATTCATTGGAGATGCTTTAATATGAAACCTCATCCTGGATAACATGTTGTGATGATATATCATTTGAAAAATCCAAAACTATGAAAAATCCAATGGAGAAATGGGAGAAATGGGATTATATGAATTTAATGTTCTCTAAGAAAATAGATACGTAGAATATTCAGGAAGCTTATTCTAAGAGAAGGGAAATGGAAAATAGCTATGAAATCAGGTTGAGAAATTAGAATTGGTAACTACATAAGGTGTTAATGGATATGATAATATAATATCAGAGAGGGTATCCTATATTTAGTTGGATAACTCTATATATAGTTTTATTTATTTGAATAATTTTAGGTTCTCAGAAGATGACTTTAAATCCCGAGTTTGTTGGTTGAAGAGCTCAATGAAATTAATCTATTTAAATATTTATATCCTCAAAAATTTTATATGGGACCACAACCAATAATTTATTATATCTAATGTACACTATCAGATTTCATAATGGTTAAGATCCTAATACTAATACCTCACCCCTTATTATTCCAAAATATTCTTTGAAATCATAGTAGACAGCCACCAGAGTTGGATGAATTAATGCGTTTATTATCTAGTAGGGAACTTTAGAAATTAATGGGCATATTCCTACAAGGATAGAAAAATATTATTTTAGTTTAAATATATCAATAATTATTTTAGGTTTCATGAGGTGGTTTGGGTACCATAATTTCATTTAAAATACCATCAATAACTAATGGTGGGGTTATCGACCAGGTTTCGATCAATACCAACTAATTCCACCCATGTCATGGTGAGGTTAGGACAACCAGGTGGGATCTACAAATTATTGAGGACACTTTATACCCAAAAACATGTATAATAACATATTCTCCTTAGTAAATTCTTGGTACGATAGAGAGAAAACCCCTATAATAGACAGTGTATTTCTATATGAACTTATGGAGATATAAAAAATTTACTTATTAAGACAAAATTTTCCATTTTGGACAAGGTATAGAGTATTATATGACATTCCCTAATACAATATAGTGGGGAGTCCAATGTAGTTCTCAGATATACTAGTGTAGGGAAATCCTAGGTCATATCGGTTCCTTTTACAATATTACCAATATGTAAGATGTTAATTTTTGGTGAACTGGTGGGAACTATGAGAACAAAGAATATTACTATTTCGAGAATATTTCTATAGTGGATGGTTTATTTTAGTCATGGAGTCTAACATCGGTGTGGGTTCTTGTTCATCCATCATGGTGGCATGGATGGCATGAAAAAACTAGATAGGCCTCTTAGTGCTTCTCCAAGGGAGTATCTACAATATTCTAATGCATATTAGTCAGATGAATGCACCACTAAATGTGTATAATGATTTCTAGTACTTTTATGTGTGGGTTTTCTCACACTACAGAGGTATGGATTCTTAATCCTAACCATCTCGCTATTTATAGGATTCAGAAAAACAATACTGACGATCTTCCAGGTGCAGCCTCAAGTTGGATGGCCACCATGTTAAAGTCACATAAGTAGTTCAACATCAATAACATATATACCTAAATTGGAATAGTCATGGTTGATAACAGTTGTATCATCATTAATAATTCATATATATGAAACTTAAGAGGTGGGGTGTTGGATAAGTGTATCAGAAACATTATCTTTTGTGAGATATACACTAAATACTAGTTCATATAAAAGTTAAATTTCCTCTAGTGCCTCAAGGAATGATTATACACTATATATTACCTTTAATAGAATTCATATATTACATCACATTTTTGTGGATTTTTTCTCATGAGATATAAAATGAATGGATCAATCCATATGTGGTTGTTTGCATGACTATAAAAAACTTGGATTGTACAATGAGGAAAAATTGTATGTATTCTTGATTAATTATTATATAACCAATTATATTAGTAGATACACTAGTTTAATCATATGAAGATATGGTGGATGACATATGGCTACCAGATAAGCTCACCAACCATGGATGAGGTATTTGGTTAAAGTATGGGTGGCTGTTGAGGGATATCCTAGAAAGGCATTAGGGGATGGTTTATTTTCCTTAAATTAAAACCAGAGAATAATGTTAGGGAGTGTGATGTGTCTTCCAAAACCTCTAATTATGATCCCAAAATGGTCTCAACAAAGTGCCTACATGCAAAGTGATACATACCAAAAGACATAGATTTCCTATAATATTTAACACCTACTACACTATTTTTCCCCATCACATGTTGATGGTTATCAAGGATTCTCTGCATGAATGGGATTTTAATAGTTCACATTGGGATTTCTAGGGTTGTGTTTGTAGTCCCTTGGCTAAAAATGATGTCATCAATCCCTAATCTAGATGAGTTGGCATAATTATATGTCAAGGAAGATATATATTTTGATTGGGAGATTATGATGTTCAATTCACAACATGATTAATTATTATAGAGTTTAATTCTAGTTAGGGGTCCAAAGCTAAGGTACTCTACTAATAAATAATTTTAGGGAAGTGATGTGAACTTGGGGAGGCTCCTAAGGATAGAAATGAGACTCCAAATTCTAAGGAGTTAAGAGATATCAATCCATATTAGTTAACTATTGGGTCAGGAATTATTATGTAATAATTATTATAATATAAGTGACAATGGTTATACTTTCTATCTTTTGCAGGAATTAGTCGGTGAGGACACTCTATTGAAACATTTTGAACTTTCATAGAGGATGGGTGGTGAACAAACTCTACTAGTTTGAAGAAAGGATAAGTATCCTTGATTTCATAACCTTCCAAATTTTTTGGAGTTTGATGCCTCCCAATGTTATGATGGTGTAATTGGACACTAATTATGTACCTCATTTGTTGGTACTAACAGTCCATAGGGTATATTAAAATATCTTTTCCTACAAATTTAATATGGGGTAATCTTTTCCAAATTTTATTATTTTATTTTTATAGATCCTATGTGACAATTAGATGATATATCATTAGTTTTTTTTCTTTCCTTGTGAAATTGAGGGGTTACCGATCATTGAATCCAACTCAAGTCCCTCCTGCCTCAATCTACTAGTGGGTGATGTAGATTAGTAGGTCTAGAAATCTTATACCCCTTCTTTTCAATAAAGGGGATATGATCTTGTGACTATTTATGATGAATGTATTCTTTCATTCCTTGAATCTATAATCCTTTTATACTTCCACTTCATATCCTAATGTGTTATTTTTTTGGAATTTTCTCCCATAATGAAGCAATATATTGGAGAATCAATAGTTCAAGAGTAATATATCACTAAACCATTAGGAAATGGATATAATAAGGTTTATAAATTCATTACAGCATATTATAGTGTGAATTTCAGTATGTTAGTGGAGGAATTGTATCCATAGGGTTTGGTCACTCAGAATGATTTTTCCATGATCCTTGAGGTTGAGCTACAACCTATGTTGTAGGTAACTGACAACCTGAGTCTTATATACACTAATAAATCTAGCCTCTTTGAAAATAAATCAAAGGGTCCAACTCTACATCATGATAAGTTATTATAGTATGAGATTTTGTCATAATATGAAGATGAATTTGGGACATATATAGAATAATAAGACCAAATTTTTCAAAAAAGGGCATGAAAGTACATTCTGGGCCTCATCACCGATACACCACTAGGTAAAATGGGATACCAAATAGTAACATTTATCTATTAGTTGGTAAACACGGGGGATAGTGGATTTTACAATCATTCACTCTTTTTAATGTCCCATGATTGTCTCATATATTGGAAGATACTAAAGAAGAAAAAATATGACTCCATTAGGGACATGCCTACATCTCTGGTTGGGTCTACTCTTCACGAGAATCATATAGAGATTACCCGATAAGAGGATGAGTAGACCCAGCAACATTACCTCTCTCTACATAATAAGGAAACGGTTTTTCACTTGAATTATTATTTAAATATAACATAAGTTTAACAAGACCATGTAAATTATCAAGTGGATGAGTGTACGGATTAACAAAATAGGGTCTTGATGTAGGTAGAAATGGTGTTTCCAAAGGAGATATTGAAATTGAAGAGTGGACTATGATAAAGTGATCTATAAATCCCTCTTAGTGGTGGTTGGTGAATATTGAGGAATAAATTTCTCGAGTACTAACATATTCAAATTTTTTATTTAAAATAGATGCTCTAATTTGAGGCTGATATTCCTCACCATATTCTAGAAACTGAAATAACTTATTTTAACTCCCTTTATGATTTTTCTAATACATATCAATCCATTTAATAATGTTATTAAATAAATTCTCTAATTTCACATTATTCTATATTGGTATGAGAGAAAAGAGATAATATAAGATCATTAATATTACATGAGAGTGGATAATAGGGTTATATGGGTCTGGGTCAGAAAGTCACATCGACCAATGTAAGTGAAGCTATGAGTAATTATGGAGTTATGATGGTGTGATACTGAAATATCCATTGACCCTATAAATGTTCATGATGCATGGGGGTAAAACAAAAAAGGACTTTTAATTCCACTTGAGAAAATATAAGTGGTAGAAAGGTATGTTTTGAAAGAGGGTTTGAAATGGTGAATAGGGGAAGATTGGTTGAGTGTGACCATTAGAAAACTATTCCAAATATAAGAACCACTATCATATCACTAGAAATTGGGTAAAATAATGTTTTATAGGGTCATTTACTATTTTCAAGACACAAGTTTTATTACATCGGTACATAGGATGTATCCAATAAGATTTATATTTGGGATAGGAGGTGGCATGAAAGTGGGTAACTTGAGACATCACTATGGATTGAAGAGATTCTACATAGAAATAAAATACCTATGATACATGTACTATATATGTTAGGTTCATTAATTTTTTGGAACTGATGCCATCACCATTAACAAATGGTATTTTTTTCAGAAATGAAAGGGGGTGTTGTTCCAAATTTAGAAACACAGAGTGTGTTTTTGGGAGAAGGAATATCTATAATAGTTTGATAAATATTTGTGTTATATATTTGTGCATACATAATATTGATTAGGTATTGAAAATAGATGGAGGGAATGTGGGTTAGTTTTATTCTTGGATAGAATAAAATTTAAATCTTGGCAGAGACATGAGGATGGAGAGTTTGATCATTCTCTTGGTATGGGAGTGATGTGGTCATTGAGGATATATATTTTGAGGTTATATAGTTTGGACTTATGGGGGATACAATTTTATGTTCATTGATAAAAAATTATAGTGATCCTGTAGTTTAAGGTCATACAACTTATACCATGATGGTTATAGAGTCTAAGGTCACACAATTTATACAACAGATTTACTAAAATTTAGGGTCATCCATCTCAGATTGAAGGAGTAGACTGTCTATATTTAAATAATGGTAATGTAAACCCAATAATAATTGGTATCACACTATCTAAAGTATAAAACCTCTAATATGATTGTAAATTATCAAAATTTAAGATGGTTGTAATATATTAAAGAATCTTTTTTAAGGTTACGGAGATTTGTCTATAGTGGTGTCTGATTTTAAGGTCATACAATATAGTCCATTAGGGTTGTTCCATGTTATAGTATATAGTAATCCGACTATATGGGACTTTATATGTTTTATGTAGAAATAGGGGAGAGGTAAACCCATCATGAACAATAATCCCTATGATAATACAAATTTTCATAGGGGAATATGCACATAGTTTATGTACATTATGTCTAGACATTGATACTCCAGTTTAAGGTTATTAAAATTTGACAAATGGGGTGAGATGTTCATCCATCGTTGAGGGATAGGTATCAACCTGACTTGAATTGAAGAAATGGTGAACATAAATTTAGAAAAACTCATGGAAAGGTGAGTGTATTCTAAGGTCGTACTATTAGACCATATTCTTGGATAAAAATGACATATCAATGGAAAATAGTATAAGGGAACCAAATAAAGGGTAACTAAACACCAAGATAAGTTTGGGATGAAGAGAAATTTGTATATGGGATAGAAATAGGAGATCAATATGTAATTATCTATCCTATGAAAGGGTAATCAAGACAAAAAATGTTCTTGAATTCTCTATAAATATTATTCTTATGTAAATGAAAGAGGGGAAAAAATTCATGGGTGCCTCAGTAAAGAAAATTATGACTCCAACCAGAGATGTCTTGGTAGTAATGTAACCACTAGGTGTAGATGGAGTAAAAGAGATAAAATATATTTTTGGGTCATGATGATGTATTTGGGTATTATTATAAAATTTGGAAACAAGAATCAAGACACACATATTTAATGGGGACAGTGAGGTATTTGACCAACATCATAGCCATGTTATCCTCTCAAGTGATGTCTAAAGACTCAAGTGCTTTACAGTCATGCAATATGGATAGTTCCATGAAATTTAACATCACGTGGAAAGTATGATGTTCAGGGGTTTTAACATCATACCATAATGATTATATGCTTTGTAGTTTAAATTTATGTGACCAGGAATATATATTAATTGGTTTAATGTCATGCGTCTAAGATATAATGAATTTAGTATAATTTAAGGTCATATTTTTTTATAAATAATGGTATTTTTTGTAATTTAAATTCTGGTATATTGGACCAATGAGTTCTTGTGTAGTTTAAAATCATGTAGTTTTGACTGTTGGAGGCCATTTAGATTATATCAATTATATTATGACAAAGACATTGTATATTAACATAATACATCAATGACATACAAACACATTGCTCTTTATTAGGATACATCTTAGTCGTGATAAAAAAACAATCAACCAAAACTTCCAAACCCACATGGGTTATGATTGGTGTGAGAAGAGAAGGATATATAAGGGTTCCCACTGGGTAAATATTTAAAGTAATAATTACATTAACATATTATCAAGGAATAACAGAAAATAAGTTGAGGTTAATTGTAGACCATGTTCAATACATGATTTCCTTCCTTTTGTCTCCAAATATGTTTTCTTTAGGGTGTGTTCCCCTAATTAGAAGCAATATAAGACTCAAATATTGGTTAATCACTATTCATCAATGAATTTATTAATGGGGAAATTCATAATTTAGAGACATAATGTATAGAGATTGTTGAAAAATATTATTAAAGGTATCTTGAGTATCATAAACCCACGCTATATTTCACTAATCATATCGACAAGGAACAAAAAACTAAATGGAGTGTCAAAATAGTAAGAGACATTTTAATATAATTAAATCTTTTCTTTGGGTAAGATATGATAATTATCGAATATATATATTTTAAGGATATATATCTCAATTTATATGATTTTTTCTATTTTATATCCACAGAACATGGACTGTGAGGGGTTCACTAGGGTTTTAAAGTCATTCAACCTAGACCATATGGATGATATTGTTTATATAGTGATGGGAAAGGTAAATTTCACATGAATTGGTAGATTAATATTAAAATAAACAACCTCAAGGAAAAATATACATAGTTTAATGTATTTATTTTTGAACTAAGGGGTGGTTAGTAGTTTAAGGTCATGGAAATAAGACAATAGTGGGGAGCTATAAATAATCCATATATAGAAATAAGTGCATGTTGTTTTTTTGGGAATTAGAATACCAATTATAATATAGATAATCTCAATAATTCTTGGACATAGATTAACATCACGATGCTTGAACCAAGGGAGGGATGGAATAGAATATCGCATAACATTGATTGTCTCCTTTTAGTAGAGTGACATATTTATAAAATATGGGTAAAGGAACACTAATAATGGGGAAATAAATATCAAAATTAGGTGGAGGAAAATGGGAGACTAGTGGATGGGTATGATTTAGGTATTATAAGAATCACTACATATTTAGTGAAATATGATCTAATCCACATGTAATTCTAAGAATGTGATGTGCTTGGTGGCCAACACCATAATAAAAAAGGGATTCCTCTTCCACAAGGAATATAATATGTTTCTTTAGTTTTTTTTCCATAACAGAATGTGTTATCAATACTATGTTAGGTCATATTTTGTGGGAAACTTCCTAGGTAGTTTAATATCGTATGGGAAAGAGGCTGGACACATATTTTTACATCATATGGTAAGGATAATGTGCTATTAATTTTAATATCATGCTATATGGACCTAAATAATTTATTTATTTTATTTCATAATGATTAGACATAATGTTATTTAGTTTATAGTCTTATAGATTTCATTAATTTTCTATGGATTAAGGTATATATGAAGATGACTAATTAATATTATTCTTAATTTAAGTGAAATTAACTTAGGTTAACCTAATGTAATGTTATAAAAATTATATCTTGACTAAGCTCACTTTGGTGGGGGTGTATTGTGATCATTATACATGGTCATAAATCGATATAAACCATTGGAATTAGCCTTGTAAATGTTATGGGGGTTCTACCATTTCGGATCAATCTTTATAAGTTATCTTTGGGCTAGAATTAGTGTCCCCAATTCCAAGACCAAATCACAGTGAAGTAAAAAAGAACAGTTTAACTATCTTGTTGAATGATCAGGCTAATAGATTCTAATGGACCATTATATTATATAATGCAAGGAGACCATTTTCATTAAATTATTCCAATTCATATATTCAATTTTATTACATTTTATTTTATATTAAATTGACGTAGACAATTGTATGAGTGATTATAGTTGAACATTGTTGATTATAATTACTAATATTATGTAAATTATTGAATAAAAGGTAACTGAGATGAAAGTATGAGTCATTGTATGATATTACCAAAATGTATTAGATAGCTTATTTGTCCATATCTCCTCTTTCTATCCCACTATATTCCATATAATGTTAGAAAATAATTTATTGAATTCCTCAATATAGTGACTTGTTAGTGCATGATAGCGGGAAATATGGATAGACAAGGTGTTGTACTTGGAAAGAAAATTATTCAACTTGTAGTCACAACCATTGGTTTCATTGTTGGTGAGAATAGTTTGAGAGACCCTAAAAATATGAATGGTTTAGGATTTCAAGAACATGATCATGGTCCTAACCTCATTTAGGGGAATAACATTAGCCTATTTTGAAATGAAATTAGTGGAATAAAGGATGAACTATAATCTTAAACCAGTTTTAATGGGTTGGGACCCATTTCACTAATTTTCCCACACAACCATTGGTCAAGATTACTTGGTGGTTTCAATAATCTATATATGATGATAAATCATGTTGGAAGGACATTTAATTTTAGAAACTACTTGTTGAGTTACATGCCTTCATAAACCTTGGGAGTCCAAAATTATCCCAACCATTAGACCTAGTGAAAGAGATTCAGTAATGTTTGATGACCTATTAATTTATTATGTTGGGTCTCCCATAAAATCTAACGTACTTTTCCCATCATTCTATAGATATTGATTCCATCAGATATGGAATTTTTTAAAACTATATCTATGTTATGGAAATCACATAGTATAAAATTATCTACCCTAATATGTATTTTCTCACTTGGAACGACATACTAATAATATCCCATATTTTAGGTACTCAATGGATGGGGTATTATAATAAGATGCTTGTACCATATTGGGTACATTTGATGATACATATTATGAGGGACTAGGTATGAGTTAATTCACCTCTCATTCTTCTTCATCAAAAGTAGGGTTGATCACTCACCAATGTGCCCAGCAGATGACCATGTCCTCCTAGAAAATATCAGTAAGTATTATGCAAAATCTGTTCATGTAATACACTTGATGATAATGATATTATGGGATATGATACACCTTATGTTTGAATGAAAATTTGGTCATCAAGTCATGGGTTATATTGATAGTTTATTATGTCGAACTTATTATAAGTATTGTCACCATTGCCTTTCCTGATGACCAGCTTAGATTTTCACTTCACATGAGACCTGGGGACTTTGATCATGAGGGTTAGATTATAAAAAATAATGTGGTATAGGTTTTATACCCCATTATTTTTGAACATATTTGAATGATTAAATAATTAGACATGAGTAATTTAAATGAGTAACCAAGACAACCCCTATGTGACCCTATTGAGTTTAGGGTTGTCCATCATATTCCCATTTGATCTTCATGAGTCACCATCAATGTGAATATTTTAGCGTGGTACTTATTTTATGACCAATACAATGTAATTTGTAGGAAATTTGATATTCAAGGGAACCCCATATAAGGATGGTTTTGGGGTAATAAAATACACCAGTACTTTCCCCATGATATCTTTTTGATGGATGAAACCATTTTCAAATTACTAGAAAGTCACTACCCATCACTCTAATCATCCACATAACATTTGATGATTGAGACTTTGCTTTACTGATTCTACTTTGGAGATAAAATATATCTCATTGTGTTGTTGATAAGTACATAGCCTCTAAACTAGAAAGGCCTAGTCAAGCATATTATACTTAATGGAATAATATATAACCTCAGTGTCTATTACCATGATATTGAGGTAATATTCACCCTTATATTTTCTCTCTCCTTTATACTAGTCCTGTAAGAAATTTGAATTTATCTTCAAGGTTTACATATAAATGATAAATGGTTTCCCTCAAATGGGAGTTATATGATACAGCTAATGTTGAAAATATATATTGATATTAGAAAATGTGTTCCACAATTATTCATCACATTGGTAGGTACTTCTTTTTACAATATTTTTTCGGAAAGGTTTATAGATTCCCACCTAGTTGGAGGGAAAATTATGAACATAATACAAAATCCATTTAAATCATATCATCTCTAAAATATTTCATAAAAGGGATTTCTCAATAATGGACTACAACTTCTACAAGTTGATTTTACAGAATATGTTCCAAACATTGAATCTTGAGAATTTCTTATAGGTGACCCCAAATAAACAGTTAAAGTGTTTCGTTCTTAATCTATGTGTTTGGTGAAAGTTGAACATTTTCCCAATAACATTGATATGGGACTATAATTTCAATTACTTGAGAACTAAATCATTGACATTTCACTCCATCATCTTTCATAGTAGTGGTTTGAATATATGAGGTGTATCCCACTAGTTGGTTACTTCTGAATTTTTCACTTGTATGACAATCAACTATAAGGAATATTTTTTTTTGGGATCTATAAATATAGTGAACTTGTTATCCTTGGGGACAATATAGATTTTATTATACCAAGAGAGTCTACCCATGAAAGGGATAGATTGTAATTTGATAGTCTTTTTAACCAATAAATCTATTATGTTGGATATAGAAAACATCTTTCAAGAAATGTAATTTTATATCTCAAATTTAAATATAGAATTTGATATGATTAATTATTATCCCAATCTAAAATAGTGTTATACATTAATTAGGGTTATTGTGCCTTCCTAAAAAAATTTGATTTGTTAATCCTATCAACTTCAACCTTTACTATGGAACTACGGGATGAGTTTATTATTATTGGAAACATTTTATGTCTATAGTGGCCAATATGAACACACTAATCGTATATAATGACAAGGGGATCAATCCTAAGAATATCATTATAGTTATATAAATCCACACCATGTTGTTGCTTACAGAATGTGACATACCACTCCCATTAATTGAGATACGGTATATAAAGGACCATTATAGGTATTAGATCATCCTTGTTACCAAGAATCACCTATATATCAACATCAAATTTAGAGAAAACACCATCTTCAAATTAATGTATACTATTATTTTTCCCACAGATATTCTTTAAAAGAATGAGGGCTAGAGGGGAATCCTGACTCCCTAGGAATATATGATTAAAACATTCCCTCACCTTTTTATATAGTGGTAGAAGCTTCATGAGTAGTTATATGATCCATTGAATTTATAGAAACCATATAGGTAGATATCAAGGTACCTAGATTATGTGATCTACACTAACACATTCTTCCCAATTTGTCGAAATAATATAGCTCAATTGGTTTTCATTGGTTCAATCCTACTCTTCATTAGATACAATGGAGATGTTAATAAATAGTGATATGATAAAAAATGATTCATTCATGGAGAGAACACCTCAAATTTTAAATTTTCGTGTTCCATATATGAGTATCATGTGATATATGAGAACTCCTTTGTTTCTATCGTAAGGATATGGTGTCTGTAGTCCAATGTTATTTATAAACTATATATTTATATTAGGAAAACACTCTTCAATTCATTCTATGTGTCCTTTATTCGGTAAATTGAAAAACCTGACTCCTTCATCCTTGTGTTCCTTTCCAATCCACTAACAATACTTGGTATCAATGTGATTGATTTTACAAGGGTTAAAGGGTACAACATCACTATGAATCACCCCTACTAAGAAATTGATATGATGAAAGGAGAGTGGAATTTATGTGTATACATGTTATTCATAGTAAGGAGATAAATATATTTTCTTGATAGAATACCATGAATTTAGTATTGGACAACAAGACAAAGAACTAGGTCTTTAGTTTGATCATGTCCAGAGAATGTTTATTTCTCTTTTTATACCCATGGATCATGAGGTTGGTAGATATTAGAACAATATATATATATACCCTCATGTGGAGTATATATTTTGAGATGAAAATGATCATAGTTCCATTTCCACTTGGAATCAGTTCGCATTATTTTTTTTAAGATCACCTAATAGGTAGAGGGGGTTTGCGTGGACCATTATGACTACACCCTTATTTTCACTAATGAAGGATGTTATGGCCTAGAATTCATTATGAATTTCTTCCATTAAATGGATAAATTATATAGTATCCAATTATATCTCCAACTCTTGAGGTTTAAATCCCTACACATTTATAGGCTATAAAATATACAGTGAATTTGAGTTTTTTACATTATGAGTAAGTTTCATTTTGCATCTGATTTTTTTGGATAATTCATACAGTTGGATCATAATGGGGAGATTTTTTTTTAAATGATAGAGCACTAAAGGGTTACTCCAGTTCTTAAGTGAATCTCAAAATATTAGGGTTTAAATTTAAATTTTTTATAATATTTCTTACCAACTCACAATTAGCTCATTCTTAAGGTGAACCATATAGGGAATATTTGTGTGTTGGTTTTGGAATCGGGTTTGGTGTACTATGATCACATGGTTGTAAAAAACTATGAGAAAACTTAAAATATGTATTACTAACATTGTACATGTTTGGATCCTGGTTTAGATAACTATAGGAAACAATAATGTATAAGGGGTTTTATAGATTCTTCCAAGTACAAAGTAGGTTTATAGTTTGTAAAACAATGTATCGAGACCACATGGAATGATATATTTTGAAAAAAATATGGATATGAAAAAGATAACCCCTTGAGCTTAAATCCCCCCTCCTCTTTACAACCTTTTCTTCCTTTGACCCACTTTTTAATGGGGTGAGTTTGATAGATATTATTCAGAATTTAATGAGAGTTATTCCACCTTTATTCCTCTATACATTTTATTACCATTCCTTTAGTTTTTAGAGATTTTGATTATAGACTTTTATATAGTTCTGCCAAATCATTATGGAATGATATATATATAGTGGGGATTTTTTCTTAATGTTTCTAGATTGAATCCCAAGACATTGAATATATATTATTTCACCCCAATCTGTTGAATTGATTCCATCATATAGTATTTTATTTAATTTTGGGGAAAATTGGATGATTGTGACTTTTGAGTCAGTTATATAAATAGTGTGTTTGACATGGATTAGGTTCAGATATGAGTTGGGAGTGGACCAATGTAGGATGACTTATGAAGTGAGATGGGATTTTGAACATCAAATCAGTGTGATACCAGTGTGGCTACCCAATGATGTTTTTTGAAGTATTAATGTGATGATAATTAAATTGAGGTACTTTATACCCTCTAAGAAATGGGTGATGACCAAAGGGTAATATTTTAGATCTTGAAGCCTTGTAATGGTTTCTATTCTATGATAATATATAGTGGAACTCTATGGGAACCTGGTAATTCATTTTCCATAAAGGATTAAAGAATAGGGTAGTGATTGTTTTTATGTCACCTTAGAACCAGGATTAATGATATAAGCCAACTCAAATGGTACTGATGTGGATAGGTCAGGTAGCTAAGAGACATACTAAGGTTATGTGTGATGGTATGGGAGTATTGAAACCCTTTTTGTTTTATAATATTTTTTTGGTTTTATTTTCCCCAAATTATTATTATGATATGTGAACTAACTGGATAGTAACCCCAAAAAATAAATATTAATTATTAGATACCTAGAGATTCATAGTATTCAGTGGTTTGGAAAACATAATTTTATGGGAAACCAAGTGATCCCTAGAATCTATAAGATTACTGCTGGAAAATTGTTTAATATTCCTAGTGTTTCTAAGGATCCAGAAGATTACATAGGGAATATATCGTGAGGAACCTAATGATTTACAAAATATTGAGATTTATTTGTGGGTTTTATGCGATACCTTGTAATACCAAGGTTCTAGTTGGATGGATATGGGATATTATATGAGATTCCTATGAAACATAAGATCTGGGATAATTTGTCTTGACTTTCATGAAGATTCTTTGGATTCCTAGGAACTGAAAATGATTTTATATGATATAATGAGACACCTAGAATTATATTTAGGTTCTATTGTTTACACCTCATGTAGGTGCACTCATGATTCCCTTGGGTAGGGAATATATTGCACTGGTTTTTTTCTAAAACACATAGAGACACTCTGGTACTAGCCAATGTAGGTATAGTCGATCTTTAGTGTCATATTAGAACAAGTGGATCATCATTGGTTATATATTTATACGTCCACAATATATTTATTTATATATCTAGGAATATAATATGTGTATACACAATATTTTCTAGTTATGTTTGTTACCCCATTAGTGGTTCCCTACTGATTTTCACCAATACTATACATGGGAGTCAATGAAATTTGGGTAGATGATCAGAATTTATTGATCATAGGATTATGCACAGAATAGTTTTGGTGTTTCTTGAGTGAGAGGGATAGCACAAAAGATATCCAATATTGGGATGAGATGATTCTTGAGGATGGAAGTGGATAATCAAATTAGGTTAATTCTTATATTTTTCTTGTATATGTGAAAATCTACATGAGTGATGAATTTTTGTACACTAATATGAAACTGTTTCTAAGTTGATATATGCCTTCATATTTATTTGTTACTAATGTTTATGATTTATTGATTCTGAGAACTATAATTATTTTTTTATGGATGTTTCTTGGTTATTTTTATGAAGTGTTTTACTCTTACATGGGAGTATAATATCCTAATGGAAACACCCTAAACCCTCAATACAAGTGAAAACCCATAGGAATATTGAGGAATTCATATGGCCATGTACTGACCACCTGTCTGGACACTAGTCGAGTGATCTAGTTTGGTAGAGCACTATGAAATGGTACAATGTCGTCATTTTTATATATTCATAGTATTTGAGGAGATAGTTGATAGGTTATATATGCATTTTTAGATCCTTTTATGAAACACAAATTGGTGTTTCACAAACACATTATCTAAGGTAATGTCCATGTTACCAATTATATTGGATTATAATACATGGTTTCTTATTTTATGGTGATATGATTTCACTTAGTGTGATTCCCTTGAATTTTGGATTTATGATTTAAGGGTTTTTTACTCTAATTTCATTTGTAAGAGGCTTATGTATGTTTATTATTCTATTCATGTAGGATTAAAATTAAATACATGTGTTTTAGTGTGATTGATATCACTAACAATGATGGTTTAGTAATTTAATGTTTCAATATTAAATTATGTAGGGTTTTCCCATAAAACAAGTTGATGGAATTTTACTCAATTAAACTATGTTATAATTTATTTTGATGTTATGTTTTGTGGATATATGGAGAGATGATCCTTGATGAAGACTTAACATTCCCACTTGTAATTGATGTATAGTGATCTATGGTTGGTAGATATGATATTAGATGCCTTTATGATCAACCTCTTATGGCTTATTTTGTTACTAGTTCTGATAGAAATGAGTTTGGATATCAGATGTTTTAGAAACAACCTATATGATTTTTTTCTAATATGTCATCATTGTGGTTTTTTATATAACCATAAAATATTACTATCAAATACTCAACTCATATCATTATTGTATGGTGTTGTTATATACTGATAGATGAGATTATGGTCCACAAGGTGTAGTCTCATATTACAATGCTCAGTGAGGATTAGTTCCCCGATAGTCTAGTGTCTTCACATGTCATGACCAATATGTATATATATATATATATGTGGAGGGGGGGTGGATGTGTGAAACCTATAGTGGGTTTTGGAAGGTGGGTTGCCTTTTCATATTTTATATAAGAGAATGGATGCACCTCATAAACTATGGATTATATAATACGTGATTTAGAGAGTTGGTGGTAGAATCCAGTGACCTAGAGATGAAAATTCGGATATGTGTGTGTTGGGTGGTAACATAGATTAATAGGGAACTTTGTTTCAATTTTTTAAATGATTTGAAATATATGGGGGTATCCTGAGAGAGGATTTACCCATGGATTGTGGGGGACATAGATGAATAATTAGTGGTATATTCATTGAATTTTAGACTAGTGTTTGAGAAGAGGAATCATGTATGTGATATAGTAATGGTGATTATATAAGAATTAATAATGAAAAAACATGATTGACTTTTGTTGTCAATGTTGTGTTATGAGTGAAGGATGGGTTGAATTCTTAGCCTTGTTGACTTCTGGTGTGTTTCACACCATGGTTGTAGATTATTATCTTATAAATTTCTATCTATGATGGATAATTCATGGGTATAACTTTTTGGTTTAGTGAATATGTTTTTTTGGTGGATGATCGAGTGGTTGGACATTAAATGAGTGATAAACCATATTTATAAAGAAAAAAAAATTAGGTGCCCCTAGATATATGTTATTAACATAAAGTGATCATGGACCATGATTTATAAAAGTGGGTCTATAAATTGATCAGATAAGTCATAGAGTAGCCTATGTTGGATAATATGGAAGTGTATGCCTTTTTTGGTGTTCATGTTTTTGGTAATAAGGGATGTTGATAAACATCAAAAGAGATGACTTGTGTGATGGAACGTGGTTCTTGTGAATAGTTTCATAAGTGTGTTTCAAATGAAATACCTATTAAAGCTAGTGTCTTTCGATGATTTGATAATGTGATACTCATGAGTGTTTCAGTCTTGTTCTACGATCAGTTGGTATGAAGTATGCACTAGATAGGGTTGTATAGGACCAATTAAGTATGCACCGTGGATCTATGTATTTTACATTGTTTTGTGGATTAGTGAGAGACCATGTAAATGTTATGGACTGATGGGTACTATGAAAATATTGTGGTTATGATAACTGAATATGTTTGATAAAATAGGGAACATCCCTATATGGTGAGAGGTGACATCAGAGATCAATTCAGGAATCTTAGAAAAGTATACTCAAGTGTATTCCTTGAAACGGGTTATTGGAAGGGTATCTTATTGTAACCTCTAAAGGTTGTTATTATGGATTTCTATAAAGATATCCATGTGGTTGGGGAGAACACCATTGGTTATAGAGGGTGTTATGGTTATGAAGTATCGTCTTTTAGCTAATTATGATGTTCAAATTTCAAGTATTTATTAAATAGGTGGTGACAAATGTTTTTTGATGTTTATTAGGTAAGAGGTTGATGATCACATACAATAATTATATATAATAGTTGATATATCATGGGTTATGGAGCACATATTCTTATGTGGGTAGTGTCATGGGTGTGATAAAACCACTTGTTGGATGATCGAGGTAGCAATTAGATGATTATGTGTAAATGGATTTGTCTTATCTGCTTCATTTTTCTTTGGGATTAAAATATATCCTTGGATAAACATTAATATGTGACATGAGTCTTGGGTGGTTTTGGTGTGATTTTAGCATGAGTTGGGTAAAAGGTGTACTAGTACTCATGAGTGGAGTTATAAATTGGATTTTTTTTGCTCAAAAAATCTATAATGGAATTATACTGTGTTTTTGGCTCAAACATTAGTTTTCAAGTAATAAAATATCATGATTCCTCTGTTGATAAAGGAATCAGGGTATAGAGATAAAATATTGAATGGATGGGAATGACAACGAATCATTTATAATTATTAGATATAGCTGTTAAAACAAGTGTTTTTATATTTAATTGAGTGTGGTGGGTTGGATAAAGCATCAATCGCGTAATTGGGCCACATATAATTTTTTTTCATAAGTAAATTACATTATTGGGGGATCACTATGGATTAGAATCAACCTTTATAAGCTAATTATTATGGAAGGAGGTAGAATTAACATAGTGAGGGATTATTAAATAACACCATAGTGTTTCAAGATACATGGGTACTATGGGGAACCATCTTAGTGTTCTAGTTATAGTGACAAGCAGTAACTCAGGACTTAATGAATAGTACACCTCATATTTAGAGTTTCATAATGAAATATTTGTTGTTATTCTGAAGTAGAGATAGCTGAATTGGTTAATAATTAATTATTAATATTGGTTGAGATTAATGGTTAAGTAAAATCAATTCTTTTTTATGATGAGAAGAGTTATGATGGGGAGGTTGTAAAGAACCATATTTTTCGAGGTTGAAATTTTTAGAGGGGTTTTTTACTTTGTAGTGGGGTTTATTTTTAGAAATAATAATTTCATGGGAGTTTTGATAGTTGAATCAATACAAGGAGATATTTTTGGAAATGGATTTAGGCCAAGTATTGTTTTTTGGTACTCGAGGGAATCATAAATGTTTATTGATTAAATTGTAAATTTTTAATGTGTTTTTCTCTACACATAGTCTCCATGTGGTTACTAGAAACCACGAAGTGTAACTATATGAGTAAATTTTGGATTGGATATTCGCACATGGTTACAAATAAAATATTCCTAACACACAATTGCATTTTAATGGATTTTACAAAGATAGTGCATGGTTTGGAAAACTATGTGACCAAGCCTTGTGAAAGGGGTGGTCTAAGAAAATGTCAACTTCACATTTTAGCAAACCAAATATGCAAACCATATAGTATAAAATATTCCAATAAAAAATGGGAAATGTAAAAATTTACCCAATGTATTAAATCACCCTCCCACCTCTATTCTCCATCATGTGTGGCCAAACCCGGGAGGATCTCTCACCCATTGTCTCCATCATACCCCCTTCAAAAGTGATGGTATTTATAGTGATTTTTTCATCTTTTATGTTCATTTATCCATCCTTTAATCATCACTCATAATATTTAGTGTCCCACTAGTTTTTATTGATTTATATGGGGTTCATTTTGGTAATTCCTGGATATCATGGTGGAACCTTCCAAATATGATGGTTATTTTTCAAAGTACGACAAGATGGTGTCTCGTTATGATCAATTAATGTTGTCCCCTGACATTTTTATTAAGTTCAATATCTCTGTAGTTCTACATATTATTTTTCATGAAATTTTATAGAATTTACCTTTAATTAATTTAATTAAATTGTAGGTTTTACAAGTCATTGGTCTAAGTGAATTTCAAAAGTAGAATGTTCCCCATCATTTGATGTTTCGACAAATGTATATCACTAATTGAGTTTTTAGGAATAATTTTTATTAAATAAAATTGAATAATTAATTATAAAATGTTATAATTAGTTGACTTTGTAGTTTTTTACTTGATATAGATACTTGTTATATTATTGTGCTCATGGGAAATGACTGGTTAAACATGGAAGTGCTTGGGTATGAGCTGTTGGACTATACTTTAAAATAAATGGATTCAAATGACATTTTTGGTCCCTTGAAGAATTACCCCTTTTGTTTATCCATTTCACATGGTACATGATATGTGGAATCACTAATAAGGGTGATTAAACTTTATAATATAAATACATTATTTATTTAAAATAATGTTCATGTGAGTGAATAAAAAAATTGTTGAAGGCCATAAAAGACCATTAAACACTATCCTAGTGCGTCGACCACCAATGTCTGTGGAATTTATCAGAAATTTTTTTATGATATATATATATATATATGGACAATGAGAGGTGATAATTAATTGATTTTAGTCATTATAACAGACTACTATAAGTACCTATTTTCCTTTAGTTGGGATGGGTCACTAAGAATATCGATTATATTGAGAATGCCATGATTGAACTATGAGATTCCTTATATTAATTGGCATATCCAATTATAAAGTGGAATGAATATTTCATCCCCCCATGTATGTTAATTTCAGGGTGGGTAAACCCATGGTTTAGGTCATCTTTGGTTGATCAAGTGGGCCAACTAGGGATGAATTGAGAAGTTAGAAGGCCTTTTAACAAACAATTCAGTGTAGTTTTATTGTAGATATCCTATGATACCAGGTTGAAAAAATGGGATAATAATACATTTTAGGGCCTCTATTCCCAATAAGTGATAGGCGTAGACCCTAGAGTGATATTTTATATCCCATAGCCTAGGTGGGATTTCCATTTAATAATAGGACATATGGGAGATCAATAGGTGTCTAGTGATTAGTTGACCCTATAGGGTGATGGTATATGGTATTGATTATTTTGGGTGTCACATTAGTGTAACATCTCAAGAAATTAATATATTATTTCAACTAAAAAAGGAAATGTGTTTGATAGATTACATAACAGAAAACACTAAATATAAAAAACACCATGATATATTTAGCTAAAAATATTAATATTATGTATGACCATTAAAACATAGAAGATGAATTAGATGAAATGTATAGGAGTAGCATATTTATGAAATATTTATAGACTGAAAATAAATTCAACTTCTAATGTCACTGAAAAGCAATTTTATTACCTAAAATAACTCATAATATCATTTATTGTTTAGAAAAGTATTTTTCTAAAAGTTCAATTTTAGGCGATATGAAATTTTATTTCATGAAATATATCATTAAAAATAAATTGTGATTGATATTAAAAATTATTTAACACCAATTTTGTATTAAATGATATGAAATAAGAATAATACCAGTTAATATTTTAATATTTCATTTTCCAATAAGAATTGATTATCATTATAATTTTAAATTTTATTCAAAAAAATAATTTATAAATTTTTTATTTTTTATAATAATAAAAATGTTTTTAATTTTTAAATTCCTCTTATCAAAATTGACTTAGTATTATATTTTGTTCATTTTCTAAAAAGGATGGTTTTTATTCAAAAAAATCATTCTCATAAAACATGTAATGTTTATGAAATTATCGTTATATAAGAATAAACTATATGATTTGAACACAATTTATGTAATCAAATATTAATTTTAAATAAAATTATTCATTTTTAAAATTTGTTTGAGCATATAAATCACATGTCCAATTTTTTTAGAACTAATTAGAATATTACATTAATAAAAAATCTAGGTATTTTATTTTAATTTTTTATTTTAATGGTATATTATATTTTATTTTTCATTATAATTATCATAACACTAGTTTTTTATAACAAATCAATTTATTCCATTAAACTTAGTATCAATGATAATTGTATCTTATATATAAATTTAAAGCATAGAGAATTATTTTTTAAAAAAATAATTTCATGAATATTTTTTTTATATTAAAATTAACTATAGATGAATTAAAAATATTATTTGGTTAAAAATAGGATAGAATTTAATTTCCATGGAAAGAAAAATTTGTGAAAAAGATAACAATTCAAAGTCAATGTCCATAAAAAATCATGTTTATCTAAAAAAATGTATGATGTAAGTTTTGACCAACACTAATTACACCCTTATCTTTTTTCCATTTTGTGTCATTTTTAATTAGAATTGTAACCATAATTTATTGAAAGTGTAAGGGTTACTTCCAAAAACTACCCCTCCCTAAACTTATAAAAGGGATATATTTTCACTACATCATGGAAAATCTCAAATTATAATTTCTTGTAAAAAATATGAATTTTTTATACTTTTATTTCTCTCTATCTCATTAAAAATATTTTATTAACCATTGCTTATCATAATACTTTCATTTCCAAGGATACTTCTATGGAAAATTCATGTTCCCAATATGAGTTTTATCTGCTAATTTATTTCTTCAAAATTACAAACATTCCAAAATATTCTAACCGAAATATTATAATTTTATTAGTATAATTTTTATAATTTAATTTTTCAATATTAATTATATTATCAATTTATATTCATATACCCCCTCCATTAGGAAAAACAAAACATTTGTCTATGCATTGTGAGGACTACCACCTCTAGGGCCCAACATGTTTCGTTTCCATCATCACCTTACAAGTATGGAAAAATGGATGGTATTAAAGGGAAAATAGGTTTTTTTATATAATTAAAATTTTGTTATGAAAAATTAGAGAACCTATTAATGTTATAATAAAAAATTGATGATCATTAATTCAATCATTTAAAATAATCCAAATAGGAAGAACATTATCTATTTTTTCAATGCAATAGATTTTTATAAATTACATTCTATTTATAATTATTTATAACAATAATATATCATATTAATAAACACTAAATAATATGATTATTTATATATTATAATGAAATTACAATTAAACCATCCTATAATCATTCATTAATAATAGAAGGTTTATTTTTGGGTCGGTTTATCCACCATCATGAAAAACACTACAAATTTATGTCATGGTTTATTGTGAGAAAAATTTTATAGGTGTAATATGAAATATTTATTTAAATAATGATTTTTTATCCGAGATATGATATATAAATATTTAATTATCTTATTAAGAAAACACCATTCGATCATTTATAATAACTAAAAAATTCTTGTTATTGAAACAAATTAAGTAGCTAATAAACATCCATAACCATAATCATTATAACCTTGTAATGATATAATTTGGAATAAAAATGAATATGACACTGCTATTTTGAAAAAAGTATGAACTATCAAGACAACAAATGCCCAATGTGGAAAATCAGAATAATTAATGTAGAAAATTTTTATTTATGAAATATATTAATATAAATAGATATTTTTATAGTACATAATAAATTAATAAAGATAATAATGTTTTTTATATAAAAGGTTAATGTAAATATATGGAATTTGGGAAGAATAAGTATGGGTTTTTTCTCCCAAATTCACTTATTTTATACATGTTTCATATTATGCACCTAATTAAATTTATGTTGTGTATATAATACATATTTTAAGTCTCATATCATTAATTATATTTTCATAATGGAATTTTATGTTTAATTGTAATCCTTCTATTTTAGAGTGTTTTCATTAAAATGTAACTCAATCCATATGGATTTTTTTATCAAAATTATGATTCTATGAGATATAATAACTTTTGTACACCATTTTTACTTTGCATGGGTTTTTAACTACCCATAGAAATATTGTTAACATAATCATTGTATTTAATAAGATTTACTAGCCAATTAATGTTATATTATTTAATTTTTAATTGATTTATATTTTTCTATAGTATTAAAGTAATTTCATAACTTATTTTTTGTTTATTGTGTTATGATTATTCTTTAACCTTATTTCTTATAAGCTGGGTAGATTCTAAAATTTAATTACATTATTCAATATTTTTCAATTTAATGGGGATATATATTCTTACCACATAAATTCATTGATGAATATTCCTCGCTTCTTGGGTAATGTTCTTCTATGACCATCCAACTTCTTTCTCTGGATGTATTATGATCATGATTATTCTAGTATTGAATTATTTTTATACTCATTAGTCTACATGGCCTAAACATCATATGTTACATAATTTATATTATATAATGTTCACATATATTTTTTCCTATTGTCATGGGGGAAATTATTTCCATTTTTATATTGTTATCCCAATATGGATGATTATTAGAAAGATGACTATTTATTGTTTATCTCTTCGCCTTATTCCTTTAAATGGGATATTATCATGTTACCCCTTTTATTATCATGGGGGAATAGTATTTGAATTATTTATATTTTTATTCCAATACGTGGTATTATTGAAAAGTTTACTATGTATTATTTGAGACAAAATATTATTTCCCTCGATCAGTTTTCGTCATGTTATCCCTTATATTGTTTTTGAGGTAAATAGTTACATGAATCGGTCACCCAATACATGCCCCCAAGGAATTTATTAAATCAAAAAGGTTATATAGTTTTCATATGAGGTGTAAATAACATACACCAACACAACGAAAAATAAAAGATACATGATGATAAAACAGAAATAGCTCACACAAATTTTCATCATCTTCACTTGAGGAAGTATCTGAGTCGGAGCAATTAGAAGATTGTGGGGAATCAGGAAGGGATTCAATAGGGACAGGCTGTAGAGGACCCTCAAAATCGGTACTTTTGGTAGCTAATGATCCTGTGATAAAATTTCTTTCATAATTGACGTTATCTCTATGTTTCCTAGTTTTATTGGGATTTGGAGTGATGAAACCATCAGAGTCAACAATGGATTTTTCCCTTTTCGGTCCTTTAGATAAAAATTCTCTTCCACTTGAGAGATATTGTCAACATCCTCTTGAAAATAATCATCAGCTTCCCGGTGTATAACCTCATAAACCTCATGTGAATCTTTCATTTCTTTTCTCTTCACTAAGAGAGGTTGGAGTGGGATAGTCCATTGTTTCCATATCATTTCAATGAGGGAACTCATGAGGAGTGGAAGAGTCCTTCTTGGAGGGAGGATTGTTAGTAGTTGTCTCAAATAAAACATTCACATAATCAGATATTTTATTATGAGTGGCATGTTTTTCCACCATAAAATCCCGATTTTCCATTAAGGGTGAAGGTAGAATAATAGACCTCTAAACAGTGATAGTGTTCTCTTTATTTATAGCGTTCATATGACTATCCAAAGTAAAATCTGATGGACTAGCCTTAGTGCAAGCCTTAGTCTTTTTGTGCTCATGTTTGCTCTTTTAAACCCAAGCCATTTTTCTAGAAGTTGATGTTGAAGGTTTAAAGCTACAATCTTTCAAAGGATGTCAAGGTTTCAAACAAGAAGTACAGTAATCTTGTAAGATTTCATAAACGACATCCAAAAAGTAACCATAATAGCCATTTTGAATCCAAATTTGTGTAGGAAGCTCATGGGAGATAGAAACTTCTACACATATTCTATCCACTAATAGTCTTGAGAGTTTTCCTATAGCCATGTCATGTTTTAGGGTGTTTCCAATGAGCATTGAGATCGGGAAAAGGGTAGGATACTTAAAAAAATGCAGTGGAAGACCAGGGAATCCATTCCAGATGGAGACTATAGGTGATTCAAAAAAGGGGTCAAAGTCAGGGGTCCATTTGAGTACTCTCATTGCACAACCCCCAAAGAACCAAGTGTGTTTCGCCCAAAGCCTATAATAGTCTTCATGACAAGAAAAATTTAATACGACATTCGAAGCATTAAGGAGGCCAAAATGGAAACACAAAAAACCAATAACTTCCAGGGAGATTCTTAAGAACTTCAAAGAAGGACGATTCTTAACGAATTTTCCAACAAGAACATAGTGAAAATCGGAAGCTAAGATGCAATCCTAATCAGTAGTGAAGGAAATCTCCGGTTGCCCACGGTGAAAGAAAATGTGTGGTTTTATATAGGAATCTGTGGCAGAAGCTTCTTCGCAGGGCCTGGTGTCTTCATTGTTTCTCCCTGTAACTACATCAGTGAAGGATCTGGAATTCAGATTTCACACAGCCGTGTTAGGGTTACACACTCCCTCACCATGTTTCAGGTTTCATGGTACTCCCATCATGATACTTATCAATATATTATGTCTCATCCCTTATATTGAAATAGGGAAATGTATTGGATTTCTTTATGGTTATTGACTGATAATGCAGGTTAATTTCATATTTAATTTCTATATATATCATTATATTTAAATCTATGCTTTATTTGGTTTTATTTACCTTAGGTAATGATATTAGATATCTTTAATAATCATATATTAAATGCATTATACATAATATGGTGATGGGTGGGGCATAGAATTATATAGGCCCTCGATGGATCGAAAGATCTAATATGTCAAATCATGTTTGGTTATTTGGTGTATTCCTAACCAATTACACAATATATATTGATTACGGTCTTAAATACAATTAAAGTATCTTTTAACAAAACCCCAACAATAGGTTTTTGAAGGCATAAATTATTCATTCCATTTGTATGAGTTCAATATTATTCATATTTTTTTATTCATTTATTTTCATGGATATAACATGCTATTAAATTCAAGTTGATTTTGACATCATGTTTTTTATCTATTCATACCATATTATTTAATCAATTATTATTACATTATTTCATTAGTTATATTATTTTCATATTTAGATTTTGAGATCTCCCCTTTCTTAATTTTGTACTTTACATGGTTATAAAGAAACATGGTACATGTGACAGGTTTAAAATGATATAACATGTAGAACACATTTTGGTAGATGATGATGAATTATTATGGTTTAAGTAGTTTCATATAAAGTTGGAAGAAATTTCTTCTTGATACCAATAAAATAAGATCTATTAGTTTCTTTTGTGTCTTAATTCTCTAAATATATAAATTAGAAAATATCCTTAAAAGGTAAAATATGAAATAATCATTTTGAATATAATTTTATGGATGGTTATATCTAATTTTTTATTAGTAGTATAAAATTACTATGTAATGTATTTGGTTGTGTCACCAATCCATGAGTACGGGTCTAGGGAATCATAGTTTGAATTAGAGGAACGTTCTAGATAACATTGGAAATTATGATGTTTATTGAGGATAATTTAAGTATTTATAGATTATAGTTTATCACAATAAGATGCCTTTGGGATAAGTATGTGATTTAATTTTAAGGAAATAATGAACATTATATATATATATATATATTACGACAATAAAACATTAAGGAAAAACTTATGAATATGTATATGTATTAGATAAATTCTTGATGGTTTGATAAATTTGAGATTATATGATTTTTCTCAGTAATAAATCATTTTCTAGATACTGGAAAGTTTATGTGGTCATGGAGCAGATGCATCTAGGGGTAATCAACTTGAAAAGGGTTAGTTGAGCATCGAATAAATCATCAATCTGATGCACACTGTTTGGGACAAAGGCTAGACACTGCATGACACAATCCTAGGGGATATGATTTGGTTGATCACATTATCTTTATAAACCCTTATGAAGGATTTAATAGTGATTTTAAATAATTTATTTAGAAAAACAAACAGAAAAATGATCATTCATAACTGAGGATAGAACAAATATAGTGTTAGTTGGATCTGAGAGTTTAATATGTTAATAAAAAAGGTTATATAAAGAAAGAACTATTTATATTTATGTTTTCATATACATATTTTCTATATTATCAGAACCATTTTGGATCTAGTTTTTTTCAAAAATTTATATTATAAATTAAGTTGAGAAATATGTTTATCTCAAAACTTATTCTTCTTGTAACCAAATAATGGATTACATTTTAATGGTTGGGAATCTTATTATTTGTTTGTTATAATATAAAATATTAGTTCATATTCATACGTAAGGTCGTAAGATTCATATTTTCTTGAAACTATTAGCTATTTTCCTTTATCAGGGATATTTATCCATGATATTATGGTATCTTCAAAAAAAATTGAGGATTATGTGCATCATATAAAGATTATTCTTTATTATTTTTACTTTAAATATTTGTTGATATATATTAAATAGTATTAATAATATGAAAAATTTATTTTCTAATAGGTTTATATCTTTGGGGATAAATATTAGAAAACATATGATTGAGGTATGGAGAACAAATAATTTTATTATACACATGATAATGATATAATAAATGGTGGTATAATTTTGAAGGAGTGAAGATGATATTAATTGGTAAACTTCGAATTGAAAAACAATTCCTGATTTTTATGTAGAATTTTATCTAATTTTTGGGGTCATGATATATCTCATATAATGTATAAATTGGTGGTTAATACAATTTGAGTATTAAATAAAGAGTTATTTTTTTCATGATACATAAAATCTCATGGATGATTAATTAATTTGAGATTAAAATATGTTTTGGGAGAGGTATATTATTAAGATTATATGATTAGTGTATATAGATACATGGGTATATAAATAAAAAAATGTCTACTGTTGTTTGAGATAGTATAAGTTCGATTTTGAGAGCATAAATTTCAATGATTATTTGGATTATAATATTTTAATAATACTAATGATAATTTGGGATATCTAGTTAAGTAATAGGTTAATAAGTATGATATTACCCAACTCAAATTATCCTAGGTCAATCCAAGAATAATACATTTTATGTTGAGAGTGGTATAAGTTGAATCAAATTAGACACAATTTGAGCTTTAATAACTATATTTCGGTAGGATAATGTTATAAATTAAGAAATCATATAATTATTCCATTATGAATATCTAGAATTATGATTAACAATGTGGTCATATTTGAAATCCCAAACACAACAAAATGGGAAGGAAAAAATATTATAAAACTTTAGGTGACCAAATGATAATGGAAAGAAAATTAAATCATTTTAATTTAAAAAATATTCTATGAAACATGGAAGTAATTGAAATAAGTGTAAAGATGAAGGTCATCTGACTCACATGTTTAAGGGAAAGGGGGAAGTTACCAAAATCCATTAATTCAATTGCAAGATATTTGATTATTATAAAAATCAATTTCATCATATAAGGGTCAAAAAATGGAGATATTCACCAATAACTTTAATATGAAGGAAAATCTGATTCAATTACTACTAATGTATTAGATTATTAGTTTTCACTATTGATTTTTTAGAGTACTTATTCATAAAATTTTTCATCAACTACTAGGGATTGATTTATAAAAACCCATAGCAGTATACTAATCATATGAATCATTTTTATGGGTTTTTGAAAGTTATTACTTATGGATCAAAATCTTCTCTCTGTATAAGAGTTATATATGAAATTTGGAATGATTAATATCTCTTTATAATGTTATTTTAATAATTTTTCATACATATAAATGTCATTACATATTTTAAAAAAACCATGATCATCTAATGGTGTAAGGTTAATTATGACCTCTCTATAGAAATTAATATTAGATTACTTGTGAGGATGCCATTTATTTACTTGGGTATATTGTGACACCATGGTATCTTAATATATTATTACCCTTTAATATTTTAATGTTTTGGATAGTTTTATCCACACATAATATAAAACTTAAATGACATTGTGATATATTTATTTAAAAATATAAATATTAAGAATGATAGTTAAAACCTAGTTGTTTTATTTGTGAGAATAAATAAGAGAATCCGATTTATAAAATATATAAATAAATAAATAAAGGATACATTTAATTTGAATGAAATTCAATTTTTTTTAACTAGAATGATTAATAATATAATTTATTTTTGTGAAGTGTTTTCTTTTTGAAATTGACTGTTGTGTAATATGAAATTATATTTCAAGAAAAATTTGATAAATGGAAAATTATTTTTCTGTTAGTAATTTTTTTTTCACAAATTATTTGGTAAAACATATCGAATAATAAAAAAAATTAATATTAGAAAATTTTAATTTTCTAATAAAATTGATTTTTCATTATATTTAATAATTTTATTCTAAAATAGAATTTATAAATTTGGGAATTATAAATTAACCAAAAATGAACAACCTTTTTTGATTACTCATATTAAAATTGAATTAATATTATATTGTTATTTATCTCAAAATGGTGGTGTTAGTCGGGAAATATAATTTTCATGAAACATGTAATTTTTATGGACTTATCATTTTGAAAAATGACATATAAGATTAAAAAACATTTTAGATGGTAAAATATGATTCTATTTAATACCATTTTTCATTTTAAAAAATTCATTGGGGATATAAGACAAATTTCCAATATTTTTATAACTAATTAAAATGATAATTTAATAAACAATTATTATTGGTATTTTCATTGAATCAAGTATTTTAAAGGGAGATTAACTTTTCCATTTCCTTGAAATAATAATAACTTTTATTTTTTTTATTAAAGAAATTTATTTTAGTAAACTCTTTATACAAAATAAACTTTTATTATATATAAATGTAAATCATGAAATGTTATTTTTTATAAAAACTGTTTTAATGTGACTATGTGTGTTAGTATTAAAATTATCTTTTCAAAACATTAAAATTATGTTATAATAAAATGATGTTAAAATTTTAAATAAAAAGTATCAAAAAAATTTAAAGGTTCAATAATAATATTTTTATTTAAATTAATTACTAGGTAAATGTAAATTAGAGAAAAAGTAAAAAAAATAAAAACAAAAACAATTAAAAAACTCACGATCTTATTATTATAGACATTTTTAGATGATTTTATGCCGAAACTCATTTAACACTCCTCATTTTTTCTATTTGTGGCCTTTGAAACTTGAATAGAAACCTTACAATATTGGAAATGTAGGGTTTACTCCCAAAACTACCCTTCCATTAACTTAAAATAGGTTACATATAGACCACATTAAGACTCTACTAATAGTATATTATCTATTTTAAAATATTTAATTTTTATCCACGTATAACCCTATCCCATATTTAATATCTTTTGGTCTCCGTTAGTTATCATAAACTCTTCATTTCCAAGGAAACTTGAAGTCCCTAACATGAGTATTATCAACTAATTTGTTTTTCATCATAATTATAATCATTAAAAGTATTCTACCCATAATAATATAATGATATTGGTTTCATTTATATACTATAGTGATTATATACTTATTTTATAATTTGTTACTATTCATAAAACCCATTTACTAAGATAATCAAAATTGGTGTCTCTATGTTGTGGGGACTACCACTTTTATGACACAACATGTTTCTTTTACCCATATCTGTCTGACAACGATGAATCAAATAATGATATGAAAAGATATATATTATTTTTATGAAATCAGTTTGCTTTTTTGGAAAAATTAGTGACCTAATTAAAGATATTCTCAAAAAATGATTGTTGTTAATTCAATCATTTAAAAAAAGTGAATCGATAGAAAAATGATCCCTTTTAATAAGTAATTACATTATATTAATTATATTTAATTTTTAATAATTTAAAATTATTTTATATCAAACTAATGAGTAATAAATTTTATCATTATTCTTCTATTATAATGATATTTCCATTAAACCATCTTGTAGTCATCCATTAATCAAGGTAGGCTCATTTTTTGGCTGGTTTAACCAAATACATGAACAATTTTAAAAATTTATGTCATGTTTGAATATGATAATAAAATCAATGGATTAATATGATAAAAATATTTAAATAATGATTTTTTAATTCAGGAAATATTATATAAAATTTAATTCATCAATTATAAAGACACTCATTGATCATTTAGAATCAACGAAACATACTAGTTATTCATTTCATCTTTGACGATAATGATAAAAAAATTATGAAAATGTTTATGATGATATTAAATAATTATATATATAGGTATATATAACCTTAATGACCTGGTAATGAATTAATTTGAATAAATAAATTAATAATAACAATATTATTTAGAAACTAAAACAAATGATCAGAACTAGGACACCCGATGTTGAAAATCCAAAGAATTCAAGTACATAATGATCATTTATGAAGTGTATGAATGAAAATGGGAATGATTAATATTTTTCATTAATTTATTAATATATATAAATTTATTATACAATATGTTAAATTACATCCCTATGATTTATTAATAGTAGGCAATACATTTCATTTCAAATTCATGTCTTTGAAACATGTTTTTTATTCACATAATTTCATTTATGTGGTTTATGTAATTCAAATTTGAGATATCACATCATAAATTATAATTTAATAATGTTTTCTTAACATACATTACAATACCTCTCTTCCCAAGGGTTTTAATTAATTTGTTACTCAAGTAAAAAGGGTATTATTTATCTCGATTCTATTTTAGTGAGAAATAAAACATTTGTACATTATGTTTCATTTGTATGGAATATTCACTTCACACGGATATATTTTTATCATACTTCTTTTTAAAATTAATTGACATGATAATTATTGTTTTCTTATTTCTGTTTCTATTTATGCTGATATTTCCCTTATAGTGAGGATTTTTAGTAAATCAATCTTTTTTTATTATGTTATGATCATTATTTCAAATTATTTAATGTAAGTAGGGGACATTCCACCATTTTATTGTATTATTTGGTATTATACCATTGTTTTATAGGGATATAAATTCTCACCACACAATTTATTTGATAAATATTTCTCACTAAATGGGTTCTGTTCTTTTACATAAATTCATCGACTTTATCAAGATAACTTATGATCTTCATTATTCTAGTATTGAATTATCCATATAATAATTTCTCTATATGGTCTAGACACATATTTTACAATAATATATTTAGATGATGTTCATCTAGAAAAAATTATATGCTATTAATATGTGTAGAAATATAACCTTTTTTTATGTTGTTATCCTAATATAGATAATTTTTTGAAAGTGGATTATGTCTTATTCAACCATACACATTATTCCTTTGGATGTATTATGATCATGCTATAACTTTTAATTTTTTAGGGAAATGTATTATAATTATGTATATTTTTCTTCTTAAATATTATATTTTTAGTAATTTGACTATGTATTGTTTGATCCTATGTATTATTTCTCTAGATGGGTTATGATAATGTTATCCCTTTTATTAAAATGGAAAAAAGTATTTTAATTATAAAAGATTATGGAATACTACTACAAGTTTTTAATGTATTTGATTTTATAATTTCTCATTATATGAATAGAACTATTTTATTTAGTAAGAGGTACCTGAGGTATCCATATGAATGGCCTTAATGACTCTTATGGTGAATAAATTGGACATAATCAGGTGATGGATGCGGTCTTTAATAATACAGCCACTCGATGATTGAAGAATTCTCTTGAGACAAATCAAGATTGAGTATTATGTTCATGTTTTCCCAATTCAGCATGTTTTCTTATTTTCAGTCTTGATAATAAATAATGTTTGCCGGCACAATTCCTTGATTGCAAGATTTGTATTTTATACATTAAGAATTTTATTATATGAGTTTTTTATTATTGATATTCTTGTTTATTTTATTCCCATGGCTATATATTTCTCCAAATTTCATGACGATTATGGATTCAAGTTTTTTATCATTTTCTTTCATAATATTTTATCCAGTTTTATGCCATGATTTCTTCAATAATATGTATTCCTCACTATGTGTTTTATCTATACCATTTATTATTTTTCTATTTCCTATAGTTATAATAAAATGTAGTACATAGGTAATTTTTAGAATGAAATCATGTTTGTGAGAAATTTTGATTGATTATAAGGATATATTATAAATTTCTTTGTTTTATATAAAGTGGAAAAAAAATTCTACTTGATACAAAGAACATGGTTTTTATTAGAGTATGTTGTTCCCTAATTATGTAAATCTTTAAACCTAATTTGGTCCTTAATAATGTAAAATATCGGAAATTTATTTTGATTCTATGATTAAGGATGGATATATCCTGAATTTTATATCTAGATTCTCTATTAATTTATAAGATATGTTTTTATGGAACTAGACCTGTGAGAGTGGGTCTAGGTTGTCACGCTAAGAACTCATATCAATGATATAATATTGCATTGGTTATAGTGGCTGGCATTGGTCTAGAACTTTTGAGGTGGGCCAAAATTATTTGTGTAGGATGGGTAAATGGTCAAATTTTATCATTCTATAAGCGATATTATAAGGAAGATTTCATCCCTTCATTAATTATTATGATATGTGAACCATATAGATGTCAGCCCCCAAAAATAAATTTTATCTATGAGATGCCTATTGATTTGTAGGATTTTGGGATGCCAAAACATGGTTTTGCATGATTCCAAGGATTGGGTGGATGCATTGGTGGATTATATGAGATTCCTAATGATTTCTATGATTCCATGGATGTCGGTGGAAATAATTCATGAAGCTCATAGTGATTCTTAGGACCTGTATAGATTCCTATGCCAGTTTTATGAGATTCACAGTGATTCTTAGTGTCTATTGAGATGTTTGGGGTGATATTATATGGGAATCCTTTAATTAATTTGATTTTATAATATTCATAGTTATTTTATTGATATAACTAGGATTCATAAGATCCTGTTATGATAAGATAACATACGATGAAACGCAAAATATGATTTATAGGGTCTGTTGTTTATACCTCCTATTGAAACACTCCTGGTATCTTGAGGTCGGACATTTTTCACCCTAATAAATCTCTAATGTTCACATAGACACTCTAGCATTGTCCAAAGTAAGTATAGTCAATCTTGGGTGTCACATTAGAACCAAAGGATCAACAGTGAATATATATGTATGCTTTTCTACTTTAGTTATTTAATTATTTTAGAATATTAGATGTGAATACACTATATTGTATTGTTACACTTGGGACTATATTATTTGTTCTATGTTGAATTGTACTAACAGCCTACTTGGATGGCCATTGCACTTATGTATCTGTGAATAATTCACTGATCCTAGGTTCAAGTGGGGAAGAAGAATATTATTCCATGAGATATCTTGATCAATTAAACAAGATCAAATATTGGTATAAGGTGAAACATGAGGATAACAGTAGATCATCAATACAATTTTATTCATTTATTTATCTTATAAATGTGATCTATCTTCGGGTTATCAGTTTTTAAATGATGATATGTATGTGTTTATATATTGTTTTATACTTTCAAATTCAATTATCATTTATCATTGTGATTTATTTCATTGACCCACTCTTATTATTTATGATTGATTCAATTTTGTTATTTTTCCACTGTGCTTTACCC
Source organism: Viscum album (assembly GCA_963277665.1). Taxonomy (NCBI): domain Eukaryota; kingdom Viridiplantae; phylum Streptophyta; class Magnoliopsida; order Santalales; family Viscaceae; genus Viscum; species Viscum album. The sequence continues at coordinate 1,217,263,445 of OY728130.1, forward strand.
TCATATAAGGGTATATTCTCCCCAAGGTAACAACATATCCCCTCTCATCGAGTCAACAAAATTTTATGTACATGGTAGAAGACCTAAGGTCAAATAGTGATCTTTGGTCCAAACACTAGTCAAGTGGTCAGGGGTGGTGGGGTCATTATACGAGTGATAATTATGTACTTAATTAGGACATAGTGAAGTTCCATTAATGGTTGAAGTGAATTGTGGAATGAGACCTAATCCAATACAGTTGTGTGCTTCTTGATCATATTGTATATCCATACTGTTGATATATTTATACTCCTATGGGTTTTTTACCTAATAAGAAGTGTGAAGGGCTCAATTGACTAGGACATAGGTCATTGAATGGAACTTAATGAGTTATGTTAATGGATAGGTGGTTATGAATCAATTAGGTGATCAAATAGTTTGATGAGATGTAGAGATAAACTGGAGTATAATTTTTAGATGAAATATATTTCTTATATTGGATAAATGATCACTTTTTTATCTTAATGGTATATATATCATTCTCAATTATAAAACCCATGGAATTATTATTTCCTTAAGGACACCTTCCCTTGGCTCGAGAGAGTAGGATAAATGTATTAGGTGGATTCAGAATGTGTGTTCCATACCTGGTATTAGCGTAGTTTTCAACCAATGTGATGGAATTTAAAATGGTATGTTTTTGTTCCTCATAAAAGGATTACTATAATACCATGTAGACAATAAAACTTCATCCTGTTCTATGGGTCATGAAATCCATGAGAGTGTAGACTATATTTGACTTTATTAGGGGATCATGGTTGTTCGTCTGATGTAAGAAATATAACCATTGAGATTTAGGGGTTCTTTAAAAATGATGGGGTTATTGTAGGGGATAATATAGTTGAAGTTGGTTCTGTATGATTTTTCCATTAAAAAAATATCCAATTAGCTTGATCGGTTGACATTAATGTTGTCTGATCATCAAATATAGAGGCATCTTGACTCAAAACATTCTTCAATTCCTTAAAACCTTGGAAATTTTGTGGTTAGAATATATTTTTGTGACATGTGATTAAAATTTACCCTACTATACTATTCCTTGATGTGCCATATTTTTGTGTCAATCCTTGACATATAAGAAGTAATAGTTATTGTTTATAAGGAACATGTGGTAAGGGAAACAACTATTGTATTTTTCCAATTCAACATCATTTAGCCTCTTGATTTCATTAAGTTTTATAATGTTCTTTTCCATGGAACATATTAAGAATCTAAGATTTTTTATTATCATTTTGGATAAGATATTTCAATACTACGTTTTCTTACATAACTATTACATAATGTTTAGGATAAACTACATATTAGTGGTATAATTAAGGATAAAAAATCTTTAGTATAGTGGGAAATTTTTATCATATATCAATAAGACATAAACATTTTTTAAATACTTATTTTTTATTCTCATAATATATCTGACAATATCCTTAGTTCATGGAATCACTTTTTGATATATGTCAAAGATAGGGGTGACCTATAATCCTAGTAAGAGGGAAATAAGGGATATGAATCAATATTAAATGGGTGATAATAATTAACCTCATCATATCATAGACATCAGATCATCATCATAATAATAAGGTAAAAAAATTTGAAATGTGGAATATTAATAATAATGAAGCATCATAAAAAAGTGTTCTAATTCCACATATAGTTATGAACAAATCAAATATCATGTTCACGAAAAACATATGTCCATAAATCAAAAAATAATAATTTTTAACAATGATAGAAGAATTTTCACACATAATAAATGTAACACCAAGTGATATGTCACAATACCCAACGCATTAAAGGGATAATAATTTTGGGCCCACCTATCTCATTATAAAATTATCATAATCATGCATGCCAAATAGAATGTAAAACAATACTTGCATTAAAAACAACAAATAAATGAATGGTCTCATAAAGGGTTTCATATCATACATCATGGAGTAAAATTTTTGGTTCCCAAATGAATAATGGAAGTCATATTTTTGTTTTAATGATCAATTTCCTTGGATGAATAAAAAACATAAGAGGAGTGAAGGCATATTTTTGAAGAATAAATTCCATTTTAAAAATACATTAAAATTATCTTATTAATTAGTTTGACAGGATATAAAGATGTAAATCCACGAAATAAAATGGAAAGAATAGTGAAAATAAATTTTAGGTAAACTATATGAATATCAATAATACCAATAAGGTTAAATAAAAGATAACCCAAAATGAAGGAATTGGGTTTGAGAATCCCCAAACTTTAAATAAAATTTTAATTCATCACTTTATTTCCTTGAATAATAATCATAGGCCTATTAACACATTGAAACATAAGTGAATTATATTAATTATTACCCTAATTTTTCAATTCTAATCATTAAATTCTAATCTTTAAATCACTTTCCTAATGGTTAAATGTTTAGTTATCATGTTTTCTATAAATATATATGATTTGTTTTGATTTATATATTTTTATTTAAGGCCATATAATCATAAGTATACTTAATTATCAAATAAAATAAAATTATTATAAATGTATATATCATAAATAATTTATTATTATGAGTCATATGGTTGGTTATATTAAAGGATTTGGGAATAACCACATTGGTGTTTAACTAACCATTGACTGGATATCATAGAATGAAGAAGAAAAGAAGGTGTAAAATATAAATAATCCATAAATATAATTATTTAATTAGGTTGAAAACATAAATATAATTTTAATATATTGATTAAATAATCATATAATTTGAAGTTAATTTTTAAATATTGGAATATAAGAGAAAATGAGAGGATAATTGAGGAAAACATACTATTTTATTAGTGTTTCTTATCTTGTATGACACAAAACTCCCTTGATTCTTGGATATTTATAATGCATAATGTCTCTAATGAAAATAAGGGTCTTTGGAGAGGGAATATTTATAGAGGTTGGGATTTGGTTTGTGAGGGGGATGGGTTTTCGAATGGGTAATAGAGGTTATTTATACTTGAGGAGAGTGGTGTTTTTTGAATAGAAGATAGAATAAAATATAACATCAAAGCTAATAATCATAATAGTAATTTTTTTAGAATTAGGAATATCATATATGTAAAATAAAATTATTTTAGGACATTAAATCCCTCTATAATCTAAATTCTCTAGTTCATTCAAAAAAATAAAAAAATAGGAAATTGTTATTTTAGGGGAACACTTCAAACATTAGACTGTAAAATAATGTTTAGGTATATAAATTAAGCATATTTTTTAAGTGAATAAATTATATTATTATTTTTTTTATGATGAAATTACTAGTTTAGTAAATATTAATTAGTAATTTCGTCATCATTATTTCATAAAACACACGGTATTTGAAAAAAAACAATATTTTTACAATTCATGTAAATTGAATTATTTCAGAAAATAACAAAAAACCAACCTAATTTTTTTTAACATTATATTTTTCAATATTACATTAATTTTAAAAAAATACATTAAGAAATAATAATTCTAATATTTACGTTAAAATAATGAATTTTTTACAAAATACATTAAAATAATGTTCATAAAATTTTTTTATATTTTTTTGAGTTTTTAATCGGGATATTTATTTTATGGAATTATAAAATTAATATATTATTAAATTAATAATGATAAATATTATTCTATTACATATTATTATTTAGAAGTTAAATTACTATTTCAATAATCATGTTACTATTCCCAATTGTCATGTTATTATTGCTAACAGTTAGGTTAATATTCATATAATCACATTACTATTCAAAGGGTCATATTACATTCTATAAATATCACATTATTCTTTCATTAAATATTCACTATAACTCCTCCCAATTTCCAATGTTTCTATTTTTTAACATGTCTATTTGTTTATTAATACTAGGTTTCTTTCCTATTGTTTTTTATGGGGATGATGATTCTAGCAGATTGGGATGGTCTATATTTAAAATTTAAAATTTTTGTATACAATATTTTTTTGTACCCTAGAGATGTCTAGAATTTTGATGGGTTTAATTGTTTGTTAATGTAACGATATATATTAATGAAATACATTTTTTGGTTTCTTTATGTATTTTATATGTATAATTATATGTAATATAATATAGCACCATATATTAAAAAATATCTAGGGAACCAAGGTATAAAATTTGCTTTCATGGATTTAAAAAGAGATAATGTACCAAGGGATAATCTTCCCTTTTATTTTGAACCACATGAATCTCTTCCATGAAGATATTCAAAGGAAAACAACATCTCCAACTTCAAACTCCATGCCCGTTCGATAGTAGTTGTTATCATTATTCATCCAAATCATAGAAGATTTTATAAATCTTTAGATGGATTGAACGTAACTTTTTCTCTCTTTTACAATATTTGGCCCAACTATCTTTCATTCAACAACATCATCCCAACTTGTGTGAGTTCTATTTCACATCCCATACAGAGATTTTTATAGCTCTATTTGAAAATTAGAGTGTATTTTTTTGTTGTATGAGTACTAAATTAATATGGTATTTGTATTTTTTAATCATTTAAAATTTATTAGGAAAGTTCTCATCTTTTCCATAGGATTTTTAATAGTCCTATCACATTTCCCATCAGTTTGGGGATGATTAGTCCTACAAAAATATAATTTTCCATTAAAGCCATGATAAATACTTCTGTAGAATTTAGAAGTGAACCTTGGATCATGAGTAGATATTATCTAAGTGGAAACTTCATGAATCCCCACCACATTATTTACATATATATTGGAAATTCATTAAGTGATAAATCTTCCCAAATTGTGCTGATGTGGGAAAACATGGTGAGTTGATCCAACATAGCCCATGTCACATTTCTTCATTTGGGTCTTTGGGTGACAAGTGAAAAATTCCTTGGTGATGTTCTATCAATTCCATGTAGGTACATAAAATAGTTCCATCATCCCCATAGACATAAATAATTTTCATATACTTGCTGATATACCGTTGACATTGAGATGTACTTAGTAATCTCCTTTATCTTGTCTAGTCAAAAGTTCTCTCGAAGATCAAGGTATATCATTTTATTTCTAGGATGGATGGTGAAATATGATCAATGAGAAATATCAAATATCTTCCTTTATATAAGGTTATTAGGACACAAAAATTCAACTTCGTAACCAAATGAAGGCATCTTCATCGATATGTAATTCATGAACCATTCCTTTATTTACTTATTTCAACCTTTTTTAGTGCTCTATTTTATCCCATTGTGCCTCCTTGAAATTATTATAAATATATAGTTGTGAAATAATTTTTCCAAGGTATTATTTATTCCAAGAATTTATTATTTCCATATATATCGCTTGAATATTAATGAATATTGGGTCTTTTCAAATCCACATCATGGAAAACATAAAATGTTCTTTTCTGCTATGGCCACCAGCTACCATATTATACATTATAGGATGGTCGTGAATAGAGAAATTATATTAATTGATCATCTGTAACCATATTTACCAAAAAAATGATGGGTTCCTTCTATATCAAAATATGCTTCAGACTCTTTGTATATTTATATATTCCACACTTCTCACTATAGAGTTAGTTCCTTCAAATCATCAAATAAAATATCACAACATAAAACTCTTGGTCATGTGTCAGGTTGTTTTACTCATGGATATTTGACTACTATTAATTGTAGGATATCAAATCATTATTATTAATTAGTGAAAAACCCAAGCCTTTCTTTAAATCATCACTTTATAACACAAAAACGTATAAAATTAATGATAGTGTGAGTAACAGAATAGTGATCATCCTCTTGTTATGCTCCCTAAATATTTCATAACACTCTTCCATCCAGACATACTTCACCCCATTATGTGTTAACTTGGTTAGTGTGCAAGAAATTCATGAAACATTTCCAATTATAAATATGTAATGCATAGCTAATAAAATAAAAATAAATACTTTAGTGACACTTGTGGTTCTAGTAATTTCATTAATTGCCTTTGTCTCTTAAGGGATCCATATAAATTACCTTCCTTTTAATCATGTTCCCCAAGAGGTTTACATATTGGAACCAAAATACATACTTAACTGTCTTAGTATATGTTATCCTATTTATTAATTTCAATAGAACTATCCTTATATCCCTTTCATATTCCTCCTTTCCATTGGAGTAAATGAAAATATCATCCATGAATACTACCTTAAATTTTTAAAAATAGTATCCCAAAAATTTATTCATTAGAACTATAAATATTTTTGGGTAATTATTATGTTTTTAAGGGAATAACTATGAACTAATAGTTCCAATACCTTGTATGGAAATCTATCTTCTAAATATTTTCCATCATCAACTTCAATTGATATCATTCAGAATGAATACCCACATGTGATTAGTATTCAGATCTCCATAATTCATTGAATGACTCATAAATCCTTGGAAGGGTATACTTGTTCTTTATGGGTAAGTTGTTGAGCTCCTAATAATCAATACATAACCACATTGATCTATCATCATTAATCTATAAGAGAACCATTACACCCCATGGTGATGTAATTGGGTACATGGATCCTATTTCCAAATAATCTTACTGCTAATTATTTTACAACACTAGTTCGATAACATCCATCCTATAGGGTGTTTGGAGATTGGAGTGGATCTGGGTGTAATATCTATTGAGAACTATACCTCACGAGATGTTGAAATACTGAGAAACTTTTCAGTAAATACATTAGTATGTTCCCCCATAATGGTAATTATCTCAATGTTGATACTTTTCTATGACTCAAGTATCCTTTGAAGATATACTTCTTCACTTGGTATCAACACCCGCACCATTGAGGTATTTTCTTAAAGGAGATTCATTATATTACTTATTTTTTTATTAGTACATGGAATGGTTTACAATATAGAAGGATATTTCCTATTCTTGAAAATTAATATAATCTCTATACAATGAGAGACAATCTTGGCCTAGTATACCATCGAATTCCACCAGGGGAAGGACTACGAGATTAGTTAGAAAAATATTCCTATATATGTTAACATGAGAATAGTCCCACACTTGGGTAGTATTGATTACAACACAATGTTTTTTATTGATATATCTAGTGTAAAGCAGCTTATTATTTATTCCAAAAGTCTAGAAAACTTGAAGGATATAAAGGAATATGTAGACCCATAATCAAATAAAACAATTTTTATTATTGAGTGAATAAGAAGTTTAACTTGCATGAATTAATTTCTGTTCTATACTATTGATGTGGTGTTGGAATAATCTTTCCCCTTATCCCTCAGCATTGGTGGATGATTATACTGATTAACCCTGATGACCTGCAGCTTAGTGCACTGGCTTTCATAGTTCCCTTGCTGTCAACGGTTGATGTAGTGAACCATGGGTGGTGTCTTCCTTTCAACCATCATGTTGGCCATTTTCTTCATGTCTCTTTGACTTTTATGAGCTTGTTTTCCTTCTCTTAAACATTTGAAGAATTTTCAAAACCAATTTTAGGTGATTCCCATTATACTTCTTTCAACATCTTATACAAGTGGGTCGCTATATCTGCATTCCCCCTTTTTCATTTGATCCATCAACATGAAAAACCATCTTTATTTTCTTATTTCCATAACCATGGTACCATTCACCAATCTCTACCTCTACTTTTATAGTACATATAACTATTTCCTTGTTACTCTGAATGTGAAGAATATATAGATTTTTTGGTGGAGTTGTTTTAAAATACTAAAGAATCTATCTATTTTGATATCATTGTTGATAAAAAACCTAAGGTGTATATCGTAAGACTTTTTAAAGATATCCAATTTGTTTTGATGGATTGATACACATTTGTTATAAGCACTATGACTTCACTTTCTATTTTTTTTTTAAAAAAATTGAGGTAAATACTTATCAAGAAATATTTTCTTAAAGTCATTCCAATCGATCTATACTATTTAATTCTTCATATTGGTATTCCTTATCAAAACCCAACATTGATCAACCTCAACATCTTAATAATATACAAACAAGGTAACTAACTCCATATTAGAATATCATATCACAAAAATGATCTTCTTCACTTAGACAAAATCTATTCCATGACAAGTTGATCAGATGATCCACTAAACATATATGTAGATTTCCACATATTGGATTTAAATATAGTTTCTCTTGGGATAATGTTGAATTCTATACATTGTTCATGTTATTGCTCATAGATTGAGAGAACTGGGTAAGATTCAAAAATTATTTATAAACACACCTCCCATTTAATTGAGAATTTCATTTAGACAATTGTTTCATTGTTTCACATAGGGGTGGTTGGTCTAATTTCTCTTAATTTACACCATTTTCTAAAATAGGAAATGTTTGAATCAAGAGTTAACCATGGATTCTTCTGTGCTACATCTGACATTGATGGCATGTTTCAAGGATCGACAACTATTAGTGGATTCTTTCGACTACTTCGTCTTTTATTCAAGTGGCCTTCAAGAGTGTATGACAGTCAAGATTCTCAATTATAAAATCATCAGGTTCATGTTTTCTTTAATTGATGATCTAAACATGTATTGGTTGAGTTCTACTCATTACAATAATAGCTCTTGTTTTATCATATTCAAATGGATATAAAAGTATCATATGAAGTGGTATTCGTCATCCATGGGGGTTTTGGTAAGGTTTCTCAAATATTCCCTACCCTTTCAGAACCCTTAAATTATTTGTATGCTAGGGAAACTAGTAGGATGTTACATTTTCTCAGATAGTAGAACACAATCCGTATGTCCCAAAATTTCGCCTAGAAAATGTGTTGAGGTTGAACTATAAAATCCACCTAATGGGTTTTTCTTGATCATTGTTCGGGAGGATTTTTGGTATAAGCAATTAGTTATTATTTAAAAATTGTATGATTTTTATTACTTATGTAAGAAACAAGGACATAGAGAAGATTAATATTTGGTTTTAATGCAAAGGAACCTTGGTTTACTATTACTCAAACTGAGATGGTCCCGGATGGGGTGCTTGCTACTCCAGAAAGTCCTTTGGGTGTAAATTATTTTGAGTTTACCATGGTTTGTGAGCTTGTTGGGTCTGATCAGTGTCCTAGTCATACAGATTGTGCTGGATTTTTGTTGAATTGTTAGTGCAATGTATCTTCTATAATGTGGGATGGACCATGTTCGGTTTGGATGATTCATAATGTTGTCATTTTGAATTCCAGTGAAGATGCCCAGGTAAGGCCAAAGCAATATAAGCCTCTACCTTAATATATGAATGTCAAGGATGTCTTCAACACATTAATAGGTGATGTTAATGGACTAAATCCTCCAGTTGTAGAGGATTCTCAGGGAGATGTAGTGTTCTTGGGTGATTTCATTTTTACTGATGATGCTACTCACTCTGGGATGAAAATGGAGATTGAAGAAACTCATTCTATGGTGGAAAGTGTTACAGGTGCAATTCACACAACTCACTCTGAGAAGGAAAGAGTTGCTCCTATTATTTAAGGGGATGAAAAAGTGAATGAGGCACCTCACAAGACTCCCTTGGGAGTATCTATTGTGGAGGAGGTGTGCTAAAAGAGATGAAATAGTCAAGACCCAATATGAAGGTGGAATCCATTGAGTTGGGAAAGAGTTTTTAACTGTTGTCGGTTTGTGATCTGATCCAAGATATTAAGGATGATACATTTAGGTCATAAATATATGTACATAAGGTATTTGGGAATGAATTCAGTGCATGAGTATTAGAGGATGAGGTTTTGTGAGAAAGGTTTCTAAGCCTAGGTTAAAACAAGAGTTGGAAGGGAATCCATAAAGAGAGGAAGAATTAATCCTTTCAACCACCTCAAATGAAGACACGATCAACATAGAAGTTGAAATCTAAGAAAACGGACAGTGATGCTGCCTGACAGTAGTAGCAATCAAGTGATGAGCTTGAGAAATTCATGTAATTATTATGATCATAGAAGAATAAGTGGTTGAACAGTGTCTATCACATAATTTTTCAGAAGTGGAAGTTTCTAGAATGGTAGGGAATTCATTGAGGGTATATCTCAATGAGGATAAATTTAACAAGATCAAAAGGAAGGACTTAATCCTCATTGGGGGATTAAATAGTGGAAATGTAAGCATTGGGGAGTACATTAAGTCCTTAGATAAGTTGGAGTTTCTTCATGAAGATCCATTAATAGAAGAACCAGAAACCTAGGTAACTAAAAAAATTTGGAAATGTTTTGAGTAGATTATCTCTATTAGGCTTGAATTATCCTTCAATTGATCTAATATTGTTTCAGTGGTTGAAATCTTGGTTTCTATCATTCTCCATAATAGTTTTTGAATAATAAAAATGTAATTTTCAATCATAATGACTGAAAAGTAATTTTTTAATTATCATCAAGGAATAGCCTTTTACCTTCATTACAAAGGGCCCTCAAGGAGGGAAGAAATAATTTAAGCCAAGTGAATATTTCAACGCAAAAACCAGACACTCCCATGGAAGAGAACCCAAACCGTCAAAGATGAGAACTCCCTCACCAAAGAGACTGTGTCGTGCAAGAGCGTCTGTGACAAAATTTGTCTCCCTCCAGCTATGGTGGATGATATGTCCAGATGAAATTTCATGGACACACCTTCTAATAATTTAAATCAGGTCATATGGCACATCATACCTTCCTTGAACCATCTTCACCGGAGTTTCAGAGTCTGACTCAATTTCAGCCACCACGAGACCCCACTCCCTGCAAACATGGAGGCCTAGAAGCAAAGCCCGAGCCTCTACCCCCAGAGAGGAACCCAGGCCATAGAAGGATTTGAAATCCATAGTAACAGAACAACGTGAATCGCATAGGACCCATCCACCTTTCATGGATGCGTTTTTAAAAGAACCATCCATTTCGAGCTTCAGCCCGCTAGAAGGTGGGTGCCAACCGACCCATCTTCCTCTCATATCTCCCAGAATAACAGATCTGTTTAGGATGTTCCAAATCAGAGCCGATTGATGGCCTCCTTTGAGAAGTGAGAGCAGATCATTTATAAGGCTCCTTTCCCTCATAAAGAGTAAAGAAGTATGAACATGAACACCCAATCGTGAATGATTCATGTCCTCCAAAATTGTCCAACAGATGGAATCAACGATGAGGGATTGGGATTTACATTCCATGCTCTTATCTTCCACACCCAGAAACCAAGAGTTCATGAGACTTTGGAAGAGAGACTACTATGTATTAACCCTTGTCTATGGGAAATATTTCAGCCAAACTTCGACTGCCCAGTCACTCTAAACAAAATGGTGATCAATGGATTCCATCCAAGGTGTCACACAACAGAAGCATTGTGATGCTATTTGAATTCTCTTCCTCTGTATGTTATCATCCGTAGGTAAATCTTTTTTTTATGCGCCAAACTATAATGTTAATTTTTGTTGGTATCTCTTTACACCAATATTTCCTATCCCCCTCCTCAGAACTGTCCCTGCGTGTCTACCTCTTCGAAAATCCCAGGAGGAGAATCTGCCTAGACTAGAACCCGTATAACAGCAGTGATCCTCTTCTTCAACCAAGAAGATGCTAACAAATACCGCCTTCTTTTCCTCATTGAGTAATGCCTCAATAAACAATGTATGATTTCTTGATTCTTTTAAGGAGATATTTTTTGTAGGGAAATGTGAAAAACCGAGACTTATCCCCGCCCAATTATCATACAAAAGGCTAACGTCACCTTTTCCAATAATCCACCAAATTGATCCAGATAACTCGTCCATATAGTCAAACATGAACTGTACCAATCGAGTATGACCTGCTCTTCATGTTCCTCCATCACTCTGGTGATCACCATATCTACCCCTGAAGAGAGAATCCCACAACAATTTCCCAGTTATGATGTCCCATGGAAGTCTGGCTTTCATTCCATGCATGCTTTCAGAAATATCACGTAGACTAACACCCCCTCCTTTACTAGTTGTTCCATACACTCCCAAGATGCCCAGTGACATCGACCGTTCTGGTTGGAGTCCCAAAATAATGCAGACATCACCTTCTCTATCCTTGAAATAGTACTCTTCGGTGGATTGATAATTCCCATTATATGCAACGAGATGGAAGTGAGGATGGTATTAATAAGAGTGAAGCGCCCTTCAAAGGAAAGGAATTTTTTTTCCAATTCAGGATTCTTCCAATAATCTGGTTCGTGATTTCCCCAAAAAACATTTTCTTAACACATCTGGTGGAGAGTGGGACCCCAAGATAGATCAAAGGGAGTTGTCTTCTTTGGCATCCCACCATCTCCTGAATAGTTCTACAGTAACTACCCGGGCACTGGTTAGATATGAAGACCTGCCACTTCCCTATATTAATACTCTTCCCACTCAAATAGAAGTACACGGAGAGAATGACAATGAGTTCCATCAAGTAACTTCTTCTACCATTCATAAAAATCATAATGTCATTAGTAAACATCAAATGGGAGATTTCCTCCCTTCATTTCCTTCTGAAAAATGGTTCATGTTTTCCATTTACCATGCTCTTGTGGTGGTTCTGAGAGAGAGAGAGTCCTGTGCCAAAATAAATAGAGAGGGGAAAAAATGGTCACCTTGGCGAACTCTCTGCACCGATTTGACGAAGCTAAATTTCTTTCTTTTTAGAGAGATGAAGAGCCACGCGGATGCATAGAACCAGAAACAATGGTCGCAAACCCACTCCTGAAATCCAAATTTACGAATCACTCGAATGATGAAACTCCATTCCGACTTATCATATGATTTATCCATGTCCACTTGAAATATGAAATTAGTCCCAATCACTTTTTATTAATATCATTCCCAAGTTCTCTAGAAATTCTAACTGCCCCATGGATGCTCCTCCCTCTTACAAACCCGTGTTGCTCACCTGAAACAAGCCTCGGAATAATCCCACCCATCCTTCTTGCAATCAAGCTGGCCAGAATTTTTAGGACACATTATAAAGAAATATTGGCCTGAAGTGCCCAATGGAAGTGGGGTATTTCACCTTCAGAATGAGTAACACCATGAAATCACTCACTGATCTGATTAATTCGCCACCCCGAAAGAAGTCTTGTATGGCCTCCAACACCTGCCTTTTCACCATCTCCCATGAAGCCACATAGAATTCCCCAGGGAAACCATCCGGGCCAGGTGCACTACCATGAGGCATATCCATAACTGAACCCTTAATATGCTCTTCATCTAGTAAGTCTAACATAGACTCATTGTTAGAGTTACTCACCATCCTTGGAATCCCCTCCAAGAACGCCTCTGCTTCATCGGGTTCTTGATTAACCTCATATCTTGAACTCCATGCCCCGATCAGAAGATTTTCAAAGTTCTCTACATCCATACGGCCAGTAGTCTCCACACCTGATGAGTAGACATCATTACCTAAACAAAGGTTGATTCTCATGCTTCACTTCTTCTTCAGATGGGCATGAAAATAGACGATGTTTCTATCTCCCCCCTTTAGCCATCTGACAAGATATCTCAACATTTAATCTTTCTCAATTTCCAGGAGCTTCTCTGAGAGAAAAATCTATTTTTCACAAAGTAACGTGAACTTATTCTCATCCCATGCAGTTTTCAGTTCCCCCTTCAGTTTCCCAATATCGGCCTGTATGTTTTCCACTACCGAACCATCAATGTTCCTATGCGTGGTCCACTCCAGGAGATCCTTTTTGTGCCATTTAATCCTTATCTAAAGGTCATGTCATGCCCTTCCACCAACTTATCCTTCCCATGAATTTCCGACCATCGACAGGAAACCACTATCCTGATGCCATTTAGTAGAGTAGTGAAAAGCCCCCTACCTCGACATGTCACTATAGAAATCCATAAGAAGCAGACCATGATCGGATAACATACGAGGGAGGTGTGTGACCGACGTCTTCCCAAAGGAATCAATCCCTTGAAGATTCGCAAAACAGATGTCGAGCCGGCTCCATATTCGGCTAGCTCCCCTCTAGTTATTGCACCACGTAAACCAACTTCCCTTGAATCTCGGGTCGAAGAGTCCCACCAATGGGGTAAAGTCCCTGAAATCACCTTAGGATATACATCAATGAATGGGGTGAGATAAAATCATATTAAATGAAGTATTAAGGGACAGAAATCAAAGGTATATGGGTGAGCATAATCAACATCATCATATCAAATATATAGGATCATCATAAAAAAAATGGCAGAAAAAATTAATAATTTCATAGAGGGTGTAATATAAATAACAATTAAACATCATAATATAGTTTTCAAGTACCATACATAGTTGAGAACAAATCTAGCATCAGGTTCACACATAACATATGTACAAAAATTATAACAAAATAATTGTGAAAAAATATGGAATCTGGTTAATGCATAATACTTATAATATCATAATATATATCTTATTACCCAATGAATTTGAGGGAATTTTAATTTTAGGCCCTCCTACCAATTCATAAAAAGGTCAGAACCATACAAGTAACAAAGAACACAAAACAATCATAGTCATGAAATTAAAACATTGAAAGGAACAGAATTCTTAAATAATTTCACATCATAATTTATGGAATAATATTATGTATTCCAAAATTAATTAGGGAAGTCATATTTTTGAAAAATGATCATTTTTTGGGAATAAGAAATAACTCAATAAGATTCAATACACGTTTTGGAAAAATAAGGGCCTTTATTGAGATCTCTGTAATTATCTTGGATATCATTTTGACAATGTAGGTACACATATATCCATGAAATAAAAGATAAAGGATAGTAAAAATACATTATAGGGAAATTTTAGGATTATCCTTATAGAAAATAAGCTTAAATAGAGGGTAACCCAAAAAAATAAGTAATTGGGTTTTAAAATAATCGTACCTCAAATATCGCTTTATTTCATCACTTTTGAAGCTCCAGAATAATAAACATAAGTCTATCAAAAAACTAAACCATAAGTGAGTTAAGTAAACTCATGTCACTATTTTTAAATTTTAATAATTTAATTACATTAATTAATCATTTTTATAATGGTTTAATGATTTGATTGAATGTTTTTCTTCAAAATATCCCATTCATTTCAATTTCACTATTTTTGTTTAAGGACATATATACTTAAGTATAGTTAATTATAAAATATTAAAATAAATAAATTTATACATTAATATCTGATAAATAATTTGTTACAACCATACATAAGGTTGGTTATAAAAATGGTTTTCGCAATGTACTAATTATCGGTCAACTGTACTATAATTGTACATTGTTAATGGAAGTAGATAGAGAAGTATGAAATATAAATACATCATAAATAAACTTTAAACTGTATTTTAAGATCATTAAAGTAATGTTAACATAATAAATATGTAATCTTATAGTTTTTTTGTATTGAAATTATTTGGTAAATGGGGGAAGAGAAGAAAAATATGATAGAAGAGTTGATAAAAAATCACTATTTTCTCAAAGCTACTTCTTATATACGGTGCTAAAAACCATGGATTATTATATTTGGACACTGTATAAGGTCCCTATGTATTATAATGGTCATAGGAGAGGGTGTTTGGGTATATTTTGGTATTTATAAGTGATTAATTAGTGGTCTTCCAAGGGGACCGAGAGGGGATGTATATAAATGATGAGAGGGTTATTTTTAGAATAAAATATTTAACAAAATACCATATCTTAGGTAGACCCTATATTATTAATTTTTATTCAAATATGAATCATATATAACTAAAATAAAATGCATTTAAAATATTAAATCTCGTTATAAGATTAATTCCCTAGTCAACTAAATAGAAAAGTTGAAAAATGTAAATTGTTATTTTAAGGGAACACTTTTAACTTCAGTCTATGAAAAATAATTTTTATGTTTGGGGATTTTGTTTAATGTTTTTAAAGAACCAATTTATCTAATAAAACAATTTGTATTAAATAAGTAATTTAATATTTATTAATTCATTATTACATCATCATTCTGTAAAAAACATATTGTATTTGAGAAACAATTTCTATACAATCCACATCAAAATTGAACTATTTTGGGAAATTAACCAAACAATCACCCTTAAAAAATTTAAGAATAATTATTCTAAAAATTAAATTAATTTTATAAATAAAATATTATAACATGGGAATTTTTAATTTTTAATATATATATATATATATTATTTTTAGGATATACATTAAAATAGAATTTTCAAAAAAGTACTTATATTTTTTAGTTATCAATCTTAATATTTATTTTCTAGAAATATAATATTTATATATTATTAAATTACTCATGGTAAATTTTATTTATGTTACGTTTTATTATTTTGAGGTAAAATTACTATTTTAACGGTCATATTAATATTCCAAACTTTAAAGTTAATATTTCAAGTATCACATTACTATTAAAAAGATCATATTAGCTCTTATAAATACCCCTTCATTCCATAATTCAAAATTCTTCAAAAATTCCACCCATGGTTTTATATTTCCCTTATTTAAGATATTTATTGCTTTATAAATATACAATTTCTTTTCTATATGTTGTTTTTGGGGAAAATAATTCAAGAAGATTGAGGATATCCAAATTTTCTAATTCTACTTTTCATATTTAACATTTTTTATCCCCTTGTAATGTTTTTAATTTTCATGGGTTTAGTTTTGGTTTAATTTAATGACCTTTATTAATGGCATAAATTCCTTTTGAATAGTTTATGTGTTTTATATATATAATACTATATAATATAATATAACAAATATTTTAAAAAAAATATTACTAATAATTTCTTGGTCTTTTCAGAAGATCTTATTCCTCTAATCATCAATGGTTGTAGCTTTGTTCCCTTGTTAGATGTCCTAAGAAACAATTTCAGCATGATCATGTTCATGATAGAGCATGCTCTTTGGGGATACATTGATTTTGATCGTCAAAGTTGCTAAGTCATTCCTCATTAACAACATATATACAAAACAAACATTCATGTAGGTGAGGTAGGTGGTATATGAGACTTCTCATTGGTC
Organism: Viscum album; assembly: GCA_963277665.1. Lineage (NCBI taxonomy): Eukaryota > Viridiplantae > Streptophyta > Magnoliopsida > Santalales > Viscaceae > Viscum > Viscum album. The sequence continues at coordinate 1,217,280,436 of OY728130.1, forward strand.
CACTGAATGGATTATTACAAACATTATGCCTTATTGATGAAATCATTGAATCCACCTGGGTACTTCCTGGTGACCAATGTCAGGACTAACTCATCTCTATAATTTCTCTTCATATTCCCCCAAAAATTATTCATATGTGATGTTAATGAAGAAGGTGTAATTTAGACCCATAAATCCTGTGATGAATCCAATGAGACATTCATTCTCCCACATTCTCACTTGGAGAGGTTATTGATAATCATTCTATGAAAGGTGGTGTAAAACTAGTAGAAATTTTTTCATTGAGTATCCTCCCTATTATAGATATATTTTTATAGTAGTTATATGTAGGACCTATCATTGTATGAGTGTAGTAATGGATCTTGGTTGCCTCATGCTACTCTGGGGTATTAAGAATTGAGCTGCACAAGGAGGGGAATTTTTTATGGTTCTAAATTCGCCCAATAGTTCTATTAATGGATTTTGAGAAGGGATTTATGAAATTTTATATTTGGGGGACATGTTCTACCCACTCTTAGTACGACTTCCATTCAAGAATTTATCATGGAAGAAATACTCATTTGTAAACTCCCTTGCTGGTTGAATAACTCATAATATTGATTATAGGTGGTCCAAAGTAGGTAAGTAACATTAATCCAATAAAATGGGATCCACAGGTAATATTTGGTTATGTTTTGTGTGGGTGAATCCACCATTTTTAATCCCATATAGCCATCTGTGTGTAGTTGGATTCTAATTCATTGTGAGAGGTGGAACAATGTCTTTCTGAACATCCTTCTAAATAAGAGGTGTAATTTAAATATGTTACCACTCATCTTTTTATAACCCTCATGATCATGGAGTAATGTGGTGATATAGGAATATGTAATGGTTTTCTAACCATATTTTGGCACACTAAAACGGTTGAACACACCCTTTCCTTTATCAATGTTCTTAATTGTGTTTTAGTGTAGTATAATATTTAGGAAGCTAAGACCCATAGTCTATCTTTATTAATATGTTTGGATACATCTAAAGAGACTAATAAATCAATTTTAGTCCTTTTGGTTCAAATTTTCTTCACCTTATTCATCACTAGTATCTCGCACACTATTATTAGAGAGAATAACAATGAATTCATTCAATATGGTGGTGGTAGGTGAAAATATTATTTTACATAATCAAAATCAATAAACATGAAATATTATTTTTTAAAATATGGGAGGTGTGAGATATTAGAAAGAATTTTTCCCTAAACCTCAAGAATTCATTTGAGTTGATTCAACTTCAACAATTTAATGTGGTTTAATAATATCATCAGTATAAAATCATCGAAATATTGAATGAAAAGTATTATAGTTAGGGTAGTGATCCACCTAAATCACTAAGAGTTTATCCTTTTTAAACTTTTAATCAATATTATGAAGGTTCTTTTATCTCTAATGATATCAGAGATAGTAAAAAATAACCCATATATTCTGATAAAGTTATATTTCATGAATTTAGAAAGAGAATATATGGCAGTGAACTATCGTATCCCATGCATCTATAATAGTTATTGACAGTGACCACCAATTTTTTTCCTTCCCTCATCTTATTCAGATTGAATAACCTACTCTCTTTTGCTGAGGAATTATATATAATGTTGATAAGAGTTCATAAGAGTGGGTGATGGGGATCTCTTCTGCTAAATGCCCCTAGGTGGGTGTTTTGTTCAAGAACATACTACATTGATTGGAAGAGTTATCTTGGTGAATTATATTATGTTTAAATGGAATGTCAATATAGGTTGAAGACCATCTATCCCCATTTTTGTAACTTACTAGTTACGTAAGGTTCAAAAAAAATTTGTTATTCTAATGACCTAAAATTCTATCAATGTAAATTACCTTATTATTATAATTTAATATAGTATAAATCAAAAAAATCACATAGAGAACATAAAAAACGTTATAAATTAAGAATAAAGGAATCAAAAGGGTTTTTCAGAAATTAAAGAACCTAATCAAATAGAATAGTAACGTGACCTTTGGAATAGTGATGGAACCTTAGGAATACTAAATGGGCCAATAAAATAGAAAACTAAACTATGGAAGTAAAAAATAAAATTTGGGTATCTTATGAAAGATAATGTGATATATATATATATATAACATGGAATCATTAAATATAAGTATTAGAAATGAAAAACTAAGTGCTGGTATTTTTATAAATAATGAATATTTATTTAAAATTTATAATTATTTTAATGATTCTAATGAAAATTTATTTTCATTAAATAGATTCATAAATTAATATTTGATTGTCTTATGACTATAATTTAATTTTAGGAGACCTAGATTAATCTTTCAAAGTGTTATAAAATCGATTATAATTTTTAAATTTGTATTTTTCAAGTAAATGATGCTTTTAATTAAAAAATCATATAAATTGATATTAATTTTTATAAAATATAGTACATTTTTAATTTTACTCAATGAAGAAAGGATACTGTGAATTTTCGGTATTTTTCTAAAATAGTTGAATTATTTGGAATAGAAAAATTTGACAATTTACAGTATATATACATCATAAGTTAAAAAAAGTTTAACTTGATTAATCAATGAATTAAACACCATAATCATGAATCATACTTCTATATTTACTTTATTTGTTCCTAGAATCATCACTATTTCGTTTTTCAGGAAAAATAATAAACAAATTAATTGAATAATGAGAAGACACCCCTCCCCTCCACTATAAATACCACCCCTCTCAACTTCTTTCCCTCACACCTCTTTAGCCTTGAAGATTTTCCTGTTTTTTTCCATTCCTCTTCCCAAGTATATTCTCATTTGAAAGATCCTTTTTTAACAATAAAATATAAGAGTAAAGTTCCTCAAGGATGTTCTAAATGAGAAGAATTCAAGGAGAATAAACCTCTTTCTTTTTCTTTTAATTTCATTTCAATTTATTTTATTTTCTTTTAAAATAATCACCTCCCCATATATTGTGTCATAATAATTCTAGTATATTTTATATACTAGAATCTAATTGTGTTAATGGAACAACGCAAAATCATTTCTATTCCCCTCTTCTTTTGTTATAATAATTAAAACATCATCTGTGATGTGTTGATTTATTTCATTTGAGGACAATGATATTTCTATTTCCATTTCTACCATCACAGAAGACAAAGAAACCATTTTTAGGATTGAATAATATTATTATATATGTATTAAAGAATATTTAGTATCATATAACCATTATAGATAAATTATTTTAATTAATAAAAAACAATTTTGAGATGATAAATAAAGTCAACATGATCTAAACGTTTATCATTAATGATTTAGGTAATGCATCATCCTCACATATAATAACAAAATGATATATATTACAATTTAATATTATTTATGTTCATTTATAATATATAACTTTAATTCTGGAAATATATTCCCATTCTACATGATCTTTTATATAGGTAAACCAGTGAACCTATCATGAAAACCAATGAAACGAACACTCTTGAGCGATAAAATTGTATCTTATAATTCATCAAAAAGGCCATAAATATATTAATAAAAATATAATAATAATAATAATTTTGTGAAAGTTTATGATTTAGTTAATTGACATATTTAATTTTCTTATTCAGGACATTAAGACCATGTACGAAACTCTTTCGGGCCTAAGGTAAGGAATTTTTACTGAACCTCCGTTTTTTCCTTTGAGTTACACTTTATATCTCTTTACATAATTAAATGCTTATTAATTTTTATATAATTCTTATAAATTATGTTTATATATAACAAATCCATGTATCCAGATCCATTTATCCTTTTTTTCATGGATATACCTATTTAAAAAATTGTTCCCTTTTCAATTTTTCATGATAAGAAAGCCCTACCTAAAGGAACATCCATATTTCATAACCAGTTTCAAGTACCATCCATAATCTATTATAATCCACCGATATTATTCTAAAATAAAACAATATATCATGAAAACATACCTTGATTAATTTTTTGATTTGTATAAAATATTATTCATTTTCCTCTTTCAATGCTCATAAATATTTTCAATGAACAACACTATAATATTTCTTTTCTGAAGTATCATAAAAACTCTTTTTAAAGGTTTTCAATTAAGATGGAAAAAAATTATCATGATCTATTCCTATTATCTCTTATGAATGTACGTGTATTATTCAAATACATTTTTTCATGGTCACCATTATGATATTCCCTTTTTATGCCCTTTGACATGATTATGACACCCAATTATTTCCATGTGTGGACATTATGCTAATGTTTGATTAATTATATATGGTTATTTATGTGGAATACATATTCATGAACATGTTATTATGGGTGAACCCATAAAATTCTATAATGAATTGGGAAATGTTTTGTCTCATGATACGTCATGTGTAATGGTCATGGTGGTTAGCTTTGACTCATGATATATGTGTGATGATCTTGGTGGTTATCCTTGAATCGTGATCCTATATGTTCAATGAGCCTTGACTCATGGTCATATCATGCTTTATGTTTCTTTCACATTACCATGGTTCCATGATTACATGATCCTTTATTCTATATGTTATGATTCTATGTGTTTATTCCCTTTTATGTCATCACATTATTCCTTTTAACCCATGTGTTGTGCTTTATTCATATGTTCATTCCATTACTGTGATTTTTGACTCACACTATTCATCATTTATTTACCAGGTTATCCTATGAAGATTAATGGGATCAAATGTTGTTAGGAGCTCATTATTAATATTAATTTAATTTTTTTTTATTTTTTTTTCTTTTATTATAATTATGTATTTCATCATCCAAACACACTAGTCATTACGATCATTGGTTTGTATTTAATTGTTAAGTATGATTAAAATCATGTAATATTATGTGTAAAATGATAGTGCCATTATAGTTGGTTTTAGAGAATGGTCTAGTTATTTTTAGAGATTATGACTACATCACTTTGGTAAGAAACCTATGTATAATTCTATTTTCATGGATATCCATGATTCAAAAATATGGTATCACAATTTAGGATATGATTTTCATTTTTTTGGTTTTTACAATAATGTTAAAAGTTTGATTTTTTTTATTAGAAAAGTATTCAAACCTTTAAATTGTAATTTTTTTTCTTAGTTAAAGTCTAGAAATAGAAAAACCTGTGATGGCAATTAATAATATAGGAAATGTGACTATTTTCCTAATGAATTTAAAAATATGATGGGAATGATTGGTCAAAGCGTCATGATAGTACTTTCTCAGCAAGCTCAGGTTATGAATAATAACTCGAATCATGTGGAATACCCTCCTTCTCCTAAGAGATATTATATTTTAGGTGTATCCTTTATGAGACAATGGCCTCCAATATTTAGTATATTTTCTGACCCCATCATCCTGGAATAATGTATTAAATCCATTTAGAAAATATTCGATTTCCTTTAGTACTCAAAATATGTTAAAGATCTATAGGTAGTATATTATTGTTATAAGGAAGCATATCAGTGGTGGAAATTGATCAAGAAAATAAATCCCATTGATGAAATTGATTCCATGTATTAGGAGGAATTCAAGAAAAAAATCAATAAATATTTTCCCTAAACACTCTCTCTCAATATGTAAAGGGAGTTCATTAGATTGAAACATAGAGAAGATGAGTATGTTAGGGTGTATAATGAAAACATCATCATGCAAAATTTTTACACCTCTGGATTTTTCTTGAACATAGAAATAAAGTTTTATCACTTATTTAGTTAAATAAAGAAGAGTCTACAAAAACTATTGGATTGGAATCTAAGAGAAAATTGAATGTTGTTCCCTCAAGGTTGAAATGGAGATCAGTGATATAAATCATTCAATTGGTAATGGATATAAAAAGGGGAAAATTTATTTTAATAAGGAATGATCAACAAATTAAAACTATGATTAAAATAAAACCCAACATCTCATGTGTCAAAATTGTTTTAAAAAGAATCTTAGGAACTACGTTATGGGAACCCCTAAATGCTACAAATATGGAAGAATAGGGAATCTGGATAATAACTACTGAAGGGATATTCCCACCAATGTGGCAGAAGATAGAAAATTTGACATCAAAACTCAGCCTATAGTGAAATGTTACAACTACAAGTAACATGGAAATTATGTCAACTATTTCCCTAATCCAAGGGTTATTAGAGGCAATAACCAGTTGTTGGATTTTTTATAGCACAAGATGAGTAGCAAGGTATTTTTAGAATATGGTGTTCTTCAAAAAAACTAGATATGGTGTTAATATAAACTATCATAGCCTCTTTGGTCCAACATGGAGTTTTTTCTGGTTCTTTCTATGATTTTAGATGGGGTTGTATCTTCATAAGTGGAGTTGGATCGTGCCCTTAGGTCTAAATGTGTCTCTTTTGTATATTCATTGAGAGGTCCCTTCTTATAGTGTGGATGGGAATCCAACGACTCTGATTTCTCTAATCAGGTATATGTATGGAGTTGTATCTACTTTTTATGATCTACAAGAAGTAAAGCAAAGGCTCAAAATCTAAAATTATTCAGCATTGGGTCTAATTTTTTTAGTTATTGGGGAAAACCTGCGGAGTAATCTAGATCATTAGGTGAAACTTTTTCTATTTTGTAAGTTGAGAGGATTCATGCTAGTCCTGATTGGGAGTGGTTCTTTCACATTTTTTGATATAAAGGATGATCTTTTGGTAGCCTGGAATATGGGGTTATTGTACTTAAACCATCTATATTGAAATTGACTAAATGGGGTAAGAATTTTAATCCCTTCATACGTTGGTAAATAACTTCCCATGTATTGATCTGGTTTCATGGTCTTAATTGGTTTTATTTGTATCTTAAATTCCAGAGTGATATTTATTTTTATTTTGCAACTCTACTGAAGATGTACATACACACCATTGATTGTGAGAATGACTTAAATTCCCTAGTTCTTTTTGAACTGGACATAGAATCCATACTTCTTTAATTGGTGTACATTATTCAGAATGATCAAAAGTTTGATATCAATGTCAAATATGAGAAGAAACCACCATTTTGTTATTATTTCAAAATTATTTGTCATAATGTTTCCAATTGTATAAACATTAAAAAGAAGGTTTCTAATTCTTCTACTAAGAAAGCTAAATCCTAGATGGAGGCTAGAAAGAGAATGAAAGAGAATTCTCCTTTTATTGGGAATGGTGATCACTCTGGTAAAGACCTCCCTGTTACAACCCCAAATGAGTTTATTCCCCCTATTAGTTATGATTAAATGACTATTTCATGTGAAGGGGATGGTCCTCATTCTAAATATGGTGGGGTTTTTCCCCTCCAAAATGGCGATGTTATCACGAACATGAAGGCTTCTAATAACATATTGAATGTCCATATTGATTTTTGTGGTATGAAGGATAGCATTGATCTAAATCAGATCACTCCTACCAAATAGAACTCCACAATATTACATTAAGGTTGCTTGAATGGTTATATTATTTTTAAGGATAGTGATGTTATAGGTTCTATGGTTGAGGATGTCATTCCCTCCCAGACTACTCCAGCATCCTCCCTATATAAGAATGAAATTGAAAATGGAGTCTTTTTAATGGAAGAGAAGTACTATACAAAAGATCATTATGATAAGGCCTCCACTACTCTTTCTATAAGGAGCCTTTAACCCCAATTTCTGAAAATGTTACTGGGGCTCAATCACCCTCAGTAAAAAAAGTTGACTCCATGCCTTATGGATCAGAAAACAATCTTATTCCTCCAAAGAAATGATGGTTTGAGATAGTGTAGGAGGCGGTAGAATTATTGGTTGAAACATATTAAATCGGACAAAGTTACACCTTTTACATTTTTAGGTCATTGTTTATCATTTATTGGACACTCCATTGTCTTCGAATCATGAAACTTTTGTTAATCATATAATTTAAACAAGGAGTATTTTCAAATTTGTTAATTACTGCAAGAAATAATATGTAATAAAGAAGGAAAAAAGATAAAAAGAAGGGAAACATCAATGATAATTCATGTTTCAAATGAATATCCTTTATTTGAAATGTCTGGGAATTTCTTATTCCATAATTTATAATACTTGCACAAGAATATTCAGGTTCATAAACCTTGGTTGTTTTCTAATTTTGATCCCTAATCCTCTTTCTACTTGGGTTATTTTGGTCTCAATAAGCTTGTATATCACTTTATTAGTGATATTTTAACCTCTAGATAGGTTGATTCCTCGTGGTTCTTTGCACATTCATCTTTGGGGTAGGTTGATGTCAATAGAATTTATGAGAAGATGACTTCTTGTAAATTTTAGATTGATTCTGTGCCAAATTTTTGATCAATTATTTATCCAAAGAACAGATACCAATATAGAAGGGGTTTATGGAAGGGAAATGAGTTATTAAAGAGATGGTTTTTTTCTTCCCAGTTTTTTGGTGGTGATTTAAACAAGATCCTCTCCCACACCGAGAAATTGAGTAACCTTCACTCTGATATCTCTCTACGGGAGTTTGAATCATGCATTAATGATAATTATCAGATTTTAGTCAGCATGTTTAGTGATAAATACTATTGTTATATAAGATATATTAACCACATGGATGCTTGTAAACATGGGCATGAAATATTCAATTATGTTCCTCTTAACAAGGGATATTGAATTTTTATCATATCCCATCCCAAATTCTAATCAGATCATCACAAAATTCTTGTCACCATCATGTGTACAGAATAAGGAATTTTGCCACCATTTAGTTTTAATAATGCCTAGGCTCCTCATAGTGATTGTGACAGCCTCATTGACTATTTATGGAATGATATGTATTATGGTTGGGGGAGCCTTTTTACCTTATCAAATGAAAGTTTCTTAAGTCGAAGTTGAAAATTTGGAGCAAGGCAACCTACAGTGGAATGGAAGAAGAGATTTTCACTCTTGAATATTCTCTTCATCATCTTCTAGATGAGGCTACTAAGACTGATTTTAATCACGATTTTTAATGGAATATACTATGGATTCCATGTTTAATACCCTATTACATGTGAAAGAAAATGTTCTTAAAGGAAACACTCATAATTAAGTGGATGTAATTGGGATACATGAACCGTAAATTTTTAAACTCTCTTTAATGAATTTCGAAGGATAGAATTCTATTACCCTTCCTCAAAGTCAGAAATCAAATAATTCATAATAAAGGGTATTTTTATGGTCATATTTTATATTATTACTCTAGAATATTCAATGGGACTATCAAGGAAGGGGATTTAGTGGAGGGAATTATTCCTTATATAGTTACTTCTGATGATATTCTCTTTCCCACAAGCATCCCCTGGGATTTTGAGATTAAAGATGTAATTTTCTATCTCCAATCAAGTAGTTCCCCCTATCTAGATGGATTTGACATCTTTTTTTTATTGAAATAATTGGATTTTATCACGGAGGAAACAATCAATTTAGTCCCTTATTTTTTTCACAAATGGTGTTCTTCTTGAAGGTCTTAATGCCCAATTTATTACATTGATTTCCAAAGTTGATATTTCCTTTCAAGTTAGTCTCTTTAGGCCCATTTCCCTTTTCAAAATAGTTTACAAGGTTATTAGTACAATTATTTCTAATATGCTTTCAAGCATTTCATCAAAAATTATATCCTCAAATCAATTTGGATTTATTAATGGGATATCAATTTAGGAATTCATTTTAAAAATAATAAAAGGTATTAATCTACTTAGAAAACATGTATGTGGGGGAATAATTTTCCTCAAAATTATCATAATTGTTGGAATCACCTGTTTTGGTAATCCCAAATCATGTTTAAATATTGAACATGATATATTAATCCTTTTGCTAACCCTTTTTAATATTTATTTTTATTTTTTATCCTGACAAATTTATATTCTTGTTCTCGTGAATTTGTTGCATAAACATACAGTTTACATTTATCTAAATATAAGTTCAGTGTTAAAGGCTACTGGTAAGAGCCTTCTATTCAAGGTCACCATTGTAGCCCATTGTTACACTCGGTCACTGATCCTAGAAGGTTACTATTGAAAATGTACTGTCACTGATATAAGTTACCAGTACTATGTCACTATCACAAGTCTACCGTTGATCTTCTTATCAAAGCTCATAGACAAAGAGTCATCGTCATAAGGTCACTAATGTGACTAGGCTTCTGTTAGAAGTTCACTCTCAGAAGCTTTCTCAAGTCATCTATTGAGAGCATCACTGATCAAGTCTACAGTTGGACATGTCTACTGTTAGTAGAAGGATACCATTAGACAACTCCTACTGTTGAGATAGTTGACTATCGTTCAAAGTCTACTGATGTAAACATTCCATTGTTAATGAAATTACCCGTTGAGATAAGTCTACCCGTGGAAATTTCACTGTTACAATAGTCTGATGTTACAGACCTACCGATGAAGTCCACTGATGAGCAGATACTGTTACATAGAGTAACATAAACTGTTACAAGACATCCATTGACACAAATTACACAGTTATAAGCCTACAGACAGAGAGCCTATCGATGAAGCTCACAGTTGAATAGCCTACCAATGAAGTTCACAGTTGGAGAGACTAACGTTGAAGTCTACCGTGTGACATGCATCTGGTACCCATCTGATGATATTCTATTATCTATTTTACCAATTTTCTTTATACTATCATAATGGTCATGTTTGGACAAATTAATACACCTGACATTATTTAATGTTATTTTCTGGCATATCAGGAGACAGTATGAAGTACAAGGAAGAACACGCGTGGTTGAAAATTTTCTATTGTCGGCCCCTACTGAACCAAATAAGAAAAAGATGAGCTATAAAAGTGTATATATGTATGAGTAGAGACAGACATCAATATGAGTAATTGACATATTTAATATACACACATAAGAGAGAAAAATACAACATATGAAGAAGAACAATCATGAACTCATTCTGAAGAACACATAGATTCACGATGATCTATTGAAAGAACCTTCTCAACCTATGGTGGTGTACAAAAAATAGCTTCATACCCTATAAAATGATCATCTATACATCTGGAAGTCATAACCTGGAAGTTGTGACACTCTGTTTTGGAGGAAACATGCAGAGAAGAACCAAAACTTCATTTCCTTCATTCTAACGAGTCCAGAGCTAATATGACAACAGAACATAGCATTCTAAACTTATCCCTACTATCTTTAGATCTACTGTGTTTAAGTATTTTTCATTTGTGAGCAGTTTGTTTATGTTAAACACACTAAATCTTGTGCTTGAACTGAGGAATACTGAAAATCCCCATACTAAACTCTCTTTACATTAGTTTCCCACGTATAACTGTGGAAGAATCCTAGTGTGGCTTGGTAGTTTACTTTTCCCACGTATAACTGTGGTAGAGGTTAAAAAACCTGGATAGTTTCTGAAAATGGTTGTAATGCCCGATATAGGATTTGTATCACTTTTTAATATAATTTCTTGGTGGCAGGTGATCACCAAGTGGAGAGGACTAGGTCTGGACTTAAGATTGAACCTCTTGCTTAATTTGTTGTGTTCATCTTTCACTTACTATGTTTTATACTTATCTTCTATTCTTATATTAGAAAATAGAGGAATTTGTTTTTATATTCACTATGATAGTTGGTTATGGTTAGTGTGTATATGTGATTCATTCCGTAAAATTGTTTCAAAAGTGGAATTAGTTCTTATACTGATTCAACTGAGGAGTAATCAGCCTTTGAGAAACCTGTTGAACAAAAAGTCACTTATATCTCTACTTCCTTAATTGACTGGACTGTTTTAATTTGGGGGATTTTAATCCTAAAAGTTTTTAACAGAAATATTAATCAGAACTCAATTCACCCCCCTCTTGAGTATCCACTCTGACCAAAATTTGGTATCATAGGGGTTATTTTTATTTATAAAATGTTTTCAAACCCTCTGTTTTTTAAACTGTGATTTTAGTTTTATCTTAAAGATCCTAAATTTCTGTTAGTTCTAAACTTTATCTCTTTAATATATTTTCTAAAATCTAGTTACAAACAATAGACTATAATGTACTACTACTAACATGACATATTTCTTTAATGGTGTGAATTATGCTCAATGGAAAATTAAAATTAAATTTTATTTGGAAAGTATTGGTTTTGATATTTGGTTTTCTATAGAATTAGAATATGAGATCCCCAAAACTGCTAGATCTACCTGGGATGATGCTACAAAGTCTGACTATAACAATAACTATAAATCTATGAATTCCCTTTAATTCTCTTTAGGAGATGCGGAATTTAACCGAATTTCTACATGTAAAACAGCTCAGGAAATCTAGGACACCTTGGTAGTTTCTCATGGAGGAATAAACAACGTGAAGGAAATGAGATTAAATACTTATACTATTAAATATGATAATTTTAATATGGGACTTAATTAACCCATTTCTGACATGTACCTCAGGTTTAATGAGATTGTCAACACCATGAGTTCACTGGGAAAAGCTGTTCTAGAGATGGAGCAGTTCATGAGAATATTGAGGTGTTTTCCAAACAGATGGGGAGTCACTTCTATGTTTATCCGAGAGTCATTTGACATCATCAAGCTTCATGTTAAGGAGTTGATTGTTAAAATAATGATGTATTAAGAATAACTGGTGGTGAACAAAGAAGAATATGATGAACCCAAGAGAAAATATGTGGCATTCAAGTCTACTACTTCAAAGATCAAAGACAAGGAGAAAATACATGTACCTACTAAAAGTTGAACCATTGAAGATTCAGATTCAAACAATGATGAAGAAATTTCTCAAATAGATAGGAGATTTAAGAAGTTATATTGGAAGAAGAAATTTTTCAGAAAACCAAACTACAAGGGTAAGTATGATCCTCAAGGTAAGTGGAAGATGGATTGGAATAAATATGATAAGGAAGATGATATAGTCTTGTATGAATGCAAGAGGAAATGACACATCAAGGCTGACTGTCCGAAGTTAAAATTCAAAAAGAAATATTATTATAAGGACAAGAAGTACATGAAATCCATGAAAGTAGCCTGGAGTGATTTGGAAGACAACACAAGTGAATCAGAAGCTACTGATTCTGAAAAGAATCATTCCAACATCTTCTTTATGGCTAACATATCTGAGGTACCTATTTCCCCTGTTCTAAATGATTATTATTATAGAAATAACAGTGATTTAGATAATGATGAAAATATATCTAAGGTTGAACTGTTTGAATATTGCAATATGCTGGAAGATACCTGCAATGAACTAAAAGATAAATATAAATCTTTGAAGAAACAACATTCCTTGACTAGTAATGTTAAAATAGATCTAAGTGTAGAAAATGAAATGAATGCTCAACTGTTGAAAGAGAACACTCATCTCAAATTATCTAATGAACAATTAAGAAATGATATTGATAATTTCACTACTGGTAGGGATATCTTGACATAGTTTCTAGGAAAAATTATTTCTTTTAAATATACAATTGGTCTGAGATATCAGCCTAGATAGAGACAAATTAGCAAAACCAAATTTTTTCCATAATCTAGAAAGTTCACTACTAATTCTAGACCATCTTTTGAGAAACAATTTTCTAAAGGACCTAACAAAGTATTTATGTCTCAAAATATGTTTGTTGATTTTAGAAAACCTATAAAGAAAATACGGGTTCCCAATGTTTTACTAGCTAACCTCTCTGAACCCAAGAAGATATGGGTTCCAAAATTACCCCTTGTTTAATCTATTTTATAGGGTAATTGCTTAAAGATTTCCTATAAGACCCTATGGCACTTGGACAGTGGATGTTCAAGACATATGACAGGAGACTATTCTTGCTTCAAGAGTCTAATTAATGTTGATGGTGGGCATGTCACCTTTGGTGACAAAGCATAAGTAAAAATCATCGGCTTAGGCCAGATTGGTAACCCTGATACAATATTAATTTATAAAGTACTTTTGTTGATGGATTAATGTACAATTTACTTGGCATATCATAGTTATGTGATGATGGATTTAATGTTAAGTTTGAAAATGATTCAAGCCATGTTTTTAATTCAAAAAATTATATAGTTTTTACTGAATGTTGAAATGAAAATGTAGATGTTGTTGATTTAAATTCCTTATTCAAACAAAATGTTTCCTGCTTGAATGCTTTTCATAAAGTGACATGGTTGTGGCACATAAGGTTAGGACACGGTAATGTGCACTCACTTAGGAATCTATCTAAGAAATTTTTATTTAAAGACATACATAAATTAGAATTCCCACTTGATAAAGTGTGCAATCCCTGTCAAAAGGGAAAACAACACAATGTTTCTTTCAAACTAAAGAAAGAAGTTTCAACTTCTCAACCACATGAGTTGGTTCACATGGATTTTTTATACCATCAAGAGTTTGAAGTTGAAATGGGAAGCACTATGTTTATGTTCTTGTAGATGATTTTTCTCGATATAATTGGATATACTTTCTTGCTCAAAAAAGTGAAGCTTGTTCCTATTTTTTCTAATATTCCAAGTCTGTAGAAAACCTTAGTGGACTTAAGATTAAGACCCTGAGAAGTGATCATGGCCATGATTTTCAGAATCATGAGTTTGAATCTTACTGCTCACACAATGGCTATAGTCTCAATTTCTCTTCCCCAAGGCACCTAAACAAAATGGAGTTGTAGAAAGAAGAAATATGACCCTTCAAGAAATTGCTAGAACAATGCTTAATGAGTATTACTTACATATTTATTTTTGGGATGAAGCAGTATATACATCTTGTTATGTTATCAAAAGAGTTTTAATTAGACCTGTTCTAAAAATAAACCCTTATAAAATTTGGAATAATAGGAAGCCTAAGGTTAATTACTTTAGAGTTTTTGGTTGCAAAATATTTATTCTTAACACTAAAGATAATCCTGAAAAAAAAAATTGAAAAGTGATGAAGGAATTTTCCTCAGTTATTCTATCTCAAGTAAGGCATATAGAGTTTTCAATAAGAAAACCAAATGTGCAGAAAAATCAGTTCATGTAAAATACAATGAGGCTGATCCACATGAGCCTAAAACCTCTCTTGAACATCATGAGGAAGATTTTTCAATTCTGAACCTTAATGATAAAGATAGTGAATCCCCTGTAAAAGTATCCAAATCTATAAATTTACCAGAATCTACTCCTACCGATTCTGAACCAACAGACTATAATGAAGAATCTAGTTCAACCCTCCATAGAGGTATTAAGACTCTCAAGAATCATCCCCTAGATGCTGTTATAGGTGATTAAAATAGAGTAACACAAACTAGAGCTTCTCTAAGAAACCAGGTTGAACATCAAGCCTTTCTTTCATAGCTTGAACCCAAAAATATTAATGATGTTATCCATGATGAATTTTGGGTAATGAATATGCAAGAAGAACTAAATCAATTCAAAAGAATCTAAGTTTGGGAATTAGTGGAAAGACCTAAGGACACATTGACAATAGGCACTAAATGGGTGTTTATGAACAAAGTTGATGAGTCTGGGAATATAGTTAAAAATAAGGCTAGGTTAGTTTCACAAGGATACATCCAAGAAGAAGGAATAGACTATGAAGAGACCTTTGCACCTGTATCTAGACTAGAAGCTATTAGGATACTACTTGCTTATATAGCTCATCTGAATTTCAAAATTTATCAAATGGATGTCAAAAGTGATTTTCTAAATGGGTATATAGTTGAGGATTTATTTGTTGAACAACCTCCTGCTTTTACAAATCCCCATTTTTCCATTCATGTTTTTAAACTAACTAAATCATTATATGGTTTAAAACAAGATCCAAGAGAATGGTATGATAGGCTCAGCTCTTTTCTTATTTCAAAAGCTTTTACCAAAGGAATAGCTAATCTTACTCATTTCATTAGATTAATTTCCAAATATGTTTTGATAGTACAAATTTATGTGGATGATATTATTTTTGGATCTTCAAAAAATTCATTATTTATTGATTTTTCAAAAATGATGCAAAATGAGTTTGAAATGAGTTTAATGGGAGAACTCAAATTTTTCATTGCATTTCAGATCTTTCAAAATAAAAATGGAATTGTTTTGAATCAAAGTAAATATATTAAGGATATTTTAAAACGTTTTTCTTTGGATGGTAGTAAAGGTAGTGACACACCTATGAGTACCACATGTAAGTTGGATACTGATGAAGCTATATAACTAGTGGATCAAACCAACTACAGAGGTATGATAGGGAGTCTACTCTATCGTACAACTAGCAGAATTAACATCATGTTTAGTGTATTCTTGTGTGCTCTCTTTCAAGCCAATCCAAAAGAGTCTCATTTAACTACTATAAAAAGGATTTTTAAATATCTCAAACATGCTCCCAACTTTGGATTATTTTATAAAAAATGACAATCATTTGATATGTTGAGTTATTCTAATGCTGATTTTGTCATTTGAAAGTTAGATAGAAAAAGGAACCTCTCGGACATGTCATATTTTATGCAATTCACTAGTACCTTGGGGTAGTAAGAAGCAAAATTATGTTGCATTATCCACTGCCGAAGCTGAGTACATAGCTTCTTGTAGTTGCTATGCTCAAATCTTGTGGATGAAACACACTTTACTAGACTATGGATATTACGTCAAACATGTATCTATAAAGTGTGACAATAAAAGTGTTATTAACATTTCCAAAAATCCAGTATCTCATGCTAGGACAAAGAATATTGACATGAGAGATCACTTTTTGAGGGATCGTTATCAAAATGGTGATATCACTCTTGAATTCATTGGCACTGAACATCAATTGGATGATATATTCACAAAGCCTTTGAATTCTGAGAGGTTAAATTACATCAAAAATGAGTTAAGAATGATTAATTTCCGCATAGGAAACCTCACTGTTAGAACTCACTGTTGGACCTCACAGCCGGAACTCATAGTCAGACCTCATAGTTCGATCTCACTAATAAACCTAACTATTACACCTCACCATTGCACCTCACTAGTGTACCTCACGGGTACATATCACTGTTGGATACCTCGCTGTTTAACTTTATTTTGGAAGGAATTCGAACCATTTTTATTCCTATTTATTATTTCTATTTTATTTTGTTTTAATCCCTAAATGATAAAACCAAAGGCGATGAACATATCTCAATCCACCTTCCTCTCTCAATCTCGAACCTTGATCTCAAAATTCCTAAACCCTAACTCTTCATTTGAGCCCTCAAACCTCTCTCAATCTCAATGGATAGAACCAAGAGACCCCCGACTGTCAACGAGGATGCACCAAGTCCAATGAAAACTTGAGCCGAATCCAGTGGAACCAGTAATACCCCGATAGGACCTGTCAGTCCGCATCTGACCAAGAGATAAATCTTTGCTGAGGAGTTAAGTGAAGAATGGATGCTGTCAAGCAATTCATTAGTGCTGGAAGCACTAGATGCCCAAGGATGGACCAAATGCTTTGGAAACAAGAATGGATCGTACTACTCGAAGCGTGTGAAATAACTCTATGAATATCTGAAGTTTGAAGAGGAAGATGATATGCATAGTCTAATATCGATAGTAAATGGAAATGAAGTCATCTTCTTGTCTGTTGAGTGGGTATCCTATTTGAGAGTTCATCATGAAGGAGTATATTATTACTACTCTGTAGTGGCTCCTCCATAAGTAATGTTTTTGAGTATAATAAATCTCTAGATGAACTTACAAGAAATAGAAAATCAAGGAAGATAATTGCAGTTGAGATTAATGGAGAAGACATGCTTTTGTTCAAATTCATTCAGCATTTAATTAGTCCTAGGAGAGGAGATTTTGCAGTGTTGAAGTACCAGGACATATTCCTGATGTACTTACTGAAGCATGGAAAGAATATTAACCTATGTAGGTTAATGATGGAACAATTGGAGGATATGACTAAGGAAAGCTCAAAATATAATGCCCTATTCCATTCCAAGATAATTTAAGTAATGCTAAATGTAAATGGTGTGGATGGAAGTCAAAAAAGAAATGATAGTGGCCAAGAACAGTGTTTGTATATCCATGGTTATTTACAAATTCATGAAAATTAGCTAGAATACCTAGAATAAGGCATGGGTGAATGATGAAGGAAAGGTATATGACAAGTTTGACCCTACTACTCACCCATCTAGGCCAAAAGACAATAGAGATACAGGCCTGAAGCCTGATGAGCCAGAACCGGCTTATTTAGATGAGGAGGATAAAGTTGAAGGTGTTGTGGACCCTAATATAGAGAACATCCCCATTGATGATGGGAGTGATCCTTATTTTCCTAAGAGTACTGTAAGGACAGTAGA
Source organism: Viscum album (assembly GCA_963277665.1). Taxonomy (NCBI): domain Eukaryota; kingdom Viridiplantae; phylum Streptophyta; class Magnoliopsida; order Santalales; family Viscaceae; genus Viscum; species Viscum album. The sequence continues at coordinate 1,217,298,695 of OY728130.1, forward strand.
TTTCGGAGCAGCTATCACTCCAAAAGAACTGCCAAGAAGAGAGACTATTATGAATGGTAGTGATACTGAGACCACTAAAGAAGAAGAAGCATCTCAAAATATTGTTAAGGACACCTCTGAAGAGGATGAGGCTACCGAGTCAGATCATTCTGATCATGAGGTAGAGGAGTCTTGTGATAAGGATGAAGGAAAGGAGACTGTTATTGAAGCAGATGATGAAGACAATGAAGAAGAGGAGCTCAGTTTGATCCCTCTGATAGATAGTACAGACAAGATAGTGTCTGGTCAGAAAGTAGGAGTGGAATCTACTTCCATTGATATGAAGGTCATTGATGACTCAGTGGAGGATGAGACTCACCCCACTGGTGAACCAACAGAGCAAATTGTTGTTGAATCTACTGTAGTTGCAGAGGAGGTTGTGGAATTACTTGGAGAAAAACATATAGAGGAGATTTCTGAGAGAGAGATCTAAATGAGGGGGAGAAACCTGTTTCCCTTGGTTCAGTTTCTGTGCTGTATGACATAGAGGGTTGGTCATTAGATCCAGGGTACATGGTACTTGGACTCAATTATAGATACTCTGATATGGAAGACCAGCCTTAGAGGGATTCTGTTATCCTACCTAAAAGTATTCCAGTAGTTGTGGCTGACAATTTGGAATCGAAGGAAGACATTGAGTCCTTAATTGTTTAAATTAAAGAGGCCCCGAGAGAATAAGTGGTAGATTGGAAGAATAGACTTGTTGTAGAGATGAAGAGTGTGAAGAAATACTTGGAGCTATCTCTGGGATGTGTTGTGTCTAGTCCATTTAAAGAAATTATGAATGATATTAAAGTGTTCCATACTCAAATTGAAAGTGGGACAAGAGCTGTGGTTTCTCTGAGTCAATCAGTTTCTTCATTGACTGCCATGACCAGTTCTCAAAACCAAGTGAATGTTGAGATTCGATACATCAAAGTGGTAGTCAAGAAGTTTGTGGAAGTTTTTGAGACTTTTAAGACATCAGTCCAAGAACACATGAACAGTCAGGATGCACTTGTTCAAAAGGTTATTGGTATTTGGACTCAGTCTTTCAAAGAGACAGTAGCTTTCTCGGTCAAACCCCTTCCATCATCTATCACCTCTGAGAACATTGACCAGATCAAAAATTTGATCCAAGAAGAGCTTGTTAAGGCCATTACCAATAGCACTTCTTATCCTCAGGTACTTGCTACCACTAGGGAAGTCAACAGTTATGTTTGTGAACACTTTTGAGTAGCTACTTCTACTCAGGAAGCCATTAAGAATAAGGTAGATTCTTAATTTGATAAGATCTATACCAAGCAACAAATGACCAACCACTTCAAGCTTTTGATAGAGAATATAAAGCTACCTCCAGTGACTCTGGAATTCAAGGAGCAGGTCAGAAAACTGAGAGAATTGACCCCTGCTTTGGATAAATATTTGGAGAATAAAGACGTTTTTTATCTGCTATGGAAAGGGTAGGAAGCATTATTATGGACTTAAAAAACCTTCTTCTACCCTTTCTCCATGTGGACTGCACCCCTATAATCATCCCTTCGGCCTTACCTGCATATCAACCTAGTAGTTCTACTAGGATGTCTCATGTTGAATCTATCAGAAGCCTTACTCCACTGATACCTCAGCGAGCTACCCACTACAGACCCACAGGAGCTTCTGTTGCTGCCCCTACAGTCATTCCTTCAGCAGTTCCTAAACCTATTGATCCACCAGCTCATCCTCCATCTTATTCATCCAAAAGGAAGGACCACTTACCTACGGATGATGTGTATTGAGTCTGTTTATGCATTTTGATAGGGACTATGTATTCTTTTTGGGTCATGTAACATACTTTCATTAATACAATCTTTCTATGTTATTTCTATTTGTTTATCTTTTTTCTAATCACAAAGGGGGAGAAATATTGTGCTAATTCTAGACTAATAATGTGATTGGGGGGAAATGTTCCAATATATTATTATGATCCTATGTTTAATCCTTTCTGCCTTTCTCTCTGATACCATGTACCAATATTTTCTAGGTTTACACTCTTATTAATCTCTAATACTGGAGACATTTTTTATCTATGTTTAGTAAATTTATTATATATGTTATCTATCCTTAATACATACTGGCATAATTTTTGATTATCTAATAGGGGGATATTGTCAGACTCACTGGTTTTGATAATCCCATATCATTTTGAAATATTGACCATGATATATTAAGACATTTTCTAACCATTTTTAATATGTATTTATATTGTTTATCCTGAACGATTTATATTCTTGGTCTCATGACTTTGTTGCATCAGCATACAGTTTACGTTTATCTAAAAATAATTTCACTGTTAAAGGTTACCGGTAAGATACTTCTGTTCAATGTCACTATAATAGCTCACTATTACACTAGGTCACTGATCCTAGAAGGTTACTGTTGAAGATCTTCTGTCACTAATATAAGATATCGGTACAAGGTCACTATCACAAGTCTACCATTGATCTATTTATCAAAGCTCACAAAAAAAGAGTCACTGTTACAAGGTCACTGATGTGATAAGGATTCTGTTAGAAGTTCACTGTCAGACACTTTCTCAAGTCTTCTATTGAGAGCATCACTGATCAAGTCTACAGTTGGACATGTCTACCATTAGTAGAAGGATACCGCTAGACAACTCCTACTGTCAAGATAGTCGACTATTGTTCAAGGTCTACTGATGGACATATTCCACTATTATTGAAATTACCTGTTGAAATAAGTCTACCGGTGGAAAGGTCACTTTTGCAATAGTCTGATGTTACAGACCTACCGATGAAGTCCAGTGATGAGGAGCCACTGTTACATAGAGTAACAGCTACCGTTACAAGACATCCACTGACACAAAGTCCACCGTTACAATCCTACAGACAGAGAGCCTACCAATGAAGCTCATAGTTGAATATCCTACCGATGAATTTCACAGTTGGAGAGACTACCGTTGATGTCTACCATGTGACATGCATCTGCTACCAATATAATGATATTCTATTATCTATTTTACCAATTTTATTTATACTATCATAATTTTCTTGTCTGGACAAATTAATGCACCTGACATTATTTAATATTATTTGTAGGTATATCAGGAGATAGTACGAGGTACGAGGAAGACCACACGTGGTTGAAAAATTTATATTGTTGTCCCCTACTGAACCAAATAAGAAAAAGCTGAGCTGGAAAATATTATATATGTACGAGTAGAGATAGACATCAATATCAGGAATGGACATATTGAATATAAAAACATAAGAGAGAAACATATAGAATCTGATTAAGAACACTCAAGCACTCATTCTGAAAAACATGGATATTCACAATGATCTATTGAAATAACCTTATCAAGTTGTGGTGGTGTACTAAAAAGAGCTTCAGACCCAACAACCGGATCATCTCTACATCTGGAAGTCAGAACCTAGAAGATGTGACACTCTGTTTTGGAGGCAACTTGCAGAGAAGGACCAGAACATCATTTCCTTCATTCCAACAAGTCTATAGCTGATCTGCCAACACAACAGAGAATTCTAATCTTATCCCTACTATATTTAGCTCTACTATATTTAAGTATTTTACATTTGTGAGAAGTGTGTCTATTTTACACACACTAACTCTTGTGCTTGAATTGAGGGACACTGAAAATCCCCATACCAAACTCTCTTTAAATTTGTTTCCCACATATAACTGTGGAAGAAGCCTAGTGTGGATTGGTAGTTTAGTTTTCCCATGTATAACTATGGTAGAGGTTGCAAAACTAGGAATGTATGTGAAAAATGTTGTAAAGACCGATATAGGCTATGTATCACTTTTTAATATAATTGCTTTCTGGCAGGTGATCACTAAGTGGAGAGGACTAGGTCTTGACTTAAGATTGAACCTCTTGTTTAATTTTTTGTGTTCATCTTTCACTTACTCTATTTTATAATTATCTGTTGTGCTTATATTATAAAAGTTAGAAATATATTTTTACATTCACTCTGATAGATATTTCTGGTTAGTGTGTATATGTGATTGGTTTAGTAAACTTTTTTCAAAAGTTGAATTAGTTCTCATACTAATTCAACTGAGATGTAATCAACCTTTGAGAAACCTGTTGAACAATAACTCACTTATATCTATACTTCCTTAATTGACAGGGCCGTTTTAATTTGGGGGATTCTAATCCAAAAAGTGTTTAACAAAAATTTTAATTGGAACTCAATTCACCCCCCTCTTCATTATCCACTCCGACCAACAATGATGATGAATTTTGACACTCTAGATTGGGATTTTTTATATAATGTTCTCAGATGATTTGGATTTAATGACACATTCATTAATTGTGTGTCATCCCTATTTGGATATGATCAATATTTTTTATTAATGTTTCTCCCAAATGATATTAAAAATTTTCTAGAGGTTTTTTGCAATGAAATACCCTCTCTGAACTTATCTACAGTATGGATGAGGATTATCTTAGTAGCCTCATCACCCATATGGTCTCTCAGGGAAATCATAATCCAATACAGGAATCTATGTCTCTCACTGCCCCCACTCATCTCTTTTAAGTTGATGACATTATTATTTTACTATAGGGGCTAAGATAAATATTATTTCAAAGTGGGGGATATTCCCTTTAATTACCTTAGAATTCCTATTTTTAGTGGTAAGATAAGGAAAAAATACATTATTGATATTGTGGATTTGTCCAATGGGAAACACTGAACTGGGAAGGGTAAGAGTTTATCTATAGCTATTGGGATTAGTCTGGTGAATTCTATAATTGGAACCAAATTGGTTTACTCTTATATAGTTTATAAATGGATGAGAGGACTTATCAAGCCTTAAATGGGGGAGTCGTGAAATATATTTGGAGTGATAACATACATAAAAGGATGTTGGTGACTATTATTTGGAAGACTTGTCGTAAATATTTTCCAAATGTAGGAATGGGTATCAAGAATATCATGATTTTCAATGAATCTATCCAATAAAGGCTCACCTAGAATCTCATTCATAGCAGTACGGACTGCATGGGGTTTCTCAAATCACATTTTTATGATAAATTTATATAGAGTAATGACGAATACATTGATTCATCAATCCAAACAACAATTATATCTTCTTTTTAATGTTTCATGGATTTTTTAATATGGATGGTCAATAAAAACTCTAGTCTCAAATTTTGACTTGACAATTTGGTTGTTTCTTATTGAATTGATTATTTTCATCCCCTTGACATGATCCCAAATTTTTATATATCCATTAATTTTATTTTTATTTTTTTCACCCTCTAATGTCAGATGAGATTCAGAAAATTATTGATAATTACTATTTTATTACTTGCTATAATTTTCTAGCCTAGGAGTCAGTAAGAAATTGAATTATTAATAGTAAAATATAATAAATAAATTCCTCCAAGTATTCTAATATGAATATTAGTTAGATTTATGTTTTCAATAAAAACTGGATATGACCCTCTTAGTTAACTCTCATCAAGAGGCTTTCTCATAATCATTTACCCACTGACTATGTTTTGAATAATTTATTAATAATATATGCTCTATGTGAATCATGTTTCTTCAGTATAGAGATTATAAAGAGGATATATCCCTTATATATGAAACTACAACGTCCACTTGGAATGTGATCCTAAATATGTTTGGTTTCCAGGGTTGGTGATTCTCAGGTTTACAGGCTCTTCATCATTGTTTCACTCTGATCCCATGATCTAATCAGGCGAATTCGCTATTCACTATATTTTCTATTGAATCCACATAAAGAAACTTGTGGAATCACAAAACCTTGATTCATGTAATGATTCCCTTCTACATGATGTTAGTATTATTGTAAATTCTTATGGCCATAAAAGACTATAATGTGGCTCATATGGGTTTCAGTTATAACAGTGTGTAGCATTTTATTACATTGAGAATATTGGGAGTCTCTGATAATTTCAAGCCAGCGATGGGTACCATAAAAGTGCAATGGTTCCCCCCAATCCCCCAATTGATGAAAATTAACATGGATGGTTCTTCCAAAGGAAATACCTGACTCTCAGTGTGAGGTTACAACATTCATGATGATGATGAATATTTGAAGGGATATTTTTATGGATATTATGGAGTAACTTATTCCATAGAGGCAGATATTCTTGGAATCATTCATGTTGTTTCATTTAAAAAATTGAAAGGATGGAATAACCTCTGGTCAGAAAGTGAATCTTCCACCCTTATGCAGGATATCAAATATTACTAATTACATATTTAATGGATACATGCATCTAAATTGGTGGAATTCATAAATTAAATCATGATTTTAAACTACATTATCACTCATGTCATTAGGGAGACTATCATGGATGTGGATGGACTTGTTAATAAAGGTATTGGTATGATTCTTACTTTGTCAGATTCTCTCCCTAACTATATGATTTCTCTTTATGGAAATGATTTTAATAAGATCCCTATATATATCAAACACACTATATATAATGGCCACCATTAAGATGGAATAACTAAAGTAGTAGTTATAAGAGAATCTAGAAATGGTTTTATACACCTGAGTGCTTCTCCATGTGACACACTAGTCCTCTTTTTCAATAAGAAAAATGGATTAATGATCCTATATATTGATTATTGTGAGAGAAATAAAATCAAGATAAAGAACAAGCATACCCTTGCATGGATAGAAGACTTGTTCCATAAACAATGTACGGACAAGTATTTCTTTAATGTGGACCTTCAGTCGGGATATCTCCAACTAAATATGAATGAGGAAGATATTCCCAAGAATACCTTTCAAACACTGTATAGACACTATGTGTTCATTGTGATTCCCTTTAGACACACTAATTCTACATAAATGTTCAAGGATTTAATAAATTGATTCTTTTGATATTACTTAGAAATTTTTTGATAGGGTTTATTTATGATATTTAGATATACTCTAAGAGAGAGGTGTAATATGAGGAGAGTTTGAATACAATTTTAAAGACTATGAAAATGGAGAAACTCTATGAAAATTACAGTAGATGTGATTTTTGTATGGAGTAAATATAATTATTGTGGAATGTAATCACTAGTAAAGGGATATATGTGGAACCTTCTGAGAAAATGGAAATCAAAGTGTTCCCCATGATACGATTTGTAATAGAGATCCATAGTTTCCTTTGGATAGGTGGGTATTCCATATTATTGTTGAATAACTATTGATGAATTTTAAACCCACTAACTAGGCTTACCCAAAAAGAGGTAATGTATGAATGGATACAACATTGTGAAGAAAGATTTAAGTATCTCAAAAAAGGCTTATCACTGCACCAGTACTCACACTACAAACAAGTGGGGAAGTATTTTTTGTGTAGAATGATGATTCAAAGAAGGTATTAGGTATCATACTGATATAAATAATAAAGTGATAACCTACAACCCCCGGAAGTCTAAAATTAATGAGAAAAACTATCCCAAACTTGATCGGGAGTTTGGAGCTGTGGTCTTTGTGTTGAAAATATGGTAGCATTATCTATGTGGGGAGAAGTGTGAGATATATACTAAAAAAAGGAGACTCAAGTTTATATTCACATAGAAGGATATTAATATGAAACAATAACGATTTTTAGAGATCATCAAGGATTGTGACTACTCAATAAAAAACTATCCAGGAAAATAATATAAGGTGGAGAATTCTCTAAGTAGAAAAAATCATGCATCATTTTCAATGATGAAAATTGATAGGGATATGATATTCTTAGATCTACAAATATAGACCTGAGAATAATTAAAGAATGAACCTCATCAATCCTTCCTCAAATGATTCCTCAACCATCCCTCATAAGTAAAATAAAAAATGTTCAATGAAAAGATGTAGAAATTTTAAAAACGGTGGAAGATAACATCAATAGGAAATCCTGAGAGTTCCAAATGGATGAGTATAGAGATGTGAAATTTTTTCCATGACTATGTGTACCATCCAACTTAGTGATAAAGAAAGAGATTATGATTGACACATAAAGATCAACCTTATGTATTCACCCAATGAGCAGAAAGATGTATTAAGGTATATGAGAATACATTTGGTAGGAAAATATGAACAAGGAGATATTAGAGTATAAATCAAAGTTCCTGGTATGTCAGGAACTGGACGCTGAAAGAAATTTTCAATGGGATAATGCAATCATTACCTATACCAATATGGAAATTGGAAAACATCAACATATAATTTGACACTATACATCCAAATACATCCCGATGGAATAATTATATATGAGTCATTTTGGATCATCTTACAAAGATAACCCACTTTATCATAATTCGAGAGGACATCTCACTGGATCAATATTCATGAATATATACTAGATAAGTGGTAAGACTGTATGAAGTACCACTATCGAATATATCTGATTAGGATATGATATTCACCTCTATGTTCTGGAAGAGTATCCAACATGCTATAAAACTAATTTGAACTTCAGTATGTCTAATCTTACTCAAACTGATAGCCAATGAAAGTAAAATATTCAAACACTGAAAGACATGTTGAGATTTTCTTCTATGGACTTCAACGGATTATGGAACCGACATCATCCTCTGGTTGACTTATCCAAAAACAATATTTTCCAATCAACCATATAAATGTATCCCTATAAATAAATTTATGGGAAATTATTAAGAACACCAGAATTATGGGATGAAGTAAGTGAGTATAAGCTCTTTAGACATAAAATGGTCTAAGGAATGGTATAAAAAGTGAAAACCATTCAGTATCATATCCATCAAACCAAACGTCGACTCAAGTGTTATGTAGAAAATAAATTATAATACCTAGATCTTATAGTTTGAGACATGGTATTCTTTTCCATATATACATGGAAGAGGATCATGAGTTTTGGGAAGAAGGGAATAATAAGTATCGGGTACATCATCCCCATCAAGATTCTTGATCATGATGGATTTTTTTCCTATCAACTAGTTATTCCCCTGACTATGTATCAATAACATGATGTATTATGTGTATTCCTCTTGAGGAAGAAAATACCAGATCCATCACATGTTATAAAATTAGATTTGGTACATTTGGATATCTACATATCATATAAAGAGAATCCAAAGATGATCTTGGACTGTATAGATAACGATTTGTGAAATAGGACCACTCACCGGGTCAAGTACAATGGAGGAATAATATATATGAAGACCCAATAAGGTAATCGGGGGAAGCGATGAAGGAGAAGTATCCTCACCTATTTTCCCCTTAGTAAATCAAAAATTCACTATTGAAATTTAATAAGGGGGAAGAATGTAACACCTAATAATTCTATCAATGAAAATTCCTTTCTTATAATAATTTCATATAGTATAAATCACATAAAATCACATAGAGAACACAAGAAAACATTATAAATGAATAATTAATGAAATAATAGGAATTTACAGAAATTAAGGAACCTAAACCAATGTAATAGTAACATGACCTTAGGAATAGTAATGTGAGCCTTAGGAAAAGTAAACTAGCCAATTGAATATTAACATCACCAATGAATGTACACATAAAATTTGGGTATCTTAAGAATAATAATTTAATATATATATATCTTCTGATGGATAAATTAATGTTTTATAAATGATAAATTAAGGGTTGGTATTTTTTAAAATTATATATATTTAACTACCATTTCATAAATAATATTATATCAGAAAAAAAAATTATTTTCATAAAATTTATTCATAAATTAATATTTTTTATCTTATGATTAAAATATATTTCTTCAGTCCTTTATTAATCTTTAAAAGTGTTATCAAATCAGATATTATTTTAAAATTATATTTTTTTGAATAAATGGATATTTTAATTAATAATTAAATTTTTTATATTTGGAAAATTATTTTCATAAAATGGAGTCCATTTTTTATTCTACATATCAAAAAATGGTTTGGGTGAATTTTTAGGATTTTTCTAATATAGATTATTTTTTAGTGAATAGTTAAATACAGTAATTTATGGTATATATACATTATAACATAAAAAACTATTCCTTGACTCATTTATGATGTAAGAACCATAATATAGAATTACCATTCAATATTTACTATATTTAGTCTTGAAATAATCACTTTTTTCTCTCTTGAGGCAAAATTATAAAATAATGAATAAATTAATGAGAAAACACCCCTCTCCTCCACTATAAATACTACACCTCAACATATAACAACCCAGTCTTGACATACATTAACATTAAATAACTTTTTTAGAATAATTAAAACATTTTAGAAATATATACCCAAAGTTCATATTTTTCTTGTGCCTTTTGAAACATGGAAGCATAAACACTTTTACATTAGTGGGATACATCATCTCCCACAAGGTTCTTCATGAATATTACCCTTATTACAAAAATTAAATATAGTATGTAGATTCAAAACATGGATGAAATAAACATAAAAATGGGTGATCTCATATGCTCATTTAGGGTCAACAAGGATGACATGTAAGCATAAACATGGGCATATGACTATGTGAACGTGATCAAAAAGATTAATGATCATACCCTGCATTCAAATATCATAAATATGAATCATGGAAGAAATATTGATAGTTTATAATGCATTAATAATTAGAAAATAAAGAGCATAATACATAAAATAATTAATAAGAATAAAATATGAAATTATGGAAAACACATAAGAATTTAATATGATTTTTATAGTAGCCGAGGCATCGCTGCCAATACCGTATTATTAGTATGGGTCCACTACCCATACCATCTTTCTAGTCATGGTTCAATCCCTTTCTAATATTTGAATCATGAGGTCACTCTGAAATCTATCTTGGTTGTCCTGGTTTACTCCCATTTCCATCTTAGTAGTCAAGGTCCACTCCCATGACCATCATAGTTTATCTGATTAGATATAAATCATTACACAATGAATTGGAGGGAGATATAGGTCCCACCCATCTCATAATAAAATCATACATACTTTTGTTATAATATCATAAAAAATCATTTCATAACCCATGAAATGAAATGGGTTTCATAAATAAGTAATCATTTCCTAACACGTTAAAAATAAAAAAGAGACAGGTTTCATAATCTTTTTGTCACAACATAGCCCATGAAAAGAAGTAAGTTTCATAATAATATAATCTGTGAAAGAGAAATATGTATCACAATCATATAACCTATGAAATAGAAATGGGTTTCATAAACATCATGCCATAATTTCATAATGCATTTAAATAAATAATATAAATGGAATATTTGTATAATTTCATTATAAAGGCATGTGTAACACCAAAGGATACCATCTTAGATTAGAATCTTTTTGAAATTTACTTTAAACGCATATCTTTATGAAAATATCCTTTATTATTTGGAAAATAATTTTTAAAACATAAAAACTTTTGATAACTATTTTCACGAATATAAACTTAATAAAATTTAGAGAAATATTGAAAATAGTTTGAAAACCACATGCATTTGAGAACTTATAAACTAAATTGAAAACTTTTTGGTAACTATTTCTATGAAAATATCTTTTAAAAAAATCATAAACATTAACCTTTCTAATATGTAAAGGATTCTTAAAAGAAATGACGGAAGGTAAATTTGTACAAGTCGTACGAGGTAAAAAGAACATTATTTTTGTACGGTATAAAGGTTAGGAAAATTACTTGTTCAGAATGTGACAAGAAGATTTATTTTATAACATTGAAAAAAAAGAAAAAATGGTAATAATTAATTTTAAATATCATAGTATAATGGTATTATAATGTCGGAATATTTTTTAGAGAATGTAGTTTTGATGAATAGAGATTCCAAACCAGAGAGAGAGGTGAGGTCACATTTTCTTAAAAACGATTTTTAATTATATTAAATAAAAAATAAGGGAAAATGGTAATAATACATGTATTAGTAAATATTGACCATCTGTTATTAATGGAAATTTTTTCATAAAATATGAATGATAAGATTTCATTTTCGAAAATGTGATCATAAACAATATCGATAAACGATGAGATTGTTTAAATAAACCCTTACAACATCGTAACTTTGAATCATACATTCCATGTAGGAAAATAAAATTACATATAGATTTGAAATATCCTAAAAATAATTAGATTAATTTATAACATGTCAATGGTAGTATATATATCTCATATAAAAATATAGGTGTATAACATGACATGTGTATCAAATAATGAAAAATTGAGACAAAATTACTTTACTAACATGGTATCATTTTAAACATAAACTCAATGATATAAATGAAACATAATGGTTATTTAAATACCCTTATATTAAATTATAAGAGGTATATAATACATTTTTGTGTATTATATTCACTTCACAAAATAATTGAATGGCGAATACGACATTTATCATATAGAAATTAAGAGTGAGATGAAATTACCTTACCTTGTGTCTTGACTCTCATCATAATCATTAAAACATCATGTATTATATATATAAATTAATTATAATAAATAATAGAACTATATTTTTTACTTTTAATACTATATATTTTTATATTATGTCATTATATTACAGTCTTGTATACAATTATATGTTAAGGTTTTACTTCGGGTGATACCTGCTTTCTTTTTTTCATGTGTCTTAATTTATTATATCTTTAATTATTACACATATAATTTTTTTTTTAATAATTTATATCATGATTTTATAATTATTATATGCGTATTATAATAATCTGTATAATATAAAAATATGAAACTAATTACACTATTCATGGAGATGGCATGTCGTACGTACGCATGAATGTTATTTCTCTTCAATTGTCATTTTGGAAGAAAAAAAGTAAAAGAAAATTATATATATATATAATTATTTCAGTAGAAGTATTGTGTAATATGTATCATATATATTCACTAAACCAATCTTTAATACATTTAATGTCTTTTATGAATGAATTACATCGATTTGAGGGAGCGGTATTCCACACCTCCTCAAACAAAATTATTGTATTAACACAATTTGTAATGTATAAAAATATGTGTTGTAAAATAAGTAAAAAAGATTAAAGACATAATAAATATAATATATAACATATATAAATATTTTCCCATCATAATTTCCACCAAGAGAGGTGGTAAATAAAAAATGAAAAATCATCATTTGTTGATGTTGTAGTTCGTCGTGCACATAAACATTGTGCTCATTACCCATTAGATGGATGTGTTTGTAAGTGTAGGTAGAAAACATAGAATAAAAACATAATATTATATTGAATATGATATTTTTTAATTCAATCAACAAATAATAATATGTTATATTGTGGAGAAATAAATTAAATGAAAGGATTTTGAGGGAGGGTGTTACCTTTTAATATGGTAACTTCTTTTGGTTTTCACAAAAGGGATTACTTGGAAAGATTTATGAAAAAAGGAGGATTCAAAGGAGAATTCTGGGAAATTTAAAAGATATTTATGAATAGTTTGATCGATACAAATTGGCTAGAGATATGTGAGGAATATTGAGGAGAGGGGATATTTTATAATGGAAGAGGATTGACACTTATAATTTTTTGTAAAAGAGAAACCACACCCTCATTTTTTATTGAAACATTATCCAATAATGATCTAAAGATGATCCAGTGGAGTATATGGTAGAAATATTTCCATAAATATTCTTTTGAAAAATATTATAAATCAAATATTCTTTGATTTTAGGGTTTAGTCCTTTGTTAAGTTTAATTTAATGATAATCGTTGAAGTTCATTTTAATTAAATTCACAAATATTTTTGGTCAAAAAATAAGTTAACCTTATTACACCTTATTGATTTTTATGATTCTAAATATTGAATCCATTTCTAAAAAATCCCATCCTAAAAGTGGAATAAATTAATTTAAATATAATATCATAGAAGAAATGACATTGTGGGTTTTTAAAGTGAAAACATTCAAAATATTTATTTGTTTTTATAGTCTATTTAAAAAGTGAAATTGAATACAATGACATAAATTGGATTGGCTGATAAAAATTTAATTTAATTTAAGTTTTAAACCAACCTATAATAAAATTTAACTAAATAAATAAATTAGATGAAAATATAGTTTTGAATAAAAATTCAATATTTTTAATTTTTCATTAAAAAAATAAAACATTATAGAAAAATACCAAAAAATAACCCTACCATAATTTTTATCATAATCAATAAAATATGAATAATATTTTGACATATAATATTTATAAATTTTCTAAAATTTATATTTAAAATATTTTTACCATTAAAAGTTTATAAAATCTCCTTAAATAAAATATGTGGTTATATGTGTTAAATTGGTTTTATTATTATCATGTGATTATAAAATCAATTTAATGAATAAAAAATTATTTACTTGGATATATAAAATATTTATTACATTAAAAATAATACAAATATTAATTAATTTAATTTATTTGGACAAAAACAACTTTGTGAGTATAATAATAGTTTCTTATAAAAATACTCCCATTATATTCAATAGGTTCTTATATTCTTCTATAAATAATTTGTAACTATTTGATAATTTTTATTTTATTTAAGAAAAATATATTTATATAAATTAGATAATAATATTCATATAATATAATTTAATTACTATTTTATATATTATTATGTTTTTAATTAAAAATATATTATCATTTGATAACACTCAATCTCACATGTCACAGAAGACATCGAAAAAAGTCAATCTTGCATGAAATATAAGATTATAATAGTTTTAGTCATAGAGAAATCTAACATTTATATTGTGTGTAGTGCACCATTAACATAGAATTTAAAATAATTAAATTAAAACATATTTATTTAATATATATATATATATATATATATCATCTATTTTCAGTATTGCATGAAATAAAAAATATCGAAACAATTAAATTAATTCTAAAAACAGTATTTTAAAAAATCATGTGGTGTTACATTCAACCACCCATAAAATGTATTTCTCCCTAGAAATTCTTCTGTGTTATAAATGTTTTAATACTTGAGAGTTCTATTCATTGAAATCCACATCATAAAAATGAATAGAAAAACATCCATTAAAAAAGGAAGATAAAACTATAATAGTTACCCAAACTAACTCATATCTAGATTCCCATAAAATAAAAATCTGTGTGAAGTGAGAACATGGACATGGATGAAAAATATAGCCATCTAGTTGAGATGGAGAGTTATAGAGAATAAGGTCAGGAGAAAGTTAACATTCACAAACCCATAAATCTATGATGACCTAACAGACCATCTGATCCATCTAAAATAAAGAAATTAGGATGAATTTTTATTTATAGATCAATTCATAAAATTCAATATTTTCATGAAAATACATAGTTTCAAGATTTTTTAAAAACCCTTCCCTTTGTTATCTCTTGATCAACATCACCTCTTTCTCCAATAAGGATGTTGATTTTTCATTCCTAACGAACTAACAGATCATGAAATCATTGATAATTAATTCCATCTCTCTTCAACTACCATCAAAAAATATTTAGAACATATGATCTAATATTCATTCATCCTCAAGTGTTTAGAAAATACTTTAATCTCAAAACATTCATATAAATTTCAACATAAACACCCCATAAATAGTTTACCTTATAACCCTTATTAATGATAAAAAGCCAAAACATTATAAATAAAGTAACAAAATAATCTTTACATTAATCCCCAATATATCACAAAGTATATATCATTTTTCACATTCCAATCATGTTAATACCCTCATCATATATTCTCTTGAAACATGTTAATAACCTAAATAATCATAAATACATTTGTAAATATTGATTTATTATTTACTCTAAAGATAACTGGATATATACCATAAATAACATAAGTTATAAACTTCATCTATGTTGACATAGACCACTTTTTAATCTAATAAAAAATAATATGTGGGGTAATCTGTGTTATCCATTTTACATTATCTAAATCGGCCATCTCTTTATCCATACGAATCAATATTTTCTCAACAACATGATCAAATTAAGGGTTACATTCCTTTAATAAAAATATAACATTTAAATGAAATCACCATTAAAATTGTCCATTATAATCCTTAATGAAAAAATATATGGAAAATAATTATATATTTCACGACACATATTACATAATATTTTAATTCCAATACATAAATAATTCATTCATACAACATTATTATTAAAAAATTACTCAGGCTTCATAAATTAATTCATTAATACCTCATTCCCAAAAACTAAAATATGAATCATTTCTTAAGGGTCCCAAACCTCAATCTATTCATGGGTATTTTTTTAAATGTATATAATACTAAAAGAATATTATATACCTTTAACAAGTCTTTTGTGGTATATTTATCTTTAAAAGTATAAATAATACTCATACCACCTTCCTCATTCATTTTTATGAGCTTTCCACATGGGAAATAGATTTTAATAAATACCATAATTTTTATTTCTAAAACATTTTATTTTAACCATGTTTCTTATATTTCTCTCTATTGATTAAACCCAAAAATTATGTTGTGAGAAAAAAAATCCTATAACAAAACCACATAATTATGAAAAATTACTTATTGAATGTCTAAATGATGACACATGCCTATTAAGTTTTGATAACTTAGTTTTATCTTAGGTTATTTATAGTTAAATTCTATTAAATTCCTTAATAATGGTTAGTGATGAGTTTAGAAATTTCCAAATCCAATCTCCCAGGATGGTCAAACCAAGTGTATAAAAAGGCCCATTTTTATGTAACAGATTACCCCAATTCAGGCCTGGTATATCTATTCCGAGTTTTTACCCTTAGTTATATCCATTCTTGATAATTATCCAATTGTATTATCCATACATTGATGAATTTATAAGAAACCAATCACTCCATCCTTTACCAAAATTCCATGTTATTATCCCATACTTTTTCTTATCCTTAGAATTATCATTATACATGTCCTTAAGGTTCTCAATGTGGTTTCATCGTCCTAGTTTCCAAGGGATAACTAAACGTTTCCTATAATAACAACTATTACTACCTTGTCATGACATACATTAACATTACATCACTTTTTTGGAATACAAAATACATTACAGAAACATATGCCCAAATATAGTATTATTCTAGTGCCTTTAGATATAAGGAAAGATATACACTAGTACATAATTCAGAGATATAATCTCCAAAGAGGTTCTTATTGACTATGATACTTATTACAAACTTCAAAAATTATATGCATCTTCATAACCTAGGGTAATATAATAACAATAATTGAAGTTAGATGCTAAATAAGGGTAAATATGAGAAAAATGTAGTCATAATCATGGGAATATAAGTATATGAATGTGATCAAAATGATTAAAGATAATACCATGCATATAAAATATCATAACATGATTCCTAGAATAAATATTGGTAGTTCATAAGTCATTTATCTTAATAAAATAGTGAACATAATCCCTGAAATCATAACATATAAATAAATCTAGGAATTTTGGAAAACACAAAATCATATAATATTATTTCCATAATGTCACGACCCGCCCTCGGGGTCCGTGCCGTGACTACCCCAAGCCCTCCTTCCATAGGCCAGGGGCTGGCGACTAGCACCAAGGCGTAAATCCCAGAAAAAGGGAAGGCATTGCCTTTGTAAAGTAAACAAACACCACAGAGTAAGCAAGCGGAAGTAAAACACTAAGTACAAAAAGAAGAGCTGAAAAGTAAAAAGGGGCCGGAAATACAAGCCCAACTGTAAAGTACAACTCGAAAGGGAAAACAGCGACTGAAAAGTAAAGCTGCTACGCTGAGATTTCCACTGGAAATCCCACCTGAAGGGTGGGTACAGATAGCTCCTCTGCTCCTCGGGTTCCGCCATCCGCTCCGAGTATGTCCCGCCCAGTGGTCCACCTCCGGGTACCGCCTCGTCGTATAGTCCACCTCCAGGTACCGTCCAGTCCTCGAACCTTCGGCTTCTGTCAGCACTGTCCGTCGTCTGCAACCAACACAACGAGGTGCGGGCATAGCCCGTGCAGGGGTGAGTATAACGATACTCAGTAGGGACCCCGAGACCCTCAAGGTCTCACTAAAACCAACAAGGATAAACACAAGAAGATCTCAACAGATAAACCCTACTTAGGTATATGCCCATACATATACCTATGTTATCAAGTAACCCATCTCAATCATGAGGAAACACAAGGTTTGTGAAAACGACAGATAACCACTACCCGGGTATATGCCCATACATATACCAAAGTTAGCAAGTGACCCATCTCAATCATGAAGTAAACACAAGGCCAAAAGTCTCAGCTCAAACCAGGATTTTCATTATCGAAACCGTAACTGCTGAAGAGCTCCGTCTCTAGAGTGTACAGTGGTCCTGTCACGACTCCGAGGCCGCCGCTCACTAACCTAAGACTGCTGAAGTACTCCTCCTGTCGAGTACCGCGGGTCAGCCACCCAGACACAGTAGTGCTTCCCGCCGAGGTATGTCACCAAAACCCAGTAGTGCACACCCCCTAGTAGCCTGCTGAGGTACTCTCCGGACGAGTACCGCGGGTCTGCACTGTCACACAGGTAGTGCTCCGTCCGCCATGGGTCTGCACCTCAGAAAGTAGTGCTCCGTCCACTGGGCTAGTCGACTCACTCCAAGTCGAGTCGGTCAAGCAGTCGTCAGGTCTCAGCCAGTTACACGGTCTCTGTACTCCGCACGCTTATCACCGGGAGGGTCCGCTCCACGAGCTACTGGTCGATACTCCAAGTATCACAAGGTCCCGCAAAGAAGTATCTCAAAAGTCCGTTTCGTCACAGGGGTCTCAACGCAACAGACGGCACGTCGATCGGACGCCCGGTCTGTGAGTTATTAGCCTTTTCGTCCCAGGGGCCCGGTTGGTTTCGAGTGCGAACCAATCCCGGCCGTATCTCAACTGTACCCCGAACTCCCATAGGGTATACTCATAGGGACCGTTACTAAACGTAAATACCAACGCCGCTGACGGTTCGTCAAACGGACGTCCGGTCTGAAAGATATCAGCTTTCCCGTTCCAGGGGCCCGGTTGGATTTCGGGTACAATCCAACCCGGCCATACTCCGACTGCATCCAAAACTCGGGCGGAGTATGTCAAAAGTTCCGACTCATCAAGAGGAAGTCAACGAAACAGACGGCGCGTCAATCGGACGCCCGGTCTGTGAGTTATTGGCTTTTTCGTCTCCGGGGCCCGGTTGGTTTTTAAGGCAAAACCAACCCGAGCGTACTCCACCTGCGTCCAAACCTCGGGCGGAGTAAGCCAAAAGATCCGTCTCACTAAAAGGAACTCAACGCGACTGACGGCGCGTCAATCGGACGTTCGTGGCTCAAGATATGAGCGTTTCCGCTCCGAAGGCCCGGTTGGTTTCGTGAACGAACCAACCCGGACGAACTCAAAGTAATCCGAAACCTTGAGTGCGATATACCGAAACGACCGTCTCGATCCAAGGATCGCGTTGCCGCATACGGTTCGTCATTCGGAGGTCCGAGGCTCAAGTTATGAGCCAAAAACCAAATCTAGTTCGAAATGGGGGGGGTCCGGGTCCGGGCCGACCCGGCCCAACCCCCCCCCCCCCCCCCCCCCCCCCCGCGCCGCCCCCAGCGGCGGCGGGCGGCGGCGCGGCGGCGGCGGCGCGGCGGCGCGGCGGCGCGGCGGCGCGGTGGCGCGGCGGCGCGGTGGCGCGGCGGCGCGGCGGCGCGGGGTGCCGCGGCGGCTCGGGGTGCCGCGAGGAGCCGCACGCGGGTGTCACGCGGGGGCTAAGCCCCCGCTTCTTTGGAGCGGCGCGGCCTTGTGCCGCGCCTTTTTCAACAAACGGCCCCCACGTGGGGGCCGGTTTGATTTCAAGGAACCGGGGGGCTGCTGCCCCCCTTTCATAGAACCGCCCCCCTCATTAAGAGGGGGGTTTTGCTGAACCGTCCGGGGGATTTATTCCCCCGGGTTTCAGTCATCCGGCCGGCCAGCTGGCCGGCCGGTTTTTACCAACGGGACCGGAAATTCCGGTCCCGCCTTCGACTTCCGACGCCGGCGGCCCGGCCGCCGGTCTCCTCTTCCGCCGCGGCCCGGAACCGGCCGCGGTCTTCTCGTCCCGCCGCGGCCCGGAACCGGCCGCGGTGTTCGTCGTCCGGCGCGGTGCGACGGCACCGTGCCCCTTTCGCCGTGCCATGATTCTTTTCAACGCGGCGCGACGGCGTCGCGTTCTTGAAGATTTTTCCTCGGCGTGGCGCGACGGCGCCACGTAAAATATTTGCACGATCATCCGCGTGGTGCGACAGCACCACGCCACTTGCTTCCTCACGCAAGAATAATTAACATGAACGATGGAGGGGGGTTCGGCCGTGTTCGTGCGGTCTGGCCCCCCTCGCGTTAACAATAACACTTATATAAAAATATTTAAATGCCTCACGTGGACATACGATCCACGAGCAAGAAAAGGAATAAGGAAACCAAAATGAAATCAACAACCCCTACCTCGGGTTTAAGATTCGAAGATTCGTCTACGTTCCGCGGAAGACGGCGTCGCGGAGGTTGGGCGTCGCAGTCGTAATTCGTCAAATCCGATGACGAAGGGATGCGTTCGAAGAGACACGACGTTGGCGAAACTTGCACGCCGACGAAGGTTGTCCGAAGAAGAGGTGGCGTCCCCTTCGTTGACACGGTGAACGAAGAAAGGAGGTGCGGCGTTCTTCGTCGGAAAAAGAGCGTTCCTCGTCAAGTCTTGAGGAAAGTCAAATAATAAAGAAAACAACGAACTCAAGAACCTCTACCTCGATAGTCGCACGTTGACGTAGTCGTGAAATATCGGTGTCGCGGAGGAAGAGTCGTTGTCGAATCTTCGTATGCCGACGAAGAAGGTCCGAAGAGGAAGCGGTGTTCCCTCTTGTTGACACCGAGGACGAAGAAGAGAGGCGTCGTTCTTCGTCGGAGTTTGAGCATTCTTCGTTCTTCGTCAGAGCTTGAAGAAGAAGAAGAAAAGCTTCCAATGCTCTCAAGAAATCCTCCCAAGGTGTTAAAAGAATCCCCTAGAATAATATAAGCTTTAACTTATATTATTACATAACTTAACCACAAGAATTTCAAAGGTTTGAAATTCAAAAAGGGTTTAACTCCCTTAATTAACTAAGTAACTTAAGTCAATTAAGAGGGGGTTAAGGGAACTTGAAAAGTCTAGGGGTTCGTGTGGGCCCCACCACACTTAATCCTCCCAAGGGAGGTTAAGTGGGTGTGGGTCCCACTTCCAACCCCCTTTGGTAGGATTTTAACAAACTAAAAATAAAATTTATCTTACACAAATTTTATTTAACTCAACTGAAATCCCCAAAACTTAACTTACAACCCGCAACAAACGCAACTCCCGAAAAGGTCTCTTTAAGCGAATATCGGCGCTGCGAGTTCATCGGTGCCCTCGGATTTCAATTCCGAGCACCGGATCGAAAGTTAGAAATTCCCGCTCGTTCGTTCACTGAACGTACCCGAGCCAAACTTCAGAAATTAATTCCGGGCACTCCGGGCCTCGGAATCAGGTGCCGTCTGAAACCGCGCTCTTGTAAAATTCTAAAGAAAATTAAGAAAAAAAAATTCCCTTGAATTTTACGGGTCTTTACATTACTCCCACCTCAGGGCTTTACGTCCCCGTAAAGATACATCAAAAACTAGGGAAACAAAAGAGGGTACTGAGCACGCATCTGAGCCTCCCACTCCCATGTGCTCTCCTGGAGATTCCCGTGCAGCCATCTATTGCGCACAAGAGGAATCGATCGCCCATGTAGGACCCGCTCCTATCGATCCTCTATCTCTACTGGGACCTCCGTAAAAGTCACCCCATCGTCAACGTCAAGCTCCCCATGGTCAAAGATGTGCGTCGGGTCGTGCACGTATCTCCTCAGCTGAGACATGTGGAAGACGTCGTGCACCCGATGCAACTGAGGTGGTAGAGCCAGGCGATAAGTCACCTCACCAACCCTGCTGAGGACCTGGAAGGGTCCGATGAAGCGCGGAGATAACTTGTCGCCTCGGCCAAATCTCTGAATACCACGTTGAGGTGAGACCCGCAAGAAGACGTGGTCGCCATCCTCGAACTCCAGTGGCCTCCGCCTCCTGTCAGCAAATGACTTCTGCCGGCTCTGTGCTGTCCTCATCCGCTCCTGGATGACCTGGACCTCCTCTGACGTGGCCCGGACCATCTCTGGTCCCACAAGAGCTGCGAGATTTCTTCTTTGCCGATAAGAGAAACCTGGTCTCATCCCCTGGATGAACCACATTCTTTGCCTAAAACAGTCAATCCTAACATGGATGATACTAATCCATACCAAGGATGACGTCGTAAGGCCTCGACGCTACTACTAAGAGATCCAACCGTTACTCTCTCCTCCAAGGGTTGAGTCACACTGTCGGCATCAGTGTGTGGTAACTGGTCTCCTCCAGTAGATGTCTCACAAGTGAGGGTCAAGTCAACAGTCAACTGGAACCTCTTAGTAACATCACAAAAGAGGACAGGAATGAAAACATCACAAAGGATGCGTCTTTTATTATTGCAGCTCATATTACAAGACGCTACACAAAAGCAACATCAACATGGAACTAGAAGTACAAAAGACGTATCCACTAGTTCCACCCCTGTCCACCTGCTCCCAGAGCTCCATGATCGTAAGCTTCAGCTGCCTGAAGCTGTGCTCTCGCATGTCCACCTACTCCCTGTGGTCGGGGTGGACCTCCTGGTGGTGGTGGTGGCAGTGCCTCAAAGCGTCGTCCACCACCTTCTGCTCGGCCAGCTCCTCTGCCTCGTCCGCCTCCTCCCTGCGGACCGCCACGGTCGAACCTCTGCCTCTGCCTAGGTGGTTCCTCAACCGTCTGTTGCTCCTCCGAATTGCGGGTCGGGCAGTCACGAGCCATGTGGCCTTGCCCGCCGCATGCAAAGCACTGTCTTCCACTCAAAAGACTGACTCCGCGCTGTGTGCCCTGCACTGCTGAGCCAGTGCCCTGAGATCGTCTGCCTGAAGGTCTGGTCTGTCTGGTCCTCTGAGTCATCTGTCGGCTACCTGCTACCGAAGACTCCGCTACGTGCCGCCCTACGGTGGGTCGCTACGCTGGTGAAGACTCAGCAAGGAAGATCTCAATCAGAAGGGCCCGCTCCAGTACTCCTGTCTGAGTCGGTAAGCTGAGGGAGATCAGCGATGCCCTGATCTCGTGTCTCAAACCCTGCTCGAAGGTCCGGGCCCGGAAGAATGGGTCCCGTACCATGTCGGTCGAGTAGCGCGAGAGATCGGTAAATCTCGCCGAGTACTGAGCAACCGTCATGCTGCCCTGCCGCAGCTGTAGAAGCTCCTGGATGCGCACCGCTCGGAGGGTGGCCGGGACGAACTCCGAGCGGAAGAGGCTCTCAAAGTCCGTCCAATGTAGAGATGCCTCATCGTGCACCTGGAGCATCACGCTCCACCATCGTCCTGCTGCTGCGTGTAGTAGGCTCGCAGCGAGGATCACCATGAGGTCTGCTAGTGTCCTCACTAGCCTAAACACTCGTACTACTGCCTCCAGCCAGTCCTCTGCAGCCTGGGGATCCGTCTCCCCACGAAACCTGGGCGGTCGCTGGCGCTGAAACTCATGCAGTGCGCTGAGGCGACATGCATCGTCAGCGGCTGCTGCTGGAAGCATCGGGGGCTCGGCGGGTAGAGCTACCGCCGGTGCCACTGCTGACAAAGGGCCCTGCACCGAGGCCTCGTCGCTCGGTGGGCTGTCGTCACGTTCGATTCTCGGAACCCTAGCTGGCTGTCGTCGTGGGGCCATCCTGAAGAAACAACGTAACACGATCAAACGATTATACCTGGTGAGCTGACCTGGTTTGAGCTGTTTTAAGGGGAAAAACCTTTGTAAACACACACGCAATCAGTGTTTTCGTGCACAAAGTCGGAAATCTGTTGTCAGGGTCCTGGTGTATGGATACGTCAGCCGCCCGCACCAACACTGGACTCCCTGAACTGAAAACCACACTCGGTACCCTTAACACTATTGCTTCACAGAAAGAAAGATCAGAGTTATAAGTTCTGCGGTAGAACCGAACTCCTCTGATACCAATTTGTCACGACCCGCCCTCGGGGTCCGTGCCGTGACTACCCCAAGCCCGCCTTCCATAGGCCAGGGGCTGGCGACTAGCACCAAGGTGTAAATCCCAGAAAAAGGGAAGGCATTGCCTTTGTAAAGTAAACAAACACCACAGAGTAAGCAAGCGGAAGTAAAACACTAAGTACAAAAAGAAGAGCTGAAAAGTAAAAAGGGGCCGGAAATACAAGCCCAACTGTAATGTACAACTCGAAAGGGAAAACATCGACTGAAAAGTAAAGCTGCTACGCTGAGATGTCCACTGGAAATCCCACCTGAAGGGTGGGTACAGATAGCTCCTCTGCTCCTCGGGTTCCGCCATCCGCTCCGAGTATGTCCCGCCCAGTGGTCCACCTCCGGGTACCGCCTCGTCGTATAGTCCACCTCCAGGTACCGTCCAGTCCTCGAACCTTCGGCTTCTGTCAGCACTGTCCGTCGTCTGCAACCAACACAACGAGGTGCGGGCATAGCCCGTGCAGGGGTGAGTATAACGATACTCAGTAGGGACCCCGAGACCCTCAAGGTCTCACTAAAACCAACAAGGATAAACACAAGAAGATCTCAACAGATAAACCCTACTTAGGTATATGCCCATACATATACCTAAGTTATCAAGTAACCCATCTCAATCATGAGGAAACACAAGGTTTGTGAAAACGACAGATAACCACTACCCGGGTATATGCCCATACATATACCAAAGTTAGCAAGTGACCCATCTCAATCATGAAGTAAACACAAGGCCAAAAGTCTCAGCTCAAACCAGGATTTTCATTATCGAAACCGTAACTGCTGAAGAGCTCCGTCTCTAGAGTGTACAGTGGTCCTGTCACGACTCCGAGGCCGCCGCTCACTAACCTAAGACTGCTGAAGTACTCCTCCTGTCGAGTACCGCGGGTCAGCCACCCAGACACAGTAGTGCTTCCCGCCGAGGTATGTCACCAAAACACAGTAGTGCACACCCCCTAGTAGCCTGCTGAGGTACTCTCCGGACGAGTACCGCGGGTCTGCACTGTCACACAGGTAGTGCTCCGTCCGCCATGGGTCTGCACCTCAGAAAGTAGTGCTCCGTCCACTGGTCTAGTCGACTCACTCCAAGTCGAGTCAGTCAAGCAGTCGTCAGGTCTCAGCCAGTTACACGGTCTCCGTACTCCGCACGCTTATCACCGGGAGGGTCCGCTCCACGAGCTACTGGTCGATACTCCAAGTATCACAAGGTCCCGCAAAGAAGTATCTCAAAAGTCCGTTTCGTCACAGGGGTCTCAACGCAACAGACGGCACGTCGATCGGACGCCCGGTCTGTGAGTTATTAGCCTTTTCGTCCCAGGGGCCCGGTTGGTTTCGAGTGCGAACCAATCCCGGCCGTATCTCAACTGTACCCCGAACTCCCATAGGGTATACTCATAGGGACCGTTACTAAACGTAAACACCAACGCCGCTGACGGTTCGTCAAACGGACGTCCGGTCTGAAAGATATCAGCTTTCCCGTTCCGGGGGCCCGGTTGGATTTCGGGTACAATCCAACCCGGCCATACTCCGACTGCATCCAAAACTCGGGCGGAGTATGTCAAAAGTTCCGACTCATCAAGAGGAAGTCAACGAAACAGACGGCGCGTCAATCGGACGCCCGGTCTGTGAGTTATTGGCTTTTTCGTCTCCGGGGCCCGGTTGGTTTTTAAGGCAAAACTAACCCGACCGTACTCCACCTGCGTCCAAACCTCGGGCGGAGTAAGCCAAAAGATCTGTCTCACTAAAAGGAACTCAACGCGACTGACGGCGTGTCAATCGGACGTTCGTGGCTCAAGATATGAGCGTTTCCGCTCCGAAGGCCCGGTTGGTTTCGTGAACGAACCAACCCGGCCGAACTCAAAGTAATCCGAAACCTTGAATGCGATATACCGAAACGACCGTCTCGATCCAAGGATCGCGTTTCCGCAGACGGTTCATCATTCGGAGGTCCGAGGCTCAAGTTATGAGCCAAAAACCAAATCTGGTTCGAAATGGGGGGGGGGTCCGGGTCCGGGCCGACCCGGCCCGACCCCCCCCCCCCCCCCCCCCCCCGGGGGCGGCGCGGCGGCCGGCGGCGGCGGACGGCGGCGGCGGGCGGCGGCGGCGGCGTGGCGGCGCGGCGGCGCGGCGGCGCGGGGTGCCGCGGCGGCTCGGGGTGCCGCGAGGAGCCGCACGTGGGTGTCACGCGGTATAAGGCCCCAGCCTTAAAACTTACTTAATCTTGAGTTATTACAAGATTACACATTGAGGATCTTTTCAGGTTTAGAGTTTTAGAGAATTAGATCATGAAACTTGCATTACATTCCACATTTAAACAAAATGGATTACATGAAAGACAATATTCATTCTTCCCATCAACGAGAACATATTTAAAATAAAAAAAAAGGATTCTCTCTTAACACATCCTTGACTCAACGTCTTATCATGTACCTTTCCTCTTGACCTGAAAAACATTTCAGAAACTTGGGATGAGCATAAAAAGCTCAGTAAGGGACATAAAAATATGGAAAGGAAACATGAGTTCATGTATACATAAAGATGAAATCATAATTTACCCATAAAACATAGGCACTTTAACCTAACTCATCAAAACATGAATAAATCATAGAAATCATAAGACATAAAGGTAACTTGAGGCATTCATAACATTCTTACGTAGGGAGTAACCCTCTTGGTTACGTTTGGAATACCCATCACAGTATATTCCCTAAATCTCTTCGGAGAAACCTTAACGTTTCACTCCTTCGCGTTACCCAATGCATTGGAGAGCTATAACGGGCTCACCCGCCCTTAGTTTATCACGGAACCACCCGTTCTTCATAACAATGCCCAAGAACCATAACATACACGTATCACATAAAATATTCATAAGGAAACAAAACATTTCCACATTTCAAACACAACATAACATTTTAGTATTTTGAAATAATGAATCCATATAAAAAGAAACCATTTCCAAAACCATTTAAAACATTTAATAAAGATATTTTTGAATCAAAGTGTCCCATACCACCTTGAAGCTTTTAAAATTTTAAACCATTAATATCCATATAAATAAATTCTTAAAACCACTTTGAAAACATGGATATTAATAAGAACGAATAATTAAAACATTTAAAATGATATTTTGGTTAAAGGGGTTTTACCAAAATTAGAGACACTTGAATACAATAATTGAGGAATAACGTTTAGTCAGAACTTTATAATATCATGAGAATAAATGGATTCATGATATAATACTCCAAAGGACAGTATATACACCATATAAGAGTGAATTGGTGCATAACAACAATGAACCCTCAATAGAAATGTCAAATGTGATGAAATCCCTTATAAAGAAGGTATCCTTAAATTAAGGACAAATCAATCTCAAAAATATGTGTGAAGAATATAAATACACCCAATATAAGTGGATATTAAGTGTAAAACAATAAAATGTCATTCACACATATTGAATGGATGACATATTCAATGACTACATGTCGAACCCAAAGAAATCGAAATTGGGTTAAGAAGTTCCCTTGACAGCCTAACGGCGTCACATCAAAATGAGTTGATGAGAGATAAAAAGAGTATCTCATCACTTGGACACAAAATTTACATCATTAAGGATACATGAGAACATATCCCAATGTAACAATATGTAAATTAAAAGACCCAATAAAAGAAGTCTTTTAAAAAGAGGGGGGGTGAAAGGTTCCCTTACCGACTTGGGTATCTTTCAAAAAAATACACCCCATGAAAGAGGGACAATAGATCATTTATGTAAATACTCATAAACGAAAGTATTTTACACAAAGTGTAGAATAATGGGCAGTACATACACCACTCAATGAAATTTGTGGCAAAAGTAGCGTAAATCTCACGAGAATAAAAGTGAGATGAAAAATCCCTTACGAGAACTCGGCAGCCTAACGGCGCCACATAAAACTTCCAAAATGGATTGATGAGAGAGAATAGGGTCCCTCATCACACGAACATAAAAATTACAGTAGGATTAATATAAAATAACATCCCAATCATCAGAAAGATGAGCTTAAAAGAAATGACATAAAAGAGTGTACTTAAAGAGAAAGAGAGTTGCAGGATCCCTTACCTCGGGTCCGACTTGACTCGATCGTTCTTTAACGTCCTGAATAATAAACTTGAGTTAATTTCTATTTGCTTAAGAACATTTTCCAAGTTCATTATTCCTTTTATATCAATTATTTACATGTTGTGAACATTATGTAATCATTTAAGTTAATAATGTTCATTTTGTCGGTATTTGGTTCTTAAGTCGAAAGTGGACTTCTTACAATTACATGTTGTTCATGTGGCCAAATGTTTATTATATCCAGAATTGTATTCATGTTGTAGTTATAATATATGTCATATATATCCAGTACATTCATGCATTTATAACATTACATAATCATTTAGAGGTAAGAAATGAAATGCACCGTTCATGGAGACGGTAAGCCGTACGTACGCATGAACGCTACTTTCATTTCTATTCGTATTTTATAGAATGGAATAATAATGATATAAAGGTATATTATAATTCCAGTATAATATCATATTTAATATCATAGTTCCATCCTTTATATGTCCCACATATGGTATTTAACGAATCAAATCACTTTGAGGGGGCGGTAGTCCGCACTTCCTTAAATGAAGATATCGTGTTTACCCATAATGGGAACCATAAAGGTTTGACCAAAATGTAAAAAACAGAATCTTAAGGAAAACATAAACATACTATATATCATATATAAAAATAGTGACATCATAATGGCCACCTTTGAAGGTGTTAAATGAGTATTGAACAATCATCGTTTCGGGAGGCAGAATTTCACCATCCACGGAAACCGTATGTTCTTTAACCATTTGATGTAGTTGTGTGAGAGTGTAGCTCAAATAAATATTATAACAACATCCTAGTATATTGAAGATACTGTTGTTGTTACAAAAGAAGTAAATAAAAAGAGATTAGGGGGTTGGAGAAGCAAAATAAAACAAATGAATATGAGAGAAACAATTACCTTTAAAAGTGTAACTCTTTTTGATTTGAGCCTAAAGTCTTCCTTTGAAAGGATTCTGCCCAAGGTAAATCCTCTAGGATGAGGAGAGGGATGTGGAGAGAGAAAATGGGCAGGGGTTGGCCGAGCCAAAGGCTTTTGAAGTGTGTGAAATAAGGTGGAGGTGGGGGCCTTTTATAAGAGAAGAGGAGGGGCACTTTTGGAAAGCAAAGAAATATTACTTTATTTGAAAATGCTTTTCGGTTTTAAAGGGTCCCACATTGGTAGAATTCGTGGATAAGGTGATAAGGCATCGAAATCCACTCATCCAATTGGTTTTGTCCATGTGTATATTGTAGATTTTTCATTATCTTTCCATTTTAATTAAATTGTCAAATAATGATGTCATCGCTGCATCATTATTATGTCATAAATAATTTAATTTCTTTAATGTCTAAAAATTATAAAAAAAATACTATGATATAGGAAATCTTTTTATCTTTCCAATGACTATTTATAATCAAAATTTGGACTTGTATAACCCCACTTAAAAATTGTTTTAGTAAAACATACTATGTTAGTGTCATTTTCACTTTAACATTAAATAAAAAGTATTTTATGTTATTTCCCAACAAAAGTGGATCCATGGGGTCCCCAAGTTAGGCCATGGCTTGTCTTGGTCGGCCATGACACAACCAATAGGGTTGTGACATGTGTCTAGGTCATTTCATATTTTTAAAGTATTATTTATACCTTAAACTACACTAATTATCACTAATCGCGATTAAAAACTTAATAAGTTACTATTCACCAAAAAATTATTATAATCTCATTGAACCACATTTTACTTCTTAATGACAACCATGTATGTCGGATTTTCAAAATTCAATACACATTAGTGGTAAACTTTCATTTAACTGAAAAATCAGTTTGCTTGATTATCACTTAGTGGTTTCACTATTCATCAAAAATTGAAGTTTTTCAGAAAATTACCAAAAATTCACCCTAAGCTATATTTGATATTCTGAATTCAAAAATGAAGTCCGTTTTACAAAATTCAAAACATATTAGTCACATTAATTAATTTAATAATTAATTCCCGCTGTCAGAGCAAATAGCGTGTTTTTGTAAAACAATAAGTATCAAAAGATTGACACCAGTTTAAGTCCGATTTCAAAGTGAAATTAATTCCAACCACCACTATTGGATTTAATGGTAAAAATATTTTCTAATTTCACTTTAAAAACAATTCAAAAGATAATCTAATCATATAATTAAATTAGATTAAAAAGTGGTTTTGAATTAAAATACAACATTTACACTATTCCTTAAAAAAAATGAACTTTATCGGAAAGATACCAAAAATTTACACAAAGTAAATTTTGATGTCCCGATTCTTAATAAGAGTTTTATTTGGTCCAAAAGAATGTTTAAGAGTGAACAAAACTATATTTAATGATGGTTCAACATCAAAAGGTGATAAGTGAACCTTTAGTGAAAACTAGGGCATATACGCCTAAAATTGAATTCTTTCCGTATTTTAAGCCTCTATTCTTTATTGGATAAATGTAAAAACAATTAAAAACATATGAAATCATATTTTAGTTATTTCTATCCATTCCCGCCAATACAACGGCTACATGTTAACTATCATTTAAAATAATATTATTTTATTATTAGAGTGCAACGTAAGATTCCCAAGAAACTCGTTGTTGCGTGTTGGGTACGCCATCGAGCATAGCGTCCCCTTTAAAGTCATATTAATATTTTATTCACAAATATGGATAAATACAAAAATGTCGTATTCTTTATTTACCTGGGGTGTTACATCCTTCCCCCCTTTTGGGAATTGCGTCCGCGCAATCTTAAAATTGGACTTGGAAACATCCTTGGAAGTCCCACATCGGAACAAGAGTTGGTAAAACAATCACTTTAAAATAAAGAAAGATAAGTACAAAGGTCACCCGAGTTAACCCATACTAGGACTCCAAGTATGAAAATATGGACATGGAGGAAAAAAACAAAGGGTCATGTTCTGATGGAGAGTGTTAGAAAACATGTTTAGGAGAAAGTTAACCACGAGAAAATCACAAACTTGTGATGGGTTAAACGGTATTCGATTCCCTAGTAGAAAAAGTTAATAGACAACATTTTTGTTTTAAGTTACATTTTATTGAGGAATTTTATTCATAAGGAAACATAATCACTTATCATGTTGACCTTCAACTTTTACTAGATTCCTTAATCAAACTCATATTTTTTTCAAAAGACGAGTATTTAGGGAGACTTGTTCGCATTCAGAGTACCATAATCAACTTCTAGAGAATCACCTAATCCACAAAATAGAGCTATATACTTCCCATGTCTTTAGACTTTATCCAAAAACAAAACCAAAAAGGCTAGTACAAGATCGGATAATCCAGAAAAGGATAACCCTTTATAAAAATAAAATCTATTCTTAACATCCAAAATTTGTCAAACAAAACCCAATGTTCAACAAGGATCATTCGATAAACAATTTGTCCATAAAATTCTTCAAAGTAAACCAATATAAGATCGAAACCCAAATATTTGAAAGATTTAGTCACATAGTCTTCCAAGTTAAATCGTAACATTTATCTCCAAACAACATCAGTTGCTCCTAAAGTCACGCATTGAAAAGTAATTATCCCAATCACATATCCTCCATGATAGGGTAATCATTTTAATAAATAACCCAAAATCAACTTACTCTTAATTCATAAAATCATATAACCAAAAGAATCAGTCAAACTAACCAGGGACTTCACGTAGTCCAGTGGTAGGCGATAAATACCAGTCGCACTTTGGTTGTGGGTTCGATTCCCGCAGCTTTGTCCGACGCGACGGGATGTCACACGGTCTGCGTGTTGTCCTTTTTCCAAAACTATATAATTCTTAAAACATTCCCCAAAACGAGATAAAATATTCAAAATAATCATAACACATTTTAACCTCAATTTCATCTCATGCCCTCCACTTCAATCATAACCTTTAGTAACCCATAATTACCTCAAAAGTAAGGATCATATAAACCCAAGTGGTTCTTTATAACTATGTCCACAAAAGAAAAGGTAACTATTCCTTGGATAAAATTTGCCTATATTAATCATCAGGGTTACACATAATATAAAAAGTCTTCTAATGTAACCCCATCATCAAAAGAGACATAATACTCTTAAGAATTTCACCATAACTCTTGAAGCCCTTATATGTTGACATCTTACTCATTCAACATTCTTCATGATCCATTATCCATTCCTTTCCAACCTATTCCGAAATACCTCTTTCCTACAAACAAAATCATGAATCATATCCTAAGATTTCAAAATAGGAAAACAACAGTCATGAAATAGTACATACCTTTGATTGGTCATTGTCAGTTTCTTCATCCTCAATAGGAATGGCATTAGGTATTGGTAAACGAACATTTGTACGCTCTTGGTGACCCCATTCACGATACTTCTTCATAGAACATGTGTTTGCATAATGACCATGCACACCACATTTAAAACATTCAATTGATCCCTCAGAAAGAACTTCTTTCTCTTTCCTCGAGTCAACGGGATGCTTCCTTTTTCCATTACAGGTTCTTGCTTTATGACCTTCATTTCCACATCTATAGCATATTTCTGTCCCTTTGAAACATTTCCCTAGGTGTTTCTTTCCACATCTCTGACACATAGGTTTTTGAACACTCATACCTTTATGATTATTACCTGCACTTCCGTAGGGATTTGTTTCTTGCATATTTGATGCCTTAGAGAAAACTCCAAGGTTTAGGTGGTCAATCATGACTCCAGATAGTTGGTTGAGGATAATCAGAAGAGTTCTCATTGCAGCTCCCATATCATTCAGTTGCTTGCTCAAAAGACTATCACAATTTCCTTCACATCCACTGTTACTTTGGTGCCTGCTAGATCCAGCCATTTACTAAAACCAAAAAGGTCAGTGTGAGTATATCAACAAAACCATCATGTACTAATGAGGAAGATAAACACTAATATACACTTACTCATTCACTTTATCTAAAACTAGGACTCTTTCTGAAATCCTAACCATTATGGTAATGTCACTTATGCTTAAGGAATACCCTAACCTCTAAAGTTATCTAAACCGACCTTTGATACCAACTATAAGGCCCCAGCCTTAAAACTTACTTAATCTTGAGTTATTACAAGATTACACATTGAGAATCTTTTCAGGTTTAGAGTTTTAGAGAATTAGATCATGAAACTTGCATTACATTCCACATTTAAACAAAATGGATTACATGAAAGACAATATTCATTCTTCCCATCAACGAGAACATATTTAAAATAAAAAAAAAGGATTCTCTCTTAACACATCCTTGACTCAACGTCTTATCATGTACCTTTCCTCTTGACCTGAAAAACATTTCAGAAACTTGGGATGAGCATAAAAAGCTCAGTAAGGGACATAAAAATATGGAAAGGAAACATGAGTTCATGTATACATAAAGATGAAATCATAATTTACCCATAAAACATAGGCACTTTAACCTAACTCATCAAAACATGAATAAATCATAGAAATCATAAGACATAAAGGTAACTTGAGGCATTCATAACATTCTTACGTAGGGAGTAACCCTCTTGGTTACGTTTGGAATACCCATCACAGTATATTCCCTAAATCTCTTCGGAGAAACCTTAACGTTTCACTCCTTCGCGTTACCCAATGCATTGGAGAGCTATAACGGGCTCACCCGCCCTTAGTTTATCACGGAACCACCCGTTCTTCATAACAATGCCCAAGAACCATAACATACACGTATCACATAAAATATTCATAAGGAAACAAAACATTTCCACATTTCAAACACAACATAACATTTTAGTATTTTGAAATAATGAATCCATATAAAAAGAAACCATTTCCAAAACCATTTAAAACATTTAATAAAGATATTTTTGAATCAAAGTGTCCCATACCACCTTGAAGCTTTTAAAATTTTAAACCATTAATATCCATATAAATAAATTCTTAAAACCACTTTGAAAACATGGATATTAATAAGAACGAATAATTAAAACATTTAAAATGATATTTTGGTTAAAGGGGTTTTACCAAAATTAGAGACACTTGAATACAATAATTGAGGAATAACGTTTAGTCAGAACTTTATAATATCATGAGAATAAATGGATTCATGATATAATACTCCAAAGGACAGTATATACACCATATAAGAGTGAATTGGTGCATAACAACAATGAACCCTCAATAGAAATGTCAAATGTGATGAAATCCCTTATAAAGAAGGTATCCTTAAATTAAGGACAAATCAATCTCAAAAATATGTGTGAAGAATATAAATACACCCAATATAAGTGGATATTAAGTGTAAAACAATAAAATGTCATTCACACATATTGAATGGATGACATATTCAATGACTACATGTCGAACCCAAAGAAATCGAAATTGGGTTAAGAAGTTCCCTTGACAGCCTAACGGCGTCACATCAAAATGAGTTGATGAGAGATAAAAAGAGTATCTCATCACTTGGACACAAAATTTACATCATTAAGGATACATGAGAACATATCCCAATGTAACAATATGTAAATTAAAAGACCCAATAAAAGAAGTCTTTTAAAAAGAGGGGGGGTGAAAGGTTCCCTTACCGACTTGGGTATCTTTCAAAAAAATACACCCCATGAAAGAGGGACAATAGATCATTTATGTAAATACTCATAAACGAAAGTATTTTACACAAAGTGTAGAATAATGGGCAGTACATACACCACTCAATGAAATTTGTGGCAAAAGTAGCGTAAATCTCACGAGAATAAAAGTGAGATGAAAAATCCCTTACGAGAACTCGGCAGCCTAACGGCGCCACATAAAACTTCCAAAATGGATTGATGAGAGAGAATAGGGTCCCTCATCACACGAACATAAAAATTACAGTAGGATTAATATAAAATAACATCCCAATCATCAGAAAGATGAGCTTAAAAGAAATGACATAAAAGAGTGTACTTAAAGAGAAAGAGAGTTGCAGGATCCCTTACCTCGGGTCCGACTTGACTCGATCGTTCTTTAACGTCCTGAATAATAAACTTGAGTTAATTTCTATTTGCTTAAGAACCTTTTCCAAGTTCATTATTCCTTTTATATCAATTATTTACATGTTGTGAACATTATGTAATCATTTAAGTTAATAATGTTCATTTTGTCGGTATTTGGTTCTTAAGTCGAAAGTGGACTTCTTACAATTACATGTTGTTCATGTGGACAAATGTTTATTATATCCAGAATTGTATTCATGTTGTAGTTATAATATATGTCATATATATCCAGTACATTCATGCATTTATAACATTACATAATCATTTAGAGGTAAGAAATGAAATGCACCGTTCATGGAGACGGTAAGCCGTACGTACGCATGAACGCTACTTTCATTTCTATTCGTATTTTATAGAATGGAATAATAATGATATAAAGGTATATTATAATTCCAGAATAATATCATATTTAATATCATAGTTCCATCCTTTATATGTCCCACATATGGTATTTAACGAATCAAATCACTTTGAGGGGTCGGTAGTCCGCACTTCCTTAAATGAAGATATCGTGTTTACCCATAATGGGAACCATAAAGGTTTGACCAAAATGTAAAAAACAGAATCTTAAGGAAAACATAAACATACTATATATCATATATAAAAATAGTGACATCATAATGGCCACCTTTGAAGGTGTTAAATGAGTATTGAACAATCATCGTTTCGGGAGGCAGAATTTCACCATCCACGGAAACCGTATGTTCTTTAACCATTTGATGTAGTTGTGTGAGAGTGTAGCTCAAATAAATATTATAACAACATCCTAGTATATTGAAGATACTGTTGTTGTTACAAAAGAAGTAAATAAAAAGAGATTAGGGGGTTGGAGAAGCAAAATAAAACAAATGAATATGAGAGAAACAATTACCTTTAAAAGTGTAACTCTTTTTGATTTGAGCCTAAAGTCTTCCTTTGAAAGGATTCTGCCCAAGGTAAATCCTCTAGGATGAGGAGAGGGATGTGGAGAGTGCAAATGGGCAGGGGTTGGCCGAGCCAAAGGCTTTTGAAGTGTGTGAAATAAGGTGGAGGTGGGGGCCTTTTATAAGAGAAGAGGAGGGGCACTTTTGGAAAGCAAAGAAATATTACTTTATTTGAAAATGCTTTTCGGTTTTAAAGGGTCCCACATTGGTAGAATTCGTGGATAAGGTGATAAGGCATCGAAATCCACTCATCCAATTGGTTTTGTCCATGTGTATATTGTAGATTTTTCATTATCTTTCCATTTTAATTAAATTGTCAAATAATGATGTCATCGCTGCATCATTATTATGTCATAAATAATTTAATTTCTTTAATGTCTAAAAATTATAAAAAAAATACTATGATATAGGAAATCTTTTTATCTTTCCAATGACTATTTATAATCAAAATTTGGACTTGTATAACCCCACTTAAAAATTGTTTTAGTAAAACATACTATGTTAGTGTCATTTTCACTTTAACATTAAATAAAAAGTATTTTATGTTATTTCCCAACAAAAGTGGATCCATGGGGTCCCCAAGTTAGGCCATGGCTTGTCTTGGTCGGCCATGACACAACCAATAGGGTTGTGACATGTGTCTAGGTCATTTCATATTTTTAAAGTATTATTTATACCTTAAACTACACTAATTATCACTAATCGCGATTAAAAACTTAATAAGTTACTATTCACCAAAAAATTATTATAATCTCATTGAACCACATTTTACTTCTTAATGACAACCATGTATGTCGGATTTTCAAAATTCAATACACATTAGTGGTAAACTTTCATTTAACTGAAAAATCAGTTTGCTTGATTATCACTTAGTGGTTTCACTATTCATCAAAAATTGAAGTTTTTCAGAAAATTACCAAAAATTCACCCTAAGCTATATTTGATATTCTGAATTCAAAAATGAAGTCCGTTTTACAAAATTCAAAACATATTAGTCACATTAATTAATTTAATAATTAATTCCCGCTGTCAGAGCAAATAGCGTGTTTTTGTAAAACAATAAGTATCAAAAGATTGACACCAGTTTAAGTCCGATTTCAAAGTGAAATTAATTCCAACCACCACTATTGGATTTAATGGTAAAAATATTTTCTAATTTCACTTTAAAAACAATTCAAAAGATAATCTAATCATATAATTAAATTAGATTAAAAAGTGGTTTTGAATTAAAATACAACATTTACACTATTCCTTAAAAAAAATGAACTTTATCGGAAAGATACCAAAAATTTACACAAAGTAAATTTTGATGTCCCGATTCTTAATAAGAGTTTTATTTGGTCCAAAAGAATGTTTAAGAGTGAACAAAACTATATTTAATGATGGTTCAACATCAAAAGGTGATAAGTGAACCTTTAGTGAAAACTAGGGCATATACGCCTAAAATTGAATTCTTTCCGTATTTTAAGCCTCTATTCTTTATTGGATAAATGTAAAAACAATTAAAAACATATGAAATCATATTTTAGTTATTTCTATCCATTCCCGCCAATACAACGGCTACATGTTAACTATCATTTAAAATAATATTATTTTATTATTAGAGTGCAACGTAAGATTCCCAAGAAACTCGTTGTTGCGTGTTGGGTACGCCATCGAGCATAGCGTCCCCTTTAAAGTCATATTAATATTTTATTCACAAATATGGATAAATACAAAAATGTCGTATTCTTTATTTACCTGGGGTGTTACACGCGGGGGCTAAGCCCCCGCTTCTTTGGAGCGGCGCGGCCTTGTGCCGCGCCTTTTTCAACAAACGGCCCCCACGTGGGGGCCGGTTTGATTTCAAGGAACCGGGGGGATGCTGCCCCCCTTTCATAGAACCGCCCCCCTCATTAAGAGGGGGGTTTTGCTGAACCGTCCGGGGGATTTATTCCCCCGGTTTTCAGTCATCCGGGCGGCCAGCTGGCCTGCCGGTTTTTACCAACGGGACCGGAAATTCCGGTCCCGCCTTCGACTTCCGACGCCGGCGGCCCGGCCGCCGGTCTCCTCTTCCGCCGCGGCCCGGAACCGGCCGCGCTCTTCTCGTCACGCCGCGGCCCGGAACCGGCCGCGGTGTTCGTCGTCCGGCGCGGTGCGACGGCACCGCACCCCTTTCGTCGTGCCATGATTCTTTTCAACGCGGCGCGACGGCGTCGCGTTCTTGAATATTTTTCCTCGGCATGGCGCGACGGTGCCGCGTAAAATATTTGGACGATCATCCGCGTGGTGCGACGGCACCACGCCACTTGCTTCCTCACGCAAGAATAATTAACATGAACGATGGAGGGGGGTTCGGCCGTGTTCGTGCGGTCCGGCCCCCCTCGCGTTAACAATAACACTTATATAAAAATATTTAAATGCCTCACGTGGACATGTGATCCACGAGCAAGAAAAGGAATAAGGAAACCAAAATGAAATCAACAACCCCTACCTCGGGTTTAAGATTCGAAGATTCGTCTACGTTCCGCGGAAGACGGCGTCGCGGAGGTTGGGCGTCGCGGTCGTCGTTCGTCAAATCCGATGACGAAGGGATGCGTT
This sequence comes from Viscum album, assembly GCA_963277665.1. Lineage (NCBI taxonomy): Eukaryota > Viridiplantae > Streptophyta > Magnoliopsida > Santalales > Viscaceae > Viscum > Viscum album. The sequence goes on from OY728130.1 coordinate 1,217,337,427, forward strand.
CGAAGAGACACGACGTTGGAGAAACTTGCACGCCGACGAAGGTTGTCCGAAGAAGAGGTGGCGTCCCCTTCGTTGACACGGTGAACGAAGAAAGGAGGTGCGGCGTTCTTCATCGGAAAAAGAGTGTTCCTCGTCAAGTCTTGAGGAAAGTCAAATAATAAAGAAAACAACGAACTCAAGAACCTCTACCTCGATAGTCGCACGTTGACGTAGTCGTGAAATATCGGTGTCGCGGAGGAAGAGTCGTTGTCGAATCTTCGTATGCCGACGAAGAAGGTCCGAAGAGGAAGCGGCGTTCCCTCTTGTTGACACCGAGGACGAAGAAGAGAGGCGTCGTTCTTCGTCGGAGTTTGAGCGTTCTTCGTTCTTCGTCAGAGCTTGAAGAAGAAGAAGAAAAGCTTCCAAAGCTCTCAAGAAATCCTCCCAAGGTGTTAAAAGGATCCCCTAGAATAATATAAGCTTTAACTTATATTATTACATAACTTAACCACAAGAATTTCAAAGGTTTGAAATTCAAAAAGGGTTTAACTCCCTTAATTAACTAAGTAACTTAAGTCAATTAAGAGGGGGTTAAGGGAACTTGAAAAGTCTAGGGGTTCGTGTGGGCCCCACCACACTTAATCCTCCCAAGGGAGGTTAAGTGGGTGTGGGTCCCACTTCCAACCCCCTTTGGTAGGATTTTAACAAACTAAAAATAAAATTTGTCTTACACAAATTTTATTTAACTCAACTGAAATCCCCAAAACTTAACTTACAACCCGCAACAAACGCAACTCCTGAAAAGGTCTCTTTAAGCGAATATCGGCGCTGCGATTTCATCGGTGCCCTCGGATTTCAATTCCGAGCACCGGATCAAAAGTTAGAAATTCCCGCTCGTTCGTTCACTGAACGTACCCGAGCCAAACTTCAGAAATTAATTCCTGGCACTCCGGGCCTCAGAATCAGGTGCCGTCTGAAACCGCGCTCTTGTAAAATTCTAAAGAAAATTAAGAAGAAAAAAATTTCCCTTGAATTTTACGGGTCTTTACACATAATATCCAATACATCACATCCAATGCCATTTAAGTAGTATGGTTTCATTCCCCATACCATCATGTTTGTCATGGTTCACTCCCATTTCCATCTTAAAAGCATGAGTTCACTCCTCATACTATCTTGGTATTTATTGTTTACTCTCATGGCCATCTAAGTAGTCAAGGTTCACTCCCAATACCAACATAGTATATCTCATGAGATATAAATATTTACTCAATTAATAGGAAGGAGATATAGGTCCCAACCATATCAGAAATAATACTTACATAAATGTCCCACAAGATCATAAACAATCCTATCATAAACCATGAAATTAAGTGGATGTTATAAACAAGTAATCACAAATTAACCTGTGGAAAAGAAGAAAGAGGGAATGTTTCATAATGATTTCATCAAAAAATAACATATCAATGGAAGAAGGTTTAATAAACATATAATTCGTGAAATAAAAATGGGTTTATTAAACATTGTATCTTCTTGTGAGAAAATGGTATCATAAACATCATTCCATCAATACATAAACCAGTTTGACAAATAATATGAATGGAATATTTTTCTAATTTCCCTTGAAAGGCATGAGTAACACTAAAGGATGTCATATCATATGGAAAGATAATATTTAAATATCCTTTAAAAACATTTCACAAAAAATTATCTTTTTGAATTTGGAAAATTATTTTCAAAACATAATACCGTTTAAGAACCATTTTCATGAAAATAAACTTTAAAAAAAATAAAGAAATTGTGAAAACTTTTTAAAATTATTTTTTCTTTGACAACATATAAAGAATAATGAAAATGATTTGAAAATAATTTCTTTGAAAATCACTTTTAAAAAAATTATATATTAAACTTTAAACCATGAAAATGAATCTTCAAAGAAATAACATCGGGTAAATTTGTTCAATCCATACGAGGTAAAAAACATTCTTTTTATATGGTAAATAGTCTATAAAAATTCATTGTTCCAAAATAGTAGAGAATATTCCATTGAAAACACTGGATAAGTAAAAAAATAGTATAAATTTATTTTAGATATTATAGTATAATATTAGAATATTCTTGGAAACCTTTTTAGAAAACATGTTTTTTAAGGAACATAGATTTCTCACCGAAGGGAGAGGTAATGTCATATTTTATCTAAAATAAATTATTAATTTTAATAATTAACAAATAATATAAAACTAGTAATAATAAATGAATACATTAATTTTAACCATAGGAAAATAAAAGTCATGAGTGTTCTTGATTTATGGATCATAAATGATTATTAATGAAAATGTGATCATAAACAATCTCAATAAATGATGAGATTCTTTAAAAAAACTCTTACCACATGGGAACCTTGAATCATGATCCACATGTAGGAAAAATGAAATTACATGGAGCTTTAAAATATAATGAATATAAAGAGATTCATTTTATAACATTTCAATGGATGTTTTTACAACTCATAATAAAATTTAGGTGTATAACATAACAAGTGTCTCAAAGAAGGAATAATGGAAAAAAATTACATTATGACTTCAAATATTTTGAAAATTAAACCCCATGAAATAAATATCATAAAATTGATATGTAAATATCCATATATTATATTATTATAGTCATATAACACATTCATGGGAATTATATACACCACACAAATTATGTGAGCTGTGAATAAGGCATTTATCTCATGGAAATAAAGAGTGAGATGAATTTCTCTATGCTTGGGTCTTTAATCTCATCATAATCATTATAAATTCCTATATAAGAAATATACATTAGTTATACACAAATAAAGAAAAATATTATTACTTATAATACCAAATATTTTTGAATAAAGGCTTCATATAACTCTCTTTTTGACAATTATATGTTACAGTTATACATCGGGTACTATCTGTTTTGTTTTTCACATGTGTCTTAATTAGTTATATATTTGGTCATTCTACTTATATGATGATTTATGTAATATAAAACATGATATTATATTCACTATATTATTGTTATAATAATACATAAATAATTTAAATATGAAATGGAATACACCATTCATGGAGACGGTGGGCCTAACATACGCATGAACGCAAATTCTGTTTAATTGTCATATTTAAACAAAGAAAGTAAAATACATATATGTATATATAAGTCTATATATCATCATTAAATTAAATTTATTATATCATATATATTCACTGAACTCATATTTAATGCATTCAATGTATTATATTATTGAATTATGCACATTGAGGGGGCAGTAGTCCACGCTTCCTCAAATGAAATTATCGTATTAACACAAAATGGGATGTATAGAGACATGTGTTTTAAAATAATTAAAAAAGATTAAATAAATAATAAATATAATATATTACATAAATAAATATATTCTATATAATAATTTCAACCATTAGAGGTGGTAAAGGATAAAATGAACAATCATTGCTTAGTGAGATGGTAGTTCACCTTACACGTAAACAATATATTCGTTACCCATTAGATAGAAGTGTGTATAAGTGTAGGTAAAAAAATTCATTAAAAAATATATTATATTTAGGATATATTTTTTCTGTAAAATAATTTTTTTAGAATATTTTACGGATTTTAGAAATAAAATAAAATAATGGATCTTGAGGGAGGGTATTACCTATTAATCGGCTAACTCCTTTTGGTTTGCACCAAAGTGATTACTTCATAAACATTATTCCCAATATAGGATTCAAATAGAAAGTGGGGGATGTTTTATATCTATTTTTAAAGAGTTGTAATGAGCCAAATGTTCTTGAGATGTGCGAGTTTGTTGGACGAAAGGGGTCCTCTTATAATGGAGGAGAAGTGGCACTCTTTTAAAATTTTGGAAAAGGGAAACCCAACCAATGATTATTTAATTAATGTGGATACAATAATGGTCCAAAGTCTATAAAATTGAGTATAGAGTTTAAATATTTCCAAAAAATCTATTTTAATGTTTTATAGGTCATATTATGCCATAATGTTAGGGTTTAGTGCCTTATTTGGCCAAATTTTATCTTAATCGTTGTAATTAATTTTAATTACCGTCACTAATATTTTTAGTAAAAAACTATGTTAACCATTGTATAAATTATAAATCATTATGATTGGAATATGGAATCCATTTTTCCAAATTCCCATCACATAAGTGATAGAAGTAAATTTAAATAGAATTCAACAAACAGAACAACAATGTGGTCTTTTAATGTAAAGATGTTTAAATGTTTTCCATGTTTTTATAGTCAATTTCAAAGTGAAACTAATTCGATTGACCTTTATTGGATTGGTTAATAAAAAATTAATATAATTAATCTTTAAAACAAACTCAATATATAATGTAAATTTCTTTATAAATTAGATGAAAAAGGTAGTTTTGAATTAAAATTCAGTATTTTTAACTATTCAATTAAAAAATAAACCTTCACAGAAAAATACCAAAATTCTCTCCAACCTAATTTTTATTATTATATTTCGTATATGAAATTTATTTTGATATATAATATTTATAAAAGTTTCAAAATTTAGATATAAAATATGTTCTCCATTAAAAGGCTGTAAAATTGTCTTAATTAAAATATTGGATTTTATGTTTTAAATTGGTTTTATTCTTATCTTATGGTTATGAAATCTATCATATGAATACGAAACAAATTTACATAGATATATAACATCTATATTTAATTAAATTTTTTTAATAATTTTAATTAATATTTTTTATTTTTATTAAAACAACTCTATGAGCATAATAATTTTTTTCTAAGAAAATTCACCCTTTAAATTCAATGGGTTATTATATTCATTTATAAATAATTTTTTACTAATTAATTCAGTTTATATTTTTTTAAAACCATATATTTACATAATTTAATTAATAAAGTTCATAAAATATAATTTAATGAATATTTTTTGTATTATTATATTTTCAATTACTAATATATTATTTTTCAGTGATAATCAGTCTCTCGTGTTTTGCAAACCATCAAGGAAATCGAGTATCATATGAAATGTCAGATTACCTAATCATTATTCATAGATAAAGATATCATTTATATTTCTTATAGTTCAAAATTAAATTTTCATTTATTATAATTAAATTCAAACTTAGTTCATTAATATATATAAATTAACCATTTACATTATTGTGTGAAATTAAAAATATCAAAAGGATTAAATTAATTTAAAAATATATTTCACAAAAACATGGGGGTTTTGCACACCACATATCCAAATAACACCTATTAACCCTTAAATATTTTCTAATATCTTCCTAATTCACTTCCAGAGTATCTCTTCCACCTCTATGATCCTTGGTCTCAATAAAATAGCAAACTAAAGTGCCTTAAAAAATTATCAAATATAAGAATTTTAGAGGTAAAAACCACTTTCTTTTTGTTATAATTTAATTTGTGGTTTTTTTCAATTACTCTCCTCACATTCCAATTTCTAAGTGAAAATATCTATATTGTATATTCTATGTAATATAATGTGATTTTTTAATGGAATAACCCATCATCATTTTATTTCCCCTCTTCTTTTTTTCAAAAAAATTAAAACATCATCACTGATGTGCTGATTTATCACATTCAAGGATGACGAGTTCCCAATTCCCATTAACAAAATAAATTCTAGTAATAAATATATTTTTATGGTTATACCATATAAAAAACATGTATCAAAACCTATTTAATGTGTTGGAAACATTATATATACAATATAATAATTAATCAAATATAAATAGTTTGTGATGATAAAAACACCAAAATAATCTAAATAGTTATAATTAACATTTTAACTAATGAATCATCCTCACATATAGAACTTATATGATATATAACACCATTTAATTTTATTTATGTTCATTAATAACATAAAATTTAAATTTTGAATATCTATTCCCATGCTACATGATCTTTCATAAACATATACAAATCAACCGATCATGAAAACACTAGAAACGAACACTCCCCAATGATCAAATTGTATTTTATAATTCATAAAAAAGACAATATATTAAGTTAATAAATATATAATAAATATATAACATGTATAAAATTTTATAAATTAATTAATTAATGGATTTAATTTTATTTTCTAGTACATTAAAACCATGTTCCGAACACTTTCAGACATAATGTAAGGGAATATTTCAGAACCTCCATATTTTCATTTGAGATTCACTTTATCTCTATTTAACATAATGTAAATCTAATTTATTTTTATATAATTCTTCAAAATTTGATAAATATATTTCAAGAATCATGTAACTACATCATTTTATCTATATTTTTTTGGGATATACATTTTTAGAAAGGTTCCCTTCTTTATTATTCCTAATAAGAAATCCCAACTAAAAGGAACTTCCCAATTTCTTACCCATATTTAAGAACCATCCATGATTTTTTAATCCCCCATTGTTATAATAAAATAAATAATTTTATTGTAAAAATATATCGGCACTCATTTCTGGTTTAATATAAAATATTCTCCTCTTCCTCATTAAAATATCAAAAATATTTTTCTTAAATGTCACTAAAATGATTCATTAATAAAAATTATTAAACACTATTTTTATGTGTCTTCAATTATGTTAGGAAAAATTTATCATTATCAATGCCTTTTTTTCATAATTAATTTCCATGTATTATTTCAATCAATTCTTTCATGGACTCCATTATGATATTTCCTTTGGATATTCCTTTAGATATAATTATGATACTCAATTATTTCCAATGGAGAACCTTATGTTTATGTTTGATTTTTTATATATGATACTTCATATCGAACATATATTCATGGACTTGTTATTATCGATGTTCCCATATAGAACTTCAATGATTTAGGTAATTTTTACCCCATGCGACGTCATGTGTAATGATCTTGGTGGTTATCCTTGACTTGTGTTTCTTAGGCAACTATTTTGGTGGTTAGACTTGAAAGATACTCTATGTTAAACGGTCTTGGTGGTTATACTTTACCCAAGCTCCTCCATGTGAAATAGACCTTGAGTCATGATTATTTAATTTTTTGTGTTACTATAACATTAAAATTATACTTTGATTATATGATATCATGTTTTGTATGTTATTATTTAATATTTTTATGCCTTTTTATTTCATCCTGTTATTATTTATACACTACAAGTTGTGATTTATACATATGCATATTCCTTTAATGCTATATTTAGATCTCCCATTTTTCTCATTTTCCAGAAGATATCTCATGCCGATATAAGGACTCAAAGCGGGTTATGACTTCATTATGAAGAATAAATAAAATATGTTTTTATTTTGGTTTCATGATTTCTAATTATGTATCTAATCATCCCAAGACACTAGAATATATGTTGAATAATTTGTATTTAATGGTTATTTATAATTAAAATCATGTAATAATATGTATAAGATGCTAGTTCCATCATAGTTCCTCTATTAAAAATTTTGGTTAAATTCTTAATTCTTCCCCCACCTCCACTATAGAAAAAGTGTGAATGGACAATATAAACATTGGGAATGAAGTCATGGATAATCCATTGAAAAAATGTAACTCATCCTCTATTCATAATCACTTAGTAAGGGAACTCAATAACTTATAGAACATAGTTTCATGAATAAAAACTGTTAATCACAGGGTTCCTTCCCACATAGGTTGTGATGGGGGATTCAAGAATATCTACTTTGAATCATCAGTAGTATGAGGCTTAAAAAGATCAGGGGTTACCACCTCATGATAAACCATATTATCCTTTTAGAACTTTTAAAAAATTTCCCTATGTGTGAGGTATTCCATTTATTGGATAACCAATTTATTTACATTGTTAGTCATGTTTTGGGGAGGGCATCAGTGATGGATGGTAGGGTAGGACCTATATGGTGGTAAACTACATTGTGTTGTGGAGATCCCCCATGAAGGCTGTTGGTGGAAGAAATTTCTTTGATATTTGACCCAACATGCCTCGTGGGTTTCCAAGGTTTTAATAATATTTTGAATATTTTTTGTAAAATAAGGTAGTGAAGTTATGGTCACCGGAGTTCTGGAAGTGTCCTTTAATGGCATATGGATAGTGACCTACCCCAATATTGGTACAACCTGATTTATACCTTGAATTCTGAACATGATTAATGATAAAATTTTTGACTACATTTTAAGTCTCATTTAGTGGATAATGATGTTGGTTGGAGGTATCCTTTTAAGAAACTTTGGTTGTTAAGTGGGAATTGAAAACCCTAAATATCTCATATTTCCTCAGCATAGGGTTAGGTGGAATCAATGAACTCCTGAAATAAATTCCTGAATCATTTGTAAATAATGAAAGGAACTAATTTCCCTCTATGATAGCTCTATTTTTGTTGAAATTAGTAGACAACAATGGATCCAAAATCTTCCTAATCCATCTATAGAGTATGGATGATTACATATTTATTTTAGTGGCGGATAATGGAATTTATTACCCTCCATTTCACAACCACTACTAAGGAAAGATTTATGAGGTACTTAGAATATGTGGGTGACATTGTAGTCCCTACATGCACATATGTTTAGAAAATATATACATGTGGGAATATGTGGTTTTCAGAAACGTTTTGGGAACCCATAATACCCCCAATGAATATTAGATGTAGTAAGGGATGCTTACCTAGAATACCCATGCTTGGAATTCTATATAAATAGAATCCGTACAAGTGTAGATATTTGATAATTTAATCCTACAACATTATTAATACTCTCACTATTGAAGGATAAGTGATTCATGTTTATTTCACAACACCTATTTTTCATTCTTCTCCACCATGGCCTATATATTAGATACACCAGTTTCTCATGATTCTTGTCTTTAATTTTTACATTATAAAGTTGTTTGGAATATAACCACAGGGAGATGATAATTAACAATTTGATTCTACAAATAGGATTAGAGGTTAACTAATTTTATTAAAGAGATCATTGTTTTTTCTAGGACTCCCTCATATATTTATTAAATACATATAAATACTTTTCCTAGTATAATCCTTATATAAATTTGTTAATTACATTACTTACCACCTTAGTAAGTCAGAAAATGGTTAATGAATACATTTTTTTGGAAATTGGGAATTCCATCCAACATTTATATGAATTTATTTCCTCATAATAGGCCATAAGGGAATCTTATAATCATCTTATATGTATAAGAGTTAAATATCTCAAGACTAAATTTAGGTAATAAGGTTGTGATGTCTTCCTCATTTCAAACCATAAGGTTTTATTATACTCATCACATATGGTATAAATGGGTCATCCTTTTATAATCATATGGGATAAGATATATCTCTTCATATTTGTCCATGGTGGCCACTACTGGTCATCACATGAGGCATTATATTCTCATCACACATGGAATATTATGATCTTCACACGATGAATATTTTTCTCATCACATAAGGAATCAATTTCTCATCACTCGAGGAATCATTTTCTCATCACATAAAAAATCATGTGATTTTCACAGAATGAGGGATTGGTTTCTAATGTATCGGGATAGTGTGTCATCCTATTCTATTCATATAAGAAATATTAAGAATATGAAATAAGGAATGGTTCAACTTATGCTAATATCATAAGGGAGTTTGATTATCTTATCCCCTTGAAAAATGATCCTCTTAAGATCATCACATAACTGGAATGATTTTTTAACATATTGTGGGGATGCTCATGGTTTAAATACCTAGAGGTAAATAGATGGCATAAATTAAGTAATACACACTCTGAAATTATTGGAATTTACTATATATAGTTTATGTTTTGTTCTTATTTTCTCTTAAACGGGAGATGGGACATTAATGATTCATGCATGTTGGGATTAAACATTGAGGAGATGTCTTACAAATCAAGTTGGAACATGAATCAAAACTCACATATTTTTATTTGTGTAGTTTGGGTCATGTGGTAGGAGTTGTTCAATTAGTTTACTTTCATGGGTTAAGGATACATATATTTTTAATAGAAATACAAAAATGGATTGAGTTGGGTATAATAATTAGTCCAACCAAATGATTCTTGGAAGCAACATGGATATGTTTGGGAATTATGAAAATGCATCCCAACCCCCTGGATTGTGCAGATGGATTCCCAATGAAGGTATACAAATTAGGTTGTGCATATATGATTTGTATGAATGAACCTGGATTAGAAATATATGGGTTCTATGTTTCCAAAAATTTTGTAAAATATTGATTTATAAATGAGGTATAAAATTGGAAATTTGTAACACACTTCCACAAGATGTTTTGGTTTTGTGAAAGTTCAAATTTTATGAGGAATTGATCCCTCACATGAGAAATGTTATTCATGGAAAGGGATTTTTTTTTAATTACTATTGAGTTTCTAATAATTCATTAAATAGGTTTCATGAGGTAATTAACATAATATATTCACATGCAACAGTCCATAAAAATTTCTTTCATTTCATGAGGCACTGAGAGGCATGTTGCACACATTGAGAGCTTTGAACATCCCAAAATTCAAATCAAAATTTTGAACCATTTAATGAAAAAAGATAATTTGTATTTATTAACATGTTCAAATTAAAAAATATTCTTATCAAGGAAGGTTTTCACACACACATAACTTTGTAGTTGCGTGTCACCCCTGGTTAGGGGCTCACTCAAATTTTTTGTTTCATGAGAGTCTATCCAAGTGCATATATTTTTATTTCATTACACATTATTTCTCAATAATTTATCTTAAGTAGGTTTTTTAGAATCAAAAATAGAAATAATTATACTCATCATCATAACCAATCAAATATTTTTTTGCCCTATGAAAATAAATTATATTATTAAATTGGATTCCTTAGAAGGTTTCAGAATTTTTCATCTCATCCTTCCATAAATTCTTTCCAATAAATGGTAGAAAACTAATGTGTAATCTAGGTAATGTGCCACTGAATTTTGATCATATAATACATCCAACCTTAAATAGAAATTAATTATTCACCATATCTAGGAAGAGATTAAAATTTAAGATAATTTCTTGAGTTATTTATGGCTTTCTTAAACCCATTTAAAAACACATGTCATTAGATTTCTTATCTCTACTATTATTAGTTATAAAAAAAGTTAACCAAAAAAATTTATATTATATTCCATTACTATCATTGAATATTTTTTACTTCAATGAACTCTCTAGATTTTACCTTGAATATAGTGTCATGTTACAATTACATGGAAAATGACATATTTTCCATGTAAATATGTAATATTTATTAACCTCATTCATAATGTCACACACACTATGTGATGACCCTTCAAGAATGAAAATTTACATTTAAAATTTTTTAACTCTATAGACATGACAATCTCAAACATGTGATAGTGGTGGTCAATCCACTATTTCAATTATTAAGTGGTTAAATTACCCCCAAAAGTTTGAGTATGAGGAAATAATACATCCTTCCAAACATCATCCTTCATGGGGTACCTTTATGGTTATCCATGTCAATAATCCTTGAGTAATCGAGGATTCAGTTACAAGATTACTGGTCCAACAATATATATGACTTTTGGAGTATAATCATTCACTCTTCCATGTATAGAATGAGATGTTTTTTTAGGGGACATATTTTATATTTAAATAAAAAATAAAATACAAGCCTTCTTCCAAAAAATGGGAAATTTCAAATTTAATTCAATAAAATAATAATGGAGTCATAACCTCATCTCCTCTCTCTTACATTTCAATTTATCAAGAAAAATCATGAATTGATGCACCACTTGAAAAAACACATATATATAGTATAAGAATGATGATCAAGTTAATAACAATTATAAATAATTATTCTTAATCAAGCTAAAAAAATTTTGATTCATATTAACCAAGAAAGTAATAAAAACTAACTATAAAAATAATATTTTATTTTTATTTATTTTTCATTTAAAATAGAAATTTATTTAATTCTAATAGTAAATTAAGAAAACATAGGAATGTACCTACTATTTTAAATTGTCCTACACATTCCTACCTAAATATTTCCATTCATAAATTATAAGTGTTTAATAAATTGGACTTTATTATGTTGAAAATCAAATGTTTACCCAAAATACCCTTGGAAACTCAATAATCCACCATAATTGAACTAAAAACATATTTATTGGACACATTATAATTCTAAACCATCATATAGCTTGGATACACTCAATCCCACTATCTTTTGTTGTACTCTAATACCATTTTATTATAATTGTATCCAAAAATACCAAAATAATACCCAAACTAGTTTTCCAAAACATTATAGAAACACATTTTAATTGAATTTTACTTTGGAAAACACTATAGGGTAGTTAAAAAAATTTGGATTAAATTTTTCCCTCATTAAAACTCATATAAGTCATTCAACTAAAAATTTAAAATTCATAATGAAAATATAAAATGCATGAAAAATGAAAAATATTGACTTGATTATCATGGTCTCATGTTTTATATAGACATTTATTAAAAAAAAATGGTAATATGGGTATGAGATGATTTAAAAATGTATATTATTCTATCAAAATTTAAATAATCCCACAAGAACCATAAATCTACATCCTGAAATACCAGAAATACATAACACTATAATGATAAAATAAGAACTAATGTGAAACAAAATTCATTATAGAAGATATCTCATCAGATATTTCTAAGCATAAACCTATAATACTATCCAGGATCATCTAATAAATATTATAAATAAATTTAACATGACTCTACACTCTTATTATTATGAACACCATTACTCTAATGTATTTATTTTACTAAGGCTACATAAAAAAGAATATACTAGCATCCCAAAAGAAAATTTTTTGGCTACGAGTATTTCATAACCCTTAAGAATTATTCACCTTACCCATTCAGATCATTCATAAATCTTACGATAAAAGTATCTATATATAGGTGAATAATAAACTAAAATAATTACCATACTCACTTATAAATGAGATACATTTATAAAACCCATATTAATTAACTCCCTATAATACGGATTTTAAACCAGTATATAACTAATTCAAGCATAGCTCAAAATCAAATGAACATGAAGAAAAGTCATAGTGATATACATTCTTATGAGAAGGGGGTGATTTATAAATAATTAGGTGACCATTAATAAGATCTCATCAAGAAATGTTAAAAGGATATATAATGTAAGGAAACTATTCTCTCATCATATTTTTTATATCATGTCTATTAATATCTGGAATATCATCTTATGCAATTTTAAATAAAAATATACCTCATTTAATATATCCCACAAAACTCAATTATAAGCATGAATACAAAAATTACACTATGTATTAACCCATTTAATAATATTTACTATGTAATGTTTGTTATATATATTTAATATGATAAAAAACATGTGAAATATTTCCATGACATTAGTAAAAAAATTATAATAATCAAAACATATATGATATAAGACATAGAAATAAAAATAGATATCTTAAGTAGGATACCTAGAATAAAATAATTTCATTTAAATAAACCGAGTACAAATTATATAAAAAACATTTATTTCTCAACAGAAATAGAATTTTTCTCTCACAGAATGTAGGGAAACTTTTATTAATGTAAAATATTTTCTTTTTGATCACCATACCTTACCCCTATATTGGGGATAACGGAAGTACTAAAATGATATGAAAGATAGGTGGAGACACCTAGAAATTTAATTTTTAAAACTTTATTTGAAGGCATTTGTAATATGTTATGCCACGCCACTAAGGAAATGATTAACCAAGGATAAAGAAAAATGAATATTATTATCACTAAAAAATAATTATATAGAGTAGTTGGGGATGTTAAAAAATGGTAAACACCATGTCATCTTGCACTTGATCAAATAAGGGTGGATGATTATTTCTAAAGTTATTTTATAAAAATTAAAGTACTATTTTGGTGTTGCAGTAGTGCAACTATTCACTAGATTTGGGATTATTAGTAAAATAATTGGGCCTATGGGTACATGGCCTTTGGGCCACCAATGAACTTCAAGACAAGGGTATGTTTTAATCCAACATTGGGTATTTAGGATCAATAATACTAGGTCCTCAATTATGTTTTCGACCCATGGCCTATTCTCCATGGATTACATTAGGTATTCCTTATTGGATCATACCCAGGCTAATGAATAGGTGTAATATTAGTCACATAGTTGAGAAAATTAGACCCAAGATTGAAGTAGAGATTTGGAGGACATTTTAGCTCCCCTATAGCTTTACATAGGGAATTAATGTATATCTTAAATCTCATGTGGGGATCTATTCACAAACATGAAGAGGTGATGATTGGTGGATGATTAAGTATAGTCATGTCAAATGAATTTGAAAGGTCTCTATACCTTCGGTCCTCTAGGCTACGTAATTTAGTCTTTGTGCCTCAGGGACATCGGGTCGAACAAGGATTCCTTATCAACCTTGATATATATAAAATAAAGAGAAATATAGGCAAATTCAATACAATAATAATAATAATAATAAGTTTCTTCCACCCAATGACTAATTAACAATCTATTGAAATGGTCAATTATAAAACATACTGGAATGGTGTAATTATGGGTTTTAAATTATAGTAATTAATTTCTAAAGATAAAAAATATAGATGAAAACACCCTAGATTAATCAAAGGTTAACTATTGAGAAAACATATTAAATCATGTTCATACATGAATAATTATGTTCTTGGGAAGAGAGGAGTAATTAAAAGTAAGTTTTGAATGATTGTATATGAAAAAATCTTAAGGGTCTTACTTTATTAAATATTTTTAGGTTTTAATAAAAAGATTAAATTCTCATGGTTTTTAAAATTAATGGATAGAATACCACTAGAAAATTGATGGGTTTTTACAAGATTTATAGGATTTTCAAATCATCCACTTGACTTTTGGGATTAACCACTAAGATTTTAATACATTTATAAATTATTTTCTCCCTTCCATTATTACACCATAGTCATTTAAACCACTTTCTTATATGTTCTAACTCCCTTCATCTCCTTAATATAATCATTCATTATTTATGTTTTCCAAATTTAAATTAAATTAGAAACCCAATAGATGAGAGTCAATAATATTAATGATAAATAATATCCCAAACTTATCAAGCTAATATTTAAAGTGTTTATTCATTAAATTCATGAACATTTTATGTCCATTCATCATAATGAATGACATCACTATGAAATAAGAAATCACATACCTCTATCAAATTTTTCCCTTCTAATTATTTTAATATATCACATTTAGTTGATGATATCTGGATGATTTTACATGAATAAAGATATAAAGATAACCAAAAAGTCAAGGAACTTACTCTTTAATTTTTGGAAAATTGTGTTTATTCTTATAAAATTTAATATTGAGATCTTAATTGTTCTAAAATAGTCATATTGATGCATTCATATTTTCCATAAATAAAAATAAAGCAGCCTAATGTGCATGAATTGGACCTATGAGCACTTTTTAAGAAGATCTTGATATTTTTTATTTATCTACATAAAATAAATCAGTGTCATCCTATATGTAAATTCTTATATGGGTTTCCCTCTTTGGAAATTTCTATAATTAAAATCAGGTAATGATTTTATGAAGATATAGAAAAAATAAGGATTTCATTTGAAATGTTTTAATAATAAACACAAATTCGGTCATTATTCCATCATTATCATTCATTATTTGATTGATTTGTCTATTTCGATTATTTTCTAAAAAAATTCCATATAAAAAAATGTACTTAGGATAGGGATATAATTTTTTACATTAAATTTTTATATTAATACCTAATTTAATAAGTGATTAAATATATATTTTTTCTTAAAAAATATTATTTTTCATATATTGAGAGATTATATCCATATACTTAATATTATTAAATCCAACTAACTGGTGATGATTTTTTTTATATAATATGTTTTGAAAAATAATATTAGCGGAATCCTAGAATGTTTGAAGGGAAATGATGCACTATTTAATATTTTTATTTTTAACCACAGTCCTTTATGTGAGAAATTCATGTACGCCATGGAATTTCATTATAGAAATGATATTGCTAATCTAAAATCTAATAAAGCATATTCCATTATTTTAATGATAATTAAAAAAATGGATTTTTTACAGGTATATCTTATCTTCATCATTGTATTATATGTATGATATTTTCCATTGAGGCTTTAATGATCAAAGATGTTTATTCACTTTATACTTGTTATATTTATATAAATGATTACAATAATGTAAAACCTAATATGAATTATGTTGATGATGTATGACAAGAGTATTTAGAAACCATTATTTTCAAATTCATTGGTCCTAAAAAATCATACTTTTTTCTTTTATTCACTTTTATCCATTTTATCAGTCATTATGCTCATTATATTTATAAATAATACATCTATTAGTTATATGAATATTACTTATATACTACCTCCCCCACATCATATATTGGTGAGATATTAAAACTTATCGGTTTCCTTCTCTCTCACATATTTTCCATTTCCTATTCTTGTAAAAAAATATTCAGATGATGATGTATTTGATAATTTAAAATCCACATTCATAAAAGAATGAAAAATAATATTCATACATTAAAATATAAAAATGGAATAATTATTATGAATTATGGTATTTATTACAAAATAAAAATTTAATAACATTACTTTTTTGGTTAATAGAAATCCCATAGGTAAGTTAAAAATATTCCCCTAATGCAAATAATGTATTTTTGAAATATGGAAATTATATATTATGTAATGTAATTTAATAATAATAATTTTTCATTCATTCATAATTTAATTATAGACTATGATATATATGATTATAATAAATCATATTTATTAATGTATTACTTGGTTTTCTAGAGTATATGATCATTATATTGGTCGGTGGTGACATATTAAAATTCATATGAGTAGAATAATTTGTTTGTAAATTAACAAAATCATTCATGGGATATATGTTGGTAAATTTTTACCTAAATTAACTAAATTAAAATTTACAATATGTATCTTCATATGTTTCATTTGTTTTACTCAATTTGGAAATTAATATGGATCCCTTAACTTGATATTTTCAAAAATATTTCAATATATATGGTCTCATAAGTTCACTTATATTGAATTTAATTTGTGAAGTTGGATAAACATTTGGTGATGATATATGTTACTAATGAATAAAAGTTTTTTGATTAACTGGGATGGGATTATCTCACCCAAATGATTTGAGTATTTCATTGCGGACCTCAAATGAGATTTTAATAAATAGACACCTGACAATGTCATGATAAATACATGTGATGAAATTATATATGTTTTCTTCATTTCAGTAATTGATAAAAAAGGTAAAAATTTGGGTTTGAGTTTTTCCATCCATCATGATTAAAATCAATGTTAATTATAGAGTAACATTGACAAAAAAACATTTTAAAAATAAAATCTCATCAAACACCATAGTAATTTGGCAAGTTATGATGTGTTTCAGGGTACCACTCTTATCTTATGATTATTAATGAGGTATATAATCATTAAAACATTACAAACTGAACGTGGGGTTACTTATAATATATTATAATAAATATTATTTCAGCCTTTTTATTCTAACATTTGTAAAAATGTTTATGTGTATCAAAAAACTAAATTAGTTTTATGTTCAGACCATTTGAAAAGATTATTTAAATGATTTAAATTTAATAAAATTAAATTTATATTTCATTATAATGTAAATAAATTGTAATTTACATTAATAAATAAGTTTGATGAAATAATTAAACCAATTTTTTTTGGGTCTAACCTAGATGTAATATCTCTCTAAGATCCATTACATTTGTGAATCAAATTCATCATCAATATAGTGTTATAAAATCACCTAATATCATAGTTTAAGTCAATTTTGAGTCCCATTAATGCACCCCCTATAGTGGTTCATCAACTTATCCTTATCACAAGGATTATAAATTCTCATAGTTTCCCTTGGAGAATAATTATATCACCTAATGGTTTTTTTTTGAATTTTGATACATTTGGGTGATATTAAATACTTTATGTTGTCTATCCTTACTAAAATTGTTAGGGAGGAGTCATATTGAAAATAAATCAACTATGATGAATAAATGGAGGTTTAGAGAGTTTTTATTTAACTATATTCATTGGATAGATTATTTTGTATTTCCTAAAATTCAATTCCATCCATTAGAATTATACTGACTAATATGAATTAGATTAGTATAATTTCCTACCAAGGTGTTATTGATTAATATTATTTTTTGATACCATAGATAAATATAAAACACTAATTCATAATTTATTCAATATTACAATGAAATTAGAAATTAAAATAAATATTTATATTCTTATATGATTTTTTATTTTCATTTTTTAACGATCAAGTATTGAATTTCATTCCACTTCTACATTATGTAGAATGCTGGTATCACCATGAAAACACTATAGTAGAATCAAGGACGTGTTAAAATAATGAAGAATAATGGTTATTTTTATTTTAATATGATCTAAAGCATGATTATGGAGAGAATATGGTTACAATATTGTATTGAAATCATGATGTATTCACATTATGTAAAATTAATTTAAGTCTTGCATGAAATATTGATTTAATGATTGATACTAATGAGACTCCCATTAAAGAAAATTTATGATGTTGGGATTCTAGTCAACCTTTATGTAAAATATCACATGCACTTTTCTTTAATTTACCATACCAATATTTGGTTTTAAAACATTGATTCTCATAGAAATAGATGATAAATCAATGAACAATTTTACATCATTATGTGATTATAGAAATAAATTTTGAAAAAAGTTAAATGTGATAATTAATTAAATACATAAGTAAATATTATATATATAATATATCTAGAATTTATGAGATATATAATGTAGAGTTACTATAAGTATATTCTTATAAGGTTCATTTTTAAAGCATAAAACATTATTTACGGGACTACATAAAATCCCACATAAAATATCTAATTTAGGGATATACATCAATTAATTCACATTTTTAAGGCTTTGATCAATTAAATGGATATATTGTTCATAATAGAGTCTCCATTATCTATCATGTGTTAGTTCATAGGTGTAGTAATTATTCTATTTTGAATATTGGAGGGACACATAAAAAGATAACACAATAATTTTGGTACATAGAGGCATGGTCATGGGTATGTTTATGGTATGAATCAAATAATATATTTCCTAATCAATGGTATTATATTTTTATTTGATATGATTGATAATTAATAGTCTATATAGATATTGGTGTCTTAGGATACCATCCTGGAGAATTAATTAATGTAGAAGTAATGATTTTCACCCACTATATTCTCATTATAAAATTTTGAAAATGGTTTTTTTAGGGAGTGTATATTCATGAAAATATTTTATTTTATAAATTTTTTTACTTATATCACATTTATATTTATTGTGGATATTCAGAAATTCTTACAAAAAATTGTATTTATCTTTAAGATAAGTCCTTGAGAAAGAAAATTGAACAATGATAAATTCATTGATTGGAATTGTAATCTACTATAACAGAAAATATTGTTTTGTTGATAGATTGTTAGTAACATATTAGAATACCATCTCAAATATACTCCAACAGAGCAGGATTTTGTGATACAGGTCAAATCTATCTTAATTATTAATATTATTTTTATATATTTATGATGGATAATAAATCCACCATTATATTGTTTAGATTGATTTCTTTAAAAATGTAAAGAATTATTTAATCCCAATGTTTTACTTTATTTGACTACTTGAGATGTTTTGAAGAAGTAAAATTAGCGAAAACTACTCTAACCATAAAGAAAATCTCAAAGAAACTTTTTCCATCACAATAATATTTGTGAATTTCTTTTTTTCAAACCCATATAATGAATATAGTAAATAAAAACTTCATGGGAAATTTTTTATAATGACCTTGAGATTAATTAATACTATTTTTTATGATGAATTACTTTTATTTCAAGCTTAACTATAGCATGTGGTCAATTTAAAGTTAAAAAATATATCAAAATTTATGATGAATTATTTTTTTATCATATAGAAATAAATTAATGTGATGAATTAGTTGTCACTAATTATTAACAACCATAAATTCACATTGAAATATAAATTTTTTTACAATTTTTTCAAGGTGATGTTTTGTATATATGGGTTCCACATATAATGCAATATTTGGTATTAAGGGGATTAAATTTATATTTAAAGTTGTAGAATGTTTTATAAAAATTTAGAAAGTAAGTTTATTTTTTCAACTAATACACAATCTTTCATAGTTTTCTGATGTTAAAAGTACATTTGGAATTTGTGAAAAAAATGAGTGGGAAACAATTCTATTTAAAACATGTTTGTTTTAAAAACACAATATATTTTTCAGAACACATGTGCGTATTTATCAAAAAAAAATCTCATCTTCTTAAATTATTGTTTTTCTCTATTATCTGTTTTGATGTAAATATATCTTCTATGTTTTGTTTCTATGTTATGTTGTCAATTTTATTTTTATATTTATTTTCTTACTACTTTTAAATTATATGATAATTTTTTTGATATATTTTTATGGATATATTGTATTATATTAAAAAATAAAATAAAATTGATAAATATAAATAAAATATAATAAAAAATATATAAATTTAAGAAATAATAAAATTATCATCATTAAATAATAAAATATATTATTCAAGTATTGTTTTTATTAATTAATCCTCATATTCTAAGACTAGTATAATTAATACAATTAGATTTGTTTACATTTTAATAATTTCAAAATTACTATTTTAAATTGATCCATAAAATAAAATTATACTGTAAAAATACTTTCCCATATGTTCAATGGATTGTAAAGAAAACCAAAAATTCCACAAACCATATACCCAATTGTATATGTCTTTAACCATCCCTTAAGGATTAAAAAAAAGAAAATAATCCTTTATATATAAAATGAATATTATTAAATGATATTCAAATTCTATAAATAATATAATTAATAAAATATAAAATTTTAACATTATCAAAATATTAAAAATTAAAGATTAAAATTGATAATAAAATTGAAATATAGTAAAAATCATTAAAAAAATAACAATATAAATATTGTTAATAAATAATAAAGTATATAATTTTATATTATAATTATTAGTGAGAAATTTTCTTATTTTAAAATCAATATAATTCTAAAAAATAATATCATCATAACATTAAAATTTAATCTTAAATAAGTAAGTATAGTTTTATTATATTAAATAATTTAATTTTGTGAAAATTATTTTATGCTTTTTAGATTAAAAAATTTAAAATATAAATATTAATTTATGTAACTAAATTAAAAAACTCAATAAAAAGACAAATGATTCAACATTGATAAATAATAAATAAGTCTGCTAGATTATGTATTGTGAAAATCAAGTCATTAAAAATGCATATAATGGATAATAAATATATCTAAATGAAAATATGTTTTTTGTGATATAAAATATATTAAAAAACATATATGATTATTTTATTATTTATATATTAAAGTTCTAAAAATATATTGAATTAAAAAAATTCCTGTGAAATTTCACATGAAATGTAAATGATTATAAATATTTATTTCAATTAATAATTTGAAAAAATATTTATTGATACATGATAGTCAATTAACTTTTATTGAATAGAGTTATGGATTTTAATTCCTTAGGAAGATAAATTTTTCAATTATTTATTATCTATTTGTCCAAAAAAGTAAGTTTAATTATGTTCTAAATATTACGAGCTCTATATCAATAAAAACTGACCCATGTTGATTATAGGAAATTTCATCATTATCATGAAATTAAAATATTGAACACTTCATTCAAAAAATGAAAATTTAGTGTCATTTATTACTATAGTTATTTTATAATTATAAACTTGAAATGGTGTTTCAAATATAAGTAATCATTGAATCTAAAAAATAATTCCAATATTTATAATTATTTACAATATAAAATTATAAATATATCCACAATAAAACTGTAATTTATATAAATAATTTTATTTTATATAAAATACTTCAATTTTCCATGAGTGTTATTTATTTCTCATATAAAATTTATTTATAATTTAGTTTACATAATAAATAATGTCAGACTCTTTTTTCTTATTTACTGTTGTTAAATATTTGTTATATATATTTAATTTATTTTTAAATATATATTTCTTATAATTAAATAAATTTTTATAAATCTATTATAACATATTAATATGATCTAGTCTTTATTTTTAGAATGTTTTTACCAAATTAAAATTTGTGTCTTATTTCTTAAAAATAATGAAAATATATTTATATATTTATATATATATATATATGAAAATAAATAAATAAAATCTATGGAATGATCATATTTATATTCTTCAAAAAACAATTCCATAAGTTTCTAGTATAAATTTGTTTTATGTAGAGAGTTTTGAAACATTTATTATATCTAAATCATCAAAAAAATATTTTCTATTACAATAATTATGTATCCTTTACAGAAATGTGATCTTATGATAGAAGATTCTTTTAATACCATTATATTTTTCCAATTGGGTTCTATTATTTGGTAGATTTGTTTTTCCATTATCATAGTGAATATTGTGAAAACCCCTATTTATTGTTTTTTATTGGCGATACATCAATATTTAAAAATGTGGCACTATTGAAATGAAAATTTTGTTCAATAAAGTTATTTTAAGTTTCAAGGAATGTGTAAAAACTTTTGGGATATAGGTTGGTCAGGACCACTACTGTTGCCATGTGCTTGAACCCTCTTAAATCCCTAAAAGTTTCAAAGCCTAACACACACACCCTATAAAAGAACTATATGTGTACCTTGTTGAATCCTTTTATGTTTAATTATACTAAATGCTATGAAAACCAAGGTTTTGTGATGGAATCTGAAGATTATAACGAAAATTCATGGGCACCTTGAGGTTCCATGCTAATTTAAGGGTCCCCATCCTCTAACACTGACCCATAGAGACACCCCAGACATCAGAGTGCATGGAGGCCTGGTCTATATGCCCGTAAATTTTTTGAACTCTCATTAGTGATATCAAATTCAAAATAGAAAGGAAGGAGATTGAAAACTTGGAAAATGAGTCATGCAATGGATTAATAGATATAACTGTTTTGAAATGAAAATTTTCTAAGTTATTCATAGAGTTTAATTCAATGTACCACATTAGAGGACATATTTAGGAAATAATCTTAAAACATCATGGTGCTAAAGTCCTAAATTTTACGAACTCGACATAGTCCGAATGGGACAACATGGGTTCCCCATTCACATAATTATCAAAATTTGGTCGATTTTTTCACTCATTCACCCAAAAATTTTCTTGGATGGTTTTTCAACCATTTAACCTAGGTCCACCACACATAAAAATCACTTTATATGAGGCTAAATCCGAACCTCCAGCTATGACTTATTGGTACATTTTCTACATTCATTTATCCCTTTAAATCATTTATTCCATTTATAAGGGTAATCCCTCTTAGATAATGAGTCTAAACAATTAGTCCTTCATAACAATGGATCTTTGGAGTCAATTCAATCATTTAATACAGTGATAAAGAACACATCTATGATATAGAAAATTAATGTAATCCTTCACCACACAAGATTCCCATCTTTGATTCCCCTTAAGGTAACTCATATCCTTGTCTCCAATTAACCATCCATATATATATGAATGGTATACTATTCATGTGCAATTCCCTGATTATGCCTTCACCAAAACACTTATACCAAAATAAACAAGAAAGGTAATAAAATACATAATTCTTTCACTAAATCATTATTAGATTCCTATAACCTAGTGGTATTGGTCATAAATCCTTATTGTAAAAGACACTATGGTCCTAGTTTCCTGACTAAAAAGGAACAATTTTTTTACACAACCCTAAAATAAATACCCATAGTTATGGATGCATAACCATAAGCACCACAAAACTCTTATAGAATGTATAGACATAAAATGAAGACCATGTTCTCTTGATACATAACTGTAAATGGTATGTTGTGCTTCATTATATGAAACCGGTCTATATGGGTTTTGATTGTCTTTATAGGGATATATTATATGGCCCTTTTTCAAGCCTGGTCCCTCCACCACAGCACTTTATTCCTCTCATAATGGAAGTAAATTCCAAAGTTTATATTTATATTATTTTAAATCATAGAATAATTAATCATTTTGATCAAATTTGATACATTACAATTATCCTCATAGAGTCTTATTTTAAATTGTTAATTTTAATCAATTTAATATAAAAAAAAGTGTAACCATTATTGTCAAAAGGTGGGATATTACCAATATTCTTAAATATGTAAGTGACTGATAGAATTGTAAATAAGATCTCTTGTGATATGATTCAACCTCCCAATATTTTTATCTCAATACACATTTCCTTGATGCAATAGACAAATAATAATATGAAAAAAACAATTTAGAAAATGGTTAACATGATGAGAAATCCATTACTCATAAAAATATTTACTGAATATGTATAGTCACTTATGATACTACACTGATGTGTTTATTGTTTCATTTCATGTAGAATACAAATAAAATTAGAAGGTAGTACACCATGTGGAATAAGGATCACTATTAAGATGAGGGAAAATCCCATTGTTGATTTGGTTGCATAAAATTTCTAATCGGTGGAACCCAAAAAATATTTTGTTTTCATTCCCTAAGCATAGACACTAGAAAATGGAAACTTCCATGATATTGGAATATATCTATACTGGTCTAATTCCCTCATTGGATATGAACCATATAGATAGAAATAATCTACGTCCATAAATGTTGTCACCCTAATAACAAGATAATAGGGAGTATGTATCCCAAATCATAATATTAAACCACTTCATATGTATCTCTTTAAAAATGGATAGTGACTACCTTCCTTAAATGGAAGAGGATGATATTAAAGTTACATTTATAAGAAAAATAACCTTGTGACACCTATAATGGGTCTTGTTAAACATGTTCATCAACATCACCCCATGACACCAAACAGTCAAGAGATTATTAGGGAGGCTATTATATCCTTGATCTTACAAACTATGGTTACCTAATATAAACCCTTTTGAGGTAGAAAAAATTTTAGTTTTAGTAGGATGTTCATTCCCCACCCATATTTTCCATCTCCATGATTCACCATCAGATTTTGATGATATCACATAGAAAATTTTATATCACTGTAAGAATAATACAATATCAATGAAAAAATAGAGGTTGCATCAACCTATTTCTCACCTTATGTGGATAAAAACCACATCAAGGGTACTTCCCATAGTGATTGTAAAGTATATTTGTAGACCTTCCCTATAGTAACCATCATATATTTCCTCCCCATAAATCAATAAATATCGTCCTTGAAGGTCCACCTCATAGTAAATTCTATGAATCAGAGATCTATAGATTCCTTCCTCATGGTGAAACTTAAACCAAAAAATGGAGACCCTCCCCATGATACTAGTTATATTGTTGTTACTGTAAAATATTTTTCCAACAAATATGACTTTCAATTTATGATAAGACAATAGAAAATCATATAGATCTACCTTTGTTACATTTTGTGAAGTTCTTTCAAATAATAGAACAATAAGATGAAATACTAGTCCTTCCTATATTAGCCTTAAAAAATTCTAGTAACAGAGTTCCACCCCATGGTTCTCATTATGGAGATTCTATTTTAATCAATTATAAACACAACTACATTGGTCCTCCCCAAAGAACCTCTCATGGAGGCCCTCCTTGTGATGAAACCCAAAAATATCATGGAGGTACTCTCTATTTTAACATTTAATAAATCATTATAAAATAAGATATTGTTTTTGGAAAACATAATATAAAAATATTGGTCCACCCCTTGGATAATGCCATGAAAGACATTATTGTAATAAATTATTATTTTTATGTGAATTTTCTCACAATCATTGGATTTTACAAATTTCACCATTTTATTTTGAGGTTCTTGTATGACCAAATAAAACTATAATACTTGTGGGAACCATCGGATTGTATGACTACATTGACGTGGGTAAATCATTATAGAAATTTCATTTTTAATATTTCATCTTGTTTAAGAAAAAATCCTTTTTAGGGGGTTAGACAAAGACACACTTGAATAAATATCATGCTATCAACCGTGCATGATAATTTTGAAAATCAATAGAACATGACATGAAACAATTTTCAAAATGATCGTACATATTGTGTGAGCCTACTCCTTATTGACTCCTATTTTTTGGCTATATATTTTCTATTATAAAACTTTCACAAACATAAAATGGTTAGTGAGGAACACCCTTCACCTACAGTTTCACTATATACAACATCTACCATTATATATAATCCAACATATTTTAATGAATGTGAACAAATGTGACTGATCACTTGAGGATCTAGGTTTATTCAGCAATGGATGGAGATCTTCCCCACTAGATATAAAAATGTTAAATACAGCATATGGACTTATTATAGTATATAAGGTTATTATCTCTATTAAAAATGTTAAATTTAATTGAATAGATGATCAAAATCATTAAGATAGAGTCGATACGATTTTAACGTCACAAACCAACCTCTTTTCTTCATCTCTATATTTTTTAACATGTATGCAATTCTATTTTTTATCTAAATTTCTTATTTTATCTAAATTTTGAGATTCAATAATATTTCTTCTCATGAATCATTATATACATTTATGACATTGTTATTCTAGAAATATCTCATGGATATACCAAAATTTTATTTGTCATCCACAAAAAACATGCAATGACATAGAGAACCACAAATTCATAACTAAATGTTTCATTGTGAATAAAAAAATCCAATAATTTTTAAAATGTATTATAACTGGATCTATATTAATTCAAAAATATTCAACCTTCTTGAACATGAAGTACATAGTTTCAACATATCCATTCTCATAATAAACCTTGATAAAATATATATGTTGTTCCAAAAACATTGTATGAAACCCTACACTATTTACAGGAGATTTTGAAAACTATAGAGCATTAAAGCGTCATCACACTTATATTATAGATTTATTATCCTGAGATTCAACCCCAATAGATTCAAATTTATCTTGGTTTATCATCATTTCGTTGACCTCTTAACATATCATGTACTTCATTAAATAGGCATCGTTGTTTCTTTATATTACATAAATAGTAATTAAAATGTGATTCTATAGAAACTAATGAATCTCTTGTCAAATGTTTGATAAAATTTCATCAGAATAATAAAATTTTGCAATCTCAATTATTCACCCAGATAAAACACTAAAATTTCATAAGTGTTGAAGTCTTACACTGGGCATAAAAAGACTTAAATTCAGTGAAGACCTGTGATGAAAGACTTAAACTACCTAAAAGATTTAAATTTCGTGTATCAAATATATATTCTCAAATAATTAAATTCAGAAGTAAAGGATTGTACATATAAATGAAGTATTATGGTCTATAAGGGATTGTGGTTGATGAAGTCTTATGATAACAACTCAAAAACTGATATTGTAACTCTAAAGATTATTCTAGCTCTTGAATGACTTACACTTTAACCAAATAAAAATTATGTTGAAGTAAAACATTCTATTTTAATGACATATAATGTAATCTGATTCTATAAAATACATAAACCAAATCTATATTCATACATCAAGTTCCTTTTTCATTGTTCTTCCATTAGACTGATTTCATAAAATGTACTAAATTATTAATATTTTTTTTAAAAATTCCATAGGACTTTAAACACCTACAAAACATATTAAAAAATTATCAAACAAATTCAACCATGTCAAAAACAAATTGAATATAATCCAAAATAATATCAGGAAACTTTAAATATTCCCAGTAATGGTTTACAAAAAAAGCAATTCCATAACTACATCGCCCAATCTAGGACCTCTTTAATATCTCCTTTTATTTTTTCATAAACAATTAATTTTTTTTGAATACACTCATATGTATTTCAAAACTCATCAACTCTCATGATAATCATGATGTCACAACCTATGATAAGAGAATATACTTATACTGTATAACTGGATAAGTTTATATATTTGATATAATTACATTACTTGGTGACAAGGTGTTATAACTAATTGACATAAATGAACACTATATCAATGCTTCAATTTATCACTTCCCAAAATCTCCCACATATAAAAATATTCAATGAATTGGATGACCAAATAGTGATCACCCTCCATTCCAGTGTTATGAAACTATTTATATCATTTTTCAACAAAATAAAATGACAAGAAGGGGTAATAAAAATACCATTATGTTTGTTTGGAAGACTGAACAACAAGTTTCCTCTAGAGGTTATGAAATTTATCCTTTACAAATTCTTTAGTAAAAAATATCAAAAAACATTCCTTCGTACTAAGAAGCTCAAGTCATAAATGACCATTATCAACAATTTCATTAATTAAATGAAACATATATCAATGTATTTAGATATTAACTATTGAACTATATTCTTAGAAAGGTTTATAGATCTATTATTATAATGGGAAATATATAGAGTACTATTCACTTTAACTCCTAAATCATCCAACTGAACCTTTATTCAAATAATTTATGTACAGGCTTGTGTTAAGCATTGTACTCATATATATTTATTTTTAATTCCACTATATTATTCTACTTAGTATTCCATCTTACATATCATTATCCAAGTAAAAAATGTGCCACCTGAATTGGATTTCCCATCAATATACTAATTAATCTAATAAGTATCAGTAAAACTATACAAGTTCATGTATCAATTGGATATGTATGCAAAGAATAAAATTAATATAATTATAGTGTATTTTAGAATAATATTGTTTATAATTTTGTTCAACTCTTGGGGATCAATCTGTGATATAGCACACAATTTCAAATCAGACACATTTTTAGTTGTAACACCCCAATATTTCATAGTACGTTATCTCATTAAAGTAATTCAATAGATAGCGCTACACGCAACACTGAGTTCAAGCGCACCACAACTTATTAAACTAACCGTTAAAAAATCAGTTATGAATATTATTAACTAAATTTTGAATAATATAGACTCTATATAAATTTAATATCCATAATATGTGTTTCAAAGACATAACATAAGAACAAATTCATTTTTTCAAATAAAATAAGAATTTTTCAAAAAATGAAATTTTACCACCTTTTAATGGAAAAACCTCTTTAAAACCAATATTTGACAATGTTATAAATTAAACATAATGAAAATAAATTATTCTTCATAAGCAAGACATAAAAATTTATTTTTGATAATTTTTTGGTATATTTCTGATATCTTTCATGTTTTGGTGTATAGTGAAAATTACTAAATTTTAATTAAAAAAAACTTTTTTAATCGAAATAATTAATGGTGATAAATTATGATTTTAAATGGTTTGGAATTATAATTATATTATATTTTTATCATTTAATAAAATTTAGGATATTATATGTAATTTTACATTTAAATTTGACATAAACACATGTCAATCTTTTGAAAGTTTTTACATTTAAAAAAAACCCGCTTTTGGGTTATGAAAATGGGAATTAATTTTAAATTACTAATGGAAACGTATATTATTTGAATTTGGTAAAATAGACTTCATTTTTGAATTCATAATATTAAAATTAGTTAGGGTGAATTTTTTTTATTTTTCTAAAAACTTTCAATTTTTTTATGAATAATGAAAAAAACACTACGTTATTTTTTAAAAAAGACTTTTTATTTAAATAAATTGTTGTTTTATTTTAATTTATTTTAGGTAAAAATAGATACATAATACCTTTATATGTTCAAATTAATTAATTAGTGTCATTTTATAATTTTTTTAGATATATAAAATTTTATCGAACATTTTAACATTTTTCTACCCACCTTCTAGATAATTTGTAAATTTGCATAAAACATAATTTTACAACTTATATGAGTTGAATTTAAAAAATATTAGAAACACGGTAAACACGATTATGTAAAATGTGGTTCAATAAAATGAAAATAATTTGTGATGAATATTAACTGTTGACTTTTATTTACCTGGGATTAATGTAAAGAGGGTAGTTAAGGGTAAAAATGATATTATTGGTAAACAAACCCATGTCCTAATTAAATTTTATAAGTATAATTCTACCAAAAAAACCATAGGAATAAAATTTTATTCTCTTTGGTCCACTTTTATTAGATTAGGATATTTATTGTTATTTTATTTAATGAAGATTTAAAAGAGTTAAATTAAATGTTTAATTACTAAACAATTTTTAATATAGGGTTATACATAATATAAATATGACTATAAATATTCATTAGAAAGATAAAACGATTTCATACAAACGGATATTTTATTTATTTTTTTAGACCTTAAATAATATAATATGTTAATAACAAAATGAGGACGCAGTAATTAACTTAATAATGAAATATTATAATAATTGATATTATAAATATCCAAATAAATGTAATTTGAGAATTTTGATGAATTCCACTAATTTTATAGGTTAATATTACATGTAATTATTTAAAATATGAATTTATTTCGAATTAATAATGTATTTAGGAATTTAAAAAAAATCATTTAATAAATGATGTCAAAATTGACATAATTGATTTTTTAAAACAAATACTATATTACTGGTTGATATATTATGCCTAAAAGTCTATGGTTTGAAAAAATGGCTGAAATAATATTATATATGTCCTTAATGAACCACATTAGGTTCTCTAGTAAGTATATAGTATGTTTATTAACACTATATTATAAGAATACTATAAGACATGATAAATGTTAAACAATTTAACTAAGAGTTAAATCTAAAAGATAATGTTAAAATGGTAACATAAACTTGTCTAAAACCTATTAGTTGGGATTATTTAGACCCATAGCCACAAAATTCTTGATGTAAATTCATTTGGTGCCATTATAAACCGAATATGATTATATAATAAATTAATATTTTAATCTTTTCCTAAAGTGACCCTCACCCCACTTATAAAAGGAAACATCCCCTCCTCTTAATTTCACACCTCTGACTACTTTTGTCTCGGACAACACCTGCCCAAATATCTTCCCAACATTCCACAATTCATCTTAGAGGCCTTAATGTGGTCATAAATCCATCATATAGATCCCTTTTGATCAAATCAAAAGGAAGAACCCAAAGAAGAGGTAAATATTTCATCACCCCTTTCATGTTCTTGTCTTCTTCCACTTCCTCTTTCTTTGTTGTTTCCATTCTAAAATAATAACTTCAGTATCTTCTATATACTGTGATGTAATTATAAAAATGTTACAACCATATTTACTATTCTATCTATCTTATAATTGTCAAAGTCACCAAACATCTGTGCGTATAGATTAACATCCCTAAGTCGTGGTGTAGTTTGTTATTCAAACACTTCATTAGTTGGATGGGTATAATAATGAGTATAACTGATGTAAATAATAAATATAACATGTTACTTATTCTTAATAAATGATATAACATCCAATTATATAGTATTTTACCATCAATATAATGATATTGTCACTCGTGTGTACGTATGGATTACTGTCTCCACGACACGATGAGATTCATTTCCACGTTCACCATTAAAGGATGATTATAAAATATATATCATTAATAAGTATGTGATATATGAAAAAATAATTATACTGAAGATATATATATATGTACTTACATATATCCTATTCACTTAGTTCTGTTCAATACGATATGAAAATGGAAACAGCGTTTATGAGTATGTACGGCCTACTGTCTCCATAAACGGCGTTTTCCATTTCCTATATATACGTCTATTATACATATTATATATATATATGATATATAAATCAATTTTTATATTCTGTAAGAATTTAAATCATGATCTGAGTAATACAATCAAGAGTAACAAGTTAAAACACATATGATAGAGAAAGAGATTATTACCCGAAATGTAAATTTAACATCGAAATTATTATTAAATGAGTAGTATGAAGTCATAAATAAATCATGTATGATATCTTAAATATTAATATGGTTCTGTTATAATTTAATAACATACTACGGTATTTATACATAAGGTTAATCATACCCTTGACTAAATGAATGTGCAAGGTAAGGGTTAATTTCACAATCTCTTTATTATCCAAGGTTGTTTTTATGTAAGTATCTACTAGGACATATTTATTATCCATGTCCATGTTTCATGAAAGAGTATTCAATGGGATAATTTTAAGATATTTTTTTTACTAAAACATCATTTTAAATGTTATAAATATTTATTCTTCTAAATCATTCTCATTAATGTCGATGTTTTCAAAATGGGTTTTAAGGATTTATCTATATGGACATGAATGTTTTTAAAATGTTAATTTCTTTCAATAGTTTCAAAGTGGTATGGGAAAAAATGATTCAAGATTGTCATTAAATGTATTCCTTTCTAAATTGTGTGACTTTTAAATATTTTTCATGAAAAAGTGATATTTCTCTGAAAGAGTTTTACAAATCATTTTTATCTATGTCAATATCCTTTGATGGATTTAAAACGTGTTTGATGTTGATTTGTTATGATAATAATCATCCTTATTGTGTTGAAGGTTTTGTGATATGTTTGAATGTGGATGTGTTATTTGTATACCATTCATGGTTTATGGATAAAGTATTGACATTTTGTATGCTAGTTTTAATATGAATGTTTATGTTATGTTTAATCCTTTTCATATGAGGAATGAATTGGACTTAGTAAGTGACGGGTGGAGGCCGCTATAGCTCCTCGATGCATCAGTAGGTCTCATGAGACAAACTAGTGTCTTATTACAAGTCCTTGACAAAATATTATTTGTATTCTTGGAACAATTACTTGAATATGTGGTTATGAAGTCTGGAATTATGCATTCCATCATTATAAAAGGGGATTTTGATATTTTATGTGATTACTCGACTAGTAGTATATCCACGTGTATAAGTAAATGGCATTATTTTACTATATATTTTCAATATTATGTTGATGTTTAAGTTTAAAAGGCTTTTTTTAGTTTAATATATTGCCTTAAATGTTTATGCTTATTTATAAAAGTTTCCTATATATTATTATCCTTAATCAGCATCTGAACTCACCCATTTCTATGTTTTAATTTTCCTACGATTCCAAGAAGTGTATTATGATTGATAAGAAGGGATAAACTAGGGAATTAATGGCGTTCTGAAAGGATCATTTATGATGTGTTTTGTTTTTTAATTTGTAATGTAACATTCATGTATGTAATCTATTTTCCAGTACTACAAAACTTATCGTTCTTTCGGGACATGATTCCTTGTAATCATGCCAATTTATTAAAATAATGAACCGACACTGGGCTTCTGGGGTCAGGGAATTACATTAGTTCTGGAAGATGTATGGTAGAGAAGGCTGCTAATTATAATCTTTAATCTATTTTATTTACTCTTTTATTGGACTCATCCTTATTCAGTTTGATTCCAAAATCCATAGGTGTAGAATTGATTTTAATTTTTCCATTCCAAACCATTTCAACGATTCCTTGGATTACTTTTCTCGAGATGGGGAAAAAAATTCAAGTCCCTATATGTATTATAACCCATGAATTTAAGATATCTCAACTAACATGGACAATTTAATATTTCATTCTATATCGTCTAAAGAAACTTATAGAGAGATTCCTTATATCCTGAAAAATTAATTTCATCGACATATTATATAATAATAAGTGTAAATATGGAAAAATCCTTTACAAAAGGTCTATAATATTTTTTCCAAATAGAAATGTATTCTTCTTAAGATTCCATCAAGATTATTATACTAGGATTGTGTAGAGTAATTGTTTCCCTCGGATTTTGGGGATGACCTCCTCGATTGAAGGTTCAAACATTCCAATCGGTTTCTAATGGGTTTGTTAGTAGAACCAAAAACATACAATGATTCCACATCCATTTGGACCTACATTCCAAAGGTAGGTGCTCATTAGTTTGTGGACTGATGAGGCTTAGGAATTTTCATTGGTCAAGAGGATGGGAGGTCGGACTCATCACACCTTTTTTAGGGGAATTATTGTCTACTACGGGACTCTCTTTATAGATTTAAGTTATGTTCATGAATCCTTATTACATTACCAAGTATAAAATGAGATTTCCTTCAGATCTGAAAATCAATTATTAAATATGTAGGAAATTTAGAGAATCTTTTATATGAATTTGAGGTTCTTCATCGATAGGGAATCGTCTGTATATATTAGAGATTATTGGTCAATGGTATCCTTCGACGCATTTATATAGAAGTCTCTTGGTCATTATGATGACCATGCTAGTTTTGAAGCCACTCATTGGAGCACTTGAATTTTATTGTCATTCAGAAGGACATGGACTATTTCAGAGTTGGGATCAAACCCGTAGATGGGTTACCTACGTATCCTTTGTTTAGAAAAGGAATCAGAACCCACGTAGTTCGAGTAAGGGAGTATGATATTTATGACTGATGGATCAAAAAAGGATGTCATAATTAATTTTACACTCTAAGCTCATGTGAGTCATGCTCGGTGTGAGAAACAAGAGGCATTGGTAAAAATTAGACAATTATTCCATGAAAGAAGAAATCATTAAGAAATAAGGTGGGACTTATGTATGTATGACTACCCAGATAAATCAAGATTAGGATTTACTTCAGGGAAGAAATCCAGGAACAGGGTCTATAAAGGTATATGTGCTTCATGGAGATTTGAATAGTCTAACTGGGGGCTTACTCATAAAAAGGAGGCCCAAATTAGGATAGAACTTATGATTGGGTTTTACTCCTAAGAAAGAATCCCAGATCAAAGGATTGGTTAAGATGAGTTAAGACTGGGGCTTACTCTTGAAAAGGGAGTCCCATGTTAAGGGACATAAAAATTAAGGGACTTGGGACTTACTCTTGAAGAGGATGCCCATATTTGAGACTGGGGCTTACTCCTGAAAAGGAGTCCCATGTTTGAGACTGGGGCTTACTCTTGAAAAAAAGGCCCAGGTTAATGAATTATTGTTGGGGATTACTCCTGATTAGGATGCCCAAATTAAGGGACTTAGGCTTACTCCTAAAAAGGAGGCCCAGGTTTGAGACTGTGGATTACACTTGAAAAGGAGGCCTAGGTTAATGAAATATGGTTAGGGATTATTCCTGAGGAGGATTCCCAAATTAGGGGACTAGGGCTTACTCCTGAAAAGGAGGCCTAGGTTAATGATTATGACTGGGGCTTATTCCTGAAAAGGAGGCCCTGGTTAATGATTATGACTGGGGCTTATTCCTGAGAAGGGGGATGCCCAAATTAGGGGACTGGGGCTTACTCTTAAAAAGGAGGCCCAGGTTAATGTATTATGGTTGGGGATTACTCTTGAGGAGGATTCCCAAATTAGGGGACTGGGGCTTACTCCTGAAAATGAGGCCCAAGATAATGATTATGACTGGGGCTTATTCATGAAACGGAGGCCCAAATTAGGGGACTGGGGCTTACTCCTAAAAAGGAGGCCCAGGTTTGAGACTGAGGCTTACTCATGAAAAGGAGGCCCGAGTTAATGAATTATGGTTGGGGCTTACTTCTGAGGAGGATGCCCAAATTAGGGGACTGGGGCTTACTCCTGAAAAGGAGGCCCAGGTTAATGATTATGACTGGGGCTTATTCCTGAAAAGGAGGCCCAAGTTAATGAGATCTCTCATCTTAAAGGATGAGGTTTAATGAATGAAATCTCATTCATTAATGACATAAAGATGTGTAAATCACTAGGTTTTGAGGGATATTCCACAGAATTCCTTTCAGATAAGGAAGTAAAATCAAGAAATCATGCCATAAATGGATTTGAAGAGTGTCTTGAAGGCTGGATATTGAATAGGATATGTGGAATGGATTAAGAGGGGTGGAATGGGAAAAAAGGGCACCCAAAAAGGTAGGGGCGCGCAAGTCCTGGCAGGCGCACAGGTACTGCGTGGGCGCACAAGTCCTGGTCGCGCAGGCATTTCTACGTGACACATGGGTACTGGCGCGACAGTTAACCAACGGGGTAATACTTGAGAAACTCTTGGTTAAAATCCTTTATAATAATTTTGAGCTTCTTCCAAAAGAGTGGTGCGCAAGTTCTATTGAAGGAGTAAGGCGGCATGCAAGTGTGGCCATTTCCCTTAAGGGCTGGCCACTCAGGTGCGCGAGTGTTGATGAGTTTCAACACATAGGCCCTCCTCCCCATCTTTAGATCTTTTGTTCTAGGTAAAAAATTACCTTATAAGTGCTTCGGAAGCTTTGAGAAGAGGCTAGGGAACCGGGAGCTCAAATATGAGTTTCTAGAAAACATTCCTCCTCGAATGGGGGGCCCACATGGTCTATTTATATGCTGAAGAAGACCCGAGCAGTTATCCTTTAGGGCGCGCAAGTCACTTGCGCGACCATTAGGCTTCGCGCAAGTCTACTTGCGCGACCATTGTAGAACTTGTGTGACCCTTCTGCAACATTCTTCTTATTCCATCCATTGTCAATTTTTGATATTTGTCCAAAGGTTGAATCACTTTGAGCTTAGATATTCCCCTATTACAATATTTAGATTCTGTGATGAAAGGAGAGCCAAAAAAAGTCCCCCCTCAGAGTTGGATCCAGAGAGAATAGAGGATTTTACTCGGAGGAAAAGAAGAAAACTCAAGGAAAGGTGGCACGCAAGTGTTCAGTGCGCAACACTTGGCGCGTAGGTTCGAGTCGCGTAGGGCTAGAGCTCGCTGGATGGAGCGCACAGGGTGTAGGCACGCAGGTGGGAACCCAGGCCTATAAATACGCTATCCTTTTCCACGCATAGCATCTGAATTCCAGATTCTCGTGCTCTCGCTGCGCAGGTCACCTTCGCCGCGCAAGTCTCC
This sequence comes from Viscum album, assembly GCA_963277665.1. Lineage (NCBI taxonomy): Eukaryota > Viridiplantae > Streptophyta > Magnoliopsida > Santalales > Viscaceae > Viscum > Viscum album. The sequence continues at coordinate 1,217,374,372 of OY728130.1, forward strand.
CGTTTTCCACTATTTCTTCACCGTCGCACTGCTTTCATGGTAATAGGACTTGCGTGGTGATACATGTGTGACATAAACTTGCGAGGCATGTTAAAACTTGTGTGACACCTCCATACTTGCACGCAAAGTTTAGACTTGCGTGCCTTAATTCCTTTGCGATTTTTTCTGAAATTTCTTCAAAAATTTTATGAAAAATCAACTTACATAAAATTTAATTTACTCACTTTTTATGTTGAATCAATGGCTCTTAGAACCGGAATAGCAGATGAACTGGATAGCAAGCGGATTGATGATATGATGAACATCATTGGCCATGATTATTATAATTTCAAAATTAGCACTCTTCCGGATTTGGCTATGTATATGAAGAAATGTCATCATGACTTCCCCCAAAGCATTTATTTTCCTTTGTATGACTACGGTCATCTTCTAGAATTTACTATTCCTGAAGCAAAGAACTATCTCCAATTTTTGTGGTTTCAGAATTACACCAACTTTGCTTCAGCAAATATCTCATGTAGAGGAGGATTTATAAATGCTGGAACAACAGAGAAGGCCTACATGATATATCATAGCCCTTGTACACCAGATTTAAAACCTCAAATGCCCGAGCTGCAACCACATTGTCATCCTTCAATCTTCTGAAACACTCATATGGATCAATCCAAAGGCTGGAAGAAAATTTGGGAATTCCGTCCTGGGGGAGGTGTGAAGCCATCTTGTATGTGGGAATACTGGGTGCGACAAACGTTTTCAGAGTTTGTCGAAGATCTGAAAGGAGCGGTGATATACGAAGTTTTGTGGGTTGGTCAAACAAATGCTTACAGACATGATAACTTTGTGCCGGAGATACTCATCCACTGGAGCCCAGAAACTAATTCTTTCCATCTGACTCATGGAGAAGTATGTATGAGTCTGTGTGATGTCCACAAGATCTCAAGGGATCCAATTTTGGGTGACATGTATGATGAATTCATTCCACCCAAGGTGACTTGGAATGATTCAGAGAAGACTCCTGCTTTAGCTCGATAATTATTTAAGATCTTTCATAGGCTCAAGAGTTTAGAGACCTCATTAACTCATTCTAGAAAGTATATTCATCCGGAGGAGTGGATGAATATATTTCTTATTGAGAAGAAAGAAAAGGATCCAAAGTAGAAGGATCCGAAGGAGAAAGGATCCAAGAAATATAAATCCAAGGATAAGAGGACCAAACATCCTACCACCTGTCCAAAACCTGAGAAGAGGGGTGCTCATGGCACATTCTGGCCAACTCTAGAAGCAGGAGAGTTTGAGAAATGGGGATATGCGGTGAATCAAAGGATCCCAAAGAAAACTCGTCTGGCGGGCTTCTTGGCAATCTTCCTCAGCGTTTATCTCTGTCCAGTCAGGGATTATATGGGAGGCATCAGGCCAGGGACCATCGTCATTGCGGAAAAGTTGGCTGAGGGAAAAATGGTTGGGTTGGCTACCCCCAATTTTGCAAAGATTCACAGGATTTTACTTCATGTCTTCATGGGTAAATCTCCTTTAATAATAGTGGGACCATTCCATGTTTTATTTGGATGGAATGCCACTCACTTTAGTACTTACAATGTACATAATGGATTACAAATTCCTGGAAGTTCATTCAGGCCATCAGTTCAAGCATTCTATGTAGTTGCTCCATTAGATGTTAATTCCTATGACATTAAAGTGAGGCTGATCATGTTTAAGGAATTAAACTTCTTTCCCTATGGAAGTCCACCAACCGGGCGGTTTGTTAATGATGGAACAACCCATATGGATTTGAGGGAATACATGCTAGCTTGCAGGGATGGTGTGCTTGTTTCCAGGATTGATGGAGAAATTATATGTGAGGCCTATGCTCCATATAGATTTTCATGTCAATTCAAATGTCTGCAACAGATTTTTGTATCTCCTCTAGTACATGTCAGGTTAGAGCAACATCTGATGGTTGCACGACAACTATGGTTGCTGACGTCAAGGGAGAAGACGGGGGTAGTATTTGATCTACCAGTTGAAAAAGAGGCACATAATTTGACTACATATTATGCCGAACACTGGATAGCATCATACCCCAAAGAGGTGTTGAATCATCCAGTTTATAAAGTGGGGAAAAGGAATAGGACTGTAGAGAAAGAAACCCTTCCTCATAATGGTGATACTTCCCCACCTGAAGCTGATTCGGCAGATTCCTCCTCTAGAACTGATTCACCACATTCCCATGATGGGGATGATGAGGCACAATCGGTGGCAAAGTGGTTTCGTGCCCGATATAATCCTCCATCTAGAATTAAAAGACCCACTCCATAAACTCCTTGTGAGTTACTTCATTGTGGTAATTTAATCACTCCTACTTTATAAAACAATAATTCTTATTTTCTTATTCTCTATCTATAGTTGCAGGAGCTGGGAAGAAATTGAAGTCAAAGATTTTAGGACCTTCCACGCAGCCTTTATATCTAAGACCAGAGGCTGTCCAATTATGGTAGATTTTGTAATGTGGTACTGAGACTGCCTTGCTGTATTTATGTGAGGGCCTACAACTTCCTGGAATAGGGAATATTATGGCTTCTACAGATATTCAATATGAGGATAACGCTAATGAAGTGCGGGCTTACATCAAAGAGATGGAAATGCTCATGTATTCCATTTATGAGTCTGTTATTGTCACCAGGTGGGTGAAGGAAATGATTGATCGTGGTGCCACTGAGGGGGCTGGTGGTTCTGAAGATGGGGAGTGGCATGAGTATGTGGCTCCTGAAGATGTAATATTTCTTTCCATATTTCCTTGAAACTTGATTCCAGTCAAATATTTGTTACTTAAGAAAGTTATTTTCTTCATCTTGAAGCTTGCAAAGGAAGGAATTGAGGTTCCTTCGCCACAGTATAGCCCTGGTGGTACTGCCATTGGGGCTACTGCTGATTCTCCTCGCAAATCGGGAAAGATATCTCCAGTCCAGCAGGCCATGAATGAGGCATTGGACATAGCCTTCCATTCGCCAATCCACGTGCCAATAAGGGAGACTTCTGATACTCCCAAAAAAACAAAGAAGCAAAGGCAACGAAGGAGGATCTCCACAGCTAAACGCTTCATTAGCAGCGGTATGTCATTCGGGTAATCATGAGTCTATACCCATGACCACATGGTTACTCATATTTCTGTGGATTGCAGTGGCTTCTTCAATTTCCCCCTGAGGGAAAGGACTGATCCTCCTTCAAAGACCATAGAGGGTTTTGTGGAACAATCACATATCCAAGATGACTTGGATGCTCTTGGAGATAAGCTAGAATCTATTCCCAGTATCCCTCCTGTTACTGTTTCAAGAAGAAAAGAACCTGTTTCTGGTGAGTCAAAAATGCATCATAAAAAATGTTGAACAAAACACCGACTGACTTCTATTATGTGGTACTTCAAGTTCAACTCCTGCATTAGAGCATCTGGTGACTGTTGCAACAGATGCTGTGATTTTACTCGAAGATGTTGTACAGGGTCAGGGGTTGTAGGACGTATGTCGTCAAGAAGACACATCAAACGCTCCCACTGGTGAGACTAACCTGGATTCTGAAATATCATTGGATGAAATGATGAATCCTAACATGTCTTTCGAAAAATTTTATGATCATTCTAAGTTTTAATGTGATTTAGAAGACCTTGGGCATGAGTGTTATCCTTCGCCCAGTAAATTTTCTTATAATTTACACTTCTAATCATAACTGAAAATAATATGCAGTTCCATCCATAGAAGCAGCTGAACTGCCAATGCCTGAAGAGGGTGTGGACATTGATGTCAACCCTACCAGTGCAGAAACATTAGCTCATGTAGAGCTAAACCTAGTAAACCCTCCTGAGACCCATCTTGAAGATCCAATTGAGACTGGGAAAGATGGGGAGGATTCTTCTTAGGTTTCTAATCCACCTTTAGGTAGTGGATAACAATATTTGTGACTGTACTTAATTTTCAAGACAATAAATTATTTTTTATCCTTTGAATCTAACCAAAGATTTCAATTAATCATTCAGGGCCATTAACTGCAGTGGCTAGATCTGGAGGTGGGGCCTCAGCCTCTTGCCCAATGGGAATTGAAAGTGAAGAAGCCCAGGTAAGGGGGGAAGGAGCAGAATAGGGCACTTCTTTAAGTGCATTAATCCCAGATTACATGCCCCTTGTGATGATGATGTTGAATCATACCCATAGGTGCTTAATGCGTTCAACTTTTCATGACACAAGGCATGGAACAACTTATGGAAAATCATATATGAGGTGACTTTACAATTTCTATCATCGAAGATCCCTCGATTGTCATCCCAGTTTGTCATGCTAGGACTTGGCGGTTTTGGATATGAAAAGATCCATGCCGCGTTGAAATAAGTCATCTTCGGGAGGGAGCAGGAGAAAAAGTGTTGTGAAGATCTGACCAGGGTGAAACTGTCAGTTAACATCAATGAATTTGAGGCTGTGTTATCCCAAGTTGAGGATGATTATGCTGCCAAGATGAAGGAGCTGAAGCATAAAATCAAAGAAAAAGTTGTCCAGCAGGTGCAGCTCCAGCAACAGTTAGATGCTGTTACTGGGGAACTTGATCAGCTCAATAATTCACTGGAGGGAACTCAAACAAATGGTATGAAAGCCATTGCAGATGCCAGGCAAGCACTCCATCATGCTGAGAAGAGTGAAGCTGGTCGAGTGCACGAGCTTCATGTAGCTGCTGATAAAGCTCGGGATGTTGTACATCAAGTGAAGACATATGTTGAAAGTCTTTTGCAATCTCCTAAAAAATAGAAGAGGCTCAAATCTGTGGATGTCCCTCTAATTCTTGTGCATCAATGAAGATTACTTTTATCTTCAATCATTTTTACCTGCATTCTTTTGCTTCATGCTTTAGATTTTACTTATGCCAATGGGACTAGTAAGCATAGTTTGATTTTTACAAGGATTAATGTAAATAACCCTACAAACATTGAACCTTTTAATTTCTCAATATTACCTAAATCATACAAAATGTATGTTATGTAAGTTGGAACATGACTTTTATTTAGAGATCCTTTGTCTTTTGTGGGCAGTTTAATGTCATGCACATCGGACATAAAAAAGTCTAATGTTTAAGGTCAAAATAGCTTTGACCGAAATGAATTATAATTGACTCAATTACTTAACAACTCATCTGAAAACATAGTACCATACTCAAGTATGAGGGAAAATATGTAAACTATAACATAAGAATATTTGAACCTGAGGAATGATTTGAAAAAGAGCTAAAAGGAATTAGAAGAAGTAGTTTCCAAGAATGAAGTTACCATTATTTAACTAACCCATTAGGGGGTTGAATTATGCAGGGCCACCTATGGGAATTGGCTGCATAGTCAAATAAATAGTATATTTTGGATAACAAGTCTGTTATGTAGACTGTTTATGCAAGGCCGCCTATGGGCACGTGCTGCATAGTCAGGCAAAAGAACTATCAAAAATTTACATTCCTAGTGCTAAAAGCCAGTGAAAGTTTAAGGAGATTCAAATTTTCCAAAGTATAGAGTTTTCTGTATGGAAAGAGGTACTTGAATATGGATAAAATATTTACAAAGAAGATTATCGAAGAACTGGATGGATATCACTCCTACAAAGGTCTGACCCAAATGTAGGGAAGGAGAATATAAACCATAGACTTGAATACTTGCAGATCATGAAAAAGGCTATGGGACAAATATGATAAGGATGGCTATTTTTTCGGATCCCTACATACTGTCATTTAAGACCAATAAGTAAAAAAGAGGATTTCTTTCCAATAATGAAGTTACCATTATTTAAAAAACCCGTTATGGGGTTGAATTATACAGGGCCTCCTAAGGGAATTGGCTGCATAGTCAAATAATAATATCTTTTGGCTGACAAGTCTATTATGTAGAATGTTTATGCAAGGCCTCCTAAGGGAACATGCTACATAGTCAGGAAAAAGAACACTCATAAGTTTGACATTCTTGTGACTAGAAGTCAAGAAAAGGGCTATAAAGATCTGAAAATATTTAAGTTTAGGATTATGAAACATAATGATGGGTGTTGTCCAATGTATACAGAGATACACAGATCAATGCTAACTATAATCATGTTGTGGATGGGTCCTGAAAGGAAATGTTGGCCCTCACTAGGTATCCCATAAGGATAGGAATCAATCCATACATAGTTATTAAACTACAGTTTAACGTCGTGCAGGACAAAAGGATTAGAGATCTTAGTTTAGGGTCATAGAGCTTCGACCATTGTAAGAAATACACAGTGTGTGCTTTCATGGGGACTTTTCAGCCAGGGGACTGAAAGTGGAATTTGGGGTCAGGCCCAAAGACTTGGGGCTAGATTCGAGGGACACTCAAACGTTCCTACGTATCCCATAAGGATGGGAATCAAGCCCATGTAGTTCTAGAAATACCCTCTGTACAGATTTGGTTCGTATATGTGAAGGGTGAAAGGGGACTTTAGTGGAATGATGGTTTAACCCAAGATAAAAGGTTCGGGCATTTCCATGTATGCACGTAGTCTTTGAAATGAAACATGATTGAAAAATAAATGTAAATAATGGTTCCCTATCAGGATATGGTATCAAAGAATATTTTAGTTTATTGTCATACTGGACAAAAGTTTTGTATAGTTTAACATCGTATAATAAGGACACAAGTGAACCAATGTAATGATATTTATTCTAGGGGCGGTTTCATGAATCAACATCATATGAGATGGAGGTGAACCGATGAGAAGAGATTTATTTTGGGCTTGAACCTTGGGAGGTTGCCTACGTACCTAGCCTGGAAGGCAAGGATCAAATTCCGCGTAGTTCAATTAAAGAATGAATTAATGATCAAGTTGTTCTTGGGGACAACGACCTAAAAAATGATGTTGTTGGGAATTTCACATGGTTAGTAGCCCAAAGAGAGTGTTATGGTTTAGGTTTTCTCTAAGCTCACATGAGTCATACTCGGTGTGAGAAACATAAGGTAACAAAAACCATAACGATGCATAGTTTAATGTCATGCATGAGATATCAAGGACTTTATGTACAGTTTAGCATCATGTAGTTAGGACGATGGGGACAATATAGTTTAACATCATGTTGGACGAAAGGGGGACTGTGCGGTTTAATTTCATGCAGTGAGGAAAAAAGAGTACAACATTTAACGTCATGTTGGATGCATTGGGGACTTTTTTCACAGTTTAACATCATTTTGGACAAAAAAGGGACGATACAGTTTAACATCATGTTAGATGAAAGTGTGAATAGTTTAAGGTCATATGCATAGACCGTGGATGGTGCAGTTTAATGTCTTGTTGGACGGTGGTGCAGTTTAAGGTCATACCGGACCATTTAGGGAAATTTTTCATAGTTTAACGTCATGTGGGATGAAAGTAAAAATAGTTTTAGGTCATATGTATGGACCATTGATGATGTAGTTTAATGTCATGCTGGACGTAAGGGACTTGCAAATAGTTTAGGGTCATATGCATGGACCGTGGATGATGCAGTTTAATGTCTTGCTGGATGGTGGTGCAGTTTAAGGTCATATCGGACCATTTAGGGAACTTTTTCACAGATTAACGTTGTGTGGGATGAAAGTAAAAATAGTTTAAGGTCATATGTATGGACCATGGATGATGCATTTTGCGTTTATAAAAAATACTTCTTCAAAAATATGGCATTGGTTGGAGTAGTGATGAGTTCTCCATCCATCGAGATTAATGAATAAGCTCCATTGGAGTAGACTCTATGTATTGAGTAAGGTCATTCCCATTTTGGATCAAGCTTTGGAGGTTTCTTTCCTAGTATCATTGGATTTCTGAGAACTAATACCAATTCACCCTGAGTGAATGAACGAAGATGAACTTTTTTGTTAAAATATCATGCTATTCGATTCTGATAGACTTCCAAGTGGTGAAAAGTGCACAATATTTTCTCATCTAACCATTCCAATTCATTCAATGTATTTTGAGATTGTTCATCGGTAGATGACTGATCACAAATGGAAACTCTGGGTGAAGGAAATTGAACTTCAATGGGCAACATGGCTTCCGTTCCATATACCAGTGAATATGGAGTTGACCGAGTTGCAGTGAGGGTGGTAGTCTGATAAGCCCATAAAGCATGAAAGAGTTTATCAGGACATGACCTCTTATCTTTATCCACCATATTTTTTAGTATATTTGAATGAGTCTTGTTGAAGGCTTTTATCTGGAAATTGGCCACTACCTGATGCCGAGATTAATGGTTGGATTTGATGTTGTATTCTTGATACAACTTCTTCACCTCGGATGAACAGAAGTTGGTGCCATTTTCCGTCAATATGGTATGAGGGACACCAAATCTGGTAATGATGTTAGACTAGATGAAGCTAAAAACGCATTTAGAACTGACTTCCTTGAGAGGTATTGCCTCTGCCCATTTGGAAAAGAAGTCAGTAGCAGTAAGAATGTAATTAAACTGCTTGGCTGTAGCCGAAGGGTAAGTTCCCACCACATCCATTCCCCATGTGGAAAATGGCCATGCGTATTTAGTTGTATGATGAAACTCTGGACGTTGATGAATGAAGTTGGCATGTACTTGGCATGAATGACACTTATTTTTGAAACCAACACAATCTTGTATCATTGATGGTTAAAAGTATCCAAGCCTTTGAATCTGATCCGATAGTCTATGTCCAGACTGGTCGACACCATAGATTCCAGCATGCACTTCTTTCAAGACAGCCATTGTCTCTTCACCATCAATGCATCTGAAGAGAACTCCATCAAAACCACATTTGTAGAGAATTTTTTCTAGGTGATCTGGGATATCATAAAGAGTAAAATTTACCACACGTCGCCGTATTTGTTCTTTCTCGGCTCTATTGGGTGGAAGTGTTCCATGTTTAAGGTATTCCCTGATAGGTGAAATACATCCTGTAGTATGACCATATCATTCAGGAATAGGACTAATTTCATTAATTTCCTCTGTTCTGATTTGAACATACGGTGAAATTGCATGAAGGTGGGAAATACTGATGGTTGTCTCGTCCCGATTTGGATCTTCCAGAGTTGTGGCTATATTATCCAGTGCATCAGCTTGAGCATTTTGTGATCTTGGCACATAATAAAATGTTGGTTCCAAAGGGAATACCGCCATTAACTCTCTGACGTAATCATACAAAGGGATTAGTTCTTCTTTTTTGATGGCATAATCCTCATTGACTTGTTTGATTACCATGTCTGAATCACCTTTCACCTTTAAGGTATTCACTTGTGATTGAAGTGCTCATTCCAAGCCTATGATGAGAGCTTGGTATTCTGATTCATTATTGGTACCACCTTCCCACAATAAGAAGGAATAAGGTAACACTGCCTTTTCTAGAGAAATGAGCAAAATTCCTAATCCAACTTTGTTGAATTTAGGATTTTCCATTTTCCTCCCTGTTGGACTTCTAGTAGAACCATCAAAATATATTTCCCATTTCTGAGGAATTTCTTGAATAGAGAAGACTTACTCATCAGGGAGTTCAATATCTGAAGATGTGTCTCCCACTGAAGGGTGTTCATCCAGGAAATCAGCTAGAGCTTGGCCCTTTATTGCCTTTTGAGACACATACCGAATGTCAAATTGCTGAAAAATAACTGCCCACCTTGCCAGAAGTCTTGTAAGCATTGGACGACTAAGGATGAATTTGAGCGGATTATTGAGAGATACCAATTGGACCTCATGATGTTGCATGTAGTGTCTCAACATCTGAACTGCAACGATTAATGCCAAGAATCACTTATCAATACTTGAATACTGAGTTTCTGATTCAAGCATAGTTCGACTGAGATAGTAGAGGTTTTTTTCATTCCCAGCATCATTCTTTTGAGCAAGAAAGGAACCCAATGATCGCTCTAGATCTGTCATGTAGAGGATAAGGGGTCTTCCTTCAATAGGTGGCATGATTACCGGTGGACTCAAGAGGTATTTCTTAAGAATATCGAATGCTTCTTGACATTCTTCAGTCCACTGGTAAGTGACCCCCTTCTTCATCAATTTGGTGAAGGGTAAACATTTTCCTTCCAAATTGGAGATGAAATGCCGAATATAGGCTAAGTGTCCTTGAAGTCCTCTTAATTATTTCAAATTTTGAGGAGGTAACATACCAAGGATTGACTTGGTCTTCTCAGGATCGACTTCAATACCACGATGGAATACATCAAAGATGAGAAATTTTCCTGAGGTTACCCCAAAATCACATTTTAAGGGGTTTATCTTCAAATTATGTTGTCGAAGCTTGCAGAATATGACTTCCAAGTCATCCAAGTGATTAGAACGTTGTTTGGATTTAACCACCAAATCGTCTACATAGCATTCAAAAAACATCCCTAAGAAGGTTTTGAAGATACGATGCATGGATGCTGATATGTTGCACCTGCATTCTTTAAGCCAAAGGGCTTTACCCGGTAGCAAAAAACACCCTGAGGGGCTCTGAAGGCTGTGGATTCCTCATATTCTGGGGCCATTCGGATCTTATTATATCCGTAATATACATCCATGAAGGAAATTGATTCATAGCCAGCTGTTGCATCAATTAAAAGTTCTATAATCAGAACTGGGAAATCATCCTTATGACAATGCCGATTAAGATCTCTGAAATCGATGCAAACTCTAATTTTTCTTTTCTTCTTCTTTACAGGGACAATATTATCCAACCACTTGTGATACAGAACTTCTCTAATGATGTTAGCTTTGATAAGCTTATCCACTTCAACTTCAATTTTGGAAGCATAATTTGGGTGTGTTCTTCTCGCAGCTTGCTTAAATCCTCGATGTTCTTCTGATAAACACAAATGATGAGTAGAAACATCATGATCAAGACCGGGAATTTCTATATAGTTCCAGGAAAATATATCTCTATTTTTCTTTAGAAAATAAATATACATCTCTTTCTCTTCATGAGTCATGGCCACACTGATTAAAGTGGGCATGGATCTTCTTTTGTACCCAGATTTATTTCTCTGAGTTGATCCACAGTGGTAGAGATACCCTCTTCAAATGTTGGAGGAGCATCTCTGAGATCTTCCTCTTCTTCATTATCATGTGTTATTTCTTCTGTTTCTACTTGAATAGTAGATGATAAAGAAGAATTTTCATGAACAGAAGAGACGTCAAAATTTTCACATCTTGAAGAAGAAGCTTCCATTTCCGACCCGATTGATGATGAAGGGTCTTCTATGGGTAATAAAGAGGAGATGATGGATTGAGAATCGACATCGTTGTTCACCTATGATGTTTTTATAACTTCTTCTATCCTGGTTGGAAAATTATAGACTTGTTAGATTTCAACAGATGAAATGAAGACGTCACCATTTGTGCTTTCATCACTGCTTGGTGGGTTACCAATTCCTCCCATTTTTTCTAGCTCGATTGTCATAACTGACATTATGGATCTTTCCATATGAGTATTTCGATTTGGGTCTATCTTGTCAATTTGACTGATAGGCAACACATAATCTATACTCACATGTGTAAATTTATTTACTGGAATCTTCTCCAAACCATATGGAGCATTAACTTTTGCAATCTCCTTTGTTGTGGATTTCTCCCTTCCCTTCGTGTGATATAATTCTGGCTTAATGTATTGAGACTCACATGTCTTTAATGGGTCCTTATCACCAAACAATTTTCCAACATGACCATCGAAACAATATTTGAGACATTGATTGTATGATGAAGGGATAGTTGCATGTTGATGTAGCCAAGGTCTTCCAAGAAAGATGTTGAAGCCTGAGTCTTGATCAACAACCATGAAATCTGAATTGGATACAAGATCTCCAAACTGAGTTCTGAGTGTAAATTCTCCCAGTGGTTCTTGTTCATTTTTATCATATCCTTGTAACATCATGGTAGAAGGAGATAAATCGGATTCCATGAGGCCCAATTGACTAAGTATATGAATGGGCATGAGGTTTACTCCTGAACCATTGTCAATGAAAGCTCTTCGAACGTCTACGCCATTGACCTTTCCAGATAAGTACAAAGGTATAATATTCCCATGCACAACATCATCTTCATCTTCATCAGTAAAAGATATTACTGCATGGAATTGTGCAGGATTATTCTCTATGTGATAGACTTAAGCTACATCAATTTTAGTTTCAAACTCCTGAGGACTCGACAAAGCCTCGATGAATGCTTCTCGAATATCTTTTGAAAGATTCAAAGCATCCATAATTGACAAAATGGATGGTACTTGGGCCAAGTGTTTCAATACATCATACTTTTGATCCATAGGTCTGCATTTCCCAACAGGAATATGTGGTTTAGCAGGTGCCTTGGTAGCAGATTCTTTGGAAGTTAATGCATTTTGTATTGGGATAGGAGTTGGAAATATTCCTGGTTTTGGAATATTAGACCGATTAGATCCATTTACTTGTTGAGAGGAATAAGATGGAACCTTCAACTGGTCTTCCAAAATAACTATGTCAGGACAGAATTTTCTATTGGTAGAAGAACTTTCTTGTTCTTTTTGAGCTCGCTGAAGGGCTCTACCATGAGTTTATGCTGCGTACACGGTTCTAGCAGGGGTAGAATTGGAGTAGTGGATTCTGAAAGATCCACGTCTTCCCCGGTATCCTGAGCCTCTGTATCATCCTCTAATTCCCTTGTTTGATACAGGGAATTCAGTCTCATCAAAATCAAAACTTCTACTGGCATATGGATCTGTTAATTGAATCATATTAACAGAACCAAAGATTAACTCTTCTTCTGATGAAGACTCTGTCAGATTAGTCTGTTTAGGTTGTGTCGTTTGGTGGGGCGGTGCCTGTGGCTTTGAAGTAGATGGCATGAAGTCTGCCAGAGTTAAAGACCACTTAGGATTTTACACATACTCATCTCCTTATGATTCTTTTTCTTTCTTTGAATCATGTCGTTTCTTTGAGGACTTTCCCTCTGATGAAGAAGGTTTTTTCGCAACATTCATGGCAGAAGACACAATCGGTTTCTTTAATTGTGTTCGCAAAATAGCATGAGTTCGATTGATTGTATTTCTGACCATCCAATCATCATACTTCTGTGCATTATTTCTCTTGACTTCTTACCATTCACCTTCCTCCTCTGGAACCGTAGCAGTAACACATGCTACCTGAGCTGAAAAACCTTTCAGTTTGACTTGTCCCGAGTCGACCATATTTTGCAGGAGGTCTTTGAAGACAAAACACTCTTGGATGGGATTCCCCAACATTTTATGAAAGGGGCAATAATTAGGATGGTCTTCATCTCCTTCCTTATTTGGCCTTTTGGGCCTTGACAATTGAACCAGATTATTTTCCAGAGCCGAAATTAGGTGACCAGGAACTTGTTCATTTTAGAAAGAGTATGTTTTTCTCTTGAAATCCTCAAATTGTTTTCATCTTTGATCTCTTTGATCATCTGGACGAAACAACCTTTTTTGTTGGTGCTCAGGAGGTGTAGCCCTTCGAGAAGATGAAGGTTTTGAAGTAGAAACAGGTACAAGTGCTTGTTTAAGCATAACTGTAGCAATTTATGCTTTACAAACTCTCCTTTCTCGAGCTGATGGAATTACATGAGATTTAGCCTTAGCCTGTATAACGGAATCTTCCATCTGCTGAGTGATTGAAGTAAGTTCTCGAAACCCACCTGTATATTTCACAGGGATCAACGGCGTGCGTAACTCTTCACGCAAATTTGCCACACAGGTTGGAAAAAATTCTTCTTGAGGGAGTGTTAATCTTAGGGAATATGTTAATCCCTTCCAGCGAGCAATGAAATATGAGAACCTTTCATTATCCCTTTGATTATAGTTTGTAAGATCAAAAACTGTTGTCTTTGGAAAAGATGGGCTGAACTGAAGAAGTAATTGTTGATGGAGATCTTCCCATCCTGTAATTGAACGGGATTGCAAACATTTATACCAGACAAAGGCTGGTCCTTGTAAGGTCCGTACAAAGCATCTGAGTTTTACGGCTTCTTGATATTCCAGAGTTCCCATCATAGGATCTCAACAAGACGCGTAATGCATCAAATACTGTTCAGTATCGCCTGATCCATTAAAAATAGGGAATACAGGGTTTCCAAAACTGGATGGAGGGGAGATTGAATCTACCCATTTAGGGTAAACATTCTTTTCTAGTTGAACCTGCACACATTTTCATTCCATAGTTTCTAACTGAGTTGTTAATGACTCAATAGTAGTTATTAAATTTTGAGAAACATCCAGTTGAACTTGTACTTTGGTAGGTGCAATGATTGGAGCTTGGACAGATGTGGTGGTTGGTGCTGCAACTGATGGTAGCACTGCCAACTGTTGTTGCACTTGACTCGTAGGATTAGACATATGAGGGTGTACTAATAGAGGAGGATATTCTTGATCCATATCAGTGACTGAAACAAATTCCTTTGGTTGACTGACTCCAGCACGCTTTAGAAGAAGTCTACTCTGAAGTAGTTCTGCATTCAACCTCCTTAATTCCTTCATTTCTTCCTCCTGTTGGCAAACCTTTGCTCTAGTGAGAGCGATTAGCCTTCTCCAGAGGAAGGATATGTAACCTGATTCTTTCCCCTCCCTTTTTTGGATCCTTTTAGGAGAGGGGGAAGTGGGTTACTCGAAGGATTACCTAGGTTCTGAGTAACCCTTGGATTTCGTATACGCACACCTTCTTCATTTGTGTCGGTGTGTGCATAATCTTGAGCAGGAACCTCTTCATCTGAGTCCCCTGAGAGAGCCTCATCTGGTGGATCAGCAACAATGGCATTGATGACATTGATTGATGCATAACACATCGCATCCCTTCTATCATCATTTCTATGATATTTCCTTCTTCCATGTCTTTGATGAGACATTTCCTTTTGTTGATTCAATCCCTCAGGAACTTCTTGACGAACCGTAATTTGTAGGGAATCTCCTGATAATTTGGCTCTTCGTTCCTCTTGAGGCTTCTTCCCCAATCGAGAAAAGACCGACTATCCCTGAGGAGGGGATTGATGTTTTGAAAAATTCTCCAGTCCGGTGGACTGGGGTTGTTCCTACTATTCCCTCTCAACTCCTAGAATCCTATTTGTTGATTTCGAGGGTTGGTTTAAAAGACTTCCCAGTCTAGAAAGCTGGGATGGCTCTTGACATGCTGTGTCTGAGACTTTCTTAAAATATCTCCTGATCTTGCAAACCTTAGTCCGGAAATTAGCTGGATGCATTAACCTTTATCCAAATTTATCACTTAGTTCAAAAGACTGTTGGATGATTTCCGACACTTATGTCACTTGATGATGCGCTTTCTCTATAAGAGAGGCCTATTCAATATTCTTGTTTGCTTGATGCAGGAGTAATTCAACAACTTGTTCTCTATATTCTTGATTTTCAGAGGAACTATTTGAGGCCTATTCTTGGGAAATCTTTTGATTACAAACAATGCTCATTGACTGTGGCCGGCCATGGGCAATAATATTACATGAGACCTTTTTCGGCGGGCTTTGCTGACTGGAGAGCACCATGAAATGTAGTGCACTATAAACACCCCATCCTCTGACATGAACACCAGATGGGGTATTGGAAATTAACTGACGCAATATTCTTAGTGCGCCAAGACATGAACGTTGAAGGGCTCTCTGCTACTTTTCAGCCTTCGGATATCAAGAGACTGATAGAGATTCCCAATCAATCTGATGTTGTAAACCTTTTATTTTCTTAAGATGATTTTCATATTCATCATAAGATAATACTTTCTTCTTCAACTGACAAATATTTTTCCATATGTTGAGACGAATATCATGAATTCCATATTCCGTCAACATCTTTGGAATGTCATACTGAGAGTCAGCTAGAGGCCAAAACATTACTGGAACTTCACCTTTTTCTAGTTGTTTTCTCATGTTCAGAATTTCCTATTTATCATTAAATGAAGATTCTTCTACCTGATTTGACCAGAGTTGGTGTTTCCTTGTTGCTTCATCAGATTCAACAAGATTGGTAGAGAAATCATTGATCAAACTAGAGGATGCATGACTTAGGTGTTGTTCAGAGAATGACCTACACCCTGGGCTATCTTCTGATTGAGAAAGTATTTCACCTGCTAGCGATGAAGCATCAGACATGACTGGTTTTGCATTTGCAAGTGCCTCAAGATAAAATGGCTTTCTCGGCATTACATCGCCCACTAGAGCATTTTCCTGGAAATGTGCATCACTACTGCGGAGAGGACTTTCACAGTGACATTCATCATCATGGTGAGGATCACTATAATGGGTTATAGTAAAAGATGAGATCTCTTTCTCCTTTGTCTTCTGACCACACAGAGGGTTCATGTGGCTCTCATCTGAAGATGAAACTTCTAAATCGATCGAATTGTCATGAAGAAATCCTTAATGAGGAAGTGTCTATTGCAAACCTTCAGAATTAATGTTCCCACTATTGGGAAATGAGGGAGTAGAATCTTGAATTCCAATAGATAACTGTCTGAGGGATTTAATAACTCTATCATCGACCAAGGCCTTGTTACATATTGGATCTTGATCTCTTGATTGTGTTGGGTGGGTCTTTTTCTTAGACGCCTTCTTACTCACCTTGGAAACCACTTGTTGATGAAAGTGGCTGCTCTGAGCACGTGTATGTGCCTGATCAGGAAATATGGCCCGGTTAGGCTGACGATCTCCACTCAAATCAGGTGTATGTGCCTGACTTGGTTATCTGTATGATATGGGGGAGTATTCCCCATAACCCTATTGGACTGGAACATATGTGTGTGTCTGTTCCGGAGTGAATTTTTTATGTGTCACTCCACTGGTAGGGATAGATTTATGTGTCTTTCCCTGAGATGCTGCTGAAGTTGTTATAATTTCCTAGAAAGCGTCCAGAATATGAGCAAGGATTTGCTTCTGCTCTTTCACTATTGATAAAATATTCTTGGTGACTTCAGCTGCCAGAACGGGGATATACATCAATTCCATGCTTGGAGTATGTGTGTGTGCCTGCTCTTGTCTTCCTTTTCCTGTCAGTGAATCCTGAGAGTACTCAAGTGTAGGGGTAGAGAGTTGAGTCTACCTCCTGTTTGTTGCCAGTGCTTTCCGACTGACTTCTCCGAATTCTACCAAGAGAGACTGTTGGTAGGCTTGATAAATACTAATAGGTGTATGTGCCTTCTAATTGAACTTCACCGAACGTGGTTGATGATATCTATCATATATAGTCCGACGAGCCTGCTGACTAACTGATGACGTATAAATAGGTGTATGTTCGTGTCTATAATACTCTGTCGGAATTGCCTGATGGGATTTGTGTGATGCTACCAGACGAGTCTGTTGGACAACAGGATTAAAATGGGTAGGTGTGTGTCCCCACTCGTTTCATGCCACCAAGTTAGGTTGGTGGACTTCTCCGGAGATAGAAGAGATGAGAACCTGCTCACTATTAACCAGATTTCGCCTCTGGCGATTCGTCTTGCCTGCTCGAGTTCGAGGAACCTGAGCCGAATGCCTGGAGTCGGTACCCTCATCATGTTGAGGGAACACTCCCACACGATTATAGCAGAGATTGTTGGTGGGAGCCTTCGGGAAGGACTCATGTATGCTTGAATTAAGGCCATGAGGGACATGCTCATTCTCCTCCTTAGAATAAGGGAGCGAATGGTGATTGCATTCCGGGAATAACAACCTGAAATGGTTGGAGACGGTAGTTAACACCACCTGCTTATTGATCACTGGTCATAGATGTCCGGACGACTTGTGTGATTATTTCACTTGGAGGGCTTGTCGGGAAGCCCCTAGAGTTGGGATAGTACCATGTTGACGGTACTCCTTAACCAGCGCATTTGATAGCCAGCGTTGAAGACGCTGAGTAGGTGATGTAATCCTTAGATCGAATGACGATCCAGCATGAGTAGCAGTAGTGGCATTTGAAGCAGCAGTATTCACAGGTGTGAACTTGAGAGCAGCCATTCTGGAAATGCAGAAGATCTTGGAAAAGAGTGCATGTTTGATATAATAGACGTAATCAAGTTAAATTTAGGCACTACATATTTTGGATGAGCACATATGACAATGATTGTTTTTTTTGCCCTCTCGTTGAGTTTCAAATAGGGGCCTAACAAATAGGTAAAACATCATTTTAACTTGGTTAAAGATTCACGTCGGTTTCACCATTTTTTGTTTCCCTCGGAATTTGGGGATGACCTCCTCAATTGAAGGTTCAAACATTCCAATCGGTTTCTAACAGGTTTGTTCGTAGAATCGGAAACATCCAATGATTCCACATCAATTTGGCCCTACTTTCCAAAGGTAGGCGCTCATTAGATTGTGGACTAATGAGGCTTAGGAATTTGCATTGGTCGAGAGGATGGGAGGTCGGACTCATCGCACCTTTTTGAGGGGAATTATTGTCTACTCCGGGACTCTATTTATAGATTTATGTTATGTTCGTGAATCCTTATTACATTACCAAGTATAAAATGTGGTTTCCATTAGATCTGACAATAAATGATTAAATATGTAGGAAATTTAGAGAATCTTTTATATGTATTCGAGGTTCTTCATTGATATAGAATCTTCTATATTTATTAGAGATTATTGGTCAATGGTATCCTTCGACACATTTATATAGAAGTCTCTTGGTCATTATGATGACCATGATGGTTTTGAAGCCACTCAGTGGAACACTTGAAGTTTATTGTCATTCAGAAGGACATGGATAATTTCATAGTTGAGATCGAACTTTCAGATGGGCTACCTATGTATCCTTTTTTTAGAAAATGAATCAGAACCCACGTAGTTCGAGTAAGGGAGTATGATATTTATGATTGATGGCTCAAAGAAGGATGCCATAATTACTTTTACACTCTAACCTCGCGTGAGTCATGCTCGGTGTGAGAAACAAGAAGAATTGGTAAAAATCATACAATTGTGCCATGAAAGATGCAATCATTAAGAAATAAGGTGGGACTTATATATGTATGACTGCCCAGATAAATGAAGATTAGGATTTACTTTAGGGAAGAAATCCAGGAACATGGTCCATAAAGGTATATGTGCTTCATGGAGATTTGAATATTCTAACTGGGGGCTTACTCCTGAAAAGGAGGCCCAAATTAGGAGAGGACTTATGATTGGGGTTTACTCCTGAGATGGAATCCCAGATCAAAGGATTGGATAAGAGGAATTAATACTGGGGATTACTCCTAAAAGGGGAGGCCCAAGTTAAGGGGCGTAAAAAATTAAGGGACTTTGGACTTACTACTGAAGAGGATGCCCATATTTGATATTGGGGCTTACTCTTAAAAAGGAGTCCCAGGTTTGAGACTAGGGCTTACTCTTGAAAAGGAGGCCCAGGTTAATGAATTATGGTTGGGGCTTACTCCTGAAGTGGATGCCCAAATTAGGGGACTAGGGCTTACTCCTGAAAAGGAGGCCTAGGTTTGAGACTGGGGCTTACTCTTGAAAAGGAGGCCCTAGTTAATGAATTATGGTTGGGTATTACTCTTGAGGAGGATGGCCAAATTAGGGGACTGGGGCTTACTCTTGAGGAGGATTCCCAAATTAGGGGACTGGGGCTTACTCCTGAAAAGGAGGCCCCGATTAATGATTATGACTGGGGCTTATTTCTGAAAAGGAGTCCCAGGTTAATGATTATGACTGAGGCATATTCCAGAAAAGGAGGATGCCCAAATTAAGGGACTGGGGCTTACTCCTGAAAAGGAGGCCCAGGTTTGAGACTGGGGCTTACTCTTGAAAAGGAGGCCCAGGTTAATGAATTATGGTTGGGGCATACTCATGAAGAGGATTCCCAAATTAGGGGACTGGGGCTTACTCCTGAAAAGAAGGCCCAGGTTAATGATTATGACTGGGGCATACTCCTGAAAAGGAGGCCCAAATTAGGGGACTGGGGATTACTCTTGAAAAGGAGGCCCAGGTTAGAGACTGGGGATTACTCTTGAAAAAGAGCCCCAGGTTAATGAATTATTATTGGGGCTTACTATTGAGGAGGATGCCCAAATTAGGGGACTGTGCTTACTTATGAATAGGAGGCTCAGGTTAATGATTATGACTGGGGATTATTCCTGAAAAGGAGGCCCAGGTTAATGAGTTCTCTCATCTTAAAGGATGTGGTTGAATGAATGAAATCTCAATCTTTAATGACATAAAGATGTGTAAATCACAGGGTTTTGAGGGATATTCCAAAGAATTCCTTTCAGATAAGGAAGTCAAATCAAGAAATCATGCGATAAATGGCATTGAAGAGTGTCTTAAAGACTGAATATTTAATAGTAGAGGTGGAATGGCTTAAGAGGAGTGAAATGGGCAAGAAGGGATCCCAAAAAGGCAGGGGCGCACATGTCCTGGCAGGCATTCAGGTACTGCGTGGGCGCGCAAGTCCTGGTGGTGCCGGCATACCTGCACGACACATGGGTAATTGTACGATAGTTAACCAGCAGGGTAATAATTGAGCGACTCTTGGTTAAAAGCCTTTAGAATCATCTTGAGTTTCTTTCAGAAGAGTGGCGCGCAATTTCTATTGAAGGAGTAAAGCGGCGTGCATGGGTGGACATTTCCCTTAAGGGATGGCCACTCAAGAGCACAAGTGTTGATGAGTTTCAACACTTAGGCCTTCCTAACCCTTTTTAGATCTTCCGTTCTATGTAAGAAATTACCTTAGAAGTGTTTCGGAAGCTCTGAGAAGAGACTAGGGTGTCGGGAGCTCAAATATGGGTTTCTGGAAAAAATTCCTCCTCGAATGGGGGGGGCCCACAGGGTCTATTTATAGGCTGAAGAAGACCAGTGCGGTTATCCTTTAGGGCGCACAAGTCACTTGCGCGACCATTAGGCGTCGCGCAAGTGTACTTGTGCGACCATTGTATAACTTGCACGACCCTTGTGAAACCTTCTTCTTATTCATTCCTTTGTCAATTTTTTATATTTTTCCAAAGGTTGAATCACTTTGAGATCAGATAATCCCCTTTTCCAATATTTAGATTCTATGAAGAAAGGAGCATCAACACTAATTCAATCCATATAAATTATTCTTGAGTATTAATAACATACTACTTTCCTTATCAAAGAAAACCCCACAATGTTGTTTAATAAAAGCATCCCCTTCTAGCTTACCATTAAGAAAGATTGATTTCAAATTAATTTGATAAATATTGTGTATTTTATATGATACCACTTTTTAAAAACATCATAACAGGTTCAATATTATATAAGGTAGAAATGGTTTTTTAAAATAGAAATAATTATTATCTAACAAAAACCTCTACTCAAAAAAAATAATTTATTTCGTTGGAATATACCTCTCTAATTCATATTATTTATGAAATCCCATATAGTTCTAATGAAATTATTTTCATCAGGTTATGGTACCAAATACCATATATAGAAATTCTATAATTGATTATTATTTTCATTCATTTAAGCAAGATCATCATCATGATCAATTTCATCAGCAATAATATCTGGATATACATGCGAAATAAGATAATTTAAGTTTTCAAACCATAGACTTCATTATGTCTACATAATTGAATCATACTGGAAAATAATATTATTAGTGTAATTTTTCCTTGGCCTATAATTCTTATACTATATTCATAAAGAATTATTATTCACTTGTAACGTTTGAATCAATATAAATCACAACCTATTTAGTTATAAATTTCTCAAAAATGTAATTTTTATAAATATTTATGTTTAAAGTAATAATTGTTTCATAATCAAGCTCAAAAATAACATATGTTTTTGTTATCTTTCAATTATTTTTACGTCTTTACATTATAAAACATTATTTATATTTTTTTATCATTTTTCACTATCACTATTTGAAATATGCCCCCAAATGGTTTTTTCTATAGACTTTTATTTAAACATACTTGGATGTATTTTATCTTCTTGTAGGAGGGTTTTCTAATGAATTTGAAGTATTTTATAACTTTTTTTGTTATATCACATATCATATAGATTCTTATGTTTTTTTGTAATAAATAAAGCCTGTTTTTTATAAGAACAGTAGTGCATATTGTTGATCTCCAAAAGAAGTTTGGAAGCTTTTGCTAAGCTTACTTGGTTTGACCCATTTTTTCAATTCTTTTTTTTATTTCCATCACCACTGTTCTATTGAGGAGTTTATATTTATATATATATATATATATTTTATCACATGTTTGTTTTTTAGTCTCAAATCATCGATTGTTTATTCTTATCCATTGTCTATCTATTTTTTTCATGTAAACACCAATATCGTAGTCTTATGAAAATTTTGAATAGTATAATACCCTCTGATTTGGGTTTCATGGAGTGTCAATTTGTCATATGTGTGTAATCATTTAATAAGATATTGATGTAGATATCACCCTATATTAAATTATTACACTTTGGATGAAACACATTCTTTTAAATAATCTCCAAAAGAATAGTTGATTATTTTTACATTTTAATATATGTATTTTGAGTCATCTTCAAATTTTGACAAGTCTCACAAACAACCTCTCTTTCTCTATTGAGTTTTGGAATGTATCTAACTAAACCCTGATTGGATATCATGATCATATTTTCTTGACTCATGTGACCAAGTATCCTATAAAAATGGTTTTTTTCTTCATTGGCACTCATGTAATTGGAGTTGGATGGGTGAAAATCTGAAACAAGATTCCACTTTTTCTTTCACCACATTAAAAAATTCTCACCTATATGTAATTTATAAAATCACGTGATCTCTATCATCACATAGTTGTTTAACACATATTATTTTGGGTTTCAATCCTTCCAAAAAGATACAAATTATTATTTGAGTCAATTATGCTTAATGTTAATAAGACCAATGACTATAATTTTTAATGAAGATGCATTGACAAAGGTAACCTACACTCTTTCATGTTACTCGATATTTTTCAAAATATTACAGTATCATAACATATTTGATGAGTATCCACTATAATGTATCCAAAGTCTTCCTTTTATACTTACCTTCAAGGCCACATTTACAAATAATGATAAAAATTAAATTCAATATTTGAAGAGTATGCATTATCATGTGTCAGACATATGGACATAAATCCTACAATATAAATAGAATCCATTAACCTTTAATCTCCTTTTATAACTATAATAATTTTCATAAAATTAAATCCCATAATTTTTTCTTTTTTATCCATATATACCTCAATATCTGTTATTATTTAATGCTAATGGTTTTCAATTTTTTTAAATGTAAAGCCTTGGTCATAGACCAATAACTAATTTATTAAAAAGGGAATGTAAGCTACAAAAGTTTGAAGTACAGTATTTTTTTTACAATCTTTTTAATAAAAGTGAAGCAGATCAACAGGTAGATCATCTCGCCAAGTAACGTTTTGGTTGATCCCTTTGTTGGCCAGACCATCAGAAACCATGTTTTCTTCTCTATAGGCATGGGTGGCAATGAATCTGTTTTCTAAGAGCAAGGATAGGAATTTCATCCAGCGGGTAGTGAGAGGCCAAGCAAGATGAACAGTACCATTCCATAAAGCATGGACAATATTGGTCGAATCACTATCAATCCCTATGTTTCTCTAGCACTTTTGTATAGAAAAATTGACAGCATGAATCACAGCCTCCATCTCAGCTTCAAGGGTAGAGGCAACCCCACAGCCACCGTATAAGCATCCATGACAATGTCCAAGCCAGTCCCTGAAGATGGCGCCACAACCAGCAGGTCCGAGGTTCTCTTTAGAGGCTCCATCCACATTGATCTTGATCCATCTGGGCAATGGGGCTTTCAAGAACACCTTCAAGGTGTGTCAAGGGTGTCTATAGAGACCCTCGATCCGAAGCCGAAAAAGAATCACAAAGTCTCCAACCGAGTTGTCGCAACGAGCTTTCTATAGTGAAGCGGCATTCTTCATGGAAATGAGAATTCTCGTCCGACCTGCATTAAGATTGAATGAGGATTTTTTGTGAAAAATGGAGTTACGCTCATACAAGATTACATGGAGGAGTTATGACACATCATATAGTAAAAGGTTCTTGATTTGCTGCGAAGTGCCAAGTTCAACACAATGTTTTATCTGTGCACAAATAGAGTCAGAGAGTAACCATCTACAATCAAACATGTTAGTGATAAAATTACGGAGAGTAGAAGTTGTAGAGTAGGAAAGAAATAAATGATTCTTGTATTCTCTATGATGATGACAGAAATGACATCTAGAACACAGTTGGATGCCAATGTTCTGAAGACAGACCTCAGTAGGGAGACGGTTGTGTGCAATGCGCCAGATGAGGTTGAGCCTTAAGGGCTTAATCTAAGTCTTATCAAACTGCTTTAACCATTGAAAATTAGATTCCAAATTTGAATGATTTTGGGATTAAAAGCATTTATATTCAATGACACAATTTTGGGAAGGCTCCCAAATAAGGAAATCATCAGAGATAGATAAGGTATAATTATTGTCCACCTGTATGATGTTATTTGGGATATTACGATGCCGGTGTTGGAGGACCTCCTTTATAGTGTCGTTGTAATTATCATGAGGGTTATTGGATGTAAGCATGGAAATAAGGGGAGAGCCAGTCCACTTTTCAATCCATAAGCACATGGAAGAATACATGTGAACCAACTGTCTAGCATTGTTCATAATCATGGAATTGGAAGTTTTGATGGAAGGCCAGATTGAAGAAATAAAATGATTCAGAATACCATTTTTTAACCATGTAAGGAATTTGTTTTTAAGAAACTCTATAGATTCTGAGGAGTCATTAATCAGATGCCAAGTGGTCCTGGCTTGAAGGGCTTCATTAACGAGTTAGATATTTTTGATGCCAAGCCCACCTTGTTCAAGGGGTTTACCACAAGTGGACTAGGGAATGGTAATGAGTTTCATCTCCAGAATGCTACCGGTCCAGACAAAATTTTTAATGTAAACATTAATCTTTTTAATAATACCAATAGGCAATTTATAAAGAATCATCATGTAAACCATTTGGGAAACAATGGTGGACTTCACAAGACAAATCCTACCTGCCATTGAGAGGGATTTACCTTTCCAAGCGGATAGTTGTTTGATAACTTGATCAACCACAGCATTGAAAAACATAGATTTAGGCCACCCCCAAAATACGAGAACTCCTAGATAAATAAAAGGAAGAGATCCCACTTTAATGCCTAAACTTTCAATGATGCTGCTTCTACAGGTGAGGGAGAAATTTTTACCAAAGAAAACAAGAGATTTATTCCAGCTGATATCTTGACCCGATATCTCTTCATAGTGAGCTAAAGAATTTTTTAGGTGAAGAATATTACTTCTGACTCCATTAAGGAATAGAATGATGTCATCATCATATAAAAGATGAGTCAGGACGTTTAGGTTTCTGCATACCTTAATGGGTTCAAGCTTGTTTTTTTCAAAAAGGTGAGTGAGGAGTCTGCTAAGGTATTCATCAGCAATAGCAAAAAGAATGGCCGATTTGGGATCTCCTATTCTAACACCTTTGGTACATGTAAAATCGACCATAGGGGAACCATTAACAAGGATGGAGATAGAAGATGATTCAAGAAGAGTGTGAATCTTGCTTATAAAGATTTCATTGAAACCAAAACCTTGAAGTACTATAAAAATAAAGATCTAATCTATGGTATGAAAATTGTTTATAATTCCAAGTTTGATAGCAATACTTCCTCTTCCAGACACCTTGTTAAGAGAGTTGGTACATTCCGAGGCCAGACAGATGCCATGATGTATGGATCTTCCCTTAATAAACCCAAATTGATTCTATGAAATAATTTTGTTGCAGAGGGGCGCGAGCCTATTTGCTAGTAGCTTAGTGATGATATTATAAATGGAATTAATAAGAGAAATAAGATGAAAGAGGTGGATTTCAGAAGCATTCACCACTTTGAACTCATCATATTCATTTTCAATATTTTTGTTCTTCAACCACATCTTCTTCTTAGTATTTTCATTATTCTCATCATTCTCATAACCATGATACCTTTTACATGAATATTTATATAAACAAATCTATTTCCACTAAAATTTAAGTATATTCATTGTATTTTAAACTTCTTCATGTCATTCCATTTTTTTTAATTTCTTATAGATAAGAGAGATTATTCTATTTCGATGTTCATCTATCTCATCATGACAATCTAATTGTCTATAATTTTCAAAAACCTTTATTTCAACTTTAACATTATAATGGATTAAAAATTAATCTCATGTTTTCAAATCCTCTTATATTGAGGTTCATTTCACCTTTCATTTGAAAATTTATATTATGAAACTCATAAAGATAAAGGTAATCCATATATTCTATAGAAAATTTTAAGATAAAACCCATCTAGTAAATTCCTTATGAGTTTCTTCATAATGATATGATCAGATAAATTTTCAGTAAATCTATTGCTGTCACTCACAATATCATTAATTATAGTGTAGTTGTTGAAAACGGATTAATCCTAAATAATATTTATATCTTCAAAAATTCTTCTCAAGAATTTTAACTTTTCATATTTTACTTAAAAATTTAAATAATAGCTTCCTGGTAGTTTATCCCATACTTATTTAACAATTTTTAAACCCATCTACTTTGTTAAAACCTTCTCAGTAAGGAAAATAAGGAAATAATTTCCTTCATTGCAATTATCTTCATTATTTTTATTTTTAGTTATGGTTATGTGATAACCTTCTTGAATAGGTGGGAAACTGACTATAATTACTTTTAGAGCATCAAGCCCATGTTACAAAAAATATGTAAAATCCTATTTGGTTAAACCATGAAAATTTTTTCCATAAAAAATTGAAACTAATATACTTTTCACATAGTTATGATTTAAAATGATTTGGTTAATTGAGAAAGTTGTGATAGAGGGAACCTCTTCTATAATACCACCTGTTGGAGCTAATGGATCATATTATAATAATGAGAGGGTAGGCGTTAATCTGTAAAAACTTTTTTACATTTATTATTATTATATAAATAAATATCTTTATTTGGTTAGATATTGATTTCTTCAAAAAAATATTGTTCTCTAAATATTCTCATGAAAAATTCCAAAACAACCCTCGTCTTCTAAATTAGACACCTGAAAATATTTTGATCCCAAAAGGATAAGAAATATTTTTTTACGTCATAAATACCCAAAATTTGTTAACATTTATATATCTATATCAACACAACTTACATAATATACAACCTTCTATTATGTGAAGAAGATAGTTATGGGACATCCATTCATAGAAAAAAACACACTTAAATATTTAGGACATTATAAATACATAGCCTCGATAACTAAATTATTTATAGGTTATTTTTTCTAAATGAAGAGTTGAAAATCATCATCAAACATATATTCCTTATTTAATTTCTAGATCTTCTTCAAAAATATATTTAAATTTATCATGTTTCATTTCAATTCAGTTGATCTCATCACATATCAAGTTCTTTATGATGTGGGAATCTTGGATTATTTATTTCAGATGAATCATATTCTAGATGTAATGTTTTTGAAAGTAAATAATTACTTGAAAATGTATGATTTAATTTCATTAGAATTTTGAAATTCAGGAAACACAATTATCCTCTCAGCAGAAATTGAAAATTTTTCTATCAGTGGATGTCTTAAATTTGTTATCAAATAACTTAAGTAAAATGAATACATAAAAATAAAGAGTCAAAAAACACCAAATACATAACATCAACATATCAAATTATTATTCTCAAAGAAATGTGTTTATCAGAAATGGTTTACAATTATACATAAAGTATTATAATTAAAAAAGGCTTATATTTAGAGAAGTATTATGATAATAAATCATATTATTACACTAGTGCTCAATGGTTTATATTATCTATCAAATAACACAAGGTTCATCCAAATATATATGATGATAAGTTTTAAAATATAAATAAAACACTTATGATGGAATCTGATGATGGGGCAGTCATATTCCCAATTCCAAAGTCATAATCCTTGTACCTTTACAATTTTTCTTTCCTTATACTAATGCCATATGATATACTCATGTCTTAAAATGGTCTTTGAAATTTCAAAATGAATTTGATATCTATAAAGAATTATTCCAAAAAAATACATCCCTATTATAACACAAAAAAATATCAATCACTTTAAAAATCATCTCATAACCCTCTAATTATTCTCAACAATGGTTGACAACAAATTAAAACCTAAAAAATATTTATCAATAAATCCAAGGCCAATTCAACATGAATAATACAATCAAATTGAGTTTTTTACCCCTACTAATGGGAGGACAACAATAGAAATCATCATTACTTCCTCTAGTCTATTATGAATTCTGATATTTTCCAATCAATTATTATGATTATTTTTTCCAACTCAAAATATTATTTGGGAAATGAACGTTATATTTGAAAATAGTTAGAGAGTAATTTGTTGATGATAAAGAATATTCTAATAACATGATAATTAAATTGTACATGAGGAAAATAATAGTAACATTTTGGACCATTAATAATTTTAATTATTTCATTATCAAGATCAATCAATGAATAAATCAAAACATTCTTTAATTGAATGTTATACGAAGCATTCAACCATATAATGTAAAAACACATCCCTCATGAGTTGTAAATTTATTATATTATTGTTTTTGAAAAATAGTTTCACCTAATTGATCTCATTGTCCTCCCAGCACAATGTAATCCAAAATCATGAAAACATTTAAATTTTCACTAATAGACAGTGTAATGTAGAACTTAGATGCCTCTCTAAATAATAATGTAATATAATCAACTTCTATGTATCGAGGGATGATATGAATTTAAATAACTATATTTAACCACAATTGTACACCAAAAAGATTAATCATATAAATAATATTATCTTGTGATAATTACCATTTACATTTTTCAAATTATATATATTCACTAAATAATCATAAAAATAGGTTTCTTTTAATGTATAGAACAATAATAATAAGATGAAATGAGAAATCATTAAAATCATACATTAAGCTGTGTAGATAGAATAATAGAAATAAATACCCATGATATACCAGAATATAAATGTTTATTTTAGTTAATTGTTGAGAATTTATCAAATTAAACCACTATATGAAGCATCAAATCTTAAACATATCAATATATAATAATTGAAATCAAATAGAGACATAACAAAAGTTTCAAAAACACATAAGAAACCCCAACCCATAGAGTTAGAGAAGTTATTTACCTATTAATTTACCCTTGTAATCACCAATCAAATAGAGATATTTTGAAATTCATAATTTCAATCCTTTGAAAATGTTTTTATTCTCATGGATGTGGTGGAGCTCCACTAGAAACACTATAATTAGTTGTATTGAAATTTTTTGAATCAATTCCTCCATCAAGATCATGTTTAATAGTAGAAAGATTATATTCACTCAGGATCACCTTTTATGATAATCCTCTCATATCACCACAATGAATGTGAAGGTAAGATAAATTAAAGCCATATGGGCATGAAAAAAATAATAAATCCTAAAATAATGTAAAAAATATAGTATTACAGGTTGAAATTTAATAAATTTCCAAATTCAAATGAGGACCCATGATTCTATTAAATCTATGCATACTTGGTTCAGGATGTAATGTTTATATGTGTCAATATAATCTATGTTAATCCTTATAATGATGCCAAGATTAATGATTGAATTTTACATGGGAAGAAGAAATAATCTATGGAGAATATCATTCATATAAAGAAACATGGGGAATTTATACAAAACCATCAACTAAGTCAAGTAAAATATCTAGGGTATCCCTAAAATATCCAATTTAAAAATCCCCAAATATATTTTGTTAAGGATAAAATAATGCTTTTTCAAAATCCATTTCTTATATAAATCACAAATATTGTAGAACATTTTAGAAAAAATATAGAGTTGAACGTACTATATCAGAATATAAATGAATGAAAAAATTAATGTTAAAATACTAAAGGGAAATATATCTAATGATTATGATTTATATGCTAAATTTTTCATGATTCAATCAATATCATTTCAAGAGAAATAATAGAACACTTCATCCTTGAAAGTATATTTTAGTTTTCCAATAATTTATAGACTATGTCATTTAATCTATTTAATTACGGAACCTATTAACTACAATGATTTTCTTATTTTTGGTATATATTATAAATAACCACAACAGACACATTTGGTTCATTCTCACTATAGTTATCCAAGGAAGACCATGTAACATGAAACATATTACAGGAATTGATATTGAATTCAATTACCTATTTTTAGAGTCATTTGACATGCACTTGTATTGTTATAAAAATATTAATACCCTTAGTGGGAAGAATTGAATCCTACTCCACCTAAATTTTGGGGTCCTTTCTTCCAATCACTCAATGAAAAAAGGGTCCCAAAAACATATTAAAAAGTTTTATTCTATATGTTTCATGATGTTAGAAACCCTTGAGAAAAATTATTTATCCAGGAACATATAACACAATTAATCTTTTTATTATCCAATAATTTTCTAGTTTAAAAATCACACAGTTGGTTCCATTACTTGTTTAAATTATAATATTATTCAATTAATTTCCTAATTCAACTATACTAAAAATAAAAAATTAGTTATGATCTATCTTGTTGAAAATAGTGTGAGAAATAAAGGTTCATTGACTTATTTTCTAGATGTAAAAAAGTAACTTATTACATGGAAATATATGTTCCCTGGGAAATTTTATTGGATTTTTTTGCAAAAATATTATTCATGATTCAAAATTAATACGAAAAACTAAATAAGTATCCTTCTTTAATAATATTTTAGTACTAAAACACTATTGTTATATAATTGTATTTAGTAAAATAAGAAATGTTCTCATAGAACACCCCTTCAGAAACCAGGATTCCTAAAAACAATAGGAATCTATTGTTAATTTCAAGATATTAGTTGGACGTACATTGGATATTAATTTATTCATAATTAATTTACTACTTAATCTAGGGAAAAATAACAATTCATATATCAAAATAAAAACTCAAATGATGTTGAAAGTTTATAAGAGGTGTGATATTTTGAAACTACGATGAACATGATCTATTACTTTATGAATAATAAAGTCCCTATATACATCATATATACGTTCAAAAAATATATTATCTTATTTCCAAAGATCCTAAAAACAAATTATGTAAGAATAAAAAATCACCCCCAATTATTTCTTCAATTATCAAATGTTGAGATATACGATCCATGTTTTTTTAATCTTCAATGATTAAGGATAATGGATTAAGTTTATGTATCCCTAGATTATGCCAAAGAAAATGTAATGTTTGTGGAAGCTACAACCCTAGAAGGATAAGAGTGATTGGATGATCTAAAAAATTATGAGGAATTTTTTTATTACTAACTGATGGGCATTAATAAACCATTCACATGAAATCATGTGGACATTCCTAAATCAAAAAACTAAAACCCAAATTCTATTTTTTATCTCTAAATCAAGTTATAATTTTCCATAAACATCCTTGAATAGATAATATTATCACTAAGGAAGGAATTTTATAAATGTGAACCCAAATGGGTCCCTGATATTTTCCAAAATTTTATATACTATATATATACATCATAAAGATAATGGGAAACACTCCAAAAAATAGATCCTTCATATAATGACGAGACATAGTTTGGCTCTATCATTGACATTTAATTAGTGTTATATTATGTTAGCAAAGCGTAATTTTATGAATTAGGCGTTAATATTACATATTTCAAAAGAAGGCACTCAGTTAAAAAATTATATACATTGGGAAAAAATATTATCCAAATATTATACCTACTTAAATCATTCATACCATGAAAACTATAAGAAATACCCTTAAAAGGGACTAAATAGAGAATACATCTAATCTGGGTTCATATGGAACACATCCCACACCCATTCGATTAGTGGATATATTAGATGGTGGATAACCCTAAAACTAGATAATTAGTGAAATATAGACTAGTAATTTCAACCAAACAATAGAAAGTCCAAATAACAATCTTGGGATAGGATCATTGAATTTATATCGTTCTCAATACTGTATTTATCAATCTTTAGAACATATATGATTCATGAAACATTGCACTTTAGGTTAAAAATATGGTGTATGGAATCCAATATCTATTATCCCAGAATGAATTTTGATTTTTGATACTCTTAATCTCTCTAATGATAATGGGGAGTCCATCATTGAGTCTTTTTTATATCTTAATGAGTCTAGTACCAATTCAGAAACTTCTAAAATATAACACACTAAAACAAAATCTACTAAATACCATAGATTAATTTACCTTATAGATCATGATTTTGATAAAACAATACATTGGAACATTATATACTTACAAGTATCTAGTAATCTCATCTATGTTATTATTAATTTAGATTATATAGATAATGTTTGAGGAATTAATTTTAATCTTATTTAAATTCATAACCCTTAAGGATTTATGGAAGACGATGACTCTCCATTTGAATTGAATATCCAGAGGTATAATCAAATTGAAAATATAACCTTAATGAAGATCAAATTAGACATTGAATCTGGAAACCTCATATATAAGTCTATTTTCATTGTGGTTTATTAAAGAATCACCTTCAATGTTATATTAGTAAGACCATGTCTAAATATTTAAGAGACAATAAATGTTTCATACAATTATTTTATATAATAATTCACTGGAAGAAAATTTTAGTTAAATTATAGAGAAATATTATATTTTGATTCATGTGAATCATAATATATTGATGCAAGGTACTACAAGAGGTAAGTGACAAAACAATAGCTAAAAGATACACTAGGATTATAGACCTTAATCATGTGGAGAACACACCTGTTAAAACATATAATTTGGTGGAAGTGATTTTCATACTTCTTATTCATTGCATTGAGGTTGTTAGGATATATTTGGAAATTTATTTTCTCTTATTAAAATAATTCAAAAATACATTAATCACACACTACAATTTTAATGTATGAGAGAATGAATTTATGTAATTGACTCGACATACATAAGAAATGACCCTAGGTTAATGGTCTTGACCTTGAGAATCTATATCATAATGAAATTATGGACAAAATTAATTCAATGTTTCATGGTAATTTTTATTAAATTAAAATATATCATCGATAGAAAACACATGGATTTATTTATATGGTATCAACTAAGAATGAGTAAATTTTGATTATTTTTGAGAGTATATAGACCAAAAAATAAAAATTAAAATATTTTGTAATCATTAAATAATGAATTTTTTGATGAATATTATAATTTAAAAATTGGAAAAGGAAAATAACTCAGAGATACACCACCTACGTTAAAAATTATTATTTTCGCCACTTTAAATGAGCATAAGTCACTGTATCTAGTTGTTGAGGAAGACTCAAAACCCACACTAATCATTTATGCTCTGACTATTAAAGAGATATTTTAGTATATTTATTTTCTCAAGAAAATCTATAACATATTTTTATATAGAAATATAAAAATTTATGGTTAATACCCATAGGTTTTTGTTCTTCAACATGGATTATCTTCTAATCCCAATGATAATTAAAATGTGGAAAAAATAATGAACTCATCTCACAATACAAAATTATAGGATAATTGTGATAAAATTAACAAATAAATAGTTATCTAGGAAGTAAACTCCCTTAATTTATTATAAAAAACATCTTTATCAATAATAAAAAATGGAAAATTAGATTTTGTG
This sequence comes from Viscum album, assembly GCA_963277665.1. NCBI lineage: Eukaryota > Viridiplantae > Streptophyta > Magnoliopsida > Santalales > Viscaceae > Viscum > Viscum album. The sequence continues at coordinate 1,217,408,063 of OY728130.1, forward strand.
TTGAATTTTCATACCTTAAATAAAATTTACCAAAAATGCACTTTCCATATTCTTATCATAGAACTACTTATTGATGTAACAATTATATTTAAATAATTCCTCTGATGTATAAGTTATCTATATAATATAAAATATGAATGGATTAATAATATAAGGAGTTCATTATATTTAGAGAATATTAGGGAGTATATTTCTAAAAAGTTATTCCTTTTGGTCTCAAATAATTTAGAGCCACTTATCTGAGTGTGATACACTATATCTTCAAACATATTTAACAAATAATTAGAATGATGTTTTGATGGTTTAATTATTATTTTATGATAGTTCATATCATTTTTCAATCATAAATATGGTGTTATCTAAAAATTAGTTACACCACTTGAAAATAAATCCACCAAAGTGTGAAATTTGGAACATGTATGGAGATTTTATTGTAATTGTTTTTCTTAATTGATAAATTTATTCTCATACTAAGAAATATAAATGAATAATTGATATTTATCCTCATTATAATTTTTAATAGGCTATTAGACTCCATGAAAGGATCAGTCACATCAGGTGAATCATTAAAAATGTCACTAGAAAATATTTTTCCATAAAAACAATAATAATGAAATTTGAAACCTATTATTGTGATGAATATTTCAATAATACATTTAAAAAACTTAAGAAATTCATATCATACCATCCAATCAAAATCCCACATTTGTATGGAAACCCAATAATTTTATATGTTGAATATCTATAGTGGTCATATAGTTCCCTACTTGTGATATCCCAATCCTAGTTTATTTCCACTTTGTGAAAACTGAGAATGACATACCACAAGTGCACATCCCCTTTAACTAGTGGCTGGCCAAAATTTGAAAACATAAATTCATATCTTGGGGATATTGTACATTATTTTGTTGAGATGAAAAATATAACAGAGTAAGTATTAAAAATAATAACCATCGAGGTATAAAATAAGAATATGGACGTTACATCAACATATTAATAATAAAACAGCAACATCACTAATTATATATAAAAACAATTATTTTAATGTCACATGAGTTTTATAAGAATAAATAAGAATGTTAGTGGGATGATAATATCAAAAACAAACCAAATGTAAGAAATGTACTGAGGAATCTAAAAAATGGATCCAAGTCCTCTCTTGGTCCCATATCCTAACTCTAACCCCGCATCTCTATGACACCCATTTATAGTTTTTCATTGGAGCATTCCTATGTCATGAGGCATCTGATCATCTAAAGTAGTGGGGTACCTGAGTAGAGCATAACTACAATTAAGTTATTCACAACCATTGGTTTCCTAATTAAAATCAAATAAATAAAATGAATTAATAATGGGACAATTCCATAAAAATTAGAAAATGAAAATATTGATAAGAACTTATATATCCCAGGGTGTTACAAAAACTATTTGAGAGTTACCTTACCTTCATCATCCAATGTTATATCATATTTGAATATATAATAAAAAAATGAAAAATTTCATTATATCATCCACAAAGAAATAATATTATACATATAATTAGGAAAATTTTAGAATTCATGACTAGTGGTAATGGTGCCCAATAATAAAATAATACCATGTTCATGGGACATGCATCATGGTTACCAATTCATCAATCTTAGAATAATCTCCTAGAGGAACAATCCCTGAGTAGGAATAACGCACCAACATAATAAGACCATAAAAATCATTATATCCTAAAAGTAAAGAATTTTATCCCATGAAATGGATAACCTTTAAAGTGGTAATGAAATCCTAAGCCCATGGATATAACATAAGTGTGGTAATCTCATCCTATACCACAAGAGATTTCACACTTTTGAGAATTATGTTTCCTTATATGGTGGTATCAATTTATGGGTAGTGAGTCTTAATTACATTGTAATGGTGAGTAAATGGGTAAAGATTAATATACCTAAATTAATATTTTCCAAATGGGAATTAATATACTTAGCCTGTTGGGAATTAATTCCTACTATATTGGGCATAACATCCCAAGTCACATGCTCGTCACATAACATGCTTCAGATCCCTTATCGAACATAACATATGGCATTCAAATGTTATGTGTAAAACCTAATATAACAACACATCGATCATATCATCCCATGTCATAGGTGTTATCAATGAAAAAGTAAATTTTACTCCATACTATAAAAAATACCTTAGTGAATGGGTGACCATCCCATAGACAAAGAGAATACATGAATAAATAAAATTTCATCCCACATGATAACATTCACATCCTTATTATTTATGACATACCATAAACATGAAACCAATAAAAATTTAGTATCTAAATAGATTAAATAGTATCATACAAATAATTAACACTAATAGTGGTATATCATCTAAAACTCTTTTGGATCTAATTTAGGTCAATCCTCTCACACCTAACAGATTAACAAAATAAAATCCAAGGTATTACATACCTAGTTACACACAAGATATTGGTGGATGAACAATCACCTTGTACATTAATAAAACATGAAAATAAGACATAAGAAAACTTAAGGATCAGCATATGTAGAGAACTTAATCTAAAATCACTTAATTACACACATTTACTACCGTGGGAGGATAACATTAAGAATTTAACATCGAAAATCATTAAAATTTACATAGGGGCATCCCAAATTATTACTAAATACATATTTAGAACATCTTAAATAATGTGGATGGTACAAAATGGACATGTAATCATGGAACATCTCATGAGAACCCAGTCATTTACCTAATAAACCTATTAATTAATTTAAGGGTAAGACCACATGGTTGGCATGAACACATATAAAAAATACCTATAAACCCACATAAACCATTGAGAAAGGTTATAGACCATATAAATCTATCTAATATAAGCCTTATATTGAATATAAATTAATTATTTAGCTTCAACTAATGTATTCCCCAAAATCTAGTAGACCCCCAAAACCAGGGGAAAACTAGTGAAGAACACCATAACTATCAGTGAAATAATAAAAGAGTAGAGTAGGAAATTATGTGTTACTTCTAAAAATCTACTAATATACATATAATATAAAGTATATCAAAGCCAAAATATAACCACCATTAGATATTTGGGGGGAGGATTTTGATCAATGGGGATACTTGGGGGAACAAGTAAGGAGCACCTTATTTAATTAATTCTAAACAATTAATGGAATTAATTAAAATTTTAAAGAAACTAACCATAATCCATGTAATGACCTAACCCATCTGGGCCTTCATGTCTAGAAAAAGACCCAGACTCCAAAAAGATAATCCCTACTTCATAGGATAGGGGATGGAAATAAGCTCTTAGAAGGCATAACTCAAATGGGAATTGTTTTTGTAAATTAATTGTATCCACACACACCAACCATCCCCATGAAAAGGAAAAGAGGAATAAAAATAAATGAAGAAAACATATAGATTAGAAACCCTGATTTAAATAACCCCTGGGAAATACAAAAGTGTATTAAATTCTAATTCAAAATGAAAATTAAAATACCCACCCACCCATAAATGATCTCACAACCTAATGACTACTAGAAAAGTAATGTTGAGAGAGCCCGACTCTATATCTCTAAGATTGAATATCGTACATAATCTTGTAGCCAAGAATCCATATAGTTTTATGAAATCATCATTGATATATCAGAAATCATCATAAGACATTTCATGAGAAAGAAATTCCTATGTACGTTTGAGTATATACATACCCAGCAGGGTCCCCTTATTACTAGGGCGGGGGAAATATAGGACAAGATAGAATTAGTTTGCTTAACCCAAAGAAATATGGAAATGAAACCCAATAACACACACAAACACATATATATGCTCATATAAGAAACCAAGATGTGAGAGAAATGGGTACCCATATCACATCCTTGTCTAAGATGACAAGTCTTCCTACAACTCCAAATATCCATCATTCATGCCCAATATCTTGTGCATCTCTCCAAATAAGTAATAGCATAAAGGAAGCACATTGATCTATTGTGATAAACATTATAGGGGCTTAGTCTACTGGTAGAGGACCCAAACATCTGTACAATAAGGTGGTTCCACTCTGTAGATTCATAGAGGCTTCACATCCTAGTATTTCATGGGGGTGACACTCAGTTTGAGATAGATGACCTGCTCCCTAGTACATCAGGAGCATGTAAATAAATACACAGATGAACCACACCCTGGCCCATTATGGGGGGTTCCATTCCATAAGTAGAGAACACATTCTATAGTCATTTTGGGGGTTCACTCAGAAAGTAGATTAAGTACCCACACCACTGTGAATCCAGGGGGCCTACTGAGTTGGTAGAGTTTTATGGGTGACTCATACCTTTGTACAGTAGGATGGGTTTCCAAATCTAGTCTCTCTACGATGATCATGCCATACCACAACCATTGATGAACATCACCTAAATAAGATTCTTGAAAATAAAATATTTCATCATATCTAAAAATACACTTTGGAGGTCACTACCACATTCAAGCTGGAATAACACTTTGTATAGGCTACACACATGATTGAATTTCATGTTAAAATGATGAAGATACAAGAGATAGAAGATTCATAATGAAGTACATGGTATATAAAGGTCTCCATATAGCGTGTTGTCATGGTCTACTTCTTGGACATGAATAACATGTCTCAGCCACCCAAGGCATGCCCTGGTTCTCTATTCCATTACCATGTCTTCTAAGTCATTCATGTGTACTTGGTCGTGTACCTGGCCATGCTTGTTTGTCGATACATGCATGTGTACTCCCAAAGTACACAGCGTATTATCCCACATGGGTTCCTGGGTATTGGAAACTGGAACACAGCCTAGTGACATATAGAGGGTTCCACTACATGTATCCTATCCCTAATGGATGTGATATTTATCTTTTTCCTGAAACCCTTTCCACCACTTATGGATGTCTATATGACGTGTTTTCATTAGAGTACACATTGTGTATTCGGGGTTTTTGAAAAGAGATGTATTTTTCATGTGTCTTATGGATCCATATATCCTATAAAGTTTTCCACCATTTCACAACCTCAAATTCTATAAAAACATATAAATCATTATAAACCTTCAATTTTCAAGATTTGGTGGCAAAAATATAGAATTTGAATCACTCATATGAGGTTGTAGCACCTAGTACTGTTCTTCATAGCCACCATTGGCCTCAAATACCCAAATAAATAAAAACTTTCCATCTCAATATATCAAAAAAACACTATTACAGTAATCATGCACATATCCACCAAGGATCTAGGGGTTCGATCACACTCAGACCCACCTAACAAGGTCAACCCATGGTTCTGTATTCCAACAGTGATAAACATGAAGAACGAGTGAGGGAAATACACTATAATTGAGGCACAACAACCATCAGACAAGTATTTTGGTAAAATTATCAAGTATTAAGGATATTTGGGGTAAAAAAGTAAAAAAGAACCAATAAATTGAATACATATTTTAATTCAATATATGGTCCCATGTGAAGGATTAATTAGTCATAGATTAAATAATATTAGATTAAAACGTGATCAATATTTTAATCAAGGGATGAAACCAAACATTATAAGCCCTGATAAATATTGGATTTATATTTGGTGAAAAAACACTTTCTAGTGATGTGGGGATCACATTTAACTCAATTTTATACAATTCACATTAATCCGATCACAGGTCATCATCTGATCTTGATCCTCTAATAAACAAGGGTGGATCCTGCTCTTAATGATCCAAGGGTTATGCAGTTAGCCCTCAAGAGTTTATATAGTAGGATACATATAGATTAAAAATTTCTTTTGGTAATTAATTAATTTAATTAAAGGAATTAATTAATTAAACCAATTTTTGTAACCATCAATGGAAACCTAATTTGAGCATCTGTTGCTAAAAACGTTAGGTCGCACCTAGGGTACACCCCAGGCACTGGGTTAAAATGTGATATCATATTTTCAATCTGGGAATAAAATCTAAATATTTTCCCTTAATTATAAAAAATTACATTTCAGTGATATAAAATATGGAAATGATTTTAATAAACCTAATCCTAGGATCACATGGCGTTGAATTCTCACAACATATTAGCACCGAAAATCCGAAATATTTGTTGATATTATTAAACGTAGTAAAATGAAAAAAAAATATTCTCTACATTATTACCTCATTAGAAGTATTTTAACACAAAAAATTTTAAACTAAACACAAATTTAGGGATAATACACACATCTTTCTCTAATGCACATAACATCTCTTTAGTTTTCTCCAATGTTGCCACAACACATGAACCAAAGTTATAGTTCGTCCTGTAGTATCCATGCCTACAGACCCTTGATCACCACTTGTTACTACATGAAGGTGTATCCATACCAAATTTCTATCTCTCTTTAGTTAATAACATGCATTGTATCATACATGTATCTACATGACAATGACACATAGAAGACTTGATGCATTAGTTTTGTAACACCCAGAGTTTTTATGGACCATTTTTTAAATTTGTTAAGTTTATTTGATGTCTTGGGTTGCACACTACACCATGTTAAACATTTATTATATGCTAAAACAAGTAAGTCCTGCACTATATGTAGCATCAACTAACCATGCATTACAGGAAACACTAAGTTTCTATGAGACAACATTTAATTTTTATAATTATTTTAAATAAGATAGTAATAACATAGTTTTTAAACATAGTAATATGAATAGTAACAAATAATTTTAAAATATTATTTATATTTTTTAAAATAAATTAATCATATTTATAATAAAATATATAATTTTTGGTAATTTTTATGAGTTTTGAAAAATAATACTTTCTCAAAAGAACTACTTTTTATATCCTTCTTTGAATAATAAAAAAATAAATTTTAAAAACATTTAGAAATTTAATTTTATAAAACAAACATTATTTTTGAATTTAAAATTACAATATAATCTTAGAGTGAATTTATGAGACTTTTCCAGAATATTTCATTTTTTGGTGAATTTTGAAAATACTGAATTTTAATTAAAAACATCATTTTTTATAAGTTGGTTACGTTGTTATATTATATTATAATTTGATTTTAAATTATAATTAGATATATAATTCTGTAATTAATCAATTTTATGTCATTTTAGCTAATTTCAAATTGAAATTTTATGTAAAAACATTTCAATCTTTTGAGCCTTTTCACTTTAAAAAACCGTAGTCTCATCCCATCAACAGGATTAATTTTAATTAAATTTCTACCAATTACTTGATTAGAGTTTGGGAAAAATTATTACATATTTTTAATCATATTAATATATAATTTATAAAAATTTCAACTTAGTTTTTTACCAAAAATATTATTAAAAATAATTAAAATTAAATATAGTGATTATTGAAAAAATGAGTTTACTTTGAGTTTAAACATTAACTTAAGGGGAAAAATACATAGAAACATGTAAAAAATAACAGTAATTGAAATATTTATACAATATAAAAAATTTTATAAATCATTTACCATTTTTGTAGGAACATTATGTATGGGAGACCTCTCAATTGTGTTTACCTTTGTATATTTACTAGAATGTCACTCCACCACCACTTTAAAAATGGAACTCAAGCCCTCACTTATTCACACATATCAAGCCATTTAAATTATAAAACCCTATCCATATATCCTATAAACATCCCTCCCTCAATACTATATTCCTACTTTTTAAAAAAATCCATCCAAGGAAACCCTTTGGTATAAACCAGAAGGAGTTACCCTAGGAAAATATAGCACCCTTCAATAAGAAATTTTGTTTTATTTATTAATCCACCCCCACAATTATTCTCTTTAAATGATTGTATGAGAACCTAAGAATCCTAAATATACTTATGTGTAGTTATTTTATGTGTATAACCGACACTCACACACTTCCATCAAATGGGATATTTAATCATCATTCGTGTGTATGGAAGACTACTGCCTCATGAACCAATGTTGTTCTTTCTTCCACCACCACATATAGTAGATGAGAATAATGATGGGAACAATATATTTATATGATATATATGATATATATGTTTTAATTATTATTATTTAATTATTATCCAACACATAACTTCATCCTTTAAATTTTGTTAGAATACAACAACATCATTTGTGGATGTGTAGACTAGCACCACCTCAATGCGATGTGATTCATTCTAAATTTACATCTAAGTTATTTAGGATGGGTTTAATAAATATTTTCGATATATATGAAATAATAATTCTACATTATGTAATATATATATATCCTTTACATTTCTTTCTATAAAAATATGATAAGAAAATGGAATCATTCTTCCCGTATAGATACGACGTACTGTCTCTATGAACGATGTATGTTATTTATTATATAAATATTTTTATATATTTATAAACATGTATATAATGAGTATATATTATATTTATATCATTTTTCAAGTTCTATAAAAAATTATATGATGATCTAAATAGAGGAAGAAGAATAGAAATTCAAAACATGTATGAAACAAAAATCAGTTATTACCTGAAACATAAGTTTAACAAAGAATTGTTAATAAAGGGGTAATATAAAGTCATACATAAATAATATATCATATTATAAAATTGAATTTTTTTAATATATAAATAATAATATTATATTGGTTATACATGACGTTTTGATGACTATGACTGGAGATATGATATATGGTAAGGGTTTTCTCATATCACATTTATTTCTTGGAGATATATGATATATTCACCACTAATTATTATTATTTGGCGTATATACAGATGTATTACATATTATATAATGAATTTAATTTATTTTAAGACATTAAATGTTTCTATTTATGTTATTCTTTCACAGATCTCATGATTAAAATGATACACAAGTGGGAAGGGGATTTCTAGTCTCACCATTATTTTTACTAGATTTATGCCTAATTCACTTCTCATTTATTTTATATAGAATATATAATACAAAAAAAATTATATTATAATTATCATAAAATTTATGTTAATTTAAATATAAATTTTCTGATCTCTCTTTCATGGGGTTTATGGTTCAAAACATACCAAATGAGTAAGGTAATTTTATCTCAATTTACGTTCTTTGATAATCATGTTATGATATGCACCTATATTATTTTATGAGGAGTATATAATTCCCATTGAAATGTTATAACCTTAATATAATTATTTTCGTGATATTTTATGATTCAGGAAATGGTATTATTTCCTTGGTATTTTTATATATACTTACAAAGTTAGTTAGTGTTAATTGCTATAGTCTCATCATTTAACGATATTTTTTATAATTATTATTGAAATGATGAAATATTATTATACATTTCTCAATAATTCTAATTATTTTTCTTATCCCATGATGGATCATGATATATTCATGTATTGGAACCATTTTTCGACTCTTTGGTACTTAAGAAAATTAATAAAGTGTTTTTAAGAAAAACTGAACTTATTATACTCTTCAGTTAGAAATATGTTTTATTCAAAAACCATGTATTCAAAAAAAATTAATATTTTTCTAAAATCAAATTTTTATAACCATTTTAATGTAAAAAGGATTTTAAAAAATTAAATTTTTTAAAATGTTTTAAAAATGTTTTTAAAATCTTCCTTTATAAGTTTTCAAAGTTATTTTTAAATAAAAGTATTTTAAAAATTTTTTATGTTCAAAAACATATTTTAAAGATGAAAATATATTCTACATGGAAAATTTTTTAAAAATAGTTTTTCAAATTTATTTTTCATCTAATATGACATTTTTTGATATTATATGTCTCTTACTATGTTTATGATCCATGGATACCATTATTATTATTTCAATGAATGGTTGGGGTTTTGATGAAATGATGGTTGTGAAACTCATTCTCTTCAATGGGTGATACCATGATAAAATTATTATGAAACTCACTTATTTTCATGGGTTATTATTTGATGAAATTATTATGAAACATATCTTGTTTCTATAGATTATGATATAATGATATGTTTATGATACCCATTTTTTATTTCATGGGTTATGAAATGATGATTTTTTTATCTTGTGGAACACATATGTATGATTTCATTGTGAGATGGGTTGGACCTATAAATATCCAATTCATTGGGTAAATATTTACATCTCATGATATAGACATATCTATAATATGTAGTGAACTCCGTTTCATAAAGAATAGTTTCTATGAATATGTTCTTGGAAGTAAACTATAACTACTAAGGTGGTTTGGGGAGTGGAACCCTTCCATTAATATGGCCTTGTAATTAATCCATAAATACATTTTAAATCATTTTTATATACTTATGTGTCTACTATAATTCAATTTCTTATTCCTATATTATTCTTAAATGTATTATTCTAATGATTCCCTTATGATTCAGGTCTTATTAACTACAATTATTTATTCCATAACTCATTAATATGATCTTTTATATCTAGGGAATGATATTATAGGGTTACGATCATATTATCATAACCTTATCCTCATTATTATTCTTACACATCTCCCATGTTTTCCCTTACTTTTCATATGAGAAAAAACATTATTATGTTCCCTTTCCCCAGGTTTTGATGATATATATTATTTATTATGTTTCTAAGAAGGGTTCTAGTCATGAATAACCAATTGTGAGATAACGTATCTCTTATATGTACTGGTTTTTATGTTTTCATGTTTCCAAAGGAAATAGAATAATATAGTATTTAGGTTTTAGTTTCTGTAATGTAATAATATTCTAGAAAATTGATAACATATCTATGTATGAGAAGATAGGTTTTTTATTGTTGGTATCATAGCAAGTGTTTAATTATCCTTTAAATGCAAGGATGGGAAAAACATAGTAAGATAATTAAGGATGTCGCTCTAAGGATAAGTTTAAATATGAGTTAAAGTATAGGAATATGTCCTAGAAATTTGGTAAAGGATAGAGTGAGTAGTTTCCTATAAATACATTTAACGTCTATATAATAAAGGTGGGAGTGGATTTGGAATAAATGTATATAGGGGTAGAAACACTAAAAAACATGTATTGAGAGAGACTCGATTGGGAACCGGCGCATGACAACGAGCTTATTTCCACACCTAGTTTAACACTTAGAGGGTATTTAAATAAAAAATTCACAAATTATTTACAAACCATCATGAAATATGTAAATGAAATTTTTATATTTATTACAAATGATAAACCTAACTTTTTATATTTTAAAGAAGGAGTCAAAATTTATAAATCGTATAAGTGATTCTAAGATTATATAGTTTCCCACTAGGATTATTGTTTCTTGTTCTCTTAATTTTGGTTTCAGTTAATAGATAGAACCCATATGAACCATGTTAATGATGGGTGAGATGGAAAATGAAATTATTTTTCTTATAAGAATCCAAATATTATGGGATATAGAATGAAAAACCTCATTACTATGCTCACACATCTTTTTTAAGATATGAATAATTATGAACTACCAAATGATAAAAGGAGGGAAAACGTTCTGTTGAGTCCTTCAAGAGGTAACATACACCTTATATCAATGGATCTTATGATCTAATTTTTGAATAATAGTGGATTAGTACCGCTGAAAAGATATTTGCTATTCTATAGTGTTTAGACCTAGAAAAATTCATATGTTATTTTCATCCTTTAAAAGGAAAAGAAGACTGAGGGTGGAATAATATTTATAATATGAGGCAGTATGAAGAAATTAAATCCATGGATTGAGATGATTTCACAAAATTATTTTTCAAAATGTATTTTTTTGTATTTTGCGTATAAAGATGGAAAATGAGTCTCTTGAGTTTAAGAAAATGTATAATAAATCTGTTGGTACTTACAAGGCTAATTTTACATTAATTTTGAGGTACTCTTCTAAAATTATCATCCACCTTAAATGTAAGGTTGAATGATTCGTCAATGGAATAAAAACAATTCTCGTAAGCAAGTTATCCCTGATAGACTATAGTATCTATGAATAGATTTTTCATTGTAAATGAAGGTTGAAATTGAGGTTAGTGTTATGTATCAATCTCATGGTCTAGAGAGGAAAAGGAAGATGATTTTCGAAGGAAAATATAGAAACCATAGAGTAAAGAATGTGATATTTCCTTTATTCTCTAAGTGTTTGATAAACCATGGAGTAAATTATATTAATGGGTCAAATAAATGTTGTAAGTGTTAAAGGAAAGGTCATCAAGAATTTGATTTCCAAAATGATGGGTATAAGTTAGCTAGAAATGTGAATTGAGATAAATTTTCATAGAATGAAACTCCCCATCTTTAGTGATTCAAGTGTAAGGATAATATATATTATGCTAAACAAATACCCAAACCAAACGTTAATGTGGATAACCGATGTTAGAAATATCTAAATAAAAAGGACAAGATGAAATCTCATGTGATCGTACTTTCTAACGAGGGGTGAAATAACAACATGATGAAAGATACGCCTACCATTCATTCTAGAGAAAATAATGTCATATTTGATTCTGGATCTCTCCTATTTTTCATATATAATAAATTTTCTAATAGAATTAAGATTCCACCAAAATTATTTGACGTATAATTATCAATGCAACCCCATAATGGTTTGATGATTTCATGTCAAGTCTATGAATCTTCTCTAGTTTAAGTTTGTGGTAATGTAATTCTTGCAAATATTTTCATTATTCCTCTAGTTGAATTTGATATTATCTTAGGCATTGATTGACTTTATCTTCATAAATCGCATATCAATTTTAGAGGATGTGAAGTTTCACTTGACATTTCAAAACAACCTATGATATTATATTAATTTAAAAATAATTATGAACTTCTTATTATGATCACATCCAGTCCATAGTTCTTAATTCCCATTTAAAAGGGGTGTTTATCACAAATGGTTGGAAGGAAAATTGAAATAGATTATATACATATTTTTTTGAAATTTTTATGTATTTTCATATAACATTACTAGACATATATAAAAATGTGATGTTTATTTCTCACTATAATTCATATCTAGTTCCACAAAAATTCCAAGGAATCCCTTTTGAATAGACCCAGTAGAGTTGAAAGAATTGAAAAAGAAAATCCAATAAATCTATTCTAAGGATCTCATTCATCCAAGTATGTCACCATGGGATGCAATTTTTCTTCTTTTTCAAAATAAATATGGATCAATGCGTCAATTAATTGATTATCTACAGTTAAACAATATCTTGATCAAGAACAAGTATCCTCCTCCCCATATTGATGAATTGTATTATCAATTGTGTAGAGATCAATACTTTTCCAAGATTAAACATCATGCTGGATATCATCAATTTTGGTTCAAGAAGGATAATATACCCAAGACAACATTCCATTCAAGTTATGAACACTATGAAAATATAGTGATTCCTTTTGGTATTACTAAATCCCCTACTATATTAATTAATTTGATTAATATAGTTTTTAGATATTACCTTGATCAGTTTTTGGTACTATATATTGAAGAAATTCATATAATTTCAATTATCATGTAAGAGCTTGAAGACCATTTGATAATTGTACTAAAGACCCTAATGAAGGAGAAACTATATGAAAATTTACAATGTGTTCATTTTTTCTGAAAATACATCATTTTTTAGTTATATAATCTCATAAGGGAGTATAGAGGTAGATCATATAAAGACTGAGGCTATTGAATGTTATCCTAGACCAACCACGGTGACCAAGATATGTATTTTTTGGGTTTAACTTGATATTATCAATGGTTTTCGGAGAATTTATCATGAATATACAATAATTTGACCAAGTTAACTTAGAATGGATCCAAGTTCATTTGGATCGATGAATGTGGGAAAAAATTTGTGTAACTAAAGAGAAGGTCATTCAGTACACATGTTTGTACATTTACCTATAGAGGATAATGGTTTATAATCTATAGTGATGCATCCAAGAAGGGATTGTGACATGCTCTTATGCAGATATATGGTTATAGCCTATGTCTCGTGAAAAATAATGATTTATGAGAAAAAGTATCCAACTCGGGATTTGGAGTTACATTTTATAATTTTTTCATTAAATATATAGAGGAATTATCTTTGTGGATAAAAGGGTAATATATATACAAATTATAAAATTTTAAAATATATATTCACAAAGAAGGTGTAAGAACATAGGTTTTTGTACAAGGTGTGAATATTTTTATTTTGGGTTTAAAAGCCATGTTACGGCCCTATGTGAACTTTATCTTGATCATAGGAGTTTTGGAGGTGTCTGGGGCTTGTTCTGAGGCCGTAACCTAGTTTTGGGTTGGAAATGACCTGGCGCATGGTTTCAGCACGACTTGCACACAGTTTAGGTAAACTATGTGAGGGGTCTGAAAAACTACAGGTTTTAGACAGAGCGTTATGTATGGTTACTATATGGTTAGTTAAACATGCAGGGTAACCGTGTGTGGTGGCCCTATTAGGAAATGTGATGTTCATGGTTTTCGAATGGTTTGGGAAATAGTGGAGGTAAACCATGAGACCCTTGCTCGGTGTTTTTTTTTTAAATTTTAAATTTAAAAATAATTTTCTCTTTTTTATCCCATTTTGGGTTTCTTGCTTCCACAGATAGAAGGCCTCCCATACCTCCATCTTTAGGTTCTTAACATAAGAATTCATCATGAGTCCCCGACCGACTTCCATTTTGATCATCTATAGACTCTAATGATCCGCATTGATAATACCTACATTCTTTGTTAGTCATTCATGATTGTTCAGAACAATAGCTTTACAATTTGGATTTAGGATCACATGCTCTAATAATCTGTTATTAGTCCATTCTTCTGACTTCTTCTAAACTAGGAAGAATCGGGACACGATATTGGATGAGTTTTCTACTACCGAGGTGAGGTAGGTGTTTTATATTTTATTTCGACTTTTATTGGTGTTTTTCAAGCATTTGGCCAAAATTACATTTGTTGTGCTTTCTGGTGAGGTATCTTTTTTGAGGGGGTATCTTATAGTAGCTATATCCAGACCTATTAAATTTTACCATGGGTTCCATTTATGTGTGTTGGCACTTATTGCTCATTTTGACGTCCCTTGATTGGTGTGCCATAATGAGATAGCATGTTTATTCCTATTTAAACCACCCAAGGGGTGTATGCTTGTTATTTCATAGTTAGAAGAATCCCATATATTCTTTAATAGATTGGATTGAATGAAATTTTTATATATGGGTGGGTATACCTATACGTAAATGAATAATGGACTGTAAATGGATTATGTGTGAGGGTAGGCCCATATGATTTTGATAAATGGTTTTCATGAGTGGGTATACTCAAGGCTTGTGCTTTTTGACGTGACTGGGTACACTCCCTTGGTTATGAATGTTTAATTTGAATTGTTTAATTCTTGTTTTAATGGTTTGATAGATGCATTGAACATCTCTACTTGGATCTGGAATGCTGTAGTGGACCCCTTGGGTTGACTCTGCCCCTTGGGTCTTGATTCCGTGGGATTCCTCGAGCTGTGTTACCCCATAGCATAGAGATTTTATGGGATCATGTAGGACTTACTATTGACATGATCCTAAGACCCCAACAAGTTCCTAACCATGTTTCCACCATGTATTTTCATGTTACTTGATGGGATGTCTCAGACACGCTCCATAGATACAGCACTCTGGGGTTTATAAATTTATTTCTATGATGACTTGGTCTATTAAAACTTTGGATCCAGACCTCGGGATCTACATTTCACTATCAATCATGGTCATGGGATGATACTTCAATATAAAGTTTGGTTGTGGATCACTGTTCTCCTTTATACAGTGTGGCTATGGGTTGCAAGATACTGATTGATGTATATTTTGTCCATGTGACATTTTTGTTACTTTTTATAGCTGCCTTGTTAGAATCTAAATATATTTTGCAAGTATCCTTGGGGGCTGTTCAGTTTTACTTGTTATAGTATACTTATTTCATGGGCATATGAACTTACTTACCAATTGTTTAAACATTCTAGATCCTTTGTATAAATTATATTAGAACTATATAGTTCAGGGTGGTTTCCTATTGGGATGTTTATATCACACCATGTTTGGGCCTCCTTGGGGACCCAAATAGATTATATGGTTGTATTTGATGATAGGATAAACCGCTATTGTACAGGTTGTCGATTGTGGCTTTAGAGCAGGGTAGCATAGGATGAGGCTGAGGCTTGCGATGATAGGATATATTTTTGGTCTTTTTTTCTTCTTTTTTTAAATACCTGTACTGTATTTTCATTTACCTATTTGGATGATTTCAAGATACTTGTACCATCCACAACATTTATGAAAATGGAATAGTTATATTTATTGATATCTATTCTTGATTGTCTTACTTTTAGTTTTTTACTATTTTTTCACTTCATCTATTCTATATGTATTTGAATTCGACTTTGATACCCTAGTAATAAGGGCATAGTCTTCCCACTGACTCACCTAGACCTTCACTTCCAGTTGGTAGCTTCTAGAATTTGGGTGGATGCGCATGTGGCCTTGTTCCCATCTGGGCTTGGGGCACTGTTTCGGGTGGCATCTAGGTTGAGGATGTATCATAAGTAGTTGAACATGCACTAGAGAATATGGTTATAGCTAATAATGGATTATGAATGCCCAATTCATTTTCATCCCTAGAAAAGTGAACTAGGTGGTGAAGGATTTGAGTTAAAATGATCATGATATATTATCCATTATTAGATTAAAAAAAGGCCCATCATTTCTGGATTTGAAAATGATGGTCCTCATAATCTATAAGTAAGGGTAAAATCATATCTTCCTCAATTGAATTTTTAACCTTCTTTATAAGTGAAGATAAAAGAGTGGTATGAGGAATATATTGAGATATACAATAAGTTTATAAATTATCATGATTTTATCCTTGATCAGGAAGGAATGATAAGGTTTTGGAACCATGTTTTTATTCCATCCACAAATGATTTGAAGAAGGATTTATTAGTGTAATTTCATAGTTCTTCATTGTCAAGTCATTCTGTAAGTACGAAGATGTATAGATAGTTGAAAGAATAATTCTAGTGTAATAGAATAAATAGAGATATCACAAATGGTTTATATTGGTTCTTGGTGTGTCATCAAGATAAAGATAAAGTAAAATATTCTAAGGGGATTTTGCACCCATTACCCATACAAGAATGGAAATGGGAGAACTTCACTATGGATTTTATCATTGGACTCCCTAAAATCTATAATGATCATAATTATATATGGGTATTTTTAAATCACCTTAATAAGTCAACATTCATTAACTAAATTAGAGAATAATTCTATATCAATCAACATTCAAGGATATACATTATGAAAGTGCTATGGTTTTATAGAGTACCACATTCTATTTCCTCATGTGAGGATCCAAATTTTACCACAATATTTTAATTAAGTCTTTAGTAATACCATGGGATAGAATTGAGTATTAGAATAGCTTATCATATTTAGATAGATGTTCAGTCAATATGAACAATTAAAACACTATAGGATAGGATGAGAACATGTTCATTGGATTTAAAAGGTGGTTGAGATCATTAACTTTCTCTAGTTATGTTTTCATACAAAAGAAGATTTCACATAAGATTTTAGATGGCTCCTTATAAAGCCTTCTATGTAATGAAATACAGATCTCTAATGTTGTAGAATGAATTTGGATAAATAATGCTATTGGTACCTAAGATAGTTGAAAAAATGGTCAAAAAGGATAGAGCAAATTATTGTTATATCAAGGAATTTCAAATTATGTAGAGAATTTATACTGATAACCATCAGTTAGATAAAGAATTTGAATTTTGTGAGAATTTTTTTATATGAATATAATCCTAGAAAGAGGTTTATGATATTCCAGAATAATGGGAACTTAATCCCTAGGTATATCAGTCCCTTTAAAGGCCTTGATTATGTAAAGACTCCATCCTATCACTTTAACTTCAACCAAGCATATCTGAATTCCATGATGTTTTACAGGCATCTATCCTAAAGAATTATATACCTTAACCTTAAAATGTACTAAACACAGATGTCATACTGCTATATAAGGATCTTTCTTATGAGAAACAACCAGTTGAAATCCTAGATCATATAGAGAAAGTTATACGAAAAAAGACCACTCACATGGTCAAAGTTATTTGGAGAAATCACATTTATCTCCTAGAACCTAGTTAACCAGAGTCAGTGCATTATTACATAACATTGACATGATTACCAGAAATCGCATCCCAAATGACTATTCAGTTTAGTATTCTTGGAAAATAAATTACGTACATGAACTTAAAATTACAATTTCTAACATAAAATACAACATATATAATACTTTGATAATTACATTATTCTCCAAACATAAACATGATTATAAATCATAATACACTTCTTAGAATCCGGTGAAAATAAAACCTAAGAAATGGGTGACCTCAGATGCCCAGTAAGGACAAACAATATAGCAGAAGATGTCATAAATAATCATAAACTTTTATGGAAACGTATAAAATTGAAAAAAAGTCTATTAAACATAAACTTAAGTATAATTTGGAAAAGGTAAATTAGGTAATAGAATTTACTTATTTACACGGGTATTTTACTAGTCAAATAATCTCACGTAACATCAATAACTAATCTCATAATTATGGAATTCATAATTTCAGATATCTTAACCACAAATTCATGCCTCATCCCAAGACTCTAAATATAAATTTGGTCAAGGCCTTGTACCAAGATACTAGTTTGTCTCATGAGACCTATCTATGCATCTAGGGGCTATAGTGATACTCACCAATTACATACTAAGTCCAATGAATTCATCATATGAAAAGGGTGAAACATAATCTAAACATTCGTATTAAAACTTGCATAACAAATTTTAATACTTTAACCACAAACTATGAATGATATAAAAATAGAACATCCACAATCAATCATAACTCATTAAATACAATATAAAATATTGTATTATAATAAATTAACCACAATCAAGAATAAAACAAGATGAAGGATATTGACATAGATGAAAATCATTAGTAAAACTATTTGAGATAAATATCCCCTTTTTCTTGAAAACAACTAAAAGTGCACTATGATTCAAATAAGATATTTAGAAGCGATTTTTGAAACAAAGTGTCCCATACCACATTGAATCATTTGAATTAAATTTTATTATAAAAACTTTTATGTACATATAAATAAATTCTTAAAACTATTTTTTAAAACATTTACAACTATGAGAACTATTTATAATAATAAATCTTTAAACCATTTAAAATGATATTTTAGTTTAAGTGTTATTAAACAAATGAAAGATGCTTGAATATAAATAATTGTAAAAAAAATTAATCAAAATATTATTATATCATGAGAATAAATTTATTCATGATATAATATGTAAAAGATAGTATATACGCCATATAAAACTGAATTGGCACAAAACAATGGAGAAGTCTCAATGGAATGTAAATTGATACAAAATACCTTATAAAGATCATATCCTTATAGTAAGGATAAATAAATGACATAATTGTGTGTTAAAAATATAAATACACTCAATATGATTTTATATTTAGTGTAAATCAATCAGAGTACATTCACATATATTCTTGTAAAAACAAAACCAATGGCATGGATGTTTAACTCAATGATTTTAAAATGTGTTAAGATTACCCGTATCAAGTTCATATCAATGACTTAAGAATTTATCAGTGGAGTTATTATGTTAAAAATAGTATATCCACACAATGGGGAGTGGAAATTACTACATAAATAAATAAATAATTATTTCCCACATAATCTTGGTGTAAAATAATCAACGAAGTGTGTGTAAAACCCAATGAGTTGAAATGGAAGTTAAAAGTTCCCTTACTGATTTAATAACTTATGAAACATACACTCCATGAAATAAGGATCATAAAATGAATATTTAAATAACCATAAATTAACGTATATTACACAAAGAATACAATAATAGTTTGTACATACACCACACAAAAGGGAATAAGTAAAAATATAGCTTGAATCTCACATGAGTAATAAGTGAGATGGAAACCCCTTACCTTATACTCTCCTTTAGTCTAGGGTTAGTTTAACAACTTTATAATGGTTAAATAATTGTCATTAAATTATTTAATAACCACATATATAAATATGATGTCATATATGATCCTCTAATATTTCCTTGATAATAATATTTCTGTAGTATCATGGTTTTGGGTGTTAATTGATTCATTTTACTTTATATGTTTTGTTATGTAAGCCATGTTTGTTATGTATAGGATTTATTTTACTAATATCCCGAATTATATTAAGTTCTTAAACATTATTTTTTTATCATCCAAAAAAAATTATTCATGAATGGTTATGATGGGGAATGAAATCTCATCGAATCATGGAGATGGTAAGCTGTACGTATGCACAAGCGACAATATCATTCTATTGATGGTGAAAAAATATATAGTTGGATGGTATATTATAAATATATAATAATTTACATATTATATCTATTATTTATATCAATTTTACCCATTATTATAACCATCTAAATAATTATGTGTTGAATAAAAAACTACACCATGACATGGAGAAGGTAAGTCCTATGTATGCCCATATAAAGACTTTGTCATTAATAGTATGGGTATAATAATAAATATGGTTGTACCATTTGTATAATAACACATTAGTATATATAAGATACTATATTAATTATTTTGGTATTTAATCAACAATGAAATATTAAGTGGAAGAAGAAAAGAACTTTGAAAGATATGAAGAAATAGTTAACTCTTCTTCGGGTTCATCTGTTTGATTTGAAAAAGGTATCCATAGGTTGTATTTATGATCAAATAATGCCTATAAGTTGAATTGACTTTCGTTGTGAGGATATTTGAGTAGGGTGTGTCTGAGAAAAATGGATTTGGTGGTGTTAATTTAATAGAAGGGGAAGTACCCTTTATAAGAGAGGTGAGGGGAACTTTATGAAGAGCTTGAAATATTAATTAATTATTCAATAATTTTGGGTTTATAAGAGCTCTAAAAAGATTTATTTCTAGTGTAAGGTAGTTATGGTTCTAAATACTCTCAAAAAACATGTTTTAGATAGGTTTAGGTCACCATATTAACCTTATCATTTAGATTTAACCCTTAGTTAAACAGTTTAACTTTTACCATGTCTTCTTATATTAGAATAATACATGGTTAATAAGCTTACAATAAGACTCAAAGAGAACCTAAAGAGGTTAATTAATGCCATATATATCATTATATTAGTCTTTTAGAAAAAACCTTGATTTATAGGACTATTATATACTTTAATAATATAGTATTTGATTTAAAACTCATTTTTGTCAATTTTGAAACAATTTATTATTTTGTTATTATGAAAGTCATTACAACATTTTTACATCGAAAAAAATACATTTAATAAACCATGAGATGTCATATTCAATTATAAAATTTTTATATGGCATCAAAATTTCAATTTACATTTATTTTAATATTTATAACATCAAATATATTAATCTTTCCTAAATAACGTAATTACTATATCGTCATTTTGTCATTAATTAAATTTAATTATTTATTGTATAAAAATTATAAACAAAATATCATAATTTATGATATATTCCTATATTACTAATTAATATTTATAGTAGAATTAATCATACGTGTATCCTTATATTACAATTATTTTAGTTTTTAAACATTTAATTTAACAAATTTAACTCATCTTTAAATAAAATATCTCAAATGTCCTAATCTAATCCATGTGGATCAAAAAATGGTCATATTTTATTCCTGAGGCTTATTTTGGTTTAAATAAACTTATTCAATAGAATTAGGACATGTGTTAGGGTAATTATAATATCATTTTTATCATTATTTACCTTATTTAAATTTAACCATGGTAAAAAAATTCAAAATATACTATTCACCAAAAAATGTCTCCATCTTATTGAAACACATTGTACTTACTTATTTCAACCATGTCTCTAAAATTTTTTAAATTCAATTCACAAAAGTAGTAAAATTATGTTTTATGCAAATTTTCAAATGTGCCCGGAATGTGGGTAAAAACTATAAAAAGTTCCATAAAATTTTATATATCTAATCTTATTATAAGACGTCTCAAAGGAATTCTATTGGAATAATATATGTATTATATATCTAATCTTATTATAAGACGTCTCAAAGGAATTATATTTGAATAATATATGTATTATATATCAATTTTTACTTTATGACAAATTTTAATTAAAAGTATTTATTTAAATGAAAAATTTGGTTTGTTATGTACTATGCAATATTTTTCACTATTCATCAAAATTAAAAGTGTTTAAAAAAATACAAAAAAATAACCCTAAGATAATTTTGATAGTTAGAACCCAAAATTGATGTCTATTTTAAAAAAATTAAATTTTTATGAGTGTATAATATTAATTTAGTTATTTTTCACAAAATGAAATAAAAAAGTAGTTCTTTTAAGAAAATAGTTTTTCTAAATATATAACTATTTTAACAAAATATATACATTTCATTATAAATATTCTTTATTTATGTGAAAATATTATATATAACATTTAAATTTTATTTTTTAATATTTATATTACATTATTTAATTGATAAATATATTTTTTTTAAATAATTATAATACAAATGTGTTCTCTCGCAAAAACTCAATCTTGCGTATAACACAAGACAAGTATGTGTTGCATGAAGTATAATATATTGAATTACATTAAATTTTTAACAGAATATAAAATCTTTTGGTGTTACACTGTCCCCCCATTTTGTAAATTTTATCCTCAAAATTTTGAAACTGGGCTTCGAAACATCGTTGAGTGATCTATATCACAAAAAGAGTCAATAAAACTATCACTTTAAAATAAAGAAAGAGAATTACAAAGGTCACCTAAGATAACCCATACTAGTGTTCCATGTATGAAAAAATTTATATGGGAGATAAAATTATTATAACTTTATGATGGATAGTGATACAAAACATGAATAGAAGAAAGTTAGCGACAAGAAACCCACATAATTGTGATGGATTAAAGGGTCGTTGGTTTCCCAGTGGGAAAAGTAAATAGAAAACATTTTTGTTTTTAGTTCCATTTCATAATGCTGAGGAATTTATTTATGAGATTGAATAATAACATAAGGATATATACAAACTTTTCAATTAGAGTTTCATCTTTTAGTAAATTTCTACCACAAACTCATCTTTTCTATAAATGATGAGTAATCCAAATTAATTGGTCACACCAGAGGTGCTAGAATCAACTTATAGAGAATCACATAATCCATAAACAATGAACTATATATTTCCATTGTCTTTATACATTAAGAAAAACCAAAATGGTTAGGACAATATTAGATAATCCCCAAAAAAATAATATTTTATAAAATGAAATACTAATCTTAATTGACATTGAACAAACAATAGCCAAAGTTCAACAAATACTATTCAATAAATAGTTGTCCTTAAAATCATTAAATATAATCTAAACTAAGATTGAAACACAAAACTCAAAAGAATTTAATCACATAGTGTTTCTAAGTAAATCTTAACACTTATCTCCAAATAAAATTGACAACTCCTAAAGTTTCATACTGAAGTGTAATTAACCAATCCACATATTCTCTATTATAGATTAATAATTTACATTAATGACCTTAATCTCTATAAGTCCACAATAAAAAATAGAATCTTCCAAAATAACATTTGTCACTTAATCACTATATCAGTTTACTATAAGAAAGATATCCATTTGATAAAACATAAGATCCCAAATCAACTTATTCTTGACCAATAAAATCATTTATCTAAAAAGAATTAGTCATAAAAACAAGGGAGTTAACATTGTCCAGTTGTAGGTGACAAATACCAGTCACACATTGGTTGTGGGTTCGATTTCCATTGCTTTGTCCGATGTGACAGGTTGTCACTCGGTCTACATTTTTTCCTTTTTCAAAAAATATATAAATTTATAACATTCCAAAAATGAGATAAATAAATAAAAATAACCATAACATAATTTAACCACAAATGTTATCTAATACCTCACATTTTTATCCCAAAAAGTAATAACCTGTAATTGCCTAAAATTCATGGATCATATAAACCCAAATGATTATTTTTTACTATATCCACTAAATAAAAGATAATTCTTCCTATAATAGCATTTTCATAAAACAAACTATAGGGTTACACATAAAAGGGAAAATAATTCCAAAGTAATCCCATCAACAAGGAGAATTAATACAATTAAACATTTCACCTTCCAATAATTTCCACATTGGATATTCCTCAGACCATGTGGTTATCCTATATAATAGTTCATTGAGTTGGGTAGTGACAATGTCCACTAAATTTATAGAAAATTACTATAAATGGATTCTTAGGATCATTTTTATTTTCTTCCACAGTAAAATTCATTTTTTTTCTCATAAATTCATTACTTTATATCCTTCTTTCCCACACATAAATCATTTCTTTGTTATATTGAGACAGTTTTCTAGGTGTATCCTTCCACATTTCCTTCATGATGTAAATTGATCTTTCTTTCCTCTGTGGTCTCCACTACTAGAGCTTTTATCATTCCTCGTCTTTCTCTTCATTGTTGGGTTTGGGAGTTGGTTAATGTATATGTTGTTGATCATATTTTTGAATACATACTTTGGCATTAAAATGAAATATTTTAGGCCTATAAACATTCCATTTAGTTTATCATTTCCACCATTATTCCCACCTTATAAATAATGTTCTATGTTAGTATGACTTCCTTGGAATCCATCCTTTGACTAAAAACAAAAAAAATTGTTTGAGCAAAAAAAAGTCATTATATCATTTAGAGAATATCATGACACCTTATTTTAAATCCAAAACAACTTATGATTAGACAAGGTTATTTATTATCAACATGCATTAAAATCCTTCAAATTAGTTTGAAAATAAAATGAGAATTATCTTTAAGTGTATCCCCTAGGAGTGTCAAACGAAGTGCGCAATAAGGTTTGTTGTTGTGTACCAGGATACCCCAGGTCAATCCCAAAACTCCCTGTCATAGTTTCCACTCCTAGGTACATATGTTCCAGAACCACATCCACTTTTAGTATCCATATTCAGATTTACTTCTTGGAAAACTCAAAAAATCTCAAAATTACAAAAAATCTAGGACGTTCTTATATACTATTCCTCAAAGCATATCTAAGGTTATTGTTTCCTAATCATAGTTTATCTAAATATGGTTTCCAAGTTTATTACTAAACTTCCTTTGATACAAACTGTAACTCCCTGACCCTAGTAACAATGATTTGGTGCATTTTTACATAACACTGGCATGATTACAAGGAATCAAGTCCCGAAGGACAGATTAGTTTAGAAGTCTTAGAAAATAGATTACATACATGAACTTCACATTAAATTTCTTTACATGAAAATCAACATAGATAATCCTTTGATAATTCCATTATTCCCATAGATTAAACCTTCATATAAGTCATAATACACTTTTTTTTCCTGAGGAAATAAAACTTAAGAAAGGGTTGAGCTTAGATTCTCAGTAAGGATAAACAATATATCCGAAGCTATCAAAAATAATCGAAAACATTTATGGAAAGGTATACAATTGAAACACACATAATTTAAACCTAAACTTCCATATAATATGTAAAAGATAAATTAAATAATTCCAAATAATTTTTCACATGGATATTCTACAATTTGAATAATCATATGTAACAATAATAACATATCTCATAATAATGGAATGCATAATGTCGGAAAACATAACCACAAAGTCAAGGAATATTTCCTAGAGTCTAAATATAAATTATGTCAAGGCCTTGTTCCAAGAAACTAGCTTGTCTCATGAGACCTACTGATGCATTGAGGGGATATAGTGGTCCTTTCCCATCACATAATAATTCCTATGCATTCCTAACATGAAAAGGGTGAAACATAATCTAAACATTCTTATTAAAAATAGCATACGAAATATCAATAATTTATCCATAAAATATGTATGGTATAAAATATCCCAACCACAATCAAACATAACTCATTAAATAAAATATGAAATATTTCATTATAATAAATCAACCACAATCAAGAATAAAACCTAATGAAGTTATCTTAATGAATTGAAGTTGTGTTAAGATTACCCTTATCAAGTTTATATCAATGACATGGGAATTTATAAATAGAGTGATTATGTGTATAAAAATTATATCTACACAAATTTTAGTGGAAATGTTTTTACAAATATAAATAAAGAGTGATTTCAAACCTAATCTTGGTGTAAAATAATCAATAAAGCGTGTGTAAAACCGAATGAGTTGAAATTTATTTTAGAAGTTTCGTTACCAATTTGGTAACTTAAGAAACATACCCTCCATGAAAGAAAAACCATTCAATGAAGATTTAAATACCAAAAAATTATATTATATTACACACATAATATAATTATGTTATGTACATACACCACAAAAAAGGGAATAGTGGGAAATATAGCATGAATCTCACGGGAATAAAAAGTGAGATGAAAATACCATACCTTATACTTTTCATTATTAGAGAGTAAGATTAACCTCATGTATAATGGTTAAATAATTGTTATTAAATTTTACAAGAACCACATACATATATATGATATCATATATGATCCTATAATATTTCTTTGTTAATAATATGCTAGTAGTATCATTGTTTCAGGTGTTAACTGATTCATTTTCTTTTATATACATTATTATGTAAGTCATGTTTGTTTTGTATAGGATGTATTTTATTCATATACCAAATGATATTAAGTTCTTAAACATTGCATATTAATCATTAAATGAAAATTATTTTTGAATTCTTTTGATGGGGAATGAAATCTTATCGCGTCGTGAAGACGGTAAGCCGTATGTACGCACGAGCGACAATATCATTCTATTGATGGTGAAATAATATGTAATTGGATGGTATATTTTAAATAAAGAATCTTTGAAATTTTATATTTATTATTTACATTAATTATAATAATAATATATCTATCCAAATAATGAAGTGTTAAATAGAAAACTACGCCACGACGTAGAGATGGAAAACTGTATATACACACATATGGTCACAATTTCATTCATAGGATGGATAAAATAATTAATGTGGGTGTACCATATTTTAATAGCATCTCAGTATGTATATGTAACTGGAGTTTTTATTTTATTATAGAATCCACAATGAATGATTAGGTGGAAGAAGAAAAGAACTTTGAAGGAGGTGAAGAAGTAATTACCTCTTCTTCGGGTTCTTACATTTGATATTAACAAAAGTGCTATTTAGGTTGTCTTTAAAATAAATGTGAGGAATCTAGGTTGAATTTAGGGTATTTTGGTTGATATTTGAGTAGGGTTTGGCCGATTTAAATGGCTTTGGAGGTGTGAATTTAATAGTATGGGATGCACCCTTTTATAAGAGAGGTGAGGGTACTTTAGGAAGAGCCTGAAATATTAATTTATTATACAATAATTTTCGGTTTCTAATTGCTTCAAAAGGATTTATTTCTAAGATACAATGGTTATGGGTCTAAATACTCTCAACAAATATGTTTTATTCAAGTTTATGTCACCATAATGACCTTATATTTAATATTTAACCCTTAGTTAAATAGTTTAACTTTTACCATGTCTTCTTGTATTATTATAATACATGGTTAATAAACATACGATAAAATTCCAAGTGATCCTCAAGTGGTTCATTAATGTCATATCTATCATTATATAATTCATTTGTCCTATCCTTATATTTGTAGGACTATTATATAATATAATAAAATAGTATTTGTTTTAAAAACTCATTTATGTCAATTTTGACACGATTTAGTATTTGGTTTTTGTGAGTCATTAAAACTTTTTTAATTTGAAAAAAATACATTTAATAAACCCTAAAATGTTATATTATACTAGAAAATTCATTTATGGCATCAAAATATTCAATTTACTATTAGTTTAATATTAATAACATCAATTATTTTAATCATTCATTAATAAGGTAATTACTGCATCTTCATTGTTTCATAAATAAATTTAATTAATTAATCACTAAATATCATAAATAAATACAAAGATGTATTAAATATTCTTATATTTAAAATTAATATTTATAGTCAAATTTATCTTATGTGTATCCCTATATTAATAATGTTTTAGTATTTAAACTTTGAATTTAACACTCTTAACTTTTCTTTGAATAAAATATAAAAAATGTCCTAATCTAATAAAATTAGATAAAAAAGGTTCATATTTTATTTCTATGTTTTATATGGGTCGAAATATGATTATCCAATGGAATTGGGACATTTTCTAGAGTAATTATGATATTATTTTTACCTTAAATTGCCATATTTACTTTTAACTATGGTAAATAAAATGAAAAAATTACTATTTACCCAAAATTATTTTCACATTATTGAACCACATTTTTTATACTGATGTTAACCATGTATCTGAAATTTTTTAAATTAAATTAATAGAAGAGGTAAAATTACGTTTTATAAAATTTGAAAATGTGTTTAGAAGGTGGGTAAAAGATGGAAAAAAGTTCAAAAAAAATTTATATATCTAATATAATTATAAAATGACTCAAATGACTTATATTAGAATAATATAAGTATTATGTATCTATTTTTTACTTTAAGATAATTTTTAATTAAAAAAATTGTAAATGAAAAAATCAGTTTTTCTGTACTATGCTGTATTTTTCAATATTCATCAAAAATTGAATGTGTATAGAAAAATACAAAAAATCCAAATTAAGAAAAATTATATATTTAGAATACAAAAATTAATTCTATTTTACCAAATTCAATTGTTATGAGTGTCTAATATTAATTTTATTGTTGTTTACAAAAGGACATAAAAAGTAGTTCTTTTAAGAAAATAGTTTTTCTAAATATATAACTATTTTAACAAAACATATATATTTCATAGTAAGTATGATTTATTTATGTGAAGTCATTATATATAATACTTAAAATTTATTTTTTACTATTCATATTAAAATATTTAATTTTTAAATATATATATTGTTTAAATAATTATAATATTAATGTGTAGTCTCACAGAAACTCAATCTTACGTATAACGCCGGACATGTCAATGTTGTGTGTAGTATAAGAAATTTAATTAATTTATAGATATAACAGAATATGAAATAATGGGGTGTTACATCACAAGTTAGGGCAAGCTACATAGGATCTTGAGGATATTATGATTCCTTAGGATCGACATTTGTTTGTATTAGAATGTTGAATTTTAAGGGATAAATTTATTTTTAGGGGTGGTAGGATGTATCACCCCATTATTTTATGACCCTTTTATTTTGAAGAAGTTATATTTAATTGATTTATTTAATTTCATGATACACAAACCTAAACATT
Organism: Viscum album; assembly: GCA_963277665.1. NCBI lineage: Eukaryota > Viridiplantae > Streptophyta > Magnoliopsida > Santalales > Viscaceae > Viscum > Viscum album. The sequence continues at coordinate 1,217,437,454 of OY728130.1, forward strand.
TATTATATGATATACAAAAATTTCTTTCACTGCATGCAATATCTTCTTTTCATGCATCATATACAACACCAAGTTTCTACAAAATAGATTTTTATTATTATAATTATTCTAAAGAAATTGTTATATCATAGATTTTAAAATTATTAATATTAATAATAATAAATACTTTTTAAACATGATTTATATTTTTTTATATAAAATAGATATATTTAAAATTAAACTATATAAATAAATTATTTGAAAAAGTGATTTTCAATAAAAAAATCTATATTTTCACTATTCAGCTAAAAATGAAATATTTCTAAAAAATCAAAAGAATTTTCTATATAATAATTATTAAATTATGAATTTATAAATTAATTTTATTTATATTTTTATATTTACAAGAATGACACTCCTCCTCCACTATAAAAAGGGCACTCAACTCCCTCACTTCTTAAAAACTCTGAATCTCTTTGGATAAGACAAACCCAATACAAATACCCTACCAAATTACCCTAATTTATCTTTTAGGCCTCAATTTGGATATAAATCAAACCAAGTAATCTGTTTCATGCAAACCAATATGAGTTTCCCAAATAAGAGGAAATATCCTTCAACATGAAATTTTGTTTTATTTCACTATCCACACGATCAATTATTCTTATTAAATGCTAACATAATAACTGAAGTATCCACAATATATATATAAATTTATCTGGTTGTGGTCACAAATTACACTCACACATACTTATATCAAATGGAATACACTGTTATTATTCATGTGAATAGTGTATTACCGACACGCGAACCAATGTTGTTCCTTCTTCATTACCCCCTTTCAATATTGGGAATAATGGTGGAATTTGGGTTTTTATAGTGTATATATATGATTAATATGATAGTTATTATGTTTTTATGATCCTATAGTTATTATATAACACATACCTTCATTGTTTCCATTTTGTGAGAATATGATAACATCGTTTGTAGATGTGTGGACTACCGCCTCCTCAAGGCGATCTAATTCATTTACACTTCACATGGAATGTATTAGACATGGTTTTAATAAAAATATTTTATATTCTTAACATCAAAATGATGTTGGAATGAATATATATATATATATCATTTACTTTTATTTCTCTAAAAATATGAAATTAGAATGAAAACAATGTTCATGTGTGTGTATGGCCTCCTACCTCCATGAATGGTGTATTTCAATTCTTATTTAGATATTTTTTGGATTACTATAAACATATATATACATAATATATATGATTTTTATATCTATCTTTAAAATATTTAAATATTTAAATCATGATCATTGTAAGAGGACCATGTCTAATAAGTCAAAACATATATGAAAAACAAACCATTTATTACCTAAAATATAACATTGACATGAAATTGTTAATAAACTAGAAATATAATGTCATAAGTAAATAATATATGGTATGATATAATTGAATATGGTTTTTTAATAGTTATATGATAAACTTATAATTGTTATACAGTGTGTTTTAATGAGTACAATTGCAGTGTCCCACCCTAAATGCCACTCATTGGTGACACAAGATGGTTGGAAACATGAAATCAAGCGCACCTCCCCAAACACCAGAAGTTGTCGACTAGCAGTGAGAGCCTTGGGTAAGTCCATGTGGTGACTATTAACTCGTTGATTAGAGTAGGGTATAGAAATATATATATATATATATATAATGAAATAGTGGAAAAAAATAATAGGTTTTAGGGGTAATAATAGTAAGTAATCATGCCAAAAAAACTATCAAGAAACGAAAGTTGAATAATAATGAAAACTAATACAACATGGTGAAGAAGGCACAGTAGCTATAAAAAGTTGAGTATTCAAGGTACAGGGGATACAAGTATATACATCCTGCTAAAAATTTACAAAAAGGAAAAAATGTTATAAATAGAATCTCTGGTAGAGGATCAACCCTATACTTCCAAATCCATCCCATTAGATTAAGTAGACCAAGTATTGGTACCCAGTTTCTTCCCTTTGTTTATACCTGAAACCATAAATTATACTCAGGTACCAATGGTACCCTACCAGGGTGTCAGATATAATCTCATTTGGTTATCACCCACAATATATTTCCATTCCATTTCTAGCATTTTATAAAGAAAAGTGTGTCATAGTCAATTAATGCAAAACTGATGAAAAAAATCATTGGACTGGGTTCCACATGGATACCTTCCAAATTTACCTATCTTGGCCTAAGCAGGTGTGTCAAAACTATGAGATCCTATAATGGTTAATTATGTGGGATAAGGTACATAAATATGGATTTTCCCTAACATTTTTCTTGGGCTTGGAGGACTCATCCCAATGTTTTCAATTCCAAAGGCACAATTATTATTTAAAATTTTTCATCTTCCATTTTAATTCTATTTGAAAATAATATCGAAAGTATATAGAGATATCCTGATCCCATCCATGGAAATCCCGTGGGTATATCCATGTATCACTTAAGGGGCATAGTTTATGACCAATGCCAGGGATTCTATCAATGGTGACCAAAGGATGAATTCCCAGGTTTTTCTCTAAGAAATTTGTGAAATGGTAAAGTACTAAAAGGATTTGATTTCATACATAGTGTCTTGAATTGGGGGTCAAGTCTCTCTCATGGCATGGTAAAACCAATCATTACATTGTTCCCTTCAAAGAGTTCTCCCCTATAGAAGTAGTTTCACTCTTCTAGATAAATAAATAAATAAATAACACATGGTGAGCTCATCCCAGGAATAGCTGATGACTCGTCGACATGCTTACAAATAATTAAAAACATCAAAATAAGGCTTGGATGTTCATACAAGGGGCCTTTAGGTCATAAACTCATGTATAACCCTTGACACTAAGGGGAAGTAGTCAGATATTCATCAAATAAATAGAATATTTTTAATCAATGATAATCCCATTAAGCCATAATTAAAAAGGCATAAGAACATGTGCAATTCAACTAGATCATCTATTTATGTGTCGAATGTGGAATGGTCTTGTCCTTAGGTCCATCACACTAATAAATTCAATTTATGTTTTGGGGAATTTAATATGATTAAAATCCCATTAGGGGTGCTCAAAAAACAATGTATGAAGTAAAATTACACCTTATATGTGAATAACATCCATAAGGGTGGCATTCAACAAGGCGGTCAAACTAAGAGGTTGATTATCCAGTCACTCGTGTCACAAAAGGATAGGTAAGGAATTAAATTAAATTTAATTTGAAAAATAGGGGGAAATATATAAGGGTATGTATCATATGACAATTACGCAATTCATATAACAAAAAATAGAATAGAAAGATCCTAAACCACATAGCTTAGCCTCATAGAGCTTCCCTCATCTAGCATTAACCATTGAATTGAGATACGTTAGAATATATAAGAGAAAATCACTAATTCTATGTAAATGGGGAAAATCATCTTGCACCCAAATAGGGAAATATATGGAATGTATAACATTAAAAAGATTGGAGAGGAAGGAAGGACTTACCTATGTATTCTCATTATTTCAAACAGTTATTGATTCAGGTTTTGAAAGGACAATTTAGCAAGAAAACCAAAAGGATCAAGATGAGAGGATATGTGTATGGGAGGAGGGATCTTAGCTTTTGGAGAATAGAGAGTGATAAATAAGAATAAAATTGGGAAATATTGACCATTAAATATAGAAAAAAAATTAAATTCACACACAAAAACAACTGCAAATGATTTGGCTGCATGGTTGGCCAAACCGTGCACGAACTGTGTTCCTGTATACTAATTTAATAGGGAAACCTACATGGTTAGATGAAATGTTTGACTAACAGTGCATAAAACATGTGAATGGGCTATATCAAAAGTGTATATATCACCACATGTTAGTGAATTCAATGTCTAATGTTTGCAAACAAACGTTGTGGCAATTAGGTTCCCATTGTTTTCAATAGCATGGTTTAGTGAAAGCCTTCATGATGGGGGACATAGTTTCTCAAAACCACGAATCCAAGTCATTCCTTCCCATTTTTGGGATCTAGGATCTAAATGAGCCCTAGATCCACTAGATTCCTCATTGAAACATTTCATAAACATTATTAGGGTATTTTAAGGGAATTGGAACAAAAAAATTAAGGTTCTATACCTTAGAAAAAATTCTAAATGTTACATCCTCCCTATCATAAGACAACCCATCCCAGAGTATCCCTTAGGAGGGTAATAGAACATCATCAGAAAAGAGTTATACCTATTTCATATGTACATAGGCCACACAATCCAAGGTCTCATCTTGTAATTATTTATACAACCATTTCTCCTGGAATAGAGGAACGGACCGTCCCCATAGAGCCTTTGTACTCTAATCAATGACATGTATCAGGTGCTCCCTAAAGGAGGAATCCGCTTCCAGCAAGATATCCACAAGGTCAAATGAATGAGAATATTAATGATGATACTATCAAACAAAAAAATCCTGGAATATCTGGTTCATGGAATAATTAATTTTAGGTATCTAAAACTAATAGGCTACAAGTCCAACTCTCTCTACTATCTTGAAAGTCTCGACATATATATTCCATATATTTCTATATCTCATGATTTGTCTCTAACCCAATCTTGTAAATAGACACAAAAAGATCAAATTTCCCACCTCAAACTCTAAATTTCTATAATGATGATCAGTATATGAATTCTTCCTGGACTGAGCTATACCTATAAGATTTTGAATCAGTTATAATTTCTCTACAGTCTCCTATACAAGATGAGGACCTTGTATAGCTACCTACCCGAACTCAAGCAGTAAAAAGGTGAATGAAACATTCTACTATAGAGGGCCTCATACAGAGCCATCTAAGTCATTTCATGAATGTTTTATTTGTATGAAAACTCAACCATATGAATATTATTGTTCCATGAACCTAAAAAATCATGGATATAATCTTGTAGTATATCCACTAACACCCATATATGGTCTGCTCGTACTATCCATTGGTTTTTGGGTGATATGTCATGATCAAGAGAACATGTGAACCAACGTCCTTCTGAATCCCTTTCCAGAACCATGAAGTAAACTAGGTGTCCCAGCCTGAATGATAGAATGAGGTACCCCCTGAAGTAACAACATATTCATGATGTATAGCCTTCCTAACTCATCAATAGATAAAGAATCCCATATATGTTGAAAGTTTACATCCTTGGTCAGCCTGTTTAGGATAACCCATACTACAACACTACCTAGAGGGTATCTTGGAAATCCTATCACAAAATCCATGGAGATTTTTTTTAATTTCCATTCCAGAATTGAGAGAGGTTCTAGATGTTAAGAAGGTAATTGGTTCGTTGTCTTCACCTGCTGAGAGGTGGATCACCGAGTTGTAAAGCTTGTTATCTACCTCTTCATATTCAGACACCAGTATTGATGGTGTTTGTCTTGATATTTCTTGGTGATTACTTGATGAAAAATCCATACATAGGCACGTGATTCCCTCATCGGGTCTTCTGATATATCTAATGGTACTCAAACATGGCTGTAAAAGAGTAGGGTATCACTTGCCTCAAAAAACCCACAAGGATCTGGGCTCTCTCCTGTAACACTATACCTCAAAAAATTCCCTTGTAATTAGATAACTAACTCATTCATACCCTCTCAAAAATAGAGGATATCATTACTATATCTATTTGAACTGGTTTCATGTGTTGTTCTTGAACCTCCAGGTGCATCTCAAAAAAAAATATCCATCAAATACCGCTCACTATTATCCTCCTTGATGGATTGCATCGGATTTTTCTATATCAATAAATTAGATAGATAATTACCCTTAATTTTTGTCTATAAAGAACAATTTTTAATGATTGAAGGTATTATTCCCACCTAATTTTCCTTAGATTCAAGTCTCTCTCTATGAAGAAGTATTGGAAACTATTGTGATTTATGTAAAAAATGAATCACTCACCCAATATGTAGTTTATAAAACAGCGTAGAGCCTGAACCAGAGATGATAGCCCAAGGTCATGTGTAAGATAGTTCCTCTCTTGAGGCCTCCGCAAGCGGGATCCAAAATCCCTGACTCAATCACCTTTCATAAGAATGGTACCCAACCCAATTCCAAAAGAATCAAAAATAAAATATATAAATAATGTCAGGATATGGAGGAAAATGATTGGTACTGAATTGATTATCCCTTTTAACTCCAGAAATGGTGTATCAAATGCTACAGTCCATTAATATTCCGCACAGTTATTGGTCAAGACCATAAGCGATGCTTCCAGTCGGGATAAGTCATGGATGAATCACCAGTAACAACCATCTATCCCCAAGGAGCTGTGTATATCAAACACATTCTTATTTATCTCTCAGGATAACACAATTATCACCTTCTCTAGTTCAATAGATATTCCAACTTCCTATATAATATGACCCAATAAGTTAACCTTAAAGATCCAAAAGTGGTATTTACTGATCTTCCCATATAGCTGGTGACCTCTTACTGTACATGGAATGATCTCAATGTAACTCCCAGGCCCATTTACCCAGAGTTGGAACATTATTTTAATACATTGGCATGATTACAAGGAATCAATTCACGAAGGACTGATCGGTTTCAATGTCTTGAAAAATAGATTACATTCATGAACATTACATTACAAAATGAAAAACATAAAAAACATTGTCCCCATTGACCACATTCATATCACTTAGACTATCCCTACAGGTTAGTCATAATATAATTTTTTGAATCCTTGGAAATATAAAACATAGAAAGGGGTTACCTCAGATTCTCAGTTAGGATAACAATATAGCAGAAACTTTCATAAATAAGCAAACATTTAAGTCAATGTATTAAACTAAAACAAATTCCTTTTAAACATAAACATCAGCATAATATAGAAAAGATAAATACAATAATGGAATTTACTTATTCGCATGGATATTCTACTGGTCAGATAATAACATGTAATATAAATATATTACTTCATCATGATATAATGCATAATGCTCAATTTTATAACCACATAGTCAAGGCCTCAGGCCAATACTACAGATAATATTTTTTCAAGGCCTTGTTCCAAGACACTAGTTTGTCTCATGAGACCTACCAAAGCATCTAGGAGCTATAGAAGGATCCACCCATCACTTACTATGTCCAATGCATTCCTCAAATGAAAATTTTGAAACATAACATAAACAGTAATATTAAAAGTAGCATACGAAATGTCATTACATTAACCATAAACCATGAATGGTATAAAAATTTCACATCCACAGTAAAAAATATCATAACACATTCAATACAATGTAGAATATTTTATTATAATAAATCAACTATGATCATGAATAATATCCCGTAAAGTATGTTGATATATTTTAAAATGATCAGTAAAAATCGTTGAGAGAAAAAATCACTTTTTCGTGAAATTATTTAAAAGTCACAAAATTTATAAAGGGTGTCATTTAAAAGATATATTTGAATCTAAGTTTCCTATACAACTTTGAAACTTTTGACAGGAATTAATATTTTAAAAAATTCATGTCCATATAAATAAATCCTTAGAACCATTTTTGAAAACATGGACATTAATGAGAAAGGTTTAGATGAATAAATATTTAAAACATTTAAAATTATGTTTTAGTAAAAGAGTCCCTTAAAAATAATCCCTTTTAAAACACTTTTATGAATCATGGACATGGATAATAAATATGTCTGAGTAAAAACATAAACATAAACAATCTCGAATAATAATGATATTGAAGAAATAACCCTTATGTTGTACTTTCCCTTGGTTGAGGGTATGTTAACCACCCATGTAATATATAAATCATTTTTACTAAATTATAAAATTACCACATTCAAAAATATGATATCATATATTATCTTCTAATATTGCATTGTTAATAATATTTTAGTAGGATCACTACTTCGGGAGTTAACGGATTCATTTTTCGTTTATATGTTCTGTTACGTAAGCCATGTTTGTTATGGATAGGATGTAATTGATTCATATACATAATGATATCAAGTTATTAAACATTATTTTTAATAATAAAATGAATATTAATCTTGAATGGTAATGATGGGTAATGAATCTCATCACGTTTTTGGAGACGGTAATCTGTACGTATGCATGAACCCTACTTCCTTTTCATTTTTTTTATTTTAAAAGGAAGATACAAAATGATACTTAGATAAATTATTATTCCATAATAATATAATATTTTATATAAATTATTTAATTTCATTAACACCGTCCTTTATACATTCCATGTATGGTATGAATGAGTCATATCATTTTGAGGGGGCAGTAGTCCGCACTTCCTCAAATAAAGTTATCGTATATATACAACATGAAATAAATAAAGGTGTTCTATAAAAGAGAATTATAGAAGATTATAGATAAAAATAATATCATAAATATCATATATAATTATAGTTACATCATAATGTCCTCCATAAGAGGTGGTAGTATATGATTGATCAATCATCGTTTCGTGAGGCAGTAGTTCTCCATCCACAGAAACATTATGTTCTTTACCCATTAGATGGAGTTGTGTGTAAGTGGTGTTAAAATACTTCTCATAAAAACAACCTATTATATTAATGATACTGGTTTTGTTATAAAAAATGAATAAAGAGAGTTTAGGGGGTTTGAGAAGTAAAATAAAAGAATAGAACATAAGAGGAGATTTTACATTTAAATCGGGTAACTCCCATTAGTTTAAACCAAAAGGCATCCTTGAAGTGAATTTTGTCAAAGGTAAGAATTCTAATAGGAATAAAATAATTCAGGGAGATTAATTGGGAAGCGTTTGGGTGATCCAAGGGGCTTGAGGGAAGTGAGAAATGGGTTAGATGTGAGGGATATTTAAAAGGGGGAGGAGGGGATCTTTAGAAAAGTTTTAAAATATTATATAATTATATAATTATATTGGGTTTATGAAAGATCTTAAACTATTTAAAGCATACGATAAGGTTACTAATATTCTAAATAAAATCATCCAATAAAAATTGGATAGGTTATGGATATTGATTTACTTTTTATAATCTCATTTATTTAAGTCATTCATTATTGATGTAAGAACTGCATCATTATTGTGTCATAGAAAATTTTATTTATTTAATGTCTAAAAATTATAAACAAAATCCATGATGTAGGAAATATTTTTAAAATTTAAATTAATATTTATAGTCATAAGGATAACTTATATAACCCCTTGAAAAAAATTACTAAAAGATAAATTTTTATGTTTTGTTGACTTCACTATAAATTAATTAATATAAAGTGTCATTATCACTCTCAAGTGGATCCATGTAGGACCAAAATAGACCAAAGGATGACCATGGTCAGAAATTTATAAATAAAGAGGAATAGGACACATTATAGGGTAATTCAATATTTTTATAATAATATATGATTGCCTTTATTTACCAGATTTACCCTTTAACAATGGTAAATAAAATATTTACTTAAGTAAATAATCGTAATGTCTAAAAATAAAATTTGCCTATATAAAAAATTTCTACCTCCTGATTACAAATATTTAATACATTTTTCCAAATTCAAAACAAAGAAGCAGCATAAATTAATTTAAAATTAATTCCTCTTGACAAAACAAAAATCATGTTTTTAAGAAATAATATCTATCCAATGATTGACAGGTGTTTATGTCTAGTTTAAATGTGAAATTACATCCAATGACCTAAATTAAATTAAATGATACAAATATAATCTAATGAAATATTAAAACCACTATAAATTTTAATTTTATACTATAACTGTTTTCGATTAAAAAAATTGTTTTCAATTAAAATTTTGTATTTTTCACTATTCCTCATAATATGAATGTTATAAAAAAAGTACCAAAATTTTATCCAAACTAAATTTTTATGTAACTATTACAAATAATTACTTAATTTCATTAAATTTAATATATAAGTGTGTCAAATATTGGTTTTTAAAAAGGTTCTCCATTAAAATGTGATAAAACTGCATTTTTTTAAATTTACATCTTTTATCTAAAAATAATTAATTTGTTCTTATATTATGCCCAAAAAACGCATAATATGGATTCTAAAATTATATGGTGTATATAAAATATGAAATCTAATTAATACTATTCATAACCAATTTTTAAATGACTAGTTTGGTAAGTCGTGGTTCGCTCGAACTTGATGTTGCATGAGCGCAAGTTATTTAATTTCTTTGAAGAGATAACATACTATGAAATCTTGGGGCGTTACAAAAAAGATGGTTATCAATGTAATTTAAATTGAGATAACACCCTAAGATGTTTTCTATGAATATTACAACAACAAAATTGAGATATGGGTGGAAAACTCGATTCATGTAATCCACGAAGACTATCAATGTGTATTTTGAGGCAAAACAACATAACCAGATACTTATACATACTATATATAATCTAGAATGATATACATGGTATGTATGATTACCTCACTCAGACTTGATGATAGCCAGACCTCAAATCAATCATGGACAAAAACATTTATCCTCGAATCTATTCGAAGAGGTCATCTATTTAAGAAATAAGATACCATTTCATCATCATAAGTAGATTCAGTTGGTAGTAATCTATGTACAATATAATTTTACTATCTTCCTTATTGGATAAAATAATAGGTGAACCCTGTGGTGATATGTTGGGTTAGATAAAACCATTTTCCTCAAGTCATTGAGAAGCTTATTGAGTTCTTGGAGCTCTCTAGGTGCCATCGTATATTGAGGAATGGACACTGGTGCCACACCTGAAATATGATTTATGGTGAAATTTACCTATCTCACATGAGTTAAATTGGTTAAATCGTAATGGAAGGCTTCCCTGAAATGATCCATAACAAGAGGAAACTCCATGTGATGTAGTTTCTACTCGCTTGTATAAATATTGTGGATCTAGGTAGTTACTCCACATATCCCAATACACTTGGTTCCAGCTCTAATTTCTTAGATACTCCATTCACCCTTATGTATATATATGTTTTTCTTGGGTGATGTCAAATATACGCATTGGTAGTAGCAATTCACCTAGGCTGGATAAGGCACAAGTCGGTCCATAATGAGAAAGATGTAGAAACTGGTCATCATGAGGATGAAGAAAATCAACATAAAATGACACCAACATATCTCAAGGGGAACTCCTTGCACTACAATATAACCTCATACAAAACTCCTATAGGTGTGTTATGGGATGTAACACTACTAGATTACTCAATCACTAGGCCTAGAAATCCCATAATTACAGCATATAAAATGGTGTGTGATGAACCTATTTCAAACATGGAAGGTACTAGTGTAGAGGCTATCATAATATAACCTATAACTGTAGATAGTCCTGGAATATGATTCTCTATTGTGAGTTGCACTGCATAAATGTTTCTTGAACTGGGGCCAAGAGATGCTACCTAAATAACCTAAGCAGTTTGAATCTTTATTTTTAGAAAATCTAAAGTTTGAACAGCCTGTCCATGACCACCTGCTCAGTATGAATGACCTATATAAAACAATATTCCCACATAATGATGATACACTAATCCTTCAATAGAAGGTGGGGCAGACAAATAAACTCACTCACATGGAACTAATGTTTACTTTTAGCAGAAACAATAGAGGTGATCCATCTTTCCACAAACACGACATTTGATTAGGTGCCTCATACACTGGGGATTTTTATGGAATGGAATATGGAACTAGTGACACACTACATTGGTGTTAGTGGTTTCTTTATGGTTGGTACTTATACAACATGTAGACATTAAATGCCTCTTCCTTCCTATTTATAAACCATTTCTCGGCCTAGAAGTTGATCTTCCGTATTTCACATCGTCTGATTCCCTTAGGATTTTTTAGTGACGAGGGCTTGGTTAACTATCTTGGAAATGGTGGTCATACAAAAGGAATTAACCTATTATAGGATGGAATAAGAAATCGTATTTTTAAATTCTCTCATAGTATTCAGAACATCATTGGTCATGGTTGGTTAAAAATGCTACAATTTAGCGAAGCAAGATGATTATTCAATCACTGACATGTCAACTTTCTCAAGGTTCATGAACTAATGAACATTATCTATTCACAATGTTTGAGGGAATAAATAGTTGATGAAGTCTATATAGATATACATCCATACCATACCCTAGTGTTAGCCAACCCGAGTCAGAATTTTCCACCAATTCTTGCTAGAGTAACATTATAGATAAGTTGTAAGATTGACCCTCCAATCTAGTGGCATCTCAATATTCTCAAATATTGACAACATATCCTCCAATGATGACTCAGTAGAACAAGTTCCCCCATCCATAAAAAATATGGGATGATTTTTTTGTTGGAACTCATGATTCATCTCTTCTAAGGAAGTGGTAAGTCGAGGATCAGCTTACATTAATTTCATAAACTGGAGGAAGCAATCATATAATAGAAAAACATCACCTAGTGGAAGATCTATATTAGGATCCTTAGGTTTCACTATAGGGTCTATGATAGGTGGATTATCGATAACCCCTTTAGGAGTGTGTTCATAACACCTCTAAAATAATTCAAAATTATTTCATCATGGTGGAATAGATCTATAGTCCCAAACATCTTCGTTAGAATAGATTTATAATAGAAAGGGAAACTAATAAATAAAGGATAGTATAAATTCATCCTTCTTAAGAAAAAATCCAAAATGTCTACTTCTGGAGACAGTTCTGGGTGATAATAAAGAACAATATAAGAAACATATGAGATAGAACCTATTTCCCACCACTATGGTCGGTTCTGTTCAAGGTCTCATTTTACACAAATAATGGTCCATTTTAATTTTTTAAAGTAACACATTTTAATTCATTTAAGAATTTTAATTTCCATCTAAGTAGTTTAATTAGATGAATCACCTTAACCAATTTATAATTTCTAATAGAGGTTATAAATCTGGTGGTGGGGTCAATCTAATCAATTCCATATCATTTTCCAGCCTATGGGACTGATGGTCCATGGCTCAACCTGAAAAAGTTGGATGCTCTAGGTATATCATTTAACCTATGTAGGGAAACACTACTAGGTAAAGGAAAATTATTTAAGTGATAATTTTTTTATTAGTTCTATAATAAATGTTATAACATTTATACATATAATAAACAAGGAATTAAAAGGCATAGAGTAACAATTAAATCACACACAACACTCACATGCAAACAAGAAATGCATGCCCAAAATAGATATTTCATGGAATAATGTATGTATTTATTATCTTATGATGCCTAATATGAAGCATTGTTTGATGTTCCCTTATATCATCAAGCTAACATAATAAATATCCCATATAGATAATAATAATTAAAATGAAGTGTGTCACCCTATGGTGAAATCCCTAAAACCATAATAGCATAAGTAATAACAACATTTACTTATACAATGTAATTTTGGTTTCCCCTCTATGTGGTTTATCTTCTCCTGTGTACAAGACCATTACCAAATTCTAAAGCCCTAGTCTCCTCTATAAACGTGAAAAGTGTGATAAATAAGTAAAATAATGGTTTTTATACCACTTTTTAGCATCCCATCCTTGATTTCTCTCACCTGTGCCCTGAGATATTTGGCCATAGGACCTCAAGTGAGCCACCCCAAATGCCTGATGTTGTCAACTAGCAGTGACAGCCTTGTGTAAGTCGGTGGGTAGAATATTCCCTCATTATTTGCAGTATAGTGTAGGAATATATATATATATATATATAACATCAAAAATTGGAAAGATAACAATAGATGGTAGTGGAAATAATATTAAGTAATAATGCTAGAAAAAATGATAATAAACGGAAGCTATATAATAATAAAAACTGATACGACATGGTAATGATGGAACATTAGCTATAAAAAAAGTGAGTCTTCCAGGTCGAAGCATAAATAAGCATATAAAACTTGATTAAAAATTTATTAAATGTCTAATAAAATCTATGACAAGCTTGTCAACCATAGACTCGGTCCTATGCTTCTAACATTATCCCAGAAGTGAATATAGATCAAGAATTGGATGCTGGTTTCTTCCCATTGTCTATACCTGCATCCATAAAGTCTAATTAGGTACCAATGGTTCTGGAATGGTGTGTGAGATATAATCTCAGTAGGTCATCACTCATAGTATTTGGAAATTAAATTTATTTAATTATAAAAAGTTCATTTTTCTATTGTCTATTAATGAAATATAGAAATAAATAAATAAATTCATTGGACTAGGTTCCACCTGGATACCTACCTAATTTACCTGCTTCTTCCTAAGATGATTTGTCTAAACTAGGAGAACCTGAAATGGTAAAGTAAGTGGGATAAGGTATAAAAAGATATACTATCCCAAATAATGTTCTTTGTCTTAAAGGACACATCCATATGTTTCCAAACGAATGGAACAATTATTATTTAAAATAATTCATTTTCCTTTTTATTTAAATTTAAAAACCACTGTAAAAGTATTGAGAGACTCTATGAACCCACCTATGGAAATATGGAGGGACATTAGAAGTATTTCTCAAGGGTCTCTGTTTATATAGAATTTCATAGAGGTTGTCCATGGTCACCCAAGGATGAAGTCCCACGTATCACTCCAATAATGTTGTGAAAAGGTCATGTACTAACAAACCTCTGAGTCCATGACTAGTATCACACATATATTCCCGAGTCACTCTCATGGCATGGTACTACCAATCAAACCATAGAGCTCATCCATGGGGTCTTCCATATAGAACAGGTGTCACTCGCCTTGAGTAAAAAATAGATAACACATGATGATACCTTCTCATTCATAGATGATGTCACCCCCAGCGTGATTCCAAATCATTAAAAAATATAACTGTTACACCATATTCCATCCAAGGGATCCTTAATTTGGAACTCATTGTATCACCCTCAGCACTACTTTTAAGCAGTCATACAAGCATATCATATATATATATATATATATATAAATTTTAATAAAAGGTAATTCCATTTAATACATAAGGTAGAAGGCAAAAGCACTTGGCCCATTTAACTAGATCAACCATTTAAGTGAGTCGTGGGGAAAGTTATTGGCACTAGTTTCCTCTCACTAAACAATGAATTGTTTGGGCCATGGAATTTAATTGGATGAAAACCCACCTAGGTGTGTTCAAAAAATCAATAAAAATTGTAGTTACACTTTATACGTGAATTACACCCATAGAGGTATAATTTAACATGGAGATCAACCTATAGTGTTGATTCATCATTCACTCAGGTTACCAATGTCTAGATAAGGCATTGAATTTAATTTAATTTTACAAATTAGAGAGAAATATAGAAGGTTTTAGTTCACCGAAAAATAGAGAGATTAATAGAATTCAAAAAATTTAAGGGAAAGAGCCTAGAAAACCTATATTATCCTCATTGAACTTCCCCATATTGAATCTACCTTGATTCGACCTAGCAGGGAAGAAATCACAGAAATCTTCAAGTGCCCTAAAATTGTACAAATGTACTTGCACCAAAATAGAACAACAGATGGAAGAGATAAATTAAAAAATAGGTGAAAGGAAATAGTTTCTTACATCTAAATTCTCATTTATTCAAATAACGATCGATTTGGATGTCAGATGGAGGAGTTAGATTGAAACCTAGGTTGACGATGATGAGAGGCTTCAAGTGTGGTCAAGGGGATCTTAGCAGCTAGATAAAAGAGGGATAGGAAGAATAAAAAGAAATAAAATGAGTAAAAAATTAAAGTGGGAAAAATTAAATTCATGTACAAGAACAAAAGTGCATGTTTTAATCGCTTGGTTGGCCAAAATGTGGGCCAACGGTGTGCTAAGCCACTCTTTCATGAGGGAACCCCACACGATTAGGTGCATGGTTTTTCTAATTGTGCACAGACCATGCAAATGTGAACTATCCAAATGTCGAAATCACTTCGAGGACATGTGCCTTGGGTTGAACTATTCTAAAAAAACCAAGTAGTCCTTAGATTACCACTTTTAATAACTACATAGTTTAAGGAAAACATAGGGGCTGGGCAGCACGATTTCTCAAAACTATGAGCCCAGTCTTTCCTTCCCATTTCAAGGCTCTGGGCTCCGAATGAACCCGAGACACATATGAGACCTCCCTAAACCATTTAGGAAACCTTAATACTATAATTTAAAGGAATTATATCCAATAATTAATGTTCATTACCTTATTGAAATTTTTGGATGTTACAACGATGATATTCAAGACATAAGGTATGGTCTTTCTCATCACACTTTTATTTTTGACAGATATATGCTATATTCACCACTTATTATTGTTGTGTGGTGTATATACTGACCTTTGAAATGTTATATAATTAATTTATTTCCAAAAATTATATTCTATGTTTTATTTGATGATATTATTTCATGTATCTAACGATTCATAATTCACTCAAGTAGTTAAGTTATTTCTAGTCTAATTTTTCTTTCTTTGAAACATATGCCTAATTGACCACTTATTTATTTTATGTAGTGTATATACTTCCTATAACATCCCCAAAATTTTATGCTATTAATAAATTAATTATATTTTAAATAAATAATGTTTTCAAATATGTTTATTAAACAATGTGATTTCATTTAAGGAAAATGAAATTTTGTTTACCTTAAATTGTATTTTTTTTCAAAATATCATTTTTTAAATATATGATGACATATCAAAATAAATATAAATTTATTATACTTTTATTAAATATAGTATTATGAAATAATATTCTGTAATATGTTATTTTAATAAATAATAATTATTAAAGGAAATATTTTTTTATATTATTTTTTTAATAAAAAATAATATTATTTTAAATATATTATATATTTATGATTTATTTAGAATTAAATGAACTAATTTATATATAATTAATTAAATTAGAATGATATATTTGGTAATTCGTTGTTTTTAATTAAATAAGTATAATTTTTTAAATTATATAATATATGAAATTATTTAAAAAAACATTGTTACTTTCTATGTTAAATTATATATATAATGAAACATGAAATAATTAATATTTTTAATTTTAAAATTTCAAAATTAGAAATATTTTGTACCAAATAGGACTTTTTTTTAATGTTAATGTATTCAAATTTAAAAAATTGTTAATTCAGTTTATAAAAATTTGAAAATTTAAATATATAATAAGAAATAAATATAATTTTTTATTTTAAAAATAAAAAAAATTAAAATGAGATTAGAAAAATGAATAAAAATGAGATTAATCAAGAATAGGGTTTCAGGGGTCTATTCGAAGTAGAGGGGTCAAGCACATATGGGAGGAAACTCGCCTCCTTAATGTTGAAGTTGAAGTGTATAGGATATCCTGAACATGGTCGACCCCAAGCAAAAAGTCACATACCACAAATTCATGTCCGGTTTGGATTCTCCAACCTTCGAACAGTGTTTGGATGTTTTCTAGGTATAAATCATGGATCTATGGTTTTTTTTCTGAATTGGTGTTTTGGTTTGGAAGATCCACCTCGCATCATCCAGATCTGCAAGTAGGTTTAATTGATTCATAAATTTAATGACCCGCATTTTGAACCGGGTTAAAAAGTGGGGGAAATTGAACATTTTACAATCATTGAACTGGTCGTTTTTAGAATCAGGCTTCAGAACAACGTTCTGAAGGTTTGAACCCTCCTTTTTAATGTTTTTGGACATGGACGAATGCTCGTTAAGTGTCATAGGTGGCGCGAGGTGTTTCGGGTGTGTCGTACCCGAAAGAGGCTAGTTTTTAAAGATCAGCTGAAGGCGCACGGTTGGCACACTATTTCACAAAACGTGTGGCCCAAGCCGTGCGGCCTAAATCCAGAAGGTAGAGGAATCCACACGGCCTACACACTATTAACCCAAACCATTTGGCCAGCCCGTGCGAGGTGCCCTAGGTGTCCAGTGGGGTGCCGCACGGTTTGCCCACGGTTTGGAAAACCGTGCAGGTCAAACCATGCACAACCCTCCTTTTGTGTTTTTAATTAATTTTAAAATGAATTTAAAATATAAAAAAAACTTAATTAACTAAGGCTCTCCCTCACCCTCACTCGGCAGAACCCCCACTGCGCACCTCCCTCCTATCTCGTGAGCCGCACACGAAACCCCCCTCTACTCCCTCCACCTTCAATTTTCTTCTCATATTTCTTGATGTTTCTTCTCCAGATTGTCATGGTAGGCCATCCCTTCTCCTCTCCTCTCGTCCTTGTCCGATTTTTGGCTCTCCCCCTACCCTGTTTTCTATTCGGCCGAACCCCCATGTTTAGGGTGTGTTTTTTTATTTTTTTTTCTTTTGGTTCCTTGTTGTAAAGGGGTGTGGAAGGTCCTTCAAGACCTTTTTGGTGCGCATATGATGTTCACCACCGAAGGTGAGGCGGATTATGGTTTTTTTGAACCACTGGTTTGTTTCTGAGGTAAGGGTTTTCTACCGTTGGTTGTTTCATAGCATTCAATTAATTTATTTAGTTGTTTTAGAGGTTCATGGTTTGATTCCATTTGTGCGTTGGACCTTTGGAGTTGCTTTCTCTTTGTCGGAGCTCATGCGACTAGCCTGCGTAGGCATAGGTACGTATTTATATGTATGTGGGTTCCCCCGATATGCGTATATTCGTGCATGGCAGTGAATATACACGTACGGGGCTAGTTATCCCCATTTCATATATAAAAGTTCCTGCGTAGGTGAGCGGAGACAGGCATATGTGTATAAGCACGCATGTAAGGATCCTCTTGTGCATGCCCATGACCATGAAGGTGTGTGCGCATAGATGCTAGGTTTCCTTGCATGTGTGTGAAGGTGAATATATCCAGTGGGGGAGCAGCAACAGCTTTAGTTAGAAAGCGCCAAGAGCTAGAGTAGACGAATGGATCCACCTTGAGGAAGGGTCCCTCTCTTTTCCCTTAAATTTAAATTGAAGCATTTAAATAATTTAATACTGCATTGTTTTAGTATTTTAATTAAGCATGTTTAGATGATTAAATTACTTTATTGAAAGAGTTTGACTTGCAGGGACAAGATTAAAAGGGTTTCTTGGTCAGTAAACTAACGATTTAATAATAAAACCCTTTGATCAGAGGTGCGTTGTCTTCAATATAAAAATGTAGGAAGTAGACATTTATGCTTTCTTGCTTGTGCTACTTTGCAATAGTTATTAAATTGCATGTTTACCTGCTTGTTCCTTTGTTGTTTTATTTTCCCAAGTGGGAAAAGGTCGTGCTACCATAACACCCCTTATTATAATAGGACCCTTGAACATAGTTTCTATTTCCTATTAAGTTAAATGTTTGGGGTGAGATAAATGGAACTGCTAGTATGGCTTGGAAGAGATAATGACGACCTTTAACTGAAATGGCTAAGACACTTGAACCGTGAATCGATCTACCCTGTGTAGTAAAATTGGGTGAGAGGATGTGTTTGTGATAGTTTTCATATAATGAGTAGCTCCTCGAAATTGGTTGGTGTATGGTTAATAACTTACATGAGAAGTCTATACCTCATGGTATGTATTGGGAGTGACCAATCCTATGTCGGTGTCCAAATTGAAATGCATAAGATGTACTGCCTTATGCATTCTAATGTAATTGTGATAATGATTATGAATGTGGTATTTTTTTCTCCAAATGCATAAGATTTACTTCGTTATGAATTCTATTGTAGTTGTGTTAATGACTTTGAATGATTATAGATGGGAGGAATTCATACCCCATGACATCTACTTTGAACGGTTATGGATTGGAGGCATGCATACTCAACGCTAGCTTACTTGAGTATGGGTGGGAGGCATGTCTACCCCATGCCAGATGTTATTCTCTTTACGTGTATGGAAGGGATGCATTTATACCCCATGCCAGTTGACTTATAGGGACCAGAGGAATTCTTACCCTGGGCCCGCTATTCACTATATTTTTATGGAAGGGAGGCATTGATACCCCTTTCCAGTTGACCGATAGGGACGAGAGGAATTATTACCTCGTGCCCACTAATCAAGAATGACGGAAGGGAGGCATTCATACCCCTTTCATGTTTACCTATAGGGACCAGAGGAATTCATACCTCATTCCCACTATCTTCAGCTGATGTGTGGGAGGCATGCTTACCCCAAACCATATTCCATAAATATTTACATTTTTAATTGTAGTGGCATGATCGGGTTACTTTACTGGCAACGAGCCGAAGATGGTATAACTGTCGGGTGTCCTTAGGGAACTTGGATGGGTGATGTTATTCAATATTGTTCTGTTATTGAATATTTATATACATGCTTCCAGCTTTAATTAATATTACACTATCTGGTTTGGGATAGACATCAGTGGTTCCGGCCTACTGATATTTATATCTCACACCCTAATTGGGCCGCCATTGCACTGGGGTACCCGAGTAGACCTTTCTTGTTTGTAGGACCTAGGTTTGTTGTTGTGTTGCTTTATCCTGGGGATAGGAGTAAAGGACCGAGCAGGAGCTCGGGATGATCAAGAGAACACCCGTTGGGCCTTGCTGTCTTTTCTTTATTCTTTTACATTGTATTATAAGCATGCTGTATTATTTCCTATTTTCACATTGTATCATGCATCATCCCTGTTCTGTGTAAACTAGATTTGGCCACCTTTTATAAAAATTATCACTATTTGTCTTCCGCTGCTATTTTTTCATTGTTTATCTATTACTGCTTTCGCTAATTTTGTGTTTCACTCTGATAATATAGTTTTGAAACTCTGATATGAGGGTATAGTCTCCCCACTATCACCTCCCGAGACCCTCATTGCTAGTTAGCAGCCTCAGGCGTACGGGGAGACGTGCTTGAGGCTTTGTGGCTCCCGGTCTAGCCACTGGTTCGATGGTGAGTTGGGTCGGGACGTTACAAAGTGGTATCAGAGGAGTTTTCTCTTCTAATTGGTTTTACTATTTGGTGACATTAGACAGGGATAGGAAGGAATTGGAATGTGGTAATGAGTTTTGTCCGGGATTGGCCACCCTGTGGCCAAGGAAAATCCAAATTGCCTCAGATGCAATTATTATTTTAATGATTTTGAGTGTTACGGTTGATTTGATTTCGGCATTCGGTGACACACATGTTTTTTGTTGATACTGTTGATGCAAATTTGGGTACTATATCGGTTGCAACCCGATTATACGAGGGTATTCCATCTCATGCATCGTATAGGAACATTTTTAGAAATCACATGCCCTACCATCTAGGATGCATTAGTAATGCATGTTTTTGTGATAGGTACTGTGGTAGTTATTCTATGCTTCTGTGATATAGCATGTTCTGTGTTACTGCTTATGATAACATGCTATTTTGATCAAAAATGAAATTGGTTTCTTTTGATAAATTAAGTGATTGTGGTTACGACAGGAGCCAATTTTTAGTTGTAAGGTGTATGGGTTCTTTATAGTTGGGAAAGGGTAACCTGTGTAATCGGATTTTTGAAAACGGGCCGCTAAAGTTTTATATTGTAAAATTCAATTGGTATTGATTAAAGGGAACCAAATGCAAAACTGTAAGGTGTATGGGCGCTTTGCGGATTGGTAGGTGGCCACCGTTATGATTGGATGGTTTTATTTGAGCACCTTAATTTCTGAAACGTGACCAATTTTGTTTAATGGGATCCAATTTTCAATTTAAGGAGTGTATGGGCACTTCATGGGTTGGGAACTGGAAACCCATAATGAATAAAATGGTAGGATGTCTTGTTAATTACTTGTTTGTGTAAACAATGTTTGATTTTGATCTAATGTTAATTGGATTGTTGGGACCCTTGTAGGTCGCCTAGTGGTTAAAAGGAAGTAGGTTGAAACTTTCCTATTATGCTTTGAGCTGTTTGATAAGCTGATCAAGTGCCTAGTGAAATTTTGTTTGGAAAAGGGTTCTTGATGTGTCGAATTTAATTTTTTAAAGTGATTAAATGATAAATGTGTATAAAGAAAAAGGGCTTGGAAAAAGGAACCGTTAGTGGTGTCCTCTGTTGAGACACCGTGTGTGGGTAGGTTAATTCTTTCTTGTGAGTTCCTTGGGACGGAACCTTACACGTTTTCCGTAGGATTTTTTCTTTTAGCAAGGATGTTAAATGTCAGGCTTTGAGCCCGATGACTTTTGTTGGGTGTGACCAAGTTCTTGGGTCGATGATTTTTTTTGGTGAGGGGCCAGCCCGTGGTAGGTAGCACCCTTAGAGCTTGTGTTCTTGGCTTGTTTGGTGATCTTTTTGAAGTTTGGTAATGTTCGGGTACCGCTGTCCCATGTAGGACTTCTAGTTATAATGAAACCCTTGTTTGGACGGGTGGTCATGCATATTTTGATCTTGTTAAGGGTTTGATCATCGAGTAATGCTCTGTATCAGTCGGTTGGACATGCCTTGGGCATGTTCGGTAAACTTGTTGGTCGTTTTATCCTTTCTTTTTTCATAGTAACTGATGACTTGACATGTCATCATCCAAGAGAATAGTCGTATGGGACAATACGACGTTTGGTTGTATCTCTTGCGCTGTTGTGTACAGTCTTGGGTCATCTCTGTGGTAGACTGACCTGAGTGTTTGAGAATCAATTTGTCCCAATGCTCGGGATGAATTTTGGAAGACTCGGGTGGTTGACATGCTGATCTTGATGCTTTTGATTCCTTGTACGTTTGACGTGGTGATCATGGATCAGAGGAGAGACTCACGTCCATCCAGTTAATTATGAACAAGTCTGCTTATGAGCATCTTTTCATTCTCCTTTCGATGATGCCGACCCTTCTAAGGTGGGAAGCATCGTGCCAGTTGAGTAAAGAGTTTCTTTCAGGGTAGAAGAAACATGTAAAGGAGGACCATCTTGGAAAATGGTCAGGTTTTTCTCGAATGATTTTGGTTTTTGGTGGTAAGGTTGATCGATGAATGCCTCATGTGGGAAGAGGCATCGTGATCGGTTGAAATCTTGATGCATCGGCAGGTGAAGCCGAGTTTCTTCTTTAGAGTCGACCAGGGGTGGTTCGACTGATCACCTTTCCAGTTTTTTCGTATAAATAACTGGAATCTGTTTTCAATCCTCTTAGTGTACCCTTCTTCACAACGAGGTTGTCCCCTATCTTGTTCTTGTCGTGGATGCACTAAGAGAGTGTCGGTCTTATGCCGTGCTAATGTTTAAATATTTGTTGAGCTCTTTTGGGTGGTTCTCCTTCGGCGTTGCACACGGGATACGTGAATTATTGTATGGTTTGATCTTAGAGATGTCATCGGGAGTCGATTATGAGCTTCGGTGAACGTTCTCATGGTTAGTGTGAGATACTGTGGGAGAAGGCATTGTTGTTCAGCTTCTAAAACGCCGGTCATCTAAGCTGTGCATCTTCTTGAATAGTCATCCATAGTGGCTTGACTCTTTTCGGCCTAGGTTTCGAGGTTGATGGGGAAATAGACCGTTTGATCATTTCCAAATCACGCTAGGTGCGTCGTTGGAACGCTTAGAGCGTGCTTTTGAAAGAAAGTTCAAAAGGTGGAGCTGTGGTTTGATTATTTGCCGTTTAACGTGAAAAATATAAGGTGGGAAGTACCTCAGTTTGGTTTCTTGATGAGACGAGGATGTGATCAGGTCTCTTGTGGAATGGGCTCGGGTAAGAGAATTCATGTTGGTTCGGTGGGAAAACGATCATTGGCTCGGGTGTTGACGACTTAAGTGTCGTGTGCTTAAGTGTATGATCGTGGAGCGTTGACCATTTGGGAACATAACGCGATGGTTGAACAAAGCTTCACGACCCTTGTAGGTCAAATGAAGTGTGCACTGAGGGATTCTTAGGGAAGGGAAGTTATAAGATCGGAAGGTTGTAATGACCCACATTTTGAACCGGGTTAAAAAGTGGGGGAAATTGAACTTTTTTCAACCACTGAACTGATCATTTTTAGAATTGGGCTTTAAAACAAGGTTTCGAAGGTTTGAAGACTCCTTTTTAATGTTTTTGGACATGGGATAATGCCTGTTAAGTGTCCCGGGTGGCATGAGGTGTTTCGGGTGCGTCGTACCTGAAGGAGGCTGGTTTTTGAAGATCTGATGAAGGCGCATGGTTGGCGCACGATTTACCAAACTGTGCGACTCAAGCCATGCATCCTAAATTAGGGAGGCAAAGGACTCTGCACAGCCTGCGCACGGTTTACCCAAACCGTGAGCCCAGCCTGTGCGATGTGCCCTGGGTGTCTAGTGGGGTGCCGCAAGGTTTTCACACGGTTTGGCAAACTTTGTGGGTCAAACCCTGTGCGGCCCTGCTTTTGTGTTTTTAAATAATTTTAAAATTAAATTAAAATAAAAACAAAAACCTAATTAACTAAGGCTCTCCCTCACCCTCACTCGTCAGAACCCCCATGGTGCACCTCTCTCCTCTACCGTGAGTCATGCACGATACCCCCCTCGGCTCCCTCCTCCTTCAATTTTCTTCTCCGATTTCTTGAGGTTTCTTCTCAAGATTGTCACGGTAGGCCTTCCCTTCTCCTCTCCTCTCATCCTTGGCCAATTTTTGGCTCTCCCCTTGCCCTGTTTTCCATTTGGCCTAACCCCCATGTTTAGGGTTTGTTTTTTATTCGTTTTTCTTTTGGTTCCTTTTTGTTAAGGTGTACGGAAGGTCCCTCAGGACCTTGTTGGTGCACGTATGATGTATGCCGCCGAAGGCGAGGCAAATTATGGTTTTTTAGAACCGCCTATTTGTTTCCAAGGTAAGGTTTTTATATTCATGGTTGTTTCATAGCTTCCAATTAATTTCTTTAGTTGTTTTAGAGGTTCCTCGTTTCTTTCCATTAGTGTGTTGGACCTTTGGAGTTGGTTTCGCTTTGCCGGAGCTCAGGCGGCTCACCTGCATAGGCATAGGTACGTATTTATATGTACGTGGGTTCCCCTGATATGTGTATATTCATGAATGGAAATGAATATACATGTACGGGGATAGTTTTCCCAATTGAAAATATAAAAGTGAATGCGCATGTGAGCGGAGACAAGCATATGCGTATAAGCAGGCATGTAAGGATCCTCTTGCGCTTTCCCATGGCCATGTGGGTGTGTGTGCATAGATTCTAGGTGTCCTTTTTATGAACCTGGGTCTTCGTTTTAGGTATGTTTTCCTTTTCCCTGGGGTTTTTGCGAAATGTGGGGTTTCTGGAAGTTTTTGAAGTACACGCCCTGTACTTTCTGAGTACACGCCGTGTGCTCCCTTACTGCGCCAAGATGTGTGCTGGCCATGTCTGGGATACACACACGGTGTGTAGGGGTGATGTAGAGGCCGCATAAAGCGGAGTATGGAAAAACAGAGTACATGTTGTGTACCCCAGAAGTACACGCCGTGTATTTTCTTTTTTTTATTAAATTCTCCGGGGTCACGCCTGACAGACAGAACACCTTTCGTCCATGTTTCATTCGTCCGAGAGAGGTCATACGGTCGCGGATCTTCTCTGAGCTTCCGTTCCTCTGTCTGTTCTTCGAATTGACCGTCGTCTATTGCATTGGAACCTCAGTGGTAAGCTCTCTCTTCTCCTAGATCCTTGTTATCCAATTCCTCCTCTTTCTCAAGTTATTGTTGGTTTTTCATTTTTGACGTTTTCTCAGATCTTCAACGTTATAAGTAGAATAAATCATCGTGGTTCACATATATCGTTCTCCTAGGATCAAGGTAGGTTTTTTGTTCCATTCTGTAGGAATTTTTTGAATATTTTGTGCAAATTCCACCAATACACTTAAAAGGGGTATTGCATGTTTCTTGTTTTTTCCCAGTAGTTTTCCTACTTTTCTTTATTTCTTGGTTAGAGGTAACTGCTTGTGTGTAGGGTAATTATTTTACTGTACTCTGGATGTTTTTCCATGCTTGTTTTGCTCGTTTTTCATTTTGTCAGTTTCCATGCCTAGTTGTAGGATAGTGGAACTGTTGAACTGTTATGTTGTTGTGCCTTAGAATGATAGCCAAGTAGTTCTTGAGGTTTACTTGGGCCGATACACGCTCTATGCATGTTTATTTTTACACAGGGATGTGAGAACCTAGTGTAGTGGACCATATGGAGATTCAACGTAAGGGCTTCTCCATAGTGTCTTTAATTTACGATGCGAGACCACAAGGGTAATTGACATTGAGTGCTTCCTTAGAGAGTCTGTAGTTCCTCGACATGGGCCACAGGGGGAATAGACGTTGAGTTCTTCCCCAGAGAGTCTTTATTATGATACGAGACTATAGGGGGAATTGACGGTGAGTGCTTCCTCAGAGATTCTATTATTTAGCTGAACCAGACGGGTGAGACTATGTGTGCCTCCCAGAGGGTTGCTAGAACTTTTAGGTTGAACCTCAGGGGTTAGGCTGTGAGAACTACCCATAGGTTACCTTTTTGTACTACTTTCTTGAGTGGATGTTTCTTTTTTGTAGATTATGTGATAGAAACTGTGGATTTTTACTACTATGTTTATCCTGTTTACTGCTTACTGTACTTTACCTGCCATATATTCACTGACTGTTAGGAAAAGATCTTTGAGTGGTTGCCTACTAGGACCTTGTCTCACATTCTATTTGATCTGTGCTTTTGGGCCCAAGAAGATTATATTGTTGCATGTATAGATAAGTGCAAGTGACCTTCTACTTTAGGTGCTTGACTTGCAGTGGAGCTGGAGAGCACGAGACCAGGCTATGGCTTGTGATGCTGGGATTTTACCTGCTTTTCTTTTTTCACTATGGTTTAGTATTGTATTCATCATTATGACGTGTTTAGCTACTTTCCTAAACATATGTATCATGTATAATTTTATATACATGTGTTCGTGCTTAAGTTGTTTACTATTAGTCTTCCGTTGTTTATCATTTACTCTTGTATGATGGTTATGGTTTCTGAAACTATCTATTTGTTTTTCTTCCGCTGTGTATTCTACCAATGAGGGCATAGTTTCCCCACTATCACACCCCAGGCCCTCGATGCTAGTTGGCAGCCTCTGGCATTTGGGGAAATGCGCTTGGGGCCTTGTGACCAACTAGGTATGGGGCACCTCTGGGTGGCTTCTAGAACCGGGACGTAACAAAGTGGTATCAGAGGTGTTCTTTTCCCTTGATTTTTTGTTTGGATCCTTTAGTCAGGGATAGGATGGATTTGGTACTTGTTATTAAGTTGTGCTCGGAAGTAGATAACCCGTGTACAAGGAAATTCCATACTACCTCGATTATTGCAGTTTTCTGGTTTTCTGATTTTACGATTTATATGATTTCACCTAGAGTGATTCACATGATTTGTGTTGTTATTGTTGTTGATATTGTGGTTCTATTTCTATCGCAACCCGATGAGATGAGGGTATTCCATCTCATACATCATATACGAACTTGTTATAAATCACATGCCATGAATTCTTGCCATTCCAACTAGGATGCATTAGCAATTTCATGTTGTTGTGATAGACTTTGTGTAGATTATGCATGTTGTTGTGATAGGTGCTTGATAGAATCTATGCAGTTGGATAGAAAGGTTGTTTTCCTTGAACATTGTTTAATGAATTCCATGTTTTGGTTCTCGATGTGTTATGGGCCCTCTTGAATCGGAAATTGGTGAATCATTGACAATTTTTCCTTAAATATGACTGTATTGGATGCCATGATTTGATTCGTGGGGAGTATGGGCCTTCACGAGTCGGAATTTGGAACCTTCATGCCCTTTTTTTGGTGTTTTCTGGGCTTCGGTGCAGTTTCAAAGCTACTACCCGGAAAAACCTAGAATACACGTCTTGTACTTTATATATACATGTTGTGTAGTTTTAAACTGTGTCACTAACTGTGTGAGCAGATACCCGGGTTATGAAAATCTCTAGGAACATGCCGTGTACTGTAGGTACACACCGTGTAGTAGTGAGCGTGTACCCGGCCGTGTAACTGACAACACAGGTCGGGGAAGATCATGTCATACACGTCGTGTTGTGTATGTACACACCCTATATCCTTGTTCTCAGTTCCCGGCCATGTCACGAACAACACGGGTCAGTGTTCTCTCCTCCTATACACGTCGTGTTTGTTTGGAACACGCTGTGTAAGGTTAAACCGTGTACTTGGCCGTGTCACCAACAACACGGGTCGGGATAAATATTCAAGTGCACACCATGTTTGATCGGAACATGCCGTGTAGTCTCACCCATGTAGATGACTGTGTAACTAACAACACAGGTCGTGGATCCTAGTCACTACACGCTGTGTCCAGCGCGAACACGTCGTGTAGTCTCTGTTTAAGAGGACCATGTGAGTTAGCTGTGCAAGGAGACACGGGCAGGGGAATAGAGTTATGTACATGTCATGTAGAGTTTATACACATCGTGTAGACTTTTTTTTAAACATGAGTTTTTCCTTCTCCTGTTTTCTTTTTTTACTCCTTGTTCTATTCCCTGGTTTTCCTGATCTAAGGTATGATTTTGATCTTTCAGAGATATGCCCCCGATATGTCATCCGGTTGTACGTCAGTTGTCAAGCAGCGATCAGATGCTAGATATGGAAGATCGAGGACTTCCTGTCGATCCTCTAGTTAGGCAGCCTTGCCACCGACTGTCATACCAATTTCAGGCGCTGACGCGCAGTTCAGGGAAGGATTTATGAGGATGATGCTGACCTTCCATGGAGCACCGCCTCCTTCCATGACTATGGCAGACTTGACGTGGGTTTTCCAGCAGCATCATCCTAATTCTTTCTCAAGGGAAGGAGGATTGGGAAGGAGGACCACAGGTTGCAGAGTTATGGCTAGAAGCCATGCTGATTATCTTTGAGCATCTAGAAGCACCTCCAAAGAGGCGATTCAAGCTCACTACCTACATGCTTCAAGACTCTGCCAAGAGGTGGTGGGACGTGATCTCACAGGCGGGTCATCACTAGGTTATGGCTTGGGAGGAGTTCCAGCGCGTGTTCTACGACTACATCTACCCGGAGACCCTGAGGGCCAATCGAGCCTGGGAGTTCATGAGTCTAGAGAAGGGTACTCTTTCTGTTATGGAGTACTCCTCTCGTTTCACCGATCTGTATCATTTCACACCCCTTCGGGATGGAAGTGGGGTGTTCTAGTCAAGGAAGTTTGAGGATGGTCTCAGACGGGAGATCCGCCCGCAGGTGAATCTCTTCTAGTTGACTTCCATCACTTCCATCTTCAACCAGGCGCCAATTGTAGAGCTCAATCTGAGAGACTCTGGAGCTATGAGCTAGGGCAGTTCTGCTTCCAGAGCTAGTGTTCCTTCAGTTGATAGTAAGAAGCATCGTAGGGAGTCCACATGCGGTGATCTGAGGAGTTGAGATACATCTTCAGGTAGCCATGTAGTATGCTACCAGTGTAGAAGGGTAGGGCACACGAGGCCGCAGTGCTAGAGAGACCCAGTGGAGTGCTGATCTTTCGGCAAGAAGGGTGACCATCCGTGTTTCTACTAGGTTTTCTCACCAGTAGCTGGTGATAGGGGTTCTTGCATGACTCCTCGTTCAGGATCAGACCACCAGTTTCTCACTAGTCAGGAAACTGGAGTTCTTCCAGCTATTTGGGATGAGGTGGAGGTCAAGGCCATGGTAGTCAGTCACCAGTCCTTCAGCGTCAATAGGAAGGATCAGCTCAGAGTGATCAGGCAGGGTCACAGGTCCGTGGGGCAGGCCAGACTTTTGCGGTGGAGTAGACCTATCAAGAGCAGAATCATGGAACATCTACCATTCTAGGTACGATTTTAGTAGCCTTGGTTTTATCTTCAACTCTTTACAATACTGGTGCTACAAAAATCTTTATCTATGTTGCGGTTATGGAGAGCATTGGGCTTTGTATCTTTTCTTCTGCTGATTTATTGACACTAGACACACCTTTGGGAGAGAGGACATCTAGTGTATGTCATTGTAGAGAGTGCCCTCTCGAGGTTGCAGGGTATCGTTTCATATGGGATCTATTTGTCCTAGAGATGACATACTATGATGTCATTCTCCAGATGGACTGGTTGGTTCCCTTCCAGGTAGTCATCGACTGTTATCATTGTAGGGTGAGTTTCCTTTCACCAGAGGGTAAATCCTTTCTTCATAGATAAGAATGGGATGTTCAAGAGAGCCGAACATGACTCGAGCATCATGGGCTAGAAAGGGTGACGTCCCAGATTTCTAGTCTTTATCTGGATGATTAGGGGACTTCACAGTTGGAATTTCCTCTATTGGTGGATTGTTTTAGGGGTGTCCTTACAGTGGACTTTTCAGGTTTTCCTCCAGAGCGTGAGGTGGACTTCTCTATTGAGCTCATGCCAGGAGCAGCACCGGTGTCCATTCTTCCCTATAGGATGGCTACACCAGAGTTTCAGGAGCTCAAGAAGCAGTTGGAGGAGTTGCATGAAAAGGGTTTCATCCGACCCAGTACTTCTCCTTGGGGTTCTCCTATCCTGTTTACAAAGAAGACAGACATTACCCTTAGGCTCTGTGTGGATTATCGAAAGTTGAACTAGTTGATGTTCAAGAACTGATATCCCATGCAAAGGATTGATGATCTCTTCGATCAGCTTCAAGGATCTTGCATGTTCTCGAAGATCTATTTGAGGTCCGGTTATCATCAGTTGTGTGTTAGACCATCAGATATACCTATGACAGCCTTCAGAAGCAGGTATGGTCTATACGAGTATACGGTTATGTCGTTCGGTCTCATGAATGTGCCAGCAGTTTTCATGGAACTGATGAACCGAGTGTTCCATCCTTACTCGGATTCCTTCGTCGTGGCCTTCATGGACTATATCTTGGTGTACTCTCACACTCGACCCAACCATTCTAACCATCTTGAGATCATTCGGAGTACACTGAGAGAGCATTGGATTTATGCTAAACTCTCAAAGTCCCACTTTTGGATGGATCAGATTCACTTATTGGGTCACGTCATCTCAGAGGCAGGAGTATCAGTGGACCCAAAGAAAGTGAGAGTTGTATTTTCCTGCGAGCATCCGAAGAATGTCTTTGAGGTACGAAGGTTCCTAGGGATGGCTCTATACTACAGATGCTTCATTCATGACTTTTCATGCCTTGCGGCACCTTTGATAGGTCTGACCAAGAAGGGGGCAAAGTTCTTATTGTCAGATTCTTGTGAGTCAACCATTCATTATCTGAAAGGAATGTTGACATCAGCATTGATACTAGTATTTATAGAGCTAGGAAAGAGCTATACGGCTTATTGCGATGCTTCAGGTATCAGGCTGGGCGCTGTGCTTATGTAGGGAGATGGAGTCGTTGCGTACGGGTCTCAGTAGTTGAGGCCACATGAAAGGAACTAACCGACGCATGATCTGGAGTTGACAGCTATTTTTCATGACTTATTCTATTGGAGACATTACCTTTGGGGAGAGCACTTTGTGGTTTTCACTGACCACAAGAGTCTCAAGTACATCTTCACTCAGCGTGATCTGAATCTGAGACCACACAAGTTGGTCGAGTATCTTCAGTCTTTTGATTCCGATCTTGCCTATATGTCGGGAAAGGGAAAATCAGTGGAAGATGCGTTGAGCATGAGGACTCAGATTCATGCAGTTCAGGAGTCCATCAGTGAGTGGAAGATAATGGCACTGTTCTATGATATGCATCTAGAGGTGCACTATAGACAGGGACAGACTTACCTATCTTCTGTAGATGTTACCTCTACACTTCTAGATCAGGTGCGGATGAGGTAGCTATCAGACTCAGAAGGCATAGTAATGTGGGAGAGTGTGTTATAAGAGGACCCTCTTCCTGTATAGATAGTGGGAGAGGATGAGATCTTGCATTTTCAGGGATGTGTACGGGTGCCAGTAGACATACGCGAGGAGATGATGTGGGATTTTCATTCCTCAGTTTGGGTAGTTCATCCTGGCGTTACCAAGATATATCAGGATCTTCATCATAAGTACTGGTGGCCAGGTATGAAGAGGGATGTTGCTAGTTTCATCTTGAGGTGTTCTACTTTTCAGTAGGTGAAGGAGGAGCATCAGTGACCAGCTGGCCTTTTGTAGTAGTTACCCATTCCGGAGTGGAAGTGGAACGATGTCACGATGGACTTCATGACCGGATTGCCGAGGTCATCCCGAGGTAACAATGCTGTTTGGGTTGTCGTCGACAGGATTACGAAGTTTGCTCACTTTTGAACGATCAAGGAGACCTTTAGTGTTGATGATCTGGGACTAATTTACATTCGATAGATTGTACGTCTTCATGGAGTTCCACACTCCATTGTTTCAGACAAGGATGCATGCTTTACTTCTCGGTTCTTGTAGGGACTTCAGAAGGACTTGGGTACACAGGTACATTTGAGTATATCATACATTCCCCAGACCGATGGCCAATCCAAGAATATGATACATGTGCTTGAGGATATGCTCCGAGCTTGCATTCTAGACTTTGGTGGTTCTTGGGAGAAGCATATTCTTCTGGTGGAGTTTTCCTACAACAACATTTTCCAGGCGACTAATCATATGGCACCTTCCGAGGCTTTGTACGGTATCCCATGCTGATCACCCTTATTCTGGTTGGAGATAAAAGAGGCAGCTTTTCTAGGACCTTGCCTTATTTAGGAGACCTTAGAGCAGATAGAGTTGATTCGGAAGAGGATAGCTATAGCACACTCTCAACAGAAGCCTTATGCTGATCAGTGGAGACGACCTCTAGAGTACGAGGTCGGGGATCAGGTTCTCTTACATGTCACACCGAGGTTGGGACAAAAGAGGATTCGGAGACAGGGTAAGCTTTCACCACGGTACGTTGGTCAGTTTGAGG
Organism: Viscum album; assembly: GCA_963277665.1. Lineage (NCBI taxonomy): Eukaryota > Viridiplantae > Streptophyta > Magnoliopsida > Santalales > Viscaceae > Viscum > Viscum album. The sequence goes on from OY728130.1 coordinate 1,217,470,118, forward strand.
TATTGAAGAGAGTTGGGCCGGTTTCCTATCAGTTTCAGTTAGCTCAGAAGTACCGGGCCATGCACGACGTCTTCCACGTCTCCCAACTCTGACATTACTTTTCAGACCCGTCTCTTGTCTTTCATCCCGAAGAGGTTGAGCTCGAAGAGGATTAATCGTTTGAGGAGCATCCTATCTGGATTGTCGATGACAGTACGAAGGTTCTCCGGGGGTGTTCTATTCCTCTAGTACGAGTGTTATGGCAGCACGGGCAAGTACAGGATGAGACCTGGGAAAGGGAGCCTGATGTACGATCTCAGTGGCCGGAGCTGTTCGGGGTTTCTTCTTCTACACCTCGTTAGGGAAATTCGGGGACGAATTTATTTAAGGGGGGATGTTTGTAAGATCTCGAGTCTTTGTTTTAGGTATGTGTTTCCCTCGGAATCTGGGGATGACCGCCTTGATGGGAGGTTCAAACGTTCTGATCGGTTTCTAACAGGTTTGTTCGTAGAACCAGAAACATCCCCTAATTCCACATCAATTTAGACCTACTTTCCAAAGGTAGGTGCTCATTAGTTTGTTTATTTATGAGGCTTAGTCATTTGCATTGGTTGAGAGGATGGGAGGTCGGACTAATCACACCTTTTTTAGGGGAATTATTGTCTACCCAGGGACTCTCTTTATAGATTTAAGTTATTTCGTGAATCCATTTTACATTACCAAGTATAAAATGAACTTTCCTTCAGATCTGATAATCAATGATCAAATATGTAGGAAATATAGAGAATCTTTTATATGTATTCGAGGTTATTCATCGATAGAGAATCATCTGTATTTATTAGAGATTCTTGGTCAATTGTACCCTTCGACACATTTATATAGAAGTCTCTTGGTCATTATGATGACCATGATGTTTTAAGGCCACTCAGTGGGGCACTTGAAGTTTATTATCATTCAGAAGGACATGGATTATTTTAGAGTTGGGATCAAACCCATGGACGGGCTACCTACGTATCCTTTGTTTAGAAAAATAATCATAACCCACGTAGTTCGAGTAAGGGAGTATGATGTTTATGATTGATGGCTCAAAGAAGGATTTCATAATTAATTTTACCCTCTAAGCTCACGTGAGTCATGCTAGGTGTGAGAAACAAGAGGTATTGGTAAAAAATAGACAATTGTTCTATGAAAGATGCAATCATAAGAAATAATGTGGGGCTTATGTATGTATGACTGCCCAGATAAATGAAGGTTAGGATTTACATTAGGGAAGAAATCCAGGAATGGGGTCCAGAAAGGTATAAGTGCTTCATGGAGATTTTGAATACTCTAACTTGGGGCTTACTCCTGAAAAGGAGGTCTGAATTAGGAGAAGAATTATGATTGAGTTTTACACCTGAAAATGAATCCAAGATCAAAGGTAAATTAGGACTGGTTAAGAGAAATTAAGACTGGGGCTTACTCCTGAAAAGGAGGCCCAGGTCAAGGATTAAGGATTCGGGCTTACTCCAGAGGAGGATTCCCAAATTAGGGGACTAGGGCTTACTCCTAATGAGGATTCCCAGATTTGGGAACTTTAAGAATTGGGGATTACTCCAAAGGAAGAAGCCCAAGTTTAGAATTATGACTGGGGCTTACTCCTAAGGAGGATGCACAAACTTGAGACTAGGGCTTACTCCTGAAAAGGAATCCTAGGTTAGGGGATCTGGGGCTTACTTCTAAGAGGATGCCCATAATTTAGAGGACTTATGACTGGGGATTATTCCTGAAAAGGAGACCCAGGTTAAGGATTCTCTCATCTTAAAGGATGAGGTTAAATGAATGAAATATCAATCTTTAGTGACATAAAGATGTGTAAATCACTAGGTTTTGAGAGATATTCCACATAATTCCTTTCAGATAAGTAATTCAAATCAAGAAATCATTCCATAAATGTCTCTGAAGAGTGTCTTGAAGACTGAATCTTGAATAAGAAATGTGTAATGGCTTAAGAGGGTTGAAATGGGCACGGAAGGCATCCAAAAAGGCAGGGGCGCGCAAGTCCTGGTAGGCGCGCAGGTACTGCATGGGCGCGCAAGTCCTGGTCGTGCAGGTATACGCCTGCGTGACACGTTTGGTACTTGCGCGGTGTTCAACCAGCAGGGTAGTACTTGAGTGACCTTTGTTTAAGGCCTTTAGAATCCTCTTGAGATTATTCTAGCAGAGGGGCGTACAGGTTCTATTGAAGGAGTAAGGCAGCGCGTAAGTGTGGCCATTTCCCTTAAGGGATGGCCACTAAGGCGCACAAGTGTTGATGATTTTCAACACTTAGGCCTTCCTCCCCCTCTTTTTATCGTCCGTTCTAGGTAAGAAATTACCTTAGAAGTGTTCTGGAAGCTTTGAGAAGAGACTAGGGCACTGGGAGCTCAAATCTGAGTTTCTGAAAAAATTCCTCCTCGAATGGGGGGCCCACAGGATCTAATTATAGGCAGGGAGAATACCCTATGTGGTTATCAATTATGTCACGCAAGTCACTTGAGCGACCATAATGCGTCGCGCAAGTGGACTTGCGTGAATATGAGGAAACTTGCACGACTTATGGGAAATCTTCTCCTTGTTCATCCCTTTGTCGATTTTTGATATTTTCTTCAAAGGTTGGATCAATTTGTGCTAAGTCATTTCCCTTTACATTCTTTTGGACTCTGTGACGAAAAAGGGGCGTCAACAAAAGTCCGCCCTCAGAGTTGGATTCGAGTGAAATGAGAATTTCACTCCGAGGAAATAGAAGACATCCAAAGGAAAGGGGGAGCGCAAGTGTTGAGGGAGCAGAGGGCGGAGCGCAAGTGCGCATCGCGCAGGGCCTGGGCACACTAGGTACGGCGTGCAGATAGGCCGCCTAGCCTATAAATATAGGATCCTTGGACGCACATAGCATATGCTTCCGAATTCTCGAGCTCTCTCCGCGTAAGTTATCTTCGCCGCGAAAGTCACTTCTTTCCACTGTTTCCTTACCACTGCGCTGCTATCTATGTATCTGTACTTGTGCGGTTTATACTTGCGCGGTAAAAACTAGAACAGAACAGGAACACTTGCGCGCCAAGTGTAGAATTGCGCGACTTAGTGCCTTTTCCATTTTTTGGATTTCTTCAGAAATTTTATGAAAAATCAATCCATTTAAGAATTTAATTTATTCAACTTTTGTGCAGAATCAATTGCTCTTAGACTCGGAATAGTTGATGAACTGGCTAGCAAGAAGATAGATGATATGATGAACATCATTGGACATGATTATTATACTGTCAAAGATAGTACTCTTCCAGATTTGTCTAAGTATCTGAAGAAATATCATCGTGACTTCCCACAGAGCACTTATCTGCCTTTGTATGGCTATGGTCATCTACGAGAAGTCACCATTCCAGAAGCAAAGAACTATCTTCCATTTTCGTGGTTCCAAAATTACACCAACTTTGCTTCAGCAAATATCTCAGGTGGATGAGTATTTCTAAGTGCTGGAACAGTGGAGAAAGACTATGTGATGCATCATAGCCCTTGCACACTAGATCTGAATAAACATACACCTGAGCTGCAACCAGATTATCATCCTTCAATCTTTAGAAATGCTCAGATGGATCAATCCAAAGGCTGGAAGAAAAGTTGGGACTTCCGTCCTGGGGGAGGCGTGAAGCCAACTTGGATGTGGGCATACTGGGTGCGACAAACCGGTGCATATTTTATTGAGGATTTGAAGGGAGTTGTAATATACTAAGCTGTCTGGGTTGGGAAAACATATGTTTACAGACAAGATAACTTCGTGCCGGAGATACTCAGCCACTAGAGCTCAGCATCTATTTCTTTCCATCTGACTCATAGAGAAGTAGGCATCAGTCTATGGGATGTCCACAAGATCTCATAGGCTCTAATTTTGGGTGATATGTATGATGAATTCATTCCTCCCAAGGTGACTTGGAATGATTCAGAGAAAACTCTTGTTTTACCTCAGGAATTATTTAAGATTTTCCACAGGCTTAAGAGTTCAGAGACCTCATTAACTCATTCTAGAAAGGATATTCATCTGGAGGAATGTATGAATATATTTATTATTGAGAGGAAAGAGAGGGAGACAAAGGAGAAGAAGCCGAAAAAAAAGGATCCAAGAAAAATAAATCCAAGGATAAGAGGCCCAAACGTCCTAACACGTGCCCAAAACCTGAGAAGAGGGGTGCTCCTGGCACATTCTGTCCAACTCTAGAAGCAGGAGAGTTCGAGAAGTGGGGATATGAAGTGAATCAATGAATCCCAAAGAAGACTCATCTGGAGGGATTCTTGGAAATGTGGCTTAGTTTTTATCTCTTTCCAGTCAGGGATTCGAAGGGAGGCGTCAAGCCAGAGGCCTTCGTCATTGCGGAAAAGATGGCTGAGGGAAAATGGTTGGGTTGGCTACCCCCATTTTAGAAAAGATTCACAGGAGTTTACTTTATGTCTTCATGGGTAAATCTCATTTAAGAATAGTGGGACCATTCCATGTTTTATGGGGATGGATCTCCACTCACTTCAGGACTTATAATGTTCAAAATGGATTACAAATTCCTGGAAGTCCTTTCAGGCCATCAGTGCAAGAATTCTCTGGAGTTGCTCCATTAGATGTTAATGCCTATGACATGAAAGTGAGGATGATCATGTTTAAGGAATTAAACTTCTTTCTCTATTGAAGTCTGCCAACCGGGTGGTTTGTTGATGATGGAATAGTACATTAGGATTTGAGGGCATACATGCTAGCTTGCAGGGATGGTGTGCTAGTTCCCAGGATTGACAGAGAAATCATATGCGAGGCCAATGCTCCATATAGATTTGCACATCAATTCAAATGTCTACAATAGATTGTTGTATCTCCTCCAGTACATGTCAGGTTAGAGCAACATCTGATGGTTGCTCGACAATTATGGATGCTGACATCAAGGGAGAAGACTGGGGCAGTATTTGACCTACCAGTTGTAAAAGCGGCACATAATTTGACTACATATTATGTCGAACACTGGATAGCATCATACCCCAAAGGGATATTGAATCACCCAGTCTATCAAGTGGGGAAAAGGAAGAGGACTGTAGAGAAAGAAACCCTTTCCCATGAAGGTGATGCTTCCCCACCTGAAGTTGATTCGACAAACTCCTCCTATAGAACTGATTCACCAGATTCCCATGATGGGGATGATGAGGCACAACCAGCGACAAAGTAGTTTCGTGCCCGATATAATCCTCTGGTCAGAATTAAAAGACCCACTCAATCAACTCCTGGTGAGTTACTTCATTGTAGTAATTTAATCACTACTACTTTATAAAGAAATAAGTCTTACTTTCTTATTCATTATCTATAGTTGTAGGAGATGAGAAGAAATTAAAGTCAAAAATTGTAGGACCTTCCTCACAGCCTTCATATCTAAGAACAGAGGTTTTCCAACTATGGAAGAGTTTATATTGTGGTACTGTGACCGCCTGGCTGGATTCGTGTTAGGGCCTACAACTCCCTGGAATAGGGAATATTATGGCTTCTACAAATCTTCAATACGAGGATAACCCCAATGAAGTGCAGTCCTACATCAGAGAGCTGGAAATGCTCATATATTCCACTGATGAGTCTGTTCCTGTCACCAGGTGGGTGAAGGAAATGATTGATCGTGGCGCGACTGTGGGGGCTGGTGGTTCTGGAGATGAGTAGTGGCATGTGTATGTGGCTCCTGAAGATGTAAGTTCTCTTTCCTTATTTGCTTTGAAACTTTATTTCAGTCGAAGAATTGTTACTTAAGAAAGCTATTTTCTTCATCTTGCAGCTTGAAAAGAAAGGAATTGTGGTTCCTTCGCCACAATATAGCCCTGGTGGTACTGCCATCGGGGTTTCTGCTGATTCTCCTCACAAACCAGGTGAGATATATCCAGGCCAGTAGGCCTTGAATGAGGTGCTGGACATAGCCTTCCATTCTCCAATCCAAGTGCCAATAAGGGAGACTACCGATACTCCCAAAAACCCAAAGAAGCAAAGGCAACAAAGGAGGAAGTCCATAGCTAACCGTTTTATTAGCAGTGGTAAGTCCTTAAAGTAATCATGAGTTTATACTAATGACCACATGGTTACTCATATTTCTGGGGATTGCAGGGGCTTCTTCAATTTCCCCCTGAGGGAAAGGACTAATCCTCCTTCAAAGACCACAGAGGGTGTTGTGGAAAAATCATAGATCCAAGATGACTTGGCTGCTCCTGGAGAAGAGCTAGCATTTATTCCCAGTATCCATCCTACTGCTATTGCAAGAAGAGAAGAACCTATATATGGTATGTCAACAATGCTTCATATAAATATTGAATGAAACACTGACTGATTTCCATTATGTGATGCTCCAGGTTCAACTCCTACATTAGAGCTTCTGGTGACTGTTGAAATTGATGCAACTGATGCTGTGATTTTACCCAAAGTTACTCTCTAGGGTCAGGGGCTGCAAGATGTAAGTCGTCAAGAAGACACACAAAATGCTCCCACTGGTGAGACTAACCAGGATTCTGAAATATCATTGGATGAAATGATGAATCATGGCATGTATTTTGAATAATTTTATGGTCATTCTATGTTGTCCTGTTATTCAGAAGACCTTGGGTGTGAGTTTTATCAGTCACCCAGTAAATTTTCTTATAATTTACACTTCTAATCATGACTGAAAATAATATGCAGTTTCATCCGTAGAAGCTGTTGAACTAGAAATGCCTGAAGAGGGTGTGGAAATTGATGTCAACCCTACCATTGCAGAAACATTAGCTCAATTAGATATAAACATAGTAAACCCCCCTGAGACCCATCTTGAAGATCCTGTTGAGACTAGGAAAGATGGGGAGGAGTCTTCTCAGGTTGTTGACCCACCTTCGGGTAAGGGATAACAATATTTGTGATTATACTTAATATTCAAGACAATCGATTCTTTTGTTGTCCTTTGAAGCTAACCAAGGCTTTCAATTAATTATGAAGGGTTGTCAACTACAGTGGCTAAGTCTGGAGGTGAAGCCTCAGCCTATGCCCCCACTGGAATTGAAAGTGAAGAAGCACAAGTCAGGGGGGAAAGAACAGACCATGTCACTTCTTTAACTGCATTAATCCCAGATTACCTGCCCCCCTGTGATGATGATGTTGAATCAGACCCAGAGATGCTTAAAGCGTTCAACTTTTCACGACGCAAGGCATGGAAAAACATATGGAAAATCATATCTGAGGTGACTTTAGAAGAGTTATCATTGGAAATTCCTCGATTTTCCTCCCAATTTGTCATACTAGGACTTAGCATTTTTGGATATGAAAAAATCCATACCACAGTGAAACATATCATCTTCAAGAGGGAGCAGAAGCAAAAGTTCTGCGAAGATCTGACCAGGGTGAAATTGTCAGTTTACATTGGCGAATTTGAGGCTGTGGTATCCCAAGCTGAGGCTGATTATACTGCCAAGATGAAGGAGATGAAGCATAAAATCAAAGAAAAAATCGTCCATCAGATGCACCTTCAGCAACAGTTGGATGCTGTTACTGGGGGACTTGACCAACTCAATAATTCACTAGAGGGAGTTCAAACGAATGGTATGAAGACCATTGAGGATGCCAAGAAAGCACTCCATCAGGCTGAAAAGAGTGAAGTTAGTTGAGTGCATGAGCTTCAAGTAGCTGTTGTTGAATCTTGGGATGTGGTTCATCAATTGAAGACTTATATTGAAAGCCTCTTGTAATTCTTGAAAAAGAGAAGAGACTCCAATCTGTGGATGTCCTTCTAACTCTTGTGCATCAATGAAAAACACTTTCATCTTCAATCATTTGTACTTGCATTCTCTTTTGCTATAGGATTTAGATTTTACCTATGCCAGTGGGCCTAGTAAGCATAGTTTTATTTTTACTAGGATTAATGTAAATAACCCTACAAACTTCAAACCTTTTAATTGCTCAATGTTACCTAAATCATACTATATGTATGTTTAGTGAGCTAGAACTTGACTTTTATTCATAGTTCCTTTGTATTTTGTGGGCAGTTTAAAGTCATGCACGTCGGACATAAAAAGTCTAATGTTTATGGTCGAAATAACTTTGACCAAAATAGATTAGAATTGCCTCAATTCCTTGACAACTCATCTAAAAACATATTACCATACTCAAGTTTGAGAGAAAAAATGTAAACTATGGCTTAAGAATATTTGAATCTGAGGAATGATATGAAAAAAAGCTAAAAGGCATCAGAAGAAGTAGTTTCCAAGAATGAAGTTACTATTATTTAACAAACCCGTTAGGGGTTTCAATTATGCTGGGCCACCTAAGGGCATTGGCTGAATAGTCAAATAAAATAGTATCTTTTGGATAACAAGTCTGTTATGTAGGCTATTTATGCAAGGCCGCCTAGGGGCACGTGCTGCATAGTTAGGCAAAAGAACTCTCATAAATTTACTTTCCTAGTGCTAAAAGCCAGTGAAAGTTTATGGAGATTCAAATCTTCCAAAGTATAGAGTTTGCTTTATGGAAAGAGGTACTTGAATATGGAGAAGATATTTCCAAACAAGATTATCGAAGAACTGGATGAATATCAATCCTATGAAGGTCTGACCCAAACGTAGGGAAGGAGAATATAAGCCATAGACTTGAACACTTTCAGATCATGAAAAAGGATATGGGAAAAATATGTTAAGGATGGCTATTTTTTCGGATCCCTACATACTGTCATTTAAGACAAATAAGGACAAAACATGAATTCTTCCCAAGAATGAAGTTACCACTATCCGAAAAACCCGTTAGGGGGTTGAATTATGTAGGGCCACCTATGGGCATTGGCTGCATAGTCAAATAATAGTATCTTTTGGCTAACAAGTCTGTTATGTAGACTGTTTATGCAAGTCCGCCTATGGGCATGTGCTGCATAATTAGGAAAAAGAACTCTCAGAATTTTGACATTTTTGTGACTAGAAGTCATGAAAAATGGTTATGAGGATCTGAAAAAATTTAAGGTTAGGATTATCACACATAAAGATGGATATTGTTCAATGTATACAGAGATACACAGATCAATGCTAACCATAATCAAGTTGTGGCTGGGTCCTGAATTGAAATGTTGGACTTCACTACGTATCCCATAAGGATGAGAATCATGACATATGTAGTTCTTAAACTACAGTTTAACGTCATGTGGGACAAAAGGATTAGAGATCTTAGCTTAGGGTCATAGAGCTTGGACCATTGTAAGAAATACACAGTGTGTGTTTTCATGGGGACTTTTCAGCCAAGGGACTGAAAATGGAATTTGGGGTTAGGCCCAAAGACTTGGGGCTAGATTCGAGGGACACTCGAACATTCCTGCATATCCCATAAGGATGGTAATCAAGCCTACAAAGTTCTAAAAATACCCTCTGTACAAATTTGGTTCGTACATGTGAAGGGTGAAAGGGGACTTTAGTGCAATGATGGTTTAACACAAGATAAAAGGTTCGAGCATTGCCATATATGCACGTAGTCTTTGAAATGAAACATGATTGAAAAAAATCAATGTAAATAATGGTTCCCTCTCAGGTGAGGGCATCAAAGAAATTTGTAGTTTATTTTCATACTGGACAAAAGTGTTTTATAGTTTAACATCGTATAACAGGGACGAAAGTAAACCAATGTAAAGATATTGATTCTAAGGGAGGTTTCATGAATTAACATCATATGAGATGGAGGTGAACCGATGTGAGGAGATTGGTTTTGGGGTTGAACCTTGGGAGGTTGCCTACATACCCATCCTAGAAGGCAAGGATCAAAGTCCGTGTAGTTCAATTAAAGAATGAATTAATGTTCAAGTTGTTCTTGGGGACAACGACCTAAAAAATGATGTTGGGACATACACATGGTTAGTATCCCAGAGAGAATGCTATGGTTGAGGTTTTCTCTAAGCTCACGCGAGTCATACTCGGTGTGAGAAACAAGAGGTAGCAACAACCTTAACAATAAATAGTTTAACGTAATGTAGGACGTATGAAGGGACTATGCAGTTTAAAGTCTTGCAGTTAGGACAATTGGTGTTGCACAGTTTAGTGTCATGTAGCAGGGACAAAAGTACATTTTAATGTCATGTAGGATGTGTCACAAGCATTCTGTACAGTTTAGCATCATGTAGTTAGGATAATGGGGACAATAGATTTTAACGTCATGTTGGACGAAAGGGGGACTGTGCAGTTTAATGTCATGCATTGAGGACAAAAGAGTACACCATTTAACGTCATTTTGGATTCATTGGGGATTTTTTTCACAGTTTAATCACATGTTGGACGAAAAAGGGACGATACAGTTTAGCGTCATGTTGGACGAAAGTGCAAATAGTTTAAGGTCATATGCATGGACTGTGGATGGTGCAGTTTAATGTCATGTTGGACGGTGGTGTAGTTTAAGTTCATACATGACCTTTGATGATTATGTAGTTTAACGTCTTTCTAGACGTAAGGGACTTTTATACAGTTTAGCGTAATGTAGTTAGGACGTCAGAGTTTAACATCTTGTTGGACGTAAGGGACTTGCAAATAGTTTAGGGTCATATACATGGACCATTGATGATGCAGTTTAAGGTCATACAGGACATAGTTGCAGTTTAAGGTCATACATGACCATTTAGGGAACTTTTTCATAGTTTAGCGTCATGTGGGACGAAAGTAAAAATAGTTTAAGGTCATACGTATGGACCGTTGCTGTATAGATTAACGTCATATAGCAAGGAAGAATTACAGTTTAATGTCATGTAGGACGTATTAAAGGAATTTTTTATAGTTTAACGTCATATAGCAAGGACGAACTGGTGCTGCACAGTTTAGTGTCATGTTATAGGGACATCTATAAGGTACTTTGTAGTTTATACAAAATACTTCTTCAAAAATCTGGCATTGGTTGGAGTAGTGATGAGTTCTCCATCCATCGAGATTAATGAATAAGCTCCATTAGAGTAGACCCTTTGTATTGAACAGGGTCCTTCCCATTTTGGCTCAAGCTTGAGAGGTTTCTTTCCTGGTATCATTGGAGTTCTGGGAACTAATTCCAATTCTCCCTGAGTGAATGAATGAAGACGAACGTTTTCGTTAAAAGCTCATGCTATTCGATTCTGATATATTTCCAAGTGGTGAAAAGTTCCCAATCTTTTCTCATCTAACCGTTCTAATTCATTCAATTGATTTTGAGATTGCTCATCTGTAGATGACTGATCAGAAATGGCTACTCTGAGCGAGGGTAGTTGAACTTCAATGGGCAAGATGACTTCCATTACATATACCAATAAATATGGAGTTGACCGAGTTGTAGTGCGGGTGGTATTCAGATATGCCCATAAATCATGAAAGAGTTTATTAGGACATGACCTCTTATCTTTATCCACCATATTTTGCAGTATATTTGAAAGAGTATTGTTAAAGGATTCTATCTGGCCATTGGCCACTGCATGATACTGAGATGAATGGTTGGATTTGATGTTGTATTCTTGATACAACTTATTCACCTCGTATGAACAGAAGTTGGTGCCATTGTCTGTTAATTTGGTATGAGGGACACCAAATCGGGTTATGATGTTAGACTTGATGAAGCTAACAACACATTTAGAATTGACTTCCTTGAGAGGTATTGCCTCTTCCCATTTTGAAAAGAAGTCAGTAGCAGTAAGAATGTACATAAACTGCTTGGCCGTAGCCGAAGGGTAAGGTCCCACCACATCCATCCCCCATGTGGAAAATGGCCACGAGTATTTATCTGTATGAAGAAACTCTAGAGGTTGATGAATGATGTTGGCATGTACACGGCATGAATGACACTTCTTTGTGAAATCAACACAATCTTGTATCATTGAAGGCCAAAAGTATCCAAGCCTTCGAATTTGATCAGACAATCTATGTCCAGACTGGTGGGCACCACAGAATCCTGCATGCACTTCTTTCATGACAGCCATTGTCTCTTCACCATCAATGCATCTGAAGAGAACTCCATCAATACCATGTTTGTAGAGAATTTTCTCTTGGTTATCCGGGCTATCATAAAGAGTAAAATTAACCACACGTCGCCAAATTTGTTATTTCTCAGCTCTATCAGGTGGAAGTGTTCTATTTTGATGGTATTCCCTGATAGATGACATCCATCCTGCAGTATGACCATATGGTTCCGGAATGGGACAAATTTCATTAATTTCCTCTGTTCTAATTCGAACATAAGGTGAAATTGCACGACGGTGGGAAATATTGATGGTTGTCTCGTCCTGGTTTGAATCTTCCAGAGCTGTGGCTATATTAGCCAGCACATCAGCTTGAGCATTTTTTGATCTTGGTACATAAGAAAATGTCGGTTCTGAAGGGAATTCGACAATTAACTCTCTTACGTAATCATACAAAGGGATTAGTTCTTCTTTTATGATGGAATAATCCCCATTGACTTGTTTGATTACCAGGTCTGAATCACCCTTCACCTTTAAGTGATTCACTTGTGCTTGAAGCGCTAACTCCAAGCCTATGATAATAGCTTGGTGTTCGGCTTCATTATTGGTACCACCTTCCCACAATAAGAAGGAATAAGGTAACACTGCCTTTTCTGGAGAAATGAGCACAATTCCTAAGCCAACTTTGTTTAATTTAGGATTTTCTATTTTCCTTCCTGTTGGACTTCTGGAAGCACCATCAAAATACATTTCCCATGCCTGAGGACTTTCTTGAATAGAGAAGACTTCATCATCAAGGAGTTCAATATTTGAAGATGTTTCTTCCACTGAAGGGTGTTCATCCATGAAATCAGCAAGAACTTGGCCCTTTATCACCTTTTGAGACACATACTGAATGTCGAATTGAAGAAAAATAATTCCCCACCTTGCTAGACATCCTGTAAGCATTGGATGACTAAGGATGAATTTGAGCGGGTTATTGCGAGATACCAATTGGACCTCGTGATGTTGCAGGTAGTGTCTCAACTTCTGAACTATAAAGATTAATGCCAGGAAGCACATCTCAATACTTGAATACCGGGTTTCTACTTCAATCATGGTTTGACTGAGATAGTAGAGACTGTTTTCATTCCCAGCATAATTATTTTGAGCAAGAAATGCACCCAATGATTTCTCTAGAGCTGTCACATAGAGGATAAGTGGTATTCCTTCAACAGGTGGCATGAGTACCAGTGGACTCAAGAGGTATTTCTTGAGAATATCGAATGCTTCTTGACATTTTTCAGTCCACTGGTAAGTGAGTCCCTTCTTCATCAATTTGGTAAAGGGTAAACTTTTCCCTACCAAATTGGCGATGAAACGCAGAATATAGGCTAAGTGTCCTTGAAGTCCTCTTAATTCTTTCAAATTTTGAGGAGGTGACATACCAAGGATTGACTTGGTCTTCTCAGGATCAACTTCAATACCACGATGGCATACAACAAAGCTGAGAAATTTTCCTGAGGATACCCCAAAAGCACATTTTAAGGGGATCATCTTCAAATTATGTTGTCGAAGACTGTTGAATATAAATTCCAAATCAGCCAAGTGATTAGAATGTTGTTTGGATTTAACCACCAAATCATCTACATAGCATTCAACAAACGTCCCTAAGAAGGGTTTGAGGATACGATGCATGGCGCACTGATATGTTGCACCAGTATTTTTTAAGCCAAAGGGCATTACCCGGTAACAAAACACACCCTAAGGGGCTCTGAAGGCTGTTGATTCCTCATCTTCTAGGGCCATTTGGATCTGATTATATCCAGAATATCCATCCATGAAGGAAAGTGCTTCATATCCATTTGTTTCATCAATTAGAAGTTCTGTAATCGGAACTGGGAAATCATCCTTTGGACAATGCCGATTAAGATCTCTGAAATCGATGAAAACTCTAATTTTTCCATTCTTTTTCTTTACAGGGACAATATTAGCCAACCATTTGGGATATTGAACTTCTATGATGAAGTTATATTTGATAATATTATCCAATTTAGCTTCAATTTTGGAAGAATAAGTTGGGTGTGTTCTTCTTGCGGCTTGCTTAAATCCTCGATGTTCTTCTGGAAAACCCAAATGATGAGTAGAAACATCAGGATCAAGCCTGGGAATTTCTGTATAGTTCCAAGCAAAAATATATCTATTTCGCTTTAGAAAAGAAATATAAATATCTTTCTCTTCAAGGGTCATGGCCGCACTGATTAATGTGGGGCGTGGATCATCCTTTGTACCCAGATTTATTTCTCTGAGTTCATCTACAGTGGTAGAGATACCCTCTTCAAATGCTGTAGGAGAATCTCTGAGATCTTCCACTTCTTCTTCATCACGTGTTATTTCTTCCGTGTCTACTTGCATATTAGATGACAAAGTAGAATTTTCATGATTAGAAGAGATGTCAAAATTTGAATATCTTGAAGAAGAAGCTTCCATTTCGGACCCGATTGATGACGAAGGGTCTTCTTTGGGTAATAAAGAGGATATGATGGATTGAGAATCAACATCATTGTTCACCTCCGATGTTGCTAAAAATTATTATGGCCTAATTGACGAAGTATAGACTTGTTGGATTTCAGTAGATGAAATGAAGACGTCACCATTTGTGCATTCATCACTGCTTGGTAGATTACCAATTTCTCCCATGTTTTCTGGCTTGATTTCCGTAATTGACATTGTGGATCATTCCATAAGAGTATTTTCATTTGAGTATACCTTGTCAATTTGACTGATAGGAAACACATAATCTTTACTCACATGTGTAAATGGATTTACTGGAATTTTTTCCAAACCATATGGAGCATTAACTTTGGTAATCCCCTTTGTTATGGATTTCGCACTTTGCTTTATGTGATAGAATTCCGCCTCAATGTATTGAGACTCATATGTCTTGAACGAGCCCTTATCACTATACAATGTCCCAACTTGACCATCGAAACAATATTTGAGACATTGATGGTATGATGAAGGGATAGCCGCATACTGATGTAGCCAGGGTCTTCCAAGTAAGACGTTGAAAGGTGAGTCTTGATCAACAATCATGAAATCTGAATTGGATACAAGATCTCCAAACTGAGTTCTGAGTGTAACTTCGCCCAGTGGTTCTTGTTCATTTTTTTCATATCATTTTAACATCATGGTAGAAGGAGATAAATCAGATTCCATGAGGCCCAATCGACGATGTGTACGAATTGGAATAAGGTTGACTCCTGAACCATTGTCAATGAAAGCCCTTCGGACATCTACACCATTGAACATGCCAGATAAATACAAAGGTCTGATATTCCCAAGCACAACATCATCTTCATCTTTATCAGTAAAAGATATTATTTCATGGCATTCTGTAGGATTATTCTCTACGTGATAGACTTCAGCTGCAGCAATTTTAGTTTCAAACTCCTGAGGACTTGACAAAGCCTCGATGAGTGCTTCCCGAAGATCTTTTGACAGATTCAAATCATCCAGAATTGATAACTTGGCTGGTAGTTGAAAAATTGTTTCAATATATCATACTTTTGATCGAGAGGTCTGCGTTTCCCAACAGGAATATGTGGTTTAGCAGGTACTTTGTAATCAAATTCTTTGGAAGTGGATGCATCTTTTATTGGGATAGGAGTTGGAAATATTCCTGCTTTTGGAAGATTAGACTAATTAGATCCATTTACTTGATGAGAGGAAGAATATGGAACCTTCAACCAGTCTTCCAAAATAACTGTGCCAGGAATGAATTTGCTATTGGTAGAAGAACTTTCTTGTTCTTGTTGTGCTCGCTGAAGGGCTCTACCATGAGTTTCTGCTGCATACACAGTTCTAGCAGGGGTAGCATTGGAATAGTGGCTTCTGAAAGATCCACATCTTCCCCTGTATCCTGAGCCCCTAGAACTTCCTCTGATTCCTCTGTTTGATACAGAGAATTCAGGCTCATTGAAATTGAAACTGCGATTGGCATATGGATTTGTTAATTGAATCATATTAACAGAACCAAATATTAACTCTTCATCTGATGAAGACTCTATCGGATTAGCCTGTTCAAGCTATGCCATTTGGTGGGGCGGTGCCCATGGCTTTGAAGTAGATGGAATGAAGTCCGCCAAAGTCAAAGATGGAATAGGCTTTGACACATAATCATCCTCTTCTGATTCTTTTTCTTTCTTTGAATCAGGCTATTTCTTTAAGGACTTCCCCTCTGACGAAGAGGGTTTTTCTGCAACATTCATGGAAAATGACACAATTGGTTTCCTTAATTTTGTTCACAAAATAGCATGAGTTAGATTGATTGTCTTTATAACCATCCAATCATCATACTTTTGTGCATTTTTGCTTTTAACTTCCTTCCATTCATCTTCCTCCTCTGGAACTGTAGCAGTGACACATGCTACCTGGGATGAGGAGCCTTTCAATGTGACATGTCCCAAGTCGACCACCTTTTGCTGGAGGTCTTTGAAGACAAAACACTCCTGGATGGGATGCCCCAAAATTTGATGAAAAGGGAAATAATTAGAACGGTCTTCATCTCCTTTCTTGTTTGGCCTCTTGGGTATTGGAAATTGAACCAAATTGTTTTCTAGAGCTGAAATGAAATAACCAGGAACTTGTTCATCTGGGGAAGAGTATGTTTTTCTCTTCAGATCCTCAAATTGGTTTGGTCTTTGATCTTTTTGATCATCCGGACGAAAAGGCCTTTGTTGTTGGTGCTCAGAATGTGGAGCCCTTCGAGAAGATAAAGTTTTTGAGGTAGAAATAGGTACAGGTGCTTGTTTGAGCATAACTATAGCAGTTTTTACTTTACCCATTCTCCTTCCTGGAGCTGATGAAATTACACGAGATTTAGCCTTAGCCTGTATAAGGGAATCTTCAATCTGCTGAGCGATTGAAGTAAGGTCTCGAAACCCTCCTGTGTATTTCACAGGGATTAACGGTGTGCGTAATTCATCACACAGATTTGCCACACATATTGGAAACAATTTTTCTTGAGGGAGTGCTAAACTCAAGGAATATATTAATACCTTCCAGAGAGAAATGAAATCAGAGACTCTTCCATTATTCCTTTGCTTACAGTTTGTAAGATCGAAAACTGTTGTCTTTGGCAAGTTGAGCTGAACTAAAGGAGGAATTTTTGACGAAGATCATCCCATCTGGTAATTGACCGGGATTGCAAGCTTGTATATCAAACAAAATCTGGTCCTTGCAAGGTTTGCACGAAGCATCTGAGTTTCACTGCTACTTTCTGCTCCGGAGTTCCCATCATAGGATCTCAACAAGACACGTAATGCGTCAAATGTTGTTCAGGATTGCCTGATCCATTGAAAATATGGAATACAGGGTTCCCAAAACTGGATGGAGGAGAAATTGAATCTACCCGTTCAGGGTAAACTTTATTTTCTGGTTGAACTTGTGCATGCTTCCCTTCCATTGTTTCTAACTGTGTTGTTAACAACTCAATAGTTGTTATTAACTTTTGAGAAACATTCGGTTGAAAATGTACTTGGGTAGGTGCAATTACTGGAGCTTGGACAGATGTGGCGATTGGTGCTACAATTGATGGTACCACTTCCAATCATTGTTGCACTTGATCCATAGGATTAGACCTGTGAGGGTGTACTGATAGAGGAGGATATTCTTGATCCATCTTAGTAGCTGCAACAAATTGCATTGGCTGACTGACTCCAGCATGCTTAAGAAGAAGACAATTCTAAAGTAGTTCTGCATTCAACCTTTTTAATTCCTTCATTTCTTCCTCCTATTTTTCAAAACTCTACTCTAGTGAAAGAGATTGACCTTCTACAGAGGAAGGATATGTAACCCGGTTCATTCCCTTCCCTTTGTTGGATCCTTTTCGGAGAGGGGGATGTGGGTTACTCGAAAGATTACTTATGTTCTGAGTAATCCTTTGAATTCGTGTATGCACACCTTCTTCATTTGTGTCGGTGCGTACATCTTCTTGAGCAGGAACCTCTTCATCTGAGTCCCCTGAGTGAGCCTCATCTGGTTGATCAGCAACAACGACA
The DNA here is from genome assembly GCA_963277665.1 of Viscum album. Classification (NCBI taxonomy): domain Eukaryota; kingdom Viridiplantae; phylum Streptophyta; class Magnoliopsida; order Santalales; family Viscaceae; genus Viscum; species Viscum album. The sequence continues at coordinate 1,217,488,059 of OY728130.1, forward strand.
TTGATGACATTAATCGATGCATAACTCATTGCATACCTTCTATCAGCATTTTTCTTATATTTTCTTCTTCCATTTCTTTGATGAGACATTGCCTTTTGTTGATTCGATTTCTTAGGAACTTCTTGACGAACTGTAATTTGGATGGAACCTCCTGATAATTTGGCTCATCGTTCCTCTTGAGGTTTCTTCCCCAATCGAGAAAAGACTAACTTTCTCTACGGAGGGGATTCATGATTTGAAAAAGTCCCCAGTCCGGTGGACTGGGGCTGTTCCTGCTGTTCTCGCTCAACTCCCTGAATCCTTTTTGTTGATTCCGAGGGTTTGTTTAAAAGAGTCCCCAGTCTGGCGAGCTGGGGTGATTCTTGACATTCTATGTCTGAAACATTCTTGAAATTCCTCCTAATCTTGCAAACCTCAGTCCGAAAATTAGCTTGATGCATTAACCTGTATCCACTTTTATCACCCGGTTCAAAAGACCGTTGGATGACTTCCGACACTTCTTTCACTTGGTGACCTGATTTCTCCAAACAAGAGGCATGTTCAATATTCACATTTTCTTGATGCAAGAGTAATTCGACAACTTGTTCTCTATATTCTTTAATATGAGAGGAACTAGTTGAAGCACGTTCTTGGGAATGATTTTGATTACAAACAAAGCCCGTTGACTGTGGTCGGCCATGGGAAATAACATTTCATGAGACCATTTTCGTCGGGCTTTGCAGACTGGAGAGTACCGTGAAATGCAGTGCTCCATGAACACCCCATCCTCTAACACAAATACCAGATGGGGCATTGGAAATTAATTGACGCAATCTTCTTAGTGCGCCAAAGCATGAACGTTGAAGGGCTCTCTGCTGCTTTTCAGCCTTCAGATATCGAGAGACAGATAGAGACGCCAAATCAATCTGACGTTGTAACCTTCTACTATCTTAAGATGATTTTCATATTCATTATAAGATAATACTTTCTTTTTCAACTGACAAAGAGTTTTCCATATGTTGAGAAGAATATCATGAATTTCATCTTCCGTCTATATTTCTGGAATATTATACTGAGAGTCAGCCAGAGGTCATAAAATTTCTGGCACTTCACCTTTCGCCTATTGTTTTCTCATATTCAAAATTTCCTCTTTATCATTTGATGAAGATTCTTCTACCTGATTTGACCAGAGTTGGTGTTTCCTTGTTTCTTCATTGGATTCAATAGGATTGGTAGAGAAATCATTGATCAAACTAGAGGATGCATGACTTAGGGGTGGTTCAGAGAATGACCTACACCATGGGCTATCTTCTGATTGATAAATTATTTCACCTGCTAGCGATGAAGCTTCAGATATGACTAGTTTCACATTTTCAAGTGCCTCACGATAAGAGGGCTTTATCGGCACTACATTGTCCACTGGAGCATTTTCTGAGCAATGTGAATCACTACTGCGGAGAGGAATTTGGCAGCGAAATTCATCATCATGGGGAGGACCACCATAATGGGTTACAGCAAAAGATGAGGTCTCTTGATCCTTGGTCTTCTGACCACATTGACGGTTCCTGTGGCACTAATCTGAAGATGAAACTTTGAGATCGACCAAATTGTCATGAAGCAAGCCTTCATGAAGAAGTGTCTGTTGAAGACCTTCGGAATTAATGTTCCCACTATTGGGAACTGATGGAGTAGAATCTTGAATTCCAACAGATAATTGTTTGAGGGCTTCAAGAACTCCATCATCGAGCAAGGCCTTGTTACTGATTGGATCTTGATTTCCTGATAGTACTGGGCGGGTCTTTTTCTTAGACGCCTTCTTACTCACCATGGAAACCACTTGTTAAAGAATGTGGCTGATCTGAGCAGGTGTATGTTTCTGATCCGGAAAGATGTCCAGGTTAGGCTGATGATCTCCTCTCAAATCAGGTGTATGTACCTGACTTGGTCGTCCGTATGATATGGGGGAGTATGCCCCATAACCCTCTTGTACTGGAACAGATGTCTGTGTCTGTTCTAGAGTGAATCGTTGATGTATCACTCCACTGGTAGGGATAGATTTATGTGTCTTTCCCTGAGATGCCGCTGAAGTTGTTATAATATCCTGGAAGGAATCCAGAATATGATCAGGGATTTGCTTCTTCTCTTTCACCATTGATAGAATATTCTTGGTGAATTCAGCTGCCAGAACAGGAATATACATCCCTTCTGGGCTTGGAGCAGATGTATGTGCCTCCTCCTGTCCTCCTTTTCCTGTCAGTGAATCCTGACAGTACTCAATTGTGGGTCCATAGAGTTAAGTCTGCCTCCTATTTGATGTCGGGTCTTTCCGACTAACTTCTCCAAATGCTACCAAGCGAGACTGTTGGTAGGCTTGATTAATATCAGCAGGTGTATGTGCATGCTGCTTGCACTTCACCAAACGTGGTTGACGAGATCCATCATATGTAGTCAGACGAGCCTGCTGACTAGCTGATGATGTATAAACAGGTGTATGTTCCTACCTATAGTACTCCGCTGGAATTGCCAGGCGGGATTGGCGTGATGCTGCCAGACCAGTCTGTTGGACAGCGGGTTTAAAACGGGTAGGTGTATGTGCCTGCTCGTTTCTAGCCACCAAGTGAGGTTGGAGGACTTCTCTGGAGAGGTAAGAGATGAGAACCTACTCACTGTTGACTGGATTCCACCTCTGGTGGTTCGTCTTGCTTGCTCGGGTTCGAGCAACCTAAGACGAATGCCTGGAGTCAGTACCCTCATCATGTTGAGGGCGCACTTCCGCACAAGTCTGGCAGCGATTTTTGGTGGGAGCCCTCAGGATGGACTCCTGTCTGTTTGCATTAAGGTCCTGATGGACCTGCTCATTCACCTCCCCATAATAAGGGAGCTAATGGTGATTGCGTTCTAGGGATAACGACCCGAAATGGTTGGAGACAGTAGTCAGCACCTCCTGCCTCTTGATCACTGGTCGTCATTGTCCGGACGACCGATGTGAGTTGTTTACTTGGAGGGCTTATTGGGAAGCCTCCAGATCAAGGACGGTACCGTGTTGACGGTACTCCTTAACCAGTGCATTTTATACTCATCATTGAATACGCTGAGTAGGTGATATCGTCCTAAGAGTGGACGATGATCCAGCAGGAGTAGCACCAGTGGCATTTGCAGTAGCAGTATTCACAAGTGTGAACTTGAGAGCAGCCATTCTAGAAATGCAGAAGATCTTGGGAAAAGCGTGCTTGTTTGATATAACAGACGTAATCAAGATAAATTCAGCTACTACATCTTTTGGATGAGCACATATGTCAATGATTATTTTTGTTGTCCCTCTCATTGAGTTTTAAATAGGGGCCTAACAAATAGGTAAAACATCATTTTAACTTGGTTAAGGATTCACGTCGGGTTCACTATTTTTTGTTTCCCTCGGAATCCGGGGATGATCGCCTTGATGGGAGGTTCAAACGTTCTGATCGGTTTCTAACGGGTTTGTTCGTAGAACTGGAAACATCCAATGATTCCACATCCATTCGTACATACTTTCCAAAGTTAGGTGCTCATTAGTTTGTGGACTGATGAGGCTTAGTAATTTGCATTGGTCGAGAGGATGGGAGGTCATACTCATCACACATTTTTTAGGGGAATTATTGTCTACTCTGGGACTCTCTTTATAGATTTAAGTTATGTTTGTGAATCTTTATTACATTACCAAGTATAAAATGAGCTTTCCTTTAGATCTGACAATCAATGATAAAATATGTAGGAAATTTAGAGAATCTTTTATATGTATTCGAGGTTCTTCATCGATAGAGAATCATCTGTATTTATTAGAGATTTTTGGTAAATGGTACCCTTCGATGCATTTATATAGAAGTCTCTTGGTCGTTATGATGACCATGCTGGTTTTAAAGCCACTCAGTGGGGCACTTGAAGTTTATTGTCATTCAAAAGGACATGGATTATTTTAGAGTTGGGATCAAACCCATAGACGGGATACCTACGTATCCTTTTTTTAGAAAAGGAATCAGAACCCACGTAGTTCGAGTAAGGGAGTATGATGTTTATGATTGATGGCTCAAAGAAGGATTTCATAATTACTTTTACCCTCTAAGCTCACGTGAGTCATGCTCGGTGTGAGAGACAAGAGTTATTGGTAAAAAAATAGACAATTGTGCCATGAAAGATGAAATCATAAGAAATAATGTGGGGCTTATGTATGTATGACTACCCAGATAAATGAAGGTTAGGATTTACTATAGGGAAGAAATCCAGGAACAGGGTCCATAAAGGTATATGTGCTTCATGGAGATTTTGAATACTCTAACTTGGGGCTTACTCCTGAAAAGGAGGCCCGAATTAGGAGAAGACTTATGATTGGGTTTTACTCCTAAAAAGGAATCCCAGATCAAAGGTAAATTGGGACTGGTTAAGAGTAATTAAGACTGCTGATTACTCCTGAAAAGGAGGCCCCGGTCCAGGATTATGGTTTGGGGCTTACTCCTGAGGAGGATGCCCAAATTAGGGGACTGGGGCTTACTCCTACATAGGATTCCCATATTTGGGAACTTTAAGAATTGGGGCTTAATCCTATGGAATATTCCCAAGTTAAGAATTATGACTGGGGCTTACTCATAAGGAGGATGCCCAAACATGAGACTGGGGCTTACTCCTGAAAAGGAAGCCCAGGTTAGGGGATTTGAGGCTTGCTCCTAAGAGGATGCCCAAAATTTAGAGGACATATGACTGTGGATTATTCCTGAAAAGGAGACCCAGGTTAAGGATTCTCTCATCTTAAAGGATGAGGTTAAATGAATGAAATCTCAACCTTCAGTGACATAGAGGTGTGTAAATCACTAGGTTTTGAGAGATATTCCACAGAATTCCTTTCAGATAGGGAATTAAAATCAAGAAATCATCCCATAAATGGATTTGAAGAGTGTCCTGAAGACTGAATCTTGAATAGAAAATGTGTAATGGCTTGAGAGGGGTGAAATGGTCAAGAAAGGCATCCAAAAAGGCTGGGGCACACAAGTCCTGGTAGGTGTGCAGGTACTGCGTGGGCGCGCAAGTCCTGGTCGCGTAGGTATACGCCTGCGCGACACATTTGGTACTTGCGCGGTGTTCAACTGGTAGGGTAATACTTGAGCGACCATTGTTTAAGGCCTTTAGAATCCTCTTGAGGTTATTCCAGCAGAGGGGTGTGCAGGTTCTATTTAAGGAGTAAGGCGGCGCGTAAGTGTGGCCATTTACCTTAAGGGCTGGCCACCTAGGCGCGCAAGTGTTGATGAGTTTCAACACTTAGGCCTTCCTCCCCCTCCTTAGATCTTCCGTTCTAGGTAAAAAATTACCTTAGAAGTGTTCCAGAAGCTTTGAGAAGAGACTAGGGCGCCAGGAGCTCAAATCTGAGTTTCTGGACAAATTCCTCCTCGAATGGGGGGCCCACAGGGTCTATTTATTGGCAGGGAGAAGACCTCGGGCGGTTATCCCTTAGGTCATGCAAGTCACTTGCACCACCATAATGCGTCACGCAATTGGAATTGCGCGACTATGAGGAAACTTGCACGACTTATGGGCAATCTTCTCTTTGTTCATCCCTTTGTCAATTTTTGATATTTTCTTCAAAGGATGGATCAATTTGTGCTAAGTCATTTCCCTTTACATTCCTTTGGACTCTGTGATGAAAAAGGAGCGTCAATAGTATGTTTTCCTTTTTCCCGGATTTTTTGAGAAAGGAGGGGTTTCTGGAAATTTTTTAAGTACACGAAATGTACTTTCTGAGTACACGTTGTGTACTCCCTTACCACGACAAGTCGTGTGCTGACCGTGTCGGGCCACACACATGATGTGTAGGGGTGAAGTGGAGGCCGCTTAAAGCAGAGTACGGAAAAACAGAGTACACAACGTGTACCCCAGAAGTACATGCCATGTATTTTTATTTTTTTCATTAAATGCACCGGGGTCGCACCTGACAGAAAGAACATCTTTCGTCCAGGTTTCATTCATCTGAGAGAATCTGTATGGCTGCAAATCTTCTCTGAGATTCTGTGTGTCCGTCTGTTCTCCGAATCGACCGCTGTCAATTGCATTGGAACCACAACGGTAAGCTCTCTCTTCTCCTAGAGCCTTGTTATCCAATTCTTCCTCTTTCTCAAGTTATCGTTGGTTGAGATTTTTTTATATTTTCTCGTATCTTCGACGTTCTAAGGAGAATCAATCATCGTGGTTCACATATATAATTCAACTAGAATTGAGGTAGGTGGTTTGTGCCTTTCCGTATGAATCCAGTGAATATTTTGTTCAAATTCCACCAATACCCATGAATGGGGTATTGTGTGTTTCTTATTTTTCCCCTATTGTTCTCCTGCATTGCTTGATTACTCGAGTAGACGTAATTGCTTGTGTGTAGGGTAATTATTTTACTGAACTCTGGATGTTTCCCCATGATTGTTTTTCTAGTTTGGCATTTTTCCATTTTTCATGCCTGGTTGTAGGATAGTGGAACTGTTGAACTGTTATCCTGTTGTGCCTTAGAATGATAGCCAAGTAGTTCTTGAGGTTTACTTGGGCCGATACGCGTGCTATGCATGTTTATTTTTACATAGTGATGTGAGAACCTAATGTAGTGGACCATAGGGATAATGGACGTAAGGGCTTCTCCAGAGTGTCTTTAATTTACGATGTAAGACGACATGGAGAATTGACATTGAGTGCTTCCTCAGAGAGTCTGTAGTTCCTCGACACGGGCCACAGGGGGAATAGATGTTGAGTGCTTCCCCAGAGAGCCTTCAGTATGATACGAGATTATAGGGGTAATTGAAGGTGAGTGCCTCCTCAAAGAATCTATTATTTAGCTAAACCAGAGGGGTGAGACTGTGTGTGCCTCCAAGATGGTTTCTAGTACTTGTAGGTTAAACCTTAGGGGTTAGGATGTGAGAACTACCCAGAGGTTACCTTTTTGTTCTACTTTCTTGAGGGGTTGTTTCTTGTTTGTAGATTATGTGCTAGAAACTGTGGATTGTTACTGCTGTGTTTATCATGTTTACTGCTTACTGTACTTTACCTTCCATATATTCATTGACTGTTAGGAAAAAAATATTTGGGTGGTTTCCTACTGGGACCTTGTCTCACACCCTGTTTGGGCCATGATTTGAGCCCAAGAAGATTATATTGTTGCGGGTATAGATAAGGATAGGCTCCCTTCTACTTCAGGTGCTTGACATGATGTGGAGCTGGAGAGCACAGGACCAATCTGTGGCTTGCGATGCTGGGAGATTACCTGTTTTTCTTTTTGCACTTTGGTTTAGTAATTTATTCAACATTGGGATGTGTTTGGCTACTTTCCTAGACATATGTATCATGCATCATTTTAAATACATGTGTGTGTGCTTAAGTTGTTTACTGTTTATCATTTACTCTTGTATGATGGTTATGGTTTCTGCTGCTATCTATTTGTTTTTCATCCACTGTATACTCAGCCAACGAGGGCATAGTTTCCCCACTATCATACCCAAGGCCCTCGCTGCTAGTGGGAAGCCTATGGTGTTTGTGGAAATGCGCTTGAGGTCTTATGACCAACCGGTTACAGGGCGCCTCTGGGTGGCTTCCGGAACCGAGACTTTTCATCCTTGCATGTGTGTGAAGGTGCATATGCCCAGTGGGGGAGCAGAAGCACCTTTAGATAGAAAGAACCAAGAGCCGGAGTAGATGGATGGATCCACCTTGAGGTAGGGTCCCTCTCCTTTCCCTTAAATTTAAATTGAATCATTTAAAGATTTTAATACTGCATTGTTTTAGTATTTTAATTATGCACGCTTAGATGATTAAATGCTTCTGTGAAAAGAGTGTGAATTTCAGGGACAAGATTAAAAGGGTTTCTTGGTCACTAAACTAACGATTTAATAATAAAATCCCTCGATCAGAGGTGCGATGTCTTCAAGATAAAAATGTAGGATGTATACATTTATTCTTGCCTTCTTGTGCTACTTTTCAATAGTTATTAATTTTCATGTTTACCTTCTTGTTCGTTTGTTGTTTCATTTTCCCAAGTAGGCAAAGGCCTTGCTGCTATAACACCCCTTATTATAATTGGACCCTTTAACAGAGTTGCTATGTCTTATTAAGTTAAATGGTTGGGGTGAGATAAACGGAACTGATAATATGGCTTGGAAGAGATAATTATGACCTTTAACTGAAATGGCTAAGACACTTGAATAGTGAATCGATTTTCTATGCATAGGAAAATTGAGTGAGAGGACGTGTGTGTGACAGTTTTCATATAATGAATAGCTCCTTGAAATGGGTTGGAGTATGGTTAATGTCTTACATGATAAGTCTCTACCTCATGGGATGTATTGGGAGTGACCAAGCCTATGACGGTGTACAAATTGAAATTCATAAGATGTACTACTTTATGCATTGTAATGTAATTGTGATAACGATTATGAATGTGGTATTTGTAACGCCCCGACCCCAGCTACCCAGAGTCGGTGCATTACTTCGTAACATTGGCATGATCACAAAAGATCAAGTCTTGAAAGACCGATTAGTTTAGTAGCCTTGGAAACACTAGATACATTCATAAGTCTTTCATTACATCAAAATTAAACAAACTACAATAACATGGTCTTCATAGTCCACACTCATATCTTCACTGACTATTCTTGCAAGTCAGTCATAATACACTTCTTCACATCCTGGAAAATATTTAAACATTGAAAGGGGTGAGCTCAGATGCTCAGTAAGGATAACAATATTGCGGAAGCTTTTATAAAAAAACATTAGCATTTAAGGCAATGTATAACTAAAACAAAAGCCTTATTGAACTTGAACTTCAGCATAATATGGCAAAAGTAAAATAAAATAATGCCATTACTTACTCACATGGATATTCTACTAGACGAATAATCACATGAAATATCAATAACCACTTTCATAATGAGGGAATGTATAATTCCAGACATTCTGAAACACTTTGTCAAGGCCTCGGCCAAGACGTCTAAAGTGATTAAGGCCTCGGCCAAAACCATAAATCAAATTGGGAAAGGGCCTCGGCCAATTCCACGTCTAGTTGTCTCATGAGACCTACCGATGCATCAAGGAGCTATAGCAGGCTCCACCCGTCACATAATAAGTCCAATACATTCCTCATATGAATAGGTTTAAACATAACATAAATACTCATATTAAAACCAGTATACGAAATGTCAACAATTTCTCCATAAGCTATGGATGGTATAAAAATAACACATCCACAGTCAAATATTTCACAAAATGTTCAATGGAAGTTTTGTATCATAAATCAATTTCAATTAAACTTAAAACCCATCAAAGGATGTTGACATGGATGAAATCAAAGCTATTTGAGAGTAATGTCTCTCCTTTTTGAAATCATTTAAAAGTCTCATAATTATAAAATAATACATTTACTTTGAAGATATTCTTATAAGCTTGTTAGGGAAGCTTCGATGAAGTTATAATGGCGGAAAATAGCCGCACCCGCCGTATAGGTTTAAAAAAACATTCTTACCTTATATTTGTCAAAAAGGTCAAAAAGTACATTGTTTGGAAAACGACGGTAAGATTCCTTTCAAAAACGTATAAGGGTATAAATGACTTTAACCCATTTTCCATTTAATAGTAAAAATGTTTTGAAAGACATTTTTAAGAAACACGTATTTGGATCATAACAAGGTCCCAGTAGATAATTATGTATAAACAACCTTGGATAATGAAGAGGTTGTGAAGTAAACCCTTACCTTGTACTTTTCCTTGGTTGGGGTAGGTTAACCTCCTGTATAAGAGTGAAATAATTGTTATTAAATTATTCAAGAATCATATACATTCATATGATATCATATATGATCTTTTAACATTGCTTTGTTAACAACATCTTAGATTTATCGTTGTTTCGGGTGTTAACTTACTCATTTTCTTTTATATGTTTTGCTACGTAAGTCGTGTTTTTCATGGATAGGTTGTATCTTATTCATTTCCATAATGGTATCATGTCCTTAAACATTATTTTTAAATCGTCAAATGATAATTATACTTGAATGGATACGACGGAGAATGAATCTCATCGCGTTCGTGGAGACGGTAGTCCGTACGTACGCACGAGCGACAATATCATTATTTTGATATTTAAATAATATATAATTGGATAGTAGATCATATATACAGAATCATTATCATGTTATATTTATTATTTACATGAATGACATATCATTATTATACCCATCTAAATAATAATATATTGAATAACAATTACACCACGACGTGGAGACGGTAAGCCGTACGTACGCACGTATGGTGACATGTCATTCAAATGATGGGTAGAATACTGAATATGGTTGTTCCATATTTATAATAACATCACAGTATATAGAAGATACTGGAGTTATAATTTTAGAATTGAAATAATAAACAAAGAGGGAGTGGAAGAAGAAAGAAACTTGAAAGAGGGTGATGAAAATGCTACCTCTTCTTCGGGTTCTTCCTTTTGATTTGATCAAAATGACTCCTTAGGATGGCTTTATGACTAATGTAAAGCTTCTAGGATGAAGGAAGAGAAGTTGGGAGAGTATTTGGGCAGGGGTTGGCCGAACCAAAAGGCTTGGAAGTGTGAATAAGGTGGTAGAGGTGGGGGCCTTTTATAAGAGGAGAGGAGGGGAACTTTTGGAAAGATTGAAATGTTACATTATTCCACAATGCTTTTCGGATTCTAAAGGTCCCACACTTATATAATTTTAGGCTAAGGTGATAAGGTTTCTAAATATTCTCATCCAATAGGCTTTGGACAAGTGTAAGCCTTGGATTTTTCATTATCTTCTAATTTTATTTAAATCGTTAAATAATGAGGTCATCGCTGCATCATAATGATGTCATAAATAATTTAATTTATTTAATGTCTAAAAATTATAAAACAAATACTATGATGTAGGAAATCTTTTTAGCTTTCTAATGAATATTTATAGACAAAATATGGACTTGTGTAACCCCACTTAAAAATTGTTTTAGTAAACTAACTTATGTTTGTGTGAATTTAATTTTAACATTAAATAAATATATATTAATGTCATTTTCCAACTAAAGTAGCTCCATGGGGTCCCCAAGTTGACCCATGGGTTGTCTTGGTCGGCCATGACTCATCCAATATGATTAGGACAAGTGTCAAGCTCATATCATATTATTAAAACATTGTTTTTACCTTAAACTACACTAATTACCACTAATCGCGATTAAGAACTTAAAAGTTACTATTCACCAAAAAATTATTTTGATCTCATTGAACCACATTTTACTTCTTAATGACAACCATGTATGTAGGATTTTTGAAAATCAAATCACAGAAGTGGTAATATTTCATTTAAACGAAAAATCAGTTATTTAACTACCACTTAGTGGTTTCACTATTCATCAAAAATTGAAGTTTTTCAGAACAAGGCCAAAATTTCACCCTAAGCTATAATTGATATTCCGAATTCAAAAATGATGTCTATTTTAAAAAATTCCAAACATATAAGTTGTATTAATTAATTTTATAATTAATTCCCGCTGTTACAACAAATAGCGTGTTTTTAAGAAACAATTTATATCAAAAGTTTGGCAATTGTTTATGTCCAATTTCAATGTTAAATTAATTCTAATGACCACCATTGGATAAAATGGTAAAAATATATTCTAATTATACTATAAAACCACTAAATATTATAATTTATCACTATAAATTATTTTGATTAAAAAAGTTGTTTTTAAGAATTTTTCACTATTCATAAAAATTTAGAAGTTCTCAGAAAAATACCAAAAATTCAACATAGGCTAATTTCAATATTCCGAATCCAAAAATGAAGTCCATTTTGATAAATAAAATTTATAAAATTTCAAAAAGTAGGTATTACTATTCACAACGGCTAGTTTAATTAGTTGTGGTGTGTGTTAGAGCTCGAGGTTGCGTACAACACACGCTATTGCATTATTCGAAGGGAAACGTACAGTGGAAGCTTGGGGTGTTACATTCTCCCCTCCTTCAAATAATTGTGTCCTCACAATTTCTAGGGTATTACTGCATAAAAAGACTCGGGTGGTTTTTCATCATAAATTCCTCAGGTTCCCACATTGCCTCTTCCATTTTATGATTTCTCCACAAAACCTTCACCAGACGAGTCGTCCGGTTTCTCAGCACCTGCTCCCTCACATCAAGAATCCTGATGGGCTCTTCACAATAGGAAAGATCGGGTTCCAGTTCTAATTCCTCATAGGTGAGTACATGCGTTGGGTCAGGCATGTATTTCCTCAACAGAGATACGTGGAACACATCGTGAACTTTGGAGAGACTTGGCGGCATTGCCAAACGGTAAGCTACAGCCCCAATTCGTTCTAGAATTTCGAAAGGTCCGATGTACCTGGGACTCAATTTACCTTTCTTACCAAAACGTATGACTCCCTTCCACGGAGATACCCTTAGGAAAACATGATCACCGACTTGAAATTCCAAATCCTTCCTTCGATTATCGTCATAGCTCTTCTGCCTACTTTGAGCTGCTTTGATGTGATTTTGGATTACTTTCACCTTTTCCACCATTTCCTCCACCAGTTCTGGGCCTACAAGTTTTCTTTCACCAACGTCATCCCAACAGGTTGGTGTACGACATCTCTTTCCGTATAACGCTTCATATGGTGCCATCTGAATACTCAAATGGAAGCTATTGTTATAGGAAAATTCTACCAGTGGTAAATATTGATCCCACATACCCTGAAAGTCAAGAGAGCAAGATCTCAACATGTCTTCTAAGGTTTGAATAGTCTGTTCTGATTGTCCATCTGTTTGAGGGTGATAGGCAGTGCTCAAACGAAGTTCAGTATCCAAGGCCTTTTGAAGACTTTTCCAGAATCTTGAAGTAAAACGAAGATCACGATCAGAAACAATCGATAGGGGTACTCCATGAAGTCTTACAACTTCATTAATATATAGTCTTGCTAGACGTTCAAGTGCTAGATCCTCCCTTATAGCCAGAAAATGTGCTGACTTAGTAAGTCGATCAACAATGACCCATATTGCATCATTCCTTCTAGGAGTCTTTGGTAGTCCCATGACAAAGTCCATCGTAATATTATCCCATTTCCACTCAGGTATGGGAAGAGGTTGCAATACTCCACCAGGATGTTGCCTTCCAGCTTTCACTTGTTGACAAACCATACACCTCTACACAAAATCAGCAATCTCCCTCTTCATATTGTCCCACCAAAAATGTTCCTTCAAATCCCTATACATTTTGGTGCTCCCAGGGTGTATAGAGAAGTTGGAACTATGAACATCATCCAGCAATTCCCTTTTTAGATCAGGTATATCGGGAACACAAAGTCTCTTCCCGAATTTCAAAATTCCATCCTTATACACAAAGTCCCTCAATCTTCCATCATTCACACCTTTAATCTTCTTTTGAAATTCTTCATCATTGGTCTGATAACTCTTAATCCTTTCTAGTAATGATGGTTTGGCAACCATTTGAAAAAGCATTGATGTTTCACCTTCCCCAGTTATTCCCATGTCCATCTTCACTAGATCCAAGAAAATTGGATCCCTTTCAATTCTCATCACATTCAAAACTCCATGGTCTTTTCTACTCAAAGCATCTGCCACCTTGTTTGCCTTCCCCGGGTGGTAATGTATCGTGCAATCATAATCCTTGAGTAGTTCAAGTCATCGCCTTTGCCTCATGTTGAGTTCTTTTTGTGTGAAAATATACTTCAAACTCTTGTGATCAGTATAAATCTCACATTTTTCACCATAGAGGTAATGTCTCCATATCTTTAAAGAAAATATCACAGCTGCTAGCTCAAGATCATGAGTAGGATAGTTTTGCTCATGAATTTTTAGCTGTCGTGATGCATAGGCAATGACCTTATCATTCTGCATAAGGACACAACCGAGTCCTTTCTTCGATGCATCACTATAAATAACAAACCCATCATTCCCTGATGGTAGAGTCAATACAGGGGCATTGACTAATCTTCTCTTTAGTTCTTCAAAACATTCTTCACACTCTTTTGTCCAGACAAATTTAATCCCTTTACGTGTGAGCTTTGTCAATGGGTTAGCCAATCTGGCAAAATTCTGGATGAAACGTCGATAATAACCTGCTAAACCAATAAAACTGTGTACCTCAGTTATACTTGTCGGTGCTGGCCATTCTTGGATTGCCTTGGTTTTAGAAGGATCAACGGAAATTCCATCCTTAGAGACAATATGGCCAAGAAAAGAAATCTCATGAAGCCAGAATTCACACATGCTAAATTTCCCATATAATTCATGTATTCTAAGAGTCTTCAGGATAATGCATAAGTGATTTTCATGATCTTCGTGGCTTTTGGAGTATACCAAGATATCATCAATAAATACCACTACAAAGTCATCAAGATATTCCTTGAAAACTCTATTCATTAGATCCATGAAAACAGAGGGTGCATTAGTCAATCCAAAAGGCATTACTGTAAACTCGTAATGCCCGTACCTTGTTCGAAATGTTGTCTTTAGAACGTCTTCCTTCTTCACACACAACTGATGGTATCCAGACCGAAGGTCAATCTTTGAAAAGTATTGAGCTCCATGCAGTTGGTCAAACAAATCATCAATGCGAGGTAGGGGATACTTATTCTTTATTTTTATAGCATTGATCTCCCTATAATCAATGCACAACCTCATAGATCCATCTTTCTTCTTAACAAAAAGAACAGGGGCTCCCCAAGGAGAAACACTAGTGCGAATAAATCCGTTATTACTCAATTCTTCTATTTGTTTCTTTAGTTCAACTAATTCCACAGTGGCCATTCTATAAGGGGTCTTCGATATGGGCCTTGATCTAGGAATTAAATCAATGGAAAACTCAACTTCTCGTTCTGGAGGATGTCCAGGTAAATCTTCCGGAAACACATCAACATATTCTCTCACAATAGGTACATCCTCTATTTGAATATTCCTTTCCTCATCCTCAGTAATTTCCTTCTCTTCCTCCCCAATAATTGAATTTAGTTGAGCTACTGGGGGTGGATCCAGATAAGAATTATGTGGCGATGATTCTGCTCTAAAGATAAGGTGTTCCTTATCATCATCATCAAGAATCGTAACCTCTTTCCTCTTACAATAAATTTTTGCATCATGGTCCGAAATCCAATCCATACCGAGGATTATATCAAATTCAATCATGGGTATGACGATGAGATCAGCAGGTAAAGAATATTTAGGTGCTCTAATGGGAACTGATCGACAAAACTTTGTTGCAACAATACTTCCCATAGGGGTTTTGACTGACAACTCCCTTGTTAAATCAAATTGGAAATATCTAATTTTCTTAGCAAACTGGGAAGATTTGAAATAATGCGATGATCCAGAATCAAATAATGCATTTGCTAAACTTGAGGAAACCATTAAATTACCTGCCACCATGTCTTTCGGAGCTTCCACCTCAGCAGTAGTGATAGCATAAGCCTGGCCTTGATCCCTTGGCCTCTTCTGAGGTATGTTCCCCTGACGCTTAGGACATTCATTTGCATAATGTCCCTTCTCTCTACAATTATAACATTCCACGTTGACAGCCGCTTTCTTTCCCTTGCATTCATGAGCTTGGTGGCCTTTTTCACCACACTTGTAACATACTCCTTTTCCTTTTATACAGGCACCAGGGTGCTTCCTACCACAATTATCACAGGGTGGAAATTCATTTTTACCCTTCTTCTCTGTTTCCTTATTTCCTTTCCCAGAGTTTTCAGCGGATCTCTTCTTATCTTGCTTTGATTTAAAGTCATAAGACTTAGAGAATTCCTTTTCCGTCTTGATAGCGCACGAGACAATACCTTCGTATGAAGAGAAGGTTTGTGATACTAAAGCTCGACGGAGAAATGGTTTCAACCCATCAAAGAAACGATCAGTCTTACATCTTGGGTTACGTATATAATCTGCAGCATACCTTGCTAACCTTGTAAAGTTAGCCTCATACTTTGCGACATTCTCATCCTCCTTCTGCCTCAGACTCAGAAATTGCCTTTCCATATCCGCTTGATGGTCTCGAGGAAAGTATTTTTCTAAGAACAGCTCTTTGAACTCCTGCCATTCCATGTTTGTTAATTCATCATCTTCCTTTGTGTTTTGAATTAGTGACCACCATTGATCGTCATCTCTAGTGAGGCGGTAAACTGCCATGACAACATTCTCCCTTTCACTACTCCCCAAGGCATGGAATATTTTCTCTAAGGAATTTATCCATTGCTCAGCTACTATAGGATTTGTACTCCCATTGAAGGTTGGCGGTTGTTGCCTCATGAAACGGTCTAGCATTGATCCTCCACGTTGCGGATCAGGGTGCTCCATACGAGTAAGGTTGTTATTCATAACCTGCGTGAGTTGTCCCAGTACGGTGAGAAGCTGATCAGCACCAGTTGTATCACTAGGTCCACCATAATTATACTGAGTAGGAGGGAAATCCCTACACGGAGTGCGTGCATTGATATGGTTTCCATTCCTTCCACTAGGCGCCATTTCTAAATAATGGCATAAATTAGATTAGTTCATGAATCGAAATACATAATTCCATACTTGTAAGACACTTAACATAAATTGAACTAATTATGGATATAATCCATAATTATAAAAATGTTTTCTTTGAGGAAGTATATACTCATAAACCCTTCATAATGATTTGTAAAGAAAATGAGAGTTATCCTAAGCATATCCCCCGGGAGTGTCGTAACTAAGAGTGCAGCAAGGCCCGTTGTCGTGCACCAGTTCCCGTTCGAGTCTAGCTCAAAGCGGTGTTTTCGGGTTTTACCCCTAGGTACATCTGTGCCAGAGCCTCCTCTACCTGCTCGTATCCAGACAGGGATGTATTGCTCGGAAAACTCACAACATCTCTACAATACCAAAATTCTAGGAAGTTCTTCTATACTAATCCTCAAAGTCTATCTTCGGGATATGTTCTCTAATCAGAGTTTATCTAAATCTAGCTTCCAAGGTTAGTACTAAACTGCCTCTGATACCAACTGTAACGCCCCGACCCCAGCTACCCAGAGTCGGTGCATTACTTCGTAACATTGGCATGATCACAAAAGATCAAGTCTTGAAAGACCGATTAGTTTAGTAGCCTTGGAAACACTAGATACATTCATAAGTCTTTCATTACATCAAAATTAAACAAACTACAATAACATGGTCTTCATAGTCCACACTCATATCTTCACTGACTATTCTTGCAAGTCAGTCATAATACACTTCTTCACATCCTGGAAAATATTTAAACATTGAAAGGGGTGAGCTCAGATGCTCAGTAAGGATAACAATATTGCGGAAGCTTTTATAAAAAAACATTAGCATTTAAGGCAATGTATAACTAAAACAAAAGCCTTATTGAACTTGAACTTCAGCATAATATGGCAAAAGTAAATTAAAATAATGCCATTACTTACTCACATGGATATTCTACTAGACGAATAATCACATGAAATATCAATAACCACTTTCATAATGAGGGAATGTATAATGCCAGACATTCTGAAACACTTTGTCAAGGCCTCGGCCAAGACGTCTAAAATGATTAAGGCCTCGGCCAAAACCATAAATCAAATTGGGAAAGGACCTCGGCCAATTCCACGTCTAGTTGTCTCATGAGACCTACCGATGCATCGAGGAGCTATAGCAGGCTCCACCCGTCACATAATAAGTCCAATACATTCCTCATATGAATAGGTTTAAACATAACATAAATACTCATATTAAAACCAGTATACGATATGTCAACAATTTCTCCATAAGCTATGGATGGTATAAAAATAACACATCCACAGTCAAATATTTCACAAAATGTTCAATGGAAGTTTTGTATCATAAATCAATTTCAATTAAACTTAAAACCCATCAAAGGATGTTGACATGGATGAAATCAAAGCTATTTGAGAGTAATGTCTCTCCTTTTTGAAATCATTTAAAAGTCTCATAATTATAAAATAATACATTTACTTTGAAGATATTCTTATAAGCTTGTTAGGTAAGCTTCGATGAAGTTATAATGGCGGAAAATAGCCGCACCCGCCGTATAGGTTAAAAAAAACATTCTTACCTTATATTTGTCAAAAAGGTCAAAAAGTACATTGTTTGGAAAACGACGGTAAGATTCCTTTCAAAAACGTATAAGGGTATAAATGAATTTAACCCATTTTCCATTTAATAGTAAAAATGTTTTGAAAGGCATTTTTAAGAAACACGTATTTGGATCATAACAAGGTCCCAGTAGATAATTATGTATAAACAACCTTGGATAATGAAGAGGTTGTGAAGTAAACCCTTACCTTGTACTTTTCCTTGGTTGGGGTAGGTTAACCTCCTGTATAATAGTGAAATAATTGTTATTAAATTATTCAAGAATCATATACATTCATATGATATCATATATGATCTTTTAACATTGCTTTGTTAACAACATCTTAGATTTATCGTTGTTTCGGGTGTTAACTTACTCATTTTCTTTTATATGTTTTGCTACGTAAGTCGTGTTTTTCATTGATAGGTTGTATCTTATTCATTTCCAGAATGGTATCATGTCCTTAAACATTATTTTTAAATCATCAAATGATAATTATACTTGAATGGATACGACGGAGAATGAATCTCATCGCGTTCGTGGAGACGGTAGTCCGTACGTACGCACGAGCGACAATATCATTATTTTGATATTTAAATAATATATAATTGGATAGTAGATCATATATACAGAATCATTATCATGTTATATTTATTATTTACATGAATGACATATCATTATTATACCCATCTAAATAATAATATATTGAATAACAATTACACCACGACGTGGAGACGGTAAGCCGTACGTACGCACGTATGGTGACATGTCATTCAAATGATGGGTAGAATACTGAATATGGTTGTTCCATATTTATAATAACATCACAGTATATAGAAGATACTGGAGTTATAATTTTAGAATTGAAATAATAAACAAAGAGGGAGTGGAAGAAGAAAGAAACTTGAAAGAGGGTGATGAAAATGCTACCTCTTCTTCGGGTTCTTCATTTTGATTTGATCAAAAGGACTCCTTAGGATGGCTTTATGACTAAAGTAAAGCTTCTAGGATGAAGGAAGAGAAGTTGGGAGAGTATTTGGGCAGGGGTTGGCCGAACCAAAAGGCATGGAAGTGTGAATAAGGTGGTAGAGGTGGGGGCCTTTTATAAGAGGAGAGGAGGGGCACTTTTGGAAAGATTGAAATGTTACATTATTTCACAATGCTTTTCGGATTCTAAAGGTCCCATACTTATATAATTTGAGGCTAAGGTGATAAGGTTTCGAAATATTCTCATCCAATAGGCTTTGGACAAGTGTAAGCCTTGGATTTTGCATTATCTTCTAATTTTATTTAAATCGTTAAATAATGAGGTCATCGATGCATCATAATGATGTGATAAATAATTTAATTTATTTAATGTCTAAAATTATAAAAAAAATACTATGATGTAGTAAATCTTTTTAGATTTCTAATGAATATTTATAGACAAAATGTGGACTTTTGTAACCCCACTTAAAAAGTGTTTTAGTAAACTAACTTATGTTTGTGTCAATTTAATTTTAACATTAAATAAATATATATTAATGTCATTTTCCAACTAAAGTGGCTCCATGGGGTCCCCAAGTTGACCCATTGGTTGTCTTGGTCGGCCATGACTCATCCAATAGGAGTAGGACAAGTGTCAATCTCATATCATATTATTAAAACATTGTTTTTACCTTAAACTACACTAATTACCACTAATCGCGATTAAGAACTTAAAAGTTACTATTCACCAAAAAATTATTTCGATCTCATTGAACCACATTTTACTTCTTAATGACAACCATGTATGTCGGATTTTTGAAAATCAAATCACAGAAGTGGTAATATTTCATTTAAACGAAAAATCAGTTATTTAACTACCACTTAGTGGTTTCACTATTCATCAAAAATTGAAGTTTTTCAGAACAAGGCCAAAATTTCACCCTAAGCTATAATTGATATTCCGAATTCAAAAATGATGTCTATTTTAAAAAATTCCAAACATATAAGTTGTATTAATTAATTTTATAATTAATTCCCGCTGTTACAACAAATAGCGTGTTTTTAAGAAACAATTTATATCAAAAGTTTGGCAATTGTTTATGTCCAATTTCAATGTTAAATTAATTCTAATGACCACCATTGGATAAAATGGTAAAAATATATTCTAATTATACTATAAAACCACTAAATATTATAATTTATCACTATAAATTATTTTGATTAAAAAAGTTGTTTTTAAGAATTTTTCACTATTCATAAAAATTTAGAAGTTCTCAGAAAAATACCAAAAATTCAACATAGGCTAATTTCAATATTCCGAATCCAAAAATGAAGTCCATTTTGATAAATAAAATTTATAAAATTTCAAAAAGTAGGTATTACTATTCACAACGGCTAGTTTAATTAGTTGTGGTGTGTGTTAGAGCTCGAGGTTGCGTACAACACACGCTATTGCATTATTCGAAGGGAAACGTACAGTGGAAGCTTGGGGTGTTACAGTATTTTTATGTTGAAATGAAAAATATGTACTGCCTTATGCATTCTAGTGTAATTGTGTTAATGAATTTTAATGATTATGGATGGAAGGCATTCATACCCCATTCCATCTACATTGAACGGTTATGGATGGGAGGCATGCATACCCCATGCCAGCTTACTTGAGTATGGGTGGGAGGCATGTCCACCCCACGCCAGAAGCTATTTTCTATACATGTATGGAAGGGAGGAATTTATACCCCTTTGCAGTTGACTTAAAGGGAAGAGAGGCATTCTTACCTTGGGCCCGCTATTCCTTATACGTTTATGGGATTGAGGCATTTATACCCCTTGCTAGTTGACTGATAGGGATGGGAGGCATTCTTACCTCATGCCCACTAATCACGAATGATGTAGGGAAGGCATTCATAGCCGTTTCCCGTTCACCTATAGGGACGAGGGGTATTCATACCTCGTTCCCTCTATCTTCAGCTGATGGGTGGGAGGCATGCTTACCCCACACCATCTTCTATAAATATATACATATGTAATTATAGTGGCATGATCGGGTTACTTTACCGGCAATGAGCCAAAGCTGGTATAGCCGTCGGGTGTCCTTAGGGAACCTGGACGGGTGTTGTTATTCTATATTGTTCTATTATTGAATCCTGTTATACCTAATTTCTGCTTTAATTAATATTACACAGTCTGTTTGGGTTAGACACCGGTGGTGCCGACCTACTATGATTTATATCTCACACCCTACTCAAGCTACCATTGCACTGAGGTACCCTAGTAGACCTTTCTTGTTTGCAGGACCTTGGTTGGTTGGTGTGTTGCTTGTACCTGGGGATAGGAGCAAAGGACCAAGCAGGAGCTTGGGATGCTCAGGAGAACACCTATTGGGCCTTGATGTCTTTCCTTTATTCTTTTACATTGTATTGTAAGCATGCTGTATTTTTTCCGGTTTTCACATTGTATCATTCATCATCCCTATACCGTGTAAACTGGATTTTTCCACCATTTATAAAAATGATCACTGTTTGTCTTCGTCTATTGTTTGTTAATTTTTTATCTATTACTATTTCCGCTACTTTTGTGTTTCACTATGATAATACCGTTTTGGAACTCTAATATGAGGGTATAGTCTCCCCAATATCACCTCTCGAGACCCTCGCTACTAGTCGGCAGCCTCTAGCTTACGGGAAGATGCGCTTGAGGCTTTTTGGTGACCCGTACGGCCACCGGTTCGACGGTGAACCGGGCTGGGACGTTACAATAAATTTCTGCATCGAATTGAATTCATATTTGTCATTTTTCGTTGACACACACTAATCATTACTACCTTTATCCACATTAGCGATATATTTTATTGATTTGGTCTCACAATCTTATCTGATTTTAGTGTACAGATTTTTATTTTATTTTCCTCTTCTCTAATTTTCTTTCCCCATTTAATGAAGTTTTAATTGAACTTCAAATTTTCTTGTGGTCCATATCAATTGGTTTTATGTATCAATTTGGATTGAATCGTATAGAATCATATCATGATCTGCTATCTATACATCAAGATATATCTGTACCGGATTCCTTACTGTATTGAATCAATTCCTATATCATTCAATACATAGAAAAATATAATCTAGATAAATAAACATATATTCGATATCATCAATATCTTTTATGTATCTTATTTAAAGAAAATATCATTTACCATTGATTTTTTGTACTTATCTATCTTGGAATAAACTTCTTCACTTGTAAGTAATAGTGAAGGAAGATTTTTAATATATCTATATGTACTATAAACAACCATTTCATTTGAATAAATACGTTTTTTATCTAGCTTTTACCAATAGGAAGAAACCATATTTTTATTTCATGGAATTGATCTACTCACCCACCCTCTCATGGTTGAGGAAACCAGTAATCTAGAGACTCAAATTTCTTTTTGTAAATTATTTGAGGTAAGGGATGCTATTCTTTAACCTCTCTATTTTATTATAATAAATTGTGGTGAATATTTATTTTATAAATATGTTTTGTGTTCATTTTTTTGTAAGGATAAATGTTTATTCTTTTTTTAAACATTCCATGTTTGATATATTATCGTAATCTATCAAATTTAAAAATATATGTATTTATGTTCATCTAAAGAATTATATTTTTATCAAAACTATTTTTAAATTTGTTTAATTATAAATTTATTTATTTAGATGAAATATATTTTTTCCAATTTCCAAATCCTTATATTTTGATATATATATATATATATATATATATATTTATGGGTATTATTCTCAAAAATCAACAATTTCTTCCTCAATGTTATCTAATTATACAAATATTGAAATTGTTTGTTTTATAATTGTATTAATTTTAAGTCTATAATTTTAATTTATGAATTGAATATGTCTGTTTGTAAACTTTTTTTAGTTATGTATTTATTTTTTATGCCTTTTATTTATATATATATATATATATTGAATCAATAATATTTATACTTTGATTAAATCATGTATCATCCATGGGTATATATAACATGTGTACATATTATTCAAACATATATACTAGAAATGATTTATTCAACATTAAAAATTATTTAATATTATTTATGTGTATATATTTATATATATACATACATGAGGTTATTATCTTCAAAATATATGTACACATATATATCCATGAAAGGATGAATGTATATTTTAAACAAATGATACTTTGCTAATTTCATTTGTAGCACATGATTATATATTTCTTATGATTATTTTTTGGAAGAAAAAATTATATGTTATGTATTTATATTATTTTATACATTCATTTCATTATTTCATGTATAAAATCAATTAATCAAATATGTCTTTGAAATTTCTATCCATGATTGATTTTTTAGAATAGTTGAAGTTATAACATTATGTAAAAATATATTTGATGAATATGTGGGTATGTGGATATTTATAAAAATGATATGTGGCAAGATTTTTTGTTGTAACCAAATTCAAAAGTGGTAAGAAACAAAAGTTTCTATATTTGTGTAAATACATACTTATATAAAAATATAAGTGTGATTGTGTATTTTAATTCATTGACATGTTTTCAAAATAAAAAAACTCTAGTGAAATTAGATATAAGTAATGAAATCTTATAATGTTTTTCCTAAAATCGAACACTTAAATTTTGTGAATATGGTAGGGTATTGGGGAGTGAACCCTACCATCAACATGTGGATAAGCCTAGGAAATCTGTCAATGTTTCATCTTTAAACATGAAAAATTGTTTTTTTTTTCAAAATCCGGCATAATGTTTTCTTAAAATAACTGAATTATATTTAGAACAATTATTTTACATAAGTAATTTCAGATTTGGTATATTATATATAATTATAAGTAATTTCAATTATTTTTTCAAAATTTATTTCAAAAAGTATTTGTATGTCACTATCTAAAGAATTTAGAAATCATTTCTCAAAGAAATTTTCAAAGAATAATTTCTTAAAAATTATTTCATCATTTTCAAAAACCCTTACTGGGTAATTAAATTCTCATCCTATGTTTTAAATGTTTTTCAAAAGAATCATACATGTTCTAAATCTAACATCAATTCTAATGGAGTTAACATTTTTGGAAGCGTAGTAGTAATTTGTTTTATTATTCCTTAACTCTGAAAAATGTAATGTGTTGTCTAATCCTCCAAAAAAAATACCGATAAAATGTCCTCTTTTCTGTAATTTGTTGTGTAATTGTTCAGTTGCTTTTATAAAACAATACACAACATTTATATGTGAGGAATCTAGAAGATCAGGCATGGGACATTATAATTGGTATCAGAGGATTAGTCTAGGAAACATTGGAGATTATATATTGTCTTTTAAGGGAAAAAATCTACATGATAGAAGATTCTTTAGGTAATTAAGTCCACTTATAAATTCATTAATTCTGAAGATGAAAATTCTGAATTTTCTCAGGTCCGATGAATGAATTGAAAAAGTGTAATTAATTTAAGTGGGGTGGAGAATGTGATATCCCAGAAATATTAAGTAATTAATAAAAAAAATAATACATTAAATAAATAATGTTATGAAATATTTTTATAGATCTATGGGATTTCATTTAATGAAAAGGAAAATTTGTTTACTTTAATTTGTATTATTTTTTCTCAAAGTGTTCTATTTAAGAACATGATGAGATATTAAAATAAATAAAAATTAATAATACTCTTACCGAATATTGTATCATGAAATAATATTTTCTAATATACTGTTTTCATAAATAAAAATAATTAATGGTAATATATTAATATTTTTTTAAATGAAACTTAGTATTATTTTCAATTTAGTATATATATGTTAATTTCTTTAGAATTAAATAAATTATTTTTTATAAAATAAATTTAATTAGAATGATATATTTAATAATTCATGGTTTTAAATACTTATGTATAAAGTTTTCAATTACATAATAAATTTAATTATTTAAAAAACATTGTTAATTTTTATTTTTAATTATATATATATATAATTACACATGAAATTATTAACATTATTAATTTTCAAATTTCAATATTATAAATATTTTTTACCAATTAAGATTTTTTTCAAGTTAATATATCCTAATTTAAATAAATTAATTTTACTTATAATATTTTGAAATTTTAAATATATAATTTCAAATATATATGTTGTTTTGTTTTATAAATAAAAAATGAAAATGAGATTAAAAATGAATAAAAATGATATTAATCAAGAATAGGGGTTAGGGGTCTGTTCGAAGACAAAGGATATGTTGTAAGAGATTTGGTTGTAACCAAACTCGAAAGTGATATTCAATGAAATTTCATATATTTATTTAAATACATACGTATATAAAATATAAGTGTGAATGTCTATTTTAATGCATTCTCATGTTTTCAAAATCAAAAAATCCAGTGAATGTATATAAAGGTTAGGAAAGCTGAAAATGTTTTTCCTCAAACCCAACACTTACTGGTTGTCAATATGGTAGTTAATCGGGGTGTGAACCCAACCCTAAATGAGTGGGTAGGCCTAGGATAGCCTTCATTGTTTCACATTTCTACATGATATAGGGTTTTTTTTCAAAATCTTGTGTAATGTTGTCTAAAAATTACGATATTATATTTTAAAATACATTACACAAGTAATTTAGAATGTGGTATATTATATTAAAGAATATGATATTTCAATTAAGTTTTCAAAAGATATTTAAAAAAGTATTTTTCTGTAATTATATAATTATATTTGAATGAATTTATTGAAGTTATTTTCAATGAAATATTTCATAAAAATTATTTCAATTTTTTAAAAACCAATTACTAGGTAATTAAATGTTTATCCAAGATTTTAAATGTTTTTCACATGAATCAAAGAAGCTCTAAATCTGAAATAATTTCTTTTGGAGTAAGATTGCATAGAATAGAAGTATTAATTTGTTTTATTTTGGTTTAAAAATGATAAAATTAAGGATTTGTATAATCCTCCAAAAACAAGACTGGTAAACGATCCTCGTTTGTGTAATGTGTTGTGTAATAGTTCAATTACTTTTTTTGAAAAAATACACAGAATTTATATGAGTTGAGTCGAAAATATCTATCTAGAATAGTTATACTACCCATTAATGTATTAAATGATAATTATCCTTAAATTTATGGGTATTTACATATCCATTTAATGATATATATTTCATGGGGCTTACGGTTCAATACATACCGAATTGGTTACGAATTGTTTCCTCATTTTCCTTCTTTGAGACACATGATACGATATGCACTTATATTATTTTATTAAGGGTATATAATTCCTTTTGAAATGTTTCATCAAGAATATAATTTTTTTTGGATATTTAAATCTTTATTTAGTATTATTATTAGAGTATTTTCATTCAATGTCAAAAATGGGGTAAATGTTTCTTTCTATAATCTCATCCTTTATTGGGATTTTTTTTATTATTCTTCTATTAATGAAATATTAAGAAAAATATCTTGAGAGTTACCATGATTATTCTTACCATATGGTTGTTCATGATTTTTTCATGTATTGGTACGATTTTTTCACTATTTAGTACTAATGATAAGAATGAGTTTTAAAGAAAATATTTCCTTATTTATCTATTGATTCAAAAATCTATTTTATTCAAAAACGATGTTTGAAAAAATCATTTAATTTTTTTTTAAATTGATGTTTTAAAATAATTTTCTAGGAAAGTAGATTTTAAAAAATATATATTTTAAGAAGGTATTTAAAACCGATTTCAAACTTTTCTTCATAAGTTTTCAATTTTATTTACACAGAAAATTATTTTAAAAATGTTTCTTGTTTTAAAAATGGATTTTTCAAAGAAAAAGGATGTAATATTATCAAAATTCTTGTAATTGATTTTTTCAAAATTATATTCCATCTTAGATAACAACTTTTTATGTTAACAATGTCTTACTGGTGTTACAATCCAAGGAAAGCATTCTTATTCTTTATCTGAATGAATATATTTTTATGAAATTCTGTTTATGAGACTTGTTTCTCTTATAAATGTTATACCATGATAAATCAATTTGGAAACCCACTACTTTTCATGAGTTATTATTTGATGAAATGATTTTGAAACCTATCTCTTTTCCAAAGATTATGATATAATTAAATACATTTGACACCCAATTTTTAATTCTTAGGTTATGATATGATGATTTCTTATGATCTTGTAGAACATATAAATATGATTTCATTATGATATGGGTGGGATCAATGTATTCCTCTAATGAATTATGAAATGATTTATACCTCATGAGATATACATGGTTGGAGTGGGGAGTGAAACTAGTTCATTAAAGGACTTTGTCTGCAAAGATGGTCTTTGGTAGTGAACCTTGAGTAATAAGATGGTTTGGGACGTGAACTCATTCCATTAAGATAGCTTTGGAATTAATCCTTGACAACTATAGAAATCAATTTTTTATGCTTATGTGTCTACCAATATTACATGTTTTATTTTTATGCTGTGATTTCATGCATTATTCTATTGATTACTTTATGAATCATGTCTTATGAACTTCCAATCATTATTCCATGACTCTTGCCTATGATATTTGATATTAAGGGTGTGATCTTATAATGGTATCATCCTGTTCTCATACCCTAATAGTCTATGTTATTCTTACATATCTTCCTTGTTTACCCATTTAAATAATTTTAGCTCAGCCTTTCTTACATTTCCTTTCACCAAGTTATGAAGATATTTATTATTTATGATGTTTCTATGAAGGGTTCTAGTCATGAACCTATTGGGAGAAAATGTATCTCACTTATGTACCAACGTTTATGTTTCCATGTTTCCAAAGGCACTAAACTAATATGTTCTCTGGGTGACTATTTGTGTAATGTATTAACTATTGTACAAAAATAATGTAATGTATAATTATAAGAAGTTAGTGTTGTTATAAGTTCCAAATATGTGGATAAGGTGAGTCTGTAAGAAACATCACCAACCTTCTATGGGATATCAAACATCCAAATAAACCTTAGGGTTCGATTGCATCCCTATGTGAGTCTATATAATTCTCATCATGGGGGGACTATAAGGAATGGATGGTCTCCCTACATGAACTCCAATGGCACATGAAATAAATCTGTATAAGATTTAATCTTACTCAAAGATTTCCTCATCCAATCATAGGTCACCTTAACCTTCTCTGCCATTGTCTGAACCATCTCATTCCCAATAATAGAGGCCTTAGCAATCTCAGTCCAGCATAAGGTTAAACAGCATGATCTCCTATACAGGGCCTCAAATGGTTCCATGATTATAGTAGAGGGATATCTATTATGTTAATAAATCTCTACAAAAGGTAATTGATACAAACTAATCTGATAAAATTCTATCAATCAAGAACAAAGCATATCCTCCACTACATGGAGTGTATACTTGGTCTGCTGATCCATCTTGTGGTGTAAATTTGTACTCATCCTCAACTGGGAAGTAAATTCTTCATGTTGGCCTATTCACAACCAAGATATAAACCTCACATCACCGTCAGAGACAATCATAACGAAAACCCAATGATGTTGGATGATCTCATACATTTACATCTTCTGAAAACTCTCCATTGAACTTTTCTCCCTAATAGCAAGTAAGTGTGCTGACTTGGCAAGTAAGTCAAATATCACCCAATGGGATTATAGAGTCTTGTTTTATATGTATTTATGGCCACAAATTCAATGGATATGTTTCCACATTTCCACTCTAATATCTCAAGTGGATACAAAAAAAAACTACCGAAACAAGGGGCTTAGCCTTCACATGCTCACATATGAGACATTGAGAGACAAAATCATCCATGATCTCTCAAATGTTAACCTGCTAGAACTACTGCTGAAAGTCTCTATATATCATCCCTACACTAGGAAATATATCCAAAGGAGATGCGTGAAACTCCCTCATCAACTCCTCAAACAACATGATCAGAACCACCATCCTTTCCAAGAAAAGGATGATGTGATTCCACCCAATAGAAACTTCATCTGGTGAAACTCATGTGGATATATGGGCATATAGGACCACATAGTTGATTTCTTCCAAATGAGACTCCCTTACATAATGGATATGTGTAGGATTCAACAACATTGACTGAATACAAGCTTCACCCTACTATTCTATCATCTCTAGCTATTACAAAGACAACTAATTAGATGATTCATCCATAAAGAATGAGTGGGGATTATTGCTAAATACATATAACACCATGTTTCCCTCCCTATAATTTTAGACTATCTTAATGTTATAGTCCTACAGAAAATCCAAATAGTTCCACTATCTCAGGATCAAGTCTTTCTACATGAATAAATATCTAAAACTCTGATGGTCTGAGTAAATGAAAAAGTTCCTTCCAAGAAGATAGTGTCTCCACATCCTCAGTGTGAAGAATACCGCATAAAACTCTAGGTTGTGAGTCACATAGTTATTATGATGGTGTCATCATTTCCTTTACCCATATTCAATAACTTCCTACATTTGAATCAATATGTAGTTGAGACCATCTAATGAGGAATCATAATACACTAAGTACTTCACATCTTACTCTAGTAGTCTCAATATTGGAGGACTATTCCACCTCAGCCTCAACTCTACAAAGGATATCTAAAACATACCAATCTTGGTAAATGAGTTCACTTTCCCCATCATGGTGGTCAATGTTTTTGCAGTCGTAGATTAGTATTCCACAAACCTCTTGTAATACCCTTCCAATCCAAGAAAACTCTGCACCTCTAACACATTCATGGGTGGATCCTATAAAAGAAATGGATTAATAATCACTAGGTCTAAATCTAATAAATTCTCATAAAATACCGTCCAAATAAATTGAACAAAACATATCCATAACTTTCAATTAGAGAGCTTACCACAAAGATTGTTCTCCTAGAGTAAGTCTAAAACTATCCTCATGTGATCTCTATGATTATCCTCAAACACGGAGTATATGAATATGTTATCAATGATGGAAGAAACAAACCAGTCCAATTATGGATGGAATATCAGTTTCATAAAATTACTAAACCCTATAGTGTAATTCATCACACTGAAAGGAATCACTTTGACCTCATAGTTTTTGTAGAAACACTTGATTGAAAGATTCATAATATCATCCTTACAAAACATCAACTGGTGGGAGTTGGACATTTGATCGATATTTGACAAGAATCTCACACCATAAAACTAATTAAACAGTTTATCAATCCTTTTCAAGTGTATATATTTTTCATCTTGGAATAGTTTAGTAATTGATAGTCAATAAAATTATTTAAGCCCACATCCATCATTTTCAGGAATAAAATTGATTCTATACATGAGAACACGTTGGGTCTTATAAAATCATTCTCCAGAATGTTTCCAATGCCACCCCAACCTCTTGGAGCTTGGTAGGGGTTATATGATATGTCATAGAATATATATGAGTGGTCATGGGGTTTAATTTGATTAAGAACTCCATCCCCCACCCTAGAGGTAGTCCCATAAAATATTCTAGGAATAATTCTATATAATCTCCATGATTAAAGGAACATGGATTCCAGAATATCCATTTATACTGATGGGTTGACTTTCCAAATGATGGTTGATGGTTTCTTCTTCATGCTCACAAGACCCACTCACTCCACCATTATATCTCTCTCACCCAAAAAATCAACTTATCTATCTGAAGGCATGTGACTGATCTATTGTGATAGAAAATCAATTATAAAACTATAGAAAATAATTTCATACCCAAGATGATTTCATATGGTCTCATTGATGTGACCATGACTCCACAGGATAAAATCTTCCCACCAAGTGATAGCTCGCACTATCATCCAATAAGTGATATCGAATAAGCATTCATTATAGGAACTTCAAACCAATATTTTTAGAGAAATATGTCAATAGGAAGATCCATCTATCACACTAGGAATAAAGAGATGATGGATAAAAATGAACATATGTCTAATAGTTTTAAATAAAGAGTATAATAAACACAAGTCATACCTCTAATCATCTCATTAACTTCCAGGTCATAAGCCTCTATAGCCTGCAGCATCATGTGGCCTCGACCGCCAGCCCCCGGAGCCCAACGCGGGACACATGGTAGTTTTATAGAGGAATATAGCTCATAGAATAACCCTCCAATAGAATATCATCCTTAAATATCGCCACCTAATCCTATTCTATCTCTACCTCCCTGTGGGACGCCAAAGCCTCGCCCGTGAGATCCATGATCATGCTACTGCTTCTACTAGGGCTATCCATAAATTGTTTGCTAGGTCGCCCTAGTACGTTGGGTCTGGAAATTGTGGTCCATGTAACTTATCCTTTCACATTCATAGCATAAACCCTCTCTGGGATTCCATGGTCCTATAGAAAAGTTGTCTTTGATAGGTACATGTTTTTGAGTCCATCTATGAGAAGGTCTCCAATGCCAATACCCTTCCAATTGGAACATGCTAGCTACACTATATGACTATGCCTTGTGAATCCCACTACCATCTCTAGCATTAGGTAAATCCTCATATTGTAATATCTCTCTTACCAATACCAAATATAGTACTCTAATACATGTGAGAATGCACAGTTGTACCACATTGGAATGTATGTCACTTCAGATACCATGCTTGAACTTCCATGCCCAAAAGTAACCATCCTGAATCATGTTGAGGGAGTTTCACATAATATTACTAAAGATTGAGACATACTCATCAATTAACATATCTACTTACTATATCTCAAAAATATACTAAATACAGATTGAGCGTAAGCATTAGGGGAAATTCTCCTCATGAAATAGATTATATAACTGAAATCATGAGAGTGTTAAATCATAATCTGTCTAGGTGACTAGAATTTAACAATACCCCACCAATCCATATAAAATACTGGATGCATGTCAAACTATATGACTGGTCACGGCCTGCACACATCCTAAAACACAGATAATAGACTCAAGAAAATACTCTACTACCTTTGAATCTAGATCACTTTGGCACCTCAGTGGACAATGGAACCATGACCCATGAAGTGCGCTAAGACTATGAACATCCTCATCCTAATCTATATGTACAATATAGTACTCAATAGGTCGTAGTGTAGCTACATGCCTAGCTAGATGAAATAAATCATGAGATAGCCCTTGAACTATAGTCCCATCACCCATCAGACCGTCTTCATGATCTTGAATCGATAACCCGGGTGTCTATCTTCATGGAGGCATCCTAAAAGTAATCCAGGAGTACCATAGTCAAATGAACATATATGGGTAACTGACATAAGAAGGATAGTAAAAGGACTAAATCCAATATAATGCATGAACCAATGTTTCATGGAACCAATTTATCAGTATACCTAATAGACAAGATGTTATTCATAGTATTATTTTATATATTCTCCAGTTACTACCCCAATATTGGGATACATAGCCTGCAAGCTGCACTCGAGAAACATTGACATTATTTCCCTAAGTTCCAACCAAATCCTCTTAAGGGAATAACTATAAAAATTATCCCCTATTATGAACAACTGCAATTCCAATTTCTAATGACAAGAACCACTAAGTCCCACCTGAATTGTGTAAGATTAGAATGTGATAACTCTAAAGATGCCTCCATAGGATAGGGGTTAGAAACAAGAACTGAGAAGAAATAAATAAAATGAGAGGACTTTTCCTAAAGTACCTATACTAACACACCCAATCATATCCATGAAGATGTACAGAGGAATAATATTAAAATACAGTAACATCTTGAGTAAAAATTGTTCATATAATAAACTATAGGGAATAAAAAATACTATGATAAAGCAATCCAAAATGAAATTGGAAAATACACACCCGTATATAAAATATATCCCAACTTGAAAATAATAGGTATCTAAATGTTGAGAGGGCCCAACACCATACCTTCACGGTCGAACACCATACTTGGTGTATCCACTTAAGTGTACCTATGCTCTTCTAAAATCACCATCAATATGTATTTCATCATTTTAACACCTGAAACATGAATAAAAATCCCATTTAGGTGAGAGTATATACATACCTAGTATTATACCCCAAAAACTGATGAATGAGAAATAAATGACACGATAGAAGCAGTAATCTTAAACCAAAGAAATAGGGAAATGAAACACAATAACACTAATATATATATATTATCATATATAAACCCCACATGAGAGATAAAGGGGATCTACAACTCACAACCCAGCTTAGGATGATTATTCTACTTGTAGCTTTAAAGGCCCATCATTGATGGTTAGCATCTTTTGCGTATATCCGAAGAATTAACCACATAGAGGACCCATAGAATTACACAATGTGGAACAGTCTAGGGGAACAATCTCCTAGTTTAATATATATACCTTATTATGATAAGGGGGTTCCATTCCATTTATAGACAGAGGTCCCACACCCTTGTGCATCTGAGAGTGTAACTCAGTATATAGATAGAGGAACCACCCCAGTCTATGAGTGGGGTTCCACTTAGTAGGTAGAGGACCCATACACTAGTCCATAAATGGGTACCACATAGTATATATATGACCCATTACACAATATATTAGTTATTTACAACTCAGTAGGTCGATGACCCACACCTCAGTCCATCAGGGGGAACTCAGTAGGTATACTGGTCACCCATACCTGATTTCAATTGGGGGTACCACTTAGTTGGTAGAGGAGTATGGGGGACCACTACTGCAAATATTCCCTTTATAAACACTATAAAAGTTGATTTATAGTGTAAAAAAAAGCGATGTTAATCTTAGTGAAGATAAAGGGGGTCCCTTTTATCATCTCTAAAAAACAATGATAATGCATCCTTTATCATCAATTTTTTTAGCACTGTTAATGGGTGGCACTGTTGAAACCTAGTTTTATTGTAGTGGACTCACAAACTTGTATGATATGGGGGTTTCTGAACATGATCTCTTGCTGATGATCAAGTTCAATCACTTATATCTTCAAGAATCGCCTAAAGAATCATCTCACATCATATCTCAAAATCCATTATAGAGATAACTATCAAGTTCTACATGGAAAATTACTCGGTATAGGATACTCTCAGGCTAAAATACGAGTCAAAATTAAGTGGATACGAGTGTTAAAATATTAATAATAAAGAAAATTATGTGTATGGGGGTCCATAAGATGTGTGGTCACACTCCACTACTTGGCCTTGTTTTCTTCTGTACATAGCATTGGTTTCATGTCATCATACATGGAATATATGGGTCCAACAGGACATGTCTCATTCATCCAAGGCCATCTCGTGTGCTCCTTATTGTGCCCCATTACTATCAAGACGTTTCTAGTAATTTATCCATGTACTTGTCCATGCCCGAGTACCAGTACATGCATGTTTACTCCCTGACTACATATGGTATCTCCTCCAACCTGGGGTTCTAGGCATTTATAGCTGGCACACATCCTGAAAATTTATGAAGGGTTACAAAGAGTTTGTCCCGGCCACATAGCATTTGATCTTTATCTTTTTCCGAAAACCCTATTCACAGCTTCTCTGTGACTACACATTGTGTTTTCATCCAAATACATGTCGTGTAGTCGATATTTTCATAGAAATTCAGATATTTTACATTACTTATAGATCCAACTCTCCCATTGTGTGTTCCTATATTTTACCATATGAAATCAACTTAAAAATAGGAACCTTCATCAACCAACGATTTCTAGGATTTTGGAGTCCAATTATTGAGAATTTAAATCATCATTATGTGACTATAGAACCTATCGTCATCTCCCATAGTCACTCTGGGTCATGAATAAATAGAGGAACATCCAAAATACGTCATGATATATCCAAAACAATATTAATTTTTTCATCATAAACACATCCACCATGAATATTTAGGTTCAATCATTCTTAGAACCACCTATAAAAATCAAAATGTGTCCCTATAGGCCAACGGTGAAGAACATGAAGAAATGGTTGAGGAAAGGCATAAGAACCAAGGTACATCAGTCATTATTCAAGTGTCCTGGAAAAACAATCATGGATCGGGGATATCAAGGGTGAGAAAAAAGTCATTATGAAGAATAAAAAAAATAAAAAATTTTAATTTGATATATCACCTCATGTAAAAGATTAATTAATCATAGATAAAAGAGTAGACGTTATGAACATGATAAATATTTATTCAAGAGAGTAAACCACAAGGGATGATCCCTACCTGAGTATTAGATCAATATTTGGTGAAGAATTTTTTTTGATAGAGTTTTCCGGATTCCGCTGCATTTTCTTCCTTTTGATTCACCATAATCAGATCACCATTCATCATCTGATCTCAATCCACCAGTGAAGAAGGGTGGAAATGCCTCTCAATAATACTATGGTTATGAATCTTACCCTATAAATTTACCACAAAATTCTACTTATAGAAGAAAAAAATGGTTTTTATCATTATACAAATTAATTGATAAATAAATAAATTAATCCACTTAACCTACCCACCAATGATGTCACATCTGAATGTCAGGAATAGACCATAATTAGGGTGAACCTAGAATAAATCCTCATGCTCTGAAATCAATATGGATAAAAAATGTTTTATTGATGTCTCAATTTAGGATATATCAATCATTTCTAAAATATTGTGTGTTTGTGATATGAAATATAATAAATATTTTTATAAAATTAATTTTGGGATCCTCTGGCCTTGAAATATCTTGTTGTCTCAACTCTTGGATCTGGAAATATTCCATGATATTTTAGAAGTTCTTATAATGAAAAAAAATAAAGACTCTACCCTCCCACTGTGTACCCTAGAACCCTTCATAAGTCACCCAATAGATATCTCGATACACTTACAAACTACGCAGTTCAACTAGGACCAAGTAACCTATAAAAAGTAATTGGAATAGACTACCAAAACTGACATACCTTTAGTACTAGTTCAAACATTCTAAATATGGAACCCTAGCCTCTTCTAACTCTTATAATGACCCAAAACCATTAAAATATACATGGTTTATTAAATATTTGATAAAAGTGATTCCATGAAAATGCTAGGTTCTTAAAACCTCAATCCCCCATGTTCCATATCTCTGATAATATACATTATCGATCATCACTAGAAAACTTGTATGGTCATTATACTCATATATCATCCTCCTACCCCCAAGTCTCCATCAATATATGATTTTATTTGAAACAAATGCTTATCATAGAAATTATCTTCCCATATTAGGTCATTTCACTCTAGTCTATAATAAAAAAATTTCATTCCACAAATGACACATCAACCTCCAACTCAATATTATCTATATTGATCACATGAAAAGGAATGTTGTGGTTTTTCAATAGTTAGGACATAGTAATAAATCTTGAATGACACTAAATCTTGTAGGAGGTGTTAATTTATGTTCCATGGTATCAATCAACTTGAAATCATTGATTGATCCCACACAACAGGGTTCTAAATTCCTCTATATCTTAATACATCAGGGTCCTGACTGAGGTGAAACTCTTAGGAAAATATAGTCACATACCTAAAACATGAGATGATAATGTTTATAATAAATATAAGAATTTAAATCACTTTATATAGTATATTTCTTCTTCTAGATATGATATATATTCTTTAATATATCCTAAAATAATCTTTTCATAATAAAATAAGACTCCCCTACCTCTAACCATCACATAGGTGGTTGATAAAGCCTATAATACAAGGCTGAAAATGAGTTATGAGTTTAGATCATTATTATTATTATTATTATAAAACTCTACTAAATTATGATGCCTCTACTATCCATCCAAATTTAATTTTTTTTATTAGAAAACACTATTATTGAAAAAAGTGAGAAACCACATGTTCAACAAGGGACAATACTATAGCAGATATTGGCGTTATTGAAAACAAGCTTAAAACTACTAGAAGAAACCTCCTAAAATAATTTCCAAGACAATACTGATACCTTTATATCTGGTTCAGTTTTGAAAGTATCATCTAATTGAGAATTCATATTGTCCCACGCATTCATGAACTCCACCAGTGATATCTTATTATCGTTGAATCCACTGGTCATAATTAAATGTTGTTTATCAATCCAATCCCCCAACTCCCTGCCTACCTCAACTTGAATTGGTCTCCCACTCATCCTTTCTACATCCTCTATAGAAGCATGAATGATCAATACTCTCTCCAGCATCTCTTCCTCGGAGTGCATAAGAAGGTCCCGTGATTTCTCCATGGTCACAGCATCAACAACCTCTTGTAGATCCTCCGAGATTGTCAAAGGAGATTCAACAATTTCAGCCTCCTAACCCGATAGCCCCCGTTGTCCCTCCTTGGGGGACATAGAAAGCTACAAGGGAACCAAATCCACCTCTTGTTGATGCACCTCCCCTTGATGGCCCCCCACCATCTTGACTTCAGCTCCTTGAGGAGCTTCCAATGCTACATATTTACCTTCTACCATAAAGCACTTTTTGGCTTGCTCATGGGACTCAGTGTCTCCTACCAACTGGACCTCCTTATCATCCATTTTCTGGGTCTCATGAACCTTGGCAAATCTATCTTTTTTAGCTGATCGAGTCTCCATCGGCTTCAGAAGATGGGAATTGTCTTTACGCCCCTTTGATTTCTGCTTCCTGGAAACAATTCATTTCCCCGGGTCCCTGTTCTCTTTGATCTGTTTCTTCTTTCTTAGATTGTGCACAGTTGAATGATCCCCACCTAAAACATTCTCATGCCTGAGATGTACATCCCCATAAGATTTGGTTCCATATTGAAAAAATAATGTTTCCATCACTCCCTCCCTCATTACACAAGCTGTCAAAATGGTTGCTCAAATTGAGACCTTCCTAGTCCTTCCTCATTTCCTGTCC
The DNA here is from genome assembly GCA_963277665.1 of Viscum album. NCBI lineage: Eukaryota > Viridiplantae > Streptophyta > Magnoliopsida > Santalales > Viscaceae > Viscum > Viscum album. The sequence goes on from OY728130.1 coordinate 1,217,525,964, forward strand.
AGGATCCACCTGCATACTTACACCATGTGGTGTCTGTTCCCTCTTCTGGGTATCCAGAGACTTCTTCTTTCTAGACTAAGGGTCCACTCTCTCCAAGATATTACTACTCCCTGCTCACACAACCATGGTGTAGGTGTAAGGATTAGAGGCCACATTGCCCTTAGCCTTTGGAACATCAACATCGGGAGACTCCACCGGATCTTGGGGATCAGCCTTGTCTTTATCCGAATTATCTATAGTCATTTCAGAGGTTATTTCATCCCATGGTATTGAAGAGTCCCTAGGAGTACTCTCCAGATCTTTTTTCAGCCTGTTGAAAATTCCAGAAACACTTGGTTCATGAGGTACAACCCTATCTGGTTTTTGCTTCTCTAACCCCCTTGAACCCAACTTGTCTTCTGCCTTGCCTGTGACTTGACCAGAGCCTTCACAAACATCACCAGATCCTTCACCAAATAGAACCAGATGCATTCCATCATACCCAGATGCAAGCACCTCCAAAACCGCTCCCTGATACCCTGGCCTTCACCTACAGCCCGTCGAGACATGTCCCAACTTCTTGCATGAGAGGCAGTAATAACAACAATACTCAAAGAAAACACGCTTCTTATATCTGAATTCTTCACCCACGACAATCCAAAAGGACTCAAATGGATCCTTCAATACATCCACTTCCACACACACCCTCAGACAAATTGGATGGCACATAACCCTAGTTCTACTATCAGTACAGAGAAATCGCCCTACCAGTTTACCAAGCATATGAAGAATTGAGAGATTTTGGAAAGGGAGAGGGAGTCCCGGAAATCTAACCCAAATCGCCAGCATGGAAGAGTCACATTTCATGTGATGGTCATATGACCATTTGAAGAGGAAAAAGTGAGCTCCATCGTAGGTTCAGGGAGCGCTCGACCAGACAATAATCATGTATTCTTCAGAGGCGAACCTTATCATAACATGTATGGAGTCGAGGAGACCAACCATAGCCCGCTCCTGCAAACCCCATGATTCGAAGATACAGAGATCGAAGAAGTCCACTGATGGATGGCGCATGTTGAAACGAGCTATCAGGTTGAAGTGCAGCAGATCAGATGCCTTGGTGAATTCAGAAGTTGAGATCGGTAGAAGGGGGAGTCCTTTGAAACATTCTGGAACTTTCGGGCTAAGGAAAATCTGAGGAAAGGAGGGAAAGAATTCAGGGTTTGAAAAGGGTACAAAGGGAGGAGCTCGGACGTCTGAGAGAGGCGATGGAGGACCCTCCCCCACCAAAGGGGGAGGGGCCGAAGCGGGCCTCATCGCCACCACCTAGGGCATGGGAGCCTGTTGCGTCGCTCGAGCGCAAGGATGTTCTAAACTAGTAATTCAACTATCCTCTCCTATGAACATTGTATATAAAAAACACATTCCCTTAAAACATTCTCCAACACCTAGATCATACACTTATAGCATCCATTTGTATGAGGATGTATTGTGATTCTGAAATGAACAAGTATATAGATATCCTTTTGTAATTCCAACTAGAAGTGTAACATAAATTTGGAATCATGATCTGAAAAGATAATTTGGGGAACAATATAAAATTAACTATTTCCAAGATAAATAACCGGGCCAATATATTAATACATTAAGTATCTTTGACTAGAATAAAATATGTTTCCTTCAATAATAGGTTGACAATAAACCATAATACATCACTACCTTTGGGTTATCTTCAAAATACCATCATGAAATTCATCATCACATCAACCTTATTCCAAACCAAAATGGGAAGAGTCTGATGAAGTATGTTGAGTAACTGGTTTTTTGACTTTTCTCACTATTTATTAAACAATTAGTAAACAAATGTCATTATATACCTATGCATCATGTTCTATCAATAATTCATATGTATGTCATGACACACTTGTCAATACCTAGGTACACAGTCCATCATGAATCATATGAATCTTGTATCATCTCCACATACATGATCATAAAAACCAAAAAAATGCTTCATACATTAAGGATCCCATTATGATTATAGGACTATTCAGTTTTTACCTTCACACCATATATATTATCCCATATGACTAGGAAATATGAGATATGTAGTTGGATCTCCTTTAACCTTTCCATATGTGAAGAGTAAATAGCCAAATATTAATGAATAACTTTTCTATAATACTCATAGTCATTGAGATTCATATTATAAAAGATTCCCACCAATTTCCCCTAGCTACTAGCTCGATAAAATACCTATTCGTAAGTTTCAACATTGATAATTAGCTACAAAATTCCTATTCTTAGGGATGCATTCCATATCAAAGTGAAAGGAATTCGGGTACTCGAATCTCCTTCAACATCAAATGTTATAGTTATGATAGGAAAATATAACCCTTAGTCTCTTGTGGTTAATATAAACCAAAAAATCACCCAAAATATTGTGAGGCCAACATCTCATCATGTGAAATAATTCCTCAAATTCCAAATAACGATTGAAATTATTCTTCCCAAGTAGATTCAACTACCTAGATCCATGTGTGACTAATTTCTCGTATTACTTCATGAATTCTCCATGACCATCCCCTAATGCATCATAATAGAGGGTATAATCGTTACCTAGCTATGTAATGTCAAAAAAGGCACATATTTGAACCATCCCTTCATCTCTCGGAAGGATCACTCATAAGTATATGTCTATTCAATCCTCACACACTTCATGAATATGGTATCCATTAGCACTACAAAAGTGGAGAAGCCCTAAATTAATCTTGTTAAGTGTCCCTACAACCACAATTATCTATTAATTCTAAAGAAATTCATTTTGAACTCAACATTTTGATGGTCCCGTAATTTTCCATACATTGATATTACATTCCCTAAGAAGTAAGAATCACTAATAAAAAACTAACACTTTAAAACCATGGTATATTGTTGATGCTCTATAAGTGTGCTCAATAGTATAACCAAATTTCAATCATGTCCCTCCCTCAATAAAGTGTAAATCAATATATATTCAACCAAGTGGACCACAATAAAATATAAATAGAAATATAAGGCATTATTCCTTCGATCAATAAAAACTATTCACATATTAATCAAATATATCAACATCCCAATATGTTCTACATGCCACAGCTACTAATAATAAAAGTATATGAAATATCAAATAGCCTCACATGAAACTAATGATAAAAAATATAAAATCGATATTAGAGAACCAATTATCACCTCTAAGCATGTCAAACGTATCATCATTATATGTAATATAATAAAAGTTCATGTACATCACCAAGTTCAACTATCTATAATCTACATATAAATACAATTATCCATCACCCTTCTTGGAATATAAAATAGGGGCACCCAGGGGAGGATATGCTAAGGTAGAAGAATCCCTTCTCATCAAGATCATATAAATGAAATTTTATCTATTTAATCTCTACACGATCCCAACTATATGGAAGAATGTATATGGTATATATAAATATAATCTCTTAGAATTTAAAATCATCCACTATATTGGATTAAAACATCAAGAAGTCATTAAAGAGGCATCCTATAACATTTAAAATTTGAAGGAAAACAAGATTTATTATATCTTTATCACTGAAAAAACTAGAAAAATTGCACTGAGATCATCCCTAAATTCCCATGGTTAGGTATCTCATGGACTGCATAAAGATACCACCCTCTAATATATGTATTATAATCACCATTACTAGATATGAATTATACCAACTAGTGGTAGAAGTTGATGTGTTCATAATAATGTGATAGCCAAACCTGACCATTTATATAATAAAAACTCTACATTTCTAAAACAATGAAATCCCATAGAATCTAATAATCCAAGATCACACACATAAGGGAATATCAACTGACATAGACCCATATAGATAATTTATAATAATCCATAAATACTCATCAAACTTGTTGAATATAAATATAGGTGATGCACTTATCAAATAAAATAGAAGCAAGGGTGGATGCCACTAGGATTATCTATTGAATTGTCAATAGAGCCTCACTAGGATCAACTGGTACCAGCATGATAGTATGAAGATGGAATAAACTCTATCCTATATACTAGAATGAAAAAAATTAACTACCTTTAGCTGCACCACTCATCTTCCTTGTCTAACCCGAAATACTTTGAACAATTTAACAAGATGAAATACTTCTAACCACATATTTTTAGTAAAACACCAAATCATACTCTAAAATTTTGAGATTATACATTAAAAAAGACAACATTTTGGATACTAAGAACACTAAGAAAGTATATCCTTACTCCAATATACATAGATTAATGATACTTTATATATCGTTAATGGAACAAAGATCATCTTTACCCCCACTCCACCACACTTATAACATATAGAAGGATTCTTTCATTATTATGAAGATGAAAATATATAGATATAAATGGACTACCTATAACCATCATGGGGTAAGTCACCAAAATACAACTTTTGGTTACTTGAGGATCAACTATTAGAACCAATATAAGAACCATAATTCCCCAGAATAAAATCTCCCACCAGGTTCCTCTTAGAAAAGGATGCATGGTTAATCACCTCATCAAAATATGTGAGGTAAAAAAGATTCACTAAAACCTGAATTGAATATTTTAGAATATCCTTAATATAGTGAACCCTGATTATCTTTTCAATCACAAATGAATTTTAAAACTAATGAAACTCAGTAAAATGAAATAAATATTAAATCACAACATTATCCATAGGAATGTATGAATAAAATCCCCAGCCCTATCACTTCATTTAATCATAGGATATTAATCTTTGATAATACACGACTAAATTTCATTCCATGAAATTTATTCATATTTATATTCTAATATTTTGACATCTCACTAGTTCGTTCCCAATCCTCAAAGCATATACACAATAGGATTTATCGGTTTCTCATGGGGAGTCTAAATATGGTCAAAAGTAGCATCCATTTTAATATTCTAATGAAAAGTTTCTTGAGGTCCACCCTATCTAGTAAATAAAAGGGGAGCCTATAATTGAAAATTACAAGTTATATATGACATAGATTCAAACCCTCGTAGATCACTCAATCCAATTTATTAAAAAAAATTAGAAATATTTCTTTAATTTGTTGATTAATAGGAAGTAAAATCATAATTTGAGGCTCAAGCTCACAACTTATGGGGCATTATCATCACCTTTATTATGGTGATCCACTATAGATTACCAAAATATAACATCTTTACAATTCCAAAAAACATGACTCATAACACATATATAATAATTCATGATATCATATGTTGGATAAATAGTTGCGAAATTGTGTCTCATTATGATTTATACATGCCCCATTTTATTGGGTTTTACCTTACTTGAGCAGTCTCTCTATCCTTGAATACCCACTCACTAAGTTTTGACATCAATATTCTCACAAGATTAAAATAATAAAATATCAATTTCTAATAACATAATAGAAGATACATGCCAAGTTAAGTAAAATTCCATGAATAAAAATGTATGGGAAAATAATATATATTTTAATATTGACACAATAAATAATTAAACCTTATTTCATAAAGTAATAAATAATTTCTTGTAAATCTAACATGATAAATATGATGCATGATTGAATTCTCTCTTGGCACCCCAAGCCAAGAGTAAAATCTAAAAAATTTAAAGTCTCACATCATATACTCTTAAATCAAAAAAAAATTAACATTCAAAACAAAGAACAAAAAACCCATTCCAGGTAAATTAATCTTTTCTTATACATAGGTTTGTGACAAAAAATTATTATATTCCATCCTAAGTATTGGCACTATACAATCCCATGCCCTATCATATGCTAAATACTAATTTTAATGAAAACAAGTCTTTGTTAAAAAATTGGGATACCCCTATCTAAGTTCACCTTCAATATGGTCATATTGGGTTCCACATATCTGAAATGTACCTATCGATGCTCTAAAGGATTCCAATCGGGGGAGAGGAACTATATATATCATGGAAATAAATTACCATCTATTGTAAAATAATTATAAATAATATTAGAAGAAATAATAACAATATTGTTACAAAAGTAGAATATGTACATTACATCTACATGAAAAACATAAGTATGTAACATGCCTCATTCTATATAAAAGGAAAAGTTGTAATGTTACACGAATCATACAGAAATAAGTAAGATCACATAAGCTAAAATATTATACAACATGGCTAAAGAATATAAAAATTCAAAGGGACCCTACAATGTTGGTCCCTTGTTATCACAATTATATCATCTCAAAATTCTATTACAACTTCTCTAGATCACCCATACATAGCCAGTCTATTTACTTAACTTGTGTTATAAACAAAGAGATCTTCATTGGTAAAAAATTGACTAATAAGAATGTGAGTAAAACATAGTAGGACTCCACTAATGGTGTCCTTATTCAAATCAATAAAATACAATTCATTAATGATGTAATGTTCTCATAAATAAAAATTAAAACAAAACAATAATAACAAAAATCTAGTTCAGGGGTGATACACAAACCAACAGGTGGTAACCACAACAATTTTATCTATTTTAGGAGTTTCTATGAACTTATCACCAGTGGTAAACTCAGCTAAAAATTTCATCCATACATCCATATTATGAGACATCCCTAAGGCATCACAACCCATGTCATAACTAGTGGGTATTGTATCCTATCATAAAATAATACCAATTGCATATTTATAAAATCCCAATAAAAAAATAGTTATCATCATGACATCCCAATGGAACAATCCATGAGTGCAATTTGTTTTGAAAATCAATATCTTATAATAAACCATCACATCTTGACTATATGTCATTATATTTGACGCCATGAGTAATGTCTCAAATGAGTATAGTGTCTATCTATTGGACAAAACATAAGTGTGGGAATCTTTTCAGATGACATAAGAAACCACGTCATTAAAGGAGATATGACCTATTCCATAAAAGTATCATATGATGGGCTATGTATCCCACTTTTATGGGTGATTATTAATAAATATGAAAAGAATAACATTCCTCAATTGATTTCGATCTCATGAGAATATATTTCATAACCTAGTTGGAATTACGTATCACGTTATTGGTCATAACATCCCAACATAATATGGGTATCACCCACTCATAAAAAATGACATATGGTAAATGGGAGTTGCCAACACAATCTAAGAACTCATCGAGAAATTATTTCATTTCAATATGTTCCCTCAATGATAAGGATCATGTCTTCATGTCCTATAAGCACTACCTGTGAGAATGGAAAGGTCATCCCAAATAAAAAAAATACATGACTATGGAAATTTTGTTCCACCTTATAACATTTATATTATAATTTTGGCATAAAATACAATAAATATATAAGAAATTGGAATATGGTTTCTTAGAATCATATGTATCATAATAAAAATAATTCATACAAAGTGTGTAATATCATCCAACAAAATTTTTAATATAAAATAGGTACATTCTCTCATAGACTAACTATATACATATCCAAAACTAAGGCATTATCCAACCAGTCAAATATAATCTACATAGGTAAGAAGAATCAAACTATACAAAACCTGATGGTGAAGGAACACTAACCCAATACCCCAACAGATACCCCAATAGGTTATAAGGTATCTCAATGTTTCTGTGTAGAACTACCCTCAAAATTACCTCTCTTAATTATAAAAACTCTTTACTCAGTGGAAGATAAGTGAACATAGTTTGGGTCCACATAAAATATAGATCACCAAGGGGATATAAATATTGGTTCCAAACCCCATAATTACAACACTAAAAATCAATCTCATGGCTCCTATTGGAACTGGAAATAAGAAATGTCACATTTGAACCCTATTCAGTACCTAATTAAACACACCAATTATCAAGAAATAGGGGAAACCCATTCAATTACTTTTATCTCAAGTTTAAATTACTTGAATGACCCCATATCACAATATCCATGGAAACCCACATAAACCACGGGTAATGGTTAGAGGCCACCTACCTTGATCTAGTAAAATGTTTCTCATAAAATATCACATGAAGACCTAGATTCAATTAATGTTATCTGAAATATCTAAAAAAATAAAATTATGGAATAACCTATGTATAATTGAATAATAAAAAGGGAATTAGTGGAAGAGTAGTGGTTGATAGTTATAATTATCTATATAAATCTGCTGGTTTTGACAGACCAAAAATTAGAGATTGATAGGAGAGTAACCACACTATGAGAGGGAGAGAAAAGAGAAAGTAGATCTTTAATTGTGTGGATTTATTAGGGGAACACATGATGATTCCCTAATTTAATTAATTATAAATAATAAATTTAATTTATTTATTTTTAAATAAAACTTCCAAGACACCCCCGATGTACCTATTCACCCACCACCATGTAATTTTTGGCTCTTAAAAGTGACGTTCACACTACTTGGGACACACTTAATCTTTTTTAAAATACACCCTATTATCTACCAACTCCATTAATGACCAAAAAACCATTAAAATACACATGTTTAATTAAAAGTAAATAAAATTTTTAACTTAAAAGAGACATAGTGTTACACTAATTACCCAAAAAATATGCAAGTAAAGAAACAATTATTTAATATATTAGATGAAATTTTGTTGAAAATGAGCTCTGATATACTACTATATAGAATAATTTCCTTAATATAATATTTATAGTGTAGAATGTTTGTCATATATATAACATCATGTGTTTCACCAATTCTCCCACAGTGATATACTCATTTACATCCAAGGATGCCCCATTATAACTGTAAGATTAGTGAGATAGGTTTTCATTCATTATTAATTTATCATGTACTTAATTTCCCAAAAGGAATCCAACATACAATATATGATAGATGTTTTTAGTGATTCTATAGAGAAGACAATTTTATATAAAAATATCCCTCCTTATTAGATTAAAATTATAATTATATATTATATTTTCCACGTTTAATGTTATGGGTGACATAGATTTAATGATCATGATGACTAATCGATAGAACATTATGATGAAATAGAAGTGAGTAACTTTTCATGAATTTATATGGGAATTTTTTCTAAATATCCCATATATAAATAATTCTATATTGTTCCATTTTCACACAATGATTGACTATATGAGATGTTAACCTAGACATAGACTTTTTTATATATGTCAATATGAGACAATTATTCATATTACAAACCAGATAGTGGATCTTTCATTCATCATTAAGGAAATAAAAAATATTAACATAATTGATTCCACAATAACATGAGTTGGATCATCATATACATAATCTAATATACCAATGAATTAGATGTATCTTTTTATATTGTACATCAAAAGTGTTTTTTTCACAAAAGATTTATAAGAAATAATGGATTCCCTGAAGGGTAGTCTAGGTCATCCTTCATGGAAGAAAAAATTCAAAAAGGATCGTCTATAAAAACGTTTTTATGAGGTAATTATAAGGTGTATTAAAGAGTAATAGAAATGTATTTTTTTACTAATTCTATGAAAACACCAATACGGTGTATAAATAAATAACCAATCCTTTTCCTCGTGTTAAATGTTTAGGTTACTTTTTCCATCTAGGATGCATTACTACATGGAGTATGTAATGAGGTTTCACATAAGTCAACTACAAGCCAAAATTATTAATAAATCACTATATTTTTTTAAATCTTCTAAATAGTATTTTTCCGTTTTTTGTATGGAGAATAAATTTCATGTGGTCATACCCTCAAATGACAGTTAAAAATTAATTTCCATCTTCACCACTGAAAATTTCTTTTCTAAATGTTTTATATTTTTACCCTTCAATGATATTGAAAAAAAATCATTGATAAATATTTTTAATTCTAATATCATAAAAAAAATTTAATTCATCACACAATCATTATATTATAACTCACATATTATATATATCCATTTAAATAAATTTATATTTGGAGTATAACAATCAGTCCAATAATTAATATAGTTATCATGTAGTATCAAATAGATATATGAGGCATTCAATAATAAATTATCAAACATAAAATAAAAATGGTGGATGTGGAGAAAATTTTGTTCCACGAAAAACAATGCAACAATTTCTGTATTTATGATACCACAGTGAATACCCCTACACAGGTGACCCCATAGTCATTAGTGTAAAAGAACGACACACATATTACATATTGGGGGTATTTTTCATTCATTAAAAAAATCTTTTTGTGACTATATTATTGATTAAAAATGATCATATATCATGTTAGATGAATTAGAGAATTATGATGATCAAAGGGTTCAATAAATAAACACCTTTCAGGTTTATTCAAATCATGTTGAACAAGCATTTAATAAGAAAGTTTTGATTCACTCATTCATTCAAGGAGTGTCAGTGTTAACTTTGAAATCATGATTTATACCATAGAAGAAATCATATAAATTTGAATTTAAATGGGTGGGAACATACACCATACCCAATGTCTACTCCAATTGTGTCTACACCTACATCAAAATGGAAGGATAGTTTATAAATACTACTATTAGTATAACCATTGTATAGAATTTCAGTATATAAACATAAACTAGGATCATAAAGGCCTTATTGTATGACTCAATGTTGCATGAAACATGTTTCTTATTGTATAACCTTAAACTATTTATCATAATTTCCATTCAAAATGACCTTAAAATAAAATGTGTGTGGTAATCCTTACATGATTATAACCTCTATGACAAATGGATTGTCCAGTGATACATTAAAGAGCATGAAGTGGTCTATCCCATATGAATGTAAACTACTAGTAATTGTCTATTCTATATGACAATAATGTAAGGAAGTACCATTACATAATAGAATGACTTATATTAGATTTCCTAGAATATATTCAACCAATTCATGTAATGTTTCTTCGATGTATCTTATTATATGATGTAATACCCCCTCAAGTACTATGTGTTTCTTGAGACATATTTTTATAGGATATGTACCAACACTAGAGCCTCCTATATGAGGCCCAATCACAGCACACAATCCATTGACATCGACTCATGAGTATTTAGGGTCCACTCAACTTGATGGAATTTAAATATTTTTATTAAAAATATATTTCAATATATATTTCTCTTATACCACACTTCATATCTATATTGTTCAAATCATCATAAACCTTTCATTTTAATTGGTAATGAGTATATCTAATCCACATGAAACATATTGTTATAGTGAGTGTAAATATACCACACATACACCATAATATATCCATACAAATGAATATATTTATCCAAATGGAAAGATCCTATAATCCCATACACCAAGAAAATATTATTGTGTAATCCTTTATTTGAATGCATTAAATGGTATTCCTTGGTATTCATGTCAAATGATTTGACAAAATACACATTATTATATTTCTAATCTAGTCAATTTTCTTCATGTCATACCTATTACAAATGAAATAATTTATGATTTCTATCATTAAAAACACGTATTTAAAAATTGTAAATATGAATAATAGTCATGAATTAATAAAAAAAATCACATCATCCATACCATAATGTACTCTTGTTATTGTTTTTTCATAACGAAACCACTTCAACTCAAGTCTTTTCAGTTAAGATTTCTTGATAAATGGCCCATATTTTTCTTTCTTCACCATTTATGTATAAGATTTATAACCCTAATATATTATATAACTATCTATAAAGTTATATAACACTAAACTAAATTAATCCAATAAATACTGAATAGTGTCACAATAAATTTCATGTACATTCTCACCCATTTATTTATGTTTCCATTATCACAATTGGATTCATCAATCGCATTAGATTGTTTATTACCACTTTTCCAACATACCATAGTCCCATAATAATCAATGTTATAATACCCTAAAGTGTAGAAAACTTGAATATTTTTTATCTAAAATACCATAACCTAAAAAATATTGATACCAATTTCTTATCAAGTTGAAAATCCCTAATGGGAATCTTTTAAAAAAAAGTCGAGTTTTCTCCCACTAAACATTTCATATGCTTCTAGGGCACAAAAAAGTTTTGGGTTGGGCACTATTTTATTAATCATGTTAGACATATAAAATATGAAGAACATGATGAATGTTTCCTAAACATTTTTTTATTATATTTTTCAAAATTAATTTTAAATTAATTTAAATATAATTATAATAGCATCAAAATTATTTTTGACCAAATTTATCATTTTCTCTATTGTATTGTGTTTGTTGAATTAGATAATTCAACCATGTATTCCAATAGATGTACTCACTCAAGAATAAAGATAATATTAATGAAATTATAGATTTTTTATGTTCTACTGAGATAAGAACAAGGGATCCATGTCATTCTATGTTCATCAAAATTGGAATTTATTCTATTCTCTCTATAGTCTTCAGTGAAAGAGAATGGAAAAATCGAGTAGATTTTCTCTAGGGATTAATAATATTTTAGAAATCTCTTCTCAATGAAAAAAATTATTTTTTAGGAAAAATGTAATATTTTAGAATATTTATACTTATATTAAAAAAAATATTTGAACAACCACCCTTATCCATTTATTTAACCTATTTATATTCCATATCACTTATTATAAAATTATTATTTCACAAGGAATTTTCTAAATCTATTATCATTTATTAAATAAATAAATTTATATTTATCAAAATAATATTAAATAAAATATATCATTTCAATTATATTATAAAATTCCCCCCACATTATCCCATAAAATTTATCAATCCTTTAATATTAAAATATTCCGTAGATAAAAATATAATAAATATCATATTGAAATCAATCATGAATAAATATTCATTTCTATATTTTCATTTAAATTGAATAAAATATTTATTTTAAATTATTTATTAATCTTTTGAATAAATAAATACTTATATTTATTATACACAACATAACTTTAATGGATATTATTTTTTTATCCAAGAAAAAATTTATTGTTATACTTAAATTCATTTTAATTTAATCAGATTCTGGATATACATTGTTTCTTGGACTATAAGCCCCTTTCACAATTTAAATTTTAATAACATTCCCAAATTCTAAGATTGGAATTTACTGACACTTCAAGGAAACCATAGAAGCACTTTTCACGACCCGTACTAGTGAGGTCTACACCATGACTCCCCATGCTTGCCTCTAATTAGCCAGGGGATAGTGACTAGCACCGAATAGTAATATCACTAACATGGGAGGTGTTACCTATGTAACTATACACATGTATACATCTCCAAGAAAACAAATACTGAAATGTAAAAACCACTAAGGGGAAAAATTCATGCATAAAACTAAACAAAACCAATATATTATAGAAAAAAGAAAATTACGGAAAAGTTACTAGGCCACAATATGAGCTCACTAAAATAAAAAGTCTACAACTATAAAGACCAACCTGTAAACAAGAATGGTATTGGGACCATTAATTGACACCAAAGTAACACATTGGATTATTCAAAACATTCAATGCTTTGTCTGGTCCTGGTCTTATATGGGCTCCGTCAAAACGTCTGATTGTCTACACAAGACCCGACACATGCAGGAAAAGCCTATCCACAGGTGAATATAAAAATACTTAGTAGAATCCCATGAAAACCACAATGAAATATACAAATTAAAGGTATAGTCATGCCTACAAATTATATTTATAAATAACATATAATAATAGATATATCTATATATACACAAACACATACCCATGGTATAGAGGTAACTTCCAACAACCATATACCAATGCTAGGCATTCAATCCGAAGGATCCACGACGCCCTAATCTAAGAGAACTCACTTCATGTGTCTGATATCTCTGATGGCCTACGCCCAAGATGTTTTTTTTATCAGAAAATTTACTGAGATATAGAGAGATGCAGTGATAGATTTGAAGAGAGAATAGATACACTCAATCTAGGAGAACTCACTCCTATGTGTAGAAGATCACGATACATAGATGAGGAACACCACCGAGGCCATGGGGTTATAACATGACTCATCTGAATTTAAATTCTTTGAAGAGGACTGATGCATGGAATGATTGTTCACTCCAATATCCAAACAATAATTAGGGTGTAAGAGTGGATAGAGGATCTTACTTTGTGCTTCTCAGTGGGACACCCACTATATTCAGAAGGTCCTACTAAAAGAGGACGTACTCATATGGATAGAGAACAATACCACTAACCATCAGGGGAATGAGAAAAATGGAACTAACCCAACAAAACATGTCTACGTTATAGTGTACAAGGATATCAAGCCATGTAGAATAATGTACATGGCGTGTAGAAGAGTTACATGCCATGTATACTGACTTTGGGTACTACCCATGTAAAACATCCCAATTCAGAAGAACGTTTCATATAGATCGATAAGTAAAAATCATGATTAAATACATACATGTTATTCCCCTTTAACCAGGTCCCACTTGTGTACCTTGGCCATGTGTCAGTTCATGGTATTAACCCGTGTCTTCCAACCCAAGTATCAGTACACAGGGTTTCCAATGTTTCGGACCTAGTCTAGTTGAGTGGTGGAGTCCATTCCAATGTAATCCACCCCATGTTCATGTATCATATGATATATAAATCAACTCTTTTATAAGGACCCACATACCGTGTGATAGTGGTCACATGTTGTGTCATATCTTACGATAGCACGGAACCCTATATGATGTTGAACTAGACCCACACACCATACTCTTCGAGATACACATTGTGTTCATCGTCATTTTCTAGAAATCACTTTTCTTCCTCCTGTGCCTTGATTTATCTTTAAACCCTCTATTTGACCACTCATTCACCTCATAAATCAATATCTGAGGTCATACCATCATAATAACCCTGATTTGGTAGTCCTTGGGCCTTCGATCTACTTCGGAATCATATTTCAATCATCCACATGAAGAATATTCAAAGAAAAATTTATTATCAACTGTGTCAACTTGTATTCCACCATAATCATTACATCTATTCTAGTTCATCATGATGTCAGATCTATGATTTGAGATCATTTCATTACTAGATGAATGTAAAATGTTCTGTTTTTCATAACCGCATGAATAACTTGATGAACACATGAGGTCAGGAGAAGAAAATTCATTAAATATTTGATTAACGAGCATCCTCCATTGTTTTTTATGGAATTGATCCACTCCCACTAGAAGGATAAAATAGAACAAAGCACATATGAATCAATCCCCAAAAACAAACTTGAAAAACAAACCTTCCGTAGAAATGATCGAACGGTGTGTTAACTTGTTCGTCGGTTGATCCACATTCATCATTTAAATCCAAGAACAGGGAATAAAAATTGAAATAACAACCCAAACCTTGAGTTAGTATCGATCGCTTATAAAGAGGGACAATGATGAGGTCATCAATGAGATCATCTAACTCCATTTGTGTTGTGATTCATGAACAATCGATTCATTATCATTTATTGTCGAGAGGTTTCTCCAAGGGGTCTAATATCCACACCCCCATTGAACTTCAGGGTTATGTGGATACCCCTAGAAATCCAACATTTCACCTCATTTAAAATATCTTTTCATTGCATTAACGCAAATTTAATAAAATAAATATTTTATTTTATTTTATTTCATTAAATTTACAAAAACTAACTTCAATAGACAACCCATGCAGGTCAATGATAGGCATAACCTAAGGTAAATTCAGTACTCTGAATGAAATGGTACCCTCATATTTTAGATCCGGGCACCCATATAAATGTTATTCCACCTTGTTAGGAAAACCTCTCATGTGTGATTTTAAATTATTTTAAACATTAATCACGGGCACTCTAGACCTCATAATTGCATGCCGTCGAAAAGACTCATCTCAAAATAATTCCATATAGTATTTAAAAATAATACATAGAAAATCCAAGACCTTAAATTCTATCCACATTAGGGCTTTACATCCGAAAAAATAAAAACAAAAGCCTACTCAAATAGATGTGGGTACTGCGCATGAATATGAGCCTCCCACTCCCACATTCTCTTCTAAAGATTCTCTTGCTGACACCAGACATGTACCAAGGGTATCATTCTCCCTTGGAGGATACTCTACTACCAATAATCGATCTATGTTAGGTACTCTATAATGGTCACTTCATCATCGATATCCATCTCGCCCAAGTCAATGATGTGTGACAGATCATGCATGTACCTCCTCAACTACGACACCTGGAAGACATCATGTACCATGTGCGACTATGGTGGAAGACTTTTTCCATACGCCTCCTTTCCAACTCTGCACAGTATATAGAAATGGCTAATGAACCTCTGAGAAAACTTTTCTTCCTAGCCAAATCTTGGAAACCCTCATTGAGGTGTGACCCATAGAAAGACATGGTCTCCCTCCTAGAACTCTATATGTATCTTCCATATGTCTGCATAAGTCTTATGCCAGCTCTATATAGTCCTCATCCTCTCTTGGATGATTTGCACCTTCTTGGTAGTAGCTCGCAACAACTCTGGACACAACTGTGCGGACTCTCTGGGGTCTTTCTTGAAAAGTAGTGATGGGTAGGGTCACTGATATAAATACTCCAATGGTGTCATACCGATGGTGGAGTTGTAGATGGTTTTGTATGAAAAATCTACCTATGTTAGGTGATCCTATCAACTATGACCAAAGTCCAAGATATATTCCCACAATATATCCTATAATACCTGAATGGTACTCTCTATATGGCCATCTATCTGGGGATGAAACATTGTGCTCAAGCATAACTGAGTCCCAAAATCATCATGAAATCCCTTCCACAACCGTGATGTGAAATGAGAATCACGATATAAGACTATCATTGAAGGGAATCCATGAATCTAAAATATCTCCTACACATATAGGTGTTCCAATATCTATACATAACTCTTATCCATGATAGCTAGGAATTGGGCCAACTTGGTGAGTCGGTCAATGATCACCCATATGGAATTTTTTCCCATGGAAATTTGTGGTATGCTTTTCACAAAGTCCATCAATATCACATCCCACTTCAACTCCTGAAATTCTAGGGGGCGAGCTAATCCCGCTGTAACCTAGATCTAAACCTTCACCTACTGGCATGCAAGTCATCGAGAAATGAACTTTACTGCTTCCTTCTTCATTCCAGTCCCCTAGAACTGACGTTGGAGGTCCTGGTACATTTATTCCACTCCAGGATGTACCTAAAAAATGAATGTATGAAACTCCCTCAAAATCACTTCGCGTAACACCACTAGTACAAATTTGTGTCCTTTGAAAAGGATGATCTACTCCCCTCCTTGTGAATATCCATCAAGAGCGTATTTTATGGATAACTGAGACCGTAAAGAGTCATAGTTAACATCTCCATGTTGTACCTCCCTAACACACAGATAGAGTGGAAGGGTAACAACCATCGAATGAAGGGAAGACGTGTCATCTCCATCCATGAAGGACAACTATAGAAATACCAACTGCTCTGATGCCTCCCTCGGCAGTTGTGAACTCAATATCCAACTAAGAGTAGTGGATACCGTGTTCTTGTTCCCAAGAGTATAGAAAATCTCAAATTCATAATCCTAGAGGAATTCTAGCCATCGCCTCTACCATAGATTTACATCCTTCGGTGAGAAGATGTACTTGAGGCTCTTGTAGTTATATTATATTCTAAATCGCTTGCCCATAATTTATTGTCACCACATATTCAATGTAAAGACTACCACTGCCAACTCAATATAACGGGTCACATATTTATTCTCATGCAGCCACAGTTGACATGAACCATAAGCTATCACTGCCTGTCTCTACATCAGAACACATCCAAGCATAGTCTCTGATGCATCATAGGAAATTACCTAATTCCAAGTACCCAAGGATTATATTGATGAAGACTACTATGAACCATTCTAACTATAGCCGGATGATATTGTTCATGAGTCTTATTAACACTATGGAATAATTATTAATGTTTTAGGGAATCACTATGTAATCGTAGTGACCATAGTTGCTTTTAAAATCCATCTTATATACATCCTCATCTCATACTCAAAGCTGGAGATAATCCAACTGAATGTCAACCATCAAGAACCATTATGTCCTTACAAGATGATTGAATTGGACGTAGATCTTCGGCAGTGGGTAACAATTCATCATTGTTGCCCGATTCAGCTGCTGATAATCCATGCACAAACTCAACTCCCATCCGACTTCAAGGAAAACAAAACAGGGGCCACCCATAGTGAACCATTGGGTCTTACAAAGATATACCTATACAAATCCTCAAACTTCTCATTTAGCTCAAGAAGCTCTATGGGAGACATATGATATGCCTGTTAGGACATCTTTTTCATCCCTAGGTGTAAGTCGATGCAGAAGTCAGTCTTCCAGCGGGGAGGTAATTCTGTAACATATTCTATGAAGACATCCTCATACTCTGCCACTTATACTGGAAACTAAAAGCTTATAACTTCTACTACTATGAGGGTAAGGCTAGCCAATTCATTAGTGATCATATGCACCCTCTTGTGCATGAGTCCAATTTTGGCTATCGGGGTTTCCTTTTCACCAACAAATAAAAACTTCATCCCATCACTAGAGACACATCGTACACTTTTCCTAAAAAAGTAAATCTGAGTAGGAATTGTGGATAACCAATCCATACCCTGAATAATTTCATAAGGCCTCAATGTCTCTACCAAGAGATCCCCATCTAATACTCTCCCCTCCATGAGTTTGGTCACAATATAGTCATTAGGGTGTGATCATTGCATCTCCTACAGTAGGATACTTTGTGCACGAGGGTCAATTGAACAGTTTAAATAGAATATCCATGTCTCAAAAAATGTATGTGGAAATAAAATGGATGACTTTCTCCTATGTCTATCAGTACAAAATCTAATGTTAAAACACATAGATCATAACACAAATAATCTTTGGATCTTCTCGGCCATATTCCTTGATCATACATAGTTGTACCTTTACTATCTGCTAGCTCCCTGAGCCTGGTGTGGACCTCCTAGGGGTGGTAGGGGTGATCGTGTTGAAAATTATTCTACCTCCTACTGCTCTCCTAGCTCCCCATCCACGTATGTCGCATTGTGGATATTCCAACTCCACTCATTACATATACCTTGGTGGACCATCCACCACCCCACAGTCAGTAGCTCTATGAGTTGTGAAATCTATAGAGAGATGTCCCATGTCATAAAATAAATAGCATCACCTCTTCCTAGGCAGACTGGATCCATAATGATAGTTCAAAACTACAGACTCCATATTATTGGTTTTCCTTAGAATTCTGCCACGTCTAGAGCCTGGTGTCTGATGTCGGCCCCTATACAGAGATATCTGCTCTCGTATTCTTTTTGTTGACTACCATTGACTATATGTACACATCCAAGGATCTCTCAACTACCAAATCATTATATATCACTCCATCATGGGTAGTAATGTGCGGAGGGGATACATCAGCTTTGATGTCTCTATACAATCCCCAATACAAGGTCTAAGCCCTGTAGTCCTGGTCGAACATCATGTCCATTGAATACCTTGAAAGGATGGTTAACCGTGATGAGTACCCAAACACCGTCATGTCATCCTATAAGAGTTTTAGAATCTCATAGATATTAAAACCCATTATCATATATGGTGGTTAAACATTTATGAAAATTTTCTCAAACCCTACCCATGAAAGAGTTGCTTCATCATAGGATCAGGTAACTAATCCCCGCTATCACCATACAAAGCTAAGAAGAAGGCTTTCCGCCAGAACATCCATCTTCTCTATTTGTGTACAGACTAAATGGAAAACTCTGATCCCAATTTCAAGCCAAACAACATTAGCATGTGTGTAAATCTCACCTTGAAATTGAGGGTTCTTTGCTGCTGAAACACAGGAAGGGCACTCAGCCTTCACTCCTCATCCGCTGGTACTGTGAGTACCATGTGTTTCTCTACAAGGGGTGGTATGGATGGTGACCACCTAGATGTAAAATCTGGGGAAATGATCCATATATCGAAGCCTTGTCACTGACGGGGTCATCCTCATGATCAAGCTACTGAATCCTTGCTAGAATACATTGTGAAGACATCCTGTAAAAAATAAGGTGTCCCATGGTCAATGAGCATATTTGGAGGTTTGATCCCAGAAGGACATGGAAACCACAGCTCATGCATAAATGATGCATGTACCATTATTGTTTCCACGTAACCATTGTTCCCATGTACCGATATGAAAAGTGACTTCTTAGAGTCTTCATGTATGAATACGTCATTCGTTGCACCAACATTAGGGTACCTGGCCTGGAAGTCAAACAAAAAACACTTAACATAGTTTCCCCAAACTAATATAATGGAATCATCATCCTATGTTAGAAACAACCACCTATGATACAACTCTTTCATGAACTGGCCTAATAGGGCCCATTCCATGACACCTAAAGCCCACCCCTAATAGGCCATGGGCTAGTGACTAGCATCAAGTATGAATATCACTAACATGGGAGGATTTTCTTAAGTACCTATATACATGCACACATATCCAAGACCAAAAATTTTAAAATTTAAAAACCACTAAAGAAAAAAATTCATGCATACAAATAAACCCAACTGAAGAGGTACAACAAAAATTAATGTGCAGAACTAGGCCAGAATATAGGCCAACTGAAAGAAAGAGTTTGAAACAAAAAAGTTCAACCAATAAACAAGAAAGGTACTAGGACCACCTCTCGGTGACAATAAAACACTTTGGTCTTTCTGGAACCCACAATGCTATGTATGATCCTTGTATGCCCTAGAATCCATCAAAAATGCCACTTGTCTGCAGAAGACATGACATGTGTAAGAAAAGCCAATGTAGGGGTGAGTGTAAAAATACTCAGTAGGAGACCCTGAGAACCACAATGAAATAAAAAAGGAAATGCAGAGTCATCTATACACATTATATTTCCCCATAACATATATCAAGAGAAGCATATGGATATACTCATACCCAGACCCAAGGTCTAGAGGTAAGTACCAACTATCGTATACCAATGCTAGGGAATCAATCAGAAGAATCCACAAACCACTCATCTAGGAGAACTCAGTCCATGAGTATGATAGCTCTGATGATTTCTATCTGAGAAGTGTTTTTCTTTAGTAAATACCATGAGATATAGAGAGATGAATTGATAGATCTGAGAATAAAATATATAAACTCATTTCAGGATAACTCACACCTGAGTGGGGAAGATCATGATACACGGTTGCGGAACACTATTAGGGAAATAGGGGTGATACCACAACTCATTTAGATTCACCTTCTATGTAGAGGACTTAAATCTGGTAGGATTATTCATGTATATAACCTAACTCTACATTGGTTATAAGAATGGATAGAAGATCTCACTTTAGGCCGCTCAGAGGGACTACCACTCTATCCAGAATATCTTGTTGAAAGAGGTCGTACTCCTGTTGATAGGGAATGATACCACCGACCTTCAGGTGAATAAGAAAAGGTACACTAACCCAAAAAACATATCCAAGGTTTGATGGACAGGCATATAAATCCATATATAAGAAATTACATGGTGTGAAGAAGAGTCACACATCATGTCTCTTGAATCCCGGTATCGCTTGTGTAGAACGACCCGAGTTAGAAGAACATGTCTTGTAGAAAGTGGAGTAAACAACATGTAGAAGGACTTAAATTCCATGATCCTTCAACATGGGACCCCCATGTACCTAGGTCATGTTTTAGTGCATGTTTTAAACCCATGTCTTATAACCCATGTACTGGTACATAGGGTAACCCACGTATCCGGCCTCGTCTGGCTGTGTGGTGGAGTACATGTCATGTAATCCACCCTGTGTTCATGTATCATCCGAGATGCATTCCATGTACCATGTAGGACACAAAAACCATGTGAAAATGGTAACATTCCATGTCATCAACTCCTATAGTGCAGAACCATATCTGTCGTTGCACTGGTCCAACACACCTTGTTCTTCGGGATACACGTTGTGATTGTCACGATTTTCCAGAAATCATTGTTCATACTATTATGCCTTGATTTATCTTCCAAACCTCTATTCGGCTGATCATTCATATCGAAAGTCAATATATAAAGTCATCCCGTCATAATAACTCTGATTCGAAAGGTTTCTGTCCTTTATTCAGTTCCAGAAAATTGTTTTGATCATCCATGTGAAGAATGATCGAAGAATGATTTCTTCCGAACTATGTGGATTCATCTACTAATATCGTCCTCGCACCTCTTCTAGGTTGTTAGTAATTCATCTCTATAATTTGGGATCATTTAATTATTAGATTAATGAACAATGATCTGTTGTTCATAACCCCATGAAAAACATGAAGAACACATTCGGTCGGGGGAAGAAGATTCATAAAATAAATCAAGGAATTAAACTCCAATATTTTTCATTACAAAATTGATTCAATCCCATTATAAGGATAATTAACACAAAAACATTTTTTAATCAATCCCAAAAAAAACATAAAAAACATCCCTCTTGCAAGAATTATCAAACTTTGGGTCAACCTGTTCGTGGGTTGATCTCATTTCATCATTTAAATCCAAAAATGGGGAAGAAAAATTGAAATAACAACCCCAACATAGAGTTAGGATATATTTCCAAGGAAGATGGATTGTTCTTCCATCTTCAAAGAGATCCACTAACTATGTTGGTGTCGTGATTCAAGAATGGTTGATCCATCGTTGTTCTTTATAGAGAGTTTTTTCCAAGGGATCTTTTCTTCATGCCATAAGAGAATTCTTGGGGTATACAGCTAACCTTGGAAATACTTATTAATAGCTTATTTAAAATCTCTCATTTCTACATTGATGCAATGTTAATGAAATAAATATGTTATTTTATTTTATTTCTATAAACGTCCGAAAACTAATTTCTTGCAGCTGATCTTCACTAATCAATGTTAGGCCTTAGATAAGGTATAGTCGCTACACTAAACACAATGGTGCCCTCAGATTTTTTATCCAGGAACCCAATTAATAGGTATTCCACTCTTTCCTGAAAACTGCTCCTGTGCGCTATTTATAAGTTTAAATTATTTAAAACATTTACTATGGGATCTTCAGGCCTAAGAATTTCATTATTTCCTAAAGCCTTATCTAAAAATAATTCTACTTAATATTTAAACATAATACATGAAGAATTTGAGTCATTATAAAATGTGTTTATAAAATAAATAAAGCAACCTTCCTATGAATATCAACGTGTTATAGTCACTTATCCAACTGATTTCTTATCATGTAGTTGTATACATATACCATTACACTATATTCATGATTTACGGTTATTTTTATATCTATATTTATATGAATATAAAATACCATGGTGATGAATTTCTCTCATAAACATTCATATCATTCAAAGGGATAGATTTATCTTTTAATATTAACTTAGAAAAGTAATATATATTTTGGTTTACTAAATGTATTGCATATCACTTATGAATCAAACTATGTATCATACCTTACTAAAATAATGTTTCATCATGGTATTCATCAGTAGATCAAATAACATAATTCATGATAAAGGTAAATAATGATATCATGTCTAAGAGCCATTACACATACTCGCTGATTGAAATATTCAATGACACATAAAACATGAATAATTCAAATATGTATGTCTTTCAAGATGATCTACATTATTGGATATCACTATTGGTTAACTTCATGAGAATAATTCTCAATGGTTATGATCCCCTTCGACCTGATAGTCAGGTTTTATATTTTTCACTTTAAAATGATTTATCTAGGTCATAGTATATGTTATTTATGAATTTTATCATGGAGTATTCAAATTATTGTGACATAATAGAAATTATATAACCCTTTATATTGAGAAATACTCTAATGAAATTGGAAACTTAATATTTAATAGATGTTTAGGAATTATTTTATATGAGTAAAAATATTTTAAAAATCAAACATACAAATATTAATTTGTTCTATGTAAAAAAAGAAATAAACTATCAATTGAACTAGTAATAATTTTTAACAACTTCCAACTCTATAGTTATCAAATGATATTCAATATTATAATGAGATAAGTATTTATAAAATGGGATTTATATATTATCTTACATAGATACTTTTCTAACTACAACTTCACATATTTGATTAAAATCCCTCAAGAGATTATATTTATCAAGTATATAATTTATCCATTGATATAACCTAAGTTATTTATCTAGAAAAGATATCGTTGTATTAAAAATTACATTATGATGGGATCTATATATCATTGTGTAACACTAGGCTATGGAATAAAAAAATGTATCTGTATATCTCCATTATCTATATCATAAAAAGTAATATACATGGGCTTTGTAATATAATCATTGACTATAGATTGTTTTTAACTCGTTTATCTCATTACTCCACCATTGAGGTAGAACAAATAACTTTATAATGATTTTAAAATATCTTGATCTTCTTGGAAATTATACTTTTTGTGTCCCCTTATAACTAGTCCTTTATCTCGTCCATATACTAGGAATATGTCCTTTATATGTCTCAGGTGTTATAAGAATTATTTTACCAGTGGCCTAATTCATCTCTCATAGATTCGTTTGATATATTTATACCTAGACTAGAGCATGAGAAAGAACTGGACCAGTATATAGACAAACATTCATAGTTGATCTAATTGGTGATATATAAGGAATTCCACTTACCCATTTACTATTTTCTGGTGTGTGTGGATATATATTCAATGATATACGTATTTAATGTGAAATTAATAATAAACTTGTCTTAAATTATTATAAATTGTATCTATTCAGTAATTTTTTAGTATATATACATTTACTTTTCCAAAGAATCCTCTTAAATGTGTCTCTCTAGATACTAACCCTTGGATATGGGTTGTCCCATTATCTTTATTATTTTCTAAACCCCTAAAATGAAATTTATAACTTATATACTTTATCAAATTCATTTGGTGTTACAAACCCTTTTACTTGTGTCATATAGTTATCTTCAAAAATATTTCCCATTTAGGAAAATAGACATGAAATCCATCTATAAAAATTCATAATCTAGTTATGGTATTATTTAAAGAATAATTCTAGAAAAATATAGCATTATAACTGGTGAAATAGTTTATCTTAATCAATAACCTTATTGTTTTTGAAAAATAGAAATTAATTATTACTATTAGGTAATAAAGTTACCATTAGTTTCATACTTCTTCAGAAATAACCATTTACACACAACATGTTTTATATCAACTGAAGTATATACTTGAATACAAAAATGATTTTGGAGCATGTAATATATTTAAAAATTCATTTCATCATTCTACATAAATAATTCTATACTATTTTTTGATTTCGTATAGTATGTATATTCATCAATCTTAATGAACAATGATTCACCTTTCTCTATGTCTAGAAATCAATCCCCTTTTTATAAATATTCTCTAGTTGACCTACATGATATTAGTGTCTCTAGATAAACTTATTCCACTACATATTCTGAATTAATTCTTTTCTAACTCATACATATCTTAATGATAAACTTTATCAATGTTTATACTTCTCCCATTATATTGATTGAATAATTTTTTCTGCTCTCTAAATAAATAATTTATTACAACAAATAATTCTAAATCTGACAGATTGAACGGATAATATCATATTTTATCCTTAGGATATCATATAAAGATAAACTATGATCCCTATGATGAAAATTTTTATTAGGTCTTTACTTAATACACCCTCCATATACCCATACATGAATATGAAAAAAAATCTACTAATATTATATCTCATAAGGGACCCTATTTTCAACCATTATTAGTCAACAGTTTAGTGTGTATTCTATTGATTGTAATAAATATCTCAAAAAGGATAACAGAAAATTTAAATGACTAATCATAAATCTCCCATATCTTACAATCCATGATTCTTTCATTCCCTAACATTATTTCAGTTAAGCCTATAATAAGGGAGATTTCGAGATAACATACCTAACTTTTTAGATAATCATGAAATTTTTCAGAAATATATTCTCCACCTAAATCTGAGTGAGGTTTCATTAAATTCTTACTAAAAAATTATCTACATAATCATCATATTCATTAAATTTATCAAAACATACATATTTATACATATTAAAGTAGATATATCCATATCAACTAAAATCATCAGTAAAAGTAATGAACTATGAGAATCCACCTCTATGCTCTACTAGAACTGGTCTACATATATATGTATAAATTGATTGTGTAAATTATATTTTTCTCTCACTCATTCTAAAAAAAGTTTCATTATACTTCATTCCTTGTAAGAAAGAATGAAACATATCTAAGGTTTTTGACTCCAAGTATTCTATATACCCTTCATGAAAAATTTGATCACTTTTAGTATACTTGAACAATTCAATGATGCCACAACTCGGAGTAATAATAGTAATAAGAATTTGATAAATTACTGATCTACAATACCTTTACATTAATTTATATAATATATAGGAAGTCATATATATATTTAATATTTATAAAAGAAGAAAATTTTATTTTAAAAATTAAGATAAAAACTAGAAATATATTAAAATGAAATAAAAATTATATTTTTTACACTTGGAAAAACAATAACAGTTCTTTAGAATTAAATTTTTTTTGAAAGAAATATGTGATAGTGGTCTCCTAGAGAGAGTATAGCGAGTCCTTCCCAAATTTTAGCTTGAAGGTTGACATTACAAATTATAATATTCTAAAATATACTTTTTTCTTATATTAGGTTAAAAATGTGTAAGAGATAAGTTATATCAAACAACCAATTAATCAAAATAGAAAACCTAAATTTGATAATGAGTATACTTGAATAATCCCCTTTATATTCAATGAGGTACAATAATTCATCTAGTTTTCTAGATTTCAACATGAAAAATGAAAAACTACCTACTTATTAGAATCCCATTAGATCTAACATTTCATTAAAGGGTGGTCCAAATGCGCCTTTCAATGAGATCATGTCCTAAGACCTTTTGTATTTCATTTAATCACCATAAATACTAAAGATTTATCTTTTTTCATGTACTTATATACTTTGAAAATAATTTTTAAATTATTTAAAAGTGAATTATCAATTTAGATAATATTACATTAACAATAATGTTTCTAAAGATATAAGGTTAGGTGATGAAGAAGACCAATAGATTTTTCTTAAGGTATTTTGAATCCAAAATTATATAAACAGTCAATTTACCCTTTCATTTCAATTTTATGAGGTCTATAAGTAACCCTATCTTCTAACATTTATCCCGAAGGGTACTTTGGAGACTTCATATATCATTTTTTATCTTTCTCCTATAAAAACATTTTATGGTAAGATAAAATGGAGTATACCTCTTTATCTTCATCTGGTTTTTACATCTCACATAGAATAAATGAAAAAATAATTCATTGATCATCTAATTAATCTTTCATATTTTTCAGGTAGACATATTTATCACCCTAAATGTCTATTTATGGAGGCTTAGCAGTAAGTAGGGATTCTAGTCCATAGTACTTCCTCACTTTTCATAGGATAATGTGTAAATATCGATAGCACTCTTGGATGTTTACCATAATAAAGATATTTTATTTTTTTATAATAGATCATAATAGTTGTTTAAACATGGTATTTCTTCCCATTATCTTCAAAATAACAAAATTAAAATATATGAATTTTTCTTTATTATCGATTATGACATAATTAATAAATTATTTAATTTCATCTCACACTATATTATAAAACCACAATATCCCTTACTGTTGGATTCAAAATAACGAATTTCTACGATATTATAGTATAAATGATCTATATTATTATTCTCATAACCTATATTGAGGATTAACCAATCAATTATATGTTATTTAGCTAGTATTTTTTTATTCAATCCACATTAACTCATAGTTGATTTACATAGTGGAATCCCCAATATTGAAAAATTATAATCATATTTTCTCAACACTTAGATTCTATTTACAATAATAATTCAAGGGAAAATCTTCTAGAAACTTATTTTGTTAATCAAACCCACACATTTTAATATGTTTCTCCAATAATTGAAACCACCCTAATGATAGATAGATAAATGCTTGAAAATATTGATATATTCTAAATCAGGTAATTGAATGTGTCTGATGACTTGATATTTAATATTGATTGATTTTATTATATTATGAATAAATATATTAATTTTATTCTATGAATTATTGTGAAAAATTTATGATTAAATTACATTAGTATTTAATTATTTCTAATAAAATATTTTTTTTAATTATATAAGATATCATATTATATCCTTTATATATTTGTTAATTACACTACATTGGAACATACCTGAATAATTAACTATAACCGTTAAAATAAATCTTATACACTTCAATAAATTTTATCTAAGAATGTATGTTAATTTGTTGATTATATTTATTCATGTTTAATTAGTAAAATAAATAAATCATGAAACACATAGATCATTAACTAACCATGAATTGATAAAATAAAATAAAATGGGGAATTATGTAGAAATTTTATCTATGTTCTGGTTTATTGATCGGTGATCACCCCTCTTAAACCCAAGGGGAAACCCCCTTGAGACATACCTTGGATAAAGTTTCACAAACATCTATTTTAATATATATTTATGTGTTTGGATTCATCTCAACACTAGTCTTGAACCTTCTCCTCTGACTATGATCCCTATCATTTGAAATTGTATACTCACATGTATATGAGGAGTACTAAGGGTTTAGGGTTACATTAAATTAACCTTGGACATATTGGCTCATACATAATAATAGCGGTATTAATGATTCATATGTAATTTTATTTTATTTAAACATAATTACCTCATAATAAATATTAAAATTAAATAAATAAACCCAACACATATAAAAGTTGTTCAATTTCCATTATAATTCATAACATGTAATGAAAATATAATTTATTAACTATTAGAATTCATTTCCAACTATTCCATTTTTGGATAAATTAATAAATAATTTAAAATCGATAAAAAATTTAACTTTTATCCTGAGTTTTTTTCAGTTAATGGCCACTAAGTCATATAAAAGAATCCCATTAAATAATATCAAATATATTTAATTTAATTTTAAATAATTTAGTTCACAACATTTACAATAGAGGCTACATTCAATATAACATATGTGTGATATTAAATCCCATAAAAGTTATTTATTGAACATATATCAGGTAATGATTCACGATATATCATGCATTGCATACAGTATATAAATCAAATCATTTATTATATACCACATGAAATATAATTCCTAGAAACATTTTATTGCATACATATTAAGTTACTTCATGTAGTTATACCATGTAAACTACACGATGTGTATTACCACTTGTCATGCCATTAATATACACAATGTGTGCTGCCTAAAATATATGCATTATGTATTGTGTAACCACTTGAATATTACTTAAAAGTACTCTATGTGTAACTAAAAAATATATATTACATGTATTTAATAATATCAAAAAACTTTGTGTAATGACACAATGTGTTAAACCACATGAAATGATGCATATTATCTGATATTTTCCTTTCTTGGAGAAAAATATGTAGCATGCCAATTACTCAACAACTGCACAATATTTATTTATTTCATGCCATGTTCTACACTAATTTATTTGAGCATTCATCATGAAGTTATGGACCATTTGTGGTATAAAAAATTATTTTAACATGCCTTTAAAAAATATGGACTCAGAATAGATTTCTAAAAATGAATACCTAAAACACAATGTGTTAAAAAAGTTAAATGATTTCTAAATAGCTATAATTTATAGATTGAATGATCTTGTATCATTTATAGTTTCATGAGTACAACAGAAGTGTTAGGATGGGTTCCCAATTTTATTTTTCATCATGTTCAATACATAAAAATAAAATAATATGGAAATTTTTTCATATAATTTCATAGATGGAATTTTGAATATTTTATTTATAAATACTTATATAGAATTTACACAACCAAATAATTCTTCTTCATCTCTTTTAATTTTTCATCCACTATATCATGTTTTCATTATGTCAAAGAATTCATCCAATTTTCCCTTTTTACATGTCCAAATATCTAATATGAAACTCTAACAATATTTCTTGATTTCTCGAGTTCCAATTCAAGAAGAATAACAGATTAACATTATTAATCATTGATTGCGTCAAGAATATATATTTTTATCTCTTTGTTCTTGAGAGAGAGTTATATATTTATATAATTGAGAGTATTACCTCCAGGGGTTTAATGAATTTCTTAAAAATACCATCTCTAGAAGTTCACCCTTAGGATAATACAATGAATTGAAACATCAAACACTAAAATCATGCCTTTATCTGATCATACAACCCTATTATATATAAGACCAAAATTAGTATGTATGGGCACTCCATCCACCACATCGATTCAGCCTCCACCTTCTAGTTTTATTCACCTCATATTCCTCATTTAAATTAATGCACAAGTTAATAAGCACATGAAGAACACTCGTGAAAGATTAAAATCATTAACACAATGCATTTATGTTTTATGTGGTTTAGTCATTATTTGGAACAACCAAGGGAGAATGATTCACCAATTTCATTCCATTGAAATTAGGAAAAAATCTGAGTTTTAAGAGATATAACCTAATAAAAAAACCAACGAAACCACATAAATAAGACTCTATATTCTAGTGATCCTCTTCCTTATCATCTTTCTTTAGAACATTATCTTCATACGCCTATATGTGCTTGGTGTAAATGCTTTTGGAGTCGCCAATGCTTTTAGGTTTGGATCTGTCAGTTCCATTACCAGTTAAAATCTTTATTATGTCATTTCTTTTTATAGGTGGGCTAAAACCACTCCTTATAGTGTTATCATAAAATCATACATTCAAAACTATCATCTAACATGGTGGGCGTCCCTTTTTGGGATATAAAACTTCTCTTCA
This sequence comes from Viscum album, assembly GCA_963277665.1. Lineage (NCBI taxonomy): Eukaryota > Viridiplantae > Streptophyta > Magnoliopsida > Santalales > Viscaceae > Viscum > Viscum album. The sequence continues at coordinate 1,217,556,912 of OY728130.1, forward strand.
CTACTAGTATTTGTTGTAATAACAGATATCCCCTAGTGAACCGTGCATGTTTATTTTAATTTATACTGATGAGTTTGATGAACATTCACTTTTCCAAATCTGTTAGGAACATTACCAAATCACACCATATGTGATATCATATAAATCGGTACCACTTTATACATTAAATCACTTGATCTGAACTATTTCTCATCTACTAGAAGGTTCCCCTACATTCAGATGATAGAAGATTCCCCTTCCATTCACCTCTTTGAATTCTACAAGTCCATAACTGACTCTCTATGCACATTCACCAAAAAAAATTCTCAAAATTTTTGTTCTTGGACTTACCTGGTGCTCCAGTTTTTAAAAATATCCTATTCGGATATTTATGTTTCTTATAGTGAAATCACATCATTTAGTGCTTTCTTACTACTAGATGACTCGATCCCCTATAAAAATTATATTCGATTGATAATTCTATATAATGTGAACTAAAATCACCTATTTTAACATGGAATTCAATGTTTCTAGTTCATTGTATACATCTGAATTCTCCGAAGAATTATTTATGATGAAATAATCATCCAGATCTTCAGTACTTAACATAGAAAAAAAATATAACCAAACCTAACAATCTCCCACTTGAGAATTATTTTCACATGTTAAGTCCAACAATGTCCCAATCAAAGTCCATTCTCATACTCACACCAAAGTACCACTATCCCTCTTTTTTTCTTCCTTTTATTGTAGTAACCACATGAATCACAACTCTATTCCCTTCTTGATCATCTAGGCTCATACTAAAAACCCCATCTTCAATTATATGAAACCATGATTTTTTTACCGACTAAAACTATGAAACTCATCAGAATTAATCTATATAAATTGTCAAATATTAGAAAAAAATGAGTACTCATCTTTCAACTTCATTTTAATTTTCTTCAATAAGATACACTAGGCACTATGTTCATGGTCACTCACTTCTAATCGTCCAGACTTCCTAAATCCTCAACCACTAAAAATCCACTATATTGATTTTTGGGTACAAAAAAATCCAATGACACCATCAAAAAATCATCCCCCATATAAAAATACACCTTCCATAAAAATCTGATGTCATTTTCATGAAGAAATCTTACTTGAAAACTCCACTAGTGAAACCAAGACCTTTATTGTCCATTAAACCCACTACTCTATTCTAGTATCACTCTCTTTTGTATTCCACCTCGATATTACAATCCTTATGCTGATATTTTAATGATCTTTAACACCGAGTCATTTTCCTTCTAATGAAATACACGAAAGAATGTGGGGTTTTCCTTATTCCACATTTATCATGACCTATGTACACATATTCTATGGAATTCTCATATGAGAGAACAGAAAATTATACCCTGAAAGATCCTGCCACAAATATAAATACACTATATAAACAAATTTAATGATCTAGGTCATTATTCATAACTTGATATAATAAGATAGTAGTATTATAGAAATTCTATTTCTCCACATATACCATTTTCCAATGTTTCTTTCAATCCATCTTCATCATGTTTATTCTCTTTTTTATATGGTACATTGAAGTACAATGGATTCCATGAGTGAATTAACCTAAACACAAACATCAGTTTTGAACACTTGATGTTTCACACTTTGCTACTGAGTTCCAAAAATATATCAAGTATCTTAGAATTATATTCCTTCCCTTCCCTCTCATACATTGGCACTTTTGAAACACAATCTTTAAACTCAATATTTTGATCATCTGATTCTCGACATTCTAACACTCTTGAATGCCTTATTCAAGTGATGTGAAACTATCAATACATTCCATGTCTATGAATACCCTTGGTATGAATTCAAATTCCATTCCATTATTCCTCATGCTTTCCAGTTGACCGCATTCCAATGGATTGGGACCGTACATCACCAAAACTTCATATCAAGATGGACTCTAGTGAACAATTGGTGATATTTTAGTCATCCCCTCCATAATGTAGTTTAAAAACCCTCCAAAATTTTAAAATTTTGGGCATAAACATCGTCTTCTGCAAACTATCATGGCTTAACTAAGTTTTCCTCCAAAATTTCATTCCAACAACATTCATCAGTCTGATTAAATGCTATATTAATATCCTTATGAATTTTATGATCTCTTTATAGTTCATTTTCCGGATTCTAGATGAGTTATCAATAAAACAGAATTACAAACACTCTAGGATTATCCAACCAAATTCATCTAAGGTTAGAATCTTACACCATTATATCATCACACTGAATTCCAACCCATATAGTTATTTTCAACAAAATATTGAACTCTCACTAAATAAATTCAATGTAAGGGATTGTATAATTCCATCATAATGTGTTGTATCCTTCTTCCCTACTCCAAAATCTCCCCAAATGTACAAAACATTCTACATGAATCAATTTGATAAGTTTAAATTATGATATTCCAATAAACAAATACGAGTATAACTGCTATATTCTAGTGACATTATTCTGGTACTCTAATAGATGACCTGACCATAAGAAACCCCATAGTATTTCAAACAAGCTTGAACTTCCACCTCAAAAAATAAAACATGCACCAATATACCCACAAGTAAAGGGTTGTTTTGGTATCCAAGAATCTATTTTGTACCACTACTATATTAGAAATACTCCCCTAAAAGACTTAATAAATAGATCCATTAGAATGGGTACATTATTTGATACCACCTTTTCAAAATGAGGAAACATTTCTATATTCACCAAAAGTTCACCATTATAGTAATCAATTGTTTAAAAAACATCAAACACTAGAAACAATCCTTTTCTAATCATCCACCCTCATTATCTCGATGATCCGAACTAGGATGTCCAAGAACCCCAACCACTATATTGATTAATCCTCAATCTTCTGGTACCAGTTAAAATATAATCCTCCTATCTATCAATGTATAAGTGAAAAATCACCCAAAAAACACACATTTAACAACAAAATCATAAACATAATTTATTCAAGGATGAAATGGCTCATGAATTGTTTCCTAGATCTATGCAATAATGACATCACCTATTTTATTCTATTTGAAACAAAATTATATATTAGTTATAATGGATATCACCTTTTTAAAACCATTCCCAACCTACCATTAGAAGGTTTCATCTTTTTTTATTCTCTTCTCAGTTATCCACCTTTAGTATCTGGGCTTCTAGCACCAATATGTTCCTAGGTGAACTCCTTCTGGAGAAACTACAACCTTTAGGTCTATCCCTATTAGTGGCTCTAGTAGTCATCATCATTTTTTGGTAATACATTTTATAGGTGTGCCAAAATTTATCTTTATAATGTAATTATCTATTCATCCATTAAATATATACAACTAATATTTGTGAGAATCATTTTGTAAGAATATCTTACTTCTAATTGCTGGTATTAATTGTTCCATCAACTGCCAACCCCCGATAAATACTCCATGTTTCCTTTTTCTTCACACTAATGACATTGAAAAACAATTCATTAGACCCAAACATGAGTAAATATCCAACATCCCGCCTCCAGTAAATTTAGGTAAGTCATGAACTATACACACCTTTCATCACCAACTATATTCTTATGTTCATATTTTTTAAGATTATTAAATTGATCACCTCAGTATATCCCTAGGATCAATTACCAAATCCATGATCACATGAATCAGAAAAAACTCTTTTGTATTACCATACTCATACTTCCACTATAATCCACCCAAAAAAATTTTATCATCTATTTACCACATCTCCTTCTTGTGAACTCACAAAATACAGCAATCTCCCACTAACTAAGTGTTTAAGGCCCACCATAAAATAACCATTAAACTGTGGAAATTTCATTCAATGCACTGAATTCATCTTCCTTAAAATTGAATTCCATGTTGGGGTTGCATTACCTCCATATGTATTATCATTGGTTTTAATTATAGTGAACTAAACATCTCTATCATTGACCCTTGACCTCAAATAATATTTCCACACTAATCCTAACAATGTTTTCATTATGTTAGAGAACCCAATAGAGAATCCATCTAGAAATAACTATTTGTTATTTATGAAACTCCAATTATAATTCATGATTTATTAGGTTATATCATGATAAAGAAAACAGATTGACTAAATTCATAATTTGTCACAACAATATTCTATTATATTCTCTATTTTTCTATAAGAGAAATATATTTAAATAATTGAGAGGATTTTATCTATAGATTAGTATAATTTTAGAAAATTCCCATCAATATATAAAGGTATATTTTTATAAAAAATAACATCTTTTAAAATATACATCTCTGTTAAAATAATATCATTTCACAATGGAACCTATCCTATTATTTAATAAATTTCAGACCAATTTTGTCCATCGATTTACATCACCAAATAATAAATTAAATCACTTGAATTGAATTTTATTTATTTTTTTATATGTGAATTTAATTTAAATTAAAATTATATTGAAACTATAATTAAATAACATGAATTGATTAGGTTTATAAATATTTAATTGGGTAAAAATATTGATACCAACATTCACTTTAACTTCAATTTATATATTTTTTTACCATTTTATAATTAAAAATGATGGGGTTTATTTGGAATTGATATTATGGTTCTTAAATGTTCTACCGATTTCTATCTCGATATTCAATCTCTCATGGTTCTTTTTTGGATTAATCTATTGATATAGACTTGAATAGTTCAAATGATCTGTATTCTACCATATATATTGATTAAAATCACATATCCTTTCGTAGGATGTGATCTAAAAAATATATTTCATTATTTGTATTTTTTTCTTCTTATGTCATTTTAGAAAGTAGTTTGGGAATTTAACATTGATTTAATTTTCATTTTCATATCATCAAAAATTAATGGTTAATATTCATTAAGAAATATTATGAGAATAAAAGGAGATATAATTTTGTCATTGTTAATGTAATAATTGACAGAGGTGGATTCACTGAACTGGGATGTTATCAGTGATCCAAGGAATAAATTATTTTTCTTCTTTTGATATATTCATCCATGAGTTGCTTCAATCCCAAGGGTAACCTAATTAAAACTGTGGAGTCCAATTTTATGGAACATGAATTCAGAATAGTGAGTTCCCTCGTATGTAATTTTTATGGTTCTCGTGGATAAGGTCATGTTGGTTATGGGTAGCCCTTTTCTAGTTGGTATTTGGAGGAGTGTCTCAACTAAGTTTAGGAGGAGTGTAAGGATCCATCCACATTAAATAAATAAATATATGTGATCCATAAGGATGAAACATTGTTGATTATGTTTCATATTGATAACTATCTATAGAGAAAAGTGGTTGATGATTCTTCCTCTATTCAAGAAAACACGAAAGTCGATATCATAGGAGATTGGATGGTTGTATATAAATTCTATAAAGTATGCCTTATTTTTTAGATAATTAATTAAACATGAAAGGATTTTACAGAAGGATTATCCACTAAAAGAAAATAAGATTGCACCAATTCATGAAAATTTTATAGGACATGAGTATGTGGATACCACCTCTCTAGGTGTGGCTATGGCTACCCTGGTTGTTGTACTAATAGAGTCATTTTCTAATCGATAATAATAGACTTATAAAACTAATTATGAGATGTTTATCTCTTAAAAATAATGGATTATTCCTTTATATATCATAAAGCATAGTGTAAATTGTTATTTTAGTCATGAAGTTGAAAATAAAAAGCCTATCGATGGTGAAAAATCATTTTATATCAATTGAGAAAATATAAAAATCATAAATATTACTCAAGGAATTAATGAACAGTGACTACTAGATCCCTTAGAAATAAAATTTAATTGTAAAATATCTCATATACATATAAAATCTGATTTAAAAAGCTAAAATATTTAATGATGAAATTTTTTTATTTGTACATTGATGATATCATTACTTTAAAAAAGAATTTTAAGTGACCTATTTCTCTCCAACTATGTTCTTTGAAGAACAACACTTGGGAGATATAAAATTGGTTCTCTAGGAAGCATAATAATTCCCATATATATCATCTTTATGAATATAGGAGTATTCTCAATAAAGGTATAAATGTGAAATAGATTATCCTTGACCAAGGAAAATGGGACTTGGAAAAACTATAGAATACTTTGACTATCCACTCAAGGATTAATAGAAATTCAATATCTATTATTCAGATTTTTAATTAATATTGAACAATAATTCCAATTAAAATTAATTAAAGGTTTCCAATATATTTTTTATTTTTCCAAACATTATCTTTTTTTATTGGGATTTGTTATTTTTATTTTACTCTAACAAAAGGGTGGGTTTGATTCTATTTACTTTTGTATTAAAAAATAAATAGAAAAACTTCATATCACATATTCTGAATGTAAATATCATATGATTTAATTTTATGAAAAAAATTACATGAATAAATAATAATATTCTCATCATGAATAAATACATTATTAAAATTATTTTTTTATATAATTTATTAATCTTCTAATTAATTTTAGTATATGACACATTGGGACCCTTTCTCAATGAAAATACATAAAACATTCGAAAAGTGCAATATTGTAATCTAAAAACATGTTAATGAAACCATATAGATTAGAGATAGAACAGAAACTATAAAACCATCATATGATCAGTAATTTTAATATAATTCATTTATCAAATGATATCTTAGTGGGTCAGTTCATACTTGTTCCATCCACCTTTATACTTAATTTATATTTCATTTACTTTTTGAAATATACTATAAACTAACATTACCATGGATTTTAGTAAGACACTTACATCTCAATAAAAGTGATGGAGATATATTCTTCTATTATCTTGGAAGGGGAACATTCAATATTGACCATTAAATTATTTCAATATCACTTATATCACACCCAACACATATTAACTCACATAGATCATATATATTCGGGATTATTTTGCATATATCAAAATAGGAAATCCATTATACACCTTAATAATGATCTCAAGTATAAAGACCAATATTCATTCTTTCAATATGAATAGTCAATGACACAAAAAAAAACATATAAAATTTTTATTGGTGGTTTTTTCTTCATGATCTCCCATATAGGAGATCATAGTGTGTGAAATTCATGAGAATAATTATCAACACATAGGTTCCCCCAACACCTGATAGTTAGGAATCATTTGTGCCTCATTAAAATGATGTATCATTACCATAGGACATATTATTTGTGGTTTCTCTGTATCTCTTGGTACCCTTTATAGATGAGATTTTATATAACCCATTAAAAAAATCCATGGACGTTATCACATTAATATGATATGATATTACAAAAAATATATGAAAATATTAAATATATATTGATAATAAAATAAAAAATATTAATAGGTTATATTCAACCAACCACAACATTCATTTCATATATTAGAAAAAAATAGCATGGAAGAAAATGGAAACATGGACACAACATTTTAGGAAATAACCAAAAAGGGAAACTAAAATAAATCCATGTCACTGATATCTAATCAATTCATTTCCATGGTTTAGATATAACATAGAGTGCAAAATGAAAATGTAAAAAAAACATATAGAATCCAAATTTTAGCCGTATAAATAGTTATGATTTTCTTTGTAAAACTATCGTTAATATGAAAATTCATGTCCCACTCATTCGATTACGTAAATTATTTTTGAAACATTATGAAAAACATAAAAAAATATATTCTAACAAGGGTAATAAAACACTTCTCCTAAAAAAATTCAACCACTATAAATATATATTTCATTATTTATATTATATTTACACACTCGTAATAACATATTTGAAAGAACTAACCTTGGTCTATGTGGATGGCACACACACTATATATACATCCTTCTTATACCTATAAGAGATCATACATTGAATAGGAAAGAAAACCACTTTCATATTTTAACCAAAAGTATAAACTATGTTATCATTGATGGTATATTCCCAGTGTATATAGCCCATATATACCCCTCTAAGACCACATGAAATAAAGTACAACTGATTTATAAAATAATTATATCAATGACTCAAGTACATTATGTCCGGATTTATGGTAAACCCATCATAATTCAATGTTCATATGGATATGGTTACTTTTATATTAACCTCTATTTACTATTATAAATTATCAAGAGTTAACTCAAGGTGAAATAAATTTTTATTATCAAAATAGTATCAAGAACTTGAGTAACCAATCCAATCATGATAACTTAGGAAGTGGTTAGATAAGGAGAAGAAAAATGTCCATTTATGAACTAAGTTATGTTATTAATTGGATAAAATAAAGGTGAATAGTGATTAATTTATAGTGTCTCCCTGACTATCACCGAAATAGAAGGATAATATTATTAACAAAAAAAATTTACAAAATCTGACCAATTAATGTATATAACAGAATAAATTATTTTTTTAAATTTTAAATGTAATGAAAAATTATGATAAACTTCTTGATATAATCCTCTTTATATAAAAATAATATATCCTCCCACACAGCAAAATATTTCTCTTTATTTTAGGCCTATTTAATGAGAATATGATGCTCTACCAATTTTTTATTGATAATGGATAATTATTAGTTGTGTAGAATTGTAGAGACCCTATATAAAATTAATATAAATATTTCATAAATCACAAGATTAAAATAACAAATCTTAAAAATAGTCATGCAACCCAAAGAATGACTGGTTTAGTGTCTTGGAAATTAGCTACATAAATATATTAATGTTTTACACTAACATACATCTCTCCATAATCATGATCCTATCAATATTTTACTAAATATATCACATGATATAATCATATCCCTAACCTATGGAAAGGAAAACATAAGAGATTATTGATCTCAAATGCTTTGTAAGGAGAAAAACATATTAAAAATGGTTAAATCATAAATATGAAGGAGATCCTAAGAAAGACTTAAATATCTTATTAAAATATCATAAGACCATACATAATGATAATATAACATTATAATGTAAAATAATATAATAACTACATTTTTATGGATTTTTAGAATTTATCAATTGGGTAAAATTACAAACCGACAAACCAAAAACATGTGATCATGACATAAAAGTGTTGAATTTTTTCAAATACATCATAATCATGAGAACATTTCATAACATGTTAAACAACATGTAAATAAAGAACAGTCATAAAAATGGTTTTCTTATCATTTTAAACCGTGATACTTGGTAACCTCTTCACATATAAAGTTAAGAGTATATCATAACACCTTCATACTAACAATTATTAAATCTAATGAATTGTTCACACATAACATTGTGAGTATATATTTAGTCCATCACCCTCATCCTCTGTGAACCTAGTGACCTGATAACCCATTCAAAAAATATTTCTATTTCATGAGATATAATCCTTTAATAATTTCATTTGATGTATGTATAGGTCTCAATAATCCCATAATACATAAATAATTTTTTGACTTAAAAATTAAGAAGTCATCATCTAATTAAGAAACCATAGAAAAAGTGTGGGTTTATTAAATAATTGAAAAACATAAAATAAAATGAACTAAAGAAATCATAGAATATAAAAACCAAAATTTTCCTAATGGAATATTTTCATTATAACATATAAATATTGATCAAAACTTATCTCCAGGAAAAGAAATGGTTGGAGGGAAAATATAAGGGAAAATGAATGTCTTAAAAAATTCTCTATAAACATCAAGGTAAAACATACTTTCAAAAATAAATTTTTTTAATGGAAATATACGATATATGAAAAAATTCATATAAAGTGTTCCAGTAAACACAAACAAGAAAATTCATATATTTAATCAAAATTATAAGTGAAAATACTGATAAAATGTTTAATTTTAAATTATACATTAATGATGGAGACTTAAAAAGAATAAATGTTTCAAAAAAGGGATAGTAAAAATACTTATCAACCATTTAGTTATTAAAAAACCCTTTATAATAGAACCCTAAAAAATATATAAATGTTATAAAAAAAAATTTGTAGTGAATGATAGAATATATTATTTCAAAAGGATGGAAAAACCTTTTGAACCTTTTTAAATAGACTTGTTGAAAACTAATGTCATTAAGAAAGAAAAAAACATTTATTTAAAATGAAATAAGGGGAATAAATGGATAGTTTGATATAATTTTTTTTTATATTCAATTAGTGGAGGGAGAAAATTATAGGGGATTAAAAATAATGAAAGGGAAGAAAACCCCATTAGAATAAATGGGAATTATTTGCAACATATATTCATTTTTAAAAAATATAAAAATCATTGAGGAAGAAGACTTTGGTGTAGACCCTTATTTCAATGAAAAATAATGGTAATAAATCATATAATAATAATCAGGTCTAATATATCAATTTTAATTTAGAATAGATAATGATATGTAATTGTAATCCAAGGAAGTGTATTAACTCATGAAATTCCTTTACAGTCTTTATAAATTTTGAAATAAAAAATCATCAGAGGTATCTATATATTTAATAAATTGGGCATTTTCTACCATGTTTCACTCCCACATTAATTCACTTCGTCCACACTTATCAGTATTACCTCCTTCTATCTCATTACCCCCCCCCCCCCAATTGCGACTTTACTCCCCTACGAACACACTTCCAAACCCTCTGTAGATCTACCATCATCATTATCATACAATTCCACAATAATAGGCATCTCAACTCAAAACAATTGTGTCACATCTTGATACTACATCTTCCACTCTTCCAATCTACATCTTTTCGCTCCTTCACTACTTCATCATCACATCTATGGATCTCCTCCCCATCGTGACTTCACTATTCATATTCACAGGTTTGTAAAGATCCACTATTTTCGCCTCATCATTAACTGACGTCTTCACCAAGATTTTGCTTTGAAATCTACACCCAAAACTGATTGTTGACACACTACCTTCACCTCATCAGATATCCACAGATAAGGGATTCAGAAGCTACTAAATTCTATGTCCACAATATATGGTCTCAAGTCCTTCTTGGTCTGTTTCCAAGTCTCCATTATCATGGAAGGCCTTCAATTTCATTGTATACCTTTGATATAGTCACTCCAGAGTCATCCACTGCCAACTAGACATCTGGTTTTGTCTAAAACACACAATATTATAATGTGACAGTTATATTTGGTTCCCCTTGGTTTAGCTACAACAATCCCTTCCTAAATAGGCATGTTTACCTATTAGATTATGATACTTATCCCCACTATTCGTCATTATATTATTTACAGGTTCACACGAGGTTATAAAATATTAATTAAACATTATAATAATTCAATACTCAATGTATTGTTTGTCTTCTACATTTACCTTAAATTGTAACTTGATAGCCACCCATATCAATTACTTCATGAAGATTCTATGTAATATTTTTCTTTAGCATTTACATTCTCTATACTAGTGTTCCATAAGCTAATACATTCAATGTCTAAAATATAGGGTTTGAAGTCCTTATTGGTTGGTTACCAGGTCTCCATCTCTATGGAAAACCTTCAATTTATTCATTTACCTCAAATACCGTCACTCTGAAATAATCCACCACCAAATGAACCTCCAATTTTTTCAAAGACCCGTAGTATTCTACTATTCAATTTAACTTGGGTTCTCTTTGGTTGAGCTATAGTAATCCCTTCCGAAACAGAAATTTTTGCTTAATAGATTGTGATACCTATCCCCTCAATTCATCATTATATTATTTTTAGGTTCACACAGGGTTATAAAACATTCATTATACTTTATCCTAATTCAACACACCATGTATTATTTGTCTTCAGCATTTACCTTAAACTATAACTTGGAATCTAACCATTGCAGTTACTTCATGAAGATTTTAACTATTATTTGTCTTCAGTATTTACATTCTCTAAATATTGTCTAGAGTATTGCCAGCAAGTAGCCATGTTTAATTTGATCTGACATTTATCATTGAAAATGATTAATAGAAAGGTTTTTATTATATTGGTGATATTAGATTACTGTCACATGTAGCATTCAGACATACAACCCTTGTAAGGTGACTACATGCACATTCTAAGGAACAATTTTGTGTATAATATAAATTGTCTATAATATAATCATAATAATTAATTTCATGGTTTTATGGTTCTGTTCAATTCCAATTCATTCAAATAAAATGATATAGAATAAAAACATTCAATCCTCATAGAGATATAGGGACACACAACTTATAAGAAGACTACTACGACAACAACGTCAATCAGGTTGTCTTCTTTTTTTCTGTATTTCTGATATTGTTCTTTTATTAATCATATAGTAACTTATATGTTTATGATAATTGAAATTATATAGGCCTAATGTATCTTGAAAACATTAATATAGGTGAACCTATAACACCAACATGACTCACACAAACATGAATATGTTTTCCGTTCTCACCAATACCCAGTAATGGTATGTTGAATTTGAAAATTCCATTACTTTTTTTAGTTATCATGTTGAAAATTGAAATATCATACTACTTTAATGTATTATCTTACTGCCTAAAAATGTATATTCTAACAGTACTGAGAATTCTACGATAACAATAACTGGGGGACAATTTTTTGCAGCTGAAGTGGTCACACCTGCTATATCACAGATATGCATCAATGCATTCAATTATAACCTATATGCAGCAATGGGAATTTCATTTTAATATCTCAAATTTAATTACATTGATTTCATACTATGAAACATGTAACCATATCTTGCTAAATATTTCCATCTACATGTTTCACAGTCCCACAAGACTATTCAAATCTGTGACTACATGCCCATTCTAAGGATCATTTGTCTTTAAAATATACATTGTCTATAATATTATCACAATATTTCATTTCATGGTTTTATGGTTCAGTTAAATTCCTTTACAATCAAATAAAAAGATACGTTGTATATATATGCAATCCCTATCGAGATATAGAGTCACGCGGCTTCTTGATACTATTTTGTTATTTATCAAACAGAAACTTATATGTTGATGATAATATCAATTCCACGGGAAGAATGTCTCTTGAAATAATTAATTCAAGTAAACCAGCAACAACAACAGGAAGCACACAAATAGTAATATGTTTTCCTTTCTCACCAATACCATGTAATGGTAAATTTAGTTTACAATTCCCATTAGATTTTTTAGTTATCATATTGGAAATCAAATGTTATACCTCATTAATATAATATCTTGCTTCCTGAAAATGTATATTTTAATAGTACAGATAATTTAATTATAATAATAATTGGGGGGGGGAAATGTTTTACAGCTGATGTGGTCACACCATCTAATAACATAGAAATATGTCGACACATTCTATTATCACCAATATGATGCAATGGTGATTTAGGTTAACTGTCTCTAATTTAATTTCATTTATTTCATATAGTGAATCATATAACCATGTCTTGAAAATAAAAACTCATCTACCTATTTCACATTCCATCAAGACTGTTCCAATATGTCAATGATATACGCTAGATCAAATTAGAAAACACAACGATCGAATACCATGATACCACACAGTCTGTCATTCTGTAGCATGTTGTCAATGAACTTTGTTTAAATATATGTTAAATATGTTACATTTTAATTTAAAAAGTTCATATTCCAACATTACTCTGATAAGGTATGAATGAAAATTATCGTATTATTACAGAGACAACTAATGCCTCTTCATCACTATAAGCACAAATTAGGTGACTACATAATTTATTCTTTATCGGTGAAATATTGAATTTTAGGCATCAAATTTAAATAATGAATGGTACTACATATATTTATATCAAAAACAACATTCCATTATTATCCATAGGTATGTTATATAGTCCAACTAGAATTTATGGTTTCTTAACTCTGTATCTCTTTATATAGTGAAACTTTATTGTATTTAATAACATTGTAACCTATGGTGTTATTCTAACAAGGGAGTAATAAGAATGAAGGTTCTACAAAACCACCATATGAAAAATACTGAATGAATTAGATGAACATAGAAACTACTCCTTCAACAAACTCTGCCATAACTCCTGCTATATGAGGGAATTGGATTATTGTGGTGCACAAGTCACTTCATTATTATAGTATTATTTTTCTCCTCTGTCAGGTCTTTCCAACTTCAAAACAATTTCATTTCTGCTATTTCATTTAGTCACACCTAAATATAATTTCAGGTTTGATTATTTAGGTCATCCCCTATATATTTTCAAACTTATAATGAATGCAGCATTTTCAATTATATCACTTTCAAGGGATAGAATATTTTAAATGATATGAACAATAAAAAGGGTAATTCATTATCAAAAACTGATTTATTCATGTTTATTCTATATTCTTGGGCTGTTTATTATCATTTTTTCATTGGGAAATTTATACTTTCCCGAATCACTTGAAAAATTGAGAAATCTAAAGTACTTAAGGATTTAACACTCTCCACTAGCTGGGATGGATGTATTAGCAGCCAGGAATCTACATCATAAGGTGTAATTCTTGTCTATGGACTCTCCAAAGTTAATATAGCTTACAATTCAAAACCATCTTTGTGCAGTGGAATGTGTTATTACATACTCCCAACAAATAGTTATGTTATCCAACCTTAAGTATCAAATTCTGTGTATCCTCCCATGGGATAAAAAAGTCAGTACCTAGACTCGATGAGGTCTAGACATATTCCATCCAACAACTAAAGTATGAAATCTAAATAAGAATATAATTACATTATGTATAATAAAATTTCACTTTTCTTGATAACTTTAATGACTTTTAATCAAAAAAGGGGATAAATTATGAGTTTTTATACTATGTAGTTGAATTATAACTAACTCACTATATGAATTTTGCGATATTTATTGTTTTTCTATCTATAATCACATATGATTTATAATCCTTCCTTGGATATATTTTCCCAATATCAGTCCACTACAGTTTTAAAACATTGGAGATTTTTCACATCCAAACCTCTATACAATTTTAGTATGGGGATGATTACATAATTACTAAAATTTATTTATTTTTTTGATGTGCCACCTCATATATTATTAACCTATCAGTAGAGGTTACATTAATAACAATATCATTTTAAACACCAAACGATAGGCTTGAATGTTAGTTACAGTATACTATTTTGATACATTTTCATGAAAAATGGATGATGTACTAAGTTTAAGCAGTGCATACATGATCTTTTGTTTCTATTGGGAGAAGTTTGTAGGCAACAATAGGACCTCCATAACAAGATGACTCTCCTTCCTCATGAGGAGCTAATATCCAAAGAAGGCATGATCATACGTTTGGATTTAAAATAGTAATATTTGAGATTATTTGGATATTATGTCTCTTCATTGAATTAAAGTTCTCTCTGTGAACCTGATGTGAATTACAAACCTTACTCAGTTGATTTATTTTTTATAAAAGAAAAATTGTGATGTTTACTATAGTTTGTAGTCTTTAATTGTTTTATTTATAATCATTTGATCTATTTTATTATGATCATTATGTTATGTTGTTTGATGTTTACTATATTTGGTTAAATTTATTTCTTCTTGAAATAACAATATCATATGTTCATCAATATATATATTGTTTTGGTCTTCCAGTTCTGTTTAATTCTCATTACAATGCTTGGTGGTTTACTGTTTACTTCATGCAGTGTTTACATTGTAGTATGTTTTTTGAAAGTTGAAATTGATGTATATAGAAATTTCATCTCACACCAGTAGACTTATTTATCATAAATAATGAAGAGGAGACCATTCTTGAAAAACCGGATGAGGTGTTGAATTCCATGTTCACTTTTTGATCCTTTCATTGTATCATGTTGAAGGAATCCATACCTTTCACTCTCTATTGTCATCTGTCATTTGAATGTTCCATTCAAAATTTACATTATTTATTAGTATGTATTTCTAAATATAAATTTGTCTTGTATCTAAAAATAGACATGTTGGTTGATTATGTAGGTCATGATCTCTTGGATTATTACCTCTTATTCCGCCACTAAAACTCATCACAAATATAATTCCAGGATAAAAAGTAGTTACATATTCTTGATATATTTTTAGTTTTTTCTTCATGTTTTTAAATCTATATGTCACACATGTTTATACTTTACTGAATATCATAAACAAGAAATCGGTAAACCATTCCATAAGTTCATCGTTGATATTGTTTAGATATGCTTTATAGGTCAACATTCTAAAGAGCACCTCTAGGATTTTTTAGGTCAAAATAAGGTCTTATTTCTTTTCCATAGTTGTTAATGTACCATTACTTATTGGGTATCCTCCAGGAGTATAAACTGCCTGCTGGACTATTGACTCCAATAAATATTCCATGTGTAGGGAATTAAACACCAACTCCAACTGATTCATAAGGATCCACTAGTTCAGATTCCAACATCATTTATAGTAGCATAAGTATACTCTGTTAGTATTTCTAGAAAAAGAATTTTATTTTCTAGAATCTTCATCCCCTCTAATGACATTAGTTTCCTTTAATGACACACCATCTATAATGGATATCCTACTTGTACTGCCACCATTTTTCAGAGAAACATTATCTTTTTCTTGTCCCTTAGATAATATTTGAAGAGTTTGAGTAGCAGAATTAATACCATCACTAGAATTATTTATATCCTGGCCAGTGTCTATATCATGGTGAGGATGTACTCCCTCATGTAATTTTATTGAGATATCGTGTTCCAAACCTTTCTCAAGGCTTGATATTTTCTCTTGTAGGAACTCAATATGAAACCTTTTTCTTTGATTCTAATTTATATTAATTGTTTCTTAACTACATACTCACCTTAACCTTTCTAGATTTTGGTCTTGAGCTGGGAATTAGAAAAATATATCACATAAAGTAGTTGAGGCACGCCCCTTTCCTTCAAACCCATAGAAGTTTGACTAAACAGATAAATAATTGGGCTCTCACGACTCCACCCACACCCTGATCATCTCCCAAAATCTCATGTTACATTGGCCATAAACTATCGGATTGTTGATCATCATCACAATATTCCCCAATACCTTCTCTAACACAACCTCATATGTAAACTTCCCACATCTCATGACCAAAATTCCTCCAATTTCAGTATCGTATTGTCGATCGTCATCACCAGAAGATCATTTTTTCCTCTCAGAAATTAGTTTCTTCTACATGTACTGCATATTAGTTATGATACATGTTTTTTTTAAAACTAGATGATTTACTATATTTGAGAAAAGGGTTAACTTTTTAATTTGATCAATGAATGTTTTCTAGATTATTGAAACTTTATTTACTAGTACTGGATCATGTTTTTTAATTGAGTAGGGGAATATCATTTATATCATTATTTGATATCACTGTGAAAACGCATGGGAGAGTACAAGTTAATTTTATATATATAATTTAATATAATAATGTATAATAGGATAATGATAAAAATGAAAATAGTTTATTATTTTCACCCTTTAAAATCAAACATGGTGTGCAACTTAAACATGTCATAAATGATTCAAATTTGGGACAAGGAAACCCTTATGACTTCAGAATCTTTGGAAAAAAACCCCAGAAAAAATATGGGTTTTAATTAAATGTAATATACCATGACTAAAATATAAATCATGATATGATATATAAAATAGTTACTATTCAAATAAAAAAATGAACTTAGGTGAATAATACCTGATATGTATCAAATAGATGAATTTTGAGATCAAAACCCCTTATGGTACTGATATCATAAGAATTAAATGGAAAAGAAAGGGATAAAATTAAATGGAACATAAAATATAATTTAGTAAATGATATTTATCATAAATTAAATAAATATTTTATTAATTTTAACAAATTAAAAAAAATAAGTTAAAAACCTGAAATCATGCCCTAATGAAAGTGAATTTGAGGCAACAAACCCTTACCCAGTTCCCTTGCACAGTTGATGAAAATCTATCCAACCATAAAATAAAAATCGATAAATTAATAATAAATTTTTTTTAACCTTAATGATAAATATTACAATTTTTTTATCCTTATTCATAAATATTTATCAAGGGTATAATAAATGGTTGTAGCATATTTTTACGATCTAGTGTTAATAAAAAAACGGTTTCCTACATGTTTAAAAATGTTCATATCAATAACCATCACTTGATGAAAAGTTAAATATTGATATATAGTTAAATATTATGTAATATATAAAATATTTTTATTTAAAATGTACTGATTTCATTCCATATGTTTTTACATTATGTGAAAATTGAATTTTTGAAGACTTATTTTAGTAATTTTATTGAAAATATATGTCACTTTAATAATAAGTTAAATAATTAATATAATATATACATACCAATAAAAAATTATTATTTTATTAATATGTTATTATAACATTATTATTCATGTCTACATAGTCTTTCATAATTATATTTTGAATCATTGTTCAGGTAAGTGGTTAAATCATCTCAAAGTTAAACGTGCTTTAACTCGATTGGTGAGTATTGTTAAAGGAATGTTTTATTTTTAGAAAATTTAATAATAACAAAAGAATAATGATATTATATATTTTTTTTATAATTTTTAACCACATTTAATGTTTTTTATATAATTTACAAAAATATATATGAAAAATGAAAAATGTTTCATCATAGAGGTGGTAATCTGATCGTATGCTAGAATAATGTTCTTATTTCTCAATGTGTAATGAGGTTAAGGTCAATATTAAATTGATATTTCCTAATAAAAAATATTATATATATATAATATTTATCCATAATTACATCCATTAATAATAACCATGAACCATGGTATTAAAAAATAAAAGATACTACTTTAGGAGGTGGTAATTTTCATAATGCAATAATGATGTTTTTTTGTTTTTTATAAGAGGATGGAAATGAATAAGGGTTGTAAAATTAATTTTAAAAAATAATTATAATATTTTCATTTAATTAATATTATTATTATGGTGATTATATTTTTTGAATATTAAGATTAAAAAAAAATTATGATGCGGATAATACTTACGTTGTAGACTTGATTTTTCTTCTGGAAATTCCCTTGAAATTAAAGTGAATCAGATTAATATGAGGGATGAGGGGATTAATTTTGTAGGTGGGTTTTTTTTTATTTCATATTTACTGATTAATTTGATTTATTAGTATGTTTTTGTAATGGATTAATTGATCCCCTTTTATAAAAGTGGAAAACGACACTTTTGGAAACACACATTATATTTTAACGAAGGTGTGAAACTATTTGTGGGTAAATGGAACAATAATGGAAAAATGGTAATTTAAAGTATTATTTTATTTTTTATGTCTCAAAAATGTTTTTATATACATGTTTTAAATATGTTATAGGTTTTTTGTCGTTATGTTTTTACATCTTACACTTACTTTTAAACTCGGTTACTAGTTTTTAACCAGGTGATTTTATATTTTACTAAAAATATAACATAACATATATAACCAAATTTTATTTCAATATAAAAAATTTGACATATGTTCAATACAATTTTATTTTTAAAAATTTTAAAATTAACTTTTAGAAAAAAATAGATAATGTGAAGATAAACTTTTATAGTAGTAAAATGACATTTTGATCACTATAGATTTTTAATCTTATTCAGTATTAATTAAAAATTTAATGAGTTTTAATACATTAATATATGTTTTTATACATAATATTAATTTAATTATTTATATTATTTATATATAATTGATTTTATAAAAATCTCTTGATATTGATAAAACAATAATTTAAAATAATTATTCAACCATTATCTTTGTATTTAGAATTAATCACAGCAATCAAGATTTTATACCTAAAAATAACATTGGATAGATGAAATATAATTAAACTTTTTACCAATGATATATCAATAATTTAATCAAATCAACATTTAATGTGCAAGGATATTTATCTTAATAATAGCACACATAATACGTAAAACCCCTTTTTTGAAAAAGTTATTTTTATGAAATAAGTTTATGATTAAGATATAATTACCAATGCAATTGATTCTAGTTAATTTAAAAAAGTAATTATAATTAAAATATTATTTATTTAACAATAAAGAAATCTTAAAATAAATTTCATCATTTTAAAATTAATAAAACAAAACAAAAAAATAGCTTTCTTTAAAATGTTGCATAAACTCTCAAAATATTGAGCATGGTTTTTTAAAATTCATTATTATTCTTAATTTTATTGGAAAAGGATTAAAAATAATTAAATTTATTCTTATAATTAAATAATTTTAGAAATTTAATAGCACTAATAAAATCAATATTTTTATTATTCATCAAAAAGATTAATTATTTTTAGAAAATATCAAAAATACATCTTAACCTAGTTTTGTTTTGATGAATTCATAAAATATTTTTTAGTTTGTAAAATTTAAATTCTATTTTTTAAAATTTAGATATTTTTTAAAAAAATATAATATAAATAAATGGATTTTATTGAACATAACCTTTTCAATATTAACCCTTATCAATTATTTACCTTATAAAGGTGATAACTATTAATGGATTACTATTTTAGTGTTTACTGTATATTTATTAATAATGTGTTATTAATTTTTTTTGGTTTTTCTATGTTTGGTGTAGCATGTGACAGAGGTTAGAGAACATATTATGTGTTTTGAAGGATTTCAAATCATTGGTCGTTATATTATAACCCCTTAAATAAATTATGTCTTCAATGTTTATTTACTATTTACAAAAAAAAATATAGGTGGTGGGAATATTTAAATTTCCCGATATATTATCTTTAATTATATTTGAACCTCGATAAAATAGGAAAGACTATAACACAGTTATTTTTTCTAATTATTTCAAGAAAATGTATCTCCTAACAAGATATTGATATCCATGTGAAGGATTTAGATATAGCCAGAAGGTCCGATAAACAAGCAAGAGGCCTGCTCCCAACAAAATATTATAACAAAAAAAGAAATAAATAGTACAAAGAAGCTCAAATACAGGGACTCTTGCAAAACCGAGAATATAAGACACCATCCCTGTCCCAGCAGACCAAGGAGTCACAATAGGGAGGTAAGGTAAAAGACCAACTGGAGCTAGCTTCTGTAATGGCTCTCTTCGAGAGAACATCAGCGACTTGGTTTGCTTCCCGGTAGACATGAGAGACATCCAAGCAAAGCTGTTCAACAAGTTTAAGGAAGGAAATCCAGGAGGACATCATTCTCCAGGGAACATTCCGAGACCGATCTTTCAAAATCTTCACAGCAACAGCAGAGTCCGACTCCAGCAAAATTCTATACCAACAATAATGGACAGCATACCTGATCGCTTTGATCATCGCCCAAAGTTCTGCCTCAATATCCTGAGCATGTCCAACATAATGGAAGAAACAGCCTTTAATGAAGCCCCAATTAGTTCTGAAGACCCCTCCATAGCCAGCAGGACCTGGTGCGCCAGAGGCCGCCCCATCAAAATTCACCTTCAACCATTCACAGATAGGTGGGATCCATCGGATAAACATTACCATTCGGGGCTTCCATTCCCTGCCACGAACACCAAGAGCTCTCAAGAGAACAAAGTCAGATACATCATTATGCATGAAGCCAGTTTGAATTGTCGAGGAAAATATAATGGCTCGGTGCATCAGCAGAACACCATCTCTGAAAGAGGGCCTGATGTTATTAAACACAATGTTGTTCCGAGATTTCCAGATAAATGAGAAAATCGAGACAACAGACGAGAGGAGCAAGGAATTAACTTGCTCGCTAGAACCAGTTTTTAAAGACGACGTAAGCATGGAATCAACAGAGCAAGTATTAAGGGAGCAATGGAAAGCCAACTGCACATGCTCCCAAAGCTGAGAAGCAAATTGGCAGTGGATAAAAGTGTGAATCAAAGTCTCATCACTTCTGAAACAAAACTGGCATACCGAAGCAAGGTTGAATCCTTTTCGCTGTAGTGCGGTTTGGAGGGGCAACCTGTTCTGCCAAATCCTCCAGAGAAGCAGCAGGTCACTGGGCTGTATAAAAGGCCTTCGTAATCCTTCAATCCATGCGGGCAGAGCATTAACCAAACCAACCTGCAAGTTATAGCAATCCCGAGTAGAAAAACAACCAGTAAGTGCAGGTTTCCAAACAATGATATCAACATCCACATAAATGTAATCTGCAACTTCCAGCCTAAAATTTTCTGGAATGAGGTTAATAGTAGCCGTATGATCATGTAAATCAGCAATAGACAGTTGCTCAAGAGATCCTGAAACTGAAACATGTTCATTGAGGGGAGAGGACAGCCATGAAGTACTCCAGTAGTTGAGATGAGAGCCATGACTTACAATCCATTTTGAGTGAAACATAAGACTGGAAAATGAAGACCTTATTGAGGGTCAAACCGAAGATTTGAGATAAAGACACTTCCCTTTCTGTAATCTGGAAACAAATCTGTCAATCAAGAATTCCATTGAGAAGTCAGGCTTTGCAATAAGTTTCGAAACAAAATTCTGGATGAGAGCGCTATTAAATACTCTGATATCCTTAATGCCCATTCCTCCGATCTTGATGGGCTTAATGCACTTTTTCCATGCAACAATGACAAGTTTTTTCTGCTGGACAGAGCCAGTCCATATAAAATTTCTAATCTGGCCACTCAACTCCTTGAGGAGAGCTGCTGGCCATCTGTAGACAGAGAATGAGTAGACAAACATAGAGGTAATAACAGAATTAACGAGACAGATTCTCCCAGCCTGGGACAATGCTTTTCCTTTCCATCTTGCCAGTTGTCTGATGATTTTCAGAGCAATACCCTCAAGATGTGCACGCTTTACCCTTCCCCAAAATAGAGGGATTCCAAGATAATGAAAGGGTAATGTGCCTTTCTTAACCCCAAGCCTTCTTGCAATCCTGCTCTGCTTCAAGTTGCTAATACCTTGACCAAAGACAACAAAGGATTTCTTCCAGCAGATTTCCTAACCTGAAACATCTTCATAATGAGAGAAAATCATCTTAATGGAGGAAATACTCTTCCTATCAGCCTCACAGAAAAGAAGGATGTCATCTGCATAAAAGAGATGTGAAGGAGCAAAATAATTCCTTCCTGCCCTCATTCTTTGATAAATCCCATTGTTGACAAGGTCATGTAGGCAGACACTTATGTAGTCTTCAGCTATCGCAAAAAGAATCCCAGATAAGTTATCACCTTGCCTGACCCCTCTAGTGCATTTTAGGAAACCCCTAGGGGATCCATTGACAAGAATAGAATGCCTGGAACTTTCCAAAATAGAAAAAATCGAGAAAAAGAAGCTCAAAGATGATTTAGAAGGCAATTTTCTGTAATATATAAATTAATGTAGATTCAAAGGGAAGATAGTAAATAGATTTCAAAAATCATGCCAAATTTTATATGTATCATATTATGGGTTACACTATGTATTTTCTAAAAAAAATTATAATTAAAACACTAAATATTTTACATAAAATAAAAATCTCGTAGGGTTGTGACTTTATGTTCTTTGAAAATACACAAGAGATAACAGGGTTGATAGAATAAGAATACTACAACTAATTAAGGGTGGATTTTATTTGAAACCTAATTACACATATCCTCTTCACCAATAGAAATTTCAAAGATTCTTCCTTACTCCCTGGGTTTATAAGGTGTTGGATTCCTACCATCCTTATCAATTATTGGATTTGGGAATTCACTAGGATAATTCTGATTTATCTACATATTTGACATTGAATAGTTAGTGATTCCCTTATATAAGTTTTATCTTTTTTCTGGTGTTAATAGAACACTTAATTTTCCATCAATAGTTTATTATTTAACATCCTTCTTTAGCATAATCGAATATTATTCCAATCCCTTTAAAGAAATTCCTTTGCTTATTAATTCTGTATTTTGAATATATAAGAAATTTTACCTTTCTTCTTTTATCATCTTTATCTATTGATCTTTCATGAGACTCCATTTTTCTCTTATATGGTGTTTTTTGGACTTCAACTATGTCCACATTGTTAATAAAATTTCATTATAGTTAGTTTGGCACTGTCATAAATTTTTTCATTACATCTTCTATTCATATGTGTTTTCCATTGTGGTAATCTTAAAATTTTACTATGTACCCTTGGTTCCTTCAACTTCCCACCATTACTAAAACTAAAAGGATTCACATTAGTGGTGAAACATTAATAATAAATTGGAAAATTTTCATCAAAATAAATTTAAATAATCCTTAAAACATATTGTTCTTTTATAATTTCTTATTAGCCCATCACTCTTTTATTTTAGCCCATATCAATGTTAATTTGATGTATGTTACTTTAAGATGGGTATTCTGGAACTTCTAAACCTAATCACTCAATGTAAATAGGAAACCAATCCATCTTGGTGGTTACAAAAGAGAATATGATTAACCAAATCATATCTCCCATGAGTTTCAAAATAGGTATATAGTAAGGGTCTATACACCGTGTAGTAAAATGATGGTCAAGATATACGCAACCTTCTCATTATAGGGTTATTACCCCTAGATGAATATTTTCCAAATACACATCTACTTGTACTATAAAAATAGTGATTTATTACTCAGAAAACAATCTACTCAATTCCTTACCAATATTTTATGATATTTTTCTATAATTGGACTCATCTCTAAGGTTTCCACTATATTTTTCTAACCATAACTCCAATGGTAACAAATATTACTAAACTATTATCTAAAATAAATAAAATAATCTCTAAAATAACTAAACCATTCTTTAATACAAACTGACGAATCCCAATATAACCTTTTCTTTAAAAACTCAATTATCACATGGTTTAATTAACTTATCTCAAAAATATTCCCACATCCCATAGACCGAGAGGTTTAATGTCTTGGATATTATCCATATAAACATCTTGTGTTTCTACACCTATGAACATTTCTCTATAATCATGATCCTCTTGAACCTATAATATATATCTCAAATGATATAATAATCTTCATAACCATGGAAGTGAAAAACATAAGAAGAGGTGATCTCATATGCTTAGTAGGGGAATATGTAACATAATGTTCCAGATCATGAACATGAAGGATAACCTGATAAATATTTAAATAACTTACCAAGATATCATAAGACCATATATTATTATCATAAAATACGATAAAGGAAAATAACATCATAACCAGAATATTAAGGATATGTAAATGTTATGACTCAACTCAAAATACACATCAAAAACCAAAAACATGTTAGTATGAAATTAAAGTGATGAATTATTTTAAAATATGGAGTAATCATTAAAACATGTCATTATATGGTAAATTTTTTGAAAATGCTTCACTACTAGAATTATAGTTATTTGGGATGGGCTACTTGTGATGGGATCCCGTCGCAAATAAGCTTTAGCGATGGGGCCCCATCGCAGATAGCTTGTTACATAAAACGATGTCACAAATAAGTCTCGAATTATATACATTATATATAAATAAATACTTTTTAGTGGTCCCATCACAAATAAGTCTCTGATTATATACGTTATATATAAAAACCATTTGTGATGGGCCTGTTGCTAATACTATTTGCGACGGGCCCATCGTCCCGTCACAAATACGTTTTTTAAAAATATATATTTAAACTATTTGTGGTGGGCTCCTATCATAATATATACCGTCGCA
Source organism: Viscum album (assembly GCA_963277665.1). Classification (NCBI taxonomy): domain Eukaryota; kingdom Viridiplantae; phylum Streptophyta; class Magnoliopsida; order Santalales; family Viscaceae; genus Viscum; species Viscum album. The sequence goes on from OY728130.1 coordinate 1,217,582,541, forward strand.
AATAATAAACAAAGTAATATATATATATAATAAAATTATGATTAATGAAAAAATAATATTTATATTATTAAAATAATAAAAAAAATAAAAAAAATAAAATTCTCAATATTCTCAAAAAAATATTAACAAAATCATCAAATTTTATTATTGACATTTCATTATCAGATTTATTAGTCATAAATTTTGCAACCGCGTCTAATTTTCTTATCTTGCTACTAGGATATAATGCATCGTCAGCAGACCTCAACAACTCATAAAATTCAAATGGTGCCAACTTTGGAGTTAAATCAATATCATCTTGAGTTTTAATTTGTTGAATAAACGGACCTACAATAACATGTACTAAATTTTGAAACCATGATGGATCCGGAATCAAGTTATTAGTATCTTCTCTATAACTGCATTAACCGTGTTGATACCAATTGTTCCAAATTATTACAAATTGTTCCAAATTGTTACAAACTGTTACAAATTGTTACAAATTGTTACAAATTGTTAGAAATTATTACAAATTGTTACAAATGTTTACAAATTGTTACAATTTTTTAATAATTATTACTATTTTATTTACTAATTATTGCTAATTTATTAATAATTTATTAATTACTTATTACAATTAATTATTTATTATACTTTTTTACAATTTTTTACTATTTATTTACAATTTATTAAAATTTATTACTAATTTATTACTAATTTATTACAATTTAGTACAATTTATGACTAATTTTTATAATTTATTACAAGTTATTACAATTTATTACAATTTATTACAATTTATTACAATTTATTACAATTTATTACAATTTATTACAATTTAGTACAATTTATTACAATTTATTACAATTTATTACAATTTATTACAATTTATTGCAATTTATTACAATTTTTAACAATTTATTACTATTTCTTACAACTTATTACAATTTATTACTAATTTTTATTAATTGTTACTAATTATTACTAATTATTATGAATAATTACTATTTATTAATATTTATTACAACTTATTGCTATTTATTACTATTTATTACTATTTATTCCTATTTATTGCAATTTATTATTATTTATTACTATTTATTACTATTTATTACTAATTATTTTATATTATTACTAATTATTACTAGTTATTACTAATTATTACTAATTATTTCTAATTATAATGAGTTATTACTAATTATTACTAATTATTACTAATTATTACTAATTATTACAAATAATCACTAATTATTAATAATTATTACTAATTACTACTAATTATTACTAGTTATTACTAATTATTACTAATTATAACTAATTATTCCTATTTAATACTAATTATTTTTATTTATTACTAATTATTTCTATTCATTATTAATTATTACTAATTATTCCTAATTATTACTAATTATTTCTATTTATTACTAATTATTCCTATTTATTACTAATTATTCCTATTTATTACTAATTTCCCCTAATTATTGCTAATTACCCCTAATTATTACAAATTACCCCTAATTATTACTAATTACACCTAATGATTACTAATTACCCATATTTATTACTAATTACCCCAAATTATTAATAATTAAACCTAATTATTACAAATAAATACTGATAACAAAAAAATTTAAATCTAATTTAATTACAACTAATCAACACTAATTAAAATTAACATAAAAATTTAAATAAATAAATCATTAAATAAAATATAAATACCTATAAACTTGAAGTCCTATTGATGTAGATGACTTCACAACTTCTTCGTAAAAAAACTAACTCAGAGAAATTTTCACTCTAAAAATATAGTTTAGAGAGAGAGTGGATGTGATAATTGAGAGGAAGAGAATGAAAAACAGAAGAGGGTATATATAGGTCAGATTAGTTGTGACAGGATTATTTGTGATGAGATACCCGTCGCAAGTACCTTTGTCAGCATGAATTGTTGTCTGCGGTAAAAAGAGTATTTGTGACGAGTCCCATGGAAAATAGTTTCCTACCGAAACATTTTTTTCTACGGGATAACATCCCATCGCAAAAAACCTATTTAACACCACCAGTATTTTCAACAAGACCCGTCACAAATACCCTCCATCCGAAAAACTATTTGCGACGGGGCGATTCTCTTGTCACAAATAACTTTCCTGCGCTTTGGTGCACAGCCTATGAAAAACCACGCTTTACTTTTTGAGACGAGACCCCAAATCCCGTCGCAAATAACCAGTTATTTGTGACGGGACAAACCCCACATTGCAAATAACCTATAGGATAGACTATTTTTGACAAGAAGTAATCCCTTCGCAAATAGCCCATCACAAAATTATATTTTTCTTGTAGTGTTTCAAGTTCATAAACATAATATTTCTTATCCTTATAAACCTAGCTACTCACTAACCATTTTGAATGTAAAATTATGAGTAGTGATTAATGCATTCACACTCACCCTTTGTGAACCTATTGACTTGCTAACATATTCACATATAAAATTTTCAGAGGATCTTAATTCCATCACACTCGCCCTTTATAAACCTATGTAATTACTAACCTATTTACAAAATATTTATATCTCATGAAATATAATCATTTACCAAATGAATAGTTGGTAGGTATAGGAATCAACCATCTCATAATCCATACATTTTTATACCAATTGAAAATTAAACATTCATAATATCATAAATAACCCATGGAAAAAGAATGTGTTTCTTTTCAAAAAAATCACATAACATGAACTTAGAAATCATAGAACAACAAAACTCCCATTTTTCAAATGTAGTTAGGTATTAATAACATATTAAAGTGATCAAAACACCTCTTCATGAATATAAATAGTCGATGGTAAATATAAGTCAAAATACAAAATTCTTCAAAAAACTCATAAAATATCAAAGTAAAAATTACGTTTAAAAATAATTTTTAAAAGTAAAATAGAATTCTTATTAAAACCATAATATAAAATGATCAAATTAAAACATCCTCAAACATACAAAAATTTTATCAAAAGGTGAAATGGAATTTATTCGAAAACTTTTACTTTTAATTTTTTTTAATAATGTAGACTTACAAACATAATGTTCTCTAAAAATGGAAAGTGAAAATAACTTGAAAATTATTCATTATAAAAAAAATATTTAATAATGGAACCATGAAATAATAATAAATTTATCGAAAGAAAATGTTAAGTGGATGGTAAAACCTTTTATTTTTGAAGGATTGAAAACCCTTTTTAACATTTTAAAATATCCTGGTTCAAATCCCACATAATTAAAAAAGATAATGAAATTGTTGCTTTAAAAGAATAAGGGGAATAAAAGGATCATTTTAGATAAAAAGTGTTTCAGTTTACATTTGTAAAAATAGAAATTTGATGCGAAGTAAAAATATAGACATGGAAGAAAATACCCTTGAATGAAATTGTAATTATTCTTAATAAAAATATCTTTTAACCAAACATTAAAATCATCGAGGAAGAAGTCTATGGTGAGAAACATGATTACTCTAAAAAATTAAATGTAATACATCATAAAATCATTATTGGTTATAATCTAGTAATCATGAAATAAAATATAAAATGATAAGTTATTATGACACAATGATGACTATTGAGTCATGAAAACCCCTTACAGCCTTCATGACATTTGAATCAAGACCCCATGAGAGGAAAAACTCTTATATAGAATAGTGAATATCATGATTTATAAATTGATCATAATAAAATATTAAAAAATGTAGTATTTGACCATTGAAAATGAAAAATGCAGTGAAACATAAACATGTATTAAGGGATTTATACTTCACACAAGGAAACCCTTATATGTTAAAATATTTTTAAATTAAAACTCCTTGAAAATGACTTATTTTGTAACATCCCGACCTAAATCATTAGGTCTGAGCCAAAATTCCATGTTACCTCATACATGTATCACCATATGCAAGAGGCTAACAACTAGAATTGAGGGTCTGATTCCATTAGTGGGGATAAAATTTCCCCAATATCATCTCATTGAATCAATAATAAATAATAATAAATATAATAAATAATCAGAGTAAACATGTAGAAAACTAAATATAACATACATGTAAAAAAATAATTAAGATCCTATAAGTTGAAAGAATTCCCAAAGGAAATAATAAAGGTAAATTAAATAAGGAAATAGTGGATCCTCCAAAATAATTCGTGGAAATTTACTAGCATCATGCTTCTCTGCTCAGCTATCCACCATAGGTCCCTTGCACTTTTCCAGATCTATCATGAAATCTATATGCAACAAAATATAATTCAAAACGTAGCTGTTGTGCACTGACCAAGACACCATAAACCTAAAATCATATCTGATTCAGATCCATTTTTGAAAAAATCATAAAAAACATGGAACGTCTCAATTTCGTATCATCCCCAAGATGATCAATAGTCCTACAAGACCTAGGCCTCCAAGTCATGTCACACTAGGCCATCTTTCCCCATTGTTATCTTTGGGTTAGATCATATAGACCATCATGCCCCATTATTTCCATTAAGGTCTGATCACTCATGATCTTCATGCCCAAGGTTCATCACATACATGTCATATCGAGCATAACCCTCAGGCCTCAGGTCAGGCCACACTAGGCCATCATGACACGCCATCCATCTCAATCTCATAATCAAGTAACATTCATTGTCTAAACATGATACCCCACTAGGGATACCCTGCCATAATGGGTTTACCTGTCTCATAGGTACCATGCATAAGAAACAACAACACAACATATATCAAACATTTCTGAATGAATAAATGACATCATATCAAGTCACACATCATGAGAAAATATTGAACCATTAATAATACAAAATGTGAATCAAACATCAACATGGATTCTAGTTATCTCAATAATTCTCATGGATAAAGGTAATCTAGTGTTGCGGACATTACACACACCCACAAGAAACCATAAGTTAATAATGGATATCAAATATGAAAACAATATAATCACACCATTAAAACTTGTATAAATATATTCCAAGAAGATAAGTAACAACCTGTAGGACCCCAGGACACCCTGAGAGGGGAGGGGTGAATCAGGGTGACAACATTTTCTTTTAAAGTGAAGGATCTTGTTCCCACGTTGGTAAGAACTTGTTAAACCTGTATGATGAAAAGGATCATAAATCAAACATTCACATGCAGAAAGATGACACAAGACTTTTTACTTGGTTCACCACTAAGGGCTACGTCCAAGGAGCATACGCCGACAGGTTTTCAGTCGTACCAAAATCCACTATGCTTCACTAGCTGTAGATTACAAAGGTACGGGAATAGTCACTCTGTCCCAGTGTAATGTCCCGGACCTCTCTGGCCATTTCCATTGTAAAAAAAATGTCACGAAGTGTTCTGGAGGGTAAAATGGACTTTTCCCGCACTTTCCAGAATTTTGAAACTACACGCCATGTAGTTTGAGTACACGTTGTGTACCCCTTTTTCTGGGTATACCCCATGTTGCAGGCCGTGTCCTCACCGTGTGAAGTAAATGAGTACACGTCGTGTGTCCAAACTACATGACATGTAGTCCCTCCCCGCGTACGCGTTACCAGCCAACGGTCGTGTGCCGTTTTGGAGCTGTGTCCTTGCCGTGTGCAATATATGAGTACACGTCGTGTAGTCCTTCCCCGCATATGTGTTACCCTCAAACCGTGTGTTGACCATTCAATGGTCGTGGATCCATGTTGGAATCCGCATGGAGACCGTGTGAAAGAATCAAGTACACGCCGTGTACCATAAAGTACACATTGTGTACTTTTTCTTTTCACGCCTATAAAAGGAGGGTTCCCCTCCTCCTTTCAACTCACTTCTCTCCTCTCCTCTCCTCTTCTCTAAGCAGATCTTTCTCAAGAGACTCGAAGGCTCTTCCTTCCATAAATTCTTCGTCCGAGCTCTGATTTACGATCCGTCAACGGCCACGGGATCATAACTACAAGTCGGAGCTTCCAAGCTTGGATCCGTTGTCTTTCCTCTGGCCTTTACTTTCTGAATTCCACCTGAGGAGGTTTTTCTGGGACCCGACAGAAGTGACGGACGCTGACGGACTTCTTCTAAAGTTGATCCAGAGGAGCGTTGCAATCAAGAACAAGTTGAGGTAGGGATTTTACCGTCGTCTCTCTAATTTGTGCATCATGCGGGTTGGGTGTCTTCTTGTTTACGTGAAACACTTTTGAACCGGTTTAAATAAAGATAATAACTGGTTAAAGAATGGTGTTGGGAAGTTAGTGATTGTTGTTACTTTAATTTTAAATCCTGTGATATTATGTTGTGAATTGAATGAGCTTCTACCTACGGAAAATCATGATCGTTGGGGGCCTTTTCTTACGCAATTAAATGTTTCCCTCTCCTTCTTTATTTTCTTATGGGTGGAAAACTTGTGGAATGTGGAAATTGGTTAATCACGTAATGTTGGCTGTTTAAAATCCAGAACCTTTGTGTGATCACCCCGATTAAACAAAACGGAATAATGAACATGGGTGTTGGCTTGGTTATGAGGCATGTGTTGGGGGTGTTTTGTGGGTTGTTGTGGATCGGGTGAGCAGCAGGGCTGCGGTTGGCTTGGTTGTGGGTTGGCGTGTATGTTGTGTTGGTAACGGGCAGCGGGGCTGCAATAAATGGTATTAATGAGATAATGATGTATTGTGTGGTTGTGGATATTGTGGTAGGCAGCAGGGCTGCAGGGATGGGTTGAATGTGATAGGATAGTGGGTTGTGAATAATAAATAAAATGTGGAAGAATTAATGGTGGGTCATCATTTTGGAACGGAATTAATAATCAATGGGTTTGGATGGTTAATAAGAATGAATTGCTTGTGTTGCTTGTGTTTTCCTAACTTGATTTGTGGATGGCAGGGATATGTTTTACGAACATTTGATGTGGTTGGTTGTGGATAGTTTCCCAGTAGTAAAGGAACTAAATAAATTATTTTTTCTGAACGTGAAAACCTAAATGGGGTTGTGGTTGTTTGTTGTATGCATACTTCGTGGTAGCAATGCTGAGGCACGTGCTCAGTTTCTCAGTTTAGAAGCCATAGGTTGGGCTGAGTGTTTGGTATATATATATATATATATATATATATATATATATATATATATATATCTGTATCTTTTGTGTTTTATCGTACCCCACCCATGTTGAGCACTTAATTCCGAACACTCCCATTTCATGGGAGAGGGTGTTTTTCCCTTAGTTACTAGCTCCTTCCTGCTCCTTCTCCCCTAGGCTGTGATGGCTTGAGGCAACCTTACACCTAAGACTCTTCGGGTATGTTTCGATTGGGGTGGTTTTAGACCAAGACTCTTCGGGCAGGTTCTACTGTTTCCCTTGAATCTTTGGGATGAGGCCCAGGTGTGTGCGGGCGGGATACGTGGTTGTGAGGACCAGGTGTGTGTAGGAGGGATACGTGGTTTTGAGGCCCAGGTGTGTGCAGGTGGGATACGTGGTTGTGAGGCCCATGTGTGTGCGGGTAGGATATATGGTTATGAGGCCTAGGTGTGTGCGGGCGGGGAGAGTGGGGCAGCTTCAGGACGTTCGTCGTTAGGAAGAGTAGCTAACTAAAGGTAAATGGTGCGGGGTACCCAATACTCTTATTCTTATACTACTACTACCTATTGTGATTATGTTTTGGTGAGTGTGGCTGGTGAGGTTGGGTGGATAGTATTCCTTGCTAGGTTTCTTCTGTTGTTCTCTCGGGACATTAGGATGTCTCCCCACTTGTGCACGAGAGCTTTAGGTTTCCCTACTGAGTATACTTGTATGCTCACCCTGCGTTTACTTTTAGGTTTCCAGGAGGACTATCAGGGTCGTCCGGGACCCTACTTGTCGTAAAGTTGCTGTTGTTTCTGTTGTTGTACCTTTGTTTTCTTTTGGTATTGTAATTTGAGCTTTCTGGTACTTGTACCTTGTTATAAAATTGTTTAAACATGCATGTGGGAATGGTTTGGGTTTATTTCTATATACTTGATCTTTTCCTTTTTTTGGTGGTTGATATGTCCTATTTCTCGATCTTTAAAAATAAAAAGGGTAATGCCTCCCATATTTGTGAAAAACTCATACCCTTGGTGCTAGTCACCATCCCGGGGCCTACTAGAGGAGGGACTCGGGGGGTCATTATCTCCCTTTCACCATTGCCAGCTCAGGATGGTCATCTTTGGTGGGAGGGGATTGTTACAGAATGGTATCAGAGGGTGATGGTTGAGAGATAGGATAGAGTCTGGGGTTAGGCACTGTGATGATTGCATGGGATGGTTGGGAAACAATGTTAGTTTATCTTGGTGCGTGACATAGGCCAGGGAAGACTGGCTAGGACACGGGATTTTAGGGCCCCCATGATCCGATGCAGGGATTCTGAGCCTACCGAACGACCAAGTGATGCTACATTGATTGTAGGGTAGAGACCCTAGGGAAGGTACATGCATCATCGTGATTGTGTTTTACTTGATTTGGGTGTTCTGGGAAAGAAATTGAAATAAAATGATAAAAATAAAACCTTGAGTTTTTCTTTAATACTTGGGCATAGGCGATCCTGGTTTACCGTACAGCTATGGCACCTGGACGTCATCCCCGGGTGGCTCAGATGGTCGAGGCCTAGCAGATTCAGGCGGTCGATCAGTTGAGGATTGACCGAGAGGAGGAAGATAGCTAGGGGCAGAAGACTCTCCGTTCTTTCCAGCTACAGACCCTTAAGACGTACGAGGGTAGTACTTTAGATATGGATACAGAGGGGTGGATTGAGGAGATAGGGATTTCTTTTACCTTGATCCGTGCTCAGAGGGAGTACTAGGTTCCCCTAGCAGTCAGTCAACTGAGAGGTGTGGCACGACAGTGGTGGACGCTCTACCTCAAAGAGAGGATAGAGGCAGAGGTTCCATGGGCTGACTTTGAGAAGTAATTCTGAGAGGAATTCCTTTCTTCCATGATCAAGGAGGAGAAGTGGTAGGAGTTACTCTCCATTCAGCAGGGGTGTATGTAGGTACGAGAGCTGGGGATCATGTTCGAGGATTTCCTGCGCTTTTCTCGAGATCTTTTTCCAGATGAGGAGTCTCGGGCGAGACATTTAGAGGAGGTGCTTCGTCCTTCTCTCCAGTATGTTGTCACCCCCTTCACCCTTCCGACATACATGGCGGTACAGAAGAAGGCAGAGGTTGTAGAGAGTATGCACTCGCTGGGAGGTGCACCCCGAGAGGGGATCCAGCTAGGCTCGTCGAAGGGTAAGGCAGTCAGCAGCAGGTCCCCTGGGACGGGACCTTCCAGGTTCAGGCCAGTGGGGAGCAGGCCCCAGGAGTTCCAGTTCAGATCTTTGGGTCCTCGTCCCTTTTTCACGATGTAGAGACCCGTATCTTGACGTACATTGACATTACATTACTTTTGCGGAATACTTAGTACATAACAAAAACACACACACAAGGATCGTAATAGTTTAGTGTCTTTGGAAACTCAGAATAAAATCTTCTAATCGTGGGGAAAGATCTTCAACATCTCCCATAAATATCTTCCCTTTTTTTTTACCTAAAAACCTTTCTTTATATCCTGGGGAAAAGAAAACATAAAAGGGTGAGCTCAAATGCTCAGTAAGGGTATACAAAAGAAAAATCAATCACATCATATTCATAAGACCATAACTTTTGGAAATCTTAACCTGCAAAAGAGAGCATAATTTCATAACATGGGATAAATCATAGTAGTGAAATGAAATCCCAATAATCATAACTTAAAACATGAAACTTTGTGGAATACACACATAATCATAGAGAATCATTTCTTGTTAGTCAAGACTCATTGCCAAGACTATCTTAGTGGACAAAGTCCCTTTCTGAATCGAGTAACCCTCGTTTCAGTCCTGTTTCACTGAACCGGTATAACCTACCATTCCAGCCATGTCTATCTCATGAGATATAAAATCATTACCCAATGCATTGGAGGGAGATATAGGTCTCACCCATCTCTTAATGATACCATTCTTATGTGTGCCACAAAATCATAAACCATACATCATTGCATAACCCATGTAACAAAAATGGAATTCTTAAACAACATGACATCATAAAACCATTCATATAAGATAAAGGAATTCATAAACATAATTCCATCACAACATAGTCAAATCAATGTAAAAATATGGATAGAAACAGAACCCTTTATTATCTTAGATGGAAAATAATTTTGATAAAACAATTGAATTGAATTCTTGAGGAAAATATCCTTTCTTCTTCAAAATCAATTTCTTTTCACAAAACATCATGCAATTTTAAAAGAAAAATATTTTATTGAAAATATTCATGAAATATTTTGGAGGAAGGTTCATGAAAATAAGGCTTTATAAAACCGTAAAAATCCGTTCGTGCCGTATAAGTTAAAAAAACATTCTTCGTACTTTTGTCGGAAAAGTCAAAAAGTACCTCGTATAAAAAAACGACAAAAGATTCCTTTCATATCTTTTACTAAAAACTCATATAAGGGTAAAATTGGATTTAAACAATTGTAGGTGGATGTAAATAATATTATATATTGAGAAAACATGGATGTGGATGATAAAATACACCCCAGTAAATACCAACGTATAAACAATCTCGGATAAAAATGAGATTGTGATATTTCCCTTACCTTAGGTCCGACTTGCTTGTACGTGTCCGAACCTCCTGTATAATGATTTAAATCATGTTATTGACTTATTACAGAATCATATTCATTGTTATGATATCATATATGGTTCACTTATGACATTATATTACCCGTTCTTTTGTAAATTCCATGTTAAAGAAGCGTTTTGGGTAAAATCGTTCCATTTATCGTAGGTGTTTTGACTTGTTGTTCTTGACATCATTATTACTTATATCATGATTTACTCACTTCCAGAATATAAAATATGATTTATATATCATATATATTCAGTATATATATATATATAATAGGTAGATAAATAAAATAAAAAACACCGTTCATGGAGATGGTAGTCTGTACGTACGCATGAACGCTGTTTTCCTTTCCTTATTGTCTTGAAATGGAAGTAAGTAGATGACATAAATATGTATATATATACATAAATCCAGTAGCTTTATAATGTCATATATTTCATTATTATTTCTTATATATACATTATAATCATTCTTAAATGGTTAACATGGAGAATGAATCTCATCGCGTCGTGGAGACGGTAGTCCGTACGTACGCACGAGCGATGATATCATTTCTATAAATATTGAATTGAATTGAAGTGGATTATACAATATATCAGAATCAATATGATGTTGTAATAACTATGTATAGTTATTCTTTACACCATTATACCCATCCTTGTAAGGTGGTGGTGGAAAATAGATTACACCACGGCGTGGAGACGGTATTCCGTACGTACGCACGCGCGGTGATTTCTTTTTCCGTAGGATGGATAGATGGTGAAATAGGGTTGTTTCATACTTATAATAACATATCAGTATATGAGTGATACTGATGTTATTACTTCATAATTAAACAACCTAAGAAGAAGAAGTGGAAGAAGAAATAAATATGAAATAATTGGTAACGGTAATTACCTCTTCTTTGAAGTGCCTCTTTGAGACCTCCTCTTAGGGCACTAAAATTGGTCTTTGAGGAAGACCAGAACCTCTAGGATGTTGCTAGGGAAGTGGAGAGGAGAAATTGGCAGGGGTTGGACGAGCTTGAGTGCTCAAATTGGTGTGAGGAGGAAGGGGAGGAGGTGTCCTTTTATAAGGGAGGAGAGGGGCACCTTAGGAATACCTCAAAATATTATTTTATATTAAAGTTAAAATCGGTTTCTAATGGTTCCAAAGGGTCTTATTTCGAAGCTAATGTGGGTATGGGTCGAAATCCTATCAACCAATAGGATTTAGACAAGTTTAGGGTATTATTTTAACCTTATCAATTGGATTTAACTCTAAGTTAAATAATTTAACTTTTACCGTGTCTTTTTGTTTTCTTTCACTATATGGTTAATAAACTTACTATAACATGCCAAACGAACCCCAAATTGTATATTATTAATACATATATCCTTATCTAAGTCATTTGGCCTAACCTTAGATTTTTAGGAATAAAATAACAATTAATAATATAATATTTGATTTAAAAACTATTTTGTGTCAATTTTGACACTATTTGATATATGATTTTTGTGAAAGTCATAACAGAATTATATGTTCGAACCAAGTTGATTAAATCAACACTCATATATCATAGTAACCTAGAAAATTAGTGGAATTCATAAAAAGTCTTAAATTACATTTATTTTGGTATTTATATTATCAATTATGTCAATATTTCATTAATAAGATAATTACTGCATCATCTTTGTGTCATAAATAAATTATATTATTTGATGTCTAAAAATTACAAATAAAATACCATCATGTAGGAAATATTTTTAGCTTTCTAATGAATATTTACAATCGAATTTATCTTATGTATAACCCTATATTAAAAATGATTTACTTATTAAACTTTGATTTTAACTATTTTAACCCTTCTTTAAATAAATTAATAATAAATGTCCTAATCTAATCCAAGTGGGCCTAAATGGTCATATTTTATTCCTAAGTTTGTTTTTGGTCGAATTACACTTGTCCAATAGAATTAGTACATGTGTTAGGGTAATATTAATATCATACTTACCCTTAGTTACCCTATTTACTATTAACCATGGTAAAAAAAGTAAAAAGTTACTATTCACCAAAAAATTATTTTCATCTCATTGAACCACATTTTAGTCCTTGATATTAACTGTGTCTCTCGGATTTTCGAAATTCCATTCACAGAAGCGGTAAAATTAAGTTTTATGCAAAATTCAGTTTTTAACCTACCACTTAGTAGTTTCACTATTCATCAAAAATTGATGTTTTTCAGAACAATGCCCAAATTTTATCCCAAGATATATTTCATATTCCGAATTCAAAAATGAAGTATATTTCACCAAATTCATAACATAAAATTTGCATTAATTAATTTTATAATTAAATCCCGCTGTTAAAACAAATAGCGTGTTTTTAAGAAACAATATCTATCAAAAGATTGACACTTGTTTATGTCTAGTTTAAATGTGAAATTACATCCAATGACCAACATTGTATTAAATTGTAAAAATATATTCTAAATATACTTTAAAACCACTCAAATTAAAGATTTATCACTATCAATTATTTCGATTAAAAAGTTGTTTTTAATTATAATTTAGTAATTTTCACTATTTATCAGAATATGAAAGTTATCCGAAAAGTACCAAAATTTCACCTTAGGCTAAATTCGATACTCCGAATCCAAAAATGAAGTCCATTTTGAGAGTTAAAATTTCTAAAATTTAAAAAGTAGTTATTACTATTCATAACGGCTAGTTTTAATAATATTTTAATAGCACATCGTTGTTTAGTGAAACTCGGTATTGCGTATTACACACGCTATCGAGGAAGGTCGTGATTGCGTGTAATGCAAGGCAAGACAAGGATGCGTGTTGTGCAAGCTCCTTTTGGTGTAGCGTACAACACAAGACATTAATAAAATTAAAAAGAATATTTTTTTATAAAATCTTGGGCTGTTACATTCTACCCCCCTTAAAATGAATTTCACCCTCGAAATTCGTCGGGGTTATAAATGGTTTACTATTTGAAAGTTTCTTTAATAAAAACCCACATCGTAAAAAGGAATATCAAAACCAATCTTTAAAAACAAAAGTATGAAACGTAACGGTTACCCAAATAAACTAATCATTGGGTTTCCACATAGGTGAAAATATGGATATGGAAGAGAAATCTAATCATCATGTTCTGATGGAGAGTGGTAGAGAACATGGCTATGGAAAAGCCAGTAATCACAAATCCATAGATTTGTGATGATATAAGGTACCATCTGATTCATCAGGTATAAGATCACTAGGACAACATTTTTGGTTTTCAAGATCATTTCCCTAAAGTTGATGAATTAAAAGAAATACTTACATGATTTTGTTACAATCTCACTGTTGTTCGTGAATTGAACAATTTCCACTTCATATCATAAAGAAATGAAGTTGAATTTGTTATTCGTGAAGCATTAGCAGATCATGTGATAGAAGGATGGGTCATTCCATCTATTTCAAACAAAGGGTTAGCAGAAGTTATAAGTTCATCTTATAGTGAGATTAATCGTATATGGTTCCAAAAATGAACTTATACTTCATATATCATACCGATTAATAAAATAAAACTAGTTTCTACTAAACGGGGACTTCCTGTAGGCCAGTGGTAGGCGATAAAGGCCATTCGCACTTCGGTTGTGGGTTCGATTCCCACAGCCTTGTCCGAAGCGATGGGCTGTCGCCCGTCCTGCAGGTTATCCTTTTTCTAAAACTATATTACTATAACATCCCATCAATAATATCGAAAAAAACTTCTATCCTTAAACAATACTAACTTATGTCCAACATAATCCATTCCAATCTTTAGGCTTATCCATAATACTGCAGTCCATTCTCATAACATAGTGAAAACAATTACCAGAGATTTAATATCATCGTTGATCCCCATATATCATAAGATATGTTTTGTTGGTCACATTCCAAACATTCAAAGTCCTTAATCATGTATACTCTTGAATACCCATTACATAAACGCTTAATCATTCCACCACATCGTTATCATATTCAACATCGCCAATAGTGATCGCATGTGACTTCCCTTTGTCCTTTGCCTTCAGTGGTTGCTCATGTTGATCATCACTAACCCTTGGATTAGGGAATTATTAGCATAATGCCCATTTTCCTTGCACTTGAAGCATTGAAGTGTTGGTGGTGCGTTCTCTGCAGTGTTTTCTTTATTCACATCATTAGAAACCCTTTTTCCATTACTTCGACACTCAGCTGCTCGATGACCTTCTTTTCCACACTTAAAACATTTTCTAGTTCCTTTAAGACAATCTCCACCATGCTTCTTTCCACACTTTGTGCATAAGGAAACATTCATCTTCTTTTCACCATTATTATGAGATTTCTCCTTGAATTCCATCTTTCGTTTCTTGTCAAAACCATGAGATGGATATGTAACACCAACTTCCATTTCTACCTTGATAGCACAACGCACAATTTCTTCATAGCTACTGAAGTCTCTTATAGCTAATGCCCTTCGAAGACTTGGTTTTAAGCCACTGAAAAATCGATCAACTTTACTTTCAGGTTGGATGATAATGCCAGATGCATACCTTGCAAGTCTTGTAAAATTCGCTTCGTATATACCAACAGATTCATCGTCCCTTTGCTTCAGTTCAAGAAACTCTTTCTCCATCTTTGTTCGAAGAATACGAGGGAAGTACTTACTGAAAAACAGGTTCTTGAACTCGTCCCATTCCATGGACTCAATTTCATCTCTTGGCCTCGTATTCTTGATAAGATTCCACCATTGATCAGCTTCACCTTCCAAACGATATACTGCTAAGATGACTTTATCATGTTCAGAACATTGAAGAATTGAAAATATCTTTTCAGTAGTACTGATCCATTGTTCAGCCACAAGTGGATCAGAAGACCCACTGAAAGAAGGTGGACGTTGCCTCATGAAGGACTCAATAGAATATTGTTCCCTTCTCTGCTCATTTGGAAGTCCAGAATGATTCATAGCTTGTGTAAGTATAGCAATAAGATTTTGCACTCCATCTCCCATAACATTTGTTTGTTCAAGAGGGCAATCATTGCATTATCCATTGCATTGATCAACACGGTTCCTTCGGGTTCCAGCCATCGTCTAAAACCCAAAAAGAATAGTGTGAGAGGCAAAAATCATGCTAGGGAAAACAACATAATAAAGGGGGAGTACCTTCAATATCTAACATCTTAGGTTTAATTCTATGACCGTTAGCGTAATTCTAGTACTATAACCTATATGTATACTTAACCTTAGGGACATCCCTAGACATACCTTAGAAATATCTCTAGAGATCTCACTAAAGTTCTCGCATCCTAGTTTCCAAAGGTTGACTAAACCTTTCCTCTGATACCAACTGTAGTGACCCGAAGCTTATCGTACATGGATGTTACATTACTTTTGCGGAATACTTAGTACATAACAAAAACACACACACAAGGATCGTAATAGTTTAGTGTCTTTGGAAACTCGGAATAAAATCTTCTAATCGTGGGGAAAGATCTTCAACATCTCCCATAAATATCTTCCCTTTTTTTTACCTAAAAACCTTTCTTTATATCCTGGGGAAAAGAAAACATAAAAGGGTGAGCTCAAATGCTCAGTAAGGGTATACAAAAGAAAAATCAATCACATCATATTCATAAGACCATAACTTTTGGAAATCTTAACCTGCAAAAGAGAGCATAATTTCATAACATGGGATAAATCATAGTAGTGAAATGAAATCCCAATAATCATAACTTAAAACATGAAACTTTTTGGAATACACACATAATCATAGAGAATCATTTCTTGTTAGTCAAGACTCATTGCCAAGACTATCTTAGTGGACAAAGTCCCTTTCTGAATCGAGTAACCCTCGTTTCAGTCCTGTTTCACTGAACCGGTATAACCTACCATTCCAGCCATGTCTATCTCATGAGATATAAAATCATTACCCAATGCATTGGAGGGAGATATAGGTCCCACCCATCTCTTAATGATACCATTCTTATGTGTGCCACAAAATCATAAACCATACATCATTGCATAACCCATGTAACAAAAATGGAATTCTTAAACAACATGACATCATAAAACCATTCATATAAGATAAAGGAATTCATAAACATAATTCCATCACAACATAGTCAAATCAATGTAAAAATATGGATAGAAACAGAACCCTTTATTATCTTAGATGGAAAATAATTTTGATAAAACAATTGAATTGAATTCTTTAGGAAAATATCCTTTCTTCTTCAAAATCAATTTCTTTTCACAAAACATAATGCAATTTTAAAAGAAAAAGATTTTATTGAAAATATTCATGAAATATTTTGGAGGACGGTTCATGAAAATAAGGCTTTATAAAACCGTAAAAATCCGTTCGTGTCGTATAAGTTAAAAAAAACATTCATCGTACTTTTGTCGGAAAAGTCAAAAAGTACCTCGTATAAAAAAAACGACAAAAGATTCCTTTCATATCTTTTACTAAAAACTCATAGAAGGGTAAAATTGGATTTAAACAATTGTAGGTGGATGTAAATAATATTATATATTGAGAAAACATGGATGTGGATGATAAAATACACCCCAGTAAATACCAACGTATAAACAATCTCGGATAAAAATGAGATTTTGATATTTCCCTTACCTTAGGTCCGACTTGCTTGTACGTGTCCGAACCTCCTGTATAATGATTTAAATCATGTTATTGACTTATTACAGAATCATATTCATTGTTATGATATCATATATGGTTCACTTATGACATTATATTACCCGTTCTTTTGTAAATTCCATGTTAAAGAAGCGTTTTGGGTAAAATCGTTCCATTTATCGTAGGTGTTTTGACTTGTTGTTCTTGACATCATTATTACTTATATCATGATTTACTCACTTCCAGAATATAAAATATGATTTATATATCATATATATTCAGTATATATATATATAATAGGTAGATAAATAAAATAAAAAACACCGTTCATGGAGATGGTAGTCTGTACGTACGCATGAACGCTGTTTTCCTTTCCTTATTGTCTTGAAATGGAAGTAAGTAGATGACATACATATGTATATATATACATAAATCCAGTAGCTTTATAATGTCATATATTTCATTATTATTTCTTATATATACATTATAATCATTCTTAAATGGTTAACATGGAGAATGAATCTCATCGCGTCGTGGAGACGGTAGTCCGTACGTACGCACAAGCGATGATATCATTTCTATAAATATTGAATTGAATTGAAGTGGATTATACAATATATCAGAATCAATATGATGTTGTAATAACTATGTATAGTTATTCTTTACACCATTATACCCATCCATGTAAGGTGGTGGTGGAAAATAGATTACACCACGGCGTGGAGACGGTATTCCGTACGTACGCACACGCGGTGATTTCTTTTTCCGTAGGATGGATAGATGGTGAAATAGGGTTGTTTCATACTTATAATAACATATCAGTATATGAGTGATACTGATGTTATTACTTCATAATGAAACAACCTAAGAAGAATAAGTGGAAGAAGAAATAAAGATGAAAGAATTGGTAACGGTAATTACCTCTTCTTTGAAGTGCCTCTTTGAGACCTCCTCTTAGGGCACTAAAATTGGTCTTTGAGGAAGACCAGAACCTCTAGTACGTTGATAGGGAAGTGGAGAGGAGAAATTGGCAGGGGTTGGCCGAGATTGAGTGCTCAAATTGTTGTGAGGAGGAAGGGGAGGAGGTGTCCTTTTATAAGGGAGGAGAGGGGCACCTTAGGAATACCTCAAAATATTATTTTATATTAAAGTTAAAATCGGTTTATAATGGTTCCAAAGGGTCTTATTTCGAAGCTAAAGTGGGTATGGGTCGAAATCCTATCAACCAATAGGATTTAGACAAGTTTAGGGTATTATTTTAATCTTATCAATTAGATTTAACTCTAAGTTAAATAATTTAACTTTTACCGTGTCTTTTTGTTTTCTTTCACTATATGGTTAATAAACTTACTATAACATGCCAAACGAACCCCAAATTGTATATTATTAATACATATATCCTTATCTAAGTCATTTGGCCGAACCTTATATTTTTAAGAATAAAATAACAATTAATAATATAATATCTGATTTAAAAACTATTTTGTGTCAATTTTGACACTATTTGATATATGATTTTTGTGAAAGTCATAACAGAATTATATGTTCGAACCAAGTTGATTAAATCAACACTAATATATCATAGTAACCTAGAAAATTAGTGGAATTCATAAAAAGTCTTAAATTACATTTATTTTGGTATTTATATTATCAATTATGTCAATATTTCATTAATAAGATAATTACTGCATCATCTTTGTGTCATAAATAAATTATATTATTTGATGTCTAAAAATTAAAAATAAAATACCATCATGTAGGAAATCCTTTTAGCTTTCTAATGACTATTTACAATCGAATTTATCTTATGTATAACCCTATATTAAAAATGATTTACTTATTAAACTTTGATTTTAACTATTTTAACCCTTCTTTAAATAAATTAATAATAAATGTCCTAATCTAATCCAAGTGGGCCTAAATGGTCATATTTTATTCCTAAGTTTGTTTTTGGTCGAATTACACTTGTCCAATAGAATTAGGACATGTGTTAGGGTAATATTAATATCATATTTACCCTTAGTTACCCTATTTACTATTAACCGTGGTAAAAAAAGTAAAAAGTTACTATTCACCAAAAAATTATTTTCATCTCATTGAACCACATTTTAGTCCTTGATATTAACCGTGTCTCTCGGATTTTCGAAATTCCATTCACAGAAGCGGTAAAATTAAGTTTTATGCAAAATTCAGTTTTTAACCTACCACTTAGTAGTTTCACTATTCATCAAAAATTGATGTTTTTCAGAACAATGCCAAAATTTTATCCCAAGCTATATTTCATATTCCGAATTCAAAAATGAAGTATAT
Source organism: Viscum album (assembly GCA_963277665.1). Classification (NCBI taxonomy): domain Eukaryota; kingdom Viridiplantae; phylum Streptophyta; class Magnoliopsida; order Santalales; family Viscaceae; genus Viscum; species Viscum album. The sequence continues at coordinate 1,217,602,113 of OY728130.1, forward strand.
TTTACCAAGTTCATAACATAAAAGTTGCATTAATTAATTTTATAATTAAATCCCGCTGTTAAAACAAATAGCGTGTTTTTAAGAAACAATATCGATCAAAAGATTGACACTTGTTTATGTCTAGTTTAAATGTGAAATTACATCCAATGACCAACATTGTATTAAATTGTAAAAATATATTCTAAATATACTTTAAAACCACTCAAATTAATGATTTATCACTATTAATTATTTCGATTAAAAAGTTGTTTTTAATTATAATTTAGTAATTTTCACTATTTATCAGAATATGAAAGTTATCCGAAAAGTACCAAAATTTCACCTTAGGCTAAATTCGATACTCCGAATCCAAAAATGAAGTCCATTTTGAGATTTAAAATTTCTAAAATTTAAAAAGTAGTTATTACTATTCATAACGGCTAGTTTTAATAATATTTTAATAGCACATCGTTGTTTAGTGAAACTCGGTATTGCGTATTACACACGCTATCGAGGAAGGTCGCGATTGCGTGTAATGCAAGGCAAGACAAGGATGCGTGTTGTGCAGGCTCCTTTTGGTGTAGCGTACAACACAAGACATTAATAAAATTAAAAAGAATATTTTTTTATAAAATCTTGGGCTGTTACACACGAGCCCGGGACTGAGGTGTTTTTCTTGTAGAGTATTTGGGCACGTTCAGAGTCAGTGCCTGACCCGAGCTCAGTACGGTGGAGGTGGGCAGGTTCAGTGCCCACCTTAGCAGCACTAGTTTCCAGCGAGGCCCTTCTAGTAGCAGCAGGACCATGCTCCTCCGAGGGCAGACTTTGCGGGAGGAGGCCGACCTCAGGTTTCTCCTCAGGGACCTCGACCAGGGCATGGTCAGGGAGGTGGACGACATCAGAGAGGCAGAGGACCTAGGTGTGGACAGTTGCACACAGCAGAGTTGGCGGCTCCAGTGGGACCATAGGTGGTACGAGGTACGATTTGTTTGTTTAGCACTCTTGTTTCTACTTTGTTCTATTCGAGAGCCTCGCACTCTTTTGTTGCACCTAGTCTAGCCCATGCTTTGGGACTAGACATAGAGAGACTTTCCATACCACTGGTACTGAGTAAACCAGTTGGAGGCCAGACCAGCATATCTTGTGTTTGCTGGGGATGTGAGCTGATGTTGGGACCACATCGATCTAGGGGGGACCTTCTTCTATTACAAATGCAGCCATACGATGTCATCCTAGGCATCGACTGGTTGTTTTCTGTTAGTACCATTGTCGACTGCTTTCGGAGAAGAGTCATGTTCTCCGACGTGGATGGGCAGCACGTATCTTTTGTTGGCGAGAGGATCTATCAGGTGAGAAGTCGGCGTGTGGAGCCTCTCCTTTCCTTGTTGGGCGGGTTATCAGTGGTTCCAACTGATACAGAGATGATGGATGTCCCAAAGGTTGTTGGGTAGTTCCTCGATGTTTTTCCTGAGGAGGATGTAACTCTACCCCCCCCCCCCCCTAACGTGACGTTCAGTTCGGGATAGACTTACAGCCTGGTGCCTGTCCGATTTCGATGGCCCCTTATAGGATGGCACCTTCGGAGTTGCGGGAGTCGTGGATTCAGATTGACGGTCTGATGGAGAAGGGTTTTGTTCGACCCAGCGTGTCGCCATGGGGTGCTCCAGTTTTGTTCATGAAGAAGGAAGATGGTGGTCTCAGGCTATGCATAGACTACCGAAAGTTGAACCAGGTAATGGTCAAAAACCGTTACCCCCTCCTAATGATAGACGATCTCTTCAACCAACTGAGGGGAGCAGGTTTGTTTTCCAAGAATGATCTACGATCTAGATATCATCAGCTGAGAGTAAAGGACACTGACATCTCAAAGATGGATTTCAGGTGCAGGTATGGGCACTTCGATTTTGTAGTGATGCCGTTTGGAGTTACGAACGCACCGGCTGTGTTCATGGGGCTTATGAACTTTGTCTTCCGAGAGTTTCTGGACCGGTTCGTCATTGTATTTATCGATGACATCCGAATCTACTCAATATTATAGGAGGAGCACGTTGAGTATATCAGGGCAGTCTTGGGAGTCCTTCGACACCACCAGCTTTATGGGAAATTGTCGAAGTGTGAGTTCTTGACACAAGAAGTACACTTCCTTGGGCACGTAGTGTCTCATCGTGGAGTGTCAGTAGACCCGTAGAAGGTGGAGGAAGTTGTTTCATGGGAAGCACCCAAGAGCGTGGCAGAAGTTCGTAGTTTCCGGGGGTTAGCAGGTTACTATCGGAGGTTCGTTTCGGACTTCTCTCGAGTTACTTCTCCTTTGACAGCTTTCACGAGGAAGAACCAGGTCTTCCTATGGAGCGATTAGTTCCAGAAGGCTTTTGACTACCTGAAGGAGAATTTTTTTAGTTCTCCCGTACTTAGGTTTCTAGAGGAAGGGGTGTTATATAAGGTGTTTTTTAATGCTTCTGGCCTTGTTCTGGGGTTCGTGCTGATGCAGAAGAAGGGATTGATTTGTTATGGGTCTAGGAAGTTGCGCCCTCACGAGCGTAACTATGACACCCATGACTTGGAGCTTGCAGCAGTAGTGTTTGCACTGAATTTGTGGCGACATTACCTCATTGGGGAGCGCTTTTCGGTCTTCTCAGATCACAAGAGCCTGCGTTATATCTACTCCCAGCGTGACCTAAACTTGCGGCAGTGGAGATGGGTCGAGTTTCTCCAAGACTATGACTTTGAGATCTCTTACAATGAAGGTAAGGGCAACATTGTGGCTGATTCCCTAAGCAGGAAGTCGCATCAGGAAGTTGTTCGGGAATCTGCCGATGCATGGAAAGCGATGGGAGAGTTGGCTTCATTGCACTTGGATGCAAGGGAAGAAGGTGTTAGAGGCTGTTTGTTTCAGATGACGGTGCAATCCAACTTGTTGTATCAGGTGGAAGAGTCTCAGTGGGGGGGACTCTGAGGTGGAAGTGATGCGGCATCGTGTCGATCAGGGGAATGCTCCAGAAGGATGGTCAGAGGACAGCCGACATCGGATGCTCTTCCATGGAAGGTTGTTTGTTCCGAAGGCAATGTGTGAGGGATTTATCTGTGAGTTCCATAGCTCAGCCTTAGCGGTACATCCTGGAGTTTCGAAAATGTAACGAGGCCTGAGGGAACAGTTTTGGTGGCACGGGGTGAAACGGGCAGTTGCAGAGTTTGTGGCTAGATGCCTAGTGTGGCAGCAAGTGAAGGCTGAACACTATGTTCCCAGTGGTTTGTTGCATCCTTTATATGTCCCTGAGTGGAAGTGGTATGACATCTCAATGGACTTCGTCACAGGACTACCCAGAGATCGGGGTGGTTATAATGCTATCTGGGTGGTGTTAGATCGACTGACGAAATCAGCTCACTTCTTAGCAATCAAGGAGTCAGGCCCGGTGCGTACCTTAGCACAGAGGTACGTAGACGAGGTGGTGCATTTTCATGGAGTCGTGAATACTATCATCTCAGATCGGGATACTCGGTTTACCTCGCGAGTCTGGAGGGGATACAACATGCTTTTGGCACCCAACTACACCTTAGCACTACTTTCCACCCCCAGACTGATGTGCAGACGGAGCGGACTATCCAGAAGTTAGAGGACATGCTGCGAGAATGCGTTCTGGATTTCGGAGGATCATGGGTATGACACTTTCCTTTAGTAGAGTTTCCCTATAACAACAGCTTCCACTCTGCTATTATCATGGAACCGTTTGAGGCTTTGTATGAAAGGCCATGTCGTTCACCCATTTGCTGGGTAGAGGTTGGTGAGACAGGTTCTCTTGGTCCAGAGGTAGTGCAGAGAAACACAGAGAAAGTCCATCTTGTTCATGAGAGGATGAAAGCTTCTCAGGACCGACAGAGGACTTATGCTGATTTTCGTAGGAGGCCCTTAGAGTTAGAGGTGGGAGATCATGTGATCTTGAAGGTTTCTCCTCGACAGGGGCAGCGGAGGTTTGGGAAAGGGAGCATTCTCTCACCAAGGTTCATCAGACCTTTTGAGGTGCTGAGGAGAGTCGGTGAGGTGGCATATCAGCTGGCCCTGCCACCTCAGTTGGAGAAGGTTCATGAAGTCTTCCACGTCTCCTAACTTCATCGATACTTACACGATGACTCTAACATTATCGACTGGGGAGAGTTAGATATGGGAGATGACGCGACCTTCGAGGAATGACCGGTCAGGATCAAAGATCGTAAGGAGAAGGTGCTCTGTGGTCGAACCATTCCGTTGGTTTGTGTGTTGTGGAGGCTTGGTGGCCTCGAGGAGAGAACTTGGGAGTGGGAGACCCAGATGCAGGCTCAGTACCCAGAGTTGTTTTGAATTGTGTTTTTCCCTTGTTATTATGAGCTTTGTGTTTATGTTGTACTTTGTACCCTTGTTATATGGAATGTTTGGCTTGTCAGTTGTGATACCTTTTGTTTCCTTGTTCCCTAGTAATGTGTAACATGTCCGTATGTGTGGAAAAAGGGGAAAACCTGACCCTTAATCGAGACGCATTAATGCGGATGCGATTGAACCCGTGCGGGCGAGTCTGTGCCGCCTAAAGCGGATAATATCTCGATATAGGAGAAGGAATTTCCCAAAACCACGTGTTCAGGTAGTGTGTTGGTTGTGTGGTGTTGGGGTTAGTGCGAGTTGAAGAATCCTAATGTATAAAAGTGGGGAGACCCAATTCTTAATAGAGACGCATTAATGAGGATGCGATTAAACCAGTGCTGGCGAGTCAGTGCCGCCTAAAGCGGATAATATCTCGACATAGGAGATGGAATTCCTAACACATATGATTAGGGTAGTTGGTTGGGTTCCTGTTATAATGAGAACCCTAAGAGGTATCTTGTCAGGTTCCTCTGGGTTTGTTTTTGAATTCTCAGGGACGAGAATGTTTTAAGAGGTATCTGATGTAATGGCCCGGACCTCTCCGGCCCTTTCCTTTGTCAAAAAGAAGGTCACAAAGTGTTCTGGAGGGTAAAATGGAATTTTCCCACACTTTCCAGAATTCTAAAACTACACGCCGTGTAGTTTTTGTACACGCTGTGTACCCCTTTTTCGGAGTATACCCCATGTTGCAGGCCGTGTCCTCGTCATGTGAAGTAAATGAGTACACACCGTGTGTCCAAACTACACGTTGTGTAGTCCCTCCCTGCGTATGCGTTACCAGCCAATGGCCATGTTCCGTGTTGGAGCTGTGTCCTTGCTGTGTGCAATAAATGAGTACATTCCGTGTGTCCAAACTACACGCCGTATAGTCCTTCCCCGCGTATGCGTTACCCTCAAACCGTGTGTTGACCAGTCAACGGCCGCGGAGCCATGTTAGAAGCCGCGTGGAGACCGTGTGAAAGAACTGAGTACACGCCGTGTACCATAAAGTACACTCCATGTACTTTTTCTTTTCACGCCTATAAAAGGAGGGGTCCCCTCCTCCTTTCAACTCACTCCTCTCCTCTCCTCTCCTCTTCTCTGAGCGGAGCTTTCTCAAGAGACTCGAAGGCACTTCCTTCCATAACTTCTTCGTCTGGGCTCTGATTTATGATCCGTCAGCGGCCACGGGATCGTAAAGATGAGGCGGAGCTTCCGAGATTGGATCCGTTGTCTTTACTTTGGCCATTACTTTACGACTTCCACCCTAGGAGGTTTTTCCGGGACCCGACAGAAGTGACGGACACCGACGGACTTCTTCTAAAGTTGATCCAGAGGAGTGTTGCAATCAAGAACCTGTTGAGGTAGTAATTTTACCTTCGTCTCTCTAATTTGTGCATCATGAGGGGTGGGTGTATTCTTGTTTACATGAAACACATTTTAATCGGTTTAAATAAAGATAATAACTGGTTAAAGAATGGGGTTGGGAAGTTAGTGATTGCTGTTACTTTACTTTTTATATCCTGTGATATTATGTTGTGAATTGAATGAGCTTATTCCTACGGAAAATCATGATTGTTGGGGGGCTTTCCTTACTCAATTAAATGTTGTCCTCTCCTTCTAGATTTTATTCTGGGTGGAAACCTTATGGAAGGTGGAAATTGGTTAATCACGTAATGTTGGCTGTTTAAAATCTGGAACCCTTGTGTGATCACCCCGATTAAACAAAATGGAATAATGAACATGGGTTTTGTCTTTGTTACGAGGCATTTGTTGGTGGTATTTTGTGGGTTGTTGTGGATCGGGTGAGCAGCGGGGCTGCGGTTGGCTTGGTTTTGGGTTGGCGTGTATGTTGTGTTGGTAACGGGCAGCGGGGCTGCAATAAATGGTATTAAAGAGATAATGATATATGGTGTGGTTGTGGTTATTGTGGTTGGATGTGGGGCTGTAGGGATGGTTTAAATGTGAACGGATAGTGGGATGTGAATAATAAATAAAATGTGGAAGAATTAATGGTGGGTCATTATTGTGGAACGAAATTAATAATCAATTGGGTCGGATTGTTAATAAGAAGGACTTGGTTGTGTTGCTTGTGTTTTCCTAACTTGATTTGTGGATGGCATGGATATGTTTTATGAATGTTTGATGTGGTTGGTTGTGGATAGTTTCCCAGTAGTTAAGGAAGTAAATATACTATTTCTGTTGAACGTGAAAACCTAAATGGGGTTGGGGTTGTTTTTTGTATTCATACATTGTGGTAGCAGTGTCGAGGCACGTGCTCAGTTTCACTATTTAAAAGCCATAGGTTGGGCTTAGTGTTTGGTATATATATATATCGGTATATTTTGTGTTTTATCGCACCCCACCCATGTTGAGCACTTAATGCAGAACACTCCCATTTCATGGGAGAGGGTGTTTTCCCTTAGTTACTATCTCCTTCCTGCTCCTTCTCCCCTAGGCTGTGATGGCTTGAGGCAACCTTACTCCTAAGACTCTTCGGGTAGGTTTTGATTGGGGTGGTTTTAGCCCAAGACTCTTTGGTAAGGTTCTACTATTTCCCAAGAATCATCGGGATGAGTCCGAGGTGTGTGCAGGAGGGATATATGGTTGTGAGGCCCAGGTGTGTGGGGGCGGGATACGTGGTTGTGAGGCCCAAGTGTGTGCGGGCGGGATATGTGGTTGTGAGGCCCATGTGTGTGCGGGCGGGGAGAGTGTGGCAGCATCAGGACGTTCATCGTTAGGAAGAGTAGCTAACTAAAGGGAAATGGTGTGGGGTACCTAATACTCTTGTTCTTATACTACCACTACCTGTTGTGCTTATGTTTTGGTGAGTGTGGCTGGTGAGGTTGGGTGGATAGGATTCCTTTCTAGGTTTCTTCTATTGTTCTCATGGGACATTAGGATGTCTCCCCACTTGTGCATGAGAGATTTAGGTTTCCCTAATGAGTATACTTGTATGCTCACCCCACGTTTACTTTTAGGTTTCCAGGAGGACTACCAGGGCCGTGCGGGACCCTACTAGTTGGATAGTTGGAGTTGTTCCTGTTTCTGTACCTTTTTTTTCTTTTGGTATTTTACTTTGAGCTTTCTTGTACTTGTACCTTGTTATAAAATTGTTCAAACATGCATGTGGGAATGGTTTGGGTTTATTTCTATATACATGGCCTTTTCCTTTTTTTGGTGGTTGACTTGTCCTATTTCTTGATATTTAAAAATAAAAAGGGTAATGCCTCCTATATTTGTGAAACACTCATACCCTTGGTGCTAGTCGTCACCCTGGGGCCTACTGAAGGCGGGACTCGGGGGTCATTATCTCCCTTTCACCACTTCCAGCTCAGGAGGGGAGTCTTTTTTGGGAGGGGGTCGTGACACGCAGGCTCACTGCCTTTAAAAAAGTTCAGGTATGGCTCACTATGTCCCTCAGGTCACTCCCGTTGACTCCCCTGGATCACTGCCTTTGGTGAAGTCCCACTCAGTTTAAAAACTCGAAGGTCTATTCAATAGATTTTCATTGAAGTCTTTGTCTCTACCTAGAACGAGACTCTTCTTGCATCCAATTCCAAAATTGGTGCACAAGAACGCACAGAACCATTGAGGCAGATAACCAGAACGTGCAGACAAGCTTCACTGACAATTGCGCACAACACCAACCCTTTGCACGCAAAACCTTCATATTGCGTGTAGCACCAACCCTTTGCGCGCAAAACCTTCCTATTGTGTGCAAAATTTATTTTTTTCCCACAGAATGATATTTCGCGCCACAACACCCATTTTTGCGCAGCTGAATCATTACGCGTAACGCCATTATTTACGCACAGCTCTTCCTTTTTTGCGCATCCCGGAATTTTCCGCTCAATACAAAATATTTTGCGCAAGACCTTTACGTGATCCTTTTTCACGCATCAGACCTCGAATCTTCTCTAAGTCATCAACCGTACCGAATGAAGGGGGTCACTGCATATTTATAGGTTTCTGAGACCCCCGCGTGCAAAATCATCTATGGCGGGTAAAACCTCTCATCTGGCGCGTAATATTTCGCGCCTGTATCGTTTTTCATGCACATCACCAGATCTTTCATATAGCCCATGCCTTTGCCACTTTTTGACGTTCTGATTTGGAAACATTGCTTGTGCGAAAAACTTCGCTCCACTATTTCGCGCACCATGCTGTTTTACACGCAAACCTGCGGGTTTTCGCACCCCAATCAAATATTTCACACAAATCCATTAATTTTCATGAACCACTTCCTCTTTGCAACTGCATGCTTTTACCAACAATTCATGTCTTCATTTTCAGATTTTGAGGCCCAAAAATTTGGCAAACACCGGGAAATGGCACCACCTTCAATATTGTTCTCTGTTGAATCTGTATGATCACTTTGCTGGCACACATTCTGAACTTCCACTGAGGATTGACAAAAAATACAAACCATACTCAAATTCATGCATAGAAGATCATTGTTCCAATACAACCATCCTCATAGTTTTCCAAATCTATGTTGAGGTTCACAAAAATTTTCGACAGCCGAATCCTACTCATACATAACTGTATGATGATCTCATGCCAAAAAATCCATTAACAATCATTGTTTTGACATTATTTGAAATTATCTCTATATTTGATAATTAAAAATATTTATTTAAATTTGAGAAAAATACCTCAACACCTTCAAAAACAATCTTATGAATAATTTTGTACTCATCAAGATAAATACAATAGAAAAGACGGTGTGTTAATCCAATCAATATCGAATATGATATTGAGAAAATAAGCATATAATAATAAAATAGAAGAGAGGGAGAGAGAGAGAGAGAGTAAGAGAGAGGGGATAGGAGTAATAAATAATGGGCTTCCAACCCATGTCATTATCACACCTAAAATATAATTTATAATATATTTTTCTTCAATTTATTTATTAACATTTATTATTTGCATCGTATATATTTTAATCTCTCCATTTAATTACATGTGTCAACCCCATCAATATATTGGGTGATTCATGGATGAGATCTTCCTATAATGGTGTTTGAAAAAACAAATATTTCCTATGTTAAAATGAAACATATTGTTTACCCAAGGTCTTCTTTAGAGATCAATGAACAAAAATTATGTTTGACACATAAATTTGAGAAAGAATTAGTAGTTTTTGAATTTGATTCATTTTAAAAAGAAAGAAGTAAATAGAACTTAAGGTTGAACATTAATGGACAAAGAGTGTGATGGTGTCAAGGTAGGATCACCTTGGATATTTCATAATAGTCATCAATCTCTTCCCCCATATCATCTTATTAAATGATAAATGAAATACTCTTCAGCCAAGTTATCAATCACCCCTGGCTGAATAAAGAAATGGAAACCACTCTTATGTGCATGTGTGTTCATAAAAATACTTAAAAACTAAGTCAAATCTCGATCAGGGAATGTTGATCCTTATAAATCTAGAAATGATTCACTACTCCCCAGACGTGCCAGCAATTTCTAGACACTCACTACCAAACAAAATATACTTGATGAAGAAAAATTGCACTAGGCAGAAGGTGTTAAAAGATCTTCAGCCAAAGCTATACATAATGAATATATCATAACCCAAAACACGACCGCATTAAGAGAATTAATAAACACTAGAAATATAAATCATTTATTATAAAAATAGAGCTTTATATTTAATCTCAAGACTCTGACATTACAAAAGTAAAACTGCCCCTTCCCTGATCACTCAAAGGTTTTACCCATCCATGTGATGGGTAATAAAGATGAAAGGTGAAGAAGAGATCATAATGAAAATACTAAAAAATGAAAAGATAAAATGAATATTAATTCAAGACTATAATCCTCTAACACATCCCTTATTTCACCTACTTCATCAACCTTGAATGAAAGTGGTCACTCATATAAATAGGCTTGAGGACTATCAAATTTTCACTCTATATTCACTCCCCTGATAGATTGAATCAATTTAGCATCACAAATGTCCAAATCTCAAGTAGATTCCTTCATTAAAGTTTTTCACCTATCTCTTGTGCATGAGACCAAAAATATTCGCATATTTTGACAAGTTTCAAAAATATTAGGACCCAATTACCATGGAATAGTTTTTCTTTTAGAGGATACTACTCATCACCCTTCAATTTCATCCATTCAATGGATTCCTTAATGACCAAATTCCTTTTTCAAATTTACATTGAATATGAGGATTAGAGTCCTCTTTCCATTCCAAATATTATAAATTAATATTTATTTATGAAAATAAAGATATGATTCAATAACTTTGGTGGGTTCCACTTTTTCATCAAGAAAATGTTTTGTACTTGATTTATTTTTATGGGTCGTTCGGTGTTGAATTGGATCTAGGCCCAGAAGAAAAAGTAGATTACCACAACCATGGAAATCCAAAAAATAGAATCACAAAATCTAGATCAAAATTGTAAAAGATATTCCCAAAATACAGAATATTCATAAAAAATGTCAATTTTTATCAATTAACCAATTTTCCCAATTAAGCACATAATTCGCCAAAAACATTAAAAGGATAAAAATCAGACCAAATTTATTAATTAAAAGGGGTTAAACAATTAAAACACACATAACAAATAATGTAAATATTATCTCTATCAATGGAAATGAATCCTGAATCCAAATTAAATATCCCACATTTTTCATGAAAAGACCACCTCATTTTAAGGGTCACAATTCCACTGATAGTTCACCAACTAATATCAAACGTAGAAGATACGACTAATTTATAATCACAACACCTTAATAAAAATTTCATCATTTATTATTTTATTCAATTACCCCATTTAAAACATATAAACCATTTCATTAATATAAAACCTCTTAATTGAATATTTATTCATCCAATAAATATATTCCAGACAACCATATATATATATATATATTCATTTTTTAATTTCCACACAAAAAATATTTTTTTGCAAAAATTAATAATAATAGTAATAATAATTACAAAAATTGTTTTTAATATTTTTAAATATCTCACATTAATAATGGTAATGATAACAAGATTATTATTATTATTATTATTATTATTATTATCAAATCACATTCATCATTGACACAATTAAGATTATTTTCCATAATTAATAATATCAATAGTAACAATAAGAATTATTTTAATAAAATATATCACATTAATAATAGAATTTATAAAAAAATTATATTATTATTATTATATCACTTAAGTCATTTCCACAATTAATATTAGTTTCCATGATTAATTATTTTAATAATAAACATTATTATTTTTAGTATTAATCATCTATATTCATTATCACCACTAACATTTCAACAAAAACGATCATTAAATTTTGAAAATTGAAAATGCCCATTTAATCCATGATTCAACATAAAGTAAATGATGTAGTGTCTAAAATCATCCATTAATTACATTTCATATTTTAAATCGGTCAAAAAAATTATATTTTGAATCTTTTCAGATTGATGTAGAATCCAGAATTGTGGACTTCACATTGAAACTTTGAAGAAGATAAATTTATTATTAAATAAATAAATTTTAATTAATTTAAATTGGAATTTTAATATAATTAATTTTTATAATGGTATCATCGCATGTTATTTTTCGAACACCTGATGTGTATAAAATTTATGTCCTACATAGGGTAAACTTGGTATTCTGGACCTAATTGTGGTCCCATATTTCTTATAAGACACACCATTTAAAATATATTTATTTTTTATTTTACAAAAATAGAAAATATATATATATGTGTGGGGGGGGGTTATCATGTGTGATGTTTCCAAACACTCAACGTGCATAAAAATTATACCGCTTTTAGAGTAAACACCACATTTTGGACCTAACAGTGGTCTTATATTTCTCATATGATACATCGTTTCGATGATATTATTTATTTTCAAAAAATAATATAATAAAAATATAAAATAACTTATTCTAATGAGATACCAGAAAAAAAAATATTATTCTCAAAAATTTAATATACCAACTTGGGTAAACATTGTGTCTAAGACCTAATAGTGTTCTCATATTTCTAATACGATGCACCGTTTGGGAGTTATCCAATTATTTTAGATAAAAAAAATGTGCACATAGTTCAATATATTTAATATTATTATTTTGTCTTTATCAAGGATCTATGGGTCTCCGAATCTCGCACCCATTCAGTACCTTACACCTAAAATATTAAATTTAATATTACAAAGTTTTAACTAATATGTTACCCTTAAACAATATATTTAAATCATTTATTATGTTCTTTTTATTAAAAAGTTACACTTTAACATAATAACACTTAAAAATTTTAATAAAGAGGGTTTTTATTATCTTTTAAAGATTCCAGATATTAAAAAAATTATTTAAACATTAAATTAAATTATTAAAATATAATTCATTATATATGATCTCAAATAGGAAATATTTACATTGCATAAATGAAATTAGGTCCTTAAGAACCAATATGTCTTAAAGAGAGGAATTATTAGACAAAAATCCCTTAAGGTCATTATATCCTAAGAAAAGAATATAAAATGGAGGAAAAAATAAAATGGAAAATAAAATATAATTGAAATAATTATATTTATCATAAAATAAAGAAATTGGTAAGTATCAATTTCACATTCTATTGCAAAAGGGGCAGAATATGAAATCATGCTTCATTAAAAGTTAACATTATAAGACATACGCTTACATTGTTTCCATGCGCATTTGATGACACTCTAACCTCATATAAAACAAATATATCAAACTTAATAACCTTTTTTATAATATGAAACAAAAATATTACCCTTTTATAATCATTATTTGTAAATACTTATTATGGGTACATTAATAAGTTATTCTGTGTCTTGACCATCGAGTGTTAATAACTTTAATTGTTTTGTGCATGCTTAGAAATATTAATATCATTACCGATAATTTTATAAAAAATTAATTTGTTGATATATCCTTGAATATTCTATAATATATAAATTATATTTGTTAAAAAATATCTCATTTTATTTTATATGTTTTTTTCTTATTTTTTGTTAAAACGAAATAGATATCGATTTTTTCTGTAATTTTTGTTAAAATATGTTACATTAATAATAATTAAAGTAATTTATATAATATTTAAAAACTATATATTAATAATTATTTGGTTTATAAATTATAATAATATTATTTTTCATAACTTCATAGTCATCCTTAATTGGATTTTAAATTATTGTTCATGTATGTGGTTAAATCAACACAATCATGAAGGTGTTTTAACACGTTTTGTGAGTATGGTTATGGAGGCGTTTTATTATGAAATAATTCCATTATAACATGATAATAATGATATTAATTTTATTTCATAATTATTATTAAACCTATTGTTTTATATAATTTTTGAAAATCAAAATGAAAAAATACATTTCAACGGGGAGGCGGTAATCCACTCATAAGCACGATTAGTGTTCTTATTTCCCATGGCCTGAGAGGGGATGGAGGATTTTATTAAGTTGATATTTTCTAATAAAAATTAAATTATATATTTCATATTTATCCATCATTACTAAAAATAATAAAATCTTTGAATTTTGTTAATGAAAAACAATTGGCATCGCTTCGTGGAGGAGGTAGTTCGTGCAACGCACTAATGATGTTATTTTGTTTTTTATAAGTGGATGGAAATGAATAAGGGTCTTACCATTAATATTAAAACATATAAATATAATAATAATACATATTAAATAATATTATTAGGGTGATAATATATTTTTAACTCTAATATTACGAAGAAAAACATAATAAATAGATAATAATTATGTTGGACAGTAGATTTTTCCCTTAGAACCCCCTTAAAATTGAAGGGATTTTGAAAACTAGAAGTTAACAGGAGATTGTTTTTTTTTTGAGATAGGTTTATAAAGAGATTAAATGGTAATATTTAAAAGTTATAATTATATGGGTATGTTTTTTTGGAACAGAGTAATTTATCCATTTTTTTAATAGAGGAAAAGTTTACTTTTGAAAAAAAACCTTTTATATTTCAATTATACCATGACCTAGTCCAAGGGAAAATGGAAAATGAATCGAAAAAGGAGTAATGTGGGTATTTATATGTTGATAAGGTCTCAAAAAAATTATCAAATTTTTTTTCAATAAGTTATAGGGTAATTACCGTTAAGCTTTTACATTTTACTCTTTTACATTTAAACACGGTAACTTGTTTTTATCCAAGTGATTTTATGTTTTATGAAAAATATAACATTCCATATATAACCATATATTATTGTTATTGAAATATATTTGAAATATATTTAATCCAAATAATTTTTTAAATCCATTGATGTTAATAGTTCAATACTTTTCAAATAAATTGTTCTCAATTATCGTGATAATTAGCATTAATCCTAATTATATAAACTATATACCTAAAAATAAAATTTAACTTATTAAATAGTATGAAAATTATTGTCTAAAATATAATAACTTCATAAATTAACTTTTTATGTGATGTAAAATTAATCTTAACTTTAGTGCATGTAATGTGTAAAAACCCCTTTTTGAAAATGTATATTTTTAAGCAAATAAATTTATGATTTGGATAGAATTATCAATTCCATCAGTTGAAATAAATTTTAAATAATTATTATCATTTATATATTATTTATTTAACAATAAAACAAATTACAGACTTGATTTCATCATGTTATAATTAATTAGACATAATAGGAGAAAATTGTTTTTATTAAAACACTACATAAATTTTCAAAATATTGACCACATTATTTTAAAACTACTTATAATAATTAATTTTATAGGCTAATGTTTCAAAAATTAAAACATATTCATATAAATAATTAATTTAATAAAGGTAAAAAAATTAATAAAGTCAATATTTTCAATTTTCACCAAAATAATAAATATTTTCAAAAAATAAAGAAAAACATTCTACAATAGTTTTGATCTAGGGAATTAAAAAATTAATTTTACTACATAAAATTTAAATATTATTTTAATAAATTTATATATTTTTTAAAATAAAAATTATCATATAAAAAATCATCTTTTATTGAAAATAACCTTTTTAATATTAACTAATACAAATTATATACCTCCTCAAGGTAATAAAAATTAAGAGTTTAAAATGTTATTGTCTATTATTTCTTTATTGATAATATCTTATTAATATGTTATTGTTTTTGAAATTAGGTGTATCATGTGACATAATTTATAGAACATGTTATGTATTTTAAAAGGTTTTAAATATCAAATCAGTATAAGAATGGATTGGGTTTTTTGTTCATTTACTAATGTTTGATTCTCTAAAACTAATATGAAATTAAAATATGTTTCTTATTGTTGTAAAACCCTAAGAATTGTAATATGAGAAATAAAATTCATTATAGAAATGTTTGATTTAATTGACTATTCTCACTATTTTCTAACTTTTTTCATCGTAGTAGAGTATATTTCATTGAAATTGCACCAACCATATCCTTGGGTGATGAACATTTATTAGAGATAGTACAGTTGGAAACATCACTCTCCCAAAGGTTTATCATTTTTCATCCTCAAAAAAATTCATTATATTTTATTCCTTAATTTCTTATGGAATGAAATTGAATCTAACTCCATGATAGAATAAATAACATGAACAAAAATTTGTTTTGGAAATAATTCACTCAAAGAATGAACAATATTAGTGTTACATAATTAGGTCCAAGATGTAGTTTTTCTTTCTTATGTGGATTATATTAAGTTGTAGTCTATAGTAATGGATTCATCTGCCTATGTTTATATTATTTACAATAGCTTAAATATAAAAAATGAAAAATCATGTATGTGAGATGGAATACTTGGAAGTTACTATTGATTATAATGGACTCGCACATTTAATTTCTGAAACATTAATTTATTCTATCAATAATGGTATATTTATAATCAAGGGTGAAATATTTTCATGAGGATGATATTTTTACATGTGAATGCATGTGTTTTTATATTTTTGTTACATGTTAATTTGTGTTTTTAAATATTACAATCCCTTTTATCACTTTATGTGATAAACGTTTTTACAACATCCTTATATATTAATAATAACATGAGGTTTGGTGATTGTTGTTTTATCATTATTATTCTATATAAAATATAACACTTTTATCTAAATTTTTTAAACTATACTAAAGTCTAATAATATATCTAGAAAGTGAGATATTTAATATGATCATGATACATGCTTCTGGTTTCAATAATTTTTTTAGTTTAAACTACATTATAGTTTTATTATATATTTTATTTATAAAAAATTCAATAATGATCTAGTCCTTATGAAGCTTGTTCAATTATAAAGCCAATATATTTTTCTACAATTCATTATAATATATAAAAGTCGGAATTTATTTTTTAAATAGGTGAAGGGATTGTCTGAAGACCTTCCAATACTACTATAATTATGGATTTTCAAAAACTCATAATTGTTTTTTATTTAATATATCATTTAATTATAATAGGAATTAATATGATTTTATTCATTAATAAATTTACAAATTTATTCTTTATTACATTGAACAATATAAAATTCTAAAATTTTCATTTACAAACCAGAAAAAGTTTATGAATTACTGCAATTCATTTAGTAGTAATCAAAACATTTTTTTGATATCTTCTTCTATGTAAAATATAATTAATATATTCTTGATTCATTGAAAGTATCTTTAAATTATCTTCAATTAGTTATTTTGAACTATCTTCTAATTCACTATTTTAGATGTCTTAAGAGTTCAAAAAAATCATCTGTTAAAATTTATACAAAAAATGATGAACCAATGTTCATAATTTTCCTCCTCCAGCCTCTTTCCTCCATGAATGAACCCTCAATATTCCAATCCATCATCTAACATCCATGAAACCATCATATTCCTCCTTAAATGTGTACTCCATCAATAACAACTAACATAAATGAAATTTATTTCAATCATTAGATGATTTCAACCAACTGTAGTTTTCAATATTAACCATGGTGGATATATTGGCAATATACCCAATAAATGATTCTTTTATTTATCCAATGGATGATTCTTTTATTTCATTAAGGGAGTTTTCTTCAATTTCATCAATGGTGGTTTATTGTTTTCCATGGAGGATTATTTTATTTATTTGCAACAGTGGCTCATTTCTCCTTCAATGGTGGGTTGTTTATTGCATCCAATTGAAGATTGTTTATATAGTTCAGTTGAGGAATATTTATTTCTTCTAATAGATGATGGTTAATTTCATGCATTATAGGGTTTTTAAAAAATTAGAGTGATTTTTATTATATTTCCAATGAAAACATGTTTTTTTTTAAAGAGGATTGTTCATTTTTGTCCAATAGTTGGTTATTTTGCAGTGGTGAGTCATTTTCTAGAGGTGGGTCAGATTTTATTGGTGGATTATTTATTATAGTGGATCATTTCTCAATGATGGATCATATTTCAATGACTCTCACCACCACTCGGTATGTTTTATAACACAAGTTATTGTTCAAAAAAAATTCTTCATACACTATTTTTCATCATTTTTAAGACTTACATTAATATCGTACTTATATTAACTATTCAAATTATTTTATTGATTTAAAAAATTAATATATATTATATATAATCTTAGTGAAGTGGTATAAATATTTTTCTAACTATTTAAAAAAAATTAATTTTCTTTTTATTCATTTATACAATTATAGCATATTTATTATATATTTATGATTTAGTATTTTGGGTTAATTTCTTTTACTAAATATTTGTTGATAATAATAATTCAAATATTTTGGAATTTGTCTGTATGTTTTCATGATTGGGAAATCTTATTTCCTACATTTCACACACAGAATCTATTTTTATATTTAGGATTTTAAGTAAAAAATGATCTTATTGCCTTACATTGGTTGTGACACATTGATTCTAATGTAAAGATTGTCAGGTTTGTGACTCTTAGTGTCTAAAGTCATTTTGTAATAGGGTTGTGACTCCATAAACAAAATTCAAGGTCGTGGTTATCCCTCCACTTGAAAATTTATTCTTTGATTGGGTTATGATTCCCCCTAAAAATATGTATAGTGCACATGTGTCTCACACCGAGTAAAGGAGTATAAGACATGACTATGTCCACTATATATATAACTATTATAAAAATTCAAGTGTTCATTTCATTATTTCTTCTAATAATTTCCAATAATATTTAACTGAAAGGAATAATTTAATTAATCAATTTATTTTATTTAAAATATTTATTTTAGTCTGTTCACCTTCTTATAGACCATCTACCATTATCATAACCGACCTAACAATTGGAATCAAAGGATAACCTTATTAAGAAAATTTTATCTCTGTAATTATTTTTCCTGATACCAAACAATTGTTATCAAAGGTTATTAATTTTATAATTATATGATGACTCTATAGAGGCTAATATTTATATTTAATTATGTTAACCTATTCTTATACCTGAGAGTCTACGAATTAATATCTTATAATATGGAAGCACTGAGAACAAATGATGCATGTATTCCTTAGAATCCACCACACATTGATCACAAAAAATTATGGGTAATGGAGTTCTCGAATAGAGGCATATGTCAAATAGTTGAGCATTAAGCATTTTTCAATCATGGAAAAATCATCTATGTTATGAAAATATGTCCCATATATAATGATAGGAAACATTGCAACTACATGTGTCTTAAATTACAAGGTTCATAATATTTTATATTCTTCCATTAATAGAAATGTTTTAAGTCATGTGTATACTGGTAAGATAGCTCATCAGATTTGGAAAATTCTAATTTTCACTCAACATGGCTTGGAAAAATTAATTAGAACTATGCTTGGAATTATTCATTATGAACACCAAAACATCAATATGGGTGAAGATGAAACAATATATCAAATCTTTCACTAATTTGAAAGCATTATTAATGGAATAAATTCACTTCGAGAAGATTTAGATGACCAATATTTTTTAATGAATCCTATTATCATTTCAATGAAATTGAATAAAAATAAAGATACCATTGATGAAATAAATATCATTAAAGAGTAATCTCTTTTTGAATTTATAGGATTTGTGAATTAGTATGAAATGGAACTGAAGAACCAATATTAAGAGGAGGAAACAAAAAAAGGTATAACTTATAAATATTTGAATGGTGTTACTAAAAACTCTTTTAATTATAATATATAGTTAGTGAAAATGAAGATATGTATTAAATTTTGAATGAGGTTTCCAAAATAATGAAAAATAATGGATTAAAGTACTGATTTAGGAGAAACCCTAAAAAAGAAAAAAAACAGGGAGATTAAAAATGTGGTATAAATTTCAATGCTTTATATGTAACTTGTTATGAGTGTATGAATAAAATAAATATCTAGTCTAACTATCCTAATCTAAAGACAACTAAAAAATAAAAATATATGTATGAAATGATATTGACAACCATTTGGAGTTATACAAAATATTTTGATTCTAGTGAACAATATGGAAATGAAAAGGAAATTCATAACATGTGCTTCATTGCCTAACTGTTTAAGGTTATTGTTTCATGTTTCAATTATGGTTGTCCTGATATAGACTATGATTCTAAAAACCTGAATATTTCTCAATTAAATAAACTGATTAAAAGATTAGGAAGATATATTTTCAAAGATACTCATTTTTATAATAAGTAAAGGAGAATAATTAGAAACATTTTTTTGAAAACAAACTAATATTATTAGAAAATTAAAAAAAATAAGTAAAACAGCTTCTGCTACTAATTTTATAATTCATAAAAATTTGAAATATGCTCTAGATTTCAATGAAAATTTTGAAAAATGATATTGAGAGACTTAAATAAATTTTATATCCTTTTATTTAAGGACGTGAGAAATATCATAGGATGGTGGATTTGGATAAAATAAATAAAAATAAATATGTTTATCTCTATGATAGAATATTAACTCAAAAGTTTAAAGTTGATTTTTTTAAAAGTAAAAAATCGTTGTACTTCTATAGTTACTTCTTTTGAATGTTGCATAAAAGGTCACTTTGCAAATGATTGTTCACATAGATTTAAAAAACATTAGGATTAAGAAAAATATTTATAAATCCTTTATATCTGGAGCACCATAAAATACTTTTTAAAAACCTTAATGGGTTACTAAATATTGTATTACTAATACTATTTAACCCAATGTATCTTGGGTTCCAAAATATTCAATTAATTAATTTTTATAGGAAAAAAATACTTGTATATATCATGAAAAACCTATGTTAAATAGACAATGGAATTTATATGAATATAACTAGATAATAATAAATATATACCACTTATACCAAATGTGTTGGCGGAATGGTTAATTTTTGCGATAATACCAAACATAGAGTAAATTTTTTTGTTAAAGTTGGTATTTAAAATTCTACCTTTATTTCTAAGGTTTTATATATTGGATGATTAAAATTTAATTTAATTACTATATATCAATTATCCATTGATGGGATGGAAGTTAAATGTAAAAATGATAAATGTTGGCTTTTTAAAGATCTTTCTTTATTACTTTATGCCAATATAAAATGGAATATTTATAATATTGATTTTTTGAACTAATTGTTTAACATGATAGTTTTTGTATGTTGGGAAACGTGATAGAATTCATTGTCATATCCATTTAGGTCTTGTTAATTTCAAAATTTTACATATTCTCTTTAAATATGGGAATGTGCAACATCTAACAACATTTAAGAAAGAACAAATTCATGTTTATGATGAATTCATGAAAAGAAAATGAAATAAAATTTATTTAGACCATTAAATCATTTAAGTACTAATAGACCTTTATTTTTAGTACATCTTGATTTATCAGTTTCTAAAAAAAATTATATCCTTGGTTGAAATAAATATACATTATTTATTTTTTATGATTATAAAATATTAACATGGGTATACATTCATGCTCATAAAAATAATATTTATCTTGATTTACTACTTTTTGTAATCTCGTTTATAATTAAAATATTTTTATCACAGTTTATATTTCTAGTGAAAAAGAAGGTTAACTTCATGATTTTTATTTTGAATCATTTTATGATAATAATGGTTATTTTCAAAATATCCATACGCCTAGAACACCACAAAAATGGTATTTTATAATAGAAAAATATAACTCTTATTTAAATGGTTCTAAGTATATTAAGTGAATATTATTTTTCAAGATATTATTAGGTTAATCCCGTTTTTATGCTTGTTATATTTAAAATATAATTATTATTAATCAGTTTTTAAATAAAAAACCTTATGCATTATTTAAAAATGAATATTATATATTTATATTTATATTTTTTGGTATTAATGTTTTTGTTTTAAATTCAGAGGATAATTTAGATAAATTTGATGCTAAAAGTGATTAAATTTTTTTTCATAGTTACTCTAATAATAGTAAATCTTTAATAGTTAGTGATAAATGAACTATGGTTATTAAATAACATATTTATGTTATGTTTTTAAAAATAATTATAAATTAAATTGGGATTCTATTATATTTATAATGAGTTTAGAGAGTTTAATTTTAGTGAAGAAAAAGAATAAGAATAAGGTTGAATAAATTTAGGGGTAGAATACTACTTCTCAACCTGATCCAAGATAATAAAATATTAATAAAGATTATCCAATAAAAAATGTAATTAGAAATGTGGATTTTGGTACAAAAAACAACAAATTTTGTTTTAAATTTATGTTCCAATTATAATTTCATTTCCAATTTAGTTCTGAAAAATGTGATTGATTCCTTAAATTATTATTGATGGATTATTTCCATGAAAGATTATATTAATCTGTTTTCTAGAAATAATGATTGGTCATTAGTATAATTTCTTGAGGATAAGATGGTAGCTGGAAGTAAATGGATATTTATAAACATTTTGGATAAATCTAAATATATTGTCCAAAAAAATGTAGACATGTTTCTCAAGGATACTCTCAAGAATTAGGTATAGACTTTGAATATTAATTTTCATTTTTATACAAGTTTAAGGATATTAGAATCTTGTTATCTTTTTCTTATTTTAATGTTGTTAAACTACACCAAATGGATTCAAAATATGATTTATTAAATTGTCCTATAACTGAAGAAGTTTTTGTTTCTCAAACACCTTGTCATGAAAATAAAAAAATTTATAACCAAGTATTAAACTTTTCTAATGCATTTTATGTTCTTAAAAATGAACCTCATTCTTGATATAAAAGGATTCATTTTTTATTAAATAATGGTTTCTAAAAATGAATTTTTGATTTTTACACTTTTTTATTAATAATTTGTATTGATATTTCAACTGTACAAATTTATTTTAATGGTATTATAATTGTATAAAATATAGAAATAATTTGTAATGATTTTAAATCCTTGATGTATTCTAAGATTGAAATTGTTTTAATAGGAGAATCGAATGTATTTCTTGGACATAAAATTTTTTAATTAAAGATGTTATTTTTCTTAATCAATTAAATTATTCTAAAGAGTTGGTGAAAAGGTTTTGTCTCAATTCCTCTAAATCTATGAAAAATCATATTAGTACTAATTGAAATTAGATACTGATGAAACTTGTAAATCTATTGATATTAATGTTTATAGAGTCTTCATAGATAGTTTATTGTATTTAACTACAACTAGACATCTTATCATGTTTAATGTTTGTTTATTTGATATATTTTAAGTTAATCTTAAATATAGTCATACTAAAGCTATAAAAAGAATAAATAGATATGTTAAAGGAAGTGTTGAATATGGGCTTTTTACCTAAATATAACTAATTTAATTTAATATCTTATTCTAAATATGATTTTAGAGGCATTAGAATTGATATAAAATACATATCAGGTATGTGTCATTTTCATGGAAAAGTTTTATATTTCCTGGTTTTTTAAGAAACAACTATATGTTTCTCTATCTACTATTGAATCTGAGTATATCTCTGATTCTAGTAGTTATGATAAAAGATTATGTATTGTTAAATCTTCATTATATTTTGTTATTTATTTTGAGAATTGAGAATTTATTAGGAAAATATATCTATGATTATTATTTCTTAAAAACCCTTACAGCATTCTAGAACAAACCATATTGATATTAGATTTAATTTTATTACAAATCATGTGAATAAAGATGAAAGTTTTTTACAATTTATCCCTAATAAAAATATTATTTCATAAATTTTTTCTAAGCATTTATATAGTCCCCAGTTTGAAAAAATTATAATTTGAACTTCGAATATTGTATATTTAATTTTTATAACCTTTTTAGGGGAACGTTTTTATTTTATCAATATATATTTATTTACAAAAAAGGGGTCTATTGGGTTTAGATGTTTATGTTTTGTAATAAGACAATGGTGGTATATTTTTTGTTCATGTAAATTTAGGTATTTTAATTTTTTTTATTACTTAGTATTTTATGTTTTTAAATATTCCAAACCCTTGTGTCATTATATTTTAGAAACTATTATCAAAACCTCTGGTGATTTTAATTATAACTTTACTTTTATTCATAATTTTTTTAATTATTATTCTATATGAAAGGTAAAAAATTTATATAGCATTTATTAAAATATAAAAAAGTCAAATTCTATCTCCAGAATGTTAAAATTTGGATCCAAACATGGTACATGATTTTTGTTCTGTGAATTTTTTTTGTTTAAACTACATTATAGTTTTCTATAATATGTCATTTATATCATGTGATATACTTATTAGATTATTTCAAAACATGTTCCATTGTAAATAAAACAAATTTATCTATATTTAATTAAATTAAAATGAATACTTTTTTATTTTTTAATGGGTGTACCGATTTTCTGATGATTTTGTAACAGTTCTAGATTTCTGTATTTTCTAGAATTCAAAATCTTTTTTTCTTTGATATATTATTTAATTATCATTGGGAACACTAAGATATTATTTTTTTATAAATCCAAAGGGTTGTTATTCAATTATTTAAACTACATGAAATTATATATATGCGATTTAGATTCCTTAAATATCGGTCTAACTAATGAAATTCATTATGTAGTAATCGAAACGCATTTTCACAATATTTTAATAATATTTCCTCTACACACATAATAATTATGTGATTATTCATGGTTTGGGAATATCTATAAATTATGTTAAATTAAGTCTTCAAGACCATATTATAATTAAGTTATTTAGATGCCTGGAAAAAATAAACCAAGTTAATGTGTTAAAGTTTGTATATAAAATGAGTAATCAATATTCATCATATTCCTCCTCTAGAAACTTTCCACCATGAATTAACTCTTAATATTTCTCTTAGTTAGCTAACAGCCACACAACCATCATTTTCCTCCTTTCATGGGTGAACCTTCAATATTATCTAGGTCGAATGTATTTAATTTCTATCAGTGTACGATTTCAACCAACTGAATTTTTCCCTCTACCCAATAGGGGATAAATTGGAAATATACCCAATGAAGTCCTCTTTTATTTATTCAAATACTTATTTTAATTCTCCAATGGTGGGTTTTTTTTTCTTAAAAAGATTCTTCTTGTTTTTCTTTCCAATATTGGATTCTTTTTCATTAACGGTGGGATGTTTGTTTCTTCCTACATAGGTTTGTTTATTTTTTCCAACAGAGACTTATTTATTTCGTACAATGGAGGGTTGTTCATTTCTTCCAACATTGGATTGTTTATTACTTTTTAATGAAGGATTGTGTATTTTTTAAATGTAACATTTTTTTCCATGGAAAATATTTTTATTTATAATGTTCAGACCCAGGTTCCACACACCGTTTCTTGAACCTGGTTCACCACAAGACCTCAGGAAAGCCAACTCGTACACTAGAGGTTGTCGACTAGCTGTGAGGGTATGGTAAGTCATTCGTGGGGAAACTGATCCCTCTTTTATCAGAGTAAGCCCCAGGGGAAAATAAAACCATCAACAATGGTAGCATATATATAATCATAACAATTCCAATATCACTAGAAATCCAAAATAGGAAACACAATACTCAACTGAAAGGGAAATATACAATGCTTGTATATGTTCGAGGTGTCTACAAAAGAAACTGATAGAAATACACTAAAGCCGCCAAGTAAGTCTCAAACCACGTTTGGTCCCCTCACCAATCAAAAATCTAACATAGGGCCTTTTTCCATTAAGTTTTCCTATAGAAAAAATGTTTATTCTAGTACCAATCAGACTGCCCGAATAGGGTGTGAGTAATACTCAGTAGGTCACCACCAATGGTGGTGTATGAAGTTTTGTAAAGAAAATAATTACAAAGCTTAATTAAATAGTTTTCACCTTATCAAATAATCATTATCAACCACATATCCTATCAGGTTTGAAACAAGTCAAATAAACAATTCACAATTTAAATACATGATTATCATTTGTATAGAACACCATTTCTAGCACTCAAAATCCCATTTATTTATCTTTATCATTAATGTAGAACGTCATGTCTAACACCCCAAATCTCATTGGTGGAGAACTACATGTCTAACATTAAAAATCTATTCCATTTATTTACATTATTGGTGTAAAAAGCCATATCAATCACCTCATATCCCATTGGTGTAGAATGCTAGGTCTAACACACAAAATCTTGTTACTTTATTTAAATAATTAATGAAACAGGCCATGTCTAACACCCAAAATCCCATTGGTGTAGAACACAAAGTCTAACACCAAAAAGCTCATTCACTTATTTATAATATAACACATATATCACAATTTTCCATATTTCATAACAATCAAGGTTAATCAACATTAACCATCTTATCAAATCCCACATCACAATGACCCATAACTAATTTAACAATTAATTAGTCAAAAAATAACATTTGCATAATCACATTGTAACATAAATTATTTCAAAAATTAATTATTCCTCTTTAGAAATGTTAGATAATTCAAAAATTAATTAATCAAAATAATCTTATTAATTAATTAAACATTTTATTAACTTCCTCAATATCCATTAATTAATTCACCAATAAATTAATCACAACCCATTCCCATTAATTAAACCAAATATTAATTAATTATAGTAATTTCATTAACTAATTTCCAAAATTATTTTTTCACGTCAATCACTTATATTAATTCATTAATTAATTTTTTCTCCACAACTCTGGTAATAAATTGGACAATTAATTAACCCTGATAATTCTATTAATTAATTTAAAAATTAGTTTATCTTGTCAAAAAGTCAAAAACCATTAATTAATTCACCAATAAATTATTCAACCTCACAAATTCAATATCCAATAATTATTTCACCAATTAATTATTTATTTAATTTCATTGGCATCCCATAATTAATCTTCCAATTTATTAACACAAATTGAATCATCCAAATTCTGGAATTAATTCCAAATTTAATTACTCAATTTAAGCATGTGTCCCTATTATCTCGGGCATAGATCATCATGTGTGACACCACATTTATCAATCATTAATTAATTCATAAATTAACAAATCTACGCCTATTAATTAATTTGAAAATTAATTAATAACATCAATTCTCATTTGTTAATTCAATAGGTAATTAACCATACAATTACCATTAATTAATTCATTGATTAATTATTCACATATATCTTTTTAATTGATTCAAAAATTAATTTCCTCATCCAAAATTTCAATAACTTATAATTATTTCTACAATTAATTATCATCAATAATTTACTCAAATATCAAATAATTAATTCAATAATTAATTATTCAACATAAGAATCTCATTTATTCAAAATTAATTCAACAATTAATTAATAAAACATACAAATTAAAAATCTCGTCAATCCATGTTAATTAATTTAACAATTAATAAATCTAATTCATTCAACTACACCCTCACAATAATTACCAATTAATTAATACTCTAATTAATTAATATATCTCAGAAATCATAATAATACATCCATTAATTAATTCCCCAGTTAATTAATACAAATAATCCCCCTTAATTAATTCTATAATTAATTAATCGAACTCAAACAATCAATTAATTCTCCAATTAATTGTCCATATCAATTCCATTAATTAATTTTTTCAAATTAATTAATCTACATCAATATCATTATTTAATTCATCAATTAAATAACAACACTACTCTCATTAATTGATTCATAAACTAATAAATAACATTATTTAATTTGACAATTAAATAATCTCTTTAATCTCATTAATTAATTTTTAGTTCAGTAATCCATCAATTGCATTAATTAATTCCACAATTAATTAATCTCATTCGATATATCATTATCTCATAATTAACTCTATCATTATATATCTCAATTAACAATATCATTATCACCTAACTAATTTCACCATTAATTATCTCAATTCAACAGTGTTAATATCATGTCATTAATTATGAAATTAGTTACCCTCAATTTATGATATCAATATTGTATAATAAATTCTAAAACTAATTTCTATCGAACCCACTATTTCACAATTCCTTCAAAAATTAATTCACCTAAATTAATTAATTAATTAAAACTCCAATAATATCAATTGATAAATGAATCTTGATATTATATAATTTGGATACATGTAATCAAAACAATGACAATTTGATTTGAATTTTAGACCACCTACCTCAAATATGGTGAATACACGATATGAATCCAACATCACTGATGGCCTTTTATTCCTACAAATATCAAAGGAAAAATTAAATACAAAACATATTCATCATAATAAAAAATATTCTAAAAAAACTTCACTTTATAGGAAAAAAACATTGATACCCACCATACTATTATAAATATGAAACCAATGCCATTGACAGAACATAAATTTGATCAATATTCAAAAATATATTGATTATGGAGGTCTGGTTTGAGTGGAAATGAAGAACAAACGAACACCCTTAAAACACATGTTATCTGTTGATAAATATATTACAATAATATCATATATAATTATCATGCAATAACTTCATGTTATTTATTTATAATTATATTTTATATTATTGCACAAATATGACATAATAATAATTATTAAAAAAATAATTTCACGAAATTATTCTTTGATAATTTCATTTAAATTCAATAAAATTATCTTGTGAAAATAAATATCATTTTATAAAACCAACCTCTATTTTTAATTTTCTATTCCATCCTTTTTTATGAAAAAATAATTAATAAAATTGATGGAATAAATATAATAAAATACTTAATTTAAAAAAGAAGATGGAGAACCTCATAGAGGCGCATAAGCAAGTCACCTGTCATGGGGTTTTGACACACTGGGTCTCCATATAGGAAGAAGAGGAAGGTTGGCTTAAGCAGAGAACAACCAAGAATATTCATAGTAGACCCAATCTAACTCGAAACAAAACAAATGGTCTAATTTAATAAGATATCTCAAACTGTTTATCTTCAATAAAAACCCAAAATTAAAACTCGTCGTCTGATGTCTATTTCAAGAGATTTTGTTGGTATAGTGATTTATTTCATACATAGAAGACGTTTCAAGATCTATATAGTGAGAACGGTCTATAAATGGGGTTTTTATATTATTTAGTGGTCAAAAATGACTTCCATTAGTTTGAGAAGACGAGTGAACATGACCTGTTGTTTTATTAATTATTTAATTTAATGATTTAATTAAAAAAAATGTTAGTTTGTGACCATAATAATATGTTAATTATGTATAAGAATTATACTCCAAATAGTGTGAACCCCATGTTCTAAACTCATCTGTTGTCTCATATTTCTCGTATGATGCCTGATTTTCAAGATATAAGTAATTTATTCTTTAAAAATCAGAATAAATAAATAATTAAAATAAAAATATTTATTTTTTGAGCGAGGCATCCTAATTCTCAATTATTACAAATTTTATACACCTTATACAATAAACCCCTCATTTTTGACTTATTGATGGTCTCAGATTTTCCATAAAATGAACCATCTGGGAGGTAATTAATTATTTTTAATAAAATAATATATTATGTGTTATTTAATAAATTTATCTTCGGAGTGATACATCCAAACGTCTGATGCCTACAAATTTCAAACCCCACCTAGGGTAAACATCAGGTTTTAGATCTAACAGTGGTTTCATATTTCTCATACGATGCACCATTTTGGAGTTATTTAACTATTTTGAATAAATTTTCTGTATTTAATATGATATAATTAGTATTTTAATTTCACCTTTGCCTAGGCTTTATGGGCCTCATAATTTCACACTACTCTATGTCTGAATCTGAAAAAAAAATTATTATATATTTTAAAGTGTTAACTAGATATTTTCTCTTATGTAATTCCTTTAAACCATTTATTAAATTATTTCGCTGATAAAACATTTAAGCAGAGAAATAAATACCTAGGAAAAAGGATAAGATCTTATAATACCTCAACCTTATAATATACCACCCTCATTTTTTACTCCCAAGCCCCTTAAAATGGGTTCTTATAATATAATTACCATTGGAACTTCATTAACCCCTCTTGATAAGTAGCTCTATAACTTTAGTTTTTATCGACCTCTAGTCAATCCTATGAAACTCATCTATAAATTGTAGATGGAATATGTTTCACTATCAAGCTCCACAAATAATGATTCATAAGAACAACTTTCATGTGGCCTCACAAACAACCAAAACAAATTCATTTATCTGGGTGTAAAGCAATAACATTCTCTATTTATAGAGGTCAATTTCATGATAGGTGGCATGATCATTAAAAATTAATAGTTTATTAATAATTCATCACTAAAAAACACCACAAATATTTAATCAATGATGTTACCTCCCAATATTAAAAAACCATATCCTATTCGAATGTCTCAAGCTTCCCTACCCACAATACTGGAAATGTGACCATTCCCAACACTTCTACACCCCCTTTCACAATGGTTTGGACAAACCGTTGGGAAAGCCCACTTTGTGGACACTTTTCCCAACGGTTTTCCAAAACCGTTGGGGAAGGGTAGGCTTTCCCAACGGTTTGGCCAACCCATTGGGAAAGGACCAATTTTTTGCTACATTTACCAATGGTTTGGCCAAACCATTGGTAAAGGTACAATTTATGGCCACGTTTCCCAATGGTTTGGAACCAAACCGTTGGGAAAGGTCCCTAATATATCAACATCACTTCCAATATTCCATGGACCTATACCAACGATTGTCAAAACCGTTGGTATAGGTCCTTTAATTTTTTATCAGATCCTCTTAACCAGAACATTCTATAAATCAAAATTTAAAATAATTATGATAATATATATATATATATATATTTATGAAATTATGTTCACAAAAGTCATGTTAGGTTAGTGGTTTGGTCGTTCATTGATAAACTGGAGGTCCTGGTATCAAATCCCAACATATGTTTTTTTTGGAAATACATATAACAACGGTTTTATGGAACCGTTGGTATAGATTTTTGTATTACTTATACCAATAGTTTTCAAAACCGTTGGTATAGGTCTATACCAATGGTTTTTCCAAAAACCATTGGTATAGACCAATCCCAATGGCTTACTTGCCTACGGTTCTCCAAACCGTTGGTATAGGTTAGTTTTCCAGTAGTGCCAACAACATCTCACCACACCAATCCAAAACTATACGTTCATTAACACAACCCATAACTGAGTTCTCAAACTCGGGAATTATCACTACCCAAAATTCCCACATCAAGGGTAAAAAATGAAAGATGATGTATTTTAATTTACAATATTAATTATAGAAAACAGGAGGGAATTACACAAAACCATGGTAATGCTTTACCCATTTATCCTACCACAAGATAAAACTGACGCACTATCTCTACCCTTAATAATCCTCCACCATGGACCTAGCTTGAAAGTGTATATACATTATGTATTTTCATGTTTATCATTTAAACACCCATTTATTCTGATCTTGCATAATTTTAAATTCTATCTCAATTTCATGTTAAGAACCATTTTCATTTCAATTCCACACGCAAGGGAAAATATCTTACGTTCAACAAATTACCCAAATCCAATTTTCATGGATGTGAGTACAATGATGTATGTCAAAAAATAATCCTGATTGTCTAGAATTATGTAGGTAGACTCAACCCTCATTTCATACTGGGCCACGATTCAGTTTCAACAAATCTCAAAAATAGTAATCACATAACACAACAAGTGTGTCACCCAACATGAAATAATATTCAACTGTAACATGACTCCTCAATTAATACAATACCACCCAGGGTACTTGGGTTCTCCCCCATACATAAGGTAGCTATTCCCATTTAGGATGTCAAAACTATTCCTTGACTCTTACTAGTCTCCTATCTTCCATTCTCAAATAGTTAAAAAGAAGAAAATAAAACTTCACCTATGAACTCACTCTGTAACAGCGTTGTCTAGCCAACGATCATGATATTCTCTACTTTGGGCCTAGACAGCGTGGTTTTTTTCTAGGATATGGCCCTCAAGAATCCCGCAATAAAATGCCTCGTTATGGGAGAAATATCCACACCACCTTATAAGGGGGGGGGGGTTCATGCTCCTTCTCCTTTGATATAATATTTCCATAATCTGTGCATCGGCGTTGATACCACTGTGTAATGTCCTAACATGGGTTCAATGCACTAGTTTCTTGATCCAGTTATCCACATGACCTCAGGTATGGCTCCCCATATTCTAGAATCTACCGATTAGTAGTGAGGATCTGATACGACATTTATGCAGAGACTATACCCTCTTTTATCTGAGTAAGCACCAGAAGAAAATAAAACTATCAATATCTGAAGCATATATATAATCATAACTATATTAATACCACCATAAAACCCAAAATAGGAAACAAAATACTCAAATAAAATGGAAATATTCAATGTTAGTATAAGTTACAGGTGTCTATAAAAAGAACTGAAATAAAGACATTATAGCTCCCAAGAAGTCCTCAAACCACATCTGATCCCTCACCAATCTCCCTTCACAATTAGTAATCTACAATATGAATTTTTACCTTGACCTATGTTATAGAAATAGTGTATATTTAGTTACTGATCAAGACATTTGAATAGGGTTTGAGTATGACTCAGTAGGCCACCTCCAATGGTAGCTGAAACAAATCCAGTCAAACAAAAAGTGTATGCAGTTGTATTAAGAATATAATTGTAGTGAATAATTGTATATTTATCACATTATCTATTAATATTTATCAACCACATAGCCTATCAGTTTTGAATCAAGTCACAAAAAAATTCACAATCATTAAACATGTTTATCCTTTGTGTAGAACACCATGTCTAGCACTCAAAATCCCATTTATTTATCTTAATCATTGGTGTAGAACGCCATGTCTAACACCCAAAATCCCATTCATTTATTTATATTATCAGTGTATAACACCATTTCTAATACCCAAAATCTCATTGGGGCAGAACTCCATGTCTAGAACACAGAATCCCATTCTTTTTTTTCATATTTGGTGTAGAACACCATGTCTATCACCCCAAATCCCATTGATATAGAATGCTATTTATAACACCCAAAATTCAATTTATTTATTAATAATATATCACATTTTACCCTATTACACAATAATCATGGTTATCAAAATTAACCATCTAATCACATTCCACATTAAAATGTCACATTAATTAATTTAACAATTAATTAATTAAAATGTAACATTTTCATTACCACAGGGTTCTATTAATTAATACAAAAATTATTTAATCACGTCAAACTCATTAATTAATTCAACACATAAATCATAACAACAATCTTATTTATTATTTCGATAATTAATTAACTTCTTCAATATCCATTAATTAATTTACTAATTTACTAATCACAACTTCTTCCCATTAATTAAACAAATGATTCATTAATCACATCAATTTCATTAATAAATTTCCAAAATTAATTATTTATTTCAATCCATTCAATTAATTAATCAATCAATTGGTCACCACTACTCCATTAATTAATTCAAAATTTAATTAACCACAATAATTCCAATAATTAATTCAAAAATTAATTAATCATTTCACTAAATCAATAACAAATAATTAATTCACCAATTTATTATTCAAACTCATGAATTCAATATCACTTAATTATTTTAAAATTTATTTTTTTATTTCATTGCATCAAAAACCCATAATTAATTATCCTATTAATTATCAAAAATTTAATCATCCAAATAATGTAATTAATTATATAACTAATTACTCATTTCAACAATGTGATAATGTTATAAGAGGCATAGATCATCTTGTCTGAGACCCCATTTATCAATCATTAATTAATTCATAAATTAATTAATCCAAGCTCGTTAATTAATTAAAAAATAAATTAATAACATACATTCACATTAATTATATAAATATTTAATTAACTATATAATTCCCATTAATTAATTCGTTTATTAATTAATCACATCTCTCCCATTAATCAATTTAACAATTAATTTTCCCATCCATAATCTCAATAAATTATATTTTCTAAAAATAAGTATCTTGAATCATCTACTTAAATGAAACATAGTTAATTAAATAATTAATTATCCAACATAAAAATATAATTCCCTCGAAAATAATTAAACAATTAATTATTCAATCATACCAACCCAGCGTACCACCAATCCATATTATTTAATTGATTAATTAATTAATCTATTTCATTCCACTTCACCCTCACAAAAATACCCTATTAATTAATTCACTAATTAATTAATCTAACATTGAAATCATAACATTACATCCATTAATTAATTCATACAAATCATCTCACTTAATTAATTCCATAATTAATTAATCTAACATAAACCTTCTATTAATTCACCAATTAATTTTCCATACCAATTACATTAATTAATTTTTTACAATTAATTAATCTAATTCAATATCATTATTTAATTCAACTATTAAATAACAAAACTACTCCCATTAATTAATTCTTCAATTAATTACTCAATTTATTTCATTCAAAAATTAAATAATCTATTTACTCACAATAAATAAATTTCTAGTTAATTAATCCATTAATTTCATTATTAAATTCCATAATTAATTAATCTCACTCAAGATATCATTATCACATAGTTAACTCCACCATCACCTATCTCAAATAATTATATTATTATCACGTAACTAATTTCAACTTAAATTATCCCGATTTAACAATATTAATATCACATAATTAATTCTGAAATTAATTATCCCCAATTTATTATATAAATATTGTAAAATTGATTATAAAACTAATTTTTCTCGAACCCACAATTTACCAACTCCTTCATTGATTAATTCAACCAAATTAATTAATTAATCAAGAACTCCAAGAATATCAATTGCTAAATAACTCAAGAAATTCTACAATTTGTATTCACATAATAAAAACCATTACTATGGGATTTGAATTTTAGACCACCTACCTTAACTATGATGAACACATGATTTGAATCCAACATCGATGGCAGTGTGTTATTTTGAAGACTGTTGAAGGATAAATTAAATAAATAACACATCCAATTTAATAAAAAATATTCTCTACTTACTTCACTTTCTAGGAAACCAAATTTGATACACACCATCCTCTTATCAAGATGAATCCAATTCCACTAACAACATTTCAATCTAATAAATATTGAAAAAGATATCTATTGCTGACATCTGGTTTGAACGGAAATGAAGGAACGATAAACACCCTAAAAAAGTCATGTTATATGCTGATAAATATCTTATAATAATATCAAATATAATTATCATGAAATAATTCAATGGTATTTCTTTATAATTATATTTTATATTATTTCATAGATATTACATATTTAAAATTGTTAAAAAATAATTTCATAAAATTATTCGTTGATAATTTTATTTAAATTCCATGAAATTATCATTTGAAAAAAATAAGATTTAACATTTTATAAACTCGAAAACGTTTTCTATTTATCCATTACACCCCTTTTTAAAAAAATTAATTAAAGAAAAGTAGGCAATAATGATAATAAAATAATTAATTAAAAAAGATGGAGAACCTATTGGAGGCACACATGGAGGTTGTATGGCATGGGGTTTTGGCACACCAAGTCTCCACAGAGGAAGAAGATAAAGGTTGGATTCTACAAAGAACAACCAAGAACATTATCATTATACCTAATCTAACTCAAAATACAACAAATGTTCTATTTTAAGAAGCTATATCAAACCATTGATCATCAATAAAAACCCTAAATTAAAACTCCTCATTTGATGTAAGTTTCATCCAGTTTTTGTTGCTAGAGTGATTTATTTCAGACCTAGAAGAATTTTCAAGATTCAATATGGTGAAAATGGTCCATAAATGAGGTTTTTATATTCTTTGATGGTAAATAATGGCTTCCATCCATTGGAGAATATAAATGAACATGACCTGTTGCTTTATAAATTATTTAATTTTATTATTTAATTAAATAAAACAATGTTAATTTGTGCCTATAATAATAAGTCTGTTGCATATAAGAATTATACTCTACCTAGGGTAAACCCCCATTCTGAACCCATTGGTGGTCTCATATTTCTTGTATGGTTCATGTTTTATTATATATTAATGGTTTATTATTTAAAAATTTGAATAAATTATTAATTAAAATAAAAAGGAGTGATTTTTGTGAGCGATGTGTCAAAATTTCTAATGCATACAAATGTTCTACCCCGTCTAGGGTAAGCCCCTCATTTTTATCCCATCGGTGGTCATAGATTTTCCATGTGATGCACCATTTGGGATATAATTAATAATTTTAATTAAATAATTTATTAAATATTATTTAATAACTTTTTCTCATGAGTGAGACATCCTACATTCTAGCTCTTACATATTTCATACCCTCCTCGGGTAAACATCATGTTATAGATATAACAGTGGTCTCGAATTTCTCATATGATGAACCATTTAGATGTTTTTACATTATTTTGAATAAATTAACCTTGTTAAATATCATATAATTTATATTTTCATTTCTCCTTCGCTTAAGATTTATGGGCCTTGGAATCTCACACAACTATGTGTCTCCATTAAAAAACATTTTATTATATATTTCATAATCCTAAATGACTGTTTTCACTTATGTAATGCCTTTAAACACTTTATTAAATTATTTCCTTTATAACACATTTAAGGAGAAAAAAATAACTTGGAAAATGAAGGGATCTTATTATCAACCCACCTTATAACATCACCTCCTCACCGTGTACTCCCAAGAACCTTTATGAAAACCCTTTTTCATACAATCTACCCACCTTTGGAGCTTCATTAACCTATCTTTTTAAGTGGCTCAATATTCGTAGTTTTTATTGACAACGCATCAGTCCTGAGAACCTCATATCCAAATTTTCAATGGCGTGCCTCTTACCATCAATCTCCATATACATTGATTTATATACCCAACCTCCATGGGTCCCCTATCAAACCAAAACACAATAATTTAACTAGGCATAAGGAAATAACATTCTCAATGTGCCTAGGATGATGTCAATATATGGGACATGATCTTCACTAGTTAAAAGTACACTAATAATTCATCTATAAACACCACCAAAAATTGATCACCATTGATGTTACCTCCATCTATGGAAAAAACATAACTTCTTAAAATGTCTCTCACTTCCTTGACCTCCAAAAATCTCACCACATCGATCCAAAACTATATGGTCTTTTACAAAACCCATAACCAAATTCTCAAACTAGGGAATTCTCACTCCCCAAACGACCCACATTAATGGTCAAATAAGAAAACAAATATTTTCTATACAATATTGAGCATAGTTAATAAGAGAGATTTACACAAAATCATATCAATTCTTTCCCCATTTATCCTACCACATAGTAAAATAGACACACTACCTCGACCCTTAACCATTCTACACATAGTTATTATTTATCAAGGGTATATATATTATAATTTTTCAATTTTATCATTTAGAACCCCATTTATTCACATCTTACATCATTCCACAATCTCTCTTTATTTCATGTTAGGCACCATTTTTATTTCAATTCTATAAGAAATGGAAAATAGTTTAAGTTCAAATACTTACCCAAATCCCATTTCCATGTTGGTCTCTACAATGTTGTTTTTCACAAAAAAAAATAATGATCGTCTAGAATAATGCATGTAGACTCAACCATCATGTAATACCAAGCCACGAGTCAATCCCAAAAAATCTCAAAAATAATAATCACATTACAAAAAAAGTGTGTCACCCAAGGTGAAATAATATTCAACTGTAACAGAAAAAATCAATAACAGTAATCCCACCCTGGGTACTTGGGTTCTCCCATGTACATGAGGTAGCTACTCCCATGCATGAGCTCATAACCATGCTTGGACTCTTCCTCATCTCATATCTACCTTTCCCAAATATTAATATAAATGAATAAAATAGAAAACTACACCTCTCATAAAACTTTTTAATGGTCTCATCCATCCCCCAATCATGATATAGTCCGATTTTGGCACAGCCCGCATGGTTTTTCTTTTCCTTCGATATGGCCTTCATGAATCAACTATGAAAATGGCCCATTATATTAGAGGTATCCATATAACCTTAAAAATGGGTGATTTGTGCTCCTCCTTGTTCAATGTGGGATTGTTATAATCCATGCACCGATGTGGATACCACTTTGTAACATCCCGACCCGAGTTCCACACACTAGTACACTGTTCCGGTTTACCACATTACCTTAGGCATGCCTCCCTGTATGCCAGAGGCTTCTGACTAATAGCAAGGGTCTGGTATGTTATTCCTGTGGAGAATATACCCTCTTTGATCAGAGTGAGCACCATTTGAAAATGAAACCATCAATAGAGAATGCATATATGTAATCCTAACCATTATAATATCATCATAAAACCAAAAATAGGATACACAATTCTAAAATGAAAGTGAAATATGTAATGCAAGAATAAGTTCCCAGTGTCTAGAAAGGAAATTGAAACAAACACACTGAAGCTACCAAGAAGATCCTAAACCAAGTCTGGTCCCTTAACAAATTTCCCTTCCCAATCAGTAATCTAACATACTGAATTTTCCACTAACCTTTCCTATAGAAGCAATTTCTATTTGGGTACCGATCAGGCCACCCGAATAGGGTCTGAGTTAGTCTCAATAGGCCACCACCAATGATGTATAAATCAAATACAGTTAAAAACAAGTGTATGTAGTTGTATAATGAAAATAATAAAAATTAATAACTAAAAAATTATCACATTATCAATTAATCTTTATCAACCACATATCCTATTAGGTTTAAAACAACCCACACAAACAATTTGAAATTTTTAAAGATATTTATTGTTAGTGTAAAACGCCATGTCTAACACTCAAAATCCGGTTTATTAATTTTTATGTGAAGAAAACCATGTCTAACACCCCAAATCCATTGGTGAAAAATTTCATTTCTAACACCCAAAATCCGGTTCACTTATTTACATTATTAGTGCAGAACATCATGTCTAACACCCCAAATCTCATTATTGCATAATGTTGTGTCTAACACCCAAAATTCCATTCATTTATTAAAAATATATCACATATTTCACAATTTAAAATATTTCATAATAATCAATATTAATCAAAATTAACCATTTTATCACATTCCACCTCAAAATGTCATATTAATTAATTTAACAATTAATTATTCAAAATGTAACATTTTTATAATCACACCATTACATTAATTAATTATACAATTTATTAATTAAGTAAAACTCATTAATTAATTCAAAAATTAATTAACCACAACAATCTTATTAATTAACTCATAAATTAATTAAATTCCTCAATATATATTAATTAATTCACCAATTAATTAATCATAACTCATTCCCATTAATTTATCCAATGATTAATTAATCAAATCAATTTCATTAATTAATTTCCTCAATTAATTATCACTTCAAACCCTTCAGTTAATTCATCAATTAATTGTTTACGAATACTCTATTAATTAATTCGTCAATTAATTAACTCTAATAATTCCATTAATTAATTTAAATATTAATTAATCATTTCACAATATCAAAAAATAGTATTTTGTTCCAAAATTAATTATTCAAACTCATGAATTCAGTATCCCATAATTATTTCACCAATTAATAAATTATTTTATTTCATTACTATAAAATAATTAATTTTCCAATTAATTACTAGAAATTGTGTCATTCAAATACCATAATTAATTCCATAATTAATTACATAGGTCACCCATACATTCATATTAACATGGGAGTAGATCATAATGCCTGACAATACATTTATGAAACATTGATTAATTAATAAATTAATTTATCCAAGCCCATTAATTATTTCAACAATTAAATAATAACATCCATTATCAATTAATCATACAATTCCCATAACTTAATTCATGGATTAATTAATCACATCTCTCCTGTTAATAGATTCAACAATTAATTTTTTTCATCCACAATCTCAATAACTTTTAATTATTTCTATAATTAATTATCTTGAATCATCTAATTCAATAAAACAAAATTAATTCTACAATTAATTTTCTCACATTAAAATCTCGTTGCCTCATAATTAATTCCACAATTAATAACTCAAACTTACCCATTCAACATCCCATAAATCAATATTAATTAATTTTACAATTAATTAATTTAATTCATTCAACTACACCCTCACAACAATTCCTCATTAATTAATTCTCTAATTAAGTAATCTAACTCAAAAATCATAACATTAAATCAATTAATTAATTCCCCAATTAATTAACACAAATCAACTTATTTAATTAATTTCATGATTAATTAATCTTTCCCAAACCTTTAAATAATTCACTAATTAATTCTCCATATCAATTCCATTAAATAATTTTGTTCAATTAATTA
The DNA here is from genome assembly GCA_963277665.1 of Viscum album. Lineage (NCBI taxonomy): Eukaryota > Viridiplantae > Streptophyta > Magnoliopsida > Santalales > Viscaceae > Viscum > Viscum album. The sequence goes on from OY728130.1 coordinate 1,217,642,303, forward strand.
ATCTAACTCAATCATGTTATTTAATTATAATACTAAATAACAATACTAATACCATTAATTAATCCTTCAATTAATTAATAACTTTATTTTATTCATGAATTAAATAATATCTTTACTCAGATTAAAAAATTTGTCACATAATTAATCCATCCATTACATTAATTAGTTCCATAATTTATTAATCTCACTCAAAATATCATTATCTCGTGATTAACTCCACCATCACCTACATCAATTAAAAATATCATTATCATGTAACTAATTTCACCATTAATTATCTCAATTTAATAATAATAATATCAGAAAATGAATTCTAAAATTAATTATCCCTGATTTATGATATCAATATTGTACAATTAATTTTTCAACTAATTGTTCTTAAACCCAGAATTACACAATTCCATCATCAATTAATTCACCCAAATTAATTAATTAATCAAGAACTCCAAGAATATCAATTCCCAAATAACTCTAAAATTTTTACATGGTGCATACAGGTAATAAAAATCATGACTATGATATTTGAATTTTAGACCACCTACCATAAATATGATGAACATGTGATATGAATCCATCATCGGTGACGGTGTGTTATTATAATGACTATGGAATGAGAAATTAAATAAAAAGCACATCTAGTTTATTAAAAAATCTTCTCAAGATACTTCACTTTATATGGAAAAAAATTTAATACGCACCATCTACTTTTCAAGACAAAACCAATACCACCAACAGCACCTCATACTAATCAATATAAAAAATGATATTGATTACAAAATTCTAGTTCGAGGGGAAAAGAAGAACATACGAATACCATTAAAAATGCACTTTATCCACTGATAAATAACTTATAATAAGATCATATATAATTATCATCCAATAATTCCACAGCATTTATTTATAATTATATTTGATATTATTTCACAAATACAATATAATAATAATTTTTTAAAAATTAATTTCATCCAATTATTCTTAGATGATTTCTTTTGGAATTCATGAAATTATCATTTGAAAAAAATTTCCATTTTATAAAACCATCCTTTATTTTTATGTATCCATTCCACCCCATTTTTAAAAAAATTAAGGAAAGGGAAGGAATAAATATAATAAAATAATTTATTAAAAAAGAATATGGAGAACCTTCTAGAGGCGCACAAGCATGTCACAGATCATGGGGTATTGTCACACCAGGTCTCCACATAGGAAGTAGAGGAAGGTTATAATACACAAATAATAACCAAGATAGAGTGTTGTACACCTGTTCTAACTCAAAACACAACAAACCATATGTTTTAAGAAAAGGTATATAACTATTTATCATCAATAAAACCCCTAAATTAAAACACCTCATTTGAGGTCTGTTTCAACCAGTTTTTGTTGGAAGAGTGATTTATCTACCACCTAGAGCATGTTTCAAGATTTATTATCATGAAAATAGTTCATAAAATAGTTTTCTAGATTCATTAGTTTTTAGGAATATCTACCACCCATTGGAGATGATGAATAGAAATTACCTTTTGTTATATTAATTATTTAATTTAATGATTTAATTAAATAAAACAAAGTAAATTTTGACCATAATAATAATCCTATTTGGAATAAGAATTATACTCCACTTAGGGTAAACCCCCTATTCTAGAGCTATCTATGGTCTCATATTTCTCATATGATGCCTCGTTTTTGAGATATTAATGATGTATTCTTTAAAAATTGGAATAAATAATTAATTAAAATAGGAAGGTAACATTTTTCGAGTATGAAGTCCAAATTTTGGACGCTTACAAATTTTATACCTCATATAGGGTAAACCCCATATTTCAGAACCATCAATGGTCTCAAATTTTCTATATGATGCACAATTTGGGATATAATTATTTATTTTTAATAAAATAATATATTTAATATGATTTAATTACTTTATCTCATGAGTGATACATCCAAGCATCTAATGCCTATATATGTCATACCATGCCTAGGGTAAAAATCACCTTTCAGATCTAAATGTGGTCTTAGATTTGTCATACGATGCGCTGTTTTGGAGTTATTCAATTATTTTTAATAAATTATCCGTGTTTAATATAAAATAATTAATTTTTTCATTGTTCATTTCCCTAGTCTTTACGAGCCTCAGAATCTCACACTATTATGTATCTGAATCCCAAACGGTGGTTAATTTTCTAGTGGTGGATCTTTTTCTAATGGTGGCTCATTTTCCAATGGTGGGTCACTTTTCAATGGTGGATTATTTTTGAATGATCGATAATTTCTCTAGGGTGGATCATTTTTAAAATTTGATTTTCCCCATGTGGTATTTTTTCACCAATAGTTATTATTATAAAAAAAATTCTTTATGCACTATTTTTGAACATTTTTATTACTTTCAATAAATGCATAATATATGAAATTTTTTAATTAAATTATTTATTTCTAATATGTACGAAAAAATAAGTGTCTTAAATATTTTTTATGTGTTTTAAAAAAATTTATAAATTTAAACTATTAATCTCTATACTTAAAACATATTTATGTAATATTTACATTGTAATATTTTGATTAAATTGTTTTAACCAACTCATTATAAATTATTATATAATGAAATTGAATTAATTAATACACATTTTAGCATATTTAAGGAAATATGATTATTTTTTTCATTTCATGCTGAATTAAAATAAAATGTATTTCATATTTTTCTTAAAATAGTATTATGATTTTTATGGGATTTCTTTGAATTGTTATTTTCATTTAGTGGGTTATTCAAATATTTTTTAATTGGTCTTTTTGTTTTAAATTGAATTGATATTTTTTAATATTATTATAGAGGATAATTTTATCCCTCTTAAATAACTCGATTATTTTTTAATTTATCTTTATTTACATAGATATTGGTTTTTCTATTCCTATTTCATAGATATTATTTAAGGGTGTCAGGACACTTCAAAGTATAATAGATCACTTATTCGATATTTTTTTCCTTGATAAAAAATTTGTGAACATTAAAATTATTGTACAAACCTAGTCCTATCTACAACTTTATTTTATCACTTGTGCAATATCTCAAGATTAAAATTACTTCTTCTTAGACATCTATTACCTTGAATAGATTAGCTGATCTATTTCTCAAGAACTTGTACCGATGTTTTTATTCTTATTTTTCCCCTTTTCTGGTTTCTTTGGTCATTAACACTACTTACTACCTCTCACACACACACTATTTTTAGGTTTATTCTTTTACACTAAAAAATAATTTCTTATTATTTTCCTCAGGTTGTGACTTTGGGATTCTAAAACCATGACAGTTTGAGTTGTTAATCCCATTGTCTAATTTCTGGTGGTTATTGGGTTGTGACTTCCTATACAAATTTCAGTGTCATTGTTATCACTCCACTAGAAAGGGATTCTATAATTATGATATGGTTGACCCTAAAAAATTTGTATATTGGACATTAATCTCTTGCTGAGTAGATAGGTATAAGAGTGAACTTGGTCCACTTTGTATCGAACCAGTATAAAAATACTTGTGTTAATTTCATTATTTCTGCTAATAATTAACTATAATAATTAACTTTAATTATTAATTTAATTAATAAATTTATTTTATTAAAAAAATTAATCAATTCTATTTATCCACTCTAGACTATCTACAATTACCCCATCCAGTGTAATAGTGAATCCCTTGTTGGATCCACAAGAACTTATGTTGGACAGCCTATTAGAATCACCTTGGGAATAAGAGCTTGAGAAATGGACAATTCCACATATTAAAGATTAAAATTTATCACCTCCCATTCATGGAGTGTTTCTCTAACAATTTCTATGGACTGGTCAAAATAAATTTAGTATCTAAATCAGAACATCTTAGAAAAATATGTTGAAGGAAAAAACACATAGTGAAGACTTGTGATTTGTTTAATTCATCTATAATTATAGGAGTTACTCTATAAAGAATAACCAATTATATTTCATTCCCATAATTATAATCCCTTTTAGCATATTTTCCATCTCTGAATTCTATGTAGAACCTATCATAGAAAAGTTATTAATAAATTCATCAAAATTTATTATTTCATTAAATAAATAAACAATAAAAATTTCCCCAAATGATTAATAGAGTCATTGAGTGTAGATAATGGTATATTCCTTTATTCCTCTATAAGATATCCCATGAAAACATTAGTCACTTCATCACATTTAATGGTAAATTCAAATTTTACTCTAAAATATTTAATCTTCCAATTACAGAACCTTTATTTTTATAGCATGGGTTTCCATATGACATATCAAAACCTCATAATAAGCAATATCACACTCCACCTAAGGTTCTGAAATTCACTTTCATATTTTTTTAATTCCTCACTCCTATATTGGTAGACGTTGCATTGTCATAATGATTCTCTTTCTTATTTTATATACTTGGTCCATATAGTTGTTTTTTGAATATTAATTCATTTCAATCATATAATGATATGGCGTAAATTTTTAAACATGGTATAAGAATTGAAATTGAAGACCAAATTCTATTAATGAAATGAATTTATCAAATTTCAAAATCATACCTTTTTTAAAATGGATAATAATATGGTGGGGGGATTTTTCCTCGGTTAAGGATCCAAATCAACAAAATCGGGTTTTGAAGCCAATTTTTCTCACAACATTTCTTTCATATCTTCTATGTTGTTTATATAGAAAACCATTTTTGAGAAGATGAATACTATAATCATAACAATACAAGGTATAATATCTTGAATAAAAAAATATAAAATAATTTAATTCAAGGAACACCCCATTTAGCCTATAAGTAAATGTATACACAATCTATCAGTTCAATTCATGGTTCGATAATAACATTGAAGAGGGTAAGGATCTATTTTTAAATCATATTTTTCTAGGATAGGATAATAACCAAGTAAGAATTTAAATAAAACATCAATCATATCAACTCACATTGGACATATAATCTCTTCAACATAACTAACTAGTTTTTTTACACCATCGATTAGGGTACCTGATATATTATATGGATGATATGATTTCAATTTTATTATAAATTTGTTTTTATATATAAATATTAAATTTAATTAAGTTAATTAAATTTTTTGAAAATAAAATTTAAAAAATATATCTTGACATAAATATTTATGATTGATAAGAGCCTTCCATTCTTCATTAGCCTCCTGGTTACTTCCAACTTCAATCTCTCTAAGCTCCAACATATTTCATACTCATATAGTGAATGGATCTAGGATTTTAGTTTTTTTTAAATATCTCTGGTTCCCTAATATATATTAAAATATCTATAGACTTATTTTCAAGGGAAATTTCAAATTGAGCCTTCAATTTCATGATTTGAAGAATATTTACAATGCCTTGGAGGGAATCCAAAAATTACTCTAGGTTACTAATGATAATATAACTATATAAGAACTAGAGTGACTTGTAAAATGAATATTTTTTGAAAAATATTGATACAAATCCTTAGTCTTAAAAGGATAGTCAGTTTATTTCATCATTATGCACTTTCCATGCCTCTTACTTTTGGTTTGGGCATTTTAGTTTTACCACTGACTGAACTTCTTTATCATGGGATAATTATGAATTATGTTTTTGATTTTAATATATTAAGAACACTATAGGCACTAATGGAATAGATTATTTGGTTCTTTAGCCATGGTACATTAATTTTTTATTTTAAAGTGGTTCACTTCCCTTTATCTGTGGCTAAGAAACTACTGACATGGGCAACTTTCTACTTCAATATGGGACCAAGGATGGATGATATCTCTGAACTAGCATAAATAAAGTAAATCCAATATCAGTGTACACTAAGGTAAATGTTAATTTTTCGTTTTTATCCATTCAAATCATCATTGATCACAATTTCTTGGCCACCATAAGTCAATTCCATATCATCGACTATATATACACTAGTATAAAAATTTGGTTTTTATTTCATTTTGTGATTTATGTCTCTTTCCTAAGTCATTATAAGTGGTATAGAAAATATATTTTTAATTTTGGTTATTAAAACTGACATTAGTATCCTCCTTTTAGTAAATATTTCAAGGATTTTGACATTGGTTATTTTAATAATCAACAAAAAATGTCATTTATATTATTGGTTTTCTATAGAAGACATTATAATTTTGTTTCACAATTAATTATAAAACAATATCTTTGAAATAATTTGTTTTCTAAATCAATGGGGATTAATTACATAGATAAAAATATAATAGAGATAAATTAGACAATCGAAAAAACCAAATGATATTAAGAAAATTAAATGTAATGATTTGGATTTATCTCTATGCTTGTTGTGGTGTCCTTTAATTAAAAATATCAGTTTTTTATATTTAGTTTCTTATGAAGAAAGAACTCTTGAGGTATCAAAATATTTTTATGATAAATAATTTTAAACATTGGTTGTTAAATATCATGAAAAATGTTTATATTTTCTAGTTGGTCAGAAAACTTATTCTTCATCATAAAAAATAAATATTCAAAAATTAAGTCACTTAATAGAAATAATGATAAACAAATAATTAAATGGATAACCGCTGATAAATATTTTAAAGAATAACCAATTTTAAGACTATACAGATCATAGGTAGAGTATACTTGAAATTTTAAAAATAGATAGAAATAAAATGTATATATTGTTCTTGAAAAAAATTCAGTTATGTAATAAAGATTAGGGGGATTTTAGAAAGTGAATTATGTGCTATGAAAAATTTAAAACAAACATTTTCATGATTTTAAATTGATTTTTTAACAATGATTATTTAAAAAAAACATTGAAACAATTTTAACATTTGTTATTAAATTACCAATGATAAATCCCTTACATGAATACAAATTTTTTAATAGTGATAAAATTCTAGAATCAATATTTAGTATAACTAGAATTGATGAGTAAAATGGTTTTATGTGTTAATATTAAAAATAATTTCATAGTCATTCCTTACTAACATGGTGAAATAACTTAATTTTATTTTGTATGAGCACTCCATTGGATCTCTAAAGTTATCATCTGTAACTATCTCATAAGGGACTTAACCATTTAGAAAAGGTTAAATTATATATTTATCCCTAAAACCATGATAATATTTAAGTATTATATTGAAAGTGAATCTCCCAAAGATACATACAAGATATATCATAAATAATCTCCATGGTATCATAATATTGTTATAATTTTATATTTTTTAAATATTTTTACCACCCATGCCCACAAAAAAATAATTTTTCATGAGATTTGAGAAGGTTATTTACCTTTGTAAATGTAGAGTAATCACCAAAAAATATTTTCCAACAATGACACCACAAAATGGATTGGTTTCTCTTTTCATAATCATGCTACTACCATTAATCTGCATGGTATCTCACTAATATACATTTATTATATATGTAACATATTATAGAAAAATTAGAACAAAATCAATACATAATTATATGATTTATAATGTATGATTTTATTCATGTATAAATTAAAATCTAGACCAATATTTTTAATGAATTTGTAAAACTAATTACATAAAAAACCCCATAATTTTTTTAGACCAAATGGATATTTTTTCACTAATCCAAACACTTTAAATGATTTTCTTAAGTCATTCACAGTTAAATCCTCATAAAAAATTATAATTCATATTAATTATTACTCATCCATAATCCCATTAAAAATAATTTTGAAAAAGTGAGATTCACACCTACAACTCTGTAAGTGGTATAAAGGAAAAAAAACCTAATAGTCTACAGAAATTCATAGAAAACCATTCAAAAGGTACTTATTCTAAACATATACCTTAATCTCATATAAAACATATGTTCAAAAATATGACCAAATTATTTTATGAAAATGGTTAGGTAATTCAAAATAAAATTCATGAATATATAAAATTAGTTATTTTCAACGTTATATGAGAAAAAATAAAAACTTATAAGAACATTAAATCTTTAAAAGTTAATATACATTCCTAAATAACCAAAACTTTACATTTGAAATGGTAAAAACTTCCCTTTTCACATAAAATAAACTTTTTATTTCACTAAATAAAATTATTCTCATTTGAAATCCACAAGAATCAATAGAAATACCATAAATTCTTCATTGTAAATTATATATATATATATTACAAATTTCCATGCAGCCACATTCATAAACAAAAAACATCATCAGTTATTTATAACATTATTTCTATTGATATAAAAAATTACATGATGAATTTTAGAGTTACATATTAGGATCATGTTTTATCATATATAATTCTCAAGTATCATAATTTATAAAAAAAATTATAAGTTCTCGCTTTTTATTATAAGAATCATAAAATTTATTTTTCAACATATTAAAATCCTTTATAATGATATCTAAAGGATGGATAATTTTTAAAAAAACAAATGAAACATTTTTTAAGATCATGAAAAGGATCAATTCATAGAACATACATAAATGAGTTTTGAGGAAAATACATTAAAACTAAAAAGTAGCAGTTTTATATGAAAAAGACCCCATTAAATTTTTAATAACATTTATTTTATAAGATAAAATTTATAAAACATTAAGAATATAAATTACTTTAGAGAACATTGAAAACAGGTATAGGAATATTTGTGAATAACTTTATAGTATATGGTGGGATATTACATTCATGTAAAAAATAGTTATTTTTTTTCCTTTCACACATTTGTAAAGAAAATTGAAGTAAAGAGACAATAGCACTATGGAATCATAGAGAATATAAAACAACATATAAAAAATAAATAATTTAGGAAATAAAGAGAATAAAATATTATAATTTATATATATATATAAAAAATACTATATCCCCAAATATAAATTTAGACATAGAGAACATATATTTCAAGGTGATATTGGAAAAATAAATATCATAACATTTTATATAAGAATCAATAAAGGAAGATATTAAGTGAAAGAAATGAGAGACCACAATAAAAAATCGTAAATATAGAATAAAAATTTGGATTTTATAATATAAAAAAAATAGAATAACATATTCAATAAAAAACAATTTAATGAAATGAATAGATATATTGTTAATAATCACAGTACCTCAAGTACAGACTCACATTATACATCCTCTAACCTTCTATATAATAAGATTATATTAACTGTTTATTTTATTATGAATATTTTAATTGGTACTTTAATTATTAATACTATATTTAATTAATATAATTTTATGTTCCATTCAGTTACTGAATTGTTATAGTTCACGTCATTCATTTGGAGGTTTTTCTATTCACAATCTCCAAAATTATTGTGGTATAATTATAATGGTAAAAGATAATTTTAAAATGGTTCAATGGTATATAAAACTATCAAGGTATTATTTCCATATCATTTATAATAAATGAAGTTCAATAGGTCATGAAATAGTTATCATTCTAAGAATCTTCCTTGATAATCCAGTGTTAGATAGTTAAGAATAACTATCAATGTTCACTTTAAATTCATTTTTTTGATGTATAATTTTCCATTACACAATCATAATTATTTAAATAATTGAATATTAATATTATATTAAATAATAAAATAATATTGAAATATGTTTCATAAAAGAATCAATTTTATGAAAACATCATCGTTTACTTAGGCAGTGTAAAACTACCACTATAAATAGTTTTTTTCTAAAGATATTAAAAGACAGAAACCCCAATAAATATTTGAGTTCTATAAAAAATATGTTATAAAAAACTAATATTTTATGTTTAATATTAAATATTAATAATTCAATTAGAAATAGTAAGAGGAGAGTTAAAATAGAAAGATACAGTTCGGGGAGACCGTGTATTTTAATATAGTAAAAAATTATGAAAAGGATTTTGGAGAGACAAAAACAATTTTGTATCATAATTAGTAGATACAATTAGTAACAATACCATAGTAATGAATCATGGAATCAGGATAAGAGAATATATAAAACTATTTTATGATAAAGTATCATAAATAAGAAAATGGAATGAGGTTTTGAAACCCTTTCCATGCTCATGAAGTCCCCTCCTTTGAATTGAGTCTAAACCCTTTAGAGAATTTAGTTTCAAAAAATAAAGATCATTGTGAGTGTGGTAATTTAAATTTAAATAAGTATTTATAATTTATATGGAATGAAATCCAAATTTGATATTTTGAGTAATAGTTATAATTATTCCCCTTTTATATTGAATGTTTGATGGAGTTTTCAAAAATATTCAATATTTATGGGTCAGTAATGAAATTTGAAATCGTAAAGTAGATTCTAAATGGAAAATATATAATATGATTGACCATTACTCATCCCACCATGATTTAAGATAACATTTTATTATTTTTTGTTAATTTATATATGGATTTTAATATAAAATGCATTTTGTGGTTATTAAAATAATTTGACATTAAAGATACCTCGATCACTATGGAACATAGATAAAAACATTTAAAAAATTTCTTAATTATCATTTTCAACCAAAATAATCCTGAAACTCCATAAATTTTCCCATTTTTATCATTCTAAATAATTTTTAAACCATTTATTGTAAGTTTTATCCAACGTGCACCAGTGATGCCTTGACAAATCATAAGTTTTTTTGATAACCATACAAGCCATTAAAATTAAAAATAGATTATAAACATTAATATATTTTAGTATTATTCAATAAAATCATTTAAAACAATTCATAATGTTATTTTTCTCATTTATATCCTGATCTCTATTTTATGGTAATAATTTTGACTTTTTTACTTTGCATAAGCACTGGGAAATCAATTTCATAATTAAGTTGTTATAACCTTATCCTATATTATATTTTTTTCCATGACACGGATTTTGAAATCATGAATATCATTCAATCACTACATCTAGAATAATATTTTTTCATATAATTCTAGACCTAACAATTGATTTATAATAATTGAATAATATTTAAGTGATATATTGAGTATAACATCATTTAAGATACATTCCATGAGTCCTAAAAACATTTATGTCTTATTTATATCACGATTGTTTCATAAAATATATAATATTCTTAAAAAAGTTTTCTTTCTTAACTATACAATAAAAATCAGCTTGATTATAAGAAAAATAAAAAGTCATCCCGAGTGAATTTAAACATTCAATACAAAAAATGATTCACAATTTAAAAAAATAAAATTTTCTATTTTGAAATTTTATATTTAAATAAAATCATATAGTGCAGGATAACATAGTTTATTTATAATTAAAACTATTCTTTTCTTGAATACAAAAAATCGTATTCATGTTTCATACCTTGATAAATTTATTTATAATAATAATTAATATCAATATAAATCTACATGAATAATATAAATTTCAATTTTTAAAATATCCAATAATTAAATAATTATGTAAATATATCATAATAAGAAATCATTTTATGAAAATATAATTAACCTTCAAATAAATCATTTTTCTATCACAACGTAAATATAATAATTTTAAGTGTTTAATTATTATCCAATTAGTTATATAATATCATTTTATACATGATATAAACATATAAACAAGTTGAAAATATTTAAATAAATTCATAATCATGAATATTTATAATCCATAAAACTATAATATTATTAAAAAATACTAGGGTTGTCACATTCTCCTTGTAATACCAAAAAAATTAAAAATACGAACATCTTATTCAATTACATATGTTACACACAACACCAAGTGTAGAAAAGAATATAAAATACCAAAACATTATGATATATTTACTTTTTAAAATTAATTTAATCTATTATATATCTTTGAATTCATGAAATCTAGAAAAATATTTTTTTACAAGCAAAAATGAGTTTCTTGGATAGCGTTCATTACACAAAAGATCGAGTTTAACCGAACAAAAATATACTATTAAAATTATTATATTACAGTTATCACTTAGTCACTAGAATGAAGAGTATAAATAATATTAAATAACTTATAAAAATATATATTTTACACACATTTATGTTTTGTCTATTGATTATAAAAAAACTATAAGAATCATTTAAAATAAAAACAAATTTTTTTGGAAGAACTATATTTTACTTAAAGGCGTCTTAGAAGCTCTTAGTGCACAAAAATTAAAATTAATTTTTACCAATTTTATAGAATTTATATGATAAAATAAACTTAATTTTTTATATTTTAATTTCAATAATATGATACAGAGAATGTGGTTTATTTTTTTGATAAATTTCATTTTTTGATGTATAGTGAAAGTACTAGATTTTAGTTGAAAATTTCATTCTTCTAAATACATTAAAATGATAAATTATATTTTTGAATTTGTTATAAGGCCACAATATTTCAATTATTCTACCATTAATCTGATTTAGATCACTGGAATCAATATCATATTGAATCTGGATGCAAAAAAACATTGTAAATTTTTGATCATTTTCACTTTAAAACCTGGATTTCTCATTGCGTGTGTGGGATTAATTTTCAATTAATTTTTTTAAATGAGTTAAATATTTTTAATCATAATTATTTATAATTTATAACATGTTACACATAATGTTTTACTGATATTATTAACAAAACAGTTAAAATTAATCATAGTGATTTAGATAAAAACAAGATTATATGGTGGTTAAACATAGAAAATATTGTGTAAAATGACCAAAATCTTCTCAAAACCCACATTGTATGAAAATAGTTATATATTATAACTTCTAGGATATATAATGTATCATTATTGGGTCCTGGTGTTCTAAAAAACAAAGGATGTATTCATCCTTTCAAAATAATACAAGTGTGCTACTCACCCTAGTTAAAAAAATCTACCCACTCTCCTCCTTTTTCACAACTTTAAACCAATTTTTTTCAGAATATACCTATCCAAATAACTTCCCAAAAACCATACCATAATCCCATAATCCATATATTTTTAATAAATGGAACATAGAAAGTCAATATTGAAACCCTAATGAGGATACACAGAGAAGAGGTAATGTTCTTCTAACAATATTTTTATTTTATTTCATTCTCCACCTCCATAAATTCTTATGATGAAATGATTATATAATAAAATCAGTATATTAAAAAAATTATGTTTTTATTCATAATTTATGAACTAAAACATCACATACTTTAGTAAAATGGGTTACAAAATTATAGTTCGTGTGTACAGAGGACTACCGCCTCGCGAATCGATGTAGTTCATTTTTGTCATTAAAACCTTTCATGGTTGGTAATATTGATGTATTTATTGATTATATATGATATATAAAAAATTTTGGATTTAATTATACTTATATAATTATTATATCACACATACCTTAAAGATTTATATTTTTTGGGTATACAATAATGTCACTCATGTGTACAGTAGACTATCGCCTAACGTAGTGATGTCATTCGATCCTACTTTAAATTAAATTTTTTATAGATTTGTTTAATAATAATATGTGATATATATGAAATAAATATGATACAATAATGATAATAATTAAATATAATTTACTTTCCCATCAATGTGATAAGAAAATATAAACAATGTCCACTCATACGTACGATCTACCATCTCCGTGAATGATGTATTTCATTTCCCATCACCACATTTTATATATTTATAAAAATACATATATTATTAATATATATGATATTTAAAAAAATATAAATTATTTATATTATTAAATATTATCAAAGTAATCAAAACCGAAAAATAACTAGTCAAAACACGCATGAAAAACAAGGCAGTTGACACCCTAAACATTGAAAATAATGAAATATTATTTTTAAGTAAATTAAAATATGTTATAAAAGAATAATATATGATATCATACATATTAATATTGTAATTTTATAGTTTAATAAAAAATTAACCACTATACATTAATTAAACTAAATTTCTATCAAATGGAATGTCTGTCGTAAGGGGTTCCATCTCAATTTCCATTCATTGAGGCATATTGTAATGTTATGCACCTAATTAATTTTATATTGTTTATATACAGCCCAATTGAAAATTAATACCAATAATACTTCATTATTATTGGTAGATTATGTTTCAATTTTAATTATTTCATTTAAGGGGGTTTGAAACTAATGTTACCAATTGGTAAAGAAATTTCATAACACAATTTTATTTCACTGGGTTATATTAATTATTTTTTATTAGTGATATTATATGATTATATGTATAATGAATTTTTACTATATATTATGGTATTAAAAAAAATTATGTGTATTTATGTTTTATACACATAATCTAAACATTTATTAATTCTCACATCAATGTTATGATCATTTTAAGGGTTTATTTCACAATCTCATTATAATCAAGAATTTTTATTATTGAATTACGATTAAAGAAAATTATGAGATAATTTTTTAATAAAACATTTATTTTTATTATTCTCTAGTTATTCATGATATTTTGTATGTGATTATACCATTTTCCCATTCTTCGGTACATAAAATTATTCAGATTGTTTTAATAAAATTGGACATCATTTCACTCTTCGGTCGACAATTACTTTTCTTTAAGAAAATCATGTTTACTAAAAAAGTTTGGAAAAAAGTTTCTTTAACCTTTTAATAAATATTTATGCATGTTTTCTTTTTTCAAAATATTTTCAATGTAATCTCCTTGTCACTTTAAGAACAATGATATTTTCTAACTTTTTATCTATGAAAAATTAATGTACTTTATGGCATGTACCGAATTACCCGTTAATATGGATGTCATTTCTTTTGTTTCATTTTCATGTTGATAAGTTTTTTTAAAATAAAATGTTTCTAAAAGTTATTTTCAAATAATAATATTTTCAATAAAATTTTAAAATGAAAATAATATTTTCCTCATTAACATTTTTAAATAAATTTTTATGTCATTTTTATTCACCAATGAAAAAAAAATTAATTCATTCATAAATGGTTATATGTTATATTGTTACCATCCTAATTCTTCCTCTCTATGGATTATGGTCATTTTGGATAATAAAATTATTGGAATTCACTTATTTAATTAATTTTATTGTTAATAACTATCATTTTTATGTTCTATTTCATGTGATCATTAAACATTAAAATTACCCTAAATACCAAAATTATTTGTCATGAATATAATTATATCATAAATCATATACCATTTTGAAATTTAGTTATCACTTTGAAACTTAAAAGATTATCTAGAAAAATATTGATAATTCCCAATTCCTTACTCGATCATTTAATTTGATTCACATTGTTTTAGACTTAAATCTATTACTCAATATATGAAGAATGATTTGGACTGATATAACACAGGTTTGGGACTATTTATAGTAATCACCTTAATGCATCGGTAGTTTTATTGGATGAAAAATCTTTCTAGCTGAAGCAAAATGGGTTTTTACCCAATATATTTTAAACCATATTTTCAATGGTCTTGACAGTAAAGGAATCGTTTATATGGTAAATATGGAATCCAATAATTAAGCATTGTGTTCATTCAGTATTCAATTATTTCTATCCATGATATTTTCACTATTACATTATCTGTAGATGAATTTAATGGTAATTCATTCAAATGTTATATGTTTCTATTATATTTGTTCCCATATCGATTATGAAATTTCTATTTTTTATAGCCTTGTTATTTATTAAATGGAATGTTTTTTAATTATTTACCATTCCATATTTTTTACGAGCTTCCTTATCAGTTAATTTATTATATGGATTGTGTGTTTACTTATTTACCTTTACATATTGAATATGATAAAATATTCATTATTTATTATATTTTACTTAACCCTTAATGACTATTTGAGCTCACTGTTATTTTTTCCATCTCACCATGATTCCATTAAAATTACTATGATTGATGTGCGACGATATGTTAGATTGAATAAATTTATTCTAAATTTTTTTTTTGTTGTTGTAATATTTTTTGAAAAAATGTAATTTTTGAGTCATTTTTGTATCTAGTTTATCAATACTACTAAACTGATCGGTGTTTTTTATGTGATTTAGTGTATCTTGTACAAATTTAATGGTAGTCGTCTCTGGGTAATGGGGTAGAGGTCACTATAGTTGGTTTCAAAGAAATATTAATAGAAACCTTGGAAACTAGATGTAGGAAAACAAAGAATAGGTAACATAAACCTAAGATAGGCTTTAGGGATAAGTTTAGAAGAATATCATAAAAGTTTTAGTAAGGAGGATATTATGGTGGTCTTCCTAGAAATGTATCAAATTTTGGATGTTACAAATGGAAATTATTTAAGAACAGATGTACCAATGGGTAATATCTTAGAAAAGGATGCATTGGGCTTGACTCGAGCATAACTTGGTACTTGAAATGGCCCTTACAACACACATACTTTGACACTCTCAGGGGATATGTTTAGGATAATTAAAAATTCTTTTGCAAATCATTATGAATGAGCTCAATAGAGAATGAAAATGAATGACCTAGATTAAACCCTAGAAAAAAGATTGATCTATATGTAAATGAAATGGATGAATTATTTATATATTTTCATTCAAGAATTAAATTGTAGAAGTATTTTTACAAAATGTAGTTTGGTAAAAATAATTATGAAAAATATATGGATTTTGAGAAAATTTATAAGAACATGTGTATTTATTAACATAGGTGTTATGGATACCATCATGGATCAATGTGCTTAATATTAATCATTAGTACATAGTCTTAAACACATATTTTTATGTTTAATGTAATGAGATTCTACCAACATTGAGGCCATGTTGGAAAAATTTATTGAAATTTTTTCTTTTAAATGAAAATACATTTGATAATTATTGTATTTATATTTTGTAGGAATAATTTTAATGGTAATGATAAACTTTAGGGTTAATATGATAATTATTGAAAATTTAATATAGTAAATAAAGTTTCATAATATTAAAAAATAAATAAATATAATATTAAAATGAATAATAAAAAAAGGTTATTTAATGTTTAATTTTTTTTGAAGGATATCCATCATGTTGTATTAGGAACATTATAAGAATAATATTAATATAATATTTGAAAAATGACAACGCACATGAAAGGTGAAAACCTATTGCATCCAGAAATGGGGTGGGTCTTGAACCCATGACCAAAGGACAATAAGGGTTTTGTTCCTACCATTGGTCTACATGATGTATAGTTTATTATGTCATTATTTTTTGCTAAACAATTTTACGAATAAATATTAATAATGAGACAGTAGTATTAACTTTTAGATATATAAATTAATTCATTAAAAATATTGGTTTTGGAAAATATTTAGAGATTTAAAAGAAGACTTTTCACTTTATTATAGATCTTATGATAAGTTAAAAGTTAATTTTAGTGCTTGATTCATAAAAAATCATTTCTAAATATTTATTTATTGGGATGACTGATGAAATGGAATTTTATTGAAGCATGCACTAAGTAAAACTAGGTCTATCCTCACACATCTATACCCATGGTTTGAGAATCTTTGGGTATAGATTTTTTTTCCAAATATGCACCCACAGTTTTAAAAAACTATTAGTATAACTAGAGTTATACAAATGGGTTTTCAAAAATCATGGGTTTGGCTCCTACAAATAACCAGATATGTTAGGGATCCCCCTAAAAAATCATCAATTTTAATCCCTAATTCCCACCCTCATATTACCTTGACATCCCACCTCCCCTATTATAGAGACATTACTCCCCATCAATAGGTGATATTCCTCCATTTATGTCATAATTTTTTCAATTTTTTAGTTTTATTTTCTTCTGATTCTTTCTTCTCCCCTTACCTGAGAAATGACCAGTTGTATTTTCTAGCTTTCTCCTCTAATTCAAGGATTTTTTTTGTTTCTAATATTCTTTTACATCATATTAATGAGTTCAAAATCTCTCTTCCATTTTTCGAATTATAATTTTTCATTTTTATTAATGCATGTGATTCTACTGGAGATATTGGAGTCACTTAAATCATCATTTTTTAATTTATTGTCTAATTGAAATCAAATAAGGTCTATTAAATTCCTAAATTTTCTATTTTAAATTTAATTAATTCATTTTTAATACTATCATACGAATTATTATGAATTTAACATAAATTTGATATTCTTTTGGTGGAATATTTTACGATTTTGGATATATTTAGTGTTGGAAATCATACTCAAGATTAATACATGGGTTAATGTTTGTTTTTATTGTCCTATAGTTATTGAATGTAATTATTGAAATTTAATTTTTTATATCATGAAAAATTATTAAATAATATATTAGATAATTTTATCCCCAATAAATAATTTTATAATAAATTACATGATTATACTATTATAAATATATCTGAAATCTTATTTTATCTATAAAGTTTGGTTTTTTAAAAATTCAATACTATATTTATAGTACATCTCATTCATGTTCCATAGAATACATAATTTTTATTTAGACATAAATTAATTAATAAATATTATTATAAATAGTTAAATATTCAAATTTCAAATATTTAATAATATTAAACCTTTATTATGTACAAATGATTATATAATCCTTTAGTAATTATCATGAAATAGTTTAATAAGTTATAATAGAAATATTGGGGCATTATATTCATTTAATAAAACATGGTATCCATTGAAAATATCTTACATTATAACATAGTTCTTTTCGAAAACTATAATGGTATGAAACTTATTTTCACCTATTTTGATTGACTTTTGCATATAACTTCATTCTTTATTAACAATTCTTACTTAGTTATTTTATCATGTATAAAGTAGTTAGCCATTTATTTCCACTACATGTTAAGTTAATTAAAAACCATCTAACCACACTTTACCTCAATTAATTGGATTCATTGGTTGTGATGTAATGGATGGGTTTCATTAACTGAAATGGAATGTATTAATTATTCAGTCATGATAGAAATTTCCCAAATTAAATAATTCTTAAATCGAAATATAACATCATGTAAAATCTAATTTTCTTATGTTTGAATAATATTAGTAATTTTAACATTAAATAAAATCCTTTCATGAATAAATGTAATACTCAATTATGTTTTCAAATGATAATACCTATATGAATAAGAAATACACATTTTTCGGCTAGCATTGTTCAAATGATAACTATTATAGTACATGAACCATGTTAGGATTTCTGTGATTACAGATTTGTTCTTTCATGTGATATGCCTAATTATTTTTTTGGATGGATATTAGAGTATTATATAATGGTCAGATAAATTAGAAATTATAATCAATTTGGTTTCCTTTTACTTTTCTTTAATTTTATCTACATTATACTCTTAATTTTTTTATTAATTAAAGATATCATTGGAATTATGGTTTACAGTGTTTATTAGAACAAACATTTTATCCCATGTAATATAATGGGGAGAAGATAGAGGTATCAAACCAATTGATTTCAACCTCTTTTCAATAGAATATTGAAATTTTCTTTTATTTTTCATTTAACAAGTCCTTAAATAGAGGTCGTATACAGGTTCTATGGTAAAAATGTGTTGGAAGACCATAGTTAAGAGGGAATTAAGTTAACTACCATATAATTAAAACATGATTCCAAAAAAATATTAGGTTTGGTTTTATAATTAAGATACGAGATAATCTTCTAATGTTAATGAACTTAAAGAAAAAATTGGTATGGAGAATTTGATATTTAATTGGTTTCCATTTTTGCATCATCCCAAGTGATATAATATTTCAGTTCAAGAAGGAAATGATATCAATACAAATGATACAACGACTAAAGAAGGTGTTGTTGAGAGATTGAAAAAATTTAAAGATGATTCCAGAACTCCTGTAAATAAAGAATGTACTAAAATGAAAAAGTATAAATTTTTAATGTCATTATATCATGGAAAAATCATGTATGGAATTTCTAATACAATAATAGATTATATTCTTTACTTTTTGAAATAATTGCTTCACGATGGTGCGGATATTACCTCAAATAATTATAAGGCATGGAAGTTAATTAAGCAGCTCATATTTTCTAATAACAAACTTCATGTGTGTGAAAATGATTTTAGTTAGTTTTGGGAGGAAAAAACGGAAATTAATGACTCTAAATAATGCGGTGCATCTCAATGGAAGGAAAATTATTATATAACACCATCTATTTTTCCACTGAAAGTCATGTTGCACTTTCCATTGATTATTATGCTTCAAAATATATTCATGTCTATATAAATCTCATCCATCATTTTATGGAATGATTCTTATATAATTAAAGCTAATGATGACTTGGTTAATTCTACATATGGATTTTCATGGAATGAATTTGATGCATATCATCCCAATTTTATAGATTATGTGTATAATGTAACGTTGGGTCTATCCTAACATGGTTTTAATTCATTTCCTGATAAGATTACTACAGAGAGTAGTGACCAAATTTAAATTCACATTTATAATCTACCTTCATGGATATGTATGAAAAAGCATTACACTTTCTTGAGTATGATAATATATGGACCTTATGATCCTATATATGATATTAACATATACTTGAACCTTATAAGAAGATAATTGAATCATCTTTGGGATATAGTTGTGCTCATATTTGATGCTTCTTCAAAAAAAACATATTTTAGTTAAGTACTTCCCTTATAGGTACTATAAATTATTTCACATCATATCCAATGATCTCTAGTTGGATCATGAAGGAAAAACTATCATTTCCTCTTTATATGAATAATACACGATCAATAAGTCTTAAATATCATCATAGTTTCAGTTTCCTGGGGAACTAATGATTCTTTCCAATGGATCATCAATATAGGAAGAATTGTTGTAGGTTTGATAATACTATCGACACTGAACATCCACCTCAACAAATTTCAGTAACGGATGTGCTTAATGTATTGAAAGATTTCAATTTTAGATTAGGTAATCATCAGATGAAATCTAAAAATATAAAGACTATTGACACTGAATCCATATACAATTGTAAAAAGAGATGTATCTATTTTTAGTTTCCATATTTTTCTACCAATTTGTTAAATCAATGTTTAGATGTAATGAACATTGAAAAAATATGTGCGAAATTTTTCTTTTATTTTTTATAAATATCAAGGGGAAGACAAAATTGACTTATGATCTCACTAGGACTTGTTGGATTGGGGTATTCAACCAGAACTACATCATGTGTGTATCAGTGAAAAAAAATGGAAATTTCTATGTTCTTCTTATGTGATGACACCTTTAGAGAAAAATCAATTTAAGAAAATATTGGTTAATATCAATGTTCCTGATGAATATTCCAGAAAATATATATAAATGATTAAACAAAAGGTTTTTGTCATTAATATCTATAAAAACTCATGATTATCACATTCTTATTTATAAATTTATTCTAATATAAATCAATCATTTTTAATCCAATAATATAAGGGTGAAAGTGATTCTCTTGTGCTATTTTTTTATAGCATTGTGCCAAAAGGTTATCGAAGTCTTTATTGATAAAAATTTTTCAAGAGGTGACAATAATTTATTTTGAGTTGGAAAAAATATTCTCCATCATGTTTCTCCTACATGTTGCATTTAATAGTTCATCATCCAATTAAAACAATTATTGGGGGATGAACTTTTTTTTAGTGGATGTATCCTACCGAAAGAAATACGTGCACAATAAAATATTCTATTTAAAATAAGAATCATTATGAAGTTTCCATTGTGATAAGATATTTATCTCAAAAATGTATTTATTTTTTTCAATGTATTTGTCTAATTTGAGCACAAGACATAACCGACCAATGAGAAAAGACGATGAGAAGTATGGCTCAAAGTGCCCGTAGTGTCAAGTATCACTGAGAGGGGGAGGGTTGAATCAATCATAAATTTTCTTTTTTTGTAACCCATTTTTTGAAACAAACTTTTCATCCTATTAAATATTTTGTAGCCTTCTCAAAAAAACAAACACACATCTATGGGAACACAAGAATTTACAAGATTAACTACTCAACAAGAGTAGAAATATCCATATTATGGTATGGAATCAATATAATACAACACAATACATTAGAACAAAATTATTTTGTTTAGAATATAATGAGTTGGATATTCTATTACACTCATGTATCACTATATTCAATACAACTGTGCATGTGCTTCAAGTATCACAAAATGATGTAATAAAATTTTTGTAGCAAACATGATACAGTGCGGATTAGTCAATATTCACAAATATGTTATTTAAAATAATTCTTCACTTTGTTACCCATTAGATGGAAAAAACTTCTTCTGGAATTCATAATGACACTCAATCATATTTTCTAATCTAATTCACAAATCCAATTTCTCAAAACAAAAATAATACTCTTCCAGAATACCGATGAAACACTTTTGTACATCATCTTCCT
The DNA here is from genome assembly GCA_963277665.1 of Viscum album. Classification (NCBI taxonomy): domain Eukaryota; kingdom Viridiplantae; phylum Streptophyta; class Magnoliopsida; order Santalales; family Viscaceae; genus Viscum; species Viscum album. The sequence goes on from OY728130.1 coordinate 1,217,664,609, forward strand.
CAATTTGGAAATAACAAAACAAATCCTATTCTAATTATCTATCCTAATATGATAATAAATTGACTATGATCTTGTCTCTTATCCTTTATTCTTCTTTCTGGAAAACATCCCCAGGTAGGCTTGATCCGGAAAATTCTTCTCCCTATAATTTTGGATCTTCTCTCTCTTCTTTATGAATAGTACCCATGTTGGGAAATTATAATGTACGTCTACTATTTATAGGTGAGAAAAATAATATTGGGGTGGTATTTTGAAAATTTTTCTCACTCAACCAAATTTATTAAAACATCAATTTCCCTTGAATTATAGGTGCATCTTTGACTTCTTCAATGCTTCTCCACCCTTCTCACTTCTCTAAAAACTTCTCAAAACTTTAGCTCACCTTATAATTTCTTTACACATAACAGTTTGATTATGATTTTCCCATTCTGTTGGAATTATACGTTCAACAATATATTCTTCATTGTGTTTATTTGCACCAAATGTAATAAAGAAAACATATGTCTTTCTCTTTATGATTTTGGAAACAAACTGCTCACTCTAATTTCTTCATTACCAAACATTAGAAATTAATTCAACCAAATTTCATGATCCCCCTTAAAAACAGTTTCATGGAGAGCTGAAACAATTATTCATTTCTTCTTATTTTTCAGACTTATGATCCTACATCTGATGATATTTATCGATGTCAACATACATCTAATGGATCATTCTCTACTTCACTCTAATGATCAGTATCATCACCAATCTGATGTCCCTAGACCCAAATAATAAAAAATTATTAAAATTAATATTTCTTCTTTTATATTGACCCATGAGAAAAAAATCTAAAAATTTATTTTCTCTAGACCCACTTAATAATGAAAACCAATTTTCTACAATATAGTTAACAATTAATCTTGATGAGTCATTATTGACTACATAGTTGATTGATATCTAATTTTCTTCTTTTTATTGGTCATATTAATCTTTTCTTATTCTTTAGATTCATCATCCCAAAAAATATAAACAATTATTTCCTATAAAAAATTCTTCATCTGACATTTAAAAGATATAAATAATACGAATCAGTATTAAACATCGTTATGATGGATTGGTGGACAATTGAATCAGATAGACCAGTTTCAGTAGGTATGACTTGAATAAAATATTTTCTTCTCTGAATATGATAATAATGAATTTATAATTCTCAACTTATTTTAATAAATATTTGTTTCTCATAGTTCATTGAATTAACTAAAAACAAGAATCATTATATGTTCATATACAAATCAACCTTCACTGCCAATATAAATTTCTACGTTTGATGATCTCACCCTGATGAGCTGAGATCAGAAAGATTCAACTTCATCAACATTATTTTATCACAAAACTCTTACTATATCTAGACATCATCGTGAATTTGAATATGTTAAAGATCAACTTCATCATCATTTAAATTACACTGGGGTGTATTTTTTACATCCCATACTTTTCGGTATACATCTATCTTTCAAACCCTCAATAAGATTGGTAACACTCCCTCTTCCTTTTATAAATAATGCATCACTAGTTTTTAGGTAACTCATGATTTATGAGAACATCAAGATGATAAAATCATCATCAAGAAGACTCAGATACTCTTCCTCATTATGATCTTCCTTTCATTACAGACCTAAGTGAGTCCGATGATCCATTTCTTTCAGAAAACATCTTCTCAATATGATGGACTTTCTTCATCACTGTGAGTCCAATTTACTAAATAAAATGTTTAGTATAATCACCAAAAAAAATAAAAAGTGAGGTGATTTATTTTTTTCTTTATATTCCTTGACAACAAAAGATAACACAAAACATCTTCTAGCTTCCTAAAACAACTTATTTCCAACTTAGCCCCAATAATCACTCCATTTTATTTTGTTTTCCAACAAGGTTTAGAAATAACTTATCTCTGTAAAAATAATATATAGATTATATATCAAAAATTATAATCCTATGTAAGCTAACTCATTACAGGAATCATGAATTATTGATAGAAAAAACATTCTGTCCAGAAATAGTGAAGACTTTTTCTCCTCATATTTTCTTCAAATCTTTATTCACCTCTTTCTTTTTCTTCTCCCTCTTGAATATAAAAACACTTCCAGAAAAATCCATTAAATAGTTCTAATTTTTTACAATTTTATAATTTTTGATTCACAACTTACTATCATCGCCCCCTTTTTACAAGCTTCGTTAAAAGGTTTATCACATAACAATGGATAGATTTATAAAACATTATCCCCCTTTGGTGGCACTATCCAAATAAAACATGAGATATGGGACACAAACACATCCCTAAATCATTATGAGAAACAGGTTGTATGCCCATGTGCAACCTCAATTTAGAAGAAGGTTCCTTTGGATGGGTTTTTCTGAAAATATCAGCAACTTGTTCCAATGTAGAAACATACTCCAGCTAGAATTCATTTTTTTATGCATTCTCTTTAAATAAATGATATTTGATATAAATAGGTTTTTAAAGAAAATGTTGAACTAGATTTCTGGTAAGATGTTTTGAACATTGATTATCACAGCATAAGAGAAAGTGTAATTGTAACATCTGGAACCTACATGCCACCCAAAATGGTGCTCTGAAGTTGGTTGGCCACATTGCCTCAAGCACATCTCCCCAAATGTCAAATAATACCGACTAGTAGTGAGGGCCAAGGTGAGTCACATGAGAGACTATTTCCTCTTTATCAGATTGTCACAGCTGAGGTCAAACAAGATAAATAGCGAAAGTGAAGTAAATAGTAATCAACTAAAGAAATAGAACAACCAAGATAAGAATACATATCAATAAATAGAAGTGTATCATATTCAAAATGGTGCAGATGATACATGTATCTTGAAAGTATCAAGAATAGAAGAAGGTATAAAATACAATACAAGTATGCTAAAAATAATAAATGACCAAAAAGTTCTTGTAACATCACATGCCTCAGCTTGGTTTTATACCCTCTCCTCCAAAACTATAGTCAATAACCTGTTCCAAGGTTTTTTCCTCAATCATCACCAGAAATATTATAATCTTATGGGGTCCCTGAGGAGGCCCAAATAGGGTGTGAGATAAACATCCCAGTAGGCCACCACCTAGGGTCTATAAAAATTCTAACATCAATTCTATAAGTGAAGACAAGTGTAAGAAAATTAGTAAGGAAATAGTATATTACAAAGGAATAAGTCTACTTCAATAAGAAAAACTAAGTACTCCATCAAGGCTACCAGCAATAAGAGTCATCTCTTAATAAGATAGCTATAAGAAAAGTAAACAAGTTACTTAACCACACTGTACATCTATCAATACCAAGAAACCCATGGACATGCTGTATGAATAAGTGTTGACCAAAAAGGCCATATCTATGGATTCAAGTACTAGGGAATCCATATATAAAATTTAGACCACAAAGGGCCAGATCCAAGAAAATATTCCAAGTAATCCACATCAATTCCCATCGTAATACCAATTGAAACTCAGTCTAGGTACTGGTTGGATTCTTATGAGAATGTGTACCGACCTGTCCTATGTGATTCCAAGAAAGCCAGATCCATTGGGTAGAAAGGCTTGAGTCATCCCACGAAATAAATACCCAAAGGGCATTGTTAATCCACGACATCCACTACCGCATTCTAGATCCATAGAGATCTGTCAGGGGTATCTATCAAACCATGGATACAAGAATTGATACCATTTTAGAATTTAATTTCATATTATTCTACCAAATCATTTATTACAATTACCCTTTTGGACTTCTTCTCAATATAAGATTGGAATGACAAGATAAAATATGGAAAAGAGGTAGTACATCTCTTATGAAGTGATTATTAACAATTAAGCAATTAATAGTCTTCCTCTATCCAAGCAAGAAACAGCACACAAACCATGGATGTTTTATACATAAATAAATAAGTCATTCCATAAGGTGTGACCCATGGGTGACCTTTAATCTATAAACTCATGCCAACACACCTAAACGAAACCTACATGAGTCCTCACTATGTCCATCTTCACCTACTACAAGTAGCCTTCTAAAAATCTGGGCCGCACTGAAATGTCTGGCAGGTGGCATATCGGCTGAATGCACAAAAAGCACTAGAAAATTGTAAATAAGGTATAGACCACCTACCTTGGATCAGTATTAGAGAGATCATCCAATATCAAGTCCTTATTCAACCTTGTTTAAGATATATCTGAATAAGAAATGAATAAAATTATATTAGTTAATATGAGCCAAAAATTCAGTAGAGAAACCATTGTTCTAAATATTCAATAATGGATAAAAAGGAATCAAGGACTTATTATTGCAGATCTGATGAGACAAACCACAATTGAAATAGAGATTAGAGGGTATAGAATCCTCAAATCCAATTTTAGGCTTCTATGAGATCTTTTCCCAATAACACTCTTCTATCCATTAAGTAAAATAGGTTTTAGGTTTTAGAAATAATATTTTAATTTTAATAAAAAAAATTTAAAAAACACAAATAGCTTGCTCGTACAGTTTATCCTCCTGGTTTCCCATACCATGCAGAAATCGTGCTCACCTCACTATCTCCAATGGGCACATTACATGGTAACCCCAGATGGTTGACTAACTGTGTGGTAACCATGTGAAAATAACCAGTGAAAAGTTTTTAATTTCATAGACAATCCACATGGTTGTGCGGAAGCTACTACACTGTTTCCAAACCTATGTGGAATCTACTCCCTTCTTGTGCACGGTTAGTATAACCATATAGCTTACCCTACATGGATTATCCTAACCATGTGATAGGCCTATAAACCCCTAAAACCAGGTTCCATACTATGAAAAATCCATGGAAACCTCGAAAACACCAGTGATCAAGAGGGTTACATACGTAAGTCCATAAAAAACATTAAAACTAAAATGAAAAAGATTCATACCTCATGTGAAAACCCATGTAATTAAAATATTCCCCCCTTATATAAATTCGTCACTAAATTTCTCTCTAAAGGGTTTTTAAGATTAATTTGAGAATAAATATGTCCACTGAGCACGTACGTCGGCCTCATACTCCCAGGTCTCATCCTGTAAACGATCGTGTTTCCATAGCACCCACACTAGAGGAACTGATCAGCCTCAGAGAACCGTTATGATCTTATAAATTATAAATATGGTATTATCTTTAAATGATGAATCAACCTAAAGCTCAACTACCTCAGGTTAAAAAGTGTGAAATGGGTCCAAATGATAATGACACAAGTAAGATATGTGGAAGACATCATGCATGGCTCCGTACCTATAAGATAATTGTAACTGATAGGTAACTGACCCGACCCTATCCATAATCTCAAATGGACTGACATATCATGGTGAAAGATTATCCTGTCTCCTAATCCTATCATGTCCTAACCTCTGTGAAACATGAAAGAAAACTTGATCTCTGACCAGAAACTCTAAGTTGTCTGCAATGATCAATGTATGATTCCTGACAAGACTGTGCTCTAGCCATCTATTTCTTTATCAACTAGACCTTCTTAGAAGTGTCCTTCATGAGATGAGGTCATACTAAAGTTGTATCTCCTTCCTCGAACCAACATAGTGGATAATTTCATGGACTACCATATTAATCCTCATAAGGTGATATCTTTAGAGTCACTTAATAACTGTTGTTGTAGGATAACTCAACTAGGGGAATGTGTATCTCCCAAGAGACCCAAAAATCTAATACACATGCTCATAATATTCCCTCCAACACATGTATCGTACACTCCAATTGTCCATCAGTATGAGGGTGGTATTATTTCTCAAAAGAACCTCTATAACAAGTTCCCTCTACAAACTCTACCATAAAAAAACTTAAAGAGGGCATCCCTATTTGAAACAATTGAACGAGGGACCCCATGTAGTCATACCACCTCACTGATATCAAACGTTCCAATCCCATAATCACTGATGGTCTCCTTTATTGGAAATAAATAATTGAAATTTGTAAGTTGGTCAATAGAAACTCACAGAGAATTATTACCACAGGGTGACCTCGGTAAACTAGTCTCAAAATCCATCACGACATCATCTCACTTACACTTTAGAATAGGTAACTGTTGTAAAATCGTGAATGGTAACAGATTTTTTTCATTCACCTACTCATAGGTGGAAGACCTTCTAACAAAACTAGATACTTATCGCTTCATACCCTTCCACTAGTACGAATGATGCAAGTCACGATACATCTTGCTAACACTGGGATTCACTACCCATGTTGAAGCATGAAACTCCCGCATCAACACCTCATGTGTATCCATTGGAACCCAAACACATCCATGGATATGGAAGATTTAATCCTAGCCTACCATCCATACTGAAGGAGGTTCCCCACTTTCCCCACACTTCCATAGATCTTGGCCTTTTGAATACAATATCTACTTCATCATAACTCTGTTCCGCAAGGTAGAGGTGACAACAAAGGAAGATAGATATGTCTGCCCCTATCTGTAGTGCACCTCCAGATGCATCTCAGAGAAAAGTGTCATAAGATTACACTCCTTACTGGCCTCCTACAGTACATGTATCTGATTCCTCCTTCTTAGTGCATCAGCCACTATAATTCCCTTACCCGGGGTATAAGCAAGCTCGATGTCAAAGGATTGTAGGTACTCTTCCCTCCTCTACTACCTCAAATTTAGATCTCGCTCTGTGAAGATGTACATGATGTTTTTGTGGTCTGTATATGATAAAACATTTCTCTAATAAATATTTTCTCCTAAAACACAACACATGTACAACCATAGCTAACTCAATATCATTCATAGAGTAGTTCCTCAGGTGAGGCCTTAGCTGTCGAGACCCGTATACCATGACTCTATCTCCATACATTATCTATTCCCCTATCCCCACACCTGAACAACCACAGTACACTGTGTAATTATTTATCTACACTGGCAGTATCAGAACTGGTGATAAGATAATGTGACCCAGGAAGTAAATCTGATCCATCCAAATAGTGGCACTTTGTGAGCATAGAATATAACTGATTCTATCTTAGTGTATTCGAAACGATATCAAGATGGTGGGCCTGGTCATGTCAATTTTTAGAATACATCAAGATATCATATACAAAAAACCACATAAATGAGTCAATATAAGGATAGAACACACGGTTCATCAATTCCATGAAACCTACTAGTGTGTTCGTGATACTGAATGGAATAACTAGATACTCGTATAGACCACACCTACTATGAAAGTTTGTTTGAGGTATGTATGCATTTCAAACTTGAAACTGGTGATATCTAGACCTCAAGTTTATCTTCTAGAATACTTTATCACATAGAATATAATCAAACAGATCATCTATATCTGGCATGGGATATTGGTTTTTAACTGTTACTGGTTTCAGTTTTCGATTGTCCATGTATAGACTTAGGGTACCATCTTCCTTTTCACAAAAAGGACCAGTGAACCCCATAGATATGCATTTGGTCTTATAAACCCCTTCAGATCCAAATCCTCAAACTTCCTCTTGAGCTTCTATAACTCCTTAATTGACATCCATTAAGGAGGAATAGATATCGGTGTATCTCAAGGCACTATCTTGATGGATAACTCCACCTCTCTCTTAGGAGGTAACCCAAAAAAGTCATTGGGAAAGTTGTCCTTGAGGTACTCAACCAAAAATGAAAAGTCCTCCTGGCACACTCCCAGATCATAAAAAAACTAGTGATTTGATATTTCATCCTGCCTATTCCATAATTCCTGGGTCCAACTCAGATCACCTGAACATCCCCTTTACCCTTTTGAGTAAATATTTCACTCTGTGGTGATGAAACATTCACCCATTGGTGATAGCATTCAAGGTATACTCGATAATCTACTAGCTATTCCATCCCATGAATGATGTCAAACACTACCATATCGAGTAAATCTCCCAAATGAAGTGACACTCAGAAACCTCTAGGGGACACTTCATACACTGGCGCAAATCACCAGTTCTAACTCCCAATGGTGTGTATAGTGTCATAAGACCCTCAGAAAAAAAAACTACTAGCCCGAGGATTTTAACCATATCTGTAGATATAAAAATATGTGATGAACTAGTTATGAAAAGAGGAGATATAATAATAGAAGCTACTAAGATCGTACCTTTCACCATATATGGTCTAGGATCTTTCTCTTGTTAAGTCTATTGAACAGCATAATTATGGCCGATATTGTGGCCATGTGACACTACCTGGCTACCCTGAGCTGATCAGCCCTATTTTCTTTGAGAACCTGGTGTCTGGAAACCCCGACCATGATCACCACATCCTTTTCCCAACTGATATGTATCACTCTTTCTCCTATCCCAAGGTAGATGTGAAGAACCTTCTCTTGAACTTGATGTCAGAGCTAACACCCTACCACTAACAACTGGAAGGAAGGTCATGCAAAACCACTACATTTTCCCCATCCTTCCAAAATCTCGGAACTCAACTAGGTTGTGATCACACTAATTATTCATGTGGAATCAGATACAATATTGATGGAAATACACCAATATTTCTACACCCACAGCCTAACTAGGACTCATGTCATGGGATACCATGAATTGGCACTTCCTGCCTAAATACATAGATCCACTGGGTCAAGAAACAACACAACCTTATTTTGTACCCTCATCTTCCATAATGTTTTTCTCTGTGATAAAAGTTTGATTCACAGTCTCATTAATAGAAGTCAATCTGAATATGTTGACCTTAGATTTTATGGCATAACTGAGACATTTCTCAAAGCCTCTGACCCTTGATAGCTCGTCAGTAGGATTCATCGGCACAAAATGCCAAAGCTCTTTAAAGCGTGACGAGTATTCCGTAACAATCATCGTTTCCTACCCTAGACACATGAACTCACAAGATTACTATACACATAGATTCACAGGTTAAAATTATTCAAAGATGTAGGTCTGCAAATCAGTCCAACCCATATTCCATAGCCCATAATCCTGGTTCAAAATATTATACCAAAACGTTTATACCCAATGTGGAATGTTAGTCAAGAGCTTGACCCTCCAATCAAGAGGCATCTCCAAATGATCAAAAATCACTAACATAGTATAAAGCCACAACTCTATAGCTTGTGGTCCACCATCCCATGAAAACAAGGAAGGATGTTGCTGCTATAACACATGTGTCAATTAATCCATAATCATGACATTCTGCAGAGATCACTGGACGTTTTTTATATAACGAAGGAAGACTTCGTGAAATTGTGCCTTGGAAACTATGTCTAGAATAGCACCAGGTGCCTCAGATGCCTTTAAAGGAGGCTTAACCAACAGTCCATGGCCCACCATCTCTAAAGTACAATCATCACTTCACTCAATACATACCACTCGAAGTCATCATGGTGGAATGTCTCTACAATGAAGAATGAATGCCTTAGAAAAGTATAACATCAAAGAAAACAACTAAAAAGTGTAAGATAGGTCAAACCCTCCTCAAAACCAAGTCAACAACCCACAAACTACACCAAAATATAGGTTTTTACATGGAATGAACATAAAACCACTAGAAGTTATGCCTCTTTCCCACTCAATATCCAGGTATTGGTCAAGTCTCAATCATCAGTTCCAGTTTCCATTTTCATTTTAGATTTACTTATCTAGGAAATTCAACCAAGGTTTTACAAATTCTAAATTCATGAGAGCCCATAACACCTCATGAATCCAAAACTTGCCTCCCATTCAAACCATATATATAACAAGTTCATTTAGAATTTACAATTCATTGGTTCATCATTTCCTACTTCATAAGGGCCAACACTCCTTATGAATTAAAATATAACGTCACTCCTCTATCTACTACACCAAAACTATCTCAATAATAGGCACAACTATCACAAAAACTATCACAACAACATGAAATAAGTAATGTGTCCATGATTTCATGGAATAATTCATGGAAAGTGAATTCTAAAAAGTGCATATAGGATGCATGAAATGGCACACCCTCATCTAATTGGGTTTCAAATGAAATAGAACACACAATTACATCAATAGTAACAACTTAAATCATGTGTTTCACTCAAAAGTTTAATAAAAATAACTAAAATCATAAAAATATAGAAAAAAAAGAAATTCATTTGAGTCAACTTGGATTTTCTCTATATGATGGGTAACTACTCGAAGGCATATCTTATGACCATATTCGATTTTCTTTTTATCCCAGTCTATTGTTACCAAATAATAAGGAAAACATGAAAACCTCTTCTGTTACCACTTTTTAATGTCTTGAACCCGAATCCCACCCAAAATGGTGATCCGAACTAGGTTGGCCACATTGCTTCAAGAAAATCATCCCAAACACCAGAGGATACCGAATAGTAGGGAGGGACTAAGTGATTAAATGGGGACATTATTCCCTCATTACTAGAGTGTCAATGTTGCAGTAAAACCTGATAAAAGAAGAAGAAAAGTAAATAGCCATCAACTAAAGAAACAAGACAAGACACGATTATATATCAATACCCAGAAGTGTCTCATATCCAAAATGGTGCAGATGATAAATGTATCATTAAAGAATCCAGAAAAGTACATGGAAATAAAATACATTAAAAGTTTCCCAAAAATGAAAAAAAGACCAAAAAGTTCATGTATCATTGAAAGCCTCAGCTTGATCCTATGCCTCCCCTTCACTACAACAAAAATGGTGTCTAGAAGAGGTTGTTTAGAGGCGATTCTGGGAACCGCCACTAAACCTTTTTTAAAAATGGTTTCTCGGTAGTTTTTAATAAACTGCAGCAAAACATGTTTTTGTACAGCCCCAACCCTTCCCCCCCCCCCCCCCGACCGCACCCCGCGACCCCGCTTCCCCTGCGAACCTGGCCCCCCGCGACCCTGGTGACCCTGCGACCCCAGCGACCCTGCTTCCCCCGGCCCCCCGCGACCCCGGTGACCCCGTGACCCCTGCGACCCCACTTCCCCCAACCCCCCGCGACCCCAGCAACCTATACAAACCCTAAAGTTTGAAATTAGGTGAGTAGTAAGTTTTTTTCTACAATTTTGAAATTTATGGGTTGTGATATTGATGATTATGTATTTTATAGTTATGATTACTTATGGTGTATTAAGGAATTGTTAATGAAATTTATAACCTTTACCAAAACACATATTGAGATCCAATTATTTACCTGACCACTATGATCAGTGAGTTGGAGAGTGGTAATTGAGGATTTTAGTTCCTCAATCCCTAAAAAATAATATTAAACAAATGGAATGGGGTTAAAACTATATCCTAGATAACATATGGATTTAGAAAAAATTCTCCAAAAATTCAATATTGATGTAATGATAAAAATTTCCTTTAATATAGAATACATGGTTACCTAGATGGTAGTTCTAAAATTAATAGTCAAAAGAAATTAATTTTTATAAGGAAATTTACTTTTCAATGTTCTCAATTTTTAAGGTAATCCGAGTTGGTTTTTACCTTTTTTATTATATCATGAAGGGAGATATTGAGTTTGACAAGAGATAATATCTCCCTTGATTTTTTTCCCTATATTTTTTTTGGATTTTGCCTCATTATTTGAGTTAATAAACAAACCTACTGGATTTTTTTGGGAGGTGTGGGTTCCTTTGTATCCTCATCATAATTCTTAGTTTCTATGGGTTTTTTATCAATAATTATCCTGAGATTTGGAACCCTTGAATAGTTTGGTACTAGTTGTTTTATGGTTATTAATGGTTTTCCTACTCCATAATATAGTCACAACATTATGTTTTTTCTAAGAATATTCAATGTAACAATATTATCCCCTAAAGGAAGAGGAATGGGAAACCTAAGTAGGTATAAGTTCCTTAATTTTTCATGCTTTTGAAGTGAGATTTTATGGATAAAACATTTGATTTTACTTTTTCCATTTTATTTCACAATTTCAAAAGTAATGGTTGTGGAATTAATAGGATAGGTGTTGAGCTAGTAGGTTTATCCCAGGAGGATATTTAGGTTGAGGAATTGGTTGCTGTAATTATACTGATGGATGATGGAATTTTTCTTGATTGTACTGAAACTGGTTATTAGTTTTAATTTTTATGAGGTTAAGTATTGGGACCATGTGACTAGCTCGTTCATTCATTATCCAACCAATGAAATACTATATAGTAATTATACTATAAATTTAAATTGTTTTGGTACTATGGATTTTTAATTTTTTTGATAATTATTATCAATAGATGTAATACCAATAATATACTCATTAATTTAACAGATTCTTGGGACATTTCCAATCTTATGTTGTCCTAGATGATAGTACCAACACCCCACATTTCATCTCCAAATTCCGAACATGATTCTACTTTGAAACTACGAACACCAAGTCGAGACACATCAACTATTCTTCAAATACCCTAGTTTGATCCCCAAACCACATCAGTCGCATCTTGAACGCCATTTCTGATGTAGTCTCCACCTTTCCACATCAATTTTTATGCAACAACACTAGTAAGTCCTTCTCTAGATGAATTATACCAAATGATCTCAATCCCTCCCACCAATGCGCTATCATATCCCGACCATGATTCCCTAAAACTCAAGGAATAACAAAAATGTTCAATTCCCACACTGAAGTTTGAATATGACTCTTAGTTCAACTCCATGGTCAGATCCTTGATCCTCCCATTTAACAATAATTCTCTACTCAGGAGAACTAACACATATATGATCCAAATCATCCTCAAGTCACACCACCACTCTTTTCTATGTAAATACACCAAAGAAAGGTCTAGGAATTCAATCCACACAAGGTTCGTAGAACCTCAAAACCTAATCTCCCATGTTATTTCATCATGAATTTCCATGAACACCACCACTTATCATGCCTCAAGAATAAAATCCCTCACATGGTTCTTGTCACTCCAAATTAACAATGTGTGGAGTTTTGTACGCATCATAAGGTTTTCCCTAAACATTATTTATATTATATTTATTCGATATTAGAGTTTTATATGAAGACTCTATAGAGAACTTAGGTTGGGGATATTCCAAATTAACAATGTGCTTTGGTTTTCATGGTAAAGTAGCTACCACGTTGTTAGCACACTGTTTCTCTTTACTAAAGAAACTTCCCCTATCCTAAACACTAGAGGGTTCATATCTAACTCAGGGGATCATCTTTATTATATTATGTTTCTGTAATCTTATTCTATCGTATATATGAATATTTTTCTCTATTTAGTAGTAACTATGTGATTTGATTTTTTTTATTATTGTGTAGGCACATTGTGATATACATTGATAAAGCTAGATCACATTACTGAGGAACACAACTCAGTATGTTAAGGGATTGAATGAGTTTTTATATTTTGCAATTTCTAATCAATCTGTTGAAGGGAGAATAAAATTTCCATGTCCTAAATGTAAATTCAGAACATGGTTGAAGAGAGATGAAGTTTATGAACATTTAATACTGAAGCAATTCCCTCGTCAATATTTTTGTTCGATTTGGCATGGAGAATCGAACGTTACAGAATGATTGAGCACTGATGTAAATCCACTGAATGAGGTCCCAAGTTCGTCGACAATGGAAAATGAAATGCCAAACCTCATAAATGATGCATTCGGCACTGCAAGACACCACTATCATCATCAAAACATATCAGAACAACTAGAAGAGGGTGATACAAATTGCAACATGACAAGTGATGTTTTTGAGACTTTAACACAGGCAGATCAAGATTGTAACATATCATTGGATCCTACTCTTTATTATTTAGATCCAAATGTAAGAGAAAACATCACTGAGGAAAATGTGTTTCATGATTTATTTGATGATGGAAATCAAGGGTTGTATAGTGGGTGTTTGAAATATTCAAATCTTTCATTTCTGCTGAAGTTGTACCATATCAAATGTCTATGTGGAATTATGAATAAGGAAATGTCCATGATATTGTAATTGATTCGTGATGCATTTCATAAAGAAAAAATCCCAGAATCTTTTTATGATATGAATAAATTTGTTAACAATCTTGGTCTAAATTATACAAAAATAAATGTGTGTCCCAATGATTGTATGCTTTATTGGGGAGAGGATTCAAGTTGACAGAATTGAAAGAAATTTTCTTCTTCTAGATGGTAGGCAAAGGGTGATGTTGGAAGTCTGAATGAACATAATTTCATGGAGAAGAAGAAAAGGAACACACCTGAACAGGTTTTTCGTTACTTTCCTTTGAATTCTTGATTGCAAAGATTATTCATGTCCTCAAAAATCACTTAATACATGAAGTGGCATTCTGTAGATAATAACAATGATGGGTTCATGAGACATCCACTAGATTCCCAATCGTGGAAGACATTTGATTCATTACATCTAGATTTCTCAGTTGATCCTAGTAATGTTTGATTGGGATTGGCTGCTGATGGATTCAACCCATTTTGGACTTTGAGTACCAGTTATAGCAATTGGCCAGTTTTTTTGATCCCTTATAATCTGCCTCTGTGGATGTGTATGCAACAAATATATGTTATTCTTTCGATGATTATTCTTGGAAAAAAATGCCTAGAAATGATATTGATGTATACTTGCAGCCTTTGATTGATGAATTGCAGGAGTTATGGAGAAACGGTTTCGAGACATTTGATGTTTTTTCTAAAAAAATGTTCAAAATGGAAGTTGCTTTAATGTGGACCATTAGTGACTTCCCTGGGCTTTAGAATTTATCATGTTGGAACACTTACATGGGTTTGTATTCTCCCATTTGTAACTTTGATTTTGAGGCCAAACGGCTACCTCATAGTATAAAATGGTTCTTCTTGTGTCATCTAAGATTTATCGATGCATCTCATAGATTTCGGCTGAACAGATCAAAATTTAATGGTTCCATTGATCGTAGACCACCTCCAAAGTTGTTAACTGGGTCTGAAATTTTGACACAACTTGAAAATGTTGAAACAGAATTTGGGAAGGTTCATAATTTTAATGATAGTAGAAAATGGGTCCGAAGTGTATCGTCAAGAAAAATCGGAACGCAACAATAGAAGAAAAGAAGTATATTCTTCAAACATCCATATTGGGAATTTAATTTGTTGTGGAATAATCTTGATGTGATTCATATTGATAATAATTTCTGTGACAATTTTATTTTCACATTGATTAGTTAGCATGTAAAGTTGAAGGATCATCCCAATGCTCATAAATACTTACAAAAAATGAACTTAAAACGCGTTCTCTAGCCAGATGAGAATGAAACGTATCCTCCGGTAATTTTTGCAATGAAAAATAAGGATAATGATACATTCCTTCGAATTTTAAAGAAATTTAAGTTATCTGATGGATATTCAAGTAACATCTTGAGGTGTGTTGACTTGAAGAATCATAAGTTACATGGATTGAAAAGTCACAATTCGCATATTTTGTTACAACAGTTACTACCATTGGCATTGCGTACGTTATTAACTGAAAAAATTACTGCTGTTGTACTCCAATTCTGAAAATTTCTCAGACAATTATGCGAGAAATATCTATATCCATTTCAGCTTAAAAACCTCTAGGAGAGGTTTGTATTGACCCTTTGTGCAATTAAGATGATCTTTCCTCCGTCATTTTTTACTGTAATGATGCATTTAACTATGAATTTGGTTGAGGAAGCTAAATTAGGAGGCCCCGTTCATTATTTATGGATGTATACAATTGAGAGGTACTTTATTTATATGTTTTTCAGTTATGTAAACAATTTTTGGTACTTAATTAAATGCATAATTATGTTTATTTTATTTCACAGATATCTTGGGCATTTGAAATCATACGTGATAAATAAAGCTCAACCAGAAGGCTCTATTGCTGAAGGCTATTTGGATAATAAGTGTCTTAACTTTTGTTCTCGATACTTGGATGATATTGAGACAAGATTTAATCAAGTTGGACATGTTGACGACACATCAACTCAATCTCAAATACATCAGAAATCTAAAATATTTCCTGCTATTGGCCAATCAGTTGGGAGGACCTCAAATGTGACACTGACTGAATTGGAATTACTGCAGGCACATAGATATGTGATGCTGAATAGTGAAATTGCAGATCCATTTATTGAAGAGTTGAGGATACAAACAAAGAGATGAATGAGATTCCGAACATGAAATGAAAAAGATATAACAAAATATTTTAATAAAGAGCTTGTAGAATGGTTTGCACGACGTGTAAGTTCATAAATATTGCAATAAGTACGAATATTAGTTTGACACATACATTTTGTAAATATAATAAAGTATATTTCTTTTTTCAGATAATGAATACTGATACTCGAGCAGAGGTGTCAGAATATTTGAAGTTTCTTGCTAGAGGTCCTCTAAAACAAGTTAGAAAGTTCGACGCTTATAATGTGAATGGCTTTAGATTTCGTACAGTCGATCGAGAAGTGGGTTTGAAAACATAGAATAGTGGTATATTTAAATTTTTTGAAGTGGGATACTATAGAAAGATGCATGATATTATTGAATTAAACTACCAAGGACATTTTTATATTGTTTTATTCAAATTCAAATGGGTCTATATTATCAGAGGTGTTAAAAGATATTCTTCGCAATTTACTTCCGTGAACTTCTCTCTCTTGGTGGATGTTAGTGATCATGAACTGCATGATCCATATATCTTATAATCGCAAGAAAAAATGGTATATTATGTGAATGATGTTATCTATGAAGGGTGAAGTGTAGTTTCTCACGTAATACAAAGAGATTTGTAGGATATGGGTGATGAAGTGGATAATTTGACCTATGAAATTGAATTTAATCAACAACAGGAAGCAGAATCATGTGTCGATCATGATATTGAAAATATTACTCTAGAAAGAATGAGTAAAGTGTATGAAGAAATGGAGCAGGAAACCAACATGATTGAATCATAAAATAATTTCATGTACAATTATTTATTTATTCGTCAACCACTTGTTTCATTTCTGCAGTCATTCATTATCATTGTTATATATATTTTGTTTGTTAGTACTGGGCATCTATTATCATTTTTAATTTTTTTTTCTGCATAATTTTTTTGAAATATATATTCTGAACTTAATTTTATTTGATTAAATGACATGAATGCCAAAGAAGAAGCGGTATACTATTTCATCTAGTTCTGCGATAGATGATGATCCATCTGGATCCCTCCCCACGACATCTGAGGCACCAGCTGCCTACACTCCTGCACCATCTCCCATGCACCATCTCTCACACCATCTTTGGATGTCCCATTATAGGGTGATTCGTCGACTCCCCCTTCAGGAGCCTCAGTAGTGTGGCAGCGACACACCCATTCCAGTTCATCACGGGCGTACCGGAGTGTCACTATCTTAGGTACAAATTTTAATTAAATAAATTTATTGAATTTTGATTATACTTATTGTTTGATCATTGAAGATGACAAAAATACAACCGTGGAGAAAAACATAAAAATTGAATATGTTTTGAATATGACTGGATAAAAGATAGTCATTCCATTTGGTTCTAATGGGGTCCCGACAGATGACGTCGTGGGGTTACTTGGCTAGATTCTAGGCCAGCTGGCAGTGGAGCCCATTTCCCATCCTATTTCATATGTTGGTTGGAGAAATATGCCTCCAAGCTGGAAAAATGAAGTTTTTTATTCTCAAATAAAGTTAAATTTATTACATTATGGTTTAATTGAATGTCATGAAACTAATATGTTCAAAATTAATTTATGTATACAGATGTTCTTCCACTTTACAGTTGTTTATGGGATAGCACGAAAGTGGATGTTGGAAAATCTAGGTAAGAAATGGAAAGATTTCAAATAGAGATTATGGTGTGATTTCAATGATACCTCGTTGACTGTGAAACAAATGTATGAGAAGCTACCCAGTGGGGTATCGAAATAACAGTAGAAAGTTTTTGTTGACAGACATCGTGATGAGAAGCAGATGGTATTGAAATATATATTATTATATTATCCTCATTTTAAATTTATACATGTATATGAAGAGGACCTGACATTGAATACATTACTATTAAATTTTATTTTATTTATTTTAGGATCTCTCAAGAAAGCATGATTCAAACCGTGCTAAGCAAGTTATCCCTCACACTACGGGCTCAAAAAGATTTTCTAGAAGCCGAACGACAATGGTAATATTTTAATTAGTTTAAATATTTATAAGAAAGTATTATCTGTTTAATATATTTAATTGTTGATTTATCTTTTCGTAATGCAGTCACAAAGTTTAGGGCACAAAGCATCCCGAACTGAATTGTGGTTGGATGTTCACAAGAAATCAGATGGAAGTTTTGTTAATTAGCCTGCTAAAGAGGTTGGGGTATGAAGTCAATTTTTTATTATAATAACTTATTATCAGTTTTTACTGTGTTAATATATATTTTTATTTGATTTATAGGTAAAAATTAATGAACTATGGGATGTCAATCCTACGTAGTCCTACTCAGTCTCCCAGGATGACCTTGTTGCTAAATTCCTTGGAAAGGAGCATCCTGGTAGAGTGTGAGGGATGGGTTTGGGAACCATACCATATAAGGGCTTTAGCTGACCACCAGGGATGGCAGTTGCATTTACTCCTGGCTTTAGTCAGCCCGTACCTGGAGATGCTCAGAAAGAGATTCTTTCTCTATGAAACACAGTTCACCAGCAAAAAGATCAGATATATTCTTTGCAGAAAGATTTGATTGAAATACGTCAGCATATGAGTAGATATGCCCCTGGTGGTAGTGCTTCGACTGGTGGTATGCAGGTAAATCACAAAAAAACAATATTATTTAGTTTTCTAACATTCATTGGTTTTATTTTTTATTATAAATAAGAAACTGTATTTAATTTTCAATATAATGTTCTTACAGGTGACAGTAGAAAGTGGTGATAAAGGTGGAGAGGGTGATGATGCATCATCTAACCATGAGTAGTTGTATTGTTCATGTGTTGAACAAATATGGGAATAGTTGGTTTGTATATGTAACATTTGTGGCACATAGTTTCCACCAAACATTTTCGTGTCCTAAAATTCCCTTGATTTCTCATGTTTACTTTTATACATTTTATTGATTTCTAATGTTTCTTTTTATGTCTTGATTTCTTGAGTGCGGTATGCATCATTCCATTTAGGACTGTGTTTGAATTGGTAGTCGAGATTTTGGATGAATATGAGTTAAACACATTGTTGATATGTTGAAAAAATTGGGTCATTTCACACGTTATACTATTTTGAATTTGAACCATGTAATATTCTCTTATGTTGAGATGGTTTTACTATTTTTTAGTGGTGAGGGGGTAGTGGATTCATCCACACCTGTTTCATACTCAATAGAATCATGTTTCCCAACATCAATTGGGTTAACATTGAAGAAATATACCAATGTGTTACCACCAATAGGAAACACATATTTACATTGTAAGAGGGATATCATTAATTTGGGTGTGATCCTATAGGATGAATGATACTGGAGATGACCATGAGGAAAAAATGATAAAAATCCCCCCACTCATGTGGGTTATGTTTTCCATTGTAATTTTATAGTCGCAAATTCCACTTAGGATAGATTCTGATGATTTTAGATATTAGAGCATTGTAACCATCCCTAGTATATTATCTAGATATTCTAATGGGACTCAAGGGTGTTTAAACTAGTAGGGGTATAAATATACTCTTGAGTGTCAGTGGTTGGATATCCCCAGTGGGATCATGTTTTAGATGCTTGAGTATAGGAAATAGGGAAAAACGCCCTATATATCTTCTTGAGTACACAAGGTCACATGTTGATAAAAACGACTATAGTGAACATGATACTCATAATGAAGTTCTAAGGTGATTTCAACTTTATGGTGGAAAAATTTATCCAAATCAATATGATAAGATATGAATGTGTTCTCATGATCTATTGAAAGGATACAAAAAGGTTGGATGTGAAATTATGGACCAATGGTTTTTCCATAGAATATTTTTAGTTGGACAACATGTGGGGCATTAATCCGTATAGATTACCATGAGTATCATATAATGTCAGGATAGATCCATTTAGATGGTATTCCTGAAATAATGTGTGAACCATCATGCACTCATTTTACAAGGGTAGGAGACAATGTATTTCAGGGTATAAGGAACATATATTCATAGAAGTTGAGTCTTATGTATGACATAACAATTGTTTTCATGCCACACCATTGTGTTCCTTGTGGGTACTATTAGCTTGTTTTTGGTCTTGAACATAATTGGTGCATCTGGAGATTCAATTTTAATTGAAGGATGTGATGAAGGTATTGAAAAGGAAACACAATGAAGAAACCAATCAATACATCATCACATATAAGAGTTCATAGTTTATCAATCCAATTCAATGTTAATGGATTCACATTAGGTTATCTATTTTTTTATGAGAACCTCTAATGGGCTTACATGTATATGAATATTTGGTATGGATGTCCTTTTAGAACTAAATTACAGTGAAAGGTGTTCACTAGTGATTCATATACTATAGATTCTTCAAAATAGGTATTGGTAAAAGGTGTGAGATTTTGGGATCATAAAAAATATTCTTTGGGTGGAATCATTTGAATTATTGGATTCCCTTATAGATTTATGATTTTTTAATGAATAATATCAAAATACTAGTGTTTAAAGAGTTTCCCCTATTCCTATGATCTCTCTGAATCTGTTTAGATATGAAAATATATGATTTTTAGGTTAATCATACATATAATACATGCTTATGACACATTTGTTTAAGGCCACATAGTTAGGAAATTATTCATTTTTCTCCATACAAAGAGGTCATAGGTGTTTACATTGTTGGGATCAGGCCCATGCGATGAGCATCATATGAATCTCTATAAATAGAATCATAACACACATAGTTTATTAATGATTAGTGCGATACATCATACCATTTATGTTAAATTAAAATAGAAATATTTCAATAATCTTAACTTTTTGTGAAGGGGAACACTTTGTGAAATGTACCTAGAAATATATAGTGTCTGAATTTATCATGAGTTTCCATTTCAGTTTCATCTTGGTCTTCAATGACTAATTTGTAGAATGTATAGTTGTGGATTACACCTATTAGAGGGCCCATATATTTTTTTCAATATCATAAATGTTGTTATGATGATAATGGGTGAATGATTAAGAGGTCGGGGCATACAATTTGAAGGTGGATATGATATTGTGATACTAGGAGGGGTATCTAAAATTATGGACTATATAAAGAATATAATACTAGGGTCTTTAACTATGGTATTTTGTAAAAGTGATTCATATTATTCTTATCGCATAAGAATAATAGCATGTTTCTTGATGTTGGGATTGAGCCTCAGAGGGGAATATATTGTATCCTAGTTAAGAGGAATAAAATACAATATAATTGAAGGCATACATTTTAAGGTAATGTGACATGATTCATCATAGATTAAAATTGTGTTGAAATGACATGTGTAATGAATTATAGAGTCGCCCTACTAGGTTTAGAATGTGATTACTATAATGTATCTCAATAATTATTTTAAATAATGATCAAATAGAACATAATTTTTTTGTGTATCATGATTTTTTAAGAAATAAATTAATAGAAGATTATTTGTGTTATATAAAAGTGCACAATAAAGTATTGAGTGAGACAAACACACGGGCTTCTCTAAGACACCTAGTATAGTATATGTGTGTGGTGATGGTATATTTGGGGTATCAAACAAAGTATGAGGCCCAAAAATGGTAAATTTAACTGGTTTTTACGCTCAATCTCTATATGGGAACACCGACACACATGTAGATCTAATGTTTCATTTTCAAGTGATATATATTATGGGGGATCAAGAAGGATCAGCTAGATGTATGTTTGGAGAGTAGTAAAATAATGGACCTATGTTTTATAGTTGATTCTATCATATATATTTTTTTCAATTTATTCTATACTGATTTCCTAGGTTGATGTTTCATGTTGTATGTTGGTATGTACAATATAGTTCATTCTTATATCGCATGTAAATGTTTACTTATTTTTTTCAATTTATTCTATACCAATTTCCTAGTTAGATGTTTCTTGTTTTCTATTGTTATGTACAATATGGTATTTCTGGTTTGATTTGTCTTTCAGGAAGTGGTGCAGCAGAAGCAAAAAAAAATTTCTGGTCATCTTTTCACGGCCGTTTAAACCACCGCTAAATGTACATTGGTGATGGTTTAAACCACCGCTAAACGGTGATAACCACCGAGAAATGTACAAAAATTAGGTTTCGCATCGGTTTTAACCGCAACTACATATTTTCATCATAGGTGCTCAATCCGCGACAGTTCTGGTGACTTCAGTGACGGTTTTATGGCCGCAGGATTTGAGTTTATTCACGGCAGTTATAACAGCCGTGAATAAACTGATGTCCAGGGCTCATAAAAACTGCCGCTAAACTCAGTAAAACTGCCGTGAAATGAGGAAGCTATGACGCTTTCCATAAATATCCGCAAAATGGAAATAACCACCGCTAATAGATTAGCAACCCCGTATTAGGCGTCGGTTTACAGAAACCGCCGCTAAACAGTGATTCTCTTGTAGTGATTCTCTAAAGCATAATCAACAACTCGTACTAGGTCATTGGACCCTATCATCACCTAAAATATAATAATCTACATGGTTCCTAGAGGAGGCCCAAATAGTGTATGAGATAAAAATCCCTATATGGAAACACCCAGGTTCTATAAAGTTCTAACAGCAATTATACATGTTCTAACAAATTTTAGGAAAGCAGTGAGGAAATAGTGTATGCACAAGGCATATGTCTGTTACAATAAAAAAATTCCCCTTAAGGCCACCTGAAACAATATTCAACTCCTAACAAGAAAACTATAAGAAATGTAAACAAGTCACTCAGACACACCGTACGTCCATCCATAATAATAAACCCACATCCATGCCATATAAAAACAGCATACCACAAGGGCCGGATCCAAGGTGTCATGTTATATGGTATCCAATTATAAAGTATAGTCCCTGAAGGATTAGATCCAGGGAACTCGTCCCAGGCATTTACATCAAGTCCCATGAGTATCCTAATAGAAACATGGTCTAGGAAAAGTTTGGATTTCTAGTAGAATGTATACCAACTTGTCCAATGTGAGTTGAAGCAATCTGGATCCATGGGGTAGCAAGTCCTGACGCATCCCATAGAATTAAGACCCAAGGTGTAAAATCCACCCATGGAATCCAAAATCACATTTTAGATCCATGGATACTAGTCCATGGCATCTATCAAACCATTTAAACAGGAATTCATATGATTATACAATTCAATTACATAGGACTCTACCCACTTATTTATTACAATTACACTTTAGACCTTTTAATCAATATAATCATGGAATGACATGATGACCCAT
Organism: Viscum album; assembly: GCA_963277665.1. Taxonomy (NCBI): domain Eukaryota; kingdom Viridiplantae; phylum Streptophyta; class Magnoliopsida; order Santalales; family Viscaceae; genus Viscum; species Viscum album. The sequence continues at coordinate 1,217,687,949 of OY728130.1, forward strand.
AGAAATGAATCTGTACATCTCTATGGTAGTCATTCAAAACTAAAGGCACTAACAGACTTCCTCTAACTAGGAAAGCACAAGCACACCCCTTGGATGGATTAAATAGAGATGAATTTGTTATTCCATAAAGAGAACCCCAAGGGTGACCTTGAATAAATAAATGAGTGCCAAAAAACCTAAACAGAACCTACGAGAATCATCACAAGGTTCAACTACACCTACTACGAGTAGCTTTCACAAAAACATGGTTGCACTAGAAAGTCCAGCAGACGACATATTGGACAAATGCCTAAAAAGCACCCAAAAAATAAAAGAATATATATATCACCTACCTTAGCTCAGTAGTAGAGAAGTCATACAGTATCATGTCTTGATCCATACTATTTTAAGATAGATCTGAATAATTGATAAAGTACAGGATATTAGGGAATATGAGCCTAAAATCAAATAGTGAAACTTTCATTCTGAAGAATCAATAATGGCTAAAAAGGAACCAAGGCCCAATCATTGTGGATACGATGAGACAAACCACGATCAAAATGGATATCGGACGACAAAGAATCCGCAAATCCAATATTAGGTTCAGATGAGAGCTTTTCCCAAGCTCTCTCCTATGTCCTTTGAAAAAAATTGGATTTAGATTTTAAAAGGAAAATTTAAATTTAAATTAATGTCAAAAAACACACACACAAAAAGTTCAGACGGTATATTCGCATAGTTTCCCAAACCATATTGAAATTGTGCTCGTCTCACTATATCTCAGGGGCACATTGCATGGTTACCCCGCATAGTTAGACTAACTGGGTGATAACCATGCAAAGATTGTATGTCCAAAGCATAAAATTTATCAGACTTGTCACACAACCATGAGACCACTACATCAGGGTTTCTCAACCCATATGAAATCTTTTTCCTCCCCTTGCATGGTTATTATAACTTTGTGGTCTAGCCCTCACGTTTTCTTCTAACCATGAAACACTCCTAAAAAAAATATTGAAACCAAGATCCAGACTCTGAACATGCCTTAGGAACCTCCAAAAACACCTGTGATCAAGACGGGTACATACATAAGGCAATAAAAAACATTAATGCTGAAAATAAAAGGATTTATACCTCATATGAAAACTTCTATTCGTATAGTTACTTCACTTCAACAAGTAATTCTTCCAATTGTGTCTCTATCCACATATGTTGAGTAGAATCCTTATTGATAGAAACATACTCAACTTCATCCATTCTAAGAGTTACTGAATTACATTTATTTGTTTACAAAATTCCACAAATTTTCCCCAAAAATAAAAATTCACCATATCTTGATCTTATATCATCAATATTTCCTTCCCAATAACTATATAAATACCCAAAAAATCATTATTTTATGATTTATGAAAACTGATTATTTTTTTTTCTTTGATATATATAAGAATTATTTTTTCCATCCAAAAAATTTGGTTATTTTGGAGAATTCTATAATAATGCACATAAGGTAACAATATAAACTATGTCAAGTCCTCAGGTAGTCAAATATACACAATTCTAATCAACTTTAAAAACACTTTTAGATTAAATTCCTTTCCTACTCAATATTTTGAGAACTTTCTTCCCACTAAAATTGTTGTGGAAAATGGTTTCTAATTTTCCTAGAGAAACTTTTTAAGAAGATCCTTGTAATATATTTCTTGGGAAAGAAAAATATGTATCTTATTTTATAAAAAATTTTACCCAGGAAAGCAGTTCATTTTTTCTATCATGGAAATATCAAACAACTTCTTCATCCAATAATGTAATATTTCCCATGGTCTTTCATCATTCCCAACAAAAAAAATTCATCAACATAAACAATTATAATGAGAGAAAAATACATACTTCACTTAATTTATATATTACTGCCAACTCTTCCATTACTAAAAATCAACATCCTTCATAATGTTTCTAATGTAGAATACCATTCTCTTGGAGTGTGCTTTAGCCCATACAAGTCCTTCTTCAACTTGTATATAAAAATTTCATCTTTCCCAACAAAAAATCTACAAGTATGCTAGATATAAAATTACTCATCAATATAACCATTCAAAAATAAAGATTTCACATCCATCTGAAATTTCATTAAACTTATTTGTGAATAAATAGGAAGAAAAATTCAGAGATTTTCTAACCTTTCCACTTATGAAAAAGTCTCATCTAAATAAATTATTTTTATTTGTGAGTTCCCTTTTCACACTAATATTTCATTTATTATTATCAATTTACCATCATCATTATAATTTTTCTAGAAAACACATTTTGAGAAGATAAACATTTTTATTTTGATTAGGTGTAGGTTCCCATGTATCATTCATTAAAATATGAGCAAGATCTTCATTCATAGCCTGAACACATTTCGTTTTCTCAAACACTTTATCCACATATTTTGGCTCAACATTTGAATAAAAATAATGATGTGAAATTTTTCTTCTTGTTTGAACACATTGTTGATGATCACCAATATTATTTTGATCTTACACTTTCATCCTTATCCATTGATGAGTTTTTCGAGATTATTCCTAATAATTGGAAATAGTTGAGTTCAATTATTATACCTAAGAAGGATTACTATTTTCTTCATCCATATCATAAATTATTTCACCCATTTCTTAAGCCTATTTATCTTACTCATCCATTTCAAAAAAATTCACCTAAACAGATTCATCTAATATTCTGGACCCTTTCTTGAAACATCTTCATCCTCTTCCATTTGAAGCATAAGCAAGAAAATTTCCATATTCACCACACTTCTCAAACCTTAAAATGTTTCCACCTTCATTATTTATGATACATAGTCTCCCAAAAATTCTTGTGTGTTCCAAACTATGACTTTTTCTATAAACAATTTCATATGGAGTTATATATGAACATGGTCTATATAAAAATAGTGTTTAAATATACATATCAATGCTCATGGATTTCATCCAAAAGTAATGAGAGAGGCAATTTTCAAGTAAAATAGTTCTCCCCATTTCCACTAGACTTTTATTATTCATCTTGGAAGAACACGTTTTTAGTAGTATATAGTATACTAAAATCATGAAAATTTTATACTTCACAATATAACATACAAATTATTCATTTTTTGTATTCACCACCATTGTATGTTCTCGTATTCTTTACAGAATACTCACATTATTATTCAAATTTCCTTCTATAAGTTTAGTCATTTTTAGAGAATTTGATTTTTATTTCGTATAAATAACTAATTTAATGATATTAAAGGTATCGATGAAGGTAATTAATGACTTATCTTCATGATCTAATTATTTTATCATTGGACCACAGATATAAAAATGAATAATTTAGAGGGCTCATTTTCAACAAACGTTAACTTTCTTATGCATGGAGTTTTTTATTTTTCCCTACTGACAAATCCTAAAACCCCAATCTCTTCTTCTTGAAATATCAAACATAACCCAGACACTATATCTCTTTGATAAATTTTGCATGTTTCTATGAAACATGTGTCTTATCCTTTTATTCCACAACTGATTCTATTCCACCATGCTCAAGTAAAAAGTGTTTTTTAATTCACCAACTTGGAATTGTAGGACCTTGGGACACCCTGTATGATGGATATGAACAGAAAACAAACATTCAAATGCAGAGACACGACACAAAACTTTTTACTTGGTTCACCACTAAGGACTACATCCAAGGAGCATACGCCGATAGGTTTTCAGTCAAACCAAATTCCACTAAACTTCACTAGGTGTGGATTACAAAGGTTCGGGCACAGTCACTCTGCCCCAGGCTCACTACCTTTACAAAAGTTCAAGGATAGATCACTGTGTCCCTCAGGTCACTCCTGATGACTCCCCCCGGCTCACTACCTTCAGTGAAGTCCCACTCAGTTTATAGACATGAATGTCTCTTCATCATTTCAAAAGAATCCATCCTCTGTTCTATGTAGATGCTCTGTTGAAGTCCAAATTTCACTTGTAGACAAATCTCACTTTTCCCCGAAGGTATCGAGCAATCTTCCAGCTTTCGTGTAGCTCCAGAAAGATGAATGTACTTCAACCTCACCTGGCTCGCTTCTCCAAGACCGGCGACCATGTTTCAAGACCAGAACGCAAGTCACTTGAGCGGTAAAAATTCGGCGTGCAGGTGACACCAACTCACTTGCGCGACACTGTCTCCTTAAACTCCAAACTTGCGCGACTCAGTGCCTTTAACTCCCAAACCACTTTGGATGTGTATCCAACAACTGGCACACAACCTCTACTTGTGCGGCCCAACTACCACTTGCGCGACCCAACCACTTGTGTGACGAGAGCTCGAAAAATCTTTAAGTCTTGAACTTCTTCATAAATGAGGAGGGGGTCCTAAATTTATAGGCAAACTGGATACCCTACACGGTGGCGCGCAAGCCTCCTCTCGTCGCGCAAGTTCAGGCGCATATCTCCATCCACCCTAGCCTCTGTCGTGCAACTCACTTGCATGACCCAACCAATACTTGTGAGGCCCTCTTTCCTTTTCCATATTTTGAAGATCTAATCACAAAAAACATCTGGCGTGCAACTTTCCAAACCTCCTATGTACTGGCACACAAGTCCCTTCATGGAACGCAAGTCACTTGCGTGACCAAATCAAATCTTGCGCGGCCCTTAACCCTTTGCCATTTTTCTATGTTCTGATCTTGAAAAACATATGACGCGCAAGTTTCCTCTCCTTCAAGTACACGGAACTCAAGTCTCTTTTCCAAAATCACTATTCTTCATTTGTCGATTTTCAGGCCCAAAAATTTGGCAAACATAGGAAAAAGGTGTCACCTTCAATACTATAATCTACTTAACCTATAAGAGCACTTTTGACACATGCTTGTCATGAGGTGTGGAAAAAACAATTAAATCCCCCTTAGGGTGTAGTATTAATGGTAACTAGAATTTCATTCTCTAACGATCAGTGTTTTAATCTTGGTGTCACTTAAAAAATAACAAGGTTGAATTATTTAAGAAAGCAAGAGGTTTTCTTAAAAAGGTTTGTGAATTTAATATGAGAGAGAATTGATTGGATTTAGGTTGGGTTTTCCCATTTGATATGTCATCGTAGTTTTTAAGAAAATATGAATCCTTTGGTTTTAGAATTAATAATTAAGTGAATTGAATAAAAAAAATTCTTCGTTCCACCTTTGATTTAATTATTTATCAAAGTGATGGACTAGTATTAATTACTTAGGAAATACCAAATCTGGTATTTACTTCCTTAAATAATTAAATTATTCTTTCTTAATTTCTCCACATGATTTAGAAATCACCAAATCACTCCCTTAGTTGATTTTCTTCATAGATTAACCAATCGGTGTAAAAATGAATAGATCAAGCAAGGGTAGAATAATATTTAAATGAAAGCAATTTAATATTTAAGAATAAACCAAAATACAATCGTATTTAATTTAAATTCAAAAATAAATTAAATTGATTATAATTTAATTAAAAGAAAATAATTCCTTTTAATTAAACTTCATAAACTCAAACATCACAAAATAGGGTCCCCCATCCCTTCACCCAATAAAAAAAAGATTCTAACCCTCCATGAAAGGTGGGACCATCGAATTCAAATAAAAAATAAACATGGAGGAAGTAATTATAAATGAAGAACAAGGTCGTCTCTCTTGAGAAGCCTTTCAGTGTGGTTCACTTACTTTATTCTAATTACCTAAACTATCTCCCTTTGTGTTTTTTATTTATATAAAACACTGACTTGTTAAACAATAACTCTAAATTTATACTAAGATGAAAGTCTAAACGAAATGAATTTAAGAAGAAAGTACTTGGTTTGAGGTTCATCCAGGGATTCAATCATTATTCTCCTTTATATGTTTGATTCTATTTTGATAACTCAAACATGAAATCTCATGTTTGAATTACTATTCTTTTCCAAAATAGAAATAGCTTGAGTTGCATTTCATTGGGGACTGTCACCCAATCAGGGACATTTTCCATGCCCAAGAATAAAACTCAAGTCTATCACAAATTTATAATAGACATTAAAAAAAGTCTTGAACTTCTTGACCTACCCCCGAGCCAAGCCTCGTGGTCAGCCTCTCATTTCCGAGAGTTGGAGATCATAGTGGTGGATGGATGAGGAGAGAGATAGAAAGAGAGAGACGAGAGAGGGAGATTAAATAATTTATAATGAATGTGAAAATAATAATAATAATAATAATAATAATATAACTTATTATTATTAATATTACTTAATAAAATAGTTTTCAAAAAACAAGAGAGAAAGAAAGTAAAATAATTTGAAATTAAGATTTAGATATTGTAAATAATGATTATAATAATATTAATAATAATAATTATAGTTTTTAATTATTATTATTATTAATATTAAAGAAGAAATTAAATGGTGGAAACCAAAATAAAAATGCTTGTATTAATTGAAAAGAAATTCAAATTACAAATGAAAATTAAAACTAAAATAAAAATAAAATAAGAAGAAGAAATGAGGGGGGAATAGAGGAGCAGTAGCGGCTCGTGCCCCGGTGGGATCCATCCTTTGCATTGGGTGCCGAACTCATGATTTTAAAAGGAGGGGAGGCCTCCTTTTATATGCAGCATTCTGTCCTCCGAAAGAGTGCGCGTTTTGGACCTAATAAATGGCCGATTCACGCGTGGACCCCTTGTTCAATGTTGTTCATAAATGTGTTGGTCGTTCACCCTCAAACATTCAGAGCATTTGGACACAGGATGAAGGAGTTATGAATTTTGAATTGAAGACTTCTGTTTCTCGACGAAGCATCCAGGAATTTTCCTTTAAGAATATGTCATTCAATAGCCTCCTTAATGGATTCCAAACTCCATGTAATTTATTTGGTGAACTCCTATTTGAGTCCTATTTCCTCCCCAAGTGGAATAAACGGATTTTAAGGTGTGTAGGCCGAGTTCTGGTTCCATTACAGTGGTGTGTTCCACACTGTCTGCCCGAAAAAATGTCAACATTCAATGAATTCTTAAGACAACTAAATGCCTTAATTAACTCCTGGTCCAGAACACAAAGATGAAGGAAATAGAATCAGAATTATAAAAAAAATTATATTCACTGAATTTGAAATTATATTTTTTATGAAATGAAAAAATACCCTTGTGTTAAAAATCTGTCCAAAAATCTAGAATTGTGCACTTTTCACAATTTTGCACATTTTCATTCTAAAATTAAAATTACCCATTATTTTAATAAAACAATGAAATAAATAGATTTTATCATTGAAAAACATTAAAAAATACTCATTATTTGATCAAAAATATGCACATAAATTTTCTCTGTCAAATACCACCACACTTAAACCATGCTTTTCCTCAAGCATAAAATCTCAACGTAGAAATCAGAGGATAGCAATGTTACCAATATTCAAATTTCAATGCAATAAAATCAAAAAAATAAACTTGAAATTAACCTTTCAAAAATATGTATAACATATCAATTAAATTTCCCATTTTTCAAAGAAACCAATAATTCACATATTTTACTTTTCCCATTTGAAAATTGATGGAACTTATCCTTTCATTCATTCAAGCTCCTTGATTCATCATTATTAAAAATGCAATGTCATGATTTACCTCAATTTTAATTTTTTTTTTCTCTCATCACTCGTGATAAAATTCAAGTAGGGTTATTCTCATATCTTGAGAACATTCTTCTTATCCACAGGCTTGTAAATGAACTACTTTCTCCACTTTGTAAAGACAAAAGACACATAAAATCATGAGGAATTACAATAAAGGTTCAAATGACTCTGAGGCTTAAGGTTGGTAGGATTTGATGCTTTAAAAATTAATGCTCAAGGAGGATGCTAATCTCTGAAGTAAAATGCATGATATTAAAAGTAAAAGTGTAATGAAATTCTCCCCTTCAAAAATAGCAACACCCACTTCCCAAAACTCGAAGAAAAGGTTATGATCATGTAAGCATAATGGATGATTTGTGCACCCTCTTGATTGTTTTATTTTGTTTTTTTCCATTTTTTGAAAGTTATGATTAGATCAAACCTCACATCCATCACCTAACCACATACAATCATAAGATCGTCGGTCAGGAAAATGGTGATTTTTGGTTCTCCAAAATAAAAACCCATTTTTCTTTTTTTTTTCTTTTTTTCATTTTTTTTGTCATATTTTTTAATTCAAGAGGGGAAAAAATAGAGTACAATGAATGATTTCACAACCTTTTACAATTCCCACAATAACACCCCCACACTTCTTCCTCACAATGTGTATCATCTCGTCCACCATTATTCCCTTTACCCCCACACTTCAACATTAAAATATCATGCAAATATCAAGAGTAGGGTAAGAATGGATAAAAATGGGTTGAAATATGGCTCATCCCTATAAAGGTCATTCATGGTCACTATGGGCTAAAAGAAGGATTGATGTAAAGGAGGTATTTTAAGGAAATTTAGATTTTCAAAGGATTCCTCAATCATTTTAATTGTGTTTTTGCGCATTCATAGCTTTGACAAGTTTCAATACAAGTTCTGGTCGGTTATATGTCCCAAGATCACTCAAGAAATATGCTCAAGAAAAAAAATCGGAAGTATTTGGTCTAGAAATCCTCTTAGGAATTAGAAATATGAAATTGTACAATCACTCATGGCAAGACTAATAATAATAAATCAATTCACATAAATTTTAGAAATTCAAAGCATGAAATATGGTTGAAAATTTTCATTTACATGAATTAATTAATTCCTTCAAATCATGAGTCATCATTTCAATATCTATGCTTCATATTTAAAAATTAAATTCTGTATTTAAATCATTTAATCATATAAACATTGAAATATAAAACATGGCATCATTGGGTTCCTAAGAAACTCATGTCTCCAAGATAAGTCGAGTAAAACATGAATTCAAGTGTGGGCATGCAATTTTATCTTTAAAGCTCATAAAATGTTTTGGGCCAAAATGTGGAGAGTTTAAAAGATAAAAAACTAAAATTTAAATCCCTTTTTCCATGAAACTTAGTCCTTCCACTTCACTGTATGGGGATGCCTTCCACCATTATGAACCTATAAAAGAAAACAACTCAATTAAGCATAAGGATCATGTCATTTAAGCTCAATAAAATAGGAGGGAGGGGGTTGCATGCTACACTACATCTAGGAAAAGAAATTGACATCTAATTTCTTAGAAAGAAGGTAAAGATAAATCTTGGTATGATCCCCCAAGTGGGACCTGGCTTATTTTACTACCTCCAGAGGGCAGTACCAGCTGTTATCCAAAGTCTAATGGTGGTTGGGGCTTTTAAGACATGAACCACCACATGTGGTTTTTCTTAGTATCCACTTATTCTTTCTTGTTTAGGAGGACTCCATGGATAGAGTACACTAGATCTACCCCTTTTACAATTTGGTACAGCTTGCATGGTGGGGGTAGGATGATGTATGGAACCTCCTCCTTATTTTTTCTCCTTTTGCAACATTATCCATCTCTTCTTGTACTCCCCCTAGTGAATATTCGTTGTCTTTAGGGAACTCAAGGTGTTCCTCAACAGGTGAATCTTATTTTGTTTCTTCATCCTCCAAGGCATAATAGGATTCATCTAATTTTGGAAATTAAAAAAAAATTGGGAGTTATAATCAAATCTGTTTCAATAAAATTAAAAGAATTGGAATTCAAGAATGTATCATCTCCCTGAGTTGGTTTAGCTTGAATCATTTCTTCATTAGAAAGTTCCTCTTGGAGTTGATCATCACAGGATGAAGGTAGGTAGTCAGGCTCCTCCATTTTGAGTTTTTCCTCAACTTCATGGATGTCTTCAGTGAAATCCGGGAAGACTAGTGGCACTTCCTTCTTGGACTCAAATATTTTTAAGTTGGTTTGGAGTTCATCAACCATGGCCATCAAATATTCCGATGAGATCCATGTTGTTATGACTCTTTCTTTCTTCTTTACCATTATCATAAGTGTATCAGCTCTTCGTTGGAGGGCCTCCTCAGTGTAGTCTGTTTCTTATTCTTGCATATGTGAGTAATTTTCTTTCCATGTAGAATAATAATCATTTGAATTAATCATGGAAAGAATTATTTTTTTTTAATTTTATGAAAATTAATGAAATCTATCTAATATGTAAAAATTAAAAAAAAATGAACAATTTATTGGCTCCCCAGAAACGATGCCAGTTTTGACGCACGCCTGTCGCGGGGCGTGGAAAAAAACAATTATATGTTTCCTAGTGCAGCACAGTGGCTAACCAGGGTCGTCTCTATTGAGGATCCTTTAAGTGTGGTTCACATTATTCTAATTCACCTAAACTATCTCTTATTGTCTTTTTTTAATTATATAAAACATTTACTTGTTAAGAAATAATTGTAAATTTATACTAAGATGCAAGTCTAAACAAAATGAATTTAGCAAGAAAGTACTTGGTTTGGGGTTCAGCCAAGGATTCAATCATTATTCTCCTTTATATGTTTGATTCTATTTTGATAACTCAAACATGAAATCTCATGTTTGAATTACTATTCTTTTCCAGAATAGAAATTGCTTCTGTTGCATGTCATTGGGAACTGTCACCCAATCGGGGACATTCGCCTCGCCCAAGAATACAACTCAAGTCTATCACAAATTTAGAATAAACATTAAAGAAAACTCTTGAACTTCTTGACCTCCCCTCGAGCCAAGCCTCAGGGTCAGCCTCTCATTTCTGAGAGTTGGAGATCACAATGGTGGATGGATGAGGAGAGAGAGAGAAAGAGAGAGAGGAGAGAGGGAGGTTAAATAATTTATAATGAAATTGAAAATAATAATAATAATAATATAACTTATTATTATTATTATTACTTAAGAAAATATTTTCCAAAAAAGAAGAGATAAAGAAAGTAAAATAATTTTAAATTAAGATTGAGATATTGTAAATAATGATTATAATAATAATAATAATAGTTTTTATGTATTATTATTATTATTATTATTATAGAAGAAATTAAATGGTGGAAACCAAAATAAAAATACATGGATTAATTGAAAAGAAATTCAAATTAAAAATAAAAATTAAAACTAAAATAAAAATAAAATAAGAAGAAGAAATGAGGGGGTAATAGAGGAGCAGCAGCGGCCCGTGCCCCGGTGGGATCCCTCCTTGGCTTTGGGTACCGAACTCATGATTTTGGTAGGAGGGAAGGCCTCCTTTTATAGGCAATATTTTGTCCCCCATATTTTTGCATGTTGTTGACCCAATAAATGGATGATTAACGCGTGGAAACCTTATTCAATGTTGTTCTTAAATGTGTTGGTCGTTCACCCTCAAATGTTCAGAACATTTGGACACCGGATGAAGGAGTTAGAAATTTTTCATTAAAGGATTCTGTTTCTGGACGAAGCATTCAGGAAGGTTCCTTTAAGAATATGTCGTTCAATATCAACCTTAATGGATTCCAAACTCCATGTAATTTATTTTTTGATTGCCTATTTCAGTCCTCATTCCTCCCCAAGTAGAATCAATGGATATTAAGGTGTGTAGGATGGGTTCAGGTTCTGTGACAGTGGTGTGGTCCACGCTGTCCGCTCGGAAAAATGTCAAATTTCAATGAATTTTTAGGACCACTAGATGGCCGAATAAACTCCCAGTCCAGAATAAAAATATGAAGGAAATAAAAGCAGGATTCTAAAAAAATTTGATTCACTGAATTTGAAATTATAATTTTTATGAAATGACCAAAATACCCTTGTGTTAAAAATCTATCCAAATATCCAGAATTTTGCACTTTTTCACAATTTTGCACATTTTCATTCTAAAATTAAAATTACCCATTATTTTAATAAAACAATTAAATGCAAGGGTTTTATGATTGAAAAACATTAAAAAAATACTCATTATTTGATCAAAAATATGCACGTAAATTTGCTCTGCCCACTTTGCTGGCACACATTCTGAACTTCCTATGAGGATTGACAACAAAAACAAACCATACTCCAATTCATGCAAAGATGATCATGGTTCCAAAAATCTCCCCCTTTGGGTTTTTTGGCAATCATAAAATAAATTTAATATATCCCCACCCATAGGTAAACCAAAAAATTCAAGAATCAACTCATCCAATACTCTAAGTCTACGTGAGCAATGCTCGGTGTCAAAAACAAGAGAGGAAGCTTGAATTGGGTTCCTGTGTTTTGGAATTCTCAATGATGCCCAAGAAGCATTACATGACCGATGTATTCCTTCTTATCCTACTCATCCTGTCATTGAAACTGAATTCGCATCATGTCACAGAAGCATGACATGCCTGAACATGCCTGAATTTATTCATTTCTCCCCCATTGACAATAATCTCAAAGATCGGTAACTTGTTCATTGTTCAGCTCAAACCATACTCCCCCTGGATAGTATATCCCCCACAAACATGCATCGCATCCATAAACAGATAAAAATAGTTATCATAAATGGGGATAGGGGAATTGTGTAACCTCTTTAAGCCCTGGGAGGTGGTGGAACACCGAGGTTCAACCGATGCTTCTAAAACACAGCTGCTGATAGTGGCTTGGTAAGGATATCAGCCACTTGCTCATCAGTTCCCACATGATCCATTCTAATCACCCCTTTCTCAACTTTTTCTTTGATAAAGTGATACCTGATTTCAATATGTTTTGTATGAGAATGCTGAACATGATTATTCATGAGATCAATTTCACTCTTGTTATCACAGTAAATTACCATTGGTTGATTCACCTCATCAACAATATCTTTTAGTTGTTGCTTCATCCATAGTAGTTTAGTGCATGCCTTTGTGGCAGATATAGACTCAGCTTCAGCAGTAATAAGAGAATTACTTTCTTGTTTCTTGCTTAACCATCCAAAACACTTCTTCCCAATATAGAAGGCTCCACCTCTGGTGGAATTTCTATCTATTTTATCACTAGCCCAGTCAGCATCAGAAAACACTGATAATTCAATGTCCCCGTCTGTAGAAAAATATAACCCAATGTTATGTGTACCTTAAATATACCTCATGATTATTTTTACTGCTGCCATATGTTCCTCCTTTGTATTACTCTGAAAGTGATCCACAAGACATGTGGCAAAGACAATATCTGGTCGTGTTGCTGTCAGGTAGAGTAGGCTCCCAATGATCCTCTTGTATATGGTGGGATCTAAAGAGGTCCCATCCTCATGCTTTCGAAGTTTAGTTCTGAATGCAATTAGAGTTGACACTGGTTTAGAGTCTTTCATATTAAACTTCTTCAGCAGCTCTCTTGAATGATTTTCCTAAAAAATAAAAGTATAATCCTTCTTTTGAATCACCTGTATCCCCAATAAATATGTAAGCACCCCAATCATAGACATTTCAAATTCTTATTTCATGTGTTTGGAAAATTCATCCACCGATTCTTCCTGCTGCCACCAAATAAGATATCACCACCGTAGACTAGAACCATGAATTGATATTTTGGAGAACTCTTCACATATAGATTGTTATCCACTCCTCCTATTTTGAACTCCAACTTCTTGAGATACGAGTCCATGCGAGAATACCATGCTTATGGTGCCTCCTTCAAACCATATAGGGATTTCTTCATTTTTCAGACCTTTGTCCCATCAGTACCAAGAAAAAACCCACTGGTTGTTCAATGTAGACATCTTACTCGAGTACATCATTCAATATTTTTTTCTTGACATCCATTTGATATAAATTATATCCTCTTTAGAGTTCCATGGCAAGGAAAAGTCTGATTGACTCCAGTCTATCCACTAGAGCAAAGGTTTATTCAACATCAACACCTTCAATCTGGGAATATCCCTTACATACGAGTCCAGCCTTGTTTATAATAACACTTCTATGCTCATCAAACTTGTTATTGAAGATCCATTTTGTACCAATCACATTGTGAACTTCGGGTCTTTGGACAAGATCCCAGGTCTGATTCTTGTCAATATGATCTAGCTCTTCATTCATGGATTTCACCCAAGACTCATCCTTTGTAGCTTCTTCGAATGAGGATGGCTCCACAACTGAGAGAAATGCAGAATGCGTATTATTCTTCATCATCCTTTTTTGAGTGGGTGCACTCCTGTCCCCGATTATGTTAGATAGATCAATCTCAGCTCTACGATTTCTTCTGTGAGGTTCAGTTGCATTCTCTCCACCCACATTTTCTTCTTCAGATTCTTCTTCTAACTCAATATCTTGATGTGACTTGTGAGTTTTTTGTACAGGTTCTTCTATTTCTATATTCATATTTTCCCCATGTTCACTTTATTCCTCACTTTCTATCACATCAGCATATGACATTTTTGAATCATTTGTGTTTTTCTCTTCAAATATTTTAACATCACTACTTACCACAATCCTTCCTAATCGCTTGTTGAAACACTTGTAGGATTTTATATTCATTGGATACCCAAGAAAAATTCCTTCATCCGCATTGTCACCAAACTTCCCTTGATTTTATTCTTTATTCCAAATGAAACATTTACATCCGAAATCATGAAAGTATTTCAATGAAGGATTACTTCCATGCCACAATTCATATGGTGTCTTTATTTATCTCATATAAAGCCCTATTCGATTCTGAATGTGCATTGCAGCTTTAACAGCTTCATTCCAGTAATGGCGAGAGATACCACTCTCAATCAGCATAGTCCTAGCCATATTGTTGACCTGTCGATTCCATCGCTCAACAACACCATTTTGATGTGGTGTTCTCACAGCTTCTACTTCATGTTGTGTTCTATGTTTTTCAAGGAAATTCTCAAACTCAATGGACATGTATTCCCCTCCATTATCATATTGCAAATCTTTTATTGTTCGTCTAGTATCATTATCGGCGATTCACCGATTTGTTTTCATTCATTCAAGCACTTGTCATTTTCTGTGAATGACCATAACACATGCCATTCTACTATAATCATCAATGAAAAAGACAATGTACCTTTCTCCATGATTTCTGGAAACATTTATCGGCATGCATACATCTGCATGAATCAGATCAAGAAGATGAGATGCCCTTTTCTTCTTTGGCCGATATGAACTACAAACCATCTTTCCACAAATTCAAGCATCACAATATTTTTCACACTAACGCTTCAGGTTGGGAATATCCATGACAATCCTAAATTTTTATATTTTCTCCATGTTTTGTTGATTGATGTGACCCTGTCTCCTATGCCACAAATTATTTTCTTCTTCAACATTCATGTAGAAAAAATTTTCTTTACTATCAACCTGATACAGTCTGCCTTTTTTTCTTCTTCCTTTCATAAGTGAAATTCATGTCTTTCCCTTGATAGTGTAGCCTTTTTGATTAAAAGTAATAATAAGTCCCGAGTCACAGAGTTGACTCACACTGAGTAGATTATGATGTAGGCCATCTATGTAAAGGACTTCAGTCTTCTTTAGCTATCCATTAGCTAATTTAGTTCTTCCATTGCCTTTTATTTTCATAGCTCCATCATTACCAAATAAAACCATTCCATCAACCTTCCTTTTAATATCTATTAATAGGCCACCATTACCTGTCATATAGGATGAACAACCGCTATCCAGAATCCAAGTACTGTTGATTTTTGTTGCTTTTAGGGCCACCTCTACACGGGTGGATTTCTCAATTTTCTTCATTTCTTTCCATCAGAAATTTGAATGAGTATAGAGCATTGATGGCCTTTTAATGATCTCATCTGTGTAAATTGGTTCTTCATAGTTTCAGTCTTCTTAGAGAGGAGAAAACCTGTTTGAAAGAGCAACACTATCTTGTCGATGAGATT
Organism: Viscum album; assembly: GCA_963277665.1. Lineage (NCBI taxonomy): Eukaryota > Viridiplantae > Streptophyta > Magnoliopsida > Santalales > Viscaceae > Viscum > Viscum album. The sequence goes on from OY728130.1 coordinate 1,217,703,687, forward strand.
TGACTTGTCTTGAATTCTGGTAGGAGTTGTTCATGTCCCTTCTCTGCCTACAATTAACAGCCTTATGAAAAAAGTTAGATCAATGCAAACAGTATCCATAGAAAGTATTTCTTCTATAATATGGAGGATATGAAGTCAGTATCCTTTGTTGTTGTCCCATATCTTCCCCATTCAGATAGCTCCTTGCCTCTTCAAAATATGACATTGTATGACCCAGATAGCCATAGAACTAACACTTCATGAGAGGAAATGTATTCTTACTTGAATTTCTCCTCATACTTTCTTCCTTGGGAGTATAGTTGAACTACCTTTAATTTATGAATTTTTTACGATAATCTTCAGTTCTCCTTTTAGTTTTGATTGAGGGTTTATTTTTCAGAACTACAGGAAACATTTCAACATTTCTAACTTTCGTCATGTCTTTCTTTTGGCTCTCTTTACTTCCACCAGTTGATGTCTCAACTTCACAGCCAATTCCACTCATTCCCATGAAAGCGGGTCTTTGATCACACAAGATTTTTCCTACCCCATCTGAACCACTCTTGGCTCTTGCCAGTAATTCTGCATCTGAGAATCTTCCAAACTGTATTTTCTTCCTTGATTATTTTGAAATTGATTCAGTATCAAGTTTACTCCTATGAGTAACAACTTCCTCCTCTAGACCCTCTGCAGTCTTGAATTTTTCTTCTAGTATAGAGGTGAGGTCATTGATGACCTTTTCTTGCTCTTCAATTCTCAGCTTCAGATCCACTACATCATCATTTTTTCGAGAATTATAGACAGTACTTTCACAAATTCTTCTAGTCGTTCAATTTCAGCTTCATGTTGATCAACATATTCATTTGATTCTTCTACCATTGATTTACACTTATTGCAACTCTTACATTTAATCTTAATCTTGATAAAATCATCATTAAGTTGTAACTCGAGATCTGCACAATTTTTTAACTTATTTTATCAACCAATATCTTTTGATTTTTCAACACTTGACATCATGGAAGCATGTTTACCAGTTTTAAATTTTGGTTCTTCTTCATCACAGAATTCATTATCATATTCTTCCTCTTCATAGAACAAAATCTTCTTCAGAACTTTCTTTCTAGATTTGAGCACTCGTTTCTTGAAAAAACTTTTTTGAGTCTTCTCAATGTTTTCAGCATCACTATCATCACCATCGATCCTTCTTAAGCAATTAGAAGTAATGTGCCTGAATTTTCCACAACGAAAGCAAGCTAGAGGTAACTTACCTTTGAATTTCCCTTTTCCTTTCTAGAATTTCATGGAAATGAGAGAAAGAATTTCTTTTTCCTCCTCGTCTTCACCACTACTTTCTTTTGAGGTTTTCAGTTTCTCTAGGGATTTGAATGCCATTTTCTTGCTTACTCGTGTAGTAGCATCTTCTAGTTTTACTCTCATATCATATGCCACCAAGATTCTCAATAGATCATCCAAAGAATGTTTAGAATGATATCTTTCCTCAAGAGGTGAATCCTTTTCATTGTATAGGGGTTTTAGTCTTCTCATTATTTTCTTCACAATGTTAATGTCTCTGATTTCTTCTCATGTGCCTCAAATTGCTCCAACACTTTAGAAATTAGATTGAAGAATGAGTCTGCATTATCATTAGGATGCATATTCAGATCATCGAACCTATTGTGTAGCACTTGTAGTATCAGTTTCTTCACTTTGCTATCTTATTCATAAATATTTTCATGTTTATCCCACATGGACTTTGCTGAGGTGAAACACATCACTTTTAGATAGATCTGATCAGAATGTGCTGCAGTGAGAGAATTCTATGCTTTAGCATTTGCATCAAGAATTTTTTTATCTATATCAGTCATAGACAGACCTGTTGGATCAGAAAAATTAATACCTTGCACAGTGGAGAACAGAACTTCCATTCCAAGGGATCTTAGATGAGAACTGAATCTGTTCTTCCAAATCTGGAAATTACTTCCATATAAGAGAGGGACTCCCTTGACATTGATTGAATTCTCCATGATGACACGGGATAGATTCAACCCCAGCAACCGTCCTCTGAAACCACTTGTAGGACCCCAGGACACCCTGAGTGGGGAGGGGTGAATCAGGGCGTCAACATTTTCTTTTAAAGTGATGGATCTTGTTCCCACATTAGTAGGAACTTGTTAAACTTGTATGATGGATATGAACAGAAAACAAACATTCACATCCAGAGAGACGACAAAACACTTTTTACTTTTTTCACCACTAAGGGATATGTCCAAGGAGCATACAACGACAGGTTTTCGATCATACTATCTTCTAATAAACTTCACTATCTACAGATTACAAAGATTCGGGCACAGTCACTCGGCCTAGGCTCATTGCCTTTACAAAAGTTCAGGGATAGCTCACTGCGTCCCTCGGGTCACTCCCGATGACTCCCCCTGGCTCACTACCTTCGGTGAAGTCCCACTCAGTTTATAGATGTGAAGGTCTATTTATAATTTCAAAATAATGCATCTTCTATTGTATGTAGATGCTATGTTGAAGTCCAACTTTCACTTGTAGACAAATCTCACGTTGCACTGAAGGTATTGTGCAATCTTCCAGCTATCTTGCAGCTCCAAAAAGATGGGCATAATTCAACCTCACCTGGCGCGCTTCTCCAAGACCGGCATGCAAGTTTCAAGACCGGTGCACATGTCACTTGCGCAGTACAAATTCGGTGCGCAGGTGAAACCAACCCACTTACGCGAAACTTCCTCCTTCAGCTCCAAACTTGCACGACTCAACACCTTTAACTCCCAAACCACTTTAGACGGGCAGCCAACAACCTGCACGCAGCCTCTACTTGCGCGGCCCAACTACCACTTGCGTGACTCAAACACTTTCATAATGGGAGATTGAAAAATATCTATGTCTTGAACTTCGTCGTAAATGAGTAGGGGGACTCAATTTATAGGCAAACTATACACCCTACGTAGTGGCGCACAAGCCTCCTCTCGGTGCACAAGTTTCGACGTGAAACTCCATCCACCCTAGCCTCTGTCGCGCAACTCACTTGAAAGACCCAACCAATGCTTGCATGATCCTCTTTCCTTTTCCATATTTTGAAGATATGATCACGAAAAACATCTGGCACACAACATTCCAAACCTCCTAGGTATCGGCGTGCAAGTCCCTTCATGGCTCGCAAGTCACTTGCGCGACCAAACCAAATCTTGCGCGGCCCTTATCCCTTTTCCATTTTTCCATGTTATGGTCTTTAAAAACATATGACACGCAAGTTTCCTCTCCTTAAAGTACACAACATGCAAGTTGTATTTTATCCCATCAACCTCAGAGGATTGACAAAAAAACACAAACCATACTCCAATTCATGCTTGACCTGTAAGAGCACTTTGCTGGCACACATTCGGAACAACCTCAGAGGATTGACAAAAAACACAAACCATACTCCAATTCATGCAAATATTACCATGGTTCCAATATGAATAAGTTTCATTTTGTACATTGGCCTCTTGAAAATTGATTTTTCTTCCTTCTCACTTTTTAACACTAAATCCATCTTTTCTGAAAGAAAATTTTTAACCTTTATTACAATTTTATGAAACACTTATCAAGTTGTATTTTATCCCATCAACAAACAAATATTTCTTAGATTTTAAATTTTCTTACCCAATGATGGTTTGTCCAATGCCTTTGACTCTGATTGATTCATCATTGCCAAATTTCATCTTTATTAACTTCCAGATTCTAAAAATTATTAATGAAATTTTTTTGTACTAGAAATAAAAAAAATTCATCTTTTTTCATGTTTTTCAGGTTGTTAACATATTTCATAAATAGTTCCCAATGGTTGGAACCTATATTCAGTTTTAACAGAAACCCTCATAGTGTTCTTCAAAACATCCTTCTCAGACTTCTTCTTTTGAGAGTATTGAATCCACCTCAAACCATTACTTCTGTAACTTTTTAGAATAGTGGTAATGTTTTTATTAAATGAAAACATATTATCCATGTAACCAAATCCACTGAAATACTAGAATTATCAATTGAAAGAGTATTTTTCTCTGAAACTTCCATATGAACTAGAATTGTTTTCTTGTTTCTCAGCAACCTTATTATATTTCTTATAATTTTTTTGGCCACCATCTTATCAATTATCAACTAGAATCTTTCTTTATAGATCAGTTTTCTTATTAGTCTTATCTGAACCAAAATTAATTGAAACTATTTCAGACTCATGATTTATAGAATCTTCTAACTTCTAGAATATTATGGTCTTTTCCACAAGTTTAATTATCCAAACTTTCTTCTACTCAGGAACAACATCAACTTTCTTCTCAGGCTTTGAATATATTTTTTATCCATCTCAGGACAACCATTTCTAGAGCTTTCACTGACATTATATATAGAATTATTGAAACATGTAACCCTCTATTTCTCCTTAGAATATTATTATTGGAAAAGGTCAAACTCTTCTTCCTTTACCTTTAACTTTTCTTCCATATTTTCATTACAATTCAATTTTTTTCAGGAGATTTCTTTAAATTGTCAATCTATTTAAAAAACATAACTTTATAATTATTAAAACCTACTCGATATTTTTTTTAGTGTATTCAATTTTCATCTTCTAAATATCTTTCTCAAATTTATTAATATTTCTCTAAAAATATTTCAATTCTTCTGTTAAATTAAATTATAATTGACTTTATTATCCTTCTAAGCTACTAATTATGAAATATTTATTATTGATTTTTGTAATAAAGGCATTCTCTTCTTTTTCAAATTATTTTACGAATTCAAAATCGCCAACGTCTTCTTGACTATATTTTTATAAGAAACCTGTCCTTTTGTATTTGTATAATTTTCTATCCTTTTTTCTAGAATAATATTTATCCTTATCACGTATTTTCTTCCATGATCATCTCTACTTTCTATAATCTTTCTTAATGTCCTCTTATTTGTTTCTTTGAGGTAAATAAGATATAAATTTGCCAAAAAATCTGCATTATAAGTATTTAACGGAATGTTTTCCATTATATTTATAATTACCCCTCCTCGTATTTTTATAAAATAAGTATAAAAATTCATCAATATTTTTACATTCCTAATTGTCTGATTCAGAGTCCACAATATATTCTTCATCAAGAATATTTTTATAATTTCCTTAGAATTTTTTAAATTCATTTCATGATCAACTTTGGTTTTTACCTTTATAAAATTATACCTTCTAATTTCATAATTAATGTGATTACTTAAAATATCATACTAATATAGAGTTTTAAGATCACTATCTTCTAATGGGGAGATAGTGGCATCAAACATACCAGGAATATTCTTAAGATAATTTCAACAAAATTATAATATTCCATCTTCTCTCCAAGACATCTGATTATTCTAATAATATAATTCACCCTAGTAATAAATTCACTGGTGGATTCGTACTCACCCATACTGAGATTTTCAAACTTTAACCTCCATATTTGTGACTTTTCATTCTTCTCTTTTTTACTTCCTTTATAAATATTTTTCAGTTTATAGTATATGTCTTTGGAAGTGGAAACCCCTTTTACAGTTAAAAACTAACTTTCCAAAAGTGATGAGAGTAAGTCACTTTTCATCCTTCCATCATTCTCAAGTTTCTTCTTGTCAATAGGTATAAGAGGAACTTTATCATCAATAGGAGAAAATCCATATGTTGAAGCTTCAATAACATCATATCCAATAGAAAAAGATAAGGAATCATTATATCTTTCCATATATGATAGTTATTACCATTGAAGAATGGAATCCCCTTATAGTTCACAGAATTGAGATTCTCCATCAAAACATCACATTCAAAACTATAGTGAAGAGTAAATCAAATGGAACCTTCAGATTTGATACCATGTGAATATTATTATCTAGATCATGTATCACTTAGAGGGGGAGAGGTGAATCAGTGATATCTTTTTCTTTTACATTTCTATCTTTCTGAAATAACCATATCCTTCTATTAATGATTTGTACCCCTGATGGGAAAAATTTGAACACACATCCATAGATACATAAGAATTTATATGGTTCATTACACAGCAATAGTTGTTACCCCCTTGGTATGGTATGGAAACAATATGATACCACACAATCCACTAAAAAACAATCCTTTGTGTTGAAAAAATGAGTTGGATATTCCCTTACACAAATTTAGAACTATGTTTAATAGAAAGTGAAAGTGCATCAAGTAACATGAAATAATTTAATATAATTTGTGTAACAAACATGTTATGGTACTGCATGATCAAATTTCACCAATATGTTCTTCAAAACAATTATTCACTTTCTTACCAAGTAGCTATGAATAACATATTCTAAACTTTATAATAACATTCATTCTAATTTCCCAATCCAATTAAACATTCTAATTTCTTAATACCTTAATAAAACTCTTCTATAATACCAAAAAACAATTCAACAATTATTCATTCAAATTCTAGAAATATCAATATGATTTTCTCAGTCTGATAATCTAGCTTAATATGAAAACCATCTGAATATGATCTTCTACCTTCTCATTTCATCTTCTATGCTATAAACTTCTTTAGGTTGTCTCTATCAAGAAACTTATTCTCCCAATAATTTTGGATATAATCTCTCTTATTTGTGAAAATAACTCATGTTATGAAAGTATAATGTTCTTCCACTATTTGTAGGTGATATAAATATGGTTTGGGTGGGATTCTAAAAATTTCCTTAAAAAAATATCCCAAATCATCAATTTTCATGAGTTTTGGTTGTATCATTGACTTCTTTAATTATTCTCAACTCTTATCATTTCTTCTCAAAAATTCTCATGACTTCATCTCACATTAGACTTTCTTCAAAAACCTCAGTCTGATTCTGATTTCCCATTCTGATTTTTCCATTACTATCGAAGCATATGTTCAATAATAGATTCTTCAATACATATATTTAGACCAAATACAGGAAGAAAAAAATATGTATTTCCCATTATGATTCATAAAACCAACTGCTCGTTCTGATTTCATTATTGAAAAACTTAGACAATTAATTCAACCAAATTTTGAAGATCCCACATAACAACACATTCAGGGATGGTTGAAACAATTATTATTCTCTTCTTGTTCTTCAAACCAATGATCTTGCATCCAATGATATTTTTCAGTGTTAGCCTACGTATCATGGATTGGTCTCTTCTTAAATCTGATAATCGGTGTCATCGGCAAACTGATGGATCTTGATGAAAATGATCCAAAAACTATTAAAAATTAGAGTTCATTTTTCACTTAACACACTTAAAAAATCATATAATCTCTTTTCTCTTGACCCAATTGATAGGGAAAACAAATATTTTATAAGATAATCAAAATTAATATTTATGAGACATGGTCAAATACATTGTGTATTGATCTACGATTATCTTATTAATATTATTCACACCAAACATTTCTTTTTCTCTAAATTAATCAATCCCAACAATGATAAAATATTATGCCTCTGATAAAATTATTCATCTGATATATAAAATATACCAACAATATAAATTGGTTTCATACTTCATTATGAGATATCGGTGGCCCACCGCATCTAATGGACAGGTTCCAGTAGATTTGACTTCAGAAACTTCTTTCCTTCTCTAAATGAAATACTAATGAATTTATAAAACTTGACTTTTTTTGAAGATTTTTATTTCATGGATTACTAGTCTAACTGAAAACCATCATCTTCGCATGTCCATGTTCTGATCTACCTTCTCATCCTGCAAATTTTTTTATTTCTGGTGATTTCACACTGATGATCTAAGACCAGAATTCTTAAACTTCATCAACATTCTTCTTTTACAAAACTCTTCTTGAATAATGAATTCCTCATGAATTTGAATACGTTGAATATTAGCTTCAACATCATATGAATTACATTGGGAAGTATTTTTTACTTCCCATCATTTTCTAGTATACATGTTTCTTTACAACCCTCAATATGATTCGCAACACATCCCATTTATGCTATAAATCCATCATTATATGATTTCAGATATCTCATGATTTATGAGAAATCTACGATCCAAAAAACATCATCGTATTTTTATTATAGTCATGAATACTCAATTACTCTTCTTCACTATGATGTTCCTTTCATTCCAAACCCAATGTGATTCTGATGAGCCTCTTCTTTCAAAAAACATATTCTCAATATGATATGATTTCTTTAGCATCCTGGGTCCAATGTCCTAAATATGATGTTCAGTCCAATAATTATGAAATTAAAACTAACATGGTTTATTTTCTTAATAAAATTCCTTGACAAAAAAATACAACACAAAACAACTTCTTTATTTCTAAAATATCTTCCTTCCAAATTTGTCCCATCAACGAGGAAATCGACCCATGTTTAAATCTCTTCCTCAAACAGGATGAATTTCTTTGTCATATACATTGACTACATTAATCCTTGAAGAGAAGGATATGAAAAAACACACTACCTATTTTAGATGTCGTTTTTTCAATGAATACATCAAGTATGTAATTTTAATATTTATATATTATATTATACAATTTCATTTAACAAATAAATTAAACATTTATTATCATTTTTCATAGGGAACATAAAATAATTATAAGTAGAGTTCATCAATTTTTACATTTAAGAATGGGAGAGGATTTTCATAGCCAAGAGTCTCTTTCACGGTTGAAATAAAATATAAGAACATTACATTAATTAACATTAAATAAATATATTCATTTAATTTCATTATTCTTCAATATTTCACGTATTGAGTCTACCTTTTGACTTATTTTCTCAGGAATTAAGAGTGTTAGATTTTGGTCCCAATTCATTGGTCCGTGAATGGAAATATTTAATAATCAATGGGTATAAATTTGTTATGACTAATTGAGTGGTGAAAATGAGGACACGACATAATATTTTTTTGTTAATTTCTATAACTGGCTGTTATGGTTGTGCATCATATTATCGGTCCTGATATGAAACTATGTCTTATTATGGACTTGTTGAGAAAATGTTGTTATAATATTTTTACTCAAAAAGTTGATCCACTATAATGAAATGTAAATGGGTTGATTTAATGATTTTTAGTGGTATATTTTTTGATGATTGTGGATTCAAATTTATTTACATGAGTCTATTCCTAGATACTGATGAGCCATAAATTTAACAATTAGTGGGAAAAAAAATATTTTCAAGATAATCTGAGACCTGATTATAGTGTCATTAAGGAAGTAATACTGAGAAATATTTTTCATGATGATGGGTCTGAAATTTACACCATTGACACCCCCATTTTTTTTGACCGAAATATTTTATTTTATAACTCAAATTTTCTCATTGTGAGATTTCATGTTGAACCTGACATAGTTGTGGGAAATATATAGAAGACTCCATATATGCTCACAGTTCATTATGTTTACCTTGATTCGGGTATCTCATTTTGGTACTATTGTAATTAATTTAATTTAGATTCAGTTTGGAATTATGTGTTTGTTTTATTATTGTTAGGTTTCATTACATTGAATTAGCTTTATTTTCTATTAAAAAATAGGTTTTTAATGGGTTATAAAAAAATGTATAACCATGTTTTTAATTAATGTTTCTAAAATAGGTTATAACATTGTTTATGAATTCTTTGAAATCTATGTTACATTAATGATCTTATAAAACTGATTCTAAAAATGTACATTTCATTCTTTTTCAAATTATGAAAAATACTATAGAAGTTTAAAAGAAGAAATTATATTATATTGATTGACATATCCGAAATCATGGGTTTCCTCATTTCCATACCTCAGTGAGTATAATAATTATAATATTTTTCTTCTACATTAATAATAATTTCATATTTATATTCTATATAAAAACAATTTAGGGACATTTAGTTGAACCAAAGTTGACTCCTACTCAGCCTACTATCATGGGTCTAAGCAGGGATGCTCCTATATCTTGATGGAGAATCCTTTATACTACTTCCCTCCCTAACCAACCGGTGGTCACCACATCCAAGACACCTTTCCATACATTTATTGAGCCTCCATGGAGGTCCCAACCATTCCTAGATCATCATCTCACATACCCTCTTCCTCTCATACCATGTTTACACCGCCTCCAGGGATGTTCCTGACTTTACCATATAAATATCCTTTGACATGTCCCCAACCCTACTACCAATATCCCTCAATGTTTATGTCACATCCATTTCATACTATCAATTCAAGATATGGTGATTATATTCAATTATCTTCCACTATAGTGCAAAAAGATCACCTAGAATGTGCATTGGAGTAGGGACATCCTTTAGAGGCTATTGATTCGAGACAACCCATAGAACCATCTGATCTTAAAGACAATCTTGAATAGGTTTTTCTTATTATAAGTTTGTAAAATTATATCCCGTTATTTTTTTCTGTTGTACTGTGACATAATACATTTTTCCCTCTCATATTATTTAGTGGGATATTCTAGTAGGTGACATGGTTTCACCCATATATAAGAATCCTAAAATAAACCAACACAGATAATGGTAGATTAAAATGAAGAAAATCAAATGATGGGTAAAAATTCCAGGTAATGTAAAAGTTCCATTATAACTTTATCCAAGTACAATGATATCATTCAAGTGCAACCAGTCTCATGGTGGTATATCCGTAATATTATCAAAAAGAAATCATGGGTAGAGATATGGGTTATAAGATTTGTTAAATCAATATTTATATTATTGTTTTATTCAAATTAATTAACATGTTCATTAGATAAATGGTTTAACTTTCATGTTGGTAATGTCTGTAATGTTGCAAAGTTCATGGATCTTGGGTAGTTCTGTCGATCATATAAGAATGAGTTATGTGTTGGTTGGAAGATTAGATTCAGTTCTTATTTATTGTTTGTATTGATATTCCCTGATTTTCCAACAACATAATATCAATAAATGATTGCATGTTGACAAAGTGATGAGTTTATGTTATTCCTAGTCATTAATTTTTTTCATTTAAAATTTAATTCTTATTAGTTGTGTTGATTTTTTTAGGATGATTTCAGGAAAACAATAAGAAAAAAGATTCTATGATGTATTCACATTGGGGCACACTAAAATTCTCATGAATGATAAGCACTAAGTACATTAATATAAATAAAAATAATATCAAGAATTATATTTTTACATTTTTGGATTTTTATGCTTAATGTTATGTTTTATTATCATTAATCCCTTGAATATAAGACTATAAATACACTTTCAGATGGACTAATGGCCAATTTTCCAAATGGTATAATGGAAAATTGGCCTAATGGCCTAATGGAAAATTATCCAATTGGCCTAATGTCCTAATGTCGTAATTGGAAAATTTACCTAATGGCCTAATGGCCTAATTGACAAATCTATTAGTGTCCTAATAACATAATGTCCAAACAAAAAATTGTCATAATGTCCCAATTGGACAATTGACCTAAGTGACTAATGTCTTAATGGCCTAATGAAAAATTAGTCTAATGTCTTAATGGAAAATTGGCCAATTAGCTTAATGGTCTAATGTAATAACTTCCAATTGGCTTAATTACTTAATATCTCATTGTCCAGTTGACCTAATGGAAAATTGGCCTAATGTACTAACAGGCACTAGCCAAATGGCCTACTTTACAATTGGAAAAATGGACTAATTTCTAATTGGCCCAATTATCCTAACATCCAACTGGCCTAATTTCATAATGGCCTATGTTTCTAATGTCCAATTGGCATAATGGTCTAATGGCCTAACTCTCAATTGAACTAATGGCCTAATGTCTAATTGGCCAATTGGCCAATTGTCTTAACAGTGTAACGTATAATTGGCCTAAATGTTTAACCAAAAATTATCCTAATGGCTTAATGACCAACTATCCTAATGGACTAATTCCAATTTTACAATTTTTCTAATATCCTAATGGAATAATTATCTAATTGGACAAATTTCCTAAACTCTAGTTTTCCAATTAGATTAATGGCATAATGTTCTACTACCAATTGTACTAATGACCTAAGGGACTAACTTCGTGATGGTCTAACAGCCTGATGGCTTAATAACCAATTGGTCAAATGTCTAAATGGCCAATTAGATAGTTATTAGAATGAGGGAATCAAAAAATTGGACAATTGGTATAATGGCCTAATGGAAAATCAGTCTAATGGCCAATTGGACTAAAGGACTAATGGCCCATAATCCTATTGGCCTAATGGTCGAACATCCAATTGGCCAAATGGCCTCATGGACAATTTGACAATTGTTATAATGTCCTAAGGTCCAGTTGGCCTAGTTTCCAAAGGTCTAATTATCCTAATGGCCGAATGGAAAATTGACCTAACGGCCTAATGGTTAATTGTCTTAAAAACCTAATGAACTAATGGACTAACAACCAATTGTCTTAATGGACCAATGTCTTAATGTAAAATTAGCATAATGGACCAATGGCCTAATAGCCTAATGAACAAATGAATAATTGGCCCAATTGGTCAAATGGAATAATGGAAAATTAGCCTAATCTCCAAATTGAAAATTGTCGTAATGGCCTAACGGACAAATAGAATAATGACGAAATTTCCAATTGGATTAATTTCCTAATGTCCTAACAGACCAGTGGAAAAAATATCCTAATGGACCAATGGAAAATATTTCTAATAGAAAAATGGCAAATTGGCCAAATAGCCTAATTTCATAATCGATTAATTGGACAATTGGCCAAATTGCATAATGGAAAATTGGAAAATTGGCCAAATGACCTAATGGAATGACAAACTAATGGCCAATTGGCCAATTATACTAATGTCATAATGGCTTAGTTGGACAATTGGCCAAATTTCATAATGGAAAAATGGAAAATTGTCCTAATGACTTAACGGAATGACAGACTAATGGCAAATTGGCCAAATGGGATAATGATAAATTGGATTGACAACCTAATGGTCTGAAGTCCAATTACCCTAATGGAATAATGGCCTAATTCGCCAATCAGAATAATGGATATTTCCCAATTGGCCAGTTGGACAAATGTCCTAATGTTTGACGGGTTAATTCGCCTGATGGCATAATGACCAAATGGCATAATGGAGTAATGGATTGTTTTCGCAATGGTGTAATTGGACTAATTTCCATACTTGGCATTATTATCCAAATTGGTCTAATTGGATAAATTGGAATAATTTTCTTAAATGAACTAATTGACATAATTAGCATATTTCACCTACTTGTACTAATTAGAATAACTGGACTAAATGGAATGAATAAACGAATTGGAAAAATGGAATAATTGATCAAATGTCTACTTAAAAAAGTGGTCAAATATCTAATTATCCAATTGGAAAATTTACCAAACAACCAAACCAAAAAATTAAGCTATAATCAAATGATCAAAATTACTAAGAAATCAAATTACTAAATAAAATAACTAAAATAGAATTGGACCAAAATGAATATATAATAGGAACCCATATCATACACATGTTTATCATGAAAAGTAGTATGTATTGTTTATGTTATTACTATAGTATTCAATTTCTAATTAAATGTATATTTAGATTCTTCTTTATTTTTTGGATTTATTCAAAATAAATAATTTTAATTCATTCTAGGTATATCACTTTTATATTATTAAATAATGTAGTTTTAAATTAATGAATTTCATTTTTATCAAGAGATATTGGGCATCGAAGTTTGTGTGCCTCAAGAAAAATTGTTTTTCTCAAGTTGGAAGATGAAGGATGGATGTGTAGTAAATGCACAAATAAATGAAAATATTATAAATTTTTTATTTATATTTTAAATATGTATACTTAATTCAAAATTAAATATCTTTTTTATATTTGCAACAGTCTTCCCTAGAGGCCCTTTATTCTAAAGTAGATGAGAAATATGGGCCAAATGGTCATTTGAGTCTAGTATTATGTGAGGAGAACTATGTGAGATTCCAATGTTGACTTGGGAAAAACATTATCCCCACTAGGTATTGGTCCTCATCAGGCTCCTCTCAAACATCCCAGACCACCAAGTTACAAAAAATTCATCCAAAAGTAGTTATGGAAAAAAATAGCTTTTCAAGAGCGTGAAAGAAGTAAATTGGTTGCGAAAAACATCTTGAAATTAATTTCATTTATAAGTCAATCACTTCCATTAGAGGATACTAGTACTATTTATTCGTATATGCAATCAATGAACACTTTAAATGATTTCCTAAGTGATTTCAATGGGGATCTTAGTGGCGGTCAAGCTGATGGTGGTGGCAGTAGAGGCGGCGGCAGCGGTGATGATGATGATGATGATGATAGTGATCCATATGACGTTGATTGTATAACCACAAAATGATAAAGGGTTAAATGACTAAGTGAATGAATCCTGTCAACAAGGTGCACCTTCCTTTTCTAGAGAATCTCGGACTAGAACTCCATAGTTATGCAAGCTTGTCCTGGAGAAGTGATCAGGATGGGTGACCTTCTCAGATGTTTCCCAAGGTATGTTTGAGTTAGGACAAACCACACTGGGAAAGACATGTGTTGTCCTATGGGGAATTTCATTAGTCATATTACTCGTTTAGGCATGTGGGTGGACCCTTGGGTGGGGACCACGTGTCTGCGGGGCAACTAGTGGTATCGGGCGGGCCAGGACCCGATGAACTTGTTAAGGCGGGGTGTCTGTGCTATCACCGGGGTCCAGTTGTCACATTTGTTATTAGAGGTAGTACCCAGCCTTAAGTGTAGTAAACTGCTTAGGTTGAGATGTAGGTCCCACAGTGAGGTTTTCATGCTCTAAATAGAGGGTGATTGTAACACACAAAAATGGTAATGGGTTAAATGACTAAATGGTATGACTCATGTCAACAAGGTTCACCTTCTTTTTTGGGAGCCTGTCAGATTATAACTCCATAGTTAAGCGTGCTTAGCCTAGAGTAGTGATCCTAATAGGTGACCTTATGGGAAGTTTCCTAGGGTGTTTATGAGTGAGGAAAAAGTACACCAGAAAAGACATGTTTTGGCCGGTGGGGACTGTCATTATTCAGATGACCCGTTCTGACATGTGGGTGGAACCTTGGGTGGGGACCACATGTCTGCGGGGTAACTGGTGGTACCTGGTGGGCCAGGACCTGATGTCTATGTTAAGGCGAGTTGTTTGTGCTATCACCAGGGACTAGTTGTCATGTTGTTGTTGATGAGTATGTTGCTGATGGTGATGAGTATGAGGATTTTGGTGATGGGGGAGATATTGATCCCCTATATTTTTGAATTACCAGTAAAGACCCATGTGAATGTTGTTTAATGACTTGAATTTATTGGTTGTATGGATTTATATGTACTTTATAGTATTGTCAATTGTTCAAAAGTTTTTACAAGAATTTGGTTGAATACTAAATATAAAATATACATATTTCATTAATGTGTACCATGGTTTCTATTTTATTAATAGGTTTGGGATGGGCTGGAAGGGTTTTAGGTGCCCAATTGGAAGAGATAGTTAACCATTATTTAATGAACTCTAGGTATATATTTTAGGATGGGAAAAGTTATACCCACATTTCTCTTAACCATGGGTACATATATATACCCATGGTTTACCCAAAACTATTTTTATGATAAAATCACCTAGGCAATACTAACGGTTTCTATAAAAACCATGGTTATGGATCTATATCGACTGATCCATCCTCCATGGTTCTTAAAACCAGGGGTAAAACCTATTCCCATTATTTTAAGGGATGTACCCGTAGTTCAAAATTGTTGGTATATCGTATGATTCTAATTGTGAAAACCAAATGATAAAATTATTCTTACAGAATAAAAATGTATAAAGAAAGTATATTTACTTAAATTATCAGGTAGAAAAAGTATTCCTTAACATTAGGAAAATGGTCTTGGAATAAATTTTTTCCTTATTACCATCATTTATTATAATATCAATGATGGTTCCACCCCTATTAGATTTATGCTTTTGATAACCTTAACATTTCATTGGTCATTCACATACTTGTGATCAGTGTACTCAATCAATCAGTATAATTATTTATGGATTTTCTCTATATCATTGGATTCCACCAATGATATCCTACTAAAAAATCCATGTTATATGATATACCATGTGACCTTTGTTCTTGTAATTATCTCTTATTGAGTGGATATTTTATTATCCCTTTTTTTATGTGGGTTTTAAAATAAAGGAATTTTCAAATATAAAACCATATATTTCTAAGATCATATATAAATTGTGATGAAGAAATTAATTTAATGTGTGGTGAATGTAATACCCCAAAATTTAAAAATATGACTATCATATTCAATTTCATATCTTACATACAACACCAAGAATATAAAGAAATATAACATCCTAAGACTTTATGATATATTTGTTATTTTAAATAAATTTAATCTATTTTATAGATTTCAATCCATGCAATACTGAGTTATCTTACGTTACATGAAAAAATGAGTTTCCTTGATGGCTTTAATAAGATGCAAGATAGGGTTTTACCAAACAACAATAGACATTTAATATTTTTATATGATAGTTATCTCCTAGTCATTGGAATGAAATGTATGAACAGGACATACTAACTTCTGAAAATATATATCTTACACACATTTATTGTTTATCTATTTTTTATAAATAATAATATGAAAAAATATTAAAACATCCTCGAAAATTTATGACCCTTAATGATGCGGGTCATTATAATATCCCTATCAAATATCTTCTTATCCTTGAGAAGTTGTGGTAGCATCCAAATCATGTATTCTAATCATCCTTGGAGAGAGGCCGCTCTCTCTCTCTAGAACCCGCAGGCTCTAGGGTTTCGGCTTTTCGTTCTTCTCCAAGATTCAGCTCTTGTTCGGCGGTACCCAGTGGATCTTGGCACCGCTTTTTCTTCTTCTCAATTGCTTCAGATTTCCGCGGCTCCCGTCCTCGGTGGTCCTGCACCAAAGCTGGAGGTCTCGGCGATTCGGATTCAACGCCTTTTCTTCCTCGGCGTCTTGACTCCAAATCGGAGGTCTCGGCGTTTCGGAGTCGGGATAATTGTCGTTCAGCTTCCCTTGTTTTGCTGAGAGATCTACAAAAATTCTTCTTTCACGGTGATTCGGTTCTGGATCTGCACACGATCTTTGTTTTCTCCCTTTATGGATTTTCCGCACTTTCTTGGTTTCAACCGGATCGATGAGAGGCGATCCTTTGAAAGGGATGACTTCCGTGCACCAGTCCGGCTGTTTGGGGATGTGCAGGTGCAGGATTGTGCGGCTCAGCCACTGACCAGCGCTGCTCGGTCACGGAATGGTGCTATTCAAGGTCCTGCTCGGCTGGATGTGGATGTGCAGAAGAAGGCAAGGGCGGCTAGCCCAGTTGCTTCCCAACCTCGAGATATGGCTGAAGCTAGGGTTTAGGTTGGAGATTCTTTGGGAGCATCGCGCGGGTAGCGATCCTTCGTGGATGTCATGAAGGCATCGGCGCCTGTGTCTAAGAAAGAGGAACATAGGAGGATTCTTCGAAAGGGTTCTCTTGCCCATGTGGAGGCTAACCCTGGTGTCATTGCAGAACGACTGGCACTAGGGGAGAACTCTTTGATTGCTCGTGTTGTCCTTCCTAAAGGTGTTCTTCCATGGAAATGTGAAGATTTATTCCAAAGGATTTCGGCATTGTGGGGTTTTGAAAACTGGAAATGTGTCTCTCTTGGTCGGGGATTCTTTCACTGTTTATTTCCATCGGATGATGTGAAGATGAAAGCTTGGAGCTTTGGATCCATGTTCTTAAAGCCGGTTTGGATTCATCTGCATGAATGGTCATTGGATTTTAATGTATCAAGTGCTAAGAATGTCTTCGCCCAGGTATGGGTTCGTCTTCATGGGCTGAACTAGGTTCTTTGGCATCCAGCAATATTGCATGATATTGGAATGGCAATCGGAACACCCATCCGTCTTGATAAGGAGACGATAGATGTCAGGTATGGGCACTTTGCCAGAATTCTGGTGGAAGTTGACCTCAGGTCCACTCTCATTGACACGGTTACGCTTTCTATTCCCTCTGATCAAATTCTGATTGATGTTGAATATGAAAACAAACCCCTCTTCTGCACGAAATGCATGGCTGTGGGGCACTCTTTGGAGTCATGTCGTAAAAAAACTTCTTGTAAAGAATGTGGATTGTGAGGGCACCCCTCCAATCAATGTCTTCGTAAAGTGAATCCAAAGGATCCGCCTTCACCAAAGCCTGACACTAGGGACAATGACCCTCTTTTGGACTCTGTCACTCGTGAGCTGCCGCTTTATAGGAATGGGAAAGAGGTGATAACTGATGCTTCTCCGCCTCGATCTTCTGATCATATTGGATCTCAAGAGCCTCCCTCTGAAAAGACTCTGAGTACAGCCCCCGCTATGATGGTGATTGATCCTCCACATCAGAATGCACAACCCTCCTCCTCTGCGTCTGAGAAAGGAAGGGCGGAGGAATCCACTACTGGAGTTGGGGACCTAACCCTCTGCAAAGGGAGTGCCTCTCATGTTGAGACCAAGGGAAGAGATATGGATGCAAATACGATATCATATAGTGATATTGTCCGAGGAGAAAAGAAAAGAGGCTCTGACAATGAGGGTGTCAGATCTGCCCCTGTTTCAAGGAAACCAAGGAAGGACTACTCTACAGTTCTGAGGACCGTGACCACTAGGGCATCTGCCAAGAAGGAGATTGAGAAGCTATCAAAGGAGCAGCTGGACAAACGGAAGTTCTATAAGAAGTTTCTTAAACAATACGAGACCCAATCAGAATGGGAATCAGCTGATGCTGATGACACGATCGGGTATGGGGGTGGTGACTATGAATGTTTTGACTTGTAATCTCTCTCTCTTCCTTCTCTTATTTCTGCACTTTTATTTTATTAATAAATTTGGTGGTCCAAGCTTGCTTGGATCGGACTTTCTGGTATTCTAATCATCCTTTATTTTCATCCTCAAGGATTTATATGTTGTATCCTAGAAAAACAACTCACCACCTAAAGTGATATACTCATTTTTGAATTTCCATTATGTTTCTATAGTGTGAATCAAAGAACAATGTCGTAATCCAAATAAAAATATTTTTGTTTTGAAACATCGTGGCCATGATCAGTAAAATATTTAAATTCAACACATCAATTTATCCCCATAATATTGTTTAAGAAGCATTAAGGTTATCCCTATCATATGAATTAAAACACAAAAAAAAAGATTTTTGGAATTCTAACAACACAACTATTGTAGTTTAGTTCCATCATGCTCAACCAACACCAATACATAGTTTAATTTCGATAGAAACATATCATTCTATATTCCAAATGAATCCAATAACTCTTCACTGACTGAACATAACATAAACCAACTGAACTCTCCTGAATATTCTCATCTCATTTTAAACACCTCAATCATACATCATATTATGATCTTGAAGAAACAACTTCCCACCACATTTAGGTTCACATGGATAAACGGGTTTGTAAATTTCTAGTCATATTCATACAAAGGTTCCCGACCTCAATAACTAATTCCCCACAAACCACTGATAACAATGACTTGGGCCTCTAGGGCATTATTAAATCAATCAACCGACCTTACTAAATTACGAACTGATGTCAAATTATGTTCTATGGGTAATTCATCGATCAATTTCACCATCCAAAAGTCTCTAAACTTTTCATCAACAAACCAATGATCTGACTCGCCCTCGATTCATACCAATTTCATTCACTGATTCCCAAGCCTATATAAAATCTCCATCCAGTGCTAAATTTAAAATAAAACATAATAAATTCATCAGAAAAACTAATTCTATTGGTACAAAAACACATCATTCACTAGAGTCACCATGATCATCCAATGTTTACTCTTACACAGTACGATGAACCTTCCAATAAGGGTGTTCATGCACTCATGACCAGATCAACACACCCCACCAAAGAAATATACTTATAGTCACATAATATTACATCCATTATTCTAACCATACCACAACTACTCATCACCAAAAAGGATTACTAATAACGACCATCTTCTCAACTGATTCGGAAGAAAAAAATCATGCACTGTGCATAAATATATTACTCAAAATTCAATACAATGAATTCAAAAATATATCCTTGAAATTCATAACATACATTATGATTCTATGTATAGGTTATTACCTCTTCCTCAGACGAGTCCCTTTCCCACATGCAAGTCACTACACTGAACTATGACATTCCCATCACAAGGAAAACTTGGGTTGTCCTTACCACAATAAACAGTTCCATTATCGATTTCATTTTTCATTATAATGATAACTATTATTATATTAAACTCAATGAATCCAATGCTTGTGAGATTCTATCAAAATTTATTGTTTGATCACTATAACGTTTTCCTTGAATTGAAAATGAATGTGGTCTACCACTACTAGCCTTTCTAGGCTCATCTAGAAAACTCAGTTCATTCCCAATGGTCTAATGTCTACCCTTCTTTCACTGCTTCAATAAAATCCATGCACATTCACATCACATAATTCCCATTTATCAATTAGTTCTCTATAATGTCATGAAAACATCACTCTTTCTCTAAATAGAGTGAATCCCCATGAGCCATAGACCTTCGATCCTGAACTCACTTAGGATTTCAATTATTCATGCACTATAATGAACCTTTTTTACTAAATCCAAGAGAACCTATTTGTTTTATTAATAATGTGCATCTTATTTCTACAGGTATTCAAAACACACCACCCATCACATAGTTTTTAATTATAGGTGATGATAATCTACCTATCCTCTAACCCTCCTAGTCTCAACCACCTTGGATCATCACTTCATATTGAAAGAGATTTTTATTCTAAAACAAAATGAAGTAAAACCTAACTCATACCATTGATCCCACAAGAATACAAGTGATATAAAACCCAACATTTTATTTTTAGAACTATTATTCAAGATGATCCATTATTATGGGTTTCTATGAAACTTGAAAAAACAAACTTTTATGATTTTTATGGTGACTCACATGAACAGGGAATACCAATCTGTGAATATTATCCCTAATTCATTAACTTTCTATACCCCTTAAAAAGAAATATCCTCACAATTGTTATCTTTATGATGAACAAGACACTAACTCACTAGTAAATAGAGTCACATTTAAGGCCATATAGTCTTTCATAAAATCCACACAAGGTTTCACTATAGGTCAAATATCACAGAACGTCATCTAAATACATTCCTCTATATATTACAAGATGACTTCACCCTTGGACTAACAATGTCTAGAGGACATATAATTTTGGTTTACATAAAAATAATTCAACTTACTATATGGATCAATCCACATATTCTATAGTTGGTACCTTAATTAACAATGTATATCTAATGGAAACTTACACAATGTTTTTACTAAGATAAACAATTCTTAAAAATCACCCATCAAGACACATAGAACAACCCATGAATATATAGACTACATCATCATCGTTGTTATCATCAACTCTATTTGTCAGCGTCATATTTTCTTAGTTTAAAAACACTATAGTCTCACTTGACCTAATTTCAGAAGTATAAACACATAAGGGTTCAGTAATATTTAATTACCCTAAGAACTCAAATGTGCTATCATAGTATAAGACGTTGAAACCAAATAGTCTAATCATCTATTTTTGGTACAATCACACACATGAATCATATATTTCATGTTAAAACTCTCTTCCAAATATGATTCATGAGAAACCTCTTACCCATATGGCCAGAGCCAAATCTATATGAAATCATATCCTCAAAAACCATGTTCATCAGACGAGTTGAAAATATATGACAATAATGAATATCGTGAACATCATTCCTATGAACTAACAACATATAATTCCCTTGGGAAAGGTGTTCACATTGAACCAATATGAGTTTCATCACAAGATCTGACACATTCCTATGCTTCTAATAAACCAACACTACAAAATTGGAAAAATGAAAAAACATATGTACTAATAACATTTTGTAACATCCTGACCCTAATCATTGAATTTGATCTAGGATTTCATATGAAATCAGGATTTCTTCCCCATATTCCAAATACTTATAACTAGTATTGAGGTTCTAAGGTGGATTGGTGGGAAGACTCCACCCTCAAATAAAACTATACAATGAAAAATAGATAACCAAATTTATATTAATAAGAAATCAGAGTATGAAAAAAACAATGAAATACTAACAATAATAATTAATGTTGAAACAAAATAATTGGATGGTTATACCTGAATAAAAAGACATATATAACCTACCGGGATGATCATGTATAAAAATAAATAAATAAATAAGGTATATGAGGCTCAACACCAAAATCTAATACATGCCTCATCCTGGTCTCTAGACTCATATAAATATATACTATTAGATTATCAACCATGGGCCTCATCCCAAACTATAGCTTTAATAAGTGAGGTCTTCTCATGTACCCAAATTTCATGGTTTCTGTTGCAGGTTTTGAGTACAACATAGTAGGATGACACAAACATGGTCTAGTACCCAACTAGTAAAATTTATTGTACTTGCATGTGACAATCTCAGTAGAAATTAAATAGGAAGAACATAACAGTAAATTATAATATATAATCACCAAAGCATAAACAATCCAGAAACACCCATATGTCAATCTCTCATGTGCTTACCATGATTCCACAAACCCTTCATTATACATTCTTTATATCCATGTGATAATTATTTTCTTAAATGAATTTTGAAGTAATCATGTGTTACCCACAAGGCAGATAGACATGTTTCTCAACATCTCTAAGCCATAGGTTCAACACATCACTTTGTATCCTCAATCCATTGAGACAGCATGTCACTAGACATCTATAAGTAATCAAGGAAACATGTCACTCAACATTGTATTATAAAACACAAAAAGGTCATCACATACTTACATAACCTTGGGGTAGGCCACAAGTCAATTGTACCCCTACTGCCTCTACCATGTTTTAGCCCTCAAGTCCATCATGTCCCCACCTTGTGCTCAAATCCACCATCTTCTTTGAAAGCCATGAATATTTTTGCCTCAAATGGATAACAACATCACAATGTTTCAACTATATTTGAATACCATAGAAATGACTTTTAAGGAAATATAACATATCACACAGTTGGTAATGAATGTATACACATGGAATATGTCATAATTCATGGTCTCGTGGGTTTTTTATCTTTACTGGAACAACACACAACATAATGTGTCCAACTACATTAGTAAAGTTTCATTTAATTAATTAATATATAAGGGTCATTAATTTATAGTATATTTGAGATGTTTCATTTAATTACTTAAGACTTATAGTTCATTAACTAATAATGAATTTAACATTCACAACAATATGAATTAAGGTTTATTCATCCAATTTAGTGAACCTCAAATGAAATTTAAATAAACCATGAATACACTATATGGTAGAGTACATGGGACCACCTACCTCAAACAAATTCAACTCTCAAGAAACCCCAACTCCATTGACCTAATGCTCATTTCTTATTTATTAAAATGGAACAATATAAAAGATTTATCACCTTAGAATATCATTCAATTTAGTAGTATTTGAGAACTAGAAACATATATAATTCTCATATAACATTGTAAATATAAAATATATAGAATTAGAAACATTCTTTAACCCTTGATATTAATCATAATATACATCTTCATATCTTAGGGAATAGTAAAAAAGGGTGAGATCAGATGCTTAGTAAGGGTTTTTATAGTGAGATATTCTATAAGAAAATAAGTTATAATAAATATGGAAATCTAAGTAACTTAAATCACATTCCATTTAATCAATAAGTTGAGCATGAAATGTGTCCTTGGATAATGTAAATATCATAATATCAAGGATACTTTTAATAACTGAATTTTAAATGGATGAAATGATTATTGAGGGATGTTATGATCGCATACATAATGATATATTTACCAACAAATACATATCACAATATAGTTTAATTGATGTTATGGTATATACAAAAAATAGATTTAATAAGGCTATCTAACTGGGTTTTCTTATTATACCTATAAATGAATTGAGGGGATATCTATAACCAGGACCCACTCTTCACTACATGTCCATTGCATTCCTCATATATTTATTGATAAAATAAATTCATAAACAATATTCTTTATCAAAAAAAGTTTTTATTGAGTAATGAATACAAAATATCAATATTTGTCCAATCAAAAAAACAACATTCACAATAAAAAACCTTATATAAAAATGGTATATGATTTAAAAATAACCATATAAATTATAAAAATAATGTGGATATTTAATATAAATGTAATTTCTAATGAAGAAAGATCATAAAAAGTGAATTTTTCAATAGATGTTTAATGACTATAAAACTAATAGGAGATAAAATATGACGATCAATTTGTCAGAAATGTAGGTATTGAAATAAATTAATATCTTTTTAAGAATGGATGAAAATTGAATTAACATATTAAAATAATTTTCATTAAATATTTATCTATGTAAACCACTTTAAAAATTAGTGAATAAGATAAATAGTTTACAACCATTATGGTGGTGGGAAAATCTGTTAACACCATATACATTAAAAAACATTCCTTTTGAATATTTGTAAACAAATTCAAAAATTTCCCTTCCATAAAACTATAAAAATATTATTTTAAAAAAATGTAAAAATTAAATGATAACCTAAAATGTCCAAATAATTTGTTTTATAATATAAAAATATATTTTTGTTTTAAAAAATATGGATAAAAATATATATACCTGATTAAAAGAGAGATAAGATTATCTTTTATTAAAAAACATTATTTTCATGATTCATGTTACCAAGAGAGAGAAAGTTGGGGGAAAACATATAAAATAATTAAATTTCTATATAATAAGAAGAATAGAAGTATTTTATAAAGTTTATATTACAAGATTACAATAATTAAAATAATATCAATCCCAAAGATTAGATTGTAAAATAAATTATTACCTCTTTAGTAATTTTTAAATTGTAACCACTTTAAAGGGTAGAATAAAATAAAAAATTTAATTATAATAAATAAATAAATATTAATATTAAATATATAAATGGGGTATTATATACACCACATGAAAATAAATAGTTTCCTAATAACAATTATGTCTCAATGGAGTGTAAATTGGGGTGAATTACCTAACCTCAAGATAGACTTTCCATGTTTGTTATTTTAACCCTCTGTATAGTACATTTAGATTTACTAAAAATACATAATATAATAATATACATATATATATATATAATATCATATATGACCCCTTTATAACATCTTATCACCTATTTTTTAGCAATCTTTTATTGTAATCATTTTTTCTGGTGCTAGATATTTTATTTTTCTTATATGTTTCAGTTCAAATGTTCGGGTCCTTATACTTTGATCATGGTTCCATAATATTCATAATTATAAAAATTATATAAATATAATATATTTTAATTATTTATAATTTTAAAATAATCTATTATTGGTAGAGACATAAAAAATTGTTACATCGTTCATGGAGATGGTAGGCCATATAAACACATGAACGATGTTTTCAATTTTCAGTGGATGGAACGAATGAATGGGATATAATATTTTTCCTTTAGAGAGTCTTTATTATATCATATATATCATATATATATATATATATATTCCTTAAATATATCATTATTACAATCCATGTAAAGTTGAAATGAAAAATTAATCACACCACTTCGTGGAGGTGGTAGTCCACCCGTACGCATGTGCAACATTATCATTTTATAACAGATTAGAAGTTAATAAGTTATATGATATATAATATTTAAAAAACTATAATTATTTCATAAAAATAATATATAACTATTACTTTCATATTTATAACCATCCAATTAAAATGGTGATGAAAAATTAATTACACTGCTACATGGAGATGACAAGTTATACGTATGCACGTGCGCGGTTTGAACTTTCTGTAGGATGGAAAAAAAGTGTAAAGTTATTTTATAAAAAACATAATAAAATATAAATATATTTATTATACTAGTGCTTTTATTTTAGGATGTTTACATTATATCTTGAGTGATTATTAAAATAAATAATTGTAAATGAATCAGTAAAGCTGAATACCTCTTTTGTGGTATACTTCATTTAGATACTTTTTTACGGACCCTTGGAATGGTATTTTAATAGGAATATAGCCTATAATTAATTTTTAGGGACTTTATTAGGAGTATTGGGTTTTTTCATCATGATAGATGGATAAATGTGGTGTTAGGAAAAGAGAGAAGGGTGTCAATCTATAAGTTAGGGGAGGGGAACTCTTTTAATTTTTCTAAATATTAAAATATAATAAAGGCACATTTATGGAAATTTTTTTCTGAAATGATATTGTTTAAAAGATAAGTAGTGAATGGTAATTATAAATTCATCCAATAAAATTTATATAGGAATATATATTATTTTAAAAAATATCTTTTTGGCCCATTCATTAACCATTTTAAACCTTAACCATGGTAACAAATATTTCGATATTAAAGGGTTATAATTTTGGTTATAGAGTGAAAATTGGAGCATAAGAGCAATTTTTTTTGAAATTTTATACATTTTTTATCATAGTTATCTAATTTAATAATTTTATTATTATTATTTAATTTAATAAAATATTAGATTTCATAAAATATCATTTATGTAATTTTTGAAACTATCCATTTAATTTGACTTTAAAGACCTCAAACAAAATATATAATTAAAATTTATTAATTAAAAAAATTATTCAATACTATTAACTTTAAAATTCATTCATAACCATTATTCATCCCCAAAAAAATTATGTATTTCAATTATTTACTTTTATTTTTTCACTACTTTCACAAGATTTGTGTCAGAGTTGTATAAGTGTTTAAGGTAACTACATAATCACTAAAAATTATTAATAAATTAACATCATAAAAATAATTTCATTAAGATAAAAATAAACTTTAATATCTATAATAGATATATATTTTTTCACTATGTCAACATATAAGATAAATTTAAAGGTTAGAGAGTGACATTTCTTCATTTTCATTACTTAAAATAATATACATGTCATTATCAAATATAAATGGAACATTAATTCAATATATTTGAAGTTAGAGTGGATATGGTATAATTGTACTCATTATATTAAATAAACTAAAGTTTTAAATATATGTTTAATGTCTTGTCACATTATTTTTAACCTCGATTAAATGATTTACCCTTTATTGAGGTGTTAAATTTAACTGATGTTACTATTCATAATGTCTAAAAATAAAAGGGAAGTATTTACCAAATGTGAACCTCATAAACACAAATATTTAATCCATTTTATGAAATTAATATCCTATATGTCACATAAATTACTTTTAATAAAGACAGATAAAATTCAATGAAAACCGTTATAAAAAATGTGTTTTTAAGCCTAAAAATGAATTTATACCCTAATCAAGTATAAATGTGATTCATATGTAAGTAATTATTTTATTTATAAATAAATAATAATAATATTAAATTATGAAAAAATTCAAATAAAATGGGAATATTCAAGGAAATGAACTGACCATTTTATAAAAATAGATATATTTTTTCTATTCACTAAAAATCAATCTTTTTCAAAAACACCCAAAATTTCACAGTAAGATTGTTTTGATATGATTGTTTAAAAAATGATATAACTATCAAAAAATAATTTTTAAATATTTTTAATGATTTAATTAAACAATAATCTAAATGTAATGCAAGCTATCAATTAAATTTAATTTGTTTAATGATAAATATATCATAAAATCTCAGGGTGTTAGAAACCTCGAACCAAGAAAATCCAATCTGATTTGGCTGAGTTAATCTAAGTCCATTTAGCCTCAAAAGAATACCATATAGCTATTCTCAATCAAAGTTATTCATATTAATTAATAATAAAAAATTATAATTAGTTTAGATATTACAATAACTCACATTCAATAGAAAAGGAACACTTGCAGAAAGACTTATTGGATATCACCACTTAGTAGGAACCATGAAAAACCATCAATGGATGGTTTGTATTGAATATTTTACCACATTATATCTAGAATCCCCATCAAACAATACAAATAAAAATTCCAATCTAATATAATTAAATTATAAACATTATAATATACCAACCAAATAACTTACCATACCCACAACATTTCCCAAAGGGTTTTGAGCCACTCTCAGTGCACTCTCGGTCCAAATATAGTGAATTTCTAGAAATAAATTTCTTTTTTTGAGGGAAAATGTGATTCAAATTACCAAAACTAATATAAAAATTACCAAGGTAAGTACTTTAATAAAAAACCACATAAAAGTACGTGTTCATTGTTTTAGGACATCATCTTGACATTCTGATTGAAATATCTATCAATATCATAAAATTACATCGATATATGATGGAATAGGCATTCAATTCATTAATTGGGATCGAGAAAAAAAATCAACTAAAGATCAAGATCAAAAAATAGTATAGGATCTAAAGATAATTATGGAATCAAATAATCAAAAGGTATTAAACATACCATGAGGCTCATTCATGATGAGTGATAGCATGATCCACCACCATATGAGAATAAAATAGGCCAATATCAAAGAGCATGAAATTATATAGACTAGATTATCCATTAGATCACATTAAGATCTACCCTGGATCTATATGACCTCTTAAAGGGCATAAAAGAGGATAACGTGTCTAAATAAGTTAACCAAAATCGATCCAACCTTAATAAAACTAATAGGTATTTGGTGGTGAAAATACTAAAAGTACACCCCTTAAACCATACCCAATGTGACCCACTAGAGAGCCATTAAATTATATTGAGTAGAAGGGGATATCTCACCCCACTAGCTAACCAGTACTTTGAGAACATACCAATTATCCTAACCATGCCCCTTGCCCTATACCAAGTTCGACATTTCCCAACATTATTCCATTCAATTCTGAAAAACACTCATAAATTTTATTCAGACATGAAGAATTTTGGGTAAACAATTTATTCAATGAATGAGACATCTACTAGAACAGAATTTTTAACATCCCTTAAAATTGTCTAACCATAATGATACAGGTCATTATAGTTGTGTTCGTCCAAGGAGAAATTTAAGATACAAAGTTGACAAGATTCCCATGAGTACATGAATCCTATTATGATTGAACCCCATTATTTATAAATAATATTGTGATACCTTAAATCTAAAACCAATTCATGTGTTTATATATTAGATGATCATGTCACAAAAACATGGGTTCCATAATTCAAACCAGAGTGCATGTTATTCTACCAACATGGGTACATTATATTCTTTAAGTCTAAACCCATTCCAAGATAATATTTTCCTTCTTATATTAAATTTTCATCGCATATGGATAAAATTATATGGTGGGGGGTTATTACTCATATATTTTTTAATTCAATCACATGATGTTTTAAGTATTTTTTTTAAAGATAAAATTGTGTTCAGGTTCCATCTTAATATCTTTACATGCACTCTATCAATGCATTGTGTGTATACCCTGTACAAGCGTTGTGTACATGCTCTACCAAATCCCCACTGCATACCCTCATTCATCCTTACACATGACCTCATTCCAACCACCACATGTTTCCTATGTCAAGGATAGGTTCCCAAGGTAGTGACCACATTTCCTAGGTACCCTATACTGTATTTCCTATAAAAGGACCCCCATCCACTAACACTGAAACAAAATGAAAACACAAATTATATGATTAAATCATTCCATACTATACATTCTATGAAATTTTATAGCCTCTAATATATTATTATTTTAATGAAAATCTTAGGAGAAGATATGAAAATAAGGGAACTTGAGTCATTAAAAGATTTCATGCATAGAACCTTTTTGAATGATCACTTCACCCAAGCCTTTTTATATGAATAGGTGAAGAAATCCATTGGAGGATATCTCAAGATAATAAAGGAAAAACTCCATGGTGCACATGTAACTATAATATGGACTATTATTGTTATCCTATAATGGATATCTTGGGTGCGCTATTTTCATTGGTCACCTACATGGGATATTGTTTACCATATTTCCATAAAGTTTTATAGGACCATACCCACACCCTTTCCCCAATGATTACCAGTCAAATAGTTTACTTTTCATAAGACTAATCCCCAACATCAAAATATATAATACTGTGACATTTCACATGTTCACATGGACCATACCATCTTATTTTACTTAGATATTGGGAATCTATCACATTCAAAGATAAATTTTTATTAAAAAGGAACAAAAACCACCAAACAAAAATCAAAGAATATCAAAAGTCCAAAATATCCAAGAAACTCTATAGGGGGGGACAATGTAGTGAAGACCAAGCTCATAGCCTCTAAAAAAATTCACCCCTTCAGGTTTCAAAAAGAGTGAGCTAGGGAAACAAATGATATAGGGGCCTTGATCCGTAATAGTCATGGATGCAAGATGATCCACAACCTTATTCCCTTCCCTCCAATTGTGAACC
The DNA here is from genome assembly GCA_963277665.1 of Viscum album. Classification (NCBI taxonomy): domain Eukaryota; kingdom Viridiplantae; phylum Streptophyta; class Magnoliopsida; order Santalales; family Viscaceae; genus Viscum; species Viscum album. The sequence goes on from OY728130.1 coordinate 1,217,734,182, forward strand.
ACCGAAGTGTTGTTTCTAAGAATGGATTTATATTTTATGATGTTTTAAATAATAGACTACAAATTGGACACATTTCCATGCATGGAGTCTTGGATAATCTTAGAATCAGTCTCCACCTAAAATAGATCAGTATTTTTCTATTGGCATAAATGAAAACCTGTGAACGTCGCTTTAGTAACCACTTAAATTGATGTCCACTGTCCATATAAAGCAAAAAAAATAAATAAGGACATTTACCTTGAAATCACGAACCACACCTCCACCACGAATGATCCCCTCCCTGCATGAGCCATCCACATTATTCTTGAGGCCAGAAGCAGGAGGATTCCATCACACCTACTATCCATTGTTCCCTCTTCGGCTAGAATTTTCCTGAGAAACACTGTTGTGAAAGAATCTCATAGAAGGTTCATATCACCAGTTATTGATATCCTTAACCATATCCAACAGAAGTGACCTGGTTATCATGATTATGGATCTACTAGAAGAGGAAATTCCTTCATACTTGGTCATGTTTCTGGCTTTCCAAATGCACCAACAAGCTGCATTCAAAATGAGTTCCTTTACAATCCTTTCCATAGCTGAGTTATTCATTCCAAGAAACCCGCATTCTAGGAAAGTTATGTCTAGACTATTAATGTAGTAAAACACCAAAAAAATCACCAAAGATGCCCAAAATCTACTATTCCCATTCACATTAAAAATAGATTTGATCTTTAGTCTTCACTTGATGTCTCGTACAGCAATGGAATTTGGAGGGAAGATTGATACCCAGTTTCTTGACATTGTCATTAGTCGGAACAGCCCGGTTCCTGATTCTCCAAGTCAAGAAGTTATATTTGGTTTCAATCTTCATACTCCATAGAATGTTATTACTACAATCAGACTGCTCCTGTGGAAAAAGAGTCCTCCAGAAGTGAAAAATTTCTTAGAGAAGTTTTAATCACCATTAAATTATTATATGTTGTAGCGGTTTTATCCATCATCAGTAGTAAGATACCAAATTAAATTGGAGGTTAAGACCACCACTAAAAATCATTGATTTACATAACAGTAGTTTAAACCACTGATAAAGGTAGATTTATAAAATAAATGAAACTGATTTTGCAGCCCCTATACCAGTTCCTTGAAAAAAACGTGCCAATTTTACATGCACATACATCGTACATCCAAATGAATACAAGGAAACCAATATTTCAATAAAAAAAATCGATTTCAAATACACAAACTTATTCAATTTGGAAACACATGATAGGGATAAATAATATGGTAGCGTGATGAAATATGATATTATAGGATACCACATTATGGTCTAAATATCGCACTGTAAGAGTTCTAAAAGAAGAGGCTCATTCTATGGAGGGATTTACAATGCCATTTCAATTATAAAGTCATTAGAGAAATATAATAATAAATCCATTACTCATACCATTTCTTCCTAAGGGATGTTTTCCAATTTTTTGGGATCCTGATTCAAGGTGTATTATATGATGAGTTCCTCTCTATAGGGAATGTATGGGAGGATTAAGAAAAAATTAAAACTCTTTCATGGCCATTTCCATGTTTTTTGAAAGGGGCCAATAAAACAAGCTATGAGTAATGGACATCCTATTCAAGAAGTAGTTGAACTACTTCCTGAACGAGCTAGATGAAAATCTATTAGGGTGGTAGAACACATTACCTTGTGTATTGGAATGGGGAAGGAGAAAATGAACATAAATATTCTATGGAAGAGATGGTTGATGTTGTGGGGATATAAAATAATGTCCAATTCTCCAATGTTTAGACTTACGTGGTTAATTTACACACTAATCTATAGCTAGATTATTCTAGTGAGGGATACACACATGGGGGTGTGGACAAGGACCATCATTTAGGTGGTGATGTTTGATACGGTGTATCCCATCAATCTAGATGTTCCTATATTGGAGGATTTATACATTGTGTTATATTATATCATCCTAGGGCAGAATATGCTCCATGTGTGAAGGCCCTTTCACTTCTTATATTGTTATGTAGTATCATGCATGGGGGAAATAATTATTGAGACCACAACTCTCCACCCTACACTAATTTCCATCCCATAATTCAGAACATCACTTGAAGCTTATCGTTCATGTCAGACCATGTGGATGTGCTTAAAATGGCCAGGTCAATAGAAAGAATCATGTTCCAACCATTCCCCCTCCCAATAGGAATATTGACTGGTGATGTTATGGGGACCATCAAGAAATGGTCGTACTGCATGGCCTTATGAGGTGTGGTACTCATGGTGAGGGATGATTTCTAGAAGATATGTTATCCATACAATCTACATCAGTTTGAAAAGTTAGTTCATGTGCATGTTGTGACTGACTCCAATTGGGTACAGTACTGTGTGTGACAAATTCCAACCTTCAATCTTGTGGATAATCTTGCACATATTCATGCATAAGGATGGGAAAACAGAGACATGATCTCCCACCACTAACTTCTACCTACATACTTATCTATGAGTACATATAGTTTAGGGAGATCGTGTATATTAGGATAGATGCTTAAGTGACATACTACAAAGGCTGAGGAAGGAGTGGCCCCACAACATCACGATCAAGGGAGAGCAGTATGTGGCACTCATCAGGGTGGGGGACTCATCCTAGTGGGTTATTATGTATCGGTTGTATCAGTAATTCGTGACACTGAACAAGTGGGAGTCGTAGGAAGAGAATCATATAAAGGATCAACACTCTTGGGAATGTGATAGTATGATGATGGAGATCCCTATTTGTTAGTATATGAGTACATTTTTCAATGGTTCGGGGAAGTTGTTGCGCCATGTGGATATCCTTAGAGAAGTCAATTTTGTTGAATCCTAGCATAACGTGGACATCCATATAATGTTCACTAATCTTCATGGGAAATAGAAACAACTCAATACAGATGGGATGAATATCATCAGGCTAGTCCATTCCATGCTAGCATTTCAAATTCACCATGATGAGGTGGTGTGGTTTGTAGTGGAGCATGTTGATCTAATCAATTAATGGGTAATTGAAATCCACATTATGGGACAAGTGAAGTTGCCTATGGCCGTGACCACCCCGCCTAATATCTACCAGATCAATATTCGGATCATAAACATTAAAGATATAACTCTTCTTTTATAATTTTATTTGGAATCCTTTTTTACTTGTTCATGAATCATGAATAGAGAAAGGAGAGGTTCCTGATTTTTTTGATATGGAAGTAGAGGGATAAAATAAAATCGGTTATTCCATCCATTGATGACCACATCCCTACCTCCAGGAATCTTAATCTGTGGATTTCTAAATTTTTAGGGAATCAATGTTGACCTCTTGGTACTCTCTTAAAGATCAACAATAAGAGGGATATGATCTGAGATGAACATTGGAAGAGTAAACCTATATCTTTCAGTGGGGGAACTCCAATAGTTGATCTAAAAAACATATATAAAATTTTCATGCTTATATTATATTTATGATGATCCTTCCCCATGTAAATTTAGTTCTAGAAATAGTTACTTCAGTTTGGTTACACTAATCTATGCAGCAAGAGAAATTATCGACAACAATTTGAGAAAAATGTGGTCCAATATTTTCATCTGGTCTCAGGATAGTATTGATGTCTCTAATAACTATCCAGTTTTGATCTATATAGGATTCATAAATATAAATATTAATTAATAAAACATTATGATCAATACATCATCGTGTCTTTGGAATCTTCGGTTCATAATACATAAAAGTAAACATGAGAAATCAAAAAAAAGTTTGGTCATGAAAATTTTAAGTGCAAACTATGTTCCACACATGATACATATACTAAATAACTATTAAAATAACTATCCAACATTACAAAAATACCACTAATCACTTTCCGATGATGAACACAACTCTTCACCCTCTCCACCACTGTCTCTACTTTCTTCTACCACCTGTAAGAAAATTATATTTAAAATTAAATATTGTTATATATTTATATTTAAACATAAAACCAAGAAATGTTTGTAAACTAAATGATTTTGATTTTGTGTGATTTACCAACTCACCACCAGTCAATGTAACACCACAATGGGTAGATCCGGTCATCTTCTGATATAAATAAATCACCAATTTCTGCAAAGCGGATATCTGAGTCCCCTATTCCTGAACAATGTTTCGTAGAGAAATGATCTTTCTCTGACTATATTGGGGTATAGAATAACTAAAACCAAGAGTAGATATAGTTTAAATCCCCAGTGGACTACCAAAGACCTCATATGGTATGGCTCCCAAACCCATCCCATGCACTCAACCAGGATGCTCCTTCCCAAGAACTTTAGCAATTGGGTTATCCTGGGAGAATGAGTAAGACTGCGCAGGTTTGGAGTCCCATAGTCCTTTAATTTTTACCTTTAAATAAAATATCAGTCATATTAGAAGAAATATATATTAACATAGTGAAAACTTAAAATAATTTATTATAATGAAAAATGAGTTTATACCCCAAATTCATTGTCCGGATCATTAAAAAAACATCCATCATATATTTTGTGAACATTCAAACACACTTCTACTCAGGATGTAGGGTGTCCTAAAATTCGTGACATTATTAATCAAAGATAAATCAACAATTTAATAAATTAAATAGATAATATTTTCTTATAAATATTTAAACTAATGAAAATATTAACATAGTCGATCGGCTTCTAGAAAAAATCATTGACCCCGTCGTGTTAGGGATGAATTTCCTAGCCTGGATAGATTCATTCATCCTTGCATGATCTTGAAATAAAAAAATGTAATTTAATAGTAATGTATTAAATGTCATTTACTCTACATATACATGTATAAATATAAAATGAGTCTAATATGATAATAAATATCTAAATACCATATGCTTCTCATCATAATGTTTTTCAACAAAAACATTTCATTCTATTTGGGTACCCAATCGGGTAGCTTATCATAAATCAGTTTGGAAGTCCATGAAGTATCATTGACATCGCTCCAAAATCTCCATTTCAATTCTTTCAATTTCATTCCCATATTTTTCAATGTCCACTTTCGTGCTACAACATTAGTAATCATAAAGTGTAAAAATATCAGTACCCAGAAAATCTTATTGAAAATATTAAAATTTAATAACATAATGACATTAAATAATACCATAATGTACTAATAATAACTTTATTTGGGAATAAAAAACATCATTTATCAATTTTTAAAGCATATTACTCCAATAATTATACAAAATAGGAAGGTAACCCAACTCTGTGGCTATATGGAAAAGAATCTGGCCATGTAATCATGTGGCTCCATCCATAGGGACCCCATATAAATCACATGGGATAATGATCTTCTCTCCTGTCAGATTCCATACATCTGAATTTTTTATATTTTTCTCCATATTTTCATTTTTTTTTCACATTTAATGAACAGACATTTAGTATAAAAAAGTGAAATAAATTTATTAATATTAAACTATGTACCTATGATAGTCACCCTCAAGTATCCACGGGACAAACTAGAAGTGGTGCGCTGCTCCCTCAATGTTGAGGATCCTGAATGGGGAGGCGATGACTAAGATGTTGAATGGATGCTCATAGATAGTGTAACAATTGGTGTAGGGGAGATGGTGCATAGGGGAAAGATGATGGTGGCTCAGATGTCATTGGGATGAAGACAAACGGATCATCATCTATCGGTGTGGTTGATGAAATATTATAACACTTCCTCCTTAGAATTCCTGTCATTTAATCAAATAAAATTATGTTCAGAACTTATATTTCAAAAAATTTATTTATAAAAAACATTAAAAATGATTATAGTTACACAGTAATAACAAAAAAATAAACATAACAGTGAGAATGAATGATTGAACAGATGAAATAACCTATTGCTAAATGAATGCATAAATGTACATACAATAATTTTACCATTCAATCATTTCAGTTTCCTTCTCTATTACTTAATCCACTTCATTCATCCTTGCTAGACTAATATTTTCAATATCATGATGGGAAAATAAGTCTGGTTCTTGTTGTTGATGAGATTCAATTTCAGAGTTCAAATCTTCTACTCCATCACTCATATCATACAAATTTATTTGTTTTATGTGAGAAAATACACTCCAAACTTCATCCACAAAATCATCCACATAATATACCATTTTCCCTTATCATGATAAGATATACGGATCACGTGGTTCAAGATCACCAATATCCTTTAAGTGAGAGAAGTTCACAGAGGTAAATTGCAATGAATCTATTTTACCACCTCTGATAAAATCGACCCAATTTCATTTGAATAAAACAACTGAAAATGCATGTGGTACATTAATTCAATAATATCAGTCATCTTTCCATAGTTTTTCATTTTAGAGAATGTAAATATACCACTATTCTGTGTTTTCAAACCCTCCTCTCAATCGACTATACGAAATCTAAATCCATTCACGTTGTAAGCATCGAAATTTCTAAATTGTTTTAGAGGACCTTGACCAAGAAACTTTAGGTCTTCTGACAACTATGCTCGAGTATTAGTATTCATGATCTAAAAAAATAAAACATTATTAGATTTACAAAATATATGTGTCAACCTAAATTTAATATTTATTGCATTATTTAATAACTTACACGTCATGCAAACCATTTTAGAAGCACTTTATTAACATCTTTTGTTATATCTTTCTCATTTCATGTTCGTTATCTCATTATTCACTATTTTTGTATCTTAAAATCTTCAATAAATGGATTTTCAATTTCACTATTCAATATCACATATCTATTTGCTTGTAATAATTCCATTTCTATCATGTAACATTTTAGGTCCTCCCAACTGATCGACCAATTGTAGGAAATATTTTTTATTTCCCATGTACTTCAGATTCAGTCAATGTTTCTTCAACATGTCCAACTTGATTAAATATTCTCCCAATATCATCCAAGTATCTAGAACAAAAGGTAAGGAACTCCTCTGCCAAATATCCTTGAGCAATAGAGCCTTCATGTTGAGCTTTATTTCTCATGTATGACTTCAAATGCCCAAGATATTTGTGAAATAATATAAACAAACATAATTATGAATTTAATTAAGTTCAAATAATCATTTACTTAACTGAAAAACATAAAAATATATTACATCTCAATTGGATACATCCATAGATAATTTATGGGCCCTTCTAATTTAGCTTCCTCAACCAAATGTACTATTAAATGCATCATGAGAGTAAAAAATGATGGAGTAAAGATCATATCCATTGAAAAAAGTGTTAATAAAAACCTATCCTAATGTTTTTTATTCTTAAATGGATGTAAATATTTCTCATATAGTTGTCTGAAAAATGTGTAGAATTGGAGTACAACAACAATATGTTTTTAGGTAACAATGTACACAATGCCAATGGTTATAACTGCTATAAAAAAATATGTTAATCGTGAATTTTCAATCTATGTAACCAACGATGATTTAAGTCAACACACCTTGAGATGTTACTTGAACACCCATCAGATAACTTCACATGCTTTAAAATTCAACGGAATTTATCCTTATTCCTATTTTTCATTGAAAAAATTTCTAGAGCATACTTTTTATTCTCATCTAGCTAGAGATCACATTTTATTTTCATTACATGTAAGTCTTTATAAGCATTGAGATAATCCTTCGACTTTCCATGCTCATTAAAAAATTTGAAGATAAAATTGTCACAAAATTCTTTTCAATATGAATCACACCAATATTATGCTACATGAAATTAAATTCCCAATACAAAATTTTCAAGAATATACTTTTTTTCTTCCATTTTTTCATTCCTATTTCTCTTAAAAATTCACTTCGAACTCGTTTCCCACTATCATTCGAATGATTCACATTTATAAATTTTATTTCAATATTTTCTTATTGTTCAAATATTACAGAACCGGTTATAACTATAGAGGTGGTCTATGATAAATGAAACCATTGAATTCTGATTTGTTCAGCTGAAATCTATAAGATGAAGCGAGAAATCTTTGATGGAACAAGAATTAACATTTTCTACAATGAGGTAGTCATTTGAGCTCAAAATCAAAGTTACAAATAGGATAATCTAAACCCATGTATGTGTTCCAGCTAGATAAATTACCATGTCCAGGGAAATCACTAATGATCCACATTAGAGAAGCATGCATTTTGAACATTGTTTTAGAAGAAGAATGATATGTCTCAATACTGTTGCTCCATAACTCATGTAATTATTCAATTAAAGGCTAAAAGTATACATCAATGTCATTTCAAAGAATGTTTTCTAGGAATATTCATTGAAATGATAAAATATGTTTTTTTAATACACATCCATGGAGGCTGATTGTAAGGGATAAAAACAACTTTCCAAATGCTATAACTAGTACTCAAAGTCCCAAATGGGTTGATTCCATCGGCATCCAATCCTAATAGAACATTCATATGATTAGATGAGAAATTTAGATATAATGAATCAAATTTCTTCCATGATTATGAATCTCGTAGTATTCGCATTAACCAATCATTTTTATTATCTACATAATGTCCCTTTAGGTGTTCGGAATTTTTTGTTGACATGACTAATATTTTCAATCATGGATTTAAAGGAAAGTAATAAAAGCCCTTTGTAGGTGTGTTCCTTTTATTTTTATTCATGGTATTATATTTATTTCAACTTTCAACATCACCCATTGACTACCATCTAGAAGAAGATCATTTTTTACAATCCTATATTCTTAAATCCTCTTACCAATAAAGCATACATTCATTGGGACATGAATGTATTTTTGTAGAATTCATACCACGCCTATGAAATTTTTTTCATACCATAAAAAGACTCAGGGATATTTTCTTCAAGAAATGTATCACACAACAACTCTAATATTATGAACATTTCATTATTTGTAATTCCACATAGGCATTTGATATGGTACAAACTGACCATAAAATAATGTTTTGAATATTTCAAACATCCACTATAAAAATCTTTATTTCCATTATCAATTAAAAAATGAAACAAATTTTCCTAAATGATTATTTATCTTACAATATTGTCCACATAATAAAAAGGCAGATCAAATGATTTGTTATAATCTTGATCTAGTTTTCCAACAATCTCAAAAACATCACTTGTTATGTTGGTATTTGTAGAACCCTCATCTAGTTTCTCAGATATATATTGATGTTGGTTTTGGTATCTTTCAAATCCAAATGCATCATTTATATAGTTCAGAATTTCATTTCACATTGTAGACAATGTTTAGAGGTATTTTTTGGATTGACATCAGTGCTAAAATTTTCAGTAATGTTCGATTCTCCATGCCAAATTGAACCCAAATGTTAAGCAGGGAATTGCTTTAATATTAATTTTTATAAACTTCATCTATCTTCAACCATCTTCTAAATTTACAATTACAACATGTACATCTTATTATCCCTTAAATAGATCAATTGTAAATTTAAAAATCCAAAAAACTCCTCCAAACCCTTAGCATACCGAGGTGTTTTCCCCGGTAATGTGATCCATCTTTTATCCATGTATATCACAATGTGACTACACAATAATAATAAACGTTAAAAACATAACTATTACTAAATAGGGAAATAGATTCATATATACTACTTGAAAAAAATAAAAATATGTTAAAAAAGTTTTTCCTATATTAATATATATGGTAAATAATGAACTCACCCACTAGAAAACCAAAGATTGAAAATTAAAAATATTCATAAAAGAATCGAAGAATAAGGATCCAAACCCTGTAGTTTTTCTATGTCATGCTATAGAAAAACATATGGAAAAACTGATGATGTCTTTACATTGATATCACTATGGTATGGGCTTGATAAATCGTATAATAATTGAATAGAAGTTAATAATATGAAATGGAAACAAAATCCTACCTTAAACATGACTCAATACATTAGAAAATACATGGGGTACCAAGATATAGAACAGGCCATGAATCATCATGTGAAAGGATTAACAGCTAGTGTAGATGAATCCAAGGATTATGAGTAAGGTATTTTTTGACTCATAGGAGACATGAAATTCCAATGATAAATAAAATCATATATATTAAATTTCCCCAAATTGATCATAAAATAACACTGAAAATTATTGTTGTCAATATACCTTTTCAATTTCCATTTTTTTCAATTATAGAAAGTGGGGTAACCTATTAAATCAAAAGTTTCATGGAATTAAAAAAAATATTAAATCCGTAAAACATATAAATCTACCATTAATGGTTAGATCATAAGAATATGGTAAACATGATCATGGAATAAATAACTTACTAAAAATATCATGGATTCATGCGAGTTGATCACATGTCATGGTAGAAGGACATGTAATCTCAAATGACGAAACATATACCATAGTGTAAGAATATGGAAAAATAATATATTAAAGATGATCCATTGATCATAGTGCAGGAATTAAATAGTGTGACATAAAATTGTAACATAGAAATAATCATAGTAAATCATAACATAGAAGATCAAATATCACTATAGGTTTCACCTAATATAGTGGAGTATACATTAACACTTGATTCTCATAACACAGTGGAGAATAAATAATTAACTAATAACATGATATAACCTAATTTAATTTATTCAATACTCAAAAATCCAACTATAGTTACTCTTATTTACACAATTCGTGGAACAGATTTAGAAATCATAAAAAAGAAGGCACACATGAAACCAAACCAATTTCATTTTCAAAATCATATTTCAACCCACATGTACTTAGAAACCCTTTGAAAACATATTACGCTCCATTCAAAGAATTAATAAAACACAATTAAGAATCACATAAAACATACTAAATTAATTTAATAATGTTAATTTATGGAATCACATACCAAAAGCTTGAAACCTTCCAGAATATTGTGAAAAACCACAACCTCTCCGCAGTGGTAACCTATAAATGTCAGATCATACCACAACCATAAATATTGTAAACAAATAATGAAGATAATCTCCAACCCTTTCCATTTTAGTGTGACAAAACTAAAATGGTGGAGTTGTTCTGCTCTAACGACGTACCATTTCTAGTGAAATTTTGAAGTGAAACCATAGTAATGCGTTATATTTGATGCAACCATATTCATGCGCTGTCTTCTTTTTAAGATTTAGTGAAAATTATGGTTTTTTTTTGAGATATTTCCTTTTTTTATATTTTAGAGTAATGGATACTACGATTTCACTATACACATTGGAATTTATCTAATATTCAACCAAACCAACCAAAAATCGTACCACAACTGCACTACAATGGTATACAGACTTGCATAGAGGGGCGGTGAAGGTACTGATTGGATGTGATGGGTAGAAATGCACAGTGACAGATGGAGAGGCATGTTGAGGGCTTCAGGGTGGTCTTGGGGGCCTCTAGGGTCCTGGGGGTCTTCGCGTTTGAGGGATTCTAGGGATTTTAGTGGTTACAGGGGTCACGATGGGGTCACGAGGTCTCAAGGGTAACGTGGGTCGCCGGGGGGTCATGGGGGTAGTTGGGGTCATGGGGTTCATCGGGGTCATCGGGGTTACACCTTGGGTTTTGGGGGTTCGTGAGGGTCATGGATATCAAGGGTGTCAGGGGTTTTGGGGGAGTAGGGGGGAGAAGGGACAGGGCTGTAAAAAAAGATTAGCGCAGTTTTTAATAAACCTCTTCTACAAAACCACCGTTAAAGGTGAATAATATTTTGTTGATACCCCACACCAAACCCATTTTTAGAACCTATCTCCGAGTTGTATCAAATATATTAATATAATAATAAGGCATAATGGTTATAAATGAACAAACTTAAAATGAAAACCACATGTCATGAATTCATGACAGATGCACAAGCATAGTGCATGATATGTGGATTTAAATGGAACACCACTTGTTCTGGAGGTTGGACCTAAAATAGAACACTATTGTTCTTTATTATATAATCTAAAATCATACAATATTACTTGTTATTGGACATTGAAATATGTTTTTTTTACTCCATTTATATGGAAACATTGGAATCCCCTTTTGTAGGCCCAATCCCTCTATCACAACACCTTTTTTCCTCCTGTGATGGTAATAAATTATTGTGTGCCTTCCTATGTGTTATTAAATTATAGAGTAATTAATCATCTGGATTAAATGTGAGAAATTATAATTCCATTTTTCAATGTTCATTAAAATTAATTTTTTTTTATTAAATACATTCAAAAAAAGTAAAAATAGTATTGTTACAAGTAATGATTTAATGAATTGATATAAATCTATATAATTATCTAGGATTATAAAATGAGCTCCCAAATTATACTCTCTATTTTGGGTTGAATTTCGAGGATAAAATCATTGAAATGGCCTATTATAAAAAAATGAAAATAGGTATATGTGTTTACTAGAATATCTTTTCAGTAAAGAGAAATATATTATGAATATTCTTATTATGAATCATTTAATTTTTTTTATTTGAATAAATTAAATTGGGAATCATTGTACCCTAGATGGAATGTATGTAGATTAAATGAATTTATATTCTTTATAGGAATTGAATTATATTTTTTAATGGCTACTAATATTTTAATTTCACTCCTTATAAAAATTAATATTTTCATATAGAAATATATTTCTAGAAAACAGTTATGAATGTAATAAGGTTGTACCTAATTTGAAACTTAGTTATCAAAATATGTTTTCATGATCAAATGATTGTACGTTATATAATAGTGTATATAAAACATTAGTGATCTATTTAAAAAATATAAATCATCATAAAAATAAAAATAATGTGACTACAATAGGATTGTTTTTAGTAAATGTTTGTAGAACATTTGTATTATCACATTAGTGTAATTAAATTATTTATTATAGGATTTATGAAATCCAAATTGTGAATAATAACTTTGAAATAATTTTTTATATTGTCTTCAAAAAACTAGAAATTATAAAAGATACATCTAATGAATAATTAGATCCTAAAAAACTCAACAAGTTCCATTAACTAGAATTATGTAAAATTAATAGATCTGAATGTTTTATGAATAAAAATAAAATATTAATTTTCATAGAATTTTTTTATTATATTGACATTTTGTTATTGAATTATATTTTGTTAATGTATATGCATCAAATTTTTCACATTGTATAAAAAATGGTCATCTCACTAGTTTAAAAAGTAATGACTTTCATGGTATGATTGGAATATTAATTATTATAAAACATGGATGTTTTTTCCTTATAACATTTGGATTTTTTAACTTTAATGACTTGTTTATTTCATAATATCCATGTTGAAATATTAAATAATGAATTTTTTGGTATTTTTAAGTACTTGTTTTTGTGGTATTATATAAAATTTGGAAAATATATCTACCAAAATTATTCAATTAAATGTTACATTTAAAACCAAATTTATTATATGAAGAAAAATACGGAGGTATTTTTCACTATTGATGAATGTACTTATTTGATATATGAGACTAGAAGTTAAGAATAATATATGTAATGAAGAATCAATTAGAGTATCATTTTTAGGCATATATATAAGAGGATATTTTAAAAAATCCCCATAATATATTAAATCATTGTATACTTTCAAAAAATAATTATACAGTGAACCATAAGTTCATACATGATTACTAAATTATTTTAAGATAATCATAAATAATATTAAAAAATCTATAATCAAAAAGTTTATTTTAATGAGGTTTTTTGGGTCAAACATCATTAATACATGATAAAAATTAAAATCTATTTAGATTCTTCTATATAGTTCTCTAATAGGATTTCATAATCATCATAAAATATTTAATTTCCAAAGGAAATGCATAAAGAAGGGTAAAGTGAAAAATTCCCAATGAGGGTAGGAATAATAGGGTGCCACATGAGACATGAATAAATATTATCCCAATCAACACACTATAGAAATTTTATCATGATTATATGAATTTGGAATTCATTATAAAGTGACATTGAATATGTTAAGTATAAAAAAATGGATCTTGCCAAGTATTAGAAATGAGGAATAATAACACTATAAACAAAGTTAATCATATCATTTATATGATAAATAGTATCATGAGAAATAATATGTTACCTAATATATTATAGGGTTATATATTTTTGGGAATTCCCATGATATTAAAATATGCTCAAAATATTACATGTCACATAAAAAATAAATCTACATCAGGGATAAGGATAAAATAAACCCTTCAAAAAATGGGCTTCATAAAAATGTCTTCAATCATATAAGGATGAATAAAACAACTAGTCTGAAAATTAAGTGATGAGAAAATGGACATTTAATGTAAAATGGATAAAGTAAAATATAATAGTTCCTAAATATTAAAATAAAAATGTAAGAAGAATCAATGAGATGTTTGGAAAATGAAGTCATTATCAATATTGATTGAATATGGGTAAGAATTAATACCAATAAAATAAATCCATGAATATCTATAGAGGAATTTAAATTTAAGGATTAGAGGAATAATTTTGGAAAGAGAGTTAAATAGAGGATATACCCAAAATAAACAAGTCAAACCCTAGAGCCCCCATACCTTAGGTAATGTTTATTTTGTTTTCATTTAGAACTAATATATAATCATCTTATGTTTAATAAAACAATAATATATAAGAATATTTCATTTGTTTATATTATTATTAATCAATTATATTCATCAGAATTTATTTATTAACATGTTATTAAATATAAAATTGTTATATGACATGTTTGGTTGATTTATTTTGCTTTCATGTGGATTTCAATTTTTTGTACATTTTTTTAAAATTAGTTAAATTTTATACATAAAAAAAGATAAAAAAATTATATTTTTATATTATATATGGTCTATTATAACCTTCCATAAAGGATGTGTCAATTAGGGAATTTACAATGTCCTCGATGGTGGTAAATCGACCAATAATATAATGTGTTGAAAGAGGGAAAATAAATACTACATATAAATTATAAATAGTTTATAAAAACTATAATATATCATAATAATACGTGTATTTATACATATATAATCTATACCAACATGTCATAAATTTGGTAATAAATAAAGAATTAACAACATCATCATATGTGATAAACTGAGTATTAAAGATATACATCAAATGTTTGGAAGAAAATATATTTATGTGTGTGTGCATATTATAAAAAGATAATAATTTTATTAACACATAATAATAAAATTAATATTTTATAAACTTTTGATTTAACTAGATTATAAAGGAATAAAATTAAAAGAAACTAGGTGAGTTGAAAGGAAAATGAAATGAAGAGGGTTGTGGAGTTACCACTATACTGACTTTAACTCCTTTTCTGGAGGACTAAGGATTCAAGGGATTGGAGTGTGGTGAGACTAGAATTTATATAAGGCCATAAGTATCCATGAGTGAATTGTATTGATAAAATCATATGAAGCTATGAGAACTGAGGAAGTGATTTTCCATAGAGGTATGAGGGGGTATGTGTACTTGAAGTGGGGAGATATTTTGGATTAAAATATTGAGTTTGAAATTAATTAATGTACATGAATTAAAATAGTAGTATTATATTATAATAATAATAGTATTATACACCCTCCAAGACTAAATAAACTATTCATTACAACATATATTATGTTGTTTCATTATGATGTCATTATTACATCATTATTTCATCATATTTTCAATTTATTTATTAATTCTAATAATTATTTTTGATAAATATAAAAAATTTCACCCAAACCAATTTTTGAAATATTTTTTTCCAAATAAGGAATTCTTTTTTCCAAAATAAATTTCTAACTGTGAGATAATTATATTTTAAGAAAACAACCTAGTATGTAATAAATCATGTTTTTATTATAAACATATTTTTCCTTTAAAAATAATATTATATGATTAATGAATTTTGTTACAGATTTTAAAAAATGAATTGAAAATTTTAATATAATTTATTTCATTAAAAATTATATTTTTCTTTTAAAATATTATTACAATTATAGATATTTATATTTTTTTATTTACCTAATAATTCAATTATTTTAATAAGTTTTCCCAAATTTATTCATGGACAATTTCATTGTGATGATTACAAAAATTATATTAATTTTATCCAAAAAATATAACATTGATACTTTAAATATTAAAATATTAAAATAAAAGAGTAAATTATTAAAAAATATGTTAACAAATACTTCATTAATAATATACACAGATAATTTATTCGTATTAATTAATATAATACTTATTTTCAGGAATAATAATATTTTTATTTTGTTATTTTATTCATGGTGAATATTATTTAAAATTCATTTTACAATTCCAATGGTCATGTTACTATTGAAATAGAAAGGATAATATTCCATTAGCTATATTATCATTAAAATAGTCATATTAACTTTAATCTTTATATAAATACCTGTTTTTTACTCTATTCCACATCCATAAAGTTTTATCTCACCATTATCTACATAATTTAAAAAATTCCAAACATATTTAAAATATTTATAATTATATTTATTGTTTTTTTTCAAGTTATTTTTTAAGAAATAATGACCCTATGGTTTTTAAAATTTTACATATCTTATCAATACATTTTTTTATGTTATTATAATATTTTTAATTTTATGGTGTTTATTTGTCATTCATATGTAACATTCTATTTTACTGAAATAAAATAACTTTTATTTTTATTTTTTGGGATATATTTTTTATATTATATATTATACTAAATATTAAACACATATATATTAAGAAAATAAATTTAATATAGAAAATTTTGAGTAGTTACATTTTTCCCAATTTTAGAGATTTTATCCTTAAAATTCCAACCCATATCCTCACTTGATAAAAAATAGGGGTACTTTTGTTTCATTTCATCATTATGTTATCAAGTTGGTTCTTAAAATTTATGGTTTCAATGATGTAATATGACCATGTGAGTTGTCTCTTTATATAATTTTCATATCTATGGTACAAGATATTCTCCAGTTTCTCTTCATAAGAGAGATTGTTCTCTAGTTGTACCACATCCAGAATTACTACAAATGAGAGATCGAGTTTGTACTTCCTCCAGAGAGATACTTGATCTTGGTTTGGTGGATATTCCAATTTAGGGGGAACAAATTATTTGGGATCAAGGATCTCTTAGGGATCGATAAACCTAGTTTAATTCATTCCCTTATTTATAACATCATGAATCTCATCTAATAATATATTCTATGGAAAATTATTCTCTAACATCAAACTCCATGTCACATTAATTAGTGTCAGCATAGATATTCTTTCTACTTTGAGAAGATATAATATGTTTTGTTATAGATTAAAACTTTCTTATCATTTATTACCCAATTTTATGTCCAATTATATTCAATTCTCCACATTCAACAAAATATGTTAGAGTTATGCATCTCTTACAATATAGATATTCATATTATGATATTTAAAAACATTAGAATAAACTATTATTTTATGTGAACTTAATAAAGGGATAATAATGATCCCAAACACAATTAAATTTAATTAATAAATATCTCAACATGCCTTTAATTGTATAAATTTTCTTCTTATATTATCCACCAGTCGAGGGATCATTGAATATACTGAAGTTCAACTCTATATTAAATTCTTGTTCAAAACACCTCTATAACTTATAAGAGAACCATGTTTCTCAAACAAATATCATAAAAAAAGAATCCCCATGCATCAAAAAAACTTTTTTTTTATTTATCTTACATTTTTATTGAGTGAAAAATATTTCTAAAGAGCGATGAAGTGAACACTCTTAGAAATTAAACTCATTACAACCCTTATAGGATTGTTTCCTATAGATTTATTTAAAAGATCCATGAAAAAATACATACTAATGTTCACCCATTTCCATGTTAATATAGGTTAGGTTCACATCACACCATTTTAGTTCGTATGATCTTTCTTAAATTGATTAAATACCATGTACTTTGAGAAGTACTCTATAATCTACTTCATTTTACCCTAGAAGAGGTTGTTTTGAATATTTTAGTAATGTGTGGAACTTATAGGGTGCACAGTTAAAGATGATTTATCTTCATCATCTAATATATCCTAATTTTTCACTATTTTTATGGCTTACAAATCCTATGTACAAACCAAAAGAATCCAAAAAATTGAATTTTTAGTCATGAATCTTCCATTCCTTAGACTTATTCGCCGTATTTTGATGATATAAAATATTGCATTATGCCTCTAATAATTTTTATTGACATATGATTGGGGAATAATTTAAGAACATTAATATATCTTCACTAACATTATGTTTTCTATATATATTATTTTCATATCCATAAATATTGTCTCTTTCTCAATCCTCATCATAGAAGTGTAGTGAGACCCTCTTTCTTAGAGAATCAACTACATTATTCACCATTCCATAACGGTAATTTATTTTGTATTGATAGTTCTTGATTAACTCCAACCATTATAATTAATGTATGTATTTTACCTTATATGAGAATATATAATTTAAATTTTTATGATCCCAAAATATTCAACATTTCTCTGTGTAAATAAATCTCATCAAGTCATCAATGAAAAAAGCACAACTACTAAGTAAATAACATTCATCAAAAAAAATCATGTATCTTCTATTTTTTAAGGCATAGTCTAGTATTTTAAAAAAAAATCAGTAAGATGTGTCGTAAGACCTTATTTAAAACATCAATGTATATCACAATCCATTCTATAGTAAATGGTAGTGTAAGTATGGGTGTAGGGACTATTATCTTATTGAGATCCTTAAAACATTCGTCCATTCATTCATCATGACATACATTACTCCATTTCAGGTTATTTTATCTAGTGTTATATACAATGATGATAAATATCTCGAAAATAATAATTTTTACACATATAAACGAAATAAAGGATCCTTATGAAATATATTGTTCTATTCCATCCTTAAATTTTATTTATCTTTGAAGGATCTATGAAAACTAATTTCATTTTGATCATATGCCCCAAGAATGTGAATTAAAAAATATAGAAGTCACCCTTTTTAAAAATCGCAAACAATTTATCTTAATTTAAAGTTTTCATAAAAATACCAAGATTCCCTTCTTGTTATTCTTTCACATTGATTATATAAAAATATAAAATACATCAATAAATTATTATAGTAGACTCTAATGACTCTATTCATTAAGTAAATGGATATTTTTATTGTGTTTTTTAGTCAAAATGGAATAATTAAAAACCCTATTTGTATATCTTATACAAATTATTGTGTTTTGAATACCTTCTCTCTCCACGTTTAGTTGATGAATTAAAAATTCAAGAGCTATTTTTTGGAATGTATTGAGATCCATGAGGTTAATCAAACAACTAATTAATATATGATATTTGATACTTATTCTTTATAGAGATCTTATTTAACTCACAGTAATAGATGAAAAGCTGCATTAACCCATTGCCCTTCTTAAAAAAGAGCACTGCCATACCCCAATGTGATACACATGGCCTTGTAAACCCTTCATCCAAATACTCTTATAGGTTCTTATTTAGCTCTTCTTGTTATTTCAGGTCCATTATCAATGGGATATTTCATATAGGTGTTTCACCTAGTATATGTTCTTTTAATAACATTACCTTATCATCTAGGGAAGACTATAAATTATTTTAGGAATAAATTAGAATAAATTATTATAATTTTTAAGCATTTGAGAAATATATTCTTCTTTATTGGTAATTAACATTGATACTTTTAAAAAATTTCTGAAAGATAATCTTAATCCCCATCTCATTTATCTGGTTTATGGGATGGTTTGGGATACATAAAGATGTTTGTTTTCTTCGTAGTTAATATTAGTTCTATATAACAAAACATTTCATTCCCAATATAGAATCAAATCATATTAAAGGAATAATTATGTGATTTTTTGGATTATTCTTCCCATAAATGATAATTAATTAAGAATAAAACACCTGGGATGAAATATTTTATCCATGTTATATTTTTATATATATCAATAATTTAATGTTATGGGGAGGTAATTCAATGTTTTAAGAAAACATGCATGATATAAAAAAATGTTTCCTATCCTAATAAATTAAATATTTTCATTATTGAGTAGATAATAGGTTCACCATTCACCACAATTTTTATTGACCCACCTCATTGATGGTAAGGCATAATATTTTTCATTATCCCTCATATTTGGTCATTGTTGATGTTTATTACCCTCAAATACCATTAGTTTGGTGTGACATATTACATGGTGTCCAAATTCCATATAGTTGAAACATCATCCCATGGGTGGAGGGTTAAGTGATACATTTAATTCATCCATTATATTTATTGGATCCTTCATATTCGTTCAGAATACTTAAACTTGTTTCCCCTCTTTTCTGCACTTGATTCATTTATTCATTCCTTCGATGTAGTTTTTAGGGTGCTTATTTCCACATATTTTCACTACTATAAAACAGTTCCATATCTAAAAGGATTTATCCATGAGTAGTTATATATATGATTATAACTATACTATAGCCACAGGTATAATATTTCCTTGGTTAAAGGGTATCCTATAGCCACAATCACTGATTCCCATGTCTGAAGGTATGTTTTTTTAGAAATTAATCAGTGAATAATTGGTTTCCCCTCATGAAGATAATGAGAATGATTTTATAGCTACGAACATAGAGGACCATGGTAATATGTAACTCTCCAAACCCATGAATCCAGTATTATAAATGATTGTGGTTATCAATTCTGAACTAAGAATCTATATCCATGAGAATTTAGTTCTCCTGGAAATAACATATATGTTCGAAGGCTATTTCCATGAAAATTTAATGTATATGTCTATAAAATTCTCTGAAAATGGGCATTATAGTTTAATATAATGTTCTTAAATATTTATATAAATATATATTTGTACATGTATAATCAAGATGTGCATTGTACGGTAGTTGAATAAGTCTCATAAAATTACCTTTAAATCTCGAGTTTGAATCCCGTAACACTTTTTATTTTACATGTTCTTTCATATATATTTGTGCATAAATTTTTATATAAAATCAATCAATATCTGACTTAGCATATTATAATTTTTTATTTTTTTATACATAAAAAATTTGAGTTTGAAACTTAGAAATGTTTTTCTCTACATTTACATATGTATATATATATATATATCTGTTTTGGTATTTATATAAAAATAAAATCTACTTTATTAGAGTGGATGAAATAATTCAGAGTATCACAAAGCCCATGTTTGATTCTTTGAAATTTACAATTCTAAAAAACTATTTTTTCCATGGTCAAATGATCATGAAAATTTATATCTCATGAAGAGTAGGGTATAACCGCATTCCCCTTTCCCATGAATATATTTCCTTTATATACTAGGCTCCACATTGGACCAGCTCAATCCCTGGGATATATCCACAAGCCTTTCCCATGGCCATAAGTAATATTTATACTTTTATTGACACATGGGTAGTTTTATTTTCATACCACCATATCCTTTTTAATTAGATCTTTAAAAATAAAACATTTTCCTTAATTTCTGATATTTAAGTCTATGATACCATTCTAAAAAAATCTATCTCTACTTTGAAATCCTAACGAACCACTACTTCTCTATACCATCTAATTTCTTGGATAACTAAATCATTTCAAAGATGTGGTTATAATAAACTAAAATATATATCTATTTTATAACTATGGTTGATAACAAACTAGATTCATTCATTTTAAGACTTGTAAATTCCAACTCATATGTTGCAAAAAATTCATTATAATTTTTTTAATCACCAATTTTTTTTTCAAAATCTTGATATAAAGGTTACAAAAAAATATATTTCTTAAGAAATATTTTCTCAAAGTCTTATGAATCTATTTGTCCAACTTGATCCTTTATCTTTTTATCCATTATCATTTCCCAACAATGATCATATTATACATATAAATACTATATAATCATATAAAAATTTTATATTACATATAATAGGTTGTTTGTTGGATTTGTTGAAAATATATATTGGAAGTCTTTATGTGTTTTGGACTATATATGGATTTAAAATAGTTTTTAATAAGTGTATAAAAGTGATAAAACCAAGTGATAGATGGATTTTATGTTGATCTTTCACATGGATATCTATTATGGTTGTTTGGGATAAATTATCTAGAGTTCAAAAATTCATCTGGAAGCTAAGACATAGAAAATAATAATACATAAGCAATGGTAGTTCATCTAGGGAAGATATGGAGAGAGGAATGTTTAGTGTGGAGATCTAAGAAGTTTTTCCTAAAGATATTATTGGATCTGGAAGATAGAGACTTGAGTGATTATTTGTAAAGGCCTTATGAAGAGTTAATATTTATTAGGTGATATATAAGTTATTATGGGATACCAATGATTATAAATTCAAATGTTAAGCCATTATGGTTTTTGAAAAAATATATAGTGGTGAAGGAATATAAAAATTTACATCATTACATATCAAGGATATAGAATATGGATAAATTGTGTATAAAGTAATAACTATGACACTGAAAAATTGTTCAGGTCATAAAAAATGTTTTAGTATGTAATTTTGGGGTTTTTTCTATTGTTTTAAAAAAAATGGAAGCATAATTCTAAAGGAAGGTTAAATGTTTACTTTTGGAATTTAAAATACCATTATATTAAAAAGGAGATATGTTCATTCTTTTAGAAGTCATTTTGAGATAGTCTAGAATGTGTTTTCTAGTAGAGGTGGAACCATACAAGTCTAGGTGTGATACAGGCCAAGTCTATCCATTTATGTTAGTTTGAAAGGCTCTTATAAAAGATTAATCTGAATGAATACTATGCATGGTTGGAGTTTCACATAGATTTTGGAAGATGAGACTCTACACAAATGGAGTTATGTGAGGGATGTGTCAAAGTACGCTAGGTTTCATGAAGGTTGTGGTTTTACTATAAATACAAGATTAATGTAACATCCCGGGTAAATAAATAATATGAAATTTTTATATTTATTTATATTTTTAAATTAATTATTAATTTTACTATAATTGGGATGCTATGATTGATGGCATACCCGATACACAAGAACTTGTTTCTTTCAAATCTTATGTTGCACTCAATGCTGAGATTTACTAAAAAATAATATAATATTATTATTATTTTAAATCATAGTTAATGCCTAGAAATTGTAATGGTTGGAATAAATATAACTAACTAAAAAGTTATTATACATGTTTGTTAAATATTTTTACATTTATCCAATAAAAGTTGGAGGCTTAAAATGTGAATGAATCTAATTTACTTTAGAAGGTTGATTTACCACCTTTTAATGGAAATCCATCTTTAAATATAGTTTTGGTAAATTTTAAATGTTTTATTTGAAAAAATAAAATTCTTCTTTTGAATCGGGACATCAAAATTTACTTTGGGTAATTTCTTGGTATTTTTCTGATAAAATACATTTTTTTATGAAGAGTGAAAAATACTGTATTTTTATTCAAATATGATTTTTAATCTAATTTATTTATATGGATAGATTATATTTTAAATTTGTTTTAAATTTTACTTATATTATATTTTTATCATTTAATCCAATGTTGTTCATTAGAATTAATTTCTTTTTGAAATTGGATATAAACAAGTGTCAATCTTTTGATAGTTAATATTTCTAGAAAACACACTTTTTGTTTTGATAGTGGGAATTAATTTTAATTAATTTCTACTACTTCTATGTTTTGAATTTGGAAAAATATATTTCATATTTGGAATCAAGAGATCGAAATTTTGTAAATATTTAACTTTTATTTTTGAATATTATGAATATTTACTTCTGCAAAAAATTTATTTACCATGGTTAAAGGGTAAATCTGGTAAATAAGGCAAATAAAATATTATTATAATAATATAAAATTACTATAACATATTTCATAATCCTATTGGTTGATAAATATCCAACAATGGTCATATTTGGGTCGATTTTGGGACCCCATGGAGCCACATGGGAGTGATAATGACACTTTAGATTAATTAATTTAATGTAAAGACAAAAATGACACAAACAAATATCTTTTAGTAAAGTAAATTTTACATGGGGTTATATAAGTTATCATTTTGACTATAAATATTCATTGAAAATATAAAACTATTTCCTATATCACGTTAATTTGTTTATATTTTTTATACATCATATAAATAAAATTAATTATGACACAAAAATGATGTTGTATTTACCTCATTAATAAATGACGTAAAAAATAAGATTATAAATATTAAAATAACATCAAAAACCTCTCCAATTATTATTGGATGAATTTATTTCAACCATGAGTCATCTTATCTTCTACTATAATCATTTTGGGACTTTTATAAACCGAAAATAATTATTTAATAAAATAATATTTTCACACTTTCCTAAAGAACCCCTCCTCCACGTTATAAAAATCCCTCACCTCTAACTCATTCCTCACACCTCTCAAGCCCCTTGTCTCGTCCAAACCCTAATCAAATAAGCTCTAAAGATCTCTCCCTTCCACATAAAATCCTTAAATTATGAAGAAGGAACTTCAAGAAGTCATTTTGGTTCAATCAAATGGGAGTTACCCGAATCAAAAGGTAAACGTTTCTCTTAACTTCTTTTGTTTTATTTTGTTTTATTTTACTTCTACAACCCCCTAAACACTTTTAATTCCTTTATTTTATAAAACAAATAGTATCATAAATATACTAGGTTGTTTTTATGAGAATTATTCTAAATAAACTTACACACACCTCCGTATAATGGGTAAATAACATACTATTTCTGTTGATGGTGAACTACTTTCTCACGAAACAATGATTATTCAATTATATACAACCACCTATAATGGTAGCTGTTATGACTGAAATGTATTTATATATAATATATATTATATTTATATTGTTTCTCTACTTCTGTATTTTTCATTTATAGAATACCTTTATTGTTTCAGTAGAAGGTAAACACGATAATCTCATTTGAGGAAGTGCGGACTACCGCCCCCTCAATGTGATATGACTCGTTCAAGCCTTAGGTGGAACACATAAAGGTAAAATTTAATGAAATTATATAATATATTATACTGGAATTATAATACAATTATATATCATTAAGTTTCCATTCCATTACTATACAAAATATAAATGGAAGTAGCGTTCATGCGTACTTACGGCTTACTGTCTCCATGAATGGTGCATTTCATTTCTTATCTCCAAATGCTATATACTATTATAGATACACGTATATAATGGATATATATGATAAATATGATATCTAAATTAGGAATATCATTCTGTATATAATGAATTTTTGACCAAATGAACTACTAGTAATTATAAGAAGTCCATTTTAGACTCAAGTACCAAATTTCGATAGAACGACCATTATTAACATTAATATTTACATAATGTTTATAACATGGTAATAAGTTATTTAAAAGGAATGATAAACTTTAAAATGGTTCTTAATCAAGTATAAATTAACTTTATTTTATTATTCAGGAGATTAAAGAATGAACAGGTCAAGTCAGACATGAGGTAAGGGGTTTCTTATCTAACTTTTAATTCCGTGAGATTTCGATTGTTCTCCACTTATTTATTGAATGTGGTGTATTTTGTACTGACTTTTGATATAAATTATAATTATTATCTTTATATTCATGTTATTATGAGAATCATTTGATGGTTCTTAACTTTTGGTCACACGACTCGATTGATTACAACATGGTAAAATATTTTAATCTCACTTCTTATTTCCATGAGAATCATGCTATATTTCCACTATTTACTTTTCTGTGGTGTATGTACTGCACATGATTGTATTTATTGGGTAATATAAATAAATTTATGGGTAATTAAATCTTAATTTTATGATCCTTCTTTCATATGGTGAATGTTTCCTAAGTTACCAAATTGTTAAGCGAACCTTTCACCCTCCTCTTTTTAGATCATTCTTTTTGTTTTGTCTTTTAATTTACATATTATAATGATGGAATATGTTATTATATATCCTTAATGATGTAAATTTTATATCCATGAGATGATATACCCTTTTATCTCTCATAAAATTATTTTTCTGATGTTTAATGTGACGCCACTAGGCTGTCGAATTTCTGTAAGGGAACTTCTTAACCCAATTTCAAATCTTTTGGTTAAATTTATAATTCTTGATTATGTCATTTTATAAATATGTTTGAATAAACTCTGATTGTTTGATACTTAATATCCACTTATATTGAGTTTACTCTTATTTTTCACACATAATTATGTAATTGATTTATCCTTAATCTAAGTATACCGCCTTTATAAGGGATTTCATCTCAATTTACATTCCCTTGATACTTCATTGTTGTAATGTGGAAATTCAATTTTATATGGTTTATATACTACCCTTTGAAATATTATTACATGAATACCCTTATTCTCATGATATTATATGTTTTTTTACTCTATTATTCAATTATCTTTAGTCAATTGTTTCTCAAGTGTTACAAGACTCTTTAACTGAATAATCGTTTTAAAAGCGTTAAATAATTATTATTATAAATATTTCTCATTAATTTCCATGTTTTTAAAATGGTTTTTAGTATTTATTTATATGGAAATTAATGATTAAAACTTTTATTTATTTAAAATATTCAAAGTGGTATGGGGCACTTTGATTCAAAAATCTCGTTATTAAATATTTTAAATGGTTTTGAAAGTGGTCCGATTAAGAATTGATTATGTCAATATCTTGAGATGATATATTTAATTATAATGTGGATATTTTATCAGTGAAATGTTTATATTTACAATATTTTATGTGTTATGATTTTATAATGGTACTTGGACATTTGATGGGTGGTAATGTGATAAACCAAACGACGGGTGGAATCGTGATAATCTAGGATGGGTGGTTATGTTATAACCTCCAATGAATTGGGTATGGAAGTTGGCTGTATGGATATTACGTTTAGTGATATGTGTGGAAGTAAACCATATGGTTATTCTATTTAAGTATCTTTATTTCCTAAGTTACCTTTATATGTTATTTGTTCTTTATATGGATTTATGGTAATCTTTTGGTTACAAAAGGGTAGAAAATGATCATTTATTCAGTGAATAGTATATACTACTTCATAAAGGTGAAAATTTTTGCTTATGATAAAGTATTCATTCTTTACTTGCTGTTTTGAAAAACGAACTATTTTCCTTATTTGTGTATCCCTTACTGAGCTATTTTATCATCCCAAGTTTTTGAAATGTTTCTTCACTGGACATGAAGTGTAATAGGGAAAATTATGTCATCTAGGAAATGTCATGATGTCTAAAACATGGAACTAAATAGATTTATTTTTAAGAGTTTATATTTTATGAAAAATGAATATTGGTTAGTAGTTTCTACTTGTAATATTCAAGTTGTATGTAATAGTTATGGCCTTATTCTATAAAACTCTAAACCTAAAAAAATCCTCCATTTAAATTCTTGACATAATTCAAGATTAGATAATGATTAAGGCTGGGTCCTTACAGTTGTTATCAGAGGTTGGCTTATATAACTTTAGAGGTTAGGGTGTAATTTAAGCATGAGTGACATAACCATAATGGTTAGCATAGTATAAAGAGTCATAGTTATTTTAGAGATGATAAATGGTTATTACATTTTGGGGTGGAAATTTAAAGGTATCAGATAACCTTTGAGGTTACATTATGTTATGGTTATTTTTTTGGAATTTGTCATTTTTTTGGAATTTTATAGTTTTCGAAAAAGGACAGCACACATACCGTGTGACAACCTGTCATGTCATACAAAGATGCGGGAATCGAACCCACAACCAAGTGTGGTTGTGATTTATCACCTACCACTGGCCAACATGAAGTCCCTCATTCGTATCACAAATTAGTTTTAGTTAAATTATTTTATGGATCAAGAATAATCTGACCTTGTGTTTTTTCAAATTTATGTCCTTATTATAGGAAAATGATTTAGTGATTAAGTGATAGAAGTTATATTAGAAGACGTTCTCTCTTTGGGAACAATATATGCTTAATGAAAATAGAATATTATGGGATCTCATTTGTGGAGTAATGGTTTAAATATTATTTTATAAGAATGTATGATTTTATTATGGACATATGGTGATTTGGGTTATTTATGTAAATGATTAACCTGTCATAGAGAATATGTGATTTGGTTAATTACACTTCAGTATAAGACTTATAGAGCACCCAATGTTTTTTGGAAATAAATGTTAAGATTTAATGTGGAAGACTATGTGATTTAAATATTAATGAATTTTGGGTTTCAATTTTATTTTTTATTATTTTGAATAATTTAATGTAAAATTTCATATTGAATGGTCTTTCTTGAACGTTGGGTACTTTGGTTGGATTTTGGAGATTAAGAGTAGTATTTATTTTTATAAAGGATTTCCCTTTTAGGGATTATCTGATCTTGTACTAACAAATTTTGGTTTTGGTTAATATATAAAGATATGGGAAATATATGGTTCATATTTTTTGGATCATGTTATTCTCTAGAACTTAATGTTTGTGCTTTTTATGTGTCTAAGTCAACTTTAATACTCATTGTTTTGAGAAAAGATGATTTTGTGGTAGAAATTTAGTAAATGAAGAAATTATACATGAAAAGTAAGTATGTTTCCATATATTTTTAGTTAAGATCGAAAATAATGTCCTCAACTTTATGAAAAGTAACTTAAAAAAACGTTTTCTATTAACTTTTCTTACTAGGGAATCAAAGATCATTTTACCCATCACAAGTTTGTGATTTTTTGGTGGTTAACTTCCTCCTAATAATGTTTTCGATCACTCTCCATCAGAAAATGATGGTTTGCTTTCCCCTTCATATCCATGTTTTCATATAATAATAGAATCTTATATCTTAGGTTACCTTTTTACTTCTCTTCCATTATTTTAATGTGATAGATTTATTGACTCTTTTTTCGATGAGGGACTTTCAATGAAGTTTTAGAGCCCAACATTAAAAATGCGAGGACGCAATTCCCAAAAGGGGGGAAGGATGTAACATCCAAGGTAAATAAAGAATGTGAAATTTTCATATTTATAAACATTTTTAATTTAATTAGTAATTTTACTATAAAGGTAATGCTATGTTTGATGGCATACCTGATACACAACAACATGTTTCTTTGAAATCTTACATTGCACATAATGTGGAGTTGTACTGAAAAATAATATAATATTATTATTATTTTAAATAGTAGTTAATGACTGGCCATTATAATGGTGGGAATAAATATAACTAACTACAAAATTATTATACATTTTTGTTAAATATTTTTAAATTTATCCAATAAAATTTGGAGGTTTGAAATGTGAATGAATCTAATTTACTTTAAAAGGTTGATTTACCACCTTTTAATGGGGAGACCCCTTTAAATATAGTATTGGTAAATTTTATATGATCTATTTTACAAAATAAAATTCTCATTTAGAATCAGGACATCAAAATTTACTTTTCTTAATTTTTGGGTATTTCTCTGATAAAATTCAATTTTTTAATGAAGAGTGAAAAATATTGTATTTTAATTAAATATAATTTTTAATATAATTTATTTAAATGGATATATTTTCTTTTTAATTTGTTTTAAAGTATAATTGTATAATATTATTACCATTTAATCCAATAGAGTTCATTGGAATTAATTTCACTTTGAAATTGGACATAAACAGGTGTCAATCGTTTGATAGTTAATATTTCTAAAAAACATGCTTTTTGTTTTAACAGTGAGAGTTAATTGTAAATTAATTTCTACCACATCTGTGTTTTGAATTTGGAAAAATTTATTTCATATTTGGAATCAAGAGGTCCAAATTTTTTAAATAGTTAACTTTTATTTTTAGACATTATGAATATTTACTTCAGTAAATATTTTATTTACCATGGTTAAAAGGTAAATCTAGAAAATAAGGGTAAAAAAATAAAAATATAATAATATAAAATTACCATAAAATGTGTCTTAATCCTATTGGATGATATATATCCGACCATGGGCATATTTGGGCTTAATTTTGGTTCCCAAGGATCCACATTTGAGTGATAATGACAATTTAGATTAATTAATTTAAAATGAAGACAAAAATGGCACAAACAAATATCTTTTTGTAAAGTAATTTTTACATGAGGTTATATAAGATATATTTTAGATTATAAATATTGATTGAAAATAAATAATTATTTCCTAAATCATAGTATTTTTTTATAATTTTTATACTTCAAATAAATAAAATTAATTATGACACAAAAATGATGCATTATTTACCTCATTAAATAATGATTTAAATAAATAAGATTATAAATATTAAAATAACATTAAAAACCTGTCCAATTATTATTTGATGAATTTATTTTGACCCTGAGTCATTTTATATTCGACTTTAATTAGTTTGGGACCTTTATAAACCGAAAATCATTATATAATAAAATAATATTTTCACACTTTCCTAAAGAACCCCTCCTCCCCCTTATAAAAAGTCATCACCTCTAACCCATTCTCCACACCTCTCAAGCCCCTTGCCTCATAAAAACCCTACCCAAATAAGCTCAAAATATCACTCTCTTACATATAGAATTATTACCTTAAATAAACTTCAAGAAGTACTTTTTATTCAAACCAATGGGAGTTACTGAATTAAAGGTAACAGTTTCTCTTAAATTCTTTTATTTTGTTTTTATTTATTTTACATCTCCTACCCCATAAACTATTATTATTACTTTATTTTATAACAACAATAGTATCCTAAATATAATAGGTTATTGTATGAGATGTATTCGAACTACATTTACACACACCTCCGTCTAATGGGTAAAGAACATATTGTTTCTGCGGACGTTGAACTACTGCCTCACGAAAATGTGATTGTTCAAATATCTCCAACCTCCTATCATGGTGTAAATTATGATGTAAATGTATTTATATATAATATATATTATATTTATATTGTTTCTATGATTCTTTATTTTTCATTTATAAAATACCTTTATGGTTTCAAATCGGGTAAATACGACAATCTCATTTGAGGAAGTGCGGACTATCACCCCCTCAAAGTGATGTTAATCGTTCATTACTTATGTGGAACACATAAAGGGTATATTTAATGAAATTATAAATTATATTATAGTGGAATTAAAATATACTTATGTATCATTAAGATTCCATCCCAATACAATATGAAATAGAAATGGAAGTAGCATTCATGCGTACGTAAGACTTACCGTCTTCATGAATAGTGCATTTCATTTCTTATCTCCAAATGTTATTTACTATTATAAATAGTTGTATATACTAGATATATATGTTATATATGATATCTAAATCATTAATATCATTCTAGATATAATTAACTTTTGACCACATGAACAACTTTTAGTTATAAGAAGTCTATTTTGGACTCAACTACCAAATTTCGACAGAATGACCATTATTTACTTTAATATTTACATAATGTTTGTAACATGGTAATAAGTGATTTAAAATTAATGATAAACCTGAAAAAATTTCCTAATCATGTAGAAATTAACTTTATTTTATTATTCTGGAGATTAAAGAACGAACAGGTCAAGTCAGACACGAGGTAAGGGGTTTCTTATCTCACTTTTAATTACGTGAGATTACCATTATTCGCCACTTATTTATTGAATGTGGTATATTGTGTACATTAATTTGATATAAATTATCATTAATCTATTTATATTCATTTTATTCTGTGAATCATTTTATGGTTCTTAACTTTTGGTCATACAACTCGATTGATTACAATGTGGTAAGGGATTTTCATCTCACATCTTATTTCTGTGAGATTTGTGCTATATTTCCACTATTTACTTTTTTGTGGTGTATTTACTTCCCATGATTGTATTGATTTTGTAATATACATTAATTTATGTGTAATTAAATATTAATTTTATGATCCTTCTTTCATATGGTGAATGTTTCCTAAGTTACCAAATCGTTAAGTGAACCTTTCACCTTCCTCTTTTTGAATAATTTTTTTGTTATGTCTTTTAATTTTCTTATTATATTGTTAGGATATGTTCTTCTATATACTTAATGAATAAAATTTAATTTCCATGTTATGAGATATCCTTTTCTCTCTCGTCAAATTATTTTTATGATGTTTAAAGTGACACCTCTAGACTATCGAATTTCTCTAAGGGAACTTCTTAACACAATTTCAAATCATTGGGTTAAACATATACTTATTGATTCAGTCGTGTTATAAATATTTTTGAATGACCTATGATTTTTTTCACATAATATCCACTTATATTTAGTGTACTCTTATTTTTCACACATAATTATGTAATTAATTTGTCTTTAATCTAATGATACCGTCTTTATAAGGGATTTCATATCAATTTACATTCCCTTGAGGCCTCGTTGTTGTTATGTAGAAATTCAATTTTATATGGTGTATATATTATCATTTGGAAGATTATAACATGAATAACCTTATTCTCATGGTATTATAAGATTTTTTTACTCTATTCTTCAATTATTTTTAGTCAAGTGTTTCTCAAGTGTTTCAATAATCATTAACTAAATAATCATTTTAAAAGATTTAAAGGATTATTATTCTAAATATTTATCATTAATTTCCATGTTTTAAAAATGGTTTTTAGTAATAAAATATATAAAAATTAATGTTTAAAACTTTAATTCCTTTAAAAGATTCAAATTGGTATGAGACACTTTGATTCAAAAATCTCATTATTAAATGTTTTAAATGGTTTTTAAAATTGTGTGATTAAGCATTGATTATGTCACTATCTTGAAATAATATTTTTTTCAATGTGGAAATGTTATTATTTAGATTTTTATATTTTCAATATTTTATGTGTTATGATTTTATAATGGTACTTAGACATTTTACGAGTGGTTACATGATAAACCAAATGACAGGTGGTGTCGTGATAAACTAAGACGAGTGGTTACGTTATAACCTCCAATGAATTGGGTTTGGAAGTAAGATATATGGATATTACATTTAGTGATATGTGTGGAAATCGACCATATGGTTATTCCATTTAAGTATGTTTATGTACCAAGTTACCTTTATATGTTATGTGTTCTTTATATGGGTTTATGGTAATCTTTTGGTTACAAAAGTGTAAGCAATGATCATTTATTCAGTGAAGAGTATTTACTACTTCATAAAGGTGAAAAGTATTACTTATGATAATGTATTCATGTTTTACTTGTTGTTTTAAAAAAATTAACATTTTTCCTTCTTTGTGTGTCCCTTTGTGAGTTATTTTCTAATCCCATGTTTTTGAAATGTTTTTTCAGAGGACATGAAGTGGAATCAGGACAAGGATGTGATCCAGGAAAAGTCATGATGTCTAAAACATGGAACTGGACTGGTTTCTTTTTAAGAGTTTATATTTTATGAAAAATGAATATTGGTTAGTAGTCTCAACTTGTAATATTCAATTTTTTATGTAATAGTTATGGCCTAATTCTCTAAAACTCTAAACCTAAAAAGATCATCCATGTGAATTCTTGACATAATTCAAGATTAGATAATGTTTAAGGCCGGGTCCTTATAGTTGGTATCAGAAGTTGGTTTAGATAAATTTAGAGGTTAGGGTGTAATTTAAGCATGAGTGACATAACCATAATGGTTAGCATAGTATAAAGAGTTATAGTTATTTTATAGATGATAAATGGTTATTACATTTTTGGGGTGGAAAATTAAAGGTATCAGATAACCTTTGAGGTTACATTATTTTATGGTTATTTTTTTGGAATTTGTCTATTTTTTTAATTTTATAGTTTTTTAAAAAGGACAACACGCATACCGTGTGACACCCTGTCATGTCAGACAAAGTTGTGGGAATCGATCCCACAACCAAAGTGCGGTTGGGATTTATCACCTACCACTGTCCAACATGAAGTCCCTTGTTACTATGACAAATTATTTTTAGTAAAATTATTTTATGGATCAGGAATAAGTTTACCTTTTGTTTTTTAAAATTGATTTCCTTATTATAGGAAAATGATTTTGTGATTAAGTGATAGAAGTTATATTAGAAGACGTTATCTCTTTTGGGAACACTATATTCTTAATGAAAATAGAATACCATGGGATCTCATTTGTGGAGTAATGGTTTAAATAGTATTTTATAAGAATCTATGCTTTTATTATGGACATATAGTGATTGGGGTTATTTATGGAAATGATTAACCTGTCATAAATAATATGTGATTAGGTTAATTACACTTTAGTATAAGACTTTAAGAGCACCCAATGTTTTTGGAGATAAATGTTAAGATTTACTGTGGAATACTATGTGATTTAAATCTTAATGAATTTTGGGTTTCAATTTTATTTTTGATTATTTTGAAGAATTTAAAGTACAATTTCATATTGAATTGTCTTTCTTGAATGTTGGGTTCTTTGGTTGGATTTTGGAGATTAAGAGTAGTATTTATTTTTATAATGGATTGCCCTTTTAGGGATTATTTAATATTGTACTAAAAAATTTTGGTTTTGGTTAATATATACAGATATGGTAAATATATGGTTCATATTTTTTGTATCAGGATATTCTCTAGAACTTGATTTCTGTGCTTTTTATGTGTCCAAGTCAACTTGAATACTCATTGTTTTGAGAAAAAAAGATTTTGTGGTAGAAATTTAGTAAAGGATGATAGTATACATGACAAGTAAGTATGTTTCCTTGTATTTTTAGTTAAGATCAAAAATAATTTCCTCAACATTATGAAAATTAACTTAAAAAAACGTTGTCTATTAACTTTTATTACTGGGGAATCAAAGATCATTTCACCCATCACAAGTTTGTGATTTTTTTGTGGTTAACTTCCTCCTAATAATGTTTTCAATCACTCTCCATCAGAAAATGATGGGTTTTTTTCCTATCCATGTCCATGTTTTCATATAATCCTTGTATATTTTATCTTAGGTGACCTTTTTACTTCTCTTACATTATTTTAAAGTGATAGATTTATTGACTATTTTCCCGATGTGGGACTTTCAATGAAGTTTCCGAGCCCAATTTTAAAATTTTGAGGACGCAATTCCCAAAAGGGGGGAAGGATGTAATATCCAAGGTAAATAAAGAATATGAAATTTTCATATTTATTAATATTTTTAATTTAATTAGTAATTTTACTATAAAGGGAATTCTATGTTTGATGGTATACCTGATACACAACAACATGTTTCTTTGAAATCTTACATTGCACACAATGTTGAGTTGTACTGAAAAATAATATGATAATATTATTATTTTAAATGGTATTTAATGCCTAGACATTGTAATGGCAGAAATAAATATAACTAACTACAAAATTATTATACATTTTTGTTAAATATTTTTAAATTTATCCAATAAAAGTTAGAGGCTTAAAATGTGAATGAATCTAATTTACTTTAAAAGGTTGATTTACCGCCTTTTATTGGAGAGACCTATTTAAATCTAGTTTTGGTAAATTTTATATGATCTATTTTACAAAATAAAATTCTTATTTAGAATCAAAAAAACAAAATTTACTTTGGGTAATTTTTGGGTATTTCTCTATTAAAATTCAATTTTTTAATGAAGTTTGAAAAATATTGTATTTTAATTCAAATCTAATTTTTAATCTAATTTATTTAAATGGATATATTATCTTTTTAATTGGGTTTAAAGTGTAATTAAATAATATTATTACCATTTAATCCAATGTAGGTCCTTGTAATTAATTTCACTTTGAAATTGGACATAAACTTGTGTCAATCGTTTGATAGTTAATATTTCAAAAAAACATGCTTTTTGTTTTAAAAGCGAGAGTTAATTTTAAATTAATTTCTACCACTTGTTTGTTTTGAATTTGGAAAAATTTATTACATATTTGGAATCAAGAGGTCCAAATTTTTTAAATAGGAAACTTATATTTTTATACATTATGAATATTTACTTCAGTAAATATTTTATTTACCGTGGTTAAAGGGTAAATCTGGTAAATAAGGGTAAAAAAATATTAATATAATAATATAAAATTACCCTAAAATGTGTCCTAATCCAATTGGACGATATATATCCG
Organism: Viscum album; assembly: GCA_963277665.1. Lineage (NCBI taxonomy): Eukaryota > Viridiplantae > Streptophyta > Magnoliopsida > Santalales > Viscaceae > Viscum > Viscum album. The sequence goes on from OY728130.1 coordinate 1,217,770,228, forward strand.
ACCATGGGAATCTATGGGTCTATTTTGGGCCCCCAAGGATCCACATGTGAGTGATAATAACAATTTAGATTAACTAATTTAAAATAAAGACAAAATGGCACAAACAAATATCTTTTTGTAATGTAATTTTTACATGAGGTTATATAAGATATATTTTAGATTATAAATATTCATTGAAAATAAATAATTATTTCCTAAATCATGGTATTTTTTTATAATTTTTACACATCAAATAAATAAAATTAATTATGCCACATAAATGATGCAGTATTTACCTCATTAAAAAATGATTTAAATAAATAAGATTATAAATATTAAAATAACATCAAAAACCTGTCCAATTATTATTAGATGAATATATTTTGACCCTGAGTCATTTTATATTCGACTTTTATCAGTTTGTGACCTTTATATACCGAAAATCATTATATAATAAAATAATATTTTCACACTTTCTTAAAGAACCCCCCCCCCCCTCCCCCTTATAAAAAGCCCTCACCTCTAACCCATTCTCCACACCTCTCAAGCCCCTTGTCTCATAAAAACCCTACCCAAATAAGATATAAATATCCATATCTTCCATCTATAAGGATTACCTTAGGCAAAAAAAACTTCAAGAAGTACTTTTGATTCAAACCAATGGGAGTTACCGAATTAAAGGTAATAGTTTCTCTTAAATTCTTTTGTTTTATTTTGTTTTATTTTACTTATCCTACCCCATAAAATATTTTTATTCTTTTATTTTATAAAAATATTAGTATACATAATATAATATCTTATTTTATGAGAAGTATTCGAACTACATTTATAGAGACCTCCATCTAAGGGGTAAAGAACATATTGTTTCTGTGGACGTTGAACTACTGCCTCACGAAAAGATGATTGTTCAAATATCTCCAACTGCCTCTCATGGTATAAATTATGATGTAAATGTATTTATATATAATATATATTATATTTATATTGTTTCTATGATTCTATATTTTTCATTTATAAAATACCTTTATGGTTTTTAAAGCGGGTAAATACGACAATCTCATTTGAGGAAGTGCGGACTACCACCCCCTCAAAGTGATGTGACACATTCATTCCTTATGTGGAACGCATAAAGGGTATATTTAATGAAATTATATATGATATTATAGTATAATTATAATATAATTATGTATCATTAAATTTCCATTCCAATAAAATATGAAATAGAAATAGAAGTAGCATTCATGCGTACGTACGGCTTACCGTCCCCATGAATAGTGCATTTCATTTCTTATCTCCAAATGTTATGTACTATTATAAATACCTGTATATACTGGATATATATGATATATATGATATATAAATCATTAATATCATTCGGGATATAATGAACCTTTAACCACATGAACAACGAGTAATTATAAGAAGTCTATTTTGGACTCAAGTACCAAATTTCGACAGATCGACCATTATTAACTTTAATATTTACATAATGTTTGTAACATGGTAATAAGTGACTTAAAATTAATGATAAACCCGAAAAAGGTTCTTAATCAAGTAGAAATTAACTTTATTTTATTATTCTGGAGATTAAAGAACGAATGGGTCAAGTCGGACACGAGGTAAGGGGTTTCTTATCTCACTTTTAATTCCATGAGATTTCCATTGTTCGCCACTTATTTATTGAATGTGGTGTATTGTGTAATTTAATTTGACATACATTATCATTAATCTCTTCATATTCATGTTATTCTGTGAATCATTTTATGGTTCTTAAATTTTTTCCATACGACTCGATTGATTACAACGTGGTAAGGGATTTTCATCTCACTTCGTATTTCCGTGAGATTCGTGATATATTTCCATTATTTACTTTTTGTGGTGTATTTAATGCCCATGATTGTATTTACTGTGTAATATAAATTAATTTATGGGTAATTAAATAATAATTTTAGGATCCTTCTTTCATATGGTGAATGTTTCCTAAGTTACCAAATCGTTAAGCGAACCTTTCACCTTCCTCTTTTTAAATACTTTTTTTATTATGTCTTTTAATTTACTTATTATATTGATAGGATATGTTCTTCAATACACTTAATGATGAAAATTTTATGTCCATGTGATGATATATCCTTTTCTCTCTCATAAAATTATTTTTCTGAGGCTTAAAGTGACACCTCTAGGCTGTCGAATTTCTGTAAGGAAACTTCTTAACCCAATTTCAAATATTTGGGTTAAACATATACTTATTGATTCTATCGTGTTATGAATATGTGTGAATGAACTATGAATTTTTCTCACTTTATATCCAATTATATTTAGTGTACTCTTATTTGTCACACATAATTATGTAATTAATTTGTCTTTAATCTAATGATACCGTCTTTATAATGGATTTCATCTCAATTTACATTCCCTTGAGGCCTCGTTGTTGTTATGTGGAAATTCAATTTTATATGGTGTATATACTACCCTTTGGAATATTATAACATGAAAAACCGTATTCTAATGGTATTATAATATTTTTTTACTCTATTCGTCAATTATGTTTAGTCAATTGTTTCTCAAGTGTTTCAAGATTATTTAACTAAATAATCATTTTAAAAGCATTGAAGGATTATTATTATAAATATTTATTATTAATTTCCATGTTTTAAAAATGGTTTTTAGTAATAAAATATATAAAAATTAATGTTTAAAACTTTAATTCCTTTAAAAGCTTCAAATTGGTATGGGACACTTTGATTCAAAAATCTCGTTATTAAATATTTTAAATGGTTTTTAAAATTGTGTGATTAAGCATTGATTATGTCAATATATTGAAATGATATATTTTTTTGCAATGTCAAAATGTTATTATTGAAATGTTTATATTTAAAATATTTTATGTGTTATGATTTTAAAATGGTACTTAGACATTTTACGTGTGGTTATGTGATAAAACAAATGACATGTGGTGTCGTGATAAACTAGGACGGGTGGTTACATTATAACCTCCAATGAATTGGGTATGGAAGTAAGCTATATGGCTATTACTTTTAGTGATATGTGTGGAAATCGACCATATGTTTATTCCATTTAAGTATGTTTATGTACCAAGTTACCTTTATAAGTTATGTGTTCTTTATATTGGTTTATAGTAATCTTTTGGTTACAAAAGTGTAAGCAATGATCATTTATTCAGTGAAGAGTATTTACTACTTCATAATGGTAAAAAGTATTACTTATGATAATGTATTCATGTTTTACTTGTTGTTTTAAAAAAATTAACAGTTTTCCTTCTTTGTGTGTCCCTTACTGAGCTATTTTCTCATCCCAAGTTTTTGAAATATTTTTTCACATTACATGAAGTGGAATCTGGACAAGGATGTGATCTAGGAAAAGTCATGATGTCTAAAACATGGAACTGGACAGGTTTCTTTTTAAGAGTTTATATTTTATGAAACATTGATATTGGGTAGTAGTTTCTACTTGTAATATTCAAGTTTTTATGTTATAGTTATGGCCTAATTCTTTAAAACTCTATACCTTAAAATATCCTCCATGTGAATTCTTGACATAATTCAAGATTTGGTAATGTTTAAGGATGGGTCCTTATAGTTGGTATCAAAGGTCAGTTTAGATATCTTTAGAGGTTAGGGTGTAATTTAATCATGATTGACATAACCATAATGGTTATCATATTAGAAAGAGTCATATTTATTTTAGAGATGATAAATGGTTATTAGGTTTTGGGGTGAAAAATGAAAGGTATCAGATAACCTTTGTGGTTACATTATGTTATGGTTATTTTTTAGGAATTTGTCTATTTTTTGGAATTTTATAGTTTTTGAAAAAGTAAAACATGCAGACCATGTGACAACCCATCACGTCGGACAAAGCTGTGGGAATCAAACCCACAACCATAGTGCGGTTGGGATTTATCACCTACCAATGGCCAATGTGAAGTCCCTCGTTAGTATCACTAATTGTTTTTAGTTATATTATTTTATGGATAAATAATAAGTGGACCTTATGTTTTTTCAAATGGATATCCTTAGTATAGTAAAATGATTTGGTGATTAAGTGATACATGTTATTTTGGAACACATTCTCTCTTTTGGGAACTCTATATGCTTAAGAAAATAGAATACTATGGGATCTCGTTTGTGGAGTAATGGTTGGAATTATATTTTGTAAGATTCTATGATTTTATTTTGGACATATGGTGATTTGGGTTATTTATGGAAATGATTAACCTATCATAGAGAATATGTGATAAGGTTAGTTACAGTTTGGTATGAGACTTTAAGAGTAACCGATGTTTTTGGATATAAATGTTTAGATTTATTGTGGAAGACTATGTGATTTAAATATTTATGACTTTTGGGTTTCAATTTGAGTTTTTATTATTTTGAATAATTTTATGTACAATTTCATATTGAATGATATTTCTTGATCTTTGGGTACTTTGGTTGGATTTTGGAGATTAAGAGTAGTATTTATTTTTATAAAGGATTACCCTTTTAGGGATTAACTGATCTCTCACTAACAAAGTTTAGTTTTGGTTAATATATAAAGATAGGGGAAATATACGGTTCCTATTTTGTGGATCATGTTATTCTATAGAAATTGATTTTTGTGCTTTTGATGTGTCCTAGTCAACTTGAATACTCATCGTTCTGAGAAAAGAAGATTTTGTGGTAGAAATTTAGTAAAGGATGGAAGTCTACAACACAAGTAAGTTTGTTTCCTTATATTTTTACTTAATCTCATAAATAAAGTCCTCAAATTTATGAAAATTAACATAAAACAAAAATGTTTTCAATTAAATTTTCATACTGGGGAATCAAAGATCATTTAACCCATTACAAGTTTGTGATTTTTTGCTGGTTAACTTTCTCCTGATAATGTTTTCTATCACTCTTCATCAGATCTTGATGGTTTTGTTTCCCCTCCATATCCATGTTTTTCATGGAATCCAATTATATTTTGTCTTGGGTGACCTTTTTACTTTTCTTCCATTATTTTAAAGTGATATATTTATTGACTCTTTTTCTGATGTGGGACTTTCAATGAAGTTTCTGGGCCCAATTTTAAAATTGAGAGGATGCAATTCCCAAAAGGGGGGAAGGATTTAACATCCTATGTAAATAAAGAAAATGAAATTTTCATATTTATTAATATTTTTAATTTAATTAGTAATTTTACTATAATGGGGATGCTATGTTTGATGGCATACCTGATACACAATAATGGGTTTCTTTGAAATCATACATTGCACACAATATTTAGTTGTACTAAAAAAGAATATAATATTATTATTATTTTAAAAGGTAGTTAACACATATCCATTATAATGGAAGGAATAAATATAACTAACTACAGAATTATTATAGATGTTTGTTAAATATTTTTAAATTTATCCAATAAAAATTGGAGGCTTAAAATGTGAATGATTCTAATTTACTTTAAAGGTTGATTTACCTACTTTTAATGGAGAGACCTCATTAAATCTAGTTTTTGTCAATTTTATATGTTATTTTTGAAAAAATGAAATTCTTATTTAGAATCGGGACATCAAATTTTACTTTGGGTAATTTTATGGTATTTCCCTAATAAAATTCATTTTTTAATGAAGAGTGAAAAATTTTATATTTTAATTCAAATTTAATTTTCAATATAATTTATTTATATGGATATATTTTCTGTGTAATTGGTTTTAAAGTGTATTTAGATTATATTATTAAAATTTAATCCAATGGAGGTCATTTTAATTAATTTCACCTTGAAGTTGGACATAAAAAAGTGTCAATCTTTTGATAGTTAATTTTTCTAAAAAACACGCTTTTTGTTTTGACAGCCAAAATTAAATTTAAATTAATTATTAGCACTTTTTTTTTAATTTGGCAAAATTTATCTAATATTTGGAATCAAGAGGTCCATATTTTTTAAATAGGTAACTTTTATTTTTAGACACTATGAATATTTACTTCAATAAAAATTTCATTTACAATGGTTAAAGGGTAAATCTGGTAAATATGGGTAAACAATATTATTATAATAATATTATATTACCCTAACATGTGTCCTAATACTATTGGTTGATATATATCCGACCATGGTCATATTTGGGTCTTTTTTGGTCCCCCATGGAGCCACATGGGAGTGATAATGACACTTTAGATTAATTAATTTAAACTAAAGACAAAAATGGCACAAACAAATATCTTTTAGTAAAGTAATTTTTAAATGAGGTTATATAAGCTATATTTTCGATTATAAATATTAATTGGAAATAAAAATTTATTTCCCACATAATGGTAATTTTTTTATAATTTTTAGACTTAAAAAAAATAAAATTAATTATGACACAAAAATGATGCAGTATTTACCTCATTAATAAATTATTTAAATAAATAAGATTATAAATATTAAAATAACATCTAAAACCTGTCCAATTAATATTGAATGAATTTATTTCGACCATTAGTCATATTATATTTATCTTTAATTAGTTTTTGACCTTTAGAAACTTAAAATCATTATATAATAAAATAATATTTTCACACTTTCCTAAAGAACCCCTCCTCCCCCATATAAAATGCCCTCAGCTTTAATCCATTCCTCACACCTCTCAAGCCCATTGACTCATCCAAAACCAACCCAAATAAGCTCTCAAGATCACTATATTCCTAATATAATCCTTACCTTAGGTATGAGGAACTTCCAGAAGAACATTTGGTTCAAACTAAAGGGAGTTACCCAAATTAAAGGTAATTGTTTCTCTTAAATTCTATTGTTTTGATTTATTTTATTTTACTTATCCAACCCTCTAAACTCTTTTTATTACTTTATATTATAAAAAAACAGAATCATAAGTTTTATAGGTTTTTTTATGAGATTTATTCGAACTACACTTACACACAGGTCCATCTAATGGGTAAAGAACATACTGTTTCTGTGGACGTTGAACTATTGCCTCACGAAATGATGATTGTTCAAATATCTCCAACAACCTATCATGGTGGAAATTATGATGGAACTATATTTATATATAATATATACTATATTTATATTGTTTCTATGCTTCTGAATTTTTCATTTATATAATACCTTTATGGTTTCCATAGCAGGTAAATATGGCAATCTCATTTGAGGATGTGCGGACTACCGCGACCTCAAAGTGATATGACTCGGTCATGCCTTATGTGGAACATATTAAGGGTAGAGTTAATAAAATTATATATTATATTATAGTGTAATTATAATATAATTATGTATTATTAATTTTCTATTACATTACAATATGAAATAGAAATGGAAGTAGTGTTCATGTGTACGTACGACTTACCGTCTCCATGAACGGTGCATTTCATTTCTTATCTCCAAATGTTATGTACTATTATAAATACATGTATATACTGCATATATATGATATAAATGATATCTAAATCATTAATATAATTTGGGATATAATGAACTTTTGACCACATGAACAACTTGTAATTTTAAGAAGTCCATTTTTACTCAAGTACCAAATATCGACAAAATGAGTATTATTAACTTAAATGATTACATAATGTTTATAACATGGTAATAAATTATTCAAAAAGAATTATAAACTTGAAAAATGTTTTTAATCAAGTATAAATTAACTTTATTTTATTATTCAGGAGATTAAATAATGAACGGGTCAAGTCAGAAACAAGGTGAGGGGTTTCTTATCTCACTTTTAATTCCGTGAGATTTCCAATGTTTTCCACTTTTTAATTGAATGTGGTGTACTGTGTACTAAAATTTTATATACATTATCGTGATTCTCTTTATATCCATGTTATTTTGTTAATAATTTGGTGTTTGTTAACTTTGTCTCATATGACTCGATTGATTACAATGTGGTGAGGGATTTTCATCTCACTTCTTATTTCTATGAGATTAGTGCTATATTGCCACTATTTATCTTTGTGGGGTGTGTGTAATGCCCATTATTGAATTAATTGTGTAATATACATTAATTTATGGGTAATTAAATCTTCATTTTATGATCCTTCTTCCATATATTGAATGTTTCCTAGGATACCAAATCATTAAGGGAACCTTTCACCCTCCTCTTTTTAAAAACTACTTTTTATTATGTCATTTAATTTACATATTATAATGTTGGGATATGTTCTTCTATATCCTTAATGATGTAAATTTTATTTCCAAGTGATGAGATACCGTTTTCTATCTCATCAAATTATTTTTCATAATTTTAAATTGACATCGTTAGGCTATCGAATTTCTGTAAGGGAACTTCTTAACCCAATTTCAATTCTTTGGGTTAAACTTATACTTCTTAATTATGTCATGTTATAAATATGTGTGAATGACCACTGATAGTTTTACACTTAATATCCACTTATATTGAGTGTATTATTATTGGTAACACATAATTATGTTATTGATTTATCCTTAATCTAAGGATACCATCTTTATAAGGGATTTCGTCTCAATTTACATTCCCTTGAGACTTCATTGTTTTCATGCAACAATTCACTTTTCTATGGTGTATATTCAACCCTTTGTAATATTATATCATTAATACCCTTATTCTAATGATATTATAAGTTTTGTTTTATTCTATTATTCAATTATGTTTAGTCAAGTGTTTCTCAAGTGTTACGAGTCTCTTTAACTAAAACATAATTTTAAAAGCATTAGAGAATTATTATTCTAAATATTTCTCATTAATGTCCATGTTTACAAAATGGTTTTTAGTATTTATTTATATGGAAATTAATTTTTTAAAATTTTAATTCCTTTAAAATATTCAAAGTGGTATGGGACACTTTGATTCAAAAATATATATTTTTAATGTTTTAAATGGATTCGAAAATGGATTGATTAAGCATTGATTATGTCAATATCTTGAAATGATATATTTTAATTTCAATGTGGATATGTTATTAGTGAAATGTTTATATTTAAAATATTTTATGTTTTATGATTTTATAATGGTACTTGGGCATTTGAGGGGTGGTAACATGATAATCCAAATGATGGTTTGTGTCGTGATAAACCAGGACGGGTGGTAACATTATAACCTTCAATGCATTGGGTATGATAGTCAGCTGTATGGATATTCCATTTACTAATATGTGTGGAAGTATAAAATATGGTTATTCAATTTAATTATGTTCATATCCCAAGTTATCTTGATATGTTATGCGTTCTTCATATGGGTTTGTGGTAAATGTTTGGTTACAAAAGGGTATAAAATGATCATTTATTCAGTGAAGAGTATTTACTACTTCATAAAGGTGAAAATTATTAATTATGATAAAGTATTCATGGTTTACTTGTTTTTAAAAACTAACTGTTTTCCTTCTTTGTGTATCCCTTAGTGATTTTTTTTCTCATCCTAAGTTTTTGAAATGTTTTTTAGAGGACATGAAGTGGAATAGGGACAAGGATGTGATCAGGGAAAGGTCAGGATGTCTAAAACATTAAACTGGACATGTTTCATTTTAAGAGTTTATAATTTATGAAAAATTGATACTGGGTAGTAGTGTATACTTTTAATATTCATGTTTTTATGTAATAGTTATGGCCTAATTCTCTAAAAAACTAAACATGGAAAGATCCTCAATGTGAATTGTTGACATAATTCTAGATTATGTAATGTTTATGGTTGGGTCCTTATACTTATCTTATCATTTAGAACTAACAAGTATTTTAACACCCTGAGATAATATGATATATGTTTCTATAAATAAATTTTTTTCTGCTATATCTCGCTTTACATGCAACATTCAGTTTAAATGAACTCTAATATACTATTGAAATATTAATATTTAATAAAAAAAATTCCTAGCCATTGGATTGGAATACATGAATTGGACTTGGTAAATTATGAAAAACCAGTGGTTTAAACATGTATAAAATGAATTAATTAGTTATCAATTTATTATAAATGAAAATGAAAATCATTTTATTATGAATGAAATATTTTTGAAAAAACTATTATTATGCATGATAAGTGTTTTTATCATAAAATACTAAATTAATCACTATATGTGAATAATTTTAATTAAAATTACATATTATATATTATATAAAATATTTCAATAATCATCTAATGTTTTTTCTATGAATTATATATGAATAAATCTATTTTTATTCTTAAAAATATATTTTTCTTAAAAATAGATTTTATCATGTTTTCCACACTTATTTTAAATTGAATTTATTTCTCTTATAGAAATTGAATCTTTATAAAATGGATCCCATATTTTTAATGAAGTGGGTAAAATTTTTTAAATAGGTCTAATTTATTTTTTGTCATTATGAATTCTATCTGCGGTAAATATTTTTCATCTCGGTAAGGGTAAAATTTGTATTGTAGGTTTTAAACCTTGAGATAAGGTCTAACAATCAACTAAAAACATTCCTTCATTTCATTTTACTGAATAAATTCTCTTATAGACATCCCAAATTTAAATATATGTCATTTTTAGGCTGTTTTCCCTAGATAATAAAATTAATATTATTTTAAGTAAAGAAAATTCCTAAATGTCACTCACTCAAATTTGATCTCTAAAATTTTTACATAAGGATAAAAAGAGGATAATTGTTGTTTAAATTTTTCATTTTAAATATAGAATTATTTTTTTATCATTTAAATTTATTTTTAATTTGTAATTATTAAACAATCGCATAAAATTTAAACATAACCCCCACACAGTGTTGGTGAAAGGAATTGTAAAATCATTTAAATGTTCTTAAAAAACTCAAAAACAATATATTTTAGGTGAGTTATAGTTCAAAAATATTTATATTGACAAATATAATACTTTAGACATATTTTAGATTTTTAAATTCTAATTACATTGATATCATGTTGTTTTCAAATCCAAATTTGTTGAATAGCTCTTCAAATAAAATTAATAGTATTTTATGATAAATTTATTTTATTATTTTATTTTAAAATCATAAAAAAAATATGAAGACAAGTAAGACTTTTAAGGGGTTAATAGTTTTATCCTTTTGTTATATATGAGCCTTTTTTACTTTATAATCAAAATTAAAACCCTTTAAAATTAAAAAAAAAAATCATTAACATGGTTATGATTAAAAGTGGTCAACCAAGGGGTTAAACAAAATGATAAGGTTTAAAATGACACCAAAAACATTATAAATTTAATTTTATGATTATTTTAATACCTAATACTATTTTTATAAGAACATATGTCCAATTATTATCATTTTTTTCAGAATTTATTATTTATATTTAAATCTTTTTCATTGTTCTATGTGAATCCTTTCCCTTCATTACAAAAGGGCACCTGTTATCTAATTTCATTGCAATAATTTGAGCAATATAGCTCAACCAAACCCTACCCAATTCTACTTTAAACTACCATGTGGATGAATTAAAGTTTTTATTCATATTGAAATACCATTCCATGGTCCCTTAAGAAGGAATCTAATAGAGACCTGCTAAAGAAGATGTAATCTTCCTACCCAACCTATTTCAATTTATTTCTTCATATAATTCCTATAAATCTTTTTTAGTAATCATAAAATAATAAATTAAGTATCCTAAATATAATTTAATTTTATTATTATAATTTAACTATCATTATACACTCATTTTTATCAAATGAGAAGTGAAAATATCACTCATGCATACATGTCGACTACTACCTCCACATAGAGGTAAAAATTCATTTTCCACCACCATCATCCATGGATGGTTATTATGATGGTTTAGTATTTATAAGTGATATTTATTACAAAATTATACTTTTAAAATAATAATATGTTATATACCTTCTTACCATCCATTTTTTTGTAAATTGATTATGTCACTTGTTTGTACGTGTGGACCACCACCTCCATGAAGCGATGTGATTTTTTTTCATTTATGATTTACATGGATGGTGATAAGAAAAATTTTAAATAAGACATATGATATATATGATATAATAATTATTCTTTAATTTTAATTATTACTTACCTTTCTTTTATTCCATTCGTCGAAAAGTGATAGTAGTGTTCATCTGTATTATATGACCAAGTGTCTCCATGAATGGTGTAATTCTGTTTTCTATCTCTATATTTTATGAATGACTATTATTATATATAATGAATATATATTATATTTATAAAATTATAATAATTTTATATATGACTTATCTACGATAAATGTACAGGGAATGGAATAATAGAACCAAAATTCTCATGAAAAATGAAAAATAAAAACCCAGAAATGGTGATTTTAATAAGGAATTATTAAAAATGGGTTTTGTAATGATATAAGAGGGTCATATAAGATTTTATAATTAAGTAAATGATTATGGTATATAATTATAATATATTTAATTTTATAATAGAGGATGTTATTGTAATGGTTGGAAAAGTTTCTTCATTTAATAATGAAATGCTTGCATCTAAATAAATGTTTATTATATTTTACAATAGAACCCCAAAAAAATAATTTTAAATTTCATAGTAAAATTACATGTAATTTATAGATATAAATTTTTAAAATGAGGAGAAATAAATGGATATAAAAATGGAATAAAAATACATTCATTAAAAAAACACCATAGGATTGAAATCCCCCAAAAAGATATCTCCTTCCATAAAGATCGTAAAATGGAAAATAAGTGTTGGGAAAACAATAGACATTTTCAAAGGATGTGTAAGAACCATTATAAGTGGTGTAGTGATTTATGAAGATATAATAATGCAATTATTTTTGGGGAATGTTACTATTAGGCTTGAGGAAAATTTTCTAATATGGTCGATGGGCATTATGACATTTAATCAATAAGATGGTTGGTCGTTATTTTTTTTGGTGCAATAAAAAGACTTTTGGGATTATTTTATAATTTTTTGAAAAACAATATAAATATTATAAGTTGCATTAAAATTATATTTTCTGATAAATATATAAGTTTTAATAAAATTTTATTTTCATGGAGTTATCTTATAAAACACTTTTATATGACAAAACAAATCTACAGAGTCATAAGTAGTTTTTATAACAACCAGACAATTTATTATTCCATGGAATACTGTTAATTTACAATAAATAAGTTTTTTATAAAGATAAAATTATCATATTTATAGAATTATTTTTATAAAATAAATATCATACTTTTATTTAGACCATAAAAATTATATTAGGGTTAATTTATAGTAATTTTCAAAAAAAACTTATTTTTGTTTAAAAAGTGAAAATATTGATTTTTATAAAATACGATAACTCATTTGATATAATTAGTATATTATCATGATTAAAAATTTATTAATACTTAATCATAAATAATGTTTAAGGAATAACACAGTACATAATATGTTATATTTAGAAACACGTTCTTTGCATTTTGAAAACAATGATTTTATCCTTTCTAAAATTACTATTTTATCAATTAATTATGTATAACAGTAGTATTTATTTTATTAACATTTATAAATTCAATCGAGTAAAATAGATTGATTATTTTTAATAACTATTTTCAAAATAGTTAATAATGTCAATTTTATTTTTTATCATAAAAATGTTTTTGGGTTAAAAAATGAGCTACCGTAGTATATAAAAATTAATGTAGCAGGTTGAAGTTAAATGGTAAAAGATAAAAATACCCTAAAACTAAAAAATTAAATCAGTTTTTGATGTATTGAATGACCTTACCATGATTTGAAAAATTAATTTTCAATAAAAATCATTGTAATTAATTCCACCTAATAGTGGTTATCCATAAATACAAGATAATCATTATTTAATCACTTAATCCAATCCTTATAATGAATAAATACCCCATACAGCACCCCCACTCTCCACCAAAGATTCATTAATCATGAATTTATGTTCATTTCACGTCCAAAATATTCCCTCCCAGGTTCCCTAAAGGTCTCAAGGTTTCATTGTCATGTTTTAGGAAGAAAATATACAAGTTAAAGGAATTATCTCCTGTGCCTTTTTCATCCATGTACCACAATTGTGTATACCTTCTAAATATTGATAACATTTATTCCATTACACATTTTATATTAACCTTATTGAAAAAAAATTTATGATTTATCAATGTAAACTAGTACAACTTGGCCTTTTATCAGCACTAAAAATCGACATTAACCGTGCTAGAAAAGCGCTGTTAATGCCGGAATAGATAAAGGGGTTCCATGATTATCCAATAAAAACATATATTTTAATTACATTTTAATGGTATTAAATGTTCATTTTTGATCTTATGGGCCTGAGTTAGTGCATTTTCATTATGAACATCCATTCCCATCATTTGTGCACTTCATGCCTAATATACACCAATTTAGGCCCAATGAGTCATCTGATTCTAAGGAATTTAATTATAAATTTTTTAATTTGATATTTTGGGAACTTTATCTACACTTAAATGTGAACATTTGTTATTCAGGGATCAATGGATAATTCATGGAATAAGATGGATATATGTTGTGATGAAAGGAAGCAATTCTAGAGAAGGCAGATTGGACACCAGCCCACTGATGAGACTGTGGGGCCCAATATACAGGCCCAATTAATCCCCAATTTCGTGGGATGCTAGAAGACATGTATAGGAACAAATAAATCTTCAGGAGATAATGCTAATGATGCTTATATAGTGGTAATTAAGGCATCCCAAGTTAGAGATACAATTCTGGGCCAGATTCTGCGGCCAAGAAAAACACCCTACTAATGTGATCGTATCTCGGAATCCAAAACTCAAAATGGGACAAACTTTTACAGGAGTTTAGAAGACATCCGGAGCTCCATTTTCTGATTCTATGGCCCACTCTGATTCGGCCATCTAGAAGGACTTCCAGACGCGTTTGTTCGGTGAAGGAAAGATGGCTGCCACCTCGGGTCAAGGGTGGAAAAATCAACTCTCCCTTACTTTCCACCAACCTATGGCCTACCAAAATTAATTGAGAAGACTTGGACTGTTGGAGACTCGACCCAAGGGCTCAAAAATTCCTATTTAAGGCATTGGTGTTGAAGGATTGAAGGATCTTTTGTGCTTGGTTTCATTGTAGTGTTATGCTGCCGCTTTTTGTTTGTAATCGCATTTCTTTCTCATGTAAGTTGTTTAATTCACCATAGTTTCTTAATAAAAGATCTTATTCTCTTATTATTCTGTTCTTCTCCTTATCACTTTGATACCGTTGGTTCATGTTGTGAACTTTTTCATACCAAACCTTGTGATATTTATCACACAACGGATGAGTGATCTTTTTTTGTTGTTGTTTTTACTTCTTCAATTCCACCTTTATAAGTCTACTTCCCGCTTCCATTGAAGACATGTCATCAATGGAGGGATAACTCTTTTATGAGTTGATTCAAGGGAGTAGAAAGGGGCGGGATTTGATTTTATTTATCACTCCATTAATGGCTAATCACTTCTTTTAAATGAGACTTTTATTTGATGATTTTAAAACATCTTCATCCTTATTGAATTTAAGGTCACACATTTCAAGTGCTAATACGAACCTCTACCTTGGAGTTCTCAAAACTGTGATCCTTCAAGTGTATAGGTGATTAGTATTAGGGTGTGTAGGCATTAAACCAGTAAATGATGATTTCGTTTGATCTTCTTAAATGAATCCATCTCAATTATAAGAAATTGAAATCATTAAAAAAGTAATTCATCCAATCCACCTCGAGCGATAACCTAGTATCAACTCATTCTTTTAAATTGAATTCATTTAAATATGTTAGTTATCCTTTAAAACCATATAAAATCAACCCAAGTTGGCCACTTCATAGCCAAAAACAGTCCATAGAATGTACGTGTCTATAGGTTTCTTCTTAGGTCCCTGAGGGTTCGATAACCAAAGCTAACTATAAGGACCGTTCTACATTTATCTCTTGGGTAAATTTGATCGAGAATCAGTCCCCTTTATCAGCACTCCAAAAAGAGCTGATAAAGGTGAACTTTATCGGAGATAAAAAATAACTGATAATATACCCCCTTTATCAGTGCTTTTTTAAGCGTTGATAAAGTCACCTTTATCAGAGCGCTGATAAAGGGGACCCCCCTTTATTTATGCCGGCATTTACAGGGCTTTTTTAGCACTAAAAGAGGGAGTCTTTTTCAGTGATAATGTGAGTGCTGATAATAGGGCCCCTTATCAGCGCTCTTTTAGTGGTGTTAAAGGTGTCCTTTATCAATGCTCAAAAAATTGTTGATAAAGGCACCTCCCCCTTCACCTGCACGACCAGCACCTGCACACATGCACAAACCAGCACACCTGCATAAAATAGAACCTACACACCTGCAAAAAATCGCTCATGCACACAATATTTTGACAAACAATGCTATACACATTTACTTAACATCATGAATACAAAAAAAACACTGCTATATACATTTCAAACAATGTTTTACATGGTTACAATTACAATTATCCAACAACAGTTATAAACATTAATGCTTCATCTTTTGATATCTCGGATCCTCTCTCAAAAATTGTCATCCACGGTATTTGTTGCTGAACAAAGAATCTGAACTCAAGGAAAAAAATTCACCTATATAAGAAAATAAATATTATGTTAGTAATACAATAATAAATTAAATTAAAACATTAATATGAAATAATAAATTAATATGGAAATCTGAAACTAAAATATGGAAATGATAAACTCAAATGTTTTCATTATAATAACGATGAAAATGAATAATGTAAAATCACTATGTTTTTTGATGATTTATCTCATTTAGTAAATATTGATTCTTTATCTAATGAAAATCATTACCGGTCACACCGTGCGTTGGATTGAGGTGTGGTCGATTCATAAACCTGAAAAATGACTCATGGATCATTTTCATAAAGTATCAAAACAATACGAACGCGTTTGCTCGGTTTTCTGTATTTCACTTGTGTTTTTTCTTAAAGTTTATGTCAATTTGAAACTGATATCAGACACTTTTAGCCATACCGGTCACACTGTGTGTTGGATTAAGGTGCGGTCAATTTTTACATGTCACAAATGACTCATGGATCATTTTCCTAATGTATCAAAACAATATGAATGTGTTTCTTCAGTATTCCATATGTTACTTGTGTTGTTTTCTAAAGTTAATGTCAATTTGAAACTGATATCAGACACTTTTAACCATACTGGTCACACCATGCATCAGATTGAGGTGTGGTCTATTCGTACACCTCACAAATGACTCATTGATCGTTATCCTAAAGTATCAAAACAATCTGAACTCATTTTCTAAGTTTTCCATATGTAACTTACGTTGTTTTCTAAAGTTTATGTCAATTCAAAACTGATATCATACACTTTTATCCATACTGGTCACACTGTGTATCAGATTGAGGTGCGGTCGATTCGTAAAAATCTAAAATTACTCATGGATCATTTTCCTAAAGTATCAAAACAATCCGAATGTGTTTTCTCAGTTTTCTGTATGTCACTTGTGTTGTTTTCTGATGTTAATGTCAATTTGAAACTGATATCAGACACTTTTAGCCATTCTGGTCACACCGTGAGTTGGATTGAGGTGCGTTCGATTAATAAACCTCACAAATGACTCATGGATCGTTTTTCTAAATTATAAATACAATCTGAACACATTTTCATGGTATTCTATTTGTCACTTTTGTTGTTTTCTAAATTTAATGTCAATTTCAAACTGATATCATAGTGTTTTAGCCATACCAGTCACATTGTGCATCGGATTGAGGCGCGGTTGTTTCTTACACCTCAAAAATGACTCATGGATCATTGTCCTAAAGTATCAAAACAATCTGAACGTGTTTTCTCGGTATTCAATGTGTCACTTGTGTTGTTTTATAAAGTAAATATCAATTTAAAAATGATATCAGACACTTTTAGCCATACCAGTCACACCATGCATCAGATTGAGTTTTAGTCGATTCATACACGTGACAAATGACTCATAGAACGTTTTCCTAAAGTTTCAAAACAATAAGAATGCATTTTCTTGGTATTCTGTATGTCAGTAGTGTTGTTTTCTAAAGTTTATGTCAATTTCAAACTGATATCAGACACTTTTATCCATACCGGTCACACCGTGCATCATATTGAGGTGCGGTAGATTCTTACACCTCACAAATGACTCATGGATCGTTGTCCTGATGTATCAAAACAATCCGAATGAATTTTCTTAGTTTTTCATATGTCACTTAAGTTGTTTTCTAATGTTTATGTCAATTTGAAACTGATATCAGACACTTTTATCCATACCTTTCACACCGTGCGTCGGATTTAGGTGAGGTTTATTTTTACACGTCAAAAATGACTCATAGATCATTGTCCTAAAGTATCAAAACAATCCAAATGCATTTGCTCGATTTTCCGTATGTCAGTAGTTCATAAGAGTCTCTCATTAAGTTATTCTTTAATAGAAAATCAAATCATTTCTAAAACCATTCTTCATAATCTAAGTATATGAAACAAAAGAAAGGGTGATCATAGATGCTCAATAAGTGTAAACAAGTGAGATATGAATGATCATATAAAGATAACATAAGTAGTGGAAATTCACCTTCATTGTCATATTTGTTAACATTATTCTATCAGGTGTGTTTCCCATTCGTTTCTAAACACATCTATATCATCTTATGAATAAGAGTTTTTGTGACAGTCATAGTATTACTAAAAAAATATAAATACACAAAGAATTAATAAATATTTTAAATTAACTAGTAATTATTTTCAAAAATACCTCTTTAGGGATTCTAGTTTTTTCATGAAATATGATCTCTTTCATAAATTTATAAACATAATAACCACAGTCCTTTCCATTTTTTTGTTACGAACACTGTAGAAACATTGAGAAAAATAAGTAATCTGTTTTGATATGTATTTGGATAGTGTAGTATAATTATATATACCCTGATACTTGTCCATTTTTAGATCTCATGCGACTTGTCATCCTTAGACCCTGGATTCATTCCAGCCTTTAGATGATATTCATACACCGCCCTATCATAACAGAATCCTCATTCAAAGATAATATAAATTATATAACTAGATATTTAGTTCTAAAATGTTGGATCTAGTGTATTACAAATTGAAAATTACCATTCTGTGTGGTCAGTTTTTTGGATATCCATGCAGTGAATCCAGAAAATATATCTTTGGAGTATCCAAATTGACTGCAATGAGCATCCAATGCTGCCTAAAAACAAAAAAAAAGGAATAAGTAATGATAGAAATGAAAATATAATTGATATGATTAAAATGTAGAGTTTTACCCCTTCAACATTGGTATTAAAAATAGCCTATAAGTTGTAATTTTTCATTAAAACGTTCTGAGCAGCTTTGACATTAATTCAGCCTGAAAATCAGAATCTATTTCTTTTTGTTGTGTAGACATGGTGTGAGGACTAATGAGTCCAAATTTATATTCACAGGAAAATACCTTCAATTTTTTTTCAGATATACGGATAAGAAAAATATGAAATGTATTTCTCCATAGTTATCATAGTATATCAGCTACTATAAAATCTAATCATGAAAACATACCTCATGTATACATTTATAACTGAGGTGCCTAGCCAGTCATATGTGATGATTTCAGCTACAACGTCAGCACTAATGAAATTTTATATTTCCTCTCCGTACATATCTTTTTCACAAATAATTTTGTGATTATTTCCGCCATTCAATTTCGTATCCACATGAGCTTGAAATGATATTAAATGTGGATATAGAATGGGTGGGGTGGAGGTTCCCTCAGTAGATTGTTTTGATCGGTTGGTTGATCCTTTTGAGCCATTATTTTGTTTTAGCTCCTTCCTTTTGTCCTTCTGTAATAACATTCATCGGTTCATCCCTTTTATAATTAAATGTTAAGGGTTTTGCTTGAAAAATAAATTGGAAATGAATACCTCTTGGTCGACATGTTTTTTTACAAGATTCGATGGCCATGCAACAAATGTTCCAACAGCTTTTTCCACCGTATGAATGTCTTCATAGTCATTTGGCATGGGTAGCTCGGTTCTCAGCTCATGATCTACGTTAACCAACACTTTGACATGACAGGTTGGAAGTGGTCTAGAGTGTAGTGTGTCATTCTGCATATTGAACACCGTAACCCTTGATACAAGGCAATGGGAGGGAGTTGATAGATATAAATCATAGTCATTTTCACCCTGTAGAATATCATTATAAGGAAGGTATCAGTGTCTATGTGATTAACATTACACAGAAACAAATATTAGAACATAGATTACCTCGGTTAAGTCAGTTCTTTGAGGGGAATGGCTCTCCTCAAAGTTGGTGGGGGTAGGGCGGGTTGTTCTTGAGTTGTTTCTTCTCTTCACCTCTCCCCCATCAATTTTTATAGAAACTCTCCCTAAATTTGGAATTTTTCTTCAAGGGTATCTAGTCTATGTCTCATTATTTTCATTTCTTTAGTTTATTCCTCATCTTGTTTTTTTCTGAAAATATTTTCAGGGTGTCACCCCAAAACCCGCACCTCTGATGCGGCCATACTGTTCTGGCTGTTTCAAGGCCGCTGAAAGTATGTCTGCATCCGGTGCAGGTGTTGCTAATTTATGTGACTATGTAAAATATAAAATATGGGAAAATAAGTAATCATTGTGATGTAATAGTGATTAAAATATATATATATATATATATTATGTCATACTTACACATGTTTCCCATACTATTTTTGTCTTTTCATCTACCAGTTTCTCCTCTTTATTAACACGAGCCTCCTTCCATGGCACATGGCGTGGGATGGAAGTGGCTTGGGATTTTGATTCATCAATCTGCATATAAATATAGAAACATGGTTACAGTGTTCTTTTATGTCACATAAAAGTATTATAGTACTTTTAAAATATGTACCAATTGTTCTTCAATTGATGCATACCCCATCCTTTCTTTACGGTAGGGGTATGCTGGTTTTGTTGCCCATTATTTATTTTCAGAACTCAGTTTTTGTGTCATAAATAAAAAACTTTCAATCAAAGTGATGAATATAGGAAATGTTAAAAAATGTGTTACTAAACACAATGTACCTGAAAATTCTACTCTACATGACTGTTGCAAAATGAATCCCACGCTCCTTGGGATATCAAGTGTTCATAAAGAGGAGGTGGGTGCAGCTTGATTTTCCCTTCAACATATTTTAGATGATATTTTGTTAAAATGGTGTGAAAGCCTCTATGAACCCTTCCTACCAGTCTTAATTCATATTCATTGTGCGAGACATCTACTATAAATTTACTCTTCAAGAGATGATGTAGAGTTAGTCAATATTTCAGTATTTTATTTCATTTTATTTTAATAAATTAAATAAATTATATCGTAATTTTACCATAATCTCTTCCCACATTAATGTTTTCATCCTGCTAACAACTTGGTGCCACGACTCTATATCAATCGGCACGCGTTGCTGAGTGATGATTCAAATGTAGCTACTAAACATTGCTTTGTTGGGGTTTACATTCTGTCCTAACTTATTCCATCCCACCTCATATTTGATTCCCTTTGCTTCCGCCTTAAGGATTTTGGCTAAAATTGTCAAACTATGGCGCACCTATTTTTTGTGTTCCATCATGGTTTCATTGCCTACCATTTCCTCAGTTTCTGCATCATCATTATGTTCCTCTAAAGCACTAGCATCGGCACTGGGACCAGCAACAACAGGTTGGGAAACTTGTTGTACCTCAGCAGTGGGACAAGTAGCAACATGTTGAGAAAGATTTTGTACCTCAGCAATGGGACCAGTTGCAACAGGTTGATAGACCTGTTGTACCTCAGTAGTGGGACCAGCTGCAAAAAGTTGAGAAACTTGTTGTGTCTTGGGATTGGGTGCATCAGCAGGTGCAGAAGTCATTATCAGTAGAAGTGGTTTAACATTTAATTTAGATCACATAAAAGCATCCGCAAACATATAATAACATATTTTAACACAATCTATATTACAATAAAAAATAACTTGATTATTGAACTCTTTTTTTAAAGGATGAAGGGATTTGACCCCTCTATAGACTATCCATATCCCTTCATTGTCGTCTCCTCTAACATAAAAACATCGTCTACATTGGGACCACTAGGAAATGATTGCGATGTCCCAATGAAAGTGTCATCCTCTATTGAATCTTCATCTGACCCTTCAGTTGTTATGGTCGATAACAGAACAATTGACCAGTTTCTGTTTGAGGGATCTGGAACATAAAATACTTGAACTTCCTGTGATGCCATTATAAATGGTTCGTCTTTCTCCCCTTCCATACTGAAATCAAATTTTACGAATCCCAATTCATCTATTTTAACAGAACTCCTGTTATCAACCCAATTTCATTGAAAAATCGGAACTTGTAATTCCGTATAATCCAACTCCCATATTTGTTTGATGATTCCAAAGTATGAAATTTTCACATGAATTGGATTTATGTCCTTAGCACTGGAAACATGCATTGCTTCAGCCACAAGTGTAACCCCACTATTCTACATGGTACTATCTTCATCATGTTAATTAGTATAAAATGTATAACCATTAACTACATCATATTTGTAAGATAATACATACACACTTGGTCCTCCAACTAGCCATCAAATTAGGTCTAAAATTGACTCTGGATTTTCATCTGACATTATAAAAATATGGTCTCGAAACCATCCTACAAACTATCGATTATGTGTATTTGATACCGATTTTTCAGACCTAAATGGATTCAAATGCCTAAGAATTTCTTTTTGGGTTTCAACATATGGGTCAACGTCGAAATTGTTATGCAAAACATAAAGGTGGGCATGTTCCCGATCTGTAATATTGATTGTGAAAACCTATCTTCCAGAAATTCCTTCACCCTCAAGTTGCCCAGTGTGATGAGATTTCGGTAGGCCAATGATTTCGACACCGGACAGGTATTTAGTATAGAATTCAACGGCATCCTCAACAATATATCTCTCCGCAATACAACCCTTTGGCCGACTTCGATTTTTGATATACCCTTTCAAAATCTTCATATACCGTTCAATGGGTTAAATCCATCTATAATGTATAGGAAAACATAGTTGAATCTCTCTCACCACGTGGACCATCAAATGAACCATCATATCAAAAAATGAAGGCCGGAAGAACATTTCTAATTCACATAATATGATGGAAATTTCTCTTTCCATAGTTGGAAATTTCTCCGAGTCTATAACTTTGTTGAATATATCTTTGAAGAAGAAACACAGTTTCATCAATGTATGGTGGAAATTCTTTGAAAAAACGCATCATAAAGAATTAAGAATGAGATATTGCATCAAAACATGGAAGTCGTGTGATTTCATACCTTTTAACTTCAAATAGCTCATTGAAATGAGGTTCCTGATATTTGACGAATACCCCTCTGGAACCTTTACGTCATTCAAGAAGTTGCAAAACTGATATCTCTTCTACCTGGAAAGAGTGTAAGCATCATGAGGAAGAAATGTTCATTTTTCACCCTTCACTGGTGCCAACTCTTCTCATATTCTCATCTCAATCATGTCCAACCTAGCCTTAGTTCCATCTTTCTTTTCAGGTGTATTTAGCAATGTGTCGATGACACTATCAAATACATTTTTGTCTACATGCATAACATCAAGAAAAAGTCTGACATTCAAACAATTCCAGTATAGTAATTCAAAAAAAACTGATCTATTTTTTCAAACAATTTCTGTAAGGTTTTTCGAAGCCAGTTTACCAAAAGTACTGTCCAGATTTTTAACTTTCTCAAACAATTAATCGCCTATTATTGGAGATGGTGTTGTACACTCTTTTAAACTTCCATCGAATGATGTCGTCCAAGATCGGTACTTATGTCGTCGGGGTAGAAATCTGTGATGTCATAGAAACATGGTTTTTGATGAATGTTTCAACCTAATTGATTGTGTACCTTTTTTGCAAATGGGACACCCTTGAGTTCCTTTAATGCTATATCCTAAAAAATTTCCATAAGCAGGGAAGTCATTTATCATCCCATACAACAAGGCTCTCAAAGTGAAATCTTCCTTTTTGTAATCATCATACAATGTAACACATGAATCCCACAATAATTTCAAATCTTCAATCAATGGATCTAAATAACAATAAATATCATTACCCGGTTGTTTTAGTCTTGATATAAGCATAGATAACACGATGTATTTTCATTTCACGCATAACCACGGTGGTAAGTTATAATTTACCAACATAATCGGCCATGTACTATGACTGTTGCTTTAAAAACCAAAAGGATTCACTCCATCTATAGATAATGCAATATGAAGGTTTCTTGACTCATTTCCAAATTCAGGATACTCATGATCAATTCTCTTCTACTGAGGAGAGTCTGTCGGGTGATATAGTACCCCATCTTTAATTCTTGTATTTGCATGCCATTTCAATTGTCCTGTAGTCTCCTCACTTCCATATAGGTGCCTAACCCTTGGAATGATTGGAAAGTACCATACAACTTTAGTAGGACTGGATTCATCTTTCTTGTATCAAGAAGCACCACACTTTAGGAATTATTTAAGTGATTTTTGGCCCTTGAGAAATAATATACAGTAATTCGGGCAGGCATGTATTCTTTCATGGATCATACCCATCGAGCATAGCATTTTTCTGGCATCGTATTTTTAGATCGAGAGCTCATTATCTTTTGGGAGAATGTTATTCAGGAGAGAAAGTAGTTCCATAAAACTGTCGTCACCCCACCCATTGTATTCTTTCAAATTATACAGCTTGAGTATGGCTGATAGTGCTGTATATTTAGTGGAACCAGTATAAAATGGCACCTTTTCACAACCTTTTAACTTCTCAAACAATTTTCGGCAATCACGATATTCATCTTCTATGGTCCTTGTCATTTCCTCAATACGATCTTCATCATCATTCACATCTGTAATCACATCCTCCATATAGTCATCTTCATTGTTCATACTTGTAATCATATCAGATGATCCATAAAACACAGTGTTATCCCAGCCACTACCTACATTCGTTGTTTCCACTTGTATATTCCAACATGTATAACTCTGATCTATTCTGTGACAGATAAAGTGTTCTTACAACTCCTCTGGACTAATTTTTTTTGAATAAAAATAGTGTAAACACAGACAAAGGATTTGAGAAGGGTCATATGCATGATCTTTTGCAAACTTGATAAACTATTTCCTGTATTCTTCATACTCTTTTGTCAACCGATTGGCATTCATCCATTCTTTATTTATATTCATCCTATTTGAAATCCAAAGGATGGATATATAGGTTAGGGGAGAAGGAATATGAGTATAATTTAGATAAAAAACTAGATAATTCAAAAATGGTGGGGGCATGCTCATTAATAGCAAATCATGGATGGTTCTTGGGATTCATCCATTCTCTTCCACTCCTCGATCCCCCTGCTGAGGGGTGGTTCTTGGGAGTTTTTTATAGTGCGTTAGTGAGTTCTTCCCCCATAATTCCTCCATTAATATTATCCTTTATTTCCATATGATTTGGGATGTTTTTAACTAGGATTTGTGTGATGATTTCACTATATCATCTTCAAATCAATTCAGATGATGTAGATTTTGTTTGTATTGGCTAGAGGTTATCCTTGTATGATGAACGCACAATGTTTTGTGTGGTTTAGGTGGTGTTGTGTTTCTCAGTGAGTTTTTAAAAGATTATTCATAATTATATTAAGGTGAATAATTAATTATAAGTTTCTATAATTAATTATTTGGGAATTTTTCCTTGATATTGGGTCTCAATCATTGGTACAAGATTAGATCAGGCATGTATAGTCTTGGTTGAGGATGAGTTGATCTTGGTGAGGGGGTTACTCCATTTTTTGAGGTAGTTGGACCCTATAATACAAAACCATGTTCCAATTTATGCATGATTGTGCATTTATACATGAGTATATATGTTCCAGTGAAATGGATAGAAATCAAGAGCAACCTAGGTAACTAAATAGGGTACTTTTGATCTACCAAGAGATAGAGTGAGGGTTCTATTGAATGTTTCTGATTTTGTGATCATCCAGAGATCATGTCTCCATGGAGGTGAGGTTTCTAGTTGTTTTTATGAGAGGATAGGGTTTGGTATGAGATTTATATAGCCTAGTTAGGTTTTATAAGGATATTTGAGTAGGTATTAGAGGATTTCTTCCTTATAATTGGATTAATAGATCTCCAATGGGAGATTTGACATAAGAGAGGGTCATGGTAATAGTCTGGATGACTTAGAATAGGGTATACAAGGCCCACCTAGGCCTTTTATACATAATACCATCAACCTACTCTTGTATGATCACTTATAATATGTGGTAAGAATCATTAATATTATATAAGGTTCATAAATACTTCAATGATCTTGTGTAGGTTGAATGATAAAATATTAGTAGGACACTAATAATGGGGAACCTAATATAAATCATAATATACTAGGTTTATCTATATGAATGCAAATAAATAAACAACACACATTATGAAAGAAATAAAGAAATATTGTTGTATGGTAACTAATAAAACAAAAAAACAAATAACACTATATTCAGTGAGAATCAATACATTAAACCATGGGTTAAAAAACAATCTTATCTCCTAATAAAACCATACCACATATATCACAGATATTTTCTAAAACCCAAACATACCAAAACCTTGGGAACTGTGCATCTCATATGGGATGATAAGAAAATGATACACATGAACCATGGATCCTATTTAGGAATCTAAAAACCCATACCTTGAGGACCATGGGTCTTATCTAGAAACCTAAAATCTAGACACCTCAGTCACCATGGATCCTTTCTTGTCTCCTAATATACCACAACATTGGGAACCATGGATCTAGTTTGTGACCCAAACATACCAATACCATTGTCACTATGAATCAAGTCTATACCCCTAATATACCAATAAAATGGTCACCATTGGTATAATCCATGACTATAGCGTACATATTAGGGGAACATGGATCACGATTATCCCCTAGAATATGAACCACTTAAATAAAGAAACGTCACCTTATAATCATGTTGTATTATCATGGCCTGATGAAAAACCATCACACATATAAGACATACAAAAACCCTTTCCTAGATCTCCACTAGAATTTTTTAATATTCCTGTTATTTTTTTAGACCCATACACTATAATATAGTCCCTCCTAAAATATACCTTTATATATAAAACAAAACCGAGCCCTTACTAATCGATATATTCCATCTCCACTATAAAACAAACAAACAAACTAGTTAAACTAAAATGGTCAGAAATCTCATCACATTAATGGGAATGAATTCCACGTTATTCCCTAGAAAATCAATTGGGTTTTTACTTGTAGATGTCCACCCATATCCATCATCTATACTATAATCTCATATCCCATAAGCTTTACCTAATTCACTCTCAATACAGCAATTCAAATTCCACCTTCTAAATACTATAACTTTTTATTATGGCCATTACACCCTATGACCATTTCACAAACAAGTCATGAACAAGTCATAATGGTGAAAACATCATAATTCCAACCACCCAACTACAACTAAGAAGGATAGTTACCCACGCATACAAGAGAAAAAACTAAGTGAGAGTAGAAAACTACTTAAAGGTGGGGGTAAATCAGTGGTTATGAAAAACTCATAATCTAAACGCATTTCGAATACTGATTAGTGAAACAAGGATCATGATAGTGATGGTAAATTGATGATAGTAATTCAATGAAATAAGTCACATGGATCATGGGATAATTACATGGTTCAAAAACTCTTGTTATAAAATTTATTATCCTTAGTGTTCATGATGTCCTGAATCATTTTATTGGTTTATTATCAATAAGAATAATGGACAAAGAAAGGATATAACCATATAGTCCCATGTATGTGATATAATTATCTAAATCTATAAGTTCGTCGATTTACCCATTGTCATCCACAAGCACCTATAGAATTTGGATTATGTGTGCACCCCTATTATTCTCCTCAAATGTTATCTAAACCATCATTGGAATAATCCATGGATTGAATGGTTGGGTAACTGAAGGATTCTTCATTGAAATCCAATCATTGATTTGGGTCATGTAACACTATATTTATAGAGATTAAATGTTCTTTTATGTGAATTATTTCTATATGGAATGAATCCTAATTCCAAATGACTTAGAAACTAAATCCCAAAGATCCTTTACCACCTTTATGGCCAAACATAACATATCATGAAATGGAATTCATGTTTTCTCATATTTACCAATATCTATAGAATACCATTCATGGTATGACCCTTATAGTTCTGGAATGGTCTGAAACATCCCTTTAAACAATGATACACCAATTACTAATGAACAATATACTATAGCATGAAATAACACTATTATAGCATGATCCTTTTCACTACATACTAATACCATTGGACCCCCAAACCAGTGCAACATTTATTTTCCTGATCTAGGTATCCCAATGAAATTATCTCTTCATATTCCCTTAGAGACATCCATTCTAGTTAAATGTTTCATATTAAAATATGTCTCTCCTACATCTCAGACCCTTCATAGTTACACTAGCCCTACTATGGTGTGATATCTTACACTAGAGTGAACATCGTCATTTGGAAGACTCCCATAAAATTGTAATCACGTCCTCCTTGTTCTGGGACACTTATTATCCACAAAAAACATAAATTCTTCATATTTTCTCACCTTTAATGATCCTCTAACTCATATATGATAATGTTTTCAATAAATATATTGGTAAAATACATATAAAACCCATGACTAAATTTCCTTTTGAAGCTAGTAATATTATGTTTCCAATTTTTACTCCATCTACTCACCATACCAAATTGTAGAATGGATTGTGGGAATAATCCTACTCTTACTGTAATAAAAATTCTACTATGATCATGACTTTACTAAGATCTAATTGCATATCACCCTTTTCAATTTTAGTTATTGAGAGGCTTCTTCCATCCACAAAACTCATTAATTACCCCAAACCTTCAAGGGCACTTAAATATCCCAATGGACCCTCAACTGACCTATATAAGTCATTCACTTAAGTCCTATACCTTTTTGATCATAGGATGTACCTATAAATGGATCCTCTATCTCTTGAACCATATATTTTTTCCCATCCCTTAATAAAACCCATGAGGTAGAACCGTCTTTTATCATTATTCAACCAAATCTCTCAAGGAATCTAATTACACTGCTCATTCAGGATTCTATAAAGGTAATAGTCATATGGTTTACACCCCAAATCCTCATGAATTGTCACACACACAAGAATCACACACAAGAATCACGCCAAATCATAATTAATCTCAATATTGAAAATAAATTCAAACATAATTAATTCATACAAATTCAATTTTACTCACCTTAAAGAGGAGGACCCAGTGGCGGAGGAGGAGGAGGCGTTGACAACGGAGGCAGCAGAGGCAGCAGAGGCAGTACAGAGGTAGCGTGGAGGTAATGTGGAGGCAACAGAGGCAGCGGAGGCAGCTCGGAGGTAGCGGAGACAGCGGAGTAGATGGAAAAGGAGGAGGAGGAGGAGGAGGAGGCACTGGTGGAGGAGGAGGAGGAGGTCGCAGTGGAGGAGGAGGAAGAGGAGGAGCTGCGGTGGAGGAGGAGGAAGAGGAGCTGCAGCAGAGGAGGAGGAGGAGGTGGTGGCCGCAGCCGCAGTGGAGGAGGAGGAGAAGGAGTCAGCGACCACTGTGGAGAGGATGTAGCGGTGGAGAGGATGCAGCAGCATAGAGTAGGGCTTCCGTGAAAGCTTGACAGGGTTTGGGGAGGAGGAGGAGAACCCGGTAGATTTTATAAATCTCACATGGACCTTTATGAGCGCTAGTAAAAAGCGCTGATAAAAGGGGATATTTATCAGCGCTAAAATTAAATGTGCTGATAAAGACCCCCTTTATTAGTGATTTTTAGCACTGATAAAGGGTGGACTTTATCTACTCTTTTTTAGTGCTGATAAAGGGTGAATTTATCAGCACTTTTCATTTTAGCACTGATAATGACACTATTTATCGGCGCTTTTGTAGCGCTGATAAAGACATACATTATCAGTGCTAATAAAAGCGCTGATAAATGTATAAATTTAATAATTTGTTTATATTATTATATATATATTTAAAATGATATTTATGATAAATATATATATATATTAATAATTATAACTCTAAATAAATATATCTTTATTTATACTTATAAAATTATTTGAAAGGTATATTTATATATATATAATTGAAAATATAATAAAATATTTATTTATTTTTTAAATATAAAGTAATTTTAATTATAAGTGTACATTTTTTAGAACATGTATATTATATGGGTAACATAATAAATTATAAATCAATAATACATCAATGTGATATGTAATTATAATCCATAAATGAACATTATTCATGCACATATATATACACATGATATATTCATTTACCCCAATTCATTGGAAAACACATATATATTCAATAATTTTAATTATACATATATATTATAAGTATTATATATTTATAAATAAAACAAATAAATTAAATATAAACAAATATAATAAATATATATATTAAATATAATGAATTAATAAATCTAATAAATTAATAAATCTAATAAATATATTTATTATTAATATTATAATTATTTAATTATATATATATATATAGTTATAACATGTGTTTTTTATTTAATCTATACAATAAACATTATCAGCACTAAGAAAAGTGCTGATTAATGTAACCTTTATCAGTGCTAAGAAAAGCGCTGGTAAAGGGATACTTAAAGTGCTGATAAATGTACCCTTCATCAGTTCTTGTTTTAGCGCTAATAAAGTCCTACCCCTTTATCAGTTCTTGTTTTAGCACTGATAAAGTCCTACCCCTTTATCAGCGCTTTCCCGTTAGCGCTAATAAAGGCAGGTACCATCCTTGCATAGTTTTGTGGTAGTGGTATAATCTCTATTTCCTCCCATTATTCACTTTTCATAAGACACAAATCTATATTTTCATTCTACTCAATTCATTTCTTGAATTTATCTTTTCTATATGATAAATTATCATATTGAGAATACCCAAACCTGTTTTATTAATATGGGTATTTACCTATATATAAACATGTCCCATTTATTTTTGGATTAACATATATGAAACATATATTACCTTTTCAGGGGCTGAAAATAATGTTATGTTCATGTCTTTAAAAACATTGTATGCAATGATTTTGATATGAAACTAATTCATTATTTTTTATGGGTTATTGAAGAAATGATTTTTTATGATCAATGTTTCTCACATTATTTCTCATTTATGGAAATTTGAATCTGGTCTAGAAGTCTTTTGGTGGATTTGGGACAACTGGTAAATAAATGGGACTATAGTAACTCCCTTTTTCATGTGATGGTGATCACTAGGGTTATTCCTCCCTTATCCCAGAATCAAGGTAGATAGATTTGTTGGAACCCTCAAGTACCTAACCTAAAGATCAATGTGGATGGATCAAGTAAAAATTATATTATGTATGGATGTGGGGTTGTTTGAGACCATAATGGGTCATCTCTTTTAACATTTAGCAACATCTACAGTAGTGTAGACTCCGTCATGGCTGAGGCCAATGCAATTCTGAATAGGATAAAGACTTTCCTCAATCACAAAATCTATATTACTGACATTTAAATGCAATAAATAGTGATTCATTGCTCTATTATTGAAAATAATCGCATTCCATGGAACATTTAGTACTTTATTTTTAAATTTTTTATTCTTGTTCCTAATTAGATAAACCCTCTTCACATTTTATGTGAATGAAACAAGGTAGCGGACTTCTTATCTTCAAAGTGGGACCCTGATTTCCCTCGTTTGGGTTTCAGTGCTGTTAGTTCCCTCTATCAAGAGTGTATTCATGTGGTTCTAGATAATGCACTACATTTTCATTATTTCAAACCTCCTTGAGCCTTTTCATATTTTTAATTCGTTTTGTTTTCTTTTCTATTTTCTATTTCTGTTTTCCTACTCCCCCCTTTCCTTTCAGGATGTTCCTGGTTCTGTTTTTATCATCCTCCCTCTGATATATTAAATAAAACATGATATTGGTGATGTAGCTCACATTAATTAATACATATGAATTGTGCACATTGGTAGAGCTCCAATTCATTTGGTAAAGAAGTAATCTCAAGATATAATATGTTTTATGATACCTTAGTGAATAAAATTGGTAATTATGATTTATGACACCATGGTAATAAACCTTAGTGATATTCTTATGAATGTATAATATTAATGTTATATCTACATTTCTATGATATCATTCATTTGATTTATACTATGATATTCCTCATGTCATATGATCATGCCTCATTGTTATACATCTTTGTCACAAGAAAATTATCTCATTTGATTATTCCCTTATGGGGCTTTATACTCACCCAATTCTTTGATTTATGTTCCCATGATATGATATGAAATAAATGTAACTTAATAAGAACATATTAAATTCAATTTCATGTGGATTAAATAAATATTTATGTTTGGATTTATATATTATGTTAGATTTTATAACACACTAAACCCCAAAGGATCCCCAACATTGTTAAATTTTGTACCGTGTAATGAAGGGTTTATAAAATAAAAAGGAGGGTTTTCCTAGTTGGTATAAAAGTATGGTTTAGTTATTTGGGGAGATCCGGACTAGAAAAACCTTAGTATGAACCCTATGTATAATTATAAATATATATAAAAATTATGGTATTTTGGGAAAATATTTAGTGGTTTCCAAAAAAATACATCTTTGTCGGGATACTACAAGTGGGTGTGGCTCTGGAAGAGATGTTCTTGGGGGTAATAAACTTGAAAATACAATGTTGATCTAGGATTGATCATCATCGGGTGCATGAAATGGGGCCATGATACACACCTAGTTTGTAACTTGATCACATAGTCATGCATGTCAAATTAGATGTTTATTTTTTACTATAATTTTTTAAGTATAGAAACAACCCTAGGTCATCTTTAAATAGAGCCTAGGATCATCAAATTAAAAAAATTATGAAAATAAAAGGGAAATGGGAATTTATAAAACTTTTTTTTTGATTTTAAAATATAAACTAAAATTATATTACTATGTGAGAGAAATAGGATGGATATATCATGATCAACCTGGGTAAGTGTTCCATGACACTCAATGCGTCATCCCTCTTAAGGTAATGGGAATGATCATTGATTACTTGATTTTATACACACTAAAACCACTTTGGTATGTGAGTTCTTACTAGGTTAACACCATGGATTTTATCATCCAATGATATTGATTATCGATGAAAGGTCAAAATAAACAAAATTCTATCGATATAAAAACCAAAATCAATCAAGGAATCATGTATACAACGTGATGAGATGACCATATTTGTGTCAATGATAAATTTTTACACAAGTCAATAAAATGAATAATCATGGTTTCAGTATTCTTCATTTCATTAAACAATTCAATATATAATCACACTCATGAAATATAAGTGGTGAAAAAAGAGACAACCGCACCCAAATCATCATAAGATCTGATTTAGGTATGAAATCATGAGGATTCTTATTCCTTTTATTTGTATTTTTTATGCCAGAATAAACACAAATTCAAATGATAAAAATTAATAACAATAGACTACAAACCTCTAAATTCAATTATCCACTATATTTTATTGGTGTGGATCTCAAAATATAACAAGGAACACCCCAAAATTGCTCACTAAGAAGTTTAGAAGTACATGAGGGGTAAGAAAAATAAAATTGGTGATAAGAGATCTTAAGTTCAAATCACCCTTACCCCTGGTCATTTGACAAGATAAAATGTGGGAGATGGGTGATTTTATGGATAAATACATCATACTTTTCCCAAAATAAGTCAAGTTCCTAAGTTACTAGGTTACTATTCATAGCAAACTTCTTCCTCTTTTACCTGGATGATTGAATGGCCAAAATGCCTGAAAATGAATTCAAATTATATGGAAAGTTGTCCCTTTGAGTTATCTAATCAATGGAGGTGTAATAAACCCAATATGGAGTTCAGATACCCATGTTATGGACCAAATAATGAAGGGTGGTCCAATCTAGCCAGCCCAGAATTTCTTCACATCTTTGGCTTTATTGGACAACTAAATGGACTAATTGGGCTCCATGGTATTCTATAAAAATTTATCCCACAAGTTTTTTCATTCATAAAACCATTTTCAACCAAATTGGATGCACATATTAACCATAGTACATATTTATGACCACATGTATGCTTGGTCTCTCTCGTAGTTTTGGTTATTTTACTTGAATTCCATCACAGCATCTCCAAATCACCTTCTCCTACAATTTAAACACTAAAAGAAGTAAAATTTCTCTATTGAATAGTGATAAAAATTAAATCATTGAATCAAACATGAAGATCAATTTATTATTATGTTTTTAATATTCATTTCAATCCAAGATTAAAATAGTGGTGTAAGGGTCAAACTAAATAGTGAATCACTATGCGATCACACCCCGACAACTAAAACTTTTCACCCCTGGGAAAAATCACGTATCCAAACAAATGATGCATGCATGTATT
This sequence comes from Viscum album, assembly GCA_963277665.1. NCBI lineage: Eukaryota > Viridiplantae > Streptophyta > Magnoliopsida > Santalales > Viscaceae > Viscum > Viscum album. Next base: position 1,217,804,718 of record OY728130.1, read on the forward strand.
TCCAACATCATGAACATTTAACATTCAAGGAAATATTAATTCATTAAAGGAATATGATCAAATAACAAACCACACCAAGGATATATTCTTAGTGAAAATGTAAAATATTTGTCTCAAAAATTATATCATAATGAAATTCAAAGAGATTCATGATACCAAATCGATCAAGGAATTAAAAAGTCCACAATGCCACTAACTCTATATGTGTGTGTGTTAAAACCATTCCATACAATTATTTCCACTTTATATTCAGTATATACATGTTATGTTAACATTTTTCAGCTTAAATAATTTTGTACACTAAACATGACCTACATCCTTTTCAATCATATTACAAGTCCCACTCACTTCAAAATTATTGAAAATAAAACCTTAAGACCCCAACTTATATATCTACATATTTTTCACATTTCATCACTCCCCTCATTTTTTATTATTATTATTTTCAAAATTTTTATTTGGAAGAAATCTCACACTCATCTCTCAACCCTTGTTTGGTCTCTTCATAACACTAATTGTAATAGTTATAACAATATAAATGGTTTAGAAGGAGTTGTTTTTTCTTTCATAAGACAAAATAATTTTTTGTGTTTTTTTTTGATTTTTTTAGGGCGTACAGCAGTTGAATATCTAGTACACACGCATAGGTCAATCTGGAACAGTAATGAAATAGATCGGATAAGGAATGAATGTATAGGAAAAACATTTTAGAGTGATGATAAATATTAACCTAACATATATCTTCCTTATATTAATTATGAAATATTCACACATTGTGTTTTAGTGAAAAAGTGTGTGGAGATATTAGTGACATATTTTTTTCAAAAACTACTAATACAAGGGGTATCAATCATCTAAAAATTTTCATATAGATATAACCATTTATATAATTGGACGATAAGAAATTTACTAAAAGTCACTCACTGATATTAAATTCATACAAATATTCATTCTATAATAGAGGAATGTTTTTATAAAATGTTCAAAAACCGTGGAATCAAAATTTTCAACATGAATTTTTAGTAAGTTTCATGATTTGGTGACTATAAGAGGGGGAGTAAAAATACCATAAAGAAGGTGAAAAAAGATAAGATATAAGAAAGACAATGAAAATCCTAATGAACTAAATAATATGTGGGAATGTTAAAATAACATTAAGAAGGAAAAACAACATAAAAGAAGAAAGAAGATTAAAATCCTAATGAACCCAAGAATGTATCCACTCCCCCCCCCCCACCCACGCACACCTAGAATGTGCATTTTCCTCACTATAATAAATGAGAATGTGATAAGGAAGGATAAAACCTGGTGTGATTCACTAGTATGTTGCATCTATAAGATGGATTTCCTTCACCAGATTATTTGGAAAATCCTTATAGAAGTGTTTAAGTCACTTCCCATTGACAGTAATACTTCATCCACTTTGATCATACAAAACCTATATTGCACCAAAAGGGTAAAAATTAGTAACATTATAAGGACTTATCCATCAGGAATGAAGATTACCTGGGTAGAACATTGGTTGATGAATTATTCTATCATGGATATCCTTAGTCTTATCTTTTTAGATCTAGGAGTTTTAATTTATATCACATCTAATATTTTCTAACTCTTGAATCTAAAACTTACTATGCTCACCTAAATCTGGGAGATTTATATTACATTGTTTAACGGTCCAATATGAATGGTATTCTACTTCCACTGGGAAGTGAAAATCCTTTCCCAACACAATCTTTTATGGTGACATTCTGATCGGGGTTTTAAATTCTACACAGTATGATCAAAGTGCATCATCCAAGAAAAAACTACAATATATCATATTGGGTTGTTCCATTTTTTCCAAGTTTCTGTTAACTTCCAGATTTAATATTTATTTTTGTTCGTTACTTTGGGGGTGATATGCAATGGAGAATTTATAGAAAACCCCATTCTTATGAAGAAAATTATTCATGTTGTGATTAAAAAAATGTAAACCCTGATCACTAATGATGAATCTTAGCAAACCAAACCAACTAAAAATCTTGGACCTCAAAAAAGAAACAAAAAATAGAGAGTCTTCAGTCATAATATCCTTTATTTACATTCATTTATACACATATTCAATATATTACAAGGTGTACAAGAATCCAAATGAGTTTGAAAAAGACCCCAAGAAGTCAATGACCCATGCATCCAAGATTTCACAGAATAACATGGGTTTTTGGGGCATTTTATTCCCCTTGGAGATATTCCTTTTGAATTCAGAATGACTACACGACTTAAATTTCAATGGGAATACCTATACTATGTTATCCAATGAGTTATTGAGTTAAGGACCTTTTGAGTTGTACATTGAGAGCCAAAGTGGCCCCCACAATACAATGTGAGGAAGAAGGTCAAAATAGAGGTGAACTTGTGGTCCGGGACATACCGAAGAAACACTTGGTAACTAAAAATTCTCTACAAATATGGGTCATCTCAAATGTACCACCAAGAATCAGGATTGAGGCTCCGGGATTATAAAGAGATGAAATCAGTGGGGACCCTAGATGTTGCTAAAAAAATCACAATATCTTCATTCTAGGGGATAAGGTCCATAATATCCCAAAGGTTCTCATGAGGGAAGAATTGTCCAATGGGGAGGGATGATTCAACATGGTGGTTCATTGGAGGAGAAATCCTACTAATTTGGTCAGCTACAACATTTCCCACTCCCCTCTTATTTCTAATCTCACTGTCAAAATCTCGGAGGAGCAATATTCACCGTATGAGGTGGGGCTTAGCTTTAGGTTTCTTTATGAGAAAATGAAGGGAAGCATGATCAAAAAACACGATTAATTTTGACCCAAAAAGATATGAATGAAATTATTTCAAGGAAAAACAGTATAAATGAGTTATTTTTTAGTGGTTGGGTAGTTTACCTAGGTGGGATAAAGGGAATGTGAGGAATACGCAATGACATGAGGATCCCTCTCAACCCTTTGTGATAAAACTACCCCAACTAAAAAGTTATAGGCATTACACATAAGCTTTAAGGGGAGATCCCACCTTGGTTTTCTGATAATGGGAGGTGGTGTGAGACTAGTTTTTATTTAATTGAATGCATCCAAAAAAATTATCAAACAAAAACTCAAAATATTTTGTAATAATTGGGATAATGGAAGTGAGATCTTACTAAAGTATTTAATGAATCGGCGGTAAAAAACATCATGAACCAAAAAAATATCTCACTTCATGAACACATTTTAGATATGGAAGTGTTGAAATTAATTCAATTATTGTTTTATCCAATTGAACTCCCTCATTTGAAATAACATTCCAAAGAAATATCCCCCCTATCAACCATAAAATGGAATTTATCATAATTTAATACAATATCTTATTCAATGAAGAAGTAGAGGATAGAACAAAGGTGTGCAAAAAATCATCAAACGAATATCCATATACCATGAAATAAACCATAAATACTTCCATAAAATTTTCATGGTACTCAAAAAAAGACTCAACATGCATCACTGAAATGTACCATGAGCATTAAATAGAACAAAAGGAATTCCTCTATAAGAAAATGTGTTGAATAGATAGTTCAATGTTGTCTTTTCTTGATCCTTAGGGGATATATGTATTTGAAAAAAACCTGAATAGCCATCAACGAAGCAATAATAGGACTTACCATCCATTATTTCTAACATTTGGTCAATTAAAGGTAAAAAAATAGGTCCTTCTGCGTGGGTTAATTCAATAAATAGCCGTAAATATAGACTCACCAACTATTTTTCAATTGAATTGGGTCCAATTCATCTAATTCATTTGACTAAACCGTTATTCCATTTTTTAGGCACAATTTTCACTAGGCAAACCCATTTACTTTTAGATATAGGATAAATGATCCCAACATTAAGTAATTTACTTACTTACAATTTTACCACTTCATGGAGAGTGGGATTTAACCAGTATTGAGATTGTTTTATGGGCTTATCTTCATCATTAAAAAGAATATGGTGCATACAAATATATGGGATAATCCTGAGAATATCCACCAATGTCCATCCTATCACCTTTTTACACTCTATCAAAAGGTTGAGAAGTTTTTATTTCTACTATAGAGAGAGTTTACTAGAAATAATAACGGGAAATTGGTCAATACCCTCAAGATAAAAATATTTCAAATTATAAGAAAGTGGTATTAGTTCCAACACTAGTGGTTTTTGGATTGGGGGTGGATTTTTAGGGGGAGTGAGGTCTATGAAACAATCTATATTATTATGTTTATTGTATAAGGAAATAAAACCTTGGGAAATGTGATTTTATAGAGTAATCAATGGTCATGAGAACCTCATAATAAACACACTTATCAATTAAAGCAAAAAATTTACACCCACCCAACACTCAAAACCTGAATTCAAAATCACACCATCCAAGGGTGAGGAAGAGGAAAATGAGTCATAGTATGGGTTTAGGAGAGGATTTAGTGTGTGTGTGTGTGTGTAATTAGGTATAACATTCATTGAATGTATAGGAATATTGGATATCTATTCAAAATGGGGTTTCATTACATCAATGATGTTTGAACTTACCTTTTCTCCACCGAAATCCATGGACATCATACCATTGAGAACATTGATGATACTATTTATTGTTTTAAGTAATGGACTCCCAAGTATAATAGTTGAATTTCCTTGGGTTTGATAATCTTCTAACTTAAGAATTTAGAAATTAATAGGTAAGATGAGATTATTCACTCTTACAAGGACATACTAAAACACTTTTATTGGGTGTGTAGTGCTTTGGTTGAAAATTCTCCCAACAAGGCCTACCAGTTGAAGTGCTCAAACCTATAGATAAGTATACAAAAATTGAGGCATTAAATTAATTGAATAACCTAAATCCAACATATCATCTGAAAAGAATGTGTCTCTTATGGTATAAGGTATCATGAAAGTGCTCAGATCCTTGCATTAAGTTGTCATTACTGGTTGAATCTAGGTTGAGAAATTCCTTCCCTAGTTGACTCTATCATTACCATTCATCATTCTTCTATGGGAGAAAAGCTCTTTAAGAAATTTGGCATATCAATGGATTTGTTTAACTTAATCCAATAAAGTAAGGTTATCTCGAACATCTATAATTGTATCCATTATTTCCTTATCAATATAATTATCAAAATTATTCTTAGATTTATAGAGCCTTTAGGGGAAATTAAGATGAATAGATTGATTATTTGAATCATCAATTATAATTTGATTTACCGTTTTGATTTTTTTATTCATTGTAATATTTTATGGGTGGAGAAAGAGTGTTTTCGAGAGGGGTATATACTTGTGGGGAAGAATCATGGGATGAAGAAACGTCCATACCATTATGAAGTGTGATTGAAAAAACATTACCTTTTTATTTTGGATTAAAAATAGTTTGGGATAGTATTTATTTAGAACCTTTCATATTAATTTCTCCTACGGTGTTTTCCAATTATCCCACTTGGGTTTGTAGGTCTTGAATATCCAATTTTGTTGTCTGTTGGAAATGGGGGTTCAATGCTGCCATTTTCTTCTCCATATCCTTGAGGTTGGGTTCATATTTGGGATAAGGAGGAGGAGGAGGATTGATTCGAGAATGTTAAGGATAAGAAGGTATCATACCTTGGCCTTGGTGATATCAATTCTGGTTGGGTTAGCTTCAGTTTCCTCTTTGTCGGTACTACAGATGTTCTTTCCACCTAGGGTTTGGATTTGGCCTGAATGGTTCTTTATAGAATTAAGCTTCTTGTTGGAATAGACCCCTTGGGAACACTGATGAAAAATACTTGGGTGAATATTGATTTTTTGGGAACTAGTCCAAAAAATGATTATTCTTATAACAAAGACAACAATGTAATGAAACTGAAGAAGATTGTGGGTTATCTTTCCCTTGAGATAATTTCCTTATAAGGGTATTCATCTCATCAAGTTTATTATCTACCTTTTTTCTAGGGATAAATGACATACCACATGAACTCTTTGGGATGGTTCATTTTATCGTGTACCAAATTGTAGTTCAATTTGAGCCATGTTGGCTATTATGTCATGAGTAGTAGAAAGAGTTTTATGAACTAGGGAACCACCTGATGCAGCATCAATAATTCCACGATACATGGGTATAATTCCATCATAGAAGTATTGGATTGATATTTCTTCACTAATCTGGTGGTGGGGGAATCCTGAGCAAATTCTTTTTAATCTCTCCCAATATTCATGAAGGGTCTATCCATGTGATTTCCTAGTGACATAGATTTATTTCTTAATTGATACAGTTCAAGAGGCATTGAAAAAATTCCCTAGAAAGAGTATTTTCATGTCATTACAGTCCCCAATAGTTGTTGAAAGGTAATATATCTAGTCTTTTTCTACACCATCAGAGAGAAAGGGAAGGCCCTAAACATAATTAGTTCCTTAGACACATTTTGGGGTTTCATGGTGGAGCACACTATAAGAAACTCTTTGAGATGTTTATGAGGTTCCTCACTAGGAAGACCATGGAATTTGGTAAGTAGGTGGATGAGTCCTCATCTCAGTACAAATTTTTCTACTTCCTTGGGATATTTTATGTATACAGGTTGGTATTCCACATATGGGGTGGTCAATTCTTTTAAGGTCTGTTTATTTGAAGCCATGTTTTCTTAGGTTTGATTTCATTCAATTTTTGATTTTTTTGGGACCAATTGTTTTTTATCAATGGTTTACTCTTATTTACATGATTTACCTACTTTGTATGAATTAATTTTTGAGTTAAGAGCCTTTTAAATTTCATGGTCAAATTCAACTAGTGTTTTTTCAGATATTTTCATACAACAATGATGTCCAATTAGATTGATTGATTATTTTTTTTAATTTCTCATGGAAGATTACTAACATGAAAACACTTATGAAATGAAATGGGAAAAATATAATGTTATACTACAGAATTAGAGACAGTGAGATAAGAAGAGAGACATAGGAAGAAACACAAAAAAACAAAAAAAAAAGAAAAAACAAAAGCCAAAACAATCAAAAGGGAAAGGGGTATTGAAAGGAGTTGTAGAGACTTGGGTTTTTGGCCCTGTCAGACTTTTGAATATTTCTATGAATAATTCCAGAGCTAGGAGCGAAGACGGCGTGCGATTCTGAGGCCCGGTGTGCCCGAAATTAATTTTATAAAAATATTAAGTATTTTTTTATACTATGCACGTGGCAGGGGTGTCATATCTCCTAAACGGTATCTCAGAATGGGAATTTGAGGGCACGGTTGCATCCAGAATGTGCCGTTTACCCTAGGTGAGGTGTAAACTTTGCGGATGTGGGCCTGCGGTGGAAAGCGCCACCAGGGGCGTTTTCATAAATAAGTGGAAAAGTCCATTTACGGGCGTCGGCTCGAATAACATCTGAACGAAGTCTGGGATCACAAATCCGAGTCCACTATTGCGTTCAGAACGGCGCATTTATACTAAGGGTGACCTTACCTTTGTCCGCATTGGGCGCAAAGTCGGGAGCGTGGTTTTAAATTAAGGTTTTTAAATTAAAAAAAACAAAAACCTCTCTTTCTCTCCTCCCTCTCCCACCCATGCGCAGCGGACGGCCACCCCTCCCTCCTCTGGTTCTTCGCCGATTCTATCTCCGATCGTCCGTTTTCTGCGACGTTCGTCAGTGGATCTAGCTTTAGGGCGTCGCCGGCGTCGATCTGCAACTGAAGCTTCGGCGTTTCGCCCGCGAGGTGGGTGGTTTGCGTTTTAATCCCCCGATCATGTTTTTGATGTTAATTGCTTCATTTTGAGGTCGTTTTAGGAAATATCGCATCTCGGGGGTCACACTGATGCTTTCGGATCTCAAAACGGACCCCTGGGGTGCCCCGGCGGTGCATGGAAGGTCCGTCGGCACGGCACCGGCGCGGTGCCGCCGGTGCCGGTAGAGCAGGGCGGCCCGCAGCGGACCGCGGTGGACGGCCGCCCAGCACGGCGGCGCACCGGTGGCGGCGGCCGGTCCCGGCCGGCCGGACCGGCCAGTCGAGGCCGATCTGGCCCCTTTTGTTATACGGGGGTCTTTAAACCCCTGCGTCTTGCAATCCAGGTGTCAGATTCGTGTGCTGTTTGCGGCAACGTGACCCTGGCGACAAGGAAAACCCTTCAGTGTGGGTTTGAGAGTTTAAGGGTTCGGGATCGTGGCCTAGGATTTAGAAATGTCGTATAAAATAATATTATTTTATTATTTTACAACTTCGGGTCGTTGTAACTTCTACCTGGAGCGTCTGTATGATGTGTCGTCAGTGGCTTTGAGACCCTGAGGGTACGACAGACTTTTTGAGACGGTTTCCGGGTGTTGGGACTAAGAACGGGGTGCGGGCCCCACGAGGTCGGGTTTTGGCGTTTTTGGAGAAACGTAGCTTTCGCACCAGGAGTCCAATTTTGGCGGATGATTAGTCGATCATGTGTGTTTTTCCGAGAGGATCGCAATGGTGCAATCCATTCGATTAGTTTTGGAATCAAGGTGTGGTCCCCACTCGAGCTAGCTTCACTGAATAGTACCTTTTTCACCAGGTGTCCATTTCGGACGAGCGAGTAGTCGATTCCGCTTGTTTTTTCAAGGGGATCGCCTTGGTATGATCCACTCGATGGGTTTCGGGATCGTTGTGTGGGCCCTGCATGAGCTTCCTACGGTGAATAGTTCCTTTTTCACCGGTGCTCCGTTTCAGGCAAGTAAACATCCTATCCTTCGTGTTTTTCTACGTAGAATGCGATGGTGGCCTCGGTATTGTCCTTGGAGGTGTGCAGTGTGGCGTTGTTGTGGGTCACTCGGGTTAGCAACGTTTTGGACCAGAAGTGGTTGAGGGTACTCTCTTGGTTCGTTCCCACTAGGGTTCGTGTGGAATCACAACTTCGTATTGGTTTGTGATCCTCTCGATGGGATTTTTAAACTGTTAGAGTTGTGGCATCCCTCCGGTGGGCCCGGAGCGGGATCCTCTATCATCTTTTTCCTAGATCGGGTTCTTGGTATCGTTGTGACCGCTTATTCACGGGTGGCGATCCCCTATCTAGCAGGTTAACCCAGTAGGGTTTGTGGCATCATCGGGAATATGATCCCCTATGCAGTGGTCCGTGCTCAGTAGGGTTGTGACATCGTCGGGTATATGATCACCTACTCGGCACCATGTTTATAGTAGGGTTGTGGTATCGTTGGTTATGTGATCCCCTACTCAGTGCATGGTTTCTGTAGGGTTGTGGCATCGTCAGTTTGATCCCCTACATCATAGGTTATACCAAATTGGGTTCTGGTATCGTCGAGACCACCTTTATATGGGTGAAGATCCTCTATCTGAGACATGATGTCGAGCGCCAAATCGGGTTGTGGTATCCCCCCACGGATCCTAGGAGTGATCCCTTATCTATTAGATCTATGAATGCCAGATCGGGTCGTGGTATCCCCCAGCGGACACTGGGAGTGATCCCCTATCTTTGAGATCTTCGTCTAACAGAGTGGGTTCTGGTATCCCCTAGCGGACCCTTGGAGTGATCCCATATCCTAGGAGTTTGGTTTTTATGTTGTTTCAGTGAGTTTTCCTCAAAGATGCTATCCGACGAGCGTCATCTCTCAGGTAAGTGTCTGAGAGGTTTGAGAGAAACCCGATGGAGTGTATCTCTTGGATGAGTGTCATATGGGATGACAGTGTTCATGTGGTGTACTCTCCTAGTTGTGGACAGTTTCTGGTGATGATCTCGGTACCTCTTGTGGCTTGGTGTGTGAGCTGGGTATATCTGGATTGTTCAAGGTGTATGTATGGGCATACACCTGAGCTAAGTTGTCTAATTGTGTTAGCTAAGGATGGTCATGAGATGGAGTTTCTCTCTCATCTGGGTTTCCTATGGCTAGGATAAGAAGACGATTGCTTTTCAGTTGCTCTCTTTTGTTTTGGGTTTTTTGGGTGCCTAATGAGTATGTTTATACTCACCCCTGCACGGGATTTTCCCGCACATGTTTGTGTCTTGTGAAGACCACAGGCCTTTTGACGGAGTCCCAGGAGGAACCGGAGCAGGCGGAGCTGAGTGAGTGAGACTGACTGGGGTGTTTACTGTTGCGGTGTCGAGGGAGCTTTTCAGCGGGTGTTTGTGGAAGCGTTTCCCTTCTTTAGAGAAGGTTGGATGCGATTTGTAGTTTTCTTTTGGTGGGGCCTATTTTTCCCTTTTGTACTTTTTTTGTTGATCTCTGGTTGGGATAGTTGCATGCATGCATTTTACTATTCAGTTTTACATAACTTTGCACTGTTTCATGGAGGTGTTTGTGGGTGCATGTGTACAGGTACCTTAGGCTAATGCCTCCCATGTGTGTGATAGCCTACTCAGCGCTAGTCGCCATCCCCTGGCCTATTGGAGGTGGGCTTGGGGAGTCGCATCTCAAGCCTCTTTAGGTCAGTTCGTGACAGAGTGGTATCAGAGGAGGTTCCACCTTTGGGATCTCAGAGCGTAGCTGGTCTATCTGTGAGTTTAGTTTGGGTTTCATAGCGGCAGTGTTAGGGTGTTTCGAGCTCGTCTTTTAGGCCAGAGACTCCAGTGTTGGTGCGGTGGCCGACGTATCCATACACCAGGACTCTGTTAACCTTCCTTTCAACTCGGGACATTCGTACACTGGTCGCAAGGACATAATGGTACATGCATCATATAGTACTGGGTTTTGGGTTTTCCTTGTCCTTCTTGAGTCATCTCTCCAGATATACTCCTTGACTGTGGTGCGTCTTGAATGTATTTCAGGATGACTCCACGACGACAGCAAGTTAGGGTTCCGCAGTAAGATTGTAGTGATGATCTGTCCCGTGCAGAGGCTATGGACCAGGGCACAGGTTCTGAGGCTGGACCTCCAGGTGGTCCACCAGTTGAGACACCACCTGTCGAGCAGCTGGTTGTGCCGGCAGTGCATGATGAGGTTGCACACAGGCTGAGTTTGTAACAGCCCAAGATTTTATAAAAAAATATTCTTTTTAATTTTATTAAAGTCTTGTGTTGTACGCGACACCAAAAGGAGCTTTCACAACACGCATCCTTGACTTGCCTTGCATTACATGCAATCGCGACCTTCCTCGATAGCGTGTGTAATACGCAATACCGAGTTTCACTAAACAACGATATTCTATTAAAATATTATTAAAACTAGCCGTTATGAATAGTAATAACCACTTTTTAAAATTCTGTAAATCTTATATTTCAAAATGAACTTCATTTTTGGATTCGGAGTATCGAATTTAGCCTAAGGTGAAATTTTGGTACATTTCGGATAACTTTCATATTCTGATGAATAGTGAAAATTAATAAATTATAATTAAAAACAACTTTTTTAATCGAAATAATTAATAGTGATAAATCATTAATTTGAGTGGTTTTAAAGTATATTTAGAATATATTTTTAAAATTTAATACAATGTTGGTCATTGGATGTAGTTTCACATTTAAACTAGACATAAACAAGTGTCAATCTTTTGATAGATATTGTTTCTTAAAAACACGCTATTTGTTTTAACAGCGGGATTTAATTATAAAATTAATTAATGCAACTTTTATGTTATGAATTTGGTAAAATAGACTTCATTTTTGAATTCGGAATATGAAATATAGCTTGGGATGAAATTTTGGCATTGTTCTGAAAAACATCAATTTTTGATGAATAATGAAACTACTAAGTGGTAGGTTAAAAACTGAATTTTGCATAAAACTTAATTTTACCGCTTCTGTGAATGGAATTTCGAAAATCCGAGAGACACGGTTAATATCAAGGACTAAAATGTGGTTCAATGAGATGAAAATAATTTTTTGGTGAATAGTAACTTTTTACTTTTTTACCACGGTTAATAGTAAATAGGGTAACTAAGGGTAAATATGATATTAATATTACCCTAACACATGTCCTAATTCTATTGGACAAGTGTAATTCGACCAAAAACAAACTTAGGAATAAAAAATGACCATTTAGGCCCACTTGGTTTAGATTTGGACATTTATTATTAATTTATTTAAAGAAGGGTTAAAATAGTTAAAATCAAAGTTTAATAAGTAAATCATTTTTAATATGGGGTTATACATACGATAAATTCGACTATAAATATTCATTAGAAAGCTAACAAGATTTCCTACATGCTGGTATTTTATTTTTAATTTTTAGACATCAAATAATATAATTTATTTATGACACAAAGATGATGCAGTAATTATCTTATTAATGAAATATTGACATAATTGATAATATAAATACCAAAATAAATGTAATTTAAGACTTTTTATGAATTACACTAATTTTATAGGTTACTATGATATATTAGTGTTGATTTAATCAACTTGGTTCGAACATATAATTCTTTTATGACTTTCACAAAAATCATATATCAAATAGTGTCAAAATTGACACAAAATAGTTTTTAAATCAAATATTATATTATTAATTGTTATTTTATTCCTAAAAATCTAAGGTTCGGCCAAATGACTTAGATAAGGATATATGTATTAATAATATACAATTTGGGGTTCGTTTGGCATGTTATAGTAAGTTTATTAACCATATAGTGAAAGAAAACAAAAAGACACGGTAAAAGTTAAATTAGAGTTAAATCTAATTGATAAGGTTACAATAATACCCTAAACTTGTCTAAATTCTATTGGATGAGAGGATTTCGACCCATCCCCACCTTAGCCTCGAAATAAATAAATTTGGAGCTAATTAAAACCGAACTTGACTTTATAATAAAATAATATTTTGAGATATTCCTAAAGTGCCCCTCTCCTCCCCTATAAAAGGACACCTCCTCCCCCTCCTCCTCACACCAATTTGAGCACTCAAGCTCGGCCAACCCCTGCCAATTTATCCTCTCCACTTCCCTATAAACATCCTAGAGGTTCTGGTCTTCCTCAAAGACCAATTTTAGTGCCCTAAGAGGAGGTCTCAAAGAGGCACTTCAAAGAAGAGGTAATTACCGTTACCAATTCTTTCATCTTTATTTCTTCTTCCACTTCTTCTTCTTAGGTTGTTTCATTATGAAGTAATAACATCAGTATCACTCATATACTGATATGTTATTATAAGTATGAAACAACCCTATTTCACCATCTATCCATCCTACGGAAAAAGAAATCACCGCGCGTGCGTACGTACGGAATACCGTCTCCACGCCGTGGTGTAATCTATTTTCCACCACCACCTTACATGGATGGGTATAATGGTGTAAAGAATAACTATACATAGTTATTACAACATCATATTGATTCTGATATATTGTATAATACACTCCAATTCAATTCAATATTTATAGAAATGATATCATCGCTCGTGCGTACGTACGGAATACCGTCTCCACGACGCGATGAGATTCATTCTCCATGTTAACCATTTAAGAATGATTATAATGTATATATAAGAAATAATAATGAAATATATGACATTATAAAGCTACTGTATTTATGTATATATATACATATGTATGTCATCTACTTACTTCCATTTCAAGACAATAAGGAAAGGAAAACAGCGTTCATGCGTACGTACGGACTACCGTCTCCATGAACGGTGTTTTTCATTTTATTTATCTACCTATTATATATATATATATATACTGAATATATATGATATATAAATCATATTTTATATTCTGGAAGTAAGTAAATCATGATATAAGTAATAATGATTTCAAGAACAACAAGTCAAAACACCTACGATAAATGAAACGATTTTACCCAAAACGCTTCTTTAACATGGAATTTACAAAAGAACGGGTAATATAATGTCATAAGTGAACCATATATGATATCATAACAATGAATATGATTCTGTAATAAGTCAATAACATGATTTAAATCATTATACAGGATGTTCGGACACTTACAAAGCAAGTCGGACCTAAGGTAAGGGAAATATCACAATCTCATTTTTATCCGAGATTGTTTATTCGTAAGTATTTACTGGGGTTTATTTTATCATCCACATCCATGTTTCCTCAATATGTAATATTTTTTCCATCCAACTACAATGGTTTAAATCCAATTTTACCCTTTGGTTAGTTTTTAGTAAAAGAAATGAAAGGAATCTTTTGTCGTTTATCGTACGAGGTACATTTTGACTTTTTCGACAAAAGTACAAAGAATGTTTTTTTTAACTTATACGGCACGAACGGATTTCTACTATTTTATAAAGCCTTATTTTCATGAAGCTTCCTCTAAAATATTTCATGACTATTTTCAATAAAATCTCTTTCTTTTAAAATTGCATGATGTTTTGTGAAAAGAAATTGATTTTGAAGAAGAAAGGATATTTTCCTCAAGAATTCAATTCAAGTGTTTTATCAAAATTATTTTCCATCTAAGATAATAAAGGGTTCTGTTTCTACCCATATTTTTACATTGATTTGACTATGTTGTGATGGAATTATGTTTATGAATTCCTTTATTTTATATGAATTGTTTTATGATGTCATGATGTTTAAGAATCCCATTTTTATTACATGGGTTATGAAATGATGTATGGTTTATGATTTTGTGGCACACATAAGAATGGTATCATTAATAGATGGGTGGGACCTATATCTCCCTCCAATGCATTGGGTAAAGATTTTATATCTCATGAGATAGACATGGCTGGAATGGTAGGTTATACCGGTTCAGTGAAACAGGACTGAAACGAGGATTACTCGATTCAGAAAGGGACTTTGTCCACTAAGATAGTCTTGGCAATGAGTCTTGACTAACATGAAATGATTCTCTATGATTATGTGTGTATGACACAATGAGTAATGTTTTAAGTTATGATTTCATTTCAGTACTATGATTTATCCCATGTTATGAAATTATGCTCTCTTTTGCAGGTTAAGATTTCCAAAAATGTTATGTTCTTATGAAAATTATGTGATTGATATTTCCTTTGTTTACCCTTACTGAGCATTTGAGCTCACCCCTTTTATGTCTTCTTTTCCCCAGGATATAAAGAAATGTTTTAGGTAAAAAAAAGGGGAAGGTCTTTATGGGAGATGTTGAAGATCTTTCACCACGATTAGAAGATTATAGTCTGAGTTTCCAAAGACACTAAACTATTACGGTCCTTGTGTGTGTGTTTTTGTAATGTACTAAGTATTCCGCAAATGTAATGTAATGTCCATGTACGTCAAGATACGGTTCTCTACAGTTGGTATCAGAGGAAAGGTTTAGTCAACCTTTGGAAACTAGGATGCGAAAACGTTAGTGAGATCCCTAGAGATATTTCTAAGGTATGTCTAGGGATGTCCCTAGGGATAAGTATACGTATAGGTTATAGTAATAGAATTACGCTAACGATCATAGAATTAAACCTAAGATGTTGGATATTTAAGGTACTCCCCCTTTATTATGTTGTTTTCCCTAGCATGATTTTTGCCTCTCACACTATTATGTTTGGGTTTTAGAAAATGGCTGGAAACAAGATGATTCACAATAATGGAGGATATGATGGACAATGGAATGATATTCTTCATGAGCAACCAAATGAAATGGGATTTGGATGTCCAAACATCATTATTATGCCAAATCAGCAATCTCACAATATGATCAATAAAGTAAAATTTGGTAAGTTTCCTGACTCGACTAATAAGAGAAAGATAGAGTTCCATGATGATCATAGAGGAAAGAAAGTTCAATTTCCCCTATGTAAATCATGTGGGAAGAGGCATCAAGGAGAATGTTTCAAAGGAACTGGAAGATGCTTTGGGTGTGGAAAAGAAGGACACAAAGCAAGTAAGTGCAAAGGAAAAGGGTCGGTTAACACCATGGATGAGGATAATGGTATTGCTACAACATCAAAAATGGTTAAGTGTTTTAAATGTGGAATGTATGGGCATTATGCAAACAAATGCCCTATAGGAAAGACTCATGAAGAGAATCAGTATGGTCATATGGGTAGTATTTATGTGGATGATGATGAAGAGACTACAAATAATATGTGAGATGAAAGAATTTTTGAAGCTCGGTCAATGGTTTGAGAATGTAGTGGCATGATTACATGTTTATCATGTGTAATTTTGGAATAAAGAGACATCTATGGATTGTTACACTGTTGTCTTTCCTTGTGTTTTGAAAGTATATGATTAATGTTACCAGTATCCATGAAAGGTTATTCAGATATTTTTGGAATGTAGATGATATGCGCATAATGAAGGGATAAGGAGAAAATTAAATGTTTGATAGTATTCATGAGCTCATGATTGATATAAGGACTAAGTGATATCATGGTTTGAGTATATAGAATTTTGAGGATTTTGGTATGTGGAAAGTGTTAACTTTTAACTGCATTCATGTTTTCACTAAGGTTCAATGGGTATTCAAGAGAATACATGATTAAGGACTTTGAATGTTTGGAATGTGACCAACAAAACATATCTTATGATATATGGGGATCAACGATGGTATTAAATCTCTGGTAATCGCTGTCACTATATTATGAGAGTGGACTGCAGTATTATGTATAAGCCTAAAGATTAGACTGGATTATGTTGGACAAAAGTTAGTATTGTTTAAGGATAGAAGATTTTCGATATTATTGATGGGATGTTATAGTAACGTAGTTTTAGAAAAAGGACAACCTGCAGGACGGGCGACTGCCCATCGCTTCGGACAAGGCTGTAGGAATCGAACCCACAACCAAAGTGCGACTGGCCTTTATCGCCTACCACTGGCCTACAGGAAGTCCCCGTTTAGTAGAAACTAGTTTTATTTTATTAAGCGGTATGATATATGAAGTATAAGTCCATTTTAGGAACTATATATGATTAATCTCACTATAGAATGACTTATGTATATTTAATAACTTTTGCTTACCTTTTGTTTGAGACAGATGGAATGACCCGTCATTCTATCACATGATCTGCTAACACTTCACGAATAACAAATTCAACTTCATTTATTTAAGAGATGAAGTGGAAATTGTTCAAGGCACGAACAACAGTGATATTGTATCAAAATAAAGTAAGTATTTATTCTAATTCAAATTTTCAACTTTAGGGAAATGATCTTGAAAACCAAAAATGTTGTCCTAGTGATCTTATACCTGATGAATCAGATGGTACCTTATATCATCACAAATCTATGGATTTTTGATTACTGGATTTTCCATAGCCATGTTCTCTACCACTCTCCATCAGAACATGATGGTTATATTTTCTCTTCCATATCCATATTTTCACCTATGTGGAAACCCAGTGATTAGTTTATTTGGGTAATCGTTACATTTCATACTTTAGTTTTTAAAGCCAAGTTTTGGTATTCCCTTTTACGATGTGGGTTTCTATTAAAGAAACTTTCAAATAGTAAACCATTTATAACCCCGACGAATTTCGAGGGCGAAATTCATTTTAAGGGGGGTAGAATGTAACAGCCTAAGATTTTATAAAAAAATATTCTTTTTAATTTTATTAAAGTCTTGTGTTGTACGCGACACCAAAAGGAGCTTGCACAACACGCATCCTTGACTTGCCTTGCATTACATGCAATCGCGACCTTCCTCGATAGCGTGTGTAATACGCAATACCGAGTTTCACTAAACAACAATATTCTATTAAAATATTATTAAAACTAGCCGTTATGAATAGTAATAACCACTTTTTAAAATTCTGTAAATCTTATATTTCAAAATGAACTTCATTTTTGGATTCGGAGTATCGAATTTAGCCTAAGGTGAAATTTTGGTACATTTCGGATAACTTTCATATTCTGATGAATAGTGAAAATTAATAAATTATAATTAAAAACAACTTTTTTAATCGAAATAATTAATAGTGATAAATCATTAATTTGAGTGGTTTTAAAGTATATTTAGAATATATTTTTACAATTTAATACAATGTTGGTCATTGGATGTAGTTTCACATTTAAACTAGACATAAACAAGTGTCAATCTTTTGATAGATATTGTTTCTTAAAAACACGCTATTTGTTTTAACAGCGGGATTTAATTATAAAATTAATTAATGCAACTTTTATGTTTTGAATTTGGTAAAATAGACTTCATTTTTGAATTCGGAATATGAAATATAGCTTGGGATGAAATTTTGGCATTGTTCTGAAAAACATCAATTTTTGATGAATAGTGAAACTACTAAGTGGTAGGTTAAAAACTGAATTTTGCATAAAACATAATTTTACCGCTTCTGTGAATGGAATTTCGAAAATCCGAGAGACACGGTTAATATCAAGGACTAAAATGTGGTTCAATGAGATGAAAATAATTTTTTGGTGAATAGTAACTTTTTACTTTTTTACCACGGTTAATAGTAAATAGGGTAACTAAGGGTAAATATGATATTAATATTACCCTAACACATGTCCTAATTCTATTGGACAAGTGTAATTCGACCAAAAACAAACTTAGGAATAAAAAATGACCATTTAGGCCCACTTGGTTTAGATTTGGACATTTATTATTAATTTATTTAAAGAAGGGTTAAAATAGTTAAAATCAAAGTTTAATAAGTAAATCATTTTTAATATGGGGTTATACATACGATAAATTCGACTATAAATATTCATTAGAAAGCTAACAAGATTTCCTACATGCTGGTATTTTATTTTTAATTTTTAGACATCAAATAATATAATTTATTTATGACACAAAGATGATGCAGTAATTATCTTATTAATGAAATATTGACATAATTGATAATATAAATACCAAAATAAATGTAATTTAAGACTTTTTATGAATTACACTAATTTTATAGGTTACTATGATATATTAGTGTTGATTTAATCAACTTGGTTCGAACATATAATTCTTTTATGACTTTCACAAAAATCATATATCAAATAGTGTCAAAATTGACACAAAATAGTTTTTAAATCAAATATTATATTATTAATTGTTATTTTATTCCTAAAAATCTAAGGTTCGGCCAAATGACTTAGATAAGGATATATGTATTAATAATATACAATTTGGGGTTCGTTTGGCATGTTATAGTAAGTTTATTAACCATATAGTGAAAGAAAACAAAAAGACACGGTAAAAGTTAAATTAGAGTTAAATCTAATTGATAAGGTTACAATAATACCCTAAACTTGTCTAAATTCTATTGGATGAGAGGATTTCGACCCATCCCCACCTTAGCCTCGAAATAAATAAATTTGGAGCTAATTAAAACCGAACTTGACTTTATAATAAAATAATATTTTGAGATATTCCTAAAGTGCCCCTCTCCTCCCCTATAAAAGGACACCTCCTCCCCCTCCTCCTCACACCAATTTGAGCACTCAAGCTCGGCCAACCCCTGCCAATTTATCCTCTCCACTTCCCTATAAACATCCTAGAGGTTCTGGTCTTCCTCAAAGACCAATTTTAGTGCCCTAAGAGGAGGTCTCAAAGAGGCACTTCAAAGAAGAGGTAATTACCGTTACCAATTCTTTCATCTTTATTTCTTCTTCCACTTCTTCTTCTTAGGTTGTTTCATTATGAAGTAATAACATCAGTATCACTCATATACTGATATGTTATTATAAGTATGAAACAACCCTATTTCACCATCTATCCATCCTACGGAAAAAGAAATCACCGCGCGTGCGTACGTACGGAATACCGTCTCCACGCCGTGGTGTAATCTATTTTCCACCACCACCTTACATGGATGGGTATAATGGTGTAAAGAATAACTATACATAGTTATTACAACATCATATTGATTCTGATATATTGTATAATACACTCCAATTCAATTCAATATTTATAGAAATGATATCATCGCTCGTGCGTACGTACGGAATACCGTCTCCACGACGCGATGAGATTCATTCTCCATGTTAACCATTTAAGAATGATTATAATGTATATATAAGAAATAATAATGAAATATATGACATTATAAAGCTACTGTATTTATGTATATATATACATATGTATGTCATCTACTTACTTCCATTTCAAGACAATAAGGAAAGGAAAACAGCGTTCATGCGTACGTACGGACTACCGTCTCCATGAACGGTGTTTTTCATTTTATTTATCTACCTATTATATATATATATATACTGAATATATATGATATATAAATCATATTTTATATTCTAGAAGTAAGTAAATCATGATATAAGTAATAATGATGTCAAGAACAACAAGTCAAAACACCTACGATAAATGAAACGATTTTACCCAAAACGCTTCTTTAACATGGAATTTACAAAAGAACGGGTAATATAATGTCATAAGTGAACCATATATGATATCATAACAATGAATATGATTCTGTAATAAGTCAATAACATGATTTAAATCATTATACAGGAGTTTCGGACACTTACAAAGCAAGTCGTACCTAAGGTAAGGGAAATATCACAATCTCATTTTTATCCGAGATTGTTTATTCGTAAGTATTTACTGGGGTTTATTTTATCATCCACATCCATGTTTCCTCAATATGTAATATTTTTTCCATCCAACTACAATGGTTTAAATCCAATTTTACCCTTTGGTTAGTTTTTAGTAAAAGATATGAAAGGAATCTTTTGTCGTTTATCGTACGAGGTACATTTTGACTTTTTCGACAAAAGTACAAAGAATGTTTTTTTAACTTATACGGCACGAACGGATTTCTACTGTTTTATAAAGCCTTATTTTCATGAAGCTTCCTCTAAAAGATTTCATGACTATTTTCAATAAAATCTCTTTCTTTTAAAATTGCATGATGTTTTGTGAAAAGAAATTGATTTTGAAGAAGAAAGGATATTTTCCTCAAGAATTCAATTCAAGTGTTTTATCAAAATTATTTTCCATCTAAGATAATAAAGGGTTCTGTTTCTACCCATATTTTTACATTGATTTGACTATGTTGTGATGGAATTATGTTTATGAATTCCTTTATCTTATATTAATTGTTTTATGATGTCATGATGTTTAAGAATCCCATTTTTATTACATGGGTTATGAAATGATGTATGGTTTATGATTTTGTGGCACACATAAGAATGGTATCATTAAGAGATGGGTGGGACCTATATATCCCTCCAATGCATTGGGTAAAGATTTTATATCTCATGAGATAGACATGGCTGGAATGGTAGGTTATACCGGTTCAGTGAAACAGGACTGAAACGAGGATTACTCGATTCAGAAAGGGACTTTGTCCACTAAGATAGTCTTGGCAATGAGTCTTGACTAACAAGAAATGATTCTCTATGATTATGTGTGTATGCCACAATGAGTAATGTTTTAAGTTATGATTTCATTTCACTACTATGATTTATCCCATGTTATGAAATTATGCTCTCTTTTGCAGGTTAAGATTTCCAAAAATGTTATGTTCTTATGAAAATTATGTGATTGATATTTCCTTTGTTTACCCTTACTGAGCATTTGAGCTCACCCCTTTTATGTCTTCTTTTCCCCAGGATATAAAGAAAGGTTTTAGGTAAAAAAAAGGGGAAGGTCTTTATGGGAGATGTTGAAGATCTTTCACCACGATTAGAAGATTATAGTCCAAGTTTCCAAAGACACTAAACTATTACGGTCCTTGTGTGTGTGTTTTTGTAATGTACTAAGTATTCCGCAAATGTAATGTAATGTCCATGTACGTCAAGATACGGGTCTCTACAGAGTTCACTGCACGAGTTCCAGAGGCAGTGACCTCTGAGGTTTCGGGGTGATCTAGACCCCCAGGCAGCTGATGACTGGCTTGAAGAAGTCACCCGAGTTTTCCTCCTGGTGAGGACACCCTAAGATCAGATGGTGGTCCTAGCGGCGAGCCTTCTGTATGGTTCTTCCGGGCGATGGTGGAGCCTGGTGATGCAGTCCCATGACGAGGAGACGCTCACGTGGGCAGAGTTTGAGCGGCTCTTCAGGGAGGAGTTCTATCCCATGATGCTGAGGTCAGTGCCGATTCAGGAGCTTCTGCAGCTTCGATAGGAGGTCATGATCATGCCGGAATGCTCATCGAGGTTTACAGACCTGTCGCGTTACTCCCTAAATATGGTTCGAGACCCATTATTTAGGGCTCGGACCTTCAAGTAGGGCTTACGCAGGGACATCCAGGCAGGTTTGGTTTGTTTGTGCATGCCCACCTATGCTGGAGTGTTGAAGCAAGCATTGGTGGTGAAGAGATTTTTGGCTGAGCAGATTCCCCCTGTTAGTGATGGGAATGTGCGAGCTGAGACGTCGACATATGGTAGACGATGATAGACTCAGGGGTCTGGACGTGGCTGATGTTTCAGGCGGCGACCCCAGGATGGAGGATCTAAGGCTCAGGGCTCGCAGGCCAGTTTTGGTCAGCCGCAGGAGAGGCGGTGTTATGCCTGCGATGGTCGGGGACATCTTGCTAGGTATTGTCTGACCTGACGTGCTGCTGAGAGGGAGTCGGTCGATGTACCACCTTGGCGGAGGCAGTGTCTCAAGCAAGGAGGTCTTTAGGGCGGCAGACGTGGCGAAGAGCGGGTGCAGCAGGAGGAGGTGGTAGGCAGTACCAGATGCCACCAGCCCCACCCCCAGGTGGTCTACGCCATGCTCAGGGAGCTGGTGGCTGAGGGCGAGGACAGCTGCATGCCCTAGAGGCTGTTGACCTAGAGGCTCTGCGGATGGATAGAGGTACACCTTTTGTCTTCTCTACTTTCTGCAGTAGTTTGATGGAGGTTGTTTACCGGTACCATTTCCTTTCTATTTATTGATCGAGTTTTGTTCAGGGCGTTGGTAAGACCCTATTTGGGTGTTGTTCAGCATGCTTCGAATACATGAGGAAGAGGGATCTTTACCCCACTGAGACACGTTTATGTGACATGATTAAAACCATGCAGGCAA
Organism: Viscum album; assembly: GCA_963277665.1. Taxonomy (NCBI): domain Eukaryota; kingdom Viridiplantae; phylum Streptophyta; class Magnoliopsida; order Santalales; family Viscaceae; genus Viscum; species Viscum album. The sequence continues at coordinate 1,217,827,469 of OY728130.1, forward strand.
GTCAGTGCCGCCCAAAGTGGATAGTATCGAGGTGTGGTGGATGATTCCCTCTGACTTATTCATTCGGGAAGGGGTGTTTGTTGGTGAACTCACTGGTGTGTGAGACCTAGTTGAGAGTCCAGTCACTTCCCTTGAGCTTAGGGATTTTTGGGGATGGAAAGTTCTAAGGGGGGGAGGATGTAGAGACATGGGTTTTTGGCAATGTTAGACTTTGGAATATTTCTATGAATAATTATAGAGATAATCGCGAAGACGGCGTGTGATTCCGAGGCCCGGTGTGCCCGGAATTAATTTTATAAAAATATTAATTATTTTTTATACTATGCACGTTGTGGGGTTGTGATATCTCCTAAACGGTAGGTCATAATGGGAATCTGAGAGCACGGTTGCGTCCGGAACGTGCCGTTTACCCTAGGCGAGGTGTAAACGTTGCGGGTGCGGGCCTGTAGTGGAAAGCGCCACCAGGGGCGTTTTCGTAAATAAGTGGAAAAGTCCATTTTTAGGTGTTGGCTCGAATAACTTCTGAACGGAGTCTCGGATCGCAAATCCGAGTAAGCCGTTGCGTTCATAACGGCGCGTTTACCCTAAGGGTGACCTTACCTTTGTCCGCATCGGGCGCGGAGTCGGGAGCGTGGTTTTAAATGAAGGTTTTTAAATAATAATAAAACCTCGCATTCTCTCCTCCCTCTCCCACCCACACTCAGCGGACGGCCACCCCTCCCTCGTCTGGTTCTTCACTGATTCTAGCTCCGATTTTCCGTTTTCTATGTCGTTCGTCAGCGGATCTAGCTTCAGGGCGTCGCCGGCGTCGATCTGCACCCGAAGCTTTGGCGTTTTGCCCGTGAGGTAGGCGGTTTGCATTTTAATCCCCCGATCCCATTTTTTCTGTGAATTGATTCATTTTGAGGTTGTTTCAGGGAAGATCGCATCCCGGGGGTCGCATCGGTTCTTTCAGATCGCAAAACGGACCACCGGGGTGCCCGAGGCGGTCCGCGGAAGGTCTGCCGGCGCGGCGGCCGGCCGCCCAGCACGGGGGCGCGCCGGCGGAGTGCGGCAGCGCTGTGCGCCGCGCGGCTGAGGGCCGCTGGCTAGGGCGGGCTAGCGGCGGCGGCCGGTCCAGGCCGGTCGGACCGGCATGTCGAGGCCGGTCCGGCCCCTTTTGTTATACTGGGGTCTTTAAACCATTCTATCTTGCAATCCAGGATACGGATTCGCGTGCCGTTTACGGCGATGCGACCCTGCCAATGAGGAAAACCCTTCGGTGTTGGTTTGAGAGTTTAAGGGTTCGGGATCGTGGCCCGGGAGTTAGAAACGTCGTATAAATAATATTATTTTATTATTTTACGACTTCGGGCCGTTGTAACTTCTACCCGGAGGGTCTGAATGACGTGTCGTCAATGGCATTGAGACCCTGATGGTACGACGGACTTTTTAAGATGGTTTCCGGGTGTTGGGAATGAGAACGGGGTGTGGGCCCCACGAGGTCGGGTTTTGGCGTTTGCGGAGAAACGCAGCTTTCGCACCAGGAGTCCGATTTTGGTGGATGATTAGTTGATCCTGTGTGTTTTTTTGAGAGGATCGCAGTGGTGAAATCCATTCGATGAGTTTCGGAATCGAGGTGTGGGCCCCACCCGAGCTTGAATCAGTGAATAGTATCTTTTTCACTGGGTGTCCGTTTCGGACGTGCGAGTAGTCGATTCCGCTTGTTTTTCTGATGGGATAGTCGTGGTATCATCTGCTCGATGGGTTTCGGGATCATTGTGTGGGCCCTGCACGAGCTAGCTACAGTGAATAGTGTCGTTTTCTCCGGTGCTCCGTTTCGGGCGAGTAAATAGTCTATCCTACGTGTTTTTCCACGTAGAACACGATGGTGGCCTCGGTATTGGCCTTGGAGGTGCGCAGTGTGGCATTGTTATGGGTCGCACAGGTTAGCGACGTTTTGGACCAGCAGTGGTTGAGGGTACTCCCTTGGTTCGTTCCCACGAGGGTTCGTGTGGCATCACAACCCTCAGGTGGGCTTGGAGAGGGATCCTCTAGCATCTTTTCCCTAGATCAGGTTCTTGGTATCGCTGTGACCGCTTATTCATGGGAGGAAATCCCCTATCTAGTAGGTTAACCCAGTAGGGTTTGTGGCATCATCGAGAATGTGATCCCCTATGCTGTGGGTCGTGCTCAGTAGGGTTTTGAAATCGTCGGGTATATGATCCCCTGCTCAGCACCAAGTTTATAGTAGGGTTGTGGTATCGTTGGTTATGAGATCCCCTACTCAGTGTGTGGTTTCCGTAGGGTTGCGGCATCATCAGTTCGATTTCCTACATCACAAGTTATACTAGATTGGGTTCGGGTATTTTCAGGACCACATTTATATGGGCGACGATCCTCTATCTGAGATAGGCTGTCGAGCACTAGATTGGGTTTTGGTATCCCCCCGCGGATCCTGGGAGTGATCCCTTATCTGTTAGATCTATGAATGCCATATCGGGTCGTGGTATCCCCCAGCAGACACTGGGAGTGATCCCCTATCTGTGAGATCTTCGTCTACCGGATTGGGTTCTGGTATCCCCTAGTGGACCCTAGGAGTGATACCCTATCCAAGGAGTTTGGTGGTTTTGTTTTTTTGGTGAGTTTTCCTCAGAGATGCTATCTGACGAGTGTGATCTCTCGGGTAAGCGTCTGAGATGTTTGAGAGAAACCTGATGGAGTGTATCTATCATGTGAGTGTCATCTAGGATGACAGTGTTCATGTGGTGTACTCTCCTCGTTATGGACTGTTTCTGGTGATGAGCTTGGTACCTCTTGTGGCTTGGTGCGTGAGCTGGGTATATCTGGATTGTTCAAGGTGTATGTATGGGCATACACCTGAGCTGAGCTGTCTAGTTTTGTTAGCCGAGGATGGTCACGAGATAGAGTTTCTCTCTCCTCTGGGTTCCCTCTGGATGGGATGAGTGGACTATTTCCTTTCATTTGCTCTCTGTTTTTTCGGTTTTTGGGGTGCCTACTAAGTATGTTTATAGTCACCCCTACACGGTCTTTGCCCGCACATGTTTGTGTCCGGTGCAGACCACATGCCTTTCGACGGAGTCCCAGGAGGACCCGGAGTAGGCAGAGCTGAGTGAGAGAGACTGACCGAGGTGTTTACCGGTGCGGCGCCGAGGTAGATTTTCGGCGGGTGTTTTTGGTAGTGTTTCCCTTCTTCAGAGTAGGTTGGACGCGCTTTGTTGTTTTCTTTTGGTGGGCCCTGTTTTTCCCTTTTGTACTTTTGATGTTGCTCTCTGGTTGGGATAGTTGTATGCATGCATTTTACTGTTCAGGTTTACATATCTCTACACTGTTGCATGGAGGTGTTTGTGGGTGCGTGTGTACACCTTAGGCTAATGCCTCCCATGTGTGTGATAGGCTACTCGGCGCTAGTTGCCAGCCCCTAGACTATTAGAGGCAGGCTTGGGGAGTCGCGGCTCGAGCACCGTTGGGTCGGGTCGTGACAGGTGATATAAATAAAAAGTAAAATAAATAATTAAAAGGAAATAAATAAATAAGAAAATGATCTTGGATCCCTATAAATGGAACCAAAATTTGATTGTGTTGTCAAGTGTGTCAAATTAGAGGTTTATTTTTAATTAGAATTGGATAATTGTAGCAGAAACCCTAGGTCATCCCTTGATGGATCCTTATATAATAAAATTACAAAAAATATTATTAAAATAACAAGGGAATGAGAATTTATAAATCTTGGGGATTGTTGATTTTAAAATATAAATTGAAACTATGTTACTGAGTGAGATAAATAGGATGGAGAAATTGTGATCAACCTAGGTAAGTATCCCTTAATGCTTAATTCATCATCGCTCTCAAGGGAATGGGAAGGATCATTTATTACTTAATTTATACCAACTAAAACTAGTTATTTATTTGATTTATTACTAGGTTACTACCGAGGATCTGATTGACCAACGATATTGATTATTTGTGACTGCTCAAAATCAACAAAAATGTATTTATGTAAAAACCAACCTCAATCATGGTATCACATCAACAATGTGATAAGATGACCTGATTTGTGACAATTATAAATTTTTCAACAAGTAAAGAACATTCATAATCATGGTTTCAAGCTTCTTGAATCCAGGGAACAATTCTATCTATAATTACACTCATAAAAGAGAAAAAGTGAGAAAAGTGACAACCCCACTCCAATCATCATAAGATGTGATTTATTCATCGAAGCATGAGGATTCTTGTTCCTTTAATTTTTAGTTTCTCATACCATAATAAAAATAAATTATAAAGGTATAAATGAAGAAAAATAGGCTACAAACCTATAAATTCAATTGTCCTCCAAATATTATAGTTGTGGATCTCGAGACTACAACGAGGAATACTACCTAAATTTATCACTAAGAAGTTTAGAAGTACATAAGGGAGAAGAGAACTAAGATGGTTGAAGAGAGCTCTTATGTTTGACTCACCCTTACCCCTAGTATATAAAAATTTGATAAAGAGGGAGATGGGTGATTTTATGGTTGAATACATCATAATTTCAATAAAATATGTCAAGTTCCTACGGGACTTTGTGACTATTCAAAGTAGACTTCTTCATCCTTGTTTATCCGGAAAGTTGACTAACTAAAATAGATGAAAATTATGTAAAATTCGGTGGTAAGTTGTGCCTTAGATCTATCTATCCAATGGAGGTAAAATAAACATAATTAGAGTTTTGAGGCCCATGTTATGAACAAAACACATAAAGGTGGTCCAATCTGGCCCGCCCAGAATTGCTTCACATTGTGGGCTTATTTTGGGCCTCTAAAAGGATGCATTGGGCTCCATGGTCTTCTAGTGAAATTTATCCCACAAGTCTTTACAATCATAAACAAATGTTTAGGAAAATTCTATGCACATATTATCCACTATAAAAATTTATTTCTACATGTTTTCTTGGGCTCTCATGTAGTTTGGCCCATTTTTCTTGAATTCTATTATGGGCTCTAAAAATCACATCCTCCTATAATGTAAACACTAAAACAAGTAAAATTTTCCTATTAAATAGTAAAATAAATTAAATAAATAAAAAAAATATGAAGAGAAATTTACTATTATATTTGTAATATTCATTTCAAAACTAGTTTAAAATAGTGGTGTAAGGGTCAAGATGAATAGTGAATTGGAATACGATCAGAACCCTCTGAGGATATGCTTTACTTTATCAATTGATTTTACAAACGATTATAAAGGACATATAGATAATGTGAACCTTTTATTAAGATTGAATTATAACATCCTAGAATCAAGATATTAAAAAAATAAGATTAATCATTCTTTTATAGTTCTTATGATATGATTCATAATAATAAAAAATTTATCACTTTGGTTATCTCCTTTTAGAAAAAAAAATGTTGGAGATAGAAGGACTTGGGAAAATATGGGTGAAATAGACAATGTGATTAAGAAAATCCCAATATTGGGGGGAGTGGAAGTTGAGAACATCATGATGATGATAAATCAGTTAACCCATGTCATGAACTATAACCAAAACTCTACTGAGTGTCCTATGTCACCAAGGAAGGAAGAACTAGTAGTTGAGTCCTTCATAAATAAATTACCACGTATTTTTTGTGGAACTTCTGATAAAATATCATGAAACAATCCATCAATACTATAAATAATATATTTTACGTACCTAATTGTTTTGAATAAGATAAAGTTACATTAGTTGTATATCTCTTAGAATGATAAGTGGATTAGTGGTGGACACTGATCAAGAACACAAATCCAAGGGATGAGGGGGCTGCCTTGGGATGTGAAGACTTCAAAACTAAATTTTTATTTAAATATTTTAATTTGACCCACCATAAAAAAATGGATATTAATTACTCATGTTTCAAAAATTGGAAATGAAATATTGGGGAATTATTATATGATCTTTACAAGGCTTTCCTGTTATGATTCATTCTAATTAACTATTCTAATGGGAAAACAGATTGATTCTTTAGCAGAAAAAGACCTAATCAATATAAATATTGGGAAATCTAAGACTTTTGGAGTTATGAATAGATAGAATAATTTTTTCTAAACATGAAATAGGGTTCATATTTTCTTAGTGTAATCAGGGACCGAATAAAAAGGAGAGAAATATGTCATAAAATTTTGGGAAGAATCTAAACAATGAAAAAGAAACAAGATCCCATGTGTAACAATTGAGGAAAGAGTTTTTGGGGAATTTTTTGAAAGGAAATGGAAGGTGATAAAAGTGTTCAAGATATGGAAATATATATATCGAACAATAATAGAGATATAAATCCTCAACATCTAAATGATAATGAAAAAGGTAACATGGTGCAATCACAACCTTAGATGAAATGCTATAAGTGTGGGTAACAAAGGCATTTCTCGAACCAATATACAAAATAGAAGATAGTGGAAAAGAACTAGAATAAACCCTAAAATAGACCATTGGTAAAAAGTTGTGTATTTTGATTTTTTAAGGATCAAGTTGAGTCTCCAAATGATGTTATGGTTGGTACACTCATCATACACTCAAATCTATGAAGTACATTGTTTGATTCTGGTTCCATGCATTCTTATATTTCATTCAAGCATGAAAAGAATGTAAAATTAAAACCTAAAATTATAGTGATATATTTTTTTGTTAAAATTTTAATAGAACTATTCAAGAAACCAATATATATAGTTATTCCAATATTAAATTTTGTGAGTATAATCACTCTTCAATCTCAGTGATCAATCTTATATTGGAATTTGACATAATATTTGGGATGGATTGGTTGTCAAAGTATGATGATAAAATCAACTATATAATCAGTGAGATTATAGTAGTATAAAAGATAAAACCTCATGTCATCTTCAAATGAGATATTTACCATCTTGAGACATTATAAGAACAACCTCCTTATACCATTTTATGGAAATGATTGGTGAAGAATAAGAGTAAAGAGAAAGACTAAAGATATGGGATGCGACCATTATTTCGGAATACAGTGATGTATTTCCTGAAGAGTTATCATGAACTCCCCCAAAAATTAGGGCATACTTCCCATTTGAAGTCATACATGGATCCAAGTTATTATTGAAGACCCCATACATAATGGAATATGTTCAATTACAGGAACTAAAGAAGAAACATCAAGATCAATAGGAGAAGGGTTTTCTTCCTAAAATTGTGTCTCCAAGGAGGAACCTATTATTATTTTTAAAGAAGGTGGATGATTCGATGAGAAAATAAAAATATTAAATAGAACATAATGGGATTATAGTGAGGAAAAAATATCTGCTTCCAACGATGGATGATTTTTTCAACCAGCTTCCTAGAGGTCAATTCTTATCTATGATTGATCTTTGGTTTGGGTATCATCAATTGAGGGTGAAAAAATATGATATCCCTTATAATACCTTCCAAAAAAGATATACTAATTATTATTTTATCATTATGTCCTTATACTTGACTAATTCTCCTTTCATATTTATGGATTTGATTAACTGAGTCATTAAGCACTGCCTAGATAATTTAATAGTGGTCTTTATTGATGATATTATGATATATTTAAAAATTCATGAGGAGAATGAGAATCATTTAAGGGTCATATTATGAACTCTGAGGAAGGATAATTTGTTCAATAAATTCTATAAATGTGAGGTATGGTTCCAAAAATTCACCTTCTTAGGACACATCATGTCCATTGAATAAATATCAAGATATCCGGCAGAGAAAAAGGCCATCGAGGAGTGGATAAATCATATAATTATAACTGATATTCATAGTTTTATTGGTTTTTTAGGATAATATAGAAGGTTTTTTGAAAAAAAATCATGGATTTTTAATCCACTAACTTGGTTAAATCGATATGGGGTTAAGTTTATATGAAAAAATGAGTGTGAAAAAATTTCATGAACTAAAGAGGAGGTTGGTTAGTGAACTTATGCAAACTTTACTCTCTAATGGGGGATGATTTTTCATTTTTAGATATGAATCCTTAAAGGGACTTGGATCTTTACTCATGAAAAATGAATAAGTGATTGCATATGAATCATGACAGTTAAGGACTTACTAATAGAATTATCCTACTGATGATCTAGAGTTATTGACAGTCATTTTTTCTCTAATGATATGGAGACACTATCCCTATGGGGAAAATTTTGATATATACATTTTCCACCAAAGTTTATAGTATTTATTAATAAAGAAGAAAATCAATATTTGATGAATGATATGATTTAATATTCTTGTATATTATTATTCCTCAATTCATTACCACCCCAAAAGTCTGAACAAAGTCACAGATGCATAAGTATGAAAGATCTTGGCATTCTTATAATGATGAGGATTGAGTCAGATCCATTAATCGAGGACCTCGTAAGATAATACATGGAAATTATAAGGGAATAGACCTAAAAAATCTTATCCCAAAATATTTATCAACCAATATTATTAGAGAAGATCAAAAAATATCAAGGAGAATATCCTTTGATGAAATAGAAGATAGATACTGTGAAAAATGGGAAGTTTTCTATATTCTATATTAATCGAGAAGGTGTAATAAAATTTTTTACAAGGTTATGTAGCCCATAAATTCTAGAGATAAATAATAATCTGATGGATAAAGCTCATAATTCTTCATTCTCTATACACCATGGAACCCCTAAAATTTATAATGACATTTTTTATCATTATTGGTGAGATAATATCAAAAGAGAGAATTATGATTAAACTACAAGGTGCGTGGTGTGTCAACAACTAAATGTGGAGTGAAAATTTCTTATATGGGTATTAAATCCACTACCCATGACTATATATAAGTGGGGTGACATCAGTATAGGCATTGTCACTATCCTTCTAAAGAAACTCTATGGTAGCAATGCTATTTGGGTAATCATCGATTAATTTATAAATTCATCCCATTTAACATCCATAAGAGATGATTTTTTTTCCAAGATCCAAATGATTTAATCTATATTCAATAAGTAGTGAGACTTCATGGGGTACCACTATCGATTATTTCTGATCAAGATCCAAGATTTACATCGATATTCTATAGTATCCTTTAAAAGTATATGAATATATAAGTAAACTTAATCATATCCTACAATACTCAAACTGATTGTTAGTCTAAGTGCACTATTGAAATATTGGGAGATATGTTATGAGTTATCTCACTTTATTTCTAATGGAGTTGGGATAAACATATCTCTCTTTTTCAATTCTCCTCTAATAATAGCTTCCACTCGAGGGTTAAAATAGAACCTTTCTATGCTCTCTATAGAAAAAGGCGTGGTAATCCAAGACATTAGGAATAAGTTAGATAAGGGAAATTTTGTGTACTATAATTTGTGAAGGAAACTAAAGAAAATATTCAATTAATTAGTAAACACATCATGGCTGGTCAAAGTCGACAAAAAAACTAAGCTAATAAACAAAGTAAATAATCGAACTTTCCAGTTGGGGATCATGTATTCCACAAGATACCACTATGTAAAGGAGTTATGAGATTTTTAAAGAAGTTAAAACTGATTCAATTATACATTTCACAATTTGTGATTTTGTATAATGTTGGAGTAGTTTCATATCAACTAAAACTACCTCCAAATGTTTCTAATGCCTAGGATTTTATCCACATCCCCCTATTGAGAATGTATATGTCTGACCCATCACATTTACTTGATAATAATGTTGTGAATTTCTAAGTTGAATTTTCATATTATTAGAAACCAATCCATATCCTTTATATAATGGAATAAATGTTGAGGAACATGATAACATAGCTTGTGAATTTCCAATGGATAAATTACATGTTTGAATAGGATACATGGGAACTGGATGAATCCTTAAATACTAATTACCATCACATATTTTCACAATATTATGTAAAATGAGATTTCAAGGGTGAAATTTATTTAATGGGGAAAGAATGTAATGATCTGAATACTTTGTTCATTTAATAAAGAAACTATTTTCTATCAAAATCTTTTTATTACATTTTATAAGAAAATAACATAAAAGGACTTTTACATTTCATAAGAATATTACACATCATGCATAAATATGGAAAAGTAAATTGAAGAATGATAAAGGGATATACACATGAAAGAATAATAAATTCATTAAAAAAACTCGATATGATTGAAATACCCTAGAATAATCATCCCTTCCATAATGATTGTAAAAAGGAAAATAAGCATTGGGAAAATAATATAAATTATCAAAGGATGTGTAAGAACATTTACAAGTGATGTAGTTATGGATAAAGAGAGAATAATGGTGTATTTATAGGTAAATATGAATATTAGGAATGAGTAAAACTGGCCAATATGGATTATAGGAATTATGAAAATTAATCAATAAGATGTTGTTCATTATTATTATTGTAGGTGGAGTAAAGTCATTATAGGAATTATTTTATAATTGTGTTTTTAGAAACTATATAATTATTATAATTTCTAATAAAATATCGTTTCATGATAAATATAAAAGTTTTAACACCCGAAGATTTTATAGTAATCTTTATCTTTAAAGTAAGTCAATAGCTTATATTGCACACAACACTAACTTGTCTTGCATTAAATGCAAGATTGAGTTTCTATGAGACAACACATTAGTGTTATAATTATTTAAACAATATATTTATTTATAAATTAAATAATTTAATATTAATAGTAACAAAGAAATTTTAAATTTCATATATAATGTTTTGAAATAAATAAAATATATTTATAATGAAATGTATATGTTTTGTTAAAAAAGTTATATATTTAGGAAAACGTTTTTGTAAAAAGAACTAATTTTTATGTCCTTTTGTGGAAAATAATAAAATTAATATTAGACATTACTAAATATTTAATTTGTTAAAAAATACTTCATTTTTGGATTTGAAATATCAAAATTAGCTTAGGGTTAATTTTTGGTATTTTTCTGAAAACTTTCAATTTTTGAAAAATAATGAAAAATACTGCATAGTACATAAAAACCGACTTTTACATTTAAATAATTATTTTTAATTAAAATTTATATTAATGTTAAAATAGATACATAATAAATTAATTAGTCCAATATAATTCATTTGATTCATTTTAAAATAAGAATATATATATATATATAATTTTATTGAACTTTTTACCGTCTTTTACCCACCTTCTAGGCACATTGGAAAATTTGCATAAAACATAATTTTACCACTTTGTGATTTGAATTTCAAGAATCCAAGAGACTCATCTAACATCAGTATGTAAAATTTGTTTTAATAAAATGAAAATAATTTTTTGTTAATAGAAACTTTTGAATTTTATTTTCCACAATTTAATGTAAATATGGTAATTAAAGGGAAATGATATTATTATTACCACAACACATGTCCTAATTCAATTGGATAAGTGTATTTCGACCAAAATCAACCTTATGAATAAAATATCATTATTTTGGATCCATGTGGATTAGATTTGGGCATTTATTATATTTTATTTAAAGAAGAGTTAAAAGTGTTAAATTCAACATTTAAAAATTAAAATATTTTTAATATAGAGTTAAACATAAGATAAATTGGACTATAAATATTCATTATAAATATAATAAGATTTAATACATAATGGTATTTTATTTATAATTTTTACACATCAAATAATTAAATTCATTTATGAGACAATGATGATGCAGTAATTACCATATTAATGAAAGATTAAAATAATTGATGTTATAAATATTAAACTAAAATTAAATTGAAACTTTTGATTCCATACACAAATTTTATTGTTTAAAATTACTTGTAAGGGTTTATTAAATGTGTTTTTTGATGAAAAAATTTGTTATGACATTCACAAAAACAAAATAATAAATAGGGTCAAAATTGACATAAATGAATTTTTAAAACAAATACTATTTTATTAAATTATATAATAGTCCAAAAAACAAAGGTTTGGTCAAAGGACTTATATAATTATAGATATTTAATTAATGAACCAAATAATGTTCTATTGGAATTTTATAGTAATATTATTATCCATGTATTATAATAATACAAGAAGACAAGGTAAAAGTTATTCTATTTAACTATGGGTTAAATCTAAAAGATAAGGTTAATATGATGACCTAAACTTGTATAAAGCCTATTGTTTGAGATTATTTAGACCCATACCCACCTTATCCTAGAAATAAATCTTTTTTCACCTATTATAAACCGAAAATGATTCTATAATAAATTAATATTTCATGCTCTTCCTAAAGTGCCCCTCACCTCTCTTATAAAAGGGTACTTCTCCTTCTCTTAAATTCACACCTCCAAATCCATTTTTCACGGCCAAACCATGATCACATATCCTCAAAACTACCCTCAATTCAACCTAGATCCCATACATTGATCATAAATCCAACCTATGGAGCCCTTTTATACAAATCAAAAGGAATAACCCGAAGAAGAGGTAATTATTTCATCACCTCTTTCAAAGTTATTTTCTTCTTCCACTTCCTCTTTCTTTTTTGATTCCCTAAAAAAATACAGTACCTTATACATACTGAGATGTTTTTATAAATATAGTTGATCCATATTCATTATTTTATCCATCCTATGAAAGACAAAGTCACCATACGTGCGTACATATAGATTACCGTCTCCACGTCGTAGTGTAGTTTGTTATTCAACACATAATTATTTATATGGGTATAATAATGAGTATAATTGATGTAAATAATAAATATAACATGTAAATTATTCTTTATTTGTAATATACCAACCAATTACATACGATTTCACCATCAATAGAATGATGTTGTCGCTCGTGCGTACTTGCGGTTTACCGTCTCCATGACGCGATGAGATTTCATTCCCCATCATAACCATTCAAGTATAATCTCCATTTTATGATCAAAAAATAATGTTTAAGAACATAATATCATTATGGATTTTAATAAAATACATCATTTTCATAACAAACAATACATAAGTAACAAAACATATAAAGAAAAATGAATTAGTTAACACCCAAAACAATGATACTACTGACATATTATTTATTAAGAAATATTAGAGGATCATATATGATATAATATTTATGTTTTTGGTTATTGTATAATTTAACAATGATTTAAAAATTATGAAGGAGGTTAAACTTACCCTCGACTTATGGAAAGTATAAGGTAAGGGGTTTTCATACAACTTTTTATTCTCATAAGATTCATGCTATATATCCCGCTATTACTTTTTTTATGGTGTATGTACTACCCATTATTGTATTCTTTTTGTAATATAGTTTAATTTATGGGTATTTACATCTTCATTTTATGATACGTCTTTCATTGACTGTGCGTTTCGTAAGTTACCAAATCGGTAAGGGAACTTCTAATTTCAATTTCAACTCATTGGGTTTTATGCACACTTTATTGATTAATTTACTCCAAGATTATGTTTGAAATCAATATTTTTTTATTTAGGTATTAATATCCATTCACCATTATGTGGATATACTTTTGTATATACATAATCACTCAATTTATGAATTCTCAAGTCATTTATATGAACTTGATAAGGGTAATCTTAACTCAATTTCCATTCATTGAGTTAAACATCCAAGTAATTGGTTTTGTTTTTACAAGAATATGTGGGAATGTACTTTGATTGATTTACATTGAATAGCCAATAATATTGAGTATAATTATGTTTTTCACACATAATTATGTCATTTATTTATCCTTAAACTAAGGATACTATCTTTATAAGGGATTTCGTCTCAATTTACATTCCATTGAGACTTCTTTTTTGTTATGCACCAATTCACTTTTATATGGTGTATATACTATCCTTTGACATATTATATCATGAATCCATTTATTCTCATGATATTATAATGTTTTAATTAATTTTATTCCTCAATTATTGTTTGTCAAGTGTCTTTCATTTGGTTAGGAACTCTTTAACTAAAATATCATTATAAAGTTTTTAAAGATTTATTATTCAAAATCTTTCTCATTAATGTAAGAGTTTTAAAAATAGTTTTAAGGATTTATTTATATGGACATGAATGTTTTAGAATTTAAATTTTTTTCAAAAGTTTCAAATTGGTATGGGACACTTTGATCCATAAATCTCTTCTAAATGACTTCTTGGATACATAGTGAAACTTTTAAATGTTTTCAAGAAAAAGGGGATATTTCTCACAAATAGTTTTACTAATTATATTTATCTATATCAATATCCTTCATTGTGTTTTATTCAAAATTGTGGTTGATTTATTATAATACAATCTTCCATATTGTATTGAATGAGTTATGTTTGACTTAGGATGTGATATTTTTATTCCATTCATTATATGTGGTTAAAGTATTAACATTTTGTATGCTAGTTTTAATACAAATTTTTAGATTATGTTTCACAATATTCATTTGAGGAATGCATTGGACTTAGTATGTGATGGGTCGGTCCCTATATAGCTCCTCGATGAATCAGTAGGTCTCATGAGTCAAACTAGTGTCTTGGAATAAGGCATTGACAAAAGTTATATTTAGATTTTGGTCATGAGGCCTTGACTTTGGGGTTAATATGTCCGACATTATGCATTCCATCATTATTATATTAGTTACTGATGTTACATGTGATTGTTCGAATAGTATAATATCCATGTGAATAAGTAAATCACATTATGTAATTAATCTTTTCCATATTATACTGAAGTTTATGGTCAAAGGGATTGTGTTTCAATTTTATACCTTTCCATAAAAATTTATGCTTTTTATGATAGATTTTGTTATATTTTTTATCCTTATTGAGAATCTGAGATCACCCATTTCATATATTTTATTTTCTCTGGATACCAAGAAGTGTATTATGATTTATATTCAAGTTTAATCTAGGAGAATAATGAAATTATCATAGAATTATATATGTTGTATTTTATGTTAGAAATTGTAATGTGAATTTCATGTGTGTAATATATTTTCCAAGACTTCTAAATAGATCGGTCCTTATGGACTTGATTCCTTGTAATCATTCCCATGTTATGTAATAATGCACAGACTTTGGGTAACTAGGTTCAAGGCATTATAGTTGGTATCAGTTGAAGTTTATCAATAAACCTGGAAACTCAATTTAGATAAACTCTGATTGGGAAACATTACCCTAATATATACTTTGAGAATTAGTATAGAAGAACTTCCTAGAATTTTGATAATTTAAAGATTTAGTGAGTTTTCAAAGAAATAAATCTGTATCTAGATACTACAAGTCGATGTAGTACTGGAATAGATTCACTTAAGAGTGAAAACACAGAAAAGGAGTTTTGGGCTTGAATTGGGGTATCCTGGTACATGACAATAGGCCTTACTGCGCACATGGTTTGACACTCCAGGGGGATATGCTTTGGATAATTCACATTTTCTTTATAAATAGATTTGAAGTATTTTAATATAAGATGAGAATAAATAAACTTGGTTAATCTTAAGGTTTTTTAGATTGAAAATAAAGTGTCATGATATTCTATAAATGATTTTATGACTATTGTTACACACACTATGCCTTTTAGTTTTAGTCAATGGCTAGATTCCAAGGAATTCATAGTAAAATTTAACTTGATGTACAAGGTGAGAATGATGGTGGAAATGATAAACCAAATATAATGTTGATAGGTATAGAATATATCATGTTCATAATGAAGCAGTTTTCCAAAAATTTGATCAACAATATATACATTAACCAACTCCCAAAATCAACAAAGAAGAGAAAGGCGGAGAATTACAGGAGCTCCATAATTGGAGACTATGGAGAAAAGAAAGCACAATTTCAATCATGTAGTAAATGTGGAAAGTGACATCCATGAATGTGTCTCAATGAAATAAGAAAATGTTATATGTGTGGGAAAGAATCACATAAGTAAAGAATTACTAAGGAAAAATGAAGTGTATTATGGAAGAAAATAAAAATGATCTTAAGAATAAATTTATAGTCATTTTTCATTAATATAGGGAACATAGTCATTACCTTAGTCAATTACCTATTTTATAGGATAACCACTAGGTCATGGAAGAACCTATGTGAAAATAAATGGATGGAGAAATGTTTAAAACAATTAATGCTCTTTTTTATGGGATTACATTGGAATAATTTTCTCTTGTATGTGTAACCATGCAGTTTGTTATGTTAAAATTCTATTTAAGTACGAATTATATTTTCTTTTGTGGATATAGTTATACAGAACCATTTGGGTTTATAGGATCCTTGAATTGGTGACAATTACAGGTTATTACTTTTTGGGATGAAAATGTGTGGTATGAGATAACATTTGTATTTAAATTAAGTTATAGTTATTTTGAGGAATTTATCCCATTTTTGGAATGTTATAAAATTATATAGTTTTTGAAAAAGGATAACACTTAGACTATGTGAGAAACCTTCATGTCAAAAAAATATGCAGGGATCGAACCCACAACTAAAGTTTGACTGGGATATATTGCCTACCAAAAAACTACATGAATTCCTGGGTTAGTATGACTAATTATTTTTAGTTAAATTATTTTATTGATTAAGAATAAGTTTACTTGGGATCTTAAATTTTATCAAATTGATATCCTTACTATAGGAAAATTATTTGGTGATTAAGTGACACATGTTATTTTGGAAGAATCTATTTTTTATTGCGGACTTGAAGAGATTTAGGTTATTATTGGAAATGATTAACCTATTCTAGAGATTGTGTGATTTGGTTAATTACACTTCAGTATGAGACTTTAAGAGTAATCGACGTTATTTGGATATATATTTTATGATTTAATATGAAAGACTATGTGATTAAATTTTTCTTAGTTTTGGTTTTCAATATTAGATTAGATTTTATTGAAGGATTTTAAGGACAACGGTTTATTGAATGGTCTTTATTGAACTTTGGGTATAGTTTGTTCCATTTTAGAGTTTAAGAGTAGTATTTATTTTTATAAAATATTATCATTTTTTGGGATTATCTGATCTTTTAATAACAATTTTTATTTTTGATAATTTATAAAGACAATGTAAAAAATAGTTCATCTTTTGTGGATTATGTGATTCTCTAGATGTTTATTCTAGAACTTCAAGTGTGATCAATGCATCTATAATAGTCATAATTTGGAGAAAAGATGAGTTTTTGGTAGAAATTTATTAAAGGATGAGATTGTACATGAATAGTTAGTATATATTCGTAGGTTATTATTCAATCTCATAAAGAAATTACTCAACATTTTGACGTGGAACATAAAATAAAAACGTTTTCTGTTTACTTTTCCTATGGAGAAACCAATGACCATTTAACACATCACAACTTTGTAGCATTCTTGTTGTTATCTTTCTCCTGATAATGTTTTCTATCACTCTATATAATAACATGAAACTTATATTATCTTCCTTATTCATGTTATTCTACAAGGAACCATAGTATGGGTTCTCTCAGTTGACCTTGGTACTTCTCTTTCTTTCATTTAAAGTGATAGTTTTATTGATTCTTTTTCAGATGTGGGACTTTCAATGAAGTTTCCAAGCCCAATTTTAAAATTATGACAATGCAATTTCCAAATAGGGAGAATAATGTAACACCCCAATATTTCATAGTGATTCATATCTTTAATGTAATACAATAGCTTATAATGCAAACAACACTGACTAGTCTGGCGTTTTACTCAAGATTGAGTTTCTGAAAGACAACACATTAATATTATAATTATTTAAATAATATATATATTTATCAATTAAATAATATAATATGAATAGTAAAAAATAAATTTTAAATGCTTTATATAATTTTTTCAAATAAATAAAGAATATTTATAATCAAATTTATATGTTTTGTTAAAATAGTTTTATATTTAGAAAAACTATTTTCTTAAAAGAACTATTTTTTATGTCCTTTTGGGAACATTAATAAAATTAATATTAGACTCTCCGAAAAATTTAATTTGGTAAAATATAATTCATTTTTTAATTCTAAATAACAAAATTATCTAAGGGTGAATTTTTGGTATTTTTCTGAAAATTTTCAATTTTTTGATGAATAGTGAAAAATACTGCATAGTACATAAAAACCAACTTTTAAATTTAAATAAATATTTTTAATTAAAATTTATCTTAAAGTAAAAAATATATAAGTAATATATATATTAGTCCAATTTAATTCATTTTTGGAATTTTTTAAGAATATTATATATATATATATATAACTTTATTGAACTTTTTACCGTATTTTACCCACCTTCTAGGCACATTTGCAAATTTGCATAAAACATAATTTTACCACTTCTGTGAATTTAATTTCAAAAATCCAAGAGATTATATTAATATAAGTAAGTAAAATCTTATTCAATAAGATGAAAATAATTTTTGGTGGATAGTAACATTTGAATTTTATTTACCGATGTTAAAAGTAAATATGGTAATTAAAGGTAAAAATGATATTATAATTACCCCAAGAAATTTTCTAATTTTATTGGATAAGTGTATTTTGAACAAAATCAACCTTAGGAAGAAAATATGATCCTTTTTTATCCACTTGTATTATATTAGGACATTTATTATATTTTATTAAATAATGAGTCAAAATTGTTAAATTCAAAGTTTAAAAAATCAAACATTTTTAATATAGGGTTACACATAAGATAAATTCGACTATAAATATTAATTAGAAATATAAGAATATTTCATACATCATGGTATTTTATTTATAAATTTATACATTAAATAAAAAAAATTATTTATGACACAATGATGAACCAGTAATTACAATATTAATGAATGATTAGAATAATTGATGTCATAAATATTAAACTAAATGTAAATTGAAACTTTTGACACTATACACAAATTTTCTAGTAGAATATGACATTTTAGGGTTTATTAAATTTATTTTTTTTGAAATAATAATGTTTTTATGACTTTCACAAAAACTAAATACTAAATAGTGTCAAATTGGCATAAATGAGTTTTTAAAACAAATACTATTTTATTAAATTATATAATTGTCCTAAATATCTAATGTTTGGCCAAAATACATATATAATGATATATATTTCATTAATGGACCACTTTTTTCTCTTGGAATTTTATATTATGTTTATTAGCCGTGTATTATAATAATTAAAGAAGACATGGTAAAAGTTAAACAATTTAACTAAAGGATAAATCTAAAAGATAAGGTTAATATGGTGACCTAAAATTGTATAGAACCTATTTTTTAAGATTATTTAGACCTATAACCACCTTATCATAGAAATAAATCCTTTTGGAGCTATTAGAAACCAAAAATTGTTGTATAATAAATTATTATTTCAAGCTCTTCCTTTAGTGTCTCTCACCTCTCTTGTAAAAGGGTACTTCCCCTTCTCTAAAATTCACACCTCCAAAGCCATTTGGCTCGGCCAAATCCTACTAAAATCACTCACAACTACCCTCTCATAAATTTATAGGTCATAATTTTATCATAAATCCAATCTAAGGAGACATTTTATTCAAATCAAAAGGAAGAACCCGAAGAAGAGGTAATTATTTCTTCACATATTCCAAAGTTATTTTCTTTTTACATTTCCTCTTTATTCATTTATTCCATAAAAAAATAATAAATCTAGTTACTTCTACATACTAGGAGGATATTATAAATATGTTACAACCATATTCAATATTCTATCCATTCTATTAATGATAAATTCATCATGTGTGTGTACGCACGGCTTACCATCTCCAGGTAATGGTGTAGTTTTTTATTCAACACTTAATTATTTGGATGGGTATAATAATTAGTATAATTGATTTAAATAATATCTATATAATTTCAATGATTATTTAATTATAATATACGATTCAATTACATATTATTTCACCATCAAAAGAATGATATTTTCACTCTTGCGTATGTACAGTTTACCGTCTCCACGACGCGATAAATTTCATTCACCATCGAAACCATTCAAGAATGATTTTCATTTTATTATTAAAAAATATTTCATAGGACAATAATATAATTTTTTATGTGAATAAAATACATCATATCCATAACAAACATGACTTTCGTAACAAAACATATAAAGGAAAATGAATCATTTAACATCTGAAACAATGATACTACTAAAATATTATTAACAAAGCAATATTAGAGGATCATATATGATATCATATTTATGTTGGTAGTTCTAGTATAATTTAATAAAAATTATTTAACCATTATAACGTATGTTAAACTTATCCTCTACTAAAGTAATGTATAAGGTAAGGGTTTTTTATCTCACTTTTTATTCATGTGAGATTCATGCAATATTTACAACTATTCCCTTTTGTGTGGTGTATGTACTGCCCATGATTGTATTTTTATAGTTATATACTTTAATTTATGGTTATTTACATATTCATTGTATGATACTTGATTCATGGAGTGTATTTTTCTAAAGTTACCAAATCGGTAAGGGACCTTATAATTTCAATTTCAACTCATTGGGTTTTACTAACACTTTATTGATTATTCTACTCCAAGATTATGTTTAAAATCACTATTTATTTATTTATGTAGTAATTTCAACTCCCCAGTGTTTGTATATACTTTTTGATACACATAATCACTCAATTAATATATTGTAAAGTAATTTATATGAACTTGATAAGGGTAATACTAGCTCAATTTCTATTCATTAAGTTAAACATCCAAGTCAGTGGTTATGTTTTTATAAGAATATGTATGAATTTACTCTGATTGATTTACACTAAATATCCAATAATATTGAGTATAGTTATATTTTTCACACATAATTATGTCATTGATTTAATCTTAATCTAAGGATATGATCTTTATAAAGGATTTCCTCTCAATTAACATTCCATTGAGACTTCTTTGTTGTTATGCGCCAATTCACTTTTATATGGTGTATATATTGTCCTTTGACATATTATATCATGAATCCATTTATTGCCATGATATTATAAATTTTTTATTAATGTTATTCCTCAATTATTTTTATTCAATAATCATTTATTTGGTTAGTAACACTTTAACTAAAATATCGTAATAAATGTTTTAAAGATTTATTATTATAAATCATTCTCATTAATGTCCATGTTTTAAAAATAGTTTTAAAGATTTATTTATACGGGCTTGAATGTTTTAAAATTAAAATTTATTTCAAAAGTTTCAAAGTGGTATGGGAAAATTTTATTAAAAAATTCATCTAAACTACTTCTTTGATACATTGTGAAATTTTTTAACATTTTCAAGAAAAGGGGGATATTTCTATCAAATAGTGTTACTGATTATTTTAATCTATGTCAATATCCTTAATTTCGTTTTATTCTTGATTATGGTTGATTTATTATAATACAATCTTTAATATTGTATTTAAGGGGTTATTTTTTACTGTGGATGTGCTATTTTTATACCATTCATAGTTTGTGGTTTAAGTATTGACATTTTGTATGCTTGTTTTAATACGAATGTTTAGATTATTTTTCACCATTTTCATATGTGTAATCAATTGAACTTAGTATGTGATGGGCGGGGCCCGATATAGACCCTCGATGCATCGGTAGGTATCATGAAAAAAAACTAGTGTCTTGGCACAAGGCCTTGAAAAAATTATATTTAGAGTCCTGGAACAAAGCCTTGAATTTGTGGTTAAGATGTATAGCATTATGCATTTAATCATTATGATATTAGTTATTGATGTCACATGTGATTATTCGACTAGTATAATATCCATGTGAATAATTAAATAGAATTATTTAATTTATTTTTCCCATATTACACTGAATTTTATGTTTATAGGGATTCTGTTTCAATTTTATACCTTTCCATAAAAGTTTATGATTATTTATAATAGCTTCCACTATATTGTTTATCCTTACTAAGAATCTGAGCTCAACCCTTTCTTATGTTTTATTTTTTCAGGATTCAAAGAAGTGTATTATGATTTATATTCTAGTTTAATCTAGGAGAATAATGGAATTCTCAAAGGATTATCTAGGATGTATTTAATGTTAGAAATTGTAATGTGAAGTTCATTTATGTAATCTATTTTCAAAGACTGTAAAAGTGGTCTATTATTTGTGACTTGATTCCTTGTAATAATTACAATGTTATGTAATAATTAATCAACTATAGGTAACTAGGGTAGGGGAATTACAAAATTTTAAAAAAAAAATATTTTCATGGGGTTATCTTAAAAAACACTATTACATGATAAAACAAATTAATGAATTCCCAAGTAATTTTTATAATGAACAGATATTTTATTCTATCATAAAAGTATATTATTTTAAATAAATTAAGTTGTTTAATAATGTTAAAATTAAAAAAAAAATTGGGAATTATTTTTATAAAATAAATATATATTTCGGATTCATTACATCAAAATTATCTTCGAAATAATTTATAGTAATTTTCTAAAAAATTTGATTTTAGGATAAAATGTGAAAATGATTTTTTATAAAATATGATATCTCTTATGTTATAATTAGGATATGATGACAATTTAAAATTTATTAATCATTATTATTAATAAAATATTATTTAAGGAACAACATAATAAATAAATTATTACATTTTGAAACACATTTTTAGTATTTTAAAAACCCTGATTTATTCCTTTTTAAAAAATTATTTGTTTAGTTATACATGATTAATATTAGGATTTTTTTATCAATTTTTAAAAAATAATTAAGTAAAATGTATTGGGTATTTGGAATCATAGGGTCTAAATTTTTTAATTAGTTTTCTTCATTCTTAGACCTAAAAATGTTATCGTGGTAAAAAAAGAGTTATTATGGTATAAGTAAAATAATGTGGCGTTGTAACATTAAATGGAAAAAGATTAAAATACCTAAAAACTAAAATATTAAATGTGTGTTTTATTTTTTTTCCTTAAATAAACATTAAAACAATAATTATCAAACCAACTCATCAGAATTAATACCATCCAAGTGTGGTAAGCCTTAAATACAAAATAATCATTATTTAATCACTTAAGGCCTCCATCCTCAAGTATAAATACCCCTACCCACTAAAAATATTTACTATAAACCCATTTATAATGCATTTATATACACATAACCTCAAAAAGAGTCCATGTAGGGTACCTTCACGGTCTCAATGTTCCATCCTCAAGATTTCTGAAGTAAATCTTCAAGGTAATGGAGTTCTCCTCTTCTTCTTTTTCATTCAAGTTCCTCTTTTGTGTATAACTTTTAAATGTTAATAAAATTTATTCTCTTAAACTTTTCATATTATCCTTACTGAAAAAAATTATGTTATATCAATGGGATACCTTTTTCCATTCCATTATTCGCTTTTCATGATCCACAATGTATATTTCCATGCTGCCGTATTGATTTCCTTAATTTCTCTTTTATGCATGAGAAATTATCATATTATGAATACCAAATCTTCTTATATTTACATGGGTATTCATATAGATATAAACATGTATTATTGATTTGGGTATTTATAAAATTTAATCCCATATTTTTTTCAATGATTATAAAATTTTTTCTATTCGATTCTTTAAACACTTTGTATGCATTGATTTTGATATTTAACATATTCAGTATTTTACATGGGCTATTGATGAAATGATTTGTTACGATCAATGTGGATCACTTGAATTAAAACATATAGTGAGAGCACCCTGGTATAAATATAATTCATTTTTTAAATAATTAATCTCTATAGATGAAATGTTTTATGTTAGCTTGTTGAATAACCTTGGTAATTATAATTTATGGCACCCTTGTGATAAAAATTCATGATATTATTATGAATGTACCATTTCTATATTGTAGTAATGTTTACATGTTTTGATTCATGTTCTTTATATTATGGTATGCCTCATGTTCATATGGTTATACCATATTTTTGTGCCTATTTTTCATATACTAAGTATCCCATTTGATTACTCCCTTACTGGGGTTTATGATCACCCATTTCTTTTATGTATGTCATAAGGATATGAGACATTATAAAATTAACATATAAAAACCTATGAATATGTATTTTAATGTATTAGATGAATATTTATTTTCTCACGTATGAATTGTGCTCATTTTCTCAAGACACTAAACCCCAAAATATCTCATGTATTATTAAATGATGTATCGTGTAATGAAAAGTTTGTGAAATAAAATGGATGGTTTCCATATTTAGTGTAAAAGGATAATTTTTTTATTTATGGAAATCGGGATTTTTACACCCTTAGTATTAAACCTATGAATAATTCTAAATATAAGAAATCATTTGAGTATTTTTGTAAATTATTAAGTAAGTGGTTTCCAAGAAAATACATCCTTGATTGGATACTACAAGTAGAGGTGGCTTTAACATAGTTTTACCTAGGGTTAATAACCCCGAAAAGGGATCATTGATCAAGATTCGACAATCAGTTATTATATGACAATGGGTCTTATTTCAAAACTATTTTTACACTCTCAGTAAATACTCTTTAGTTAATTGAATGCTTGTTCAAATAATTATAATGTATATATATATAATGTAAGTCTTTTGTTAAGGTTTAAGTGTATCATCCTATAATCATTATATTAAAAATACATTGTATTATTATTTATTTTATTAATGTTATTATAAGATTCCCATTAGTAACAAATTTCTCACTTTGGTTATCTCCTTCTAGAATAAAATGGAAGAAAATAAAAGGACTCATGCAAAAATATAGATTCAATGGAAAATGTGATGATGACCTTCCCAATATCGGAGGAGATATAGTTGAGAACATCATTATGATGATGAATCATTTAACCCAGGTCATGAACAGAAACTAAAACTATGTAGAGCGTCTTTCTTCACCATAGAAGGAATAATTAGATATTAAATCCTTTATGCGTTAATGACCACCTATTTTTAATGGATCCTAAGATCCACTAATCGTGGAAAATAGATCAATACTATAGAAAATATATTTTTAATACCCCCTTTTTCTGAAAAATATAATGTTACATTGGCGGTATATCTTTTAGAAGGATAAGGTATTCAGTGGTGGACATTGATCAAGAACACGAAGACAAGGGGTGGGGTAAATTTCATAATATGGGAAGACTTAAATAGGAATTGTTCATCAATTATTTTCCTCATACCCTCTAGAACAAAATGGAGATGAAATTAATTGAGTTTAAAAAAGAGAAAATGAATCAATGGATAATTATGATATGAACTTTACATGGAGTTTTTGTTATGATTCCATCATTTTAATTGATTCTAACAGGAAAATTGATCGATTCATTGGCATGCTGAGACCACATCTATGGAATTCATTAGAAATCCAAAACATGGGAAGTTTTGAAGAGATAATTTTTTTCTATAAAAGGTGAGTTTTGGTTCATAATTTCCTATTAGACTCATGTCTAAATGGATAATAAGTGAAATATGGAATAAAGTTTTGGGAATTATATGAATGAGAAGAAAGTGAAACATCCATTGTGAGAAAAATACATGAAGATGAATTTTGGGAATTGTTTATGTGGAATTGTAAATTTATAAAAGTGTAGAATATATGTACACATAGCTCAAAACTATTTTGTATATCTAAATCCCCAAAAAATAAATTCTAATAAAATATGTAAGATGGTATAAAAAACTTATGGTACAATGCTACATGAGTAGGGAACTTTGGAATTTTTCTAACCAATGTTTAAATATGAGTTACTATAGGGGAACCACCATTAACCCCAATAGATGCCATTAGATCAAGATTGTTATTATGTAATTGTGACAGAAACAATTGAGGATCCAAATGATGTTTCTGTAGGTACACTCATAGTAAACTCAAAGATAGAAAGTACATTATATGATTTTGGTTCTATACATTCATTTATTTCATTAATGTTTGAAAATAACATCAACATAAAATCTAAAATACTATTGATGGATTTGTTTATTAAAAATACTAGTGGAACAAAACAATCATCAAAGATATATAGGGATTCTCCAATTAACATTGGTGAGTAAAATATCTCAGCAAATTGGTGATCATTTCGATGGTGTAATTTGACATAATACACTGAATGTATTTGTGGTAAAATTATAATTCCATGATAAAATTTATAAGTAGTAATATTTTAATAGTATTTAATGGAATACCTCATATCATCTTCAAATTAGATATTTATCAGCCTAAAGTTTTCCAATAACCACCTCCTACTACCTTATTTATGGAAATTATTAGTGAAGAAGAAGAAGAAAGAGAAATCCTAAAGATAAGAGATGTTCCCATTATTTAGGAATAAATTGATGTATTGCCTAAATAGTTATCGGGAATTTCCCTAGAAAGAGTGGTAAAGTTCTAAATTGAACTCATATATGGATCCAATCCAATATCATGACCCCATATAGAATGGAATGTGTCGACATAAATGAATCAAAGAAACAACTTCAAGATCCTTTGGAAGAGGGTTTTGTTCGACCAGGTGAGTCTCCTTAGGGAGTTCTTATTTTATTTATAAATAAGAGTGATGGATCAATGATTCTATGAATTGATTATATATAATTTAAAGAGATCAAAATGATAAATAGAGATCCCTTTCCAAGTATTGAGGATTTTTTCGACCATCTTTATGGAGATGAATTA
Organism: Viscum album; assembly: GCA_963277665.1. Lineage (NCBI taxonomy): Eukaryota > Viridiplantae > Streptophyta > Magnoliopsida > Santalales > Viscaceae > Viscum > Viscum album. Next base: position 1,217,854,029 of record OY728130.1, read on the forward strand.
TTTTACAAGATTGATTTCTATTATGGGTATCATTAATTGAGGATAAAGAAATAATATATGTAATGACCCAAAATTTCATTAATAAAAATTCATGTTGATCTAATTTAATGTCTTATTTTGTATAATGGTTATATAAGACATATAAACTTATTTAGTTTTATAATTTTGGATTTCAAAATACCATTAAGAATTATTACCGTAGCTAATATAACCATTGAACAGTGATCACATGATTAGTATAAATATTTGGCTTTAACATATCCAATTAACATAGAAAAAGGAAGCGATTGAGTCATCTAGTATAATTATTTCATACCAATCCCATTTGTCAGAGCTTGGAAAGGATGTGGAATCCTTGGGCTTCGCTCTTGACCGAGTCCAATCTGAGCTTCAACACGTTAAGCTCGAATGGAACTTCCTACAGGAGAAGTGTAAGTTGATAGAGATTACCACCCGAGTGATGTTATCTGAAAAATACCAAGAGTCTATCACCTTTTCACACCTTACCCTTAGTTCTTATGTGGACTGTATGAGGGGTTATGTAACAAGACCTTAACACTATGATTATGTGCATTATGTTTCTATGTAATCAAAAATATACATTCATTTTATAATTGTTACTTTGTAAATGTTTTTTTAAATCAAAAATATTATTTTTAATTAATATTCAACTAAGAAATCTATTTGGATAAATTAATAGAATTTATAATTAAAAAATATTTTAATAAAATATTATTACTAAATTACTTTTTATTAAAAATAAATTTTCGAATAATTTTTATGAATATAATTGCAATTTTTATTAATGTTTGAAATCCTTTTTTATCAAAACCCGTGAATTTTCAATAAATTTCAATTTTTATTTTAAAAGTAAAAATATCACATATTTGTAAAATTATTTAGATAAAATTAATATTATTTTTGGAATCAATATGTCTAAATTTTCCAACAGTTAATTTTTCATAATTTTCTAAGATAATCGAATTTTTGGGTAAAAATTAAATATCATTTAATTATATAATGTGTCTTAAGACATCATAATGACCAAATAGTGATGTAATAAAACAATATAAATGATCTTTTAGGCTAATATATGTTTTACCATTAAAATAGTGTGATTTTAGATTTGTTTTATTTATTTTACAATGCTTTAGTGGACCCTACAAGACTTATAAAACATTTTAACTTTTTAAATTTATTTCCCTGAGATTGTGACTCAACTCCACATAAGCAAGCCAAATAATTTAATAAGATTGGCCATTTTCCATATAAAATAATTTTTTTCAATCCCATTTAGAAAAAACCATGGGAAAAAACTATTGGATGATTTTCGGTTTTGATTGGTTTAATGTGTGGTTCTCAAAACCTAAATAATAAAGAATTCTCTCTCTCTTCCTATATAAACCCACCCAAGCTCCCACTTCCACTTCACTAAAAGGATTTTTAGCTTGACCAAACTCTGCCCTACTATATCTAGAATCCTTCCAAGGTTCCCCAAGCTCCCAAGAATACACTTTCAATCCATTCACATGCCTTTGGGATCACACTTCCAAGTAAGGGATTTTTTCCTCTTTCATTTCTGTCGATGTAAATTTTTGTTACTATACCCTTGTCATTTAAATTTAAAATGATGTGGTATGATTTTTCACCACCCCCATACTTCCCTTATTATGTTTTAATGATGAGATTCAATTTTTCTCCCATTAATTCCTCCCATTACACCCATTACCATGCCAAAATTTCATAAGGTATTTCTTCATCCTCATTTACATTCAATAAATTATTTTGTTTTATGAATCTAAATTCCATTACATATGTAGGTAAATTTGTCTATATGACCCCATTACTATATATTTCATGTAAATATGATGAGACACCCCTTTGTATCTCATCAACCATTTTTTTGAATTCTTATGTCCTGCAAATATGCTACCAAAATTACATCGTGATTTTCCAAGACAAAGTCATTTTGTAGTGAATACCATGCCTATTTCTCTATCAAGGGTATTCACCTTTATGCGCATTTACTTATTTATTATAGACATCCATGTATTAATTTTTAATTCCTTTATCATGGATTAATTGATCATGTTTAATGAATCAATGTTATATGATCTATGTGGCACACTTATGCATGAAATGAAATGACTAAGAAGGGTTTTCTCGGATAGTGCTCCAATGCATTGGGTAAAGATTGGTATCATGATACGTAAAGTGAAATGATTTTTTACTCATGCTAATTCAAGTTCAATGAGGGTTTACACATGTTTCATGTGAAACGATCCTTGTCTCATGATGATATCATGTAAAATGTTGTTGTCACATTTCCATGTTATGATAATCATGCTATATCATGCCTTATGTTCATGTTTCTCGAGTGCTCTATTGATATACCTATTACTTAACATGTACTGTATTACAAATTTTATGCCTTTTTTACTCCCTTACTAGGCTCTATATATCACCATTTTCTTATGAATTCACTCAGGTTATCCCATGAAATGCTAAGTACGAAGGAATGTGTATGGTCATGTAAAAGACATTTCCAATAAAGATGTGTATTTCATTTTTTAAGTTGTTATGTAATGTTCCTAAGACCTAAATAAACTAGACCCATTGATCTTATATGTTTTATCAAGTGAATGTTATATGTAATAAAGTATGTTTAAGTGGAAAATAAATATAAGGGTTGTTATAGATGGTATCAGAGGATATGTTTAGTTATTTATGGGATTAAGATTAAAAAATGATAGTAAAAGCCTTAGGGATAAGAATAAGATTAATAAAAACATACCTAAATTTTTGTGAGTATTTAGTAAGTGGTTTATCCATAAAATACATCCTTGTTGGGATATGAGTAGGTAAAGATGGCTTAGGCACAGATGTATCCAAGGGGTAAAACCCAAAAACACCGCTTTGAGCTAAACTTGAACAATAATTGTTGCAAAACAACAAGCCTTGATTAAATCTTGGTTACGAAACTCCTGGGTGATATTCTTTGGTAAATTCATAAGATTAGTATGAACCATTATTAACAGAATTAAAAAAATTCCCCTAAGAATATATTTTGGGAAGTAGATCATGGATAACAAAGAGTGAATCATATAAATTCATAAGTTATAGAAATAGAAGTAATTTATAAGTCATCTATTTTTTCTTTAGATTACCCTTTATGTATTACCCCCTAACATTATTTTTATTCTAGACAATTGCTAGTAATAGGAGGACTCGAGCTAGCAACTGATGTGGTTATCAATGTGATGACTATTCTAATGAGTTTCTCAATCTGATAGGAGTGGGAATCACAAACATCTTCATGATACTATCTTGGTTAACTCATGTTTAGAATATTAACATGGTTCAAGAGAAACATTGACACCCCCAAGAAATAAAAAATCACAATCAAGAGCTCCATGAGACAAAGGCCTCCTTCTTTTAATGGATCATCTAATCTCTTAATCGATGAACAATGGATAAACTCCATTGATAAGATCTTTTCTATCCTTCAATGTTCTAAACAAGAGAAGAAACATCTGGATACTTTTTTTATGAAGGGTGAAGGAGATTGAAAGTTGAAATTGATCAAAAATATGAACCCTAGGGAGGATATATATGTGTTGGAATGGAAGGATTTCTAGAAAATGCTTTTCGACAAATATTTTCCTCACACCCTCAAACATAAAATGGAAAGGGACTTCCTTGCCCCTATGGAAAAATATGAAGAATCCATTGGAGCGTACGAGGAAAACTTCACAAGTCTTGCACAATATTTCTTTGGCTTGGTCATTACCCTCAAATTCAAGGTTTACTGCTTCTTTGGTGGGCTAAAATCTAGCCTACAGAAAGCCCTAGGGATTTTTTACTTCAAGAGCTATGAGTAAATTATCTGATGCTCCCTCAAAGTTGAAATGGAGATAGGAGAAACTCATGGGTATCATGTGGTTATGAAGTGTAATGTGGAATTTAATTCTAGTGGTCTAATATATAAACCAATGGTTCTAAGAAAATCCAGCACCCCACTTGACAATGGTGTGGAAAGAACCACCCCAAAAATTGTTTGAAGTGGATGAGTAAATGCTTTAGGAGTGTAAGAGAAGGGAACTTGGCTATTAAATACTGACAAGAGAAACTCGTAGCTGTGATAGAGGATAGGAATGCTCAGTTTGACCCTCAAAACATTGTTCTTTACTTCAACTACAATGAAACATGGAACTTTTAAAACTAATTCCCTAAGACAAGGGTTTTCAGAGTCAACCAACAACCTCCAAGGTAGAAAGAGAGAGCATTTCCATCACTAATGTCTAAGTGAACCCCGACAATGAAGTGGTGATAGGTACACTAGTTATTCATTCAAGAATAGTGAATTTACTTTTTGATTCTCATTTTATGCATTATTTTATATCCAAAATGTTTAATAGAACAATCCTAACACCACCAAAAATTATTAAAGTAAGGATTTCTATGAGAACAGAAAATGGGGAAGTCATTTTATCCCATGAATATAACTCCTCCCCTATCATAATTTGTGGATTTAACTTCCCATCGAACCTCTTCATACTTCCTATGGTGTAATTTGATGCATTTTGTCATGGAATTACATTCCCTATATAGATCCAACAAAAATTGTTTTGAGAGGCAAATAACTCTCCACACGGTGAATCAACCCCTGATTCTATACAAGTGGAAGGATGATGATGAAACTTATTTAGCACCATCATCTAGATAATTTATATAACTTCCCTATGAGATTGTGTATCTATCTCAAATGATTGAGTCCAAGGATGAAACCATCCTTGAAGACATGCCTATTGTGAGGGAATTAGCTGAATGTTTTCCCAAAGAATTGTCGAGCCTTCCTCCTAGAAGAGATGTTGAATTTTCAATAGATTTTATACCTAGGGTGTTTCCAATATCCAAGACTCTATATAGAATAGCCATTGAGGAGCTTGAGGAGTTGAAGAAAAAATTAACGGATAATCCGGATAAAGGTTTTATACACCCAGGTTCTTTACCATGGGGTGCACCAGTGTTCTTCATCAGGAAGATGGATAGGTCAATGAGTCTTTACATTTATTATCATGATCTCAACAAAATCACAAAAAATAATAATTATCCTCTACCATGAATTGATGAATTTTTCAATCAGTTATGTGGAGCACAATACTTCTCCAAGTTGGATTTGTGGTCAGGATATTATCATGTAAGGGTGAAGTGAGAGGATATCTCCAAGACTTCTTTTCATAAAAGATATGGGAACTGTGAATTCATAGTAATTCCTTTCAGACTCACAAATGCTCTAGAAATATTCATGAACATGATGAATAGATTCTGTGGATATTACCTCGACAAATTTTTGGTAGTATTTATAGACGATATTATAATATCGTCCAAAACCAAGGAGCATCTAAGAACTATACTAGAGACCTTGCAAAAGGAGAATATCTATGAAAATTACAGCAAGTGTGAGTTCTAGTTGAAGGAAGTCTTAATCTTGGGTCATATCATCACAAGAAATGAGATATCTGTGGATCCCTCCATGATAGATACTATTGAGGGATGGCCAAGGAAAGCGTCAGTAATGAATATCCAAGGCTTCCTAGGGTTAGCAAGATATTATTGTCGATTTGTGAGAATTTTTTCACAATTATATAACCCTATTACCAAGCTTACTTGGAAGGGCATAAAGTTTTCTTGGAGAGATTAATGTGTAGAGAGCTTCAAGGAGTTGAAAAGGAGGCTTATCACTGTTCATATGCTCACACTACCCATAATTGAAGAACCTTTTCTGGTATTTAAGGATTCTGCAAAGAAGGTCATGGGTAGTGTGTTAATTCAAAATGACAAATTCACTGCCCATGCTTCAAGGTAATTGAAATTTCATGGGAAAAACTATCCAACACATGATCTGGAGTTAGCTTCAATAATCTTCTCTTTAAAAATTTAACGACATTGCCTCTTTGGGGAGAAGTGTGAAATATACATGGATCACAAAAGCCTCAAGTATATATTCACACAAAAAAGAGTTGAATATGCGCAAAAGAAGATGTCTAGAGCTGATCAAAGACTATCACTTCTGAATCCATTACCACCATGGAAAAGTAAACAAGCTAAAGGATGCTCTAAGTTGAAAGGGCCCAACAATTATATCATTGATGAGAATTAAAAAAGATCTAATCTTATTATATTTGATGAATATGTACATGATAATCATAAATAAGGGAACTTCATCAATCCTTAAACATATGATGACTCAACCATCTCTTATAAAAAGTTTAAAGGATGATCAAAAAGATGATGTGGGAATTCATAAGAAAGTGGAAACTCTCAAAAATGGGAAACCCTCAAAGATCAATGTTAATGAAGAAGGAATTGTGAGATTCAGGAAAATACTATGTGTTCTATCAAATACAGAGATAAATAAATAACTTTTTGATTATGCACATTGTTCAAATTTCTCCATTAACCCAGGAAACACAAAGATGTATTGAGATCTTTGAGCGCATTATTGGTGGGATAACATCAATAAGGAGATCGTTGAGTATACATAAATGTTCCTAGTATGTCAGCAAGTGATGGCTGAGAGGTAGAAGTATAAGGGGATGATGCAACCATTACCCATACCAGCTTGGAAAAGGGAGAACATAACAATGGGCATTGTCACCAGACATACGAAGACATGCAAAGGAAACAATGTTATATGGGTTTTTGAGGATCATCTTAAAAAGACTGCACACTTCATTGCAATTTGGGAGTATTTCCTAATGGATCAACTGGCATTGATATATATCAGAGATTTGGTAAGGCTACATGGAGTACCAATATCGATTGTATCCGATTGAGATCTAAGATTCGCCACTATATTTTGGAATAGTATTCAGCATGCTCTCGATACTGAGTTGAACTTCATTACAGCTTATCATCCTCAAACTTATGGCCAATGAAAGTAGAATTTACAAACACTTAAGGAAATTTTGAGAGCACGCACAATGGACTTAAAAGGAGGATGGGATCAATATTTTCCTCTATTTGAGTTATCTTAAAAAAATAGTTTCCACTCAAGCCACCAGATGGACCCTTATGAATCCCTATATAGGAAGAGGTGAAAAACACTAGTATGTTGGGATGAAGTTGGGGAGAAGAAACTCCTATATCCATAAATGGTTGACGAAATGGTGGATAAGTTTAATACCATGCAGAAACACATTAAAGCTGCATAGATTTGACAAATGAGTTATGCTAATAATAATCGACGAGACCTAGAGTTTAATGTTGGAGACATGGTATTCCTCCACATATCACTGTGGAAGAGATTTATGAGATTTGGTAAGAATTTAAAGCTTTGTCTAAGGTACATCAGCCCTCTGGAGATCCTTTATCACATTGGAGTAGTGGCCTATCTATTAGAACTCCCACTGAAACTATCTTAAGTACATGATGTATTCGATATATCACTCCTGAAAAAGTACAAACCTGACCCATCACATGTACTCAATCTAGAGGTGGTACCATTAAAGAATTAAATCTGTTATGAATAAAAGATGGTGAAGATCTTAGATCATAGGGAAAATGTTCTAAAAAATAAGACAATTACCCTTATCAAGGTGTTCTGGAAAAACCACAAGTTTGAAGAGGCAATGTGGGAATCGGAGGAAGTAATGAAGCAGAGTTACCCGCATCTATTTCAATGTAGGAAAAATAAATTTCGAGGGAGAAATTTCATAAGGGAGAAGATTTTAATGATCCAAAATTTATTAAGGAAATTTCCTCTTGACCTAATTAAATGTATTATTATGTAAAATGGTTATATGAGACATATTCACTTCTTTGGTTTTAGGATTTTTGATTTCAAAATACCATTAATAATTATTACCATTTCTAATATAGTTGTTGAATAGTGATCACATGATTTGTCTAAATATAGGGCTTTAACAAATCCAATTTACTTAGAGAAAGAAAGTGATGGCCTCATCTAGTAGAATTACACCATAACAAGAAAATTTTTTGGATCTTGGAAAGGAGGATTCATCATTGGGGTTTTCTCTTAACCAATCCTAAGCTGGGCTTCAACACGTTAATCTCTAATAGAACTACGTATGAGAGAAGTGGAAGTTGATAGATTTTACCACCCGAGAGATGTTATTCGAGCCACCCCAAGAGTATGTAAACATCACACACCTTACCCTTAGGTATTATTTGGGTGTTATAAGGGGTTATGTAACAAGATGATAGCATTATGATTATGTTTATTATTTTTTATATAATAAATAATAAACAATCAATTTATTATTGTTACCTTGTAAATTTTTTTTAAAGAAGAAATAGTATTTATAATTAATCTTAAAAAAAGAAATATATTTTTATGAATTAATAGATTTTTGAATTAAATGATATTGTAATAAAATATTATTAGGAAATTAATTTTTATTAAAAAATGATCATATAATTTTTATGAATACAATTGTGATTTTCATTGTGGTTTCAAAGCTGTTTCCATCAAAACCCATGAATTTTATATAAATGTTGGTTTTTATTTTGAAAGTAAAAAAATCATATATTTAGAAAATTATTAAGGTAAAATGAATATTATTTTTTATAATAATGACATCTAAATTATGAAATGGTGAATTTTTCATAATTTTCTAAGACAAACAAATTTTTGGGTAAAAATTAAATATTGTTTAATTATTTAATGTGTCTTATGACTTTATAATGACCCAATAGTGAATTAATAAAACACTATAAATGATATTTTTAGACAGTATATGTTTTACCATTAAAATAGTTTGATTTTAGGTTTGTTTGATTTATTTTACAAAGCTTTAGTTTACCCTCCAAGACATATAATACATTTTAACTTTTTACATTGATTTCCTTGAGAGTCTGACTCTCCTGTATATATGAAATCTTTGTATTTTAATAAGTTTGTCCATTGGACTTATAAAATATTTTTTTCTACTCCCCTTGGGTAAAAATTATGGTATTATTTTTGGTTTTTGATTGGTTTAATGTGTGGTTCTCAAAACCTAAATAATAAAGAATTCCCTCTCTTTTCCTCTATAAACCCAACCAAGCTCCTACTTCCTCTTCACTCAAATCATTTGGAGATCAACCAAAATCTTACATACCCTCTCAAGAATATTTACAAGGTTCCACAAGATACCAATAATTCACTCTCAAGCCCCACTCAATCCTTCGGGATCACACTTCCCTGTTAGGGATTTCTTCCTCTCTCATTTTTCCAAGTTTCTTTATGTTTCTATATCCTTGTATTTTCAATTAAAAATGTTGGAGTATGATTTGGAAACTCCCCCATACTTTCCTCCTTATTTTTTATGATCATATACTCCTTTATTTTTCATTAATGCCTCCCATGTACTCTCTTTACCATGTTTAAATTCCGTAAGGGGTTTCTCTCTCCTAATTTACATTCAAGAAATTATTTTGTTTTATGAATCTAAATTCCATTACATATGTTGTAAAATGTATATATATGACCACATTACTATCCATTTAATTTAAATATGGTGATACACCCCTATATCTCTCACCAACCATTTTTATGAATTCTTATGTCATGTCGTTATACTGTCGAAATTGCACTGTGTTTTTCCAAGCCATAGTCTTTCTGTAGTGAATACCATGCCCATTTCTCTATCAAGGTAATTCACCTTTATGAACATTTACTTATTGATTATAGAGTTTCATGTATTAATTACGCATTCCATTATCGTGGAATAAATGATTATGTTTAATGAATCCATGTTAAATGATCCTTGTGGCACATTTATTCATGAAATGAAATGATTAAGAAGGGTGTGCCCTGATAGTTCTCTAATGTGTTGGGTAATGATTAGTTTCATGATAAATTAAGTGAAATGGGTGTTTAATAATTATAATTCAATTAAAATGAGGGTTTAATCATGTTCCATGTGCAATGATCATTGGATCATTCTAATATCATGTTAAATGTTGTTCCCACATTTCCATGTTATCATAATCAAACTATTTCATGCCTTTATGTTCATGTTTCTCTTGTGCTCCATTGATATACCTATTAAATAACTTGTATTGTATTGTTCATGATATTCCTTTTTTAATCCCTTACTGGGCATTATAGATCACCCTTTATTATGCATGTCCTCAGGTTATCACATCCAATACTAAGTACAAAGGAATGTGTGTGGACATGTAAAAGAAGTGTTCAATAAAGATGTGTATTTCATGTATTGAGTTGTTATGTAATGTTATTAATCCCCAAAGAAACTAGAACTTTTTATCATCTATGTAATATAAAGTAGAGGATTTATTTAATAAATTATGTCTAAATTTTAAATAAAGATTAGGGTTGTTATAATATATAACAATGAATACCTTCTGAATAAGATATTCTCATTATGAGATTTTTATTATTCAATTTTACTTAACTACTTCTCCTTCCATATTTATTAATTTGAAAAATAGGGTATTTAAATATTTCCTTGATAATTTTTTGATTTTCTTTATTGAAGATATTTTGATACATTCCAAAATATTAAGGAGAATGGAAATCATATAACGGTCATATTAAAAACATTGATGAATGAAATTTTGTTATTTAAATTCAATAAATTTGCTTTTTGGTAACAAAAAATAGCATTATTGGGACTCATCATGTCTATTTAATGAATCTGAGTTGATTTAACAAATATTATGGCCCTGGAGGATTGTCAATGTACTAAAACTATAATAAATATTCATTGTTTCTTTGGTCTAAAATGATACTATGGAATGTTTTTTAAGAAAATTCATGGATTTATAATCAACTAACTAAGTTAAATCAAAAGAGATTTAAGTTTATCTAGATAAAAAAGTGTGAATAAAGTTTCCAAGAACTGAAGATTATGTCGGTTAGTGAACTTGTGTATAATTTACCCTCTAATGGAGAGGAATTTGGCATTTTAAGTGATACATCCTCGAAGGAAATTTGTTGTATACTCATGAAAAATGATATAAGTGATTGCCTTTGAATCCTAGTAGTTAAAGACTCATGAAAAATATTATACTATGCATTATCTAGATTTAGCAGCAAATATTGTTTCTCTAAATATGTTGAAGCACTCTATTTATATGTAAAAGTTTGATGTTTACATAGACCACAAAATTTTTAAGTGTTTATTTATGTAGAAGAAACTAAATATGAAAAAAAAGGATATGGTTGGAGCTTTTTAAATACTATGATTTTTTAATTCATTACCACCCTGTAAGAGTGAATAATGTCACATATTAATTGAGTATGAATATTAAAGGTGTTTTTTTAATGATTAGGATTTAATGTTACCTGTGGAAAAAGGACCTAGTATGTTTAGAAATGGGAGACATAATGTAAGGGACATCATTAATCCTATCCAAAATAATTTATCAACCAACGTTACTAGAGAAAATCAAGAAACATCAAAAAGAATATAATTTCATGAAAAAGAATAAAGAGGTTGTGAAAAATGGGAAGTTTCCTAAATTAAATATTGATCAAGAAGATGTGCTGAAATTTGGTATAGGGATATATATCTCATCTACTCTTGAGATAAATAATGAGTTGATTGATGAAGATCATAGCTTTGCACTCCCTATACAACCAGGAAGCACTTAAATTTATAAGGACCTTCATAATCATTATTGGTGGGATAATATGAAAAATGATATTGTTTATTACAAAGGATGGTGATTGGTGTGTCAAATAGTAACGTCAGAGTTACAACTTATTAAAGGGGTATTATAACCACTACCCATACTTATACAGAAGTGGGATAACATCAATATGGACTTTCTAACTTGCCTTCCGAAGACACCCAAGGGTAGAGATTCTATTTGGGTAATCATTGATAGATTAAAACAATTATCATATTTTATATACATAAGAGAGGATTTATCCCTATATCCCCTGTGTTTCTTCTATATTCAAGAAGTAGTGAGACTCCATGTAGTACCTCTGTTGATTTGTTCTGATTAAGATTCAAGATTTACTTCTAAATTCAAGATGACGGTTCAAACATCAATGAATATAGAAGTAAACCTGAGTACATATTATAATCCTTATACTGATGATAATTCTAATTGGACTCTTCAAACATTGTATGATATGTTATAGGATAGGTCACTTGATTTTTAATGGATTTGGGATCAATATCCTCTACTTATTGAATTATCCTATAACAACAGTTTCCACTCAAGAATTCAAATGAAACCTTTTGAAGATATAAATAGAAAAATGTGTATAATTACAATATGTTAGAACAAATTTTGAAAATGGAAACTATTGGGACTATAATATTTTATGGAATCCAGAAAAAATATTTATGTAAATACATCAATTATACTCAAAGTCGTAAAAAAAGTTATACTTAAAAACAAAATAATGTATTAGAGTTTCTAGTTTGGGATCATGTATTCATAAAGATATCATCATAGAAATGATTTATGAGATTTTTAAATAAGGGTAAACTAATTCCAAGGAATATTGTATAGTTTCATGTTGGAGTGGTTTCTTATTGATTAGTAGTACCTCCAAATATTTTCAATGTCAATGATATCATCAACATATTACTACTGAGAAAATATATTCATAACTTATCACATGTTATATATAATAATGGTTTTAATTTGTAATCTAACTTTTCAAATGAAGAGGAACTGATCTATATTGTTTATATATTGGAAAAAGTGTTACGGAACAAGACAACATATCTTTTGAAGATCCTATTGGGAAATCACAAGTTTTAAGGGGTTACTTGGGCACTAGAGTAAGCCATGAGGCATAAATAACATCTAATTTTTCACATTAGTATGTAAAAATATATTTGTTGGAGAAATTTATTTAATTTGGTAAGGATTTAATGAACTATAATTTTTTCATTTAATATACAAAATCTTACCTCTCTACAACTTTTTATTTTGTTTTACAGTAGAAGAACCTCAAAATAATTTTACATTTCATAATAAAATTGCACATCATATATAGATATGGAATATTATAATGAGTAATATCAAATAGATATAAAAATGGAAGAAAAATAAGTTAATTAAAAAACTCTATAGTCTTGAAATCACCTAAGAAGATCACCTCTGTGATAAAGTTCATAAAAATGAAAATAAGTGTTAATAAAACAATACACATTATCAAAGGATGTTTAAGAAATATGATAAGTGATTTAGTGAGGCATTAAGGGATAATTATGGTGTATTTATTGGAAAATATGACCATTAGGTATGAGTAACATTGGACAATATGACCTATGGGCTTTTTGACTATTAATCAATAAGACGGTTAGTCAGTATTATTATTATTGGCATAATAATGTTACTGTTGGGGGTATTTTATTATTGTGTTTTTAGAAACTATATAAATATTATAATTTACAAAAAAATTATTATTTATAATTAATATATAAGATTAAAAAAATATTTTCATGGAGTTATATTACAAAACACTTTTATAGAATAAAACAAACTGATTAACTTCTAAGTAATTTTTTTAACAGCCAGATATTTAATTATATCATAAAAGGATATTAATATTCAATAAATAAGTTTTTATAAGAAAATAAAAAATTATATTATTAATAGAATTATTTTTATGAAATAAATTTCATTTTTTGATTCGGTACATCAAAATTATCTTTGGAACAATTTATACAAATTTTCAAACAAAAAGTATATTTTTTAGATAAAAAGTGAAAATACGTTTATTTTAAAAGGTATGATAGCTCTTATGATATAATTAGGATATTTTATATAAACCTTCATGATTTTATAGAATTTTTATTCTTAATTTAACTTCATTTACACCATAGTTTTTTCACAAAACTAAGCTTAAACGAATATTGATGTACAATTAAATGTCATTATTTTGAAACGAACATTATAACCTAGTCGTTAAATTGGTGAGAATGAATAGTATGATAAAAATTATGAAATTTATATACTATATATTTAATCATGTGTTTTTAAATTCATCCAAATGATTTTATAGGTATAAGATATAAATGAATCCAATTTTACGTATTAAAAGTTGATATTTTTCTAAAGGTTTTCTTACCACATTCTAATGGTGAACTTGTTTTAAAACTAAATTTTGACACTTTTATAAATTCTATTAAATAATATAAACTTTTTTTTTAAATAATAATGTCAAATTTAGTTTAAGCTGAATTTTTTAATTTTTCTGAAAATTTTATTTTTTCTAGTGAATAGTGAAAAATCCGGATTTTTATAAAACTATAATTATCATTATATTAATAATCTGTTTATGATTTTAATATTAAAATATCCTGTTGAGGTATAAATAAAATTTAGTCTTCTTATAAATTAAAATATGACATATTTATATATTGGAAAAAGTATATAAATGTTTTAAAAAGGATAAATTAAGTGTTGGTATTTTTGTGAAACATAAATGTTTAGTTAAAATTTTATAATTAAAAAATTATTTGAAATAACATTTATTTTTATGAAATAGATTCATAAATTTATATTTTGTTTCTTATAATTATAATATAATTTTATAAGACCTTAATTAATTTTTGAATGTGTCATAAATTCAGTTATAATTTTGAAATATGTATTTTTCGAATAAATGATGATTTTAATAAAAAAATTAATTTTATCATATTTATAAAATTATGATATTAAAATTAATTTCATTTTATAGTTATACAAATTGATATATGGTAATGGTTAATTTTAGTGATTTTTCTAAGAGTTAAATTTTTGGTGAGTGGTAAAATATGGTAATTTATGTTATATATACATTATAAGTTAAATACAATATTTCCTAATTAATTTATGATTTAAGACCAAAAATATATAACTAAACTTTTATATTTAAATCATTTATTCATGTAATAATCACCATTTCTTGTCTTGAGCCAAAATAATAAACAAATGAATAAAATAGTCAAAAAACACCCCTCCCTTCCACTATAAATACCACCTCTCACCACCTCTTGTCTTCAAACCACATAATACTTGAAGATTTTCCAATTTATAATAAATAATATCCCCAAGTACATTTTTTTTAGTCTCAAAAAAATAAAAATTTAATTTCCCTATGGAGGTTCTCAAGGAGAAGAATTCAAGAGGTAAATCCACTTTTTCTTTATTTATTTTATTCTCATTTTCATCTCTTTTCTTTTACAATTCTCACCTCCTATATCAAGACATGAATTAAAACTCCATTATATTATATATACTTGAATTTTATTATTTAAATGTAAAATCTACCATTAATTTTCTTCTCCTCTTCCATTTATTCTAAAAATGAAAACATTGTCTGTGAGGTGTCGATTTACTGCCTTCATGGATGACATGTTTTAATTTTTCAATTAAACCTACAAGGATGGTAATAAAACCATTTTTATGGTTAAAAAAGGTTATAATATATGTATTACAACTTATTTATTGTTTTTGATCCATTATATGTACATAATAAATTGTAACAAAAAAACTAGATTTTGATGATAAAAAAACAGTAAAATATTCTAAATGAATATCACTGATGTTTTATCTAATGATTCATCCACATACCATATAAATAAATTAAATAAATATCCATTTAATATTTTTTCTGTTAATTAATAACATATAATTTTAATTTTGTGAATCTATTCTCATTTTACATTATTTTCCAAATATGTATACAAGTAAACCGATCTTGAAAACCAATAAAACGAACAATCCTGAATGATGGAATTATATTTTATAACTCATAGAAAAGACCATAAATGAACATAATAAAATTATAATATATAAAATACGTATATAAAATGTTATTAGTTAATTAATTGATTGATTAAATATGATTATACATGTTGGTAAGTACAAGTGCAGAACGCTTTCAGGCATAAGGTAAGGGTTTTCTCATCTCACTTTTCTTTCTATAAGATATACCTTATTTTCCACTATTTCTTGTGTGTGGTGTATTTATACTTATAATTGATGTATAATATCATTAATATATTTATATTCATGTTATTTAATTTTTTTATTTGATGATCATTAATTTTATGGGGATTGTGGTTCGATTATTTTTGAAGTAGTATGGGATTCTACTCGAATCTCTATTATTCGTTTAGGTTAAGCTTTCTATCAGGTTACAATAATGTAATTATATTTTAAATATATATAATTATTATATATTATGTTTATATTTTTTAAAATCATGTATCAATATCATTTCATCTTCTTTTTATGGGGAAACACATGTTTTATAAGGTTTTCTTTTCAATTCCTCCTCAAAAGGAAGTCCGATTAAAGGGAGCTTCACAATTTCTTACCCATTTTTAAGTACCATACATATTACATTTTTAAGAAACAGTTATATTTCTAAAATAAAAAATTTTCTCACGAAAAAATACCTTTTTAGTTATGGTTTTTTACTAACAATTATGACTTTTTCTATTTTAAAGACGTTTTTAGATTTTTTTCTTAAACCGCACTAAAGAGGCCCAATTCTAAAGATTATTATAAACTATTTTTACTTGTTGGACAACATTTTTTCATAAAACATAAATTCATTGTTATTACCTTTTATTTATTAGGATATATATGTTTACAATCATATTTTATAAAAAATACAAATTATTTTCTAAAAAAACTATTTTTTCCAAAGTAAAAAAGGATTTTTCTGATCTCACTTTTATTTTATGAGTAATATGTCATGTTCACCACTTATTCATTATGTGTGGTGTATGTACTTCCATTTAAATATCATATCATGAATGTTATAAATTTAATTATATTCTATATTTCAATTAATGTTATTCCTTCATAGGTATTATGATTTAAATGTTTCTAAGTGGTCCGAGACACTTTTGAATGTATATATATTATTTTCCTTAAGAATTTTCAATGGTCTCATTAAAAAATATCTTCATCTATTTCAACATCCATTAATGAATATTTCACTTCATTGAGGTTTATCTTTTATTATACCTTAAACAATATGTTGTTTAAGGGTTAATGATCTGTTTGACTATGGATGTTATATTTTGATACCATTCCTGGTTTATGCTTAAAACATTCACATTTTGTATGATAGTTTTTTAATAAGAAAGTTTATGTTGATTATGTTCCACCCATTTTCATATGAGGAATAATTGGACTTAGTATGTTATGGGAGGGTCCCTCTATATCCCCTTGATTCATCAGTATGTCTCATGATACCAAGTAGACCATATTTTTTCCCAATTATGTTTGGTGTCTCGAATGGATTTTTGAATTTATGTTTATGATGCATGGAATTATGTATTCCTTAATTATGATATTATTAATTGATAATACATGTGATTATTTGACAAGTGGGATATTCATTGTTAAGTTTTATTCTCATTTGATTATGTATATAGAATTTTTTATTTAGATTTTATTCCCACCATATCATGATTCAGTTTATAACTTAATGGAATGTGTTTTTAATTATTCACCTTGAATTATTGTTTATGATAGTGATAGTTTTATATTTTTTCTTACCCTTATTGAGAATATGATATCACCCCTTTATTATGTATTATTTTTTCCCAGGATAGGAAGATGTATAATATGAATGACTTGCATGGATAATCAAGGATATTATAGGCGTTCCCAATGGAGTTTCTATGTCATTTTCCTTTCACGTTATATTTTAAATATTATGTATGTATCTAGTTTTCCAAATTTACTAAACTATATAGTCCTTTGGGATAAAAAACCTTTTTCATAGTACTAATGTGATAAATTAAGGCATTGACTCTGAGATAATTGGGTTAGGGTCTTTACAAGTTGTATCTTAGTAAGTTTAGTAGAAACTTTTGAAACTAGATTTTGAAAAAAAAAACATTAGGTAACATAACCCTGAGATAGAATTTGAGTATAATAAAAGAAGAAATACAAGAATTTTGTTAATGAAGTGATTATTTTGGTATTACTAGAAAAATATAACTGTCTAGATACTACAAGTGGACATAGATCTAACACAGATGTACCAAGGTGTAACAAATCCGACAAGGTACATCGATTATGACCTAGTGTAACCTAGTGCTTGAAAATTGTCCTTAATACACACCAGGTTTGACACAATTGGGGGATATGATTATAATAACTCGCATTTTATCTACAAAAAATTATCAAGTATTTAAAATTAAACATTTCCCCAAAGAAACCATGTTTGTAATAAAAAAATTAGTTATGTATAAATTTCCAAATTTATGTTATGTTTTTTTTCTAGATATAAAATTATTCATTATGATTCATAAAATAATTTATTTTAATTCATTATTAAAAAATATAACATCATATAAGGAATTATAACAACACCAATGCACATGATACAAATGGAAAGGAGAATCAAATCTTTTATAGTCTTATGCCAACATTTCAAAGGGAACAAATCTTCTGAACATTTTCATCATATGGGGATGAAGTATCATATGCTAATGAGATAAAGAAATAATTTTATAAGTATTATGGACTTATAGAGAAGCATGAGAACAAGATTATGACTATGAAAAAATTAGATGCATTAATGAAGAGAAAAAATGATTTTAAAACATGTAAAAATTGTTGTAGGGAACACCCTAGTACTTTATTAAAGTGAATGAGAGTTTGCTAAAATGTTATAGAGAAGGTCCACCCGGAATCGTTATTGTAAAATAATGAAATAATTTATAAAATTCATCCATTTTATTGAGATTTGGTACTACTCAAATAAATGTCTCAAGTGTTAATGTAATATACCCCTAAATATGATAATGGATGAAGGTCAATATTATACTACTACCTAAGATGAAGAAGAATGATAAATATGCCTATGAATGGATTAAATAATTACGTTATTTGTTTATTTTATCAATAATTATTTGATTATCAAGATAATAAGATATATAAGTATTGTATTGTAGTTCTTCTTCTTGATGAAATTGGAAGCATGTGACGAATATCCCCAGTAATCAATAGAAGTGATTCTTTTGTAAGTTGGTCTTCTTAAAGACACATGACTTTGTAAAGATAACCATAAATTTTTTCTTGATGTTAAGATAATAATAAATATATGTTTATGGGATAGTATTGGTGACCATGAAGGTGGTTACTGATTTTATGGTTTATGTTATGATGGTAATAATAGATGTTTGGATTCGAGGAATTCATTCAACAACCTGAGTCTATTCTTCTAAAATCATGCATGTTTTCATTATGATTAAATATGATCAGGGTTTTCATATAATTGTTATGTGATAATAAGAAATGCATTATGTTATTTTTTGTGAAAATATTATGTTATGTGAACATTATTTAAAATCATTGGTCTTTGATTTCGGACAAACACTTGTGAGATAAGTTGTAAGGTTAAATACTTAGGTAATGGATTAGAGATATTATTGATTAACATTAATGTATAATTGATCATATTGGATTTCTTATTATAACCTCTTATCTTTCAGTAATAATTTAAATGTTGAATGAATTACTTAAGGATCATTTAATAAATGTTCTTTCGTCCAAAAAAAATATCTCGAATATCCATCTCCAGATTTAAGAAATAAAGTAGAGATATATCAAATCACAACTAAAGGATGATAATTTGATATAGAAAGGAATCAAATTGGTTTATTTTCTAAAGTGATCCCCTGTATAGTAAAATAAACCTTCAACTTGAGGAAAGGAATTTTGGAACAATAAAATTATCTATTTATTTTTCTTTTAAACAAATTAATTTTCGTTTAAATGATCAAAAGATTTAGAGTTTGGTGATGGTTAACTTTCTAATGACCATGTTCGGTATCACCATCCATCAAAAAATGGTAGTTTGTCTTATCTTACATCTCAATATTATCACTTTATAATAATATTTTATACCTAAAATACTATTTTTGTGGTGACCTTAATTTTTTTCCTCTCCCTCTTATTAAGAGGACATTTTATTAACCCCATTTCTGATGTGGGATTCCCACAAAAAAATTTAAAGTGTCCACCCTTGATTTTGGATGTACAATTCCTAATTATGAGAATAAAATTTATTTAAATAGGTGAGAATTTTACTCCCCGATATTTTATGCTATGTCTCTTCATATATTTAATTTCTTTGACAACATAGGTTTCACACAAAACCAAGCTTAAAAGAATAATGATATACAATTAAATATCACTATTTTAAGACAACCAGTATAACCTAGCCATCAAATTGGAAGGAATTAATAGTATTATCCAAATTATGAAATTAATAAATTATAAATTTAATAAAATGTTTTGATATTCATCCAAATTATTTTATAGGCTTAAGATAAGAATGAATCAAATTTTACACATTAAAAGACTATATTTTTCGAAATGTACTTTTACCGCCTTTTAATGGTGTACTTATTTAAAAACTAATTTTTTATAATTTTATAAATTATATTGATCAAACATAAAATTAATTTTTAAATTTAGAATTTCAAAAGTATCTTAGGGTGAAATTTTTTAATTTTCTTAAAAAATTATTTTCCAATGAATAGTGAAAAATCCTGATTTTTATAAAACTATCATTTTCTTTATATTAATATTATATTTATGATTTTAATATTAAACATTCCTATGAATTTATTAATAGAATTTTGGATTCTTATAAATGAAAGTATGATATATTTATATCTTATAAAAATTAGACAAATGGTTTAAAAAGAATAAATTAAGATTTGATATTTTTTCAAATATAAATGTTTGTTCAAAATTTTATAATTAATATAGTCATTTAAAAGAAAATTTATTTTCATAAAATAGATTCATAAATTAATATTTATTTATTGTTATTATAAGATAATTTTATGAGTCCTTAATTAATTTTTGAAAGTGTCATAAAATTGGTTATAATTTTAAAATCTGATTTTTCAAACAAATGATGATTTTAATTAAAAATAAAATTCCTCTTATTTAGATAATTATTTTCATAGCATTGAAAAAAAATTATTAATTTTAAAAATTGGAAAATTGTTAGGGTGTATTTTTTTATTTTTCTAAAATAGTTGAATTTTTGGTGAATAGCAAAATGCTATAATTTACAGTATATATACATTATAAGTTAAATACATTATTCATTGAGTAATTGATGATGTAAGAACAATAATATCGGACTATAATTATCTATTTAATTTAATTAGTAATTTTATCATCACTATTTCTTGAATTGAGCCAAAATAATCAACTAATGAATAAAATAATCAAAAAACACCCCTCTCCACTACTATAAATACCATCCCTCGCCACCTCTTCTCCTCACACCTATTAAGCATTTAGGGTTGTAAACATCATACCCAATATTCTTCCCAGCCATCTTCCTCATGTCCCTGAGTTTTTTATCACAAAAAAATACCAAAACCAATTTCCATAAGGAGGTTCTCAAGAAGAAGAATTCAAGAGGAAAAATCCTCTTTCACTTTCTTTATTTTCTTTTCACCCTTTTTATTTTATTTTAATATACTCACCTTATCTATAAAAAATTGCATGATAACTATAGTATATTATATATATATTATAATTTTATTATTTCAATCTAAAATCCCCCATCATTTCTCTTCTCCCCTTCCTTTTATTCTAAAAATGAAAACATCGTCTCTAAGGTGCTGATTTACCGCCTTCGTGGATGGAGTGTATTTGTTTTTCAATTCCACATTAAATTATGGTCATAATAACATTTTTATAGTTAAACCAGAATATAATATATGTATTACTTCTTATTTAATGTTATTTAACTATTATATATACATAACATTAACTAATAAATTAAAACTAATTTGTGATGATCAAAAAAACCGAAAAATAATATAAACTATTATCACTAATGTTTTATCTAATGCTTCATACTCTTACCATAAAAAAAATTTGAATATATAACCATTTAATATTCTGTAATTTTATTAATAATATATAATTTTAATTCTAAACAACTATTTCATTTTAATTATTTTCCATACATGTGTAAAATTAAACCAATCATGAAAACCAAGGAAACAAACACTCCAAAATGATAAAATTTTATATTAAAACTCGAAAAAAAATCATAAATAAACTTAATAAAATTATAATAAATAGAATAATTGTAAAAAATGTTCTTCATTAACTAATTAATGCATTTAATCTGATTATCCAGGATGTTATGTACAATTTTATAACGCTTTCGGACATATGGTAAGGGTTTTCTCATCTAACTTTTATTTCTCTAATATATGCCTTATTCACCACTATTTCATGTATGGGGTGTACTTATACAACCCATTGATTTATAATATCATTAATATATTTATCTTAATTTTATTAAATTTATTATTTGATGATCATTAATATTATGGTGCTTATGGTTTGACTGTTTCCAAAGAAGAAATGGATCCTACTCGTATCTCTATTTTTCATTTGGGTTACACATTCTCTCTCTTTACACAAATATAATTATTTATAATTTTATATAATTATTCTATATTCTATTTATATTTTCCAAAATCATGTATCCAAATTATTTCAACTTTCTTTTATTGGGAAAAACATTTTTTATAAGGTTCTCCTTTCGATTCCTCATAATAAGAATGCCTTATTAAAGGAAACATCCCAAATTCTTACCCATTTTTAAGTACTATACACAATATATTTATAATATCAAAAAAATTATGAAAAAAAATATCTTTTTTCATTTATAGTTTTATATAAACAATTATTACATTTTCCATTTTAAAGAATCATTTATATTTTTTAAAACCATACTAAAGAGGTCCAATTCTAAGGTTTCTTTAAAACTCTTTTCACATATTAGAAATATCTTATGCTTCAATCATGACTTAATTTTCCTTCCCTTATATTTTTTGGGATATTAATGTTTTCCGAATGATATTATTACAAATACTAATGATTTTACCCAATAACTCTTCTTTCCAAAGTAAAAAAAGGTTTCCCTCTTCTCACTTTTACATCTTCGAGATATATATCGTGTTCACAACTTATTCATTGTATGTGGTGTATGTACTTAACCTTGATATATCATATCACAAGTCTTATTATTATCATTATATTCTAGGTTTCATTAAAATTTATACCTCCGTAGGGATTATGATTTAAATGTTTTAAAGTGTCATGGGACACTTTGGAATGTTTAAAATTTATTTTCCTTAAGAATTTCTCGATGGTCTCATTTGAAAATATCTTCATATATGTATACATACTTTGTTTAATCTTTTACATCATTGAGATTAATATCTTATGATACTATATACCATATGTTTTTCAAGTTTTTATGATTAGTTTGATGTTGGATATACTATTTTGATACCCTTCATGGTTTGTGGTTAAAGTATTCACATTTTTATGATTTTATTTCAATATGAAGGTTTATGTTGATTATGTTCCACCCCTTTTCATATGAGGATTTCATTGGACATGGTAAGTGATGGGAGGGTCTTGTTGCTACCACTCAATGCATCATTAGGTCTTATTAGACAAACTAGAGTGGGTTTTTACCCATTTATGTATGATATATTGGCTGAAGACTTGATTGTATTTTTATGATGTTCAAAATTATGAATTCCCTAATTATGATATTATTAATTGGTAATACATGTAATTATTTTAATAGTAGAATATTTATGGTTATTTTTTATTCTCTTGTTTTTATTTACATGAAAATATTTATTCAGATTTTATTCCTTACATATTATCATTTAGTTTATGAATTAATGGAATGTTTTTTTATTTATTAACCTTGAATTAATTTTTATTTTTATTATAGTTTCCATTGTATTTCTTACCCTTAATGAGAATTTGAGCTCACCCCATTCTTATATATTATGTTTCCCCAGGATTAAAAAGATATGTATTATAAATGACTTGTAGGGATAATCTAGGAGGTTATGAGAGTTCCCAATAGAGTTTTTTTCATGTTGTAATGTAAATTTATATATGCATCTATTTTTCCAAAGCTACGAAATAATTCAATCATTTGAGAAGTGAACACTTGCTCATAGTACAAATGTAATAAATTAAGGCACAAGATCTGAACTATTAGGGTAGGGGTATTTACATTATCAATATTTAAAATTTATTAATACTTATTATTTTTAATATATTATTTAAGGAACTACATACTATATAATGTGTTAGGTTTAGAAACACATTCTTAGAATTTTGAAAACCATGATTTTATCCTTTCTAAAAAACTACTTTTCTGTGTTAGATGAAAATCATATTAGTATTTATTTTTATCAATTTAATAAGTTGATTATGTAAAGTGGATCGAATATTTGTAATTAGAAGTTCCAAATATTTTAATAATGTTTATTTCATTTTTATACCTAGAAATTTACCTTAGTTAAAAAAGAGTTAACACGGTATAAGTAAAATTATATAGAGGGATAATTTTAAATAGTAAAATCATAAAATACCTGAAACCTAAATAATTGAAAGGTTGTTTGATGTATTGGATGAAATTAATCATCCTTGGAAGCATTAATTTTTGACCAAAATATTAGGAATTAATTCCACCCAAGAGTAGTCAGACTTAAATACAAAATTATCTTTGTTTAATCAATTAAAGATACCACTCCACAAGTATGAATACCCTCTTTCCATCCTCACCCTCCACTCTAACAACATATCCATGATGTTTTGGTCATTTAACCTTCAAAATATTAACTCTAAGGTTCCCTCAAGGTCTCATGGTTCCATTCTCATGTTCTAGGAATCAAACCTCCAAGGTAAGGGAATTAACATCTTCTCTATTTTAATCCATGTACCCCTTATAAATGTTAATACAATTTATTATATTACACTTTTGATATTACCCTTACTTCAAAATTTATTTTTTATTAATGGGAGACCTTCGTTCCATCCAATTATTACCTTTTCATAATCCATAATGTATATTATCTTTCTATCGAATTCACTTCTTGAATTTCTCTTTTCTATATAATAAATTTTTATATTTTGAATACACAAACCTCTTATATTAACATGGGTATTCATTTATGTTGGACTCTCCTGTTTTGATAATCTCAATTATGTTTAGATATTCTTTGATAATCTCAAATAATTTCTATCTATATATTAATTGTACTTTCAAATTATGACATCATGCTACTGAGTTAATATGAATATCAAATAATCATATCATATAATTGGAATAAGTTACACAATGTTTATTTATGATTATAAATGTTTGACAATGAATCTGGAAATGATATGCATAGAACAGATACTTTATAAGAATTCGAGTTCTTTATTCACTGATATTGACAGATCTACTGATAGACCAAGCCTTCTATTTTACAAAAACTCACATACACAAGCATCTACTAACAGAAGGAGCTACCGATACACAGACATCTATCGATATAAGGAACTACTGCTACACAAGCAGCTACCGATAGAAGGAGCTACAACTATATAGACACCTACTAATAGAAGGATCTACTGCTACACAAGAAGCTACCAATAGAAGGAGATACCGCTACACAGAGTCACTGATACATAAGGATAATGTTACAGTAAGTGACAGATACTGATACAAGACCTACCAACACAAGTCCAATGTTACAAGTCCCCTGATACAAAGAGCTACCGATGGAAACCAGTCACTGTTTCTCTAAACTCTATTTCTATTTTATTATTAGAAATAGTCATATTTGGTTCTTTTAATGCAACTTTTATTAATTAATGGTGTTTATTGAATGTCATGAAACCATACCATGTACCTTTGTTGGATGTCAGAGAACCGTACCTAGTACATGCAGAAGTAATCATGCCTTATGTCAGACAGCATGAGATACATAAGGTAGATCAAAGTTGCTCATATAAAAAGAAACACACGAAGAGACGTATGTGGTGGAAAAATAAATAGATACACATGAGCTTCAAATAAGAACTTTACTAGGAGTTGAACGATATTGATGTGCTACAAAGACTACTGCAATCTCATGAAAAACAGCCATACCTATAATTCTTGAAACGGAACCACGATACTCTATGTTCTAGAAAAATTCCAGATAAGGACACCAAGAAACATCTGCTCAATCCCAAAGGAGTCTAGAGCTGAATTTCCATCACATAGAGCTTTTTAAACTCATCTAATATCTTTTTAACTCTATTTTGATTTTTTTATTTACATTTCGAGCACTGTGTGTGCTTCTATTTATCCTAAACACACACTGTCTTCTATGAATAACTATAGGATATATAAAATCATCCATAAAATTTTCTAAACATTCTTGTATCCGACTGTGAATTATGATAGAGTTCAAGTGTGACCTGGATAGCCTGTGTGCTATTGTTATAGTTTTTCTCACATAGAACTGTGGAAGAGGTCTTAGTACATGGACAGTGTTAGTACTGTTGTTTAACCTGATCTAGGCTGTGGATAAAAGTTTTATATAAACTTTTTGAGAGGACTAAGTCTCAGCTTGAGACTGAACCTCTTGGTTAAAACCACTATGCATCTTATTTTAGTTTAAATTATTTTCAATAATTTTTTCTCTAATTACTTTGAAATAAAAATATGTTCTAAAGTAACTCTGATTGTTTAACTAGAAAGTTTTTGTAATTATTTTTAGCCAGTAAGTTAGTTTCAAAATCAAACTTAAACTTTAGATTAAGTTAACTGAGAAATAATCAATCTTGGAGAAACTAATTGAACACTTATAATTTTTATAAATTCACAACAGTATAACTTGTTTGTTAATTTGGGGGTATTTTAATATAAATATATTTAATCCAAAAATTTTAATAGGAACTCAATTTACCCCATCTTGAGTATCCTCTGGGACAACATTTGGTATCAGAGCCTTATTGATAAAAGTTTTCAAAACACTTTATTTTTCAACCATGATTCCAGTTTTATCTTAAAGATATTAAATTTCTGTTATTTATAAATTTTTATCTCTTTAAATATATTTTCTAAAATCTAATTATGGATAATATATTAGAAGGTGCATCTAACAATAGGCTACCTTTATTTAGTGGTGTTAATTATTCCCAATGTAAAATCAAAATGAAAATTCATTTAGAATGTATAGGATTTGACATTTGGACTTCTATAGAGTCTGAGTATGAGATTACAAAGACTTATAGACCTACTTGGTATAATCCTAAAAAATCTAATTAAAATAATAATTGTAAATCCATTAATGATCCTTACTTCTCTCTAAGAGATGAAGAGTTTAATAGAATTTCTACTTGTAAAATAGCACATGAAATCTGGGCTACTTTGGGTGTTTCTTATGAAGGAACAACCAATGTGTTAGATATGAGATTAAACACTTACACTATTAAATATGATAATTTTAAAATGATGCCTGATGAACCTATTTTTTTCATGTTTCTCAGGTTTAATGAAATTGTTAACATGATGAGATGACTGGGAAAAGTTGTTCCAGAAAAGGAGAAAATCATGTGAATACTCAAGTGTCTGCCAGAAATATGGAGATGCACATCAGTTTCAAAAAGAGAATTGTGTGATATAAGTTCACTACCTATTAAGGAGATAATTGGTAAGTTTATTATGTATGAAGAAGAACTAAAGGTAAACAAAGATTAAGATGATGAACCTAAGAAGAAATAAGCGGCATTTAAGACTACTACCTCAAAGAGAAAGGACAAAGAGAAAGTTCACATAACTATCGACATATAAACAATTGAAGTTTTAGATTCTGATAGTGATGAAGAGATGGCTCAGATAGTCAATAAATTCAAGAAATTCTATAGGAAGAAGAAATTTTTTGGAAAATCAAATTATAAGGGTAAGTATGACCAATGAGGTAATTGGAAGAAAGATTGGAAGAAAGCTGATAAAGATGAAGAGATAGTCTGTTATGAATGTAAATGGAAATTACATGTTAAGGTTGATTGTCCAAAATTGTTGTTTAAGAATAAAAATGATTATATGGACAAAAAATACAAGAAAGCTATGAAGGCAAGATGGAGTGCCTCTAAAGACCGCACAAGTGAGTCTGAGGATTCTTATTCTAAAAGGAATCATGCCAACATGTGTTTCATTACTGAAACATATGAGGTAACTGTCTCCCCTATGTTGAATGATTACTATTCATGGAATTAAAGTGATTAAAATAATAATGATATTTCTAAATTTGAGTTATTTGAATACTATAATATGTTGGAAGATACTTGTAATGGGCTTAAAGATGAGTACAAATCATTAAAGAAACAGTATGCCTTGACTAAAACTGTTAAATCTGATCTTAGTATAGAAAAGGAAAAGAATGCTCAACTGTTAAAATGGAATAGTGAACTTAAATTGTCCAATGAACAACTTAGAGAAATTCACAAATGGAAATAATACTCTAACTCAAATTCTTGGAAAACTGGTTGCACCAAAGTATACTACTGGTTTAGGATACCTACCTGGACAGAGACAGTTTGTGATGAATAAATTTATTCCAAAAACTGGATAGTTTTCTGCTAGTTCCAGTTCATGAAATTTGGTAGCTTCATCCAGATATTCATATTCTACTAGACCAAATAGAATACATTATTCAAAATATTTTGAATCTGTTAATTATAGGAAAAATGTTAGACAAATATGGGTGGCTAAGGTATTACTTTCTAACTTGTCTGGACCCAAGATAATCTGGGTACCAAAATCATTTTCTATTTAAACCTGTTTTGTAGGAGACCTACTTGAAGATTTCTTGTAAGAATATATGGTACTTGGACAGTGGATGTTCATGGAATATGATTGGAGACTACTCATGTTTTAAGAGTTTAATCAAGATTGATGGAGGGAAAGTCACCTTTGGTGAAAATTCAAAAGGAAAAATCATTATCTTAGGCCATATTGGTAACAATGATTCAATTTTAATTTATAAAGTATTATTTTTTGATAAACTAAAATACAACCTGTTAAGAATTTCTCAGTTGTGTGATGATGGTTTCAATGTTAAATTTGAAAATGATTCTTGCAATGTATTTGATTCTAAAAATATTTTAGTATTTACTACTTTAAGAAATGAAAATGTATATGTTGTAGATTTAAATTCTTTATCCAAACAAAAGGTTACTTGTTTTAATTATTTTAATAAATAATCTTGGCTATGGAACAGAAGATTAGTACACTGCAATGTTAATTAACATAGGAAACTGACTGAGAAAATTTTAGTTAGAGACCTACCCAAATGATAATTACCAACTGACAAAGTTTGTAATCCTTGTCAAAAGGGAAAGCAACATAAAGTTTCATTCAAATTAATTAAAGAAGTTTCAACATATCAACCTCTCAAGATGGTTCACATGGATTGTTTTGGACAATCTAGAATTTCTAGTTTGAATGGGAAGCACTATGTCTATGTTCTAGTAGATGACTTTTCTAGATACACTTAGGTATACATTCTTTCTCACAAAAGTAAAGCTTGTTTCTATTTAATTAAATACTCCAAGTCTGTAGAGAACCTTAGTAGACTTAAGATTAAGACCCTGAGAAGTGATCATGTCCATGAGTTTGAAAATCATTATTTTGAAACCTACTGCTCACATAATGGCTACAATCACAATTTCTCTGCCCCTAGGACACCTCAACAGAATGGTGTAGTAGAAAGAAAGAATATAACCCTTCAATAAATTGCAAGAAATATGCCTAATATGTATGAATTACCTGTCTACATTTGGATAGAAGCTATAAATACAACTTGTTATTTTATAAATAGAGTCTTTCTTAGACCTGTTCTTAAAAAGACCCCTTATGAACTGTGTAATAATAGGAAGCCTAAAGTTAGTTACTTTAGAGTTTTTGGTTGCAAGGTCTTTATTATCAATACTAACGATAATCTTGACAAATTGTATTCTAAAAGTGATGAAAGAATCTTTCTATGTTACTCTATATATAGAATATCTTATAGATTCATTAACAAAAGAACCAAATGTGTGGAAGAATCAGTGCATGTCAAATTTGATGAAACTGATTTGCATGAACCAAAGTATCCTCTTGAAAATATTGAAGAAGACCTATCTATTATAGACCTTAATGATAGAAAAAGTGAACCTGCTATAAAAACAAGTAATTCTAGAAATTTACCAGAACCTGATTTTGTTGAAACCAAACCTACATAAGAACCTGAATTCTCTAGTGCTACATTGACCAGCCCAACTAGGATTCTAAAGAACCATACATTAGATGCTGTTGTGGGAGATTTAGATAGAGGGACACAAACTAGATCTTCTCTAAGATATTAGGTTGAACATAAAGCCTTTTTTTCACTGTTAGAACCTAAAAATATCAATTATGCAATCAGTGATGAATTTTGGGTGATGGGTATGCAAGAAGAATTAAATCAAATTGAAAGCAACAAAGTCTGTGAATTAGTAGAGAGAGACCTAAGGACACTTTGAACATAGGCACTAAATGGGTTTTTAGGAATAATGTTAATGAATCTATAAATATCATTAAAAACAAAGCAAGATTAGTTGCACAAGGATATAGTCAAGAAGAAGGAATCGAATATGAATAAACCATTGTGCATGTAGCTAGGTTAGAAGCTATTGGGATTCTACTTGCTTATGTTGCTCACCTTAATTTCAAGTTATATCAAATGGATGTTAAAAGTGCTTTTCTAAATGGATTTATAATTGAATCTATTTTTGTTGAACAACCATCTGGATTTACTAAACCTCATTTTCCAAATTGATTTTTTAAGCTTTCTAAAGCATTATATGGTTTAAAACAAGCTCCACGATCTTGGTATAATAGGATTAGTAATTTTCTTATTTCAAAAGGCTTTATTAAAGGGATTGATGATCCAAATCTTTTTATTAAAAGGATTTACAAAGATGTTTTGATAGTACAAAACTATGTTGATGATATTATTTTCAGATCTTCTAAAAATTCTTTGTGTATTAGTATTTCAAAGAGTATGCAAAATGAATTTGAAATGATTTTAATGAGAGAACTAAAATATTTTCTTTGATTTCATGTTTTTCAAAATGAAAATCGTATTATTTTAAATCAAAGTAAATATAAAAAGGATCTCTTAAAACATTTTGGTTTGGATAGTAATAAATAAAGTGATACACCTATGAGTACAACATGTAAGTTGGATGCAGATGAAACTGGGAAACCAGTGGATCAAAAAAAATTATAGAGGTATGATTGGGAGTTTACTTTATCTTACTACTAGTCGAACGGATATTATTTTTAGTGTGTGTATGTGTTCAAGATTTCAAGATAATTCAAAAGAGTCACACTTCCTTGTTGTTAAAAGGATTTTCAACTATCTTAAACATACTACTAATTTAGGATTATTTTATCCAAAATGACAATCATTTGATTTAATAATTTATTCAGATGCTGACTTTTTTGGTTTCAAGTTAGATAGGAAGAGTACTTCTGGAACATGTCTTATTCTAGGTAAGTCCTTAGTATCTTGGTGTAGTAAAAAGCAGAATTTTGTAGCATTGTCTACTACTGAAGAAGAAAATATTGTTGTTGGTAGTTGTTGTGCACAAATTATGTGGATGAAACATACTTTATTGGACTACGGATATCAATTTAGGCATGTGTCTATAAACTGTGATAATACTAGTGCAATCAATATCTCTAAGAATCATATATCTCACTCTACGACTAAACACATTGATGTAAGGCATAAATTTTTGAGTGATCATTATGAAAAGGGTGATATTACTCTGGAATTTATAGGCACTGAACATCAATTAGCTGACATATTCACCAATCTTTTAAGATCAGAAAGGTTAAATTACATTAGACATGAGTTAGGAATGATAAACATTCCATAAACCTCACCATTAGAAACCTCACCAATAGTAAAACCTCACCATTAGTGAAACCTCACTGTTAGAGAGACCTCACTATTATTGAAACCTCACCGTTAGAGAGACCTCACCATTAGAGAGACCTCACCGTTAGAGAGACCTCACCATTAGAGCGACCTCACCATTAGAGAGACTTCACCTTTAGAGAAACCTCACCATTAGGATTCTCACCGGTAGTTGTCACCGATATGTTTTGTGCTGACTGGATTTTGTGTTTTTAGCTGAAACCATTATTGTTTTAATATATTTCTTTTTATTACATGTTGATTCCTAAATGAAAAAAAATTAAGTCTAAGTCATGTTTCAATCCACTGCAAAATATCTTCACCTCAAACCTTACTTCTCGAACCTCAGTATTTCTTGCGAACCCTAAGTTCTTTGATTCGAAAATGGAAATCGTAAAAAGTACGATAGTCAGAGATGAAGGTTATGCGCCTAGTGAAAAGAAGCATAAAATAGGATCTGAAGGTAGTGGAAGTGTAAAAGGTTGTGAGAAGAGTGAATTGAACCCGCACTTACTGAATAGAAATATCGTAATCGAGAAAGAACTCTATGTAGAATGGCTAATTCCTAGAAAATATTTGATTCTATGGATTTAGAGGAACTGTAACACCCCAAGCTTCCATGGTACGCTCCACTTTGAATAATAGAGCAGTGTGTGTTGTACGCAACCTCGAGTTTTAACATACCGCGACCAATAAAAGTAGAAGTTATGAATAGTAATAACCACTTTTTGAAATTATATATATTTTACATTTAAAAATGGGCTTCATTTTTGGATTTGTAATATTTAAATTAGCCTATGTTGAATTTTTTGTATTTTTCTGAGAACTTCCAATTTTTTATGAATAGTGAAAAATAATTAAAAACAACTTTTTTAATCAAAATAATTTATAGTGATAACTTATACTATTGAGTGGTTTTAAAGTATAATTAGAATATATTTTTACTATTTTATCCAATGGTGGTCATTAGAATTAATTTAACATTGAAATTGGACATAAACAATTGTCAATCTTTTGATATATATTGTTTCTTAAAAACACACTATTTGTTGTGACAGTGGGAATTAATTATAAAATTAATTAATGCAACTTATATGTTTGGAATTTTGTAAAATAGACATATTTTTGGATTTGGAATATCAATTATAGCTTAGGGTGAAATTTTGGCATTTTTCTGAAAAACTTCAATTTTTGATGAATAGTGAAACAACTAAGTGGTAGTTAAAAACTGATTTTTCGTTTAAATGAAACATTACCACTTCTGTGATTTGATTTTCAAAAATCCAACATAAATGGTTGTCATTAGGAAGTAAAATGTGGTTTAATGAGATTAAAATAATTTTTTGGTGAATAGTAAATTTTAAGTTTAATTAATCGCGATTAAAGGTAATTAGTTAAATTTAATGTAAAAATAGTATTATAAAAATATGGAATGACCTTTACACTTGCCCAAACACTATTTGATGTGTCATGACGGACCAATAAAATCCATCGGTCAACTTGGGGACCCCATGGAGCCACTTTGGTAGGAAAAGGACATAAATAACTTTTTATTTAATGTTAAAATAAAAAGGTCACAAACAAGAGTTGTTTTACTAAAACAATTTTTAAATGGGGTTATACAAGTCATATTTTTGACTATAAATATTAATTAGAAATCTAAAACGATTTCCTACATCATGATAGTTTTTTTATAATTTTTAGACATTAAATAAATTAAATTACTTATGACACCATGATGATGTCGCGATTACCCAATTAATTAATGATTTAAATAAAATGGAAGGATAATGTAAAATATAAGACTTACACTTGTCCAAATCCTATTTGATGGGTGGATTTATAACCCTTATCACCTTATCCTAGAATTATATAAGTTTGGGACCTTTAGAATCCGAAAAGCATTCTATAATAAAGTAACATTTCATTACTTTCCAAGAGTGCCCCTCCTCTCCACTTATAAAAGGCCCCCACCACTACCACCTTACTCACACTTTCAAGCCATTTGTCTCGTCCAACCTCTTCCCAAATACTCTCCCAACTTCCCTCCCTTACTCTTAGAAGCCTCACTTTGGGCAGAAGTCTTCCCAAGGAAGCCTTTGTCTCAAATCAAAAAGAGTTACCCGATTTTAAGGTAATTCTTCTCTTGTGTTATTTTATATTATTTTTCTTCTCCAACCCCCTAAACACTTTTGATTCATTTCTTTTGTAACAACACCAGTATCCTCAATATACTAGGATGTTTTTATAAGAATTATTCTAGCTACACTTACACACACCTACATCTAATGGTTAAAGAGCATACTGTTTCTGTGGATGGCGAATTTTTGCCTCACGAAACGATGATTGTTCAACACTCATATAACACCTCTAATGCTGGACATTATGATGAAACTATTTTTATATATGATATATATAATGTTTTTGTTTTTCTTATGATTTTATATTTTTCATTTATGTCATACCTTTATGGTTTCCATTATGGGTAAACACGATATTTTCATTTTAGGAAGTGCGGACTACCGCCCCCTCAAAGTGATTTGAATCGTTAATGCCATATGTGGGATGTATAAAGGATATATTAAATGGTATTATACATTATATTATACTGGAATTATAGTATACCTTTATATAATTATAATTTCATTCCATTAAATATGAAATAGAAATGAAAGTAGCGTTCATGCGTACGTATGGCTTACCGTCTCCATGAACGGTGCATTTCATTTCTTACCTCTAAATGTTATTTAATATTATAAATGAATATATATACTGGATATATATGATATATATGATATCTACATAATTAATATAATTATAGAGATAATGTATATTCTACCACTTAAACAACTTGTAATTATAAGAAGTTTATTGTTGACTCAAGTACCAAAGATCGACAACACGACCGTTATTAACTTAAATGACTACATAATTTTTGTAACATTGTAATAAGTGATATCAAAGGGATAATGAACTTGAAAAAGTTTATTAGGCAATTAGAGATTAACTCTAGTTTATTATTCAGGAGTTTAAAGAACGGTCGAGTCAAGATAGGACGCAAGGTAAGGGAACTTCTTAACCCAATTTCCATTCTTTGGGTTAATCTCTTACTTTCAAATTATGTCATGATATTATTATGTCCTATCTTGTATTTATACTTTCTTTATGTGTACATATAGTGAATACACATAATAGATATATTTTATTTAAAAATTATCTTTTAAGGGACTTCGTCTCAATCTCCATTCATTGAGGCATATTTTGTTTTATACACAAACTTCTTTTATACAGTGTATAAACCCCTTTGACTTTTACGTTTATCCAAAAAGAATCTTTTTTATACAAAGCGTTTTACTAAATGACAAAAGGGAATGTTTTTGTCGTACGTATGCAGCGATAACGACTTCTCCGCCGTCGTGACCATTATTTGAGTTTCGGCTTCCTTTACAAGCCATAACTTTTTAAAATGAAAAATAAATACAAAGTTTTAATTTTCATTAATTTTGGTATTGAAAATGGTTTTGAAAGTGTTTTTATTACATCAATGTGTTGTATTGATATCTTGTGATTGAAGTGTGGGAATATTATGTTTCCTTTATGCACATTTTATGTGATACAATTATGTTATGGTTTATGATATGTTTAAACTTGTTCATATGAGGAATGTATTGGACTTAATAAGTGACAGGTGGATCCCGCTCTAGCTCCTCGATGCATCGGCAGGTCTCATGAGACAAACTAGTGTCTTGGCACGAGGCCTTGATAAAATCTTATTTGTGGTCTTGGCATGATGCCTTGGCTACGTGGTTATGATAGTCTGGAATTATGCATTCCATCATTATGAAAGTGGTTATTGATATTGCATATAATTATTCGACCAGTAGAATATCCATGTGAATAAGTAAATGTAATTATCTCATTTTACTTTTGCCATATTATGTTGAAGTTCAAGTTTAAAAGGCTTTTGTTTTAGTTATATATTGACTTAAATGTTTATGTTTATTGATGAAAGCTTCCGTTATATTGTTATCCTTACTGAGCATCTGAGCTCACCCCTTTCAATGTTTTAATATTTTCCAGGATGTGAAGAAGTATTTTATGAATGACCTACAGGGGTAGTCAGAAGAGGATATGAGTGTGGACTATAGAGACTTTGTTATTGTAGTTTTTCACTTTATGATATAATGTACGTTTATGAATGTATCTAGTGTTTCCAAGGCTACTAAACTAATTGGTCTTTTGAGACTTGATCTTTTGTGATCATGCCAATGTTACAAAGTAATGCACTGACTCTGGGTAGTTGGGGTCGGGGCGTTACAGGAACAATGGTGGCTCAAATGTTTTGTGAATAACAATGGTCCCTATTATCCAAAATTGGTGAAGGAATTCTATGAGTTTGTTCATTTTGAGAAATCTGAAGGTGAGAACAGAATGGTATTAGTAGTGAATGGAAAGATAATGTCTTTTTCCTCTATTGAATGGGCTGAATTCTTAAGAGTTCCACATGAGGGTGAGTTTTGATATTCCTCAATGTCGGTACCTCCTACTAGTGACATTTTTTAATATGAAACTACTTTGGAAGAGCTCAATGGAAATGGAACACCATGAAAAGTAGTTGCTACAGAAATGGATGGAGAAAACTAGTTCCTGTTCAAATTTATCCAGCATGTGTTAAGTATAATAAGAGGGGATTTCAAAAACCTTAGATTCCAAGATATATTCTTGCTTTATCTGCTAAGGCATAATGTCAAAGTGAATTTATATAGGATTTTGATGATTCAAATCGAAGATAGGATCAGGCCAATGTCAAAAACAAATTCTATATTCTTTGAAAAGATGATTTCTTTGATGATCAAAGTAAAAGGAGTGGATGAGTCTCAAGATGAGACAGTGGTCATGAGAGACAACTTTTTTATTACAAAAACAGTTTTTAAGTACATGAAGATTGGATGGAACCCATGGAAAAGGGAATGGGTAAATTATGATGGGAGAGTTTATGATAAATTTAACCCTGTTGAGAATCCCAATCGGCCAAGAGATAGGAGAGATCCAGGTCTTGGACCTGGTGATGAGGAACCTCAATACAGTGATGATTATGTTGAGGAGGATACATCTGGAGAATATGGAGGGGATCCTAATTTTCCTCCAAGCCTAGGGGCTGAAAAGGTATCATATGGAAATTAAAATCCACCTGTGACTCTACCTAGAAATGAAGCAGTTCTAGGAGAGAATGTTGAATAAATCTCTATAGATGAGGAAGACCTTCCTAGATCAAATCGTGAGGAGACTGATCCATATTCTAGTAGTAGTGATGATGATGAGGAAAAGGTATCTAAAAATGGAGAACCTATTTTTGTTAACTATAATAGAAGTACCTATTTGAGTCTCAGTCCTATGATTGTGAGCTCTATTATGCCTGTTGTGGAGGTTTTTGAAGTGGACAGACCAATACCTATTACTCAAAAACCCCAAATTATGCCACCTAATTTGGATATAAATATGGTTCTAGATAACTCCTTTGAAGAGGAGATGGCTGCAGTTGGTGCGGAAGAGGAGGAAGCTCCACTTGAGTAGGAGAAATCTGCTTAATATGGTTTTGTCTCAATTTTCATGAGATAGGGGACTGTTCAGAGGATCCGGGATTTGTGGTGCTTGGAATTGATTATTTAGGATCTTATGAAGACCCACCCAAAGGAAAATTTTTAACTTTAGTTGATATTTTTTCTGAGAGTGCCTCAGTATTTTTACCTAAAACTCTTGCTACTAAGGATGATCTTGATTCTTTAAAGGATGATTTAAAAGATAATTTGACTGTATCTATTTCATAATTGAAGAGTTTCTTTGTTGATGAGATAATAAAAATGGAAAAAGCTGTGTAATTATCTCTTGAAAGAGTCGTGTCAAGTGTTGTGATAGATATTATTAATGAAGTAAAAGTGTATCAAAATCTGATTAGGAGTTTGACAGAGGATGTTGATTATCTGAAGCAATTTGTTGCTTCATTTGTTATCTTTTTTAGTTCCCAAGATCAAATTGATGCTGACATCAATTACATCAAAAGTGCAGTGAAATAGATTGTGGGTGTTTTTGAGAGTTTTAAAAAGACCATAAAAGAGCGTTTAAGTACTCAAGATTTGGTTGTAATGAAACTGATAAGTAATTTGACCCAATCTTTCAAAGAAACTGTAGATTTTACTATAAAACCTCTTGGTACCTCTGGAGTTTCAGTTGATGTTGAACAGTTTAGATCTCTGCTGAAAGAAGAACTTGGTCAAGTTAGTACCAGTAGCTCATCTTATTCTGAAGGGATATCTACAACAAGGGATATCAAAAAGATCATTTAGGATTATATGAGAGAAGCTATTGCTGCCCAGCAGGAAATCAAAGACAATATTGATCTCTATTTTCAAAAGTTGTATACCATGAATCAGTTAAAAAATCATTTCAAACTTCTGTTAGAAAACTTGAAACTGACCCCAGTCACTCAAGCTTTAAAAGATCAAGTCAGTAAGCTTAGGAAGTTGACTCCTTCTTTGGAAAAGTTTATGGAGAACAAGGATGATTTTCTCTCTCCTATGGAGAGAGGAGGTGGAATCATCATGGATTTTAGGAACCTGTTACTGCCCTTTCTACATGTGGACAGTACCTTTGTTATTGTACCTCCAGCCCTGCTTGCCTCTGGTCAGTCTGCTTCCACACCTTAGTTGACTTCAGTTCAAGCTATCAGAAGTCTTACTCCTATGGTCACACAAAAGAGTACCCATTATAGTCCCAATAGTGTTTCAGTAGCTCAACCACCTTTGATCATCATAGGTGTTCCAAACCTTCACATACACCTACCAAGCCTGAATCCACTTCTGATCCCAAGGGAAAATCCAAATTACATATTAAGGAGGTTGATTGATTAGTGGCTAGGATATTTGATAGATATAACTTGTATTCTTTTTGTATCATTCCTATATTTATATGTATTTTTTCATGAAGTAATATCTACACGATCTCATTATCTTTTACTTTCTGTTGTTTCTATGATCCAGTTTTTTACTCCTTTTTGTTAATCACAATGGGGGAGAAATAATGATATGGAGAAGTGTGGGGGAAAATAATATGGCTAAGGATAGGGATAATGAGTCTCAGATAAATAATGAGTCTATTAATTTATTTTTTTCCTACCTCTGATACATTTTCATTTAATACTATACTCTCTGATTAATTTGAAATATTTCATTCATGGTTATTAGGTATGTTATTTTGACATCATTTGATAATGTCATTAAACACACTGATAAGTGAGAACAAATGTATTTTATACTGATACATTAATGATTATTCTATATTATAATTCCATAATTTGTGATTATCAAAAAGGGGGGGATTGTTGGACTCACTTATTTTGAGAATCTCAATTATGTTTGGATATGTTTTATTAATCCCAAATAATGTCTCTCTATATATTAATTATACTTTAAAATTATGACATCATGATACTGAGTTAATAGGAATATCAAATGATCATATCAAATCATTGGAATATGTTAATCAATGTTTATTTATGATTATAAATTTTTAACAATGAATCTAGAAATGATATCCATATAACATATAATTTATAAGCATTCGAGTTTTTGAGTCACTGATACTGACAGAGCTACTAATAGACCAATCCTTCTATTTTATAAAAAGTCACCTACATAAGCATCTACTGATAGAAGGAGCTACCACTACACAAACAGCTACTGATAGAAGGAGCTACCGCTACACAAGCAGCAACTTATAGAAGGAGATACCG
The DNA here is from genome assembly GCA_963277665.1 of Viscum album. Lineage (NCBI taxonomy): Eukaryota > Viridiplantae > Streptophyta > Magnoliopsida > Santalales > Viscaceae > Viscum > Viscum album. Next base: position 1,217,893,620 of record OY728130.1, read on the forward strand.
CTACACAGACATCTACCGATAGAAGGAGCTATTGCTACAAAAGTAGCTACCAATAGAAGGAGATATCGCTACACAGAGTCACTGATACATAAAGTTATTGTTACAGCGAGTGACAGCTTCTGATACAGGACCTACCAACACAAGTTCACTGTTACAAGTTCACTTATACAAATAGCTACCAATGGAAACCAATCATTGTTTCTCTAAACTCTATTTCTATTTGTTTATTAGCAATGGTAATATTTGGTGCATTTAATGCAACTGTTATTAATTAATGATGTTTTTGGATGTTAAAAAATTGTACCTCGTACCTATATTGGATGTCAGGGAACCGTACCTAGTACCTTCAGAAGTAAGCATGCCTTATGTCAGACCGCATGAGCTATATAAGGAATATCAAGGCTGGTCATATAAAAGGAGACACACGAAGATACGTATGTGGTAGAAAAAGAAACAAATACACGTGATCTTCAAAGAATAACTTTACTAAGAGTTGAAAGATATTGTTGTTCTACAAATACTATTGCAATCTCAAGCAAAACACCCATACCTGAATGTCAAGAAACAGAACCACAATACTCCGTGTTCCATAAAAATTCCAGAGAATGACTCAAAACAACATCTTCTCGATCCAAAAGGAGTCCAGAGCTACATTTCCCTCACATAGATCCTTCTAATATCATCTCACATCTTATTATCTCTATTGTGATTTGTTTATTTAAATTTCGATCACTGTGGGTGCTTCTATTTGTCCTAAACACACACTGTCTCCTAAGCATAACTGGAGGATATCTAAAATCCTCACTCAAACTTTCTAAACCTTCTTGTATCCCATGTTAATTATGGTAGAGTTCATGTGTGACCTGGATAGCCTATGTGCTGTTGTTATAGTTTCTCCCATGTAGAACTGTGGTAGAGGTCTTAGTACTTGGGCAGTCTCAGTACTGTTTTTTACCTTGATCTAGGGTGTGGATCAATGTTTTATATAAATTGTATGAGAGGACTAAGTCTCAACTTGAGACATAACTTCTTGGTTAAAACCGTTGTGCATCTTATTTTAGTTTAAACTATTTTCACTTATTCCACTACTAATTACTTTGAAATACAAATCTGTTTTAAAGTAACTCTGATAGTTGAACTAGCAAGTGTTTGTAAAAATCCCTTATTTATTAATTATTAAATTAACTTTGATAGTTGAACTATCAAGTGTTTGTAATAATCCCTTATTTTTTAATTAGAATTTTTTAATAGGAACTCAATTAACCCACCACTTGTGTATCCTCTGGGACAAAAACATAGATATAAAAATCCCTTATTTATTAATTATTAAAAAATATTAATCCCATATTAACTTTGTGTGAGTTAAAAATGATGTTGTTTTCATATATTTAAACAATTTTTATGCAGTGCTTTTGATATAAAACCAGTTTGTTATTTTCCACGGGTTATTTATGAAGTGATTCATTATGATCAATATAGATTACATGAATTATGACATATGAATCATTCACCATAATAGTGATATAATTAATTCAATAAATAATTTATCTTTGAAAATTACATGTTTTAAGATAAATTGGTGAATATCCATGGTAATTTTGAATTATGAAACCCTGGTGATAAAACATGGTGATATGCTTATCGATATATAAAATTGTTATTATATCCATAGTTCCAGGTTTTGATTCCATATTTTTATATTATTATTTTATAATTTTATGGATATAGACTCTTTTTTATAATGAAAGAAAATACCTATTTCTATCTCGGTAGAGGGTGACCAATTACATATCTCATAGGCCCAAGTCAATGTTACATTAATCATGTATGTGCCACCACCTGCCTGCATCATTCATATATCACTACCCTCAATTTAAGTGACTGCATCAATGCCTGCATCATAAATCACCCAAGGGGATTACCATAGAATCGAAGCTTGATATTTCAGATGCATGGTTGCATGGTTTACCACTCAGGAACTATCCCAACAGCACATGTCCATTCCATTATGATAAGAATCATGTTCAAATGGTCATAAATTATTGTTATACCTCTTTTTCACATGTTATGTATATTCTTTGGTTATTCCTTTATGGGTATTTACTTATTCACCTTTCTTTGATGTACGTGATGAGGATATGATACAGAGTAAAATTAACTTAGGGAGAACCAATAAATATATCGTTCAAGTGGATTGGATGAATGTTTATAATTTATTTAATGTATTATGTTCCAATTTTGAAGACACTAAACCCTAAAATACCTCTGTATTGTAAGATTTTTACTCTATAATGATGTTTTTATGAAATAAAAATGTTGGTTTCCATAGTTAGAGTTGTTTTGAAGCATGTCGAACTTGAGGCAAGGAACTTTTGTCTCACTTTTACTTATGTGATACACATTCCATATTCACCACTTTTTTATTTTATGAGGTGTATATATTACCCATTTTAAATTTTATGTATTTATTCTTTTCATTTTGATGACTTTTATTGTTTCATTTGAATTTATTCTTTCACGGTGTTTATAATTAAAAATTTAACAAAGTTGTAATGGATTTTCATTACAATCTCGTTGTTTTTTAGGATTGTTTATGATTAAGTTTCTGATGATGAAATTTCATAATCTATCTCTCAATAATTTCTTAAATTTTATTATCCTTTAGTTATTTCATGATAATACATGTTTTACTTTCATTTTCTTCACATTAAGTACTCAAGAGATAGAAAGGACTTTTTTAAGGGATACCGACTAGACTTCTCTCTTCAGTTAAAAATCCAATTTCTTCCATATCCATGTTTTCTAAACATTTTTTAACTATTATCCAATGATTTTTTAAAGTCATTTTTACCAATGTTTTACTTTTTACAAAAAAAATCAAAATGAATATTCTTATCATTATCCAAATGAGGTATTTCAAACATTTTACTAAAAATGATAAAGGAATATTTGTTTTAACATAAATTGTAAAGACCCGTAAATTTCAAGGAAATTTTTTTTCTTAATTTTCTTTGGAATTTTACAAGAACGCAGCTTCTGATGGCACCTGATTCTGAGGCACAGTGTGCCTAGAATCATTTTCTGAAGTTTGGCTCGGGTACGTTCAGTGAACGGACAAGCGGGTTTTTCTAACTTTTGAACCGGTGCCCGGAATCGAATTCTGAGGGCACCGATGGAATCGCAGCACCGGTACTTGCTTAGAAACGCCTCTTCTGGAGTTGCATTTGCTCAGGTGTGGTTTTTAATTTTCGGGCTTAAAGTTAAGAAATAAAATAATTGTACGACAAACTTTATTTTATTTCACTTAAGCCACTTGGAATCCACTTGAAGCCACTTAAAGCGGCTTAAGATGAGTTGATGCGGATAGGGTGCTATCCAAAAATATCCTACCCTCTTGGTAGGATATTTGTGAGGTGGGACCTGCACGAGCCCCACCATTTCTTTTCTGCTAAGAAACGCACCCGCGAAAACAAGTCATTATGAAAGTCAACTGACTCGTTTTCTTATTTTCTTAACGCACCAATTAATTGGGAAGTTTTCTTTGTTGAATTAAATGGGCGGTTTATTCGTTGAAATTAATTCTACGAATTAATTTCATTTGTTTCCTAACCTGTTTGAAATCTGTTGGTGTAATAATAAAATAAGACCAACGCCGACATCTTGAGGATTACACGTTGAGAGACTTTTGACAGAAATTCTTGTTCCTTCACCCACCTTCACGAAGAACGCGAAGAACGCGAAGAATGCGAAGAACGTGAAGAACGCGAAGAACGTCGCCACCCTCGGATATTGACGACGCTTCATCCGAGACGTTCTTCCCCGCCCCGATATTCGATCATCCATTGAGGTGAGAGTTTTCGATTCTTTAATCTCCTTTGTGGTTTTTAACAAAACACGGATTTAATTATTTATAATTAAATCTGTTGTTTCTTGGTCCGTTGAGTTCATCGACGCAACGCCGGATTCCGCGATGACGCGACGCCCTTCCGCGACGACGTGATGCCTTCCGCGACGCAACGATTGCTTCCTTCCGTGGAGATCAATTTTCCGCGAAGAACGCGCGTGCGATGACTTGACGGGGTAGGAATTTTATTTGGATGTTTTACATTCCCGTGTTTGTTTCCGTTCAAAATGAAGAACCCGGTTCATGAAAACATTTTGATTCATTAAAAATGGTTTTTTTTTGTTATGTATTCATGTGTTGAATAATTCTCCCACTGTTATTATCTAACGCGGAGGGTGCGGGCCAAACAAACACGGCCTGACAACCCTCCGTTGTTCTTTTTTGTTGTGCGGATTTGGCGGGCAATGACAAAACGTGACGCAAGGGCATTTTGATGATCCCGCAGTGAAGAACGGAACCCGGGAGGAACAGTGGTGCAGACGAGAAGGAAAACAGACCACCGGAGCAACTCTGGTGGCCCGCGGAAGCTACCGGCGGCGCGGGTCGCCGGTGTGGCGGCGTCGGCGGCCGGAGGCGGCGGCGCCCCGGCGCGCCGCCGGACAGGGTTGTCGCGGCTGAAGCCGTGGTGGCGGTGGCCAGCGGACCCACGGCTGTGCGGGTCCGGCTCGCACGCACAGGATGCGGAAACATTTCGTGTCCGCTGATCCAGCACAGCCCCCACGCGGGGTCGCAGCACCTTCAACCCGTGGGGGCAGCGCCCCGCGGCATCCGAGCTGCTCGACGGCTCGGCCGAGCCGAGCTGGACCAGCCGGCCGAGCCGGGCCTCTCCCTGGCCTGGCCAGACTGGGTCCGGCCAGGTGGGACTGTGTCGGGTCGACCCGGTTCGGGTCGACCCGGTTCGGCTGACCCAGGGGGGTCGGGCCGGGTCAGCCCGGGCCCAGACCCCCCGTCTTCCGACCGTTTTCGGTCTTTTGCCCGTAACTTTAGCTACAGGCCTCCGAACGATGCGCCGTCAGCGGCAAAGCAATCCTTGTATCGAGACGGTCATTTCGGTATATTACACTCAAGGTTTCGGAATACTTTGGGTTCGGCCTGGTTGGTTGGTACACGAGACCAACCGGGCCCTCGGAGCGGAAATGCTCATATCTTGAGCTACGGACGTCCGATTGACGTGCCGTTGGCTTTGTTGTTTTCCTCTAAGTGAGACGGAACTTTTGGCATACTCCGCCCGAGGGTTGGATGCAGATGGAGTACGGTCAGTTTGTTTTTTCCTTAGAAACCAACCGGGCCCCTGGGACGGAAAAGCCAATAACTCTCAGACCGGGCGTCCGATTGACGCGTCGTCTACGACGTTGAGTACATGTTGGCGATACGGAACTTTTGGATACATCAACTCTGGACTATGAGTCAGTTGACGTATCATCCTCTCGGCTCATGGAGCGGACCCTCCCGAACGAGCTTGCGGTGTGCGGGAACCCTAGAGCTGGCTGCAACTGTTGCTACGACGACGACTGTACAAAGATCCTCAGTGGATTCGACTGCGACGATGATGAAAAACAGTACGGGAATCCTCCATGTTTTCGGCAGTAACTACTACGGTACATCTTGGGATACATCAGCTCCGTACTACATGTCAGTTGATGGATCGACCTCTTAGTTTGTGGATTGGACCCTCCCGGAACGAGCATGCTGTGTGCGGAAACCCTAGAGCCATTTTTGACTTGACGACTGCTGATCGAATGACTCGGTGTGTTGCGGATAACCCGGCAGAGATGTGCTTGGTTGTAGCGGCACAGGGGAGATCTTGGTTGTAGCGGCAGACCCACGACAGAGGTGCGCTTGGTTGTAGCGGCACAGGGGAGCGCTTGGTTGTAGCGGTAGACCCCTGACAGAGGTGCGCTTAGTTGTAGCGGCACAGGGGAGCGCTTGGTTGTAGCGGCAGGCCCACGATAGAGGTGTGCTTGGTTGTAGCGGCATAGGGGAGCGTTTGGTTGTAGCGGAAGACCCACGACGGAGAAACGCTTGATTGTAGCGGCACGGGGGAGCACTTGGTTGCAGCAGCAGGACCACAGTACCCGATAGGTGGAGAACTACAGCAGTCCAAGGTAAGAGGGAAGCGCTTGGTTGTAGCGGCATAACCACTGTACTTTATGGAGAAGGAGTTTCCCAATAGCTTTGGGTTCAACTTCATGATCGATCCTGTGTGGGTCTTTGCGAGGGTTAGTACCTACAGATCCTTTGTGGGTCTGACGGCTTAGATGAATCAGTGGCTACATCTAATCATCTCTAACGTCATACGAAGAAGTACCGGTGTGAGCTGAATCATGTGTTACTCTCCTTTGTGGAATGTGTTGAACTATCCTGTGTGGATTTACTATTTACTCTCCTTTGTGGATTGTGTTGTTCTATCCTGTGTGGGTATACGTTTGCTTTCCTGTGTGGACTGGGTTGTGCTTGGGCTCGGATGTTGGAGCCGAACGGGGATTGATGACTTAGGTATATGTATGGGCATATACCTAAGCAGTTTCTGTTGTTACTTCGTGATTGTATCTTTCCGTTGTGGTTTATCCTTTGTGGATTTCAAAAGACCTTCGGGGGTCTCGGGGTCCCTACTGAGTAGCTTATACTCACCCTTGCACGGGCTTTTCCCGCACTTTGTTGTGTTGGTTGCAGACGACGTACAGCGCTGATTGTGGTGGAGGCATGCGGAGCAGGACGGTACCTAGAGGTGGACCACCGGGCGGGACGTACTCGGAGCGGTCAGGTGGACCCGAGGAGTAGTGGAGGCTATCTTTACCCACCCTTCTGGTGGGACTTCCAGAGGACGGCTCGACGTTGCGGGTTTTCTTTTCAGTTGTTGTTTTTCCCTTTCATTTGTACTTTACAGTTGGGCCTGTATTTCCAGCCCCTTTTACTTTCAGCACAACTTGTTACAGTTTTTACTTAGTGTTTATTTTTCCACTTGCTTACTCTGTGGTGCTTGTTTACTTTACAAAGGAAATGCCTTCCCTTTTTCTGGATTTACGCCTTGGTGCTAGTCGCTAGCCCCTGGACTATGGAAGGCGGGCTTGGGGTAGTCATGGCACCGGCCCCGAGGACGGGTCGTAACAAATTGGTATCAGAGGTGGTCGGTTCTACCGCAGACTCTGATCTTTCTTCTATGTGAAGCAATAGTGTTTAGCGTATTGGGTGTGGTTATCAGTCCAGGGAGTTCATTGTTGGTGCGGCGGCCGACGTATCCGTACACCAGGACCCTGACTTCTGATTTCCGACTTAATGCACGAAAATATTGATTGCATGTGTGTTTCAAGTTTTCTTTGTGATTACTTGTGTCAGCTCACCAGGTATACTATTCTAACCGTGGCTCACCTGTTTCTTTTCAGGATGGCCCCACGACGGCAGCCATCTAGGGTTCCGAGAGTGGTGTGTGATGACAGCCCACCGAGCGATGGGGCCTCGGTGTAGGGCTCCTTCTCAGTAGAGGCATCGGCGGTACCTTTACCCGCCAAGCCACCGATGCTTCCCGCCACGACCGCTGACGATGCATGTCGCCTTGGAGCTATGCATGAGTTCCAGCGCCAGTGACCACCCAGGTTTCGTGGGGAGACAGACCCCCCGGCAGCCGAGGACTGGTTGGAGGCAGTCATACGGGTTTTCAGATTAGTGTGGACCCCAGCAGATCTTATGGTGGTCCTTTCAGCGAGCCTCCTGCACGCAGCAGCGGGCCGATGGTGGAGCTTGATGCTCCAGGTGCACGATGAGGCATCTCTTCTCTGGACGGACTTCGAGAGCCTCTTTCGCTCAAAGTTCGTCCCAGCCACCCTCCATGCGGTGCGCATTCAAGAGCTACTACAGCCGCGGCAGGGCATCATGACAGTAGCCCAGTATGTGGCGAGGTTTACTGATCTCTCGCGCTACTCCACAGATATGGTACGGGACCCGTTCTTCCGGGGCCGGACCTTCGAGTAGGGATTGAGACACGAGATCAGGGATTCTATGATCTCCCTCAACATTCCGACTCAGGCTGGGGTGTTGGAGAGAGCCCTCTTAGTGGAGAGTTTCCTTGCTGAGCAGTCTCCAGCAGCAGGACCCACCACTTGCCGGCATGCGGCAGAGTCTTCTGCAGCGGGCAGTAGACAGATGACGCAGGGGTCCAAGAGGACTAGACCTATAGGTGGTCGACAGCATGACTCTGGATCGTTTGTGAGAGGCACTCGTGCTGGACAACGACTTGCCATGAGAGGGCAGTGTTACTCCTGCGGCGGGATTGGTCACATGGCTCGTGACTGCCCGACCCTCCATACGGATGACCAGCAGATGAACGAAGGACCCCCCAGGAAGAGGCAGAGGTTCGAGCAGGGTGGGCCGCAAGGAGCAGGAGGCCATGGTAGGGGATCTGGCCGTGCATCTGGAGGTGGACGACGCTTCGGGGTGTTTCCACCACCACCACCAAGAGGTCCACCCCGACCGCAGGGAGTTGGTGGACAGGAGAAGAACTAGTGGATACGTCTTTTGTACTTCTAGTTCCTTATTGCTATGGTGTAGTGTCTTTGTATTATGAGTTTCAATAATAAAAGACGCATACCTTGTTGATGTTTTTATTCCTGTCCTCTTTTGTGTTGTACTAAGAGGTTCCGGTTTAGACTGTTGACTTGACCCTCACTTTTGAGACATCTACTGGAGGAGACCCAGTTACCACACACTGATGCCGACAGTGTGACTCAACCCTTGGAGGTGAGAGTAATGGTTGGATCTATTGGTAGTAGCGTCGAGGCCTTACGACGTCATCCTTGGTATGGATTAGTACCATCCATGTCGGGATTGACTCTATTAGGCAAAGGCAGTGGTTCATCTAGGGGATGAGACCAGATTTCTATTATCGGAAAAGAAGAAATCTTAGCAGCTCTTGTGGGACCGGAGATGGTCCAGGCCACGACAGAGAAGGTTCAGGTCATCCAGGAGCAGATAAGGACAGTTCAGAGCCAACATAAGTCTTTTACTGACAAGTGGCGGAGGCCACTAGAGTTCGAGGATGGAGACCACGTCTTCTTGTGGGTCTCACCTCGACGTGGATTACGGAGGTTTGGCCGAAGTGGCAAGTTGTCTCCACACTTCATCGGACCCTTCCAGGTCCTCAGCAGGATTGTCAAGGTGGCTTATCGCCTGGCTCTACCACCACAGTTGCGTCGGGTGCACGACATCTTCCACGTATCTCAGCAGAGGAGATACGTGCACGACCCAACGTCAATATTTGACCATGAAGAGCTGGTCTTTGGTGATGAGGAGACTTTTGCGGAGGTCCCAGTGGAGATCGAGGATCGACAGGAGTGGGTCCTACGTGGACGATCGATTCCTCTAGTGTGCTTCAGATGGCAGCTCGGGAACCTCCAGGAGAGCACTTGGGAGCGGGAGGCTCAGATGCGTGCTCAGTACCGCCTTTGTATCCCTAATTTTGTGGTGAAGCTTTACGGGGACGTAAAGCCCTATGGTGGGAGTAATTTAAAGACCCATAAATTTCAAGGAAATTTTTTTTCTTAATTTTCTTTGAAATTTTACAAGAACGCAGCTTTTGACGGCACCTGATTCTGAGGCCCGGTGTGCCCGGAATCATTTTCTGAAGTTTGGCTCAGGTACGTTAAGTGAACGAACGAGCGGGTTTTTCTAACTTTTGAATCGGTGCCCAGAATCAAATTTCGAGGGCACCGATGGAATCACAGCGCCGGTACTTTCTTAGAAATGCCTCTTCCGGAGTTTCGTTTTCTCGGGTGTGGTTTTTAATTCTCAGGCTTAAAGTTAAGAAATAAAATAATTGTACGACAAACATTATTTTATTTCACTTAAGCCACTTGGAAGCCACTTGAAGCCACTTAATGCGGCTTAAGCTGAGTTGATGCGGATAGGGTGTTATCCAAAAATATCCTACCCTCTTGGTAGGATATTTGTGAGGTGGGACCCGCACAAGCCCCACCGTTTCTTTTCCACTAAGTAACGCACCCGCGAAAACCTGTCATTATGAAAGTCATCTGACACGTTTTCTTATTTTCTTAACGCACCAATTAATTGGGCGGTTTTCTTCATTGAATTAAATGGGCGGTTTTCTTCGTTGAATTAAATGGGCGGTTTATTCATTGAAATTAATTCTATGAATTAATTTCATTCGTTTCTTAACCTGTTTGAAATCCATTGGCGTAATAATAAAATAAGACCAACGCCGACATCTTGAGGATTACACGTTGAGGGACTTTTGACAGAAATTCTTGTGCCTTCACCCACCTTCATGAAGAACGCGAAGAACGCCGTCACCCTCGGAGATTGACGACGATTCATCCGAGACGTTCTTCCTCACCCCGATCTTCGATCATCCGTTGAGGTGAGAGTTTTCGATTCTTTAATCTCCTTTGTGGTTTTTAACAAAACACGGATTTAATTATTTATAATTAAATCTGTTGTTTCTTGGTCCGTTGAGTTCGTCGACGCAACGCCGGATTCCGCGACGACGCGACACCCTTCCGCGATGACGTGACGCCTTCCGCAACGCGATGATTGCCTCCTTCCTCGGTGATCAATTTCCGCGAAGAACGCGCGTGCGATGACTTGACGTGGTAGGGATTTTATTTGGATGTTTTACATTCCCATGTTTGTTTCCGTTCAAAATGAAGAACCCGGTTCATGAAAACAATTATGATTCATTAAAAATTGTTTTTTTGGTTATGTATTCATGTGTTGAATAATTCTCACACTGTTATTATCTAACGCGGAGGGTGCGGGCCAAACGAACACGGCCCGACAACCCTACTCCGTTCTTCGTTGTTGTGAAGATTTGGCGGGTGATGACAAAACATGACGCAAGGGTGTTTTAATGATCCCGCAGTGAAGAACGGAACCCGGGAGGAACAGTGGCGCAGACGGGAAGGAAAAAGGACCACCGGAGCAACTCCGGTGGCCCGCGGAAGCTACCGACGGCGTGGGTCGCCGGTGAGGCGGTGCTGGTGGCCGGAGGCGGCGGCGCCCCGGCGCGCCGCCGGACAGGGCCGTCGTGGATGAAGTCGTGGCCATGCGGGTTCGACTCACACGCACGGGACGCGGCAACATGCCGCATCCGCTGAGCCAGCGTGGCCCCCACGCGGGGTCGCGGCACCTTCAACCCGCGGGGGCAGCGCCCCGCGGCATCCGAGCCGCTCGGCCGCTCGGCCGAGCTGAGCCGGACCGGCCGGCCGAGCCGGGCCACGCCCTGGCCTGGCCAGACCGGGTCCGGCCGGGTTGGACCGGGTAGGGTCGACCCGGGCCAAGACCCCCCGTCTTCGGACCGTTTTCGGTCTTTTTCCCATAACTTGAGCTACGGGCCTTCGAATGATGCACCGTCAGTGGAAACGCGATCCTTGGATCGAGACGGTCGTTTCGGTATATTACACTCAATGTTTTGGAATACTTTGGGTACGGCCGGGTTGGTTCGTACACGAGACCAACCGGGCCCTCGGAGCGGAAACGCTCATATCTTGAGCTACGGACGTCCGATTGACGTGCTGTCGGCTTTGTTGTTTTCCTCTATGTGAGACGGATCTTTTGGCATAATCTGCCCGAGGTTTGGATGCAGGTGGAGTACAGTCAGGTTGGTTTTGCCTTAGAAACCAACCAGGCCCCTGGGATGGAAAAGCCAATAACTCTCAGACCGGGCGTCCGGTTGACGCGCCGTCTGCGACGTTGAGTTCCTGTTGGCGATACGGAAATTTTGGATACATCAACTATGGATTATGCTTCAGTTGATGTATCAGCCTCTCGGCTCGTGGAGCGGACCCTCCCGAACGAGCTTGCGGTGTGCGGGAACCCTAGAGCTGGCTGCAACATCTGCTGTGACGACGATGACTGTACGGAGATCCTCAGTGGATTCGACTGCGACGATGATGAAAAATAGTACGGGAATCCTCCGTGTTTTCGGTAGTAACTACTACGGTACATCTTGGGATACATCAGCTTCGGACTACATGTCAGTTGATGCATCGACCTCTTAGCTTGTGGAGTGGACCCTCCCGGAATGAGCATGCTGTGTGCGGAAACCCTAGAGCCGGTTGGGACTTGACGACTGCTGATCGAACGACTTGGTGTGTTTTGGATAACCCGACAGAGGTTCGCTTGGTTGTAGCGGCATAGGGGAGCGCTTGGTTGTAGCAGCAGACCCACGACAGAGGTGCGCTTGGCTGTAGCGGCACAGGGGAGCGCTTGGTTGTAGCGGCAGACCCACGACAGAGGTGCGCTTGGTTGTAGCGGCATAGGTGAGCGCTTGGTTGTAGCGGAAGGCCCACGATAGAGGTGCGCTTGGTTGTAGCGGCACAGGGGAGCGCTTGGTTGTAGCGGAAGGCCCATGATAGAGGTGCTCTTGGTTGTAGCGGCACAGGGGAGCGCTTGGTTGTAGCGGTAGGCCCACGATAGAGGTGCGCTTGGTTGTAGCGGCATAGGGGAGCGCTTGGTTGTATCGGCAGACCCACGACGGAGAAGCGCTTGATTGTAGAGGCACGGGGGAGCGCTTGGTTGTAGCAGCAGGCCCACAGTACCTGATAGGTGGAGAACTACAGCAGTCCAAGGTAAGAGGGAAGCGCTTGTTTGTAGCGGCATAACCACTGTACTTGATGGAGAAGGAGTTTCCCAATAGCTTTGGGTTCCACTTCATGATCGATCCTATGTGGGTCTTTGCGAGGGTCAGTACCTACAGATCCTTTGTGGGTCTGACAGCTTAGATGAATCAGTGGCTACATCTGATCATCTCTAACGTCATACGAAGAAGTACCGGTGTGAGCTGAATCCTATGTTACTCTACTTTGTGGATTGTGTTGAACTATCTTGTGTGATTTATTGTTTACTCTCCTTTGTGGATTGTGTTGTGCTATCCTGTGTGGGTATACGTTTTCTTTCTTGTGTGGACTGGGTTGTGCTTGGGCTCGGATGTTGGAGCCGAATGTGGATTGATGACTTAGGTATATGTATGGGCATATACCTAAGAAGTGTCGGTTGTTACTTCGTGATTGTATCTTTCCGTTGTGGTTTATCCTTTGTGGATTTCGGGAGACCTTTGGGGGTCTCAGGGTCCCTACTGAGTAGCTTATACTCACCCCTGCACGGGCTTTGCCCACACTTCGTTGTGTTGGTTGCAGACGACGGACAGCGCTGATCGTGGTGGAGGCGTGCGGAGTAGGACGGTACCTAGAGGTGGACCACTGGGCGGGACGTACTCGGAGCGGTCAGGTGGACCCGAGGAGTAGTGGAGGCTATCTGTACCCACCCTTCAGGTGGGACTTCCAGAGGATGGCTCGGTGCTGCGGCTTTTCTTTTCAGTTGCTGTTTTTCCCTTTCAGTTGTACTTTACAGTTGGGCTTGTATTTTTGGCCCCTTTTACTTTCAGCACAGCTTGTTACAGTTTTTACTTAGTGTTTACTTTTCCGCTTTCTTACTCTATGGTGATTGTTTACTTTATAAAGTCAATGTCTTTCCTTTTTCCGGATTTACGCCTTGGTGCTAGTCGCCAGCCCATGGCCTATGGAAGGCGGGCTTGGGGTAGTCACGGCACGGGCCCCGAGGACGGGTCGTGACATAAATGACATGAAGATAATTTACCACTATCATGATTTCCCAATTATTTTAAGATTTATTTATAATTTTCCAAGGTTCTTTGCAAATAAATATTTTTCCTTAATGTTTGGAGAATTTTTAGATTTTAATATTTAATTTAAGAATGAAATTGGTATTTTCCTCAAGAAATATTCTAGTGATATTTTAATGGAATTTTTATTCTATGATAACATTATTTGGTGTTTCCTATGATATAATATGGACATGATCCAATCACACCATATTTATTATTTATCTAGATGTTTTATGGGTATTATGATGAAATATTTATGAAACCCGTTTTATTTTTCACAAGTAAACGTATGGTGAATTTATTTTTGATCTTGTCAAATACAAATAAATGGATTTATGATTATTTAATGAGTGGTATCAAAATTATATATCCCTATAATACATTGGGTAATGATAAATGTTCTATGAGCTCAAATGGTACATAGGAGGTTATCCCAATACTAAAAAAGGGTACACGGGGGTTATCCCATGCCTGAAGTATGTACATGGGTAGTTAAGGCAGTACTAACATGTTATGAATTTATTGGTAGGTGTCTTTACATAATATTTCTATGATTATGACTATGACACACTTTATGAAACTTTTTTAATATATGATATTATGAGAATTTTTTCTTCTCATGTATCATGTTATTAGATCTATGTATGATTCGGGTATTATAAACTCCCAAGATTTACATAATGACTCATATTATGATCTAAGAATTTTTGGGTATGATTTTCAAAGGTTAATATCATGTTATTATACCATTTATACTCATGTTATATTTAAATGGTCATTGGTATCTCCCTTTTTACCCATATAGAGCATAAAATATCACCCTTTATTTTATTTTATTTTCCCAAGGATATAAGGAATTTCATTAATTATGATGTGTCTAAAAAGGGAGCTAGTTGTTTATAACTATGTGGGAGTCAATATAGATCAATTATGAAAAAGTTTTTTATGTATCCAAGTTTCCAAAGATATTAAATCACTAATGTTTTGGTGTGGATCATGATTTCATGTAATGAATGTTTATCTAATATGATGTAATATTTATGTATGAAGAGAATGGGTTTCGATGGTTAGTATCGGAGAAAGGTTTAATTACCATTGGTAACTCAGATGAGAAAACTTTAGTAAGAACCTGTAGGATAATAATAGGTATAGTATAATTTCCTATGATATGGTAATAAAATGAGTGTGGTTTTTCTAAGAAAAGTATCCCCTTCTGGATACTACAAGTGGATGCGGTTTTGGAACAGATGAATATTTGAGTAATAACCTTAAAATGAGATATTTTAGTATATTTAGGCTATCATTCTTGTGAACTCTAAGTGTACCCTTAATGTGAACATGGATTAAAAATCACAAGGTATGAGTTTAAGACAATTGATATCTTATTTATGAACTATTATGATGGATTTGAATAGATTATAACCATGAATTACCTAGTTTAAACCTAAGGTTATCTAGATTAAAATGAATTTTTCATCATTTAGATACCCTATAATTGATTATTAATTATTATGTTGTTTCCCATTATTTTTCTTCACACTATTATTTTTATTTTTAGTAAATGGATAGAACCTAAAGGCACCATGTTAATACTTGATGTGATAGACAATGAAATAATTTCCCTCTTCAGTAACTAAATGTTATGGTAAATCATATTTTTATTCTTACACAACTTTATAAATACTTGAATCATGTTGAGATTAAATATGAGCAAAAGAGGGAACAAAATTTTGTTGATTCTTTTATATGGTAACATCCACATTCTTTTAGTCGTCCAGATAATCCACTAGTTACTGGCCAATTGATCAGTTCCATTGAAAATTCTTTTTTTCTCTATGTCTTGATAATGAAAATGTTATCACATATATTTATCATTTGGAAGGTAAATCTTATCAATGGCAAACTCTTATCAAGAATATGAGTTAATAACAAGAAACATACTCTATATATTGGGATGAATTTAGAAGTATATTTTTGGGTAGGTACTTTCCTTGTTTTATCTATATAAAAATAGATAAATAGTTACTTGAGATAATGTTTATGGTTGATTAACCAATTAGTGTATATGAGGGAAATTTTACAAGACTTTCAAGGTAATCTTAAAGTATTATCATTCATTCTGAAATTTAGGCTGGTCAATTATTTAATGAATTAAAACCAAGTGTCTAATGGGTCTTATCCATAAGGTTCTTAATTATTTAAAAATATATAATTTGATATGATATAAATGGGGAAAATAATATTAGAGTTACTAATCAATATCATAGTTTTTATGAGAAAATAATGATGGAATTCAATGGAAATTATAATAATAAAAACAATAGAGGGGGTAATATGAGCCTTCCATTATGCTCAAAGTGTATAAAAAAATATGAATGAAATTATATTATGGGGAATAGTAAATTATTTAGGTGTTTAAAGGAATTTTATAGGGAAATTGTGTTATGAATTTATGGGAAGAAGTTATCCCATGTTGAGGAAAAATAACCACAGATACACCACACACACTCTAGTGTTTCAAATTCAAGGAATATGGAAATTATTCTAACTAGTTCATAGCCCTGGCGAGTTAATGATGATGATAAAAATGGAGAGAATCTTAATCCTAGATAAAAATGGAAATATCATATGATTTATATTGCTTATGAGGTGTAGGATAATGAGTTATGGAACGGTATACGTATGATCCACTCTAGGACTACTAATGCCTTATTTGATTCAAGATATACACACTCCTTTATATCCAAATAATTATATAATGGTATCAAAATACCACCTCAATGATTAAATATTGAATTAATATTGAAAACCTTTAATAGTAATATGATATCATCTGAAGTCTATGATTCTTCTTAGGTTAATATTTTTTTTTAATGTGCTTCTTGAAAATATCATTATTCTCCCTCTAGTTGAATTTTAGGTTATATGAGGAATTTGATGGATTTATTTACATAAATCCCACTTCAATTTCTATGTAATGTAATTCATGTTTGTTGTTCTGATTCAACCAATGATCATATATCAATTTTATGATAAATATGAGATTCCAATGGAAATTAAATACAATACATGGTTCTTGATTCTTATTGAAAAGGGGTGTTTTTCACAAATGGTTGTGAAGAATATCAATATTGAAGATATACCTATCATATGGGAGTTTATTTATGTATTCACAAAATATTTTCCTAATATTACTCAAAATCATTAATTTGGTTTTTTAATAAATCCCATATGTGGTGATAATATTTTATCTACTATTCCCTATATAATGGCCCTTATTGAGTTAAAAGAATTAGAGTAGTAAATAAAGAAGAATCTTGATAAGGGATTCATTTAGAAAGTTTTTTCACCATAGAGTGTGTAGAGACCCGAAGCTTGACATACATGGACATTACATTACATTTGTGTAATACTTAGTACATAACAAAAACACACACACAAGGATCGTAATAGTTTAGTGTCTTTGGAAACTCGGAATATAATCTTCTAATCGTGGTGAAAGATCTTCAACATCTCCCATAAAGATATTATTTTTTTTACCTAAAACCATTCTTTATATCCTGGGGAAAATAAAACATAAATGGGTGAGCTCAAATGCTCAGTAAGGGTAAAAAAAAGAAATATCAATCACATCATTTTCATAAGAACATAAAATTTTGGAAATATTAACCTGCAAAAGAGAGTATAATTTCATAACATGGGATAAATCATAGTAGTGAAATGAAATCCCAATAATCAAAACTTAAAACATGAAACTTTGTGGCATACACACATAATCATAGAGAATCATATCTTATTAGTCAAGACTCATTGCCAAGACTATCTTAGTGGACAAAGTCCATTTCTGAACCCAGTCACCCTCGTTTCAGTCCTCTTTCACTGAACTGGTATAACCTACCATTCCAGCCATTTCTATCTCATGAGATATAAAATCTTTACCCAATGCATTGGAGGGAGATATAGGTCCCACCCATCTCATAATGATACCATTATTATGTGTGCCACAAAATCATAAACCATATATCATAGCATAACCCATTTAATAAAAATGGAATTTGTAAAGATTGTGACATCATAAAACAATTCATATAAGATAAAGGAATTCATAAAAATAATTCCATCACAACATAATCAAATCAATGTAATGATAGGGATAGAATCAGAACCCTATATTATCTTAGATGGAAAATAATTTTGATAAAACACTTGAACTCCATTCTTGAGGAAAATATCCTTTCTACTTCAAAAACATTTTTCCTTTCTTAACATGTCATACAATTTTAAACTAAAAGAAGTTGATTAAAAATAAACTTGGAATCTTGTAAAGTAATCTTCTTGGAAATAATTTTTTAAAAATCCATTCATGTCGTATAAGTTAAAAAAACATTCTTCGTACTTTTGTCAGAAAAGTCAAAAAGTACCTCGTACGAAAAAGGAAAAAAGATTCCTTTAATATATTTTACTAAAAACTCATCGAAGGGTAGAATTGGATTTAAACAATTTTAAGTGGATGGAAATAATATTACATATTGAGGAAACATGGATGTGGATGATAAAATACACCCCAGTAAATACAAAAGTATAAACAATCTCGGATAAAAATGAGATTGTGATATTTCCCTTACCTTTGGTCTGATATGCTTTGTACGTGTCCGAACCTCCTTTATAATGATTTAAATAATGTTATTGACTTATTACAGAATCATACTTATTTTTATGATATCATATATGGTCATATTCTTATCATATTATTAGTAATATTTCATTACTACTTGTTATTCGGGTTTTTATTACTTTTTGTTCTTATGCGTGTTTTGTCGAATAAATTCTTATTCTTCTCTTTAGGTTATAGATACCTCATTTTCAGAATGGTATTAGTGTAATATATATTATATTCATTCATTAAATTCATTTATATCATCATTATGAAATGAAGATCATGTAGAACGAGTCGCATCACATCGTGGAGACGGTATTCCGTACGTACGCACGAGTGATGATATCGTTCCTATGATCGTGGAATTGTATTGGAGTGTATGTATACTATTTAAGAATCATTATCACTTTATAATAGTTATATATAGTCATTATTTACACCATTATACCCATCCAAGTAAGGTGGTGGTGGAAAATAGATTACACCACGACGTGGAGACGGTATTCCGTACGTACGCACGCGCGGTGATTTCTTTTTCCATAGGATGGATAGATGGTGAAATAGTGTTGTTTCATACTTATAATAACATATCAGTATATGAGTGATACTGATGTTATTACTTCATAATGAAACAACTAAAGAGAAGAAGTGGAATAAGAAATAAAGATGAAAGAATCGGTAACGGAAATTACCTCTTCTTTGAAGCGCCTCTTTGAGACCTCCTCTTAGGGCACTAAAATTGGTCTTTGAGGAAGACAAGAAACTCTAGGATGTTGATAGGGAAGTGGAGAAGATAATTTTTCAGGGTTTGTCCAAGATTTAAGGCTCAAAGTGGTGTGAGGAAGAGGGGGAGGAGGTGCCCTTTTATAAGGGA
This sequence comes from Viscum album, assembly GCA_963277665.1. Classification (NCBI taxonomy): domain Eukaryota; kingdom Viridiplantae; phylum Streptophyta; class Magnoliopsida; order Santalales; family Viscaceae; genus Viscum; species Viscum album. Next base: position 1,217,912,689 of record OY728130.1, read on the forward strand.
GGAGAGGGGCACCTTTGGAATAACAAAAACTATTATTTTATTATAAAGTCAAATTCAGTTTTAAACAGCTCCAAATTGATTCATTTCGAAGATAAGGTAGGTATGGGTCTAAATACTCTCATCCAATAGAATTTATACATGTTTAGGTATCAATTTTAACCTTATCATTTAGATTTAACTTTAAGTTAGATAATTTAACTTTCACCGTGTCTTCTGGTTTTCTTACACTATAAGGTTAATAAACGTACTATATCAAGCCAAAAGAACCCCAAGTTGTTTATTATTAATATATATAACCTTATTTAAGTCATTTGGCTGAACCATAGATTTTTAAGAATAAAATAACAATTAATAATATAATATTTGTTTTAAAAACTATTTTATATCAATTTTGACACTATTTAGTAATTGATTTTTTTGAAAATCATAACAGAATTATTAGCTCGAACCAAGTTAATTAAATAAATACTAACATGTCATATTAACCTATAAAATTATTGTAATTCATAAAAAGTCTCAAATTATACTTATTTAGGTATTTATAATATCAATTATTCTAATTTTTTACTATTATGGTAATTATTGCATCATCATTGTGTCATAAATAAATTAAATTATTTAAAGTCTAAAAATTACAAATAAAATATCATTATGTAGGAAATATTTTTATATTTCTAATGAATATTTATAGTCGAATTTATCTTATGTATAACCTTATATTAAAAATGATTTAGTTATTAAACTTTGATTTTAACTATTTTAACCCTTCTTTAAATAAATTAATAATAAATGTCCTAATCTAATCCAAGTGGGCCTAAATGCTCATATTTTATTCCTAAGGTTGTTTTTGGTCGAATTACTCTTTTCCAATAGAATTAGGACATATGTTATGGTAATAATAATATCATTTTTACCCTTAATTACCATATTTACTTTTAACCGTGGTAAAAAAAGTAAAAAGTTACTATTCACCAAAAAATTATTTTCATCTCATTGAACCACATTTTACTTACTGACATCAGCCGTGTCTCTCGGATTTTCGAAATTCCACTCACAGAAGCGGTAAAATTAAGTTTTATGAAAAATTTATTTTTCTTAACTACCACTTAGTGGTTTCACTATTCATCAAAAAATGAAAGTTTCCAGAAAAATACCAAAAATTAGGCCTAAGCTATATTTAATATTATAAACTCAAAAATAATGTATATTTTACCAAATTAAAAACATATCATTTGCATTAATTAATTTAAAAATTAATTCTCGTCGTCAAAACAAATAGCGTGTTCTTAAGAGATAATAACTATCAAAAGATTGACACTTGTTTATGTCTGGTTTAAATGTGAAATTACATCCAATGAACAAGATTGTATTAAATTGTAAAAATATATTCTAAATATACTTTAAAACCACTCAAATTAATAATTTATCACTATTAATTATTTCGATTAAACAGTTTGTTTAAAATTTAGTAATTTTCACTATTCATCAGAAAATGAAAGTTATCCGAAAAGTACCAAAATTTCACCCTAAGATAATTTCGATATTACGAATCCAAAAATGAATTCCATTTTGAAAAAATAAAATTTACAAAATTTCAAAAAGTGGTTATTACTATTCATAACGGCTAGTTTTAATATTATTTTAATAGCATATTGTTGTTTAGTGAAACTCGTTATTGTGTACTACGCACACTATCGAGAAAGGTCGTGATTGCGTGTAATGCAAGGCAAGTCAAGGATGCGTGTTGTGCAAGATCCTTTTGGTGTAGCGTACAACACAAGACATTAATGAAATTAAAAAGAATATTTTTCATAAAATCTCGGGTTGTTACATTCTACACCCCTTAAAATGAATTTCGCCCTCGAAATTTGTCGGGGTTATAAATGGTTTACTATTCGAAAGTTTCTTTAATAGAAACCCACATCGTAAAAAGGAATACCAAAACCAATCTTTAAAAACAAAATTATGAAACGTAACGGTTACCCAAATAAACTAATCACTGGGTTTCCACTTAGGTGAAAATATGGATATGGAAGAGAAATCTAACCATCATGTTCTGATAGAGAGTGGTAGAGAACATGGCTATGGAAGAGCCAGAAATCCCAAAGACATAAATTTTTGACGATCTAAGGTACCATCTGATTCATCAGATATAAGAGCACTAGGACAACATTTTTGGTTTTCAAGATCATTTCCTTAAAGTTGATGAAATTGGAATTAGAAGAAATACTTTCGTGATTTTGGTATAGTCTCACCGTTTGTCGTTCTTTGGACAATTTCCACTTCATCTCTTAATGAAATGAAGTTGAATTTTTCATTCGTGATGTGTTAGCAGATCATGTGATAGAATAATGGGTCATTCCATCTGTCTCAAACAAAAGGTTAGAAAAGTTATCAAAAAATACATAAGTCCATCTATAGTGAGATTAATCATATATGGTTCCTAAAATGGACTTATACTTCATATATCATACTGCTTAATATAATAAACCTAGTTTCTACTAAATAGGGACTTCCTGTAGGCCAGTGGTAGGTGATAAAGGCCAGTCGCACTTCGGTTGTGGGTTCGATTCCCACAGCCTTGTCCGACGCGATGGGCTTTCGCCCGTCCTGCAGGTTGTCCTTTTTCTAAAGCTATATTACTATAACATCCCATCTAAAATATCAAAAAAAAATTATCCTTAAACAATACTAACTTATGTCCAACAAACTCCATTCCAATCTTTAGGCTTATCTAAAATACTTCGGTCCAAGTTCATAGTATAAATAAAATGATCACGTGAATGCCATCATTTATCCCCCATATATCATAAGATATATATTATTGGTCAAATTACAAATATGTGAATACCTTAATCATGTATTCTCTTGAAGAATGAATATCCATTGAACCTTAGTGAAAACATGAATGCAGTTAAAAGTTAACACATTCCACATACCAAAATCCTCAAAATTCTATATCCTCAAACCATGATATCACTTAGTCCTTATATCAATCATGAGCTCATGAATACTATCAAACATATTAGATTCTCTTTATCCCTTCATTATGTGCATATCATCTACTTTCCAAAAATATTTCAATCAATTTTCATGGTTACCGATGCCATAAAATTATTGAAAACTACAATAGACCAAAACATAAATATTCCAATATTCCACGATACTATATACAACATTATTCCAGAATCCCATTACATAAACACTTAATCATTCCACCACATCGTTGTCATATTCAACATTGCCAATGGTGATCGCATGTGACTTCCCTTTGTCCTTTGCCTTAAGTGGTTGCTCACTTCGATCATCACTAACCCTTAGATTAGGGAATTTATTAGCATAATTCCTCATTTCCTTGCACTTGAAGCATTGAATTTTTGTTAGTGCGTTCTCTGCAGTATTTTCTTTATTCACATCATTAGAAACCGTTTTTCCATTACTTCGACACTCAGCTGCTCGATGACCTTCTTTTCCGCACTTAAAACATTTTCTAGTCCCTTTAAGACAATTTCCACCATGCTTCTTTCCACACTTTGAGCATAAGGAAACATTCATCTTCTTTTCACCATTATTATGAGATTTCTCCTTGAACTCCATCTTTCGTTTCTTGTCAAAACTATGAGATGGATAAGTAACACCAACATCCATTTCTACCTTGATAGCACAAAGAACAATTTCTTCATAGCTACTGAAGTCTCTTATAGCTAATTCCCTTCAAAGATTTGGTTTTAAGCCACTGAAGAATCGATCAACTTTACTTTCAGGTTGGATGATAAATCCAGATGCATACCTTGAAAGCCTTGTAAAATTCGCTTCGTATATACCAACAGATTCATCATCCTTTTGCTTTAGTTCAAGAAACTCCTTCTCCATCTTCGTTCGAAGAATACGAGGGAAGTACTTATTGAAAAATAAGTTCTTGAACTCGTCTCATTCCATGGACTCAATTTCATCTCTTTGCCTTGTATTTTTGATAAGATTCCACCATTGATCAGCTTCACCTTCCAAACGATATACTGCTAAGATGACTTTATCATGTTTAGAACATTGAAGAACTGAAAATACCTTTTCAGTGATACTGATCTATTATTCAGCAACAAGTGGATCAGAAGACCCACTAAAAGAAGGTGGGTGTTGCCTCATAAAGGACTCAATAGAATGTTGTTCCCTTCTCTACTCATTTGGAAGTCCAGAATGATTCATATCTTGTGTAAGTATAGCAATAAGATTTTTCACTCCATCTCCCATAACATTTTTTTATTCAGGAGGACAATCATTTCATTGTCCATTGCATTGATCAACACGGTTCCTTCGGGTTCCAGCCATCGTCTAAAACCCAAAAAGAATAGTGTGAGAGGAAAAAATCATGTTATGGAAAATAACATAATAAAGGGGGAGTATCCTCAATATCTAACATCTTAGGTTAAATTCTATGATCATTACCGTAGTTCTAGGACTATATCCTATATGTATACTTATCCTTAGGGACATCCCTAGACATACCTTAGAAATGTCTCTAGGGATCTCACTAACGTTTTCGCATCCTAGTTTCCAAAGGTTGACTAAACCTTTCCTCTGATACCAACTGTAGAGACCCGAAGCTTGACGTACATGGACATTACATTACTTTTGCGGAATACTTAGTACATAACAAAAACACACACACAAGGATCGTAATAGTTTAGTGTCTTTGGAAACTCGGAATATAATCTTCTAATAGTGGTGAAAGATCTTCAACATCTCCCATAAAGATCTTCTTTTTTTACCTAAAACCTTTCTTTATATCCTGGGGAAAAGAAAACATAAAAGGGTGAGCTAAAATTCTCAGTAAGGGTAAACAAAATAAATATCAATCACATCATTTTCATAAGAACATAACATTTTGTAAATCTTAACCTGCAAAAGAGAGCATAATTTCATAACATGGGATAAATCATAGTAGTGAAATGAAATCCAAATAATCATAACTTAAAACATGAAACTCTGTGGCATACACACATAATCATAGAGAATCATATCTTATTATTCAAGACTCATTGCCAAGACTATCTTAGTGGACAAAGTCCATTTCTGAACCGAGTCACCCTCGTTTCAGTCCTGTTTCACTGAACCGGTATAACCTACCATTCCAGCCATGTCTATATCATGAGATATAAAATCTTTACCCAATGCATTGGAGGGAGATATAGGTCCCACCCATCTCATAATGATACCATTATTATGTGTGCCACAAAATCATAAACCATATATCATAGCATAACCCATTTAATAAAAATGGGATTCGTAAACATCGTGACATCATAAAACAATTCATATAAGATAAAGGAATTCTTAAAAATAATTCCATCACAACATAATCAAATCAATGTAATTATAGGGATAGAATCATAACCCTATATTATCTTAGATGGAAAATAATTTTGATAAAACACTTGAACTCCATTCTTGAGGAAAATATCCTTTCTACTTCAAAAACATTTTTCCTTTCTTAACATGTCATACAATTTTAAACTAAAAGAAGTTGATTAAAAATAAACTTGGAATCTTGTAAAGTAAGATTCTTGGAAATAATGTTTTAAAAATCCATTCATGTCTTATAAGTTAAAAAAACATTCTTCGTACTTTTGTCGGAAAAGTCAAAAAGTGCCTCGTACGAAAAATGACAAAAGATTCCTTTCATATATTTTACTAAAAACTCATAGAAGGTTAAAATTGGATTTAAACAATTGTAGGTGGATGTAAATAATATTACATATTGAGGAAACATGGATGTGGATGATAAAATACACCCCAGTAAATACCAAAGTATAAACAATCTCGGATAAAAATGAGATTGTGATATTTCCCTTACCTTTGGTCCAATACGCTTTGTACGTGTCCGGACCTCCTGTATAATGATTTAAATAATATTATTGACTTATTATAGAATCATACTTATTTTTATGATATCATATATGGTCATATTATTAGCTTATTATTAGTAATATTTCATTACTACTTGTTATTCGGGTGTTTATTACTTTTTGTTCTTATGCGTGTTTTATCGAATAAATTCTTATTCTTCTCTTTAGGTTATAGATACCTCATTTCCAGAATGGTATTAGTGTAATATATATCATATTCATTCATTAAATTCATTTATATCATCATTATGAAATGAAGATCATGTAGAACGAGTCGCATCACATCGTGGAGACGGTATTCCGTACGTACGCACGAGTGATGATATCGTTCCTATGATCGTGGAATTGTATTGGAGTGTATGTATACTATTTAAGAATCAGTATCACTTTATAATAGTCATATATAGTCATTATTTACACCATTATACCCATCCAAGTAAGGTGGTGGTGGAAAATAGATTACACCACGGCGTGGAGACGGTATTCCGTACGTACGCACGCGCGGTGATTTCTTTTTCTGTAGGATGGATAGATGGTGAAATAGGGTTGTTTCATACTTATAATAACATATCAGTATATGAGTGATACTTATGTTATTACTTAATAATGAAACAACTAAAGAAGAATAAGTGGAAGAAGAAATAAAGATGAAAGAATCGGTATCGGAAATTACCTCTTCTTTGAAGCGCCTCTTTGAGACCTCCTCTTAGGGAACTAAAATTGGTCTTTGAGGAAGACCAGAAACTCTAGGATGTTTCTAGGGAAGTTTAGAAGAGAATTTTTCAGGGGTTTTCTGAGCTTTAAGGATAAAAGTGGTGTGAGGAAGAGGGGGAGGAGGTACCCTTTTATAAGGGAGGAGAGGGGCACCTTTGGAATAACTAAAACTATTATTTTATTATAAAGTCAAATTCGGTTTTAAATATCTCTAAATTGATTCATTTCGAAGCTAAGGTAGGTATGGGTCGAAATCCTCTAATCCAATATAATTTAGACAAGTTTAGGTATCAATTTTAACCTTATCATTTAGATTTAACTTTAAGTTAGATAATTTAACTTTCACCGTGTCTTCTTGATTTCTTACACTATAAGGTTAATAAACTTACTATATCAAGCCAAACGAACCCCAAGTTGTTTATTATTAATATATATAACCTTATATAAGTCATTTGTCCGAACCATAGATTTTTAGGAATAAAATAACAATTAATAATATAATATTTGTTTTAAAAACTATTTTATGTCAATTTTGACACTATTTAGTAATTGATTTTTGTGAAAATCATAACAGAATTATTATCTCTAACCAAGTTACTTAAATCAATAATAACATGTCATATTAACCTATAAAATTATTTTAATTTATAAAAAGTCTCAAATTATACTTATTTAGGTATTTATAATATCAATTATTCTAATTTTTCACTATTATGGTAATTACTTCATCATCATTGTGTCATAAATAAATTAAATTATTTAAAGTCTAAAAATTAAAAATAAAATATCATTATCTAGGAAATAGTTTAATCTTTCTAATGAATATTTATAGTCGAATTATCTTATGTATAACCTTATATTAAAAAGGATTTAGTTATTAAACTTTGATTTTTAACTATTTTAACCCTTCTTTATATAAATTAATAATAAATGTCCTAATCTAATCCAAGTGGGCCTAAATGGTCATATTTTATTCCTAAGGTTGTTTTTGGTCGAATTACTCTTTTCCAATAGAATTAGGACATGTGTTAGGGTAATAATAAAATCATTTTTACCCTTAATTACCATATTTACTTTTAACCGTGGTAAAAAAAGTAAAAAGTTACTATTCACCAAAAAAATATTTTCATCTCATTGAACCACATTTTACTTACTGACATCAACCGTGTGTCTCAGATTTTCGAAATTTCACTCACAGAATCGGTAAAATTAAGTTTTATGAAAAATTCATTTTTCTTAACTACCACTTAGTGGTTTCACTATTAATCAAAAAATGAAAGTTTCCAGAAAAATACCAAAAATTAGGCCTAAGCTATATTTGATATTATGAACTCAAAAATAATGTTTATTTTACCAAATTAAAAACATATCAGTTGCATTAATTAATTTAAAAATTAATTCCCGTCGTCAAAACAAATAGCCTGTTCTTAAGAGATAATAACTATCAAAAGATTGACACTTGTTTATGTCTGGTTTAAATGTGAAATTACATCCAATGAACAACATTGTATTAAATTGTAAAAATATATTCTAAATATACTTTAAAACCACTCAAATTAATAATTTATCACTATTAATTATTTCGATTAAAAAGGTTGTTTAAAATTTAGTAATTTTCACTATTCATTAGAAAATGAAAGTTATCCGAAAAGTACCAAAATTTCACCCTAAGCTAATTTCGATATTACGAATCCAAAAATGAATTCCATTTTGAAAAAATAAAATTTAAAAAATTTCAAAAAGTAGTTATTACTATTCATAACGGCTAGTTTTAATAATATTTTAATAGCATATTGTTGTTTAGTGAAACTCGTTATTGCGTACTACGCACACTATCGAGGAAGGTCGTGATTGCGTGTAATGCAAGGCAAGTCAAGGATGCGTGTTATGCAAGCTCCTTTTGGTGTAGCGTACAACACAAGACATTAATGAAATTAAAAATAATATTTTTCGTAAAATCCTGGGCTGTTACAGAGTGAACCTATTCTTTTTTGTTAAAAATAATTACGGTTCAATGTGAATTTTCATTTATTATTGGGAACTAAACTAGATTGCAATCAAGAACAAGTATCCTCTACCCTATATTGATAACTTAGTTGATCGAATTCATAGAGATCAATAATTTTTAAATATTGACCTTCATTAGGGATATCATTAATTAAGGTTCAAGAATAAGGATATACCGAACATAAAATTCCATACAATTTATGATCACTATGAATTTACTGTGATTTCATTTAGTCTTACTAATTCCCCATCTATCTTTATAGATTTAATGAATAGATTCTTTATAGATTACCTTGAACATTTTTTGTCGTATTTATAGATGCTATTTTTATATATTCAAAGATAAAGTAAGAGTACAACAATCGCATGAGGATTGTACTAATTACCATATATAAGGGGAATTTATTTGAAAATATTACAAAGTTTAAATTTTTAGTACAAAATGTTTCATTTTTGGGTCATATAATATCATGCGAGGGTATATCGGGGAATACATAAAAGTTGGAAGTTATTAAACATTATCTCGAACTATCAATTGTGACTAAGACATTTTTTTTGGTTTGGATGGATATTATTGATTCATTTAAGGAAATTTCTAATAGCTTCTTAATCCACTCAATAAGTTAATTAAAAAATGAGCAATGTTTCATTAAATAGATGAATGTGAGGAAAATTTCCATAATTTAAGAGAAGTTTATTCAGTGAACCTATAATTACACTACCCTATAGTGGAGAAGTTTTTTTTTTATCTATAGTTATGTGTCAAAGATGGGATTATGATTTTTCCTCATGGAGAATGATATGGTGATAGATTATACTTCATGACATTAGACGGTTCCTGTAAAACATTACCCCCAAATCATGATTTGGAGTTAGCAATGGTAATTTTTTATTAAAGATATAGAGTTATTATCATTATAGAGAAAGGTATGATATATATACTCATTATAAAATATAATAAATTCACTCACAGATAGTTAAATATAAAACATAGAATATAATTGGAGTTTATTAAATATTAGGACTACTCAATACATTACCACCCTGGAAAGGGGAAAAGGTAAAAGTTGCTCTAATTTTAAAGGATCTTGATTGCTTATCTATGAAAAAGATCACAAATGATCCAATATATATGGATTTGAAAAGTATTGATCGGGAAATATTAATGTTTGGGAAGAAATATTATTTTTCTCAGATGAGTGTTAAACCATCTATCTAAGTGAATATTAAAGAGGAATATAATGAAGATATAAAGCTACAAAAGAATTTGAGAAATTATCTTGAGTATAACATTGATTTTGATGGAAAGATAAGATTTAGGAACAATGTATATGTCCCATTAATACTAGACATTAAAAAAAAAATTTAATGAATCTCGTAATTTGAAATTCTCTATTCTTCTGAGATGTAAAAATATGTATAGAGATCTGATAGAGTATTACCTGTGGAACCACATAAAGAGATATATTGCATAGACAATATCTCATTTCTTGTTATGTTATAATGTAAATTCCTAGAGTAATAATTCTAAGGGGATTTTATAAATATTTCCAATACCAAAATGTAAATGAGAAAACATCACTAGGGATTTTTTTATTAGACTCCCAAAAACATATAAAGGAAAAAAATTATATTTGAGTTATAGTTTATTACCTTACAAAATCACCACAGATAATTACTATCATAGACCATTTCTCTATTGATAATCATGCTATAATATACATTAATAAAGTGTTAATGATTCATGTTTTACCATATTCTATGGTATCTTTTTAGGATCTAAGGTATACCTTGAATTTATGGTGAAGTCTTAAATAAAATCTTGATTCAGAGTTGTGTTTTAGTACTACATATCATCCTCAGAAATATTTTCAGTACGATATAACCATTGAAACCCTAGAGGATAGGTTGAGGTCTTATTATATGGATTTCAAATGTGGTTGGAATCAATACATTCCTCTATTCAAGTTTTCTTACAATTACAGCTTTCACTCAAGCATTTAGATGGTTCCTTATGAATCCTTCTGTGGAAAGAAGTATAGAACCCCAACGTGTTGAGATGAAGTTAAATAAAGAAATTTCTTGAGGCTTGTTCTGTCTGATAAAATGGAAGAGAAAATAAATCCATTCAGTAGCACAACAAGGTAGATAAAATATGATAAAAATTTATTAAAAATAATCGATAATATCTATAATTTTATGTTATTGATAACATATTATAATGAATTTATTCAAGGAATAATGTTATTAGATTCATAAAAAATTTAAAGAATATCCCAAGTAATATTTTCCTATTTGATTATTTTAATCAACTGGGAATGGTATGTTATCACTTGTCTCTTATACTGAACCTCTCTCATTTTTATTATGTGTTTCATATATCTATACTGAGGAAGTATATACCTGATCATTCGTATATAATAAACTCGTAGTTTTACCATTGTAAAATGATCTCTCCTATGAGTAAAATATAGAATAAATCTTGGATTTTAGATATAATGTTCTGTGGAACAAGGTGATTCATCTATTTTAAGTTCATTAGAGGAATCCAAAAACTAAAGAAGCTATATAAGAACATAAGGATGTAATAAAACTGAGATATCCTTAACTGTTTGTATCAAAATAATTTAATTTTGAGGAAAAAATCATTTTAAGGGAAATATAATATAAAACCCCAATGTTTTGTGACTTTTTTCTATAAATTAACTTTGCTTCCTTAATATCTAACTTTACACGCAATAGTGAGTTTAAATGAACTACAATATACTATTGAAATATTTTAATTTATTATAAAAGTTATATCGTAGACATTGGATTGGTGGGTATGAATATTACTAAATATATTATTAAAATTTATGGTTTTCGCACATATAAAACGAATTCATTGGTTATTAATTGATTGTAAATAAAAATAAAAATCATTTGAAAGTAAAATAGATGTTTATTTTCTAAAAAACTATTCTCATGTACAAAATGTGTTATTATATTAATTAATTTTATTAAAAACTATTAGTGAATAATTTTGATGACATATATATATATTATATTAAATAAAATACTGTATAATTCATCTATATTTTTTCTAGGTATATAATTATAAGAAATCAAGTTTTATACTTCAAAATGTATTTTTCTAAAAAATTATTTTCATCCAATTTTTTTAAAATTATTTTAAAATGAACGTATAATACTTATATAAATATAATATTAAAATAATTGATTATATATTTGTAATTAGGAGGTCCAAACTTTTAAATAGTCTCCCTTATTTTTGGTAATTGTGAATATTAATTGTTTTAAATATTTATTTCTTAATTAAGGGTAAAATAGGTAAAACATGATTAAAACCATGAGATAAGGTCTCAAAATCAACCCAAGACATTACTTTATTTAATTTGATAGAATAAATTCAACCATATATATACCAAATTCAAGTATATTTCTTTTTTTTTCATTTTACCGTGATATGGAATTTTATATTATTTTAATTAATGAAAATTCTAAAATGTTACTATTTTAAATTTTATATCTCTAAAGAAAATTCATAAATATAAAAAGAGGGAATATTTAGTTATAACTGTTTATTTGAAATATAAATTAATATTTTTTATCAGTATAATGAATTATTAATTTTTAGTAATGAATTAATTACCATAAATGCACACACAATTCTTGTGAAGGAAATATAAAAATAATGTAAATGTTTTTATAAAACTCTAGAAGTAGGGTTGTTTAGGTGATTTATAGTTCCTCATGAATTTAATATGTTAATATAACATATTAGGAATATTTTAATTTTTTATATATGAACTCCATTGTTTTTATATTTCATTATAGTCAAATTATGTGAATAATTCTAAAAATAAAATTAATATTATTTTATAATAAACACATTTTATTAGATTATTTAAAAATAATAAGAAATCTTAAAATAGGGTTAGTAAGTTGATAAATGGTCTAAAATAAAAAACCTTGTTCATTTATGATCCAATTTTTACCTTGTATGTAAAATTATAACCCTTTAATATTTAAAAATCCATTACCATGGTTAAGATTATTATTAATAAAAGGTTCAGACTAGAAGAGAAGGCTTAAAATGACACCAAAACATGTCTAAATTTCATTTTCTAGTGATATTTCAGCCTTAACCTCTTTTTATTTTAATTTATATCAATTTGAAATATTTATTCTCGATGATGATTTATTTATATTTTTATATTTGTTTTGTAATTTCAGGACAAGTAATCATCCTACTCAACCTATTTCTATTTTTTTATTCTTCTACCACATATCAAATCCTAATCCATTTAATTTTTGTATTTTTTAAAATTCCACTTTTATGGAAAAGTGGGAACCACACATTTCAACTGGTAACCCCAAGAACCCACAAAGCACAAATTTGAAATTCAAAAACATAGAACAAAGTCACATTGAAAAATAAAAAAACCATACATCGAACCAAACACCATTGTACTTCCTTGAGTAAAGAGATGTCATGATGTTGATCCAAGGCACCATGAGCCACACCCATGATAAGAAACTACACTATTGTCAACACCACTTCTGGATGGAACCCACATGTCCCACCATTGAATCAAACCACACTCACCAGAAATAGCTACAACAAGATCGAAGAAAATGATGGGTGCTCCTCCTAGAAAACTGACGACCGGACAAACAGCACATCTCAAATCCTCTTGAAACCACTGCAACAGACCGAAAGGGAGAGAGATGATGGAGATAGAATCCAAAATAGGGATTGAAGCGGTGGGGCCTCCAAAAAGAAGCTCATCCTCTCTCGGAACCCCCAACCCTAACTGTCGAATCCACCACAAACATGGTCGAGCTGCTGGGACACCGGAATGATTCAACCTACACATCCTAAACCTCCCTGAAAAAACTAGCACACTGGACTAAAGTGGGACCGAAAACATGGTAACCAGAAAGAAGAGCAGAGGAAAAACTGAGGGGGCTTCAACAGAGAGTCAAGACCACATACAGAGGAGTGAGAGATCGGGGGAAGAAAAGATCAAAAGAAAACTTAAGATAGGGTGGAAGAATAATAGCGGGAAAGAGGGGATGGGAATAAAGAAATAGGGGAAGGGAGACAATGTCAGAGAAGTGGTGCATGGTTTTCCTCTACCAGAATGTTTCCAAAGGAACCCTAGATCATAGAGAAACAAGAGAGAGTCCACTCAAAGGCCAACCCCTCACGATCTACACCGATCATTTCTACCACATATAAATTTATGGTATTAATCATAAAATAATAACTTCAGTATCCTAAATATACATAAATTTTAATTCTATTAATTAATTACCATTATCCACCCGCTTTTCCATTAATTGTGAAGTTAAAGTGTCGTGTGTACTTATGCGTGGAGTATAATCTCTACGTAGTGATCCTATTCATTTTGAATCACCATCATTAATGGATGGTTATTATGATGGGTATATTATTTATAAATGATATTAGTGGAATAATTATTCTTCTATAATTTTCATATCTTATCTATCTTTTTACCATCTTAGACATTGGAAAACAATAATTTCGCTTGTGTGTACGTCTTGACTACCTTCTCCATAAAGAGATGTGATTAATTTTAAATTTTATCATTAAATGGATGGTTATAAGGATATATTTAATGAATATTTATGATATATATGATATTAGAATATTTATTTAATGGTGAATTATTTTTTACCTTTATTTTGTTCCATCCATTGAAAAGTGAAAACATTATTTATTCATATGTATGGCCAACATTCTTCATGAATTGTGTAATTTATTTTTCAATATACATATTTTATTAATAAATATAAATATATATATATATATAATTAATTAATATATATTTTATTTATATCATGATTAATATTTGGGAGATAATAAAACCATGATCAAATTATGAGGATCAAAACTACCAAACTTGGATTCACCAAAAAATGAAACAATTAACACACCAAAGCAATGATTTTATTAAAAAATTATTAATAAATGGGTATTTAAAGTTATAAGGGGATCATATATGTTCTTATAATTATGTAAATGATTTTTTATAGAATTAAAATACATTTATATTTATTATATAGCATGATAGGTAACTTTCGAATCAATTTGAACTTGAGGTAGATGATTTTAATCTCACTTTTACTTTTGTGAGACACGTTCCATATTCACCACTTATTTCTTTTAGGAGGTGTATTTACTGACCATTTGACATGTTATATTAGGATTAGTATTAATTTCATGATATTTAAATTTTCATTTGATGTTGTTGTTTCATGGGGATTATGATTCAAAAGTTACTAAATTTATAAGGGATTTAGGTTACAATGACATTGTTTATTGGGATTGTTAATGATTATGTTTACAATGTTGAAATTTAATGATATATCTATCATAAATCACATGAGTTTTATTTTAATATATATATTTATTGAGAATACATATTTTTTATTCATTTTCCTCACTTTATGTACTCTAGAGACTGAGAGAAAATTTTTAAGGAAAACAAACTTGGTTTCTCTCTTCAGTAAAAAAATATTTTTTCTTCCATATTCATGTATTAAAAAAATTCATTGAAGATTTTTTTTTTACTATTATAATGTAATTATTTGAATCCATTTTTCCCATGTTTTACTTTTTACAAAAAAAAATTAAAATCAATCTTCTTTCCATTTTCTTAATGAGGTATTTTAAACATTTTAAGGAAAATATAATAGATAAATTTTTTTGACATACCAGAAAAGAAAAAAATTTAACACAATCATGACTGCTCAATTATATTAATATTCATTTATAATATTCCAAGGATATTTTCAACATAAAAGTTTCTTAAAATTTCTGGAATTTTTTATATTTCAAATGTGATTTTAAAATAATAAGTGTACTTTCCTAATGAAATATTCCAATGACCATTTAAAAGACTTTTCCATATATAATAGCGTCATTAGATGTCACATGTGATTTACTAGGAATATGATCCAATTATGCCATTATTATTCTTTATCTAGATGGTTTTTTGTTATGGTGAGGAAATATTAATGAAACTTGTTTTCATTTCTAGGGGTTACGTTATGGTGAATGTTTTTATGATCTTGTTGTATACATATGAATGGATTTATTATTATGTTACAGGTGGGTCTGTAATTATATATTCTCTTAATGAATTGGGTATAGGTTAATTGTCTATGATCTCAATGGTACCTGGGAGGTTTTTCCAATCCCAAAATAAGGTATAAAATAGGTTGTCCCAATCCCTAATCTAGTACATGGGTGATTAAAACTAGCCTAACATGTTATGAATGTCTTGGTAAGTAGGCTTGAAATAATATTTCTGTTATTATAATTATTCCACACCTTATGTCACTCTATTAAGACATGGTCTTAGGAAAATTTTATGTTCTGATGGATCATTTCATTGATCCCATTATGATTTGTGCCTTATAAACTACTAATATTTGTGTCATGACTCATGTTATGATCTAATAATTACTGTGTAATATTTTAAAAGGTTAAACTTGTGTTCTTATACCCTTTATGATCATGTTATGTTTAAATGATTATAAATATCTCACTTTTTTACCCTTACTGAGACTCTATCCTCGCCCTTTTTTATTTTTTATTTTCCTTACGATATGAAGAAATGTTTTAAGAAATATGTGTCTAAGAAGAATGCTAGTTCTGAAGAACTAAGTGCGAGATGATGCACATCTATTATGAACATGTTTTTTATGTATCCATCATTCCAAAGACATTAAACATTTATGTTACTAGAATAGATAGTAATTCCAGGTATATAAGGCCCCAGCCTTAAACCTTACTTAATCTTGAATTATTACAAGATTACACATTGAGGATCTTTTCAGGTTTAGAGTTTTAGAGAATTAGATCATGAAACTTGCATTACATTCTACATTTAAACAAAGTGGTTACATAAAATACAATATTCATTCTTCCCATCAATGGAAACATATTTAAAATATATCACAGATTCTTTCTTGACACATCCTTGACACTATCATCACATCATGTACCTTTCCCTTGACCTGTGAAAAATATTTCAAAAACATGGGATGAGCATAAAAAGCTCATAAAGAGTTATAAAAATATGGAAAGGAAACATGAGTTCATATATACATTAGAATTAAATCACACTTTACCCATAAAACATAGGCATATCAAATCATGAATAAATCATAGAAAACATAAGACATAAAGGTAACTTGAGGCATTCATAACATTCTTACGTAAAGAGTAACCCTCTTGGTTACGTTTGGAATACCCATCATAGTATATTCCCTAAATCTCTTCTGAGAAACCTTAAAGTTTCACTCCTTCGCGTTACCCAATGCATTGGAGAGCTATTACGGGCTCACCCGCCCTTAGTTTATCACGAAACCACCCGTTTTCATAACAATGCCCAAGAACCATAACATAAATGTGTCACATAAAACATGCATAAAGGAAACATAACCTTTCCATATTTCAATCACAATATAACATTTTAGTATATTGAAATATTGAATCCATTCAAAAAGAAACCATTTCCAAAACCATTTAAAATAATTAATAAAGAGATTTTTGAATCAAAGTGTCCCATACCACCTTGAAGCTTTTAAAATTTTAAACCATTAATATCCATATAAATAAATCCTTAAAACCATTTTGAAAACATGGATATTAATAAGAACAAAATAATTAAAACATTTAAAACGATATTTCGGTTAAAGGGGTTTTACCAAAATCAGAGACACTTAAATACAATAATTGAGGAATAACATTTAGTTAGAAATTTATAATATCATGAGAATAAATGGATTCATGATATAATACTCCAAAGGACAGTATATACACCATATAAGAGTGAATTGGTGCATAACAACAATGAACCCTCAATAGAAATGTCAAATGTGATGAAATCCCTTATAAAGAAGGTATCCTTAAATTAAGGACAAATCAATCTCAAAAATATGTGTGAAAAATATAAATACACCCAATATAAGTGGATATCAAGTGTAAAACAATAAAAGGTCATTCACACATATTCAATGGATGACATATTCAATGACCACATGTTGAACCCAAAGAAATCGAAATTGGGTTAAAAAGTTCCCTTGACAGCCTAACGGCATCACATCAAAATGAGTTGATGAGAGATAAGAAGTGTATCTAATCACTTGGAGATAAAATTTACATCAATAAGGATATATGAGAACATATCCCAACATAACAATATGTAAATTAAAAGACTCAACAAAAGAAGTCTTTTAAAAAAGAGGAGGGTGAAAGGTTCCCTTACCGACTTGGGTATCTTTCAAAACATACACCCCATGAAAGAAGGACAATAGATCATTGATGTAAATACTCATAAACGAAATTATATTACACAAAGAGTATAATAATGGGAAGTACATACACCACTCAATGGAATTTGTGGAAAATGTAGCATAAATCTCACGGGAATAAAAGTGAGATGAAAAATCCCTTACGAACTCTCGGCAGCCTAACGGCGCCGCATAAAACTTCCGAATATGGATTGATGAGATCAAATAGGGTATCTCATCACATTACAATAAAATGTACGGAAAGAGGAATATAAAAGAACATCCCCCAACATTACAAAGAAGAGCATAAAAGAAGTGACATAAAGGAGAGTACTTAAAAAGAAAGAGAGGTTAGATCTCTTACGAAAGTTCGACAGCCTAACGGCGCCACTCAAAAATTACAAAATGGATTGATGAGAGGGAATAGGGTCTCTAATCACATGAACATAAAAATTATAGTAGGATTAATATAAAAGAACATCCCAATCATAAGAAATATTAACTTAAAAGAAATGACATAAAAGAGTGTACTTAAAAAGAATGAGAGTTGTAGGATCCCTTACCTCGGGTCCGACTTGACTCGATCATTCTTTAATCTCCTGAATAATAAACTTGAGTTAATTTATACTTGATTAAGAACCTTTTTCAAGCTCATTATTCCTTTTATATCACTTATTTCCTTGTTATAAACACTATCTAATCATTAAGTTAGTAATTATTGTTTTGTCGATATTTGGTTCTTAAGTCGAAAGTGGACTTCTTAGAATTACATGTTGTTCATGTGGCCAAATGTTTATTATATCCAGAATTGTATTCATGATTTAGATATCATATATGTCATATATATCCAGTAAATTCATGCATTTATAACATTACATAATCATTTAGAGGTAAGAAATGAAATGCACCGTTCATGGAGACGGTAAGCCGTACGTACGCATGAACGCTACTTTCATTTCTATTTCGTATTTTATAGAATGGAATAATAATGATATAAAGGTATATTATAATTCCAGTATAATATCATATATAATATCATATTTCCATCCTTTATACATCCAACATATGGTATTTAACGAATCAAATCACTTTGAGGGGGCGGTAGTCTGCGCTTCCTTAAATGAACATATCGCGTATACCCATAATGGAAGCCATAAAGGTAAGACAAAAATGAAAAATAAAGAAGCATAAGGAAAACATAAACATATTATATATCATATATAAAAATAGTGACATCATAATGGCCACCTTTTAAGGTGTTAAATGAGTATTGAACAATCATCGTTTCGAGAGGCAGAATTTCACCATCCACGGAAACCGTATGTTCTTTAACCATTTGATGTAGTTGTGTGAGAGTTTAGATCTAATAAATCTTATAACAACATCCTAGTATATTGAAGATACTGGTGTTGTTACAAAAGAAATAAATAAAAAGAGTTTAGAGGGTTGGAGAAGCAAAATAAAACAAATGAACATGAGAGAATGAATTACCTTTAAAAGTGTAACTCCTTTTGATTTGAGCCTAAAGGCTTCCTTTGAAAGGATTCTGCCCAAAGGGAATCCTCTAGGATGAGGAGAGGGATGTGGAGAGAGTAAATGGGCAGGGTTTGGCCGAGCCAAAGTCTTGAGAAGTATGTGAAAAGAGGTATATGTGGGGGCCTTTTATAAGAGGAGAGGAGGGGCACTTTTGGAAAGTAAGGAAATATTACTTTATTTGAAAATGTGTTTCGGTTTTAAAAGGTCCCACATTGATATAATTCGTGGATAAGGTTATAAGGGTTCGAAATACACCCATCAAATAAGTTTTGGACATGTGTAGTTCATAGATATTACATTATATTTCCATTTTATTTTAATCGTTAAATAATGATGTCATCACTGCATCATTATGATGTCATAAATAATTTAATTTATTTAATGTCTAAAAATTATAAAACAATTACTATGATGTATGAAATATTTTTATCTTTCCAATGAATATTTATAATCAAAAATATGACTTGTATAACCCTACTTAAAAATTGTTTTAGTAAAACATATCATGTTTGTGTCAATTTTACTTTTCCATTAAATAAAAATATATTATTGTCATTTTCCAACTAAAGTGGCTCCATGGGGTCCCCAAGTTGGCCCATGGCTTGTCTTGGTCCGCCATGACTCACCCAATAGGTGTAAGACAAGTGTCAAGGTGTTTTCACATTCTTATAATATCATTTTTACCTTAAACTACACTAATTACCACTAATCGCGATTAAAAACTTAATAAGTTACTATTCACCAAAAAATTATTTTTATCCCATTGAACCACATTTTACTTCTTAATGACAACCATGTATGTCGGATTTTTGAAATTCAAAACACAGAAGTGGTAAAATTTCATTTAAACAAAAAATCAGCTTTTATAAGTACCACTTAGTGGTTTCACTATTCATCAAAAATTGAAGTTTTTCAGAAAATTACAAAAAATTCACCCTAAGCTATATTTGATATTAAGAACTCAAAAATGAAGTATGTTTTAAAAAATTCAAAACATATTAGTCACATTAATTAATTTAATAATTAATTCCCGTTGTCAGAGCAAATAGCGTGTTTTTATAAAACAATAAGTATCAAAAGATTGACACTAGTTTAAGTCTGATATCAAAGTGAAATTAATTCCAACGACCACTATCGGATTTAATGGTATAAATATTTTCTAATTTCACTTTAAAACCAATTCAAAATATTATCTAATCATATAAATAAATTATATTAAAAAGAGATTTTGAATCAAAACACAACATTTTACACTATTCATTAAAAAAATGAACTCTATCAGAAAAATACCAAAAAATTACACAAAGTAAAATTTGATGTCCCAATTCTTAGTAAGAGTATTATTTGGTCCAAAATAAAGTTTAAGAGTGAACAAAACTATATTTAATGATGGTTCAACATCAAAAGGTGATAAGTGAACCTTTAGTGAAAACTAGGGCATATACGCCTAAAATTGAATTCTTTCCGTATTTTAAGCCTTTATCTTTTATTGGATAAATGTAAAAACATATATAATCATATTTTAGTTATTTTTATCCATTCCCGCCAATACAACGGCCTCATGTTAACTACCATTTAAAATAATATTATTAGAGTGCAACGTAAGATTCCCAAGAAACTCGTTGTTGCGTGTTGGGTACGCCATCGAGCATAGCGTCCCCTTTAAAGTCATATTAATATTTTATTCACAAATAGGGATAAATATGAAAATTTTATATTCATTATTTACCTGGGGTGTTACATCCTTCCCCCCTTTTGGGAATTGCGTCCTCGCAATTTTAAAATTGCGCTTGGAAATATCCTTGAAAGTCCCACATCGGAACAAGAGTCGGTAAAACAATCACTTTAAAATAAAGAGAGATAAGTACAAAGGTCACCCGAGTTAACCCATACTAGGATTACAAGTATGAAAATATGGACATGGAGGAAAAAACAAAGGGTCATGTTCTGATGGAGAGTGATAGAAAACATGTTTAGGAGAAATTTAACCACGAGAAAATCACAAACTTGTGATGGGTTAAACGGTATTCGATTCCCCAGTAGGAAAAGTTAATAGACAACATTTTTGTTTTAAGTTACTTTTTATTGAGGAATTTATTCATAAGGAAACATAATCACTTATCATATTAACTTTCAACTTTTATTAGATTCCTTACACAAACTCATATTTTCTCCAAAAGACTAGTATTTAGGAAGACTTGTTCACATTAAGAGTACTATAATCAACTTCTAGAGAATCACCTAATCCACAAAAGAGGACTATATACTTCCCATGTCTTTAGGCTTTAACCAAAACCAAAACCAAAAAGGCTAGTACAAGATCAGATAATCCAGAAAAGGATAACCCTTTATAAAAAGAAAATATATTCTTAATCTCCAAAATTTGTCCAACAAAACCCAAAGTTCGACGAGGACCATTCTATAATCAATTTTTCCATAAAATTCTTCAAAGTAAACCAAACTAAGATTTAAACCCAAATATTTGAAGGATTTAGTCACATAATCTTCCAAGTTAAATCGTAACATTTATCTCCAAACAACATCAGTTGCTCCTAAAGTCCCGTATTGAAAAGTAATTAACCTAATCACATATCCTCCATGATAGGTTAATCATTTTCATAAATAACCCAAAATCATCTTACTCTTAATTAATAAAATCATATAACCAGAAAGAATCAGTCAAACTAACCAGGGACTTCACGTAGTCCAGTGGTAGGCGGTAAATACCAGTCGCACTTTGGTTGTGGGTTCGATTCCCGCAGCTTTGTCCGACGCGACTGGTTGTCACACGGTCGGCATGTTGTCCTTTTTCCAAAACTATATAATTCTTAAAACATTCCCCCAAAATGAGATAAAATCTTCAAAAATAAACATAACATATTTTAACCTCAAGTTTATCTCATGCCTTTCATTTTCCATCATATCATATAATAACCCATAATTACCTCAAAAGTAAGGATCATATAAACTCTAATGGTTACCTTTATAATTATTACCTGAACATCCACATGGATTGGTCATCTCGTACATGATGCATTAAAGATCATACCAAGGTTAAAGTGGTTGATCATGACTCCTTGATATTTGGTTTAGAACAACCACGAATTTCCTCATTGAATCCTCCATTTTATCTAGTATCTTAATCAGAGAACCACCACAGTTTCCTTCAAACCTATTGTCTCTTTGGTGCCTGCTAGATCCATCCATTCACTAAAAATAGAAATGTCAGTGTGAGTAAATCAACAAAACCATCATGTACTATTGAGGAAGGTAAACACTAAGATACACTTACTCATTTACTTTATCTAAAACTAGGACTCTTTCTGAAATGCTTACCATTATGGTAATGTCACTTATTCTTAAAGAATACCCTAACCTCTAAAGTTATCTAAACCGACCTTTGATACCAACTATAAGGCCCCGGCCTTAAACCTTACTTAATCTTGAATTATTACAAGATTACACATTGAGGATCTTTTCAGGTTTAGAGTTTTAGAGAATTAGATCATGAAACTTGCATTACATTCCACATTTAAACAAAGTGGTTACATAAAAGACAATATTCATTCTTCCCATCAATGGAAACATATTTAAAATATATCACAGATTCTTTCTTGACACATCCTTGACACTATCATCACATCATGTACCTTTCCCTTGACCTGTGAAAAATATTTCAAAAACATGGGATGAGCATAAAAAGCTCAGTAAGAGTTATAAAAATATGGAAAGGAAACATGAGTTCATATATACATTAGAATGAAATCACACTTTACCCATAAAACATAGGCATATCAAATCATGAATAAATCATAGAAAACATAAGACATAAAGGTAACTTGAGGCATTCATAACATTCTTACGTAGGGAGTAACCCTCTTGGTTACGTTTGGAATACCCATCATAGTATATTCCCTAAATCTCTTCGGAGAAACCTTAACGTTTCCCTCCTTCGCGTTACCCAATGCATTGGAGAGCTATTACGGGCTCACCCGCCCTTAGTTTATCACGGAACTACCCGTTTTCATAACAATGCCCAAGAACCATAACATAAATTTGTCACATAAAACATGCATAAAGGAAACATAACCTTTACATATTTCAATCACAATATAACATTTTAGTATATTGAAATATTGAATCCATTCAAAAAGAAACCATTTCCAAAACCATTTAAAATAATTAATAAAGAGATTTTTGAATCAAAGTGTCCCATACCACCTTGAAGCTTTTAAAATTTTAAACCATTAATATCCATATAAATAAACCCTTAAAACCATTTTTAAAACAAGGATATTAATAATAACAAATAATTAAAACATTTAAAACGATATTTCGGTTAAAGGGGTTTTACCAAAATCAGAGACACTTGAATACAATAATTGAGGAATAACATTTAGTCAGAACTTTATAATATCATGAGAATGAATGGATTAATGATATAATACTCCAAAGGACATTATATACACCATATAAGTGTGAATTGGTGCATAACAACAATGAACCCTCAATAGAAATGTCAAATGTCATGAAATCCCTTGTAAAGAATGTATCCTTAAATTAAGGACAAATCAATCTCAAAAATATGTGTGAAAAATATAAATACACCCAATATAAGTGGATATCAAGTGTAAAACAATAAAATTTCATTCACACATATTCAATGGATGACATATTCAATGACCACATGTTGAACCCAAAGAAATCTAAATTGGGTTAAAAAGTTCCCTTGACAGCCTAACGGCATCACATCAAAATGAGTTGATGAGAGATAAGAAGTGTATCTCATCACTTGGACATAAAATTTACATCAATAAGGATATATGAGAACATATCCCAACATAACAATATGTAAATTAAAAGACTCAACAAAAGAAGTCTTTTAAAAAAGAGGAGGGTGAAAGGTTCCCTTACCGACTTGGGTATCTTTCAAAACATACACCCCATGAAAGAAGGACAATAGATCATTGATGTAAATACTCATAAACGAAAGTATATTACACAAAGAGTATAATAATGGGCAGTACATACACCACTCAATGGAATTTGTGGAAAATGTAGCATAAATCTCACGGGAATAAAAGTGAGATGAAAAATCCATTACGAACTCTCGGCAGCCTAACGGCGCCACATAAAACTTCCGAATATGGATTGATGAGATCAAATAGGGTATCTCATCACATTACAATAAAATTTACAGAAATAGGAATATAAAAGAACATCCCCCAACATTACAAAGAAGAGCTTAAAAGAAGTGACATAAAGGAGAGTACTTAAAAAGAAAGAGAGGTTAGATCTCTTACGAAAGTTCGGCAGCCTAACGGCGCCACTCAAAACTTCCAAAATGGACTGATGAGAGGGAATAGGGTCTCTCATCACATGAACATAAAAATTATAGTAGGATTAATATAAAAGAACATCCCAATCATAAGAAATATGAGCTTAAAAGAAATGACATAAAAGAGTGTACTTAAAAAAGAAAGAGAGTTATAGGATCCCTTACCTCGGGTCCGACTTGACTCGATCGTTCTTTAATCTCCTGAATAATAAACTTGAGTTAATTTCTACTTGATTAAGAACCTTTTTCAAGATTATTATTCCTTTTATATCACTTATTTCCTTGTTATAAACACTATGTAATCATTAAGTTAATAATTATTGTTTTGTCGATATTTGGTTCTTAAGTCGAAAGTGGACTTCTTAGAATTACATGTTGTTCGTGTGGACAAATGTTTATTATATCCAGAATTGTATTCATGATGAAGATATCATATATGTCATATATATCCAGTACATTCATGCATTTATAACATTACATAATCATTTATAGGTAAGAAATGAAATGCACCGTTCATGGAGACGGTAAGCCGTGCGTACGCACGAACGCTACTTTCATTTCTATTTCATATTTTATAGAATGGAATAATAATGATATAAAGGTATATTATAATTCCAGTATAATATCATATATAATATCATATTTCCATCCTTTATACATCCCACATATGGTATTTAACGAATGAAATCACTTTGAGGGGGCGGTAGTCCGCGCTTCCTTAAATGAAGATATCGCGTATACCCATAATGGAAGCCATAAAGGTAAGAAAAAAATGAAAAATACAGAAGCATAAGGAAAAAATAAACATATTATATATCATATATAAAAATAGTGACATCATAATGGCCACCTTTGAAGGTGTTAAATGAGTATTGAACAATCATCGTTTCGGGAGGCAGAATTTCACCATCTACGGAAACCGTATGTTATTTAACCATTTTATGTAGTTGTGTGAGAGTGTAGCTCGAATAAATCTTATAACAAAATCCTAGTATATTTACGATACTGTTGTTGTTACAAAAGAAATAAATAAAAAGAGTTTAGGGGGTTGTAGAAGCAAAATAAAACAAATTAACATGAGAGAATGAATTACCTTTAAAAGTGTAACTCCTATTGATTTGAGCCTAAAGGATTCCTTTGAAAGGATTCTGCCCAAAGGGAATCCTCTAGGATGAGGAGAGGGATGTGGAGAGAGTAAATGGGTAGGGGTTGGCCGATCCAAAGGCTTGAGAAGTGTGTGAAAAGAGGTAGAGGTGGGGGCCTTTTATAAGAGGAGAGGAGGGGCACTTTTGGAAAGTAAGGAAATATTACTTTATTTGAAAATGTGTTTCGGTTTAAAAAGGTCCCACATTGATATAATTAGTTGATAAAGTTATAAGGGTTCTAAATCCACCCATCAAATAAGTTTTGGACATGTGTAGTTCATAGATATTACATTATATTTCCATTTTATTTTAATCGTTAAATAATGATGTCATCACTGCATCATTATGATGTCATATATAATTTAATTTATTTAATGTCTAAAAATTATAAAAAAATTACTATGATGTAGGAAATGTTTTTAGCTTTCCAATGAATATTTATAATCAAAAATATGACTTTTATAACCCTACTTAAAAATTGTTTTAGTAAAACATATCATGTTTGTGTCAATTTTACTTTTCCATTAAATAAAAATATATTATTGACATTTTCCAACTAAAGTAGCTCCATGGGGTCCCCAAGTTAGCCCATGGCTTGTCTTGGTCGGCCAAGACTCACCCAATAGGTTTAGGACAAGTTTCATGGTGTTTTCACATTCTTATAATATCATTTTTACCTTAAACTACACTAATTACCACTAATCGCGATTAAAAACTTAATAAGTTACTATTCACCAAAAAATTATTTTTATCCCATTGAACCACATTTTACTTCTTAATGACAACCATGTATGTCGGATTTTTGAAATTCAAAACACAGAAGTGGTAAAATTTCATTTAAAAGAAAAATCAGCTTTTATAAGTACCACTTAGTGGTTTCACTATTCATCAAAAATTGAAGTTTTTCAGAAAATTACAAAAAATTCACCCTAAGCTATATTTGATATTACGAACTCAAAAATGAAGTCCGTTTTACAAAATTCAAAACATATTAGTCACATTAATTAATTTAATAATTAATTCCCGCTGTCAGAGCAAATAGCGTGTTTTTATAAAACAATAAGTATCAAAAGATTGACACTAGTTTAAGTCTGATTTCAAAGTGAAATTAATTCCAACGACCACTATCGGATTTAATGGTAGAAATATTTTCTAATTTCACTTTAAAACCAATTCAAAATATTATCTAATCATATAAATAAATTAGATTAAAAAGTGATTTTGAATCAAAACACAACATTTTATACTATTCATTAAAAAAATGAACTCTATCGGAAAAATACCAAAAAATTACACAAAGTAAAATTTGATGTCCCAATTCTTAGTAAGAGTTTTATTTGGTCCAAAATAATGTTTAAGAGTGAACAAAACTATATTTAATGATGGTTCAACATCAAAAGGTGATAAGTGAACCTTTAGTGAAAACTAGGGCATATACGCCTAAAATTGAATTCTTTCCGTATTTTAAGCCTTTATCTTTTATTGGATAAATGTAAAAACATATATAACCATATTTTAGTTATTTCTATCCATTCCCGCCAATACAACGGCTACATGTTAACTACCATTTAAAATAATATTATTAGAGTGCAACGTAAGATTCCCAAGAAACTCGTTGTTGCGTGTTGGGTACGCCATCGAGCATAGTGTCCCCTTTAAAGTCATATTAATATTTTATTCACAAATAGGGATAAATATGAAAATTTCATATTCATTATTTACCTGGGGTGTTACAAGGTAATACATATTTACCAAATAAGATATAATATTTATGCATTAAAATTATGATTCACTATTATGGGATTGGGTATCTCCACTCCATATTTCATAACAACACAGCAGGTATCTTGGGAGGTAAATTCCATGTGATATAAAAGGACATGTGTAACGCCCCGACCCCAGTTACCCAGAGTCGGTGCATTATTACATAACATTGGCATGATCACAAGAAAGATCAAATCACGAAAGACCGATTGGTTTAGTAGCCTTGGAAACACTAGATATATTCATAAGTTTTACATTACATCATAAAAAGAAAAACTACTACAACAACATAATGTTTCCACAGTCCACACTATAATCCCCTCATAATATCCCTGCAGGTCATTCATAACTTACATCTTCACATCCTGGGAAAAATAAAACATAGAAAAGGGGTGAGCTCAAATGCCCAGTAAGGATAACAATATAGCGGAACATTCAAAAATAAGCATAAACATTTAAGGTAATGAATTACTAAAACAAAAGCCTTTTAAACTTGAACTTCAACATAGTATGGCAAAAGTAAAATGAAATAATTCCATTTACTTGTTCACATGGATATTCTACTAATCGAATAATCACATGCAATATCAATAACCACTTTCATAATGTTGGAATGCATAATGCCAGACTATCATAACCACATAGCCAAGGCCTCGTTCCAAGACTACAAATAAGATTTTGTCAAGGCCTTGTGCCAAGACACTAGTTTGTCTCATGAGACCTACCGATGCAATTTATTTAGAATATACTTACGTTTAAAATTGCTAAAATATACTCCAGTGTTTTTCTGAAAACATTATGCAAGCTTCTGAAAACAAAATAACTAATTCTGAGACTACTCGATTAATTACAGGACATGATGGGTCCACTCCCAATACCTTCCTGTCTACCACACTCGAGAGTCAGGTTTTCTGAAAACATTTTTAAGCTTGCGTTAAATACGTATACATTTGCACTGGATTTTCATAAATTTGAGAGAAATATCTCTTTCTTGAAATCATTTAAAAATCACATAATTATAAAAGAAAACCTTTATTTTGAAAAAATCCTTATAATCATGTAAGGGAAGCTTCAAAGGGGTAATAACGGTATAGAATAACCGCACCTACCGTATAAGTTTTAAAAAAGACATTCTTACCTTAATTCTATCGAAAATGTTAAAAAGGACCTTGTTTGAAAAATGATGGAAAGATTCCTTTATAAACCTCTTATAAAAAGTCAAAAAAAGGGTATAAATGACTTTAACCGATATTCTTGTAAATAGTAAAAATGTTTTGAAATACATTTTAAAAAAAACATGGATGTGGATGACAAAGAGATCCCAGTAGATTATTACATATAAACAACCTCGGATAATGAAGAGATTGTGAAATAACCCTTACCAATTTGGTAACTTATGAAACATACAACCCATGAAAGAGGTATCATACAATGAATATGTAAATACACATAAATTAGAGTGTATTACACAAAGAATATAATTATGGGCAGTACATACACCACACAAAAGGTAATGGTGGCAATATGGCATGAATCTCACGGGAATAAGGAGTGAGATGAAAACCCCTTACCTTGTACTTTTCCTTTGTTGGGGTAGGTTAACCTCCTGTATAATGGTGAAATAATTGTTATTAAATTATACAAGAATCATATACATTAATATGATATCATATATGATCTTTTAACATTGCTTTATTAATAATATCTTAGTATTATCGTCGTTTCGGGTGATAATCGATTCGTTCTTCTTAAATGTTTGGTTACGTAAGACATGTTTGTAATGGATAGATTATATCTTATTCATAATCAGAATTATATTAACATTATTTTTAACCCTAAAATGAGAATAAGACTTGAATGGATATGATGGAGAATGAATCTCATCGCGTTCGTGGAGACGGTAGTCCGTACGTACGCACGAACGCTACTTCCATTTAATTTTTATTTTTAAAAGAATAAAATCCAAATGATACATAGGTATATTACTATTCCAGTATAATATAATATTTTATATATGTTAATTAATTTCATTAACACCATCCTTTATACGTTCCATGTGTGGTATGAACGAGTCATATCATTTTAAGGGGGTGGTAGTCCGCACTTCCTCAAATGAAATTATCGTATGTATATACAACATGAAACGAATAATGGTATGAAATAAAATGGAATTAAAGAAGATTATATATAAAATATATATCATTAATATCATATTTAATTATAGTTCCATCATAATGGCCACCATGAGAGGCGGTAAGATGTATTTGAACAATCATCATTTCGTGAGGCGTTAGTTTGCCATCCACAGAAACATTATGTTCATCATCCATTAGATGGAGTTGTGTGTATGTGTAGTTTGAATCCTTATTATAACAAAATCCTAGTATATTTTGGATACTGGTGTTGTTACAAAAGAAAGTAAATAAAAAGAGTTTGGGGGTTGGAGAAGCAAAATAAATGAAAATAATTTAAGAGAAATCGTTACCTTTAATTTAGGTAACTCACTTTGGTTGGAACCAAAGGACTTCTTGAAATGCTTTCTGCCTAAGGGGAAGCTTCAAGGAGGAGGATAGGGATGTGGGGAGATTATTTGGGCAGGTTTTGGACGAGCCAAGTGGCTTGATAGGTGTGAGGAATGAGTAGAAGTGGTCTCCTTTTATAAGGGAGAGGAGGGGCTCTTTAGGAAAGAGTGAAAGTATTACTTTATAATATAATTATATTCGGTTTATAATGGTCCAAAAATCATTGAGGTCGAAGATAAGATGACTCATATTCTAAATAACATCAACCAATAAGAATTGGACAGGTTTTAGATAATATTTTAATCATTATAATCTTATTTATTTAAATGATTTATTAATGAGGTAAACATTGCATCATTATTGTGTCATTAATAATTTAAATTATTTGATGTCTAAAAATTATAAATAAAATATCATTATGTAGGAAATATTTTCATATTTCTAATGAATATTTATAATCGAAAATCCAACATGTATAACCCTATGTAAAAATTGTTCTTCTAAAAGATGTAAGCTTATGCCATTTTTATTTTTATTTTAACTTTATTAATATAATGTGTCCCTACCACATACAAGTGGCTCCAAGGGGTCCCCAAATCGACCCAAGGATGCCCAGGGTCGGGTATGTGTCCACCAATAAGGTTAGGACACGTTTTAGGGTAATTTTGTATTATTATAATATTATTTTTTAACCCTTATTTACCGGATTTACCCTTTAACCATGGTAAATAAAATATTTACCGGAGTAATTATTCAAAATGTGTAAAAATAAAAGTTACCTATTTACATAATTTGGACATCCTGATTCCAAATATGTAATCCATTTTTCCAAATTCAAAATACAGAAGTGGAAGAAATTAATTTAAAATTAATTCCCGTTGTTAAAATAAAAAAGCGTGTTTTTAAGAGATAATAACTATCAAAAGATTGACACTTGTTTATGTCTGGTTTAATTGTGAAATTATGTCCAATGACCAAAATTATATTAAATGGTAAAAATATATTCTAAATATACTTTAAAACTACTAAAATTCATAATTTATCAATATTAATTAATTTTATTAAAAAAGTTGTTTTTAATTAAAATTTAGTAATTTTCACTATTCATCAAAATATGAAAGTTATCCGAAAAGTACCAAAATTTCACCTTAGGATAAATTAGATATTCCGAATCCAAAAATGAAGTCCATTTTAAAATATAAAATATATATAATTTCAAAAAGTAGTTATTACTATTCATAATGGCTAGTTTAATTGGTTGTTAGAACTCGGTGTTGCGTACAACACACGCTAT
Organism: Viscum album; assembly: GCA_963277665.1. Lineage (NCBI taxonomy): Eukaryota > Viridiplantae > Streptophyta > Magnoliopsida > Santalales > Viscaceae > Viscum > Viscum album. The sequence continues at coordinate 1,217,944,242 of OY728130.1, forward strand.
CACATTATTCAAAGAGAAGCGTACCGTAGAAGCTTGGGATGTTTCATTTTAAATTTTTGATGCCCCCATTTAGTCAAAAAGTTTAAAATATAGTATTTAAAAATGGTTCACTATTAAAAGTTGATAAAAGTGCAATACTGAAAATGAATTTGTTCTTTCATTATATCCAAGAAACTCATAATATGGATTCTAAAATTATAAGGATTATATAAAGTTTAAAATTTAGATAATACTATTCATAACCTCTTTTGAATGGCTTTTTTTTTGTAAGTCATGGTGTGATTGAACTTGGTGTTGCGTGTAGTGCAAGTTATTGAATTATTTTGAAGAAATAACACACTATGAAATCTTGGGGTGTTACATTCTCCCCTCCTTCAATAAATTGCGTCCTCGAAATTTGAAATTGTTCTTCGAAAATAAAAGGTTGAAAATAGAAAATATATTTGTGGGAAAACCCACATCGGAAATTGGGTTACTAAAATTTAGTCTTAATATGAGGAAAAGAGAAATGAAAGGGTCACCACCAAATTATGATCTCGATTAGGAGAACATTGGTGGAAATTAGAGACATATAATTGAAGTAAAAATGTAAATATTTATAGGTAGTGATTGAGGTCATCAATCACAAACAAGTATAAAATTGAGGTCCTTAAACTCATCAATCTATGATGATTTGAAGTACCATCGGTTCAACAAAATATAGGGTATTGGGATAACACATTTTTGACGTTTCAAAATATCTTAGTTGAAATCCCACATCGAAAAATGAATTAATGAGGCCTCTATTTAAAATAGAGTCGAAAGTATGAAGATTACCGAAAATAACACATACTAGGGTTCCATGTAGGAAAATATGGATATGGAAGAAAAATCTAACCATCAATTATCTGATGGAGAGTGGTAGAGAACATGGCTATGAAAAGGCCAACAATCCCAAAGCCATAAATTAGTGATGATTTAAGGTACCATCTAGGAAAACATTTTTGTTCTAAGATGCTTTTCTTAATGTTGAGGAATTTATTTATGAGATTGGCTAAGATCATAAGGAGATATACTTACTTTATAATTAGAGTTTTATCCATTAATAAATTTCAACCACAAAATCATCTTTCACTCTAAAAGATAATAGAATGTAAAAAAATTCTATTTACACTTTTCGTATAGGGTTCCAAAATAAACAAATTTATAATTCATCTACATGATATTTTAATAAAAACTACATTATTTAATCCAGGACATCTCATGGGCCAGTGGTAGGTGATACACCCTTGTCGCCCTTCGGTTGCGGGTTCAAGTCTCGCAGCCTTGCCGGACGCGACGGGTTGCCGCCCGACCTCCGGGTTGTCCTTTTATGGAAATCCAAAATAATTCAAACTAGAACTATCCAAAATACTTCTGTCCAAACTCATAGTCTAACATTTATAAGGAAGGTAAACATAATATAGATCCTTTTTACCCCGTAATAGCATATGAATACCTTCATCATGTATTACCATATTCCTTATTGATTACATTCATGCTCCCTTATTCCATATAGAATGCTGGATATACTTCATTAATCCAAAAATGTTTTAAACCCCAACAATGATGGAATATACAAATCATTAATCAGTTCCAAGGTAGTCAAGAATATCCAATATAATTTATCCAAAATAGTCACATATTATTCCAAAATCACTACCTCAGTATCAGAACTATATTATGATTTATCATTCTCTCAACCATATATTTTCCAAAAATTTATCATGCTATTGAGTCACTATTCTTTGTTCCACACAATCTCAAGTCCTTAATGAAATAGTACTGCAGTACAATCCTTATATACTCCATAATTATTATAACAAGTACATTGTTGATACAACACTCAATTGACATAATCAACATAAGAACTCTAATCATTCCTCTTCATCTGTGGTAGTATCATAACTTGATTATTATCCAATAAAATCATTTGTAGCATAGTATGATGACTGGGACATAGGTTCGTGTTGTGTCCAAACGCCTTGAAAATGAAGCATTGTACATTTGAAACCATTTTCTTACCCTTGCAGTCACGTACTTTGTGCCCTTTTCCTCCACACTTATAACAAACTCTCATTCCTTTCAGGAAAGTTCCAGGGTGTTTCTTTCCACGGTTACCACATATGGGAAAATTCTTCTTTTCCCTCTTCCCTTTATCTATCTTTCTCTCTTCCATACTTTTCTTCTCTTGCTTACCTTCAAAGCCATAGGACTCAGTAAACTCTTTACTTATCTTATCAACACATGATATTATTTCTTCATATGATGATAATACATGGGAGACTATTTCTCTTATAAATTCTAGCTTAAGACCATGAAAGATATGATCCTTCCTTATCTTTGGATCATGTGCATTTATGGAGTTCTCATTCCTTCTACTGGGCACCATTTCTAAACAATGGAATACACTAGATCAGTTTATGAATCAAAATACATAATCCCATACTTATAAAACACTTAACATAAATTGAACTATTTATGGATATAATCCATAATCATAAAAATGTCTCCTTTGAGGATGTATATACTCATAAACCCTTCATAATGGTCTGTAAAGAAAATGAGAATTATCCTAAGCATATCCCCCGGGAGTGTCGTAACCAAGAGTGCAGCAAGGCCCGTTGTCGTGCACCAGTTCCCGTTCGAGTCTAGCTCAAAGCGGTGTTTTCGGGTTTTACCCCTAGGTACATCTGTGCCAGAGCCGCCTCTACCTACTCGTATCCATACAGGGATGTATTGCTCGAAAAACTCACAAAATCTCTACAATACCAAAATTCTAGGAAGTTCTTCTACACTAATCCTCAAAGTTCATCTTAGGTCTACGTGCTCTAATCAGAGTTTATCTAAATATAGCTTCCAAGGTTTGTACTAAACTTCCTCTGATACCAACTGTAACTGTAAAGACCCGTAAAATTCAAGGAAAATTTTTTCTTAATTTTCTTTAGAATTTTACAAGAGCGCGGTTTCAGACGGCACCTGATTCCGAGGCCCGGAGTGCCCGGAATCATTTGCCGAAGTTTGGCTCGGGTACGTTCAGTGAACGAACGAGCGAGAATTCCTAACTTTTGATCGGGTGCTCGGAATTGAAATCCGAGGGCACCGATGAACTCGCAGCGCCGATATTCGCTTAAAGAGACCTTTTCGGGAGTTGCGTTTGTTGCGGGTTGAAAGTTATGTTTTGGGGTTATTAGTTTGAGTTAAATAAAATTGTGAAGAACAATTTTATTATAACTAGTTAAAACCTATCAAAGGAGGTTGGAAGTGGGACCCACACCCACTTAACCTCCCTTGGGAGGATTAAGTGTGGTGGGGCCCACACGAACCCCTAATCTTTTCAAATTCTCTCAACATACTTAACCCCTAATTAATTGACTTAAGTTACTTAATTAATTTTGGGAGTTAAACCTTTTTGAATTTCAACTTTTTAAATTCTTGTGTGTTTTGTAATAATAAAATAAGATGTTATCTTATTTTATTATGGGTTGTTTGTTTGTCTCCTGGAGAGCTTTTGGAGAGCTTTTGGAGAGCTTCTTCTTCATCTTCAAGCTCTGACGAAGAACGAAGAACGCCCAAACTCCGACGAAGAACGACGCCTCTCTTCTTCGTCCTCGGTGTCAACAAGAGGGAACGCCGCACCCTCCTCGGACCTTCTTCGACGGCATACGAAGATTCGCCAACGACGTATCTCTTCGGGCATAACTCTTCGTCAACGGATTTGACGAACGACGACCGCGACACCCGACCTCCGCGACGCCGTCTTCCGCGGAGCGTAGACGAATCTTAGAACCTTATACCAAGGTAGGGGTTGTTGATTTAATATTTAATTATTTCATTCTTGCTCGTGGTTCGTATGACTAACGTGAGGATGTTGATTCTTTAAAGTTGTGTAATTATTTAACGTGAGGGGGGCCGGACCGCATGAACACGGCCGAACCCCCTCCATCGTTCATGTTGATTATTCTTGCGGGCGGAAGCAAGGTGGCGTGGTGCCGTCGCACCACGCGGATAATTGTACGTTTATCTTACGTGATGCCGTCGCGCGCACCTTGGAAGAAACAACAAGAACGCGACGTCGTCGCACCGCGTTGAATGAATATCATGGCACGGCGAAAGGGGCGCGGTGCCGTCGCACCGCGCCGGACGACGAACACCGCGGCCGGTTCCGGGCCGCGGCGGGACGAGGAGACTGCGGCCGGTTCCGGGCCGCAGCGGGACGAGAAGACCGCGGCCGGTTCCGGGTCGCGGCGGAAGAGAAGGCCGGCGGCCGGGCCGCCGGCGTCGGAAGCCGAAGAGGGGACCAGAATTTCCGGTCCCGTTGGAGAAAACCGGCCGGCCAGCTGGCCGGCCGGATGTCATTAAAACCGGGGGAATAAATCCCCCGGCCGGTTCAACAAAACCCCCCTCTTAATGAGGGGGGCGGTTCTTTGAAGAGAAGGGGGGGCAGCCGGCCCCCCGGTTCGTTTCCAGCAAGCCCCCCACGTGTGGGGGGCGTTTTTTTTTTATGGGCGCGGCATATAGCCGCGCCGTCCTTGAAGAAGCGGGGGCTTAGCCCCCCGCGTTCCACCCTCGTGCGGCGCCAGGCGCCAGCCGCCGCGGCCCGCCGCCGCGCCGCCCAAGGGGGGGGGGGTCGGGTCGGGTCGGCCCGGACCCGGACCCCCCCATTTCGAACCAGAATTGGTTTTTGGCCCATAACTTGAGCCTCGGACCTCCGATCGACGAACCGTCAGCGGCAACGCGATCCTTGGATCGAGACGGTCGTTTCGGTATATCGCACTCAAGGTTTCGGATTACTTTGAGTTCGGCCGGGTTAGTTCGTTCACGAAACCAACCGGACCTTCGGAGCGGAAACGCTCATATCTTGAGCTACGAACGTCTGATTGACGCGCCGTCAGTCGCGTTGTGTTCCTCTTAGTGAGACGGATCTTTTGGCATACTCCGCCCGAGGTTTGGACGCAGGTGGAGTATGGTCGGGTTGGTTTTGCCTTAAAAACCAACCGGGCCCCGAAGACGAAAATGCCAATAACTCTCAGACCGGGCATCCGATCGACGCGCCGTCTATTACGTTGAGTTCCTGTTGACGATACGGAACTTTTGGATACATCAACTCAGGTCTTCGTGACAACTGATGTATCAGCCTCTCGGCTCGTGGAGCGGACCCTCCGAACGAGCTTGCTGTGTGCGGGAACCCTAGTGCTGGCTGCGACTGTTCTACTGCTACGACTGCTACTGTAACTGCGACGACGACAGTACAGAGATCCTGTGTGGATTCGACGACGACAGTACAGAGATCCTGTGTGGATTCGACGACGACGACTTCAGCACTCAGCGATCCTACGTGGATCAGTGCTACAGGTCCTGTGTGGGCCCGATCCTGTGTGGGTCCTTGCGCTCAGCGGTTCTGTGTGAGCCAGCGCCTACAGGTTCTGTGTGAGCCCGATCCTGTGTGGGTCTTTGCGGGGGTTAGTTACCTATCGATCCTTCGTGGGTCCGACGACTTATATGGATCAGTGATCATCTTTATCGTCCTTGAAGAAGTATACCTGTGTGAGCTGAATCCTATTGCTTTCCTGTGAGGATTGTGTTGTGCAATCCTGCGTGGATTATGTTTTGCTTTCCTATGTGGAATACGTATACTTTCCTGCGTGGACTGAGTTGTACTTGGGCTCGGAGGTTGGAGCGTATTTTAATTGATGACTTAGGTATATGTATGGGCATATACCTAAGCAGTGTCGGTTGTTACTTCGTGTTTGTACTTTTCTTCGTGGTTTATCCTTTGTGGATTTGAGAGACCTTCAGGGGTCTCGGGGTCCCTACTGAGTAGCTTATACTCACCCCTGCACGGGCTTCGCCCGCACTACGTTGTGTTGGTTGCAGACGACGGACAGCGTTGACCTTAGCTGAGGCTTGTAGAGCGGGACGGTACCCGGAGGAGGACCACTGGGCGGGACGTGCACGGAGCGGACGGCGGGACCCGTGGAGCAGAGGAGCTATCTGTACCCACCCTTCAGGTGGGATTTCCAGTGGACAGCTCGGAGTAGCGACTTTTACTTTTCAGTTGCTGTTTTCCCTTTCGAGTTGTACTTTACTTTCAGTTTGGGTTTGTATATTGGCCCATTTACCTTTCCGCACTTTCAGTAGTACTCTGCTTTTGTTTAGTGTTTTCTTTCCGCTTGCTTACTCTGTGGTGTTTGTATTACTTTTCAAAGGCAATTCCTTCCCTTTTTACCGGGATTTACGCCTTGGTGCTAGTCGCCAGCCCCTGGCCTATGGAAGGCGGGCTTGGGGTAGTCACGGCACGGACCCCGAGGGCGGGTCGTGACAAATTGGTATCAAAGGAGTTCGGTTCTACCGCGAACTCTGATCTTTTCTATGTGAAGCAATAATGTTTAGCGTATTGAGTGTGGTTATCAGTCTAGGGAGTCCAGTGTTGGTGCGGCGGCCGATGTATCCATACACCAGGACCCTGACTTCTGATTTCCGACTTAATGCACGAAAACATTGATTGCGTGTGTGTTTCAAAGTTTTCTTTGTGATTACTTATATCAGCTCACCAGGTATACTGTTCTAACCGTGGCGCACCTGTTTCCTTTTCAGGATGGCCCCACGACGGCAGCCAGCTAGGGTTCCGAGAGTCGAGCGAGACGACAGCCCACCGAGCGACGAGGCCTCGGTGCAGGGCCCTTTTCCAGTAGTGGCACCGGCGGTAGCTTTACCCGCCGATCCCCCGATGCTTCCAGCAGCAGCCGCTGACGATGCACGTCGCCTCAGCGCACTGCATGAGTTTCAGCGCCAGCGACCGCCCAGGATCCGCGGGGAGACGGATCCCCAGGCAGCAGAGGACTGGCTGGAGGCAGTGGTTCGAGTGTTTAGGCTAGTGAGGACACCAGCAGACCTCATGGTGATCCTCGCTGCGAGCCTACTACACGCAGCAGCAGGACGATGGTGGAGCTTGATGCTCCAGGTTCACGATGAGGCATCCTTGCTCTGGACGGACTTCGAGAGCCTCTTCCGCTCTGAGTTCGTACCGGCCACCCTCCGAGCGGTGCGCATCCAGGAGCTTCTACAGCTGCGGCAGGGCAGCATGACGGCCTTCAGATGTCGGTATGGCCACTATGAGTTCTTGGTTATGCCTTTCGGTGTAACCAATGCTCCAGCAGTGTTCATGGCTCTCATGAACAGGATCTTTCAGCCATACCTCGATCGGTTTGTCGTGGTCTTCATCGACGACATTCTGATTTACTCTACGACAGAGGAGGAGCACGCCTATCACTTGCGAGTTGTCCTTGACACACTCCGAGAGCACCAGCTTTATGGTAAGCTCTCGAAGTGCCAGTTCTGGATACGTGAGGTCCACTTTTTGGGACACGTTATCTCTGAGGCGGGAGTTGCAGTGGATCCCGTGAAGATTGAGGCTGTGTTAGCATGGGAGCCACCCAGGAGCGTGAATGAGGTTCGGAGTTTCTTGGGACTAGCTGGATACTATCGGAGATTTGTGCCGAACTTTTCTAGAGTTGCAGCATCACTCACAGCTTTGACGAAGAAGGGGAAACCCTTCGTGTGGTCAGACAGATGTCAGCAGAGCTTCCAGGAGCTGAGACAGAGATTGACTAGCGCACCTATCTTGAGGTTGCCTGAGGAGGGAGTAGGGTACGTAGTCTACTGCGATGCATCAGGGACCGGACTCGGATGTGTTCTGATGCAGGAGCGGGCCGTGATCGCCTATGGATCACGTCAGTTGAGGCCGCATGAGCAGAACTATGCTACCCATGACCTGGAGTTAGCAGCAGTGGTCTTCGCTCTGAAGACATGGCGACACTATCTGATGGGCGAGCGCTTTACAGTCTTTTCCGATCATCAGAGTCTCAGGTATATCTTCTCGCAGAAGGACCTGAACCTGAGACAGCGACGATGGCTCGAGTTCCTCCAGGACTATGACTTTGAGATAGTCTATACTCCTGGGAAGGGGAACGTAGTAGCCGATGCCCTCAGCAGGAGGACGGGCATTCAGCTACTCGAGGAGGCGACGGAGCAGCTAGCCTCTTTGCAGATATCCTTCGTGGATAGAGATGGAGCAGCCTTTCTTCAGTCTCTCACAGTCACTCCTCCACTACTGCAGCGAGTCAGGGAGGCACAGCGCGGGGACGCTGACTGTGAGACACGGCGTGCACAGATATCCTCGGGACAGGTACCTGATGGTTTCTCCCTTGTAGCAGAGCACAACATCCTTTTTAGAGGACGTACCATGGTACCAGTCGCATTGCGAGAGGAAGTGCTAAGAGAGTTTCACACTTCTCCTTTAGAGGTACATCCTGGAGTGGCGAAGATGTACCAGGACCTCAGACGACAACACTGGTGGTCGGGCATGAAGAAGGCAGTATCAGAGTTCGTATATCGATGCCTCACCTGTCAGCAGGTAAAGGCAGAGCATCAGGTACCAGCAGGCTTGGTACAACCCTTGGAGGTTCCGGAGTGGAAGTGGGACGGCATATCTATGGACTTCGTGACTGGACTTCCACGCACTTCCAGAGGTCACGACTCCATTTGGGTGATTGTTGACCGACTCACCAAGTCGGCACACTTCTTACCCATCAGAGAGCAGGGCTCAGTGGAGATCTTGGGTCGTCTCTACGTTCAGGAGATTGTGCGGCTCCACGGCGTGCCATCATCTATCGTTTCTGATCGAGATGCCCGCTTTACTTCCCGGCTTTGGAAGGGGTTACAAGAGGCATTCGGGACGCAGCTACGTCTTAGCACAGCTTTTCACCCTCAGACGGATGGTCAGACGGAGAGGACCATTCAGACCCTCGAGGACATGCTCCGCGCATGTGTCCTCGACTTTGGTCGTAGCTGGGAAGACCACCTACCCTTGGTGGAGTTCGCGTACAACAACAGCTACCACTCCACCATCGGGATGGCACCGTACGAGGCGTTGTACGGCCGACCATGTAGATCTCCTTTGTGCTGGACAGACCCTGGGGAGTCAGCACTGGTGGGACCGGAGATGGTCTAGGCCACGACAGAAAAGGTTCAGGTCATCCAGGAGCGGATGAGGACAGCTCAGAGCCGGCAGAAGTCTTATGCTGACAGGAGGCGGAGGCCACTAGAGTTCGAGGATGGCGACCACGTCTTCTTGCGAGTCTCACCTCGACGTGGTATTCGGAGATTTGGCTGAGGCGGCAAGTTATCTCTGCGCTTCATCGGACCCTTCCAGATTCTCAGCAGGATTGGCGAGGTGGCTTATTGCCTGGCTCTACCACCTCAGTTGCACCGGGTGCACGACGTCTTCCACGTATCCCAGTTGAGGAGATACGTGCACGACCCGACGCACATCATTGACCATGGGGAGCTTGACGTTGACGATGGGGAGACTTTTACTGAGGTCCCGGTGGAGATAGAGGATCGATAGGAGCGGGTCCTACGTGGGCGATCGATTCCTCTTGTGCGCACCATATGGCAGCACGGGAATCTCCAGGAGAGCACATGGGAGCGGGAGGCTCAGATGCGTGCTCAGTACCCTCATTTGTTTCCCTAGTTTTTGATGTATCTTTACGGGGACGTAAAGCCCTGAGGTGGGAGTAATGTAAAGACCCGTAAAATTCAAGGAAAATTTTTTCTTAATTTTCTTTAGAATTTTACAAGAGCGCGGTTTCAGACGGCACCTGATTCCGAGGCCCGGAGTGCCCGGAATCATTTGCCGAAGTTTGGCTCGGGTACGTTCAGTGAACGAACGAGCGAGAATTCCTAACTTTTGATCGGGAGCTCGGAATTGAAATCCGAGGGCACCGATGAACTCGCAGGGCCGATATTCGCTTAAAGAGACCTTTTCGGGAGTTGCGTTTGTTGCGGGTTGAAAGTTAAGTTTTGGGGTTATTAGTTTGAGTTAAATAAAATTGTGAAGAACAATTTTATTATAACTAGTTAAAACCTATCAAATGAGGTTGGAAGTGGGACCCACACCCACTTAACCTCCCTTGGGAGGATTAAGTGTGGTGGGGCCCACACGAACCCCTAATCTTTTCAAATTCTCTCAACATACTTAACCCCTAATTAATTGACTTAAGTTACTTAATTAATTTTGGGAGTTAAACCTTTTTGAATTTCAACTTTTGAAATTCTTGTGTGTTTTGTAATAATAAAATAAGATGTTATCTTATTTTATTATGGGTTGTTTGTTTGTCTCCTGGAGAGCTTTTGAAGAGCTTTTGGAGAGCTTCTTCTTCATCTTCAAGCTCTGACGAAGAACGAAGAACGCCCAAACTCCGACGAAGAACGACGCCTCTCTTCTTCGTCCTCGGTGTCAACAAGAGGGAACGCCGCACCCTCCTCGGACCTTCTTCGACGGCATACGAAGATTCGCCAACGACGTATCTCTTCGGGCATAACTCTTCGTCAAACGGATTTGACGAACGACGACCGCGACACCCGACCTCCGCGACGCCGTCTTCCGCGGAGCGTAGACGAATCTTCGAACCTTATACCAAGGTAGGGGTTGTTGATTTAATATTTAATTATTTCATTCTTGCCCGTGGTTCGTATGACTAACGTGAGGATGTTGATTCTTTAAAGTTGTGTAATTATTTAACGTGAGGGGGGCCGGACCGCATGAACACGGCCGAACCCCCTCCATCGTTCATGTTGATTATTCTTGCGGGCGGAAGCAAGGTGGCGTGGTGTCGTCGCACCACGCGGATAATTGTACGTTTATCTTACGCGATGCCGTCGCGCGCACCTTGGAAGAAACAACAAGAACGCGACGCCGTCGCACCGCGTTGAATGAATATCATGGCACGGCGAAAGGGGCGCGGTGCCGTCGCACCGCGCCGGACGACGAACACCGCGGCCGGTTCCGGGCCGCGGCGGGACGAGGAGACCGCGGCCGGTTCCGGGCCGCAGCGGGACGAGAAGACCGCGGCTGGTTCCGGGCCGCGGCGGAAGAGAAGGCCGGCGGCCGGGCCGCCGGCGTCGGAAGCCGAAGAGGGGACCAGAATTTCCGGTCCCGTTGGAGAAAACCGGCCGGCCAGCTGGCCGGCCGGATGTCATTAAAACCGGGGGAATAAATCCCCCGGCCGGTTCAACAAAACCCCCCTCTTAATGAGGGGGGGCGGTTCTTTGAAGAGAAGGGGGGGCAGCCGGCCCCCCGGTTCGTTTCCAGCAAGCCCCCCACGTGTGGGGGGCGTTTTTTTTTTATGGGCGCGGCATATAGTCGCGCCGTCCTTGAAGAAGCGGGGGCTTAGCCCCCCGCGTGCCACCCTCGTACGGCGCCAGGCGCCAGCCGCCGCGCCGCCCAAGGGGGGGGGGGGTCGGGCCGGGTCGGCCCGGACCCGGACCCGGACCCCCCCATTTCGAACCAGAATTGGTTTTTGGCCCATAACTTGAGCCTCGGACCTCCGATAGACGAACCGTCAGCGGCAACGCGATCCTTGGATCGAGACGGTCGTTTCGGTATATCGCACTCAAGGTTTCGGATTACTTTGAGTTCAGCCGGGTTAGTTCGTTCACGAAACCAACCGGGCCTTCGGAGCGGAAACGCTCATATCTTGAGCTACGAACGTCCGATTGACGCGCCGTCAGTCGCGTTGTGTTCCTCTTAGTGAGACGGATCTTTTGGAATACTCCGCCCAAGGTTTGGACGCAGGTGGAGTATGGTCGGGTTGGTTTTGCCTTAAAAACCAACCGGGTCCCGGAGACGAAAATGCCAATAACTCTCAGACCGGGCGTCCGATCGACGCGCCGTCTGTTACGTTGAGTTCCTGTTGACGATACGGAACTTTTGGATACATCAACTCAGGTCTTCGTGACAATTGATGTATCAGCCTCTCGGCTCGTGGAGCGGACCCTTCGAACGAGCTTGCTGTGTGCGGGAACCCTAGTGCTGGCTGCGACTGTTCTACTGCTACGACTGCTACTGTAACTGCGACGACGACAGTACAGAGATCCTGTGTGGATTCGACGACGAAAGTACAGAGATCCTGTGTGGATTCGACGACGACGACTTCAGCACTCAGCGATCCTACGTGGATCAGTGCTACAGGTCCTGTGTGGGCCCGATCCTGTGTGGGTCCTTGCGCTCAGCGGTTCTGTGTGAGCCAGCGCCTACAGGTTCTGTGTGAGCCCGATCCTGTGTGGGTCTTTGCGGGGGTTAGTTACCTATCGATCCTTCGTGGGTCCGACGACTTAGATGGATCAGTGATCATCTTTATCGTCCTTGAAGAAGTATACCTGTGTGAGCTGAATCCTATTGCTTTCCTGTGAGGATTGTGTTGTGCAATCCTGCGTGGATTATGTTTTGCTTTCCTATGTGGAATACGTATACTTTCCTGCGTGGACTGAGTTGTACTTGGGCTCGGAGGTTGGAGCGTATTTTAATTGATGACTTAGGTATATGTATGGGCATATACCTAAGCAGTGTCGGTTGTTACTTCGTGTTTGTACTTTTCTTCGTGGTTTATCCTTTGTGGATTTGAGAGACCTTCAGGGGTCTCGGGGTCCCTACTGAGTAGCTTATACTCACCCCTGCACGGGCTTCGCCCGCACTACGTTGTGTTGGTTGCAGACGACGGACAGCATTGACCTTAGCTGAGGCTTGTAGAGCGGGACGGTACCCGGAGGAGGACCACTGGGCAGGACGTGCACGGAGCGGACGGCGGGACCCGTGGAGCAGAGGAGCTATCTGTACCCACCCTTCAGGTGGGATTTCCAGTGGACAGCTCGGAGTAGCGGCTTTTACTTTTCAGTTGCTGTTTTCCCTTTCGAGTTGTACTTTACTTTCAGTTTGGGTTTGTATACTGGCCCATTTACTTTTCCGCACTTTCAGTAGTACTCTGCTTTTGTTTAGTGTTTTCTTTCCGCTTGCTTACTCTGTGGTGTTTGTATTACTTTTCAAAGGCAATGCCTTCCCTTTTTACCGGGATTTACGCCTTGGTGCTAGTCGCCAGCCCCTGGCCTATGGAAGGCGGGCTTGGGGTAGTCACGGCACGGACCCCGAGGGCGGGTCGTGACAGTAACGCCCCGACCCCAGTTACCCAGAGTCGGTGCATTATTACATAACATTGGCATGATCACAAGAAAGATCAAATCTCGAAAGACCGATTGGTTTAGTATCCTTGGAAACACTAGATATATTCATAAGTTTTACAATACATCATAAAAAGAAAAACTACTACAACAACATAATGTTTCCACAGTCCACACTATAATCCCCTCATAATATCCCTACAGGTCATTCATAACATACATCTTCACATCCTGGGAAAAATAAAACATAGAAAAGGGGTGAGCTCAAATGCCCAGTAAGGATAACAATATAGCGGAACATTCAAAAATAAGCCTAAACATTTAAGGCAATGAATTACTAAAACAAAAGCCTTTTAAACTTGAACTTCAACATAGTATGGAAAAAGTAAAATGAAATAATGCCATTTACTTGTTCACATGGATATTCTACTAATCGAATAATCACATGCAATATCAATAACCACTTTCATAATGTTGGAATGCATAATGCCAGACTATCATAACCACATAGCCAAGGCCTCATGCCAAGACTACAAATAAGATTTTATCAAGGCCTTGTGCCAAGACACTAGTTTGTCTCATGAGACCTACCGATGCAATTTATTTAGAAGATACTTACGTTTAAAATTGCTAAAATATACTCCAGTGTTTTTCTGAAAACATTATGCAAGCTTCTGAAAACAAAATAACTAATTCTGAGACTACTCGATTAATTACAGGCCATGATGGGTCCACTCCCAATCCCTTCCTTTCTACCACACTCGAGATTCGGGTTTTCTGAAAACATTTTTAAGCTTTCGTTAAATACGTATACATTTGCACTAGATTTTCATAAATTTGAGAGAAATATCTCTTTCTTGAAATCATTTAAAAATAACATAATTATAAAAGAAAACCTTTATTTTGAAAATATCCTTATAATCATGTAAGGGAAGCTTCAAAGGGGTAATAACGGTAGAGAATAACCGCACCTACCGTATAAGTTTTAAAAAGACATTCTTACCTTAATTCTATCGAAAATGTTAAAAAGGACCTTGTTTGAAAAATTATGGAAAGATTCCTTTATAAACCTCTTATAAAAAGTCAAAAAAAGGGTATAAATGACTTTAACCGATATTCTTGTAAATAGTAAAAATGTTTTGAAATACATTTTAAAAAAAACATGGATGTGGATGACAAAGAGATCCCAGTAGATTATTACATATAAACAACCTCGGATAATGAAGAGATTGTGAAATAACCCTTACCAATTTGGTAACTTATGAAACATACAACCCATGAAAGAGGTATCATACAATGAATATGTAAATACACATAAATTAGAGTGTATTACACAAAGAATTAATTATGGGCAGTACATACACCACACAAAAGGTAATGGTGGCAATATGGCATGAATCTCACGGGAATAAGGAGTGAGATGAAAACCCCTTACCTTGTACTTTTCCTTTGTTGGGGTAGGTTAACCTCCTGTATAATGGTGAAATAATTGTTATTAAATTATACAAGAATCATATACATTAATATGATATCATATATGATCTTTTAACATTTCTTTATTAATAATATCTTAGTATTATCGTCGTTTCGGGTGATAATCGATTCGTTCTTCTTAAATGTTTGGTTACGTAAGACATGTTTGTAATGGATAGATTATATCTTATTCATAATCAGAATGATATTAACATTATTTTTAACCCTAAAATGAGAATAATACTTGAATGGATACGATGGAGAATGAATCTCATCGCGTTCGTGGAGACGGTAGTCCGTACGTACGCACGAACGCTACTTCCATTTAATTTTTATTTTTAAAAGAATCGAATCCAAATGATACATAGGTATATTACTATTCCAGTATAATATAATATTTTATATATGTTACTTAAGTTCATTAACACCATCCTTTATACGTTCCATGTGTGGTATGAACGAGTCATATCATTTTAAGGGGGCGGTAGTCCGCACTTCCTCAAATGAAATTATCGTATGTATATACAACATGAAACGAATAATGGTATGAAATAAAATGGAATTACAGAAGCTTATATATAAAATATATATCATTAATATCATATTTAATTACAGTGCCATCATAATGGCCACCATGAGATGCGGTAAGATGTATTTGAACAATCATCGTTTCGTGAGGCGTTAGTTTTCCATCCACAGAAACATTATGTTCATCATCCATTAGATGGAGTTTTGTGTATGTGTAGTTTGAATCCTTCTTATAACAACATCCTAGTATATTGTGGATACGGGTGTTGTTACAAAATAAAGTAAATAAAAAGAGTTTGGGGGGTTGGAGAAGCAAAATAAATGAAAATAATTTAAGAGAAATTGTTACCTTTAATTTAGGTAACTCACTTTGGTTGGAACCAAAGGACTTCTTGAAATGCTTTCTGCCTAAGGGAAAGCTTCAAGGAGGAGGAGAGGGATGTGGGGAGCTTATTTGGGCAGGTTTTGGGACGAGCAAAGTGGCTTGAGAGGTGTGAGGAATGAGTAGAAGTGGTCTCCTTTTATAAGGGAGAGGAGGGGCTCTTTAGGAAAGAGTGAAAGTATTACTTTATATATAATTATATTCGGTTTATAATGGTCCAAAAATCATTGAGGTCGAAGATAAGATGACTCATATTCTAAATAACATCAACCAATAATAATTGGACAGGTTTTAGATAATATTTTAATCATTATAATCTTATTTATTTAAATGATTTATTAATGAGGTAAACATTGCATCATTATTGTGTCATTAATAATTTAAATTATTTGATGTCTAAAAATTATAAATAAAATATCATTATGTAGGAAATATTTTCATCTTTCTAATGAATATTTATAATCAAAAATCCAACATGTATAACCCTGTGTAAAAATTGTTCTTCTAAAAGATGTAAGCTTATGCATTTTTATTTTATTTTAACTTTATTAATATAATGTGTCCCTACCACATACAAGTGGCTCCAAGGGGTCCCCAAATCGACCCAAGGATGCCCATGGTCGGGTATGTGTCCACCAATAAGGTTAGGACACGTTTTAGGGTAATTTGGTATTATTATAATATTATTTTTTAACCCTTATTTACCGGATTTACCCTTTAACCATGGTAAATAAAATATTTACCGCAGTAATTATTCAAAATGTGTAAAATAAAAGTTAACTATTTACATAATTTGGACATCCTGATTCCAAATATGTAATCCATTTTTCCAAATTCAAAACATAGAAGTGGCGGAAATTAATTTAAAATTAAATCCCGTTGTTAAAATAAAAAAGCGTGTTTTTAAGAGATAATAACTATCAAAAGATTGACACTTGTTTATGTCTGGTTTAATTGTGAAATTATGTCCAATGACCAACATTATATTAAATGGTAAAAATATATTCTAAATATACTTTAAAACTACTAAAATTCATAATTTATAAATATTAATTAATTTGAATAAAAAATTTGTTTTTAATTAAAATTTAGTAATTTTCACTATTCATCAAAATATGAAAGTTATCCGAAAAGTACCAAAATTTCACCTTAGGATAAATTAGATATTCCGAATCCAAAAATGAAGTACATTTTAAATATAAAATATATATAATTTCAAAAATTAGTTATTACTATTCATAATGGCTAGTTTAATTGGTTGTTAGAACTCGGTGTTGCGTACAACACACGCTATCACATTATTCAAAGAGAAGCGTACCGTAGAAGCTTGGGATGTTTCATTTTAAATTTTTGATGTCCCCATTTAGTCAAAAAGTTTAAATATAGTAGTTAAAAATGATTCACTATTAAAAGTTGATAAAAGTGCAATACTGAAATGAATTTGTTCTTGTATTATATCTAAGAAACTTATAATATGGATTCTAAAATTATAAGGATTATATAAAGTTTAAAATTAGATAATACTATTCATAACCTCTTTGAATGGCTTTTTTTTTGTAAGTCATGGTGTGATTGAACTTGTTGTTGCGTGTAGTGGCAAGTTATTGAATTATTTTGAAGAAATAACACACTATGAAATCTTGGGTGTTACAACATGGCTAAGGCTTTATTTAGTATGACATAGTTTGTATTCATTACACACATCGTTCACCAATTCTAGGGTAGGTTTGAGCATCATTCTATTCGGTCCAATTGAGTATCGGTTGGGTGTGTTCTCTTATTCCATCCTCATTAAGGTATAGTGACACATCTTGTCCTAAGTATAATATGAGTGATCCACTTAATGAGTTAGTTTTGGATAGATTCAATTATCCCTCTATGTGTCCTAGGGTGTCGTCTTTTATCATTATTCTCTAGGTTGGGTCAGTTATCCCATTACTAAATTTCATAGTGTGGGATCCTCATCCTATTGGTTTATTCCAGATAGGGTTAGGCATGCCTTGGGTGTAATCCCCAACGTATGTATTAACAACTTTTGATCCCTAGAGTTTACCTATTCATAGAACGGATTTATGAGAAATACCTACCAGATGAGTTTCTTAAGTGTTAGGGTGCACAAAAATTCATTAAGGTGTCATTTTAGTTTTTTTGTTTCTTTGTGTTTGTTGAAAAATAAGTATGAAAATATTCAAACATGGTTTATATCAAATAAAATGTCTTGAAGGTGGCGCAGTTTCCCATTCTTTTCTAGATTTTGGGGCCTAAAAATCGGGATTTGGTTTTATGGTAAAGAAAGGAATATAGTAGAGAAAATGGGTGGATCACATAAAATATATGGGTGTTTTCAGTTATATAGACCTCATAGTAGTTTTTCTATGTGAATAGAAATAGAGGTTTGAATAACAGTAAAAGAAGAAGTCATTTATGAATAGAAATGGTGAATTAAGAAACACTCAAAGAAGTCTAGTCCGTAGGAGGCTAATCATTTTTGGTCAAAGGAGGTGAATTAAAGTTCGTTGCAAAGGGATCATCATTTGTAGAGTAAGATAGTGATTTAAGGGTTGTTTGAAATTAATAAATTTACTATGTAGACCACATAGTGAGTACAGTATTTTGTGATTTCTAATAAGAAATAGAAATTTTGGTATTTATGATTAGCCAGTTTTTTGATATTTCTTTACATATATAAAGGACCCTAATAAAATCATTAGTAAGAGAAGATTTTATTGGAGAAGATTGTCACTAGAATAATTCGACTATGTCTGTATTGGTTCAGGAAGGAGGAATTCTGGGAAGGAAGTGATTTGTGAAACATGTGATTTTAAAAGTAGTCTGTGATGGGCTAATTCGTGAAGTAGGTTCATTAGAGAGATAGTTTTCATAAGGGGTTTTCCAGGCACAACAACTTTCAGATAAAAAGGGGTTTCCAAGCATCAACTATTTGTGGAGTGAAGTCATCTCACAAATCAGGTCAGTCTGTTAAGCACTCACACTACATAGTGCAAGGAAGTTCAAAATGGAACTAATAACTATTTGAGAAAGTAAATTCTAAAAAAAAGTAGTACTCTGAAAAGTTTATTTCACCTAATATATGAAGACAATACTTTATAAAACACTCATATTGTGTGAAAAAATTTTGAGGGGATTCATAGAAACTGTATATTCCTCAAAATAAGCAATGAGCACACTTCAATAGAGAGAGTAATGAGATTTCCAATTGTGATTGGTTATAAACTATGGGGGATAGTGAGTATATTATAAACCTTGTATTGGTGGTGATATTTAGAGGATTTTTTACATAAGTTCATTTACTTTGTATTATCCTTTTATGTAACCCAATGAGTGTAACAACCCAAGATTTCATAGTACGTTATCTCATTAAAGTAATTCAATAGCTTGCGTTACACACGACACTGAGTTCGAGCACACCACAACTTACCAAACTAGCCGTTCAAAAAACATTTATGAATATTATTAACTAAATTTTTAATATTATATATTCTATATAATTTTAACATCCATATTATGTGTTTCTTAGACATAATATAAGAACAAATTCATTTTTTTATATAAAAGATGTATTTTTTCCAAAAAAAATGCTATTTTATAGCCTTTTAATGGAGAACCCTTTTTAAACCATTATTTGACACTTTTATATATTCTATTTAATCAAATTAAATTATTCTCGATAATTATGACATAAAAATTTAGTTTGGATAAATATTTGGTACTTTTCTGATAACTTTCATATTTTGATGAATAGTGAAAATACTATGTTTTAATTGAAAACAACTTTTTTAATCAAAATAATTTATATTTATAAATATACATTTGAGTGGTTTTAAATTATAATTTATTATAATTTAGGTCATTTTATATAATTTCAAATTGAAACTGGGCATAAACAAGTTTCAATCTTTTGATAGTAACTATATCTTAAAATCAGGCTATCTGTTTTAACAACGGGAATTAATTTCAAATTAATTCCTACCACTTCTGTGTTTTGAATTTGAAAAAATGGATTCCATATTTTCAATAATGTGGTATAAATTTTTTAAATAGTTAACTTTTATTTTTAGACATTAATTATATCTATATCAGTAAATATTTTATTTACCATGGTTAAGGGTAAATCCAGAAGATTAGGGTAAATAAATAAAATTATGATAATATTAAATTACCTTAACATGTGTCCTACTTCTATTGGTTGATAACTTTCATACCATGTGCGTATTTAGGTCAATTTTGGGACCCCATGGATCCACTTGAGATTGATAATGACACTTTATATTAATTAATTTAAAGTAAAGACCAAAATGACAAAAACATATAACTTTTAGTAAAACAATTTTTACATGGGGTTATATAAGTTATATTTTTGACTATAAATACCCATTATAAAGATAGAAATGTTTCCTATATAATGGTATTTTATTTATAATTTTTATACATAAAATAAATATATTTATGTATGACATAAAATTGATGCAGTATTTTCATTATTTATAAAAGAATCAAATAAATGATATTGTAAATATTAAAATAAATATAATATGAAAGTTTTGATGCCATCCACGAATTTTTTAGGGTAATATGACATTTTATTATTGATCAAATTTATTTTCTTCGAATTAATCATGTTTTTTAGACTTTCCCAAAAAAACAAAATACCAAATAGTGTCAAAATTTACATAAATGAGCTTTTAAAAAAATATTATATCATTAAATTATATAAGAGTCATAAAAATATAAGTTTAGGCCAAAGTGATTAAATAATATTATATACATTATTAATGAACCACTTGGTGTTATCTTAGAATTTTATAGTAAATATATTAACCATATAGTGTAATAATACAAGAAGACACGGTAAAAGTTAAACTATTTAACTAAGGGTTAAATATAAAAAGATAATGTTAAAATGGAAAATGAAACTTGTCTAAAACCTATTTTTCGAGAGGTTTTACAGCCATACCCACCTCATTCTATATATATATCATTTTAGAGCCATTATAAACCGAAAATTATTTTATTATAAAATAATATTTCAGGTTTTTTCAGAAGTGGCCCCCACCTCTCTTATAAAAGGGTACTTCCCCTTATCTCTAAATAACACCTCAAAATACATTTTTATTGACCAAAATTTTTTCAAATATCATCCCAACTTCCATAACATAAACTTAGAGTCCTTACTTTGATCAGAAATCTAACTTAAAGAGCCATTTTGATCAACTCAAAAGGATACACCCGAAGAAGAGGTAATAATTTCATCACCCCCTTTCAAGTTCTTTTCTTCTTCCACTTCCTCTTTATTTTTTTTCCATACCAAAATAATAAATCCATTGCCTCATATATACTATTATGTTATTATAAATATCGTACAACCATATTTTTTATTCTATCCATCCTATAAATGACCAAGTCACCATATGCGCGTGTGTACGGCTTACTGTCTCCACGTCGTGGTGTAGTTTGTTATTCAAACACTTCATTATTTGGATGGGTATAATAATGAATATAACTGATGTAAATAATAAATAAAAAATTTTAATTATTCTGTATATATGATATATCATCCAATTACATATGATTTCACCATTAATATAATGATGTTTTTTCTCGTGCATACATACGGATAACCGTCTCCATGATGCTATAAGATTCATTCCCACATTCACCATTCAACGATGACTATAAAAATATTTATTATTAATAAGTATGTAATACATGAAAAAATAATTCTAATTGACATATATATATATATATATGTTTGTGTGTGTGTGTGTGTTTGTATGTATGTACTTACATATATTTTATTCACTTACTTCTGTTCAATACGATGAGAAAACGGAAACCGCTTTTATACGTACATATAACATACCATCTCAAAAAAAGGTGTCTTCAATTTCATATATCAATCTATTATAAATATTTATATTATAAAAATATAATACATATAAATCATGGCTTATATTTTGGATGTATTTAAATCATAATCTAAATGATATGATCAAGAATAACAAGTTAAAACATGTACGATAAAGAAATCAATTATTATCCAAAATTTTAATTTAACATGGAAATCATTATTAAATGTGTAGAATAAAGTCATAAATTAATCATGGATGATATAATAAATATTAATGTGGTTCTGGTGTAATTTAATAACATACTATGGTCATTATATAAGAGGTTAAACGTACCCTCGACCAAAGGAAAGTGCAAGGTAAGGGTTAATTCCTCAATCCCGTTATTATCCGAGATTGTCTATGTGTTAGTTTTTACTGGGACATATTTATTATCCATGTTCACGTTTTATAAAATATTTTTCAAAATGATTCTTTTTAAGGGTCTCTTTAACTAAAAAATAATTTTAAATGTTTTAAAGATTTATTCCTCTAATCTTTTCTCATTAATGTCCATGTTTTCAAAATGATTTTAAGGATTTATTTATATGGACATTAATGTTTTAAAATTTTAATTCCTTTCAAAAGTATCAAAGTGTTTTGGGACACTTTGATTAAAAAAAATATTTCTCAAATTACTTCCTTTATAAACTGTGTGACTTTTAAAATGATTTCATGAAAATGGGATATTTATCTCAAATATTTTTACTGATCATTTTCAACTATGTCAACATCCTTTACTAGATATTATTCTTAATCTATGTTGATTTATTATGATAAATATATTCTATATTGTATTGAAGGTTTTGTGATATGTTTGACTATGGATTTATTATTTTTTTTCCATTCATGTTTTATGGATTAATTATTGACAGTTTGTATGCTAGTTTTAATAAAAATGTTTATGTTATGGTTAAACCTTTCATATAAGGAGTACATTGGACTTAGTAAGTGATGGGTGGAGACCGCTATAGATCCTTGATGCATCGTTAGGTATCATGAGACAAACTAGTTTCTTGGCACAAGGCCTTGAAAAAATATTATTTGTAGTCTTGGCATAAGTCCTTGTCTATGTGGTTATGAATTCTGGAATTATGCATTCCATCAATATGAAATTGGATATTGATATTCCATGTGATTATTCGATTTATAGAATATCGATGTGGATAATTAAATGGAATTATTTGAATTATATTTTTCATACTATGTAGAATTTTATGTTTAAAAGGCTTATGATTTAGTCTTATACATTGCCTTATATGTTTATGCTTATTTATGAAATGTTCTACTATACTGTTATCCTTACTGAGCATTTTAGATCACCCCTTTATATGTTTTATTTTTCCTAGGATTCCAAGAAGTGTTTTATGATTGATAAGAGGGGTTAAGATAGGGGATTAATGGAATTATTAAAGGATCATTTATGATGTGTTTTATTTTCTAATGTGTAATGTAACATTCGTATATGTAATATATTTTTTAAGACTACTAAACTGATCGGTCTTTCAGGATTTGATTTCTTGTAATCATGCCAATGTATTAAAATAATGCATCAACTCTAGTCTTCTCAGGTCGGGGCATTACAGTTGGTATCAGAGAAAGTTTTACAACAACCATGGAAATCAATTTAGATAAACTCTAATTATATAACATTACCCTAAGATAAACTTTGAGTATTATTATAGAATAACTTCTTATAATTTTGGTAATGTAAAGATTTTGTGAATTTTCCTAGCAATAAATCCTTGTCTATGTACGAGTAGGTGTAGGAGGCTCTGGCACAGATGTACCTAGGGGTGAAAACACTGACAAGAAGTTTCGGGCTTGACTTGGGGTATCCTGGTACATGATAACGGGTCTTTATGCACTCTTGGTTATGACACTCCTAGGGTATATGCTTAGGATAATTCACAATTTCATTACAAGACATTATGAAAAAATTTGCAGTAAATACTTCCTCTAAAAAACATTTTATGATTATAAATTGTATGCATAACCTTTCAATTTATTTTAGGTATTTTAAAAGTTTGGAATTATGTATTGTGATTCATAAACTAACCTAGTGTATGCCATTATTTATAAGTGGTGCCTAGTAGAAGGAATGAGAATTCCAGAAATACGCAAGATGGAAAGATTAAGAAGAATCATATCCTTCATTGTATTAATCCAATATTTAAAAGGGAAATATTCTCCCACGTATTCACATCATATGAAGAAATAGTATCATGTGTTAAAAATATATGTAAAGAATTATCTAATTCCTATGGATTTGAAGGTAAGAAAGAAATCAAAAGGACGGTAGAGAAAAAGATGGATAAAAGGGAGAGGGGAAAGAAGGATTTTCCCATATGTGATAACTGTGGAAAGAATCCCCTTGGTAAATGCTTGAAGGGAATGTGATTTTATTATAAATGTGGATAAAAGGACACCAAGTATGTGATTTCAACGGTAAGAAAAACGATTCAAATTTACAATGCTTCATTTGCAAGGAGTTGGGACACTACACGAATCAATGTCCAAATCATCAGAGTATTCCCAAAATGATGCTATTGGATAATAATCATGTTATGATACTACCAATGATGAAGAGGAATGACTAGTGTTATTATGTTGTTATTAAATAATTATTTCATTTGAGTGTTGTATCAACAATGTACTGGTTATATGAATTATGGAAAAAAAATAAGGATTGTACTGCGGTATTGTTTCATTAAGGAATTGAGATTGTATGCTACCAAGTAATGTGACACAGTTTCAGGTTAAACTTTTTGGAAAATACATGGTTGAAGGAAAGTTAAACCTTAATATGGTTATGATACTGAGGTAGTGATTTTGGAATAATACATGATTGATTTGGATAAATTATATTGGATATTATTGACTACCTTGAAAATGATTAATGATTTGTATATTCCATCATTGTTGGAGTTTACATAATTTTTGGATAAAAGGAGTATATACAGTATTCTATAAGGAATAAGGGAGAATGAATGTAATCAATAATGTTTTATGGTAATTCAAGGTGTTACAGTGTTTTAAAAGAATGCATGATGAAGGTTTTGAAATGTAATTACATCACAAAAAGATCTTTGTTGTGTTTAACTTCCTTATAAATTTTGGATTGTGAGTTTGGACATAATTATTTTGGATAATTCTAAAGTTTGTAATGTATTATTTTTGACATTGGATACAATTGTTAAGGTTAAAGAATTTCTTAAGATTATTTTTGGATTTTCATAAAAAGGACAACCCAGAGGTCGGGTGACAACCTGTCGCGTCTGGAAAGTCCACGAGACTTGAAACTGTAACCTAAGGGAAACAAGGGTGTATAAACTACCACATGCCTACATTATTTCCTAGTTGGTATAATGTAGTTTTTTTTTAAATAGTTCGTCACACTAATTATAAATTCATTTTTTTGGAACCATATACGAATAGGATAAATAGAATATTTTTAAGTTCTATTATCTTTTAGAGTGAAAGATGAGTCTGTGGTAGAAATTAGTTAAAGGATAGAACTCTACTTATCAAGAATATTTTTCTCTATTATTCTTTGAGGAAATTAATTCTTAAACTTTAGTTAGGGGATCTTAAAACCAAAAATGTGTTATCCTAATACCTTATGTTTTGTTGAACCGATGATATTTTAAATCATCTTATATTTATGGCTTTGAGGTCCTCAATTTTTCACTTGTTTGTGATTGATGTCTTCAATAACTCCCTATAAATATTTAATTTTTCATCCAATTATGTGTCTCTAATTTCCACCAATGTTCTCCTAATTGTGATCATAATTTGGTGGTGACTTTTTCATTTCCATTTCCCTCTTATTAAGACTAAATTTTATAACCCAATTTCCGATGTGGGTTTTCCACAAAAGTATTTTTCTATTTTTAACCATTTATTTTTGAAGAACCATTTAAAATTGAAAGGATGGAATTTATTGAAGGAGGTGAGAATATAACACCCCAAGATTTCATAGTACGTTATCTCATTAAAGTAATTCAACTGCTTGCGCTATAGGCGATACCGAGTTTGAGCACACCACAACTTACCAAACTAGCCGTTTAAAAATGGTTATGAATAGTATTGACTAAATTTTGAATCTTATATACTATATATAATTTTAACATCCATATTATGTGTTTCTTAGACATAATATAAGAACAAATTCATTTTTTTCATAGAAAAGAAGTATTTTCTAAAAAATGCAATTTTACCACCTTTTAATTGAGAACTCTTTTTAAACCATTATTCGACACTTTTTTATATTAAATTTAATTAAATTAAATTCTTATTTAGAATTAGGACATAAAAATTTAGTTTGGATAAATTTTTTTTACTTTTCTAATAACATTCATATTTTGATGAATAATGAAAAATTCTATGTTTTAATTGAAAACAACATGTTTAATCGAAATAATTTATATTGTTAAATTATAAATTTGAGTTATTTTAAAGAATCATTAGACTATATTTTTATCATTTAATATAATTTAGGTAATTGGATGTAATTTCACAATTAAATTAGACATAAACAAGTGTCAATATTTTGATAGTTATTATTTCTTAAAAACACGCTATACGTTTTAACAATGGGAATTAATTTTTAATTAATTTCTACCACTTATCTATTATTAATTTGAAAAAATTTATTCCATATTAGAAATTAGGAGGAAAAAAATGTGTAAATAGGTAACTTTTATTTTTAAACATTAATTATATCTACTTTAGAAAATATTTTATTTACCATGGTTAAAGGGTAAATCCAGAAAATTGGAGTAAATAAATAATTTTATAATAATATTTAATTACCCTAACATGTATCCTATTCCTATTGGTTGATACATTTCCGACCATGGGAATATTTTGGTCGATTTTGGGAGCTCATGGATCAACATGAGAGTAATAATGACACTTTATATTAATTAATTTAAAGTAAAGACAAAAATAACATAAACACATATCTTTTAGTAAAATAATTTTTACATGAGGTTATATAAGTTAACATTTAGACTATAAATATTTATTAGAAATATAAAAATATTTCCAAAATAATGGTATTTTATTTATAATTTTTAGACACGAAATAAATATTTTTATTTATGACACCATAATGATGCAGTATTTTCTTTATTAATAAAAGAATCAAATAAATGATATTGTAAATATTAAAATAAATATAATTTGAAATTTTTGATGCCATAAAAGAATTTTATATGCTAATATGACATGTTATGATTGATTCAATGTATTTTTTTTATTTAATCATGTGGTTATGACATTCACAAAACAAATACCAAATAGTGTCAAAATTGACATAAATGAGTTTTTAAAACAAATGCTATATCATTAAATTATATAATAGTACTAAAAAAATAAGGATGGGACAAAAGGATTAAATATTATTATATATGTAATTAATTAACCACTTGGGGTTCTCTTGAAAGTTTATAGTAAATTTATTAACCATATAGTTTAATAATACAAGAAGACATGGTAAAAGTTAAACTATTTAACTAAGAGTTAAATCAAAACGATAAGGTTAAAATGGTAACCTAAACTTTTCTAAAACCTATTGGTTGAGAGGTTTTCGATCCATAACCAACTTATACTAGAAATAGTTCATTTTTGATACATTGTAAACAGAAAATTATTTTATTATAAAACAATATTTCATGTTTTTTCTAAAGTGACCCTCACCTCTCTTATAAAAGAGTACTTCCCCTTCTCTCAAAATCACACATCCAAATCCATTTTTCATGGAAAAAACCTAATCCAATATCTACACAACTTCCCTCAAATCAACCTAGAGTCCTTAAATTTATCAAAAATCCAACATAAGGATCCCTTTTCATCAACTCAAAAGGAAACACCCGAAGAAGAGGTAATAATTTCACCGCACTCTTCCAAGTACTTTTCTTCTTCCACTTACTCTTTCTTTGTTGTTTCCATACCAGAATAATAACTACAGTACCTAATATATATTTTGATTTTATTATAAATATGGTACAATCATATTCGTTATTCTATCCATCCTATAAATGACAAAGTCACCATACGTGTGTGCGTACGGCTTACCGTTTCCACGTCGTGGGGTAGTTTCTTATTCAAACACTTCATTTTTTGGATGGGTATAATAATGAGTATAACTGATATAAATAATAAATATAAAATTTTAATTATTCTTTATATATGATATAACATCCAATTACATACGATTTCACCATTAATATAATGATATTGTCGCTCGTGCATACGTACGGATTTCCGTCTCTATTACGCGATGATATTCATTCCCACGTTCACGATTCAATGATTACTATAAAAATATATATTATTAATAAGTATGTAATACATGAAAAAATAATCCTACAGTAGACATATATATATATATATATATATATATTTACTTACATATATCTTATTCACTTCTATTAAATATGATTTGAAAACGGAAACAACGTTTATGCGTACGTACGACCTACCATCTCCATAAACGGTGCCTTCTATTTCATATATCTATCTATTATAAATATTTATATACTAAATATATATGACATATAAATCAAGGTTTATATTCTGTAAGTATTCAAATCATGATCTAAATGATACGAACAAGAATAACAAGTTAAAACACGTATGATAAAGAAATCTATTATTACCCAAAATGTTAATTTAACATGGAAATAATTTTTAAATTGGTAGTATAAATTCATAAATGAATCATGTATGATATAATAAATATTGGTTATGTTATAATTTAATAACATACTATGGTCATTATACAGGAGGTTAAACGTACCCTCGACCAAAGGAAAGTGCAAGGTAAGGATTAATTCCTCAATCTCATTATTATCCGAGATTGTTTATGTGTAAGTTTTTACTGGGACATATTTATTATCCATGTTCATGTTTCATAAAAGAGTTTTCAAAAGGATTTATTTTAAATTACTCTTTAACTAAAAAATAATTTTAAATGTTTTAAATATTTATTCTTCTAATCCATTCTCATTAATGTCCATGTTTTCAAAATGATTTTAAGGATTTATTTATATAGACATGAATGTTTTAAAATGTTAATTACTTTTAAAAGTATAAAAGTTGTATTAGATAATTTGATTCAATAATATCTTTCAAATGAATTCCTTTATAAATTTTGTGACTTTTAAAATGATTTCATGAAATAGAGATAGATCTCTCAAAGTGTTTTACTGGTCATTTTCAACTATGTCAACATAATTTACTGGATATTATTCTTGATCGAGGTTGATTTATTATGATAAAAATAATTCATATTTTATTGAAGGTTTTTGAGATATGTTTGATTGTGGATGTGTTATTTTTATACCATTCATGGTTTTTGGATAAAGTATTGACATTTAGTATGCTAGTTTTATTATGAATGCTTATGTTATGTTTAGACATTTTCATATAAGGAGTGCATTGGACTTAGTAAGTGATGGGTGGAGCCCACTATAGCTCCTCGATGCATCGGTAGGACTCATGAGACAAACTAGTGTCTTGTCACAAGGCCTTGAAAAAATATTATTTTTAATCTTGGAACAAGGCCTTGACTATGTGGTTATGAAGTCTGGCATTATGCATTCCATCATTATGAAATTGGATATTGATGTTTCATGTGATTATTCAACTTGTTGAATATCCATGTGAAGAATTAAATGGCATTATTTGATTTATATTTGCCATATTATGCAGAAGTTTGTGTTTAAAAGGATTATTTTTTAGTCTCATACATTTCTTTAAATGTTTATGCTTAGTTATGAAAGTTTCTACTATATTGTTATCCTTACTAAGCATCTGATCTCACCCCTTTCTATGTTTTATTTTCCTAGGATTACAAGAAGTGTTTTATGGTAGATAAGTAGGGTTAATATATGGGATTAATGGCAATCTCACAGGACCATTTAGGTTTTGTTTTTTTTTTCTAATGTGTAATGTAATGCTCATTTATGTAATATATTTTCCAAGACTACTAAACTAATCGGTCTTTAGGGACTTGATTCCTTTTAATCATGCCAATGTATTAAGATAATGCACCATCTCTGAGCTTATATGGTCGGACAGTTACCATGAGGGTGAACAAAGTTAAATTTTTTTGTATTGATCATGTTTTAATTCTCATTTATTCAAAGATATAGTAAGGAAAGAGAAGAGTGCTTTGTTTGACAATGAAATAATATATAAAGATAAATTATTTTTGTTCTGCAATACACTGATTCACCCCTTGGTATTATCCTAGTTAGGATAAAAATTGGTATTAGATAAAAGGTTTTAAATTTAGTGGTTATCTCTCATCAGAAGAAACAGAAGATGTTAATCAGAAAGGGATTCTGATATTCAATGGAAACAATTTTTATCAATGGAAGAATCAGATAAAAAACTTCTTTTAATTGTTAGGTATGGATGTATTTACAACTGAAATGCATGGTATTTCTGCAAGTATGGAAAAAGACATTTTCTCAAAGGCATAACTTAGAAAATTGGTTGATGATGCCAAAAGGAATCAAATATTTAGGTTGAGCCTTATCCAACACAATATATATGAAGTTGATGTCATGTACGTCATCACATAATATGTGGTAAAATCTTCTAAATATCTATGAAAGTGATTCAAAAGTTCAAGGATAAAATTTTCAAGTTCAATGGAACAAACATGAGGACTTGATAGTGCACCCTAATGAGTCTTTAGATTCATTCTTTGATTGGGTGAATGTTATTGTGGATAAAATGGGTAGTCAGGGAGAAATTATCAAATATGTAAATATAGTTAAACATATCCTCAGAATATTCCAACCTTGGTTCAATCCAAAAGTCTCTATACTAAATAATAAATATCATAAGTAATGGACATTGGATAAATTACATAGTACCCTTGTCTTATACAAGATGAGAAATGATGATAACAATGTTGTAGAAAGGGGTATGTTCATAGAATTTCCATTAAATTCCATGAAGAAGATCATTATTAATGATAATTATAAGGATAATAATGTGAATGATACCATTTCATGCCTCTCATGAAATCTAAAAAGAGGTGGAGTAAGGTTCAAATAGACACTTCTACTTGCATTATTTCATTATGGAATGATTGGACATCTTGAAAAAAAGTTTCTAATGATGTTTCATGACAATTATGAGCATGATGATGAATTTTTTTGGAAACATTCTTCATCCAATATGAAATATAAGAGAAGTGGAAGAAAATTGTTTTTCAAAAAGAAGAATCTAATTTTAAAGAATATGGTAGTTAAGACTAATATGAGGTGGAATAGTTGGAGACCTACAAGGTTCATAAATAAAATGCTATGGTGGAATTTTCTAAAAACTCCAAAAAAGGGAATAAATAGACCATGATTATAGTATCCTACCTTTTTATCACATAAACTTTCATTACATTATACAAAACTGAAGATCTTTAAGGTTTAGTGTCTTGCAAACTAGGAACTTATTACATGAGAAAAAAAAGAATTATTCTTAAACACTTGAAAGGCTTCTTCATTTGTTCATCCTAAGTTCATTATGGCATCTCATAACCTGGGAGAATACATCAAAGGAAAGGGTGAGCAAAAGGCCCAGTAAGGGAAACAAGGGAAACATTTTACATGAGAACTTGATATACATCAATAAAGTCATGAAAAAGAACTTTAAGGCATGAGAATGAAATCATGAGGCATATCATAATAAAAATAACATATTTCATAACTTGAAGTTGTGGCTACAACATTTAACAAATACAATCATTTTCGTTTAACCAAGGTCCATCCCCAAGGTGTCATTAAAAATAACCAGGGTTATTCACCAAGGTATCAGTCAAAATGGTCATCTCTAGAGATTAAGTCTTTACCCAATGAATTGGATCGCTATCAGGGGCCACCCTTAAATTTTCCTGTATTATCATGTGAGCCACATATATCATCATTAATAATTTCATACACAACCTATATAGAATAAATGAAATGGATTTCATTTCATAGTCATCACATTTTAAAAACTTCTTTAAAGACGTGATCTTTATGACACATTAAACCCACGAAGAAGGAAAGCGGGTTTCGTGTATGTAGATCCCAGAATTTAAAATATAAAATTTTGATATATATTTGAATACCACTATAGAATAAATACCTTTGATTATTCACTTAATAAAATAAAATAATTTGAGAAAAAAGAGAGAGACATTTTGAGACAAAAATTCTGCAGCATAACGGCTATGTTACAGGGTTTTAGAAAACATTGAAAAGAGAGGGGAAATGGATCACCCACTCATAAATGATCCATAAGATAGTAGGGGAACAAAATATAAAGGATATAAGAACATGGTAATGAAATATGAAGGACATACCATATGAAATGAAAAACATGAAAGGAAGACAAAAAATAAGATTTCTCTTATGAAAAATTCGGCAGCCTAACGACGTCACTTAAAACATCAAATACTGGATTGATGAAATCCCATATGATCTCTCATCATATGAACATAAAATATAAGTATGATATATATATATAGATAATACCCCAAAATAATAAAAAGGAAAATGAAATATTTGACATGAAAATAGATCTTGAAAACGAGAAGGGTGAAAGAATCCCTTAAAAATTCGGCAACCTAACGGTGTCACTTAAAACTTAAAAATACTGAATTGACGAGATCAAATAGGGTATCTCATCATATGAACATAAAATATCAGTATTATATATAAATATATCATACCCCAACATAATAAAAAGGAACATGAAATACTTGACATGAAAATAGATCTTGAAAACGAGAAGGGTGAAAGAATCCCTTGAAACTTCGGCAGCCTAACGGCGCCACTTAAACATTCATAAAATGAGATGATGAGAGAAATAGGGGTTATATAATCATATGAACATGAAAATTATAGTAGGATTAATATAAAAGATCATCCTCCAACATAAGAACATGGAGCATAAAAGAAATGACTTAAAAGAGAGTACTTGGAAAGAAAGAGAGAGGTAGGATCCCTTACCTTAAAACGTAACTATTAAAACTCAAAGGTTGGGACATTGAGGGCTTGGGGGAACCTTGGGAGGAATTTTTTGGAGGTAATGAGACCAGATCTTAGTTGGGGGAGAGTTGGGAGTAAAAAATAATGGAGGAAAGGGTGGGTATTTATAGGGAAAGTGAGGGGAC
This sequence comes from Viscum album, assembly GCA_963277665.1. NCBI lineage: Eukaryota > Viridiplantae > Streptophyta > Magnoliopsida > Santalales > Viscaceae > Viscum > Viscum album. Next base: position 1,217,976,742 of record OY728130.1, read on the forward strand.
AAGGCATTAATGGCCAAGGGACACCTTATTGGTGGTATTGGAAAAACCATGGGCTTTCCCATGGTATTTTCCCATGGTATTGGCCACTTGGGACACCTCATACCTTATATTACTATTCATAAGTCGACCATATTGATTACATACTTAATAAATCATTTAATGATGTCATTAAACACCCGTAACTTAAAAACTGTATTTTCACTATTCATCGAAAAATCAACTTTCTCAGAAAAATCCCAAAATTTCACCTTAACCAAATACCAATGCTCTGATTTCAAAAATGAACTCTATTTTGTAAAAATAATTTTTTAAATATTTTTTATTTAATTTTTATATAAATACACTATTCACTGAAAATTCATTTTTTCAGAAAAATCCCCAAAAATTACCTTAACATAATATCGATGCTCTGAGTTCAAAAATGAAATCCATTTTATAAAAATAATTTTCTAAATATTTTTAATTTAATTTTTAATTAAAAAACACTATTCACCCGAAAAAACTAATACTTGACTAATAATTTATGAAACCGTTATTTAACCATTTTATTGAATCACATTACTTAATCAAGGTTCCTAGATTATACTAATACTTTATTTAAGTGAGATTACTAATCCGTTTGGCCACATTACTAATCATAAACATAAAATCACTATTCATAATTTTCTATTCATCAAAAATTAATTTGATCTTATTAGACTCTAAATATCGTACTGAACATAATTGTAGAAGAATATTTTTTGAAAATCATTACACAATTAGTTATCTGAGGTTTACATAATTATTTTCAAATATCCTTTTTCTAGAATTAATCAAAAATATACATACTATATTTATCCGGACATTTGAAAATTTACAAACTTCATCACAAGGAGAAATCATGGTTTTTATTTAAAACAAAGGATCACACAAGGAAGTTATGGTCTCGTTACATATCCCCTTATAACACCAGCATAGGTCCTAAGAGTAAGGTGTGCTAGGGTGATAGAATCTTGGGGTGGCTCGGCCAACATTGCACGAGTAGTAATTTCTATCAGTTTTAACTTCCCGTGAAGGCGATTCGATTCTAGCTTCACACGATGAAGTTCGTCTTGGGTTTGGTCCAGAGAAAATCCCAGTGGTGCTACCTTCTTCCCAAGTTCTGTTAGATGGGCTTCGATTGGCCCGAGACTACTGGATGAGGCCATCAAATATTCTTTCTATATTAATTAACCAAGATCACTTGTATTTAGAGACAGTAATCGTAACGTTTAGTTTCCAGTGGTCATATTGACCAACGATCATATAACAGTAAAAACCCAACAGTCTCATTTTAATTATACTCATGTTATCAAATGAAATAGTTTTTTTCTGTATAAAATAAAATAAAACAGAAAATTAGGAAACAAGATTTATTCAAAATTTCGGGTTGTTACAATCTTCCCCCCTTAAGAAATTGCGTCCTCGCAATTTTTAAAATTGGGATTGGAAATTTCATTGAAAGTCCCACATCATAAAAAGATTCAGTAACACTATTACTTTAAAAGAAAGAAAGGGAAGTACAATGGTCACCCGAGTTAACCCATACTAGGATTCCATGTAGGAAAACATGGATATGGAAGAAAAACAAAGGGTCAAGTTCTGAGGGGGAGTGATAGAAAACATAATTAGGAGAAATTTAACAACAAGAAAATCACAAACTTATGATGGGTTAAACGGTATTTGATTTCCCAGTAGGAAATTTTAACAGACAACGTTTTTGTTTTACATGCCTTTTTATAGTTATGAGGATTTCATTTACTATATAGAATAAAAACACAGGGAAATATACCTACCTTCAAGTAGAGTTTCATCTTTTAATAAGTTTCTAACAAAACTAATCTTTTCTCCAAACAATGAGCATTCAAAACTACTTGGTCTCATCAAATCACAAGAATCATCTTCTAGAGAGTCCCATAATCCACCAAAGATTAACTATCTATTTCTTCTATCTTTAAACATTATCCCAAAAACAGAAAGGGTAAGATAAAACAACTCTTCCAAAACAAAGAACCCCAGAAGAAGGGAAACTAATTTAAATCAACAAAGTTACATGGTACTACCCAAAGTTCATCATAGACAATTCCATAAATAACTGTCTTTAAAATTCCTCAAAATAAACCAAACTAATATTGAAACCCAAATACAAGAAGGATTTGATAACATAATCTTCCAAAATAAACTTCATCGTTCATCTCCAAACAACATCAACCACTCAAAACATCTTATAACAAAAGTAGCTAACCTAAACATATTTTTCCCAAGATAGGTTAATCATTTCCATAAGTTACCTAAATTACTATAAGTCCACCTTAAATTCATCGATTCTTCAAAATATATGTTAACATTTACTCCTCAAAGAAAATACCGAAGTAATCTATTTACATCGATCATATAGGGTCCCCAAAATAGTGAGAATCTTCCAAAATAATAATCATCTTTTAATCCCCTAATCATCTCGGTCATATTAATACGGCAATCGTCACATTTCCTATCACATTTGTTTTTGGGACATGTTCTTCCATTTCCCACCATTAACTAAGAAAAGAAAGTATAATTAGGGGCTTAAATACTTAGCCAATAATCATGAAAAGGAACTTAAAGCATAGAAGGATAACTTGTAGAAGAAAAGTATAACCTAACTTGTTATCCCCTAGGTTCCGATCTAGGTTATCCATGATAATATATTCTTATGTGAATCTTCATTTTATTTTATCTTTGTCCCTTTAATAATGGTTCATACTAATCTTATGAATTTACCAAAGCATATCCCCCAGGAGTGTCATAACCCAGAATGTAGTAAGGCCTGCTGTCATGTACCAGTTCCCATTCGATTCTAGCTCAAAGTAGTGCTTTCGAGTTTTACCCCTATGTACATCTGTGCCAGAGCCACCTTTACCTGCTCGTATCCAGACAGGGATGTATTTGCTTGGCAACCCCTTACTCAATACTCACCAAAATACCAGGAAGATTTTTTATATTTAAACTTTTCTATAAGATTCTTACTAGAGTTTTAATATCCTAATTTCCACAAATAACTAAACTATCCTTTGATACCAACTATAGAATCCCACCTTTTTATCACATTAACTTTCATTACATTATACAAAACTGAGGATCTTTAAGGTTTAGTGTCTTGGAAACCAGGAACTTATTACATGAGAAAAAAAACATTCTTCTTAAACACTTGAAAGGATTATTAATTTGTTCATCCTAAGTTAACTATGGAATCTCATAACCTGGGATCATAAATTAAAGGAAATGGTGAGCAAAAGGCCCAGTAAGGGAAACAAGGGAAACATTTTACATGAGAACTTGAGATACATCAATCAAGTCATGAAAAAGAACTTTAAGGCGTGAGAATGAAATCATGAGGAATATCATAATAAAAATAACGTATTTCATAAATTGAATATGTGGATAAAACATTTAACAAATACAATCATTTCTATTTCACCAAGGTCCATCCCCAAGGTGTCATTAAAAATTACCAAGGTTATTCACCAAGGTATCAGTCAAAATGGTCATATCTAGAGATTAAGTCTTTAACCAATACATTGGAGCGCTATCAAGGCACACCCTTAAATTTTCCATTAATATCATGTGAGACACATATATCATCATCAATAATTTCATACACAACCCATATAGGATAAAATAAATGTGTTTCATTTCATAGTCATTGCATTTTAAAAACCTCTTTAAAGACATGATCTTTATGACACTTTAAACCCACAAAAAAGGAAAGTGGGTTTCGTGTATGTAGATCCCAGAATTTAAAATCTAACATTTTGATATATATGTGAATACCCATATAGAATAAAGAGATTTGGGTATTCAATTAATAAAATAAAAGAATTTGAGAAAAAAGAGAGAGACATTTTGAGATGAAAATTCTGCAGCATAACGGCTATGTTACAGGGTTTTAGAAAACATTGAAAAGAGAGGGGAAATGGGTCACCCACTCATAAATGATCCATAAAACAGTAGGTAAATATAATATAAAGGATATAAGAACATGGCAATGAAATTTTAAGGACATAACATATGAAATGAAAAACTTGAAAGGAAGACAAAAAATAAGATTTCTCTTATGAAAAATTCAGCAGCCTAACGGCGTCACTTAAAACATCAAATACTGAATTGACGAAATAAAATAGGGTATCTCATCATATGAACAGAAAATATCAGAATTATAGATATAGATATCATACCCCAATATAATAAAAATGAACATGAAATATTTTACATGAAAATAGATCTTAAACACAAGAAGGGTGAAAGAATCCCTTAAAAATTCGGCAGTCTAACGGCATCACTTAAAACTTCAAAATACTGAATTGAAGAGATAAAATAGGGTATCTCATCATATGAACATAAAATATCATTATGATAGATAAAGAAATCATACCCCAACATAATAAAAAGGAACATGAAAGACTTCAAATGAGAATAGATCTTGAAAACGACAAAAGTGAAAGAATCCTTTAAAAATTTGGCAGCCTAACGGCGCCACTTAAACATTTATAAAATGAAATTATGAGAGAAAGAGGGGGTCTCTCATCATATGAACATGAAAATTACAGTAGGATGAATATAAAATAGCATCCTCCAACATAAGAACATGGATCATAAAATAAATGACATAAAAGAGAGTACTTGGAAAGAAAGAGAGAGGTATGATCCCTTACCTTAAAACGTAACTCTAAAAACTAAAAGGTTGGGACCTTGAGGAATTGGGGAACCTTGGGAGGACTTCTTGGGCGGTAATGATACCATAGATTCGTTGGGGGAGAGTTGGGAGTGAAAACTAAAGGAGTAAAGGGTGGGTATTTATAGGGAAAGTGAGGGGACAAGGCATTAATGGCCAAGGGACACCTCATTGGTGGTATTCGCAAAACCATGGGCTTGCCCATGGTATTTACCCATGGTATTGGTCACTTGGGACACCTCATACCTTGTCTTACTATTAATAAGTCTACCATATTGATTATATACTTAATACATCATTTAATGATGTCATTAAACACATGTAACTTAAAAACTATATTTTCACTATTCATCAAAAATTCAACTTTCTCAGAAAAATCCCAAAATTTCACCTTAACCAAATATCAATGCTCTAATTTCAAAAATGAACTCCATTTTATATAAATAATTTTCTAAATATTTTTTATTTAATTTTTAAATAAATACACTATTCACTGAAAATTCATTTTTTTCAGAAAAACCCACAAAAATTACCTTAACATAATATCGATGTTCTGAGTTCAAAAATGAAATCCATTTTATAAATATAATTTTCTAAATATTTTTAATTTAATTTTTAATTAAAAAACTCAATTCGCCCGAAAAAACTAATACTTGACTAATAATTTATGAAGCTGTTATTTAACCATTTTATTGAATCACATTACTTAATCAGGGTGCCTAGATTATATTAATACTTTCTTTAAGTGATATTACTAATCCATTTGTTCACATTACTAATCATAAGCATAAAATCACTATTCATAATTTACTATTCATCAAAAAATAAGTTGATCTTATTAGACTCTAAATTTCATACTGAACATAATTGTAGACGACCATTTTTTGAAAATAATTACACATAATTAGTTATCTAAGGTTTTCATAATTATTTCCAAATATCCTTTTTCTAGAATTCATCAAATTATGCATACTATATTTATCCGAACATTTGAAAATTCACAAACTTCATCACAAGGAGAAATCACAATTTTTATTTACAACAAAGGATCACACAAGGCAATTATGTTCTCGTTACATATCCCCTTATAACACCAGCATAGGACCTAAGAGTAAGGTGTGCTAGGGTGATAGAATCTTGGGGTGGATCAGCCAACATTGCACGAGTAGTAATTTCTATCAGTTTGAAATTCTCGCGAAGGCGATTCTGTTCTTGCTTCACACGATGAAGTTCGGCTTGGGTTTGGTCCAGAGCAAAGCCCAGTGGTGCTACCTCCTTCCCAAGTTCCATTAGATGGGCTTCGATTGGCCCAAGACTACTATATGAGGCTATCAAATCTTCTTTCTATATTAATTAACCAATATCACTTGTATTTAGAGACAGTAATCAAAACGTTTAGTTTCCAGCGGTCATATTGACCAACGATCATATAACAGTCGAAACCCAACGGTCTCATTTTAATTATACTCATGTTAAAAAATGAAACATTTTTGTTGAGTATAAAATAAAATAACACGCAAAATTAGGAAACAATATATATTCAAAATTTCGGGTTGTTACAATGATGAAGGGTAAGTCATGTGAAGAGTTGACCTTTAGATTGAATCAAAATTGATACTTGAATAAATAGATGTTTGGAGAGAGAAAAAAAAGAAATACAACAGAGTGGTTAATTATGTCTAACCATATATGAAATATTAGGAAGAATAGAATACTAATATAGAGGATAAAAATGAAAATCTTAAATAAGAAAAACCATAAAACTGAGAGAAAGTCATTGAGTAAAAGCTCAAAGTTGAAGAAAAAAACCAGAATTATCGATAGTCTAACCAATGTAGTAAATGATCGAGTCAAATGTATTGAAGATCTTGAGGATGTGGTTGTCAAACTATGAATAAAGGTAAAATATTAGGTGAAATTATACACTCTAATAATGTATGATATAAAGTAAAAACAGAAAACAAAAATTTAGAGTTCGAGTGAAACAGACAATGGATTGTTAGGAGAAGAAAATAATGGATTGAAACGATACAGCTAGTATGTCTCATGACCACAAACAGAAATAAGTAATGGTTTAAGATAGACCAAAAGCACACACTCTGAGGTTGATTATTGATTTGGGTTTTAATCAGACCCAGAAAATTAATATAACCCAAGGGACAACCGGTGTTGCAGTAGTGACACATAGGAATGCACCCCGCATTAGATGTTTTTCCTATGGAAATATTGGACACTTAGAAAATGTTTGTTCCATATCCAAGATATACCAAATGAAATAAGAGAAATAGAAGCTTCTAAAAAAATCTCAATATTATTAGATTTCATTTTATGGTCATTGTTTCTGGTGTGGAGGATTTGGACACATGGCTAGATATTTTACATCAATTATACTGAGGAATAACCCAAAATAGACTTAATGTGCATGTAAGTAACAAATCGAGGAATATTTAAATGAGATGGAAACTTGAATCTGATTAACATCATTACAATATGAAATTATTTAGTCGTAATCTAATCAATATCAATAATATCTATCAAAGACATGGATTATAAATAAAAGAGATGAGAAGGAAGTGGTGGAAAAGGCTTCTTTTAAAGCATCAGATTGTACAAGAATATGGTTCATTGATAGTGGATTCACCTCCCATATGATAGTAAAAAAGAATATAGTTATAGGAATAATATATTTTAAGGAATGTATTTTATGATTTTTTAATGATTAAGGTATGAATATTATTAACACTATAAAATCCATATTTGGGGGAAGAGACATGAGACGTACATATGTCTTGGTTTTTTAAAGTACCAGTCACAATGTGCCAAGTGTCATTCAACTATGAGACTCAAGAAATACTATAGTATTTTCCAAAAAATTACTTAACATCATGGAAAAATATGGTGTTGTTGATTTTTAGGGTTATAATATGATGGAAAATATCTATCTTATAAGTGGAGAATAGGATATGTTCTTTATTTCCAGGGAAGAAGAATACAGGTTATGGCATAAATGTCTTGGTTATTTGAGCCAAATGTACCTGGAATACCTGGTGAAATGTGTTGATACTCAAGATCATCTTAGGTTATCACATGATCATACCCATTTTTTCAATTCTTTTAAACAAGGGAATATCATTTGACAGACATATAAGGGAAAAGGTAAATGGTCAACAAAAGTTCCTATTTTGGTGGATATTCATGCGTGCTTATTTATTTCACCCAGAGCTATTTATGAGAGGATATATTATGTTGTCTTCATTTATAATTTTATCATAATGAAATATGTTTCAATTTTCACCAAAAATTATGAGGTGTTCAGTTTAATAACACATTATTGAAGGGATGTTGAAAAGATACAAGGTTAAAAAATATCGATGGTTTGAATATATTATGGAACAAAGTTTACTAATAGAAAAGTGGAGGATCAAATTGAGAATCAATGAATAAGGTACCAACTTTTAGAAGTAAAAATTCCAAAATATAATGGATTTGTTGAGATAAGAATTCATATTATCAACAACATGGCTAGAACAATATTTATTGAGAAAGACCTTCTAGAAAATCATTTTAAAGAAGAACTGATGAAATCGGTCTACATATAAAATAGATCCTTGTTATTTCCAAAGGAATAAAATGATCCATAAAACATACGATTTGTAATGAAGCCAATGTGGAAGTAATTTTGAGTCTTTAGATGTATGTGTTTCATTCACAATAAGGAGAAACACATGAATTTTGGATATCAAGAAGATGAAGGGATATTACTTGGATACTCAAGAAAGAGAAAATCATATAAATTTTTCAAGATATGTCTAGGAAAAGTTATATAATTTAATGATGTCTTATTTATAGAAAATGAGTAGAATACTCAATAAATACATGAGCATTTTTAGGAAGATAGTGACCAAGAGATGAGTAAATAAGGGGGAGGTACATTACCTCAGACATATTATAAAGAAGATTTAGATAATGAAAATGATGAACATAAACATGTATCCATATAGAAATTGAGAAGTAGAGCTAAAATTGATGGACAGAACATAATAATTTATTAAGAACCTCTAATACAGACTAGTAGGATGAAGAATAAACGTTAAGAAACATTCTTATCATAGGTAGAGACAAAGTGTTTTAAGAATCATCAAGAGATTATATTTAGGTTTAAATTTATTTGAAGAACATGACTAAATAGAAAATAATCATACATTGGTGATTATTTTGAGATTGTAATATAAAAATTTTATTGGGAGTAAATGGGTATTCTAAAATAAACTAAATAACGATGACATAGTGATTCAAAACAAAGCATGACTCGTGTTAAAGGTGTACTCCTAGATACAGGGTATCAATGTTGATGAAACATTTTCACATGTTGTAAGGTTTAAAACTATAAGATTTTTCATGTCCATATTAGTGGAAAGAAAGTTTAATGGTTTCCATATGGATTTTAAGTTAGAATTTCTAAAATGAGATCTAGAATAAGAAGTGTATATAGATAATCTATATGATTTTATCATTCATTATGATGATAAAATATTTTTTCAATTTATTAAGGCATTATATGGGTTGAAACAAGAACCAGCAGTGTTGCATTAAGTGATGGATTAGTTTTTTGATGAAACATAGTTTTCAGCATGGCCGAGTTTATTATAATCTATTTTTCAATAATGATAGTAATAAAATGATTATGGTGTTAGTGTATGTTGATGACATAATATTATGTGGATCACATGAAGCACAATGCAAACATTTTTCAAAATTCATGAAAAGTGAGTTTGAAATTTCAATGATTGTTGAACTGAAATTTTTCCTTGGTTTATAGGTGACACAAGGAATGAAAAATTTATTTCAAAATTCAAATATTCCAGGGAGTTTCTAAGAAGATTAGGAATGAATAATTAAATAGATATGACAGCTTCGATGGATACCTGGATTAAACTGTCGAGAGATGATGAAGGTAGAGAGGTTAATGTCACATAATATAGATATATCATTGGTAGTATATTGTACTTAATAATGACATGACCTGATATTGGTATTTTCCACATGCTATGTAGAATGGTATAAAATTAGTCCTAACGAATTCCACTAAATTTTAGTAAAATTAATACTTCATTATATCATGGGAATGGTGGATTTTGGTTTGTTGTACAATGAAAAATCACATTAACAGTTATTGGTCTATACAGATGTAGATTGTACTGGTTCATCATATAATAGAAAATAAACCTGAGGAGTTGAATTCTATATTGGAGTATTTATTATTTATTGGGTAAGTAATAAAATATATTTCATTTAATTTAGAACTATATAATCTATAAATATTGCGGCTACTCATGTTTGAATTGAATTATTGTGGATGAATCCACAGCTTGATGATATTTGATTTTAAGTGAAGTCTATGAACGAAATCCCTTCCAATAATTCAAGTACTATAAAACTCATAAAACATATAGTATATAACTCAAGGAAAAATCACATTGAAATCAAGTATCATTTTATAAAATAGAATGTGTGGTACGGCCTTATGAAGTTGGATTGTGTACCTAATGATCTACAGGTTGTGAACATTCTGATGAAGGTTTTACCCAAAGTGAAATTTGAGTAGCATTGACTGGATCAAAGAGTTCAGTACACTCCCCACACTAGAAAAATAATGGATGTTCAACCACATCTCCCTATGGTATGGCGTGTTTTTCCTTTATGTGTTGATATGAGTTCTTTACAATGTTGTAGCCACAAAGGAGTGACCTTTAAATGGGGAGAGAATATCTTGATCAAGCTATAAGAGAAAAGGAAGCATTATGTATGTGGTATATTATTTTGATTCAAAGTTAAAGAATCTATTGTACCTATTCAGTTCAAGTAAAATTGTTCTAAGGTTATCCTCTTTTCCATTCCTTATTTCATAGTACAAAAGGAAGCATTATGTATGTGGTATAATAAACACCATACACTAAGGATATAGTTATCCACATTATGAGTGAAACTCATTAAAAACTCTAGTTTTCTTAATTCTTTAGTGTTTTTTATGAATTCTTTATAACTATAAGAGAATAATATAAGATAAACATTAACTGAATAAGTCATGGAGGTATAAAAATGGGTTAAGAGTTTTAAAATGATAAAAATTTATCCCACAACAATTCAGCTTTCTTATCAGTGTGTTTATCCCAAAGTGATCCTAACTACCATTAAAAGTAAATTGATAAATATACAATTTTTTAAACCTATTAGTGAGATCCTCTACCTATGAAACTAAAAAAATAATTGATCACATTTGATTGATTCCACAAATAAGTAAAATCCCAATACATGGAAGTACATTGATGGTCACATATTTAATAAGAATCATGTTTGTGCTTTCACGCAAAAGAGATCATCAAGAAAGAGGTTGATAAGGATGACTATAAATGGTGGTGATAAAGATGATTTCTAAGGGATAATGTCATTCCTTTCACAACAACTAAAAAGGGGGAAAGGAAATATGGAATTCAAATGTTTAATCTAATGTGACCAACCCCATTCCTCAACTTGAGGAACCTTAATGTACCCATCTCCCTGTGAGCTTTATTATTTCTAACAATTGTTTGAGAAGTGTTGTCATAAGTGGGATATAAAATCCAATGGATTATTATGATTGATAATCACATTTAATGGAGATAAAAAATATTATAGAACTATGTCATGTTTTTAAAAAATTTGAAAATTAATAATTGGTTTTGTGATGTAAAATTCTTAAAGAAAGATGTGAACAAGATTCCAAGCCTGCTTAGCCTTATTTTGAGTTTGAATATTCCATTAAGGAATTGAGAAAAAAATGTGTTTCAGTTGTAATAATTTTTTATATCCCAATTGGTATCAATTTTAACAAGTGATATGTTCCTTACACAATGTACTTTAATGGTTTAACACAAATTGTTTGGTGTAAAAGTGTGATTGAGATCAAAGGTTTTTTCAGAAATGTAAAAATACAAAGATACTATGAGTTATTCATTAGTACTCATGAGTGACATAGAAAGCCATGATTTTTTATAAAAAAATTATTTCCTTCACTGAGATCAACCGTGGTAGGCTTAGATTATTTGTTGACATCTCAAGTACAAAGTGATAAATTCACTCAATGAATTTATTAATAAGGTGTAGCTATCTAGGAAATAAATAATTTTCAATTGGTTTCATATGATTTGGATAATCAATATGTGGTAGATGAAAAAAGATTAAGTCAAAGGGGATACAAAATAGAGATTAATAATCTTTCCATATCCTCATAGGGGGAGTTGAAACCCCTGAGAATACCCTCTTAGAAGTAGAAGATTAAGGGGATCTGATCTTTCTTGTAGTTCTTACTACACATCCAAGGGGTGAAAAGTTTTGAATAAGAAAGAATATAATATTACTCAGAAGATGATATTGAACTTGTAAAATAGATCCCCTCATTGGATGGATGAGTAAGTCCCCTTTTTATGTCATTGAAAATAGGGGGAGTAAGAAATATTTTAATATTAAGTGTTGGATATTTCCAACAAAATCCAAAGGGTGGATTATTAAAAATCCTAAATGATTGTGTTAGATTTTTTGAAAATAAGGAACATGACCGTGATTATAATGAACAATACGATTAAGGTGATGCATAGAATATTATAAACAATTATCTTGATTTCTAGATGTTTGTTTTCTTATAAGTAAAATTGAAGGTTTTTATGATGGATTCATTGTCCACACAAAGGTAAGAAGTATAGAATCAATCTGAGAGTGTGAAGGAATTATAAAAAAATACTAAATGGTTAAAAGAAGGGTTAGAGATATTTTAAACTCATATTTTAGATGGTTTTGTTGGAGTTTCCCAACACGATAAAGACCACATAATTGTTTTTGGGCATGGTGATGGTGACTAAGAAGTCGTGTGAGGCCATGAAAATTCATATGGTCTTGGTAGAGAAATAGATTTCCAATATAGGGAAGATAAAATGGGACAATACATGTTGGTCCCTATGGTAGGATTCCAAAACACCTGTGAAATATGGAAAAGTAATGTTGGATACACTATGTCACATTATTTGGTGAATTAAACACAAGAAAATTTTGTGTGCCATACTATAGTGGAGTCATCATGGTAAAAATTGTACTGAATTGAATACCTATTGATCAAAGTTTTCAATGCATACAGGGGATATGTAAAACTCTATAGTGATGGTTGTGGCATCCTAAGAGTTTACATGTGATGTATATGAATGATTTCTATTGTTTTAGTAGTGTCTATAGTGATGTGTTTTTTTCATATGATGGAATGGGAAATTTTTATTATATAAAAGAATGTAACACAACCAAAATTTCATGGATTTGAGAATATTGATGGGAATGTTATCCTGGAAATATAAAAGACCACACCATGGTTTCTAGAAGTAAGTCATTTTGGTGGGTGTACTATCTTGAGATGAACCAAATGTAGAAAAATTGTCTCATATGATACATGAACTATTACCTTAATAATTTGATATCATGTTCCATGAATTTATTCTATGATCTAAGAATGATTCTCAGGTGAATGTAGTGATTCAAAACTAGAATAAAATGGATATTTAATTTTACACTATAAATTGGATACGGTTGATCATAAAACAGTTATATTAACTATGGTTATGAAGGAAATAATATAGGAAATTGTTGTGGATTTATAGGTGTTTTTCATAGCCCATAATAATGATAAAAGGTGTTAAGTGTTTGAGTTTATAGACTATCTATTTCTAGAGGTTATATCGATTAAAATCATTTAAAAAGAAACAGACACAAGAATATCTCATGTCAAAACCCAAATAGAAAGAGATGTGTTCTTTTATAAGTTTTTGAATAAAAAAGAAGGTTTTTTTACCCATTTAAGGCACTAAAAATAAAGAAGAGGTAATTTCTATACAATGGAAAAGATAAGAGGAGTTAAAGACATAGCCTAGAATAAAAAAAGGAACTTAAAGAGAAGTTCACAGATATTATATTAAGGATAAATAGTAAATATAAATAGAGAATCCACATACACATATGGAAGAAAAACTATGCATGTGGAGATAGTGATGAGACCTGGATGTCCACAAACTATTTAGAGATCTTCCAAGAGTAATGAGTGATAGAGAAAATGGGTAGTGATTTGGTTGTAATTCTTGGGTGATATTGAGCCAACCCTAAATTTTAGAAGTTTGTGATTCTGGACAAGGATTGACTTATCCTAAACCCCTTCTAAATAGTAATTAACTTGATAGTGATTTGGCGCACGAAACATCATCGATGATCATTCATTGGACATATATTAGTAAGGGTGAACCAAGTAAATTACCATGTACCTATTTACTTTTTGACTCCATGCCAAAAAAAGGAAATAAGAAAATCACATGATATTTTGAAAAAGTTCTAGTCAATTGAGTTGAATCAGATCACAGTCTAAGTAAAAGAGAAAATCAAGTAACCCTAAATGTTGAGAGGTCAAGATTATTTTAGGGAAGTGAGAGTTAAAAGAAATATTGTTTTACTTGAATAGCACATTTCATAACCTGATTCACCCCCAACATAATCACACTCTAGGACCCTATTGTGGGACTAACCCAAGATCATATTCAGCCCCATGGTCGAGGTAGTTGGGGGGTGTAACAATATGATCTCTTAGGCACAAACTAAGTTTTCATATAATGTTGTTATCCCTCATTACCTTTATCTTTGTGATGTTTTTCTCTTTTCAATATGAGGGTAGTTTTTCCTTGTCTAAACCCATCTCCTCAATTATGTTTTTTTCTTTTAATAAACGTGGTCTCTAAAACATAAAATTCTTCAAATATTTATTCTTTTTTAAATTTATTTAATTGGTTATTATTTTTTTATTTAGATTTTTATAAAATTATTATTTATTTATTTTTAATTAGTAATTTATTGTAAATATTTTGTATTTAAAAGTAATTATTAATATTTATTTATTATTATTATTATTTTATTAATTTAAAAAAAATATTATTCATTCATTTACATGTATCTGTATAATTATAATTTATTTAATAATTGATATATATTTTTAACATATTTATTTATTTTTATATATAATTATGTTTTTACCTTTATCAATGATAACCATTTCCCGGATAAAGAAACCTATATCAACGCTATAGTTAGAGAAAATATAGACCTAATACATAAGGGTCTACACTTATATTTCACTCTTTTATTATCACTAAATTAATGTTGATGTAAACCAGATATGTAAGGTCTAGCCCCTGTATATCAAACTTTTGTTAGCTCTCATAAAATTGAATTTTATCAAAACTCAATGTAGTACTAAAAAATATGTATTTATCATTAATTATGATTATAATATTGATATAATCCACTTTTATCATTTATTTTATTATGTGTTGATAAATCCCATTCATCGTTATAAAATAAACTTAACTAAAACACTGATCGAGCTTGTATTTCATATTATTGTAGATGTATTACTCTACCACACCCCCTCAAATCATGTTGTGAATGATTCCACTTTCAAAATCAAAATTATTAAATCTCATCTAATTATGATGTGTTTTTTCTATTGTTTTTCTTCTTATAAAATGAAATCCCACACTCTATCACACACTGTTGAGATTAATTTTTTAAAATTTTAAGTTTTTAGTTTTTGTTTTTAAATTTATTCATGTGATGAGTCATTAATTTTTGATGGTATGAAATTATAATTTAAATTACATATTGGTCGGTGTTTTGGTAGAGTTGTTTGAGATGAACATTTTAAAAATGTTTTTGTTAAACAAAAACTTGTGGTTTCTTTAGGAGGATTTAAAAATGTATATTGGTTTCAAATTTTTTGTAATGAAGTATTCAAACAGAAATGGTTTTTAAAAAATTAATTCCATGTTTGGTTTTGGTTTATTTTCAAAAATGTGCATTTTTTAGAATTTATAATTTTTTTTACTAGAATTGTTACAAAAGTTTAGTTTGTTTTTATGAGAGGATTAGTATTTTTTAATGATTTATTTGGTTTCAATTTTAATTAAAATGTTACTTATTTTGACAATTAATTTATTTAGTTTTGTAATAATATATTTGTGATGATTTTTGGTTTCATTTATTAGATTTGGAAATATTTTGATTGTTAAGGATATATTTTCTTGGTATGTTTTTCATGGAAGTATTTATTTTATCTCATTTAATATTTTTTTTATTGTTATATATTGGTTTGAGTTGTTCTTGGATCTAAACATGTAATTAAATATTTATCCATGTGTGATAATATTATAGCAGGTTGTATTGACCACTTATAGGGGTGAATCAGACATCTTCATTTTATAAATTCATTTTTTTGAAAATGAACCTCTTAAACCTATTAATGATCTTAATCCACTCAATAACATATCACTAACTCACCTTGTGTGTATTAGTAAAATAGAAATTAAAAAACATAATATTTATAAGGTTTTGCAGAAGAGCCTACTCCAAGTCATGATTGGTTATCCCCAACCCCATTCATGTACTCCTATATTATCATCAACAATCGACTTTAATAATAGAAAGTATAATCCAATAAATATATATTAAACAATGTTATAATTTCATATATAATACATTGAAAGAAACAAAAACATATCAACAAAATATGATCTAAAAAATAATGACTTATGTCTTGATCCTCTGGTTCTATACGCCAAATGATGACAATCCTCCTCCCTGATTAGATGGATTAATAGATCTTAATATGTACAGTTCTTCAATTCTAGTATACTGAGGCCCTATTTAGGATGCGTATGTCCTAATTTATCAATAATCCAATTATTTTCACTAAATAGTTCTCCTTATTACACCGAATACTCAGACATAATAGACTTCTTCTTCCTAAAATGACTCTAAGCTTCATAATCCTCTTTCCTTGATATAGATATGAATCGTGATATCATAATATCTAATAATAAATGATCATGAGTTCTAAAAAATAAGATTTTTATACATCTATACCTACCATATTTATTCACCAAAATAAATGAATTAATTTTATCTTTCATATTTGAAATATGGAAACTCCTTGATCTTTCAATATAGGTGATATTCTCATTTAAATTGGATAGTTCATCTAATTTAATATCATTCAAACTGAATTGAATCTTGGTAAAGTTCCTTATTTAAATCTTCCAAAGTATTAATGTTTCCATTCCTCTAAATATCCATGAAATCCTATCTACATAAGGCATTTGGAATTATATCCACGTGTGCATGAATGTATGCACTATGAGGTGGAATTTTTTATTACTAGAACTCAAAATAGTCACTAAAAATGACCATGACATATTATAACTAACCATTTCTCCTAACTAAATCATAATATCACCATAGTCACCAAAACATCCATTTGTAATACACTTTTATGTGGTGTTTTATTCATTTTATAGATCCTGTTAATGTGGCATCCATCTCTTTAGCATGGATCTCATCTCAGACATACCAGTTTCATCCTCATTAGATCTTCTTAAATATCAAATCATAACCTCTTGCTTGATGATTTAATTATAATATATTAGGATCATGATCCACCTGATTGATCATGATATTTAATTCAAAAATATCATGGTAACAACATCATATGAATTAAATATCCATTTTTCCCTACTTATTTAGAATAATTAATATGAGTTTTCCCCAAAGTTCCATTAGATATTTCTCCTGAAATTTTCAGAATATTTGTTATAAAAATTCTTAGAATATTTTTTCTACATAAATTTCAATGTCATATGACCATAGAATTCATATGGTTAAATACATATTTTTATTTTTAATGATCTTATCAAAGACTTACAAACTGGAAAAAGTTGTACAATATACATAAAAGACATATTATCTAACCTTCACATTTCTAAGAGTAACATTTACATAGTCTATTGTTTACCCTTAAATTTTATAGTCTAACCATTTTGTATCCATAATATATCTCAGATGAACCTTATAAAGGTATTAAATTATCTTTATATTACTCACTAACTTCCTTATTAACATTACATGAATAGATACTGACCTTTATACATGAACTCACTTACTTTTATATAGATCCAAGATTTTGGAATTTCCTTTATATAACTGCCTATTTACATTTATATAGAACAAATCCATCCCAATTTACTTTTACAAAACATACAATTCCATTTATAAATAAAACCACTTCCAATGTTACCTTTATGTTGTTAGTGTTATTCAAAATGAACCACAGGTAGCTATTAGAATATGTTTTTTTCTTGATATGGGTACTAATTTACCATTATGTAGTTTCTCATAATTCAAGAGTTCACTCATATCACACTAAAAAATTTCAAAAACTAACCATAGACCTTCTTTAACACATTAAGACTTCATCAAACTATATTTAAACAATAAATAATTTAGCTTTCATGTATGAAACCCATTGTTTTTCTTGATTTAACATTTAATCTAGTGTTCACCATTTAAATTCAAGTCTTTTGATATCCTCATTAAACAAACTCTTCGAACACCTCCAAAGGTTTTTGTGGAACATATTATCACCTTAAACACTTGTATTATTTTCTTTGAATATCTTTCCAACAATCATAAAAAATTAATGGATTCCTTATCATGCATGACAGACAAGGCCAAATCATGAATCCATAATGATCCTTCTTGAATTTTTATCACATTACATCACCAAGATAGTATTGACCCATTATCAATAAATTAAATTCTATCTTGGACACTTAAGTATCCCACGTTGTGTTTTTCACAATACCAATAATAAAAAATGTCAATATGTGTATCCCCATGGTGTGCTGGTAGAATTTCTATACCATCCTTTGTGCTCTCACTTAAATTCATTGAACTAATTCTTTATTTGTGGTTATATTCTCCACCTTAGAAATAATTTCAACTTCCTAGCATAGGAATGGAATCATCTTTCTCATAACATTTTCTTAATCGGGTATAATTTTAATACAATCCATTGTGCCATGCCTAGTGTGTCCAAATCATTCACAAAGATTTTTTTTAATTTTTAGATATGTATTTGGGATGAGATTCTCATAATAATCCACCCAATCATGTAAAATCACTTGTTTTTATTTTAATTCATCATTCATATGTGATCCTTATACTTACTTAATTTTCTTGGCCTTCTTCATTTAATATGGATAAATTATCAAGCATGCCTTCTTTATTTTATGAATTTCTATAGGCTTCTCATTCATCTTCTTGGTTGAATTATAAGTACATTACTTCTATTTTCTCCTGAACTAGGTCAGGATACCATCGAACTTGACACCCGACCCAGCCAATGGGAAGGTCTATAGGGATTTCTTAATCACCATGGGCATGAAACTAGTTCCTTGGAATCAAGTAACTCTTTTGGGAATGATTTTTCCCCTAGGAATCAACTATAAACAATCCACATAAATGATACATCAAATCATAAACAACATTCATAATTTAATAGATTAATGGAAAATACTATAACATGAGTTAAAAATTTCACAATTATAACTAAAAACCAAAATAATGAAAAGGGGGGACTGACTACATAAACAAGACCACCATGTGGCATGTGGGTCAATACCCCCATTCTTTCACCACCAAAACCTATACTGGAAGAACCACTATTATATAGATCCATCATCACCACCTTGGGGATCCAAGCCTCTACCTGGGTTAAATATAATAAGGTCTACATACACCCAATGTTATATGTAGTGTGTGACACAACATAACCAATAGTATAACACCAAAAGAGATTCTATACAATCACATTATATGAAAAATTAACAAGCTAGTTTTTGAAAAAAAGAAATATGCAATTTATAAAAACATGATTTGAAATAATAAAAAGTAAAGAAGAAAAGTTGTACTGTAATAATAACATGAGAACCATGGGAAGTCCCTAAGGCACTAGGGTTAATGTGTTATGAGGATCCTAATTATCTCATTTAACAATTCTCTTAGATGTGAAGGTCCTACTTAAGCTTAAAATCCCTATCACATATATTTTTTTCAGAGTTATTGGGAAATCGAGCCTCAGCCCTACCGAATCAGCTAACATACTAGACCTAGTCATCCTACCTAGATACTTTGGATTCCCTTATTATTAATTTCATTCCATGTGTCATATGAGACTCTTTTTACTCAATAACACTTCAAACAGTGAAAACACACATACCAAACAACCATTTACAATAGGGAAATTATAATTAAATACTTGCGCACACCAAAATATTTGTAAAATATTTTTTACCCCACCCACACAATTTATAGAACCCATTTAGAAAACAAATCAAGCATAATAACATCATAAAATAATTCCAAAGCATGGAACCACCAACCACTTTCTTGGAAACTTCTATAAATGGGTTGGAAACCATAAGTCATACTAAGGTGAGACCCTAAGGAAGAAAGATAATACCATAACCATCAAGATTTAACCCAATTAAAGGATTTTGGAAACAAACCTTGGTTCAAAACGTTTCTAGAAAAAGAGAGCATAAAAAAACAAGGTAAATAGATGAAGAAGAAGGAAGATAATAGGAATAGAGTTTCTTACATGGATATTTCTTTGATATTCCACCACTATTCACCCAAGATTTGGAACTCAAGGGTGTGTAATAGGAGAGGGGGAGTATCCTAGGTATATGGAGTCGAATGGGGAAGGAAATGGGTGATTTGGAGTGGTTGAATGTTTTTTCACATGGTTTTTCTGGAGTGGTTGAATGTTTGTGCACCTAGCTATATACCTTATATAATTACAATATCTTAGGCACACTGTTATCTCGACGGGTCTGCATGCCCGTGCACTAGTTCATACAACCTAGAAAATCCCACTGTCTATAGTGCACAGTATCCACTAGGTTAAATATAATAAGGTCTACATACACCCAATGTTATATGTAGGGTGTGAAACAACATAACCAATAGTATAACACCAAAAGAGATTCTATACAATCACATTATAGGAAAAATTAACAAGCTAGTTTTTGAAAAAAAGAAATATGCAATTTATAAAAATATGATTTGAAATAAAAAAAAGTAAAGAAGAAAAGTTGTACTGTAAGAATAACATGAGAACCATGGGAAGTCCCTAAGGAACTAAGCTTAATGTTTTATGAGGATCCTAATTGTCTCATTTAACACTTCTTCTAGATGTGAAGGTCCTACTTAAGCTTAAAATCACTATCACATATATTTTTTTCAGAGTTATTGGGAAACCAAGCCTCAGCCCTACCTAATCACCTAACATACTAGACCTAGTCATCCCACCGAGATAATTTGGAATCCCTTATTATTAATTTCATTCCATGTGTCATATGAGACTCATTTTACTCAATCACACTTCAAACAATGAAAATACACATACCAAACAACCATTTACAATAGGGAAATTCTAATTAAATACTTGCGCACACCAAAATATTTGTAAAATATTTTTTACCCCACCAACACAATTTATAGAACCCATTTAGAAAACAAACCAATCATAATAACATCATAAAATAATTCCAAAGCATGGAACCACCAACCACTTTCTTGAAACTTCTAGAAATGGGTTGGAAACCATAAGTCATACTAAGGTGAGACCCTAAGGAAGCAAGAGAATACCATAACCAACAAGATTTAACTCAATTAAAGGAGTTTGGAAACAAACCTTGGTTAAAAACGTTTCTAGATAAATAGAGCACAAAAAACAAGTGAAAATAGATGAAGAATAAGGAAGATAATAGGAATAGAGTTTCTTACATAGATATTTCTTTGATATTCCACCACTATTCACTCAAGATTTGGAACTCAAGGGTGTGTAATAGGAGAGGGGGAGTATCCTAGGTATAGGGAGTCGAATGGGGAAGGAAATGGGTGATTTGGAGTGGTTGAATGTTTGTGCACATGGATTTTCTAGAGTGGTTGAATTTTTTTGCACCTAGCTATATACCTTATATAATTCCAATATCTTAGGCACACTGTTATCTCGACGGGTCTGCATGCCCGTGCACTAGTTCATACGACCTAGAAAATCCCACTGTCTATAGTGCACAGTATCCACTAGGTTAAATATAATAAGGTCTACATACACCCAATGTTATATGTAGGGTGTGACACAACATAACCAATAGTATAACACCAAAAGAGATTCTATACAATCACATTATAGGAAAAATTAACAAGCTAGTTTTTGAAAAAAAGAAATATGCAATTTATAAAAACATGATTTGAAATAAAAAAAGTAAAGAAGAAAAGTTGTACTGTAAGAATAACATGAGAACCATGGGAATTCCCTAAGGAACTAGGGTTAATGTGTTATGAGGATCCTAATTGTCTCATTTAACACTTCTTCTAGATGTGAAGGTCCTACTTAAGCTTAAAATCCCTATCACAAATATTTTTTTCAGAGTTATTGGGAAACCAAGCCTCAGCCCTACCTAATCACCTAACATACTAGACCTAGTTATCCCACCTAGATAATTTGGATTCCCTTATTATTAATTTCATTCCATTTGTCATATGAGACTCCTTTTACTCAATCACACTTCAAATAATGAAAATACACATACCAAACAACCATTTACAATAGGGATATTCTAATTAAATACTTGTGCACACCAAAATATTTGTAAAATATTTTTTACCCCACCAACACAATTTATAGAACCCATTTAGAAAACAAATCAATCATAATGACATCATAAAATAATTCCAAAGCATGGAACCACCAACCACATTCTTGAAACTTCTAGAAATGGGTTGGAAACCATAAGTCATACTAAGGTGAGACCCTAAGGAAGCAAGAGAATACCATAACCAATAAGATTTAACTAAATTAAAGGAGTTTGGAAACAAACCTTGGTTAAAAACGTTTCTAGATAAATAGAGCACAAAAAACAGGCGAAAATAGATGAAGAAGAAGGAAGATAATATGAATAGAGTTTCTTACATGGATATTTCTTTGATATTCCACCACTATTCACCCAAGATTTGGAACTCAAGGGTGTATAAAAGGAGAGCGGGAGTATCCTAGGTATAGGGAGTCGAATGTGGGAAGGAAATGGGTGATTTGGGCTTAAAATAATGGAGGGATAAATTTGGAATTTCTAAATTTCTAAATTTTTCACAGGCTGCATGGCCTGGCCATACAGTTTTCCAAAAAGTGTGTTAACCATGAAGAATATCTATCCAAAGGGAAAGATGCTACATGGTTTTTCTAGAGTGGTTGAATGTTTGTGCACCTAGCTATATACCTTATATAATTCCAATATCTTAGTCACACTGTTATCTCGACAGGTCTGCATGCCCGTGCACTAGTTCATATGACCTAGAAAGTCCCACTGTCTATGGTGCACAGTATCCACTGGCCTCAAGGATAGTTTTTATTAATCATGCACCAACCATACAACACCTTTTTTCTTTCCCAAAAACCACCATTCTTTTCAAAACTCTTAGAAAATCCCTGAAATAAACATAATACTAAAAATAAATATGAAAATATCTCAAAATGACATCATGGATGTGACATATTTAACATCATTAGAAGAATATCTAGAGATTCTAGTCATGCATACCTCATCCTTGGTACCCTATTTTATTCATCTTTTTTATACTTTTTTAAATATTAAAATATTTTTTTGGTGGATAGATTTGATATACTCCTACTAACTACTTGTTTTCTCTTTAAATATATCCTGAAATGCTCACCAACACCCCCTGTTATTCTTTCCTCTTTACTAGTAATGATATATTAAACCAAGAAGAATGGGAATTGTCTCCATAACTTCCACAACACCAAAATAACCCTTAATAATTTTATCTTGGATAAGTTAGTTCAGTAAACTATTTTATTCCTCAAACATTATAAGGATTCTTTTTCATATGTTTTTTTGTTGTTTTGAGTAATAATATCTTCCTTTCGTATAGAATATATTATCAATTATTTTTGTACAAACTTACATAAAATTTATTTTAATACCTGTATTATTAGGAATAATAGATCCATTTTTAAAATTATTAGGTGTGGATTTATCTTATTCCCTTGATTCTTTATTAACACTCACCTAAGAATATTTAACTTTAGAATTTGAAAACATGATAAAGTATTATATTCACTTTTTCATCTCATTTTGAGATTCTGGACAGGTAATTTGTGTCATAGAAAACTATTTCTCCTCTAAAATAATTTTCCTTCAAGACTACGCATTATCTTTTCTTATTCAGATATATTTTATTTATAATTTTCAATCCCACCAATATAAGTTACTTCCTTATTAATCAAATCCTATTTTTCTTTACCCACTTTGTTTTCTCCTTTAAATGTTCCCACTTATCTTTATTATGATGGGTAATCTTCTCATGATAATATTCCAACTTGTCTTTTAACTCCCACTGAAGTTATATCCTTTATTCTCCATCCACGTCACTACTTAATGAATCAAATCCTCTCTCAACATTAGAAAATAAATTTTTTTCATCACCTGAACTTCTAAATTCGTTTTCTTTCTTTCCCTTAATTATTCTTCTTTTTCTGTCAAAATTCTTCATATGATTCTTGCCTTTTTATTTTTTATGTTTTATCATCCTCCTCGTATTATTATGATTCTTCAACCTAATTATTTGGGAAATAGTTTTCAATATGAACAGTAACATCACAATTACAACATCTCATTAATTTCATACCTTTTACTTTCAATTTAACCTTCATGAATATATTTATAAAAGTGAAACAATTTGTTTTAAGTCATCATCATCCTCATCATAATTATCTCAATCACTTGGTTCAACAACCTATTCATTTTTTAATTTTCATTTTCTCATGGATTTAAAGTCCATTTAATATTTTTCATTCTTCTTAAAATTCAAATCCTTTCTCTTCTCTCAAGAAATGTGTATTTTATGTAACTCATCAACTCTCAAAAATTTTATATCATCCAATGATGATAATTTTTATCAAACCTATCATAAAAGTTCTTGAATAGTTATTTGAAAATATTATTTATATAACTTCTCTCCAAACACTTTAATATTTTTCACTTTCTCATTTACTCGGTTAAAATATCCTTCAATATCTTTATCAACATCTATTTTAATATCCTCAAATATGTTCTTCTAAACTCCATGTTTGGCATTCTTGAATCTGGAATTACCTTCATTGATACTTCTCAATTTAAACCAAATCCACTTTACTATTTAAAGAATCCTTAAATTTTTTCTAAAATTTTAATATATAGATATCAAGATAGAATTTTGATCCCTTCCAACTAACTCCATGTTTCTCTAATTAGCTTGAGTCATATAAGAACCTTCAACCAAAGGCTGAATCCCAATTGTAGCTATATCTCTGAACTCCTTGAAGAGTGATATGATATAGGGAATCATGCTATTCATATATCTGTCATAGTTCCTCCCATAAAATTTGGGGAATTATTAACTTTTGACTATATTAGTATTCTCTATTTTTCAAAAAAACTTATTTGGATCTTTAGAAGGATTCTTGCTCTGATACCACATATTAAACTTATGTTAATTTTACCAATAAGATGGGTTTGAATCAATGGTATTATTTTTATGAATTATTTTTATTTAAAATTCAACCTCTTTAACCTATAAAATCTCTCAACCCACTCAGTGATTTATCACAGATTTACCTCATGTGTAGTATTAAGATGAAAAGAACAACAAAATTTACATACAAGGTTCTTCCAAAATAGCTACGCTTTACCATGATTAGTTACCCCCCCCCCCAAATTATGGATTCTTCTACTATCTTAAAAAATCATCTATAATCAAAAATAGTCCAATACCTTCAACATAGATTCAAATGTGTTCTGAAAATTTCTAGGTTCGACTAAAAGAAACACAAAAATATCAATAAAAGATTATCTAAAAAACAAATACCTCTTTAACTTTCCTACTTTTCTCTATAACCCTTGATGATATATCTTCTCCATAAGTATATGTATCAACATATCTATATGTGTATAGTTCTTCAAGTCTTCTACACCCATGTATTCTTTAAGATGTAGACAACTAATTTTATAAAAACTCTGGTTCTTTATATAAAATGGATCTCTTTAACACATAAAATAATCTAGAACAATGGGATTATTATTAATTAAATGGAATAGAACTCTAAAGTCGTTATCTATCCTCAATAAAGATGTGTATTAGTCTCTCAAAATTAATTTTCGCTCATTTTCTGCAAGTTCTAAAATATATAATTTTTTCTCTTTGGTAACTGCATAATGTTTTCACCAAAATAACCATGCGAATATTATCTTCTTTGTTTTAAATATAGAAACACTTTGATCCTTTAATGGAAGTTATCTTCTCATGTAAATTAGTTAGAATATATAATTTAATTTAATTAAAAATATTTGAACATTGGTCATGTTTCCTCATTTAAATCATCCAAATTTGTTAGGTATTTCCTTCCTTTTAATCTTCATGAAATCCTCCCTTAATAATGCGTTTGAAATTTTATAGTCCTGGAACTAAAAATTATCACCTAAAAATGACCATGAATTATTTAACTCTCTATTTCTCAAAGGGAAAATATAATATCACCATGGCCACTAGAATATCCACATATAACTCACAAATGGAAAGGTGGTGTCTTCATTTCATAGCTCCTTGCATCTTGGTTTCCATCTCATTGGCATGGTTCTTATCTCAAAAATACCAAC
Source organism: Viscum album (assembly GCA_963277665.1). Lineage (NCBI taxonomy): Eukaryota > Viridiplantae > Streptophyta > Magnoliopsida > Santalales > Viscaceae > Viscum > Viscum album. Next base: position 1,218,003,139 of record OY728130.1, read on the forward strand.
TTCATTCTCATTGGATCTTATTTAATATCAAAGCATCACCTATATTTTAATGTTTTGATTATCATGATCTATAATTAGAATATTTGATTTATCATGATATTGAATCTATTTAGATAATGGAAATAACATCATCTGAATTAAATATACATTTATTTACCATTTATTCAGAATACTTATTCTAAATTTTCTCCATATTTTTCTCCATGTTTTGTTATGAAGTCTTTATAATATTTCTTTTGAGAATCCTCAAAAAAAATGTGACTTTTAAACATATATAGTAATCAAATTTCAATAATCAATGATATTTGTTGAAGTCAAATGATCAGTTCAAATAATTAATAACTAGAAAATTTTATATAGTGTATATAGAAGTCATATGATTTGACCTCTAGATAGATTGTATTAATGTTTAATAAGTCCATGGGTTACCCTTATGTGTCCTCAGATTACCATTATATAGACATAAAATATCTCATATGACCCCTATGAAAATATTCAATCACCTTTTAATAGCTCGCTAATTTCTTCATTACCCATTCACGAATAGAATGTGACATTTACATAGAAAGCCAATTAATTTTACAGAAGTATTAGATTTTTGTGTCACCTCTCTACATTTGGATATTTTCTTTATATATCTCCACTCCATCCCAACATAAATTTACACAATGTCAAATTAGCTTTACATAAAAACCCACTTCCATGGTTAACCTTAAATAATAAGTATTATTCCAACTGACCCATAAATAGTTATAATAATATTATATTAACTTTTCAAATATAATAATTTACCTTTATGTAGGTGCCCATAATTCCATAATTCACTCATACCCCACCATAGCTTTCTAAAACTAACTTCAGGCCTTATTTAACACATTAATACTTCATCCAAGTGAATTTAAATACAAAATATTGAATATTACAACTATGAAAAACCTTGGATGGTTATATTTAAATTTATATATTTCCATCTCCATTTGAACTCAAGACTTTCAATCTCCTCATTCGAACAAATCTTCAATCACATTACACTCCCCATCATCACTTGATTTTTTATCTTTGAAGATCTATCCAATAATCATCACAAATGAATGGATTCATTATCAACTATGATGTCCAATATGAAATCATGAATCCATAAAAATCCAATAATAATCATCATCACATTCCATCACCAAAAACATAACGATTGATTGAAAATAAGTGAAATTTTTATTTGGAGACATTAGATATACTCAAATAGGCATATTGAGATTTATTTGGATTATTTTTCCTATAAAGTGAACCAAGTAATGTATTTAGTATGGAATTTATCATAAAAATTTATAGTATAAACAATTTAACTAAAAGATAAGATATGTAATAAATGATATTTATGACATATAAGTATAAACTAAAATTCATTTATCAGAATATATTTTCTACATTTGAAACCTAATTTAGAAAAGAAACAAAATGATTACTAAATAAATTTTTTCATATAAATTTATGGTCTACCCATTTTGCCTATATTTAAAAAGATAAAATATTTACACTCTATATATTTACTATATAAATGAAATACATTTATTTTTGAGTGGGAAATAAGTTTTAAATAAAACGTTTTAAAGAATATAATTACCTAACATTATGGATTAACTAAGAATAATAATAAATTTTCAAATATTTATTTAAAACCAATTCCATACTTGATTATTTAGAAATATAAAAATCATTTTTGTTTATAAAGTTCTAAGTTTAGATTAACATAACAACCTATTTAATGAAACTAAATAGCTTTAAGAACCAAATCATTACTTTTAACTTAGTCAAACCCAACCATTATCTCATCAATGATGCGTTTTTTAACCAAGGAAATTAATTGTTCATTGAATTATAATTTATTTATGTTCTATTGGAAAGAAAATACATACTTTTTAATACATAAAAAATTAAAAAACGCATTATTTACCGGAACATGGAAAAAATATTCCTTTAAAGATATTTAAACCATTTAAAAAATTATAAAATTTCTATGAATGAAAATTTATAGATGGAAAAATGTAATCTATTAACGAACACCTAGCCATATGTTGAGTTCATTGAACATAGAATTATAAAAAACAAATACATGAGTAATGTATCTTACATAAGAAACCAATAATAAACACATTATGTAAACAAGTTATTCATAGACAAAAATACTTTAATAAATGATAGAATCCATATAAGAACAATCAAGGATATAATAACCAAACAAAACAAACAGACCATAAAATCATTTTGGTATTTACTTATTCATATAAACAATAACATGAAAAAAAAATACCAAAACCCAAATTTCCATATGGTCTTAAATAATGGTTTTAAAGAAATAAAGTATACATCAAAACCATCACATGGGTTTATTTATAATTCCATTTAAAACCATTAACATTATGTATCAAAATACTAATGTATTATAACCAATTAACATAAAATTATTTTTCCTTATCATGTGGGATGTAATAAATATATCTTACATATTTTTATCATAATATATATTATTTTTTAAGTTATACTTGATATAATTTATGCATATAAACAATGGTAGATTATATGGATATATTCTAATTATTTATTTATTTATTTTTAAAATATGAATATTATTAAAACAAATGGGATAAATATGATTAAAAATGGATATATGTCAATCATATGATAAAAGAGTATAAGGATGGGGTTAAAGAGTTCATCAGGTTTACAACAGATCATAGAAATTACCCTTCTCAAATCATTTTCAATGTTGACGTTGTTTTTATTCAATATAGAATTTTCAATATGAGTTAGAAGAACATTTCATCTATCATAGAAAAGATTGAAGTTATAAATATTAAATGTAACACATGGTATAATTTAATGTATTTAGTTACTGGGATAACATACTTTTTTAGGGATTATCAGACATTTCAATAACTATAAATGTAGATGGAAATATTATTAATGAAATGACAATGGCAATTAAAAATTACCTTTATAGTTGTCTAAATCATTTGGGGAAGTTAAAAATAAATAAAAATATGTCATTGTGTATTGGATATACTAAATATATTATATTTCCATTCTTACTGATGCTATGTAATTTGAAATATTACAACGGATGGAATGATACCATATTTAAAAAACTATATAACCTCTTGAATGATATGTTATCAGAAGATAATGTACATCTATTTCAAATATATGACGTAAAAAATGTTTTATTCAATGGATATGATCTTTTATTGAATACATTCCTTCCAAATTTATATAACATCACTCAAAAAGACAAGGAATCACTTAAAAAATTCCTTAATTGTTGTGTAGCTCAATACAGTAAAAATAAATCAAGTCATTAAAATTTTATGGAACTTTCAGATCATTCTAAAAATTAAATGTTTGTATAATAGTGAGGTTATTTTAAAGAAATTAAAATTGTGTATAGATATAAGAATTTAATATGGGAATCTTCATCACCATGAAAACATTTCAAATTGGAATAAAATTCATCATGAGTATCTTTATTTTGGAAATGAGTTTAAAAACCTCCATCTTACATGATCTATAGATAGAATGAATCATTTTGGTTTGAAAAGTAGCACTTATAATACATCCCCAATTATATTGATAAATTATAACTTTCTACAATGGTTATGCATGAAGTGAAAATAGATTTTTTTTCCTATCCGTATAAAAGGACCAAAATAGTAGGGTAATTATATTTATTTTCATTTAGATCCATATATCAAAGATCTAAAATTTATGTAAGATTCAGGTGTTACATTGTATGAATATCATAGAAATGAAGAGTTAACCGTAAAAAACATATTTTTCAGTATGATAAATTAATTTTATAAATATATAAATTTGTTACAATATTGAATTAAAATAATATTAGGGTGTCCAATTTGTAAAAAAAAGGTTCCCACACTATTATGTTGAAACATTCCCTAAAATAGTGTTTCTAGGAAATCATAAATTTTTAACCTAATGAAATAAATAGTGATCTTTTACAAAATAATTTGATGATAATTTAGAATAAGGTACAAAACCTTCTCCATTAACATGTGATGAAATGTTTGGGAATGTAAAGGATATTTTCATAGATTTTGATAAACCCTTTATGAAAAACATCAAAAAATGGGCTAGAAAATGTGATCATTTTCTTTTTAAATTACCATATTAGAATTTTTTCTATATCATAAATTTTCTTCATTTCATATAAATAGAAAATATATATTTTGAAGTGTCACTGAAATGTTACTAAATACACAATAGAAAATAAAATATGGAGATAAGGCTAAGTTATACATGATTAATATAGATATAATGAACGATTTGGGATAGTAAATGGTGTAATATAGACATTTTTCCTTCATTGCAATACACTCTTTCTTGGAAAGTGTGAATTCAATTTTTAAACATTCTTAATGGTGTAAATATTCTAGAGGGGTATTCACCAAATATCAATAATATCACATCAATGACTGATTTTACATCAATTGGATTAAAATAAAATAAATTTCATATTATGATATATTATTTAGTGCATATTAATTTACAATTCATACTAGCTAAAAATATAAGACACACATTAACTAGGAATTTCTTCTTTTCAGAGTTATATATAGAAATTTTATACTCTTGATGAAGTTTTTAACCATTAAAATGTTAATAACTTCCATATTATACAAATTATATATATTCTTTCTGATATCATTATTCGATATAATGGTTAACTGGATGGTTCACTTAGTTAATAAAACATGACTACATAGTCCTATAAATTATAGATGTATGTACCACATTGATTGGTAAATGAAGATTTTTAAAGGGTGCATCAAAAATTTAAGTCACCCATAAGGTTTTATTGTAGAGAAAAATATTTTTCAAGAATCTATTTAATATTTTAACCATTTCTTGTCTAATCTGGATAACATTGGTCTCCCAAAATATCATAACAGTGGGTGTCTTATGGTAAAGGTATTTTTGGAAGATATATTGTCACAATTACAATTACAGAGTTGGTGTATACCCAAATTTATGTATTATATAATAGTATAGATGATGTACTATATGTTGAAACTCACAAAATATGTATTAGGTATTTGAATACATCAAGGGTTGAAGGATCTATATCAAATAACCATAATTAATAGTTTATAATATGGTTAGGAGACATAATTTTTAACATTTTATATATAGATACAGATTAATTTTTAGAATTTGAGGGATAGTAATAGGACCAAGTGTACATGTACTATATAATAAGGGTTATATAATTAAAAAAATATGAATTCTATACAAAGGAACAGGATGAATGTAATACACTGAAGAATAGTAGAGTTACTCTTGTCAAGTAAGAGAATAATGTATCTGGTATAAAGGATATAAATATGATTTACATGAATATTTCAAGAAATAATTAATCTAAAAAATATGGTTGTTGGATTGTAAAATATTCCAAGTGTTTATTTTTTGATTTATTTTGGTTAATAATATGAGTGTAGTTAAAATTAGAGAATTTGGATTCATAAAACTGAATTTCATAAAAGAAATATGTAAGGATGAAACATTCATAATGTAATCATAGGAAGTATAATTATTTTATACCCCATATCCAATAAACCAAAATTGGTCAGTATTTCTATTGTTCTATTTAAAATTAATAAAACTATACGATGGAATGGAAATTTCATTTAGGATGACCCTATCATTTAGATGTCATAACCATTTCATTGTATTCTTAATATAGATGGTGTATTATATGACTGAGGAAAATATGAGATGGGGATTTGGAAACATGATACAGGGTCCAAATACAATTAAATTTTAAATAAAAAAATATTTGAATGACCATGTAAGATTTACCTAGTTAGTTTTTAATATGTAATGTATTTCCTTAAAATGTTATATGTTCATTAATTTATTTGAGTAATATAAATTGAATATTCAAGTAATTGTAAAGATAATGTATTATACACCTTCTAATGAAACCAATGTCTTATAACATTATATTAGAAATATTTAAATTTATAAAATGGTATAATATGAATCATATATAATTAAAACAAATAGGAGTGTCATATCATGATGGTGTTAGTAAAAATTATTATGATGATTTGTGAAGGTAAAGAATTAGAGATTGTATGGAATACGTATGGTTAACCTTTTAACCCCCACACATAAATTTTCCTTAGTTACATTATGGTTAGTACATGAAATAAATATATTTATTTATATTGATATGTGGAATAATGATTCGCCTTCATCAAAGGAAACAATTTGGGAAGACATTAGGGTAACATTAGGAAATAATTTCTCTATTTTATCAAAACATAAAATAACTAAATATTGATTTACTATTTCTTATCCCTTGTACATTGTACTTATATTAGAATAATTTTAGATTAAATTCATGTAGATGTTTATTAGAAAGCCTCGGAGATCACGTTAGACACGTCTTACAAAACTAAATCTTATGGATAGTGAGGGGAAAGTAAAACCCCACCCACCAACTACATAGACATAAAAAATATATGTAATAGACCAAACCCTTATAACCTATTACGTTTCCTAATTCGAGTGATGGATGTATCAAAGTGATATTGGAGGAAGTGATGTGTTGTTGGATATGAAATTTTAGCTAGAGGGAATATGTTGTGGTGTGGTGGTTTTGGTCATGGAATGGTAGTATATTGAAGAGTTATTTTGTTTTCCATAATTGGACATTATGGAATGGTCATTATTGTCTTGTAACTAGGAACTTAGTCCTTGTTTACATGGTTCTGTCATTTTTATGGTCATTATGTCGAGATTCCTAAGCTGTGTCGTGGAGTTTCATAGGTCAAGTTTCTTGGATATGACTTTTTTGGGGTTGTTGTGTGGTGGAATTTAGGTTATTCCAAAACCCTTCCTCTATGAAATCAAATTAACCAGTTGATTGTGTTTTAAATAGTGGAGTGATAGGTTAAATTTGGTGTGATTTATATTTGGTGTTTTGGCTTAATCTCATTGTGGTAGCCATTTATATTTCACTGAGGTTTTGAGATTTTATAGAAATAATAAACAATTGGAATCCAATAAAAATTATTCATAATTAATTTTTTTCCTAAACCCTAAGTGTCTAGATGGGATTTCTATGTATCCTTTGAGAGACCTTGAATTATCCTTGGACAGTGGATTCTAGATATTGAACGGTACTGGTCTGAGGTGAATTCAATTTCAATTTTTTGTGGGTTTTCTCTAGGTTCCACATATAAAGAGGTTATGGAAGAAATTTCATTTTGGTTTTACTATCATTGGAATTTGATATTTATGTGGATTATTTTTTTCTAAACTATTGAGGTCCCCCACACATGGTTTCAACTTAATGATTATATTTTCCTCAAATTGATCTTTCACAGTGTTTTTAAATCTTCTATTGATGTATGGGATTTAAGAAATCTATTTATTTATATGTAAATTTTGGAAGTTTCATACTTTTTTTAACTTTAGGTGGATAGTAAGTATTAACCTAATGAATATTTTGAATCAGGAAAAGATGAAATTAAAGGGTTGATTCACATGTTTTCACATGTATTGTGATATTTTTATGTGATTTATGTCCATTCTTTAATGGTTTAAAAAATTTGTCACTATTTTGATATTTTTATTTTAAATATTTTGGTGAAGATTATAAAAAGTTAAATAAATAGTTCCATGAAATCTATAATTTGAGATAAATCTACTTAAGAAATATATTTTAAATTCATATGATAGAATGTTTTAAAAAAGTGATTTTGGAAGTAATTGTTTGTTAGATTTTATTTTTATATGACCCTAGAATGATTTTTGTAGGTTAGTTAAATTTTTGGATATTTTAGGGGTTCTTTTGTGATGATTTTTGTGGTTTATTTTGGGTTATCGGTATAGATTGTGTAGTAGAGTTGTGGTTTCCTTTCTACAATTGGAAAACGGGGATATGGTTGTTGATGTGGGATATGGTATGATTGGTTATGTAGAAATAATAAGTGTTTTTTCTTATTTTATTGTATTATGAGATAATCTTATAGTGGTATGTTGATGGTTTTGCAAATTTTTTATAGTTTTCCAATGGTATTATAATTTAATTAGTAAGTAATATTAAGTATGGATGGAATTAAATGAATTATGGGATATAAATAGAATATTAATGAATTAATTTAATGGGTAATGGATTATTTAAATGTGAGTAATGGAATAGAATGGTTTTTCATTAAATATGGAATTGAATATAATAATGAATGTAATAATGATGGTAAATGGTTAAACAGAAAATGATGAAATAATGTGATTAAATGGTAAAATATGAATAATTGTCATAGTTGTATTGTGTGGGAAGTGTGGCTTGTATTTGGTGTAGTGACTGACAATGATGGTAGTGTGAGGCAATGGTAGTGTGGTGGTTGTGATGGTGTGGATGTGTTATTTTGTTATGAACCCCTAGTTGGGATTTTGTGTGTCTATATTACATTTTTATTTTCCTTAAAATTTATTACACACCTCACTCAATTCGTACAACCTCACTGATGCCCATATTTTTTAGTTTCCATGTTTTTCTCCAAAATCTAGGTTTGTGAGGGAAGAAATTGTTGACTACTCCCTCTTAACTGATCTCCCTACCAGGTGTAGTATAGGTTTTGATGGATCAAGGTAGGTATAAGCATATGAGTTGTAATAAATTAACATATACAATATTTCTTAGTAAATAATTAATGAGGTTTTTTTATATTTGAATTGGAAGGTTCTTGTTGGTTCTTTTGTTTATTTACTGAAGTAATAGAATATTTCTTCAATATTTACACAATACCTCTTGTAGAGGATCCTCCAGATTTTACATGTATTCTCACTAAAATATATAAAATTCTATTTTGTGTTTTCCAAGGTGATTTTGGATATCAATCTATAAATTACTAACTTGAAGCTTGGATTTTTGGTCGATTTTTCAACCTAATAGTTAATTTTGTTATTTTTTGGAGACTTTTATTAGTATAATTTTTAAATTTATAATGGTTACTGTGGGATATTTATTTTTTTAAGCTACAGAATTGATTTTTATTTTTATTTTTATAGCCTTGAGATTTATGAAGTTAATGGTTCCCATTTTTATTATTTATTCCCTCAATTCTAGTCACCAATGTAGGGCCTAATATAGGAAATCCCCATGGTTAAACCTCATCATTACAGCAGGCCTAATAGGGTTTTTTAGTAGGGGTGGCTTAAGAAAAAGTGGTATCATTGTTACGGATAAGAGATAAGATGGATACTAAAGTTATATACTATTGAATATTACATCGGGTTGGTAGATAAATAGTGTTAGTAGAACTCATTATACAATGTGGAAAGGGATATCAGCTTCAAAACAAGTAATGAGGGACCCTATCATCCAATACAAGGACCTTAATATTTTTTAACACACTAGGTGAGATAGTTCTGATTATGAGGTAACGACTTTGGATAGGTACACTCATCATTATTTTTTGTTATTATGATTGACTTGGGGTGATATTAAATAGAATTTTAATGTATCTAACTAAATTAAACTTAATTATATTATATGGTACCATGCTTTAGAGTTTTTCGTCCACTTATAGAGATACCTTTTTTCCATTATCCAGATGTGGTTTAGGTTTGTGAGGTACAATAGGATGGTCTTGTTGATTGATGAAGGATTTATTAAGATTAGAAGGATTGGGCATATATAAATATGTTGTGTGAGTTATAATATCAAGTATTAGCTAAGTATTATGGGTGATTCATCGATCTGAAGATAGAGAAATGGTTAGAGAAACATGAAATCATATTTGGTTTGTTTCAAGGCTATGTAAAGTATTGAGTTCCCTTGGAAGTTAAATAAATTTAAGGAGTATCTTTCCATAGTTTTATTATTTATATTGGGGGAGTAAAGAGGTTTAGGTTTTAGGGGATAATTTTTAAAGCCTGTTTCATGTCGATTTCATGTCGTAAAAAATGAGAGTAATAGAGAGGTAGGGGTTTCTATACCTTAAGTAAGGGAGACTAAGTGTGTACGTTCTTGATATTCAATTCAAGTATCTTCCTTTATTCTCCCAATATATTTTCCCAGATTAAAGTTTTACGTAATAACATTAATATAGTAGGAACAACACCAAAATATTTAGTATGTAGTCACCCAATTTACATTCCCACATATCTGTAGGTTCAAAAGAAATATGGGGTGATTAACAGGGTTCATGTTCCACTATGATTATATCAATATTGCAATTATTAGGTATCCCCAAGTAGCTAATCTATTATTGTAGGATAAAAACTATAAAGGAAGTTATGGATTTAGTCTGTAGGTATTCAACCTCAGTATCTTTCTTCTATATTCTTTAGAGTTTTCTGTTATCCTATATACATTTATAAATTTTCAATAGTTTAATTTTATTATGGATATCATAGCCATCAGTGATTTAAATTCCAAACCATCCTCAGGGAAAAATGTGGTGTGGAAATTTAATTTTTCATTCCATCGTCATTAATAATTTCTATATAGGTCATATAGGTAGTCAGGTCAGCAGGACTTTGTTTCCTTTAGAAGAAATAAAGCTAATGGAGGATAACTTCTTGATGTACCCTATGATTAGGGACATAGGTTTGAGTATGTTCATGGAGATGGTCATAAACACTAGATAAAAGGAGCTAAACATGAACAATTACATGAGACGGAGATACCAGATCTAGATGGTATAGATATTTTTTATGGTACCATTTTCTTATCATCTTATATGGATTTTTATTTGTTTGATTATAAATATTCTCACTCTTTTATTTAACCTTCCGTGGTCTATACCTTGTGATTCAAGTTGGATATTCTTCCGTTAACCTTGATGTTGATTATGGTAGTTGGAGGTGAGAAAATTCTTCTTGATGCATAGAAAGTTTGTGGACTAATTATAGGGAAACATCAGTCATTAGAGGATTTATTTATACTCCAAATAAAACCATAAAATTTCATTATTTTCATGTATTGGGTGTATTATGCATGTATGGTAATTTATTTTTTTCAAATGATACTTGAGTTATTTTATGAGGAGGTCCAGAATGTCGTATACATTAGAGTGAGGGATTATGAGATGGGTCCTAAGTGTTCAGATATGTTATCATTTAAATTTGAGGATAAATTATTGGATTTAGTATAGGCATGTTTGGTGCACTTCCCCATTGTTTTTGAACATTTTTAAGATGTTTTTTGAAAATCGTCTGTGAACATACCCCCTGGATGAGATATAGTGTTCAAGAAATAGTTGTAGCCTAGTGCCTCACTAGTTCTATTGGATCCCTATTAGAGCGAACCCTTTAAGATGTGGGAATGGAGGGTATATATTGAAATATATATATATATATATAATCATTTTATCCATCCCATTATATTACCATGGGGTTATTTGGTGTTATTATCAAAAAATTTGGATGGTGGTCAAAGAATGTGTATAGACTACTATTAGTTTCATCAAGTAATAGTCAAGAACATTTATCCCTTTTTAAGAATTGGTGGTTTTATAGTCCAATTTAAGGGATATAAATAGTTTTCAAAAAAAATTATTTTCACTCAATTTTCCATAATTTAAGGGGGGAGAATAATTATATCTTTAAAATCAAATTTTAGTGTCATTATGGGCACATCAAATTCTGTATTATGTCATTCGTTGTCAAAAATGCTCGAGCTGCTTTCATTGGAATCATAAAATCCATGTTTTGTGACTTATGGGATCTTTTTTTGTATTTTTAATAAATTAAATTATTATATACTCAATGTTATAAGAGGTTTCTGTTGAGTATCACAGGTGTAAAACCAAGGCTACAATTATTCTAAACTTTTTTCCTAGAGAAAATATAGAAAAATACAAATAGTTTTATTCAAGAATGTGATTAAAATATAAATTATAAAATTTTATAAATTGGATTTTCTTAAATTAATTTTATTTTTTAAATAGTCATATCAAAATTAACTTCGGGTAAATTTTTTATATTTTTCTCAAATGATTGATTTTTATAGTGAATAGTAAAAAATACTTATTTTTAAATATCATCATTTATTTTAATTAAATTAATTTATTTAAAGGTACTGTTGTATTTTATTTTTTAGTGAAATATAATTGGTTTTATTTACAATAATTACATTTGAAACATAAATTTTTATGATTTTAATATAAGTTATTTTTTTGGCATAAGACAGGTTTTTCTAAAAAAAAGATTGTCATTTTTTATACATTTATAATAAAATAAAATTCTTTATACTTCTAAAAAATGAATCTTTAAAAATGTATACTATATTTTGAATCATCAGGTTTAAATTTTTTAAAAATAACCCTTTTATTTTTTGATATTATGAATATTAACTAGGGTAAATATTAATCACATGAGTAAGGGAAAAATTGGTAAAACATGGTTAAAACCATGAGATAAAGTCTCCAAATCAACCCAAAAGTTAACTTAATTTAATTATATTGGATAAATTAGAAAATAAACATCCCAAAATAAAATATATATATTTTTATTTCCATTTTTCCTTGATAACAACATTTATATTATTTAAAATAATGAAAATTCTAAAATGTCACTTTCATGACTTTAATATCTCTAAAATTTGAACATAAGGATAAAAGGATGATGAGTTTAGTTTTAAATATGTATTACAAATATGAAATAATTTTTTATCATAATAATATATTTTTCATTTTTTTGGTGATATAATTACCTTAAATGATTACCCAATGTAAACATTGTGCTTGTACAAGTAGTAAAAAAATGATATAAATAAATTTAAAATCTCAAAAACTAATATTTTTTGGGTGATTTGTAGTTCCCCAAAAATATTATAGATGAATATAAAATATTATATATGTCTTAAATTTTTATGTAACGCCCCGACCCCAGCTACCCAGAGTCGGTGCATTACTTCGTAACATTGGCATGATCACAAAAGATCAAGTCTCGAAAGACCGATTAGTTTAGTAGCCTTGGAAACACTAGATACATTCGTAAACGTTACATTACATCATAATGTGAAAAACTACAATAACAAAGTCTCCAAAGTCCACACTCATATCCTCTTCTGACAATCCCTGCAGGTCATTCATAAAATACTTCTTCACATCCTGGAAAATATTAAAACATTGAAAGGGGTGAGCTCAGATGCTCAGTAAGGATAACAATATTGCGGAAGATTTCATAAATAAACATAAAAATTTAAGGCAATGTATAACTAAAACAAAATACTTTTAAACTTGAACATCAACATAATATGGCAAAATTAAAATGAGATAATGCCATTCACTTCTTCACATGGATATTCTACTGGTCGAATAATCACATGAAATATCAATAACCACTTTCATAATGATGGAATGCATAATGCCAGACTATCATAACCATGTAGTCAAGGCCTCGTGCTAAGACCACAAATAAGATTTTGTCAAGGCCTCGTGCCAAGACACTAGTTTGTCTCATGAGACCTGCCGATGCATCGAGGAGCTATATCGGGCTCCACCCGTCACTTATTAAGTCCAATGCATTCCTCATATGAATAGTTTTAAACATATCATAAACCATAACATAATCGTATCACATAAAAAATGAATAAAGGAAACATAACATTTCCACATTTCAATCACAAGATATCAATACAACACGTTGATATAATAAAAACTTTTTAAAAACCATTTTCAATACCAAAATAAAAGAAAGTTAAAACTTTGTATTTATTTTTCATTAAAAAAAATGATGGCTTGTAGAGGAAGCCGAAACTCAAATAATGGTCACGGCGGCGGAGAAGTCGTTGTCGCCGCATAAGTACGGAAAGAAAAACCTTCCCTTTTGTCGTTTAGAAAATCGCTTCGTATAAAAAGATTCCTTTTGAATAAACGTAAAAGTCAAAGTGGTTTATACACCGTATAAAAGAAAGTTGTGCATAAAACCAAATATGCCTCAATGAAAGGGGATTGAGACAAAGTCCTTGAATAGATAATTTTTAAAATAAAATAGATCTATTATGTGTATTCACTATAGGTACACATAAATAGAGTAAAAATACAAAATAGGACATAATAATATCATGACATAATTTGAAAGTAGGAGATTAACCCAAAGAATGGAAGTTGGGTTAAGAAATTCCCTTACCTTGTGTCCGACTTGACTCAACCGTTCTTTAACCTCCTGAATAATAAACTAGAGTTAATATATACCTTATTAAGAACCATTTTCAATTTCATTATCCTTTTTATATCACTTATTACAATGATATGAACATTATGTAATTATTTAAGTTAATAACGGTCGTTTTGTCGATCTTTGGTACTTGAGTCAACAATAAACTTCTTATAATTACAAGTTGTTTATGTGGTAGAATATCCATTATCTCCAGAATTATATTCATGATTTAGATGTCATATATATATCATATATCCAGTATATACATTCATTTATAATATTACGTAACATTTAGAGGTAAGAAATGAAATGCACCGTTCATGGAGACGGTAAGCCGTACGTACGCATGAACGCTACTTTCATTTAAATTTCATATTTAATGGAACGAAATCATAATGATATAAATGTATAATATAATTCAAGTATAATATAGTGTATAATACCATTTACTCCATCCTTTATACATCCCACATATGGCATTAACGATTCAAATCACTTTGAGGGGGCAGTAGTCCGCACTTCCTAAAATGAAATTATCGCGTTTTACCCATAATGGAAATAATAAAGTATGCCATAAATGAGAAATACAGAAGCATACGTAAAACATAAACATATTATATATCATATATAAAAATAGTGACATCTTAATGGCCACCTTTGAAGGTGTTATATGAGTGTTGAACAATCATCGTTTCGTGAGGCAGAAATTCGCCATCCACAGAAACCGTATGTTCTTTAACCATTAGATGTAGGTGTGTGTAAGTGTAGCTCGAATACTTCTTATAACAACATCCTAGTATATTGATTATACTAGTGTTGTTACAAAATAAATTAATAAAAAGAGTTTAGGGGGTTGGAGAAGAAAAATAAAACAAAACAACATTAGAGAAGACATTACCTCAAAATCGGGTAACTCTTTTTGATTTGAGCCAAAGGCTTCCTTGGGAAGCGTTCTGCCCAAAGTAAGGCTTCTAGGAGTAAGAGGGGGAAGTTGGGAGAGTATTTGGGCAAAGGTTGGCCGAGCCAAATGGCTTGAATGTGTAAATGAGGTGGGAGAGGTGGGGGCCTTTTATAAGTAGAGAGGAGGGTCACTTTTGGAAAGATTGAAATGTTACATTATTTCACAATGATTTTCGGATTATAAAGTTCCCACACTTATATAATTCAAGGCTAAGGTGATAAGGTTTCGAAATCTCCTCATCCAATAGGCTTTGGACAAGTTTAAGCCTTGAATTTTGCATTATCTTCTCATTTTATTTAAATCGTTAAATAATGAGGTCATCGCTGCATCATAATGATGTCATAAATAATTTAATTTATTTAATGTCTAAAAATTATAAAAAAAAGACTATGATGTAGGAAATCTTTTTAGCTTTCTAATGAATATTTATATTCAAAATTTGGACTTGTTTAACCCCACTTAAAAACTGTTTTAGTAAACTAACTCATGTTTGTGTCAATTTAATTTTAACATTAAATAAATATATATTAATGTCATTTTCCAACTAAAGTGGCTCCATGGGGTCCCCAAGTTGACCCATGGGTTGTCTTGGTCGGCCATGACTCATCCAATAGGAGTAGGACAAGTTTCATGCTCATCTCATATTATTAAAACATTATTTGTACCTTAAACTACACTAATTACCTCTAATCGCGATTAAGAACTTAAAAGTTACTATTCACCAAAAAATTATTTTAATCTCATTGAACCACATTTTACTTATTAATGACAACCATGTATGTCGGATTTTTGAAAATCAAATCACAGAAGTGGTAATATTTCATTTAAACGAAAAATCAGTTATTTAACTACCACTTAGTGGTTTCACTATTCATCAAAAATTGAAGTTTTTCAGAACAAGGCCAAAATTTCACCCTAAGCTATAATTGATATTTTGAATTCAAAAATGATGTCTATTTTACAAAATTCCAAACATATAAGTTGCATTGATTAATTTTATAATTAATTCTCGCTGTTACAACAAATAGCGTGTTTTTAAGAAACAATTTATATCAAAAGATTGGCAATTGTTTATGTCCAATTTCAATGTTAAATTAATTCTAATGACCACCATTGGATATAATGGTAAAAATATATTCTAATTATACCTTAAAACCACTAAATAGTATAATTTATCACAATAAATTATTTTGATTAAAAAAGTTGTTTTAAAGTATTTTTCACTATTCATAAAAATTAGAAGTTCTCAGAAAAATACCAAAAATTCAACATAGGCTAATTTCGATATTCCGAATCCACAAATGAAGTCCATTTTGAAATATAAAATTTTTATAATTTTAAAAAGTGGTTATTACTATTCATAACGGCTACTTTGATTATTCGCGGTGTTTTAGAACTCGAAGTTGTGTACAATGCAAGCTATTGCATTATTGAATGAGAAGCGTATCGTGGAAGCTCGGGGTGTTACATTCTCCCCTCCTTCAATAAATTGCGTCCTCGCAATTTGAAATTTTTCTTTGAAAATAAAAGGTTGAAAAGAGAAAATACCTTTGAGGAAAACCCACATCGGAAATAGGGTTAATAAATATATAACATTAAAAGAAAGCAGGATAAGTACAAAGGTCACCCGATATAGCCCATTCTAGGATTATATGAAAATATGGATATGGAGGAGAAACAAACCATCAAGGTCTGATGGAGAGTTATAGAAAACAGGATTAGGATAAAGTTTAACCACAAGAAAATCACAAACTTGTGATTGGTTAAACGGTCATTGAATCCCCAGTTGGAAAAGTTAACCGACAACATTTTTGTTTTAAGTTAACTTTTATAATGTTGAGGAATTTATTTAGGATATTTACTAAGAACGTAAGGGAATATACATACTTGTTATGTATACTTTCATTCGTTAATAAATTTTTACCACAAACCCAACTTTTACTCCAAATGGTAACGAAACTCAAAAATATTCTATTTATCCTAATTGTATAAGGTTCAAAATGTTAACACATACCATTTAGATTAGTAAAACTATTTTGTAATAACCAGGGACTTCCTGTAGGCTAGTGGTAGGAAATAAAGGCTTGTCGCACTATGGTTGTGGGTTCGATTCCTGCAGCTTTGTCCTACGCGACGGGTTATTCCCCACCCTGCAGGTTGTCCTTTTTCCTAAAACTATAGTATTATAATATTCCAAAAAATAATCTTCAGAAATTCTTTAACCTTAAACAATACTATCCATGGTTCAACTTAATCCATTCCAACCTTAATAGTTATCCAAAATACCTCCGTCCAGACTTTCTCTAAAAGGTCTCTAAATTCCAAAATCAATTGTAACATCAGATTCCCCAAACAAAGAAAAGTTTCTCTTATTGTCACATACTAAAAATATGATTACCTTAATCATATTAAAACCTTACTGAAATCAAAAAGTACTGTAGTACAATCCATATATATATATCACATTATTCTTATAACCAGAATATAATCCTTGAGTCCAAAAGCACCAATACATTAATTATTCCGCTTCAACTGTAGTCACAGCATAAGATTGGCCTTGATCCCTTGGCCTTTTCTGAGGTAAGTTTCCTTGACGCTTAGGACATTCATTTGCATAATGCCCTGTTTCCCTACAATTGTAGCATTCAACTTTGACATCCTCTTTCTTTCCCTTGCAATCACGAGCCTGGTGACCCTTTTCTCCACATTTATAACAAACTCCCATTCCTTTTAGGCAAGTACCAGGGTGATTCTTCCCAAAATTATCACATAATGGAAAATACTTCTTTCCCTTTTTCCCTTTATCTGTCTCTTGTTCCACCGTTCTCTTCTTCTCTTACTTTACTTTGTTGTCATAAGACTTAGAGAATTCCTTTTCTGTCTTGATAGCACACGAGACAATATCTTCGTATGATGAGAAGGATTGTGATACTAAAGCTCGGCGGAGAAATGGTTTTAACCCATCAAAGAAACGATCAATCTTACCTCTTGGGTTACGTATATAATCTGCAGCATACCTCGCTAACCTTTTAAAGTTGGCCTCATACTTTGCGACATTCTCATCCTCCTTTTGTCTCAGACTCAAAAATTGCCTTTCCATATCTGCTCGATGGTCACGAGGAAAGTATTTTTCTAAGAAAAGCTCTTTGAACTCCCTCCATTCCATATTCGATAAGTCATCATCTTCCTTTGTGTTTTGAATCAGCGACCACCACTGATCGGCATCTCCAGTGAGGCGGTAAACTGCCATGACAACCTTCTCCCTTTCACTACTCCCCAAGGCATGGAATATTTTCTCTAAGGAATTTATCCATTGCTCAGCTACTAATGGATTTGTACCCCCATTAAATGTTGGCGGTTGTTGCCTCATGAAGCGGTCTAACATTGATCCTCCACGTTGCGGATCAGGGTGCTCCATATGAGTAAGGTTATTATTAATAACCTACGTGAGTTGTCCCAGTACGGTGAGAAGCTGATCGGCACCAGTTGTATCACTAGCTCCACCATAATTATCTTGAGCAGGAGGGCAATCCCTGCACGGAGTGCGTGCATTGATACGGTTTCCATTCCTTCCACTAGGCACCATTTCTAAACAATGGCATAAACTAGATTAGTTTATGAATCAAAATACATAATTCCATACTTGTCAAACACTTTACATAAATTGAACTATTTATGGATATAATCCATAATCATAAAAAGAAATGTTTTCTTTAAGGAAGTATGTACTCATAACCCTTCATAGTGGTTTGTAAATAAAATGAGAATTATCCTAAGCATATCCCCCGGGAGTGTCGTAACCAAGAGTGCAGCAAGGCCCGTTGTCGTGCACCAGTTCCCGTTCGAGTCTAGCTCAAAGCGGTGTTTTCGAGTTTTACCCCTAGGTACATCTGTGCCAGATCTGCCTCTACCTGCTCGTATCCAGACAGGGATGTATTGCTCGGAAAACTCATAACATCTCTATAATACCAAAATTCTAGGAAGTTCTTCTATACTAATCCTCAAAGTCTATCTTTGGGCTATGTGCTCTAATCAGAGTTTATCTAAATCTAGCTTCCAAGGTTAGTACTAAACTGCCTCTGATACCAACTGTAACGCCCCGACCCCAGCTACCCAGAGTCGGTGCATTACTTCGTAACATTGGCATGATCACAAAAGATCAAGTCTCGAAAGACCGATTAGTTTAGTAGCCTTGGAAACACTAGATACATTCGTAAACGTTACATTACATCATAATGTGAAAAACTACAATAACAAAGTCTCCAAATTCCACACTCATATCCTCTTCTGACAATCCCTGCAGGTCATTCATAAAATACTTCTTCACATCCTGGAAAATATTAAAACATTGAAAGGGGTGAGCTCAGATGCTCAGTAAGGATAACAATATTGCGGAAGCTTTCATAAATATACATAAAAATTTAAGGCAATGTATAACTAAAACAAAATCCTTTTAAACTTGAACATCAATATAATATGGCAAAATTAAAATGAGATAATGCCATTCACTTCTTCACATGGATATTCTACTGGTCGAATAATAACATGAAATATCAATAACCACTTTCATAATGATGGAATGCATAATGCCAGACTATCATAACCACGTAGTCAAGGCCTCGTGCCAAGACACTAGTTTGTCTCATGAGACCTGCCGATGCATCGAGGAGCTATAGCGGGCTCCACCCGTCACTTATTAAGTCCAATGCATTCCTTATATGAATAGTTTTAAACATATCATAAACCATAACATAATCGTATCACATAAAACATGCATAAAGGAAACATAACATTTCCACATTTCAATCACAAGATATCAATACAACACGTTGATATAATAAAAACTTTTTAAAAACCATTTTCAATACCAAAATAAAAGAAAGTTAAAACTTTTTATTTATTTTACATTAAAAAAAATGATGGCTTGTAGAGGAAGCCGAAACTCAAATAATGGTCACGGCGGCGGAGAAGTCGTTGTCGCCGCATAAGTACGGAAAGAAAAACATTCCCTTTTTTCGTTTAGCAAATCGCTTCGTATAAAAAGATTCCTTTTGAATAAAAGTAAAAGTCAAAGTGGTTTATACACCGTATAAAAGAAAGTTGTGTATAAAACCAAATATGCCTCAATGAAAGGGGATTGAGACAAAGTCCTTGAATAGATCATTTTTAAAATAAAAAAGATCTATTATGTGTATTCACTATAGGTACACATAAAGAGAGTAAAAATACAAAATAGGACATAATAATATCATGACATAATTTGAAAGTAGGAGATTAACCCAAAGAATGGAAGTTGGGTTAAGAAATTCCCTTACCTTGTGTCTGACTTGACTCAACCGTTCTTTAACCTCCTGAATAATAAACTAGAGTTAATATATACCTTATTAAGAACCATTTTCAATTTCATTATCCTTTTTATATCACTTATTACAATGATATGAACATTATGTAATTATTTAAGTTAATAACAGTCATTTTGTCGATCTTTGGTACTTGAGTCAACAATAAACTTCTTATAATTACAAGTTGTTTATGTGGTAGAATATCCATTATCTCCAGAATTATATTCATGATTTAGATGTCATATATATCTCATATATCCAGTATATATATTCATTTATAATATTACGTAACATTTAGAGGTAAGAAATGAAATGCAGCGTTCATGGAGACGGTAAGCCGTACGTACGCATGAACGCTACTTTCATTTAAATTTCTTATTTAATGGAACAAAATCATAATGATATAAATTTTTAATATAATTCAAGTATAATATAGTGTATAATACCATTTACTCCATCCTTTATACATCCCACATATGGCATTAACGATTCAAATCACTTTGAGGGGGCAGTAGTCCGCACTTCCTAAAATGAAATTATCGCATTTTACCCATAATGGAAATAATAAAGTATGCCATAAATGAGAAATACAGAAGCATACGTAAAACATAAACATATTATATATCATATATAAAAATAGTGACATCTTAATGGCCACCTTTGAAGGTGTTATATGAGTGTTGAACAATCATCGTTTCGTGAGGCAGAAATTCGCCATCCACAGAAACCGTATGTTCTTTAACCATTAGATGTAGGTGTGTGTAAGTGTAGCTCGAATACTTCTTATAACAACATCCTAGTATATTGAGTATACTGGTGTTGTTACAAAAGAAATTAATAAAAAGAGTTTAGGGGGTTGGAGAAGAAAAATAAAACAAAACAACATTAGAGAAGACATTACCTCAAAATCGGGTAACTCTTTTTGATTTGAGCCAAAGGCTTCCTTGGGAAGAGTTCTGCCCAAATTAAGGCTTCTAGGAGTAATAGGGGGAAGTTGGGAGAGTATTTGGGCAAAGTTTGGCCGAGCAAAATGGCTTCAATGTGTAAATGAGGTGGGAGAGGTGGGGGCCTTTTATAAGTAGAGAGGAGGGGCACTTTTGGAAAGATTGAAATGTTACATTATTTCACAATGATTTTCGGATTCTAAAGGTCCCACACTTATATAATTCGAGGCTAAGGTGATAATGTTTCGAAATCTCCTCATCCAATAGGCTTTGGACAAGTGTAAGCCTTGGATTTTGCATTATCTTCTCATTTTATTTAAATCGTTAAATAATGAGGTCATCGCTGCATCATAATGATGTCATAAATAATTTAATTTATTTAATGTCTAAAAATTATAAAAAAAATACTATGATGTAGGAAATCTTTTTAGATTTCTAATGAATATTTATAGTCAAAATTTGGACTTGTTTAACCCCACTTAAAAACTGTTTTAGTAAACTAACTCATGTTTGTGTCAATTTAATTTTAACATTAAATAAATATATATTAATGTCATTTTCCAACTAAAGTGGCTCCATGGGGTCCCCAAGTTGACCCATGGGTTGTCTTGGTCGGCCATGACTCATCCAATAGGAGTAGGACAAGTTTCATTCTCATCTCATATTATTAAAACATTATTTGTACCTTAAACTACACTAATTACCTCTAATCGCGATTAAGAACTTAAAAGTTACTATTCACCAAAAAATTATTTTAATCTCATTGAACCACATTTTAATTCTTAATGACAACCATGTATGTCGGATTTTTTAAAATAAAATCACAGAAGTGGTAATATTTCATTTAAACGAAAAATCAGTTATTTAACTACCACTTAGTGGTTTCACTATTCATCAAAAATTGAAGTTTTTCAGAACAAGGCCAAAATTTCACCCTAAGCTATAATTGATATTCCGAATTCAAAAATGATGTCTATTTTACAAAATTCCAAACATATAAGTTGCATTAATTAATTTTATAATTAATTCCCGTTGTTACAACAAATAGCGTGTTTTTAAGAAACAATTTATATCAAAAGATTGGCAATTGTTTATGTCCAATTTCAATGTTAAATTAATTCTAATGACCACCATTGGATAAAATGGTAAAAATATATTCTAATTATACCTTAAAACCACTAAATAGTATAATTTATCACAATAAATTATTTTGATTAAAAATGTTGTTTTAAAGTATTTTTCACTATTCATAAAAATTAGAAGTTCTCAGAAAAATACCAAAAATTCAACATAGGCTAATTTCGATATTCCGAATCCACAAATGAAGTCTATTTTGAAATATAAAATTTCTATAATTTTAAAAAGTGGTTATTACTATTCATAACGGCTACTTTGATTAGTCGCGGTGTTTTAGAACTCGAAGTTGCGTACAATGCAAGCTATTGCATTATTGAATGAGAAGCGTATCGTGGAAGCTCGGGGTGTTACATTTTATATTATAATTAAACATTTATCTTTATGTATTTAATTTCAAATTACATTAATAGTTTCAAAAATGACATTAATGATTTTATATGAACAATAATATTTTATTTAATTATTAAAAAATCATAAAAATATTTAAATAGGACAATTATGATTAAAAAGATCTAAAGTTTCGTCCCATACCCATTTATGATCCAATTTTTACTTTATATATAAATTTATAACCATTTAATATTGAAAAAGTTGTTATTGTGTTTAAGGTAAAAGTTGGTTTACCATAGGGTTAATCTAAAAAATAAGAGTTACAATGGCCTAAAACCCATCTTAAACATCATTGGTTGGTTTTATTTAAAAATTTTCCTTATAAAATTAAAAAATGATTCATTTTTTATGCATATTTTTAAGAAATGACTTTATGATATTTTACAAAAATTAAAAATTACAAGTGTGTCACTCATCTCAATTATAAAGGGTACCTCCTCCCCTTACACACACATCATGAGAAATTTACCTTCCAAAAACCCTAAACAAATATCCCCAAAATCCTTATCCATTTTTTATAGGTTTATTCATTTTTAAAATACAACCCTAGGCTCCCTAAGAATATATACAAAGGAGGTTTCTCAAAAAGAAGGTAATCAATTGTCTTAACCAAACTCTTTGTTTTTTACTTCTTCTTTTACTGACCTCAATTAAGTCATATAAATTCAAATATAATTACAATATTATATAATATATAATGATTTTTTATTATGTTCATGAAATAATTTTTATTCATCTTCTTCTCCATGAAATGGGAGAGATAGTATTTCTTGTTTGTAGTTGTGGACCACCACCCCATGTTGCGGTACAATTAATTTTCCATCACTATATTTTCTGGTGGGGTTATTAAATTTTTTTTAAAGCTTATGAATTATATTTTTGAAATTATTATGATTATTTAAATTTTAATATCATATTTACCTTCTTACCACCCAATCTATTGGAAAATTATAGCATCGCTCTTGTGACCGTGTGGACTACTGCCTCCATAAAGCGATGTGATTTGTTTGGTGTTTCTTATTGAAAAGGATGGTAATAAAGATATATTTAATGAATATATATTATATATATGATAAAAAAATTATTTTATAAAGATGAATTATTTTTTACCTTTCTTTCATTCCATCATATGAAAATTTAAAATATGGTTCATGCGTACATACAGTCTTCTGTCTCCATGAATGGTGTAATTAATTGTTCAATATCTAACTTTAAAAATTGATTAAAAATATGTATATAATGAATATATATAATATTTATATAATTATTAACATATTATATATAATATAACCATAACCAAGTTACAAGGATTGAAATATCTGAAATAAGACTTACATGATAAATGAAACAATTAACACTTAGAAATGATGATTTTAGTAAAGATATATTAATAAATAGGTATTTAAATGTTATAATGGTGTCATAATTATTATTATAAGTATATATATATTTAATTTATAGAATTATAATAAAATTAAATTTATTATACATGAGGATAAAATAACATACAATGCAAGTTAGACATGATGTAAGGGTTTATTTCACAATATCATCATTATTCCAAATTTTTTATGTTAAAGACTCCATTGGAGGAATATTATGATCATTATATTTTAAAAAAAATAAATTTTATTTTACTATGGTTATATTTAAAAATTATAATATTTACTATCATTTTCCACTTTTAGGTACTCAATATACTACAAGAATCTTTTTGAATAAAATCGACATTGTTTTCTATTTGGTTAGATATCTCTTACTTCCATGTCTATATTTTCATTTAAATTTTTATGATAATTTTTTTATTGTTATAATATTATTTTTTTAAATACATTTTTACGTATTTTTTTCATTTCTATAAAAATTTGACAGAGGAATATTTTTGTCTTTTTCAAAATGATGTACTTTTTTACTTTTTACTGAAAATGTGAAAGGAATATTTTTTTTTACATACATGGAAATAATGTAATTTATCACTATCATGACTAATCAATTCATTGAATATTACTTTAAATTTTTCTAATAATATTTTAAAAGAAAATTTTTTCCTAAATATTTTGAAAATTTATTCATTTTGAATAAGTTATTTTCAAAATAGAAAGGTTATTTTTTACGAAATATTCCAGTTTTCTTTTTAGAGAATATTTATCTCTATCAACATTATTTGGTTAATATTATTCTTTACTAGGGATGTATTATTTTGATTCCATTCTCTATATTAATCAAGTTGGATTATGATTATGATTATGTTATATTTAATTATTTGGTAAAACATTAACAAATTTTATGCTAGTTTTTCAATAAAAATGTTTATATTGATTATGTTTCACCCCTTTCAAATATTGAATGCATTGGATTTATTATTTTATGGTTGGGAAATTTTATAGGCCCTCGATGCATCAGGTCACTTAAGAAAAACTATTTTGGGTATTTGGCATACATCTTACTTATTTATGTATGTTTTCTTTGAATAAATCCTTGACAATATGATTATGATGTCCAACATTATGCATTGTATCATTGTGAAACTTGTTATTATTTTCCCAATGCTAACTTATCTTCTTATATTATAAAAATATTTTATCCCATTTTTATAGTATTAGTTTTATATAATATTTGATTATTGTTTATATTTTCCATATTATTCAAGTTTTATTTTCTCTATAATAGCATTAGTTGTAATCATTCCCCTACAGAGAATCTGAGCTCTCACCTTATTATATTTATATTCCCTAGGATGCTGGTAATTGTGCTATTAATGATACGAAAGGGCATGCTATGGATAATAATTATTTATTTAAATAAAATACTATTTTTTATTTTTTATTTTCAAATGTAATGTGAGATTAATACACGTATCTAGTCTCCCAAGACTACTAAACTATTTTTTACTTTGGTGTGTTATCTCTTGTATCTAGTAATACTTTTTTAAAATAAACACTTGCTCCAGGATATTAGAGTTAGGGTGTTACATTTGGTATTAGATAAAATATAGTACAAATCTTAGGAACTAGATTTCAAAAAACATAGATTACAGAACAAAGCCTTATAACTGACATTAAGGATATGTATAATTATATCATAATATCATAAAGTGTTAAATAAGTTAAATATTATGTGGATTTTCTAGAAATAAATTCATGTCTGGATACTACAAGTGGTCATGGTTTTAGAAAAGAATCATATAGGGGTAATAATGTCCAAAAGGCTCGGCTGAGTATATCTTGGACATAATTTTAATGAATGATGAGTTTTCCTTTATTTTGAACCTAGTTTTACACTCTCGGGGGAGTACATAATATGATTAATTCATAGTTTATTTACAAACCATTATAAAATATTTAAAAATATTTTTATGATTTTTAAATATTCCTAATGATATTAAGATTATTATTCAAATATTAGCTATGAATAAATTTTGAAGTTATATCATGTGTTTCACTAGCTTCAAAATTATACCTTATGATTCGTAATTTTATGATCTAATATAGTGTATTCCATTTTTTATAAATGGAACCTAACAAAAGTAATGGAAATCGTATCAATGCATGTAATCTATGTAATAATTTCCCTCCTAGATAAAATAATTAAAATAGATATAGAATTAGAGATGGACCTAGAGTTTAAAATATTACAACTATATTGTAGTAGTGGACTTTGGTTATGACCAATAATCATGCTAATATGGAGTATCCTACTGATTAATAATGTGGTGAAACAATGTTGGACACCTTCACACACCAGCAACCTCCATAATTAAATGGGAATAATAATCCATTTATAGTTAAACAATGGATAAGTATATTCGAGAAGATTTTTCTTTATTTGGGAATCAATAAAAGGAAAATGTTTTTATGGAAGTTTATCATCTCACAAGCGATGAAAATCAATGGTTATCATTGATTCAACACACTAAGGTTGAGGAGGAATATAAAACATAGAGTAAAAGTATTTTAAATTACTTTTCTTATAAAAATAATTTCCTCATAAGAAATGAGTGGATATAGAGAGACAATTCTGAAATCTAAACAGAAAAAAGAAAATTTTACTAAGTATGAAGCCCATATTTACAAGGTTACTAATGCATGTTGTGGAATATGAATTTAATATAAAGAGTAATATTGATCATTTCTTTGATGGGATAAATACAATCCTTTAATGGTAAATAATATCCTAAGCATTCCCAATATATGAGTTCATAGTACCATGTTCTATCAAGATAGATAAATAATTATCCAAGCCTTACGATATTGAAGGAAATAAATAAAAGAAGAGGGTGGTTGATTCCTCTAGAAAGAAAAATACATAAAATTGAAAGTAGTTAAGTGTGTAATTTTAAACATGTATTAAATAAATAAATAAATATCATATAGAATGCTTGATTGTGATGTTATTTTTTTAGTTTTGCAGTGAAAGGTCATCATGATCATTATTTCAATGGAATTAAAGAAGATACTAATATCCAATGCTTCAACAATAAGAAGATTATGTGAATGAATTTCTCGGATGTTAGGGGAATTTTCCTAAAAAAAGAAGATGGAGAGAGACCATGTTTATTCAGTCACTATAGTTGAGGTAGAATTTCATAATGATTTTAAAGAAGGTATGTTTATTATAGAATAAAATTTATAAAATAATTTATTTGATTATGTATCTTCAAATACCTTTATATATTCCATGTTTTCTAATAAATTTATATATTTACCTAAAACATTAAGATGGTTATTTTCAATAAAGATTCCTAGTGGAAATATTTGTGTGACAATGATTTTTCAATCTATTCCCATTATGAGATGTAGACTTAACCTATTCAAAATCTTGTTCATTATACCTATGGTAAAATTTGGCATAATCTTTATTATGGATTGGATTTATTTTTATAATGAAGAAAATTATTTCCTCCTGAAGGATATTACAATTTGTGATGAAGGTATGGAATCCCTCATCTTTATATGGTATACTATATCATATGAATCATATCAAGATACACCTCATATAGCTCTCTATAATGAAATTCTATGAGAATAAGAGAATTCAAAAACTAGATAATGAAAATGTAAACCTAGGATAAAATATGTTCTTATTGTGATAAAAATATTTTTTTTCTTAAAGAACTACTTGGATATCAAACTAAGTGTGAAGTTGAGTTTTCTATTAAACACTTCCTTGTGCCTGAATGGACTGAAGGAATTATTTTTATTTTATTATGTATAATACCCATTTTAAGGGTTTAAGGGGAACCCATACATGACCCGTAGGCCTAAGTCACAAGGCACAACTGACCCTCAATACATGACCTGAAGGCCTAGAGGCAAACCATTCCCATACATGACTCATAGGCCTAACCCACTAGAACTAACCCTCCCTGGATTTGGCATCATTGATCACCTAGCTCCCCACCTTGAATTGTTTATTTCCTAGCATTTCCCCATACAAATATGCACGGTGCCTGGTCGTGATGGAGGCTGCCATAACCACTCATTCTTCTAATCTGGTTAGCTCTGCTTCTGGTTGTTACTACTCTTTTTGATCTGATCCTCTTCTGGGTCCTGTTTTGTGTGAACTGGGCTACTCCATGGTCTTTGTGGCATGAAGGCCTTATGGCCTGAAAGCCTTTGATGACCTGATGGCCCTTGAGACCCATAAGCCCAAGCCGGTGGCCCGAAGGAACAAATCAGGTGAATAGTTTTTGGTTCTACAATACTAAATAGTAACTTCTATAATACTGCTATAGTGACTACAATAGTTATTTCTACAGTACCCCCGAAATTTTCCTCCACATAGTTTTGAACCTGGGTCTCTTGGATGCCAAGAAGGAGCCCTTACCACTCAGGTATGGGCTCGTTGGAAAAACTCTTCCTTGTGGGAAACCTATATCTAAGACTTTGTAGAGGATGTCAACTGAGGTTATAGTAGAGTTAATGAATGAAATAAAGGATTTATTTTAAAATTTATTCATATGGCCATGTGTTTATCCTTGGAAAGTTCCTGTTCCTTTTGTGGAAAATAAAAATGAGACTACGAGGCTGTGCATTGATTATAGGGAACTCAATGCCATCACTATAAATAGAAAATATTATCTACCACATATTAATGATATTTTTATCAACTTTAAGGAGCATAATATTTTTCAAAGATTCATCTTCATTCTAAGAATCATCAATTATGAGTAGGGAAGGAAATATAATTTCATATGATGTATGGACAGTATGAGTTTATAGTAACACCCTTTTGATTTACTAATACATCTCGTGTTTTTAAAGATCTGAGGAATATAAAGTTTAGGTAATATATTGATAATATTATTGTGGTATTTATTGATGATATACTGGTGTGATACCAAAGTTATTAAGAGAATAAGAGTCATTTACAAATCATTATTGGGACTCTTATAGAAAAGGATTAAAATGGGAAATTTTTCATGTGTGAATTTTGGATTTAATAAGTTCATTTTTTCGATATATTTTCTCTTAGGATGGAATATCAGCTGATCCATCAAAGATAAAGGTAGTAAAATAATGGCCAATTTAAAAAAATCAAAGTATGTTGTTTTATTTGATTATTAGGTTATTATCAAAATTTTGTTAAAAAATATTTCTATATTAGAAAACTAGTTAACCCAGTAGACATGTAAATGGGATAAGTTCCTATGGCCATAAGGATGTTAATAAGGTTTTAAAGAATTGGATAGGAGGTTGATTAATGTGCTAGTGTTGGCACTACCAATGGTAGGTATGGATTTTTAACATATAGTGATGTATCAAAGAAAGGAATTGGATGTGTCCTTATACATAATGATAAAGTTATTAACTATAAATCAAGGCACTTAAGGATACATTAACAAAAATATCCAACCCATGATCTTGATTTAGTTGTCGTAATCTTTTATTTGAATATATAGAGACATTATATCTATGGATAATGATATGAGATATACATATATCATATGAGACATAAATGAATATTTCTATTAAAAGTGATCCACTTGAGGAAAAGAATATGGATAGAACAACCCAAGGATTATGAATGGTTAATACACTACCTCCATAGTGTGGTTAATAAGGTGATTGATGCATTATTTAGGAAAGATCATGGAGTTTTGACTAAGATGAGTATTGATAATAATTATTTATATAAACACCTAGTAATGCTGGTTATGGGAATTATTAAGCAAGGGGAAGCATTAGTCCTTTTTAAAATGATTTAAAAATCATATTTATTGGAAAATATTAAAATTTATTAGACTGATAATGAGAATTTTGAAAATAAAATTTAAACTGTGAGTGATAGTATATTGGAAAATTTAATTTATGAAGATGATGTTTTAAATTTGGAAAAAGGAAATGTGTTCAGTCTATAACTACATTTAAAATGGAATTATTAGATGATTCACATAGATCTAATTTCTATATACACCTTAGTGGGACCAAGATTTGTACGGATTTGAAGGAAGATTTTTTGTGGGGTAATATGAAGCTGAAAATTTTTTATTGTGAACTTGGTTTGTAAACAGGTGAAAGCTAAGTGACAATTTCATTGAATACTCATGAAACCTCTATTTATTCCTTAAAAAAATTATATATCATTACTATGAACATTGCAATCAGATTTCTAAAGAATCCAAAAATAAATGATATTATATGTGTTATTGTTGAAAATCTTATAAAATCAATAGATTTACTCACTATAAGGGAATATTTACCTCTTGAGAGTCCTTAGAAACTCTATTATAATATATTTTTAAGACTTCATAGTGTACCTATTTCAATTTTATCTATCCATGATCAATGATTTACATAATAATTTTGTAAATTATTCCTAATTATCTTGATACCAAGATTTATTTGAGTATTGCTTGTCATTTAAAGACCGATGGGCATTGAAATACAACTATTAAAAAGTTAGAAGACATGTTAAGGTCATTATCACATAAATTTCTTGGTATGTGGGATCAGTATTTAACATTTGTGGAGATTTTATATAATAATAGTTTCAATTCATGTATTCAAATGGCTCCATATGAAGCATCATAGGGAATGACATGTCATACTCCAACTTGTTGGGAAAATATTAGTGAAAGGAATATTATTGGACAAAAACCTATGTAGAAGACAATAGTGAAAGTAAATATTATTCAAACCCATATTAAATATATGGAAAGAAGGAAAGAAATTTATGTTGACAACCAAAGGAATTATTTCTAATTTCAAGTAGGAGATCATATTTTCTTCCAAGTATCTCTATGGAATGGTGTTGTTATATTTGGTAAGAAATAAAAAATGAGCCCCAGGTACATCAGTCCTTTTAAAATTATAAAAATAATTGGAGTTTTTGCTTACCATTTGGAAATGTCACATATCCTCTCTAAAGTACAGGATATGTTTCAAATCTATTTATTGAGGAAGTGTATGCCAGATTCAATACATGTGCTCGCTGATAAGGAAATAGAATTAGATCCCGATTTATCATACTAATAAGTTCCTATAAATATTCTAGACACTAGATAACATGATTTGAGGAATAAAATAAATAAACATGTAAAGTAAATTTGGAGAAATCATAAGATATAAGAGGAAACATGGGAACCGAATATATTAGGATGAATAACTTCCCAAATATTTTCATGAATACAAATTTTATAAATTTCAAGAATGAAATTTTTTAAAAGAGGAATGAATATAACACTAGACCTTCAATTATAGTAGTAGTTTTCTTTTTGAGAAAGTATAACAAAATACACATAGTTTTATTCAAGAATATGATTAAAAATGAATTATTGAATTTTATAAATTGAATTTTCTTAAATTGACTTCATTTTTTAAATTATAATACCAAAAGTAACATCAGGCAAAAAAATGGATTTTTCAAAAAAGATAGATTTATTAGTGAATTGTAAAACAATGTCGATTTTTTATACACTATCATTTCCATAAATTAAAAAAAGTAATTCAAAAGACCCATTATATTTTAAAATTTACTTAAATATGATTAATATTATTTATAATAATTCTGTTTTAATTATAAATTTTCAATTTTTTGATATAATTTTATCTTTATGCTTAAAACCTATTTTTCAAAAAATTGCTTTTTGTTGCATTTTATACATTTATATTAAAATAAATATCTAATACATTTTAAATTTTAATCTTAAAAAATTTATATCATATTAAAAATTAGTATGATCAAAATTGGTAAATAGTTTACTCTTATGTTTTCCATTATGAATAGTAATGTTGGTAAATATTTGCTACCTCGATAAGGGTAAAATGGGTAAAACATGGTTTAAACTGTGAAATAAAATCACAAAACCAACCCAAAACCTTCCTTAATTTAATTTTAAAGGATAAGTTTGACCATGAACATCCCAAATTAGAATATATTTATTTTTTGATCTATTTTCCATGGATAATGACATTTTTTTATTTAAAGTAATGAAAATTGAAAAATTTCATCCTCTTGACTTTAATATCTCTAAAATTTTTACATAAAGATTAAGGCTTGGTAAGTTCAGTTATAAATTGGTATTTTAAGGATGAAATGTTTTTTTCATATTAATTTAATTTTAATATTTAGTTTAGAAATACTTACCTTAAATGTTTACACTATAGGGATATATCATTTATTCGAGTAATAGAAAAATCTTTTAAATAATTTAACAAACTCTGAAAATAATATTGTTTGGGTGATTTATAGTTTCCCAAGAATTTTATTTATTAATATAATATATTATAGATATTTTTAATTTTTATATTATAATTATAATTCAATATTGAAGTCTTTAATGTCATATTAAATACATATGTTCTAAAATGACATTAATGATATTTTATGAAAATAATATTTTGTTAAATTATTTAAAAATAATAAAAGCCTAGAAATGGGAATATTTGGATTAGAATATGGCCTAAAATTTTACCACCTTTCCATTTAGGATCCAATTTTTACCTCATATGTAAAATTATAACCCATTAATGTTGAAAAAGTTGTTACTGTGATTAAGGTCAAAATGAGTTTATGGAATGGTTAATCTAAAAACAGAAGGGTTAAAATTATTGAAAAAAATTTATTAAACCTTATTGGTTGATTATATTTCAACCATAAACTTATCATCTTTGAATATAAGTCATTTTGTAGTGATTTTTTAAATAATGTGACTTAATAATATTTTAAAACATTGAAAAATGACAAGTGTGTCACTCACGTCAATTATAAAAGGTCACATAATATCCCCACTTATTCATAACTATTAAGACTTTTATCTCAACTAAAACCTGAAACAAATCTCCCTAATATCCTTATCCATGTTGTGTTGTAATTTCCCAAATACCAACCATAGGCTCATTATGAAGTGATCCAAATGAGGTTTCTCTAAAATAGGTAATCATCTTAACCATGCTATTTCTTTTTTATTTATTCTTTTAATACCATAAATTATGTCATAAATATTCCCAAATAATAACAACAGTATATACCATATACTAAGATATTTTTATTGTGGATGAATAATATTTATCTATCTCATTCACTGTTAAATGGGATGTGAAATTATCACTCATTCATACGTGTGGACTACCACCACCACATAGTGATAAAATTTGTTTTCCATCAGTATATTGCATGGATGGTTATTAGGATGGATTTAAAGTATATATATTATATTTATTATATTATTATTATTCTATAATTGAAATATAATATCTACATTCTTGCCTCAAAAACCGTTCGAAAATGATAATGTCACTTGTTCATACATGTGGACACCCACCTCCACAAAGAGATTTGATTCATTTTTCATTTCTAATTTAATATACGGTAATAAGGATATGTTAAATTAATACATAAAAAATAATTATTATTCTTTATAGGTTAATTATTATTTAATTTTCTTTTGTTCTATCTGTAAAAAATTGAAAACAACGTTTATGCGTGCATATGTCTTATTGTCTCCATGAATGGTGTAATTCATTTTTATATAAACACTATTCAATAATGATTAAAAATACGTATATAATGAGTATATATGATATTTATATGATGGTTAAAATATTATAAATAATGTAACCATGAGAAATATGTAAAGAATGAAACCACCTAACCGAAACTTACATGATAAAAAAATAGTTAACAGTTAGAAATGATGATTTGCATAAATAATTATTAATAGATGGGTATTAAAATTATACAAATGGATCATATATGATATTATAAGTATTAAATGGTTTTGTAATAGAATTATAATAAATTTATGTTTGTTGTATAGTATGATAAAAGCACTTACAAAGAAAGCTTTACATGAGATGAGGGTTTATTTTAGAATCTCGTCATTATTTTTTTTATTTTTTATTTTGAAGTATCCATTGAGGGAATTATAATATATTTTTATACTATACACAATATATTTTATTATCCTATGGTTATTTTTTAAAATTAAAATTTTTCCTTTCAATTTCATCATTTAATTACTCAATATAATAAATGAATAATTTTAAGGAAAACTGGATTTGTAATATATTCGGTTGGGAATATTTTTCTTCCATGTCCATATTTTCATTAAAATGTATAAAATAATGTTTCAAAAATTCTACTGTGATTTTTAAAGTCTTTTTTACCCATATTTAACATTCAATATATTTATTTAAAAATAACCTTCTTATTATTTTCTGAATGAGATAATTTTCTATTTTTTACCAAAAAATGTAAAAGGAATATTTGCTTTTACATACAAAGCATGAACATAATTTCCCACCATCATGATCACTAAATTCATTGAAAATTACATTACAATTTTCAATACTATTTTCATATAAAACATTTTCCTTAATATTTTTTAAATTTCTAAATTTTGAATACGTGATTTTAAAATGAAAATGGTATTTTCCTTAAGAAATATTCTAGTTATATTTTTAAATTATTCCCATATATTTCAAAATTATTTGGTAAATATTATGATTTAATGGGGATGGATTGTTTTGATACCATTATCCATATTACTCTATTTGGATTATGATTATTTTATTTTTATTTATTGTGGAAAATATTAACATTTTGTATGATAGTTTTTCAATATGAATGTTAATTTTAATTATATTTCATGTTATTCATATAATAACTACAGTAGACTTAAAAGTGATGGGTTGGGCCTGTTATAGACCATTGATACATTGGTAGGTCTTTTGAGACAAACTAGTTTAAATATTTGGTGTGTTTTTTACCTGTTTATGTATGTTTTCTTGGAACAAGGCCTTTATGGTATGATTATGATTCCTGACATTGTGAATTCTATCATTATGAAACTAGTTTTTATTAACCATGTGATTATTTATGTTTTTATGTTATCATTGGATTTGACCCCTTTATAGTATTATTTATATGGAATATATGATTATTTTTTTCTCGATCATATAATTCATGTTTTATTTACTCTATAATAGATTCTATTGTATGTATTCCCTTACTAATCATTTGAGTTTACACGTTTCTTATATTTCCTTTCTCTAGGATGTTAAGGAGTGTTTTATGAATAATTTGAAAGGATATTCTAGAGAAAATAATTATGTTCCAAAATAAAATACTATTTTGTATTCTATATTTCCAAATGTAATGTAAGATTCATGTATGTATCTAGTCTCTCAATACTACTAAACTATTTGGTCCTTATGATGTGATCACTTGTATCTAGTACTAATATAGTAAAATAACCATCGGATTTGGGCTACTGAAGTTGGGATGTTATCTAAGTGAATGTTTTAGACATGGGGGTGATTTCCCCTAGAATGTGGTGTTCCAAAAATGTGTGTAAGTTGATACTTTAAATATTGAGTAATTTTTTTGGTTAATTCCCAATAATATCAGAGATGATTGTAGTTTTTTTGGTCATTCATACTACTATCAGAGCTTCATGATCGATTTGTCTTGGGTTTTAGCATCATTGATAACCTTCACCATAAAGGACTATGTTTTCTTATAGACTAATTCGTGTTATGTTTCTTCTGAATACCTGAAGGGGAATTTGATTATTTCTCACATCCTTTGGTTTCTATAAGAGGGGATGATGTTTGATAATTTTGAGAGAAAACTTCATGTCTGGGTTTGGGATGTGTATTTATGTAACTGAGGGAAGTGATCTCATATAATTCCTTATAGTTACATCCCCATGATTGTAAATATTCCACCTGTGATCATGATTTGGTGTAAATAATGTTTTACAAGCTTATATGGAAGTATTACATCATCAAAGCATGATTTTTGGTATCTATATATGACATGATCCTAAGGTATATTTTCTATCTATGGGATTTGAATAAGTGATAGTGGCAATGGATGTAGTTCTCACATGAAAATGAATTCAAGACCTATTACACCCAATTGAAAGGGAATGTAGTTATTGATGCATTGAGTATGAATTCATAATGAAATTTTTTTCAGTAATATGGAGATTCATTAAGAGTGCTAAAGAATCTTTCAATAATACATATTGATAAGGAAAAGGTCAGTGGTAAGGCTACCAATTCTAAATGATAGTATAATTGTCCTTATTTCAGTAGGTGGAGGATCTTAGTGGAGAGACTTATTGGTGGAGGTGATGTGATATTGTGTCCTCCATGTTAATTTTCTTAAGAAATGGTTGGAGGATTATCAACATTAGATGTTATTTTTTGAGATATTTTTTCAATTTATGGGGAGTTTCTCCATAAGTTTTATAGATTAACATTGGTAGAGTGCTTGGGTATATCGTATATGTATCATAACTTTATGGTTTAGGTTTTTTAGATGAGGATGAAGTGATTCGGGAAAAATATCATGTCATGGTGATCGGTTTATAATTAGTTAATGGTGGATAATCAGGTTCATATTAGTTTATTTCAACAATTTGATATCCCTGAGTTAATGTGGAAGGATAGCGCAATGAAATCCATCAACAGTTTCCATCAATCCCAAAGAGTATATTATGATGTTTGGGTGATCATAGATAGGTTAATAAATTTATCTCATTTCTTGGTTATCGGGGATTCAAGATCCATGGATGTGTAGGGGAGGTGTTATATAGATAAGATAGTAACGCTTCATGGGATACTGAGTTCCATCACTTATGATTGATATTATTGATTTACATCAAGTTTATATGGATATATTTAATATTATTTTGTCACTCAACTCCACCTTACCATAACATTCCATCTTCATATGTATGGGAAAATAGAAATTACGATTTACACACTGGAGGACATATTACGGTCTTTTGTAATGAATTTTGGTGGATTGTGGGTGAAGCACCAACCATTGATTGGTTTTTCCTATAATAATATTTATCACTCAACCATTGGTGTAGATCCATTTGATTCATTGTATGTGGTTTCATTAAATATAACTATTGTATTTGGTGGAGATTGGGGAGTCTATGGTCCTTAGACTATATTTGGTATATAGTACAATTAGGGAGGGTTGGATAATTTTTAATTGGAATAAGTCAATAAAGGATTGTCAGATGTATTAAATTGATCAAAGTTGTTGGCCCCCATAGTTTGAATTTAACAATAATGTGATATTGTAGGTTCTCATCCTTATGTGCAGGAGAGGTTCTTCTTAGAGAATAAGATTTTTCCCTGATTCATTGGCCCTTTTGATGTGTTACAGCAAGTTGATGAGGTGGTGTATCAGTTAGCAGTCCTACCACAACTGGACCAAATCTATGATTTTTTCATGTGTCATAGAATTATCAATATCTTAATTATAATTATCATGTCATAAATTAAGTGAAGTTGGATATGAGGATGATATAATATATTTAGAGATTCCAATTGAAATTCATAATCTTTGGGAGAAGGTGTTGTGTGTGCATGTTATTCATTTGGTTCATCTTTTATGGATGTAGAGGAATGTATGTGGATACATGAATCACATATGCACACTCATTATCTTGGAATTTTTTGAATATTATTTTACATGATATACGATGTTTAATTCAAGGTTTATTGGATTATATTAATTGTTTTTGTGTTATTTTTTATATGTTTTTTGATTCATTATGATCTTTAATTCCTTTGTTATATAATTATAACTTTTTGTATGTTATTTTACATGGGAGTTTTTTTTTTATGGCCACATCATTTATATTTATTTTTATTCTTGAGGATGAGAATAATTTGAGTAGTATCTAATGTAACTATCCATACCATATTGTCCTATTAAATTTGGTGACTCAGGTGTTCGATGTATCAAGGAGGGATTGTACTGAAATAGGTGTTGTTAGAGATGAAATTTCAATTATAATGTAGATATATGGCATGTTTCTATTGGTTGTGGTGTGGAAGTTGGTTCAGGTTTTATTTTATTTTCTATTATTGGTATCCAAGATATATTATTTTTTGTCATGGTTTATGTCTTTTAAGGTTATTTTCTCAAGATATTCAATTTTGGCGGTCGTTTTTTCATGGTGTATGAGCTTCACCGTGGTGTATTGAAGGGTAAGTTCCTTAACTCTACAATTTTTTGGTTCATTGAATCATGGTGTTTAGGATGAATTGTAATCCTTCCATGATAATATTTAATTAAGTAGTTGAAAAATAATTAAATTGGGTAGATATTGTGAAATTGTGTCATGATTTTTTAGGGTGGTTTGACTTAACCCCATTGCGATGTAGACATTTATATTGCATCATAGTTTTTTGAATTTACATAACCAATATAAATTAAAAATATAATCTAAATTCTTCTTAATTCCTTTTTTTTAAAACCTAGGTATCTAGAGTGGAATACTAGGACACATTTGAGAACACTTGAATTTTCATTGGTTCTTAGATTATATAGATCATTCGGTTGTAATACAAGGTGAGTTCTATTTCTTTCCTTCTTGGGTTTTATCCTAGTTCTTCATCCGAGTAAAATAAGTTAGTGTTTTAGTTTTGAATTTTTTTTCTAGAATTGTTATGTGATATTTATGGGGACTAATGTTTTTTATTTTTTTGAGGTTTCCTATGTGTGGTTTAATCTTGTGGATAATCTTTTTCTTACCTTTATTTTGTGCAGTAGTTGTAAAGGTTCAATTGAGATCTGATATTTGAGAACTCTCTTTATGTGTAAATTATGTATGTTGTATATTTTTACATTATTATATTTAATTTTAATGATTAACCAAGTTAATTTAATGAATTTGAAAAATAATGAATTGAAAGTGGGGTGGTTATTCACATGTGTTTAGGTGTTCCATGATATTGTTTATGTTATTATTGTTTGTTCTTTGTTTTTATTGAAAAATATTTTGTTAATTACAACATATGTGTGTTTTATTATTTTTGTTAAGATTATAGAACTAACTTTTATAAAAGGTTAATTAATTAAATAATTTAGAGAAATTATTGTATGAGATTTATAATTATAGATCATGATTCTTAAGAAAGAGATGTCAAATATAATGGCATGTTTTAAAAAGTGAATTATTGAAGTAATTTTCTATTGGAATTATTTATTGTGTGTTATTATAATTAATGTAGTATAATTTTGAATTATATATCTATTTTGGGGGTTGTTGGGTAGTAATTATTGTAATATTAACTATCACTTTTCATACATTAACATGAAATCATTTTTTTGGAATACTTAAAACATTACAGAAACAGACTCCCAAAGACCATATTAGTTTAGTGCCTTTAGAAAAATGGAAACATAAAAACCTATACATAAGTGAGATACATTTTCTCCCAATATTCTCTTCATTACAAGTACCCTTCTTAGAAACCTCATATATAGTAAATATATTCATAACCTGGGAAAGTAAACAAAAAAAGGGGTGAGCTCAGATGCTCAGTAAGGGTAAACAAGGACGATATGTAAGCATAATCATGAACATAAGGGTATGAGAACATGATTAGGATCAATATAATTTCATAGCCTATATTTCAAATATCCTAATCATGAATCTTGGAATAAATATTTGCAGTTTATAAGACATTAATCATAATGAAATAAAGAACATAATCCATCAAAAAATAACATAAAAATAAAACATGGAATTGGTGTAAACACATAAGAATATAAAATGATTTCTATATTAGTCAAGTCGTCACTACTAAGGTAATACTAGTAGTATGGGTTCACTCCTAACACCATCTTGGCAGTTATGGTTCACTCCCATGGCCACATCAGTAGCATTATTTCAATCCTCATACCATCTTGGTTATCATGGTTCAATCTCATGGCCATTTTAATAGTCAAGGTTCATTCCCAAGACAATATTATTCTACCTCATAAGATATAAATTTTTACCCAATTCATTAGAGGGGTATATACATCCCACCCAATTCATAGTGAAATCATACATACATTTTCCAAAATATCGTTAAAAATAATTTCATAACCCATGAAATGAAATGGGTATCATAAACAAATAATCATATCATAACCTATAGAAAAATATATAGGTTTCATAATAATTTCATGAAAATCATAACCCATGAAAAGTAATAGGTTTTAAAAGAATATAACCCATAAAATAGAAACAGGTTTCATAAACATCATGCCATTAAAATATAAATCATTCATATAAATAATATTAATGAAAACATTGAATCATTTCCACAAAAAGGTATGAGTAGCACAAACAGATGTCATATTAGATGGGAAGTAATTTTGAAAGATTTTTTTAAAAAAAATCTTTAGTAAAATATCATTTTTTATTTGGAAAAATATTTTTAAAATATAAAACCTTTGAAAACCATTTTCATGAAAATAAACATGAAAACTGATAAAAGAAGATTTGAA
Organism: Viscum album; assembly: GCA_963277665.1. Classification (NCBI taxonomy): domain Eukaryota; kingdom Viridiplantae; phylum Streptophyta; class Magnoliopsida; order Santalales; family Viscaceae; genus Viscum; species Viscum album. The sequence continues at coordinate 1,218,043,860 of OY728130.1, forward strand.
AAAAAATGATAACCTTTTTCTTTTAAAACATCTTGAAAGATTATATTGAAATATTAAAAACGTTTTGAAAAACATTTCATTGAAAATACTTTGAAAAATTATAAAGAAATATTAAAAAAACGAAAACTATTTCTTTAAAAATACTTTTAAAACTTATCAATAAAGCTGAAAAATATTTTGAAACCCATTTTACTTGAAAACTTATGGAAGAAGCTTGAAATAATTTTGAAAAAAAAAATTCTTGAAAACTAATTCAAAACACAAAATATTCAGAATATTATGAAAAAATAAATATTTTAAAAATAAATTTTTATTCTTTTAAAGGAAACTTTAAAGAAAATACAGTCATGACAATGGGTAAATCCATACATGTTGAACAATCCTTTTACATCGTAAAAAGTTTAGAAAATTGTCTTGATCGGAAAATGAAAAGAATATCACTTTTTAAAACCCCTTTTTTAAATGGTAAAACATAGGTAAAAATGTATTTCAATGATCATAAAATAATAATATAATACTTGTTTAAACCTATTAGAAAACATGGTTTTTAAGGAACACATATTTTCGACAGAAGAGAGAGGTAAATTCAAACTATCTTAAAACACATTCTCAATCACCGTATGTACCAAAGAGTGGAAAATGGTACTATTATAATAAAATATGATGAATATAGTGAGTATAATAAAATTAATTAATTATCTTGATATATGGATCATAATATTTCATCAAAGGAATAATAATCACAAACAATCCCAACAAATGATGATATTTTCTCAATAAACTCTTACCACTTCATAAATTTGAATTATACTCCCCATGTAAGAAAATAAAATTACATGAATCTTAAAATATCATGAAAATAATTATATTCATGAATTAACATGTAAAAGGTAGTATATACACCTCATATAGAATTATAGGTGAATAACATGGAATTTGTCTCAAATAATGTAAATTGAGACAAAATTACATTACCAATTTAGAAACATTTGAAACATAAAATCTATGAAATAAAGATCATTAAATGGATATTAAAATACCCATAAATTTAAGTATAAGAATCATAGAATACATCTATGGAAGTATATGCACCACACAAAAGAGAATAGTGGTGAGTAAGGCATGAATCTCATGAAACTAAAAAGTCAGATGAAATTACCTTACCTTATGACTTCACTCTGATCATAATCTTAAATACATCCTATATAATAAATATATGTTTATTATAAATTTATCATATAACAATATTATTCCATATAATATCATATATATAATTATTATGACTATATATTACCCACTTGTTAATAATTCAATGTTGAGGTTTGACTTTAGGTAATATCTACTTCGTTTTTCACATGTGTCTTAATTTATTATATATTTGGTCCATATACTTATTTCATGATTTTAAAAATGTAAACCATGATATAAATATCATTTATATTCATTATATTTTAATTATAATAATTTATAATATATATAATTATGAAATAAAATACATCATTCATGGAGATAGTGGGTCGTACGTACGCATGAACATTGTTTCTGTTTTATTGATATATTTAATGAATGAAGGTAAATGAAATATATGTCCTCCAATGGCCCAAAGGCCTTTATTTTTTATTGATTTTGATAATCCACCTTTCAAGGGGTGAGGTGGAACCCTTACAAGGCCCGTAGGCGTAAGTATTACATGGCCCATAGGCCTTAGAGGAATTCATTCCCTGTAGGCTTCAAACATTACATACAACCCAGACTAACTACTTGGAACTACTCCTCCCCATCATCTTCATCGTGAAATCATCTCTCCACCTTAGCATGGCTATTCGTCTAGGCTTTCCCGTGCATGCACATGCTTGTCCCGATGGTAGGTTCCATACCCTCTCATTCTTGAAATCTGTTTGGCTTCTGCTATGGTGAAATCTCATTGCTCCTACTCCTTCTAAAGCTTGTTCCTTGTAGGTTTTCTATTATGCATTTTCACTTTAAGGTGGACCGAAGGCCTTGAGGTGGCCTGAAGGCCTTACTGACCCGAAGGATTGGGTGGCCCAAAGGCCATAAAGGACTCAGGGACCAAATCGGTGCTCCGAAGGCCCAAATGGGGGTATATTCCCGGCTACTAAAGTTCCAAATAGTGCCTGATATAGTCCCTGCTACAGTTCTTCACAGTTCCTACTACAGTACTGCTACAGTACCCGGAAATTATCCCCCACCTAGATTTGATCTCGGGTCTCTTGGATGCACACAAGGAGTCATCGCCAACTAGGCTAAGGCTCATGTGAAAATATATGTATTTATGTATATAATATCATTAAAGTATCATTATAATTTCAAATATATCATATAAGTTACTAAATACAACATTAATACGTTTCATGTAATGTGTGAACGAATCACATGGCTTTGAGGGGGTGGTGGTCCAAAATTCCTCAAATAAAATTAACATATTTACAAAAAATAAGTATAAATATATATGTTTTAAAATAATTATAAAAGCCTTAATACATTATAAATATCATATATATTATATATAAACATATTTTCCATCATAATTCCCACCATGAGAGGTATTAAATGGAAAAATAACAAGTATCATTTCGTGAGGTGGCAGTTCGTCGTAAAATGAACAATATGTTCTTTACTCATTTGATGGAAGTGTGTGTAAGTGTAGGTTTAAACCATAGAATAAAAAATATCATTATATTGATAATACTATTGTTTCCATATAACAATTTAATAATAATATTTTAAGGGGTGGAGAATGAAAATAAGATAAAGGAGCATGAGGGAGGATGTTACCTCTTCTTTGGGTAACACATTTTGGTTTTCACCAAAGGGTTTCCTTGGATTTTGATCTACACAAATGGATGATTCAAGGAGGAAGGGAGGGATTTTTTGAAGTTTATTGGGAAAATATTGTCCAATTGTTAAGTGTTTAGAGAGGTGTGAGGAAGCGGGAGAGGTGGTGTCCTCTTATATCTATGGAAAAGGACTCGCTTTGTATTTTTTTTAAAAGTAGTTAGGTGTACCCACGTTTTTACATAAAAAAACATCCAAAACCAACCGAACTCAAACATTTAAGGTTAGTTCCTGACCAATGGCTGTAAAATGGGGTTTTGACAAGTGTCTAGGTCATTTGGGCCCTTAGGTTTAAGGTTTATTACCTTATTAGCACAACCATAAAATTAACCCACATCCATGGTTTGGAACCGTGGCAATAGCATATGGCCACAGTTTTGGAAAATCATGGTCATTATTGCTATCGTAGTAGGACTTACCTACTTACATGGTTTTAACCCTGGAAATAGACCACCTATAGTCACGGTTTTAATAATTTAAGTAGGGGCCTAGTGTGAGGGTTAAAAATGTGGAAGTATGGGCCTAGTGCCACGGTTTTAACCGTGGTATTAGAGGGCCTATTTCCACAGTTTTAACCTTGGATTTAGGCCCCTACTACCATAGTTAAAACCATGGATATATCATTTATAAGGTATAAAAAATGAATTCATCGCCACCCCCCCCCCCCCCCCTCTGAACACCCCCCTTCACCCCCCATGCTCCCCTGGATAGCCCCCTTACATCACAAAGTCCCCCTAGACAGTCCCGTTTCACTCCCTTGAACACCCGCTACACCCCCATGCCCCCTGAACAGCCATCGTGCACCCCCCATGGACAGTCCCTTGCACCCCCCCCCCCATAAACCCTCCCCCTACACCTCTATGCCCCTCTAAACATCCCCCTTTCACCCCCATTGGATATCCCCTTGCACCCCCATGACCCCCCTGGACAGCCCCCTTTCACCACCATGGACATCCCCCTTTCACACCCTTGAACACACTCCCTCCACCACCATGCCCCATGTACATCCCCCTTGCACCCCCCCCCCCCCTGACATCCCCCTTGAACCCCCTTGAACACCCCCCTACACCCTCATTCCCCCCCTAGACAGCCCCCTTACACCCCCTTGAACACCCCCCCCCCCCCCGCACCCCACATGCCCACCATACATCCCCTTTTCACCCTAACTTCAACCACATGCCCCCCTGGACAGCCCCCTTACACCCCCTGGACATCCCCCTTTCACCCCCTTGAACACCCCCTCCCCCTGCACCCCCATGCCCCCCTGGACAGCCCCCTTGCACCCCCTTCACCCCCATCCCCCCTAGGCAGCCCCTTACACCCCTTTGATCACCCCCCCCCCCCCCCCCGAACAGCCCCCTTTAACACCCCCCCCCCACACACCCCCTTGAACACCCCCCCCCCCCTCGCACCCCCATGCTCCGACCCCCCTCCCTCCTCGACACCCCCACCACCCTCTTGGATACCCCCATACACACCCATTCCCCCTTGCACCCCACTCTTGGACACCCCCCTAAAACCCCAAGATATCCCTCATTCCCCCTACCTTGAACACCCCCCATCACCCCCTACAGTATCCCACCGCCTGGATATCCCCCTTACACCCCCCTGCAAAGACCCCCTAGAGAGCCCTTGACCCCCCCCCCCCCCCATGAACACCCCCTTCCCCCCACCCCCCTATAGTATCCCACCCCACTGGAGATACCCTTTGCACCCTCTGGGCATCCCCCTGGATATCCCCCTTTCACACCTTCCCTCCCCCCTCCCGCACACCCATTCCCCCTAGATAGCCCCCCTATACCCCCTTAAACACCCCCTTCACCCACATGCCCCCAACCCCCCCCCCCCCCCACTCTCCTGGACACCCCCCTACACACCCATTCTCCCTTGCACCCACCCCCTCCTGGAAAACCCCCTTACAACCCCATAGACTTCCTTCTTGCCCCCCCCCCCTTAAACACCTCCTAGCACCACACCCCCCCCCCTGCAGTAGCCCACCCACCCTAGACATCCCCCTTGCACCCCTCCTCAACACCCCCCTTGCAACCCCCTAGACAACCCCCTTTCCCCCCCCCCCTGCAGTAGCCACCCCCTGAAAAAAAAACCCCTAGATACCCCCGACCCCCCCCCCCCATACTAATCTATGAACGTTGTTAAATATGTACAAAATTGGATGAACAGAAATAATCTATACCAACAGCATGATGAATTATTAAGGAAAAGAGATTTAACTACTCACCTACTCAATAACATAATTCAATGACTTACACATGATTACCTAATTACAAAGTACTACCATATTATGTGTTGTAAGAAAATGAACCCAATAATATTAATCACATGTTTATAAAAAGAAATAGCATGAATTTACATAAATATATTGTATAATAATTAAATGAAATTTCATTTGTATTGATATAAACATCACTTTCACTGTATGATAGCAACATGCTATTCACCCGACAAGATCAAAATAAAAGATAAAAGTAATGACAAATAAACTTAGCAATCATTATGAATTTAAGAGGAATGAAGAGATAGTAGAAAAGTAAATGAGGTAGAATACTCTCCCGAGTGACAGCTTCTAATCTTAAGACACTTTATTCTTTATCTTTGATTAAAAAATATGGTATAAAAATTAAATCACAATTAAACCAGTAAATATTATCCTATTAGAATCTTATTCCCATATATACAATTGTTGAAACCTACAGAAAACTGAAGATTTAGATATTATAATTCAGATTTATAGTGCACATGAATATAACTAATTAAAATTCAAATCGAATTTCAACAAACAAAACATGTAATGTGGCCATCACAACATGCAAATGAACTCAACAATCAAAATGACTTCCAAACAAACTAATAGATTTTTAATTTTTAATGATGCTCAAAATAAGTGCTGTGATCATGCATAAAATTTCATAGTTTAAGCACAAAACTCAATAACCAAAGCACCGTAAAATGAAATATGATATCAGCAAGTAAACATATAGAAAGAAGCTAATAAATTTTTAGACAGTGCATGAAATTTTTTATGAATCATTGAATATTTCTACATATAACCTAATCTTCTGCTCTTTTAGTGAAAGGAAAACAAGATATATTTATTTTAGCCACACCAGGGAGGCTGAAGATAGTATAATCTAAACTTCAACTCTTGTAGGGAAAATAAAGCAGGCTCGATTTATTTTAGACACACTATAGAGGATGAAGATAATATAATCTAAACATATACTCTTGTAAGGAAAGGAAATCAAGCTAGATTTCTTTTAGAAGGAGAAGATAGTAGTGCCCAACAAGAAAAAACTTAGGTGCGACTCTAGTCTCCAATGGTAGTCCCCATGTTTAGGAGAGACCTCCATGCATTTAGATCTGGAACTACTCGAGAATGATATATTCCATCGAATGTTTATTTTGATTTCCGTTCACACTATTCAGGTTTAAACAATTCTTCTCACTCTAACCAAGGTCTTCATCTTCTAAGTCGCCCTTAGTTTCTATCTTTCTCTCCTAAAATGTGAGTGCTTCTCACCCCTAGATGAACCTCAAGAGCTCACATGTTGGGATTTTTGAATAAATGCCACCCCCTATTCTAATATGCATCCATCTGATGAACATGTTATCCCCCTCTGCGTGCATGATCTCAACTCTTGTTTTTCAGGTAGAGTCATTGTCTGTCATAATATACCTTTTAGAATTTCTATAAAGATGGGATTAGGATATAGGAGTTCCCTTTAATCATCATTGATTTCCCTTGTAGATCAGAGGGATGCGGGTTCACTTGTCTCGTGTATATACACCTGCTTAATCTGCCACCCTCCTCTAATATACTTCACCATGGATGAATAGGGAAGGGGCACATGAGCAAGGGTTCAGATCGTCGCCCCCTCTCTGCTCAAGTGAGTCACACACATGACATAGTGAAAATAAAATCATATTAAGTAATTTAAATTTCATTCTTATTCAATATGAAATGATGTTTATATTGATAATGGAAATTTTATACATGTATTAAGTAAATGGTATTAGATATAATGTTAAAAGATAAAAATTAATGGGTATATTATGTAATTGAAATACCATGCTTATATTAGGTAACTAAAACTAAATTCTTAATTTAAATTGAATAACCTTGAATACATATGGAAAAACTGCATATATATTAAGAAAATAAAAGAAACGATTTTTTAGATAAGGTAATGAAATTTTTTAGTGAATAAACTACAAGTATATGAAAAAAATAAGGTAACATGCATTTTGGAAAACTGAATATATATTCAAGAAATATAATTTCATGCATATTGAACGTAAAATGCATATTCTGTTCATGAAGCTATTTTGTGGTCTAGTTGATTCTCTGAAACTCAATCAGGTTGTCCATACTAGTATATGATACCAAACAATTAACATATAAACTCATTTTTTCATGAACCAATTTAAAATGGAATCACTAAAACTTTAATAACTAAACAGAAATACAAAATGAGAGGAATATCTTTGACTGATTTTTTAATATATAAGTAAATGATATATGAAATAAATTATTACATACCATTTGGAAAACACACTGGCCACCCCCCCCCCCAACCACACACACACAACCCCCTACCACCCCCTACATCAGCCCCCTGCCCCTGGCCACACCCAACCTCCACCACCCCCACCCCCCACTGCAGCAGCCCCCACACCCCACAACCACCCCTAGCCCCTGGCCACCCCCATCCCTCTACAGCATCCCTCCTACCCCTATCCTCATCCCCCCCACCCCCAACCCCTTACACCCCTCCCCCCCCCCAACTACAACATTCCCCACACCCCACTTCCACCCCTCATCCCCTACACATGGCCACCCCCTACAGTATCTCGACTGCCCCCCCAACCAATACCACAACCCCCTGCCACCCTCCAACCCCCACCACACACCCACCCCCTGAAGCAGCCCCCATACCCCAATACAGTAGTCCCCTCACCCCACTAAAACAGCCCCCACAACCCCCTTCCACCCCCAGCCCCAACCCCTGGCCACCCCTTCCACCCCCTATAGAAACCATCCTTCCACTGTCCACCCCCTTACCCCCTCTTCCCCCCCCCCCACCCCCCACCACACACAACCCCCTACCACCCCCAAACCCCTACAGTAGTCCCCCTAACCCAGGAAACCCCTAACCCCATGTAGCATCCCCCTTCCCCTGTCCACCCAACCCTACCCCACACCACACCCCACTGCAGAAACCCCCATAGTCCGAAAACATATACACGTCTTATATGTATAAGGAATTAGTTGGAATACATCAATTAATTGGTGAAATATTAATAATTATTTATTGAGACAATAAAAGTGCTATCAAAATAGAAAACAATATATCACAGCACTCACAAGAATCACATTGAGATCACCTATAATTTTTTATAGGTGAAGGTGTATAATAATGATATACAACTTAAATTTTATGGTACTCAAGATCATGTGTTGTATATCTTTACCAAATAATTTTGTTGTATTTGTTGAATAGTATGCTAAAGAGGTCTCAAAAAAAAGAAACAATGTCATTAGAAAGGCATGAATGAGTTGGAAATGTTTTATCAGCTTTGTATACGAGGGAGGTGTTTCATTGTGATGCCTATGGTCACCCCACAACCTTACCAAGGCACATGAGCCTATCTATGGTGGATGGCCAAGGGGAAGCCACTTCTGTGATATAATCCCATAAATTTTTGGCAGATACTGTTATTCCATGAATAGGGAATACATGATTCAAAAAAATGAAAATTTCCTACTTAGTAAGATTAATATAAATTTTCATAAGGGTTACTAAAATTTTTGTATAATTTATTTTGAAGGATATTAGTCAATATCTTAGGATAATGGCCACTTTATTAAGAGATTATTTCTAGAATTTAGTGTCACTCCCTATAAGAAGAAATATCATGAGATGAGGTTGTTACGCCGTGAAGACTCGATATACCGAATAATGATTTTAAGGGATCATGAAGTCATACTATGAATAAACATGTGATTCACTGAATTCACAATGTGAAGACACATGTGATTTCATAAATAAAGGGTGAGGATTATTTAGTAGTGATATTATTTAGAAGGTGCAAGCACTATGAAGTTAGTGATGCATTGTGATGTGTATTGAAGTAGAATAGGTCATATTTTTGTCTACATTGAATGCCATGAAGTAGGATATAAACAAATTTTAGTTCTTATATCAATGTAAAAATCACATCATAGGGAAATAGATCATTCCTTGAGAATGATTTTGAGTCACAAAATATTAAAAGATCCCCCGAGATTTTGCAGGGACATAAATATAAGATATTAACCAGATTTCATGAATCTAGTTTATGAATCTGGATTAAATGTGAAGGAATAGGTCTCACAATGAAAGGATATAATTTGAGACATGTCGCACCATGAATAAAGGTTTCATACTATGACAAGAATCTTTCTAGAGTCCTATACAAAAATGATAATAGAATAATACAAAGTAAGAGAGACACAAAGGAAAATAGAATATAATAAAGAGAAAAGGGGGAGTTCTAGGTCAGTACTAGAAATAAAATGATTATTAAAAATGAAATCAGCTACTAGTAACATGTATGTGGTTACTTGACCAAGATTTATTTTTTGCGTTGGTAATTTCGAATAGAGTTATGTGTGATAGAATGAGATCAACAAACATCCAGGAGCCAACACCATTAGAAGAAAAAAACTAACATCACCATTATCTTCTAACTATAAAACATCATTCCATATAATTTTCCAACTGAACAACATAATAAATTGAATAAAAAAACCAAAAAAACCTATAAAACATCACCACTAGCAATAAGAAGAAACTCAAAAAAAAGACTAATCAAACACACATGAGAATACAACTCCCTCCTTACTAATGAATCAGGCCCACATGAGGGAAAAAAATGTTATCCAGCATAAATATTTTATACTCAAAGACTACACCAACCCAATTGATGGAATCCACCATGAAGGAAAAAAATATTCCTATAAAAGCAAACGAAGAGAAATCAAAGAACCAAATAGAGGTGATGGAGAACTCAACCACAATGAGGAACAAAATTTTATATTGACACAAGTCCCCCTCCAACACCATCATAAGCTCCCTAAAATCCACACATAGTCTATCCAAAATGGGGTCTTTCTAACTAGGTATTATAAGATAACAACCTAACTCTTCATTAATCTTTAAGAAAATGTATGGGTCGCACCTTCTTCTCCTTTTGGTTAATTCTCAATCTATCACCCATATTCTCCAAGATATGTATATGAAAACATATTAACAATAAATATAATAAACACAAAACATTGGGAACTTCAGTTTAGTTATAAATCAATTTCTACTAATAAGTCAATATTAATGGAATATAAGATAAATTTGATTGAAAATAATAACATGTTCGATTTATTTTTTCTTCCTATAGATAAAAAATTCATAGTTACAAAGTATGGTTTCTAGAATAATCTCAATATGAAAAGAGAAGAATCAAAAAATGCACTAAAAATATAGAGAACCCAAAAATCAAAAAATCCTTAATTAAAATTGGTCCAAAGAATAAAAATGGAAGAATACTTACCCGAATCCAATGTAGAACTCAATGCCTTTGATGGTGGTGGATATAACCAGAATCATCATAAGAAACCACCTATAAGAAAATAATGGGAAAAGAAACGAGATATAATGACTTCTTATATATATGTGACTAGTGTTACAACTGTACAAGATAAATGATAAATGACTCCATAACCAATAATGAATAAATAATATTCAGATTGATATGTATATCCTAATAGTAAATTACATGACCATTAATAAATCTTTTTTTCAAATGGTATCCAATTTCATTCAAAACATACACCATGGAGTGGCCTACATCAATTATTCTAAGACAACACTAAACCACAAAAAATAGAAAATATTTGAAGAGAATATTTGGAATGGTTTCATAATAATAAATAAAAATAAAGAAACAATAGAAAATTATTGGGAATCCAATATGTCATGTCCATAATTGTGACTACCATGAAAGAAGAAATAAGTAGTTTTAAATCAAAATAAAGTCAAAAACTCAAATTTTAAATAAATTCCCGTCTCACTTTCAATATAAAATTATATATATATAGTAAAGATAAATACCAATACCAAAATACTATTTAGTATTAATTGGAAGGAATATACACTCTAAAAAAAGAAACAATGAAATCTATAATACTAAACTAGAAATATACTCATGAACCCAATTCTTTATCTAACAAAACCATCATGGTCTAATCCAAGAGTGACCCTAGGCAAGGATTACATAAGTAGATTATTAGAATCATTATAGTGTACCTAAAAAATCCATGGATTCTCACAATAATGAGTGGTAGATGTAGGGTGTGAGAAACATTTCTTAGTTTGATTACTGTATGATCAAAATAATGATGTAGATGCTCAGTATACAATAGAGGGTGAATTGAATCCTTTAAAAATTATTTTGGAACTTTTAAAGTTGATATAAAACATTCTATTATTTAACAAAGTTAAACAACCTAAATTCACAAAACCATTTAGTTCTACAAAATTTCTAGATTCCGGAAATATGGTTTCAGAAATAAAACTTAAGAAAAGTTTGCTAGGGAAAATATTCTACCTTAAAGAGTATAGATTCATACTAATCAGAGTACAAGTATAAAAAATTATAAGATAGTTATAATTTCCTTAATAATCAAAATGCAGTGGATAAAAAACTTGAAACAATACAAGTAACAAGTATAGAATATTTTAACCCAAATAGTAGGGTATCCAACAACCATGGATAAAGGTACCTTGTTTTATACTTTCAAGAAAGATTGTCTTACCCACACTAGGGTAAGCCCTTGATATGAATATCGAAGTTTGTCTTACTATTCCCCTAAGCCCTTGAACTTCAAGTTAGTCATCACCTCTGCCTTCCCTATCAAGGAATTCCTCAAACTTTATTGTAGTCGACATCTCTATCTACCTATCCATGGAAGCCCTTGAATGTACTCAGCAACATTCAGAGTCGCGTGAAGCAAGCTGAACAAGATGTTCAGTGTGCACAAAGCATGAGATTATCTCTCTCTCTTAAAATCACTTCAACAGCATGTGCTCTCTAGAGTTATCAACCTTTTCCAAAGGTAATGTAAAATATTTTTTTATGAGATCATTCAAATGAGCTCCTATTAATAGGAATTTTCCTAATAGTCAGCTCCCTCCTCCAATGGTCATATTTTTTCTTGAATATCGGAGGGACCTATACATGTTTTACTCAAACAATGGTTGGTTAGAAACTGAATTCATGACATCATTTCATAACTATAACATGATTGAGTAAAATATGGTTTCTCTACCAAATTTTTTTTTAATGTCTAAGGAGAAATGAAGTTTGAAGTCTAAGAAAATAAACATTCAGAGTCTATATTACAAGGATATTTAGATTCTGTTTTTTAAGGAATTAGGAATCAGAATTCTATAGATTTCGGAGTCTGAATTCTAAGGAATTCAGAACTTGAATTCTAAGGAATTCATAACCTCAATTCTAAGGAATTCAGAACATAAATTCTAAGGAACTCATAACCTAAATTCTAATGAATTAAAAACCTAAATTATTAGGAATTCAGAACCTGAATTTTAAATAATTAGGATTCTAATTTAGAATAAATTTGGGACCAGAATTATAAGGAATTTGGATCCTAAATTCTGAGAAATTCAGAACCTAAATTATGAGAAATTCGAAAACTGAATTCTGAGGAATTCAAAACCTAAATTCTAAGGAATTTAGAACCTTAATTTTATAGAATTCAGAACCTGAATTCATAACCTTAAAACAGAATACTCTATATATAAGTATTTATAGGATTATGAGGTTTTTAGAAATTAAACTAAATTTTACACTTTGAAATAAATTGAGTTATATTTACAGATTCTATTACATGAACAATGAAAACAAAGGTAAGGAAAAAATTTCCTTGAGGAAGGAAAATATTCCTTATTAAGAAAAATCTGGGTAAGGAGAAAATTTCCTTGAGAAAGGAAAATTTTCCTTATTAAGATAAATCTTGGTAAGGAGAAAATTTCCTTGAGGAAGGAAAATTTTCCTTATTAAGATAAATCTAGGTAAGGAAAAAATTTCCTTGAGGAAGGAAGATTTTTTTTATTAAGATAAATCTGTGTTAGGTGAAAATTTCCTTGAAAAAGGAATATTTTCCTTATTAAGATAAATCTGGGAAAGGAGAAAATTTCCTTGAGGAAGGAAAATTTTCTTTATTAAGATAAATCTGGGTAAGGATAAAATTTACTTGAGGAAGGAAAAATTTCCTTATTATGATAAATCTGAGTAAGGAGAAAATTTCCTTAATGAAGGAAAATTTTCCTTATTAAGATAAATCTAGGTAAGGAAAAAGTTTCCTTGAGGAAGGAAATTTTCTTTATTAAGATAAATCTTGGTAAGGATAAAATTTTCCTTATTAAGGTAAAATAAATTTTTCCTTATGATAGAGTGTTTCTGATTTTCAAAACATAAAGGAATGTAGAAATCATAAGGAAGCCTTATTGACTCAACAATATCCCCCTTCTTGGAAAGCACAAACATTATTACTAAAAAGAATATAAGGACTTATAAATTTTATAGACTTGAAAATAAATAATTATCTCTCTTTAATAATGGATCATAGTGAATACCACTAACTCTTCCTTAGGATTTTGAATCACTAAGGATTGTATTCTTGATATATTGACTGAGATTTTACATATTCTTTCATACGAAAATATTCATGATAAAAACGTTCCCTTAGATGAACTCCCCCTTAATTAGGGAAATTTCTCCTTTACATAGTATTCTTTTTTGACATTCCTTTCTCTCCCTTTGTGATTTAGAAAAAGGAATAAAGGGAAAGGAAAATAAAATATGGTACCTAAAATATTAGTACAAAACAACCAAAAATATGGAGAACAAAAAAAATTCTTTAATATTGGAAGTATTTGTACCATAGGGAAATACAACAAAAATAGGATTTGGAAAATATTATCCTTATTTATCTTTCGGAATCAGCTTCTTCACAATATTTTTCAACTTCTTTAGCTCTTTGTTATCCTCTTATGCACATTTGATAAGTTGACCCTGATCTTCACTTTTCTTTTGTAAGGCTTTTATCTTTTCTTCCTGAACCTTAAGAGACTCTGCATAAGCCTTCAAGGATTCTTCTTGTTTATCAAGTTTTTTCTAAAGTTTGATTCTAGGATCCCTTTACCTCTTCCAACTCTGAGCAACTGAATACAATTTACCATTAATATCTTTCACTTCTAGCTTCCAAGTAGTTTCTTCAAGAGATAGTTTTTTTTTTCAAAAGACTTAATGAGAACTTTGAACTTAGCATCTTCGGTTTCAAAAGAATCCTAGAAATTTTCTTGAAAATCATTGAGAATTCTCATCTCTTCAACAGTTTTACTTGACCAACTAGTCATCTTCTTGAAAGATCTTTTATGGGCTTCATAATTAATGAAAAGGTTTTGAAATCGGCCTCATGTTTGACACACTTATCCATCACCATGGATACTGAATCTGTTTTCTGATTTAATGAATGTTGAATCATCTAACATCTTGAGTATATACTTGGAAACAATGTAATATAATCAAAAATCTTTTTCAAAGACTGGACAACAAAGTCATGTCCAGGAGAAGATGATTTTGAATCTGAATGCATTATTGATGAGGAATATTTTTCAAGCACATCAGCTTTCCTTTTCGATGAAGCACTAACATCTTTCTTATTGGCCAATGACTTCATAGGAGTATCAACAATCACTTTTTTTCCCTTGTCTATTCTATAAATGATTTCTTATTTTTTAGGTGAAACATGTTCACTATCTGATAGCTGAACAATCTTATCATCATCAAATTTTTCTTTCTCGGCTCCTGCCTCAACACCCTCTGGCTATAAGAAATCATGACTACTACTTTATTCCTTGAATTCCTTATTGACTTCATGTTAATCCATGTCATCCTTTCTAGGTGTAGCAAGCTTAGAATATTCGTCTTTAGAAGTTCATATTGAGAGTTTCTCAGAAGTACTCTCCTTCTAATGATATTCTTCAACTTGTCTTATCATGTCATCAGAGTCACCACTTCCTTATTTTTTTCTTCCTCCACCTCTTGTTGTACTTTTTCATTAACTTCCTCTTCCAATTGTATTTCTACTTCTTCTGGATGTGGTTTCAGAATCACCAACTTCTTTCTCGGATTCTCTATGATTTATATTTTTAAAAAGGATTCTGGTACCGGAATTTTCTCAGAATCTTTCTCAGCATCCTTAAGAAGATAATGTATTATCTCAGCCTCAGACAAATTTTTCTTTTGCTTCTTCTCTTTCTCTTACTTCTCAAGCTCTTCGTTAGCCTTTATTTTCAATTCTTTTTCCTCAGTAGTATCCCAACCAAAACTAGGCTCCCCTTTTTTTGTTCTTCTTATCCTCTCTTAATTTTGCTACAACCTCATCAAGATAAGATTTTTACTTCCTTGACTTTAGTGGTGCATATTTAATTACCTTGGAAATAGAAAATTTTACTTTCTCTGCAATTTTCTTTTATTTACTTTTCCTTCTACATTTCTGGTAGATTTCAGTCACTTCTTGTTTCTTTGAATGAACTTCAACTTCTGATTCTGAAAAATCATAAAACTCTCTGGATTGACTATTAAATCTAATCTTCATCCTCCTTAGAGTTTCATCTCTTAGCAACAATACCCTAAAATTTATTGACTTCGATTTGCAGGAAATTTTGATTGATTTTAAAAAAAAAATAAACAATGATCTTTGATAGAATTTTCAGATATATGATAATATGAGACATCATATTTCCATTCTATATATTCTCAATGGTAACCAATATGTACTTAAAAAAATTTAGCTGTCATAGGTTCACTAGTAAATCCAAAACATATATATCGCTTTTCTTCAGAGTATCTTTATCTCCTTTACTCGGAATGATAAAGCCTTGAACACAAAGTTCTAGAAACCAGAACTTTGATGAAATATGAATAATATTTATAGTCTTGACTCCAACCAAACCAAGGCAGTCTATGTCCTCCTTTTTATCAAATATTCCTTCAACATCAGGTAACTTATGTGAAAAAAATTTAACTTATCCTTCATAAGGAATTCCAATCAGACTAGCTGCCTTAGCATAAGAAAGAGAGTATGTCTTACCATAACTCTTGAAAGAAAATTTCACTTTGCCTCATTGATTAAAAAAATATACAGATTCATAGAACTCTACTAGAAACTCCAGAATCACCGGACCATCTACCTTGGGTTTAGATACAGCTATACTCTCCTAGCTATTTAACTTGATGTTCTTTGAGATGATTGAATAATACTTATTATAGAATTCTGGGTATACCAACCTTTCACGATAAATCTATCATTCAGATATTTCCTTTACGGTTGGCATTTATTTCCGAGAGAGGCTTCTTTAGATATTCAGAACTAAGGAAGACTTGAGAAATTCGGAATGGACTTATATAGGAGGGGCCGAGTTTCGGCAAGCAAGATCTTGGTATTCGATGTGGGACTACAATCAGGGTGTCCTTTATATAGGCAATAAAAACGATGCTTCAACTTCCCTGATTGATCCAATGGTTTAAAACTTCTTGAGAATATCTGTCGGTTTAGATGATATTTAATGAAATATTTTTGATAGATTCTAATATTTTGAGGTTTTTAAGAAAAACATTCAGACTTAAGGAAAATTGAATCCAAAAATTTTGAATACAAAATGATAATTCCAACAAGTAAATGATGATTATGAAAATTTAGGAAAGGAAACATACCTTTTGGATTTCTAGGAATATTATTCTTAATAAGAAAAATTATTCTTGAAGAACTTTAGATTCTAGAAAAAATTTAAAACAAGATTAAAGAAAAAAAATGATTCTGAAAAAATGATTATAAAAAAAACATGATTACAAAAAAATTGACTATGAAAAATAATTTTAATTATTAAGAAAATGTACTTCCCATATGAAAAGAATTTTATTACTATAAGGAGATAAGTTTCAACAAAAAGTTAATATGGAATATTGCCTTATGTTTAACATTGCTAACTTCTGTTTAATGTATTCAAATATATTAGATGGTAAAGATTTTCTGAAAATATCAGCAAGATGATCATTCGTTCCGATAAATTGAAGAATGATGTCTCATTTTTTGAAAGAAGTTTTTGTTACCAGTCATGTGCCGGGAATATCCACTATCCATGTACCATAAATTTATGTTCGTACTATCATTAATTTCCAGAAAACAAGAGTGTTATAATTTCGGAACCCAAACTTTCTTGGATATGGAAGTTTCAGAAAGAAAAATTTTAGGAATCCACATTTTCTTTGAAAAATAGGATTTATGAAAACCTAAATTCTGAGTTTTGTTTTAGGGAACAATTTCTTGCCTAATTTCCACCACACTGACACTTAGTGCAGAATGGAGCACTTTTAGGAACAAAATAATTGTTACTAAAAACAGGTTTTGAATTAGTATAACCAAATCCATAATTATTCCTTAGAGGTTGAATTTGGGAATACATCTTATCAAAAAAATTTACCTAAGGTAAATTTTGACAAACAATTCTTCAAGGAAAATATTTCTGACATCAGTTTAATAACTAAGTTTTTATCCTTAAAAACATTAGTTTTAGAACTATGGTTAGTCTCTAAAAAAAAATTCTTAGAAATTGATTTTTTAAATCCTTAGAAAGTTTATCCTTCTCAGAATTAACTTCCCCAAGGGTTTTTGAAATATTTTCAAAATCATAAATTTTCTTATCAAGGTCTTTAGAAAGATCTGATATTTCCTTAGTAAGAATAGTAATTCTAGAATTTTCCTTATCAAGCTTTTTCTTGAATTTAGAATTTTCATTCTCAAGGAGCTTAGAAAACCTAGATACTTCTTCATAAGTAAGTAAAGTATTATCTTCATCAGAAGAATATTCTTTATCTAAAGATTAATAATATTTACTATCACTATAATTAGCGTTCAAGGATACATTGGTCATAGATTCAACATTGTGTACCTTGGCCATTAAACAATGATTTTCAATAGGTAACATGGCATGTAAACCAAGATTTATCTAACTAGAAGATTCATACTCTGAGGATTAATTAGAAGAGTTACCACCACTAGCACTCCAGGTGTCATTGGATTTCAAAACTTTCTTATATTTATCCTTATATTAGTTCTTTCTATTCCTCTCAGAATGCTTTTCCTTTTTATCATTTCTCTTAAGAATAGGACAATCTGGCCTTATATGCCCTACTCTTTTGCATACATAGCAAGTGATTTCCGAATATTTCTTGTCTTTTCTTTCTTTCTTCTTATATATAGATTGAATGTTCTTATGTCCAACAATCTTGTTCATCCTCCGAGAAAGATTGAATAAATCATTTTTTGAAGATTCACTTCCACTAGATTTGGATTTAATAAATACCTTCTTAGATTTAGATCTTGTAAATCTCTCATGATTCTTGGCTTTCATATGATTTGAAGTTGTTGTAAAAGAAACACTGCCTTTTCCATTCTTTTTCTTATTCATATTAGCATATATTTTCATTCTAGTCTCATATTGAAGAAGAGTTCTAAAAATATCATCAATAGAAATATGGGTAACTTTTCTATTTTCATATATGGATATCCTCTTAGATTCCCATTCGTTGTGCATGATGTATATGATTTTTTCTACAAGAGCTTCATCATCTAATCATTTCTCACCCATTGATTATAAACTGTTAAAAATAGTCAGGAATCTTTATTGTACCTTCTATATGGGTTCTCTATAAGGAAATTAGAAACCTTGATATTCATCTCTGAGCATATCTCTTCTATTTTAAATAACTTTTGAAGTTACAAAGTGTGTTACTTCAATATTCTTCCAAATACTATTTTCTACTTCTCAGGATGAAATTTGGCTATATATATTTCTAGTCATGGAACAAAGAAAAGTATTTCATACCTTAATCTTCAGCTGGTATTACACCTTTTCTTGATTAGTAATGTTTCTAAGTTCCTTATCAGGAATATTATAGTTTCCAGTTAACATAATGTAGTTGTATACACCTGTGTTTATCACAAAGGTCTTTATTCTTTTTCTATAGTATTTATAGTAATTTCCATTAATTATAAGTTGTCTTGTAGGATTAAGATTTTCAATCGAACCAACATTCATTCCTTCCATCTGAAAGAAAATATATTTCCACAAAAACATGTGAGTAATAAAGGTTTGTATACAAGGATAAAAATCCTAAGCCTATAAAGTATAGAACAATGAAAACTGAGCAAGAAAACCTTTATGTGAATATAAGTTTTTCAGAGACCTCCTCTGAGACCAATTTTAGGATCAGAATAATGATGAAGATGATCAATATACAAGAGGGGGGTGAATTGTATCCTTTAAAAATTCCTTTGGAACTTTTAAAGTCGGTATAAAACTTTCTATTGTTTAACCAAGTTAAACAAGGTAAATTCCCAAAACCTCTTAGTTCTACAAACTTGCAAGATTCCAGAAATATGGTTCCAGAAATGAATCTTAAGAAAATTTTACAAGGGAAAAGATTCTACCATAAATTCTATAGAATCATACTAATCAGATTACATGTATAAGAAATTATTAAATAGTTATACTTTCCTTAATAATCAAAATGTAGCAGAAAAAAAACATGAAACAATACAAGTAACAAACATAGAATATTTTAACCCAAAGAGTAGGGCATCCAACAACCATGGATAAAGGTCCCTTGATTTATACATTCAAGAAATTTTGTCTTACCCACACCAGGGTAATCCCTCGATATGAATATCGAAGTATGTCTTTCTATTACCACAAGCTCTCGAACTTCAAGTTAGTCAGCACCTCTGCCTTCAATATCAAGAAAGTCCACAAACTTTATGGTAGTCGGTACCTCTGTCTACATATCCCCAGAAGCCCTCGAATGTACTCAGCAACATTCAGAGTCACACGAAGCAAGATGAATAAGATGTTCAGTATTTATAAAGCATGAGAGTATCTCTCTCTCTAGAAATCACTTCAACAGCATGTGGTCTTTAGAGTTATCAACTTTTTCCAAAGGTAATGTAAAATATTTTTATGACTAAAACTTAACTTTTTTTATTATCTAGACACTTTTTTGGAGAAATTGAGAAACCTAAAAATCCATCATTACAACCAAAAGTCATTAAAATGATAAAACAGATCAAGGCTACAGAATTTGATCCTCCCTAGAAATTACACATTGTGATAAGCTTCACCATCACATGACCATTCGGCTAGCAGTCCCGTGCAGAATTGTATGGGCACAGAACCGATGGCAGAGCCATACCCTCTCAAACTTCCATATCTAAATGGAATGCGCAGGTGGAAGCATCTTGCTATGAACCTCATCTGGAGCAGATACATGTAGAAATCTAGTTGCAAGAACATAAAAACTTCATAGCGGATTTGAAGAGGATTAATACAACAATAGATCACCAATATCGGAGACAATAACAATCCTAAACTTTAAACACTAATTCACAATAATTGCACAGCCTCCACAAAATTTGAAAAAAATCAAACAAATGCACTCCTAAAAACCAGTTCATCGTGAGAAGAAAATCCAAACCGAAGTCTCTCAAACCGTTACTCCCTAAATTATCTTAAAGGAATCCAAAAAATAGAGAGAATACAAATGCCATAAGCAACTGCAACAACAAAACCATAGCTTCTCTAAATCCATAACCACAGAACACCCGAAAAACAAATCTCAAACCTCCAAATCTATGCCCCTCAAATAGAAATTACCGAAGAAGAACCCATAAGATGAAGCAGAATCATCCTAAAAACAATCGAAGGAAAAAAGTTCAAAAGAAGAACTCCATCACCAGAATGTTAGCAAATCAAGCACCAAAATTGTCAAAAAAAATAAGCCAGCCACAATCCAAAACCGATGTCCTTCTGCCACCGTCCAAAAAACCCTCGGACACCACAACATACCACCCAAAAATCCCACCGAAGACGATGTTTCAAGCCTCAGTTGTGGAGCCTGGATCTCGGCTGCAGAACCATCTTCATGTTTCCAGAAGAAACCCTATCCAATTAATATAGAGTGAGGTGGGAATAGGCTAGCAACTAAGATAAAGGTCATGATGGCTGAGTCCATGAGGTCGCCAATGCCTCTACGAAAGAAGAACTGCAGCCACAGTCGTGCTGAGGGACCTGTTTCACTCAAAATTAGTTGGTTAGAAATATAATACATGACATCGTTTCATAACTATAACATGATTAAGTAAAATATGGTTGCTAAAACAAATTGATTTTTCAAAGCCTAAGGAAAAATAGTGTTCAGAGTCTAAGAAAATAAACATTCAGGGTCTATATTACAAGGATGTTCGGATTCTATTCTTAAATGAATTCGGAATCAGAATTCTATAGATTTCGGGGTCTGAATTATAAGGAATTCAGAACCTAAATTTTAAGGAATTCATAACCTAAATTCTAAGGAATTCGGAACCTGAATTCTATGGAATTTGGAACCTTAATTCTAATTAATTCTGAACCCGAAATCTAGTGAATTAGGAACCTTAATTCTAATGAATTGGAACATGAATTCTAAAGAATTCAGAACCTTAATTCTAAGGAATTATTTACCTAAATTCTAAAGAATTCGGATTCCGAATTCTAAGGAATTAGAAACCTAATTTCTTAGGAATTTGGAACCTGAATTATAAGGAATTTAGAACCTGAATTCTAAGGAATTCAGAGTCTAAATTCTATGGAAATTCGGAACCTGAATTCTGAGGAATTCAAAACCTGAATTCTATGGAATTCAGAACCTGGATTCAAAGGAATTTGGAACCTAAATTCCAAGGAATTCAGAACCTGAAAACAGAATACTCTATATCTATGTATTTATAGAATTATGAGGTTTTTAGAAATGAAACTGAATTTTACACTTAGAAATAAAATGAGTTAGATTTAGAGAAACTATTACATGAACAATAAAAAAAATGTAAGGAGAAAATTTCCTTGAGAAAGTAAAATATTAATTATTAAGATAAATCTGGGTAGGGAGAAAATTTTCTTATGGAAGGAAAATTTCTCTTATTAAGATGAATCTGGGTAAGAAGAAAATTTCCTTAAGGAAGAAAAATTTTCCTTATTAAGATAAATCAGGAAAAGGAGAAAATTTCCTTGAATAAGGAATATTTTCTTTATTATGATAAATCTGGGTAAGGAGAAAATTTCCTTGAGGAAGGAAAATTTTCCTTATTAAGATAAATATGGGTAAGGGAGAAATTTTATTAAGGAAAATTTTCTTTATTAAAATAAATCTGGGTAAGGAGAAAATTTCCTTGTGGAAGGAAAATTTTTCTTATTAAGATAAATCTGGGTAAGGTTAAAATTTCCTTGAGGAAGGAAAATTTTCCTTATTAAGATAAATCATGGTAAAGAGAAAATTTTCCTTATTAAGGTAAAATAAATATTTTCTTATGATAGAGTGTTTGTGATTTTAAAAACATAAAGGAATGGAGAAGTCATAAAGAAACCTTATTGACTCAACAATTACATAGAAATGTTATTGAATTTCCTTTTTCAATATATTTTATAAATTCTAGTTCAAAATAAAATAAATAAAATAATGATTTAATTTTAAAAAACAACTCATGATCATGCACTAAATTTTTCTTATTAAATAATGTTGTGGTCATACAAAAATCTCTTCATTTGAAAACAAATATTCAAAAAATCACTTCTTCGATGGAAAACAACCATTGAAATAATATTACCTTCCAAAATTCCATTTCTATTCTAGTTTTAAATGTCATTAGAAATAATTTCATGTAATCTATTAAACAAAAATTGTTGTCTAAAAAATATGGGAAATTAATATAAAAAGGTAAAAACCAAGTGAGTTATGTACCAAGATATACTCAAGTAGAATAACATTTCAGACTATTAAAGAACATCCTAATATATCACATCAGTGGATTTATCCAACTAGCTTACCTAGTGGAATTCTCTCTATATAGATTCACTCCATGAATTAAATTATTCTAATAAGTATATAAACATGACTAGCAAAGAAAAAATTTCTCAACATCCCACTTAGATACCCAAAGATCCCATAAAGTTGTCTATTAGAGGTGGGGAATCATTTTATATCACATATACTGCATTTATAAAGTAGAATACATAATAAATAATCACAATATCAAAACTTTTTCCCTTCCCCATACAAAATTTTTATGAAAAACATTATTTCATTCCACATAATATCAAATCACAGTCACATTCAATTCATAAAATATATATTCCCTTCTAGAACATAATATCATGGGGGATTAAGCAAAGGGTATAACTAATTAAATGAAAAATATGTTATAAAAATTTTCAAATTGGCCTTTTGTCTTCAAATTAATATCAAAACAATTTTAGTACTTTATAAAAAATATTTTCAAAGATTATTTAACACAAAACCCTCATTGAAATCAATAGCAACATAACATTAATCTAATAAGTCCTAAGAGAATATTTTTACTTTAACACAACATCATTAAAAAACATATGGAACAGCATAAATAGAAGTTATTTATGAGAAACATAATAACATATCAACGAAACACATACAATTATAATAGTAATGAAATAATAATGGTTATAGAAAACAAAATAATCACATGGTTTGTGAAGAAAATGAAATCACATGGAAACACCCACCAAGATCATGTGTAAATGGAATGAAACAATCAGATACTGGTTGAATAGAACCAAAGAATAAATATAAATACCCTCGATAATAATAAATATAAGGTGTGCTTAAAATCTCAATCTAGTGTTTAGAAACAATTGACCCATTGTTAAAGTGAGACCTAATACAGCTTCAATTAGGTCCAAGGAAGCCCACAATTTAGAAGAAAACCTATCTACAAAGAGAACCCACAAAAATTGGAAAATATGATTACCTTATGTTTCAGCCGAACTCACATCACATCTTTGGAAATGCATCAGTAGAGAGGTTGGGAGGCCATATCGGAGCCACATTAGTGGGGAGGTGGGCTGATTACGGTGGAGCCACATCGAAATTGGAATATTGTTAGAGGTAGGAGGTGGGCTGGCTTTGTCGGAATCACATTATAACTGCATTAGATCCGTATTAGATGAGTGAGACCAATAGAGGTAGGAGGTGGTATTGCTATGTCGAAGGGTGAAGATCACTGTAGAGGATAGGCCTCGATAGGGACCATGCGTAGAGATAAGGAACCACGTGAAGGTGGGAAGGGGACTGTCACGCGAAGGAGAGAAGGATAAATAATGGTTATTTTCATGATTTGAATAAAATAACAGCCTCAAATAAAACTATTTCAATTTTTTATTAAAATTGTGCTAATATATGTATGGCAATAGGCCACATTTCTAGTTGTGTAGGCCTAATTTTACCTTAATCAGTGTAATAAATTTTAAATTCATTCACTAATATTTTTCGTAAAAAAATAAACCCTATAGATTATTCTGAATCAAAATATTTAATCCATTTTTTCAAATTATAATCACATAAGTGGTAGAAATTAATTTTAAATTAGTCCTATATACTATACGAAAATACGGGTTTTTAAAGATAAAATGTTCAAAAGTTTACTATGTTTTTATATTCAATTCCATTATAAAATTGATTCCAAATACATAAATTTTATTAATTAATAAATAAATTATATAATTTTACATTAAAACAAAATTAAAATATAATATTACTTTATAAATAAATTAGATGAAAAATCATTTTTTGAATTAAAATTCCGCATTTTTTACTATTCATTAAAAAATGAAATTTCACAAAAAAATACAAAAAATTCACCCTAATGTAAATTTTTTGTTTATATTTAAAATATGAAGTTTTTTTGACATTTATGTTTTATAAAATTTTCAAAAAATGGATTGAAAATAGGTTTTTCATTAAAAAATGGTGAACGTACCTTTATAAAAATATTTTATTTTTATAAAAAATATTGTTTTTGTTCTTATCTTATGCTTATCAAATATATTGAACGAATATAAAAATATTTTATTGAAAATATAACATATATATTTCATTAATATCATTCTCTAATTAATTTAATTTGTTAAGATAAAATATATTTGTGAGTATAAAAATAGTTTTCAATAAAAATATTCCCTTTATGTTCAATTAGTTCTTATATTCATTCCTAATCAATTTGTAACCAATGAATTCATTTTAAATTTTTTTAAACCACATATTTTCATAATTTAGTTAGTATTATACATAATATCTAGGTTATATCTTATTATGTTAAATAATAATATTTTAATAACATATTCTTGTTTGGTAAAACTCGGTAATGTGTTTATCGCAAGCCATGTCAGTGTTGTGTGTTGTGCGAGCTCGCCTTAGTGAAGCGTGTAGAGAAAACTAAACTTTTTTGTAGTATGTAGTGTTCGTTAACTTAGTATTTCATATAATGTAATCCAAACATAGTGATTTAATATAAAATAAACTATTTTTAGTATTTTATGAAATAGAAAATTTCAAAAATATTAAATTAATTAGGAAAAAATAATTCACAAAATCTTCGGGTGTTACATTCAACCCCACATAAAATGAATTTCACCATCAAAATTTACCTGGGTTATAAAAAGGTTTAATAATTTTAAGTTCTATTAATATAAACCCGCATCCTAAAAATGAACACTAAAACTCCAGTTAAAAAATAAATTAGGAACCGTAACAGTTTCCCAGAGTAATGCATAGCTAGGTTTCCACATAGGAGAACATAGGTGGAAAGTGAAAACATGGAAATGGAAGAGAAATCTAATTAACTATTTTTGGAGGAGTGATGGGGAACTTTTCCAAGAAAAATTTAACAATCCCATAGCCAAAAATCATTTATTATCTAAGGGACCATTTGATTCATTAAAAAATAAGGTACGACGATAACCTTTTTTATTCAAGATATTTTCACTACAGTAGAATAATTTTCAGGAGATGTTATACATACATGATTTTATTCCATTTAATAAGTAAAATATCTCCCTTTGGTCATGTCTTGTCCAATTTCCCCTTCACCTCATTCATCAAAAATCAAGGTTAATTTTTCATTCCTATAGTAGTAACAGATTATGATATCCATGATAAGTCATCCCATATCTCTTCTGTTACCATCAACACAAAATTTTTATAACAGGTTATCCAGTATTCATAAATACTCATGTGGTGAGATAATACATTAATCTCCCAAACATCATCTAAATTTTAACTTAAATATCCCATAAATGGTTAAACTTATAACCCTTCTAAATGATTAAAATCTAAAATAATAGAAATAATGACACTAAATCATCATAACAATAATCCCCCATATATAAAAAATTATCTCTTGGTTTTTTACATTCCAACCATGTGAATACCATCATTGTATAATCCCTTAAAATATGGTAATAACCTTAATTACAATAAATACTATTAGAAAACATGCATTCTCCTTTATTCCAAAGGATACTTGATACATTATTTAAATACATGAAGTTTTAAAAATAATCCATTGAGAAAAAGATGGCTTTAAAATAATCAGTTCTAGGGTAATTTGTAACCTCCAATTTACTTATTCATATCCATAATATATTTATCGAATCCTCATTATCTCAAAATATGTGATTAATTAATGTTTACTTTCTCATAATCAAAATATCCAATTTCAATGAGGTCATGTTTCTATTTCTCCATCACCATTAAACCTGTTCTTTCCAATCCATTATGAATACTTATACTAAAGATACTTATATATTTCATGATTCAAATTACTTAATCTTTAAATTCCAAAACATAAATACTTCATTCATCCATCCTTATTATTAAACCATTACTCAATATTCATCAACTTATTTTTTAATACCTCCTTTCGATAATAAGAAATATGAATAATGTCTTAATGTTCCTCAATATAAATCTAATCATTTTTCTTATATTTAATTTAAACAATACTAGAATAATATCACATACCTTTCATATTTCGTTTGTGGTATCTATATCTTCATAAGTATAACCAATACTCATAACACCTTCCTGGTTCTTTTTATGATATTTCCACTTGGTAAATCAATTTCAATAATGCCCATACTATCCACATTTGAAACATTCAATGTTATCCATGTTCCTTATTGTTCTTTCAATGGACTAAAACCAGAAATCATAGTGTGAGAAACACATATCATAGTGGAAAACCACATAATCATGAAAATGTATTACTTATGGGAAGTCTAAATTATGAAACCATTCTTAAAATATGATACCTCATGTTTATACTAGGTTATTCATAGCCAAATTTTATTTAAATCCCTCATGATGGTTCATAAAGATTTTGTAAATTCTGAAAGCATATCCCATGGGAGTGTAAAACCATAATTGCAGTAAGGCTCGTTGTCTTGTATCAGGTTACGTCAAGTCAAGACTGACACACCATGTTAGAGTTGTTACTCCTAGGTATATCTATTCTAGATCCACATCCACTTATAGTATTCATACGAGGATGTATTTCGAGGAATCCACTCATTGTATACTTTACAGAAAAATCTAGTGTAACACCCCGAGATTTTATGAAAAATATTCTTTTAATTTCATTAATGTCTTGTTTTTTATGCTACACCAAGATTACCTTGCGCTATACGCAACACCGTATTAGCTTGCAGTATACGCAACACTATTCTTGGATCGTGTTACACACAATTTTGATAATAGTTATTCTACGCAACATTGAGTGTATACATATATATATATTTAATATATAAATGAAATATGGTTGGATTATGTTATACGAAACAACGAAGGATTCTTGCACAGCACGCAACCCTGACTTGGCTTGCATTACACACAATCACGACCTTCCCTGATATCGTGTGTTGTACGCAATACCGGGTTTTACTAAACAATGATATATTATTATAATATTATTATGAACTAGCCGTTATGAATATTATTAACTAAATTTTGAATCTTATAACATTATTATTCATCTTACACATTTTCTAAAACATGGTATAACAACAAAATAAATTTTTCGGGTAAAATAAGTATTTTTAAAAAAAATGCAGTTTTGCCGCCTTTTGATGGCGCACCCACTTTAAATATAGTTTTTTTTCAATTTGGAAAAATAAAATTATTATTTGGAATCATGAAATAAAAATTTACTTTGGATAAATTTTTCATATTATTCTGGTAACTTTCATATTTTGATGAATAGTAAAAACACGCTATATTTTAATTAAAACAACTTTTTTCATCGCAATAATTTATATGGTTAAATTATAATATTGAATGGTTTTAAAGTATAAATATAATATATTTTTACCATTTAATATAATGTATGTCATTATCATTGATTCTACCTTGAATTCGTAGGATAAATCAATTCAATCTTTTGCAATGTTTTAAAGAAAAAACTCGTTTTCTTTTGACAACGGGATTAATTTTAATTTAATTTATGCAACTTTTGTGTATTGAATTTGGAAAAATGGATTCCATATTTGGAATCAGTGGATCCAAATTATCTTAATAAGCTACTTTTTATTTTTGGGAATTATGAATAGTAACTACGGTAAATTTTATTTACCATAGTTAAAGGTAAATCGGGTAATTAAGGGTAAATATAATATTATAAAATTACCCTAAAACATGTCAAAATCCTATTGTATGACTAAAAATAGACCCATAACACCTAAGGGTCGGATTAGATTCATTTAATGGACTTTTTTCCAGGAAAATAATTTAATTATTATTAAAACCAAAGAATGTGACAACATGTCACTTTCTTAAATCTTATAATAACAATAATTGTAATTTAGTGATACACTTCATGAAACTTCGAACCTAAATAGTCTCCAGAAATCTAATACAATTATCTACATCATAGGAATTTATTTAGAATTTTTAGGGATTAAATAATTATCATTTATTATGACACAAAGATGATGTAGTAATTTTCCTATTAATGAAATATTGACATAATTGATGTTATAAATAACCAAATAAATGTAATTTAAGACTTATTATGAATTAAACTAATTTTATAGGTTAATATGACATGTTAGTATTGATTTAATTAACTTTTTTAAAACTAATCATTCTGTTATGATTTTCACAAAAATCAATTACTAAATAGTGTCAAAATTTACATAAAATAGTTTTTAAAACAAATATTATATTATTAATTGTTATTTTATTCCTAAAAATCTAAGGTTTGGCCAAATGACTTAGATAAGGTTATATATATTAATAATAAACAACTTGAGGTTCGTTTGGCTTCTTATAGTAATTTTATTAACCTTATAGTATAAGAACACAAGAAGACACGGTAAAAGTAAAATTATTTAACTTAATGTTAAATCTAAATGATAAGGTTAAAATAGGAACCTAAACTTGTCTAAATTATATTAGATGAGAGTATTTCGACCCATCCCCACCTTAGCTTCGAAATAAATCATTTTGGAGCTATTTAAAACCGAATTTGGCTTTATAATAAAATAATATTTTTAGTTATTCCAAAGGTGCCCCTCTCCTCCCTTATAAAAGGGCACCTCCTCCCTATCTTCCTCACACCACTTTGAGCCTTCAAGCTCGGCCAAACCCTGCCACTTTCTCCTCTCCACTTCCCTAGAGACATCCTATATGTCCTGTTCTTCTTCAAAGACCAATTTTAGTGCCCTAAAAGGAGGTCTCAAAGAATCACTTCAAAGAAGAGGAGGTTCGGAGACTTACGAAGCAAATCGGACCTAAGGTAAGGGAAATATCACAATCTCATTTTTATCCGAGATTGTTTATACTTTGGTATTTACTGGGGAGTATTTTATCATTCACATCCATGTTTCCTCAATATTTAATATTATTTCCATCCACCTACAATTGTTTAAATCCATCTTTACCCTTTGGTGAGTTTATAGTAAATGATATGAAAGGAATCTTTTGTCGTTTTTCGTATGAGGTACTTTTTGAATTTTCCGACAAAAGTACGAGAAGAATGTTTTTTTTAACTTATATGGCATTAATGGATTTTTAAAACATTATTTCCAAGAATCTTCCTTTACAAGTTTTCAATTTTATTTTTAATCAACTTCTTTTAGTTTAAAATTGTATGACATGTTAAGAAAGGAAAATGTTTTTGAAGTAGAAAGGATATTTTCCTCAAGAATGGAGTTCAAGTGTTTTATCAAAATTATTTTCCATCTAAGAAACTATAGGGTTCTATTTCTAACCCTATTATTACATTTATTTGATTATGTTTTTATGGAATTATTTTTATGAATTCCTTTATCTTATATGAATTGTTTTATGATGTCATATTGTTTAAGAATCCCATTTTTATTACATGGGTTATGCAATGATGTATGATTTATGATTTTGTGGGACACATAATAATGGTATCATTATGAGATGGGTGGGACCTATATCTCCCTCCAATGCATTGGGTAAAGATTTTATATCTCATGAGATAGACATGGCTGGAACGGTAGGTTATACCGGTTCAGTGAAACAGGACTGAAACGAGGAGTGAACTCAGTTCAGAAAGGGACTTTGTCCACTAAGATAGTCATGGAAATGAGTCTTGACTAATAAGAAATGATTCTCTATGATTATGTGTTTATTCCAAAAAGT
The DNA here is from genome assembly GCA_963277665.1 of Viscum album. Lineage (NCBI taxonomy): Eukaryota > Viridiplantae > Streptophyta > Magnoliopsida > Santalales > Viscaceae > Viscum > Viscum album. Next base: position 1,218,074,424 of record OY728130.1, read on the forward strand.
TTCATGTTTTAAGTTATGATTATTGGGATTACATTTCACTACTATGATTTATCACATGTTATGAAATTATGATCTCTTTTACAGGTTATGATTTCCAAAAGATATGTTCTTATGAATATGACGTGATTGATATTTCTTTTGTTTACCCTTACTAAGATTTTGAGCTCACCCTTTTATGTTTTCTTTTCCCCAGGATATAAATAAAGGATTTAGGTTTAAAAAAAAGATCTTTATGGGAGATGTTGAAGATCTTTCACCACGATTAGAAGATTATATTCCGAGTTTCCAAAGACACTAAACTATTACGATCCTTGTGTGTGTTTTTGTTATGTACTAAGTATTCCAAAAAAGTAATGTAATGTCCATGTACGTTAATCTTCGGGTCTCTACAGTTGGTATCAGAGGAAAGGTTTAGTCAACCTTTGGAAACTAGGATGCGAGAACTTTAGTAAGATCCCTATAGATATTTATAAGGTATGTATAGGGATGTCCCTAAGGTTAAGTATAAGTATAGGTTATAGTAATATAATTACGGTAATCTAAGATGTTAGATATTGAAGGTACTCCCCCTTTATTATATTGTTTTCCCTAGCGTAATTTTTGCCTCTCACACAATTCTTTTTGGGTTTTAGACGATGGATGGAACCCGAAGGAACCGTGTTGATCAATGTAATGGGAAATGTAATGATTATCCTCCTGAACAAACAAATGTTATGGGAGATGGAGGGCAAAATATTATTGCTATACTTACACAAGCTATGAATCATTCTAGACTTCCAAATGAGCAGAGAAGGTAACAACATTCTATTGAGTCCTTCATGAGGCAACGTCCACCTTCTTTCAGTGGGTCTTCTGATCCACTTGTTGCTGAACAATGGATCAGTACCACTGAAAAGATATTTTCAGTTATTCAATGTTCTGAACATGATAAATCATCTTAGCAGTATATCGTTTGGAAGGTGAAGTTGATCAATGGTGGAATCTTATCAAGAATACGAGGCAAAGAGATGAAATTGATTCCATGGAATGGGACGAGTTCAAGAACTTATTTTTCAATAAGTACTTCCCTCGTATTCTTCAAAAAAAGATGGAGAAGGAGTTTCTTGAACTAAAGCAAAAGGATGATGAATCTGTTGGTATATACGAAGCAAATTTTACAAGGCTTGCAAGGTATGTATCTGGATTTATCATCCAACCTGAAAGTAAACTTGATCAATTCTTTAGTGGCTTAAAACCAAATCTTCAAAGGGCATTAGCTATAAGAGACTTCAGTAGCTATGAAGAAATTGTACGTTGTGCTATCAAGGTAGAAATGGAAGTTGGTGTTACTTATCCATCTCATAGTTTTGACAAGAAACGAAAGATGGAGTTCAAGGAGAAATCTCAGAATAATGGTGAAAAGAAGATGAATGTTTTCTTATGCTCAAGGTGTGGAAAGAAACATGGTGGAGATTGTCTTAAAGGGACAAGTAAATGTTTCAAATGTGGAAAGGAAGGTCATCGGGCATTTGAATGCCGCAATGATGGAAAGAATATGCCTAATGATGCAAACAAAGGAAGGGATACATAGAATGAACCTACTACACTTCAATGCTTCAAGTGCAAGGAAATGGGGCATTATGCTAATAAATGCCCTAATCCAAGGGTTAGTGATGATCGACATGAGCAACCACTTAAGGCAAAGTACAAAGGGAAGTCACATAAGATCACCATTGGCGATGTTGAATATGACAACGATGTGGTGGAATGATTAAGTGTTTATGTAATGGGATTCCAGAATAATGTTGTATATAGTATCGTGGAATATTGGAATATTTATGTTTTGTTCTATTGTGGTTTTCAATAATTTTATGGCATCGGTAACCATGAAAAGTGATTGAAATATTTTTGGAAAGCATATGATATGCACATAATGAAGGGATAAAGAGAATCTAATATGTTTGATAGTATTCGTGAGCTCATGATTGATATAAGGACTAAGTGATATCATGGTTTGAGGATATAGAATTTTGAGGATTTTGGTATGTGGAAAGTGTTAACTTTTAACTGAATTCATGTTTTCACTAAGGTTCAATGGATATTCATTATTCAAGATAATACATGATTAAGGTATTCACATGTTTGTAATTTGACCAACAAGATATATCTTATGATATATGGGGGATAAATGATGGCATTCACGTGATCATTTTCTTTATACTATGATCTTGGACCGAAGTATTTTAGATAATCCTAAAGATTGGAATGGATTATGTTGGACATAAGTTAGTATTGTTTAAGGATAAAACATTTTTTTTATATTGATGATAGGATGTTATAGTAATATAGCTTTAGAAAATGGACAACTTGCAGGACGGGCGACAGCCCATCGCGTCGGACATGGTTGTGGGAATCGAACCCACAACCGAACTGCGACTGGCCTTTATCGCCTACTACCGGCCTACAGGAAGTCCCTGTTTAGTAGAAATAAGTTTTATTATATTAAGTAGTATAATATAAGAATTATAAGTCCATTTTAGGAACCATATATGATTAATCTCACTATAGATGGACTTATGTATTTTTTTGATCACTTTTCTAACCTTTTGTTTGAGACAGATGGAATGACCCCTCATTCTATCACATGATCTACTAACACATCACGAATGACAAATTCAACTTCATTTCTTTAAGAGATGAAGTGGAAATTGTCCAAAGAATAACAAACGGTGAGACTATACCAAAATCACGAAAGTATTTCTTCTAATTCCAATTTCACAACTTTAGGGAAATGATCTTGAAAACCAAAAATGTTGTCCTAGTTCCCTTATATCCGATGAATCAGATGGTACCTTAGATCATCACAAATCAATAGCTTTGTGATTGTTGGCTTTTTCATAGCAATGTTCTCTACCACTCTCCATCAGAACTTGATGGTTAGATTTTTCTTCCATATCCATATTTTCACCTATGTTCTCCTACGTGGAAACCCAGTGATGAGTTAATTTGGGTAACCATTACATTTCATAATTTAGTTTTTAAATCCATTTTTTGGTATTCCTTTTTACGATGTGGGTTTCTATTAAACAAACTTTTGAGTAATAAACCATTTATAACCCTGACGAATTTCGAGGGAGAAATTCATTTTAAGTAGGGTAGAATGTAACACCTCGAGATTTTATGAAAAATATTCTTTTAATTTCATTAATGTCTTGTGTTGTATGCTACACCAAGATTACCTTGCACTATACGCAACACCATATTAGCTTGCAGTATACGCAACACTATTCTTGGATCGTGTTACACACAATTTTGATAATAGTTATTCTACGCAACATTGATTATATATATATATATATATATTCAATGTATAAATGAAATATGGTTGGATTATGTTATACGAAACAACGAAGGATTCTTGCACAGCATGCAACCCTGACTTGGCTTGCATTACACGCAATCGCGACCTTCCTCGATAGAGTGTGTTGTACACAATACCGGGTTTTACTAAACAACGATATATTATTATAATATTATTATGAAATAGCTGTTATGAATAGTATTAACTAAATTTTGATTCTTATAACATTATTATTCATCTTACACATTTTCTAAAACATGGTATAAGAAAAAAATAAATTTTTCGGGTAAAATAAGTATTTTTTTAAAAAAAATGCAGTTTTGCCGCCTTTTGATGGCGCACCCACTTTAAATCTAATTTTTTTTCAATTTGAAAAAATAAAATTCTTCTTTGGAATCATAAAATAAAAATTTACTTTGGATAAATTTTTCATATTATTCTGGTAACTTTCATATTTTGATGAATAGTAAAAACACGCTATATTTTAATTAAAAACAACTTTTTTAATCGCAATAATTTATATGGTTAAATTATAATATTGAATGGTTTTAAAGTATAAATAGAATATATTTTTACCATTTAATATAATTTATGTCATTATCATTGATTCTACCTTGAATTTGTAGGATAAATCAATTCAATCTTTTGCAATGTTTTAAAGAAAAAACCAGTTTTCTTTCGACAACGGGATTAATTTTAATTTAATTTCTGCAACTTTTGTGTATTGAATTTGGAAAAATGGATTCCATATTTGGAATCAGGGGATCCAAATTATGTTAATAAGCTACTTTTTATTTTTGGGAATTATGAATAGTAACTACGGTAAATTTTATTTACCATAGTTAAAGGTAAATCGGGTAATTAAGGGTAAATATAATGTTATACAATTACCCTAACACATGTCAAAATCCTATTGGATGACTAAAAGTCGACCCATATCACCTAAGGGTCAGATTAGATTCATTTAATGGACTTTTTTCCATGAAAATAATTTAATTATTATTAAAACCAAAGAATGTGACAGCATGTCACATTATTAAATCTTATAAGTATAATAATTTTAATTTAGTGATACACTTCATGAAACTTCGAACATGAATAGTCTCCAGAAATATAATACAATTATCTACATCATAGGAATTTATTTAGAATTTTTAGGGATTAAATAAGTATCATTTATTATGACACAAAGATGATGCAGTAATTGTCTTATTCATGAAATATTGACATAATTGATGTTATAAATACCCAAATAAATGTAATTTAAGACTTTTTATGAATTAAAATAATTTTATAGGTTAATATGACATGTTAGTATTGATTTAATTAACTCTTTTAGAACTAATAATTCTGTTATTATTTTCATAAAAATCAATTACTAAATAGTGTCAAAACGGACATAAAATAGTTTTTAAAACAAATATTATATTATTAATTGTTATTTTATTCCTAAAAATCTAAGGTTCGGCCAAATGACTTAGATAAGGTTATATATATTAATAATAAACAACTTAGGGTTCTTTTGGCTTCTTATAGTAAGTTTATTAACCTTATAGTATAAGAACACAAGAAGACACGGTAAAAGTAAAATTATTTAACTTAATGTTAAATCTAAATGATAAGGTTAAAATAGGAACCTGAACTTGTCTAAATTCTATTGGATGAGATTATTTCGACCAATCCCCACCTTAGATTCGAAATAAATCAATTTGGAGCTATTTAAAATCGAATTTGTCTTTATAATAAAATAATATTTCTAGTTATTCCAAAGGTGCCCCTCTCCTCCCTTATAAAAGGGCACCTCCTCCCTCTCTTCCTCACACCACTTTGAGCCTTCAAGCTCGGCCAACCCCTTCCACTTTCTCCTCTACACTTCCTTAGAGACATCCAAGAGGTCATGTTCTTATTCAAAGACCAATTTTAGTGCCCTAAAAGGAGGTCTCAAAGAAGCACTTCAAAGAAGAGGAGGTTCGGACACTTACGAAGCAAATCGGACCAAAGGTAAGGGAAATATCACAATATCATTTTTATCCGAGATTTTTTATACTTTGGTATTTACTGGGAGAGTATTTTGTCATCCAAATCCATGTTTCCTCAATATGTAATATTATTTCCATCCACCTACAATTGTTTAAATCCATCTTTACCCTTTGGTGAGTTTATAGTAAAAGATATGAAAGGAATCTTTTGTCGTTTTTTGTATGAGGTACTTTTTGAATTTTCTGACAAAAGTATGAGAAGAATGTTTTTTTTAACTAATACGGCATGAATGGATTTTTAAAACATTATTTCCAAGAATATTCCTTTACAAGTTTTCAATTTTATTTTTAATCAACTTCTTTGAGTTTAAAATTGTATGACATGTTAAGAAAGGAAAATGTTTTTGAAGTAGAAAGGATATTTTACTCAAGAATGGAGTTCAAGTGTTTTATCAAAATTATTTTCCATCTAAGATACTATAGGGTTCTGTTTCTAACCCTATTATTACATTGATTTGATTATATTTTTATGGAATTATTTTTATGAATTCCTTTATCTTATATGAATTGTTTTATGATGTCATGTTGTTTAAGAATCTCATTTTTATTACATGGGTTATGCAATGATGTATGATTTATGATTTTTTGGCACACATAAGAATGGTATCATTATGAGATGGGTGGGACCTATATCTCCCTCCAATGCATTAGGTAAAGATTTTATATCTCATGAGATAGACATGGCTGGAACGGTAGGTTATACCGATTCAGTGAAACAGGACTAAAACGAGGAGTGAACTCGGTTCAGAAAGGGACTTTGTCCACTAAGATAGTCTTGGCAATGAGTCTTGACTAATAAGAAATGATTCTATATGATTATGTGTGTATGCCACAAAGTATCATGTTTTAAGTTATGATTATAGGGGTTAAATTTCACTACTATGATTTATCCCATGTTATGAAATTATGATCTCTTTTGCAGGTTAAGATTTCCAAAAGATATGTTCTTATGAATATGACGTGATTGATATTTCTTTTGTTTACCCTTACTGAGAATTTGAGCTCACCTTTTTATGTTTTCTTTTCCCCAGGATATAAAGAAAGGATTTAGGTTTAAAAAAAGATCTTTATGGGAGATGTTGAAGATCTTTAACCACGATTAGAAGATTATATTCTGAGTTTCCAAAGACACTAAACTATTACGATCCTTGTGTGTGTGTTTTTGTTATGTACTAAGTATTCCGAAAAAGTAATGTAATGTCCATGTACGTTAAGATTTGGGTATCTACATCTAGGATATGTTTCTTAACATTAAATCATCCTTATACATATCCTTAGATATATCCTAAGACATGTCCTTAGAAATATACCTAGGGATCACACTAATGTTTTGTCATCATTGTTTCTAAATTTTAACTAAACCTTTTGTCTGATACAAACTATATTAACCCCACTTTTCATGAATTAACATTACATCCTTTTTTCATAATACTTAAAACATTACACAAATAGACGCATAAAGACCATATTAGTTTATTATAAGTATATTTAGGATAATTGTTTTGTTTTATAATAATTTAAAATGTATATTTTTGCGGTTTGATAATGAAAATAAGATAAAGGAGCTTGAGGGAGGATATTACCTCTTCTTTAGATAAATCCCCAGGGATTTCACCAAAGGGCTTCCTTGGATTACCTTCATCCCAAAGGGATGATTCAAGGAGAAAGTTATAGAATTTTTTAAGTGTATTGGGTATATATTTACTGAACCTATGTGGTTTGAGAGGTGTGATGAATGGGGATAGGAAGTTTTTTCTTGAAGGGGAGGAAATTGACTCACTTGGTATTTTTGAAAATAGGTTAGGTGTACCCTTTTTTTAACCTAAAAAAATTATCAAAAACAAACAAAAATAAATAATTGATGGTTAATGGACTAATAAGGTTCATAAAAGTTTTTTTGGACAAATTTATTGTTCATATGGACCCTTAATTTTAATGTTTATTCTCTTGTTAAACTTAATTTCACCTTAATCATTGTAATTAATTTTAACTACATTCATTAATATTTTTTTAAAAAAACTAAATTTACCTTATTAAAAATTATAAATTATTCTTATTTAGAATATTTAATCCACTATTTAAAATTTAAATCATATAAGTGGCAGAAATTAATTTAAAATTCATCCTACAGATGGGATGACAATGTGGGTTTTTAAAGTAAAAATGTACAAAAGTTTGCTATGTTTTTATATTCAATTTCAATGTGAAATAGATTCCAAAAAACTAAATTATATTAAGTGATAAATATTTTATATAATTTTACATTAAAATTAAATTAAAATATAATTTATCATGAGAAATAAATTAGACAAAAATGTAATTTTGAAATAAAATTCGGTATTTTTTCACTATTCATTAAAAAATTAAAATTCACATAAAAATATAAAACAAATCACCCTGAGATAATTTTTCATATTTCTATTTAAAATATTAAGTTTATTTTTACATATAATATTTATAAAAGTTCAAAAAATTTGATATAAAATAGGTTTTTTATTAAAATGCGATCAAAGTGCCTTTATAAAAATATTTAATTTTTATGAGAAATATTGAGTTTGTTATTATCTTATTCTTATCAATTCTATTGTATGAATATAAAAAATGTTTTATTGAAAATATAAAATATTTATTTTGATAATATCATTCTCTATCTAATTTAATTTATTAGGATAAAACAACTTTGTGACGAGAAAATAGTTTTTTATAAAAAAAATTCTTTTATGTTCAATCGGTTCTTATAGCCATTCCTAATAAATTTGTAACCAATTAATTCATTTTATATTTTTTTTAATTCAAATATTTTTATAAATTAGTTGATAATATTCAAAAAATCTATTTTATATTTTATTATATTAAATAATAATATGTTAATAACATATTTTTCTTTGGTAAAACTCAGTAATGCGTGTATTGCAAGCCAAGTTGGTGTTTTGTGTAGCGCAAGCTCACCTTGGTGTAGCATGTAGATAAAGATAAACTTTATGTTGTATGTAGTGTATTATTAACTTGGTATTTCATATAACACAATCCAAACATAGTGATTTAATATAAAATAAAATATTTTTAGTATTGTGTGAAATGAAATATTTCAAAAACATTAAATTAATTCAAAAACATAATTCACAAAATCTGAGGGGATTAAAATTATGGTTGGTCTTGGGATATTGGTGCAAATTTTGTATCGGGGCCACATATTCCTTCCCATGGTTATAAAATGGCGATATTTTGTTTCTTGGAGTGATGTTATAATTATTTACGTGAAGATAAAAAGTGTTTTGTGGTTTCTGGCCCATGTTAAAAGATGGTTGTGCAATAATTTGTTGATGATTATGTAAATATTTTACATTATCTTATTAGCATTATAATGTGATTGGTAAGGATGAAATTGATAATGAGAACAAATAAAATTAAATTAATTATAAGATATAAATATAATATTAATAAATTAATTTAATGGAAAAATGAATTGTTTAAATATCAGTAATGGATAAGAATTATTCTTTATAAAATATTGAATTGATTAGAATAAAGAATGTAAAATGGTTGGTAAATGTTAAATCTTGAAATAATTAAACAATATTATTAATTTGGAAAATTTTAATGGTTTTTATTTTTTTGTGGGAAGTGGGGATGGTTTTTGAAAAACTAATTAGAAGTGATGATATTGTGTGACGGTGGTGGTAAGGTTGTTGTGATGGCGCGGTAGTGATATTTTGGTGTGAACCCTCTAGGATAGTCTTATGTGTAGTTAAATTAAAAAAAATTGATTTAATATGCACCCCACCTTATTCAGATAATAAATATGTTCATGCATTTTATACATGGATATTACATATTTTTATATAAATATTTAATAAATTACACTTACACATGCCTAAGGACTGTAATAGTTTAGTGCCTTTGAAAACTATATACACCATATTCTAATTTTATGAATGAAATTCAATGTATCTCATTATGAAAATCCCATTAATTACTCTTCATATATATACCCTATTTAAAACCTCTCTTCATAACCTAGGGAAAGGAATCATAAGAAATGGTGTGTTCAGAGTCTCAGTAAAGGTATAATAGGTAAATACATAAACATAAAATGAGAATAAGGGTATGAGATCATTATAATAACATATTAAAATCATACCATGTATATCAAAGATCAAAATCCTGAGTCATGGTATAAATATTGGAAGTTCACAAGACATGAATCATAAGGAAACCAAAGAAAAAGATCCATTAGAACATAACATTGGAATAAGACATAGATTTTTGGAATACACATAAGCATAGAAAATCTTATTTCAAGGCTACCCACAAAGAAATTAATATCATGTTGTCTTATTATAACCACCTGTGTGCCTTCTTTGGGATTGGAATAACCTACATTATACCCTCTGTTAATCATTAGATAACCTTCTATGTACCCTTTGAGTTTATATTCCATTAGTCATTTCCCAATGCATTGAAGAGAGATATAGGTTCCACTCTTAACATGATGAAAATAAAACATATTTGTTCCAAAATGTAATAAAACATTCACCCTATCATTATCCATGAAAAGAAATGGGTTTTATAATCATTTCATCATTTTCTCATAACATAACCTGTGGAAAAAGAAATGGGTTTCAAAAGAATTTTACCATGGTATAACTAGTGGGAGAGAAATAGGTTTCATGAACATAATGTAATAATTATCATAAACCATTAATAGAAAGAGTGAAAATGGTATCCTTATATCATATCCCTATTAAGTGATATATAACATCAACGGATGTCATCTTATATAGAAAATGATTTTGAAAGATCGTTTAAAATAATTCTTGAGGAAAATATAATTTCCAATTTGAAAAGAATTTTTTAAAACATATTGCATTTTAAAAATAATTTTCCTTGAAAATAACATATAAAACATATAAATTGGTCTTCAAAGAATATAATGGTCATAATGATGGGAAATTATGTTCATTTCATACATGTTAAAACAAATATTCCATTAACATTTTTGATAAAATCCAAACAACCATTGTTTGGTAAAAAACATGATTATTCATTTCAAAATAATTTTAAAAAATTAAACATGGATTAAAATTTCTTAAATAAATTTTTTTAATAAATTTTAAAATGTTTTTAAAAACATGTCTAGAAAACATGGTTTAAAAAAGCGTTTTCGATCGAAGGGTGAAATAAAGATGATTTTTCTTAAAACCATTTTTTTATACTGTTGAGTACATAAAGAGAGTAATATAAAGGAAAAAAATTATTACAATGACATAAATTGAGGATAATAAAATTCATGAGTTTCTTGAGAGACGTATTGTAGAATTTTATCATTAGAAACATAATCATAACTAATCCTGATAAATGATGAGATTCTAACGTAAAATATTTACCACTTTGGTAACTTTGAAATGTAACCCCATAAAATAATGTAATTAAATGAAACTTAAATTATCATGAGGATAAATAAATTCAAGATATTAAATTTTAAATGGTATTTATATATTCCTTATAAAATAATATTTCTACATAACATAATCATGTATCTGAGAAGTAAAATTGAAACAATAATGTCACGCTGCTTTGGTAAAATTTAAACCATAAACTATATGAAAGATAGATACTAAAATGTATATTTAATTCCCTATAATTTTAATTAAAATAATCATATAATATATTCATGGGAAGTATATACACTATATAAAAGAAATATGTTGTAAATATGGAATGTGTCTCATAGATGTAAAAAGTGATATAGAAACCTCATACTGTATGTCTCGACTTCCTTAATACTCATTAAAACCTCCTTTATAATAAACATAAATTTACTATAAATATATTAAATAAATATAATTATATATATCATACCATATATGATTTACTTATTCCCTTTTATTTTCTGTTTATTAACAACTCCATGTTAAAGTCATGTATCATGTAATAACCGCTTTGTTTTACATATATTTATTTATTTGTATGTTTTTGTCCTCTTAATTTGGTCATAGTTTCATAACATATATAAAAATAATACTTCAATAATTATAATATTTATATATAAATTATACTTTTAAAACCCATCATGAAATACAATTTTGGGAAATTAAGTATGTTACGATCATAGAGATAGTAAGTCATATGTACACAGGAGTAACGTTTCCATTTTTCAACAATCATTTGGAAATAGAGGTAAGTAATGTATTATATTTTAAAAATTATAATAATATAATATATACTATATTATTTATTTAAATATATATATCATCCAATTGGAGTGGTGATGAAAAGAGAGTCATGTTGCTTTGTGAAGGTGGTGTTTATACATACATGAACGACGAAATCATCTTTTAGTGAGTCAAAAGGTAAGAAATAAAATGATATATTACCATTTAAGAATTATGATTATGTCATGAATATCATAATTATATCATTTATATTAAATTTATTCATTAAAATTATAAGGCCCCAACCATAAGCATTACTTAATCTTGGGTTATTTCAAGAATTCACATTTACGATCTTTTCAGGTTTAGAGTTTTATAGAATTAGATCATAAATCTTTCATTACATTCCACATTTAAACAAGGTGGTTACATCAAAGATATTATTCATTGTTTCACCAAAGGAAAAATATTTAAAATAAAACATGGTTTATTTCTTGACACTTCCTCAACACTATCATCACATCATGTACTTTTCCCTTGACCTATGAAAAACATTTCTAAAACTTGGGAAGAGCATAAAAAGATCAGTAAGGGATATAAAAATACAAAAAGAAAACATTATTCCATGTATACATAAGAATCAATGAAATCATAATTTACTCATAAAACATAAGAACTTTAACATACCTTATGAAATCATTGGATTTATGAATAAATCATAGAAATCATAAGACATAAAGGTAACTTGAGGCGTTCATAACATTCTTACGTAGGGAGTAACCCTCATGGTTACGTTCGGAATACCCATCATAGTATATTCCCAAAATATCTTCGGAGAAACCTTAGCATTTAACTCCTTCATATTACCCAATTAATTGTAGATCTATCTTGGGATTACCCACCCTTAGTTTATCACGGAACCACCCGACTTCATAAACAATGACCAAGAACCATAACATAATCGTATCAAATAAAATATACATAAAGAAAATATAACCTTTCCATATTTCAATCGCAAGATATCAATACAACACATTGATATAATCAAAACATTATCAATACCATTTTCAATACCAAAGTAAAAGAAAAGTAAAATGTGGTATTTATTTTTCATTTAAAAAAAATTCTGGCTTGTAGAGGAAGCCGAAACTCAAATAATGGTAACGGCGGCAGAGAAGTCATTGTCGCCGCATATGTAAGACAAAAAAAATCCGTTTGTCATTTAGTAAAATGATTCCTGAGAAAATAGTCCTTTTTAATGAAATTAAAATCCAAAAGGTTTTATTATACAACTAATAAAAGAAGGTCGTATATAAATTGAAGTATGCCTCAACGAAAGGAGATTGAGACGAAGTCCGTTACCTCAAGTCTGACTTGTCCTGTTATTTTCTATATATTCCTAAATAATAAGAATTGGTCAATTTATAACTGCTTAATTACTTCCTTTAAAGTTTATTATTCAACTCATATCGCATATTGTCATGTTATAATAATTTTTTAATTATGTGAGTTCATTTCATACGTTTTAACGATGTTCGGTACATGAGTCAAAAATGAACTTGTTTGAAAATAATTGCCCTTGTAGTTATAAGTATATAACATACATAATGGTATTAATGATTTAAATATCATATATATCTAGTATATATTCATTTTATACTATTCCATAACATTTGGATGTAAAAAATAAAATGCATCATTCATAGAGACGGTAGGTCGTACGTACGTATGAACGCTACTTTCATTTATTTGTCATATTAAAGAAATTAAAACTAAATGAGACATATATATATATATATTATAATTCCATTATAATATATATGTTATATAGGTAACATAATTTCATTAATTACATTCTTTATAAATTCCATGTTTGGCATGAACGAGTCACAGCACTTGAGGGGCGGTAGTCCACACTTCCTCAGATGAAATTATCACAGTTCCACAACATGAAAAGCATAACGATGTGATTTAAAAATAAAATTTATAATCATATAAAAAAACAAATACCATATATATCATATATAAATATATTGAAATCATAATAGCCACCATGAAAGGTGTTAAAAGAAGATTTAACAATCATCGTTTCATGTGGCAATAATTCACCACCCACAGAAATAGTATGCTCTTTAACCATTAGAAGGAGGTGTGTGTAAGTGTAGGTATAATCCTTATCATAACAAAATCCTAGTATATTGAGTATACTGGTGTTATTATGGAATAAAATAATAAAAATATATTTGTGAGTGAAGAAGGAAAACAAATGGAAGAAACTCGAGAGAAGACATTACCTCTAAATTGGGTAACTCTTTTGATTTGAGCCAAAGGATTCCTTGGAAAGACTTCTGCCCAAATTGAGGCTTATATGTGTAATATAGGTATTTTTAGAGATGATATGATCATATTTTGGTTGATCCAAGGTCTTTAGAGGTGTGGGTAAGGGGGTAGAGGTGGAGGCCTTTTATAAGAGGGAGGAGGGTCACTTTTGGAAAGTCTTGAAATGTTACTTTATTATAAAATAGTTTTCAAATTTTAAAGGTCTCAAAATGATATATTTATAGGATAAGGTGATAAGGGTTCTAAATCCACCCATAAAATAGGTTTTTTACAAGTGTAATTCTTATATTTTACCTTATCTTTTAATTTTATTTAAATCGTTCATTAATGAGGTAATCACTGCATCATCATGGTGTCATAAATAAATTTATTTATTTAATGTCTAAAAATTATAAAAAAATACCATTATGTATGAAATATTTTTATCTTTCTAATTAATATTTATAGTCTAAGAGATCATTTATTTAAACCAAATTAAAATTGTTTTACTTAGTTGTTACATAGTTTGGTTATATTTTTTTTTCTTTAAAAATAATATGATAAAAGGTCACTATCACACAAAAGTGATTCCATGGGGTCCTTAAGTTGGCACAAGGCATCCCATGGTCGTCCATGATACAACCAAGAGGATTTGGACACATTTTGGGGTCATTTTATATTATTATGATATTATTTTATTATCCTTAACTACCTGATTACTAATTAATCATGATTATTAAAGATAATTGTCGTCGTTGCTATTCATAATGTCCAAAAACAAAAGAGTCTTAATTACATAATTTGTACCTTCTGATTCGAAATATGGAATCCATTTTACCAAATTAAAAGCACCGAAATTGCAGTAATTAGTTTAAAAATAATTCTCCTTGTCAAAACAGATAGCGTGTTTTTAAGAAACAATATCTATCAAAATATTGACAATTGTTTATGTCCAATTTCAAAGTGAAATTAATTCTAATGACCACCATTGTATTAAATGGTTAAAATATATTCTAATTACACATTAAACCCAATTAAAAAAATAATATAACCATATCATTAAATTACATGAAAAGGCAGTTTTGAAGTAAAATGCAGTATTTTTCACTATTTATTAAAAAATGAACATTGTCATAAAACTAAAAAAAATTAATCCAAAGTAAATTAAAATATACCAATTCTAATTAATAAGATTATTTTTACCAATAGATCTTATAAAATTGTCAAAATTTATATTTAAAAATGTTTGCCACCAAAAGGCGGTAAAACAATCCTTTAAAAATATTAGAGTATTTTATGCCTAAGATTAGATTTATTCTCATTTTAAGCCTCTAAAACACTATCTAATTAATAAATATACATAGATATGAAAATAAATTATTCTTTAATTAATTGGGATGTTACATCCTTCCCCCTTTAGAAAATTGCATCCCCGCAATTTATTTACTTATCGAATAAGTTGGGGTATTTATCCCTCATTGCATTTTCAGATTCCCATGTTGCCTATTTAATCATGTGGTTTTTCAACAAAACCTTTACTTGATGAATCACCTTATTTCAAAACACTTGCTCCCTGTGATCAAGAATATAGATCGGTTGTTCCTCATAAGATAGATTCTCTTCCATCTGAACTACGTCTGGACTCAAAACATGAGATGGATCTGGCATGTACTTCCTTAACATTGAAACATGAAAAACATTATGTACCTGAGATAAACTCAGAGGTAAAGCCACTCAGTATGAAACTGATCCAACTCTCTCCATAATTTTATATGGTCCAATGAAACTTGGAATCATCTTTCCTTTCTTACCAAATCACATCACACTTTTCCATGGTGAAACTTTGAGAAAGACATGATCACCTACCTCAAAAGAGAGATCCTTCCTCCTATTGTCCGCATAACTTTTCTGCCTGCTCTGAGCTATTCTCATGTGTTTCTATATTAGATGAACTTTTTTTACATATCTTCTACCAATTATGGTCCCATCATCTTCCTTTCACCCACTTCATCTCAAAAAGATAGAGTTCAACACCGCTTCCCATATAATTCCTCAAATGGTGCCATCTGTATACTGGAATGAAAACTGTTATTATAAGAAAACTCAAATAATGAAAGATGTTGGTCCCAAATTCCCTGATAATACATCGAAAAAGCTTGTATAATATCCTCCAAAGTCTGAATTTTTCATTCTAACTTCCCATCTGATTGAGGATGAAAAGTTGTATAAAAACTTAATTCAGTACCCAACGACTTCTGAAGGCCTTTCCAAAATTTAGAAGTGAACCTGGGATCACGATCAGATACAATAGAGAGTAGAACTCCATGTAACCTCACTATCTCTTTAAGATAAAATCTAGAAAGTTTATCTAGGGAAAAATAATCTTGTATATCAATAAAATGAGCAGATTTAGTCAAGTGATCAACAATAACCCAGATTGCATTATTACCTCAAGGTGTCTTCGGTAATCCCACAATGAAGGGCATGGATATATTCTCCCATTTCCACTCTGGCACTGGTAAAGGCGAAATCATCCCTTTCGGTACCTACCTCTCTTCTTTAACTTGTTGAAAAGTCAAACACTTCATAGTAAAATCATCAATATCTCTTTTCATTCCATCCCACTAGTAATACTCCTGGAGATCTCTATATATCTTAGTACTCCCTGGATGAACTGAAAATGGAGAACTATGAGATTCACAAAACAACTCTCTCTTCAACTGTGAATCAAAAGGAACACACAATATCTTCCCAAATCTCAAAACACAATCATTATCAATGTTGAATTCAGGTGACATACCCTTCTGAACTAGCTTTACCTTTTTCTGCAACTCACTGTCTTACTTATTTTCTTTATTAATTCTGTCTAATAGAGAAGATTTCACTGATACCTAAAACAAAATAGAAGAATTTCCTACAACAATAACTTTCAATCCAAAATTCATCAAATCCTTAACCAGAGGATCACATTCCAAAAGTAACATGGTTAATAAAGCATTACTTTTTCGACTCAAAGCATCTGCCATTTTATTTTCATTTTCTTGGGTGGTAGTGAATCGTGCAATCATAATCCTTGATTAATTCTAACCATCTCTTATGTATCATGTTCAATTCTTTCTGAGTGAATATATACTTTAAACTTTTTTTATCAGTATATATTTCCCACGTTACACCATACAAATGATGCCTCCAAATTTTTAAAGTGAAAACAACAGCAGCTAATTCCAAATCATGTGTAGGGTAATTTATCTCATGAGTTTTCAACTGACTTGAAGCATAAGAAATTAGCTGATCATTCTGCATTAGGATGCAACCAATTCCTTTCAATGAAGAATCATTATACGTAACAAACTCACCATTCCTTGAAGGTAGTTCCAATACTGGGGCATTCACCAATCTTCTTTTTAATTCCTGAAAACAACCATCACATTCTTTTTGTCCATATAAACTTAACAATCTTCCGAGTTAGCTTAGTCAATGGGCTGGAAAACCATGCAAAATTTTTAACAAACCTTTGGTAATAGCCTGCCAAACCTAGAAAACTACGAATCTAGGTTAAATTTGTGTGTCTTTTCCATTCTTCAACAACCTTTGTTTTTACAGGATCAACAGTTATTCCATCATTAGAAAAATGTGACCAAGGAAAGAAATTTGTTGCAACCAAAACTCACACTTTCTGAATATCCCATACAATTTATTTTCTTTTAAGGTTTTCAAAATAACCCTTAAATTAATTTCATGCTCCTCTTTACTTTTAGAAAACACCAAAATATCATCAATGAAAACAACCACAAACTTTTCCAAGAACTCATGGAAAATTCTATTCATAAGGTCCATGAATACAGCAGGTGCATTGGTTAACCCAAAAGGCATAAATACAAATTCATAATGGCCATATCTTGTACGAAACATGGTCTTTGGAATATCTTCTTCCTTTATCTTCAACTGATGGTGCCCCGATCTCAAGTCAATATTTGAAAAATACTAAGCTCCCTGGATCTAATCAAACAAATCATCGATATGAGGAAAAGGATATTTGTTCTTAATATTGGTGTTATTCAAGGCTCTATAATCAATGTAAAGTCTCATTGAACTATCTTTCTTTTTAACAAATAAGATAGGAGCACCCCATGGTGATGCTGTAGGTCGAATGAAATCTTTCTCTAATAAATCTTGCAATTGCTCCTTCAACTCTAAATGTTCAATTTGAGCTATTTTATAAGGGGGTTTTGAAATTGGATTAGCATCAGGAACTAAGTCAATAGTAAATTCAACTTCCCGATCTTGTATTATTTCAGACAACTCATCAGGAAAAACATCAGGATACTCATTTACAACTAGCACATCATTAATATGAACGGTTCCTTTGTTTTCAACAATATGTGCAAGGTAACATTCATTTCCATCTTTTACTAGTTTCTCAGCCTCTTGATATGTTATCAACAGTAAGGGTTCATTCTTGTACCCAAACTGAAAGTCTTTCTGAAAATAAACTTCTTTAGCTCTACAGTCAATCTTAGCATGGTAAACAAAGAGCCAATCCATACCCAGGAGAACATCAAACTCTACTAGAGGTAAAACAATAAGGTTTTATAGTAGATTCGTTCCACGGATATGTATAGGAAGATTCTTATAAATTATTTTTTCCTCAATATTTCCCCCATGTGTTTTTACCACAAGTTCAGGAGTCATTTATTGAGATGGAATCTCCAATTTACTAGAAAATTTTTCTGAGATGAAAGAATGTGTAGACCCTGAATGAAACAACACATTGGAATAATCTGAAAAAACAAAGTACCTGATACCACTTCATTTGATGGCCCAACATCTGATGAAGTAGTTGAAAAGGATTTCACCACACCTTTATGCTTGTAGTCTGACTGCTTCCCTTAATTCGAGATCTTTTTCAGACACTCATTTGCATAATGACCCATCTCATTGCACTTGAAACATTTCAAAAACTGTAAATAAAAATTTGTCTTACCATTACCCTGATCTTTTCCAGTGTAATCACGAGACTTATGTCACATCTTACCACATCAAAATTACTTTTCATAATTCAAAAGACATTCCCCACCATGCTTTTTACCACATTTATCACAAACTGAAAACTTAGTTTTCATACCATTAAAACTTTTTGAAGGATTATTCCCTTTCTCCTGCCACCTCTGTCTCTTCTTCTGCTGGTTTCCATATAACACTTGATCATCGGAAAACTCCATTTCCACCTTCTCACCACATCGAACAATATTTTCATAACTTTTGAACTCACGAGAAGATAATGATCTTCGATATTTTGGCTTTAATCCTGAGTAAAAACGGTTGATTTTACTATCAAGGTCTCAAAAAAAATTTGGAGTATACCTTTCCAATTGAGTGAACTTTTCTTCATAAGCATCCACTGAGTCATCCTCTTGTCTCAATTCCAAGAATTTCTTTTCCATCCTAAGTCTAATATCCTTAGGAAAATATTTCTCAAGAAACATACCTTTTAATTCATCCTAGTAAAGAGCATTAATCTCATCAGTGTCCCTAATATTTTGAATCATCAACCACCACTGATCTGCTTCACCCTTCGAATAGTAAACCACAAGACTAACCTTTTGATTTTCTGAACACCCCATGACATCGAAAATCTTATCCAGTTCTTTAATACACCCTTAACCTAGCATAGGGTCAGATGATCCTATGAATGAATGGGGTATGTTGCTTCATGAAATGTTTCACCACTGACATATTCCTCTGCAGTTGATCTGGCTGATCTCATACATGGATACCACCATGATTTATCGCTTGAGTCAACTATGCCATTACTGTAACAAACTGTTCAGTTCCAATTCTTACCATCTCAGGATGCTGATATAGAAGTTCATTTCCTTCTGTATGCCTTCTTAGCACTGCTTCCCTGTTTCCTCTGCGGAAAACCATTTTGAACAAACGTGTCTTAGATGAAGCAACATGGTAATCTTGAAGTGCTTTATCATTTTAATTTGACGATAATGTGTAAAAAAATATTTTTGGATAATCATTTAATAGAATTCTAACTCCTAAAGTTATCTAAACCGACCTCTAATACCAACTATAAGGCCCCAGCCTTAAGCATTACTTAATATTGGGTTATTTCAAGAATTCACATTGAGGATCTTTTTTGGTTTATAGTTTTATAGAATTAGATCATAAATCATGCATTACATTCCACATTTAAACAAGGTGGTTACATCAAAGATAGTATTCATTTTTTTCACCAAAGGATACATATTTAAAATAAAACATGGTTTCTTTCTTTACACTTCCTCGACACTATCATCACATCATGTACTTTTCCGATGACCTTTGAAAAACATTTCAAAAACTTGGGATGAGTATAAAAAGATCAATAAGCGATATAAAAATATGGAAAGAAAACATTAGTCAATGTATACATAAGAATAAATGAAATCATACTTTAGTCATAAAACATAATCACTTTAACATACCTCATGAAATCATAGTACTTATGAATAACTCATAGAAATCATAAGACATAAAGGTAACTTGAGGCATTCATAACATTCTTACATAGGGAGTAACCCTCATGGTTACGTTTGGAATACCCATCATAGTATATTCCCTAAATATCTTCGTAGAAACCTTAGAGTTTAACTCTTTCACATTACCCAATGCATTGGAGATCTATCTCTATCTCACCCACTATTATTTTATCACGGAACCACCCGAATTCATAAAAAATTCTCAATAACCATAACATAATCATATCACATAAAACATGTATAAAGGAAACATAACATTTCCATGTTTCAATCAAAAGATGTCAATAAAACATATTGATATAATCAAAACATTATCAAAACCGTTTTTAATACCAAAGTAAAATAAAATTAAAACATGGTATTTATTTTTCATTTAAAAAAGTTATGGCTTGTAGAAGAAGCCAAAACTCAAATAATGGTAACGGCGGCAGACAATTCGTTGTCGCCGCATACGTAAGACAAAAACATTCCTTTTTTCATTTAGTAAAATTCTTTGTGTAAAAATATTCCTTTTAAATAAATTAAAATTCAAAAGGGTTTATTATACAACTAATAAAATAAGGTCGTATATAAATTGAAGTATGCCTCAATGAAAGGAGATTGAGACGAAGTCCCTTACCTCAAATCTGACTTGTCCTGTTCGTTTCTTTATATTCCTGAATAATAAACTTGGGTCAGTTTATAATTTCTTAAGAACATATTTTAAAGTTTATTATTTAATTAATATCACATATTATCATGTTATAATAAATATTTAATTATGTGAGTTCATATCATACGTTTTGTCAATGTTCGGTGCATGAGTCAAAAATGAACTTGTTTGAAAACAACAGCCCATGTAGTTATAAGTATATCATGTCCAGAATAGTTTTAATGATTTAAATATAATATATATCTATTATATATTCATTTTATACTATTACATAACATTTTTAGGTAAAAAATGAAATGCACCTTTCACAGAGACGGTAGGTCGTACGTACGCGTGAACGCTACTTTCATTTCTTTGTCATATTAAAGAAATTAAAACTAAATGAGACATATATATATATATATATATTATAATTCTAGTATAATATATATGTTATATAGGAAACATAAGTTCATTAATTACATTCTTTACAAATTCAATGTTTGGCATGAACGAGTCACATCACCTGAGGGGGAGGTAGTCCACACTTCCTCAGATGAAATTATCGCAGTTCCACAACATGAAAAGCATAATGATGTGATTTAAAAATAAAATTCAGAAGCATATAGAAAAAAAAAATACCATATATATCATATATAAATATATTGACATCATAATGGCCACCATTAAAGGTGTTAAAAGAATATTGAACAATCATCGTTTCGTGAGGCAATAATTCGCCACCCATAGAAACAGTATGTTCTTTAACCATTAGACGGAGGTGTGTGTAAGTGTAGGTAGAATACTTATCATAAAAACATCCTAGTATATTGAGTATACTTTTTTTATTATGGGATCAAATAATAAAAATATAGTGGTGAGTGAAGAGGGAAAATAAAAGTAAGAAACTCAAGAGAAGACATTGCCTCTAAATTGGGTAACTCTTTTTGATTTGAGCCAAAGGATTACTTGGAAAGACTTATGCCCAAAGTGATGATTCTAGGAGTAAGATAGGTATGTGGAGAGATAATATGATCAGGTTTTGGATGATCCAAGGTCTTTAGAGGTGTGGGTAAGGGGGTATAGGTGGGGGCCTTTTATAAGAGGGAGGAGGGTCACTTTTCAAAAGTCTTGAAATGTTACTTTATTATAAAATGGTTTTCGAATTTTAAACGTCCCACAATGAAATATTTCGAGGATAAGGTGATAAGGGTTCTAAATCCACCCATATAATAGGTTTTCTACAAGTTTAAATCTTATATTTTACCTTATCTTTTCATTTTATTTAAATCGTTCATTAATGAGGTAATCACTACATCATCATGGTCTCATTAATAAATTTATTTATTTAATGTCTAAAAAATATATAAAAAATACCATGATGTAGGAAATATTTTTATCTTTCCAATTAATATTTATATTCTAAGATATCATTTATGTAAAAAAATTAATATTGTTTTACTTAATTGTTACATAGTTTGGTTATATTTTCTTTTCTTTAAAAATAATATGATAAAAGGTCACTATCACACAAAAGTGATTCTATGGGGTCCCTAAGTTTGAAAAAGGCATACCATGGTTGTCCATGACACAAAAAAGAGGATTTGGATACATGTTAGGGTCATTTAATATTATTATGATATTATTTTATTACCTTTAACTACCTGATTACTAATTAATCATGATCATTAAAGATAATTGTCATCGTTACTATTCATAATGTCCAAAAACAAAAGAGTCTTAATTACATAATTTGGAACTTATGATACCAAATATGGAATCCATTTTACTAAATTCTAAACACAGAAATGGAAGTAATTAATTTAAAAATAATTCTCATTGTCAAAACAAATAGCGTGTTTTTAAGAAACAATATCTATCAAAATATTGACAATTTTTTATGTCCAATTTCAAAGTGAAATTAATTCTAATGACCACCATTGGATTAAATGGAAAAAATATATTCTAATTATACTTTAAAACTAATTAAAAAGATAATATAACTATACAATTAAATTAGATGAAAAGCAGTTTTGAAGTAAAATGCGGTATTTTTCACTATTCATTAAAAAATGAACATTGTCAGAAAAATACCAAAAATTTATCCAAATTAAATTTCAATGTACCAATTCTAAATAATAGGTTTATTTTGACCAATAAAGCTTATAAAATTGTGAAAATTTACATTTAAAAATGGTTTTCCATCAAAAGGCGGTAAAATAATCCTTTAAAAATATTAGAGTATTCTATGCCTAAGATTGGATTTATTCTCATTTTAAGCCTCTAAAACACTATCTAATTCATAAATAGACATAGATATGAAAATATATTATTCTTTAATTACTTGGGATGTTACATCCTTCCCCCTTTAGGAAATTTCTTCCTCGCAATTTATTTACTTATCGAATAAGTGGGGGTAATTATCCCTTATTGCATTTTCAGATTCTCATGTTGCCTCTTCAATCATGTGGTTTTTCCACAAAACCTTTACTTGATGAATCACCTTATTCTGCAACACTTGCTCTCTGTGATCAAGAATATATACTGTTTGTTCCTCATAAGATATATTCTCTTCCAATTGAACTACCTCTAGACTCAAAACATGAGATGGTTGTGGCATGTACTTCCTTAACATTGAAACCTGAAAAACATTATGTACCTGAGATAAAATCGGAGGTAAAGACACTCAGTATGAAACTGATCCAACTCTCTCCATAATTTCATATGGTCCAATGAAACTTGGACTCAACTTTCCTTTCTTACCAAATCGCATCACACTTTTCCATAGTGAAACTTTGAGAAAGACATGATCACCTACCTCAAAAGAGAGATCCTTCCTCCTGTTATCCACATAACTTTTCAGCCTGCTCTGAGCTATTCTCATGTGTTTCTGTATCAGCTAAACTTTTTCTGCCATTTCTTCTACCAATTCTGGTCCCATCAGCTTTTATCACCCACTTCATCCTAAAAATCTGTAGTTCAACACCGCTTCCCATATAATGTCTCAAATTGTGCCATCTGTATACTGGAATTAAAACTTTTATTATAAGAAAACTCAAACAATGAAAGATGTTGGTCCGAACTTCCTTGATAATCCATAGAAAAATCACGTAGCATATCCTCCAAAGTTTGAATTGTTCGTTCTGAATTCCCATCTGATTGAGGATGAAAAGATGTACAGAAACTTAATTCAGTACCCAACGACTTCTGAATGCCTTTCCAAAAGTTAGAAGTGAACCTGGGATCATGATCAGATACAATGGAGAGTGGAACTCCATGTAACCTGACTATCTCTTTAAGATAAAAATGATAAAGTTGATCTAGGGAAAAATTATCTCGTATATCAAGAAAATGAGCAGATTTAGTCAAGCGATCAACAATAGCCCAGATTGAATTATTACCTCGAGGTGTCTTCGGTAATACCATAATGAAGTGCATGGATATATTATCCCATTTCCACTATGGCACTAGGAAAGGCTGAAGAATCTCTTTTGGTAATTATCGCTCTACTTTAACCTGTTGACAAGTCAAACACTTCATAGTAAAATCATCAATATCTCTTTTCATTCCATCCCACCAGTAATACTCTTGAAGATCACTATACATCTTAGTACTCCCAATATGAACTGAAAATAGAGAACTATGAGCTTCACATAACAACTCTATCTTCAACTATGAATCACAAAGAACACACAATCTCTTCCCAAATCTCAAAACACAATCATTATCAATGTTTAATTCAGGTGAAATACCCTTATGAACCATCTCTACCTTTTTCTGCAACTCAATGTCTTGCTTCTTTGCTTGCTTAATTCTTTCTGATAGAGAAGATTTCACTGATACCTGAAACAAAACAGAAAAATTTCCTACACCAACAGCTTTCAGGCCAAAATTAATCAAATCCTTAACCAAAGGATCATATTCCAAATGTAACATGGTTAATGAAGCATTACTTTTTTGACTCAAAGCATCTGCCATTTTATTTTCATTTTCTTGGGTGGTAGTGAATCGTACAATCATAATCCTTGATTAATTCTAACCATCTCCTCTGTCTCATGTTCAATTATTTATGAGTGAATATATACTTTAAAAAAAATTTATTAGTATATATTTCACACTTTACACCATACAAACGATGCCTCCAAATTTTTAAATTGAAAACAACAACAGCTAATTCCAAATCATATGTAGGGTAATTTATCTCATGAGTTTTCAACTGATGTGAAGCATAAGCAATTAACTGATCATTCTGCATTAGGATGAAACCAAGTCCTTCCAATGAAGCATCACTTTAGATAAAAAAACTCACCATTCCTGGAAGGTAGTTCCAATACTGGGGCATTCGCCAATGTTCTTTTCAATTCCTGAAAACAATCATCACATTCTTTTTTCCAGATAGACTTAACACCCTTCTAAGTTAGCTTAGTCAATAGGCTGGACAACCATGAAAATTTGTTAAAAAACCTTCGGTAATAGCCTACCAAACCAAGATAACTACCAATATAGGTTACATTTTTGGGTCTTTGCCATTCTTCAACAACCTTTGTTTTTGAAGGATCAACTATTATTCCATCTTTAGAAACAATGTGACCAAAGAAAGAATTTTTTGCAACCAAAACTCACACTTTCTGAATTTCCCATACAATTTCTTTTCTTTTAAGGCTTTCAAAATAACCCTTAAATGACTTTAATGATCCACTTTACTTTCAGAAAACACAAAAATATCATCAATGAAAACAACCACAAACTTATCCAAGAACTCATGGAAAATTATATTCATAAGGTCCATGAATACAGTAGGTGCATTGGTTAACCCAAAAGGCATAACTACAAATTCATAATGGCCATATCTTGTATGAAACACGGTCTTTGGGATATCTTTTTCTTTTATCTTCAACCGATGGTACCCCGATCTCAATTCAATCATTGAAAAATACTAAGCTCCCTGGAACTGATCAAAAAAATCATCGATATGAGGCAAAGGATATTTATTCTTAATAGTGATGTTATTCAAGGCTCTATAATCAATGCAAAGTCTCATTGAACCATCTTTCTTTTTAACAAATAAGATAAGATCACCACATGGTGATGTGCTAGGTCTAATTAAATATTTCTCTAATAAATCTTGTAATTGCTCCTTCAACTCTAAAAGTTCAATTTGAGCCATTTGATAAGGGGGTTTTGAAATTGGATTAGCATCACGAACTAAGTCAATAGTAAATTCACCTTCCCGGTCTGGTATTATTTTAGGAAACTCATCAGTAAAAACATCAGGATACTCATTTACCACTAGCACATCATTAATTTGAACGGTTCCTTTGTTTCCAACAATATGTGCAAGGTAACATTCATCTCCATCTTTTACAAGTTTCTCAGCCACTTGATCTATTATCAACAGTAAGAGTTCATTCTTGTACACAAACTGAAAGTCTTTCTAAAAAAAACTTCTTTAGCTCTATAGTAAATCTTAGCATGGTAAACAGAGAGCCAATCCATACCCAGGATAACATCAAACTCTACTATAGGTAAAACAATAAGGTTTGAAAGTAGATTACTTCCATGGATATGTATAGGAAGATTCTTATAAATTCTTTTTGCATCAACATTTACCCCAGGTGTTTTTACCACAAGTTCAGGAGTCATTTCTTGATATGGAATTA
Organism: Viscum album; assembly: GCA_963277665.1. Lineage (NCBI taxonomy): Eukaryota > Viridiplantae > Streptophyta > Magnoliopsida > Santalales > Viscaceae > Viscum > Viscum album. Next base: position 1,218,101,098 of record OY728130.1, read on the forward strand.
ACAATTTAATAGAAAATTTTTCAGAGATGAAAGAATGTGTAGAACCTGAATCTAACAACACATTGGCTTAATCTAAAAAAACAAAGTATATGATACCACTTCATTTGATGGACCAACATCAACTGAAGTAGTTGAAAAGGATTTCACCACACCTTTCTGCTTGTAGTATGACTGTTTCCCATTATTCGAGCTATTTTTCGGACACTCCTTTTCATAATGACCCATCTCATTGCACTTGAAACATTTCCCAAACTATAAATCAAATTTGGTCTTACCATTACCCTAATATTTTCCAATGCAATCACAAGACTTATTTCTCATCTTACCACATCAGAAGCACTTTACAGAATTCAAAATACATTCCCCACCATGCCTTTTACCACATTTATCACAAACTGAAAACTTAGTTTTCCTACCATCAAACATTTTTGAAGGATTATTCCCTTTCTCATGCCACCTCGGTCTCTTCTTCTGTTGGTTTCCATATAACACTTGATCATTGGAAAACTCCATTTTCACCTTCTCAGCACATCGAACAAGCTTTTCATATCTTTTTAAATCACGAGAAGCTAATTATCTTCGATATTTTGGCATTAATCCTGAGTAAAAAATGATTGATTTTACTATCAAGGTTTTGAATAAAATTTGGAGTTTACCTTTCCAAGTGAGTGAATTTTTCTTCATAAGCAGCCACTGAGTCATCCTCTTGCCTCAATTCTAAGAATTGTTTTTCCATCCTAAGTCGAATATCCTTAGGAAAATATTTCTCAAGAAACATACCTTTGAATTCATCCCAGTCAAGAGCATAAATATCATCAGTGTCCCTGGTATTTTTAATCATCGACCACCACTGATCTTCTTCACCCTCCAAATAGTAAACAGAAAGACTAACCTTTTGATTGTCTAAACACCCCATGACATCAAAAATCTTATCCAGTTCTTTAATCCACCCTTCAGCTAGCATAGGGTCAGATGATCCTCTGAATGAAGGGGGGTGTTGCCTCATGAAATGTTCCACCACTGACATGTTCCGCTACGGTTGATCTGGATGATCTCGTTCATGGATACCACCACCATTTATCACTTGAGCCAACTACGCCATTACTGTAACAAATTGTATAGTTCTAATTCCGACCATCTCAGGATGTTGATATAGAAGTTCATTTCTTTCTGTATGCCTTCCTATCACTGCTTCTCTGTTTCCTCTATGGAAAACCATTATGAACAAACATGTATTAGATGAAGCAACATGGTAATCTTGAACTGTTATATCATTTCAATTTGACCATAATGTGTAAAAAAATATTTTTGGATAATCATTTAATATAATTCTAACTCCTAAAGTAATCTAAATTGACCTATAATACCAACTATAAGGCCCCAGCCTTAAGCATTACTTAATCTTGGGTTATTTCAAGAATTCACATTGAGGATATTTTTAGGTTTAGAGTTTTAGAGAATTAGATCATAAATCATGCATTACATTCCACATTTAAACAAGGTGGTTACATCAAAGACAATATTCATTTTTTTCACCAAAGGATACATATTTAAAATAAAACATGGTTTCTTTCTTGAAACTTCCTCGACACTATCATCACATCATGTATTTTTTCCTTGACCTGTGAAAAACATTTCAAAAACTTAGGATGATCATAAAAAGCTCAATAAGGGATATAAAACTATGCAAAGAAAACATTAGTCCTTTTATACATAAGAATCAATGAAATCATACTTTACTCATAAAACATTAGAACTTTAACATACCTAATGAAATCATAGGACTTATGAATAACTCATAGAAATCATAAGACATAAAGGTAACTTGAAGCATTCATAACATTCATACATAGGGATTACCCCTCATGGTTATGTTTGGAATACCCATCACAGTATATTCCCTAAATCTATTTAGAGAAACCTTAGAGTTTTACTCTTTCACATTACCCAATGCATTGGATATCTATCTCGAGCTCCCCCACCATTAGTTTATCATGAAACTACCTGAATTCATAAACAATTCCCAAGAACCATAACATAATCGTATCACATAAAACATGCATAAAGGAAACATAACATTTCCATATTTCAATCACAAGAGGTCAATACAACACATTGATATAATCAAAACACTATCAAAACCATTTTCAATAAAAATTAAAATAAAATTAAAACATGGTATTTATTTTTCATTTAAAAAAGTTATGTCTTGTAGAGGAAGCCAAAACTCAAATAATGGTAATGGCGGTGGAGAAGTCGTTGTCGTCGCATACGTAAGACAAAAACATTCCTTTTGTCATTTAGTAAAATGATTCATGTAAAAAGATTCATTTTGGATAAATTAAAAGTCAGAAGGTTTTATTATACAACTAATAAAAGAAGGTCATATATAAATTGAAGTATGCCTCAATGAAAGGAGATTGAGATGAAGTCCCTTACCTCAAGTCTGACTTGTCCTGTTCGTTTATTTATATTCTTGAATAATAAACTTTGGTCAATTTATAATTGCTTAATTACTTATTTTAAATTTTATTATTAAATTAATATCACATATTATAATTTTATAATAATTAGTTAATTATGTGAGTTCATATCATACATTTTTTTGATGTTCGGTACATGAGTCAAAAATGAACTTGTTTGAAAAAAACTGCCCATGTAGTTATAAGTAAATCATCTCCAGAATTTTTTTAATGATTTAAATATAATATATATCCAGTATATATTCATTTTATACTATTACATAACATTTTGAGGTAAAAAATGAAATGCACCTTTCACGGATACGGTAGGTCGTACGTACGCATGAACGCTACATTCATTTCTTTGTCATATTAAAGAAATTAAAACTAAATGAGACATATATATATTATAATTCCAGTATAATATATATGATATATAGGTAACATAATTTCATTAATTACATTCTTTATAAATTCCATGTTTGGCATGAACGAGTCACATCACCTGAGGGGGTGGTAGTCCACACTTCCTCATATGAAATTATCGCAGTTCCACAACTTGAAAAGCATAACGATGTGATTTAAAAAAAATCAGAATCATTTAGAAAAAAATAAATAGAATATATATCATATATAAATATAGTGACATCATAATGGCCACCATTAAATGTGTTAATAGAACATTGAACATTCATCGTTTCGTGATTTAGTAATTCGCCACCCATAGAAATAATATGTTCTTTAACCATTAGACAGAGGTGTGTGTAAGTGTAGGTATAATACTTATCATAACAACATAATAGTATATTGAGTATACTTTTGTTATTATGGGATCAAATAATAAGAAGATATTGGTGAGTGAAGAAGGAAAATAAAAGGAAGAAACTCATGAGAATACATTACCTCTAAATCGGGTAACTCTTTTTGATTTCAGTCAAAGGCTTCCTTGGAAAGACTTCTTCCCAAAGTGAGGCTTATAGGAGTAAGAGAGGGATGTGGGTAGATAATATGAGCATATTTTGGACGAACCAAGGGATTTAAAGGAGTGGGTAAGGGGGTAGATGTGGGGGCCTTTTATAAGAGGGAGGAGGGTCACTTTTGGAAAGTCTTCAAATGTTACTTTATTATAAAATGGTTTTTTGATTTTAAACGTCCCACAATGATGTATATCAAGGATAAGGTGATAAGGGTTCTAAATACACCCATAAAATAGGTTTTAGAAAAGTGTAATTCTTATATTTTACCTTATATTTTCATTTTATTTAAATCGTTCATTAATGAGGTAATCACTGCATCATCATGGTATCATAAATAAATTTATTTATTTAATGTATAAAAAATATATAAAAAATACCATGATGTAGGAAATATTTCTATATTTCCAATGACTATTTATATTCTAATATATCATTTATGTAAACAAAATTAATATTGTTTTACTTAAGTGTTACATAGTTTGGTCATATTTTCTTTTCTTTAAAAATAATATGATAAAAGGTCACTATCACACAAGAGTGATTCCATGGGGTCCCTAAGTTGGAAAAAGTCATCCCATGTTCTTCCATGACAAAACCAAGAGTATTTGGAGACATGTTGGGGTCATTTTATATTATCATGATATTATTTTATTACCCTTAACTACCTGATTACTAATTAATCATGGTCATTAAACATAATTATCGTCGTTACTATTCATAATTTCCAAAAACAAAAGTGTCTTAATTACATAATTTGGACCTTCGGATTCAAAATATGGAATCCATTTTACTAAATTCCAAACACATAAATTGCAGTAATTAATTTAAAAATAATTCCCGTTGTCAAAACAGATAGCGTGTTTTTAAGAAACAATATCAATCAAAAGATTGAAAATTGTTTATATCCAATTTCAAAGTGAAATTAATTCTAATGAACAAAATTGGATTAAATGGTAAAAATATATTCTAATTAAACTTTAAAACCAATTAAAAATATAATATAATAAAATAATTAAATTAGATGAAAAGCGGTTTTGAAGTAAAATGCAGTATTTTTCACTATTAATTAAAAAACTGAACATTTTCAGAAAAATACCAAAAATTTATCCAAAGTATATTTCAATGTACCAATTATAAATAATAGGTTTATTTTGACCAATAAATATTATCAAATTGTGAAAATTTTGATTTAAAAATGGTTTGCTATCAAAAGGCCGTAAAATAATCCTTTAAAAATATTAGAGTATTTTATGCCTAAGATTGGATTTATTCTAATTTTAAGCCTCTAAACACTATCTGATTCATAAATAGAAATAGATATAAAAATATATTATTATTTAATTACTTGTGATGTTACAAAAATTATCTTTATTATCTTCCATGTAAAGCATTAGTGAAAGCAAATCACATAGCTTTGCGAGGAGGCAGTCCTTCGAACAACCGAACGACATCATTGTATCTCCTATGGAATGGAAAGTAAAAAAAGGATATACATGATATAATTACTATATAGGTATAATTATGTTAAAAACATTTAATATATACTTTATTTTTATTGTTATACCCAACCATGTGATGTGGTAATGTAAAAACGAATGACATCGATTCGCGAGGTAGTAGTCTGCCATACTCATGAATGATGATTTCATAACCCATTTGATGGATGTGGATATGGTTGTAGTGAATTAAATTAATATAAATAAATATAATTATATATAAGATACTTATTTTATTATATCATCAAATTTTAATAATAATTTAAGGAGGTGGATGAAGAAATAAATTAAAAACGCATGTTGAAGAATGTTACCTCTTCTTTAAGTGACCTCCTTAGGTTTGCAACAAAAGTACTACTATGTTGGATTTATACAAAAAATAAGGATTCTTGGATAATATTAGTGAATTTTGGAAGTTATTATTTCAGTTATTTTATGAACTAAAATGGTTTTAAGGTTTTAATAAGAGTGGATAGGGGGTGTCTTTTTATAAGTGAAGTGAGTCACCCAATTGTAATTGTTCGAAAAGAAAAAGGTGTAACCATGTATTTATCATGACATAAGGCTCAAAAAATGGATTTTTAAAGACTATTAGATATAATAATTTTGAAATATTTCCATAAAATATATTTTATATAATTTTTTGGTCATTTAAACCCCTATATGTTTAGTTTAATCACCTGATAAACTCATTTTTACCTCAACCATGGTAAATAATTTTTATTATTTTTACTAATAATTTTGGTCAAAAATTAAGTTTAAATTAATCGATAATATAAATTAGGATAATTCCAAATATTTAATCCATTTTTCAAAATTCAATTCACAAACATGAAATTTTTTAATTTAAATAATAAAGCAGGTTTTTAAAGGGGAAATGTTCAAAAGTTTATAAAGTTTTTATATCCACTTTCAAAATGAAATTGATAATAATGATATAAATTTAATTAATAGATATATAATTTAAATAATTCCACTTCAAAAATAATTTAAAATATAATTTAAATTTATAAATTATTTAAATGAAAATGAAGTTTTCAATTAAAATTCAACATTTTTTCTATTCATAAAAAAATTAGTCCCTTCAAAAAATGCAAAAAAAAATTACCCTATGTTAATTTTGATATGATGATTTAAAAATATGAATATTATTTTTTTAAATGTATTTTCTAAAAGTTTCAGAAATTATTTTAAAAATAAGTGCATCAGAAAAAGGTGACAAAACTTTATTTAAATAGTTTTAAAGCGAGAAATTGGATTTATTCTTATCTCTTATAAAGAAAAAACAAAAGTGAAATGTTAAATACTTGATTGAATATATACTATATATATTTCATTAAAATCATTCATAAAAACTATTTTTTAAATTTATTGAAGTAAAACATTCCTGTTTTTATAAAAATGGTTTTTCAGAAGAAAAAAAACATCCTTTATATTGAAATTGTTTTTTTCAATATTAATTAATTAATAACCAAATAATTAATTGTATATAAATGTTTAAAAATATATTTTGATAATTTTTTTAATATTATTTTTACCCACTATTCCAACAGTTAGGTGATGACTATCATATTAAATAATAATCTTTTAACAATATATCAAGTTTCATTTAAACTCAATGATACGAGTAACAAAAGATAAATGTAGTGTTGTGTGTAACACAAGAAAAAAAATGATGTTTCATGTAATTAAATATAGTCTCAATACTATTTTTAATTTTAATTATAGATCAAATTAATTTTATTCAAAAAATATATTTCAAAAAAACTTAGGGTGTTGCATTCTACCCCTTAAAATGACTTTCTCCCTGAAAATTCACCACTTTGGTACAAATAATTAAGGTTAATTTTGACTCATTAAATCCTCAAGTTATCATGTAACTCCCTCAAGCTTGTTGTTTTATCACAAAACTTTGACTAACTGAGTGTTCTTATTTCATAGCACTTTCTCTTTATGATATAGAATCTCGATTGATTGTTCCTTATAATAAAGATCATGCTTAATCGATATGACCAGTAGGTTCAATATATGTGAAGGATAGGGAATGTACTTCCTTAAGATATGTATATGTAACACATAATGAACCTGGTATAGGTTTATTGTAAGAACCAAATGATAAAATACTATCCTTATATGATCAAGTATTCAATGGGATTAAAATACCTAGAGATATGTTTTACCTTCTTTCCTCTACAGAGATATTCATGGAAAGACTTTCCCACCAACATAAAATTCTAGAATATGTTTATGATTAAAATCATAAAATTAATGTGAAATTTTTTTGTACTTACATGTTACTGAATGAATCTATCCTTCTCTTCTATCTCATCACCTTGTTCATATACCAATAGCTTTATTTCTACAACTTCATTCCAATACATTAGAGTTCCATATTATATTTCATAATTGGATTCATAAGGATCCATATGAATGATTGAGTGGAAGGTATTTTTGAAAGAAAAATCAACTTGAGGGAGGTGTTTATCCCAACCAACTTTGAAATCCATAGAACAAGATCTTAAAAAATCCTCTAGTTTTTGAGTTATTCTCTTGGACTAACCATATTTCCTAGGATGATAAATAGTGCTGAAACTCAACTTTGTGTCAAAATATTATTTATTAAATCCCCAAAAATAAAATGTAAATTTCATATCCCAATCAGATACAATTTAATTTGGTCTCCAATGAAACATTACCACTTACTTAATGCATATTCTATCAAGTGTTTTTGAATAGAAATCATCTCTGATAGAAATAAAGTGTGCTGACTTAATAAGGTGATAAACTACAACCCATAATTACCTCAACATCAAATATAGTATAAACCCTAAAGGTTACTATAATATTTAATCATATGTCCAAAATGTGTACATGAATTCCTCCTTAAATAATATTGACATTAAAACATAAAGGAAACCAAAGGGTTTTATTTCCATAAATGTAACCTAAAACATCTTTAATCTTGATAAACTCCCATTACATAAACCCTCCAAAGGTGTGTCAATGAATTTTAACTTATGATAAACCATAAATTCATAAAATGATGATGATATCCCTAAATCTTAAGTTAGTGAAGATATATATATATTTCTCCTTAATTAACATAATCCATAGACGTTTCCAGGTTCTTATAACTGGAATACCATTACTACAATACTTAAATTTCATAATTCATGAATCCAAATACATACACACTTTAATACTTTCAATTTATAAGTTGGAAAGACAAATATTAATGGTCCAGGGGATAACCCTTTTTTTTAGAGAACTAACTCGGATAATTCCCAATTTTCAAACATATAATACATTGAACTCATTGCCAATTTTTCACATTATAACCTTCTTTTTCACATATATAACATCTTCCCCATAATTTTAGATATTCTTCTAGGTTATTCATCCCACCATTTTGAATTTTATAAAGTTGAATCTTCTTTCCTCAATGGTCATTACTACTAAAAATTTCATAAAATTTCATCTTAATCTTACATTACTGTTTCCCCTATGTAGATTCTTGTTTTCCTGATGGTTGATTACATGGGTTTCAGTCTTGTGAAATCATTCATGTCGGGTTCACTATTACCAAATGGTTTAAAATGGTTTTGTAACACCCAACAGTTCGGTATCCATGGGGAACTTTTTTCCAAAGGTAGACACTCATTTTGAAGTTTTTACAATGATTCTTGATAACTCACATAAGTCGAGCAGATGGAATGTTGGTATCATCACACCCAGTTAGGGGGAATTATTTCCTACTCTGAGAATCATTTATATATTTAAGATATGTTCATGAATACATCGTTAATTCCCATGTATGACATGGGTTACCCATGAATTAACAATCAATTATTATCAAGTATGAAACATATAATCATATATATGTATCTAAGTTTCTTTATTAATCAAGATATTTGTATGTATCTATGGTTCTCCTTCAATGGTATCCTCTAATGTACCAATTATAGATTCTGTTTCTATTATTACAATGTTGTTTTTTTTTCTTTCCACAATGTGGGGTTCTTTGGAATGTATCATTATCTAGGGAGATTGGAGTTGTTTTGATATTGGTATTGGGCCTATGATATGGTCTACCTATGTATCCTTGTAAAAGGAATCAGAACCCACATAGTTCGGTACCACTTAGCAGGGCACATCATACCTTTTATGGTCATGTGATATAGACAAAACCATTTAGTATTTTGTTCTATGGTGAGTACATCTAGGTAGAAGTTAACTAGTAAAAGTTTGGTTTGGTTCTTATATAGAAGCCACCCAGAGATCCTGGAAGGGATATGAATTTCTAGTTTGAATTAGTTCATGATGGGAATGTGTCCCGTAGAGAACCGGGTTGATATGGGTTGTTGGGTTTGAACATTAGAGGGGATTCTTATGTATCCCATTTGGATGGGAATCAAAGCCCACATAGTTCAGTCATGTGGACCCATGCCTATAGAGTCCCTCTAATGGTTTGTCTCATAGGGGAATGTGGACCTTTGAGAGAATTAAGTTGGGGCATAATCCTAAATAGGATTCCCTAATGAATGAATTTGGGGCCATAATAAGTGACTTGATTCATGGTTAATTAGGGGTTTGGTTTGGGGATTACTCTTGAGGATGATTCCATAGGATGAGTATTTCAGGGCTTACTCTAGAGGATGATTCCCAAAAATTAGTTTGGTTCGGGACTTACTCATAAAGAGGATTCCCTAGATTGGATGGGAATTACACTTTGAATGAGGCCCAATGATAGGTTTGATTGGATCTTACTCCTGAAGAGGATAACCAAAAGGTTTGGGATCATGTGGGCATCATGAACACCATGAACCTCTAATATCATGTGAGTCATGGTCAATGTGAGAAACAAGAGAAAATATATGATCTAATAAATCACATGATCTTCTTCACCTTGAGATTGCATACATAACCATGAGGACCTACTCTATGTAGGAACTCTGGAGTAATTTGATAGGAATATTCAGAAGAAGATGCTTTTCCAAAACATGCATCTTATGGTGTGTATTCTAGGATAATTTATGTCCCATAAGACCACACAAGTCAGGATGATTTATGATTAAACCTTAGAAAGAAGAGGAAGAAGAATATCTTGTAATCCAAAGACTTCCCCTACAGTTATGGAGGAGTATGGGATTAAAAGAGAGAGGATATGACTCTAGTTCCCATCCCCTCTCTGACCTGGTAGCTAGTAGGAAAATAGAAGCAAGATTGAAACCTCCCTCAAGAGAGTCTATGGGATTACTCCCTGAGGGATGCACTGAAATTGGTTCCCCTATGGGAGAAGAGGATTTAATTCCATGTTAAAAGGAAATCAAAGCATTATACTCACTATCCCTTACTATAACTGGGGGATCCATATCATAGAAACAATATTGGGTGGAAAGAGTATTCACCCTTCTACCTAGGACCGATAACTCCCCAATATTTTCCATAGGGTTGGGGTCCTCGTGTCCGTAGGAATGAAAATACACATTCACCCATAAGACCCTAACTATCTTGTAGGGAAATTTTAGGAAACCTCTGACCATTGGAATACAAATACAAATGGGATACATGTCAGTGTTCCCCTCTTCTTGGTATTTCAGGTTCAGAGGCTTTGGTGTAGGTTTCAACTTGTCCCCTTTCAGATAATGGATCCAAGTGAAAATTATACATACCATTAGAGGATTTGAAAATGGATCATAGGTTGGATCATGCATGTCCTGGATTATAGGGAAAAGGTGCCTTGGTAAGGTCCTAGGAGGAACTAGAGGAGTTTTTTGTAGGGGGTATAGGCCTGCGTGAGCTGGAAATGCCTTTTTAAATAGACCATCTATGAAAAAACACTTGGGTAAGGCTTTAACCTATGAATAATGGGTCTCCTTAGGTTTCCCAATATGGGTCTCACACTAGTCTGTGATTAGGAAAGGGGGCCTTGTATATGTGGTTCTTCACTTAGGAGATAAAGGGGTCCTTATGTAGGTGTCTTGTGTTTTAGACCCTGAGGGATCTTTGATCTCCTTTATATCCCTTAATTATCTCCTCTATTGAGTTTTTGAGATCTACCTAAAATGGTTTTCAGATATTTTAGGGAATGGGTAATGCGACTAAAGCTTGGGGGATTCTTTAATTTTACAGTAGTGAAAATGAGGAGCCTTGGGGTCCTATTTTTATCCAAGTAGGGGACCCCAATTGAAGGAGTTAACCCCATTGGCCCATCGTGTAGGTTCTTGGTGCAAGAAATCAGTGCAAGTCTATGGCACAGTTACATGGCGTAGGTCCATAGCATAGGTACAGAGCACAGGTACCCTGTGGAGGTGTTGCATAAAAATTTTGAGCCTGATCGAGTAAGTTTTTGGTTGTGACACATGCAATTAAAATAATCTTCGTATGGTATAAAGGTGTATTTCAACTCATAATCAACATTTGGTGTCATGTGAGGTTCATGTCCTTCATTCTACAAAAAAGTGTATGGAAAAACATCCACGACATCACAAAATCCCCCCTATAATTAGATTCATTGTGAATGAGAATGATTTGGTTTTGAGGTACCTATAGGGAACTTCGACACATTCCAACATCATTTGGTTAGCTTTGGATATATATAAATTGTGGAAGGATACTCTAATTTTTTTCTAAGAAATGGGGCCTAGAGAGCATAGTTCGACTATTTTTAGGGTCTTATAAACAACCCTAAAAACATTTTGATTTTGAGAAATCTCCTTATTTTTTTCCTAATTCCAATATAATGAAGACTTAATGGGTGAGTCATGTCTTTTTCTTAGGCCACACTTTTTGGGTTTTCAAACTAACATGTTTTTTGCCTATTTCTTTTCATTACTGGATTTTTTTCCTAAACCACCCAAAGTGAAAGTCTAGTGATATGAGACTCATCTTTTTTCTAGAGTTCCCTTTTTGGGTTTTCAATATAGTGTTATGTCTCATTTTGTTATAAGTTTAAATTTTTGTAATCTGGACTGATGAGTCTGGTGTTTTTGGTCGGACATATTTGAATGAAAATTTTGAAATGATAACTCAAACAAGGATTATTGGTTATGAATGTTACAACATTATTCAGATAGCCCAAGGATAATTTTGAGCCGTCTATTTATGTTTTTAGAATCTAAAACATTATATTGGGTGATAGATGAGGTATCTCCTAATGATTATGTTACCATTGGTTGAAAAACCCGTTTTGTTGGATGCTTTATGAAAATCCAACTGGGGCATGTTACTATATAGTCAATAGTGGAATCCTCTAGCTGATAAACCAATGTTATGGTATACTTTATGAAAAACCAAAATGGTTCATGTTATTTTATAGTAAAGTAATGGAGTTGTTAGGACTGCAAACATTCTATTATTTATGATCGATGGGATTTTAGGGACATTTTGATTTCTCAATACCATGATTGGTGGTTTTCTAAGGGAATATGTATAAGAATGAAGAAAGCATTTGTATCAGTATCATCCATGAATGTGAAACCACTCTTTCAAGAATTTTTCTTGAGTGGAGGAGGGTATATTTTTTTAGATGAATAGTTTTAGGGGGGAAGGCACATTCCCAATAGATAAAGAAACATCATTCATTTTAATTTCATGTGAATAATACATTGAACATGTAGTTTGATTTCTTATGGTGAGGAAGTTGTAATATAGTTTAATGTCTTATAACTAGGATGTTTTTATGTGTAGATTAAATTCATATAGCAAAGACATTATTCTTTACAATTTAAATTTATACAACAAGGACAATATAGGGCTATAATTTAAGTTCATTAACATTGACATGAAGGATAATGATTCTAATATTCTAGGTAATCCATCCGGGAATATACCATCATATTCAAGTATGATAAGGGGAATATTGTAATATATTATCATGGGATCTCAAAATATAAGGAGTGGTGTCGAGGAAGGTCTTATGGTGATAGAGGAGGTCTCTCCTAAGGATAAAATTATTGTTGATTGAAAAAACTATTTTGTGGCATACTTTATGTAAATACAACTATCATGTGTCACTACATAGTCAATTATAGAATCCTTTGACTAAAAACCCATTTGTGGATTGATTTATGAAAATCCATTTGGGGCATGTTACCGCATATTTAGGAAAATAATTTCTTAGGAATTAATACATTCAATCACTGATGGCCAAATTAACATTATAAAGACTTGCATTTCTCTATGAACAAGGTTTTGTTTATGGAAGAAATTACCTGAAGAAGAGGGAGAATTTCAAGTCAAAATTACCCAAGAATTAGTGGAAAAGGTTCCATGTAAAAGTATAACCCAAATGTGGAAAATAAATTTCCTATATTTTTAGGTCATACACCTAGGACCATAGCATTGAGAAAATGATAGGTGATATGTGGCCTTCAATACCAATATCATTCTAACATACTTTATACGTGAGGGAGGAAATTGTAAACCATGGTCATGGGGGGTTTTATATAGGGATAAAGAATATGGTACAATTATGTAATGGATAACCACAAACTAGATTTTAATTTCAAGTTCCAATATAATGTCATCAAAGATTACAAGGATATAATAGGCTTCTGTAATAAATGAAGTTATAGTTGGTTTAAAACCCCATTTTATGGGATTCTATATGCAAATCAAACTGGGGTGTGTTATTGAATAGTCAATAACAACTTCCTCTATCTGAAAATCTCATTTTATGGGATACTTTAGGCAAATCCATTAGGGTGTGTTACAACATAGTTGGGAAAAGGAGTCCTCGGGTATCAACATTCTATCACCAAGAGCTGGAGAAAGATTATGAAGATCCAAAAGTGTCCAAGATTAAGAGTATTATGTATTGAAGGGATATTTCCAAGCATAAAAGAAAATTTTTGGATTGATATTATCTATTAATGGTATATTATATTTCATAGATCTAACTCATATATAGAAGGGGGAAATCTTTATTTCTTCAGTGAACCCCTATTGAGGGGACCCAAATTAAGATATCCTTCATATATATTTGTTTATACATAGGAGATGGGTACTCTTCTTTACCCCAGATCTATGACTAGTACATTATACCAAGGTGTCACTACGTAACTCATTAGAACGAGAATCAATCAATACGTAGTTCTTGAGGTACCATACAGTTTAATTTTATGCGTTTGGGACATTAGTCATGCAATTTAATGTCATGCAGTAAAGATGAAGTTGTATCAAAATGAAGATAGGGAGAATACTATTACCAGTCTAGGTCAGAGGACCAAAGTATCACTACATATCTTGTCAATGCAAGAGTGAACCCACACATAGTTCTAAAATAATGATCACCCACACTGATTGAATTCATGCATGGGGAAATGGGGTTTTTTAATAATGGATCATGTATAGGGTGAGAACCCGTATTGGATCCTATCATATAGATCTGAATTGTACATGGAAGAGTGGGGAATTTCCATTATTTTGATACAGTTATTCCCAGGATTTAAGATCTAAATGTCACTACATGTCTCATTGAAATATGAATCAAGCCACATCTAGTTCTTGATTAAATCATGTATTTTATTTTCATGCGATGAGAACATCTGATATGCCTTTTGAGTTCTTGTATCTATGACCACGGTAACCCTAATGTGAACTGATATGCATTACTTATGTAGGGAATTATTTTACCAAAAATCCTAATCCCACATGAGCTATGCTCAGTGTGAGAAACAAGTATTGGTAAAGGTTTCTTCCACAACATAAAGGAAACATAAGAGAATGATAGGAAAATTTAGATTATATAGTAGTTGGGATAAGTGATATGATATTGGTTTCACTATGTATCTCATTAGGATGAGAATCAATCCATATATAGTTCTTGAAATCTCATACAGTTTAACATTAGATGGTGAGGATGGAGATGAACCAATGTGAAAGAATAGAAATGTTGTGGCTGGGGATAAGGATGGAAATCTAGGTGTCACTGAATGTCTTAGGGGAATGAGAATCAAGACATATGCAGTTCTCAAGAGATCGTTCCATTTATCATCATGTGATGAGGTTGTTGACCGTTTGGTTTAATTTCTTATTTTAAGGATGTGGTTCACCTGATGTGAATGAAATTTCGTAGTTGGACTAGGATATAAGATATGGGCCTCACTATGAATCATTCTATAGAAAGAATCAAGACACGTGTAGTTCTTGAAGGGTTTCCTTGGAATGTATGATCCATATATAGAGACAGGGGACTGTTTTGTTGTGGATGAACCTGAGATTAGATAATTGGGTGTAACTACATATCTCATGGGAATGAGAATCAAACAATATATAGTTCTTGAAAATTTTTCACCACATCAATTAGGATTTGAAGCAGGGAGATGGGGCACTGGTATTTTCTATAATGATTTTTAGGCCTAAAACATAATTTCTAGGTGTCATCACGCATCTTTTTATAATGGTAATCAAGACATATGTCCTCAAAAGGTTCCTTGTGAATATCTAATTCATACGAAGGAAAAACAAAAGGTAATTTTCTCTTCTATAATCACAGATATACCTATGATGGAAGGTTCAAGAACCACTACATATATCATTGGAATGAGAATCAATCCACACTTGGTTATTGATAGGATCATGTAGTTTATTGTTATATGATATGGATGTGATACTGTTGGGACTTAGACCTAAGATGGATGCCCTGATTGAAGGGATCACATAGAGTATCTCAACTCATGTAATTTTGGGGGTTTCTTAATGTCAAATGAGAGGGACATTTACCCTTCAGTATAATTTCATGAGGAAAGTAAAAAATGGTTTATTTTAGTTTTAGGTCATATGACTAGGACCATATGTCATGTAGTGTATCATCGTGTGATAAGGATAATGATGTCGTGCAGTTTAACATCATGTGGTGTAGACGTGATTTCATTCCTTTTATGTTCACATGATAAAGAAAAACTATGTGGTTTAACATCTTATAGCTTGGATGTAGATCATGTGATTACATGAAATATTTCTTTATGAACCTTGCATTAGTTTGAATCATAATGAGTTCCACATCCATTAATATCAGGTAATAAGTACCATTAGAACTGAATTTATGTATGGAATATGGTCCCTCCCACTTTGGTTCAAGTTTCAGGGGATTTTTTCCTTGTATAATTGGATTCCAAAGGACCAATAATAATTATTCTTAGATAAAAGAACAGAGGTTGGCCTTCTTATTAAAGTCTCTCACTATCTGATTTAGATAGACTTCAAAGTGATGCAAGGTGCCCAATATTTTCTAATCTAGATTATCTAGTTCATCCAGTCATTTCTAGGATTTCTCATCTTTGGATATATAATCAAAAATTGAAACACTAAGTGTTGTAAACTAGAACTCAATGGGAAGTACTACTTCTGTTCCATACATTAGTGAGTATGGGGTTGCTCATGTGGAAATACGAATTGTTGTCCAATAAGCCCAAAAGGCATGAAAGAACTAGTTAGGCCAGGAATTTTAATCTTTATATACCATATTCTGGAGAATTTTTTATAGGGTAATATATAGGGCCTATTTATGTCCATTATAAGCTACATGATAGTGGGAAGAATGGTTAGACTTGATATCATACTCTTGGTATAGATTTCCCACTTTGGCATAATAGTAATTTGTGCCACTTTACATCATTATTGTATGAGGGAAAACAAATCTAGTAATGATGATGGATTTCATGAAGTTGATAATGATTTTTCCCCAACTTCTCTGAGGGTATCTCTTCAACCCATTTGGAGAAGAAATTAGTAGTAGTGAAGATGTATTTGAACATATTAGTCAAAGTTAGGGGGTATGTCCCTAGAACATCTATCGAGTCCCTATCCTTTTACACAAATTATTAAATGGTTTTAAGAATAAATAACCCTAAAATATAGCCAAGTATTGTAAATTATAGTGTCTTTGGAAGATTAAGTACATAATTTAACATCATGAAACCAAAATAAAAACATATTTTAGTTAATCTTCATAATGAGATCCTAAATCCCATTGATCCCTTATACCAACATGTAGGTTTTGAGCATAGTGGAACCATGCAATGGATAGTGCCCAGTTTTGATTTTTTTCATAATAGATGATCAATCTGGGATCTATATGATGATGAACATTTTGATCCATTTAATTGATTCAAATAAATAAACAATAAAGAATTATTTTATAAGAAATAATGAGGATCATCACATATTATTTATAATTAATTTAAATAAAAAAATAATTAATGTCTTTAGAGTTATTTATTTTTTATGAATCTGGTGACAGATCTATAGTCCACCGTCATTGTGTTATAAAAACCAAGTGTAGATTTCCTCTAGTAGTGATCCACACATGTTCCTCAAATCTCCAAAAATTGCCAAAGGAATATCCGAATTCTGGTATAGAAGATCCTTGTACTTGCGTCGTCCAACATTGATCACTTCGAGAATCACATCCAAAACATTCTTCTTGATCTGGTGGAGGAGAATTTCTCTTCATTCTAGGGAGTGTTCTTGGGGAAGGGAGCTCTATAGGGATTGATAGGATTCTCCAAGATTGTTGTTCATAACCAAAATGAATTGTCTCTCTAGATAAAATAACATAATTAGGTTTATATATTACAAGGTTTAAAATAAAATAATTACACAAGTGCCTTTAATTATTTATTTAATCATAGAAAAACCACATGTCAAATAATAATAATATCTTTATTTCTTAACATGTGCCTAACTTTTGAATTATAATTAAATATTATTTAATAAAATAATATTAAATATTTATTATTTATCAATGAACCTAAAATATCGATCTATTATTCCTCCATAATATTTATCAGACCTTGAATAATGTCTATTTATTTATTAAATAAATATCACTATATTATTCACCAATAAATAAGTAAATATTATATTTACTAAAATAGAAAATAAATATTTATATGTGAACAAGCATACATGAATAGTTATTAAACCACCTATGCAAATAATATTTATTCAACCTATTAAATAATAAATAATAATATATTATTTAACTAAGATTCTGGATACACTTAGTGTGTGACCCTCTAGGCCTCATTCTCAGTGACATTAGGCGGAGAGGCCTAAATTCCAAGGTTAGTGTCTAGAAACACACCAAGGAACCAAAATAATATGATGTTAATGTTGAAACTCCATAATACCTCATATGAACACTTACTATGTAATAAAATCTCTTTATCTCAATATCTGAAATCTAGCAGGTTGCATGCCAGTTCCATCAAACAATATTCTTGATTATCTCATTCTTTGACTTTCTAAAAATAGAACTTCCCTATAGAACATTATGGTCATGGATTTATTTAGGCTACATCATTTTCATCAAAGTGCCTGAGATATTAACTTCCCTTAAATAATAGAAGGGATAAATCCTTTCTCACATTATTCATTAATGCAATATTACTTGAGATGCACCCAACATATCCTACATTACTATGAACATATGTCATCACAGTTTTCCTCAATATATCAAAGTATGCATCATAATATTCATCAATAATAATCTTAATGTCTAAGGACCAATATACATGTCCACAGATAGGAACATCTAATGACACCTATAAATTTGGACATCCTATTGGTAGGTCCCATTCTCATAATATCCTACTTGATATTACTAAGGGTGTACACCATGAGAAGGTGCCTCAAAGTCTAATGATTCTCTACCCATAATATCCTATATCATTTTTTTCCCTCAAAAGATATCATCTGGCTACAGAAAATATATTCCATAATGGTGTCGTAGCTCTTTCGGGTTCTCATCATAGTAAGGAACAATTATGACCTTTTAGTGAGACAACTACTCTTGGGACATTATCACAATATATATCACATAGAAGAACAATCATGATGTGATAAGTATTTTATTATTATTCAAAACAATTAATATATGTTTATAATAAAGTAAATAGAAGTTGGTTATGGGGAACTAACTCCAACAGACTCCCACTTGCACCAGATCCAACTGCTAGAAACCTTCAGTCTTCTAGCTCTCGGATGATACTCATCCTTATCCTAATATAGGCCTTTATTCAAGGTGTATTCCACATTCTCTTCCATTAATACTCTATTCCCTACAACTCACCCCTACGATAGAAATCACTCAAGATGTGATACTTCAAAAGTTTTTGTTTTGTCTGTTGGTGTGACCTTGGATATTTTTCAAGAGCTATAGTTTTCGTATAATCACAATACAATATGATGGTATCTTTACTACTAGGTACCAAATCAAGATCTTTGACAAAGATATTAATCCAAAAGGATTTCTTAGTTGTATCAGAACCCACTATATACTCAGACTTTGCTGTAGAATCAGCGAAAACTAGCTTTTTGTTCTTTAAGCTCACAGATCCTCCATTAGGATAGAAAACAAATCCTAATTGTGACATTAGATTATTCTGATCTATCTAAAAACTAGCATCATTATAACCTCGGATGACCAGCTCCTCTACTCCTCCATACACCAAGAAAATATACTTATATCTTCTCAGATAAATAAGAATAGCCTTAACAATAGTCCAATGTTGTTCTCCTAGATCTTGTTTAATCTTTCTACCATGCTCACTACATAGGAAACATCAAGTATAGTACATAACATAGAATACATGGTTGATCCTATTACTAAAGTGTATAGGATCTTACTCATTCTCTCATTCTATTATTGTGTCTGGAGACACATTTTATTAGAAATATGTAAACCATGTGACATTAGAACCAATATTCTTTTGGATTGTTCCATAATAAATCTATTTAGTATATAGTCAATATGTTTACTTTAAATTACTCCAGGTAGCCTCTTAGATCTATCATGAATGATATCGATCCCTATAATGTAGGCTGCATCACATAAGTTCTTCATAGATAAACACTTGTTTAACCAGTCCATAACAAACTGTAAGACTGGTATGTCATTTCCAATAAGTATTATGTCATCAACATATACTACTAGGATAACGATTGAATTACTACTAAACCTCTTGTAACCATATAGCTCACATTCATTCTTAATGAAACCAAATACTCTTATGGATTCATGTAATTGAATTTTCCATGAACTAGATTCTTGATTTATTCTGTAAATGGATCTCTAAAACTTAAAAATAATTTAGGCATCACCTAGACTCACAAACCCTTATAGTTGTGTCATATATAAATCTTCCTAATGGTTCCCATTAAGGAATTATATTTTGAAATCCATCTGTCAAATCTCATAGTAATGGTAATCTTCTATGGAAAGTATAATTATGATGGATTTAAACATGAAAACTTTAGAAACATTTTCATCATATCCAATTCCTTTAACGTTGTTTAAACCCTTTTATCCACTATACATGATTTATAGGTAATTACTTTACCTTTCACGTCTAGTTTCCTCTGGAATACCCATTTGTATCCAAAAGGATTTACATTAACTGGTGCATCGACCAGAATCCAAACTTGGTTCTGATACATGGAATCCATTCTACAATTCATGGCTTCTTTCCATCATGTAGCTTCTGAGATCTCTACTGCCTCCTTGTAGCAGAGAGGTTCATCATTGTCAACAAAAAATCTATCACCATCCTCAGTGACTAGAAAACCATATCTCTATGGTTCTCTTACCTCTCTTACGCTCTTATGTAGTACTTGTGTTTTATTAACTACTTATTCTATATAATCTATTCATGTTCCAACCCTTTTTTATATTGAGCATCAACTTTCTCAAAGTCAATTTTTCACCCACTATCCCTTTTGAGGATGTGCTCCCTCCCAAGAAAGACAGCTGGTCTAGTGATAATCACTTTCTTGTCTGAGGAGTTGTATAGGTAGTATCTTTTTATTTCCTTGGGATAACCAATAAAGATTCACTTCATTCCTTGGGGTGCTATTTTGTTTCATGAAAAGCCTTGAAAAACACATTGCAGCCCCAAAGACGTGTTTATGAAAAAATGGGGTTCTTTTCACTTCATAGGTCGAAGGGAATTGCATTTTCCACTTTAGTTGGTACTAGGATTAATGTGTATGCTATAGTTTTTAATGAATATCACCAGAAGGATAATAGAATATCTTCATGATTCATCATCAACCTTACCATGTCTAACAATTTATGGATCCTCCTTTCACTAACACCATTCCACTATGGTGTATAAGGTGGAGTGAATTGATATAGAATCGCAAACTCCCGTAGAAATTCGATGAACTTTAGATTAGGATATTCACCACCTCGAACCAATCTAATCATCTTTATCTTATTACAAATATGATTTTCTACTTCATTCTAGAATTCCTTGAGTTTCTCAAACGACTCATACTTATACACCATCAAGTAGATATAACCATATCTATTCAATTCATCAGTAAAAGTGATAATGTGAGAATATCTGCCTATAGTTTCTACTATAAATGGTCCACACACCTTAGTGTGTACCAATCATAGAAGTTCTATGGTCCTTTCACCCTATCCACCGAATGGTGGTTTGGTCATTTTTTCTTTATAAAGAATCATGACATCTATCAAGTTTTTTTAGCTCATAAGAGTCAAAATAACCATCTTGATAGAGATTTTTCAAACACTTATCATTTACATGACCAAGACAGTGATCTCATAACTGGGTGTTGTATGAGTCATGTGAACATTATTCATTATCAATTTTCAATAATTTTTTTCATAATTTAATACATAAGTACCATTATTTAAATGCATTATAACATAACATATGTTTTCATTATAAAGGAAACAAATTTTATTTACAAATTTGAAAATAAAACCATATTTTTTTAGGCATGATACATAAAGTAAGTTCTTGGTAACTGTAGGTACATAATAACATTATTTTAAAACCAAAATCATTATCATTGTAAATTAAAGGTGGTAGTCACCAATGGCTAGGGTATCTAGCCTCACTATATTGGTATCTCTCAGATCCACCTATCCTCATGTAATCTTTCATAATCTACTTGGTTCCTGTATTTGGATACAAATGTGCACCCCACAAGCTATATCTAATACTCAATGTGTAGATATTAAAATATTACACTTGACCACAAATTCACTTTTAGATTCCCCTTTCTTTTGGGTGTAATTCATCTTCCAGTGTCTTGACTTGACACATAAAAAACATACCACCTCTTTTTCCTTTCCCTACCTCTGGATCTTCTTCTTCTTCATAGGAAGGTGCTCAGGAGATTTAGAATATTTCTAATTCTTAAGACCCTTTTCCTTATAATTAATTTGATTATTGATCATAAGGACTATAGGTTTATCATGCCTTATTTCTTTATCCACTTGGTGAATTAATGTAAGAAGTTCTAAAAGACTCTTCTCAAAATTTCGTATATTATAATTGAAAATAAAACTGGAGAAACTCCTAGCCAGTGATGAAATTATGAGATCTGTATGCAACTCATCTATTAATTTAGTCCCTAATATGTACAAGCATTCAATGGAGTCGATAATCTTGACTACATGAGGCCCTACTGGTGTAGACTCTCTATGATTATTTTTGAACAAAGAATTGGATATCTCATACATCTCTTTCTCGCCTTCTCTAGATAGAGATCCCAAAGGTGAGACATCATACTATAGGCATCTATATCCTCATGTTGTTTCAAAATCTCCTTGGATATGGATAATAGCATGAAGTACTAAAAATAGGTAGCATTATTAAAATTATTATCATAGAGATAAAATTCATCATCACTTGCCTCATTACTAGGTGCAACTGGTAAAGGTTCTTTCAGAGCATATAATTTTCTTTTATGGTGAAGGATGACACATAGGTGCCTTTTTCATTCTTGGAAATTTATGATGGTGAGAAGGTTTCCCTTATCAAGTATAGGTTTCAATTATATGTTTGATGTCATTTTATCGTGGTTTCTATAAATAATATTAGTATAATTTTTGTGCTTTATCTGATAAAATTTAGACAAATAAATAAATACTATATTTTCTAGTATCCCGCTATTTTATCAGAACCTAATATCCCTCACCATTGGCTTTGGAATATCCTATTTCTTGGATATTTGAGTGTAAAGGATCCATATTCCCCTTATTATTACCCAAACATTGGTAGCTTAAGAAACTTTAATGGTTTTAGGTAGGATTTTTAAATTCCAAATCAATTAACTCATAGTTCCTTGATCTGCTAATTGGAATCCCTAATCTTGAAATCCTTAATTGGATTTCCTTAACCTTTTCCTCTTAGTTACACCATATCCTACATTTGAATTCAATCCTTGATGTTAACCAAGTTAAGTGAACCCAAATCCTCATGTTAGAATTCATGTATAATTGAAATCACCCCAACATTGGATGGTAAAGCACTTTGAACTATGGTTCTATTTTAACTAAATTAATGGAAGCCTATAGTGACATAATATTTTATTAAAGGATTTTTTACTTTTAGGAAATAAATAATTTTTTTGTATCTCATTCTTATCAATATTAAGTGGGATTACTTAAGTGATTAACCATGACTTATATAATATTTATGCATAAGTTGGTTTATTTTAGTTCTATCTTGTATGCTCGTTAATTCATTAATTATGCCATCGTGATAAGACCCCAATAATGAAATAACCATGAAACTTATAGAAATAAAATAATAAATTGGTATGATCATGAGCACTTACTAGTGGTAAGTTTATCTTGTGGTTGATAAACTAACCATTGAGATAGGGTAAAAAAAACTTGAACCAGTTAAGGTTTGTTTTTCATCTTTCCACTCATCCACCAATGTATCTCCTTGGATTGGTTTCAACTCAGCGCCAAACTTGAACTACCTCAAATAGCTTGGGAGATCCATCCATTACATATTCTTATTACTCAAATGCGGGTGAGAAGAAAAAGTGATTTACATAAAAGAAACCATGGATATACAGGCCCAACATAATGAAAGGAGATAAGGTACAAAGACCAATAATTTAATTTAATAATAAATTAAATGAAACTAATCACATACAAAATGCTTGGTCTATCTCGTGATCATCCACATGCAGGCAACGAATTTCACATTTAATAAAACTTGAATTCAATTCATAATCATTCTTATTTATGATAAATCTCGCTTGAATCAATTAATTATCATATTTAATTAATAAATTATTTTATCTTACTTCTCATCTGAATTTCCTTGATATTCTCATCCATTTTAATTTTAATCAAATTATATAAATCCATTTAATATTAAGTGCGTACATAAATATACCTTGGAGTCAATATGGTGAATATCTCTCCTAATCTACTAAACATATATTATACTTGTATACTTGATTATTATTTTTGATATATATCATACAAAACTTATCACAAACTTTCATGATGTGTACTTCATGGATGATTTTACGAATTACATGATTTTTCGTCCACACGTTACACTTAAATGCCTATAGAGTAACAACTTGTAATATGAATCATACATGATCTTCCAATCTGAAAATTACATAGATATTAATTAAACATTTAAATATTTATGTATATTAAAACTTATCACATGGAATTTCATATCTTTATGACCACACGCAATTACATGTATCAATGTTTATATAGTTAAATAAATATATTTTAAATCTTCATAACATGGTATAAGTATATGGTGTGTGCATCCAAGCTACACGGTGGGTACATCTCTCACCGTCTATCCAAGGTAAACTCTTAGGGACTTGGTGTGTGAATATTACCTTATAAACTGGAGTATGTGGTGTGTATAATGAGTTACACGATGTGTGATCTCCAAATTACATGGCCACTAGTCAGGTAGTTCTAGTATTGAAAAACACATCCCATCATTCACTGAAAAGGATTGCACACTATGTATATGGGCTACACAGTGTCTACTCTAGCTAACTATACACCCATATATCCCGGTCACCATGTAATTTAATAATTAACTACACCATGTTTCATCAATGCACATGGTTTGATTAATTATTGAATTAAATACTAGTGCATTGACCACGTGTACATGGCATGTAATTCTGATTATACATCATGTACTCCTGTGTTTTCTAGCTAGAAACTTTGGCACCTTCAGATGAGTTCCTTGATTTTATTTTAATAGTAAAATTAATCGTTTTGATTATATCTATGAGAAATGAATGAGGAAAAGGAAGATCTAACAATTTATTTTAAAATAATTATTAAACTTTCTTTGAGAAACAAAATTAAAATGCATAAATCGCAAACTATATTTAAATAATTATATATAATTATGTGATTTCATTGATACCACTTTTTGGTTCTGGTCATAGTAAAATCATGTGATGGGCAGTGCCCAACTTTTTTTTTATAATCGATCATAAATCTGGGATCTATACAATGATGAATGTTATGATCCACATATTTGAGTCATAGAAATAGACAATAAATAATTGCTCTATAACTAAGAAAGGGGAGCATGAAATATTATTTATAATTAATTTAATTAAATAAAGAATTACCTTTTTGGAATTCATTATTTTTGATGAATCTAGTGGTATATTTTCAGTACATAATCATAGCATTATAGAAAGAAAGTTTATATTTCTTCTAGTAGTGATCCACACATGTTTCTCAGATCTCCAGACATCACCAAAGGAATCTCTAGGTGCTAGTATAGAAGATCCTTACACTTGATTTTTTTGCATTTGATCGATTAGATAAATACTTCAAAATAATTCTCATTGATCTAGTGGAAAAGGATTTCTCTTATTTATTGAAATCGTTCTTGGAGAATGAATATCTCTATGGTTTTAGAGTATTCTCCATGATTTTTGTGAACAACCAAAATGAATTGGATCTCTAGAAAAAATAACATAACTGGGTTTATATATCTATAAGGTTAAAATAAAATAATTTCACAAGTAAACTTGATTATTTATTTAATACTGTTGAAACCCCATGTCAAATAATAATAATAATATCATTATTTATCAACATTTTCTTTACTTGACAATTATAATTAAATATTATTTAATCAAATAATATTCAATATTTATTATTTCTCACCAGACCTAAAATATATGTCCTCCATTCCTCCATAATATTTATCAAACCATGAATAATGTCTATTTATTTATTAAACAAATATCACTTCATTATTCATCAATAAATAAATAAATATTATATTTACTAAAATAGAAAACAAATATTTATATGCGGCCAATCATACATGAATAATTAGTAAGAAACATATGAGAATAATATTTATTCATCCTGTTAAATAATAAATAATAATATATAATTTAAATGATAATCTGGATATACTTATTGTGTGACCATATAGGCCTCTTTCTCAGTGGCATTATGCATAGTGGCCTAAATTCCAAGGTTATCATCTAATAACATGCCAAGGCACCCATAGAGAAAGAAATTAATGTTGAAATGACATAATACCACATATGAATGATTACTCTGTAATATAATCCCTTTATCACAATATCACAATATCTCAAATCGAGCAGGTTGTATGCCATTGTCATCAACATATGTGTTCAATTATCTATTTCTTTGAATTTTCAAAAATAGAGCTCTCCTATAGAACACCATGGACATGAATTTATTTAAAATATATCATTTCTATCTAAGGGACTAAGATATTAACTTTAATTAAATAAAATAATGGATAAATATTTTCTCTCATTATTCATTAATGCAATATTACTCAAGACACACCCAATGTATCCTACCTCACCATGAACATCTATCATCATAGATTTCATCAATACATAAAAGTACATGACTCATAATATTTATAAATAATAATCTCAATGTATAAGGACTAATACACACATCTGCGGATAATAAAATCCAATGACATGTATAAATTTGGACTTCCTATTGGTGGGTCATGTTCTCATAATATCCTAGTAGATATTACCAAGGGTGTATGCCATGAGAAAGTGCCTCAAAGTCCTTTAAGTCACCACCCCTGATAGAATATATCATTTGTGTCCCTGAAATGATATTATCTAGATGTAGAAAATATATTCAAGAATAGTTTCATCACACTCTAAGTTCGCATCATAGAAAGGAACTACTGTGACTTTTAGTGCGATAGCTACTCTTGGGACATTATCATATAGTATGTCCCGTGGAAGAATAATCATGATGTGATAAGTAGTTTATTAATATTAAAAACAATAAATAAATGTTTATCATAAATTAAAAAGAATCTAGTTCTAGGGAACCAACTCAAAAACTACATAGGGTAGCCTAGGGAAAATACATGAACAGAAGGGAAGAGCTAAAATACTAGTAATGTAATAAGCATAGGAATAAACATAGCATATGCGTTAGAAGACATAACATGATGACACAAAATGAATAGAACATGAATTAAAATAAGTAATAATAAGATGTATAACATGGAAACATATAACCATAACATCATAGTAATGTGTAAAAAACATATAACATGACATAAATATGTGTCAAGGATAACTACTGAGAAATGGTGGACAAATTCCCATAAAGGAATCAGGTTCACTCTCTGTACCAACATGACATCTCATGAGACTAAATATTACCAAATTAATTAGAGTTCTATCTGAGTGAATGCATTATAACATGTTCATGAATATGTCTGAATGATAAATAATCATAAATAAAGAATCAAACATAAGCATAAGGGTTACCCTTGGAATGAATTGGGTATAATAACCATGTCAAAAGGAATAACAAAATGGAAAATCATAATGGTGTCCATTAATGAATGGATTTAAATTTTATATGTAAATTAATAAGTCAAATAGTCATATATAATAATACTTTATGTCAAACTGGGGTCAAAATATGTAGAAAATGTTTTTAAGAAACTTTAGAAATAAAAAAATTGTGTGGTTTAAGGGTAAATTATTGAGATTTTTAAAATGGAAAATTAATAATTGTTTGTATAAACCCAAAAATGTACCAAGGTAGATTTTGATCTTAAAATTACTGATTTTTGAAAAATAATGGTTTATTGAAATATATTATATAGTGAACTTGGAAATAGGTAAGAAATATGGAAGTTATCTTTTATTTGGCTTGGTTATCAGAAAGAATTGAGAAGGAAACCTTATTAAAACATATATATCCCCAAAAAAGAAGGATGAAATGATCTAGATATATGAGTTTTGAAAATATAAAAATAATTTTGAAGAATTATATTTAACATAGAATAGTTACATTAGGTAAAAGAGAGAGAAATCATAACACAAAGGAAAACTAGAGGATCGGAAAGAATCCTTTACCTTATGTCTGAATGTGTTCTAGACATGATCTTAATGTCCAAGGTAATAAAATTAAATACATTAATTAATTAATTTATAACATTTTATACATTTATATAATTTATTATAATTTTATTAATTTCTGTTGGTTGGATTAAAGTACTCAAGAGGGGGTGGATTGAGTATTTATTAAAAATTTCTGTTAAAAATGTTTCTTAAAAATGTTCCCAAATAAAAATAAAGACAGCCCATTTAATCAAGGTAATACAGTTATAAAGGTTTGAATGTTCAAATAACCTCTTAAATGATAGATTATTTTTCGGTAATATCAATATGAGTTATTGATACTACTTTTGGAGCTATTCTAATAAGGTAAAATAATTATAAATTCTATCCAAAACTAGCTGTCAAAGTAAAATCCAGTATTTTCTAAAATACACAGTAAAGTAGAGAAAAACTAAATTAAATAAAACAGAGGATAAAACAAGTGGTTTGGTATCAAGCTGAGACCTAATCCACTACACTTTGTGATCACCTACCACCAAGCAGTTTATATTTTTATAGTAGTTTAGTACAATGTTAAGATAAATCTACTCTTCACTCCCCTATTATCCTCAAGAAGAATTAAACTCACTAAAACCATACTTTTTTAAGGGATTAACAACCATTTACAAACATAACTTTTTCACACTTAGTGGAAAATCCCAATTCTCTTATATTTTATGTGTTTAAGCAACAACCTAGACTTTTATAGGAACATACCGAACCTAATGGACCTAAATGTTTAACACAAAAGTCCCAAGAAATAGATGTACCTTTTGGGTAAGAGGTATAACTAATATAGTTGTAGTTTTGGAATGGTAAAATCTTTAACCAACTCAATTAAACACAAATAGAAAATTGAAAGATATGATGATAAAACCAAAAAAATATAGAATATAAAAATTTCAATGATAATGTTGTATCATTGTTGTAGCTCCGATAAGAATACATCAAATTCCCCAGTTCATTCATAATACCAGTAATGTAATCATAGTAATTAGAGAAAATATTTTTGTAAAACTGTTTTGTCTCTTGAATTTTGTTTTTTGAAAAATATATTGATGTTTCATTTGTTCTCAGGTTGGTTTGGATGAATATGTTATGATGAGATACTTAATCAAGTTATCACTATTAGGACAGTTGGATAAGATCTTAATAATTAACTCATGAAAAAATAGATATTTCACAGGCACTACCATGGTGTGGTGTCCTTTTTCAATATATTTCGAAAACATTTTTAAGATGTGATGTACATCACCATGGATTATCAAAATCCTTGGTTGGGAATCTCATTTCATTCTATACTTGAAACTTTATATTTCACCATGTTAACCTATATGGAATATAAAAAAATAATTTACTTATTTTTTATAGACCATGGAATTTATAAAATTCTACGGTGGAGAGTACTGTAAGTGGTGTGCATTTGAACTATTCCATGTCATGAGATACATGTTACAGATGAGGTAAATTCTACATGAATCAATATAAATTATATAATGTACTATTACATATTCCATCATTTCATGCATGTGGTTCATCTCATGTTTCTAGAAACTACATATAAATATATAAATTAGCCTTTATGTGTTCATCATATGAAGTCTTCACTATTAATTGAGAATCCTATTCAAATTATAAACTACTTACACTGAAATCATACTCCTCATTTACACTATATTTGATAACTAGAAATATCATCTTTTGTGAATTTTTTCACCTCATATATCTCTCATATACTCTAAGTCATTTTCTTTGTATATGTGTTTTTGAAAAAAAATCATTCAGTTTCAAATCATCTAAAAACTAAAAAAGCATGCTTCAAAAAAAATTTACGTGCTTTATTTTAGATTCCACATACCCATACTCCAATATCTTGTGTTAAAACATAATATTTATATATAGTCTTTGATACCAACTCAATAGACCCAATTTTAACCAAATATAACTAAAACATCAAAATAATTTTTTTTACTTATATACCCATGACCATTTTAAGTTTATATATTTAGGGGATTATGAAAAATATTTATTTTAAAAAACCCATGTATTTCCCATCAAATAGAAATTTTTTCCTCTAAACTCGTATTTTTTTATTCCATAATATGTCTTAAATAGATCTCAAAATATTATCCATAACTGATATCCCTCTATAAATATCATGGGTATTACTCTTCTTCATAACCTTGGAAAATGGAAACAAAATAAAGATGAGCTCAAATGCTCAGTAAAGGTAGCATACAATATAAGCTTTCATTGAGAAATAAAGTCGAGTAATATGATAGAGTAAATAATCAATGATTGTTCTATGTAATCAATAACATCATTAGTAAATATATCCATGGATAACTATTGGCATGGGAAAAATCATGTCATGCACTTTTTTTCAGGACTGATGATATCATCCTCACTTAGAAAACACACGTCGAGTTTGAGTAGAAAATTGTCTCTATTATAGAATAGAAATCAAGATATATTTCCATGTGACTCAAGAATTATCACACGCCAAGGGATATATATTCTTTATAAATTTTTCCCAATATGGTGGACAGGTGGTGAGAACCTCTGTCTATAAGTACAAGTTATATTTTTAAAATATCCAATAAAATGGTACCAACACCTTGAAAAATATTTTAGAAGTTATTCTAGGCACTATTTGGTATCATAAAAAATCATATTATGGTTTATAAACCATATACAATAGAATTTTTTTCTCTATAGGCTTCAATTTGACTTCTCAAAGATCCCAAATGGAATTATGAATCAAAATTTATGGTCATCAAAAGTTGTCAATTTTTCATAAAGGGATTTGAGTTTGTGCACAAGTTACCCGCACTGCTTCTTCACTAATATTATGAAATTCCCATGTACACAGAGAACCTATGCAGAACACCTTCATGAAAAAGACTAAATTGTACACCTACACGACCAAACTTGTGTGGCTCACCTACCCGACCAAACATGCACGACTCACCTATGCAAACCACCCGTGTGGTCCACCTACGCGAAGGACTTACACAGAAAACCTCCTTCACCCAGGGTCATATGTTTTCTTATAAATAGAACCCTTGGTATCCTCATTTGGTATGATTAGAAGATGAAGTGATGAATTTAGTCTCTATTCACCCATGTCTTTCACCCAATTTCTAAAAACCCTCAAGTAGTTTTCTAATCTTACAAAATAAGATGGAATTAGAAAGAGTCAATGTTTTATAGTACCTCAAGGGTCTAAAACACTGAGGACTCATTTGTGGAACCATATTTCCCTTATCCCAAACACACTAGGGTGTATTAACCCTACTATTCTCAAAAATTGAGTGTTATTCCTAGAAAAGAACCTAAGGAAACCCTTGCAGATCAGATAAAGGTATCTCTCGAGAGTGGTTTCCTGGGTTGTTCTTCGCCCAAGAAATCATCCCATGTTCACTCAAATAGAACTTGGTTGAGGTACCTCTAGGTAAATACAAGTAAAACTTGTGTAAGATACCTCTCATCTCACCTAGGTATCACTTGGTAAAAGTTAAATCTAGCTTGTCCAGGAATAACCTAGGCGAATCACTCTCCAAATTTCTCAGGTATCACCTCGACGAAGAACCATCCAGGTCAACGTGTATCACCTAGGTGAAATCTAACCCAACTCACCTTGGTATAACCTGGGTGAAGAGCCTTTAGGTAAATCTCTCTCATACCACCATCAATGATAGGGCTATCTCCTTAGGAACCCCATTTGTAGAAAACCAAGTCAAAACCTCAACCGAGTCACCGAGACTTGGATAATCAGAGCACAAGACACATCAGAGTGTCTCTCATTTGATTGTTCATTCACTCAATAAAATATTTTTTATATTTAACCTACCCAATAGGTAGGGTCCTTAGGATGTTTTCAATTATGCATCACCTTATTAATAAAGAACCTAACATCAAAGGTAGTTCTAGGGACCTCCCTATTTCAAATAGTGTGTAGAACCATTGGATTTTCCTTTTGATGGGGGCTAGTACTATATCCATCTCTCCTCCTCTCTAAAGTCAGAAACAGGGAATTCATCCCAGGGTAAGTCCCTATCATTTTTTGTGGGACATCACCCACCTTTCATACCCTATTTCTTATCCGCTATTGAATGTAGGGGATCATGCAAAGTACCAAATATTTCACCTCCTCTTGTTTCTCACACTAAGCATGGATCACTTGGGATTAGAGGTTAGTGGTGATCATGTCATCAGCATAATAAAATATCCTCATTTGGGCCTCCTAAGAGGTATAATCTCCAACTATATTACCATCCTCTCAAATGGTCATATTCCCCATGAGAAAAACCTTTATAGGACCATATTTCTGATGAATCAACAAATGGGCATCCTCCTAGGTATAAGTCATAACCAATATTCCAATCACCATAGGTCGATACTCGTCATGGTTCCATATAAATTGGCCACCTCATATTCATAATCCCCTACTTTAAAGGAAAATACATGCTTTTATTTCCATCTTAATGAGATATGTATGAAGCCTATATGAGGTTTAAACCTTATATACCAAATCCACCACATCCATTATTGGGCCATATTCCTAATAATATCATACCCCCAACCTAGAAGGCCATATTCCTTATAGGTCCTCCCTATATCACCCTCATCATCCTATGATTCCCAATGAGAGCTATATTTATCGATCCATATTCCTTTTATGATCGATCCATTCATGTTGGGCCATATTCCCCATGGGACTTCTTGAAAAAGGGCCGCTCTAGAAGAAGTCACATGCCATCCTTGGATAGAAACCTTTCACCTAGATGTCATCATTTCATGACTATAAAATATATGGTTTAGTCCTTATCAAATGATCCAAAATGGTATGATGTGTATCATTAAGTGGAAATAGACTATGTGGGTTCTGATTCCATTCATAGGATACATTGGAATCCCATCTTATGAGACTGAACGTGATATAAAAAACTCTAACTACCACACTATATGGATATAAACTCTAGAGCACCCAATCATGAAGAGTTAAACAATGATCCTTTAAATATATAATTATCTATCAAACAATAAAATGATATGGTGAACCTCTGATATATACAGGTGTATCTATCAATGTATAACCTAAAATACTTATATATGGTTCCATTGATGGATAATCCTTAATACATATAGATGTTTACTTGTGCATGCATATATGATTGGTTACAAATGTGAAGGGTGACCGGTTTTATTTTAAGTATTATAAAAGATTCAAAATTTTGACTTAAATATATAATATTATCCTGGATTGGGAAATAATTCCCTAAAAAAAGATGTGATAAGCCCAACCACTTATCCTCTTGACCAATATGAGATCCTAAGTGTCATTAGTAAAATCCCTCATCTAACTTTCGAAAGAGGG
Source organism: Viscum album (assembly GCA_963277665.1). Classification (NCBI taxonomy): domain Eukaryota; kingdom Viridiplantae; phylum Streptophyta; class Magnoliopsida; order Santalales; family Viscaceae; genus Viscum; species Viscum album. The sequence goes on from OY728130.1 coordinate 1,218,134,618, forward strand.
TCCACATCATAGATACAAGAACTTTTAGGTGTTTCTAGTTCTATGAATAAAAACCAATTAAAAATTACCTGAAATGTAATGAAAAATGAAAGTGTTATACCATTGTGAAAGATTGTGAAACCATATTTAACCCCCAATAATCAATCTTCTGTATTTCTAGTTTTTATCAGGAAAAATGGTGAAACTGACGTGAAACCTTTAATTAACCAAAATAATTGTGTTTTTTCACATTTTAGGCCCCTTTTTTACCACAATAAAATGTAATTAATCCAAAAATTGATATGTTAAGATAATCAATTACACAAGCATTCGTTTATTATGATGATACTTTGATGGTTTTCACTATTTTTGTTTGTTATATAAACCCTCACAAACTTTCTCAAAAAAAATCTCTTCAATACAAATGAAATACTACTAGATAAAACAAACTTATGCTTTATATGTTACACAAGGTGGGTCGTCATCTCTTTAGAAGATGGTATTTCTAACCCAGTATCTCCAACATCAAGTATCAAATGCACTGGTTTTGGAATACCACCACAATGGTGTCATCTTGAACTTGGAGGCTGCACGAGAATCCCTCCAAGATATAAAGCTACACCAACCATACACTCAATGAAGGATGTTGTAAAATAATAAGACACCAAACCTCACCATCTCAAATTGAATCAAGAGCATTTCCCCAGAACATAGTAATAAATTCCACCCATAACTTAAGGAGGAGGATCAAGAGGTCACCAGGGGCCTCATCTCGACATCATAGGAGTCTCTGTAAAAGGATTATATAAGTAACCACCAACACCAACACTGCATGGAATCAATTCCTCAACCTGATAAAAATTATTCCCCAAGGGATTTAGATCATTTCACTCATATCTGAGTTCCCAAGACAGCCCACTGAGGTTGATAATCAATCAATTAGTAATAGACTAACATACCCATTCCTGCCAAAGAATCCTTCCAAAAAAACATAGATGTAACCTATGAGTATGCTTATATACCTTCCGACATCCATCGACTCTACCAATATAGTTCATCCACAACCAGAGAAACCTTTTGGTATGCCTCGATAGCTAACAAGGAGAAAACCCATATCCTTTCCCCCACACATTTTTTTTATCGGTATAACTTATAAAAAAAATAGAGTAATGAAGTAGGGATACATCCCTACTCTAACTAAGGAATGGGTATATATTCTTGTTCCAGATACATAAGATACACCATACATCTTTGGAATAATGGAATGATAGGAGTATTTCCCTACCCACATTCTACAAGTTTTTCGGAATATAGTTACTGCTTCGATAGTGGTTAGAAGTCAGGAACACAACACTGCCTATGAATTTGGAGCATCCCATCAGCATGATATGATGTTCACTTAGAATAAAACTCATAATCCTACTCCCATATAGTAGTTTCATCAATAAAATCCCTTGATAAATGGATAATAAGATCTATCATTCATACATATTCCAACTAAAGATCATTAGTCCATTATGATGGTTTCCCTAGGGAAGGCATATATTCCTAAAAACCCTAGAAGCCTATTAGTATATTCTATGAGCGGTATAAGTGTAGCTCATGTGAGCTCCTACACATGAAAATTTTTGTCTAAAATAAGCAATTATAGCTACCCAAGTAAGGACATCTAAAAAAAGTCTCACCAAAGGTGATTCAAAATTCAAGAGCAGGCCCACTACCCTTCTCTACTCAAGGATAGGGTTCTTGAGGCTATAAAACATTTATCAATGGTGTCTTAGGATCCTATCAATTCATTAACACATTATCAAATTATTCATCACAATTGTTAAGTTCCTCCTCACAACTTTTCTTCTAGAAATTCATGGAGTCCCTCCCCAGAATATTTCCCATGAAGTTATCCTTCATGGTCTTAAAGTGATTGATCATGAGAAAATATCTTTTGATGAGTAACATATAAACCCTCCTCGTGGTCAGTATATCAATTGAGAATAAGGTTCTACTGAAGGTATATTCCATATGATTTCTCTCTACATTCATATGTCAAGTCGTAATGGTAGTCCCCCCCATGATTCCATTCACTACGATGGTCCTCCACCCTATGATATTTATTCACAATAAGAAGGCCCAACCCTTTACAAATAAATTGTGTGAAAGACTTCATATCATGAGTCATTTGGTAATATGAGTTCAATCATTCCTATTCCTTATCATTAAGAAGAAATATCCTTTCTCAATTAGAAGATAGCCTAAGGAAAAGGTCTTTCTCTAAACCACCCTTAGATTACCTACACCCTGGTAAAATATAATATATCCCTACTAATCCTGTAGTTTTTGATAAAGAATATGGGAAATTAAAACTTTTGGAAGATTGGGTGTATGAATGTCTATTGGAGGATGAAGAGTGTACATTGATCATGAGGAAGCAATTGGCTAAAGATAATATACCGATCATGTTCTGGACCATATCCACTTCTCATTTTAACATTCCAAAGGTTTTATCAAAATAATGCATTCATGAAATCCACATGAATATTTAGAAAACTATTCATCACCTGAATGATAAATTCTTATCCTGAAATGGATATATGTATCATGTCAAGATAATTAAATAACCCTATCACCAAATTCACCTAGCTTCCTTACCAACTGCTTGAATCCTGAAATCAAGAAAACAATGGGAGGGTCTTCAATGTGCATTCCATAATGATTTTTTAAAGCTAAGCCAATTTATTATTGATTACTTATCTAGAGTTCATATTAGAGGTTGTGGAGAACATGTATAATTTCATTTCACCTCACTCCCCAATGAAAAAATTCCACGATTAGTGAAATAGTGTAGCATCACTACTCCTAGTTGACTCTTAGAAATGAGATCTTCTCATGATAGATGTTATTCTGATTAATAATTTTTCATGATGGAATATCAAAAGCAAATGGATCAATGAGAGTGATCTATTGAACAACTCTTGCATCAACCATCTAAAAACATTGTGCAAGATTCCCACTTAAGGTAAGTTGTTCACCGGGTACCACTGATGCTCTCAAAGGCAAATGACACATGTACAGACCATAAAATGCACCCATATCAGGCTCACATGAAGATGCGTAAGATTAAGAGATAATTCATAGTAGTTACAACCACAAAGATATAGGGGAATCCCCAATCTATAGTTCTAGAGTAATTTTTACCACAATAGCCTCCTTCAAAACTATTAAATTTAGTTTTAAGTAAGGGGAGCCATAGCCTAGAGGGATTGAGAATTTTTACCTCAATTTCCTCCCCAATAGAAATTAGTTTTTTCCCTTTTAAGAAGAGTGTCTTAATGTAGACCCTCCCAATTCAACTCATATCATTACCCAACTTTCTTTTTGGGGACACATGTGATTACAATGATAGTAAATTACCTTCAAGTCACCCTTTTCCAAGTGTTTATAAGAGAATCCTTAAAATGAAGGATGATTCTCAATGGTGACTTCATATAAAATAAATATATCAAGGGTGAAACTACGCTTGAAGATCACAAATTTTTTTATCATATATCCCTAGAGAAATTGTCTCTCTATTCATTCTGATATCAATGAGACACCTGAATGGAATTATACATTAGTGAACACCATTAGAATCACTAATAAAAATACTACAGAACATGAAACTAACATAAAATAATATGAGGATGATACTTCAATTACAAACATGTTCCACACCATAATAATTGAAGAATGTGTGGAAACCAGAAATCAAAATCTCTACAAGAATTTAAGGGATTCCTAGGAATGCCCACCTACCACTCCCTATGAAATCTTCATCCAAGGAAAAGGGTAAAGGAGAAGATATATCCCATCCTATATTGGAAATATTTAAACCATTTATAATAGAGAAAATATTTTCTCAATATAAGATATAAATTCAGAAGTTTAAGAAACTAAACACAAAACTACTCAGAGGTAATATTCCTACTGAATATATTATACAAGAGGATAATAATCCCACACTCTTAGCTAGTTCCCCTAAATAATAAGGGATCATCATACTGATGAGAGTAGATCTATAACATCCACTCAATGTGGGATCTGGAAAACAAATATACTTAGAACCTATAGAAGTGATATATTAAGAGTTACTTATATTAGGGATGCAACTAATTATATGTCAAATGTATCCTCATAGGCCAACCCATGTAGATTACCAACCATGAGTATAGGAAGAATTGACTAATCAGTTCACCATGTTTCCCACCTTTTCAATCTTCTACTTAGCTAGCCATTCACCCAAACTCATTAACACAGTTGATTCATTGGCATCCTAGTTGGAAGTAATGGAGTGAGGGTGTGCACATGAACTACCAGAAATGAAGCCTTACCCTAAATTGGTGGACACAAATATTCCCCAAAAAAGTTTTTTGAATCTTCTTTTTTGACAGACAATGGATAGGTAGATCATGAACAACATCTAATGCACTTTGTGTCTCAATGTTCTCCCATAATGGAAACACTTGAGAAGAAAGAAGAAAATAAAATTAGGTGTTTTGTGTAGGTCCTAGAGGGACCAGCCTTCATTTGATTAAAAATTCATTTTTATTTGATTTTGAACCTTCTTTATAGATGAGTGGTAACCCATAGAAAAACATCACAATTCAAAATTCAAAATATTCTCCATAATTCTGTCTTGGTCCACGTGCAAGATCAATCAAAGGGCGGGAAGATCTTCGCTAACATTTTCCCTATCAATTCATCTCTACACTGCATAAAATGAAATTATGTGATCTCTAAAATTGAAGATAGTGAGAAAGAGAGAGGTAATTATATTTTATCACTAATTTAAAGGGTTTGACTTACTCCCAGAATGTACAGCTCTCTCAAGAGGACTTGTTAGGTCTTTACATTTCAAACATTCATGATGATATATGAACACTACTTATACGAGTAAAATAGCTAGGTGGATTTTGAGATATATGGATAGTTTCACAGAGGTTATAATATTCCATTTTCCCAAACAAATCTATGTCTTGGCCATCACTAAAAACTTGGGGAAAGAGAATAGGCAAAGCGGAAGCTGCGACCATCACCTTAAGGTCCACTCCTACACCGACCCAAGATCCAAAACCCACACCTTCTTACATGGTAGCTCCTCTTGAATGGAAACAACAGAATTATAATCCCCTTTAGGATGATAGAAATCAGTAAATATGGTCATATTTTTTTCATAAGAATAAATTTTAATCATTCTGATATGATCATGTTTTGGGTTACTTCTTAATAGCTATGGAAAATAACTTACAAATGCTTCTAGAACCTAAGAGGACTAATCAAATTGGACTCGATGATCACCTAAAGTACTACCCATTTCATCAAACATTTGGGAACATCATCTAAGAATGGTTTGTCTTTAAAAATACCATGTAAAATATGGTTGATTATGGAAAATTAAATCTGGTAAAACCACTTGTGAAAGTGGAACGTGTTTCCACTGCTACTCTAGAGGAAGAAGGTTAACAGAATAAAGTTACTAGTAAGAGTGTATAGAAGTTAAATGATTTGATGACTAGAATGAAAATCAATCAAACCCATTCCATCCTTTGGATTCAACTAAACCAACCAAATGTTCCCTCAGTTTCTTTTTCTATGACTCAAACATCTTTTTTGACACCGCAGTCTTTCAAGAGTTGATATTCCAAGAAAAAGTATAATATAAGAAAAAAATAAAGTAATTGTGAATGAGACTATAAAGATACCAAATCAAATCCAGATTGTATCATATTTCATGCCTCCAGTCCTAGGGGTAAGGAAACCATCCCACCAAATGGTCCCATAATAATTACCTCACCAAAAAAACTCCTCATCAGAAAAAGAATTTATCTTTTTTCCACCAATGTTCATGAATTTAATAAAACCCTTCTATGATGATGAGAATTCCTAAAAACCCAAGTTCCTTAATCCCAATATGGGAACAAGGGGTAGAGACTATAGAAGCTAATGAGGCCGGGGAATACATAGTCACGGTCGGACCCAATCTACCATCTATGTCCCCACTAGAGCTATTTATACAAAAAAACTCATAGGAAATTTATTCAACGAGCACATAAAGAGCATAAAAATGAACCTACATTAAATAAGATTCCTCCAATCCTTATTATTTTGTATGATCATCTAGAATGGGTGTAACAGTCTCATCAGTCCAGACCAGTGGGAAGGCCAAGTTGGCCTAATCCAGTAAGTGGAGAAATGCCCTCAATGTTTGTTCAACCACCTGAATTTTCTACTCTATTCACTTCATCCCTTGTGGTTAAAACTAGTGAAAATAACCCCTTGAGTAATCATAGACCTCTGGTTCAAAAATATGACATCCTAAAATAGTTATATATTGTTCCATCCAAACTCTATATTTTGGATTCCCTTAATTTATCAAAGGATCTATTGGAAGTGCTTATAGAGGCCCTAATGAGCCCTCATAATTTTGAAGCTAAAGTCACCACTACTAAAGTATATCATGTAGAGACTAACTCCATGTAGTTACATATGGATATATCTTTCACCGATTAGGATATGAATCCTATTATACAAGGAAAATGTGAGACCCTTATACCTATCTGGAAAATTGGATGAAATTAATATCTTGTGAGTTTTAATTGATAATAGAATAAGATTCAATATAAATCCAATATAAAAACTTTGTTTATTGGGATATAGAAAAGATGAATTTTCCAAATCTCCTTTGACACTCCAAGGGTATGATAAGAGAGAAAACCCATTGGTTGGGTCAAGCTTAGGATGTAATTTGGGAACCTAGTATTTGATTTTTAATTCTTGGTCATCTGGAAAGATAGACCCTTCAACATCCTACTAGGAAGGCCTTAGTTGAACCAACATGTGATGATACCTTTATAATTTCACCAGTTCATCAAATACTAACCAAATTAGAAAATTGGGATATTACATGGTGATAAATATTTATCTAAATCTAATGAATCTCAATACATTGATGTTGTATTTGATCATAGGGAAGGGAAAAACCCCATGACTAATGATATTGTTTAGGTTAATACCACAAATGGTTTGAAAATTTTCTCATTTAATACATTTAAAGAGCTCTAGGATGAATATGTGATTCCCATTCACTAGATTAAAAATGTGAGTTCAGAATTGGGCATGAACTCGTCAACCGTCGTGATATTATTCATGTTAATTAAACCATCCAGAATTAAAAACATCTTTGATTCCCCCACCAATTGTGATGCATCAGGAAAAAAGTACCTCACTCTATCCCCATAACTTTAACAAACCCCATAATTGTCAGTAGAATTTGAGGTAATTTTCATATCACTATTGGAAAATGGAAATACCTATGCCTCAAGATCTCATAGTATTAATCTACCATTTAACTCTACATATTCCCCTTCATCACCAATACATCCTGAAATAGGAATGGAGGAAGTGGATGAGTAAGAATAAGATGAAGAGGATGATGACCTCAAATACACTCCTCCAACATTATAGGAAGGTGTCTCTACCACCATAGATGAACTTCAGTATATAAAATTGGTTATGAAGGAAGAGCTATGACTGGAACTAATTAGTGTGGCCATGTTCCCCAATGAACTAGAGATATATTCCTTTTTCTTAAAGTATTTACAATATGTGTTCACCTAGAATTACACATAAATGTCAGGACTTGATCCTAATGTGGCCACACATAAACAAGTTCTTCCATAAGATCATCGTGGTTAAAAGTAGGCATTTGGAAGAACGTATTTGAATAATGCTGCCAAAGTCAAAGTCCAAGTTGATAATATATTCAAGGAAAACATCAATCAAGAAGTTCAATACCCAAAATTTATTTCCATTATTTCCCTAGTGAAGAATAATAATACTCACATCATAGTTTTCATCGATTTTAAGGATCTCAACCGGCACTATCCAAAATATAAGTTCCAGATTCTAATTATAGAACATCTAATTGATGTGATGGATAGCTACCAAGCACTCTATTTCATGGATACCTATTTTGGATATGAACAAATATGAATGGCCATTGAAGTTGAAAAGACCACTACCTTTTGGGAACCCCAAGGATTATATTGTTATCAATTGGTTCCCTTTGGCCTAAAAAAATCTAGTTTTATGTACAAACATGCCATGCAACGTATCATAAAACTATTTATAGGTAATTCCATCAAATGTTACATAAATGTTATAGTGATGAAATATCAAAACAATTCTGAGAAAATTTCTTACCTTGAGATTATTTTCAACAAGCTAAAACATCATATCCCTAAAATGAACTCATTAAAATGTGATTTTAGTGTTACCTTGTTAAAGTTTATAATCTTAATTATATATTATCATGGCTTCATATTTCATCCTAATAAAACTAAGTATATCCTGGACATGTCGCCTCCATGAAACCTCAAATAGTTAAGAGGAATACACAAACTCCTAGCCTATATTCAATTATTTATAGAAAATATTATGGGAAAGTGTCTCCACTTCTCCAAGTTAATGAAAAAAGGGCCACTTATCGGTGGAATAATGACTTATAAGAATCATTTGATAGTCTAAATAAATATCGTAATTCCACCAATACTAATCATAAAAAAAATTCCTTTTTTATTTTTAATAAAACCACCTTGAGTTTTAATGGGAACCACTTACAAACAACCAAAGAAGATAAAATCAACTAGTCCTAGAAGAATTTAAAAACTACTGACAATCTGGATTTGAAATTCAAAATTAAAAATCAAAATTAATCTATAATAAAGTCCAAAAAAGTAGACACCTCTGTCACCTAAACTAGATCCAATATCTGGCTTGTGATGTTTTCAAACTGTATAAAACACAATTCACACCATTATCCAAAACGCATAAGAAGGAGAGAATCCAACTCAGGTTCCACCTCTTAGACCATGGGTGACTGCACAAAATTCAACTCACAAATCCTCCAAGAGAACCACTACACCAAAATGACATGGGGAGGAGTTTTGGAATAGAAAACTAGAGCAGAGTTTGAGCAGGCAGAGCCTCAATATTGGGCCATAACCATTTCCAATATCATCTACATCATCTGAAAACCCCCATCATTGATCCTTTATAATAAAATCAAAGACCAAAAAATCACCTTAACCACTTTGAAAAAATGTGATTCATCATCATAGAAAATGATATAAAATCGACATGGAAGTGGACCATCACTTCTCTCCACTAGCAACCAACAAAAAACAACCACCGTTCAACAACACAGAAAAGTACCATCACTTGGAAACAAAACAATACCAAAAATAATAAACCCAAGAAAACTGAAAATGATGAAGAATAAGAAGGTGAAAAGGAAGGAAACCCTATAACTCCAATGATAAATTTGTATTAATGATGATGGGACCTAGGGTGACTTGTAAACAGAAACACTACTCTCAGTTGGGATCCGTACAGGCACGATTATAAAAGAATAACCAAAATTTGAAGGTCAAGGTCGGATCTAAGGATGAAATGATGTGATGGAAGGAAAAACGATAATGAAAAATAGTGAAAAAAGGTATCCCCATAAAATAAAAAGGATCAAAAAATGAAGGAAATACCCAAAAGATGAATAGGTATAAGACCTAAAACCTCAAGCAGGGGAAACTAGAACCAACCCTTAAATAGAAAGGCGTCTAAATTCATATTAATGAAAAGAAGAAGAGAAAGGCATGTCAAAATCATCAATACTAGATAAGAAAGGGTTGTTGCTACCTACTGAAGGAAATACACTCATCTTATATGTGACTTCTTCAAAGAAATCATTGAGTGCTTTATTCACCCAAAATAATAACGTTGGGAATGAAAACAACCACTATTACCTATGTCGAACCATGATCAATACTGTGGATCATTATTCAAATATCAAGAAGAATTATCTAGTGTTAATATTTATGGTTTATAAATTGATACATTGTCTATAGAACCATGAGGTACTTTTGATTTCTTGTAATAACCTACTCAAGTAAATCATTAACCATCCCATATTTACAGGATGGTTGGCATAGCGGGTAGTCATAATACAATAATTTTATATTTACTAAATACCATATAAGGTGACAAATTGGATGGTTTTAGAATATTTTATCATGGATAATCCCTCTTTACAAGAAATTATGGTGAATATTGAACTCCCTGATGAAGAAATATTCTCTATCCAAAACCCTCCCCATACAGGGGAGATGTATTTTGATGGAATATCTAGAATCGAAATAGTAAAGACAATGGAATTCCCCAATCTCAATAGATTAATTTTGAGATTAATTTTTATCTCTCCTAAAAAGTTAGTACTTACTTATTCCTTCCTATTATTGGATGGTTTCACCAATAATGAGATAGAATACCAGGACCTCATTATAGGTATATAACTAGCTCGACAAATACCATCGGATCACCTAAATATTAAAAGTGATTCATATTTGGAAATAAAACAAGTCAATAGTGATTATACTATCAAAAAAGAAGATTTGATCCCCCAACATGACTATGTATGATTATTTATGGAATAGTTCACCTTGAAACCGATGTTAACTCATATACCACATTCATAGAAAGCTCAGGTATATGAACTAGAAAATGTGGCTACAACTTTGGTAGATCCTACATATATGAAATATTCATTAGCATTGAACATCACAAAATGTTATCACCATTTAGAGTATCATGAAGGAGATCAATGAGGTTAATTCCACCCCTAAACTAGATAATCCTACAAATGGTTGGATGCAAACCCATCCTAAACTACCTCCAAAGTGGGACTCTTCTTTGGAACAAAACTTGGATAGGTAAAATCTGGTGGATGGAAGTCAACAACATTATCTATGATAGTTTGGTTAAAAAAAAGGTCCATTATAAATGAGAATTATATGGATTTATCCTCATATTCATTGATGGAGAGGAGATTATTTCTATTATACCAGAAGTTTATGTTGGATCTTGTGGTGCCCATAATTCAAGAACTAGGACTTATCACAAAATTATGAGGCTTGGTTATTTCTAGTAATCAATGATGTAGTATTATGAAAAATTTACCAAGAAGTGTCATTATTTTCAAGTGAATGAAAATTTAATCCATTAACCCTTAGAGTTATTGCACAAAACCTAATAATATTAGTAATTCATTATATTGGGGATGGATGTCATGGGGCCATACCCTATAATCTATCCTAGAAATTTAAATATATTATCATTGCTACCAATTTATTCTCTATATGGGCTGAGGAAATACCCCTCAATGAAGTCGGGATGAATAAAATAATCAATTTAGTGAAGGTCCACATCATTACCAGATTTGTTTTACCACACACAATATGGAAAAACAATGGAATCGACTTCCATTTTTTAAAATTGAAAAGGATATATCAGGATTATAACATTATACATAACCATTCATCCTATGATTATGTAGCAGAAAATGGGTAGCTAGATTCTTTCAATAAGCCACTATTAAACTTACTCTATAATATGGTTGATAAGGACATGAATCTCTCAGAATACAAGCTTACACACACCTTGTGGGTATACCATAATATAACTTGTGCTGCCAAAAAAGTAACTTTGTATTAATTTGTATAAATTATAGAATTAGTGCTACCCATAGAGGCCCTTTTCCTTCACTTTTCATTGTTATTTATGATCTCCTATCTACATATGATAAATATCAAAATCAACTAGATTTATTGGAATGGTTGGATGATAAATGACTAAATACCATGATTTATTTAGAGGTCTGTCAAAATTAAATATCTTGATCCTTAAATAATAAATTTTACCTCCATTCATTCCTCCAAGTGGAATTGGTTTTTTTATTAGGGATCTGAGGATACCTGAGAAGAAACCTCTGAATCTTGAACGAGAAAGGGACTTTTTTCATCCAAAAGGTTTACTCTAATTCTATATATTTATTTATTACTATAGAAGGTGATTATACCATTACCCTACCATTGTGATTTTTATCAATATGTATTTCATCTGATCAATGGAAAATCATCCTTACTTTACTATGTTAAACTACATGAAAGGTTCCTCATTGATGAGATATGTAGTGACACATGGATATCTAATCCTAAGACCATCCAAAAAACAAAAAAAAACAATTGCATGTATATGATTCAGATCAGTGTAAGGAATGTTTCCCTAAAACTATGTATAGATTGATTATTATTACAATAGGATACATAAAAAATCTTATATCATCTTTATTAGGATCAGTCAGAAATTATGAACCCGGCTACAATTTTCTTAACTAGTTTGACCCAATGTCATTCATTTACATCATATTCCTCATTACTAGATGATGAAGCCACTCCAAACCCACCAGTCATCTTAGATGCAAGACCATAAAAGACACATAAATCATCCATGTTATAAGTCATTAAATTTCATAGTTGAATTAGCTTTCATATTCCATTATACTGCACATTTTTGTGGCCCACTCCTCAGAGGACCATTATTCCTGATGTTGATCGCATGTCACATATATATTTTAGAACTAGGTATGGCTTGATTCTATATTTTATAAGATACATAATTATTCCTAGACCCCTAATCCTAGTCCCAACCATAAAACAAAAAAAATATGACCCCACTCTCCTTTGTATGGTCTGGATCTACACAAGAGAGTCCGGAAGGGGGTTTCCATTCATTCATAACCTCAGGTAATATATATATATATATATACACATATATATATGCCTCAGTCCCTGTATATGGTCTAGAATAGTGTAGGTAACCCTTTACTTATAAATATGTGTGTCTTTATTCTCATTTTGATGAGATACATAATGATGCTTGGATTCTACATCCTGGTCCAACTACAATATGGTAAAAATTCCCTATTCACACACAATAATTTGATTAGTGTGGGGAATATTATATAGAACTACACATAGCTTGATTATTACTTCCACAAGATTCATAGTGATTCCCATATCTTAAATCCTAGAAATAAATTTATTATGATGAAAAATTTCTCCATTATCCTATATAAAACCTCAATCCACAAAGTAGAGACAAAAATGGTTTCTTTTTTTCTCAAACTGGAGGTTAAGACAAATTTTATTTTCCATATGCACAAGTTAGATATTTGCAAGGAACATTCCACCCATTATTGTTCATTCTTCATTTACATGATCCTTTCATACTTAGGTACCTTCCATTCATAAATTGTACTCTGTGTCTTGGGAAATTCATATATCCATAATCTTTCCCTAGCTACTAGTGATAAGATAATCCAACTCTGAAGGACACCTATGTATTAACCATGCATAATATGAACAAATGGGGTTTTGTATAATATGTATAAATGTGTCTAGTAAACCAAAGTAATCATTATCCTTAGTATATGATGGCTTTATCTTTCTATTCCCAAACAATGTTGTAATGGAAACCACTTTTCAAACATTATCTATGGTTATTACTTACATACTTGTGTCATCCCCTTTTCTCCAATCTATGAACCCTGAGATCATGGTTTACAACTTTACACCTTGAAGCCCATATATTTTTGGACCATTCTTGATTATATTACTATAAAATGAAAAATAAATTAGTACCCACAAGAATCAACCCTTGATAGACATTTTGGATCAATTTGGATAACTCACTAAATTCCCTTATTTCTCACATCGATTATGAATCATATGGGCTTAGAGATTTTTGGGAAAATTTCAATATTGCAAGGCTAAGTCAGGCCATAACTAGAATAAAATAAAAATTCTTTTCAAATAAATATAATGGGAATTTCTAGTCTTGGGTGCAAGACCTAAAAAGTCACAACATGAGTTAACTCTTCACAACATTAAACTCTAGCCACTTAGCTTTTATGATTACTATGATGTTAAAATAAGTATAAATATCCATTGATATTTGATATTATCTTTTGGGATCTTTGTCCCAATCAAGTCTTTCCCTTTCTATTGTTGTGTAGACTACCTCACCAACTACTTTCTGTCGAATCTACACAACCCTAAATTGTAGAAGTATTACACCCATGCCATATGAACGTTAAACTAAATGGTCCATGTCCCTATTTCATGATATAAAATTGAATAATCCTTTGTAAATCACTTAATAGGACCCTTATTCATGGTGTTTTTATACTACCTTGATATCAAAACATTTCTATAACTATGTATAGCTTGATTCTCATTTATATGGGTTACATAGTGATACTTGGATCTTCCATTATAGGCCCATTCATAGAAAAAAAGTGTGTGTGTTTCTTCATTCATGGGCACAACCATGATCTTGGAATAAGGTAGGTTTCCCTCATTAGAAAGCTTTTTATTGAAATAAAATAACCCCTTCCTTGAATACAAATAGAATTTATGTAGGGATTTTCCCATCCATCACTAATATCTATATAAATTCCTTCATCGTATTTATACATCTTCTTTTCAAAAACCATACATAATGGTCGTGAGAAATTTGGATCCTTGCAAACCTCCATTGGATATCAGAGAAAACAAAATTCAAATCTGAAGGATAACTTATTTTTTATTATGCCTAGTATTCCCAAATGTGGCTCTACATAATATGGCCCAATGTGAAATGTCAAAATGTGACACCTTTTCCCTCTGGATAAAATACTTTTACCTATATATGATCTGAAAACATCATGATGGAAGACACTTCTTGAATTTGGTCATGTTTATACTTTACATAATTTTCCCATGCTATTTATTAAGATCAAGAAACCCAAAGATCGTGAATTGAAACTTACCTCATCATATTTAGAAGGTGTTGGATCATTTTTGGCCCATAAACCCTCCTTGGGTCATTATTCCCATAACTCAAAGTCAAAGTTGTTTGACTCTAAATATCAGTTTAAGTAGTTTGGATTATAGGACTCTAAAATGAAAATGGAAAGAGATGTATTACTCACCAAGGTAAAAACTTGTGAAAGGGAATCTGAGTAATTAAATGAGTCTTGAATCTCTATACATGTACCTTTCATGATCTAGGAAAAATTGATTAGTTAAAATTTAAAAGGCACAAAACTCATTAGGTAGAAGACCCACAAAGGGAGGCCTAAGAAAAATAAAATTCCTTCCTGCTAAGTCTTCTTTGTATCAGACTTAAGAAAAAGTTAGGGAATGACACAAAATACATGAAGTTTTTATGGTCCTTCAAATAACCCTATAAATATGAAAAACTATGCTTTCTAGGTCCCTCAGCCTAGGTAAAAGATAAAGCATGCTCCCACTGGTGAGATAACTTCAATTTCCCTCCAGATTATGTAATAATGTGTCAAATTGGCCTACATTTACCTCAGAATCAAAATCTTTTTGTTCTGAATGAATCTAATTCTAGGGGTATTTTTTGGCATAAAAAATCACACCACACACTTTTACACATGATCGATAATATTATACCCACTTAGAAAATTCATTTAGAGTTTGAGTAGAAATGATTCTCTATTCCAAAATAGGAAATATGATAGAATTCCATTTTTCACAGGACTTCTTACACACCAAGTGATAGATTTTCTTCATAAATTTTTCACAATCTGCTAGAGAGGTATTGAGAACCTCCATCTGGGAGTAGGCTTCAAATTTTTCAAATTATTGATAAAAAGGTGTTGATGCCTTAAGATTAATTTTTTAGGATCTTTTGAGAACTTTTTGGAATTATAAAAAAAAATCTTTATATGGTTTATACATCATATCCAAGGTTTTATTTCACTCCATAGGCTTTGATTTGACTACTCATCGATCCCTAACGGACATACAGGTCAACATTTATGGTCATAAAAAGTTGGGAATTTTTTATATAAAGGAATTTGAGTTCACATGCATGTTTCTCATTCATCTTATTCACCAATCTCATGCAAGTCCCACATGTGAGGATATCATATGTGGAAAAACTGTGTGACCAAGCCTAAATGGAACACCTACACGACCAAGTATGTGCAACAAACCTACATGATCAAGCCTGCAGCTGTGCGAATGACCAATGTGATCCACATGTGTGAATGAATTTCATGGAAAACCTATTTCACCCATGGTCCAGATTTTTACTATAAATAGAACCCTTGGGATCCTCATTTTTTATAATAGAAAGATGAAGAGGCATCTTGAAGCTCTGCTCAACCAAGTCTCTCAACCAAGTCCTCAAAACCCTTAGGGAGTCTTATAAGCCTATAAAATAAGAGGGAAATGGAAATAGTCAAAGGATTATAGTTCCTCATGGGTCTGAAACACCAAGGACTCATGTGAGGAACCATCTTTCCCTGATCCCCAACATACAAGTGTTACGGACCTCTCCTTGGCTGAAAATTTGTGCACTAATCATCTAAGAGAACCTAATGAAACGCTTGGGGATTGAAGCAAGGTACTGCCCATATGTTGCTTCTTGGGTTATTATTTGTCCAATAAATAATCCCATGTTCAATCAAATAGAACTTGAATGAGGTACCTCCATTTTCTCCCAAGTAACACTTGGGTTAGATTCCTCCCATCTCACCTAGGTGTCACCTAGGAAGATAACTCTCCAACTTGCCTAAGTATCACCTAGGTGAAGCACCATCTAGTTCACCCAGGTATCACATGAGAAAGATCCAACCCATCTCACCCAATTATAACCTATATGAATCACCCTTAGGGCCCTATATCTCATGCAACCATAAATGATAGGTAAATCTACTTGGGAAACCCATTTGAAGGAAACCAATTCCAACATTCATCAACACTGCCATATGTGCATGATTAGAGCACAAGACACATCATCATGTATCCTATTCGATTGTGAATTCCATTGATAAAATATTTCCTACACTGCCTAATAGGTAGGGTCTTAGGGATGTATACAATTATGAATCTCCTCATTAATGAGGATTCTATACTTAGAGGAAGTTTTAAGGACCTCATTATTTCAAACAATGATGATAACTACTTCTTTTCCCCATTGATGATGGATATTTTTGTATCATTATCTCCTTTTATTTAAATTCATCAACTAGGAATCCCTCCTAAAGTAAGCCCCTAGTCTTTATTTTGGGGAATCTACTTCCTTTCATACCCCAGTCCTCATCCACCAGCTGATGAAGGGGGTCATGCTAAGTTCCAGATCATCCACTTCCTCTTTTTTCTCACATCGATCATGACTAATGTGGGCTTTGAGGTTAGTGGTGATCATGTAATCATCATGATCAAATATCCTCCTTTAGGCCTCCTACTAGGTATAAGCCCCAACCATATTAACATCCTTTTAAAGGAACATATTTCCAATGATACAAACCTTTAGTGGGAAATATTACCGATGAAGCAACCAATGGGTATCCTCCTAAGTATAATCCCTAACCATAATTCCAATCACCAGGGGTTTATAATTATCATGATTTTCCTCCTCATAGGTTTAAACTCCAAAAGTCACAAACTACATGGCCATTGATCCCCATATTAATGGGATACTAAGGAAGCCTTTAAGAGGTTCAAAACTAACATTGTAAATCCACCACCTCATTTATTAGTCCATATTTCCATTAATATCATGCCCCTAACCTAGAAGTCTATATTACTTATGGTTCATCTATATCTCACCCACATTGGCATATAATTCCTAGGGAGATATGTCTTTAGAGGGAAATATTCCCTATAAGACAAAAAAAATATTTTCAATCAATATTACCCATGCTACCACCTAAAAAGGGTCGCTTTGGAAGAAGTCCCACACAAGCCTTGACTTGGCACCGTTCTCCTAGATTTTCTAACTGCGTGATACTAAACTACATGGTCGGCCCTTTTCATAAGAACATAAAAGGCATGATGTTCCCTATTAAGTTGCACCATACTATGTGGGTTCGAATTCATTTCACAAAGATATGTAGGAAGCTCCTCTTAGGGGATCAATCATGATAACAAAACACTAACTGCCTCCATGGATAGTAATAAACTCCATATTCCCCAATCATGGGGCTTTAACCATTATCCTTTAAATAAATAATTGTTAAGTAAACAATGAAACAAGATAGAGAACCATTGGTATATACATGTGGACTGTTCAATGTAGAACCTTGAATACATATAGATGTATATATTGATGGAAAACCTTTGATACATATAGATGGTTACCGCTGCATGTATATGTTATTGATTGAAAATGTGAAGGGTAGAAAGTTTTAATTTAAGCTTTATAAAATATTTTTTAATATGAATTAAATATATAATAGAGTCTTGGAGTGGGAAATATATCCCCCAAAAAGGGTTTCATGAGCCCAACCTCCCATCCACTCAACAAATGTGAGGTCTAAATTTTATTTGGTAAAGTCCATCAATTATTTCTTTCCTTGGGAAGGTAGGTCCATATCATGGATACAGTAACCATTGGTTGTTTTTTGTACCATAAATAAAAACATGTTGGAAACTACATGAAAGGGGATGCAAAATGAAATTGGTATCCCAAAGTGAAATTCTCTACAACCATATTCAACCCCCCATAATCAATCATTGGGTTTTCCAGTTTTTTTCAGAAACAATAACATAAAAAAGATAATTAATAACTTGACCATTAATAATTTACTTCATAATGATGAAATTAATAATTCTATTAATCTCAATATTACTGTCAAGGAACTATCCAAGACATATTTCATAGTGTCAAGGCATCATCCAATACATCTATCATACCATCAAGGCCTCATCCAATAAATCTATCATACCATCAAGGCCTCATAAAATATATCTTTGATACTTTCAAGGCCTCAGCTAGGATATATTTCATTATAAAGGATAACAAAACCAATTGATTCCCGTTCATTTTTATCACAGGATACCTACAAGAATCATTGAGGGGATATAACAGACCCCACTCATCACTTACCCTTTTCCAAAGAATTGTTCATTTATTGAATGAACAATAAAATTCTGCATCAATATTCCATAAAAATGAATAAATGTCTACCTTGAATCAAGAAATATGGATGTTAATACTTCCCTCATACCTAATCAACCATTCTTAGAAATCAATAATAATTCACATAGAACTAGAAAGTATAAAAATATAAATATTTTCCCAACTCAATAAATGAGCCAACATTATTGGTAAACACCCTCAATCTGATTTATAAAAAATATAATGTTTATAATGTATTGAGTAATGGGTATACAGCTAAGAAAATACTAGAAATGATATATAATAAATCCGTGGTAACAAAGAATATAAACCTTAAGGAGAATAAAAATTATTTAAAATTTTAGGTACTATAGTTAGGTAAAGTCTTTTAAGATATGTAGAATAAAATCAAAGTGAAACTTTTAAAAATAATTTCATTTAATGAATTTTGTAACTTTGTTGAAAAAACAAATTAAAATGTGTTGTAACATGAGACACTATGAGAGGGGGTGAATTAGGTAAATGGAAAAATAAAAAAAATTCTTAAATATGTATATCTTTATTTTAGGATATTATTCCTCTATTGGTTGGAACTGTGTTTAACCTATATTAAATTATATCTCAATCACCAAAACAATCATAAATATGCAGGAAATTAAATAAAACCCAAAATTAAGATAGTTTACTTGGTTCACCATGAAGGGATTTGACCATGGAGAACACATTGGGGATGCATCTATGTGCCAAAATCCACTAAGAATCCATAGTTATAAGGATATAAAGTTTTAGTTATGGTCACTATGTTCCAGGCTCATTTCATTTTCAAATTTCTAGGATCAAACACTCCGTACCCAAGGCATACTGCCTCTTCTTCCCAAGAACATGCTACTTCAGTGAAGGATCTTCTATAGTTTGTAGGCATGTAGGTATCCTTAATATATAAGGGACAAGATTTTCTATCTCTATTTAACATGATATCTTGCATGAATCATATATCTTGATCTGATGCTCAATTTCTCTTCTCCTTTGATGCACTTTTATTCTTATATTAAAATTGATATTAACTTCTCAATGAGAGAGTTAAGTGTTTGGCCTCCATAATATAATATTGAAAAACTTCTTCTCTAGATGGGTATAATTCTACACTAAAATAGTCATGTTTCTATCCAACCACTTCTACTATCAAATATAATAAAGGAAACTCACTTTAATTTTATCTGGGTCACTAATAAACCCCATATATACTCTTTGATCTCTAGAATACAAATTCAATGTATTCATATGAAACTAACTATGTGAAACTATCAAGAAACACTATCTATTACACAAGCATTTCTATCACATATCACTTGTCATATAACCCTTGGTGTGTGACTCCTATCATGTATCCTCGGGCGTGTAACTCCTTGTTTATATCCTCAGAAGTACAAATCATAGTGTTTGAATCTAAATGAAATACTCTCAATCATGATACCCCTGGACTTTGGATCCTTATACTTAACTCCTTATGATGTCCCTAGTTGCATAACTAAGTTGGGTTACTTGATCTGTATGACTTCAGTCACCTAACCATTTAAACATATTTCTTTTTCATAACTCCTTATGTGAATCAATTTTTTGAAACCATTTACATGGTTTTGAGTCTGTCGGTTTCTATCCTTCTTCAAAAAATATCTGAAACCAAATTAATCTCTAAGGCTTGATCATTATTCCAAATAACATGAATAGTTGGTATTTATAGATGATTACCATGCACTTAGTATCTAATAGTTGTCGTCATCCATTCATTCCACTAACAAAAAAAACTTATGTGCATCACCTTAATAAACAACTTGTGTTTTCATGACACTTCTAACATATGTAGACCGCATTACTCTAATTGACATTCAAGAACATGTATTGGGTGATTGACGATCATGTAATCCTTGCACCATATGATTATAAGTCTCATCTCCTAAACCTCTCTACCTAATTGTTGTACCTCTTTTCACATAACTCTGTCACTTAACCCAAATCACATAACGAATTTGTATCATCACTTGTCTAATATCAATATCTCGTGATCATATAAAATCATTATATTTGACAAAATATCTTTCTTTAAGCATTCAAATAATGTGGTTCACATGATTATTTCATCTATACATGATTCTCCGAATCTCGATCACATTAGAAACCTATTTCTTTATAACTAATTTAAGTAGTTGTGTAAAATCAATATCTATGATCATGAAAACATCCTTGATCATGTGATTAATTCATGATCTACCTCTATCTCATGACCCCTTTACACATATGAAATCTACCTAAATTTATTCATGTAATTTTTGAACATATGATCTTTTACATCCACCTCTATCGCATGATCCATTCCTATTTCATTTGTCCACATTTTCAATGAATGTTACAACCTTCAACCATAAATTTGGTTGAGGATCTCTAGTTATCATATCAATATTTATGCATAATTACTAGGTATTCTTCCTTCAAAAATATTTACTTCCAACCTAGGTTAATCCAAAATTCCCCCATAATATATTTTCTCCACCAAGATATCCAATTGGATCATCAAACCATAAACTTGGTTCTTGATATATAGAGATATCAAGGGTATCTTTGCATTTCCCCATAAAAAATTATCATGTCCTACACTACCAACAACAATGATTTCATTAATAACCAACACTGCATCCATACTGTATGATATACTGATTGATAAAAAATCCCACACAAAACATTGGTTTGGGTCCAACATTCTCCCCCTTTGGATTTTTTTTCATCTACAAATACTCAAGCCATATTATATGATACACTGATTGGAAATAAATATTTTCCAAAACATAATTTTGGGTCCACCATTCTTCCCATTATGGATTTTTTTCAATGTTATCATAAATTCATTAATATGTAGATATAAAAGGTATCTCCAATTTACTATGGATATAGAATAATTATTCATTTATTTCCTCCACCTTTGACATAAAAATGAAAAATCCCTTCCAACAGCTTCTCTCCCCCATAAGGTATTATCATATATACCTTTTATTTTAACTTTCCCTTTCTTATATAATTCTATTGGGGATTCCTTTTTATTAGGATCTACTCTCCCACAAATAATAATATCCATTCAATAAATTTTCAATGAACTTCATAAACAAATGGGGGAATAAATTTTTGTTTTAACTACTAAAATCTAGATACATAAATATTTTTCTCCCCTTTGAGCTCCATATTTAAACTTTAGCTCCATATATCAATTTTTTCTTCAAATTTTTCTCTTCTTACGACTATTCAATTTCATAACGACTTTATTCTTTTATTCTCGCACACTTCTAATATATTTTTAGTTTGTTAATTTTCCACTTGTTATTGATTCATCAATAAATCCTCCAATACTAATGATTTGTAACTCAGTATAGGAAATAATAGATTAAGTCAGAAGAATCAAATGCAAACCATGTCACACACTTACTTCCATGGATGCTAGCAGTATAACTATTTTTTTGAGAAATAATATTATTATCTCAATCACACTAACACCATACTATTAGTGAATAATAAATTTAGAAAAATTGTGTGAGACATACCTCATGTTAAGACAACTGAAACCACTTGTTAAGGATAAAATCATGGTACCACATGTTGTGAATTATCTTCAATTATTCAAAGGACCACTTTCTATGATGAGGATAAACCACCAAGAGTGATTGACACTAATTCCACAAAAATATCTCTAAATTTATACTATTATATATTATTGATACTAATTTTTGAGCTAATTCCAAATGTTGAATTATTCTTCATAACAGGGGGAGAACTTAATGAGAATGTGTTGATTTTATAACAGTGTCTTGGTATCTTGAAAATTGTCAGTTGATACCACATTATTAGAAAAAAATAGATACACATGAAATACATGGATGTTGATGTTTCTCTGCCAATTTCTCTTATCTTGTTAGTCTAATACCACTTGAATTGAGGCCTAATGCCAATGGTTGAATATTAAAGATTACTTATAACCATTATATCATTCAAATATAGTTTTGACAGCTTTGCAGCTTCATATCAATTTGTCCATTAGTTTCTTCTCTTTTTTCTTTCTCAACATGTAACTTCCAGAATCATATTATAATATTAGATAGGTTTTTTGACACCACTTGTTGAGTATGACTTCATATTTGAATTTTAAGAATTAATATTTTTCTTGTAACATCAAAACTTACAACTTAAATATATGCACACTTCTAGAACAATCATACATGATTTTTCATCATTATGTCCCCATGGATAATATCTACCCCTTAATTCTATAACACTTTCAGTAAAAATTAGAAAACATTTAAATTCATGGAGAGAGGGGTATCTCCATAATCCTCAAATAGAGGATGGTTTTTGGCCATCATAGATCAACCCTTCAATTATGGTTCTTTTATAATCCTTTACTATAGTTCTATTTTATAATTCATCGCTTATTATTTTTGGATGTATTATTTGAAATTTAATTTTCTTGTATTAGGATTAGTCTAATTTTCAAGTCAATAAATTTCATTCATATATTTATTTTCTATTTTCCTAGAAAACTCTAATCGATCTGGCCATATAGTCAAGAATTATTTCCACACATGCTCAATTTTCTTTTTTTTCTTAGGTTTCATGGGATTCTTTATCTTCATGGTTATATGATTAAACCCATGAGTATAAATATTCTTCATTTATTCACCACATGTCCTTTTTATAATATTTCTCCTCCACTAAAGGGGTATTTATCTTACCATAATTTATCACATTGTGGAAAGACTTGTGAAGCCGCTAAGGATTACTTCAAGTCTCTCCCTTCTTAAAACCATAATAAATACATCATCCTTTTCCTATCATGGTGGATATGTATTCTTCTAAAAATAATTATTATTCACAACTAGAGAATATTATAACATTTTCTTCTACAAATTTTTATATTCATAACAATAAAGATACTAAGAGTGTAACCTAGTGGGTTCTTAGTACAGCTTTTATTGAAATCATTTTTTTACTCGATGGATATAAATCTATTTTATAGCTAAATAGGTTTCCTTATAGTATATACTCTCTCATTATATACTATAAGAGTTTAAAACCACTTTATGGATTCTTTATTCTTCCCTTATTTCTTCCAATAAAAAATTATTACAAAATACCCAAGATTAGCACATATCAAACATCTCTGATTAAAAATATACCTCATGTCATCATTTCTTAGTTGATATTTTGTTAAAGACAGTGTTCTTCTATCATTGATCCATTGGTCTTCTATACACATATTAATGGTGTTTTATATCCTTCCACAATAATATAATTTCATGAATAATTTATTACGGTAGTATTTTCTTTCGAATTTAATAGATATATTTTTATTATTTGATATTTTTCAATATTATTATGCTAATTTTCAGGTTTTATATTCATTTCCTTGCATAACTCACTTATAAGTACTTCTCTTGAGGGAAACCCCACATTATCCTTTACCTTAAACAAACTCAATATTACCTCAAACTCCCTAATCTTATATTCTTTATCTTTTACCTAATCTTTAATATATTTTGAACTATAAATATATTTACTTCCAAATTTTTTCCTATTTTCTACCTGTGTCCTGAGAGGAATGATAATTTCTTTCATTTCCTTCCACATGACCATAACTTTGTTATATATTGGTACATTTCTTTAAGCATATCACTATATTCTTTCATCTTGGAACCCATCTTCTTTATTTCTACACTCAGGTAATTATTTATTCCATTCATCCTATTTATCTTTATATACATATCTTCAACAATTACATAGTCCACATTTTATATAATCACACATTGATTCACATTTTCTTAAAGAATTTGGATCTATTCATGGTTACTACATGATAATTATCTAAATTGATTTCTAAATGTCAAATTCACTTCTACAATAGGATAACCACTTTGTTTCATCACTAAAGAAGATTATTAATTCTTGTACATGCACAAATCATCCAAGATCATTTTAGTAGTATATTTAAAACTAATATCAATACCATTAATCTCATTAGGTAATACCTTCTTTAAGGGATCCTTTTTTCTTATTTTTATTTATCTTATTTCCTTCTGTCCTAAAGAAGTCTTTAAAACCTTTTTCATTAGTTTCTCTTCTTGTATAGTTTTGCAAACTTGTTTTACTTTTCTGATCTTACATACATATCTACTAGGTTATTCCATATTTTGAAGGTTATAGCATAAAAAAATATTTTCTTGAATACTTAATTATAAATTTCATTGTTCAAGTTTTTTTGTTTTATGGTTTCATGATACTATTTAATGTGATTTCTCTTGTTCCCACCCCTATGAACATATTCCACAACATCCTTGATAAAAACCTGTTAGAACATAATAATTTATTTATATCATCCATAAATTTCAATTTAATCTAATAATGGCATATTATCACAGAATCCATGTACAAAAATCCAAACACTACTTATAAGGATGAATACTGAGCCTAAAATTTTATTATCTTATACAACTTGTTGCAACTTGAGAAACCCTAATAGGTTGGTGAATCTAAGTGATGGTCAGAATAAACTTTTTCTTTAATTTTTATACCTTTATATTAAGATTTTTTTTATATTGGTATGAAATGTGTTCAAACTATATTACTTGATAAAAAATCACTAAAAATTAAATATATACCATAATGTAAAGAAAAACCAAAACACAATGATTTGAAATGGTTTACCACAAAGATACATGCCCAAGGAGCATACACCTATGATGTTTCAATGTTTAAAAATCCACTAAGATTCACTATTTATATGAATTAAATGATTCATTCATGGTCACTATGTTACAGGATCATTGTCATTACAAATTTCTAGGCTCGGTCACACACCACCCAAGGTACACTACCTCTTATTCACTCTCACACACTACTTAAATAAAGGATCATCTGTAGTTTATATACCTACATGTATCATTAATAGATAAGGAATATAGTGTTTTATCTCTATTAAACATGTGACCCTTCTTACATCATAAATCATGATTCGATTCTTTTTTATATTCTCCCCAACAACACTCTTCTTCTCCTATTCCAAATGAGATTAAATCCTTAATGAGAGAGTTAATTATTTATCATCCACAATAAAATGTCAAAATTTATTCTTCTCTAAATGAGGATAATTCTACACTAGAATAGTTATATTTCTCTCTACCGACTTCTACTTTCAAATATAACAAATGATACTCACTTTTATTCCTTCTGGATCACTCACAAACCCTAGATGTACTCTTTAATCTCTATAATACCAAATGAATGGATTCGTGTAAAAAGACTTGCGTGAATCAACTTATAACACTATTCACTACATTAACATATCTCTCACATTTCACATGGAGAAAAACCCTTGGTGTGTGACTCCAAAAATATAACCTTATGTGTGTCACCCCTAGTGTATATCCTCAAGGTTGTAGCTTTGGGTGCATGACTTCGAGCACAATACCCCAGAGTGTGAGACCACTCGGCATGGGATTTCTTCCAACTAAATCCTTCATGTGTCCCTGGTCACATAACTAAGTTGAGTCACTTTATCCTCATGAATTCTACCACCTAACCAATTCAAAAGATTTCTTGCATGTAACACTTTACATCAATCACTTTTTTGAAATCATTTACATAATATAGATATATTGTCATGAATCCACAGGCTTCTGTCCTTATTTCAAAATTATTCCAAATCATATTAATCTCTAAATCGTGGTCAGTCAACTAAATGATGTGAGAAATAATTATCTATAGAGGATTTACACTAACTTATTCTTTGAAAATTATAGTCAATTATTCATTCCAATGACCTATAAAACATACACCCATCACCTATATAAATATATTATGATCAAGTGACATGCTTATCCAATAAAAAACACATTACTCCCTTCTAAATTAGATCACATGTCTTGGTTTGATGAGCACATTTCATGGGACACTCAAAAAAATGAATTTTGAACATGATAAAAATGTAGTAAAGTGGGACTCAGGTTGTATCCAAATAATATAGTGTTGTGTATGCATTGAAATCATGTTTTTTGGGTTTAATTTATTTCAAAAATTGCTTCTAAATTGAATTTAATAACTAGTGGTTTCACCTTGAATCCTACCCTCATTATTATATTGAATCATTATTAAATTGGTTTTATTCTTCCTATTATCAATTAAAATATCATTAAAAATTATCAGGTTATTTCAATTTGAATAATGGAATCAAATGATCACTACATTATCTACCCTTTCATAGGCTTCTGATTAGATACCTCCATTCACCCTTGAATTCAACCATTTCTTTCTATTATGTGCAAGGAATTAAATATAATTGGATTATGTTTTGAATATCGATAATAAGTAGAATAAAATAAAATCTAAAAATATAATATACATACACTAATGAAAACCATTATGATATACAGATGAGTTAGTATAAAAATAGAATGATCATAATTAATCAGTATGGTAAATGAGAGGATTCTCCTTAGTGTGACCATTAATGACCTATCACTCCATCTTTAGGGTTTCAACAATTAAATTAAATAAAATGAGATTGAAATATAGTAGTTCATGTCCCCCCCCCCCCCCCCGCACTTTTGAGTGAAGCAATCCTCTTCTTTTTATAGAAGAATTATCGGCTATCGGATCATGCTTCCCACCATGTGAGAGGAACTAATTTCTTCATAAAATTTAGGGATTCTCTATATATTAAAAATGTATTAGGTTTACTTTATGTTGGATGATCAACATGTTTCTGACATCAAGGATCTTGATGACTTTTTATAATGTGTCATTTCTCCTCCCAGTATCATGTTCAGTGGCCTTTTTACAGTGGAGTGATCTAGTGATTTGCAGCACAATGGAAGTCTTTATTTTACTTTATAGTAAAAATGGTATTGGGATTTATTTTATGGGCCTCATTATTTACTTTTAAATAAGCATAATTTTTATAACCATGGAAATCAAACCCTTTCAGTGTCTTCAACTCAAATGTTCCATCATTATCCATTGAATTCCAATTGTCTCTTGTTAGTAGAACTACATTTCTCTATGGAATGGATTATCATGTATCTTACTTAAATAAGGCTCAAATATTTCACCCATAGATGGTTCTATTTAATGGTGTAAAGATATTATCAAAATATTTGGATATATTGGACTTCTATTTCAATGTCGCTCCCATGTTTTCTATGACTTATAATGTGATCTTGGTCCTTCATTTCACATCTCTAGTGTTATCAAGAAGTGATCTCCTTAATAACTATGTAAAAAATTCTTCATAGATGAAATAGGTAGGGAATCTTAACTCATGCAACATTAGGCTAGATCTCATCCTCTATCAATGCGGGCTCAGATTGGATTGGTGTACATCCATACTCTCCTGGAATAGTACATTCACCCCATCATCAACCCAAATTTTTGGGTGGCATTATAATGTGTCTTAACTAGAGTAGGAATCATTTTAACATTCCTTATGGTGGTGGTAGATAAGTGGGGGTGGCAACCAGCCACTGGATTGTATTCAAGCATAAGTTGACAAGGATCGGGTTCTTTAGGGTAAGTAGATTCTTGGAATCAGTTTATAATCGCATGGTAGATAGAAAGGTAGGGGAACAATACAAAGAGGTGAGAAAATATCATCATAATCATACCTACCATGAAGTAAATGGTAGGTTTCATAATCATGAGATGAGGATAAAAAGATGGATCTCTCTTTAGGTATTTCTACAATGATAGTGGATTCATGGTAAGGTGATGAAGTGACCATGAGAAACAATCATGATCAGTTGAAGGAATGGTTGGTTGATCATCACAATAGGTATACCTACCATGTCATGGTAGTTTCTAAATATAAGTGGGTATGCATGGTCAGTTTTCATGATTTTTGTAGTGGCTACAGATTTCATGGTCACTTCCGGCCTTAGTAATTTTTTAACTTCCATAACAAAAGTATTCACACTTTTTCTTAGTGATTTATTTTTATATAATTACAATTCACTTTGATAATTTAATATGATACAATTCCATTCCAAATTATGTATTTAAAATTTATTTCCAAATATTAATATATCATTAAACATAATATTTAAATCCAATTACACAATGAGTATAAAATTCATAAACTAAAAAAAACCTTTTTTTACCAAAAGAATTGAATTAATTGAGAGTATTTTCAAACAATAAAAAATAAAAAAGCATATAATGAAATTTTAGGTTCATGTTACACCACCACACTTAAACTATTTCATTCCTAATAGATATTATCATTGAATTTATATTTATTCAAAAAGAAAAATAAAAAGAAATTCATCATGCCTATATCTAAATTTATTATCCAAAGAAGAAATAAATACAGACTTATCCACTGTGAAAATTATCATTCCTCATATGGAAATCAAACCACTTCCTAATTTTAATTTAATCAATGTTACAAGTCCACAAGTGGATCGAATTATATTTAAGTGTAATCAATGTATTAATAATCAATTATTTACATTTCTCCCTCTTTCATAATTTTTCTCAAAATGAAGTTCGATTTTCCCCTTTATTAATACAACTCAGATAAATATATTATAAGTAAATTTCCCCTTTCATGGTTTCAATATTCCCATAACCTAAATGAACATATTTTTAATAAGGCGATTTATTTGAATTTCTTTCCCAACCAAAATTTTATGTAAAGTACTGTGAATATCACTTATTGGGATTGAAGATGGCTTTATTTAATTATAGAATTGAACCCAATTGCCTTATCTCATAAACTCACCATGGTATCCCAATTGTAAATTTTTATTCCAAGTTAAAAGTACTTATATCATTTTCATTTAACTTGGATTCTTATAGTTATTTTTTTCTCATGGATTTCAAGTTACCTTAAATTGAGTTCAAACTTACAATGACTTTAAGTTATAAAATTGATTCCAAAAAAATAATTTCACTCACACTCAATTTCCTAGTTATAAAACCAAACTTCCATAAATATGGTGACTAAATCACTCAGAAATCACTTAAGTATTACAGTTTCAAGACCAATGAATTACTCAAATCTAGCACTAGTATTTTCAAACTAGGCAGGACAACAATGATGTTCAATAAATGTTTGAAAAATAAAAACTAAAAATTGTATAAAGGGTAAATGTGGATAACAATATTTATTGGAAAATGTTTTTAATTATTTATAAATTTTAAGAAATTAGAATTTAAAAACTAGTCAAATAGGTTTATTTCATCCCCTACAGTTGGTTCAAACACACTTCCAGTTGAATTCCAATGTTTATTTATTCAAGAAAAACATTTCAAAATAAAATAAGTAGCTACATCAATATAAGAGAAATACACAACCTAAAAATTATTTATTAATTAGTTACAAAGAGTATTATGGAATACTATATAGGTTCATTCCAAAAATTCTCCTTGTACTTATTCAATTTTTGTTTATTTACCTTAAATGGAAATTTTTAACTTTCTCATTAAATGTCAACTACCCCAATAGTAAAGGTATTAGTTATTGTGTATGTCCTAGTTAATTTAGAACAAATTTTACTAGGGAATAGATTTATCCTTTAAGATAATACTAGTACCTTTTCTCTAACATGTAATTGTTTTTTTGGATGAATTTGTCATAGAAAAATTTTGTTTTCTACTTGAGTAGGTTAGTTTGGGGAAAATAAACTTTGCTAAAGTCCATAAAAATCCTTATATAGAATCCAAAATAGCCTAAAATGATATGATGTATCACACAGTGGTGGGGTAAGGAGGAGGGAAAATAACATAAAATTTGGATTTATCAACTTCAATCCCATATTTGGAAATTAAATGGTCCAAAATATTCCCATATTTAACTATAAAATTACACTTTTCAAAATTTAAAACTATTTTTTTCTCAATACATATTTTAAATATTTTTTGTAGTCTCTCCATGAATCTTAGAAAACATGTTTCATATATAGTCAAGTCATCAAGGAATACCTCCAGGTATTTTTCAATTATGTCTAAGAAATAATTACCATATAGAGCTGAAAGGTACCTTGGGCATTAAAAAGACCAAAATGCATCCTTTGATAGGTGAATGTACTAAAGGCACATGTGAATGTGGAATTTTCTTGGTTATAGGGAGATATTAAAACCTAAAAATTCCCATAAAATCCATCAAGTAAACAATAATGGACCTTTTTAGTGAGTCTCTATAGAATTTATTCTACAAATGGAATGGGGAAGTGGTATTTTCTGGTCACATGGTTCAATCTCCTGTAATCTATCAAAACTATCCAATGATTTTGAATTCTTTTGAGAAATAAATCATTATTCTTGTTTTTCACAATAGTGGGATAGGTTTTATTTGGGAAAATTTGGTTGGGATTTACCCTTTAGGACTCAAATATGGGGTATATTATTCTATCTCCTAAAATTCATTATACCTATTTTGTGACTACTTCTAGAAGTGTGGGGTTAAGCCTCTTTTGGGGATATCTCATTGGATTGGATTCATATTCCAGAAAAATCTTATTCATGAAGTTGGTTGGGTTAATCCCTATGATACACCCTAATTTCCATCCTATTTCCCTAGAATTATTTTTCATAATTTTCATTAGTTGGTTTTCTTGGATAGGATCTAAATTATTTGATTTTATGACTATAAATTTCTCATTTTCTTTTAA
Organism: Viscum album; assembly: GCA_963277665.1. Lineage (NCBI taxonomy): Eukaryota > Viridiplantae > Streptophyta > Magnoliopsida > Santalales > Viscaceae > Viscum > Viscum album. The sequence goes on from OY728130.1 coordinate 1,218,166,141, forward strand.
AAATTTATATTTTAAATTTACTAGAAGTGGTTTTAATTCTAAATCAAGAGGTTTTATAGATATGTTTCTAGTTCATTTTTCTACATGTGGCAAACCTACACATGTAAGGAAGAATAATTATTATCATATTTTAGTAACTCATTAAAATAATTTTCATCAGTTTATTCAAATTGATCAACACATGAAACCGTCTCTAGATTAAATTCGTTTTCAAAAAAAAACATCAATTAGGTTGGGAATTTCTACAGCTTCTTCTAATCCAATTATATAATCTAAAATTTCAATTTACATCCTATAAGAAAAAGGTAGTTCAACGTGTTTTAATGTAAAAATAGAATACTCTTCATGTGGGTGTTTCATTGAATCAAGGATGTCAAAATCTAATGTTTCCTCACCAAAAGTAATAGAAAGGGTGCCTTCATTGAAAGTTATAATGGTTTTAGTAGTCCTTAGTAATGTTATAAATTGAATAAATGGGTAATTATCTAACCTTTTCCTTCTTCCATATTTAAAATGAAGAAGTCAGTAGGGAATGGGTAACCTTTTACACTTACCAAGATATCTTCAAGGATACCTATCAGGTAGGCAGTGGCACGATTGGATAGTTTCACACCCACAAGGGTGGGTTTTAGTTATCCCATATACAAATAATAATAAATAGAATAAGGTATCATATTAATTGAAGATCCTAAATCACATATTTCATTAAAAAATTTCATCTTAACAATTGTGTATGCAATAGAAAATGTACTCGAATCCTGGAATTTTTAGGGGATTCGAGGGGTAACAAGGGCATAAAAATTATTACCTAACCTTACCTCTTCATTAACCCGTAACTTCATTATATATATATATCTTTTATGAGTTATTCATACCTTAGAATTTTGGAGAATGGCTTCTAGTTGGGGGATATTGATTTCTACTTTCTCAAGGACTTCCAGTATCTCTTGTTGTAGTAACTCTTCCATGGTTTTATTAAGTTCCTAACTCCTAGTAGGGAAGGGTGGTTAGGGTTGTTTTAGGTATTATATTTTGGATCTCCCTTTGTATTACTTTGATGGTGCTTTTACTACCTCATCCTTAGGTTCTTTTTCTTAAGAAGGTTTTTTAGATTCATCTAGTTTTTCCCCTCCATCATTGACTTCTAGGGGTGTTCCTTTATTGTTTTATAGATCCTTTTCACTCCTTAATGTAATATCACTAACATTTCCTTTAGGGTTAAGAATTATTTGGCCAAGAATCGTACTTGAGCATTGATTTAACATATTTTTAAGTGTGGTCTTGAGTTGGATGAACTATCCTTTCAATTAATTCAATTATAATCCATGCGTATTGAGATAGGTTTGTTGACTATTTTGATATTATATTACTTGTATCAGCATATCCTTCGTATAAACCACTTGTGGTTATCCTGGTTAGTATCTTATAGAGGGTTGGAAGTTCTGTCTCTAGAATGTAGGGTGTTGGAAAGGATGATGAGAATCAAATTATAATAGTTTCTATAATGGTGGAATTTATTGATGTTGGATCCCAGAACCAAATAGATGGGTGGGGAGGTCTCTGAATCCTTTTTTTCCACTTGTATGGTTCTATAATTTCCTATAGAACATTTCATCACAACATTCAGTCCCTTGAACTTAAGGACATCCATCAGTGAAATGCTCATTGGAATATCATAGCTAGCAGACCCGTAGGGGTGTGTGGGTGATGATTCCTATAATTTGATTGTGACTAGATATATCACAATAGAATCTAGATCTTCAATTTTATTTTCTAATAAAGGTGATTTGGAAGTTTTTATCTCATGTATGCCTCCAGTTACAATTATCATACCAAATTGTTGTGAATTTTATGAAATCGTATGAATCAGTTATATTAATTAAAGTAGTGATTATTCAATCATTTCTCCCCTTAAAGAATCATAAAATAGGTTCCATTCATTTTTCATCAATCTGTGATAAAATAATACCAATAAGTGATGTTATTCATTTGACTGGTGTGAGTAGGATGTGGTTTGTTTCTTGAATCTCTCCTGAAACTCATAGATATATTTTTTAGTTACCTTTTTGATTCCATAGATTTTCTTTTGAAATTGGGTACTCCTTGAAGTAGGGAAGAGTTTCTAGAGAAATTTCTTAGATAGCTCATCCCAAGATGTTACTTCTCTAGGATCTAGATTAAAGATCCACTCTCTGGATTACCCTTCTAGTAAGAAGGGGAAATATTTCTAGCTAACTTGAGCCTCAATGACTCCTCTAGTTCTGAATCTATTTAAAAAATATTTAAATTCTCTCATGTTTATATTGGATTCATCACCAGATAATATATGAAACTTAAGTAGTATCCCAAACATTCTAGTTTTGATTTCACAGTGTTGTTGATTATTTAACTGTAATTATCGGTTATTAATATTGAAAATGGGTGCGTACATTTCTCTCAAAATCCTATTAACTTAAATAATATTCTATTCTATTTTTTTACTTCCTATTGAACCTATGGTGGATGAACAATATAAGGAGGGAGATTTATACAATATAATGGTGAAAACTCTATTTTCTATTTTTCTATGATATTTAGATTTATAAGTCTCAACAACAAAAATTCATATCCTCTCAATCAAAAATAGTGTGGTTGGAAGAATAAGATCCAGTAATTTGAGAAAATAATAATATTAAAACATAACACTGGCCTTCTTGGCAATGGATCCAAGTTGTATGAGCACCTATCACAAGGAACTCAACAAAATGAATTCTGAACCAGAGAAAATGTAGTACAGTGGGATTTAGGTTGTCTCTAGAGATGATAGGGTTGTGGGTGAATTAAAATCTTATTTTTTGGGTTCAATTTGTTAAATATAGTATGAAATATTGGTTATAAATTCAATTTATTAGTTAGTTGTCTCACCTTTAATACTCCCATCATTCTTCTATTGAATCATTATTCAGTTGGATTCTATTCTTCCTCTTATCAATTGAAATCTCATTGACTACTTTTTTCAGATTATTTTAGTTTGGATAGAGAAATACAATGATTATTTTATTCGCTATCCTTCTTAGACTGGTGATTGGATACCTCCATTTACCCTTGAATTTTCACACTACATGTTATTATGTGAATTGAATTAAAAATAAGTTTCTTATGTGTGAATTACTGATAATAAGTAGAATAAATTAAAATCTAAAAGTAGAATAGACCTCCACTGATTAAAACCATTAAGATTCATAAAGGAGTTAGTATAAACATAGAATGAATGAAATTCATAAATAGGGGAATGATGGTATTCTCCTTGACATTAAAAAATTGTATTTTTCACTATTATCAATGTTTTAATAATGGAATCAAATAAAATGAAATTAGTATCTTGTAGTGTATCCCCCCCCCCAAGTGAATCAGTCCTCTTCCTTTTGTAGAAGTATTCTCGGGCATCAAAGCATGCTTCCCTCAATGTTAGAAGCAAAAATTTATAATAAAAATTAGTAATTTCATCTATATTAAATATGTATTTGGTTTACTTTATGTTGTATGATTAGAACATGTACAGCATAAAAAAATTTATGAATATTTTTAAGGTGTTATTGCTCCTCCAATGATCAAGTTTAGTGGCCTTTTTTTTAGAGATATCTGTTTCTTCGTAGAATAGTGGGTGTATTTATTTTACATGATGGTAAAATGGGCAAGGGATTTATTTTTTGGGAATCATTATTTTCAACTAAGCATAAATTTTTTAACCGTGAACATCATACCTTGCCAGTGTTTACAACCCAGATGTTCCATCATCATCCAGAGAATACCAACTATCTCTTGTCAGTGATACTATATTTATCTAAAATATTTCTTCTCAAGTATATTTCCAACTCATTCTCAAATCATTAACCTGTGGGTGGTTATATTTAATATCATAGGAAGCTTCTTGAAATATTTGGATATTTTGGACTTCCAGTTCAACAACGCTCTCACATTTTCATCAACATATCATGGTAGCTTAGTTCTTCATTGTGTGGCACTAGTGTCAGAAGTTAGTGATCTCTATCACAATTGGTTGGAATGTCAAAAATTCTTAAGAAGTTTCATAGCTAGGGTGGATTAACCCATGGAAAATTAGGCTAGATCTCAGTCTTCTACAATGTGGATCTCATATTGGATCAGTGTATAATAATGAATCTCCTAACAAGGTGGCTTCACCCCATCATCAGACCAAATTCGTGGGTGGCACCAGAAGGTGGTGTAACTTGAGTAGGTGGAATCCTTATTTTTTCCATGGTGGTGGAAGATAGGTTGTGGTGGAAACTAGCCTCTATATCATCATTTCTCGTCAATCTATAGGGATCATTTTCTCCAAGGGAAGCGAAGGCCTTGAATCAGTTGATGATCTCATGGAGGCTAGATAGGTAAGGGAATAGTAGGAAGTGGTGGTAAAATCTCTCGTTAATCATGCCTACCATAAAGGAAATTTTAAATTTTTAATAATGAGATTTATTTTAAAAGAGGGAGATCATGGTAGGTATGACAATCATGTGAGTGGTTACATGGTAAGGTGATGAAGATACTATGAGTAGGGCTCACAATCATCTGAGGGCATGACCGGTTAATCTTCATGATATGTTATGGGGTATGCACAGTCAGTTCATATGATCAGTGTAGTTACCATGGATAGTATGATCACTTCTGGACTTTTTAATTTTTCAAACTATAAAATAAAAGGATTCAAATTTTTTCTTAGTGTAGTATCTTTCAACAATTAAAATTCACTATGATAATTCAAAATGAGAAAATTGACTTCAAAAGTATGGATTAAAAATTTATATAAAAATATGAATATATCAATAAATTCCATATTTAAATATAGTTATATATTGAATCTAGAATTAATAAGAAAAACAAAAAACATTACTCTTACCTAGAAATTGAATTAATTGAGGGTATTTCTAAAGAACAACGAACAAACAAATATTTAAATTTTTGGTTAACGTCATCAGTTATTTTGGATCATGTAATACTTATTCCCAATGATCATTAGTCTATTATTTCAAACCTCTCTTCTTAACCATTCCACCTATCGTCTCATAACTCTATCGCTTGACCAAAATCACATAACTCCTTTGTCACATAGTTCAGTTGTTCTAAATATCTAATGGTCCCATAAAGCCACTATAATTGAAAGAATATCTTTCTTTACACATTAAATTCACATGATTCACGTGTTTTTTTCATCCATACATGATTATCCTGATCATGTTCACTTTATAAACCTCTTTCCACATAACTGATTTAAGCGATCATATAAAATCACCACCTCCAATCATGAATGCAACCTCAATTGCATTATCGATTTGTGATCCACATCCATCTCATGATCACTTCAAACATACATGGTCTTCATAACTCCATTAACATGTTTTTTTGACATTATGTGATTGCATGACCCATATGGATTTATGTGAAAACTCTTCTTTTCTCTAGTTTTTAAGCCAAAAAATTTGGCAAACACAGGAAAAGCATGCGATTTTAATTTCTTGTTGATTGCTTGTAAATTTTTAGAAAATTTTATGAGCTTCACACATCAATATATTTCACGAAATATAATAATCATATTCATAATCATGAATAATTCTTAGTCATTATTCCTTCTATAATATTTACTTCCATCTTAGGGAAATCTATAGTCACCCCATAATCTATCTGCACCACCAGTATATATTATTATCTTCTCAAACAAAAAACCTAGTTCTTGATATATAGTGATATCAAGGATCTCTCTAAATTTATCCATGAAAAGTATTTTTAGCCTGAAAAACCTCTAGTAATGAATTCATCATCTACTAATACTCTATCCATATTGTATTAGGAACTAATTGACAAAAAATACAACACAAAACATAGGTTTGGTTCGAAAAAAAATACACTTTCAAAAATCCAATTTTAAGATGTAAATAATAATTCTTAAAAATTATAAAATAATTTACAACAATTGAATCTTGAAAAAAAATATACTTAATTAATAAAATGTGGAGTGTAAGAGAAAAATATATAAGTGGAACACAATCTCTTTTAAAAACTTTTAAGAAGATAATATCAATTTTACTAAAAAAAATCGAATATTGGGAACGGACAAGACTTTATAAAACCATTAAAACATGTAAAGGAAGATAAATAATTAATAGTGGTCATGATAGTGGGAAAATTTCATTTTTATGGAAAATGTTTAAAAAGATATTTTTTCACACTTTTGTAAAGAAAGTAAGAAATAACTTATTCATAAAATGTTAAAGGTATAAATTTTAAAATTTTAAATAAAAATTAAATGTTAAAAAATAATGATCTTAAGTAATAATTTAATCATATAAAAAACGTTTCTTGAATCAAAATAAATAATATGGATATGGAAGAGAAAGGTTTCTAACCAAAAATTATAAATGAGGTTAGATTTTCTTATAAACATTCTCACGGTGATTATGACTACCAAATAGATGTAAAATGGAAATGAAATTTAAAAATATAATAAATTACTATAGGATATTAAAATATATGGGTTTTAGGAGAGAAATGACATTTAATGTTCTCTAATTTCAATTTAAACATAAACAATACCGAAAAAAGTTATATTGAAAAATAAACCCTTATGACTTTACAAACTTTTAAATCAAAATCATTTAAATGTTTAAAAATTAAAAGTATATATAAATCCCACGACTTACATCAAATATTATTTGAAAATATATTCATGGGGTAATAATTAAACCATATAAAATAAATCATGATGTACAACAATAAACATGTCTTAATAAATTGAAATCGTGACCCAGAACCCTTATGAATCTTATAACACTTGAGTCAAAACAAGTATAAAGAGATAAATTGAAATAGAACATTAAATACCATTATTAAAATTCATACCATTATATAATATTTCAAATAGGTATCATATAGAAAATAAAATGTAAATAGGGGCATAATTCAAAACATGTCTCAAAGAAAGAATTTTTGAGATGAGAGACTTAACTTGGATTCATGATTAGTGGGAAATTCTCTAACATCCCAATATAAAAAAATCATATTTTATTATATATATATATATACCATAACCATATATATATTTATCTTAATATATAACATTAAATATAATTTTATATTATTCATTTTGATATAATTATTTGTTAAAATCAATATTTTTGTGTCAATTATTCAGTTTTCCATGCGTGTTTTGATTTAGCAGTTATAGTCCTTTCACCTTGGTCATAATTTCATAATATTCAGAATTTTTTTTAATTTATATAGTATATTATATATATATATATATATATATATATATTGTAGTTACATGTTTTCTTTATAAAACTCAAGGTGATGATTTATTTAGAAAGCTTAAAATTCCCTTTTTTAAAATTTTGATTAAATAAAAAAAATATTTTATTAGTAAATATATATATAGCCATTAAATAAATTTAATAATATTTTTAATTTTATTTTTTTGCATTAAATACATCTATATCATGAGTGAAATAAAATGAAATATATCATTCGTGGAGGCAGTAGTCTGCATTAACACACATGAGCAATGTTTTCATTTTCTAATGAATGGGAGGGAAGAAAGATAAATAGTAGTATATATTTAAATATTCATAAAAAGTTCATAAATATCTAATTTATTAATTAAATTAATCTTTTATAACCTTCCATGTAAATTAGTGATAAAAAATGAAATATATCGTTTGTGAAGACACTAGTTTTCACATACGCATGGGCGGCGTTTTCATTTTCTAATAAATGAAAAGAAATTAGGGGATGGTTCTTATATCAACATAATAAAATTTAAATATGATAATTATATTTTTTTTTATTTTAATATGTTTTTATGATATTTAGAGGAGGTTTAATAATAAATAATCTTGGATAAACTTGGTTAGTATTATTACCTCTTCCTTGGGTATCCTCCTTTGGATCTCTTCTTATGCCATCCTGGGATGGTATTGTGGTGAAACCAGAACCTCTATGTTATAGATAAATTTTTTTTATAACATTTGAAAAAAAATTGGTCGTGCTTAAGTTCTAAAATTGTGCATATAATTTAGAATAGGAGGGGTCCTTTTATAAATGAGAGGGTAGGAACTTTGGTAAATACTCTTAACTTTTAAATAATTTAAATTCCACTATCAAAGAAAATTGGAACAAAATGGAAAATTGTTTCAAATATAGGATATTTTAGGTTATATATCCACTCATAAAATTAGATTTAGTCAAATTTTAATGTCATTTTAAGTTTTATCACATAGTTTAATCCATTCTTTATCCCTTTTAACATTTACCTTGGGGACTAATTTTTACTATTATAACTTAATTTTAGGAATAAAAATGAAATGGGCCAAATAAAATAATTTTAATAATATAACTAAAAAATTTAATAAAGTTTTTAATATAATACGTATATCTATTGTAAAAATTAATTTTAATATAAGTAGGAAAAATGCAACAAAATCATTTTTTAGAAAAATGGATTTTTGTAAGAATAAAAATGATTTTTTCACCAATATATTGTGTAGAATTGATCTTCATGACATTTATCGATTTATGAATAAAAAAATTAGAGTTATGTGAAATTGAAACCAATCCAAAACTATATTTAACCTTGTAAATACGTAAATAAAATAATGAATCAAAAAAGTTCTTTTATAAGAATAAATCATCACCTAGGTTTTAAAATGTCAAACATAAGTTTCTCTTAAAAACATAATAGTTTTAGATATTTTATTTTAATCCATAAACACATATTTAGTCTAAGATAATGGTTTTAAGGAATTTTATTTCATTATTATATCATTATGTAGTCATAAAACTGATAGTATTTTTAAAAACTATATTTATCACATTTCATCCAAAAATTAACCATTTTAGAAAAATATCAAAATTTCATCATAATATAATTTTGATAGAATAATTATTGAAAAAAAAATTATGGTAAATTCAATTTTTAAAATATAAGTGTTCTTAAAATTATTTCACATCAATTAATAATGAGTGTTAATTTATTTGTTTGCATATTTTATATTAATAATTTCTTGATGTTTTCTTTTCATTTTAAAAAATTATGATTCACATTAGTTTTTAGTTGTGTATACCAAAATTTATCAAAATATATTCAACAATATATATTTTTAGTGTAATTGATACTAAAATATTATGGTGTTACATCTTTAATGATCATAAGTGATTTAATAAAATATAAAACAAGTAAAAAAATAGAAAAATATGAAGTAATAATAACTATTAAATTAATATTAAAATAGTTCATCAAAACTAATTTTTAATACACAATGAAGATTACATAATTCTAAAATTTATATTTTTCATTCTACATAAAGGTAATTATAATAAAAATTTGAAGGTATACATCCTATAGAAAAAAGGTAAAACAAATATGTGCAAAGGTTATATGCATATATTCCTAAAGGTAAAAAAATTATATAGTTTATGTAATGGTAATAACCAAGTTACATAGGCTATATAAAGGTAACATGGTCATACGGATAAAGGTATAGAAATAACCAATAAGCTACATAAGGGTCAAAAAAATCTTATATAATGTTAACATTATTAAAATAAAACCTACATAAGGGTAAACATACTTACAAAAAAAATATTTTTTTTATAACTAAAAAAATATAGAATTAAACTTCAAATTGTAGGATCATTAAATATTTACAAAATTAATAATAATTAAAAAAAATTATAAGTACTTAGGGAGATAATAATTATCCAAATTATTATATGATGTTCTTTTAATTAACAAATCATTTTAATAGACAAACTAGTTATAAACAAACTCTCTAACACTAATAAGCATATTTGTGGGAAGTATGGGAGAATAAGTCCTTTGATGTTAAGGTTTGAGAGTGGAAAACAAGTGGGTAAGTAGTTGTGGGGTACCATTTTGTTATATTATTCTATTATTATGGTATATAAATGGGTGGGATGTTGGGAGAGTGGGCCTTGGTGAAGTTGGGTGAAAGCTGATATAGTAGGTGCTGGTTAGTTCTGCTATTTATTCACTCTGGTATCTTGGTTTTATTTTATATTATAGTGTTTTTTTGGATTTATCATTATATTTTTATGATATTTGAGGGAAATTAATCCCAATTTTTTGTTTTATACCCTCAATGCTAGTCACAAATAGGGGTCTATAGGATATAGGCCTCAGGGGTCACCCTCATCTTTACTATAATCTAGGGTGGTATTCCAATAGGATTGGGTAGTGGAAAATTCATTTCAAAGATATGTATGAGAGTTAGTATAGAGACAAGAGTTTGGAACTGATGAGTACCTCTTGAGTTCGGTATGGGAATTTTGTTAGTCAAACATAGTGTGTGATGTAGAAAAGTAGATCAACTAGGACGTAGGTGATTATGGACCCCTATGATTTGATGTATGGAATATAAGAATTCTTAATACCCTATGCGGGATGATAAAAATTTCATGGTTGAGACATAGAATAGGTGCATACCTAATTATTGTTTTCACTTGTGTTTGAATTGGGGTGATATTGGGAAAAATAAAATGAATCTAATTAAATTAATCTGGTCAAATGAATTCCATATTATTGGGATTAGGATTTATTTCCTTATTTATAGTGATACATGTTATTCATAGTCTACATGTGGTTTAAGTTGGTTATTATTATCAAGATGATCTTGTTTACCACCAAAATATTGATCTAACTGAGTGGGTGAATCTTGGAGGAAGACATTATGTGAATTCCATTATCAGGGGTTGGTGGATTATGAGTATAGTGTCTCTAATCTAGATACAAAACATTATTATGAGGATCATGAGATCAAATTTATTTTTATTGGAGATAGGTACTAGTATTAGTTTTCATTGGAGGTCAGTTTAATGCAAGGAGTAGTGTGCTAGTGGCAGGTCTATATCTTGGGGAGTTTAAAGAGGCAAGAATTTCATGGGATTAATTTTAGAGGAAGTTTAGGGTAGAATTTTTTCATCGATGATGAGGAAAATAAAGAGGTAAGATCTACTCTCCCTATATTAGGGGATCATGTGCATGTAAGGGATTAGGATTAGTTTTAATTACCTCCTTCAATGTTCACCTGATCTTTTCTCAGATGAGTATAGAGATAATCACCTAAAGGAGGCAATGTGTTAGGTTATTTGATATTAAATTACCCCATATATGCTACATATGTATTTGGAGTTGTATAATAAGTATTAAGTGATTTATAGGATTCATGAAAAACTATTATCATCTTGATATGGGATCCATCAGCACTCCCTAAGGAGCAGGTCTATTGGAGGATGATCTCATGTTTCTTGGCCATCATTGTATTTATGGATGGGGATTCAACCTCAATTGTTTCATTCCCTTTATTATTGAGGTGGAATTTATCATGAACCCACCAAGAGTTATATTCCAATGTGTTTTTTTTCCATGGACATTGGTAATATAAATTCTCGACCATTCTGTGTGGTATAAGTGTTCATTATTTGTTTTATCCTTATAATCACTTTCCACAGAGGTTATTTCACCAGAAATGATGATAGAAATTATATTTTTATGAGAGGAGATAGAGTTGGTATAGGTTAACCCTGTAATATTTCCCATCCTCGTGGACATCAAGATGAGCATGACAATAAAGGTTGTCACCGACAATAAGGTAGAGGATCCATCCATAGATAGATTCATGCTCCAGAGATGTTGGCACCAGATGAGCCAGAGATCGTCTAAGTTATTATCTATTTATCTTACACCCAAGCTTAATCTTTGTTTAAGTATAGAGTATCTCACCCATTTATTATTAGCACCTTGGTTTATTCCTTAGGACTCAAGGTGTAGAGGCTTATGATTTCCCTGGTGTTGAAAATATAGTTAGAGTCCATGTGATCTTTCTTAATGTTTTCTGAGGTTGTAAGGTAATAATAAAGGAGAATAATTTATTGGGTGATTTGTTTTTTATTCATATGAATACATATGATTTCATTCCTAGTATCAATTGGTTATATTTTGTGTGTGGAATCATTGATTATTTCTAGAGGAGAGTTTTGTTATTTGATAAGGAGGCCCAATGTAAAATATATATTGGTGAGTAGGATTACTGAATGGTTTGTAGAACTTCAAAACCTATTTTTTCATATATGGAAATTTTTCATTGGATTTAGTGGAGGAATAAGTGTTGGAGTTTCCCAGAGTCGTCGAGGCGTTACTACTTTACTAATGAGGTTTTAACCTTACCCTCTCAACATGACATCAAGTGTAAGATAGAGTTATAACTTAGTGTCTCTCTAATTTTAATGGATCTATGGTTTATTAAACCTTCTAAGATGTGGTATTTATGGTCTCAAATAAATAATATGATGAAAAATGGATTCATCCATCAAATTGTATCATCATTTAATTCTCTTTTGATATTGACTAAGAAGGTGGGTGGTGGTCAAAGGTTGTTTATAGACTACCAGTGGATGAATCAGGTGATGGTAAAGAACAGTTACCCCCATCCAAGGATAAATGAGTTATTTTAGCAGTTAATGGGACCCACTAAATTTTCAAAGATTTATCTATAGTATGGATATCACCAGATGTGGGTGAAGTTATAGTATATTCTAAAGACTTCTTTTAGGTGTCACTATGGGTACTTTATGTTAATAATTATGTAATTGAGTGTGTCATATTATCTTATTATTTTCATGGGACTCATGAAATCTATGATCAATGAGTTCATAGACCATTTCACAGTAAGGTTAATTGACAACATACTTATATACTTGAAATTATATGAAGTGAATTATAAAAATATTAGGGTTGTTTTAGGGGTCCTACAACAACATCAATTCTATTGAAAGTTGTACAATTGAATGTTTTGGACTTGGGATGGGTATATTTTCAGGCATGCAGTGTCTTAATAGGGAGTATCTATAAATCCTTTGAAGATAGAGGTAATTTATTTCTTACCTATCACTGAATAACATTGTAGATGTTTATAAATTCTTGGTCCCATGGATTATTATTATATGTTCATGTATGATTTCTATTAGGTTTATAACCTATTGATATAATTCACTAAGAATTACCGAGCATTATTATATGGTAATCAATATTAGGAAAATTTCAATAGCCTAAATGAGAAATTAACTAGTTCCCCTATCCTTCACATTCTAGAGGAGGGGGGTGATGTTAAAGGTTTATTTTTTTCCTTATCATCTCAGTTTATCATCTGTCCTAATGTAGAAAATATAATTGATCATATATGGGACTAGTAAATTACTTCCCCATGAGCATAAATGTTCCACACATGATATCAATTTAGCGAACATGATTTTCTCTTTATGGTCTTTATAGATCATAAGACCCTATGGTAAAAAAATCAGTCGGATATGAATTTGCATTAGTGGTGGTGGATGGAGTTCTTACTGGACTATGACTTCATGATCTCTAACACCCTATGAAAATAGTTGTGTAGTTTCTGATGTGTTGAGTATAAATTCATTGGGACATATTGTTCAAGTATTCTAGTGTCATAGATGTCCTAGTGAGGTGGTATGTGGACAAGACTATGAGGCTTCACGGTGTGTTAATGACTATTATCTCTAATCAGGATCCTCACTTTACTTCACGGGTCTAAGAAGGAATTAAATATGAATTTATCTCCCAAAATCACATCATCACCACTTTCCATTATCATATATATGGGGAAATAGGGAAAACATTTAGACACTAGAGGATATGTTGTGAGAATGTCTCTTAGATTTTAATGGATCATGGGTGAAGCACCTTCAATTAGTTGAGTTTTATTACAATAAAATTTATCACTCTTCTAAAGGTATAGATTCATTATAGGTATTTCATAGGCAGCATTTTCAATCTCCTTTGTGTTGGAATGTGATTTATGAATATATGGTTCTTATACCTGAATTGTTGTAGAGCCCAACATAGAAGGTTTGGGTGATTCAAGAGTGGATGGATATAGTGTAGGACCTTCAAAATTCTTATTTTGGTCAAAGTTAAAGGCATTTTTATTTCAAGTTCGATGATCATATATTATTAATGTTTTCTCGTCATCATTGTAAATAGAGTTTTGGTTGTATAATTAAGATGTTTTCTCAATTCATCAACCATTAATAAGTGTATCATCACACTGATAATATGATGTATATTTTGGATCTTCCTCTATAATTTGAATAGATTTATTATGTCTTCCATGTGTTGCAACTTTTACAATATATTCGTGAATATTATCATCTTAATGACTTGGGAGATTTAGATGTGTAGGATGATTTGACTCATATTGAGAAACTGATAGAGATTTAGGATCATCATGAGAAGTTTTTGTATAAGAAAGTTGTCCATTTGGTTTTTTTTTTATGGTGGCATGGTGTCCAAGAGGAGTGAACATGGTAATGTGAGTCGAAGATGTGTACTCTGTATCTCGAGTTGTTTTCAACATTTTTTTGTAAGGTTTGAGATGATTTTTATGCTAATATATTAAGGTTTTTTATTCTCATGTGCTTCTTTATATCATTTTTATAGAATTATCTTTATTTGAGATGTATACACAAGGTAGGGTTGGTCTTGAAGGATTTTAATTTCCTTGATGGGTATGGATTTTATTCTTAGGGAATAGAATTGTTTGAGAGGTATCTGATGTGATTTCCTAGACCATTTTGTCTCATTCCTTTGTGTGATGCAATTGTTGGAGGTTATGGTAGGATTTTTCAATTATATGGAAGTTATTTAGATTCATTGGACATATCATTTCAAATGGATGTCAATAAACCATGATGATCAAACTGAGATCATCAAATAAACTGGATGGATGATTCCAATTGATCTGTTTCAAGAGAGGAAGGTCACTAAATAGAATTCCATCAGTTAGATTCAATGGACAGATTTGACTGGAAAAAGGTTCCTATGATGAGGATTCAATGTCATCGAATAGTGATGGATGGATAAATAATATCAAATAAATCTCTCTTTGATGAGGTTCATTAGGAGTGGTGAGTCATATATTTTTTATTTTCATGATGAGTGGTTGTTGGATATTACAATGGATTGTTCAATAATGTATCGGTGATTTCTCAAGTAAATGGGTGATTTACTGCAAATCTCAAAGGTTGGTGCAACGGGTTGACCAAATAGATACCCTTATAAAGAGGTGTAGTGTCCCAACTCTAAAGGTGTACTATTTTTTGGATTCTACATTGAACAAGTGAGAGTTTCTGACATAATTTTTTGATACTTAGAAATTATATAGGAAGTGAGTGAGAGTGTTGTAATAATTTGAATCTATTAAAATGAAAAAAAATTGTAGTATTCTATCATGGATGTATATGATTTTTCTAAACCACATAAATCATTTTTGTACATTTTTTTGTTCTTATGTGAAGTGTGACCATAGATATTTTTATGGTGATTAGTTCGGATCTCATCCTAGTTCTAGTGTACATGTTCAAAGGATAAGGTTATCAGTCAAATATCTATATGGTAACATTTTCAATCATTGTAGTTGTGTGGATTAAGTTGATCGGATGGTGTCTATCTGATGTAAAAGGTTTTTTCTGGTCTTTAAGTTGAATAAAATGAACAATTTGATTCCAAGGTTCTCCTCCCAACAAGTGGTAACAAAGGGGTAAAGTTAGTTCAAGTTCACTCATAAAATTCATGTGACTTCTCACCTTGACTTTTAAGTTATTTTATTTCAATAATTTTACTATTATTGGAGTAATTACTATAGAGAAAGAAAAATTATATATTTTTACCTTCAATGGAATGGACTTTACCTTTTGGATAATTTAGCCATAAGATATTTTGATACAAAAAAGATATTTATTCTTCTTTATCTGGTAAATGTCCTGAAACCAATGACAAAATGGAATGAGAATGGTTAGATGGGAAGCCTTTTTCCTTAATGAGGATGTCTCTTGATCAAAATATTGTGCTCAATATTAGAGACAATAATGCTACTGGTGAGATAATGAAAGCATTGGAAAAAATTATAATAAGATAATATCTCTTAAATAAGTTTTCATGATACACAAATTTTTAACCTTGAGGTAATAAAATGAAATTGTACTGACCTGAACATTTGTAAATGAAAGAAACTTTTTTGAATTAATAAATTCCTTATCAAGTAATGAAGTTATATAAAATACATGCACTTTGGTTATTTTAGATTGCTATAAATTATATTTTGAAGGATTTAAAATAATCTTAAGCATCATAACTGTTGATAATATATCCATTGTATAGTGGCCACAAATATTAGTATATTAAGGTTTGATAAAGTCTAATTGACATGGATGAAATAAGTGATGACCTCAAGCAGTAGTATTGTACCCTATGAAGCCCATTTACTAGATCTTCCAAGGGAGATGGCATCACTAGGCTTTACCCTTGACCAAGCACAAGTTGATATTCAACAATTGAAGCATGATAAGAATCATTTATGGGAGAATTTCTAGCTTATTTAGATCAAATCCCAAACCATGTTCGCCGAACCACACCATGAAAATCTCACTGGCATACACATTACCCTTAGGGAAATCATTGATGTAATAAAGGGAAATGTATCTAGAACCTAATAGTATTAATTTTTATATTTTATTTTGAATAAAAAATGATTATATTTATCCATTTTTAATATTATTTTTTAAATGATTAAATAATAAGTTTCGTAAAAATTAGATTTTTATACGATTAAACACAAATTTTATTTTTAGGAAATATATTATTTCAAACAAGACACACATTTTTATAAATTAAATAATTTCTGAAATAAATTATATTTTAATAAAATATTTTTATTAAATAGTATTTATTAAATATAAATGATAATATAATTTTATGATGTCAAGTGTATTTTTTATATATGGGTCAGAAAACCGTTTTGTCAAAAAAAATATTATTCTTCAATAAATGGGAATTTTTTATTTAAAAGTGTAAATTATCATATTTAGATAATTATTTTGATAAAAAAATATTATTTTTTAAATTATCAAATCAAAATTATCCAATGGTGAATTTTTCATAATTTTTTGAGATAGTATAATTTTTTCTTAAAATTAAATACAGTATAAATATATGGTATGTATTATGACATCATAATGACCCAAAATTGATGTAATATATTCCATAAAATGTATACATATACAAATATATATTATCCATTTAAAATAATATTCTTTTAGGTTATTTGAATAATCTTATAAATCCTTAATGAATCCTCCAAAACATTTATTATATTTTAAGGTTTTGAAGTCAATTCATTATAAACATGAGTCTCTTACACATCACCAAGGGTATTATTTTATTGATTTAGGTTATTATACTTATAAAAAATTAAAACCACTCCGCTTTTGAAAAAAAAATATGGTCAAAAACCATGGTATGGTTTGTGTTTTGGATTAATTTATCATATATAGTCTAAAAATTATGTTTGGAAATTAATTAAAGATTCACACCTTTCACTATAAAAACCCACACAAGATCCCATTACTCTCCACTAAAAACTATTATATCATGATGTTACTCTTCCCTTACCTCTCTATATCCCTCCCATGGTTCCCCTGCTCTATTAAAAAGCTCCACCCAATCTTTTAGAAGCGACCTCTCAATGTATGGGACCCTCTCCTTCTCCTCT
This sequence comes from Viscum album, assembly GCA_963277665.1. NCBI lineage: Eukaryota > Viridiplantae > Streptophyta > Magnoliopsida > Santalales > Viscaceae > Viscum > Viscum album. Next base: position 1,218,183,777 of record OY728130.1, read on the forward strand.
TTATTCAATCACCTTCTTTATATTATGCCTATTAGTTCACAATTTTACATATTGGGATATGTTATTAAAAATACCTATAATTATACATATTATTTAAAAGTTATGATAGATCCCTATTTCACTCATTAATACCTTCTATGAATCTTTATGTGTCGTCGTTATTCTACTGAAATTATCCTACAATTTTTCATGACAAACAATTGTGTTGTAATTATTCATCCCCATTTCAAATCAAGGAAATTCTGATAAATATACCCATCCTTAATTTATTGAAGAATTATTTTTTTATATCACACTCCTTGATCTTGGGATTAAAATTTTTTGAATACATCCTTATGTTGTATGATCTATGAGGCACACTTATTTGTGTATATGATATGAATGTGACCGGTGGAGCCAAAATTTTATAGCCCTTCAATTCATTGGGTAATGTTTTTACCTCATGAGATATTATGTATGTGATTAGAGAGTGAACCTATTCTATTATGGGACTTTTTTACACCATGTGATGTTGTCTTGGCAGTTAGCCTTGACTTATGTTTATTTTATGTTTTATGTTGGTGTCATGTTCATATGTTCCTTTAATGTTATCATGTTATATCATGCCTCATTTTTTGAGATTATACTTTGATTATTCCCTTATTGGGATTTATAGCTCACCCCTTTCTTATGTACATCCCAAGGATATCTTGTGCAATTTTATAAGATCCATAGAATATAAGTGTATGTTCTTGAGTTTTTAAATAATGTTTTTATATTTATTTTTCAAGTTGTTATTTTATGTATCTAATTACCCAGAGACACTAGGCCTCACAAAATTCAAGGTTTGTATTAAGTTTATATTTATGTAATAAATCATCAGTTAATGTGAATAAAAATATGGATTTTCATAGTTGCTATCAGAGAAAAGTCTAGTTTTTTTAGGGGGAGTATGAGTAGAAAATTCTAGTGAAAGCATTAGGGATAAGAATAATCATAAGAAAACATCCCTAAACTTTCGTGAAGTATGGGGTTAGTGGTTTCCAATAAAATACATCCCTTTCTAGATCCTATAAGTTTATGTGGCTTTTCCATAGTTTTACCTTGGGGTAATAACTCCAAAATGGTTGCATTGAGCTATACTCAATTGTCACATGGTGAACAAAAATGGGTCTTTCTTCACACCTAGATTGAAACTCCTAGGGGATATGAGTTGTTAAATTTATAAGCTCCTTAAAAACCATTATTAAGTGGATAAAATTCCTAAAATACTTTATGTTAGGAAATATATCATGGATAACTTATATTTAAACCTATAAATTCATAGGCTAAGGAATATGTTTTTTTAAGAGTTATCCCTTTAATATTCATAGTTCCCCTTTTATATAGTAGTTTGTTTAAAAATTTGTATCCCTAAGTCTATTTTGGATGAATTAAATGATTATAAATAGAATCAAATAGTGAAATCAAGCCTTATCATCCATTGTTCTATGTATTCTTTCATATCATATAGGTTTATTAGAACTATTCAAACACCACCTCAAGACATAGAATTTGATTTATAATTGAAGATATGAAATGATTCAATTGTTTCATCTAGATTATATAACTCATCCCCTATCCAAATTCATGAGATAAATTTCCCAAAAAGACTTGTGATACTTTATTTAGTATAATTTGATGTTATTCTTTGCATGTATTGACATTCCATGTATAGAGATAACTTAAATTGGCAAGAGAAGGAAATCACCCTCTATAATTCAAATTGCCCTATAATTCTATAAAAGTGCAAGGATGAGGATAAATATCTCATGGTATCATCATCTCAAGCATGGATATTATTTACTTATGAGAAATCATATATATCTCAAATGATTAAGACTAAAGAAAATATAATCTTTGATGATATTTCCATTGTAAAGGAATTTTCTGATGTGTTTCTTGAAGAATTGTTTTATTTCTTCCTCCTATATGAGGTGTTGAGTTCTCAATCAAGCTAAAAATAAGAAATTTTCCAATATCCAAGACTCTATATATAAAGGTCATTGTTGAACTTGATGTGCTAAATAAATAAACATAGAAGAATCTGGATAAAGGGTATATACATCCAAATTTTTCACCATGGGTTTCACTGGTCCTATTTGTCAAGAAGAAGGATTGTTCAATGCACCTCAATATTGATTACATGATCATTAAGAAGAACAAGTATCCTTTTCCATTGATTTATGCCTTGTTTGATCAGTTATGTGGAGTCTATTACTTCTCTAATTTGGATCTTCGATTAGGATATTATCAAGTAATGGAGAATAAGGAGGATATCCCCAATACTACTTTTCATAAAAGGTATGGGAACTAAATTTTTATATTGATTCCATTTAGACCCACTAATGCTCCAAAAATATTTTTGGACGTAATTAATAGAGTTTATAGGGATTACCTTGAAAATTTTGTTGTAGTCTTTATAGACAATATTATTATCTACTCTAAAAGAATGGAGAATCATGAGGGGATCTGGATGTTGTATTCAAGACATGCAGAAAGAAAATATGTATGTAAAGTACATTAAATGAGAGTTTTTGATGGAGAAAATAATATTCTCAGATCATGTTATCACCAAAAAATGGATATACATGGATCCTTCAAAAACTGAGGTAATTGAAGGATGGACCAGACCAACATCCGTGAAGGAAATTCATAGTTTCCTTATATGTACAATCATTGATTTATTAGAAAATTCTCTTGATTTTCAATACCACTAACCAAGATAACTCAAAAGGGTTGATTTTTTTTTTGGAATGATGAAGGTAAGGAATAATTTAAAGTGTTAAAGAATAAGTTAATCTATACACCTATTCTCACATTTCTCACCAGTGGGAAAGGATTTGTGATCTATAGTAATGAATCCAAAAAGGGATTAGATTGTGCACTCATTCAAGATGAAAAAGTGATATCTTATGTCTCCCATAAATTAAATATTCATGAGAATAATTATCCAACACATGATCTATAATTGGATGATGTGATCTTCTCATTGAATATTGGTTGAAATTATCTCAATAGGGTGAATTGTGACATATATATGGACCATAAAATCCTTAACTATATATTCACATAAAAGGAGCTAAATATGTGTCAATGAAGTGGGTAATATCTAATCAAAGATTATGATTGTTCAATCCATTACCATCCTAGTAAGGTGAAAACAAGTGGCAGATACTCTAAGTAGAAAAGATCATCTATATATGATAAGGATTGAAATGAATTAAATATTATTATAAATTAAAAGGATATACATGGTAATAATAAAAGGATCTTCATCCTTCCTTGATCAAATAACAGTGCAAACATCCATTTTTTTAGAGGATCAAGGAAGCTCAAAAGAATAATGAGGTGCTACATAAAAAGGTAATGAATATTATAGAGGTATAATTTTCTTAAGATAGGGTTATAAGGTTTAGAACCTAGATATGTGTCCCATAAAAACCATAACTAAAGAAGTAACTTTTGAATTGTTCACATATCTCATACCTCTCTATTAATCTAGGAAGCACTAAGATGTATAAATATTTGAAGTAAAAAATCGACTGGGATTAAATGAAGGGAGAGATTGAAAAATTTGTATATTGATGGTTGTTATTCTAATAAGTCAAGGATGAATGGAATAAGTCTAAGGGTGTGATGCAACCATTTATCCTACCATTTTTGTAAATGGGAAAACATAACCTAGGATTTCATCGTAGGACTCTCCATGACCCCTGAAGGAAATAACACCATATTTATGGTATTTGATCACCTTATCAAGTTAGTGTATTTCATTGCTATAAAGGAAGATTTCTCTATTGATCAACTCACAAAGATATGCATAAGGGAAGTGGTAATAATGCATGGAGTTCCACTCTCTATTGTATCTAATTGATATCCAAGGATTGCCTCTAGGTTTTGGAGAATCCTTAGGAAAGTATTGGATATAAAACTGGGCATTAACACTACTTATCACCACTAGATAGATGGTCAGTATAAAATAACCATTTAAACTCAAGAGGATATGTTAAGATCATGTTCAATGAATTTCCAAATATGTTGGTATTAACACTTTACCCTTGTAGATTTATTATATAATAATCCATCCAACATTACAATTTTTATTTCAAAATAGAAAAGAAATAAGTACAATACATGGGACTACATCTAGGGAGGCTGGAAATAATGAAGCCCCAGAGCATCAACCCTAATCAGGTTCACCCCCTCCAGTTTAAAAAGAGAGACATTCGAATAACAAACCACAGGATCTTCTGGTACCGCAAGGGAGGTCAAGTATTCTGCCACTTTGTTTCCTTCACGCCAAGTATGAGTGAACCTAACTCTGTCCGAGATGAGATCCTTACATTGTCTGATAGTAGAGGTGAAAAACCATGGATTGTTACCCCTCCCAAGCAAGGCATCCTGGACAATCTTTGAATCTGTTTCAACCTGTGCGACGCTGAGGTTCCTCTGCTTACACACGGATAGCCCTGTGAGCACTGTAAGGGCCTCCACCCAGACCGAATTACCGCTACCATAATAAGCTGAGAAAGCCAAGACCACACTTCCACTTTGATAACGTTAGACCCCACCACCACACATGACCTCCATGACGCAGGACCCATCAGTATTTATCTTAAAACCTTCCTCAGGAGGCAACCAGTGGATCCAGCTCTCCTGTACTATGGAACCATTCCTCCTAGCCTCAGCAAGTGGAGACTGCAAACAATGAAACGCAGACGCCTCCTTCCCAATACCCACCGTGCCAACCAGGTCAAACAGCATGAATCTAGTTTTGTCCACCACCGCCCTCCCCATAGACAGTATCCCTTCATACCTAGCACGATTTCTAGCTTGCCAAAGTATCCAGCAACCCAAATTGAAAACAAAAGCATGTGCCTCAGTCTCTCTTATATTATCACTGCTTCCTTGGAACCATTGCACCAAGAAACTCTCATAGTTACCAGCATGAGAGGAAAAACCTGCAAGCCCCCCAAGGAAGCTCCAAACCTCACGAGCCCAATCTCCCTAGAAGAAAATAGGATTCATGCTCTCCTCCTTCCTGAACTCACAGCAATGGAAACAAGAGACCATATTAATACCCATCCTTTTGATATTATCATTTGATGGAATAGAATTATACTGCAACCACCAAGTAAGGAAGTTAAGTTTTACCGGAATATTCTTACACCAGACCACTCTGTTCCTGCTCACACTCTCCTGAGGACCTCCAAAACTGGTGCTTCTTCGAAAAACATTGACATTGAACCTACCTGAACACGAGGGGGTATATACGCACCTATCCTTCTCTGAGTTAAGCATGATAGAGACAAAAACATGTCGTTGAGAGGAATCCAGGATCGATCTGAAAAACAAAGGGTGTGAACTAGCCTCTCTGAAGGTGATAAATGGAGCTGGGCACCCTAAATAACTCAACACCTTCCCCTAGCAGTTCTGCTGCCAAAAAAAGACACTCCCCTCCCCAAAAATCCATTGAGAATGAGGAAGAAGCATTGGAATGATATTACACACCACATCCCACAGAGACGCCTCTCCTTCCAAAGGACGAGTCGTGCCTGCCGTGTATCTCTGAGCCATGCTTCTCCCCCACGGTGTATGTTCCTCGATGATTTCCCATGAAAGCTTCACACGAACCCCATGCACTGCCTCCACCATACTCCTGACATTGATTCCTCCTTCCCCAAAAGGCCGAGCCATCTTCCCCCACACAACCCACATATTTTTCTTTTCCAACGAGGCACCCCAGATAAACCAAGCCATGATTCTATCCATGATCCTGATGACCCCCTTCGGCACACTCTTAGAAGCCATATCATGCACCAGTACCGCAGACAGCAAGCTGTTCACCAAGGTGATGCGCCCCCTAAAGGATAAAAAATGATTTTTCCAGTCCAAAATGTGGGCCATCATCCTATCCACCACTTTGTCGAAGTACCTGGTTCGCAGCCTACCAGATGAAACCAGTGTACCCATCATCCTATCCACCACTTTGTCGAAGTACCTGGTTCGCAGCCTACCAGATGAAACCAGTGTACCCAGGTAATGCATATGAAGAGAGCCATTCCCCATTCCTAGCTCGCCGCTCAACCTGTTCACCCTCCCTGCACCATAAGAGCTAGAAATATAAAAACTACTCTTCTCCCTATTAACAATCTGCCCACTCCATCCGCAATACTCATCCAAAATTTTGTTAAACTCTTGAATCGACCTCCTTCCAGCATTCATGAAGATGATAGTATCATCCACATACATTAAGTGTGAGATAGAAAGACTTCCATGTTTCATCCTGAAAGGGAGAATTCCCCATTACCAACACCTTTATTAATCATCCTGCTAAGGGTGTCCTACATCAGTATAAATATACTCGGAGATATCGGATCACCTTGCCTAAGACCCCACACAGATTTGAAGAAACCATGTGTTCTCCCCATGAAGGACACTACCAACCATGGCGAGCAAACACACCTGAAAACTATATCACATGCCCACTTTGAGAAACCCATCTTGGAGAGAACCCTGTTTATAAATCCCCATTCCAACCTATCATATGCCTTGTTCATATCAATCTTGATTGCCACGTTATAACCACGAGATTTCTTGTTCAAATCCCACATCATCTCCCGAGCCAGCACCATGGCCCCCTGTATCGATCGATCCTGCACAAAACCATGTTGCTCCATGGAGACCCACTGAGGTAGACAACATGACAGCCTTCGATTGATCACACTAGACAAAACATTATATGAGAAGTTTCACATGCTAATCGGTCGATAATGATTAAGAGAATAAGGGGCTTTAGTCTTCGGCATGAGAATCAAAGAAGTGGTAGTCGCAATTCGAGGGATGATCCCCCCATGAAACAAATCCTTTATGGCCCGAACCAGATCCCCTTTAACCACCTCCCATGTAACCCTGTAGAAAAAACCTAGAAACCCGTCAGGACCAACTGCACTATCCAGATTCAGACTCCACACGGCCTCCTTCACCTCCTCCTCCTTGGGGATTCTTTCAAGAATCTCATTCTCCTGTTCAAAGACAATATTTGGAATCGAATCCCATAAAAGAGCATCCCCATAGGGATAACCCCTAGGAATACCGATGCTCAGGCTTGTCAGAAGGTCTTTAAAAATTGTCAAAGACAAACCCACAACCACCTCTCTGTCATCCGAAAACGAGCCATCCTCCAGCACCAGGTTGGGATTCACCATGCGCCGCTTCTCCTTAAGACATGCATAGAAATAGGTAGTATTCTTGTCCCATTCCTTGATCCACTTTATCCTTGAATGATCTCACGCCCTACGCTCGTGATCCAGCAACAACTCTACCAATGCTTCCTTTTTCTCCGAAAGTTCCTCAAACAGAGCATCGTTCCAACAACCATCTAGACTGGATTCCAGAATCTCAACATCCTGTTTAAGGATATCCAGATCATTATCCCATGGAGGAAGAGAAACAAACCATATCAAGAGGGCCTGATTCAACCACCTTAGTTTATGGTGCAAAAACACCCACGAAAAACCCCGCAACAGTTCACTCCTGGTCTGCGACACCACACGGTGGAAAGCCGGGTTTCCCACCCACTGACTGGAAAACCTGAAACATTCCTGAGCGGCCTCCAACCTACCGAGAGAGAGAATAAGTGGAGAGTGATCAGAGATGCTTCGCTTCAGATTCTTAACCTTCACGTCGGAAAACTTGTCGATGGCATGCACGTTATCCATGCACCAGTCAAGCCTGCTCCAGCTACGCGTTTCTCCCTTACGATTGTTGCACCATGTGAAAGGGTCACCAGAGAACACCACGTCCATGAGACCCTTACCCGCCATGCACTGAACGAAGGCCAAACTCGCCAACCTTGGAAAATCACCACGGCCCTTCCTCTCCTCAGTCCTCGATACAATGTTAAAATCCCCGCTCACCAGCCATGGAAGATCCCTTGAGTCAAACGCATTCAACTCCGACCAAAGAACCTCCCTCCACTGAGCATCACAACTTTCGTAGATGAAGGACATATACCACTCTACACCTTTCCTCGACACCTTCGTCGTTAAATGTTGTGGTTACTCTCCGGGCCTCCATGCATGTCTGCATTCATACAGATCTTCCGAGTGACCTCCTGCAACTTAGCATTGTTTTTATTATGCTCGACAATCACCACCAACATGACTTTGTACTTCTTTGACTCTGAGGAAATAAAATCAGACTTCACCCTAGCCCCGATCCCCTGGGCGTTCCAAATCAAGATGGGAAACATTTAAACGATAGCATGCCTGGCTTTGGCCCCAGGAAAAGTGGTAATTCTCAGAAGATTGAGACCTCTCCCTAACTTGCAGCCTCTTCAACATCAGCCCCGTGCATACACCTGGGCTTGAGGAAGATCCTCCTGTGCATAAAAGCACGGAACCAGAATGTAGCAAAGAGGGACCTCCATTATCCCCCTTACATGCCCCCTCAGCCGAGACAACAAATGCCGTGATATCCTTACCTTTACTGTTAGCATAGCCACAGGTACCGCTCCACCTCAAGCTTCCAGAAACCTCGGGAAACAATACTTTAGAGAGCATGAAGCTCTTGCTAGAAACAGAGCCCCCCTAAGACTCGAAACCCACCAGCCAAACAAGCACAGGAGGTCCAGCCGCCATTCCACCCCTCCCCCCAGTTTGAAAACCTGATCCCCTAGATACCTCAGGAGGGACCAAAGAAAAGGGGACCGGGACAACCCTGAAGCATCTCAGAAAAGAACCAACCAACTCACCGAATGACATCATCTTTGTGGATGCTAAAGATCCTGACTTTGAAGACTGTAGAGAGAAAGGAACCAAATCCGAGCAGCTGATATAGTCATCGCAACCAAACGAAACCGACGGGCTGGAGCCCAGGAGGAGGTCCTTTGAACATGAATACATGTCGGACACCGGTGGCTGAACAGAGGCTGAGGGAGACCCAGGCCTTGCTTTGTCGGGACCAGGCATCAAGGGCTGTTCCGAGACCAAGGGATACCTTGGTCTTGTCTTAGCGGGAAAAACATAGTGACAGGAAGCCACATCAAGATTACCGCCACGATGTTTACAACAAGACTGGATCGAGTGCCCATGCAACAACCATAACGAGCAGTACCTTGGGAACACAGGAAACATGATCGCCTAAGACCACTCCACAGTACCAGGCACCAAGAGGGAGATCTGCTCCAGGATCATAAGAGAAAGATCCAGCTCCACGCATATCTGAGGCGGCGAAACCTCCACACCGCTACGAGCACTATCAGCCGAACAGAGGAAACCTCCCATCGCATCGCCAATAGCCTTGAGGAAAGCATCATTCTGGAAATGAAGGGGAAGCCCAGGAAAACTAACCCACACAGCAGCCCGAGCACTCTCCTTCCGCTTGTGAAGCTCCATCGACCAACGAGACAGATTGAAATGCCAGCGACCCCAAGCCCGGGGAGCCTTGCACCACACCAACACAAAATCCTCTTCCGAAGAGAGCACCATGTAGAATGATTGCCGGTGGATCGCCGACACCCGAACGTCCCCCTGCAAACCCCAGAAAGCCACGAACCGCTAAAAAATAGGCAAAGAAGGTTTCATTGAACCAAACCTCGCTACGAGCGTCCATTTTAGACCGGCCACAGCCTCACAAAAAGCCTGCTCCGACACCACCAACAAAATTGAGGATCCATCCCTCATGACCGAGTGGGAGAAAGGATCAATCTCCGAGAAACATGGGCATGAAACAGTCAGGCCCGAATCACGCACCATGTCCCTGAAGGACCTCGCCGGAAGATCTCTCCGACGCGAAGCATCGAGCCTCCGCAGGGGACGTGGGGCCGTCGTCGGAGGGCCAGGCCCCAGACCAAACTCCACCGGAGATGAAGACGTTGGAGGAGGGAGAGACGGGGGGGAAGAAACGGTCAGAAATTTTGAAAAAAATCCAGGCGCGTGCACCGCGTCCATTCCTTTTTAAATTAAAAACATTATTATATAATAATAGTTTCCATTATTTAATTCAAATGGAACCTTATGAGATCTATATGGGGAGAGGTTTTAGACTCCAACATATTGGTTTGGTTTTGGAGTGAGAAAGCTTATGGTACTAATCTTGTCCAAGAGGTGACAAATAAGGTTCAAACCATTCAATTTCATATAAAACCCACTAAAAGTTTAAAGAAAATATATTCAAAGAATCATCGACAAGACCTAGATTTTAAGTTTGAATATTAAGTATTACTTTATATATCACTATGGAATAAAGTCATGAGGTTTGGAAAGATAGGAAATCTCATGCCAGGATACATAGGACCTTTTGAGATCTATTATCAAATTAGAGTGGTGGCCTATCGACTAACACCACCTACCTATCTCATGTACATGATGTGTTCAATGTATCCATATTATGAAAGTAAATACAAAACCCATCACATGTACTAAAAATAGAGGTAGTTCCATAAAAGAATGATCTTATATACGAGAAGTATCAGGTGAGGATCTTAGATTATAGGGAAAAGGTTCTAGAAAATAAGAAAACTCACCTGGTCAAAGCATTGTGGTGGAACCCCAAGTTTGAGGAAGCGACTTGGGAACCAAAATAGGCGATGAAATAGAAGTGCCCTCACCTATTTTAGTGCATGAAAGAAATTTCAAGCGTGAAATTTTCAAAGGGGGGAATAATGTAATTACCCAAACTTTTATAAATGAAACACCCTTTTTTAATGAATAAATGTATTATCAAGTAATACAGTTACAGAAAACACATGAACTTTCTTTGGTTATTTCGAGTTGCTATAATTTATATCCTATTAGAGATTTAAAAGACTATTAAGCATCATAACATTTGATAATAATTTTTTTTGTATAGTGACCTCTAATATTATTATATTAAGGGTTGATGATGTCTAGTTAACACAGATGAAAGAATAAATGGCCTTGACTAATTTTATCATACCCTATGAAGCCCATATATCAATGATTTTGAGGGATATTGAATAATTGGGCTTTTACCTTGACCAATCCCAAGATGAGGTTCAAAAACTGAAGCATGATAAAACCCATTTATGGTAGAAGTTCAATCTAATCAAGATCATGGCCCAAACCATGTTTTCTGAACCACCCCATGAATATCTCACCATCGCACACCTTACCCTTAGGGCATTCTCTAGTATAATAAAGGGTTATGTATCTAGACCCTAACAATATGAATTTTATATTTTCTTTTTAATAAAATATTGATTATATTTATCCATTTTTAATATTACATTTTAAATGATTAAATAATGAGTTTGATAAAAAAAATATAGTTTGATACGATGAAACACAAATTGTATTTGTGGGAGATATATAGTTTCAATCAAGACACTATTATTTATGAATTCAATTTTTTTTTGAAATAAATGATATTTTAATAAGTATTGTTATTAAATCATATTTATTAAATGTAAATGATAATATAATTTTATAAAGTCAGATGTATTTTTTATAAGGGTCAGAAAACTATTTTTTTTCAAAAAACTGGTATTTTTCATTTAATAGGGATATTTTATTTAAGTGTAAATTATCATATTTAGAGACTTATTTTTATAAAATAAATATTATTTTTAAACTCAGTGTGTTTAAATTATCCAATTGTTATTTTTTCCTAATTTTATGAGACAGCTGAATTTTTTGGTAAAAATTGAATACAATATAGATATATAGTATGCATTATGACATCATAATGGGAAAAAAAGTGATGTAATATATTCCATAAAATCTATAAAATACCAAGTATATATTTACCCTTTAAAATAATGTGTCTTAAAGTTATTTTATTAATTTTATAAATAATTAATTAATCCTCCAATACCTTTATTATATTTTAAGGTTTTAAAATAAATTATTTATAATCATGACTCACTTTCACATCACCAAGGGTATTATTTTAGAGATTTCAGTTATTATCCTTATAATATAATTAAAACCAATCCAATATGGTAGAATACATGGAAAAAATCATGGTATGGTTTGTGTTTTGGATTAATTTATCATATAGATTCCAAAACATATGTTTGGAAATTAATAAAGAATTACCTTCTATTTTACTATAAAAATCCACACAACCTCCCATTGTTATAAACTCAAAACTATTTGAGAATGATTTTACTCTTTCGTATCCTCTCTATGTTCCTCCCAAGGTTCCCCTAAGCTCTTAATAAGATCCTCCTGATCATTTATAAGTGCCCTCTCAAGGTAAGAGATCCTCTCATCCTCTTTATTCAAGTGACTTCTTTATATTATTAATTTGTATTTCCAATCATTCATGTTGAAATATTTTATTACACATCCCTATTATTGTACTTATTATTTTCAAGTGATGATAGACCTGTTTCACCTTCTTTATGTACCATCATTATGTTCTAAAATTATCCTATGATTTTTCATGCCAAAAAATTATATAGTGATTACCCATCCCCATTTCCACTCAAGTGTATTCACATAGATGAAACTAACCTTCATTGATTGGGGAATTCTATGTATTTATCTCACATTCCTTATTCATGTGATTAAAAGTGATTCAATAAATCCTTATGTTGTATGATCTACATGGCACACTTATTCATGTCCATGATATGAATGTAATGGGTGGGCATGGAATTATATAGCCCACCAATGTATTGGGTAATGTTTTTTTCTCATGGGATATTACGTATGGGATTAGGGAGTGAACCTAATCTATTATAGGAATTTTTTCACCAAGTGATGTTGTCTTGGAAGTTAGCCTTGACTTATTCATATGTCATGTTTTATGTTATGTCCACATTCCTATGTTTCCTTGATGTTATAATGTTATATCATGCCTCATTATTCAAGATTATGATTCTCACCACTTTTTTGTCTCATTGATATTTCTATTTACTCACATGTGTAACTTTCATCTTATTATGCTTTGATTATTTCCTTACTGGGATTTATAACTCATCCCTTTCTTATATATGTCATCAGGTTATCCTGTTCAGTTTTCTAAGATCCATGGAATAGATTATTGAGTTTTTAAAAAATATTGTTGTATTTATTTTTCAAGTTGTTATGTTATATAACTAATTACCCAAATAAACTAGGCATTTAAATATTATAGGATTGTATTAAGTGTATCTTTATGTAACAAATAATGATTTAAAATGTATTAAAGTAATGGTTTTCATATGAAGGACAATAGTATATCATGTAAATTACTTCAATATGATCTTAGAGTATCTCAAAACAGTGAAAGTTACCTTCAAAGATGATGTTTGTGATTTTATTCTTCTATCCTTACTTCTGGAGAGTTGGTATTCCATGGTGACAATGGTTATAAACTCTAATGGGGAGGTGGATATTGAATTTAATGATATTTGAAACTTGATTTTGAATATGGAGTTGAAGTGGAAGGAAATTCAAACTTTGTATAGAAGTGATCTAAATGCTACCTGATGGGGATGGTTACCTAAATAGATGTACCATCAGAAGAAGAATTGTCAAAGGATAAGTCTTAGAGAACAAGCTGAGGGAAATCAATAGGTCCAGGTCTTACATGTTGGATTTTTGTTAAGTAGGGACATATCAAGAATGATTGCGAGAATCAAAATGAGGCTACCACTACCAAATACACAAACCCAGTCATTACAATAAATAGAGGGTCTATCTAGATATTAATTATGATCATTCTAGAGGATTCATGGGTTATTGAATCAAGGGAATCATTTCATTAAACTGGTGAGTGTGGGTGTATTGTTGATTATATACCGGGAATCTTGGGTATAGTAAATCTACAAGATGATGAAGCTCTTGATATAGTTGGGAAAGGTGATATGAATATTATAATAAATAATGTAAGTTTATTAAGACTGAATGATGTTAGACATATTATAAGAAACTGGAAGAACCCCATATCAGTGGGATAGCTTTATGATACAGGTTTTGGGATGATTTTTTAGAATAGAGTTTGGAAAATCAATAGATATTCCATGGTGATTTTTTATGGAGTTAATAATAGTTCCTTGTACATTATCGAATAAAGTGATGAAGTTGTAGTTATTGGGAAAAAATCATTGGACGGTCTGATAAAAATTCACTATAGGTTTGGTAACCATTGTAAAAAGAATCTGAAAGTTCAAGTAGTAAAAGGAATACTCAAACTCGATCACATAGACCTTAGATGATGTGATAGTTGTATGTTAGAAAAATATAATAGATTTTCCATCAACTTAGATGGTAAATAACCAAGTAATAAAAAGTTAAAACCCATTCATTTCAATATTTGGGGACCATCCCATGTTGACTCATATGAAGGATCACTATACTTTGTGACCCTAATTGGTGTTGCTACTCCTAAGGAAGAGATTTACTTAATAATGAATAAATATGAGGTTTTTCCAGAATTCATTAATTGAAAAGTTTTATCTGAAAAATTATGTGAAAGAAAATTGAAATATAAATAGATATATAATGGTGATGAATACACTGGACACAACTTTCATAACTTCTATAAGAAGAAGGTAATAATGTATGATAATACTATTCCAAGATCTCCATGGAAAAATGGTGTAACTGAAATGAGGAATCGGGCTCTGGAAAAGAAATATTGGAGTATGAGGCTTCACTCTGGAATGCCTAATGGAATTTGGATAGAGGCTTTAAAGGCGGTAGATTGGTAAATAGAAGTACAACATTAGCTATGGGAAAGGGACTTTCAAAGGAACTTGGGTTTGACAAGAGACTATAGGCTAACTATATCAAAATATTTGGAAGCATAGAATATGTCCATATTGATTCTAAAGATATATAAAATTTTTATATGAAATCCAAACTGTGTTTTCTTATCAGATGTGATGATGAGAAATTTGGTCATCACCTATTGGGTGATGAAAAGAAACAAGTAATATGGAGTAAATATTTTTTTCTATTAAATAATTTCTATAGATAGATTAGAACATGGATGATTTAGAAGTTGATAATAGTTAAAAAAATCAATGTTTAGGGATATTGGAGAGAGGTTACCAAATATACATTTATCCCTAATATTTTAGAAGAAAAATCATAGGCTATAACTCTGATAGTCAAGGTACCAGATAGAGGATGATCAAAATAGTGACACTTTGGATAGATAGGTACCAGATAGAGAATGATTGGACATACCTTTACCAAATCAAAGACTACTAAATAGAGAGGTTCAAACGGATTAATGTGAGGTTTTGTAAATAATATCCACTTGTATCATAAAACTAATTCAGCGGATAGGATATAATATAAATTTATTAATTTTAATGGACATAGGGCAATTTAATAGTTCATTGGAGATAGCTAATATTAGATAATATAAATTGTGGGAGTCAACCATGGGAGAGGAAATGAATTCCTAAAATCACAATAATACTTGGGACTTTATTGTGCTATTGGAATAAAATAGAGCTCTAAAAAACAAATGGTTTTTTAATTTGAAATAGGAATATAGTAGAAGTAAGAGATATAAAGCAAGGTTTGTAGTGAAAGGTTTTCAAAAATTGGAAGAAATAAAATTTTCTGAGATTTTATCACAAGTGGTAAATCCCAAAAAAATCATACCATTCTCCATATTTTTTCACCTATTGATTTACACTTAGAGAAAATGAATGTAAAGGCATATATTATTCATGGGGATTTGGAGGAACAAATTTACATTGTTCAACCCAACGGTTATAATTCTCATAAGAACAAGGGTTTGTTCTATAAATTGAAACAAATTCATTATGGATTTAAGAAATATCCAAGGAAATGGAATAATAAGATTGAAACTTTAATTCTTGCGGAAGGTTTTATTCAATTTGATTATAATCACTATTATTATAGAAAACAATGGGACAATGGGATATATCTCACACTACTATTATATATAGATGATATGTTGATTTTGGGTCCAAAGTTCCATCATATTGGGAATTAAATAAGAAGTTTTCATTAAGGTTTGAGATGAAGAACCTTGTAAAATATTATATGATCATGGGTATGAGAATTGAGAAGGATAAGAAATTTGGCTCTTGGGTTTTACCTTAGAAGTACTGTATTAAGAAATTCGTCAAAAGATTCAAAATGACTGGTTGTAAACATATCTCAACCCCTCACACCAGACACTTAAAACTTTCTAAAGCACATGAACCATCAATGGATAGAAAATTTCATAAAATGAGGAAGGTTCTTTATGCTTCAACTCTAGTAATTTTGATGTATGAAATGATTTTTACTTGACCAGATATTGTTTTTCTAGTGGGGGTTCTTAATAATTTCATGTAAAATCCTAGAAGAAAACACTGGGAAGCTATGAACTGGTTTTAATGATACATGAAGGGGTTGAAGGATATATATATGTGTGTGTGTGTGTGTGTGTGTTTGGGTGATGATGATCGGATGAAAGGTTATAAACATGGACTCATAGAAAATTACTATAGTTTATGTGTTTAATTTTAAGGGGGAAATAGTCAATTGGATTTCTCAGTTGAAACCAGTTGTCACTTTATCAATAATGTAAGAAAAATATGTTTTTTCTAATAAAGTAGGTAAATAGTCTATATGGTTGATGCACATGTTGAAGGAACTCGAGAAGGGATTGGACAAAGTGATGTTATTCTATGATAGTCATAGTGTCATTCATCTTTATTTCAATCCAATGTTTTATAAAAGAACAAAACACATTGACCTGAATTATCAATTTATAAGAAGTATTCTGGAAGATATAGTGTTGGTGATTTAGAAGGTTGTTGGGAAGCATAATCTTATGGATTTATTTACAAACATGATAGTTTAAGAAAGTATAAGGAAACATTGTTCCTTATTTGTACTCATATGATCAAATAGAAAGGAGGAAAATTTATGCATCGTACAAAGGATGATATTAGGTAGATGAAATAATAAGGCTATAATCCTAAATCAATTTCCAAGTGGGAGATTATCTAGTTTTTTAGAAATTATTTAGATTCACCGAACTAAGAATTCTGGAAAGAGGTCAGTGAAACATGATGATTGAACTGAGATCATCAAAAAGATCAGATGTATATCTATAGTTTATTAGTTTTAGGGTATTAAGGTCACTAGATAGACTTACATTAAACAAAGTCGTCAAAAAAAGGTAACTAGACTATGGTTTTTGTGGTGAGGCTTCAATTTCATTAGATGGTGATATATGGACTAAGATCATTAGATGAATATCTATTTGATGGTGTTCACTATGAAAGTTAAATCTTACATTTTTTATATGATGACCAACTATTGGTGGTTGTAATATGTGGTTCAACATTTTATCAGTAGTTTCTTTGGTCAATAGAAGGCTGACTGTGAATCTTAGAGGCCAGCACAACTGGTTGGCCATACATAGACCTCTATTAATAAATGAGGTGGCCTAGATCTAAAGTTATATTGTTTGTGTGACTGTTATTCTGAACAATTTGGAGTTTCTAACATAATTTTTTAAGACTTTGAGAGTGTATATTAATTTAGTGGGAGGTTTGTATTCATATGTATCTTCTGAAATAAAAAATGGTTGTAGTGTTCTCCCATGGATATGGGACATTTTTATAAATTACGTAAATATAGTTTTTATATTTGATTCGTTATTTTTGTGTCTAGTATGGTCATGGAGTTTTATGTGGTGATTATATGGGATCTCATTATAGTTATAGTTCATAATATTAAATAATTAGTTTATCATGAAAACATCTATTAGGTAACATTATAAAGCTTTGTAGTTATTCAAGCTAAAGAAATCAGATGGTGTCTGCCTGGTGTATGTGGTATTTATCAGTTTTTTTGTTGTATCAAATAGGCTAAGTGATTCTAGGGTTCTCCCCTAATAATGTATTCTATAGGAAGTTAATCGTTGTAATATATGGGTTTCTAGTTCGGTGAGGCAGATTGTGTTGTGGTAATATGATTTGGAGAACAAAGGGTTGGAAATTGTATGGGGGTATATCTACTAATTGGAATATCCCAATGCGTAGGAATCATCATATCCTGGGTGTGTGGGTTTCCATATTTGGGGTTGGTTTTTGAAGTTTTTTCATGGAATGATGAGTTTTATCATAGTGTGATGAGGTATTTCATGGAGCGATTGAACCTTGTAGAATTTGGGTTAATCTTATAAAGTTTCCTTTTCTAATTATGTAGTCATAGAATGGGGGTTTAGTCTTGGATTGGGGTTTGGTCATGGAATAAGAGTTCCCAGGTAGTTAGTGAGATTTTCTATGGGGGGACTTCATGACATAGATTATGGTTTTCGTGGCACAAAGTCTTTAAGGATGATTCGGAGGTTCTTCTAATTGGTTAGCTATGGTGTGTTCATCTCTATTACTACACAAGGACTTGGAGGTTGAGTTCATTGATTCTATGTTGGGTGATATCATGTCATGGTGATTAGGTCATAAAATGTCCCTTCTTTATCCATGTAAAATTTTGAGATTTTTCCAAGTTTAATATAGAGATATATGGGGGATACACATATTGATTTTCATAGGGCAGCTCAAGATAGCCCCATCACAGTATGATGATGGCATATTGTGTCAGGACATAGTATTTTCCATCCCATGTATAAATTCAAGATAAACTTTGAATATCATTCCTTTTCCATCGTTTCTCTTAACTTTTGATGACCAAAAGTTCATTTTTAGAAGACTTTTTAGCACCCAACCTTAGCCTTGATGCGTAACTTCCAAAGATCGACAAGTGGTGGTCTGAGGTGAGTTTCCCTTCCTTTATTATAGGTTATCTCCAAATTATCTCATCTTAAAATGGTTGTACATTGGTTTTTTATTATGTCACATTGATTGATTTATGGATATTGATATGTTATAGTTTTTATGGCTTCCCTCATATCTTTTTTGAATTGGGATCATCTCTTTCTTTCTTGTTTCACAATGGTTTTTAAAGCTTTGATCGAGGAAGGGGATTTAATAACTCTCTTTATTTATGTGTTAATTGAGGAAGGTTAATGCCCTTTATTTCCTAGAGTGGATAGTATGTATTGGTATAACAAATATAATTAATTGAATTAATGTAAATTTATGGGAATGGGTGATTAATATGTGGTTATATGTTTTACATTATATTACTTATGTGATTGTTGACTGCTCAATGTTGTTTCTAAAAATATATTAATATTGAGATATGTATAGTATTATTAATGTGATTTAAATGATGGTATCACCTTTCATAAAAGGTTAACTTCTTAAAAATAGTAAATAATTGATTTTTTGAGATATGTATTATTATGTTATCACCCATGTAAGAGATGTTAAATTAAGGAGATGGTATTTTTTTTAAATGCAGAATTATGGAAGTTCTTATTTATGGAATTTGTTATTGTGTACCACTGGAATGATTATTATAGTTTTGTGGTTTATAAATTTTTGGGGAAATATGTTTGTAGATTTAGTATATTGGTGAATGTTATGTGATGGGGATACATTTTCTTAGCCACGATAGGAAATAGGTAATGTGTTTTTTGATGTGGAAAGGTGGCATGGTAGATTTTGAGGAAGAGGAAGTTATGTGTGATTGTTGAGATCGATATTGGCTTGTGATACTTGAATTTTTGTTCCATTTTTGGTTAGTTGACATGGGGATGTTTATAGTTTCTCATTAGAAATTAAATTTGATTAGTGATGATGAAAATCTAAAATGGATGTGGGTTGGAATTGAATGAACTATGGAGTATAAATGTAATTGTTTATATTTAAAATGAATGGATAATGGTTGGATTAAATGTAGTTTTTGGATGATAATGATTTCCATTAAATATGTAATTGAAGGAAATAATTAATGTAATATGGAATATAAATTTAAACTCTAGAAATGGATAAATTATGTGTTTAAATGGGTTTATAGATTGGTTATTATGGTTTTTTTGTGGAATGTGGAACTAGTTTTGTGGTATATAGTATGCAGTGATGGAATTTTTTATTATTGGGGGTGTGGTGATGATTGTGGTGTTATAATTAGATCCCTAAAACCAAATTCTATATACTTTATGATTATATTTATTCGTTTATTTGAAATATTAATAGAGTTATTATCACATCATGGTTGTTATTTTGAATAAAGGTACATATGATAATGTTCTAAGGGTACCTATCACACAAAAAGGTCATGGAATTTCCCCACAAGGATGATAACCTATAAGTGTAATGATATTATTATTAAAAAAATATTATATATCTGAATGATAACATTTTATGAGACACAAATGATACATGGTGTCAAGGGTAAGGGATCATAAGATATTGATACTTCTTATCATGAACTTTATCCATGGTGATCATAATAAAGGAGATCATGAGAATGTGGACTATGGTAAAAAATACATAGGTGTATGTGACATTTTATGTTCTTATCTATGGATGTGTGTAATCTTCCTTAGACTTTAAAGTTGTTATTAATTCATATTATGAGTCACATGCTTCGATGTATTGTCATAAACTATAATAACATATGTTCGTGTTGAGGTTGGATGTTTTTCTTATGTTATGGATGATATGGAATTAAAGAATAACGAAAGAAAGGATTTATACCTTTTGTTATTTAATGGATTTTGATATCTCAGGACCTTTAAATGGAATGAAATTTATTGACTAATTCCATGTTCATGGAATTCTATCAATAAGTTCATTTCTAGAATATAAAAGAAAGAGACTTCAAGAAAATAGGTTGATGACACAAAAATGAAACCTTATTTATTAAATATATTAGAAAAATGGATTATATTACACTATATGTTTTCATATGGGTTTTTTCATTATTTCATCAATAACTTGTTTCTCTAGAGGTTCCTTAGATTATTTCTAGATACTAACCTTGGACTTTATGTGCTTCTGTATAATTCTTTTAAGAAAGTCTCCTATAGGGTCACACACTAAGTGTATCCTGGACCTTAATTAAATTTGATATGAGTTTAACATGTTGGATATATATTATTCTCATACTTGGTTTCATAATTATTCTTGTCTATTTCATTGTATATATTCAGTCACCAGTTATCCATGAGAATATTTGTGAGTTGAATATTTAATAAATATTTATTTTATGTTTTAGTGAATATAATATTTATTTATTTATGGAAAATAATTCATTGTTAATTATTTATTAAAAATAGTCCTTATTCAAGGACCCATGTATGTTGAGAAGGATTGGTGGATCGAGATTAATATTTTGGTGAGAAATTTCATATTAAATTTTATTTGAATAATTATTAATTTTTTTCCTCAAGAAAACAATAATTATTTTATTCACAAATCTAAATAATTTTATGTAAATAAAAATAACATTATTATTATTTAGACATGGGTTTCACTAGGTATTTAAATAATCATAAGGTCCTATGTTCAATTATTATTCTCTATATATAATTCTATTTAAAACTAGTTAAAAACACCCTAGCCATGATAATAGTTGTGCACAATTAATTATAGAAAAATATATAAACCCATAATGAGACAGTCTCCAAGAATGATCTCAAGAATGGAATGAATCATTCTCCACCACTCCTTTGGTTCTAGAGAAAGAAAGTATATTCTTTCCACCTGAATTTATTCTCATGGAGATCAAAGAAGAATGATATAAGAATTGTGATCTTCCATGCTAGAACTTAAATATTTCTATGGTGATGTTTAAAGTTTTATAGTACACATGTGAACTATTTCTGGAGGGAATCTACCATTGATTTATGTTATGCAATGAAGGTTTTATGTAAAAACATTTTTAGATTCATCAATGAAAAAATAATTTCAACACAATGAAATTATTTATCTAAATAAATTAATTATAAATTAAATGTGATAACCCTAACTTCTTGGTTTCATCATAATAGTCAATTAATATTTGATTTAATTTATTTTTCCGTGTAATTATTGTCCATGTACATCTTGGTTGTTTTGTTGATAATGACCAAAATACGAGTTAGTTACTACTGAATAGGTGCTTCTGAAACACCCGAAATCTTCAAGTGGAATCAAATTGGTCACATAATTAATTTATAATTATTTATTTATCATTTATTGATTATTTAAATTTTCTATTTGTTTTATTTTATAGATTATTTTTTATTTAAGTATGACTGTTGAAATATTCTCTTATCATTCTTCATTATCGCTCATATAACCAAAAACAAGTTAAATTTACACAAAGAACATTTGAAGGCTCCATCATGATTTTCCAAGGGTTCATATCAGATAAAAAAATATTATATGGCATGTTTCCTATTGGTACACATCGTCCACTCATGTTAATTATACCATTATTATCCATAAGGAATTTGGTTCACTATGCAATAAGTACATATAGAATGAATTAAATCAACACCATGTGTTGGATGATCTAGTCTATCACACGTTTTTTTGAACTACACACCATTTGAATCACTTATAAACTATGTATTCGACATGTTTTTTAATTAAAACCATGGGGTTCAATTCATTTCATGCATTTATTACATGACATGGAGACTGAAAACCCATGAAACATCAAGGTCTAACAGCCTGTAGCTAGTGTACAAGTTGTGTACCTCACATATGTCTACACCGAAAAATATTCCCAATCCTTGGGCGTGTTTTGTAGACATTGGGAGAGGACATAATAGGGAGAAAATTAATTATAATTAAATATTAGGATTGTATCCCTAGTACATATCGTGTAACCCACTATACCATGTTTATTTAATTTAACATAGAGAGAAAATTAATTTTATAATTATTTATTATTAACATGTGTTAGTGTTTCATTTATTGATAGTACATTCCACATGATAAGATTATTAGTTTTATATTAAATTAATTTTTGGTTTAAATTCTAAACTATAAGTTCTATATGGTTTTTACTTATATTTTACTCCATGTGAGTTAATAATGTTACATGTAGTGTAATTTACATGAGTCTATAACCCATTTATTAATATTACACACATTTTAATTATGCCTCATGTCATGTATTCTTGATTCCATGTGAGTGCATAGTACAAGAACCATGATGGGTAGTTTGGACTGGTGCATGTTGTCGCATCCAAGTACACTTGTGTACTTTATTAATTTTAAAAAAAGTAATTAATTTAGTTTTTTTAAATTATGGATAATGGATATTTCTAGAATGGTTTGGATGTAAATAATATAAATTTATTAAATTTATTAATCAAAAAAATAATTGGATTATTTAGAATCATGTTATCTTAATGAAAGAAAAAATTAAGTGATTACTAACTAGTGTGAAAATGAATATCCATTGGGTGTGTGTGGGTGATCCTAATCTAATACCAGACCTATTTAAGTGAATGGATTATTTAATTTATTATTATTAAATTAAATTATTGTGTACACATCATCCCCTCCTCTCGTAATTTAAGGGTCTATGTAACTGTGGTTTCTTTTATGTAAACCCCTTAACCAATATTTTTGTTCCCATCACCTGTTTTTGAGTAAATATTATATAATGTATGGATCTCCCAATTGAATGGATGTGGTTCAAGTTTGGATATAAGGAGAAAGCAATCTAGGAAATTCATAAGAGGATAGATGCAATGTTTTTGAATGTTCCAATTCATGGTTAAAGGTATTTTTTCCCTAGGTTTGAGGTTTATTTTATCATTCACAAGATAAACTAACCATTATAAAATCTCATGATCATTCCACTTTTATTATTTTATTTTATTTTTTTAGTTTCATGATTAATTTCTATATGAATTAATGAATTAACAATCTTGAAAAATGGGATTAAAATAAATTAGACTATGTGTATATTTTATCTAATACATTGTTAATTACTTAAGTAAAATTAACTTAATATTAACTTGGATAAAGTAAGATAAAATGATAGATTTATGTATAAATAAAAAAACCCCTCAAATTAAAGTATTAAGTTATAAAATCCATCCATTACTTAACTAATAATTAAAAAATTTAATGAATTGTTTACATGACCAAAGTCTAGACACGTAATTTTATCAAGGATTTATTATGAGGGTTTTGGTTAAAATTAACCAAATTGGTATTGAGTATAATGGAAAATGTATGTTCAATACCATTTTTTGGAAGGTGTGGATGAAATCTATGTCTAGTATTTTAGGATTAAGGAACCCATTAAAAAGAAAAAGGAGTTGTGGGTTTATCCAGTTGGTAAGTTATGCCTACCAAAAATACTTTGAGTAATCTGAATGGACAAAGTTTTGCTTTGGAAGAGGATTTAATAGATCATTTCCACTAGAATATCCATGTTACAGGATATTCCAAAACCAGTGGTTTGGTTTATTGTATTTTAATAAAATAGTGAGATTTAATTAAATTAATAAATAAATTTTATTTTCTATTTTGTGATATAGATAAATTACTAAAATATTATGATTTTATTATAGAAATGGAAACCCATATGAATTTGAAATTATCATTGTGATCTATTTTAGATAAGGATAACCTTATCAACTGCTTGAATTTCTAGGAATGGTATGGGCGCTTGCACGTTATACTATGTCATGAATGAAAATTATATGTATTAGAAACACATATTTCTAATGAACCTGGTAATGAGGTTAGTTAGGAGGAACCCTATCCATATATAATGAATTTGGATTATTCCATCCATCCAGTATCATTTTTTTTATTACGAAACACTTTTAAAGGGAAGTGAGAACCCTTGTAGCAGTACAGATTAAGCCCCAAAAGATATGAAATTTTTTTTGAAGAACAATTTGATCTGATTAGAATCAAACTCCCTAAAAATTATCCAGGGTATAGAGCTTACCTGAGTTCTAGGATCGACCTTCAAGATGTCTTCATAATGTTCCACCAAGATTTCCCAAGACTGCATATATTCCTCCAAGTTAATCTTCTCCATGTTTAAACCTCTAATCAAGATGTGGTTCTACCTATCGATCAATTTACCTTGCCCCTTTGTCATTTCCACTTTAAGCATTTTCCCCAACATTTGGTTGATGACATCCTGTGGAGCCTTAATATCTAAGACTTGATCCACCATTTCTTCATCTGAGTGAAGAAGAAGGTCCATGTGATTCATCACCGAAGAAATCTGTATCTGATATTCAAAAAGAGTATCCGCCTCTTTCTGATTCCTAGGAGTCTGAGCAGATCGCACATCCTCACTCTGCAGCCCAGGAGGGTGTACAACCCCTACCAAGGGAGGTTCAACCACAACAGACACCCTCACGAGCATGCCAGCACCATTACATGTTTTCGAATGAGGATTACCTTTACTTGCGGACCTTTTTACTGGAGGACTGGGAAGGTTGGAATAGTCTTTCCTTGGGCACGACCTCCGAGTATGTTTGATAAAACCTTCTGAATCTATAATGTTGTTTTTTACCTTCCTTGAAGAGGATCTAAAATACTCCTCTACAATCCCCACTTCTTTGGACTCACTAGGGGAGTCCGAAGCTGAATCCTCTACTTGGGAGACCTCCCCTCCCTTAGTATACTCCTCACCGGTACTGTCCTCCATCGCAATAGCTTCACCGGAAGCATGACCCTCACCTTCTCCCAATACAGCAAACTGGTTTTTAGAATTTTTGAAACTCCATCCAGATTTTGCCTTCTCATCATAGGAAGGTTTGTCTTGCATGTCCTGCACTGATATGGCTGGACCGCTTGGATGTACAAATCCATGACCCATGTATTGGAAATTAATTGGAGATTCATCCAATACCAATATTTGGGGATCCTCACCCAAGGATGTTTCCGCATCAACAACCTAAATCACGGAAGCTTCATCGAGTGGAAGCAACGGCAAACCCATACCAACGTCCAAGAGCACCTTCCCATCCTTGTGACCTTCCACTTCCTGAACTAAACCTTCCTTCACGCTGACCCCAGCCCTTCTGTCAGGAAGTTCTCTAGAAGAACTGGTATTACCCAAGTCCTTTTTCAGGCGGTTGAAAAAATCAGAGACTTTAGGGTTCAGATGAGCATCCTTTGAAGCCTTCTGGGGAACCTCTATATCCACAACCCTTGGTTCAAAACCCACTGTTGAATTCTCTCTCTGGAGCGGCTAATTATACACTTCTTCCACATTCAAGGAAACACCCTCGGGCCCTGCAGGTAGTCCAGACTCACTCTGAGTAGCAGGAATAGCCCCCCCATGATGAGAATGGTTGCGGCGGCATACTGATTGTGAATGCCCCAATCGTTGACAGGAAGAACAATAGTCAGGCCATGATTCGAAAATCACTGGTTGTCTACAGCGAAACTCCTCCCCCACTGTGATCCATAGCCAGTCTACCGAAGGCTTAGAAACATCCACTTCCACACATATGCGTGGGGATATAGGGTGACACACTAAATTGTTGCGGCTATCCGAACACAAGAAACGCCCGACCAAATTTCCTAGCATTCGAATGATGGAGGGGTTTTGAAAAGGAAGGGGGAGACCAGGCAAACTTACCCAAATTGCAGTTTATGGTGTATCCCAATTCATATGAAAGTCGTAGGACCATCGGAAAAGGTAGAACTGAGATCCGTTGCAGGTGCGAGGAGCTCTGGCCCAAGCTTGAATCAGGTCCTACTCCGACGAGAAGCGGACCATAAAATGGCATTTGTCGAGAAGCCCGATGGTAGCGTGATCCTATAAGCCCCAGGCACCAGACACGAATATATTGAAATCATCGACCGAAGGGCGGATGATCCTGAAACGGGCCACCAAGGTCTTGTTGAGGAGCGCTGAAGCTTCTGAGAACTCCTATAGTGAAAGATCCAGATTAGGGTAACCCGAGTGCAAATCGGGGACTTTAGGGCATATCTCAATTTCAGGGAATGACAGGAGGAGGTTCATATTGGGGAAAAGAGAGAAGGTGGTTCGGACTCCGAGAGGTCCCTCCCCCTCCGGCAGGGGAGGGACCGGATCTACGACCATCTCCGCCTAGATCCACTCAAGACGTAGAGCTCCCGACGCCATCACCGCTCTCTTTCAAGGTCCTTATTTGGATGATTCCACAGATGTTTAATTTTTCCAATTATCATCCATACCCAGTGAGATTTTAAATAAAAATAATGATAAATATATTAATAGCATCATGCCTCACTTTTATATCCTTTATCGAGAAAAGGTAATAAAAGAGAGATATGTGTTGTATGATGCATTATTCATGTGTAAGGTTGGAGATTCAGTGAAAGAGAACTATTGTGGGTGCTCTAAATTTATATTCATTTTTGGGTTATTTAGGTGAAAAAGAGTGGATGAAAAAGGTCATCTCTCAAATGAGGTAGTAATTTAAAAAAATATTAAATTTATTTTAAAATAAAATAAAAGGGAAGAAACTCACTAATTAAAAGTATGGGGTTTTTCATTTATAAATATAGAATAATAATGATGGAATAAGATTGTATTTCTTTATTTTTGTTTTTGAAATGAGATTGAGAAAACTCAATAAGAATATGTTTTTTAGAAAATATTTTCTAAAGGCTTAATCAATCTAACTACACATATTCATTAAATTTTTAATAATTATTATTTAAATTAATATCCACTTAATTATTATCACCTAATTTGTTAACCCTCAAACCCTATGATAATTAACTTACCACAAATATGAAAAGAGTTAAACCCTATGCTAGCATTGGAACATGCAATCGCAGAACCCTGGTTTGATTGATGTTCTAAGGATATATTATGGTCAGTGGTAAATTAGGGCATATATACACTCTAGAAATTAGGATGAATTGAGTTTAGGTATTATATTTGAACTCTAAAAATTGATTATAAGTGGTTTTTGTTTTACCAATTAAGTTTCCGCTCTCATAATTTACACAAATCTCGACCTCATGTGTTTTCATGTTAATTGTTCAATTTATTGATTAGTTTATTCTAAATTAAAAACTCAATTAATATATCATATTAATTTAATTATAGTAGCTCATTGATTAAAAATAAATAAATGAAGAAGTTAAGAGCATGATCAATTACTAAAAATAACTTCTCTTCCATGGACAGTGTAGTCATCATAGATACGTATTTCATGTGCAACGGTTTGTAAAGGGTATAATCCAATATAGTTTCTAATATTGATTATAGCCCAAAGAGGATGAGTAAAGAATAATATAATTGAACAAAATAAAATAAAATAGAATAAATGAAAGAGGGACTAATAAGTTTATTATGAAAACACAAACACTACAACATGATAAGGAGAGGAAGGCTTCGACGAAGGGATCCTTACTGCAAGAGCTCTCCCTAGGAGTATAGGGAGTCCAGAACCTCCAAGTTGATGAGAGGACTCCTATGAAACTTGAAATTATCATCAATTCACTACTTGTTCGAACTTGGAAATTGGGTTACCAAGGTTCCAATTTATATCCAAAATGGGAAGTGGTTTTGGGCCCCCAGATTTATAGATGTTATTTGTGTCTCATCTTTGGGTTGGTAAATGGACTTATATCGACTTAGAATAAAGTGAAAAGTTTTTTATGGTAATATTTATTGTATACATGTAAATTTTGGAGGCCAATGGAATAATAAATCCCTATATATGGTCTAAATATAAAACAAAAAATTTAACTTCGAGCAAATTCAGTTTATTGGAAAGATCAGCTTAGTTGGGTCCCTTGTTAGCAGATTGGGATTGGTGATCTTAATATTTGTTGTATCCCACTAAATTTTGGATCATACCAAAAAATTTAATTCCATTTGAATACATGTATTTCATAGAACATGTAAAATATTGGGCATATTTACTTGGGATTCCATGCATTTTGGCTCATATTCTTTATGCATCATCTCTGACCCTCCAATTCACCTCTTCCAATAATGAAATCACCAAAACAAGTATAATTTCCATTTTTAACAATGATAAAAATTGAATAATAGAAGAAAATGGGAAGTTAAATTTTTTATTATATTTTTAATTTTAAATATAAAACCAGTTTAAATCAATGGTGTAAAGGTGAAATAAAGTAGTGAGTCGTGGTGCGATCACATCCCCAAATTTATCCTTTTTCACTCTTTGGAAAAACCTCATATCATGTATTTCAAAAAAAATGTGAAAACATATGAATATTCTTATTCCTCCATACATAGTGGCAATATATTAAAATTAATAATCCCATCCAGAGTCAATATTAAAAAATTTGAAATGCATTGTCTCATAAATTGTATCAAAATTAAATCTAGTGAGATTAATGGCACTAATCATAGTGAAACAAGTTATGGGTCCATCATTTCATTAATCCCCCACATGTGTGTGTGCCAACCATTTCAATATCATATCTCTACCCTGTGTGTTCTAACAATTTCAATCTCATATCTCCACCCTTTATTCAGTATATTCAGGTCAAGTAAAACAATTCTTCTTACCTGGAATAATTCACCAAACATATTCTACATTCCTTTCCAGTCAAATTTGAAGACCCGCTCACTTAAGAATTTCCAAAAGTAAAACCATAAGATATTAACCAAGATATCCCCATGTTTTTTACATTTCATCACTCCCATCATTTATTTTTTTTGTTTTTTTTCAAAAGTTTCACTTGGAAAAAATCTCACACTCATCTTTCAACCCTTGTTTGATCCCCTCACGACACTAATTGTAATAGTTATAACAAGATCAAAGGTTAAGGAAGAGTGGGTTTTGAACTGCCCAAGACACAACCAATATTTTTGTGTTTTTTTAGGGTGTAAAATAGTCAGATAATAGGTACACACATATAGGTCAATTCAATATAGTAATGAAACCAATCAGAAGAGAAATGAATGTTTGAATCGATCATTGATATAAGATGAATTTTTTTACCTTACTTTACTAAACCATCAATTGAGTAGGAAGAATTTCATAATTCAAGGTTGAGTGAAAAGTTATGTGGGTAAATAAATGACACAATTTACTATGAAAAAATATCACAAATAATGGTGTCAAAATATAAAATATTTTATAATGAAACAACCAATCATATCATTGAAAACTTAAATTTTTATAAAAATCAACCCTTTGATGTAGAAATACATCATGCTTATCATGCCACCAATGAATTTTGAAAACATGCATTTTCCATAATTCCATATCTAAATGATCATTTTAGATGATATGTGTTTTTTTTTTTAAATAAATGAAAACTTGATAGAAAACACACAAAAAACACACAAATGAAAATCCTAAATATCTACCTCAAAAATGTTTCCCCTCCCCAACCCTTAAAATATTGCATTGTCCTCAGTTTGAACCTATGAGATGATATGTTCATAGGATATATTGAATTTTAAATATGAAAGCTAATATTAATGTGAAAGGGTTAGTAATAGCCTGACATTCTCTAGTGATTATGGGGTCATTAAGTGTGATAAAATCAACTACATCGGTTGGATGTCCATAAATGTATTACTTAAAAATATTCCCATTGACTTTAAAGTTTATTATAATGTCCTCTTGTGTGATCTCCACTAAACCATAAGGAAAAACATTAAATACAATATATGGACCTACCCATCTAGAATCCAACTTACCAGGCATTAGCTTTAGTCGTGAACTATAGAGTAAGATTTATCTCCAACATGAAACTCCCATTATGGACCATTCTATCATTAGATTATTTTGATCATTCTTTATAGAGCCTTGAGTTCTCATATGATGATAATATAATCTCATCATGCTCTTGAATTTGAAGCTTCCTTTGAATTATAGCTTGGGCCAAATATATATTTCATTTCTTTATTGCCCAATATTCCTGATTCTCAACTTTTGCTGGGAGATGAAATGATTGCCCAAAAACAATACAAAATGGGGACATATAAATGGGTTTCTTGTATTATATCCTATAATCCTATAGTGCATCATCCAAGAGCTTTCTCTAATCCTTCTTATTTGGCTGAATGGTTTTCGTTAAAAAAAATTGGTCCCTATTTGAAACCTCATCCTAGACATTTCCTTGTGGGTGGTTTGGTGTTGATGTTTTGTGTTTCACCCCATAATTTTGGAGGGAAGCAAAATTCTGATAGCAAAATTGTGTCCCTTGGTCCTTGATGATGGACTTTTGTACTCAAAACCTGTAGAATATTTGAGCCTGGATAAAATCCACTACAACATGAGAGTCATCAGTCCTAGTGGCCTTGGCCTCCACCCATTTTCTAACATAATAAATTATGACTAAAATTTATAAGAAACCAAATTAACTCTGAAAATGAAACATAAAATCAATTCCCAAAACATCAAAAATCTCACAAAATAATATGGGAGGTTGGGGAATCTCATGTCACCTAGAAATGTTACTAGTTTATTGTAAATGAGAGAAAGACTTAAAACTTACATGGGAATCATGGAATAAGCTAGGACAATATAATCTAGAGTCTAAGACTTTCCTAGTTATCCATTAGAGTCCAAATTGTCCTCCACGTGAAATTTAATGTCTAAAAAGCAGAATAGAATCAAACTCGTGATCAGGAACACACCTCCTAATAACTTGATCACTGCACATATTCTAGAGGTATGTATCATCCCACACATAAAATCAAAACTCACATTTTAATTTTTTTTGACTTCATGTTTCCTTAAATTTTTAGGAATTTCAAAGGCAACAAGTATTTCACTAAATCCTCATACCAGGGATGTGTACCTAAGAGTTCATAAAGATACTCATTGGGAAAAGTGTATTGAAGTGGTATATGGTCCAAGGTGTCAGCGTCTAGTGTGTGAGTAATCCCACTCATGTAGTCCGCCACCAAGTTTTATGAACCCTTCTTTTTCTTTATCTCTATATCAAATTCTTGAGGATGGAGAATCCATCGAATAAGTATGGGATTTGTTTCTGGCTTCTTCAATTGGAACCTCATAGCTCCATGGTAAAAAAAACTACTTTAGTGCCCAATAAATATGAAAGGACTTTATCTAAATCAAATATGATGGAATGAAACTCCTTTTACATGTTTGTGTAGTTTTATTGGGATGAATCTAATATTCTAGAAGTATAGTAAATAAAATTTGATTGTCCCTCCACCCTCTGTGATAAGATAGGTCCAACTATGAAGTTTGAAGCATCACACGTAGTCTCAAATGAAATGTCCCACTATAGGGATTTATGATCATTGGAGTTGTAAAATGTTTCTTTATCTCATCAAAGGAAGTCCTAAAAGAATCACCAAACACAAAATCAGTATCCTTTTGAAGTAATCATGACATAGGAAGTGAAATCTCTCAGAAATATTTGATGATGTATCGATAAAATCTTGTATGCCATAGGAAAGATCTAACATCATGAACACATTAAAAATAAGGTAAGGATGAAATAATATATACCTTATATTTATCAACCTTTATTCCATGTTTTAACACCACGTGACCTATGATAATTCCATTCTCTACCATGAAATGACACTTTTAAAATTCTTAAACTAAATTATTCTCTATGCAATGATTCAATACCTTTCCCAAGCAAATGATACATTTATCAAATGAATATCCATAAACTATAAAATTATCTATAAAAACCTCCATACAGGTCTTAGTGAAATATGAAAAAATACTCATCATGCATATCTGAAAGGTATCTGGTACATTACATAGTCCAAATGACATCCTTTGGTAGAAAAATGTACTAAATTGACAAGTGAATGTTTCCTTATCCTGATCCTCCAAAGTTATAATAACCTGAAAATATCTAAAAAAATCCATCAATGAAACAATAGTGTAATTTCCTATCTAGTATCTCAATAATTTGATCAATAAATGGGAGGGGGAATGGTCCTTGTAAGTGGATTGATTTAGTTTCCAATAATCAATACATACACACCAAATATTTTATACCCTTATTGGAACTAACTCCTCTCTATCATTCTTAAAAATAGTAAAACCAATTTTATTAGGCACAACATGAATATGAATCACCCACTATGAATTTGAAATGGGATATATTATACCAACCTTGAGAAATTTTTTAACTTATTTTTTAACAACTTCCAAAAGAGTTGGATTCCGTCGCCTTTGTGGCTACCTAACCAGTTTAGCCCCATCCTCCAAAAGAACACTATGCATGAAAATGATGGGGATAATACATGATATGTAATCCAAGGTCCACTGGATTTCCCTAATGTTATACCTCAAAATATTCAAAAGTTTTTCTTCATTTTAAAAAGGAATATTGTTAGTAATTATAATAGGTAATCTCTTACCACTCAAAAAGTATGAGTATTTGATATTTGGTGTCAATGGCTTGAGTTCTAATGAAGGGGTTCAGTACAGATGAAGACATTGAAGGAACTATAGTATGTGCACAATGAACATAAATACCAGAATAAACATCATAAAAATCATAGAATAATATATCAAAACCATCAATATACTCAACAGCCAATTCATAATCAGAATGAACATGATCAAAATCTGAATATGAATCTATTTCAAAATCAAATCTAATAGAGGTTTGTACATTAAAAATAGTTGTGGAAGTGATATTAGACATCAAACTAGAACCAATGCTCATAATCTCTATAATCATAAGAAAATAAAAATCCATGGAGTTTATATTTGGTGGTTCAGAATGGGAGATAAAAAAAAGAAGAATGGTCCTCTAAGTAGTACTTCATGGAGTCTATAAAATTAATGATCACAACTTCATCTCTAATATCCATGTAAATTGTACCCTTATAGACATTTATGGTAGTTTTTAATTTTTTAGGAAGGGACTACCTAAGATAATGGGAGTATGTGAACTTACCTAATTATCCTCCATGTTAAGGACATAGAAATCTGTTAGAAAGATCATGTCTCTTACCCAAACAAGTACATGACTCCCACTGGATATATTGTATCTATATTTTCCAACTTAACCACAACTCTCATCGAATTCAACTCACCAACTTCTAAAGAAGATAATTCATAGTGAGGCATCACATTTATGGAATCTCCTAGATCACATAAGGCATCATAAAAGTCTAAATACCCTATGGTTCATGGGATGGTGAATGTCCTGGGATCCTTGCACTTTTTTGGCATTTCTAGAGTTGGTGTAATTATTTCTAACAGATTCCTTCCAAGATTAATCCTCTTATTTCCCTTAATCCCTATTCGATTTGTACAATGTTCATTTAAGAGTTTGGCATACCTTGGGATTTTTTTGATGGCATCAATAAGGAGGGTGTTTATCTCAACACGCTTAAATGTGTCCAATGCCGCTTTTTTCATGGTCTCTTCAGCCATCTTTTTGGTTTGAACAACTTTATTTGGAAAGGTAAGTGTTTTAGGACGAACATCATCAATATTTTTCTTAAATTTGTCTTTCTCCTTGGGTTGCTCATCATTTTTCCGTAAATGGGGATTCTCTGGAGTTGTGGTCAATCCCGGTGGAATGATAGGTGCATATGTATTAGTCATTTTCTTCCCATTTATCGAAGTGATGGTACTGACATTCTTCTTGGGATTTGTAGTATGTTGGGATGGGATATTTCTACAGTTCTTATATAACATTTCTGTTGGGCGGAGAAGTGAAGTGATGGCAAGAAGGGAGGGTCTTGCCTTTTTAAAAAATAATAAACAATTTAAAATCAAAGTTAAAAGATGCAGCGGAAATAAAAGAGGCAAGACACAAAACTTGATAACGGAGTTCGGCTTAACCCAAAGCCTACGTCTCCGCTCCCAACTCAACCGTTGAGAGATTTACTACCGCTTGCTTTTTAATGGTTTTAGCAAGAAACCCACTAGACTTTTCAGGTAGTCTAGAACCTATTACAGCTTGCTTTTAATGGTTGAGCAAGAACCCACTTGCTTTTAATGGTTAAGAAAGAACCCACTATCCTTCTTACAGGTGAAGGCTAGCTCACCTTTGATTCAAGCTTTTTACAGGGAAGGCTTGACTAACCTCTTCACACCTTGAAGGTGGCATGAAAACCCAGAGAAAGGGAGGATGAGAGTAAGAGGGGTTTGTAGGCACAAACCCAAATTGATGCTCAAAAATAATAAAACAAGAAAAACTGTAATGGAGAAGTCTTGGGCGCCAATGGATTGATGAAGTTGATGAAGAGCGCTCCCAAGATTCTTTGATGGTGCTCCTTGAATGTGGAAGTGGGTTGGAGCAGATGGGGTTCCTTGAAGGAATGCGCCGGAGGTTCTCCAAATGATCAAAAATGTTCTCGTGGGCTTCACTATAGTTCCACACTCATTCTGGGGCTTCCTAGTCCTTTATTTATAGAGGGGGAACCCTCATATGGCTGTTCGGGGTCTTTGGAGCCATTGGAAAGGTCTTCGGAGCCGTTGGGAGCAGGCTGGTCAAAGCCCAACGGCTAGTTTGACTGGCTCCACCAGCTGACCGGTGCTTGGCCACCGGTTGGATGGTGCTTGGAAAAGGGAGGGGCCTTCTGCCCAGGCACCACCGGCTGGCCGGTGATGAGGCCACCGGTTGGCCGGTGCTGAGACAGTAGCTGTCCGGCCTATCTGGGTTCCACCGGCTGGCCGGGGAGCTTCACACCGGCTGACCGGTGGTCTGAAATCAGTCCACTTTTGGCATTTTTCCTTCTTGGCCCAATTCCTTGGCAACCTGAAATCATGCCTATCATCCAAAAATACTTAAAACAAGATTAGATAAAAAAGAGAGTTATTGTGATCATGAAAATTAAACCACGAGGGGTACGAGAGGTACAACAATCTCCCCCTATTTTGATGATCACAATCACCAAAACAAGCAATGTAAAAGATTGAAATGAAATACATGCTTTAAAGGATAAATTGAAAAGTAAAGCAAAGCATGAGAGAAAGATTTCTCCCCCAATCAACCAAGAATTTCTCCCCCTTTGTGATTATCAAAATAGCACGGGGCATAAAACTTGATTGAGGGAAAGGATTTGAAAAACAAGATAGAGATTTTAAACCAAATGAAATTTTTGAAATTAAAAGTTTTGAAATGAAAGTTTTGAATTGAAAGTTTTGAATGAAAAAACGCAAAAAGACTTAAACGATCTTAACTCCCCCTAAATAAAAACAACAAATCACCGGGGAGAGGTTTTTGAAACCGAGAAAAATTTTGGCCCGGAGAGACTCGCTAAAAGGGATTTTTCAATCCATATTTGTCTAGTGGCGGGTCTTCTCCTATAAAATTCATCATAAAAGAAAAAAGTTTTGGGCCTTCCATACCGGGCATTTTTGCAATTGCACTCATAAATTAAGTGCCCGGGTTTTTTGCAATAATTGCAAAATTTATATTGGGAGATCCCCCTTACAAAAATAGTTGGAGCATGGGAAGAGGAAGTTTGCTTGGAATAGCCAAGTCCTTGGGTGGTTCTAGATACGCATTGGGAACCAAGTAATTTGGTTAAATTTTGTTCACCTTGGGTTAATTTGGCAAGAGATTCCCTTAAATCTTTGATTGTGGATTCCATAGATTCAACATCGGGAAGGTTTTGGACCTTGAGGGACAACTCTTCCTTTTCTTTGAGAAGTTTTTCCTTTTCGGAAGAAAGTTTTTTGAAATTCTTTTTTAAATCAATAAATTTGGAAGAGAGTTCGTGAAAACCTTCCACCAATTGATCTCTAGCATGTTGGAGATCCTCATAAGATAAATGATTAAAATAATTTGAAGAACTATAGGATGAGGAGTCGGAAGAGGTTACCTCATGAAATGCCATTAGGCATTTTTTACCGTTGTCACTTGAGGAGGAGGAGGAGGAGGATGTGGAGCTATCACTCCATGTGGCCTTGAATGCCTTCTTCTTTTCATTTTGCTTGGCCTTTTTCTTGTTGAGTGGAAAATCGGGATTGTAATGGCCTTTCTTGCCACACCCATAACATGTTACCTCGGGCTCGGATTTTTCGTTGGGTTGAGCCTTGCGGGATTTCTTCTTCTTGTGCTTCTTCATGAATTTGTGCATTTTGCGGGCAAGATTCTCCATTTCTGAATCACCGCTTGAAGAGGAAGACGATGAGGAGGAGGAGCTTTCTTCTTTTTGTACTTTGAAGGCGATGTTCTTTGGAACTTTGATCGGTTTGCCTTCCTTTTCAGCTTGCCTCCTCATGGTAATCTCATAGGTCATAAGTGATCCGATGAGCTCCTCGACCGGCATGTATTTTAAATTTTTCGCTTCTTGAATTGCCGTGACTTTCGGTGCCCATGAGCTTGGTAGGATCCAAAGGATCTTCTTGACCATCGTTTCTGCAGACACATCATCTCCAAGAGACTTTCTACCATTGCAAACGTCAGTAAAGCGAGTAAACATTTCAGTAATAGATTCATGTGGGTGCATAGTAAAAGACTCAAAATCTTGACGGTACATATCCAATCGAGTATCCTTAACTTTGTTGGTCCCCTCATGGGTAACTTCCAAAAGTTTCCAGATTTCATGTGATGAGGTGCATGTGGAAACTCAATTGAATTCATTACGATCAAGGCCGCAATGAAGAGCGTTCATGGCTTTGCCATCAAGCTCGAAATTTTTAATATCAGCTTGAGTCCATTTGGATTAATCGGGAGAAGAAAGATAATAACCATGCATGACAATTTTATAAATAGGATAACCAATGCTTCTAAGAAAAGTGGTCATGCGGGTTTTCCAATAGGTATAGTCGGTTCCATCAAAGAATGGAGCACGACCCAAAGAATAGCCTTCGGGGGCGAAAGAGGTTGAAGCCATCATAAAGGATCTTGAATTTGAAACCGGTGAAGGTATTACTCAAATTTTTCCTCTGATACCAATTGTTCGGCGGAGAAGTGAAGTGATGGCAAGAAGGGGGGTCTTTCCTTTTTAAAAAATAATAAACAATTTAAAATCAAAGTTAAAATATGCAGCGGAAATAAAAGAGGCAAGACACAAAACTTGATAACGGAGTTCGGCTTAACCCAAAGCCTACGTCTCCGCTCCCAACTCAACCGTTGAGAGATTTACTACCGCTTGCTTTTTAATGGTTTTAGCAAGAAACCCACTAGACTTTTCAGGTAGTCTAGAACCTATTACAGCTTTCTTTTAATGGTTGAGCAAGAACCCACTTGCTTTTAATGGTTGAGCAAGAACCCACTAGCCTTCATACAGGTGAAGGCTAGCTCACCTTTGATTCAAGCCTTTTACAGGGAAGGCTTGACTAACCTCTTCACACCTTGAAGGTGGCGTGAAAACCCAAAGAAAGGGAGGATGAGAGTAAGAGGGGTTTGTAGGAACAAACCCAAATTGATGCTCAAAAATAATAAAACAAGAAAAACCGTAATGGAGAAGTCTTGGGCGCCAATGGATTGATGAAGTTGATGAAGAGCGCTCCCAAGCTTCTTTGATGGTGCTCCTTGAATGTGGAAGTGGGTTGGAGCAGATGGGGTTCCTTGAAGGAATGCGCCGGAGGTTCGCCAAATGATCAAAAATGTTCCCGTGGGCTTCACTATAGTTCCACACTCGTTATGGGGCTTCCTAGTCCTTTATTTATAGAGGGGGAACCCTCATATGGCCGTTCGGGGTCTTCGGAGCCGTTGGAAAGGTCTTCGGAGCCGTTGGGAGCAGGCTGGTCAAAGCCCAACGGCTAGTTTGACTGGCTCCACCGGCTGACCGGTGCTTGGCCACCGGTTGGCCGGTGCTTGGAAAAGGGAGGGGCCTTCTGCCCAGGCACCACCGGCTGGCCGGTGATGAGGCCACCAGTTGGCCGGTGCTGAGACAGTAGCTATCCGGCCTATCTGGGTTCCACCGGCTGGCCGGGGAGCTTCACACCGGCTGACCGGTGGTCTGAAATCAGTCCACTTTTGGCCTTTTGCCTTCTTGGCCCAATTCCTTGGCAACCTGAAATCATGCCTATCATCCAAAAATACTTAAAACAAGATTAGATAAAAAAGGGAGTGATTGTGATCATGAAAATTAAACCACGAGGGGTACGAGAGGTACAACAATTTCATGGAGGGCGGTGGAAATCTGGCTAATTTATGTCATCAAATCCCTCAACTCCGAACCATTACTCTTCAACTAATTTTATTGATTAAGAACAATTTTTTTTGAAATTTTATTAGTTTTAGAATCTACCTTTGGTTCATAATTACAATGTTGTTGACTTGATGATTCTTGAGTTTAAAATCTCTTTTGGGGTTATTGGGAACCTTTTTGGTAAGGTAGATTCTACTCGAAATTTTATTGAAAAGGGGGACTTTGTTGTTTTCAAGATCCATACCTCATGTCCAATTGATCCTTCCACCCATGGTTGTATGTTGGTGAAAAGGAATCAGACTTATTTTGGGGATGTGGTTGTTATGGCTATTGATATGGTCTCTTACGGAATACAGCTACGTAATCCTTGATCTATTGTAGTTGGGGGTAATAATCAGTTGAGTGGTATGTTTTATGGAAAATACCACGTGGACTTATAGGAGTGGGTTGGGATATATTTTGATCCAAATAAATATATCTCACCATAGTGGTTAATTCTTCCATCTTAGTATCAATCAAATGATTTTTAAGAGAATAATGACTTTCCTAATGTACTCCTTTAATAAGTGGTGTACCTCAGTCACCAAATTATTGAGAGTTTTGTCTTATATTGTTGATTAATGCACATGCAGATGCTGGTGTTTTTTTTCACCAATGATCCACAAGCCACGACATCCATCATGCTTCTCTCCATATGTGTGGGGCCTTCATAGAAGTATTGTATGAGTAGTTTCTCACTAATTTAGTGATGTGGGAAGCTTGCACACAACTTATTGAATCACTCCTAGTAGTTATATATTGACTCCCCTTGAGCTTTATTGATTCCTTAGATCATCATTAAAATGGTATTAGTCCTTAATTATGGAAAAAAATGTGTTTCAAATCATTACAACAAGTTACATCTTCATTTTTTAAATAATACATCCAATCCTTTATAGTTCCATCAAGTGAGAATGGTAATTCTCTTAGTTTTACTTGATCATTAGAGATATTTATTTGTTTTAGAGTCAATCAAACCACATTAAATTCTTTCAATTTTTTGTTTGGATCCTCACCAGATAATCTATGAAATTTTGGAAGAATTTTAATTAACCTAGATTTCAGTTCAAAGTCTGATTCGAGGTTTGGGTATGCAATACAATTTAGTTTATAGATAATGTATAATATAGCCAATTTTTTAATGGTTATTTTAATATAATTATTATTGGTTTCATCCATTGGTTCTTATTTTATGTTTTAATCAATAGTATTTCTAATTTTAGTGTTCTTATAGTGGAGGAATTCCCCAATTGGGTAAATATCAACACTTCCTGTAGAATGAGATTGTCTGATTCGAGACCTAGGGTTACGTTCAATCTCATGTTATACATCAAATATATCCTTGTTATGATGTAATGTCATAAATCATAGAAATTAATAATATTATACCATAATATCATGATAATAATTTTCAATTGATGTTCTAATAGAGAATAAAATAGATTGGAAAGAAAGAAAAACAAACAAACAAACAAAAATTGAGAGAAAGGGGAAAGAATAAAGATGAAAGAATAGAAAAAAAAGGATAAAATAAAATTAAACAAATAACTCTAATTAGTTGAATAAAATAATTACCTCTCTAAAAATGGTTCCAATTTGAAAGGTCGATGTCATGGGTTCCCTCAAATGATATTTGTTTTTTGGTTATTTAGGTGTCATAGAGTTGCTGACCAAGGTCGTCTCTAAAAGGAGAAAGTAATTTAAAAATATATTAAAGGTATTTGGAAATAAAATAAAAGGGAAGAAACACACTACTTAAAAGGATGGGTGGTCTCTGTTTATAAATCTAGAATAAGTATGCTGGAATAAGATTGTATTTTTTCTTTTTTTCTTTAAAATGTGATTGAGAAAACACCATGAGGAGATATTTTTTAAAAAAATATTTTTAAAATGTATAATCAATCTAACTCAATATATTCATTTAATTATTAATAATTATCATTTAAATTAATATCCAGTTAATTTTAATCCTCAAATTTTGTAACCCTCGAACCCTATGAGAATTAACATTACTATAAAGATGAAAAGAGTTAAACTCTAGGATAGCTTTAGAACATGCAATCGTGGAACCCTACTTTAATTGATGTTGTAAGGATAGATTATGGACCGTGGTAAATTAGGGAACATATCCACTCTTTAAATTAGGATTAATTTATTTTAGGGATTATATTTTAACTCAATAAATTGATCTCGTGTTGTTTTTGTTTTACTGATTAAGTTTGTACTCTTGAAATTTACATAAATCTCAACCTCAAGTGTTTTTATGTTAATTTTTCAATTGTTTACTTAGTTTATTATAAATAAAAAAATCAATTAATAGATCATATTAATTATATTAAATTATATCATTGATAAAAAAATAAATTAATGAATAATTTAATAGTTTGATAGATTACGAAAAATAACTCCTCTTACATGGGTGGTGTAGTCATCGTAGAAACATATTGCATGTGAAAAGGTTTTGAAAGGGTATAACACAATATTTATTTTAATATTGATTTAAAAAAAATATGATGAATAAATAAGAATATAATTGAACAAAATAGAATAAAATATAATAAATACAAGAGGATCTAAGAGTTTTATTATGTAAACACAAATATTACAATATGAGAAGGAGAGGAAGGGTTCGACGAAGGGATCTTTGCTTCAAGAGCTATCCCTATGAGTATAGGGAGTTCCAGGGCCTCCAATATGATGAGAGGAATCATATGGAACTCCAAATTGGAATCACTTCTCTCCTTATTCTAACTTGCAAATGGGGTTCCCAAGGTTCCAATTTATAGCCAAAATGGGAAGTGGTTTTAGGCACCCATATTTCAAGATATCAATTTGGTCTTAGTTTTGGGTTAGTAAATGGCCTTATATAGACTTTGAAAAAAGAAAAAGGTTGTTTTATGGAATATTTAATGTCTCAATATAAAATTTGGATTCCAATGGATGATTAAATCCTAAGATATTGCTGAAATACATAACCAAATCTTTGACTTCAAGCAGATTCAGTTTCTTGGAAAGATCAGCTTGGTCCGGCACCTTTCTGGATGATTTGGGATTTGTGGTATTAATAAGAGTTGTATCTCAATAAATTTTGTATCAGTACATAAACATTAAACACATTTAAATACACTTATTTCTCAGAACATGGAAAATAGTGGAAATATTTCCTTCGGATTCCATGCAGTTTGGCCCATTTTCCTTATGCATCATCTCTGACCCTCAAATTCACCTCCTCTAAAAATGAAATCACCAAAACAAGTATAATTTCCTTTTTTAACAGTGAAAAAAATTGAATAATATAATAAAATGGGAATTGAAATTTGTTATTATATTTTTAATTTTAAATATAAAACCAGTTTAAAGTAGTGAGGTAAAGGTGAAATAAAGTAATGAATCATGGTGTGATCAGTCGGTATTGGTTGGGCCTAATACAGTCAAGTTAATTAGATATATATAGATTGATTAGACATCTTGTTCTTTAAGATACCTGATGATATGCACATATATCTCATTTTATCCTCATTAATAAATATATTCTCTCGTTTCATTTTTAATTATAATACGAAAAATAGTGATAATTCTCTCTTAGAACTCCTTATTTTGATTCACTAAGTTGATATGGACATTAGGTAAGAAACTTTTTTCATCCTTATGGTGATTAAAAGTAATAAAAGGTAAAAGGACACCAAGAATCACTCAATGTCTAAATCTACTAGTAATTTTCCTTAAAAAAATAAAGATACAAAGATAGGCAAAGGAAAAGAATGCAGTATGTTTTTCATGAGGCAAGTAGGGCCATTGGAAGGACAAATACACCTAGTTAAATAATAAAGGGGAATATTTCAATGCATTAATTATTGAATGTAATATTTTTATATTTTCACATTTGGTGTTATATATATATTTTGGTTGTAACATATGTATTCAAGTATAGTAACCAAGTAGATTTTCAGTGGTTATAAAAGGAGGGTGTATTCATTAGATGCCAATAGAGAAAGGTTGTTTTCTCTAGCCATCAAAGACTACCATCTCACACTAAAAAATGCCTAGACTTCATTTTTAGGATCTGATATTATGTTACCAATGTTACCAATAACATAATCTATGTCTATTTATTTTAAATTGAAGGATTTATTATCAAATTTTAAAATAAATAATGCCACTTTTAGAAAAAATGAAATTTATTCTGGAATGGAACAACTAAATAATGGTCTTTAGGTATTAAATTATGAAAAAAAGGAGCTGGAAATTGATAAAAAATAAATTTCTCATGAATCATTTCAT
This sequence comes from Viscum album, assembly GCA_963277665.1. Classification (NCBI taxonomy): domain Eukaryota; kingdom Viridiplantae; phylum Streptophyta; class Magnoliopsida; order Santalales; family Viscaceae; genus Viscum; species Viscum album. The sequence continues at coordinate 1,218,226,937 of OY728130.1, forward strand.
CACCAACTATGGAATCAACATATTGGACATGTAAATTATAAACATTTGAAAAATATTTTTCAAGATGGTTATTTAGACTCTTTTAACATAAGACCACTAGACAGATGTCTTAATTGTTTACAAATAAAGATTACTGAACCAATATTTGGTGGACAACGTGAAAAGTCCAGGGATATTATAGATTTAGTCCACATATATGTGTATAGTCCTTTTCTGGTAGAAGATATAGGTGGGTATTCTTACTTTATAACTTTTTACTAATGAATTGAGCAGATATGGTTATGTCTACTGGATGAGGTATAATTTTTAATCTTTTGAGAAATTTAAATATTTCTATAACAAATTAGAGAATCAACTTGGAAAGAAAATAAAAACGATTCAGTTTGATCAAGGATGGTATTATATTGGGAAAAACTCCATTGAATTTCTATATGAATGTGGGATTGAATACTAACTCACTACTCCCTATACACCACAGTGGAATGGTATCATTGAAAGAAGGAACTGCATCTTTCTTAATATGGTGAGGTTGCTGATGAATTTTTAAAGTCTTTCATTTTCATTTTAGAGATATTCATTACATTATATGTCATAGACACTAAAATATATTCCAATAAAAGTGTAAAATAGTATCCCATACTAGTTGGGGACTAGGAAGGAACATGTGTTGTCGAACTTGTGTGCATGAGGATATGAGGCATTTATTAAGGAATTAATTGGAGAAAAAATTAAAATCATAAGGAATGAAGTGTATCATTATAATATATCCTAAATAAAATAAACTATGTTACCTATAAAACCCTTTTTATAAAATAATTATGGTGTACCATCATACCATATTTGTAGATAAAGAATGAATATTGTATAAGGATAGTGGAATAATGATTAACTTTTATTAAGTTAATGATTCAGATACACAAGATTTTGTATAGGAATAGATTATATTGGTCCCCATGGAATAATTTAATCCTGAAATATAATTATTTTGTAATAGCATTAGAGTTGATATATAATCATAAATATGTGATTTTATAGTCATTGAGGAAGGTTACTCATTATTGGTTGATAATAATGGTCCTTTTTCTTATAAGGTGGTAGTATAGAGCTTAGATTCTACTAGTTGGCAAGAATCCATGAATTTTGATATTGATTTCATGTATCAAAACCAAGTATGGGTTCTAGTTGATATTCTAGTTTATGTAAATCCCTTTGGGTGTAAATTAGTATTCAATAGAAAACTATACATAGGAGGTAAATTGAGTACCTATAAAGCATGGATAGTTTCCAAAGGGTTTAAACAGCATCAATGAATTAACTATGATAAAAAAAATTCTCCAGTATCCATATTTAAATCCGTTATAATTATACTTACTATAGTATATTTATATGACTATGATATTTTAAATATGGATGTAAAAATGGATTTCCATAATGGGAGCCTTCAAGAAGATGTTTATATGACACAACCAGAAGGTTTTGTGACTTAAAATAATTCCAAAAGAGTATAAAAGTTATTTAAATCTATTTCTGGAATAAATAAAGTATCTTGTTCATGGAACATTTAATTTGATAAATCCATATTAAAATTTTGTTTCAATAATAATGAGTGTGATCCATGTGTTTACATGTGGTTTAGTAGGAGTTCGGTTTTTATCCTAGTAGTATATGACGATGACATATTGTATATTAAATACAATATAAATGTCCTAAGGTCAGTTAATAACTAGTCAAATACATGATTCTCCCTAATGGACTTAGGTGAAGTAGCCTATATCCTTGGTATCGAGATCATTTTTGATAGATCTAAGTGTCTTTTTGGGATAAGTAAAAAGTAAACACATTGAATATATACTAAATATATTTAATATGGAACAATCAAAGAGGTAATTGGTTTCAGTGTCACATGGTACACATATTTTAAGGAAAATGTGTCCCAAACACAATATGAAAGATAAAAAATGAGTAAGATCCTATATACATCATAGATAGTATCAATAATGTGTGCCATATTTTGTACTAATCTTGAAGTTTCTTATACATTGATCATGGTATATAGATATCTATATAATCCAGGTGAACAATATTAGTATACTTCAATGGCCCGAAGGCCTTCATTTTTTATTGATTTTTGATAATCCACCTTTCAAGGGGTGTGGTGGAACACTTAAAAGGCCCATAGGTGTAATTATTACATGGCCCATAAGACTTTGAGGAATTTCAATGCCCGTAGGCTTCAAACATTACATACAACCCATACTAACTACTTGGAACTGCTCCTCCCCAGCATCTTCATCATGAAATCAGCTCTCTACCTTCGCATATCTGTTCAGCTAGGATTTACCATGCATTCACATTCTTGTCCTGATGGCAGGTTCCATACCCTCTTATTCTTGCAATCTATTTAGCTTCTGCTATGGTGAAATCTCCTTGCTCATCCTCCTTCTGAATCTTGTTCCTTTTAGGGTTTCTAGTTTGCATTTGCACTTAAGGTGGCCCGAAGCCCCTGAGGTGGTTCGAAGGCATTACTAACCTGAAGTCCTAGGTGGCCCGAAGTCCTTAAAGGACTCGGGGACCAAATCGGTAGCCCGAAGTCCCAAACGAGGGAATATTTCTGCTTGCTACAGTTCCAAATAGTGTCTGCTACAGTTCCCGCTACAGTACCTACTACAGTACCACACAGTTTCTACTACAGTGCTGCTATAGTACCCCAAAAATTAGCCTCCGCCTGGATTTGATCCTGGGTCTCCTAGATGCACTTAAGGAGTCCTCACCAACTAGGCTAAGGCTCATGTACAGGAACAATATTAGTATATGGTTAAGGTTATAATTAAGTATCTAAGGTGAACAAAGGATATGGTCATGGTATATGGAGGTAAAAAATATCTAGTCATTATGGGATATATAGATTTTAACTTTAAAATAGATAAGAAAAATTTAAAGTCGTATTTAGTATGTATCTTCAGTTTTTACAATGGTTTTGTGAGTTGGAAGAGTTCAAAAAAGGTAATTTTCACTGATTTTATAGTGGAGTCTAAGTATATAGCAGATACTGATTTAGTCAAAGTAGTAGTTTAGATATAAGACATTTTATAAGAACTAGATCTGGTCCTTAGAGGTAATGATCCTAGTACATTAGACTGTGATAATACTATAGAACTATCTCAAATAAAGAATCCATGTTCATACAAATATACAAAGAACATACTTTGAATGTATCACCTCTTGATGGATTTTTCTCAGAGGAGTGAAGTCACTATAAGAAGAGTTTCTACAAAATAGAATGCAGTGTACCTATAAAATAAATCCTTATCTCAATAGAAGCATATATTTAATGTTGAAGATGGTATATTAAATGTTTTTATAAGTTGAATCTAGTGTAAGTGGGTGTCTGTTAGGGGATAGTTCCCAAGAAACAATTTATATGTACTTTATGATTATTCTTATTCATGTCTATTTAATATTAATAAATTTATTTGATAAATAATATAATTTAATATATTTAATTGATTATTTTAATGGTTTTAATCACACCATTTTATCATTTACTAGGTAATAATCACATGTTTCAATTATAGGAAAATTTTGGGCATTGGTGAGAAAATGTCCCCAATCTTGAGTTTTAATTGTTTATTTGATATTTGGGAATTATTAAAATAAATATTAAATTTAATTTTTGGTGATTTGATTAAAATTTAGGTGGTTAGAGTCTAATCTAAATAAATCAAATAATTGTTTTTAATCTATCAATTTTGGAGTTTCTATAGACAATCGAATGTGAGGCGGTCATGTGGTTGATCCATCAACCATAATAAAATCCTCAAAAATAACTATGGATAGAAATTATACAAGCCCTCAATAAAACACATGTTAAACCTATCATATATTCACTTCTCTAACATGTGTGCCAATTCATCAACCACAATCCTATCAACTGACCATGTGAATATCAAAAAAAATTAAGAGAACTGATCAACAGTGCCTTTTTGGATCAACCATGGCTGTAAATTTTGAATAGTCACCAATTAACCACAAGAATTAATCCAATTATCCACACACTAAAATTACCATAAGGATTATTATTTTATGGGGTCACTTTTTTATCATTTGGACACTTATATATCAAGTAATCACTTGAACCTCACGATTGATATGTTGAAGTTAAGCCTTAGGGTTGGTCCAATACTTATCCAATTTTCAAAGAATTTAGTAGAAGTAAATTTATGGGTTTTAAGAAGTACAAAACTTGGATTTTCCACATCATTATTCATTTGATCATATAATAAATTTCTATATGTATTATTATTAATAAAATAAAACTAAATATACATGAAAATTCAAAATTAAAGATGAAATTTTCATTGGATCTGAAGACCGAAAAAGAGGAAAGATCTATATACAAATGAAAGAATGAATATTTCAAAAGGAAAATGTTCTTAAAAGTTTTATTGAGGTATTTGAAAAGGAAAATGTACATATACAATAGAATAATAGGGAAATTTAGAGAAGTGAGACTAATTTCCATAGATCGGATCATGAGTTTGTGTTGAAGGACATTCTTCTACTACTTTAATTTTTATTCTAGTTTTTTATATTAATAATGATTTTTCCTTCCCATTTATTCTCTAATTCACTTTGAATAATAATAATTGACTATACAAGGAAAGGTTCTACATTGTAATGCTTGAGTACTTTTGATTTAATGAATGAAAAAACTCTTCTATTACTTTATTTTGATTCTAATTATCTATTTAATTTTTTTATTCAAATTTTTTTTAAAGATTCATATTAGTTAATTATTATAGATAAAGTTTATAATCAATAATCTCCCTCCACCTGGTGTACTTATTCTTGAATGATTATGGTGTGTTAGGTGGATAGTGTCTAAATTTTTTTGGCACGTGTGTTGGGGTAGTAAATGAATTTTGAATTAACTAGGAACACTAACACCCAATTAGGTTTTTATTATGCAGTTTAGGACTGTCTTAATAATTCTTCATACATATAAGAATAGATGTTGATAAATCATAGATCATTATTATGTAAACCTCAACTATACCATTTAGCTTAAGGTGTTATATGAATCTATAAAGGAATATTTATCTTACAAAATAATAAGAAAATAAGGTAATAAATCTTGGAATAGGATAGCATTGCAAGTGGAAACCATACCTTTACCCAATCACCTTTCTCATTAATTGTTTACAAACTCTAGTTTCAATTGATTACATGTTTTAAACATGGATACAAAAAAATAACCCTTTTATCTAATTAAAATTTTATAACTAATTTTTGTGCAATCCTATATAGGATATAACCTTAGGTAACCAGTATAACTAAATTTAACTTAGGGGAGATTTTATTTTGCCACACCCCATGAAAGGTGTGTGTAAAAACTTTTTTTCATTGCTAGGGTGGAAGTTAAAAAATATAATCTTTAATTCACATTACTCGATCTTATAATAAAAAACAACTTAATTTTGATATATAAATTGAAAATAATATTCTAACTAGAATTGAGAATTCAGAATTACAAATAAACATTGAGGAAGGATATCTCTCTTGCATACTCAGGTGAAAAAGCCTATTTTTACTTTGAGCATGCAGACATGGATGGAAATCCCACCAAACATTGAGAGACCTCTATACACCAAAATTAGTTAATCAAAATAACAAGATAGATATTATTAAATTATAAAATGACTTTTAAATGAACATTTTTCTAATACAAGTATTACATGGTATTTCAGGTGAATAACCCAACATAAACATACAATAATTCACACATGTATACTCTACTCTAAAACCCAAAAGAGTAGTTGAAAACTACGTTAAGTGGATGGAATTTTCATCCCCATTTGAATAAGATTCTAAATAATTGTTTTACAGAATGAAACTAGGTGACGTGAATGTATGGGATGAATTAAATGGATGTTTCATGAAAAGATTCTTCCCCGCTTCTAAAATCATGATAATAAAGAAGGATATTTATGCCATTGGTAAATCAGCTAGAGAGACTCTATGAGTACTAGTAGGGGTTTAAGAATGTCTCTTCCAAATTCCCACATCAATTTGTATAAGATAAAAAAAAATTTGTGTTCTTTTACCAAGGCCTATTTGATAATTATAGAAATATTTTGGATTCATCCTATAGGGGAGATTTGATTCACAAGTCACCATCATAATATAAGGTCTTGATTAAGAAGATTGTACAAAATTCCTCACAATTTGTTTCAATAGGTATTGGAACAATATTTATTCATGAGGTAATAAATTTTTATTTATTATCATCATAATCATGTAAATTTTCATTCAATTAAAAGTAAAGGTACAATACAAGCCATGGAAAGCCACAACAAGCCAAGGGAACACGGGCCTAAGGAGGCCTAAAATAGGTGAGACTGAGGGAATCCCCTCTATTCAAATTAACCCCCTCAGTCTTTAAGCTATTCAATTTTTGTAAAAATTAGTGATCTAAACCATGTACATCATGTGAGGCCAAGTTGTCTACAGCTTTATTACCCTCCCACCATGTGTGGAGCACTTTGGTGTTGTTGTTAAGAAAGCCTTGTAATTTTATCATGGTGTAAGATATCGACCTAACGATAGATCCAATGCTATGAAAAGTGATAAAACACATTTTTATTGATAATTTTTTAGATAATAAATGATAAATTTTCCACACCTTGTGTTAAATATGTTTATTTATAAAATATTTGGGATTAGATTATTCATTTGAAAATTTGATGGAAATTCCAGTTTTAGCCTTTTTAGTGCACTGTAGTATTTTGAAAATAAATATTTTAATTTTTTTATTTGAACTTGAATTTTTTTTACTTTTTTCTTGACTTAATGGGCAAAAACTTTTGTTCAAGAAATTAGAGCTAAATTGTGCAATTGGTTGTACTAAATAGACCATGAAGTCAAAGGTGGGCTGGGCCCGCCAGATTAGACATTGGTTCTGTATTTAGGCCATAACTTCTTCATATGAGCTTGGATTGTGCCCAAAATTTTATAGTAGCTCTCCAACCCAATTTTTCAGCAATCATTATGCTAGAATTACATCTGGTTCACACGTTTGGAGGTAAAATGGGCAGTTCATGTTGGCTAAAAATATTTGGTTGAGATTCCCCATTCACACTTTATACCTCATTAATCCTAGCCTCCCCTGAACTCTATAAATTAGTGTTTTTATTATTTGGAGGGGTTGGGAAATGAATTATAAATATTAGGTTAGAGGATAAGTGGATCCAATCCAATTCTTCAACCATTTCAACAAGGGTGGCTCTTGAAATAAAGATCCATTCGACGAAGCCTCCTTCTTCTTCTTCGTGTTGTAATGCTTTTGTTTATGTAATAAACTTATTTGTTCTTTTTTATTTATTATATTTTCTTATGTTTTGTTCAAATTTATTCTTCTCTTAATATTTCTAATTGGGCTAGAATCAAGATTAGAAACAATATTGGGTTCTACCCTCTCTAAACCTTTGCAAATGCAAAACGTTTCTACGATGACTACACTGCCCATAGAAGATTAGTTCTTTTTAGTAATCGATATACCTATCACCTCCTTCATTTGTTTATTTTGAATAAATGAGCCACTTTAATTCAAATAATATGATCTATTAATTTATTTTTTACTTTAAATGAATCTATTCAAGCAATTTAACAATAAACACAAATCACGTGAGGTCGAGAATTATGTGAATTGTGAGATTGTGAACTTAATTGGTAATTAAAAACCACACAGGATAAATTTTTAGTGTTAAAATACAATCCCTAAACTCAATTAATTTTAATTTATAGAGAGGATATGTGCCTTAATTTACCACTGACCATAATCTAACCTTAGAACATCAATCAAAGCAGGGTGTTGCGATTGCATGTTTTGAAGTTAGCCTAGGGTTAAATTCACTTCATCTTTGTAGTAAATTTAATTCTAGTAGGGTTTAGGATTTAAAAAATTAAGGAATCATAATTAAGTGGATATTAATTTAAATTAAAATGGTTAATAAATGACTGAATATGTAGAGTTATGCTGATTATGCCTTTTTAAATATTTTCTATAAAACATCTTCTTGTTGTGTCTTTTTAATCGAACATTATTTCAAAATAAAATTATAAAATATTCTTCCGAAAAACTTTTTATAGATTTATTAATGTTAAAAAACCCCCAACATCCTTTAAAGTAGTGTTATTATTCCATTTTATGATATTTTAAAAATACCTTTAATAAGTTTTTAAATTTAGTTCCTCCTTTGAGAGACAACCTTGGTCAGCCACTAGGCTGCAACTAAGTACCCAAAAACCACTAATAATTTGAGGGATCCCATGACAGTGCCTTTAAAATTGGCACCATTTTCAGGGAGGCAAGTGATGTTTTCAACCAATTAGAGGTATTTATTTTATTTTACATTTTATTCCCTTCTTCTCTTCTTTCTTCTTTCTTTACGCAATCTGGATTTTTTTCCTTCTTCTTATTTTATTTTCTTCTTCTTCTTTTGGGACCATCAACTCAAACTTCTCAATTTTATTTTACTATGGTCCACTTTCCTTCTTTTTATTTTTATTTGATTTACAAAATGAACTAATCCCAAGGATCTTTTAGATCTTGACCCTGAGATTGAACATAGCCTTCGAGCTAGAATCAGACATTCTCAGTCTACTAGAAGTTTCAACATTCAACCAGTTGAAGGATTATTCCACTCCCAGAACAATGAAATTGGAATAAATTAAAATTCAACCATAAAACAAGAACCTAAGGATGAAAATAATGGAAATTAACTTAATATAATAATTAGAGAATTGGTTACACCTGATATTAATTATCAACCAAATTTCATTGCATGCCCAAATATTGAATCAGACTTTGAACTAAAATCCGGGATAATTAACTTGCTTCCAAAATTCCATGGCCACTCTAGGGAGGATCCTAATAAACACCTTAAATAATTTAATGTGATTTTCTTAACCTTGAAACCAAAAAATTTATCTGAAGATGAAATAAAACTTAGAGCATTCTCATTATCACTTGATGGAGTTGTGAATAATACTAGATGTATTATTTACCAATTTAAGATGTAACTTGTTGTAATGATTTGAAACATCTGTTCTTACAGAGATTTTTTCCAGCATCAAGGACCACATCTATTCAAAAAGAGATCTCAGGGATCAAGTAATCCCAAATATATTCAATGTATGAGTACTGAGAGTGATACAAGAAGTTGAGTGCAAGCTTCCCACATCACCAAATTAGTGAGAAACTCCACATCCAATACTTCTATGAAGGAATCACACCTATGGAGAGAAGCATGGTGGATGTCATGGCTAGAGGAGCATTGGCTGAAAAACACCAGTATCTGCATGCGCATTGATTGACAAGATGACCCAAAACTCCAAACAATTTGGCGATCGAGGTACTCCACATTTCAGGGGAGTACATCAGGTAAGTTCTTCTTCTCGTGAGAGTTACATGATTGATACCAAGTTAGAATAATTGACCACTATAGTGAGGAAAATTGATTTGTCTCAAAAGACATCTCAACCCACTCCTTAAATTCCTTGTGGCATTTTCACTGGGACGAGCCACCCAACTGACTGTTGCCCCTAACTATAAGAAACAGAAGATTGTGCGGTAGTGTTTCCTGGGAGACAATATCAGTAGCAGTAGCAACCATATCCACAAAAAAAGCCTGATTCCATTACTCCAACATAAAACCAAGGGTAGAAGGATCAATAATACATGAGGTATGTATATGTACAACAACAAAGGTCCTCTTTTCAAAAAAAAATCCAGAAGCCTCCACCCTACCAACAGGGTTTCCAACAACCCAAAAGGTGATTTGAAGCTCAAGCATCAACAAGTATACAACAAGGGAACTCTAAACCAAAGTTAGATTATAACACTAATGACCATTTGAAGCAAATTTTTCTTAATCAATAAAATTAGATAAATATTCAAGGTTCGGAGATGGGGGAGTTAAAGACTCAAATGAGATAGATTTCCACCTCCCTCCATGAACTGGTAAGTAAGAATTCTGGAAATCTACCTTCCAAACCTACTCCAAATCCCAAAGGGAATGTTAGTTCCATCACATTGAGAAGTGGGAACAAAATAACTGATACATCTGTACCTATCATTCCACCAGGATTGACCTCAACTCCGATGAAGACCCATTCAAAACTAGCTAATGAGCAACCTAAGGAGAAAGATGAAGGTAAGAAAAATATTGATGATGTTCCTCCTAATCCCATTCCATTTCCAAAAAGGGTTGTACAAACCAAGAAGATGGCTGACAAGGTAATGAAAAAGGAGGTTTTGGACACATTTTATCATTTGGTGATCAACATACCTGTAACATCCCAACACCAGAATACCCAGATCCAGTGACTTAAAACATGATTTTTAATGCTTTTTTACAAAAAAAAACATGCATTGATATTTTACACATCATGTCCCATATAGAAGATAATTATGGTTCAGGTTCTGGAAAACTATCCAATTTTGACATGATACTTTAGCTAAAAACTGATACCTGAAAAATTTTATTTAAAAATGTAGGGTGATCATACACTGGCTATTAAAAATTCTGGGTGATTAATACTTAATAAGACATAATCTTTTACTTTCTCTGATACTCATAGATATAGTATATTTAACCAAGAATATTCTCCAGTTGAATAAAAAATTGGTTAATTAAATTCTATAAATCTTTTAATCAAGCATATTCTCTAGTTGAATACACACTTGATTAATTAAATTCTATAGAAAAAATGAGGGAACGTATAATTCCAGACCCCATCAAGACCTCATGTCAAGACCTAAAATGTCAATGGCCTCGTATCATGACTTGATTGTCTCATGAGAACTACCTATGCATCGAGGGGATTTCATTAACCGGTCCCCAACCCGTTATACCAAGTCTAATACATTCCTCATATTCTAAATAGGGTCGTATATTCAAAATGTCTCATACCACTTTGAATATTTAATTTTTTATTTCATATTATTCAAAGTATCCCATACCACATTGAATAATTTAATACTTATTCCATAAAAGGTCATAAAAATTTAATTTCTTTCTTTAGAATTTACATATATTTAGTGAATCAGGAAAATAAGTGTTAATTACAAAACAATCAACTGCATGGTTATGGCATTAAATGGAAAGTATGATAAGAAGATTACATCATATGTGATGAAAATTAATGCCCAAAAATAAATACAAGTTTTTTCACATGAAATGATAACCATAAATTCTAAAACATTATTAATAAAATACATATTGGAATTTCATCACGGATTATATGCATAATTAATTTAAAGTTAGACCAAATATTTCATGTGGGGTATTAAACATATAAATTTCCAAACATTTATAACTGGTATGCATATGTATATCATATCAAAAAGGTACACACAATGTTAAAAAAATTAAAATCATGAAATTCAACCATACTTAATACCATTTATTATTTATAAAAATAATTTATTCATACATATGTGTATAAGGTTAGAAAAACCCAAAATTTGTATTAAATAATTCTCCATAATTACTAAATGATTAGGGTTTAGTGTTGTGTAAATCTGTTTATACACTAGGGTGTATGTAACGATTTTTATTTTTAAATAAAAACCTTTCATGTTTCAAAAATCACATTTTCCATTCATCCTCATCAATCTTGGATAACCTAAATTATATTTAGGACCCAAATTTATTTTGACATATATATATATAATAGTATAACTAAAAATACAAAATATATAATTTATTTTTGCATAAGGAAAACAAAGTTTATTAAACCCTTATATGTATTGAGTATAAGCTCATTAATTTCATTTGTTCCATATGTTATAAAGGGTTTGGTTATGGAACAAATACATTATGCTTATACATATATATGTCGATATATATATATATATTAATCACATAAGAACTCAAACCCTTCCTCGATAGAGGGTTATGAATATATTTAAGATTGAGAATTCACCAGCTTAAGAGGGGACAGTTGGTTATATTCTCAACCATATATATATATACATATATATAATTCTATATGTAAATAAGTATATAAACCCAAACCGAAACATGGAAAGAAAAAATAGTACCCTTACCTATTTTAAAGAGGAGGAAAGGTCTGAGGAAACATGTTAGAGGCTTGAGAAGAAGAACAACCTAGGGGTTTTTGGTGTGCAATGAGTTGTTTATAAACTATATTATAAATTAATTATATAGAATATCTTTAGGGACACTTGCTGGAAAATGAGACCCATTCGATTTATAAAATGACCGAGGGTGATTCTTTGTGGAAGATGAGGGCAAGGGAGGGTCCACTAGAGTCACGGGTGGGGAAAATGAAAGAAGAAAGTGGAAATACCCATAGGTGCAGCGCATGTGGAGGAAGAAGAAGACAACGCGGGGAAGAAAATTTGGAAAATGAATTGATGGTGGAAATTAAATCTCACCTAGATCCGACAGATGAGGGAAATTCCATGAATTTAAAAGGAATGGATGGATGAGATCCATTGAATAGGTGATTAGATGGATCATATAGACATGGTAATTTAAAAAAAAGGAATGGATATGATTAGATCCATGATGGATCTAACGGCCTACAAAAAATGAAGAGAATATCTACGGCCACTGGGGTTTGTTAGCCGAACCAAACGAACGGATTAGATTGTGCACAGTGTGATCGAACATCCCAGATCCACTCCTGGTAGATTTTTGCCATCCCATATTGAAATGGAGGGAGTTTCACACCTCCCATATAATCCCAAATCTCTCGGCCTACTGCCAGAATACTCCATCTCCGCTCCTGGTACCGCCCCATACCGGGTTCTTCTATAGGAACACTCTTGCGCCCACCCATGTCGTCATGCCTCCCCGCATAGTGGCACACTCGGGTCCCTCCACATAGACCTATTCAACCTTAGGGGTATCTATTCCCCCTATGTGCGCTATCCCTATCATGCATGATACATGCGCACTGCCCTTGGGCTATTTCCAGGGGGTTTGGGGTGAGAAGCCCCATTAAGGCTTAGAGGGCTACCACAAGGTGGCCCTCTGATAGGTGGGGTACTCACCTAAATTTTAACATGTTAAAAGTTTATTTTTTGTTAAATATAAAACTGGGTTTCCATATACATATATATAGGTGTTTCCAAACAAATATGAATTTTCTTTTATAACTAAACCAAATCATATAAATTCTAATGTTTTAAAACATAAAGTGATAAATCAAAGTTTATTAAATCATTAAGAACATATTATATTAGTGTTACAAAAATAAAAAACTTATTCTTAGTTAAGACCTTGGTTTTATACATATGAGGGTAAACACATTTATGAAATCTTTTCATCGCATTTGAAATATTTAAAAAAGTATTTGAAATACATATCTCATTTTGAAATCATTCTATATTAAATCATTTTCCTTTTTAGAGTTTATAAAAAAGAGTTTATATATTTATATTTATAATTTTAATACACAACATAAATATTTTGGAAAACTACTTATACTTAGAAAATTTAAATTAAACCTACAGAATGACCAACGATAATACTTATAGCTGTTAGAAACTCAATGGTCACCTAAGGGGCAATGGTCGAATTGAGACCCTAATAAATACATGTATCAGGGTGTACCATATTAAATAAAACTTGGTGAAAATGGTGCTCGTCATACTACTAATGCTCAGTATAGCTGTTGTGGTTCTGTTCGTGATGTTTTTTGTTCTGACTGACCTGAAGGATCTTCTCTATTTACAGGGTCTCGTTGTTGTGTTAGGTGGTATCCCAGTGGCTCTGATAGGGATTTTAGTCGGTATTTTTTGGGTTATTTATATTCTATTAGTTTTGATTTAATGTAATCAATTCAGTATTTAATAAGAATAGATTTTGTTTATTTCATATGTTTTTTTTGGATAAAATGAATATTAAATAGAATAAAACCATAATATTATTATTACATGAGAAATATGTTTTGGGGCATCACATTATCCCCCCTTCAACAAATTTCATCCTCACAATTCAAAAATACTCTTACACAACCACAGCAAAACCAAACACACATCACTCCCGAGGTACCTTTACCAGGAACACCACCGAGGGTATGGTACAGACAACCTCATTTGGATTCCTAAGGTAGTATTCAACTCTTCGATTTTCTTGGCCCAAATACACTATGAACAGCTAGGTTCAAAATTGTGCTTAAAGCACTCATACTTCCACATAGAGGCATGAGAGGTGTGGAGGTCGGATATTTTAGAGTGGATAAAATCCCTATAAATTTCACGTGCCACATCGTGATTAAAGATATTTATGTCGTAGATTTCCCTGTACAAACTAAAACTCAGCACCTATAATTGGTAGGTCACTCGATGGTCACTATCCAAACCAACTTCTAGAAATTTACCCACAACTCAGTAATTATCTGCCAATGTGAAACATAGAAAAAGAGCTTCATGATACTTTCTTATATTTCTATATTATGCAAATTGTTCATTTTCAATACGGTAATAGGAAAGATTGTTTCCTTGGAAAATATAGAGGATGTTTGGGTAGTTTGACACATGATAGAGTTGTTTACAAGTCGGATGTATGTTTTTATAGGGTTAGTATTCTTTAGATCTTGTTATGATAATTATAATCTCTAACAGTTCGGTAGGAAGTGACAAAAGAGTGGTTGGTGAACTCATGTCTTCTATCTAAAATTTCAGGAGACATGTTTTATTCTGCAAAGCATGACTATATCAAAAAAGAGAATTTATTTAAAGTATCAAAACATATAACATTATTCAATTATACAAAGTTCATAAACCTAAGGAATTACATAACTAATCTCTCACTCTCACAACACTAGTATGGATTTCCAAACGTCCTCCAAGAGGAAACTTCCCCGGATTCAATGATGTTGGCAATTTCCCCAATTCCCAGTCAAACGGATTCCCAAACCAGTTCCAAACTCCTTAATCTCCTGGGTCCAGATGTAGCATGGTCATTCTGGATCAATCAGATGTGGGAATTTAAAGTTCCAATATAGGAAAGCATGAAGGGTATGGATTTGGGTGATGTATGTTTGAACTTGCTGTCTAAAATGCAAACGGGTAGGTTCATCCTCGAGAATTTCAAAGTCCATGACCTGACCTAGAAGTCCATAGATTACGATTTGACAGAGGTGTTCTTCCTGGAGGTCACCCTCTTGTACATCTTTATATAAGTTCATTAGTTAAAACAAGTTGTTGGACAAGGTGAATTATCATAATAGTCCTTCATAATACCTTCCCATATGTGAATAAAAGGGAAGTTGGGCATACATCATCAGAAAATAATCAAATCCATATCCTCAGCGGATAGAGTATGTGAGGAGAATTGGACACAAAATATAGATGTTAACATGATAAATGAAGGTTCTCAAAAGTTTCATATCCTTCTAAACATGCCCCGGTCACTATGGTTTATAATATTTCTGTAGGAAGGGACATAAGGCATGATTTATCAGCAATCTAAAAATTTTAAAAGAGAAATTATACTTAGTGAGACATAAACAAGTTTTTAGGATTGTTATAATTTTTTAGGGTGTACTAAACCAATCCTCTAATGCCAACTATAATGGCCTAACTCTAGAATACCTGAAGCTGGTGCCTTAAAACATGATGTGTAATTTTCTTACAAAAAACAAGCATTGATATTTTACACATCATGTCCCATATAGAGTATTGTTATGGTTCAGGTTCTGGGAAACCATCCACTTCTGACATGATTCTTCAGCTAAAAACAGATACCTAAAAATTTTATTTAAAAACATAGGGTGATCATACACTGGCTGTTAAAAATTATGAGTGTTGAATAATTAATAAGTCATAAGCTTTTACATTCTCTGATACTCAGAGGTACAGGCTCTTTAATCAGGCATATTTTCCAATTGAATACACACTTGGTTAATTAAATTATATAAATATCTTAATCAAGAATATTATTCATTAGAATACACACTTGATTAATTGAATTCTATAGACAAAATGAGGGAAATTATAATTCCAGACCCCATTAAGACCTCGTGTCAAGACCTGAAATGTCAATGGCCTCATGCCATGACCTGATTTTCACATGAGAACTATCGATGCATCAAAGGGATTTCATTAATTGGTCCCCAACCCATTATACTGAGTCTAATACATTCCTCATATGCCAAATCGGGTCGTATATTCAAAGTGTCCCATACCACTTTGAATAATTTAATACTTAATCCATAAAAGGTTATAAGAATTTAATTTTGTTCTTTTTCATTTACATATATTTAGTGAATCAAGCATATAAGTATTAATTACAAAACTATCAACTACATGTCTATGGAATTAAATGGAAATTATGATAATCAGATTATAGCATATGTGACAATTAATGCACAAAAAGAAATAAAATTTTTGTCACATGAAATGATAACCTTAAATTCTAAAACCTTATTAATCAAATACATATTGGAATTTCATCATGGATTTGATGCATAATTAATTTAAAGGTAAACCAAATATTTCATGTGGGGTATTAAGCACATAAATTTCCAAATATTTATAACTCGTATGCATATGTATATCATATCACAAGGGTACACACAATGATAAAAAAATGAAAAGCATGAAATTCAACCATACTTTATACCATTTATTATTTATGAAAATAAGTAATTCATACTTATGTATATAAGGGTAGAAAACCCAAAACATTATACTAAATAATTCTCTATAACTACTAAACCATTAGGGTTTAGTGTTGTGTAAATCTGTTTATACACCAGGGTGTATGTAATGATTTGTATTTTTAAATAGAAACCTTTCATGATTCAAAAATATCATTCTCTATTAATTCTCATCAATCTTGGAAAACCTAAATTATATTTAGGACCCAAATTTATTTTTACATATATATATATATATATAATTTTATAACCGAAAATACAAAATATATAATTTGGTTTTTCAAAAGGAAGAAAAGTTTATTGAACCCTTATATGTTTTGAGTTTATGCTCATTAATTTCATTTGTGCCATATGTTATAAAGGGTCGGTTATGGAATATATACATTATGCGTATACATATATACATAAATATATATATATATATATATATTAAACACATAAGAACTCAAACCCTTCCTTGATAGAGGGTTATGAATACATTTAAGATTGAGAATTCACCAGCTTAAGAGGGGATAGTTGGTTATATTCTCAACCATATATATATACATGTATATACTTTTATATGTGTATATATATATATACATATATAAACCCAAACTGAAACATGTCAAGATAAAATAGGACCCTTACCTATTTGGAAGAGGAGGAGAGGTCTGAGGAAACATGCTGGAGGATTGAGAAGAAGGACAATCAAGGGGTTTTTTGGGGAAAAAGTTTTTTATAAACTATATTATACATTAATTATATAGAATATATTTAAGGAAACTTGCTAGAAAAAGTAACCCACTCGGTTTATAAAATGACCGAGGGTGAGTCTTTGTGGGAGATGAGGGCAAGGGAGGGTCCACTGGATTCACTGGTGGAGAAAAATGAAAGAAGAAAGTGGAAATACCCACTAGTGCAATGCATGCGGAGGAAGAAGAAGACAATGCGGGAAAGAAAATCTAGAAAATAAACGGATGGTGGAGATTAAATTTCACCCATATATAATGGTTGGGGTCCAGTTAGCAAATTTAAAGGAATGGATAGATGAGATCCACTGAGGACGTGATCAGACAGCTCAGATAGACGCGGTGATTTAAAAAAAGGAATGGCTGCGATTAGATCTATGATTGATCGAAGGACATAAAAAAATGTGAAGAATGTCTGCGGTCACTGGGGTTTGTTAGCCGAACCAAAAAAACATATCAAATCACACGCGGCGTGATCGAATGGCCCTGATCTTTTCCTAGATTATTTTCTCAATCCCACATCGAAACGAAGGGAGTTTCTCACCTCCCTTATAATCTCGGAGCTCCCAGCCTACTGCCAGAACACTCCCTCTCCCCTCTCTATACCACCGCATACCCGGTTCTTCTGCGGGTGCGCTCTTGTACCCACCCACGCCGCCTTTCCACCCTGCATGGTGGTGTGCTCTGGTCCCTGCACATGCACTCGTTCTCTTTTAATGGTATCTATTCCCCATGTGTGTGCTTTCCCAGTATGCATGATTCATGTGCACGGCCCGTGGGCTATTTCCAGTGGTTGTGGGTGAGGATCCCCATCAATGCTTTGAGGGATACCACAAGGCAGCCCTCGGCTAGGTGGGTTAATCACCTAAATTTTAACATCGTAAAAGTTTATTTTTTGTTAAATATAAAACTAGGTTTCAATATACATATATATATGGGTTTCCAAACAAATATGAATTCTATTTTATTACTAAACCAAATATTATAAATTCTAATGTTTTAAAACATAAAGTGATAAATTAATGTTCAATAAATCATTAAGAAAGTCTTATATTAGTATTAAAATAATCAAAAACATATTCTTAGTTAAGACCATGGTTTTATACATCTGAGGGTAAACACATTTATAAAATCTTTTCATCACATTTTAAATATTTGAAAAGTATTTTAAATACATACCTCATTTTGAAATCATACTATATTAAATCATTATTATTTTTAGCATTTATAAAAAGATGTTATATATTTAAAGATATAATTTCAATACATAACTTAAATATTTTGGAAAACTAATTATACTTAGATATTTTAAATTAAACCAACAGAATAACCAAAGGATATACTTATAGCTGTTAGAAACTCAACGGTCACCTAAAGGGAAATGATCGAATTGAGGCCCTTATAAATACCTATACTAGCATGTCCTAAATTCAATATAACATGGTGAAAATGGTGCTCTCCATACCACTAATGCACATTACAGCTGTCGTGGTTCTGGCCATGATGTTTTTCGTTCTGACTGACCCAAAGGATATTCTCTATCTTTGTTGTGTTATGTGGTCTCCCAGTGGATTTGATAGGGCTTTTAGTCGGTATTTTTTAGTTAGTTGAATTCTCTTAGATTTTCTGTAATTTAATCAATTCAGTATTTAATAAGAATACATTGTGTTTATTTCATATGTTTTGTTCGGATAACATGAAGATTAAATAGAATAAAACCATAATATTATTATTACATGAGAAATAATTTGTGGAGTGTCACTATCCCTATACTTGAAGCTATCAAGAAAGTCCCAAGGTATGTGAAATTATTAAAACAACTTTGTACCAATCAAAGAGGGTTCAAGGGAAATGAGAGGATCAATCTTGGAAGGAATGTGTCGGTACTAATTACACCAACTCTAACAATTCCAACAAAGTGAAAGGATCCCAGGACATTCACTATCCCATACACCATAGGGGAGTTACAATTTTCTGATGCACTTTGTGATTTAGAAGCTTCCATAAATGTGATTACTCACTCTATATTCTCTTCTTTGCAGGTTGGTGAGTTGAAGCTGACAAGAGTAGTGGTGAAGTTAGAAAATAGAGGTACAACATATCTAGTAGGAGTCCTTGAGGATGTACTTGTCTGGGTAAGAGACTTGATCTTTCCAGAATATTTCTATGTGCTTAACATGGAGGATGATCATGTAAGTTCTCATGATCCCATTATCTTAGGTATACCCTTCCTAAAAACTAAATAAACTATCATAAATTTCAATGAGGGTACACTTTCCCTGGATTTTGGGGATGAAGTTGTGATATTTAATGTTATGGAATCCAAGAAGTACCCCTCAGAGGACCATTATGCATTTGTTTTCTCCCATTTTGAACCACAAAATAAAATCCCCATGGAATTTTATTGTTCTATGATTAGGGAGATTATGATTATTGGTTCTAGTTTGATGTCTAATATTACTTCCACACCTATTTATAATGCACAAGACACTCTTATATTTGATTTTCAAATGGATTCATATTCTGATTTTGATCATGTGAACTCTAATTATGACATGGATTATGAGTATGATGATGTATTTAATGCTTTATTCTCTAATTTTGATGATGTATATTCTGATAATGATGTTCATTGTGCATATATTTCATTTCCTTCAATTTTTCCATCCATACATCACCCCCTACATTGGAACTCAATCCATTTTCCACCTGATCTCAAATACTTGTACTTGTCAAGTGGAGAGAAATTACCTGTTATCATTGTTAATAATATCCCTTTTGAACATGAATAAAAACATATGAATCTTTTGATGGAGAACATTAAGGCAATCGGGTGGACCTTAGCTGATATATTAGGTATTAGCCCCTCCATTTTTGTGCATAGGATTATTTTTTAGGATGAGGCTAAACAGGTTAGGTAGCCACAAAGGAAACTCAATCTAACCCTTCTGGATGTTGTTAAAAAAGAGGTTGAAAAATTTCTCGAGGTAGGAATAATTTATCCCATTTTAGATTCTTAGTGGGTGAGTCGTATTTAGGTTGTGCCTAAGAAAAGTGGTGTTACAGTTGTTAAAAATGAGAAAGATGAGTTAGTTCCAATGAGGGTGAAAAACAGTTGGCGTGAGTGTATTGATTATAAGAAACTAAATCAAACCACTCTCAAGGACCATTTCCCCCTCTCATTTATTGATCAAATGCTTGAGAGACTTGTTGGGAAGACACATTATTATTTCATGGATGGATTTTTTGGATATTTTTAGGTTCCTATTGCTTTAGAGGATCAGGAGAAGACAACATTCACTTGTCCATTTGATACATTTTCCTACCGAATGATTCCATTTATACTTTTCAATGCCCCAGGTACCTTCCAGAGATGAATAGTGAGTATTTCATCAGATTTCATTGATTCCTGTATGGAGGTATTTATGGATGATTTTACAGTGTATGGGTATTAATTTGATGATTGTATCTCTAGTTTGGAAATGGGTTTGAATCATTGTATTGAGAAGAATCTGGTCTTAAACATTTAAAAGTGACATTTCATGGTAGAGAACGGGATTTTCTTAGGTCATGTAGTGTCAAAACATGGGATAGAGGTTGATAGATCTAAGGTAGATATCATTTCATCCTTACCCTATCCTTCATGTGTGTGTGATGTTAGATCCTTCCTAGGGAATTCAGGATTTTATTGGTGCTTCACTTTTAGTAATATTGCTCTTCCTATGTCACGATTACTTCAAAAGGATTCTGGTTTTTTGTTTTATGATTATTTTAGGGCATCCTTTGATGAACTAAAGAAGTGTCTGGACACTCCACCTATCATACATCCCCCAAGTTGGGAGCTTCCTTTTGAGCTTATTTGTGATGCCTCTAACTTCGCAGTTGGGGATGTCTTATCTCAGAGGGTGGAGGTACATTCACATATGATTGCATATGCATCAAGGACACTGTATTTAGCCCAATAAAATTACACAACCATGGAAAATGAGTTTATTGAAGTCATATTTTCTTTAGATAATTTCTATTCATATTTATTGGGCTCTAAAGTAGTTCTTTTTC
Source organism: Viscum album (assembly GCA_963277665.1). Lineage (NCBI taxonomy): Eukaryota > Viridiplantae > Streptophyta > Magnoliopsida > Santalales > Viscaceae > Viscum > Viscum album. The sequence continues at coordinate 1,218,248,425 of OY728130.1, forward strand.
TGACCATGCAGCTTTGAGGTACCTCTTGATGAAGCCAGACTCAAAGCCCAGACTTATCTGATGGATTCTCCTTCTTCATGAATTTGATATTGTGATAATGGAAAATAAGGGGTTGGAAAACCTAGTGGAGGACCACATGAGTAGGATCAATCACACACTAAAGGATGCAACCTTGGACTAGGTACCACTTTTGGACACTTTCCCCAATGATCATCTTTATTCCATATCAGGTATGCATCCTTGGTATGCTGATTCAGTGAACTACCTTGTGGCCTCTGAAATTCTAAAAAATTTAAAGAAACATAAAGTACAAAAATTAAAGAGTGAGTCTAGATTTTATGTGTGGGGTGATCCCTATTTATGGTGCATGTGTAGTGACCAATTTATTAGGAGGTGTGTTCATGGTCATGAGTTTGAGTCTGTTCTACAATTCTATCATACACTTGATTGTGGTGGGATCTTTGGACCCCAATGCACATTTAGGAATGTTTTGGACTCTTTGTTGTATTGTCTTAGTTTATTCCATGATGCTCATGTGTTTTGTAAGTCGTTCTCACATTTCCAACACACTAGTAATATTTCTAGGAGAAACAAGATTCCCCAACAACCCATATTATTCTATGAGATTTTTTATTTATGGGGCATCAATTCTATGGGTCCTTTTTCTAGTTCATTTGGGTTTTTTTATATTTTAGTTTCTATTGATTATGTGAGTAAATGGGTGGAGGATAAGGCCACCAGGATTGATGATTCTCATATTGTAGTGGACTTTGTCAAGACACAGATTTTTTGTAGGTTTGGAGTTCCAAATTCCATCATCAATAACTAAGGGACACACTTCTTCAATCAGAATTTTTCTTCCTTCCTTTGGAATTATGGGGTGACACAAAAAACATCAACATCATACCACCCCCAAAAAATGGAAAGGTTGAGGTTTCAAATAAGGAGTTGAAACAAATTCTGGAGAAAACTATGCAGTCAAATAGGAAGGATTGGAGAAAGTGCTTGGATGATGTATTGTGGGATTATAGGATAGCATACAAGACCCACATCTGTATGTCCACATTTTGGATTGTTTTTCAGAAATCATTTCATCAATCCATAGAAGTTGAGAATTGGGCTTATTGGGCTGTAAAGAAATGTAACATGGATTTGGCCCAAGATGGAATCTAAAGGAAGCTGTAAATTTAAGAGCTTGAGAATATTCGATTGTCTTCATATGAGAACTTAAGGCTCTATAAGGAACGATCAAAATCATATCATGAAAAAATGATCCAGAAATAAGAATTCCAAGTTAGAGAGAAAGTCTTGATCTATAGTTCATTATTGAAGTTGATTCCTGGTAAGTTGTGTTCTAGGTGGTTAGGTCGTTATGTTGTGACTAATATTTTTCCTTATGGTGTAGTTGAGATCACACAAGAGGAAACTGGGAGGAAGTTTATATTCAACAGGAAATGTTTGAAGAAATACATTGAGGGGATTCCTAAAGAAGTAGTGGATTTCATCACACTGCATGACCCCATCATCACTTGAGCATATCAGGCTATTCTTAACCCTTTCACTTTTATATTCTTTATCCTAATTAAAATTATAAATTTCATGGGCATATATCAAATCATAGGTTCACATTGAGGACAATTCAATATTGTAAGTGTGGGGGAGGGGACAAAATTTTTTGGTAGATATTTAGTATTTTCATTTGTGTGTTTTATGTGTATTTTCTATTAAGTTTTTGGTTAAAATTTTCAAAAAAAACAAAAAAAATCAATAAAAAGGAAACAAATGTATCATGTAAAATTCTCATATGGAACATATAAAAAATGCATGTTTTCAAAATTCATTGGTAGAAATATAAGCATGAGTAATATTTCATCATCAAGGGTTGACTTTTATAAAAATTGAAGTTGTCGATGATATGAATGGTTGTGTCATTATAAAACCTTTTATATTTTGACATCATTATTTGTGATATTTTTTCATGGTAAATTGGGTCATTGATTTCTCCACATAATTTTTTACACAATCATGACTTGTGAGTTTCTCATACCCAATTGAATGTATATTTAGATTAAGTAATCCTTTTCATCTTATAACATGGTCTTTCCATATGTCAGTTTCTCTTCTGATCATTTCCATCACTTTAATATATTGACATGTGCATGTGAATCTAACATCTAACTATTGTATGCCCTCTAAAATTTTAAAAAAAAACAAAAAAACAAAAAAAACAATCAATAAAGAGGGGAGTGAAGAAATGTACAACATGTGGGGATATTTAGGTCGGGAGCTCATTGTTTGACTTCTGGGAATGCTTAAATGAGTGGGTTTTGGAATTTGATTTTAGAGGATATTTAAAAGGTTCAGTGGAATAGAATCAGGTAATAAGAAAAGTTTTTATTGACCTTAATATACTAGATAAAGGCTTTAGAGACAATCTTGGAATGGTTGGAACATACACACGTGGATAATTTGTGGCATGGTAGACTCATGTCTTGTTTTTCTATGATTGGTGTTATGAATCTCAGTGGATTTTGTTTTGAAATAATTTATGAGACAATGACTTTAAAATATATTGATATTGAATTTTGATTTGATTCTTACATTGCCTATATTTTCACTATGGATTGAGAAATTTGAATATGCATATCTTGTCACAATGTTTTTAAATACATGATATGAGGTTTTTCCCAGGAGTGAAAAATAATTAGTGTGGGGGAGTTGATAAAAAACATTTTTATTGAATATTTTATTGATAATAAATGATAAAATTTCCTCAAATTGTGTTAAATATGTTTATTTATAAAATATTTGGGATTAGATCATTCATTTGAAAATTTAAAGAAATTCTAGTTTTACCTTTTATAGTGAACTGTAGTATTTCAAAGATAAATATTTTAACATTTATTATTTGAACATGAAATTTTGTAACTGTGTTACTAACTTAATAGGATATAACTTTTATTCAGGAAATTGGAGATAAATCGTTCATTTGGTTGGACTAAATAGGTCATGTAGTCAAAGGTAGGATGGGCCCACCAGATTGGACATTGGTTCTGTATTTGGGCCATAACATCTTCATTAGAGATTGGATTGGGCACCAATTTTTAGGGACTCTCTCCTACCCAATTTTTCACAAATCATTATTCTGGAAGAATAGATGTTTCATGAGTTTTGTAGGTAAAATTGGATGTGCAATTTGAATTAAAATATTTGGCCGAGATTCCCCATTCACACTTGAAACCTCTTTAAACCTAGCCTCCTCTACACTCTATAAATTAGTGTTTTTATCATTTTTATGGATTGGGAGGTGAATTGGGAAGTTTAGGGAAGAGGAGAAGTGGATCCAATCCAATTATCTAACCATTTCAACAAGGTTAGTTCTTGAAGCAAGGATCCCTTCGACAAAGCCTTCTTCTTCTTCATCATGTTGTAATGCTTTTGTTTGTGTAATAAACATCTTTTTACATATTTTATTTATTCTCTATTATTATATTTTGTTAAAATTTATTCTTCTATTAATCTTTCTAATTTTTTTGGAATCGATAGTAAAAACTATATTGGGTTCTACCCTCTCTAAACCTTTTCAAATGCATCACATTTCTACGATGACTACACTACCCATGCAAGAGTAGTTATTTTTAGTATTTGATCTACCTATCACCTCCTTAATTAATTTATTTTGAATCAATGAGATAATTTAATTCAAATAATATGATCTATTAGTTGATTTTTTTATTTAAATGAAACTATTTAAGAAATTGAATAATAAACACAAATCACGCGAGGTCGAGAATTTTGTGAATTGTGAGAGCTCGAACTTAATTGGTAATTCAAAAACACATGGGATCAATTTGTAGTGTTCAAATATAATCCCTAAACTCAATTAATTCTAATTTATAGAGAGTATATGTGCCCTAATTTACCACTAACCATAAGCTAACCTTATAACATCAATCAAAGCAGGGTGTTGGGATTTCATGTTCCGAAGTTAACCTAGAGATAAATTCACTTTATCATTGTGGTAAAGTTAATTCTCATAGGGTTCAGGATTTAACAAATTAAGGGATCATAATTAAGTAGATATTAATTTAAATTATAATTATTAATAAATTATTGAAGAGGTATAGTTAGATCGATTACGCATTTTTAAATATTTTCTAAAAAACATCTTCTTGTTGTGTATTTTTAATCGAACATTATTTCAAAAATAAAAACAAAAAAATTATACAATATTCTTCCAAAAAACTTCTTCTAGATTTATGAATGGTAAAAAACACCCACATACTTTCAAGTAGTTTTATTATTCCATTTTATGTTATTTTAAAAATACAATTAATAAGTTGTCAAATTTACTTCCTCCTTTTAGATATGACCTTGTTCAGCCACTCTACTACACCTAAGTACCCAAAAACAACTAATCATTTGAGGGCGCTCATGATAGCGCCTTTAAAAAAGTGTTATGCAATATCATATATTTTTTTTAGCTTATGTGATGTCAAACTTCCTATAGAGACACAATTTTAGGCCATTGAGTATTGTCATAGCCTCCTCCTATATAGTGGATCCCTAACCTAATCGGGTTATAAAATACAATAGGACCAAACCATTGGCATTACGAATGACCCCACCACCACACATGGCTATTAGGATGAAAGACCCATCCGTGTTGATATTTAGGCCCATGAGGATTCCATAAAACCCAATTAATTCTTAATATACTTCTACCAGGTTGGAAAACATGGATACTTTATTATGGCAGTTGTAGAGTGGGAGCCTCCTTCTAGTTGCTCATGATTCTGACAATGTCAAGTAACATGTTATTTTTTCTTTAAATGATATATCCTCCTTAAGTGGAGCCCCCCTAATGTATCACTTTGTTCCTTTACTTCCATAGGCACCATCAACTATCATGAAAAACCATGGTTTGGTCTATTTTCTCTGGGGTCCCATCTCCCAAGTCGTGATACCATCGATCCAGGAAAGGTTGATCAGCCATGTTAGGAGTAAAGAAGGATATGAACTCACCGAATAAGTTCCATGCCTCATTTTCCAACTCACCCTCAAATAATATATTTTTACTACTCTCCTCCCTATGGTTTTTTATTAGGCACATCTAGATATAGTGTTAATGTTGTAGTATTTGATGTTCTCATCCATAGGGACAACCTTGTACCTTATCATACAGTTGAGGAAGTTGTATTTTGTTGGGATTATTTTGTACCATAGAAAATCATTTTAAACATCTAAAAGAGCATTCAAATTAAATTTCTGATGGAATTCCCTTATTTTGAAGGACCTCGAGGGAAAACGGGGTGAACATGCACCTATCAGGATCCAAGTTCTGCTCAATGAGGTTAAAAATGTCATGTTGATCTTTATCTAGAACAGACTTTATGAGAGGTTGGTATAATATATCCTCCATGAAATATAGTTAGTTGGTATGGAATCCCAAAAAACCAATGATATCCTCACTCTAGTACTAGTGCCAAGATGAGATATCCCCTTTCTCTACACGCCAATGTGTATGAGGTGGAAGATCTGTGAAGAGGGGTCCAATCACATACCAGAGCAGAGATTCATATCCATCTGATGAATCTGTTTTTTCAGAGTTATTTTTGTGTATGGTTATACCCCATAAGGTACAATACTCTATGAATTCTCATGCCAACTTTTCATGCATGCATATGAGGGTATCCTCAAGACTACCGACATTGATACCACCTTCATTAATGGGCCTTTCCATCTGGCTCTAGGATACCCAGTGTCTATTACCTTCTGAGAGAGGGTCCCAAATGAAACTATCTAGGATCTTATCAATGTTATTGATGATGAATTTGGATAGTTTGATATAATAGGAGGAATTTATTGGAGTTTCCATGATAACATTGTTAACCAGTTCTATCTGACCCCCAAAGGATATATATATATTTTCCAACTGAGTACCTGATCCATGATATTGCTGGTGAGGGGATTGAAGTATAGAATATGAAGCCTACCTAAAGATATGGGGGAACCTAGGTATTACATATTAAGATACCCTCTATGCATGTCATTATTTTTTCTCATGGTAGAGATTCAGCTGGGAGTACAACCGTTAGAAATATAAAAGTTGCTTTTACTCTGGCCACTTCAGTGGCAGTATTTCTCGATCACCTTGTTCATTCCTCTTATTCATATACTATTAGAATTAATAAATATGGTAGTTTCATCAGTGAACATTAAGTGGTAAATGGATGGATATCTCATTCTTCTTCAGTACAGGAGAATTTCTCCATTTCTTAATCTTCTTCAGATGAGGTGGCTTAGGACATCTTGGGTGAGGATGAATATGCTCAGAGATATTGGGTCACCCTACCTTAGGCTGAGGGTTTCATTAATGAAACAATATGTATTCCCAATGAACATAACCTCCAGTCACGGGGAGATGAAACACCTGAAAATGAAATCAATATTCTAGGAGGAGATACCCATACCTACAAGCACCTTGTTGATGAAACTCCACTCAATGCGATCATATAATTTTTTTCATTTCTAACTTGATAGACATGTTTGATCCATGGGTCTTGATTTTTATGTCTCTGATCATCTCCTAATCCAATGCAATAGCCCCTGGATCGATAGAACCTTTCCAAGATCATTTAGTTCCATGGAAACCCACTGAGGGAGGTGAATAGATAGACTAGATTTGATGATGTTGGCCAAAAGTTTATATAGGAAATTACACATTCCCATTGGCCTATAATGGAGAATATAGGAAGGATTCCTGGTTTTGGGAAAGAACACGATGGTGGTGGAATATACAATGCGAGGTAAGTTACCCCCCCCCCCCCATAGAAATCATGGATAACCGCAATCAAATCATATTTCAGCGTATCCCAAGATGTCCTGTAAAAATTTCTAGGGAATCCATTTGGTCTTAGAATTCTTTCAAGGTTTAGGTTCATCATAGCATTGAGGATATCCTTGTCTTCAGGAACAGCACCTAGTCCTTCATTATCCTGGTCATAAAGTTGGTTTAGAACCACATCAAAGAACCCTTTATTCTACACCTAGTACCCGTTAGGAAAACGAGTGTTGGGACCCACAAGGAAATCATTGAAGAAGGAGTGGTCCAATCCTCCCATGACATCCCTATCATCAATATATGTACCATTATTCAACATAATTTTATGTTTAATCGGTTGTTTCCTCTCCTTAATATAAGAAAGGAAGAAATAAGTGTTCCTATCTCCCTCCTTAAGCCATTTGATTCTCAATCCTTCCCTAGATAGGTGTTCCTATTTTAGAATCATGTACACCAGGTATTCCCATTCAAATCCTCCTCCAAACTACTCTTGGGACGTTCAATATCAGACATGGTGACTTCCATGTCTCTATTAATGGGCGATAAATCCTTCTTCCATGTCTAAAGCCTCATCTTTAGCCATTGTTGTTTGTTTTGTATGGAAGACCATGTATGAACCTGGTATGTTTCATTATAGATGTATCTAACCAGGTCATGGTACCTCAGTATGCTGGCCCATTATTGGTAGTATCTGAATCGTTCATGATGGTCCTACTTGGAAGATAGGAAAACTAGAAGCAGAAAGTGGTCTAATATGCCACGCACCAGATGACTAACCTTGGTGATGGAGTATATATATATGGATTTCATGTTGTCCAGACATCGATCCAAATGGCTTCATGAATTTTGGTTCCATCATTGGTTGTTTCACCATGTGAACTAGTATCTTGAGAAGCCGAAGTCCATGAGACATTTTCCCATTATAAATTAGACAAAGTCCAAGATGGCTATCCTGGGGAATGGTCCCCTACCATTCCACTCCTCCAGGTCATTGATAACATTGAATTCTCCCCTAACTATCCACGGATTATTTACAAGATCAAACACATTAATATATTTCCACAATCTCTCTCTTTGTTGGGAGTCACAACTCCTATAAATGAAGGAAACAAAGATATTGGTTGCCTTGAGTCACCTTAGTGGTGATTAACTGGTCACTGTCCTGAACCAAATCTATAGTGGATTTCATGTTCTAGAATATCCAGATGTGCTAGTTAGATGGGTCAGCGTGCTTGTAACCATGCATCTTGATCTTTCTAGAAAAATCATATATTTTTGTGGGATGTTGTTTGTGTTTGAGGATGGTGACAATAGAATCCTTATGTTTGTTAATCTCAAAATATATGAATTATTACTTGACTCAGCCACTAATCTGACAGGAATTTCATATGAGCATGGAATCCATTGATGAAATAGTATTCGGCACTGGATCCAAAACTTATAGCCTTCTTGTAGTGGGAGGATGGATTCACTTTTAGATTATTTGATTTGAACCTCGTGCATACTTCAGTACCCTTGGATGGGGGCACTAATATGGGGGTGGATGTTTTCTAGGGAAAAAGGGTTAGTCTGCTATGAGAATATGAGGGAGACAGAGTGAGCCACCTTTGATCACCAACATTTTGGGTTGGAGAGTCCACTATAGAAAACTATAGGGATCCATAGGTAGGTGAAGAAGTGTTACCTTTGATGGGAGTGACCAATGGTAGGGAGACTCTATCACATGCATGCTTAAAGTCTTCAATAGAACATCGAGGTTAATCTGTGGGGGGTGGAGGCAAGGCCAGAATACCTATGGGGTTGGGAGGGGATCCATTCATACCCTACTCCAAATGTTACATGAGGGGATTAATGCAATTGAAAAAGGAATAGGTAAATAAACCATCCTGGAAAGAGGGGAAACACCTTGGAATGAAGTGAACCATAACCCGATATGACACCCTATTACCTTAAATCAAGGGAATGAGTGGAGGATTGGGTTCTGGATCTGGGAGGGACCTCCAATGGATCATAACTAGAGGCCTCATCCACCTCATGTGCTTCTTTAGAAGGGAAGACATTGGATGGGTCCATTTTTCTATCCCTGACCACAGCCACTTGGGGGGAAGGAGATGCCCTCCTTGGTGGTGTTAACGGCATACCTGTAAGATGTTCCCCTATAGGAGACAATGAAAGTAGTATCTAGGGAAGATATGTTAAGAAATGTCCTGGTTCTAATAGAAGGAACCCTACACCTGAAGAAAGAGCTTATCCATCATGGGATGAGATATATCCATTTCAATGCAGATACGATCCACCAAAGTATCAGCACAGCACCACTGTCATCCGAGAAGAAGTATCCACCATGTTATTCATTGGTCGCCTTGGGGAAACCACCATTCTAAAAGGGTAATAGGATCCCAAGTATGTTTATCTAGACCCCGGTTAGTGGGATATCTTTTCCCTTGTGAATTTCCAGAGACCACTGAGACATGATGAAGCTCCAACGGCCTACGGAGCGAGGGGCCTTGCACCACACATGGATGAAATCATCTTCCGATGCAAGGAAAAGGCAGAAAGAGTTCATGTGGACCATAGAGATTTGTGTCAAAAGACAAATGCCCTGAGAACTTACAAATCATTGTAAAGCAGAGATCGGAAGCTTCACTAAACCAAACCAAGCTACAAGAGTCCACTTCAAGTAGGTCTACGCCTTCACAAAGATAGAAACAAGAAAATACATGGAGATACATGATCCTTACCTCAATTAATTCAGTGGTGACAAGGATATCTTTGTGAAGCAAGGCTGGGGGAATCTCGGAGCGAGCCATAAGGGGTGTCCGTGAAGGAGAGGCCAAACCAGGGAGCTTTACAGGAGGGTCTAGGAGGAATTGGAGAAGCATCAAGGGCTTCAGGATTGAGAGTAGAGCCAGGTGTGAGGTAACTTAACCAAATCTAGTATATATTTCACTATCAATAGTATCAGGTAAGTCTTGGTATCAAAATAATTACCCAGACTATCCCCTTTACCATCAAAAAAACCAACAATTTCAGCACCCACCACCCTTCCATACAAAATTTAAACAACCTTACAATCAACTTGATTGAAACAAATAGCCCTTACTTTCCAATAAAAGTGGCTATATGATCATACATCTACCAATTCACTACCACATATTTAGAAATAACAAAGTTCATAAATGAATTATCTTTGGACAGAAATGAAAGAGATGGGAAAAAATCTAGAACCATTTTCCAAAAATCTCAGTAGGATACCTACCCAAATAGTCTTTAATATGAGAGAAAATGTGATTTTTATAATAACTAAAATTGGTAGGGAGATTCACCCCAAGGCTACATTGAAGTTCAAACAAAACCAGCTGAGGAGTGAGGAATAAGAAATTAAGAGTCCTGAATCTTAACAAGAATAACCCAGAATTAAATAACATATTATAGAAGAAGATGAAAAAAATAAAGTATAACTAGTTTATAAAGAACCTGACCAATAATAAAAAGATAGGGAAGAAAGGAAGGAATATATAGGAATAGATGTCTAAAAAACAAGAGACCAGAGACACCATGTCAAATATTATAAAGTTTGGAGAAGGATCTCTTACCTCTTTTCCCATCAAGAATTATTCAATGCAAGAAAGATCAACTAGAATGAAATCTATGAGAAATTATAGAAATATTCAAGAATTTTTTGATTTATTTTACCCTTATTAAATCACTCATAAAGATTCCCAATTGTATTAAATTTCTTAAATAATTTTTCACCAAAAATAGGGGGCTTCAATAGAATGAAAGAATTAATTTGGGAAGAAGTGTATCAAGACTAATCACACCACTATTACCCAAAAAAAATCAAGATCTAGGGATATTTTCTATCCATTTCACTATTAGTTTCATCACTTTTTCAGATTCTTTATGTGATTTAGGTTCTTCTATAAATGTTGTGCCTCACTCATTTTTTACATCTTTATAAATAGGAGACATCAATCTCACAAGAGTGGTGGTAAAACTTAAAATATGGTCAAATTAATTTCTAGTTGGATTATTGTAGGATGTCATTATGTGATTCTAACACATGATCTTCCCAGAAAAATTTTATGTACTAAACATGGAGGAATATAGGATATCATCAAACTCACCCACCATTTTGGGGAGACCAAGCATGAATATAGTCAATACAATCATCAATGTTATTGAAGGAAAAAAACCATGAAGTTTGGAGATAGTATAGTCCATGTCAACATCTTTTACTCCATGAAGTATTTTTAAGCTGACCACTAACTCCTTATGTTATATACTTTAAAAAGGATGAACTTAATGAATATTATGATTTTTTTCTTGAAATATTGACTCTAGGGGAGAACATTATGATTGAAAATTTCATATAGGATGATTTTATCAAAAATTTTGAAGAATCTATTCTCCTGTTAGAGGATGGAGTAAATTATGAATATCTTAAAGGATCTAGTTTTTTATTTAATGATGAGGTAATTTATATGTTATCTTGTGTGAAAAAAATACTAATGATGAAATTTAGAAACGAAAATTTAATTTAATCTTTAGAATAACCCTCAAATATGGAATTAAAACCTTTTCCCATGGATTTGAAGTATGCGTTCCTAATATAGGGATAAAAACAACTATTTATAATTGAAAATAACTTGTCCATAACCCAATAAAATAAATTGATTGAGTTTTTTAAATAGAATTTACAATCCATGGGTCGGTTTTTAAGTGATATTCCAATCATTAGTTGAAAAAGTTGATCACACAAAATTCTTCTTGAAGGAGACTCCAAACCTATTGGGTAGCCCCAAAAGCTGAAAAATTCTACCATAATAGTGATAATAAAAAATATATAGAGAATTGTTTTTAAGAATACTTAATTTACCCCATTTTTATTAATAATGGTTTAGTCCAATACATGTAATTCCAAAGAAAATTGGCCTGTCCATTATGAAAAATAACCAAAATGAATTGACCCCTAACAAAATTTTGAATAGCTGGAGGGTGTGTAAAGATTTTAGAATGTTGAATCAAGTCACCTATAAAGATAAATTCACCCTCTATTTATTGATCAAATTCTTGATGGTTTGGAAAATAAAAAACATTATTGCTTTTTAGATGGGTTTTTAGGATATTTGGAAGTGCCCATCGCCCTAGAGGACCAAGAGAAGGTAGAATTCACATTCCCTTTGGGAACTTTTCCAATAATAGGATTACATTTTGGTTGTGTAATGCACCAGGTAAATTTTAGTGGTTCAGGGTAAGTATATTATCATACCACTTTGAGGAATTAAAAGAGGAATTCTTGGATGACTTCACTATTTTTATAATTCTTTTGATCAATTTTTAAGTAATGTTGAATTTTTTTTGAAAACATGCATTGAAAAATATCTTGTTAAATTTTTTGACAAATGTCACTTTATATTTGAATGAGAAATATTCCTTGGGAATGTAATCTCCCAAAAAGTAATTTAGGTGGATAATTCAAAAATTGAAGTGAAAAAATATTTGCCTTACCCAAATTGTGTGAAACATATAAGATTCTTTCTAAGAAATGCATATTTTTACAAGAGTTTTATCAAGGAATTTAAGACGTTTTATCTTAATCTCTCTAGTTAATATGAATATATTATAATTTTTATTTTAATGTTTAATGTTGGGAAGTATTTTTTGAACTAAAAAGAAGAATAATCACCCCACCAATAATTCAACCACCAAGCTAAAAGAAACCCTTTGACCTACTTTGTGATGCTTCCAAAAAAATATATGGGAGAATTTATTTACTAAATAATTGATGGAAGACCACAATTCATTTATTATTCCTCAAGAACATAGTTTGATAACTCACTCAAATATAGAACTATTAAAAATGATTTCCTTGTAGTTGTTTTTTCTTTAGATAAATTTAGATATAACTTTATTAGAACTCAAGTTTTTTTGTTTTCTAACCATGCAAAACATAGATATTTGGTGAACAGAGATTAATCCAAACTAAGTATGGTTAGATATATGTAGTTATTAAAAGAGTTTGATTTGGATATAAAGGATAATAAAGGACGTAAAAATTAGAAAGTGGATTACCTGAGCTGATTTCCCAATATGGATAAACAATAAATACCTGATTAGGACCTACTAAATGACCATATACTAGAAGAATAGTTATATTTGGTTGAAGGATAAGTACCTTGGTATGTAGACATGGTAAATTATTTAGTAGCTTTTGGGTACCATCTCGCCTGAAATCCCAAAAAAATAAAAAACATAAATCTGAATCTAGATTTAATATTTGGGAAGATCCATATATGTGGAAAACATTCAATGATCACTTAATAAAAAGATATTTTCCTAAAAGTGAAATTTGGTCTGTTTTTGAAGTTTTTTCATACTATAGCATGTGGATTCACCATTATACCTCAAATAAAAACAAGTAAATTCTTGGAATATATAATTTATTATCCCATATTATTTAATTATCAACATTTGTTTTATTAAAAATATAAAAAAAATCAATTTATTAAGAATATTTTTAAGAGGAAAGAAATATCCCAAAATACCCTTATATTTTATGAAAATTTTAAAATATAGAGAATGGATTTCATGGTTTTGTTTCTCATGTATTTTGGAAATTGTTATATCTTTCTAATTATAGTTTATGTATCAAAATGGGTGGAATCCAAGGCCACCAAAATAGATGATGCTAAAATTATGTTTCATTTTCTATATAATAACATATTTTTTAGATTTAGAATCCTAGAGACATCATCAGTAGTCAAGGGACTAACTTTTAAAATAGGTGTATGGTGGTTTTTCTAATAAAATATATAATATATAATGATACATAAACCCCCCACCATACATAAAAAAATAGAAAAAACAATGTTTCCAACAGGTAGATCAAGGGAATTTTATAAAATACTATCAAACCAAATAGGAAATACTGGATCCAAAGGTTGAAATAAACCTTGTGGGATTATAGGATATCCTAAAAGGCACACATATGAGTGAGAACCTGTTGATTTATTTATATGAAAATTTATCATCTTTCTATATAATTAGAATAAAAATCATATTGGGTAGTTAATGAAGTGAATCTAGACGTGGATAAACCTATAAAAGAGGGAAAACTATAGCAATAAGAGAATAAATTAATCAGGAAATGATATTTTTAGAACTAAAAAATTTACAATGAAAGAGTTAGAGTGATTCAGGAAAAGTTAATTCAATAAAAATACTTCCATCACGGTGACCAATTGCTACTATAAAACTCAAGGTTAAAGGTGATTATAGGTAATCTTCATTCCAGATGGAAAGGCTCTTTCGTAGTTACTAATGTATCCACTTTTAGTGTTTTGAAGGTTTTTAAAGAATGAAATTAGAACCCATTCACTATTAATGAAAATAGGTTAAGTAAGTACTATGGGAATCTAACCTAAGACACAGTAGAGGATATCAAACTCCTCAAACCTTCTTATTAGTGAAAACCCATCAGTTTGTACCTCTCATTATCATTTATTTTATTGTATATGTCTATTCAAAATATTTTTACCTGATAAATAAGTTTTAATGCATTGAGAACATTGTATAATTTAATTATAGGGGGGAATATTAGCATAAGACTTTTCAATGTTTTTATTTTTCAATTTTTTTGTTTCTTTCAAATATTTTGTGTGTTTATTTTTAAATTTTTTAGCCGGTTTTTTAAACCTATTGAGCTTAAATTGAATTTCCTTACAAAATTTTATTCTAATACAATGTTGAGAAATTTATTTGAACCATACAATTTTCATATACAAATTATTAAGGTAATTATTTTTAAATTATAATTTAATGAATTCTAGGAAAATCCCACAAATTTTTGAAACTCATGTCATGACATACTACCTTATATTTTTAATCATATACTAGAGAGGATTCTGAACAAATTTTGACATCTTATTTATATTTTTTTCTTGATAGAACCAATATATTCTTTAATAACCATAATTTACTGATTAATCTAGTCAAAATATTGAGCATTCAAGGAAATTTTTTTAAAATGATCGAGGCATTATTTTCATTTAAATACCCTTATTTGAATAAACATTATTTCCATCCTACGAGTAAATTAATCCTTGTATCACTAATAATCTATAAATTAATTTTTTAGGAATCCACATTACAAGACAAATATTCCTATCTACCTTTTTCTAGAATATTTTTCATGATCTACATTGAATTAAAGTGTGGGTGAAGGGAGAAAAGGAGAAAGAAATATCTGTTTGGGTAGAATTTTTTTCAATTTTAAAAATATTTTCCTATAACTTTTATACTATTTTTTTTGGAGAAAAATCATGATTTAAAGAGTGTAAAAGTGTTATTGATTTCATAAAACTTTTTCCATGAAAATCCTCCCTTATTTTGAAGTGAAAAAGTCCCTATATATACCTCAAAAATATGATTCTAAATAGAAATTCCAGATCTGAAAATTTTAAGATGATGCTACTGAAAAATAGGAAAAGAGGGAAGGAACTGATTTTTCTGATAAAGTTAAAAAATGTGATATGATAACTATAAATTTGAGTAGAAGTTTAGAGGCAAGTGGGAAATGAAACCTACTAGATAAGGCCCAAAATTAGATAAATATTTTTTAGAGAATCCATTTAAGATAATTTTTTGTTTCTTTATCTAAATAAGAGCCCTAGAATATATAATAAAAAATAGAAAATATATCCTAATCTAGAGAAATGAATGTCACACACCTATAAAAGATAATTCATAGTCTTCTTTCTACTTTAAGAGTAGAACCAATGTAAAAAATTATAAAACCTACTGAAGGAAATAGAGGAAAGTAATGTTTCTACTACTGTATTAAAAAAATGTGTGGGAATTCCGTGAATAATTAAAAAAATTAAATCTATATTAGTGTAGCATGATGTTTAGGGAGAATTAATTCTTAGAGGAAATTAAAATACATGAATTGAGATTAATTTAAAATCCATGCCTCTTCATTCAACCTTAATAATTTAACATTCAGATACTACAAACCCTTAAACCATGGAAATACCCATATTATTCCTTCATGATATGCGAATGTACTAAAATAATTAGGTGTATATAAAAAAATTCATCAATCCTATGTTAAAACTTGTACAAACATGGAATGAGAACAATGTTTCTTGAAAATAATAATTGAGTTTTGAGTGATATATTACGGGAATATAGGTATAAGTTTGTAAGATGAGATGAAATAAATGGGAATTTATTAAATTTAATTAATAAATAAAATGGAATCAAGAATAATGAGGAGGAATGGAAACTATAGAACCACAATGTTGAAAAAATAACTCACATTGGCTATGATTTTGATTTATGTTTTGGTAATATTTTTGAAATTCACTAATTTGGAGTCCAAGGTTTATATGTAGAGTAATTGATAAATCCAATACCTTCATATATTTAATTGAGTGTTTTCATGGTTTTAATCCCACCATTTTATCATTTACTAGATTTTTATCACATGTTTGAATTACGGGAGTATTTTGGTATTTAGTGAGAAAATGGTTTAAATATTGATTTTTAATTATTTTATTTAATATTTGAGAATTATTAGAATAAATATCACATTAATATTTGGTTATTTTATGACCACTTTAGGTGGTTAGATTCAAATATAAATAAATAAAAGAATTTATATGTTAATCTGGATATTTTGGAGTTGCTATAGACAATCGGCCATGAGGCAGTCATGTGATCGATTAATTAACCACAATAAGAGCCTTACAATTTAGAATCATTAGAAATTATACAATTCCTTGATTGATTTCATGGTTAACCTACTATGTGGTCACTTTTCTATCATGAAATCGATCCATTAACTGCAATAATAAATTGAATCGACCGTAATCCATTCAACCAACCATATAAAAATAAATTATATAAAGATAATCGATAAAATGATCCTTTTTGTATTGACAATTACTAGAAATTTAACAAATTTACTAATTGACCATAAGAATAAATACAATCATATTCATGTTGAACCTACCAAAAGTTTTTATATAGTATACAGAAACTTCTCTATCGTGTAGTCACTTTCTTGTCATGTGGTCACAAAAACCTCAAGGTCGGTCTATTGAAGTTGAGACTCACTATTGGATCAATACTTATATTGTTTTAAAGGAACCTACTTGATAGAAAATTTTAGTTGCAAGAAGTAAAAAACATGGTATTTCTAAATAATCATGCATTAATTCAATGAGTAAGTTTACAAGTGTATTATTATTAATGAAATAAAAGCTAATCATGCATGAAAAATAAAATTTATGTTTTGTATTTCATGGGATATGAAGACCGTGAAAGAAGAAATATTTAAGGAAAAAGGAATGAATAAATATTTCAAAAGGAATGATATCTTATAGGTTTTATCTGGGGAGATGAATAAGAAATCATGCATCTACAAGAGAATAAAATAAAATACTGGAGAAGGGGGTCTTCTAACCTTGGATCGGATCTTGAGTTCATATTGCAGGACCATATAATGTTGCTTTAATTTTTATTTTATTTTCACAATTTCTCAATTCCTTATCATTCCCCTTTCTTCTCTATTTCCCTTTAAATGGAGGGGTAAATATTTAGTAATTGGGGAAGGGAAGGTTTTTCATTATGATGTTTGAGTCCTTGTTATTTAATGAATAAAAACTATCTTCTATTGTTTTATTTTGGTTCTCAGTGTGTATTTAGTTCTTTTATTACTATTATGTTTAAGTATTTTAACTAGTTCACTATTTCTACTTATGTTGATAATCAATATCCTTCCCACACCCAGTATATTTTATCTCGAATGAGAAGGGTGTGTTTGGTGGTGAGTGTATAGTAATCAATGGCGAGTGTGTGAGGGCAGTGAATCACTTTTGGATTATCTAGGAACACCAACACCCTATTAGGGTTTTCCTAGGAAATTTAGGATTATATTTCTAACTATTCATATACACGGTAAGGTAGGTTGATCAAGAAATATTTCTTATTAATTTAAAATCCATAATACTATCATATAAGATGTGTTTGATGAATTTATCAAGTAATATTTCATATATAAAATAACAATATGTGAAGTTAATCATTCTATGTTCTAGGATAAAATTTCATGTGGAAACCAGACTCTAACTTAGTCACCTTTCTTATAAAATGTTTTCAAACTCTAGATTCAATTGTTTAATTATTTTTAGAATCAAAACCCAAAACCAACCTTTTTTCTCTATTTAAAATGTGAAGTATAATTATTGTTAACTCTTACATAGAATAAAACCCTAGGTAATCATTATAACTACATTTAACTTAGGGGGAAAACATTTTTCCCACTCCATGATATATGTGCATCCTTCTTATCACATCATGATTATTCTTCTTCATTACATTGTTTGAGATAATATCTTAAGGGTACCTGTCTCACTGAAAGATCATAGCAGTTCCCCACTATGATAAGAACCTAGAAGTATACTGGTATTATTATAAAAAAACCATGTTTTATGGTCTGATATTATCATTTTATGGGACATAAATAATACAATCTATTAGGGGTAGGGGCTCATATGACATTGAGACTTATTCATATGAATTTTTTCCTTGGTAATATCAAGTAAGGAGTTTATGAGAACATGACTCTCTAGTAGGAAATATATATTTATATGTGACAATGGATGTTTTAATCTACATACATGTGTCATGGTACTTATAATTTAAGGTTATTATTAATTCATATCATGATTCATGTGCTTTAATATATTTTCATCAACCATGACGACATATGTTAGTAGTGAAGTTGGGTGTGTTGGGTGAATCACAACAAATTTAACATTAATAAATAATGTGAGAATGGATTTTTCAATTTTGTTATTTAACATAAGTTAATATATCAGAATTTTTATAGGAATATAATTGTTTTATTAAGTACATGGATGCGGTGTTCTTTTAGTAAATACATTTTTAAAAAATGAAAGAAAGAGATATTAATCACATAGGTTGATGACACCTGCATGCAGCCTGCTTGATTAAAGATATTAAAATAAAGGGATTATATTACACATTGATAATTCATATGAGATTGTCTATTATTGTTACATTAACTTATTTTTTATTGGTGACTTGTAATGTTTAAATATTTTAACCTTTCACTTTAGGTGGTTCCACCTAATGCCAATGAGAAAGGGGTTTATAGGGTCACACGCTAAGTGTATCCATAACCTTAGTTAATTTTTGTATAAATTTATCATGTTGGACAAATATTATTCCAATATGTGGTTTAATAATTATTCATATTTATTTTATCTCATATATTCAGTTACCAGTTATTTGAAAGAATATTTATGAGTTTAATATTTAACAAATATTTATTAATTATTTTAGTTAATATAGCATTTATTTATTTATTAGTGAATAATAAATTGATATTTATTTATTAAATAAATAGTCATTATTTAAGGCCTGATAGATATTGAGGAGGATTTCCAAGATGAGTTTAGTAGTTTAGAGAAAAATGTCATATTAAATATTATATGAATAATAATTAATTAATTTATTCAAGGAGATCATATTTATATTATCCATGAGTTTAACATGTGTCATGTGAATATTATTTTTATTATTTAAACATGTGATTTTCCAAGGATTAAAATAATCATAAGGGCCTTTGTTCAATTATTATTCTCTAACCCTAGATTTATTTAATCCCAGTTATGAAAATATCTAACCATGGTAATGGTTGTGAATAATGAATTCTAGATAATTGATTAATCCCTAGAGTTATCCTCACCTAAAATAATTTATTCGTTTTGTCATAATAGAAAAAATATATTCCATTTTAATTCTAATGGTCATGATGTTCTTCATCATTTACATCTCATATTATTAATTGATTGTGATAAAAATCAAGTTTACTATTGCCTAATAGGCACTTCTATTGTGCCTAAAACATTCATGTGGGTTGTGGTAGAGTTGTTTTGATGTGACCCTATAGGATGGTCTTGAGATTATTAGTATTATACTTGTATTTGATTATGATTTATTTATGCACCCCACCAAAGTCTAATAACTATATCGATGCCCAAATGTTTTTGGTTTTGGGTTTTTTTCCCAACATTCAACTTGGTGAGGGAATGAGTGGTTGACTACTCCCTATTCCATATTCTCTATTATAAGTCGAGTGAAATGGACTAGTTATGTGTATGTATTGATGATACTTAATGGGATTCATGCATGGTATGAGGATTTCATGAGGTTGATGTCCTTTATTTTCATGATACCATACTGAGATGGATATGTGATGGTTATAATATGTGGTGTAGATGTGGATATAAATATGGTATGGATAATACTATTTTTAATGAGAGTATTGGGCCCTATGTGGGTTTGGATAGGTAGGTATGTGGTCTGACCCATATCATATATGATGAGATTGGTATAGTGTGTTGCATCATGGTTATAGAAGGGTTGGGAGCACAGGATGTTTGATGTTGAGGAATGAGAGTGACAAACTAGTATAGAAGTGGTTGTGGGGTATCCATTTTATATTATTTTGTTATTCTGTTATTTACTTTGATGTGATGTTTGGTGAGTGGGCCTTGGTGAGTTTAGGTGATGGTTAATAGGATAAGTGCTTGTTAGTTCAGCTATTTATTCCCTAGGTCATTATTATGCTCCTTCCACATTTTCACAAAAGTTCTTGAGGAGGATCCAACTATGTATATATATATAGACTCTCCCATATATATATATATAAATATATATATATATATATATATTAGGTTTCTAGGGTGATTTTGGTGATTAAGCTGGATAATACTGTCTTGGAGCATGGGGTTGTGGTTAGAGCTATTAACTATGAGTCTTTTTTGGAATTTTTACTATAGAGAATTTTATTTGTATGAAATTTCATGTATTGTGGTTCATTGTGGTATCTTGGTTTTATTTTAAATTATGTAATTTATTTTTATATTTCTTATTATTATCTTGGGATATTTGAGGGCAATGCCTCCCATTTTCATGTTTTATACCTCCCAATGTTAGTCTATGTTAGGTCCACAAGGCTGAATACCCTGAGAGAGGGGGTGAATCAGGGTATGACTAATTTAAAATTAATTCTCGTTCTGATCTTGTTTCACTGTTAAGCAAAACACTCTTCTCTCTCTTTCCTATTGCACAAAGTAAACAGAAATTAAATCATGCACAGGACACACCAATTTTACTTGGTTCACCGCAAAGGGCTACGTCCAAGGAGCATACGCCGACAAGTTGTCGGTCGTACCAATTCCACTAAACTTCACTAGCTATGGATTACAATGTTCGGGCTAGATCACTTCTATGCCCAGGGTCACTGCCTTTACAAAGTTTAGGGTCAGCTCACTACTTTCCCAAGGGTCACTCCCTGTTTCTCTCTCTCTGGCTCACTGTCGGTGGAGAGGATCACCTTCTTCCTCTTCATAAGCTCACTGCTCTAGAAGGGGATCCACTCACAGTTTATAGACCTGTAGGTCTCTTCATTTTCATGAAATAATGCATCTTCAACTATTGATAGATGCTCTATTGAAGTCCAACTTTCATCCACTGATTAATACCTCTTTGCCTCTAAACACTGGGCAATTCCTTTTGGAAACACCTTTGCAAATCACCCTACTTCACGAAGCTCCCAATTTCGCGAAGCTCAAACAAGCCTTCGCGAAGCTCCTTCCTTTTCGCGAAGCACTTTCGCGAAGCACTTTTGCAAAGCACTTTCGCGAAGCTCAAACCATCACAAAGAAACGTCCCCCGCGAATCTTACTAAGCTAACACGGAGCTCGCAGGTTTCACGGAGCTACAATAGCCGCCGCGAAGCTCCTCTTTCTCAAAGCACACTGGATCCACGAACCACCTTCGCAAATAGAGAGCGAATGATCTTCTCTAAAAATTCTCTCTACTTCTCTCGAGGGGGTCGGCCTCTATTTATAGGCGATTCCACCGACCCTCGAACTTTCCACGCAAAGTCAACACCACATCATCTCAAATCACGAAGCTCTGAAGTTTCCGCTAGAATTCTGTCCAAATCGCGAAGCACCACGGCAATTTTTCGTTCGCGGAGCTCGTCGTAATCGCAGAGCATTACCGTAAACATTCCTTCGCGCCTTCACCGCAAAGCTCCCTCATAAATCCCTTCACCACTGCGATGCGCTTCAACTCTGACGTTCGCAAAGCTTTGACGTAATCGCGAAGCATCACCACCTCCATTTTTCTGGTATTCGCAAAATCCAAACCATGCATCCTATCTTCGCAAAATTCATGCTTTTTCCATATTAAATTATGCTCTTCATGGAAATACTATTTTCGTGATACTCACCAAACTCCAAATTTTGGACCCAAAAATTTGGCAAACACTGGGAAACGGCTCCACCTTGTACTGCTCTTTTGTACCGCCTCCAGATCGTCCTTTCCTTTTTCATCATTCTTTGTCAACAAGTACTGTCAACAACTTCTCGGGAACTTGAAAATTCTCCATGGAAACCTGCTTTGTCAACAAACACAATCAACCCAAAAATACTGCAATGTTACCTTGAGGGATTTTTTCCCAACAATCTCCCCCTTTGGGTTTGTTGACAATTCTTCATATCTCTTCTCAAAATGATTTTCTGCACGTTGATACCTCACTGAGTCTTCTTCCAGCCACTACCACCATTAGCCTCTTATGATTATGATAGCGTTCAAGGAATCACTTAACATGTACTCTAAGCCCACATGAGCTATGCTCGGCATGAGAAACAAGAGTAATATGAAAAGCTTATCGATGAATCACTTCATGTCAAACACCAATTGTCGATTCCAACCTTATACCAATTCATAAATTGATACCAATTATTGAACCACACTGATCCCAATTGGTGATAGCTGGACACCTTCTCTCACCATTCCAACACCACTATTCCGCTGTTATCACGATCCTCAGTTGTCGTGATATCTAGTCTTTGATCGATCACTTCTAGCATCGTCAGATTTAAAAAATCTCCCCCTTTCTCATTGATCTCCCCCTATCTGGTTGCTCCACCTATCAGCTTCTCCCCATATCATTCCTGATTTATCAAATCTCCACACTGTCTCCCCCTTGAACAATCACTATTTTCTCCCCCTTTTTCAACGAACCCAAAGGACACTTCTTTGTAGTCTGTAACATAGTAGAGAACACATATCAGCACATTAGGGAAAAACACATCATACCTCGGGGAGAGGGGGGGTTCCACATCCACACTATTTCAAGTGTGGGGAATCGACTGAACTCCCAGAGCCAGTCGATGCCTCTCAAAAGCTTCCTTGGGTAAGGCCTTTGTCAGAATGTCTGCAACCTATAGCTCTGTAGGCACATACTCCAACTTCACGATTCCCTGCTCAACCTTCTCCTTGATATAATGATACTTAATCTCAATGTGCTTTGTCCTTGAATGATGGACGGGATTTTTTCTAAGATTTATAGCACTTGAGTTGTCACACTGGATTCCGATCGGAGACTTCACTTCAACTCCCATATCTTTAAGCTTCTGTTTCATCCATAATAATTGTGTGCATTCTTGAGTGGCCACAATATACTCATCTTCTGTGGTGCTCAATGAAATGAAATATTGCTTCTTGCTTATCCATGAAATACACAATCCACCAAGATAGAAAGCACCACCTGACGTTGATTTCCTATCATCTGCTGAACCGGCCCATTCTGCATCAGTATAGCCCAATAACTCTGTCTGAGATTTATCAGTATATGTCAAGCCGAAATCCACTGTGCCCTGGATATACCGAAGTATTCTTTTCACTGCAAGCATGTGGATTTCCTTGGAATTTCTCTGATATCTCGCTGCTTGGAATGTGGTGAAAACAATATCAGGTCTTGTTGCAGTAAAGTACAACAAACTTTCAATAATTTGCCTATATTCTGTGATATTAACTGTCTTGTCATCTTCATCTTTCGATAATTTCATCCGGGTGGAAACCGGATTCTTCATCTCCTTGGAATTTTCCATTCCAAACCTTCTTAGGACCTCCTTGGAATATTTAGATTGATAAATGAATGTTCCATTCCTTCCTTATGTCACCTATAGACCAAGGAAAAAAGTTATCTCTCCAATCATTGACATTTCAAACTCATTTTTCATGAATTCGGAAAACTGTCTGCACTGAGCTTCATCTGATCCGCCAAATATTATGTCATCGACATAAACCAACACCATCATCCTTTGATTGCTGTCATTACTGAAATAGATATTGTAATCAACTCCTCCATGCTGAAAACCAAGCTTCTTCAAGTACTGATCAATCCTTGAGTACCATGCTCTTGGTGCTTGTTTCAGCCCATACAATGCCTTCTTCAGCCTGTAAACTTTGTTCTCATCCTCATGAATGAGAAAACCATCTGGCTGCTCAATGTACACCTCTTCTTCCAGAACCCCATTCAAGAATGCGGATTTTACATCCATCTGGAACACTTTGAACTTTCGTTGCACTGCTATGGCCAAAAATAATCTAATTGTCTCCAGCCTTGCAACTGGTGAAAATGTCTCATCTACATCTATTCCCTCGATTTGGGAGTACCCCTTGCACACTAGTCATGCTTTTTTCTGAATCACTGTGCCATCTTCATTCATCTTGTTGTGACAGACCCATTTAGTCCCAATGACATTCTTATCTGCTGGCCTCGAAACAATCTCCCATGTCTGGTTCTTCTCAATCTGATCAAGCTCTTCGTTCATAGCCTGAACCCAGTTTTCATCTTTAGCTGCATCGGAAAAACATTTCGGCTCCACTTGAGACAAAAATGATGTTTGCTGTAATGATTTCATTCTTCGAGTCTGAACTAGAGTTGTTTGATCACCAATGATATTCTTCCTATCAATTTCAACTCTACTCTTTGGCTTCCTCGCAGACACAGACTTGACACTTTCTTCTTCATCATCAGTATCTTCTTCTGAGTCAGCTTCTACCACTTCTGCTCCCCCTGGGTTGCTTACCTCATCATCACTTTCATCCAGGAACTGTTCACTGGATCGTTGAGTATTCTGTTCATTTTCATCTATAGTGACATCATTGCTCTCAATGATTTTTCTCAGACTTTTGTTGAAACATTTATACACTTTGCTTTTCCCGGAGTATCCAAGGAATATCCCCTCATCTCCTCGTGCCTCAAACTTCCTGTGATTTTCTTTGTTGAGAATAAAACACTTACTTCCAAAGATTCGAAAGTATTTCAACGTTGGCTTCTTTCCGTACCACAGTTCATACGGAGTCTTCCCTTTCTTTGGACACAACAAAGACCTGTTTGAAACATAGACCGATGTCAAAACTACTTCCTTCCAAAATTTCTCTGGTAGGTCTTTATCAATAAGCATCATTCTGGCCATATTGTTGATGATCTGATTTCTCCTTTCAACCACTCCATTCTGTTGGGGTGTTCTTACCGATGAAACTTGATGCCTTATCCCATGTTTCTCGAGATAGTTTTCAACCTAACTGTTTGTGAATTTTGTACCGTTATCAGTATGAAAGTTCAGAATTTTCTGCCCAAGCATCTTTTCTGATTTCCTCCTATACTGCTTTATGCAACTGAACACCTCTGTCTTATGGGTAATGATGAATACTCAGGCCATTCTGCAATAGTCATCAATGAAAAGGACATAGTACCTTTGCCCATTTATAGCTCGTGGTGAGATAGGTCCACATACATCAGCATGAACCAGTTCGAGCACTCTAGTTGATTTCTGTTCCTTTGGCCTGTATGTCTTTCTGATAATCTTCCCTTGTTGGAAAGCATCACACGTATGAGTGCGATCACGTGATAGCTTGGGAAGGTCTCTAGAAGCATCACACTTTACGAGATCCTCCATAGATGGTTTGCATAGATGACCAAGTCGCTTATGCCACAGCTGGTTTTCTTCCTCTCTGGATAAAAGACATGTATCTTCTTCCCCACCTACAAGGTAGATATTTCCCTTTGACCTTTTTCCCTGAAGAACAGCTGCTTCATCTTTTCCTTTCACAACACACATCTTCTCGGTAAATCAGATAGAGTGCTCAGAGTCACATAGTTGACTGACACTGAGTAAGTTATGACTGAGACCCTCTACTACCAAGAAATCAGCACATCTCATCTCTTTGCCCCCAAACTTGGCTTTCCCTGAGCCAACAATCTTCAGGCCTTCATCATTTCCAAATTTTACAACTCCTTCTTTTTCATATTTGATGCCTGTAACAAGATCCTTATTACCTGTCATGTGGGATGTGCAACCACTGTCAAGGATACAAACACCAGATCGATCTGATGCTTTAAGGGAAATCTCCTCCACCACGGCCTTCTCATTTTTCTTCTTTTTGGTCCATACTTTTTCTTTCACATGCGGCATGGATTGAGACTTCTGTTCTTTCTCAGATTATGATGGACCAGCCTCATCTTGCAAAGCCGCAAATCTATTCTGCGTTTTTAACTCACATGTCGGTTTATTGACCTACTGCTTGCAAACGTTTTGATTCTACTTTGTCATATTTCTCTGAATGGTCGAAGTACAGTACCTAGCCATGTTCCCAAATCCTCCGCACCAAAAACAGTGTCCTTCAAAATATGTTCTGGAAAACCATTCTCTGTTTGGCTACCATCTCTGTTCCTGTTCCATTCTATATCTCTTGGCTATGGAACACACATACTGTGAATGTCCCATTTTCCCACAGCAATAACACCTGATATAGGATACATTCCTTCATGATACTTCACCACTACGATTTTCCCTTTGGGATCTATGAATATTCTGATTCTGTTTTGTGCCCAAATCAACCTTCAATTTCGGGATGGGTGCTTGCGGTCTGACATTAACTGCCACCGATTTTTGTTTCTTATCAAGCCCTGAATCAACCTTAGCATTTGAGCTTTCTTGATGCTTCACTTTTACTGAACTATGAGCCTCCTCTTTCATCTTCTCTGTCTTCTGAATGGACTGCTTTTCTGATATCACATTGGGGGTCAAGAGTTTTTCTTGATCCTTCATTTTTCGTCGCAGACTGACCACTTCTTCTTCAAACTCTTTGATACGTCTAACCTGCTCCTTTCCTGTGTTAGTCAAATAATCAATTTCCTTCTTTTGTTCCTCAATTTTAAGCTTATGCTCAACAATATTTTCTGAGCTCTCTGGTGTTGAGGATTTTAGTCTTTCAATTTCTTCTAACAGTTCTAACTTTTCTTTATCCTGTTGTTTCATATAGAGTTTGGAATCACAAACCACTTTATTGGCTTCCTTCGTTTTGTCTCTCCAAACATCTATCTCTTCAAGAGCTGCTTCCAATTCAGCTTCCATATCAACTTTTCCTTCAACTTCTTCTTCCTCTTCTCCAACGTCAGTTTCATCCTTTTCTTAAGAACTACTGACGACCGCTACCATAGAATTTTGTCTATGATCTTTACAATTTTCAAACTCCTCAACCTTTTCATCCTCAGACTCATCTAAACTATCTATTTCTTGTGAAATAAGATTCTTCCTCTTGAAGAAATTTCTCTTGAACTGCTTCTTCCCTTTCACATAGGATGAAGATTTTTTCTTGGGAATTTCAACTTCATCATCATCATCATCGTTATCTTGAAATTTCTTGGGGCATCTTGCCGCAAGATGACCAACCTTTCCACATTGAAAGCATTCTAGTGGAAGTTTACCTTTAAACTTTCCTCTTCCTCTTTGCAGATTTGAAGAAAGGAATGACATCACCTCATTTGTCTCTTCTTCTTCATTAGAATCTTCAATGGTGAGTTTTTTCATGGCCTTGAATGCCACCTCTTTGGATTTCCCCTTTTACACAGTCTCGTTATCATCGTTTCTCATTTCATATGCAACAAGGGTGTTGTGCAGGTTATCCAATGTCAGTTCTTTTGGGTCTTTATCTTCCAAAACAGAAACTTTCATATTGAACCGAGGTGGAAGTTTTCTCAATATGCGCTTCACAATTTTTATATCTTCGATAATTTTTCCAAGACCCCGCATGTCTTCTACCACAGCATTTACCCTGTCAAAGAATGCATCAATAGACTCATTCGGGTTCATTCTCATATCTTCATACTTGTTCCACAACACTTGCAGCTTTGCCTCTCTGACTTTTGTATCCCCTTCATAAATATTCAAAAGCTTTTCCCACATGGCATGTGACGTTTTTCATGACATTACCTTTATATATATGGGATTGTAAAGGGCTCCCCCTAGGCATTGATTGCTTTGGAATCAGCATCCAACTCTTTATGCTCTGCTTCTGATAATGCACCACCAGTAATATCAGTTGTGATACCACGCATAGCTGCTGAAAACACATCCATTCCCAAAGATTGAAAATAGTGTTGCATTCGATTCTTCCATATCTGAAAATTACTTCCGTCGAAGATCGGAATCCCTCTATGATTAGTGACATCCATTTGAGAGAAGAACAACTATCAACATTTCCCTCTGATACCAATTGTTAGGTCCACAAGGCTGAATACCCTGAGAGGGGGGGTGAATCAGGGTATGACTAATTTAAAATTAATTCCCATTCTGATCTTGTTTTGCTGTTAAGCAAAACACTCTTCTCTCTCTTTCATGTTGCACAAAGTAAACAGAAAGTAAAGCATGCACAGGACACACCAATTTTACTCGGTTCACCGCAAAGGGCTATGTCCAAGGAGCATATGCCGACAAGTTGTCGGTCGTACCAATTCCACTAAACTTCACTAGCTGTGGATTACAATGTTTGGTCTAGATCACTTCTATGCCCAGGCTCACTGCCTTTACAAAGTTTAGGGTCAGCTCACTACTTTCCCAAGGGTCACTCCCTGTTTGTCTCTCTCTGGATCACTGCCGGTGGAGAGGATCACCTTCTTCCTCTTCCTAAGCTCACTGCTCTAGAAGGGAATCCACTCACAGTTTATAGACCTGTAGGTCTCTTCATTTTCATGAAATAATGCATCTTCAACTGTTGATAGATTCTCTATTGAAGTCCAACTTTCATCCATTGATGAATACCTCTTTGCCTCTGAACACTGGGAAATTCCTTTTGGAAACACCTTCGCAAAGCACCCTACTTCGCGAAGCTCCCAATTTCTCGAAGCTCAAACAAGCCTTCGCGAAGATCCTGCCTTTTCGCGAAGCACTTTCACAAAGCTCAATCTATCGCAAAGCAATGTCCCTTGCGAAGCTTACTAAGCCAACGCGGAGCTTGTAGGTTTCGCATAGCTACAATAGTCGCCGCAAGGCTCCTCTTTCAGGAAGCACACTAGCTCCGCGAACCACCTTTGCAAATCGAGAGCGAATGATCTTCTCTGAAAATTCTCTCTACTTCTCTCAAGGGGGTCGGCCTCTATTTATAGGCGATTCCACCGACCCTCGAACTTTCCACGCGAAGTCAACGCCACGTCATCTCAAATCGCGAAGCTCCGAAGTTTCCACCGGAATTCTATCCAAATTGCGAATCACCACGGCAATTTTCCGTTCGCGGAGCTCGTCGTAATCGCGGAGCATTACTGTCAACATTCCTTCACTCCTTCTCCGTGAAGCTCCCTCGCAAAGCCCTTCACCATTGCGATATGCTTCAACTCTGACGTTCGCGAAGCTTTGACGTAATCGCGAAGCATCACCGCCTCTATTTTTCTGGTCTTCGTGAAATCCAAACCATGCATCCTATCTTCGCGAAATTCATGCTTTTTCCATATTAAATTATGCTCTTCATGGAAATCCTATTTTCGCGATACTCACCAAACTCCAAATTTTGGACCCAAAAATTTGGCAAACACTAGGAAATGGCGCCACCTTGTACTTCTCTTTTGTACCGCCTCTAGATCGTCCTTTCCTTTGTCATTGTTCTTTGTCAACAAGGATTGTAAACAACTTCTCAGGAACTCGACAATTCTCCTTGGAAACCTGCTTTGTCTACAAACACAATCAACCCAAAAATATTGCAATGTTACCTTGAGGGATTTTTTCCCAACAGTCTCCAACCTGTGACCTATAGGGGGTCGGCTTGAAGAGTCAATCACATATTAACTAATATCTCATGAGAGGTTTTTAAAGGGGGGTCATGACACTACTATACTAGATATGTGATTAATGAATGATATTTTATATGTGGTTGTGGATATCTATTAATGAGGATGATATGGTTGTGTTATGTAATATGATTGAGATATGAGATATGGTTTGATAAGGTATGTTTGTGGAAGGGATTAGGAGAACAAGATTTTTTTCATTGGGGTTTGAGAGAAACAAACCAGTGTGGTAGTGGTTGCAATTTACTTCCTAATATATATATATTCTTCTATTATCATGTTATTAAAATTAAATGTGATATTAGGTGAGCGATCCTTGGTGAAGTTGGGTGATATTTGACATGATAGGTGCTTATTGGTTCATCTATTTACTCACTGAAGCATTAATATAATTCTTCCACATTTTCATGAGAGATTTCAAGTAGGATCATACTAGTTATACTTTTATGTTCACCCTTATATATATAAATTTGTTTTTTAGGTTTATAGGGTGATTTTGGTGATCAAACTATCTCAGAGATCAGAGTTGTGGTAAGTGTTTCTTCCTAGAAGTTTATATTTTTGTTTTATTTTAGGGAATACTATTTGTATGATATTTACATGAATTATGGTTATTATGGGATATTTGTTTTTATTATATTATTGTGTTTATTAGTGGTTTCATTTGTATGTTCTTATGATTTATAAGGGTAATGTCTCTCATTTTCCTAGTTTTTTACCTCGGTTATAGTCACCAACCTATGGCCTATTGTAGGTTGGACTCCTAGATCATTCTTGTCTTCAATATAAGCCTAGGAGGGGTTATCGGTGGGGTCATTTTATAACAAAATACCAAGAAACTATATATTATTTCATTGTCCATCAGAAGGAGGAATAATTTATGGTACATTGTAATTTGTATTATTTTATTTTAAATTATGTGTATTATTCATTTTGATTTAGAATAATTAATTTATGAAATGACAAAACAATACAAAAAATAAATATCATGTATTGAAACCAATGTTCCCCTAGAGTATAGCAAGTATGGGGTATGATTTACTTGAACATGAAATGGTATTTATTTTAAATATATATTAAACATTTTATTTGATCCAAAACAATATCATAATTATGTTCCTTTATTTACATTTTGATTGATGAATCATAATCTCAATCTAATGCTATCCTATATCATGTGCTATGAAAGAACGATCATGTAAATAGAAATGGAAAAATATTTAATGAAAACAACAAGAAATTATGAGAATCATGTGTAAGTATGATATAATAGAAATGGGTTTTTCTTTAAAATAATATTACATTACAATGGATTCTTATTTTCTTATATTTTTTATCCAGTTTAGATATAAGAATAGTTGTATATTATTCCAGATGAACAATTTCTTTCAATGGATTTGAAGTGTCTAGAATAGTATGGACATGTTAGAGGTGTGGTTATTGGAGTTTCACCCCAATAATACTTTGAGAAATAAAATAAACAAAGGGATAGAGATAAGAAAATTAAAAACATGTTGGAATAGAAAGATGATCTAACAAAAAAGTTACCTGGTTAGATAATGTTATAAACTAGTTTCCTAAAAGTGATATATGAGTAAAATCAACACATTAGTAAACACAATAATAAAATACACCCCCCCCCCCACACACACACACACACACTTTTAGTCTATAAATTACCCTCAAATACCTACCTCACTTGACATAATCAATTTTACCAAAACATTCTCTAGTAAATATAAACCAAAAAACTACCAATAACTTTCTTATACTAAAATTATGTAGTGTGAAATTGATTATGATTTATATCTATCATCAACCACTCTCCATATTATTATGATAGTTATAACACAAAAATATCCAACGATATGTTATAAAAAATAAACAACTTCTCTAATATCCACATGAGAGTAAGGATTAATGCATCTCATGATTCGAGCATGGAGATACAATTTGGACCAAGCTGATGAGGAAGGTGATCAGTTCCAAGTGTTTCCTTTTTTTTCAAGGAAGTTTAAGAAGTAATAAAAATCATCTCACTTTGTATTTTGGTGAAATTTGGACTGATCATCATATTTGGAGAATCAGACTCACAATGTTTGAAAAGGTCTATTATATTCAGAAGAACTAGTATACAAGAAAAGTCTCATCAAATTAAAATTAAATTCATAATGATAAAGTTGATCATATTGAGGAATAATATTTCTAGAAGTAAATGGACATTGGATTCACTCTAAATCTGGTATGGAATATTTTATTGTAATGAGAGATTTGGAGTCTTCATGACTATGATAGATAAAATTTTATTATACTTTATAGATCATGGAGTTGTCATAAATCGTGAGTTTGTGGTAAAACTTATGATGCAAACATGATTAAAGAAAGGGGAAATGAAAGAGATATTGATCAATCGTATTTAGATTGATTGGATCAGAATGAGTAAGAAAAAGGATTTTAGAGATCATATTCAACTAGATTGTATTCAGAATGGGTTGGAAAGAAGGATTTTGTTAAAATAAAGACAGGAATTGTAGCATCTAATCATCAACATATTCATAGGCATGAGCTTTAAACAATAAAATTTGGTGAATCCATCATAATAGGATCATAAAAATCATAAATTCTAAGAACTTTTGGGAAAAATATGTTTTTTCTTCAATCAGGTCAAGAGCCATCATAATCAGAGGAAAAAAAATTTGAGATTGATGAATGAAAAATAAAATAAAATAAAATTATCAAAAATTTAGTCAACAATTTAAAAGGGATCAAATATCTTTGTTTGATGTTAAAGTGGGTAAAATAAAAAGATAAATAAGATTTTTTTTATTTCAATTGAATCAATAGAAGATATAAAGAAATAAGTTGGATATTTTAAAGAATGTTTCCTTTCAATGGTACAAAGCATCCTATTGAAGAAATCAGATTGAGAAAATTAGAATTGATAATTGAAATCAGATTGAGAAATCGAATCTGTACTGGTGATTGAAAAATAAAATCTAATGAAGAGATGATGTTTGAAGAAGATTTGAGAATATTTGACAATCATAAATGCACTCGAAATTCAAGGGAAATCGAGATTTGGAAAAATTTGGTTGAGTGGGAAAGTTTTTGGGATTCCCACCAAAACATCTCATGGGTCAACTATAAAAGGTGAAAACTACATTGTACTCCAGTGTGTTCTAACATGGATGTATTGTTCATAGGAAAAGAGAGAATCTCCCACTTTCTATGGAGAGAATATGTTTTCCGTATTAAGCCTTTATTTAAGAAGTTTCGATATAGAGAAGTGAAAGGAGAAGAGACAATATCACGACATTGTATTTATATGATCATCATATTCAGTGATTATTGTATTTATCTATCTATCGAATTATACTTTTCATCATATTCTATTGGTCATCATATCAGGCTGGATAATCAGATCTATATTTCTATATTGGAATTTTTGAAGTAAGGAAAATAGAATTATGAATTTGCTCAATTGTATTCAGGAATACCTACATCAATCATATTGGTTAGTTAGATTTAAATATCAGAGTGGGTAGATCAGATTCAGAAATTGGATATGGAGAATCGGAGTGATAAGATCAGACTTGGAAATCAAACTTGAATTCTATATCAAATTCCTTGAAGTTATCATCATATTCTAGGTAATAAATTGAAGATTTTTTCCAAAGAATACATTTGTGGAAGTTGAAAAGAAGCATAGGTAATATTAATTGTTAAACAAACATTATTTTACCCTATTTGTGATAAGATCATGCACACATACTTTTGGATTATCTTCAAACTGCTACACGAGTGAAAGGGTATATCCTACTCATTTTATTCCACCAAAAGGATTAATTTTTAGTGTATTGTGTGGTATTGTATCATTTCCAAACCATGCTAAGTATGAAGTTATTTTTATTGAATAGTGAACCTTGTAAATTCTTATGTTCCTATGGATGTGTATTTGAATTTTTTTTAGTAATAATTGAAATATTTAATAAGAGGTGAAGGTTGTTTCAAGGAAACATAAAAGAAAAAGTATCAATGATTCACCCCTCCCCCTCTCAGTGATACAATTATCCTAACTGGACACTTTCAACTGATATCATAGCCAGGTACCCTTCACTTATTCTTTACTAATAGAGAATTTGAATTATGAGAACAGTTAAGGTATTCCAGTTTTTTATGGAAATAATTATCATGTTTGTAAATATATAATGTTTTCTTATCTTATATCTATTGGATATGATGTTCTTGAAGCTTAAATATATGGGTTTCCTCCCATTTATTATAAATCTCTTATTACATATGTTGATAAGAAGAATCTTGAGAATGATGGGAGGGCCCAGAATATTTTATTATCATCACATTATGAAATTAAATTCTTAAGGTTTAAAGGTGTTTCCATAGCCAATGGTATTTGGGATAAATTGAAATATATATACGAAGGCAATAAAAAAGTGAAGAAGGAAAAGTTACAAATCTGTAGGTTGAAGTGTGAATATTTGAAGATGGTTGAATATAAATCTATTGGTGACTTATTTACCAGGGTGAATGAAATTATTAGCACTATCATATATCTTTGTGAAAATATAGATGATTCTATAGTTGTTGAAATGATTTTGAGAATCCTTCTCAAAAAGTTTGATGTAAAAGTTTCTTTAGTAGAAGACTGAGATCCTGAAACATTATCTCTATATGATTTTCATTTCACTCTCATTACTTATGAAATGAGAAGGGAGAAATATATGAGAATAAAAAAAAGTTGATTGATAACTTTCTTTCAAAGATGGTAAGAAAGTAAATTCAAAAAACATTCTTATGAAAGATTAATCTAGTGAATCTCATTCTTAATATGAGGTATGTAAAAATTTTAATGAAATTTTATCCTTGTTTTCAAAAAATGTGAAAATAGGTATAGGGAAATACAAAGGGATTCTTCTCTTGAAATGTTTTGAATGTGGAGATGTTGGGAATTTTGTGGAAAACTTTCCTCAAAGAAAGAAATAATATGATGGTGATTAAGAATAAATAAGTCCAAGAAGATCATGGAAGAAATAAGTTGATAAATAAAAATCATATTCCATAAGGAAAGATATAAAATTATTTAAATACAAAATAATAACTTTCTTATCTAAACATGAAGAAGAAGAAGAAGGTAGTAAAAATGAATCAAAAAATATATATTGAATATAGTATTTAGAATACTTTTATTGCAACAATGAATTATGAAGAATTTGGAATTAGTAGTTCTAAAAATATAAGAAAATAAACTTGAATTTAATTTGAAATAAGAGTTGAAAGAATGTTTGATAAAGATGAAAAGGCTTGAAAAGAAAAAAAAATTTGGAAGATGAATATTCCTCAACAAGTAATCAAGAATTTTTTGCTGATGAGATGGTGAAGATGGTAAAATAAATTTATAATTTTTATAAATAACTTGAGGAAGAAAATAATTATAATGAGCATCTGGAGGTGAATCTGAAGAAAAAATAAGAATAATTGGAACTTATCCAACAAAAACATTCCAAATTTGAACAGAGAAATACAAGTTTCAAAAATAGTATATCAGAAGCTGGTGAGAGTTCTCGAAAATAAAAAAATTATAAGGATCAAAAAAGTTACCTTCAAAGGTTGATAAGAAATATAGAATTGTTTTTTAAAAGAAGAAAGCTGGGGAAGTTATGTATGTGGCCAAAACCAACAAAATTTGGAATTTAGACGTTTCTAAAAAAACTAAATTTGAAAATTATGATTCCATAAAAGTTTACAATACTTCTGGTTCTAGTAAATTTGAAAATAAAATTAAGATTCCGATTGAAAACATAAATTTTGGTGGCTTAGAAAATAAAGACAATAAGGTTATTGAGAAACAGATTTATAATTTTAGTCAGTATAGAAGTTTTAGAGGAAAATAATATTTCTATGGCTACTGATGGTATTGTGGTAGATTCGGACACATGTCTAATATGTGTTGGTCAAACCAACAACATTACTATTTATCCATAGGTTATGAAGGGCAAAGGTTTAGGGGGATTCAATTCCCTCAAAAGAAGAAAACTGAGAAGGATGTTCGAATGAAATCTGAGATGGTTTGTGCGATGATTGAAAATAGGTTCCAACTTTTAGAAACTATTTTTGAAAGATGCGAACAACTTAGACACCTTGAAAAAGGGTTCATTTTTTTCCACTGAGTCAAAAAAGTTTTCTTAACTCTAATAGTCCAAAGGTAAAGAAATAAAGTGGAGAATAAAAAGATCTTGTTGTTGAAACTGATTTGAAATTTACAAAAGGATAACAACTTTGGATTCTTGATATTGGGTGTTCTTCTCATATAACAAGAGATTTGATATTTTTGAATAATGTGAAATATTTTAAAGTGTTAGGTCCACTAGGATAGATACCCTAAGAGGGGGGATGAATCAGGGTATGACAGATTAAAATAAATACTCCTTTTGATCTTGTTTTTCTATTATACAAAACCCTCTTCTCTCTCCTTCCCGTTGCAGTGTATGAATAAACCTTAAACAAAGCACAAGATACAACAATTTTTACTCTGTTCAACATCACTGGGCTACGTCCAAGGAGCATACACTGGTAGTGTGCCGATGTACCAATTACACTATAAGTGCACTGCTGTTTACATGTTCAAAGCAGACACACTGTCCCTCCTAGTTTACAACCACTCACAATTTGAGAACTCACTGCTCTCTCAACTGAAGTGAGAACATTGCTTCTTTAGAAGATCCACTCATATTTTATAGACCTATAGGTCTCTTCGTTACCACTACTGAATGCATCTTCCACTGTATGTAGATTCTCTATTGAATTCCAAATTTCATCCACTAATGAATACCCCTTTTCCCCTAACCACTAGGGACCAACCTTTGGGAAGAACCTTCGCAAATCACCCTACTTCGCAAGGCTCACAATTTCGTGAAACTCAAACAAGCCTTCACGAAGTCTTTTCTTTTAGTGAAGCACACACCTTCATACAACCCAGACCTATGCAATGCTTAGGCCGTCGTGGAGCTTAGGCCGTCACGGAGCTCAAATCGTCGCAGAGCGACTTCCTTCACAAACCACTCTAAGCCAACGCGGAGCACACCGCTTTTGCGAAGCTAAATTAGCCAACACTAAGTTCCTCTCTTTCATGAAACACACTGTCTTTGTGAAACACATTTGTGAATCAAAAGTAAAATATTTTCTTTAAAAACTCTCTACTTCGCTCAAGGGGGTTGAGTTCTATTTATAGGCGATTTCACCGACCCTCAAACTTTTCATGCAAAGTTAGCACCACATAATCTTGAATCGTGAAGCTCCAAAATTTCTTCAGAAATTCTCTCAATATTGCGAAGCACCACGGAAATTTTTTGATCGCAGAGCTCATCATAATCGCTGAGTGTTTTTTCAATTCCTTCGTGCCTTAACCGCGAAGCTCCACTCGAAACGCCCTTCATAACTACAATGATCTCCAATGCTTACGTTCACAAAGATCATCGTAGTTGTGAAGAATCACCATCAACATTTTTCATTCCTTTGTGAAATCTAATCCATGAAGCTTATCTTCACGAAACTCATGCCTTTGCTATATTTTTTTTCAAGTAAATCCACTTTTCGTGATGCTCACCAAAATTAATATTTTGGACCCCAAAAATTTGCGAAACATTGGGAAACAACACCACCTTCTATTTGTTCTTTTGTACTGCCTCCAGATATTCGGATCCTTTGTCATAGTTCTTTATCAACATGGATTGTTAACAACATCTCTGGACCTTGACAATTCACCATGGAAACCTGTTTTGTCAACAAACACAATCAACCCAAAAATGTTACAATGTTACCTTGAGGGATGTTTTCCCAACATAAAGAATAAATAGTAAAATTTGGCAATGATGAATCTATGATAATCAAAGGTTTTGGATCAACAATCATTGGAAAAAAAGTTGAAATCTAAGAAAAATCTATATGTTGATGGGATAAAACACAATTTTATAAGTGATTAACAGTTGTTTGATGACGTTAACAAAGTTATCTTCATAAAATATGGGTTTTTTGTAAAAATTGAATAATATGGACAAATGGATATAAGAGTCCAATGTATAAAAGGGAAAAAAATTAGTTTTGTAAACTACAAAACTCTTTTTACTTGAGTGTGGTGGAAGAGAATTAATTGTGGAATTAAAGGTTGGGACACAAGTTTACATGAAACATGAGTAAATTTTCAAAATGATATAGTGTTCGAGACATTTTTTATTTTTCAAGAAGAAGATATTAGTGTTGAACTATTTGTCAGAAATTAAATATTGAAAATGTTGTTCATAAGAAAGTTGAGATTTGTTCAAAATAACCCCTAGAGATTATTCATTTCGATATCCATGGGATAATGAGAAAACAATAAACAAATGGAGATAATTAATTCATCACTTTCATTTATGATTTTACTCGCATCACTTTTTTTATGTATGTAAAACACAAATCAGATGCTTTGAAAATGTTTAAAAGTTTCAGAAGGAAGTCTAGAAAGGAATCTGAGTATTCAATGAAGAAGTTGAGAACCAAAAGTGAAATTGAATACAAAAGTGGATAGATTTAATGTTATCTATAGAATCATGGAATTCTGTATGATTATTTTTCCCCATACACTCCTTAATAAAATGGAGTTATTGAAACAAATAATAAAGGTTTATGGAAATGGGAAAACTATATTACTTGAACATGGTCTTTCTCATTAATATTGAAGGAAAGCTATGAGTACTGTTGTTTATATTCAAAACTAATGTTTCTATAGGAAAATATCAGGTTTTAATCCATATGAATTTTTTTATGTCAAAACTCTAAGTTTAAAACACTTAAGAGTTTTCGAGATTCCATGTATTATAAAGAAGAGAGGTGTAAAGTTTGGAAAGTTTGAGAAGAAATGTTAAGATGAAATTTCTCTTGGCTATGATCCAGAAGGAAGAGGGTATAGATGTTTCAACAAAAAAATAAGAATAATTGTTGATTCAATTTATGTAAAAGTAATTGAAAGATCTGTGGAATACAAGTGTTTTCGGTTAGACAAAGAAGTTTATCAGGATAAGGAAAGTTCTTAAAACAATTCTGATAAGAATATAGAAAATTTTAATCCTCCTCAAGAAGAAAAATCAGACTCATCTCTTTCCAATGAGGAGGAAGATACTCAAAAATCTCATCCTAGGCTGAGAAAGCAATTAGAAGCTCATAATATCATTGGGGATCAACATAATATGGTTTAAAAAATAAGAACAACAAATGCTATCACACATAATTTATTTTATTCAAAAGTGGAGTTGAATGATATGAAAGAAGATTTTGAGAATCCAGAATGGGTTCAATCCATGAATAAATAATTTGATCAGATTGAAAATAATGATACATGGTAACTCGTACCCAAGACAAAAAATAAAAAACATTATTGTAATAAATTGGGCCTTCTGAAATAAGATGAATGGATATGGGAAAGTGATAAGAAATAAAGAAAGACTAGTTTGAAATTGGTATTCACAAATTGAAGGTATTGATTTTGATGAAACCTTTGATATGGTGGCAAGACTTGAAACAATCAAAAAAAATCCATTGATGCACAACGAGGTTACAAGATATTTCAAATGGTTGTTAAAACTGCATTCTTGAATAATGATCTTGATGCAGAAGTTTACATTGAATAACCTTGTGGATTTATTGTTGGGAAAGATGAAATTTATTTTTGCAGATCAAATACGGATTTGTATGGGCTAAAAAAATCTATGAGAGCATGGTATTCCAAATTGGATAATTTCTTAAGGAATATGAGTTTCAAGAAAGGAAGTGTTGATAGAAATATTTACATTAGAGAAATTTAAAAGTATTCCCTCATTGTAATTTTTTATTTTGAGGACATTATCTTTGCTGGGAATGATGAAAGATGTTGTGAATGATTTGCTGAAGAGATGAAAAAGGTTTTTGAAATTTCCCTGGGGGAAATGAAATACTTTCTTGGGATACAATTTTTATAAAATAAGAAACATATATTTCTTTCCTAATAAAATATGATAAGTAACTTATGAAGAGGTTCAACATGGAAAACTCAAAATCTATCTCTACATTGATGTCAGTGGGAATGAAGTTTTCAAAATGTAGAGAAAGAAAAGAATTTGTTCAAAAAGGATTTTGAAAGTTGATTGTAAGTTTATTGTATTTGACTACCTCAAGACCCAACATTGTTTATGTTGTTACCTTATGTGAAATATTTCAGATTGATCTAAAAGAATCACATTTAATTTCTACAAAAATAATTCTCAGATACATCAAAGGCACAACAGATTTAAAAATTTGGTATGATAGATTAGAAAGCATTGATTTTTTTTGGGTATTCGGATGTTTATTGGGTAGGAAATTTTGATGATAGAAGATCCACATCTGGTGTAATATTCTTTCTGGGGGATAATTTTGTTAGTTAGAAATCAAAGAAATAGAATTCAATAACTCTTAGTATGATTGAAACTGAATATGTTGTTCCACTCAAGCATCTACTCAACTTATGTGGATGAAAACACAATTTGAAAACTTGTTGAAGTAAAGATACCCTTTATCTTGGGTTGTGATATTCAAAGTAAAATCAATCTCACTAGGAATTTGTTTCAACATTATCGTTGAAAACATATTGATATAAAATATCATTTTATAAAATAGCATGTGGAGAAGAATAAATTAAAGTTGTAGTATGTTCCAACATCGGAACAAGTTTCTGAAATTCTCACAAAACCTTTACCAAAAGAATCCTTTTCTCAATTGAGGTTGAACATGGGTGTCAAAACTATTTCTAATCATGTTTGAGTTATGTTTTTTTGTCCCCTCTCTCATCTTACATTTGGATAGTTTTTTCAAGGGGGGGTTATTATTTCATAAATCTATCGTTTTGTATGCATGTAAGAAGGAGGAGTTGAGGGTAAATTGTGAATCCCGCATTGTATTGTGTGTGAACTATTCTTACTATTTTTGGAGTGGTTGTAATAAAAAATTATTTGTATTATAGGAAAGTTGAATAAATAAGGAGAAACTGATAAAGAAAGAAAAAAAAGCTGAGGAAGTTTTCATAATCACTACTTTTGGACAGCATGGTTTTTTTGTCAATGAGTCTTGTTTCCTACAATGAGTTAGATCACATAGGATTAAAATTGATTATAAGTAATTAATTTCTTGAGGATACAAAGTTCGGTGATTCATGAATCTTTGTTGACAAAAAAATTCAAAGGGGGATTTTTAGGACCAAGATGATGAGGAAGGTGGTCATTTTCAAGTGTTGTCTTTTATTATCAAGGAAGTTTAAGAAGTAAGGAAAATCATATCACTTTGTATTTTGGGGAAATTAATACTGACCATCATATATGGAGAATCAGACTCACAATGTTTGAAAAGTTCCATTCTATTCATAAGAATCAGTCTGAAAGAAAAATCTCATCAGATTCACATTAAATTTGGAATGAAAAGGCCAGTCGTGTTAAGGAAGAATATTGTTGGAAGTAAATGGTCATTGGATTCACTCGAAATCTAGTATGGAAGATTTGATCGTAATGAGATAATTGGAGTCTACATGACTATGATAAATCAAATGTGAAGATGCTATGATGATCTTGGAGTTCTCATAAATCATGAGTTTGTGGTAAAACTTGTGATTCTTGATGATATAAATGGGAAGTGAAAGAGATGTTGATCAATCATATTCAGATTGATCGGATCTAAATGGGAAGAAAAAAGGGTGCTAGTGATTGTATCCATCCAGATCGTATTCAAAATGGGTTGGAAAGAAATATTTCGTTAAAATAAATATAGGCACAGTATCATCTGATTATAAAAGTATTTAGAGGCATGATATTTAAAGAAGAAAAGATTATAAAACCATTGTAATGGGCTCATCAGATTCATAAATTCCAAGAAAGTTTGTGAAAAATGTTTTGTTTATTCATTTGGTTCAAGATCCATCATAATCAGAGGAAAAATTTCTTGATACTGATGAATGAAAAAGAATATAAAAGAAGATGATCCACAATGTAATCATCCATTTAAAAGGGATTGAATTTATTTTTTTATTGTCCAAATGGGTAAAGGAAATAGATGATGAAGAAGTTCTTTATTTAAAGTGAATCAAGAGAAGAGAAGAATAAAATATATATATATATGTGTTGAAGAATGTTTCATTTCAATTGGTATTGAACATCGTATTGAATAAATTGGATTGAGACAATTGGAACCAAGAATTGAAATCAGATTGAGAAATCATAACTAAATTGGTGAATGAAAAAGAAAATTTGATGAAGACATAAATTTTAATGAAGTTTCTATAATAGTTTACAAATTCATAAATTCTCTCAAAATTAAAGGGGAATCAAGATTTGGGTAAATTTGGTTGAGCAAGAAAGTTTTGTGGATTCCCACCAAAACATCTCATGGGTCACCTATAAAAGGTGAAAAGTAAATGGTACTTCAGTGTGGTCTAACATGGATGTACTATTCATGGGAAGAGAGAGAATATCTAACTATCTAGGGAGAGAAGAATTTTTCTGTATTAATACTTTTTTAAATAATGTTCAATGGAGATAAGTGAAAGAATAAGAGACAAGATTAAAATGTTGTATTCAGTTGATCATCGTATTTAGTGATTATTGTATTTAGTTATCTATCAGATTCTTCTTGTCATCGTATTCGGTTTGTCATCATATTAGGCTATATAATCATATTTATATTTCCATATTAGAACTCCCATACTAAGGAAGAATAAATTCCGAATTGTATCATTTGTATTCTAGTAGAGCTACTTCTATCATATTGGGAAATTAGATTTGACGATCGGAGTGGGTAAATCGGATCTGAAAAATCAAAGTGAGAATATCAGACATGGAAATCAGACTTGAATTCTATATCAAATTCCTTGAAGTTCTTATCATATTCTTGGTAAGAAATTAAATAATTATTTTCCAAATAATACATTTGTGGAAGTTGTAAATAAGCACAAGTAACATGATTTGTAACACAAACATTATTTTACCCTATTTGTACTAAGAGGGTGCACATGCATTTTTGGATTATCTTCAAAGTGAAACATGAGTGAAAGGGTATATCCTACTCATTTTATTCCACCAAAAGGATTTATTTTTAATGGATTTTGTAGTATTGGATCATTTCCAAACCATACTAAGTATGTAGCTATTCTATTGAATAGTGAACCTTGTAAATTCTTGTCTTTATGTGGATGTGTGTTTGAATTGTTTTTAGTAAGAATTGAAATCTTTAATTTTAGGTAAAGGTTATTTCAAGGAAACATAAAAGAAAACATATCACGGATTCAACCCCTCCCCCTCTCAGTGATACAATTGTCTTGACTGGGCAATTTCAGTTACCTATTCCCCTTGAAGATCTTGATGTGCACCTAGTTAAACTTATTATTGGATCTTTAATTGAATTGAAATTTAATATTATAAACATACATGATTATAATCTGGTATATTATTTAACATTTATATTATATGGAAAACTTTTATAATTAATAAGAAAATTTATGAGATGGGGTATATTATAATAAAAATATAAACATATGGGAAACGGAATTTCAAGTTAAGAAAATATAAATAATGAACTAATATATCCAAAGTGCCTTCTAAGAGTAATATTTCCCCAAAAATTTCACTATCATTTTTTATAAACATTAAATTTTCAGGAATATATGACCTTCTAAGATAAAAATATTACCTATATTGAATTTGAAGAACAAATGTGTGGAGAATACATTATTTACATGATTTATATTGAGAATGTAAATGAAATTATCAAGAATTAATGGTCGGAATCTTGGGTTGTGAATGTATACATGAGGTACATTTTATAAATTTATTTGTATAATAATTGATTATTTATTTTAATTACTATTTAATATTATTCATATTTTCAATATGTGTTTATATCATGAAAATGAAAATGGAATACCTAGCGAAGAAAAAATTGTATATGTTAGTCCCCATGAAATTTTAGTAAGAGTGCCCTAAGTAGCCATAATGTTTCAAACGAAAATAATGGATGAAAGGCTCCACTTAATACCTATAATAACGGGGTAAAACTCTATAGTAAAATCATATAAAATATATTTTTATTGTTTTCATTACTTATTCCTTTTTTATGAATTTTTGGATTCTTATTACGATCAATTTGGATACTCAAAATATATACATTTTTTATCCAATGATTTGATATTCAATAAATCAACCACACATGATGTCCCTTATTAATTTTTAATACATTAAATTCAATATTTTACAAACAAAATTCAAATTATATTTTTATATTTTTTTTAACAATTATTTTTTATGATAGGGTGATTTTTATTTATCATTAAAACCATGGTATGAGGATAACCAACGTGCACAAGAAGCCTATGGATTTCTACAACCAGATAAGTATTAGGGTATATGTAATAATATTTCACTAAAAACATATATTAAAAAATTAATTATTTTTCTCAATATTTCTATAGTGTCCAAAACAAATTAATGACATCAATTGTGGTTATTAAATTTGTAAATTTATGAAATATATCATATTCAGTCCATAAACTAGCATCCCTAAAGAGGTATTTCCGAATGTAATTACAATTTCATTTCAAATATCTATTAACTTATTTTTTTGAATATTTTCTTAATACCATCAGGATTATCGACAATGAACATATTCAAGTGATGAAATATATATTTTTTGAAATGAATGGGTATCTTATATGGTGTTAGAATGTTTACATGCTTTATGAAAATGTGATTTCATATCACATTTCTATTTTGTTAATAGATATCATCAAGAGATAATTTATCTATAACTTATTTAGTATTTATTTATCATTTCAATTTGGAGTTAGGGTGAGAGACTTCATAATTGAAATGTTTACATCTTAGTAAGAATAAGATATAATATATGGAGTTTTGTGTTAGTAAAGGATTGTATAGTAATGTTATAGATATGAGATTAGGAGGCCATGTTATTTAAAAAGTTTATATTTTTTGTATATTTACGATAATCTATAGAATGTGATAGAGATATTAATGTATATGTATC
The DNA here is from genome assembly GCA_963277665.1 of Viscum album. NCBI lineage: Eukaryota > Viridiplantae > Streptophyta > Magnoliopsida > Santalales > Viscaceae > Viscum > Viscum album. The sequence goes on from OY728130.1 coordinate 1,218,293,382, forward strand.
TCATAGGTTACAACAACTATATGTTTTCAATTTTAAAGTTATATTTTAGTTTAAAAATGAGTTTCATATACTCAAAATCAAGAAAACATGTTCGGATTATTATAATGTTTTAGGAAAATGATTGTTTGTTCATTAATGACATGTACTAAATAATCTCGTGTCAATATGATACATGGTGAGCACCTTTATGGATAAAATTGCGCATTTTCATTAAAAAGTGTCATTTTATTTCAAAACACATGTCACATATTAAAAAATTAGAAATTTCTCTTGGATGAACAACCAAGAGTGTAGAATTTGCTAAAATGTAACTTATAAATTAATATGAGTTTGACATTCACAATTAAATTAAAAATAATTCATGATTAATTTGTGATGTGAAGTAATCAATTGCTCATAAATCTAACACATGGTGTGGTTGGTATGCCTCAAAGTACTTGTTTTTAGTTTAAAAGTGTCAGTTTTCAAATCACATGTCTATACTCAAAAATGAAAAAAAAAACACGCTCATATTATCTTCATTCATTAGGAAAAATATTTATAATTAATTTGTGACATATATAAATTTACCACACATCAATCTATCAAATTTTTTGGATAATATGAATGAATGTGCAAGTTTTAATTTATAAGTTACATTTTAGTTCAAAATGCATATCATGTGCACAGAATAAAGAAACCACCCTCAAGTTTTCATGATACATAAAAAAAGACTCATGATTCATTTTTTATGTGTAAGAATTAACTTTGACATGGGGAATGGTCAGTATGACTTAAAGTCCATGTTTTAATTTAAAAGTGACATTTTAGTTCAACACACACATCACATACTCGAAACTGAGAAATCACACTCCAATATTCATCATAATTTTAAAAATGATTGATAATTCATTTTTGATGGTTAGGAATTATCCTCACATTAATCTGACAAATTGTGTGGTCAGTGTGACTAAAAGTGTGTGTTTTAATTTGAAAGTGGCATTTTTGTTCAAAATGTGCATCAAATACTCAAAACTGAGAAAATTCTCTCAAATTGTCTTGATAATTTAGAAAAAAGATTTATAATTCATTTTTTATGTGTTGAAATTAACCTCACGGCAATCTAATACATGGTGTTATTAGTATGATTGACAGTTTAGGTTTTCATTAAAAAGTGACATTTTAGTTCAAAACACACATCACATACTCAAAACTAACCAAACATGATCATATTGTCTTGATACATTAGGAAAACAATCTATAAATTGTTTTTTACATGTATGAGTTAAGCTCACATTAATTTGACATAGGATGTATTTGGTATTCCTACAAGTGCATGTTTTTAGTTTGAAAGTGAAATTTTAGTTCAAACACATGTCACGTACTTATAACTAATAAAACACACTTGGATTGCTTAGATACATTATTAAAAATATTGATAAGTATTTTTTAGTATATAGGAAGTAACTAAACATTAATCTGACACACGGTGTGGTCGATATGACTAAAAGTACATGTTTTAATTTAAAAGTGACATTTTAGTTAAAAACATGAGTCACATACTCAAAACCAAGAAAACACAATCAAATTGTCACGATACTTTAGAAAAATGACTAATGTTTCATTTTTTATAATAAGAATTTACCGAATATAAATCTGATATACAATGTGTCTGGTATGATTGAAAGTGTGTGTTTCCATTTAAAAGTGATATTTTAGTTCAAAATACATGAAACATACTCTAAAACCATAAAACATTCTTGGATTATCTTGGTACTTTATAAAAAATATTGATAAAATATTGTAACATGTTGGAATTAACTGCATGTCAATCTGACATGTGGTGTGACCGGTATAACTGGAAGTGTGTGTTTTCATTTAAAAGTGACATTTTAGTTCAAAACACGAGTCGCATACTCAAAATTGGGAAAAAGGGAACAAATTGTCTTTAAACTTTAGAAAAAAATTAATAATTAATTTTTAACATGTAGAAATTAACATCAAATCAATCCAACACACGGTGTGTCTGGTATGACTGAAAGTGAATGTTTTCATTTAAAAGTGTCATTTTAGTTCAAAACACACATCACATACTCAAAACTGAGAAAAGACACTCCTATTTTAATGATGCTTTAGAGAAATGATCGATCATTCATTTGTAACTTATAGTAAGTAACTACATATCATTAAAATTGAAATTTATCATGGATTATATAACATCATAGTTATAATTTGTTTTTATTTTTTTGGTACTACTACTAATATAAGCATTGCTTTTATTATTGACAAACTTATTTTGTATGATGTTCGGTTGATCATTGAAGAAGGATTTTTATGAGAGTTTTCTTTTTGTATTGGTTGTAATTATTTTTGTCAGTGAGTGAATTTTACATAAATGTAATTGTATTGTACAAAAATTATTGAATTTAATATTTGTATAGAAATAATGAGGTTGTGTTTTCCTATCAAATTTTTAATTTTTTCCATATAGAACTTAAAGATTTGGTTTATCTACTTCTTATTTAGTTAATTTTCTTATCATTTTAAGTTAGAGTTGTGGAGGGAGAATTTAGAATTGAAAGGTTTCCATCTTATTAAGAATCAAACATAATTTATGGAGTTTCATTTCACCGAAGGATTGTATAGTAATGTTATGAATGTGAAATTGGGAGCCCATGTTTTTTAAAATGCTGATCATTTTTTATATTAAGGTTCATTTTTATAATATCATGGAGATGTTAATGTAGATGTCACATGTCGGGTACACCAATTAAATGTTTTCAATTTAAAAGTTACATTTTAGTTCTAAAACGCATGTCACATACTTAAAACTGAGAAAACATGATCAAATTATCATGATTATTTAAGAAAATGATTAGCTATTCATTTGTGGCTTATAGAAATTAACCTCATATAAATCTAACACACAGTGAGCACCTTTATGACTAAAAATGCACATTTTTTATTTTGAAGTGACATTTTAGTTCAAAACACGTGTCACATATTCAAAACTAAGAAAAATCTCTTTGAATTTCTTGATACTTTATAAAAATAATCCATAATTCATTTGTGACATGGAGGAATCAATTTCACATAAATCCAACACATGGTGTGGCTGATATGATTGAAAGTGCTTGTTTTCAGTTTAAAAGTTGCATTTTAGTTCAAAATGTGTGTCACATACTCAAAACCAAGTGAACACAATCAGATTGAATTAATACATTAGTAAAAATATCGATGATTAATTTTTGACATATAGGAATTAATTATATGTCAATCTAACTCACTGTGTGGTTAATATGACTAAAAGTGGGTGTTTTAATTTATAAGTGGCATTATAGATCAGAACCCACATCGCATGCTCAAAACTGAACAAACGAAGTTAGATTTTTATAATACATTAAAACAATAACTGATAATTCATTTGTGATACATAAGAATTAACTTCCCGTAAATTGGGCACACAGTGCGGTCGGTATCACTGAAAGTATGTGTTTTAATTTAAAAGTGACATTTTACTTCAAATCGTATGTCATATACTCAAAACTAAGCAAACACACTCCGATTATTGTGATACTTTATAAAAAAATAAACAATAAATAATTTTTGATGTGTAAGAATTAACTTCACATCAATATGACACACTGTGTAGCTTGTATGACTGAAAGTGGGTGTTTTCATTTAAAGGTGACATTTTAGTTATAAACAAGCACCACATACTCAAAATTGAGAAAATGTGATCGAATTGTCTTGATACTTTAGGTTAATGATTGATAATTCATTTTTGATGTGTATGAATTAACATCACATCAATCCAACACACTAAGTGGTCGGTATGACTAAATGTTTGTGTTTTCATTTAAAAGTGACATTTTAGTTCAAAATGAGTGTCATATAATCAAAATTGAGAAAACATGCTCATATTGTCCTAATACTTTAGAAAAAATATTGATAAATCATTTGTGACATGCATAAATTAACATCACATCAATTTGACACATGGTACGATCAGTGTGACTAAAAGTGCATGTTTTTAGTTTAAAAGTGACATTTTAATTCCAAACGTGTGTCACATACTCAAGACTGAGCAAACGAAATCAAATTATCTTGATACTTTAAGAAAAAATCAATAATTCATTTATGACTTGTATAAAGTAACCTAACATCAATCAGACACATGATGCGGCTAGTATGACTAAAAGTGCATGTTTTCATTTAAAAGTGACATTTTCATTCAAAACATACATCACATACTCAGAACTAAGCAAATTCACTCAAATTGTCATGATACATCAGAATAATGACAGATTATTCATTTTTGACTTCTAAGAAATTACCATACATCAATCCAACACACGATATGGATGGTATGACTAAAAGAGCATGTTTTTCATTTAAAAGTGAAATTTTAGTTCAAAACACGCGTTACAAACTCAAAATTAAGTAAACATGTTTGTATTGTGTTGATACTTTAGGAAAAAGATTGAAAATTCATTGTGACGTGTAGGGATTAAGTGCATGTCAGTATGACACGTGGTGTGACCAATATGACTGAAAGTGCATGTTTTTATTTAAAAGTGGTGTTTTAGTTCAAAACGCGTGCTTCATACTCAAAACCAAAGAAACACACTCGAATTTTCTTTATACATTAGGAAAAAATTTGATAATTCATTCGTGACACATAGAAATTAATTTCACGTCAAGCGAACATACAGTGAAATTTGTATGATTGAAAGTGTGTGCTTTCATTTAAGTTTGACATTTTAGTTCAAAGCGCACGTGACATGCTTAAAACCGAGCAAGCACACTAGGATTGTCGCGATACTTTAAAACAATGATTGATTATTCATTTGTGACTAGTATAAAGTAATTGCATGTCATTTCAATTGAAAATTGTCATGAATTATATAACATTACAATTATAATTTGTTTTTATTTTTTATGTAAGATTATTGAAATAAGCATTGTTTTTATTACACCCACACGCTTTTTGTATGAGGTTGGATTGATCGATATAAAATGTTTGTTATGGTAGTTTTGTTTTTGTATTGATTGTAATTATCTTTGTTTGAAATTGAATTTTACGTCAATGTGATTATGTTATATTGAAATTGTTAAATGTAATATTTGTATTAAAATAATGGTGCAATGTAAATATATTTTCAAAGTATTAAATTGCTACATTTTAAATTGTTTTTTATGTTTTATTTGCTGGTGCATAGTTTTATTTATATAGTTGTGAGCACTCTGCAGTTGTGGATAATAGCTTTTATCAATGCTAGGTGCAGCGTTGATAAATGCCTCTATTATCATCACTAAAGTTGATGCAAATAAAGTCAACCTTTATCGGCACGATAAAATGCATCTTTTATAGACATTTAATTTAACGATGATAAAAGACACTTTTTATCTGTGCTAAATTTAACAATGATAAAGATAGTTTTTATTTGTGTTTTTTTTAATACCAATGATAAAAGCACGATTTGTAGTAATAGCGGTAGTTTGACTTCACACTCAAAAAATTACACATTAGGCAATATAAGGATAAATTCTAATTAAAATTCATCATAAAAATTATTTAGCTATTTCATGTTTCAAACCATGCGAGAACCCGTCCTATGAGGGCTTAGAATGTTCGAAAATAATTTGTAGGAATTAAAATTCATTTTTAACTATGAAACAAGTGTCGAATTGAAAAAACGGGTTATATAATGTTATTTAGACATGGTGAAAATTTAAAAAATGGGTCGTATTTTTGAAAATTTAAAATCTCCACATCAAATTTTTTATATTGTACAGTATTTATATTTTAAATTTAATTATATTTCAGATTTCTTGACGGAAGTATCGTATATATTCATATTTTTCATAGGTTAGTTATTTTTATTTTTGAGAAATTATTGCACGTTAATTTAAATTCTTGAAAATTTTGTATATTTCGATATCATGAAATTCTATAACTTTGAAATCACGGATTTTTTATTTTTTAAAAATTTGAATGCAATTTTGTTTAAATATTTAAAAATATTGCAAATCGCTATACGCAGTGTTTATTTTTCTGGCTCAAAACGGTCACTACAGTCCAAATTAATTAATTATTTTTATTGCACCCTTAAATAATTTGCAGCCGTTCTCTGTCGAGCACGCCACCCACACCACATGCCACGACCCCCAGCCTCACCTTCTGCCATATCAATCTTGGTGGACTCAGTCAAACCCACCTCACACAGGCCGTGAGCGGAGCCCCTTTAAATTAACACCTACCACCCCACACACTCCCAACAACATTCACATTAATGCCCTCCACCCTCCCATCCCCACACTCCCCCACCCTTCCCACTCTTCCCACTCTTCCCACTATGCTACTCTTCTCCATTCTAATCACCTTTCCACCTTCCCCCACCACAACTATAGGTAAGGATTTCAAAAACGTCTTTTATCGGTCTTCATGTTCCCAATGATTATAAAAGTTGGGGACTTTTATCCTCGATAAAAAAACATTGACAAATAATAAATTTTATCGATACTTTTTAACGTTGATAAAGGGTGGATTTATCGGCGCTAAAACTAAAACTGATAAAACTCTATCAGCTACTGCAGAGCTACTACATACTTACGTAGCACATCAGTACCAACCCCAAAACATAAAAACAATTTAAAGAATATAAAAATTACAGAAAACAATTGCAGTATAAATATTACAATAAATCAATATTACACCTTAAAAACACATAATTCAAATATTAAAAATAAACACAATTAATACACTACATATTACATTGCATCATGCTAAACATAATAAACATTTACATTGTACCATCATTAAATTTACATTGTACCATCAATTCACTTCAAATATTACATTAACTAATTTTAGTACAACACAATTACATTTAGGTACAATTTAATTGTAATCTAAAATAATTACAACCAATACAAAAGAAAAACTCCTGTAAAAGGTTTTCTCCAACGATCAACTAAGCTTTATACAAAAACGCGTGCCTGTAATAATTTTTTTCCTTAATGACGGTGCATAAAAAATAAAAACAAATTGTAATTGTAATGTTATATTATCCATGATAAATGTCAAACAACACTTTTGGTTAGACAACACTTTCAATCATACCGAGAAATTTGGGTATCTGATTGACGTTCGACTGATTCCTACAGATAAAAAATGACTTAAATATAACTTTTCTAATTTTTGACACTAATCCAAGCTTGTGTGTAAAGACCCAGATTTTTTTCCATGTATTTTTTTTTAAATTATATTGAATTTTACAAGCCCGCGAAAATTGACGGCACGCGATTCCGAGACCCGGTGTGCCCAGAATGAATTTCTGAACTTTTTTTTGGGTACGTTCAGTAAACGCGTGAGCGGCATTTTCCAACTTTTGAACCGTTGCTCGGATTAAAAATCTGAGGGCACCGTTGAATCCGCAGCAAATGGATTCTCTTAAGGGAGGTTTCACTTCGACCGTAGCAGGTCTGGAGAAAAAGTTGGTTTTTTGAACTTTTAATAAAATAAATAAAATAACTTTATTATTTTATTTTTATTCTATTCCTCCAACGGACAAGCAGTAAGGTGGTACCAGCGACATGTCAAGCCAATAAATAACTTTACTCTCTAATTTAAGTAATAGCAACGTTGTGGGGAAATTAGGAACCTTCCTATTAAAGAGCCCCAATAACTCCACACGTCGTTACTTACTCTCCTCTCCTATAAATAAAGAGCTTGGGGGAGGTGTATCAAACAAGCTTCACTAAGCAACGAAGTTCTGTTGGAGTGTCGTAACGCCAAGACCTTAGAGGACAGAGCCGACCCTAGCATGAGGTGAAGTATGACACCGAAACCCCGAACCAGAGTTTGACGTTCGAGCAGCGGCGATGACGGCTTGTTGTAGGGACGACGAACAACGAGACTCCCTCAACCGCGAGTGCTCTCCAACGTTTCAAGGTAGGGGGTTGCGTTGATTTTTGGATTTTCCCACTTCTCTTTTTAAAAAGAGAACAGATCAACTAACAAACAAGTTGATCTGTTAATTTTTATTTTATTTTATATGCGGGAGGGTGTGCTTTATCGTTGGGGTCAGGAATTGAAACCGAGGCATGAAATTCAGTTGAACTTTTCCCCGAAACTCCCCCGAGATTATCTCTAGCGCGGAGGGCGCGGCCAGACAAGAACAAGGCTCGAGCCCCTCCGTTCCTGTGTTGTTTGTGATCACCCTTTTTGAAGTTGGCGACAACTAGAAGCAGGGCCTACCCCAACAAAGAGCGCGATCCCAGGAAATCGCAAGCACCGACAGCGCAAGAAAGCGGGTCATCGGTGTGCGACCGACGACTCGACGAACACCCTGCCGCCGGCACCAGCGGCGGCGCACGGCGGCGTGGCAGCGGCACCGGCCGCGTGTCTGATGGAAGATCAACCGCCGCCCTAGGCGGCGGCGGAGTAGAGGAGGGGCGCGCCCCTGGCGGCTGTAGGGCCGCGGCCTGCGATGGCCGTGGCTGGAGAAAAGGACCACTGATACAACCAGTGGCTGGTGGATGGGGCGCGCGCCAGCGGCACGCTCGACGAAGGACCCGCGACCCGTCGACCGCAGCGTGGAGGACCCACGACGCCACATGGCACCGCGTTGGGTCAACCCCCAATGGTTTGACCCGCTGACATGGCCCCATGCCACGTCAGCCCTACCAAAACGCATCACGTCCGGGTTTCCCTGGTGGCCTGCCGCCAGGCGGGTGGCATTGCCGGGTTAGTCCAGCGGATCGACCCGCCGCCCAGCGGGCCGACCCGCGGCCCAGTCGGGTCGGGCCGGGCCCAGCGGGCCAGGTTGACCTGAGTTGTGTCCGACCCGAGTCAAGCTGGGTCGACCCAGGTCGAACCGGATCAGCCCATTCTGAACCAGGTCGGGCCGGTTCGACCGAGGTGGACCGAACCCGGACCTAGTACCGACTTGTTACACAAAACATGCCCTAACTTCTAAACCGAACGTCCGTTTGGAAAACCGTCTGCGGCGTCGGGATCCTTAGGATGAGGCGGTCCTTTTTGGATACTCCACCCGAGTTTTGGAGAAAATTAGGGCATGGACGGGTTGGATTGAAGACGAATCCAACCAGGCCCTCAACACTAAAACACCCGTATCTCGCAAATCGTGCATCCGATTGACGAGCCGTTTGCATCTTTGAGACTCTCTTGAGGAGACAGATCATTTGGAATAATTTGTGGTGACTTCAATGGAATCAAGATGCAGTGAGTGGCTTGATGAGTGGTTATCCCAAGTAGACTACATATGGAACCCTGCGGTTGGCTGAGACCTGAAGACTGCTTGACGATTGGCCTAGTGGGAAGTGGCTCTGTGTGATCCAGCAGGTCCACGGTGGGGAGCGACTCTGTGTGACCCAAAATACCCACGATACTCAACAGGAGGAGTACCTCAGTTCGGCCAAGGTGGGAAGTGGCTTTGTGTGACCCGACATTCCCACGGTGGGAAGAAGCTCTGTGTGACCCGGCATGCCCACAGTGTAGGTTCCGAGCACAGTGGAAGCTCGTGGGTGGATGTGCCCACTTGGCTTTTTGTCATTAGCAATGATCAATCAGGGATCAATACGATGATAAACGCCAGACTCCATGGATCGAATCACAAAAAAAGACAAAGAAGAAGCATAGTCCTAGAACCACAAAGGAGGATCATCACATGTTGGTTATAATTAATTTAATTAATTGACAAGAATTACCTTGATGAAATTATTTCTCCATTGATGTCTCCGGTCATGATCCAATGTGATCCATCGTTGCGTCATAGAATCCAAGTGTAGGATTCCTCTAGCAGTGATCCACACATGCTCCATGTATCTCTGGACGTCACCAAAGGAATCTCCGGGTGCTAGCGTAGAGAAGCCTTTGCTTGCGTTGTCCGCTTTAGATCGCCTTGATCCGATGAAGGAGGATCTCTCTCGGTCTTGAGAGCGTTCTTGGATGAAGGAGTTCTTTTGGACTTGATAGAATTCTCCAGAATTATTGTGCACAACGATTAGGGAAAAGCGTTGGGGTTGTGAGGATATTTATAATCAGGTTTGAGGTTATAGAGTTATGATAATAAATAAACGCGTTACGCGTTTTATTTATTTCATTAACTCTTATTGAAAACCCCCATGTCGAATCATTAATTCCTTGACATGCGCCCATACTGATTATAATAAATATCATTTAATAAAACAATATTATTTCCTCAAAATCCCGACTAGAAAAACTACACGGTGTGTAATCATTAATACACGACGTGTACTCGTTTTTCATTTCCTTTCCAAAATGAAAACTACACGGCGTGTACATTCAATGTACACAACGTGTATATCTTGTTTTTCATTTTATTCTTCCTCCAACATTAAAACGATTTAGGCTTCCTTGAATAATTATTAAACCATATACGGGAATAATCTTTATTCTACTTGAGATACATGGATACACTTAGTGTGTGACCCTTTAGGCCTCTTTCTCGTTGGCATTAGGCGGGCTTGCCTAAAGTCCAAGATTACTGTCTATCAATGGGTCAAGGCACACAAGAGAAAGAAGTTGATGCCGCATTGACATGTCACCTCATACGAATGCTTACCATGTAATTTAATCCCTTTGTCTCAATATCTCGAATTAAGCAGGTTGCATGCTAGTGCCATCAACCCACGTGCTCGATTATTCTTTCTTTGACTTTCCGGAATTGAACTTGCCCATTCCTCACAATGGCCATGGATTTATTTAGGCTATATCAATTCCATCAAAGGGCCTGAGATATCTACTTTCATTATGGAATAGAAGGGAAAAATCCTTTCTCGCATTATCTATTAATGTAATATCACTCGTGACGCACCCAACGTATCCTACCTCGCTGTGAACAATGTGTCATCATAGTTTTCATCAATACATCTAAGTGCGCGAGTTGTAATACCCATTAATAATAATCTTAAAGTCTAAGGACCAATACACACGTCCGAAGATAGGAACATCCAATGACACTATGAAATGTGGATTTCCTATGGGCATGTCTCGTTCTCATAATATCCTCCTGGATATTACCAAGGGCGTGCATCATGAGAAGGTGCCTCAACGTTTTATGAGTCCTCACCCCTAATGGCCTGTATTATTTGTGTCCCTCAAATAACATCATCCGACCATATAACATATATTCAAGAACAGTGTTATGACACTTCCGGGTTCTCATCATAGCAGGGATCCGCTATGGCCCTTTAATGCCACAGTTATCCTTAGGACATTTATCACATAAATTGTCACGCAGAATAAAAATCAAGATGTGATAAAGTATTCATTAATGAATAAAGTACGAAGTAGTTGTTTCTAGGCCACCAACTCCAACAAACTCCCACTTGGACTAGAGCCAACTGCTAATAACCTTTAACCCGCTAGCTCTCACATGATATTCATGCTTCTACTGAGATAGGACTTTAGTCATGGGGTCTACCACGTTCTCTTCTGTGGACACTCTTCTCACTGCAACTTCACCACTTTGATTGAAATCCATTAAGAGGTGATACTTACGGAGTATATGTTTTGTCCATTGATATGATCTTGGTTATTTTGCAAGAGACACCACTGTAGTATTATCACAATACAACATGAAAGGATATTTACTTCTAGGCACCACATCAAGCTCCTGGACAAAGTTCTAAATCCAGACGGCTTTCTTGGCCGCATCAGAAGCCGCTATATATTCGGACTTCGCTATAGAATCGGCGACAACTGGCTGCTTTGAACTCTTCCAACTCACAACTCCTCCATTGAGACAGAAAACATATCCAGATTGTGACTTTAGATCATTCTGATCTGTCTGAAAGCCAACATCATCATACTATCTGATGACAAGATCCTCGTCTCCTCCATACACTAGGAAAATATCCTTAGTTCTTCTCAGATACTTAAGGATAGTCTTAACAGTAATCCAATGCTGTTCTCCTGGATCTGCTTGATATCAGCCTACCATACTCAGTGCATAGGAAACATCGAGCCTGGTATATAAGATGACATACATGATGGATCCTATAGCCAAAGTGTATGAGATCTTACTCATTCTATCTTTCTCTTGTTGTGTCTAAGGACACATTTTCTTAGAAAGATGTTGGCCATGTGACACTGAAACCAATCCTCTCTTGGATTGTTCCATACTAAATCTCTTTAGTATCTGGTCAATGTATGTACCCTGACTTAGTCCAAGCAGCCTCTTGGATCTATCACAAAATATTTTGATCCCTAGAATGTAGGCTGCTTCACCCAAGTCCTCCATGGAGAAACAATTGTTCAACCAGTCCTTAACTGACTGTAATACTTATACATCATTTCCAATAAGCAATATGTCATCAACATATACTACTAGAATAACGACCACATTCCCATTAAACCACTTATAAACACATGTCTCACATTCGTTCTTAATGAAACCAAATTCCTTTATGGATTCATCAAATTGTATGTTCCATGACCAGGATGCTTGATTTAATCCATAAATAGATTTCTACAACTTGTAAACCTGTTTGGATTCACCTGGTGTCACAAATACTTCTAGTTGTGTCATATAGACATCTTCCTAAAGGTTCCCATTAAGGAATGCTGTTTTGACATCCATTTTCCAAATCTCGTAGTCATGGTAAGCTGGTATGAAAAGTATGATTCTTATGGATTTAATCATGGAAACTGGGGAGAAGGTTTCATCATAGTCAATTCCTTGATGCTGTCTGAATCCTTTATCCACTAGCCTTGCTTTATAGGTGCTAACTTGACCTTCCATGTCCATTTTTCTCTTGAATACCCATTTGCATCCAACAGGATTTACGTCAACTGTCTCATTGACCAGAACCCAGATTTGGTTCTGATACATGAAATCCATCTTAGAATTCATAGCTTATAGACATCTTACAGCTTCTGAGCTTTCTACTGCTTCCTTATAGGAGAGAGGTTCATCATTGTCCAAAAATAATGATTCACCATCCTCGGTGACTAGGAATCCAAATCTCTCTGGTTCCCTTACCTCTCTTAAGATCTTACGTAGTACTTGTGTTTTTGGAACCTCTTCCACAGGGACCTATGGAACTTGTTCCTGTACTAACTCTTGTGTATCTTGAGCATTAACTTTATCAAAGTCAATCTTTCTCCCATTATCCTTTTTGAGGATGTGCTCCCTCTCATGAAATACATCTTTTCTGGCGATGGTCACTTTCTTGTCTGAAGGGTTATATTGGTAATATCCTTTAATTTCCTTGGGATATCCTATAAAGATACACCTCCTGCCCTAGGGTGATAGTTTTTTGCCTGAGAATGCCTTAACAAATGCCTCGCATCCCCATATATGTGTGTGAAACAAAATGGGTTTCTTTCCATTCCATAACTCAGAGGGAATTCCATTTTCCACCTTAGTTGACACTCAATTTAATTTGTATGATGCAGTTTGTAATGCATATCCCCAAAAGGATAATGGAATATCTGCATGACTCATCATCGACCACACCATGTACAACAAGGTGCGGTTCCTCCTTTCACTAACACCATTCCACTGTGGTGTATAAGGAGGAGTGAGCTAAATTAAAATCCCAGACTCCCGTAGAAGATCGATGAACTCTTGGTTCATATATTCTCCACCTCGATCTGATCGAAGCTTCTTTATCTTCTTACCAAGCTGATTCTCTACTTCATTATCTAATTCCTTAAATTTATCTAAGGCTTATGACTTATACCTCATTAATTATACATATCCATATCTACTCAAATCATCATCAAAAGTTATGAAGTAATAATATCCACCTCTAGCTTCTACTGGAAATGGTCCACACACTTCCTTGTGCACCAATCCTAGAAGCTCTGTAGCCCTTTCACCTTGTCCACCGAAAGGCGGCTTGTTCATTTTTCCTTGTAAACAATCATGACATCTATCAAGTGATTTTAGATTAATAGAGTCTAAATAGCCATCTTGGCAGAGATTTATTAAGTGCTTCTTGTTTACATGACCTAGATGGTGATGCCACAACTGGGTGATGTATGAGTCATGTGAGTTTGTTTCGTTATCGATTTCCAACACTTGGTTTTCATAATTTAATACATACAAACCATTATTTAAATGTTCCATACCATAATATATGTTGTTCTTATAAAAGAGACAACCCTTATTTCCAAACTTGAAAATAAATCCATCCATATCCAAACAAGATACAAAAATTATGTTCTTGGTAACTCTAGGCACATAATAAAAGTTATGTAAAACCAAAATCATCCCAGTCGGCAATGCGAGGTGGTAATAGCCAATGGATAATACAACCAGCCTCGCACCATTAGCAGCTCGAAGATCCACCTCTCCTCTTGAAATCTTTATAAATCTACTTGGTTCCTGTATTTGAATACAGATGTGAGCCCCACAAGTTGTATCTAATACCCAATGTGTAGAAATGGAAAGATTACACTCAATAACGAAAACACCTTTAGCATCCCCATGCTTCTGGGTGCAGTTTCTCTTCCAGTGGCCATACTTTCCACATGAAAAACATACCGCCTCCCATTCCTTGCCCTGCCTCTGGATCTTCCCCTTCTTGGAGGGACGGTGCTCGGGGGCTTCAGACCGTTTATAAGTCTTTGACCCCTTTTCCTTGTCCTTACTTTTCTTATTCACTATAAGGAATACGAGTTTGTCACACCCCATGTCCTTATCTACCTGGAGAATTAAGGTCAGAAGTTCTGATAGACTCTTCTCATTGTTGCTCATGTTGTAGTTGAAAATAAAGCTAGAGAAGGTCTTGGGCAGTGATGATAGGATGAGATCTGTACATAACTCATCCGAGAACTTAATCCCTAAGATGTCCAAGCATTCAATGTAGCCAATAAACTTAAATACATGAGGCCCAGATGACACATACTCTCCAAGATTAGTTGTAAACAAAGCATTGGAGATCTCATATCTCTCCTGTCTCGCCTTCTCTTAGTAGAGATTCTTAAGGTGAGACATAATGTTATATGCGTCTATGTTTTCATGTTGCTTCAAGAGCTCATTAAACATGGCCGATAACATGAAACACTGGACATCTATGACATTATCCATGTGTTTAATATAGAGAGATAATTCCTCATCATTAGCCTCTTTCCCAGGCGAAACTGGAATAGGCTCTTCCAACACATATAATTTCCTCTCGTGGCGAAGGATGATGCATAAACGCCTCTGCCACTCTTGGAAATTGGTGTCGGTGAGAAGGTTTTCCTTATTGAGTATGGTTCTCAATGATATGTTTGAAGTCATTTTCTTGCTATTTCTACAAATTAATATGAGAAAAGGTTTAGTAATTTATTACGATAAAAATAAGATAAATAAATAAATTAATACTTATTGTTCTCCCACTATTTTATCGAAATCCAATAGCCCTCACCATTGAATTCAGAATATTCTATTTCATGAATATTCTAGTGGAAAGGATCTATATTTCCCTTCGTATTACCCCAACTAGGGTTGGTCAAGCAACTTTAAGGGTTTTAGGTAGGCATTCCAAATGCCAACTTCATTAACTCGCATCTCCTTGATCCGTTGAGTGGACTCCCTAATCCTGAAATCCTTTTATTTTGGATTTCCTCAACCTTTTCCTCTTGGTCACACTAAGTCCTGCTATGGCAGTCAAACCTTGATGAGAACCAAGTCATGTCAACCCAAAACCTTGAATTATAATTCCTCGATAATTGAAGCACCCCAACTAGGGTTGGTCAAACACTTTAAAATATGGTTCGATTCCAACTAATATTATGGAAGGCTATAACGACTTAATATTTCTTTGAGGGATTTTATCCTTATAAGTAAATTTCCATTTTATTATCTTTGATTATATTATTTTTAATATTAATTGGGATATACTTAAGTGATTAACCATGTCTAAGATAATATTTTACGCATAAGCCGGTCTTATTTTAGTTCCATCTTTTATGCTTGTTTAATTCATTAATTGTGTGATCGTGACAACAGACCCACAATAAATAAACCATGAAAATGATAGAAATAAAATAAATGGTATGATCATGAGCTTGTTCTATTGGTTAGTTTATCTAGTGGTTGATAAACTAACCCAAGAACTAGGGGGGAAACATCTTGAACCTTTCATGTTCGTGTTTACAGCTTTCCACCTGTCCACCTTTGTATCTCCTTGGATTGGTTTCACCTTGGCGCCTGACTTGAGCCACCTCCACTAGCTTGGGAGCTCCTTCCATTACATATATATTTATCTCACATGTAGGTGAGGGGTAAAAGGGGTTTTTACATAAAAGAAACCTTGGGAACGCATACCCTACATATTAATGAGGAGAAGGCTCGCAGACCAACAAATTTAATTTAAATAAATAAATTAAAAGAAACCATTCACATAAAAAGGTCTTGGTCTAGCTCATGATCATCCATACATGCAATGATATTTACAAATAAATAAAACTATCATTCAATTATTTAATCGTTCTTTGTTTAAGATAAATCACGCTCGAATCAATTAATTATATTTAATTAATCAATCCTTTTATCTTAAACCATTTTTCTGAATTTACTTGAGATTATCATCCATCATAATTTTAAACAAATAAATTCATTTAAAATTATATTTGTACGTAACTTTTACCTTGGAGGCAACCCGGTGAATTCTCATTTATGCAGATACTAAATTAAACACACATATATATAAAACCTATCACGTGTTGTGCCTCATCTTTACGCCTGCACTATGGTACACGTCTCAAAAGTTTATATAATATAATAATAATTTTTAATAAATATGTGTAATTTGGATGAGTACACGACGTGTAGTTCTAACTACACAACATGTACTTTTGTTCACCGTCCATCTGAAGTACACACCCGGGGACATGGCATGTTTTTGTACTTTTGAAATTTTCGGAGTACACAACATGTAAAGTGGGAAACACACCATGTAGTGTCCAGGTTACATGGTTTCCGGCTGGGCAAGCCATATACGGGGTACACGGTCCAACCCTAACCCAAAGGGACTACACACCATGTTTAGTGGACCACACGACGTGTAATCTGGAAACAGTGTGCCACCTATTCCTGGTCAACACACGGTGTCATTTATGAATTAGGAATACTCCAATACATGGCCTAATTTGGTGGATCAATACAATGTAATGAACCTAGACTACATGGCGTGTACTTCTGAATACATGCCGTGTATTCTGGTGTTGTACGGCTAGGAATGTTAGTCACCTCCGGATGAGATCCTTTATTTTATTTTAATCAAAATTAAAAGAAAAATTTATTTCTGTAAGGTGAACTAGAAATGAGAGAGGAGGAACAAATCTCGAGATTCATATTTAAAGAACGATTAACTTGAATTGAAACTACTAAATTATTAAATGCATAAATCACCAACGAAAAACTAAATAATTATAATCAACGATATGACTCCCTTTGATACTATTTGTAGGTTCTGGGTGCAACAGAAGCTCGTGGGTGGATGTGCCCACTTGAATTTTTGTCATTAGCAATGATCAATCCAGGATCAATATGATGATAAACGCTAGACTCCACAGATCGAATCACAGAAAAAGACAAAGAAGAATCATAGTCCCGGAACTACAAAGGAGGATCATCACATGTGGGTTATAATTAATTTAATTAATTGACAAGAATTACCTAGATGAAATTATTTCTCCATTGATGTCTCCGGTCATGATCCAATGCGATCCTTCATTACATCGTAGAATCCAAATGTAGGATTCCTCTAGTAGTGATCCACACATGCTCCACGTATCTCTAGACGTTGCCAAAGGAATCTACGGGTGCTAGCATGGAGAAGCCTTTGCCTGCATTGTCCACCTTAGATCACCTTGATCCGATGGAGGAGGATCTCTCTCAGTATTAAGAGTGTTCTTGGAGGAAGGAGTTATTTAGGCCTTGAGAGAATTATCCATAATTGTTGTGCACAACGATTAGGGAAAAGTGTTGGGGTTTTGAAGATATTTATAATCGGGTTTGAGGTTATAGAGTTATGACAATAAATAAACGTGTTACGCGTTTTATTTATTTCATTAACTCTTATTAAAAACCCCCATGTCGAATCATTAATTCCTTGACATGTGCCCATACTGATTATAATAAATATCATTTAATAAAATGATATTATTTCCTCAAAATCCAGACTAGAAAAACTACACGGCATGTAATCATTAATACACAGTGTGTACTCATTTTTCATTTCCTTTCCAAAATGAAAACTACACAGCGTGTACATTCAATGTACACGGCGTGTATATCTTGTTTTTCATTTTATTCTTACTCTAACATTAAAACGATTTAGGATTCCTTGAATAATTATTAAACCACATATGTGAATAATCTTTATTCTACTTGAGATACTTGGATACACTTAGTGTGTGACCCTCTAGGCCTCTTTCTCGTTGGCATTAGGCGGGATTTCCTAAAGTCCAAGATTACTATCTAGAAACGGGTCAAGGCACCCAAGAGAAATAAGTTGATGCCACATTGACGTTTCACCTCATACGAATGCTTACCATACAATTTAATCCCTTTTTCTCAATATCTCAAATCAAGCAGGTTGCATGCTAGTGCCATCAACCCATGTGCTAGATTATTCTTTCTTTGACTTTTTGGAATTTAACTTTCCAATTCCTCACCATGGCCATGGATTTATTTAGGCTATATCAATTCCATCAAAGTTCCTAATATATCTACTTCTGTTATGGAACATAAGGGACAAATACTTTATCGCATTATCTATTAATGTAGTATCACTTGTGACACACCCAACGTATCCTACCTCGCTGCGAATAGTGTGTCGTCATAGTTCTCGTCAATACATCTAAGTGCATGAGTTGTAATAACCATTAATAATAATCTTAAAGTATAAGGACCAATACACACATCTACAAATAGGAACATCCAATGACACTATGAAATGCAGATTTCCAACTGGCGGGTCTCGTTCTCAAAATATCCTCCTGAATATTACCAAGGGTGCACACCATGAGAAGGTGCCTCAAAGTTTTATGAGTCCTCACCCCTAATGGCCTGTATTATTTGTGTCCCTCAAATAACATCATCCGTCCATAGTACATATATTCAAGAATAGTGTTATGGAACTTTCGGGTTCTCATCATAGCAGGGATCTACTATGACCCTTTAATGCAACAGCTATCCTTAGGATATTATCACATGCATTGTCACGCAGAAGAACAATAAAGATGTAATAAAGTATTCATTAATGAAAAGTACAAAGTAGTTGGTTCTAGGCCACCAACTCCAACCCACGGTACCCATTAGGGATGGGTACCACATCAGTTCAAGGTTAGTGGGAAGCGGCTCTGTGTGACCCGGCAGTCCCAATGTACTCGATAGAGGAGGAGTTCTCCAACAGCCGAGGAGTTCAATATGTGATAACCCCTATATCCTTGACCTAAAGTGATACATGGTGTGAGAAGACTTGTGTTGTGTACTTTTTCTTCATGCTTTGTGGTTTTTTACTTTGTGGGACTCTAGGAGACCTATGAGGGTCTCGGGGTCCCAACTGAGTATCGCCATACTCACCCCTGCACGGGCTTCGCCCACACCCTTCTGTGTCTGATGCAGACAGTGTACAACGTTGATTGAGTTTGAGGGAGCTAGGACTGGGCAGTTCTTGGAGCTGGACCTTTTTGACGTGACGTGACGCAGAGACTACAGATAATGAGCTGTGCCTACCCTTCAGGTATGATCCATGGTGGATGATCCAGGAGCTGCCTTTCACTTTTCAGCTGTTTTGTACTTTTTTAGTTTTACTTGTACTATTTCCAGTCTGGCTTGTATTCTGGACCCCCTTTATTCTTAGCACTCTTTACTACAACAATTTACTTCACAGTTGCCTTTGTTGCGTTCTAGTCTATGTGGTTGCCTCTTGTTGCGTTCTACTCTATGAGTTTGTACAGGTTTAAAGACAATGACTTCTCATTTTAGGGATATTCCTTTAGGTTCTAGTCGCCATCCCCTAGACTATGGAAGGTGGGATTGGGGTAGTCACAACACGGGCCCCATGGGACAGGTTGTGAAAAAGTGTTATCCGAGGTGGTCAGTTCTACCTTAGAGACTGGGAGTCTATGTTTTTGTTTTAAAGAAATAGTGTTGAGTGATGCAAGTCCGAACTTCAGGTTCATAAAGTCCAAGGTTGGTGCAGCAACCGGTGTATCCATACACTGGAACCTTGAGTTCTACTTTTTGGCTCAATGCATGGAAATACTGGTTGCGTTTTCATTTTTTGATTTCGAATAAGAGTCATCTCACCTGGTATAATGTTCTAACTATGGCACGTCTTGATTTATCTCAGGATGCCTCCACGAGGATGACCATCCAGGATCTAGGTGCGTGAGGAAAACCCTCCTAGTGACGAGGCTTCTTTCTAGGGACCATTGTTTGAGATGGCCCCATCTGGTGGTTCCCCAGTGCTACCACCACCCGATGGTCAGCCCCTGCTATCAGCAGTTCTGGTAGATGAAGTTCTTAGGATCAGTGCCCTACATGAGTTTCAGAGACAAAGACCTCCCAGGTTCAGGGGTGAGAGAGACCCTCGAGTCGCTGAGGAATGGCTAGAGGTTGTGATGCAGGTCTTTTGCTTAGTGAGGACACCACTCAACCAGATGGCGATATTGGCAGTGAGCCTTCCACAGGAATCAGCTGGGAGATGGTGGAGCTTGACCATCCAAGTTCATGATGAGGCAACCCTCACTTGGGTTGACTTGAAGAGGCTTTTTCGGGAGGAGTTTTCCCCGTGATGTTGTGCTCTGTTCGCATTCAGGTGCTGCTTCACCTTCAGTAGGGCAACATGACAGTGGCCGAGTACTCGGTGAGGTTCACAGAGCTTTCCCACTACTGTACGAATATGGTGTGAGACCCTTTATTCAGGGCTCAGGCCTTCTACCAGGGTCTCATGAGGGAGATCAGGGCTTCAGTGGTGAGCCTCAGCATCCCCACCCAGATGGGAGTACTAGAGCGGGCCCTTCTTGCGGAGAGCTTCCTGTTAGAGTAGCCACTGACAGCGAGATCCAACAGTAGACCCCAGGAAGCAGAGTCTTCGGTAGGCAGCAGAAATCATGCGCGTGGGCCCAAGTGGGCCAGTTCTTTCAGAGGGTGACCCCAGGACCTCGGGTTGACAGTATGAGTCTCCTAGTTTAGAGGGAGTCAGTAGGGAGCCATATAATGCTTTTCGTGTGGTGGATAGGGCCACATGGCTTGTGACTGCCCAACCTGCCATATAGATGACCAGTAGACGGTCGAGGGACCACCAAGGCAGAGGTAGAGGTTTGATTGAGGAGGCCCGTAGGGTGGCAGATGTGGCAGGGGAGATGGCCGTGTAGTAGGTGGTGAGCGGCGATTTGAGGTGCTACCGCCACCACCTCCAGGAGGTCCACCCAGACCACAGAGAGTAGGTGGACAGAGCTGATCTCAACTCCAGGAAGCTGAGTCCTATGATCACGATGCTCTAGAGATGATTATAGATATGATATGTGTCTACACCACCCTAGCTACAGTTCCGACGGAGCTGTTGGCTCTATCCTTACGGCTAGAGACTCCTACGGGAGTAGATTCGACGATTACCCACTGGTGCCGGTAGTGTGAGCTTACTCTAGGAGGCAAGAGCTTCGGTTGGGATCTCCTAGTAGCGGCGTCAAGGCCTTACAATGTCATCCTGGGTATGGACTAGTTATCCACAGTCCATGCTTAGATTGACTGTATTAGGCACAAAGTGCAGCGCGTCGGCACAGATAGGACCTGGTTTTTTCTTCACCTGTGAGAAGGGAACCTTTACAGAACATGACGGACTTACCCAGAGGAAGGTGCAACCGATTACCCATCAGTTGGCTAGCCTTACCCTCAGGGCATTTGATGTTGAAAGTCCGAGCTATCCTGTAGTGGTGGACCAGTATGCCGATGTCTTCCCTGATGATGTCCCAGGACTACCTCCACATAGATAGGTAGACTTTTTCATTGACATGTACCCCGAGACGACACTGATATCTACACCAGCATATCGGATGGATCCCGTAGTGCTTCGTAAGTTACAGGTATAGTTGGAGGACTTGCAGGGAAAGGGGTTCATAAGACCCAATGTTTCTCTGTGGGCAGCCCTGATTTTGTTCTCCAAGAAGGCATATGGGAGTTTGAGACTCTGTGTAGACTATCAACGCCTGAACCAGGTGACCATGAAAAACAAGTATCCACTTCTAAGAATTGATGATATTTTTGATCAGCTAAAGGGATCTCATTGGTTTTCAAAGATAGACCCCAGATCAGGCTATCATCAGCTCAGGATACGAGATGAGGATGTGTAGTAGACGACGTTCAGATGTCGGTATGGCCACTATGAGTTCTTGGTTATGCCATTCGGTGTGACCAACACCCCTGCAGTGTTCATGGGACTCATGAAAAGGATCTTCTAGCCATAACTCGATCTCTTTGTGGTGGCCTTTATCGACAAAATTCTGATATACCCAGCAATGGGGGAGAAGCATGACCATCATCTGCAGATAGTTCTGGATATACTCTAAGAGAACCAGCTTTATGGTAAGCCCTTGAAGTACCAGTTCTGGATACAAGAGGTCCACTTTCTGGGACACATTATCTTGGAGGATGGAGTTGTAGTGGATCCAACGAAGATAGAGGCTGTACTTGCTTGGGAACCACCCAAGAGTGTGATCTAGGTGAGGAGTTTCCTAGGGTTGGCTGGATATTACCAGAGATTCGTGCCTAACATTTCCAGGGTTTCGGAACCCTTTTCAGTGTTGACAAAGAAGGGGTAGCCCTTTATATAGATAGAGAGATGCCAACAGAGTCTTCAGGAGCTGAGGTAGAGACTGACGAGTGCTCCCATCTTGAGGCTACCCAAAGAGGGCATTGGGTACGTAGTCTACTGCGATGCATCAGGGACCAGACTTGGGTGTTTCCTAATGCAGGAGTGAGCAGTGATCACCTATGTCTCATGATATCTAAGACAACATGAGAAGAACTACACTACCTATGACCTAGAGTTAGTAGTAGTGGCCTTCGCCCTAAAGATATGACAACATTACTTGATGGGTGAACATTTTACAGTATTCTATGAACATAAGAGACTCAGGTATATCTTCTCTCAGAAGGACCTGAAACTGAGACAACGACATTGGATATAGTTTCTCCAAGACTGTGACTTTGAGATATTCTATACTCCTGGTAAGGGGAATGTGGTAGCAGATGCACATAGTAGGAGGTCTGGCCTATAGTTACTGAGTGAGGCGACAAAATAGCTATCCACGTTGCAGATATCCTTCATGGATAGAGATGGAGAAGACTACCTCCGGTCTTTGATAGTCACTCCCACACTACTTCAGTGAGTTAGGGAGGTGAAACTTGGGGACATTGACTGTGAGGCTCGACGTGATCAAATGTCCTCAGGGTAGGCGCCCGATGGATTTTCTGAAGGTGGGGAACATGTCATCCTCTTCATGGAACGTACCATGGTATTGGTGGCACAACATGATGAGGTGTTGAGGGAGTTCCATACGTCCCCTTTGGCGGTACATCCTGGTGTGGCAGAGTTGTACCGGGTCCTCCGATGTCAGCACTGGTGGCCAGGGATGAAGAAGGCGGTAGCGAAGTTTTTTTCACGATGCCTCACTTGTCAGGAAGTGAAAGCCGAGCATCAGGTCCTAGCAGGATTAGCTCAACCACTAGAGGTGACAGAATAGAAGTGGGATAAGATCTCCATGGACTTTGTGATAGAGATTACATGTACGTCCAGGGGACATGATTTCATATGGGTGATCATTGAACAACTCACCAAGTCATCCCACTTTCTACCTATCAGAGAGCAGGGGTTAGTAGAGGGCTTGAGATGCATCTATGTATAGGAGATTGTGAGACTCTATGGGGTTCCATTTATGATCATCTCTGACTATGACACATGTTTCATATCTCAGTTATGGAAGGGTATACAGGAGGCGTTCGGGACTCATCTATGACTGAGCACCACCTTCTATCCTCAGACGGATGGTCAGACAGAGCGGACCATATAGACGCTAGAGGACATGCTTCGTGCATGTGTCCTAGATTTTGGCTGCTATTGGGAGGATCATTTTCCCTTGGTATAGTTTGCTTACAATAACACTTATCAATACAACATCGGTATGGCACCATTCGAGGCCTTGTATGGTCAACCTTGTGGATCAACTCTATGCTGGACAGACCCAAGGGAGTCAGCACTTATGAGTCTAGAGTTGGTACGGGCTACCACTGAGAAGGTGCAGATCATCCAGGAGCGGATGAAGACTATGTAGAGCAAAAAAAATTCCTATACTGATAGGATGAAGAGGCCCTAAGAGTTCTAGGAGGGGGACCATGTATTCTTGCGAGTCTCCCCTCATCGAGGACTACATAGATTTGGCTGAGGTGGTAAGTTATCACCGAGGTTTATCGGACCTTTTCTCATACTTTGGAGGATTGGTGAGGTGGTGTACCGCTTGAAACTTCTACAGCGGTTGGAAAGGGTGCACGGCGTCTTCCACGTATCCTAGCTGAGGGGATACGTGCACGAATCATCTCACGTCATCGACCTTGGTGAGCTAGACTTGGACGATGGGGTGACATTTTTAGAGGTTCCATTAGAGATTGAGGATCGACATGAGTGGGTCCTTTATGGGTGGTCGATACCTCTGGTGCACATTTGCAGGCATCATGAGAACCTCTAGTAGAGAACTTGGGAGTGGGAGACTCAGATTTGTGCTTAGTACCCCCATTTGTTTCCTTAGTCTATGTTGTGGATTTTGGGGATGTAAAGCCCTAAGGTGGGGAGAATGTAAAGACCCAGATTTTTTTCCATGTTTTTTTTTTAAAATTATAAAAATTTTTACAAGCTCACAAAAACTGACAGCTCATGATTCTGAGGCCCTATGTGCCTGGAATGAATTTATGAACTTTTTTTTGGGTACGTTCAGTAAACGCGTGAGCAACGTTTTCTAACTTTGGAACCATTTCTCAGATTAAAATTATGAGGGCACCGTTGAATCTGCAGCGCTGGGATTCGCTTAAGGGAGGCTTCACTTTGACCACAGTAGGTCCAGAGAAAAAGTTAGATTTTGGAACTTTTAATAGAATAAATAAAATAAATTTATTATTTTATTTTTATTCTATTCCTCTAACGAACAAGTAGTAAGGTGGGACCAGCGACCTGTCAAGCCAATAAATGGCTTGACCCTCTAATCTCAGTAACAACAACATTGGGGAAAATTAGGTAGATTCATATTAATGAGCCCCAATAACTCCCCGTGTCGTTACTTACTCTCCCCCTCTCCTATAAATAAAGAGCTCAGGGGAGGGGTATCAAACAAGATTTTACAATCAATGAAGTTCTGTTGGAGTTCCGTAACGCCAAGACCTTATAGGACAGAGCCAACCCCAGCAAGAGATGACGTACGAAACTGAAACCCCGAACCGGAGTTTGAAATTCGAGCGGTGGCGAGGGTGGATTGTTGTGGGGACGACGAACAATGAGACTCCCTCAACCGCGAGTGCTCTCTAATGTTTCAAGGTAGGGGGTTGCATTGATTTTTGGTTTTCACCACTTCTCTTTCCAAAAAGATGAGAATGGATCAACTCACAAACAAGTTGATCCATTAATTTTTATTTTATTTTATATGTGGGAGGGTGTTCTTTATCGTTGGGGTTGGGAATTGAAATCGAGGCATGAAATTCAGTTGAAATTTTCCCTGAAACTCCCATAGGATTACCTCTAACGTGGAGGGCGTGGGCCGACATGAACAAGGCCCAGACACCTATGTTCCTGTTTTGTTTGTGATCACCCTTTTTGAAGTTGGCGACAACCTGAAGCAGGGACTACCCTAGTAAAGAGATCGATCCCAGGAAACTGCAAGCGCCGACGGTGCAGGAAATCCGACCATCGGTGTGCGACCGACGACCCGATGAACACCCTGCTACCGGCACCGGCACCGGTGGTGGTGCACTGCGCTGCGACAACGACATGCGGCGGCCTCGGCCATGTGTCCTTTGGAAGACCAGATGCTGCCCTGGGCAACAGCCGAGCAGAGGAGGGGCACGCCCCTGGCGGCGTGCCCATGAGGCAGCAGGGCCACGACTTGCGATGGCCGTGGCTGGAGCAAAGGAACGCCGATACAACCGACAGTTGGTGGATGGGGCACGCGCCAGTGGCATGCCTGAAGAAGGACCCGCGGCCCGTTGGCCATGGCGCGGAGGACCTGCAGCTCGTCGGCCGCAGCATGGAGGACCCACGACCCGTCGGTCGTGACGTGGAGGACCTTCAATGCCACATGGTTCCGCGTTGGGTCAACCCCTGAGGGTTTGACCCATTTACATGGCCCTGCACCATGTCATACCTACCTGAATGCATCGCATCCGGGTGTCCCTGGTGGCCCACCATCGGGTCGGTCCAGCGGACCGACCCACCCCCCAATGGGCCGACCCACGACCCAGTGCCTTAACCCGCGACCCAGCCAGGTCGGGCCAGGCACAGCGGGCCGGGTTGAATAGATTTGGGTTGGACCCGAGTCCGGCTGGGTCGACCCAGGTCAAACTGGATCAGCCCATGCCGAACCAGGTCAGGCCGGTCCGATCGAGGTGGACCGGACTCGGACCCAGTACCGACTTGTTACACAAAACATTCCCTAACTTCTAAACCAGACATCCAGTTGACAAACCATCTACAGTGTCAGGACCCTTATGAAAAGGCGGTCCTTTTGGAATGATCCAAATGAGTTTTGGAGAAAGTTAGGTCACGGCCAGGTTGGATCAAATACGAATCCAACTGGGCCCTCGACACTACGTGAAACCGATTGATGAGATGTTTGCATCTTTGGGACTCTCTTGAGGATAAAGATCTTTTGTCATACTTTGTGGTGACTTATATGGAATAAAGATTCATATAGTGGATTGAGGAATGGTTCTCCCAAACAGACTATGTATGGAACTTTGCAGTTGCCTAAGACCTGAAGACTGCTTGACGATTAGCCCAGTGGGAAGCGACTCTGTGTGACCCAGAAGGCCCATGGTGGGGATAGGACTTGTGTGACCCCGTAGACCCACGATACTCAATAGGAAGAGTACCTGAGTTTGGACAAGGTGGGAAGCAGCTCTGTGTGACCCGACATCCCCATGGTGGGAAGTGGATCTGTGTGACCCGACATGCCCATGGTGGGGACAATCCCTGTGTGACCCGACATACCCAGGTACTCGACAGGAGGACTACCTCAGTTCGGACAAGGTGGGAAGAGACTCTATGTGACCCGACATGCCCATGGTGGGAAACAACTCTGTGTGACCTGACATGCCCACAATACCCATTAGGGATAGGTACCACTGCAGTTCATGGTTAGTGGGAAGCAGCTCTGTGTGACCTGGTAGACCCTCTGTACTCGATAGAGGAGGAGTTCTCCAGTAGATGAGGAGTTCGATGATGTGATAACCTTTCTATCCTTGACCTAAAGTGATACCTGGTGTGAGAAGACTTGTGTTGTATACTTTTGCTTCATGATTTGGGGTTTTTCCTTTGTGGAACTCTAGGAGACCTATGAGGGTCTTAGGTTCCCTAATGAGTATATCCATACTCACCCCTACACGGGCTTCACCCACACCTTACTGTGTCTTGTGAAGACGACGTACAACGTTGATCGAGGCTGAGGGAGCTAGAATTGGGTGGTGCTTGGAGCTGGAACTTTTTACGTGATGTGACGTAGGGACTAAAAATCATGAGCAGTGCCTACCCTTCAAGTAGGATCTATGTTGGATGATCCAGAACATGCCTTTCACTTTTCAACTGTTTTTCACTTTTTCAGTTGTACTTGTACTATTTACAGTTGGGCTTGTATTCCGGCCCCCCTTTATTTTCATCTTTCTTTACTACATCAGTTTACTTCATAGTTTCTTTTGTTGCCTTCAAGTCTGTGTGGTTGACTCTTGTTGTGTTCTACTTAGTGATTTTTTATAGGATTAAAGGAAATGCCTTCCTGTTTTAGGGATACGCCTTTCGGTGCTTATTTCCATCCCCTGGCCTATGGAAGGAAGGCTTGGGGTAGTCACGACACGGGCCCTGGGGGACGGGTCATGACATTGTGTTTCTCAGTTATGAACCCTACAAGGGTGAATTGTTCTTGTCATGGCCAGACCCACTAGGACCCATCTGGACAACGATAAGATGAGTGTGGCACCAAAACCCCACCTCCAATAGGTTAGGAGTTGGCGACAAGCATTGAGTAGACATATCTCAAACATAGAAAGTCTTAGCCTATGTAACCGTACAGATGCACATGTCTCCAAACACCCATACAATGCTAAATGATAGAACACAACTAATACCATAATGCACCACTACTATAGAACCCCTATCAATGCTATAAAAACCCTTTATTAGCGCTAAAAAACTCTAATCATCTAAGCATTGTTAAAAGAGGGTCACTTTTATCGGCGCTCAAAAAAGCCCTGATAAAGAACCCTTTTATTAGCGTTAAAAAATATTGATAAAAGACCCATTTAATATGTGCTTTTTTAGAGCATAAAAGAGAGAGACCTTTATCACTACAAAAAAGCGCTGATAAAAGTGAAAAAAATCTATTAATTGATGAAATATTCACAGGGAGGTCACCCCCACCTTTTAACAGTTCTTGATCCCTCTTTTATCAGCATTCGTCTTGGTACCCCTTGACATTTATCAGTGCTAAACCTCCCTTTACCCTTTATCAGCGTTACAAAAGTCCCTCCACCCACACCCGCGTGCTCCTCAACTTGGATCCGAACCTTGGACCTCCACCGTCACACACATGTGTCTTTACCACTGCTCTATGTTGTTTTGTTCATTATTTTATGATATATCTTTTAGCTAATATATATTTAGCTATATTTTTTATCCATATATTTATTCATATATATATATATATATTTAAATACACTTATATATATAATATGTTTTGTGTGTGTGTTTGTAAATACATGCATATGCATGTTTATAAATATAATACACACGTATGTGTATATATATATATTTACCTATGTGTGTGTCTATAAATATAATTATACATATTTATATATTTGTTTTCATATATTATATATTAATATTTATATAGATATATTAGAATATATAGATAAAAATATATTTGTTTATTAATATAGACACACACACAAATATGAACACACACACGTTATACATACATTGTGTAGGTATATAAATATTAGATATAAATACACACACACATATATTTATAAATATATTTTATATGTAAATATGTTTACAAATTTATTTATAAAATTAAATTTTTATGTGTAAATATATAAAATTATGTATATATGTGTATATATTTAATTATAAATAATATTTAAATATGAAAAATGATAAAATTTGAACACCATAATACCCATATGACTGTAATCCCAGAGAATAAATTGAGCCCCCACTTAAAAAATATAAGAAAATCCCCTTAAACAAGACTAAAATTCCATCAAATGTTAAAAAAATAAGGCACCTGATAAAAAACTCAGTTTTAGAATAATTTCAGGCCTTTTTTACCATGAAAAAAATGTTGATCGGGGTTTTCCTAGGTCACCTTAACATAGATCATTTCGAAAACTTCAATTTGATATGTGGTGGAGCTCAAACGGACACCTAGATCAAAAGTTATGAACATTTGAAGTTTGAGTCATGTTTTCAGCTTATTTTAGATCGTTTATTAATTTATTGAATGTTTATATCATCAAACTGTTATTAAATGACTATTACTCAATAATAATTAGAAAATTGTTAATTAATATTAATTTTTAAATATTTTATAAACCATTTTCACTAAATATCTTATATATTGAGTGTAATTATATATTTAGTATTATATAAATCATATTTTATAAAATATATCATATTTATGTCAGTATATATATATTTATATGTTAATTTCATTTTTAATGATATTTTTTTATGAATTATACCATTTATCAGTGATGATAAAGGTACCCCCTTTATTAGTGATTTTTTAGTACTGATAAAGGGTAGCGGTAAATAAACTCAAGTATGTGGTAGTGCATGCATAACATCTATCGCACATCAGAGTATGAAAAAAGTACTAGAAAACATAAAGGGCCAAATAAATACCCACCAAAACTACAAAACGAAACCAAACTACAAAGAATGAGGGGACTACTATCAAATGCGACACCTGGTACGAATTGGGGTTTGTCTAACTCACTATGCTCCACCTATTCTTTGACCTCCCAGGACTCCTTCAAAAAGGCCTATCATTTGCATAAGATACAACATGTAAAGGAATATCCCATGTAGGGATGAGTATAAAAATACCTATAAAAACACCCCGAAATCACCAAACATAAAGTATCAAGAGAGTAGTCAGCTCATCATCATGTAGACATGTTAATAAAAAAATGAGGCATAACGATAAAAACACCCAGATATACTCATAATAGACTTCAAGTCTCAAACATATCTTAACCATATTGTTGGCCACATGATTCTTCTTGAGGCTACAAGGTAACGCTCATCTGGGAGAACTCACTTCATGAGCCATGCTATCACTGATGGTGCTCATTTGAGAGGTCGTGCTCATCAGGGATCTCCAAAGAAGTACTCATTGGAGATCCAAAGATCTTGATACATAGATATGGGATCTCACCTAGGGCCCTTAAGGTATACCAAACCCTACCTAGAATAACCCACTAAGTAGGGGATCGTATTCCCATGTAATTTGGTCATGCCGATTCCTCAAACTCTACCAAGGGAAGATGAAGAAATGATAGAGGGTCACACCCCAGTTCACACGAAGGGATTCCTGAACTCTATTCAAGATTAATCCTGAAGAGGGGATCACATCCTATTCTTAGAATGTAATGCTTCACTGTACCCTCTTGGGGATGAACCCAAGAGAACACACACAACTAAATATGGTCCACACTAAATAGTTGGAGGGCCTCAACCTTCCCTGGAGAAAGTACATGACATGATTGGGAGTACACGAAATGTCTTGTCTACCTTGGGTTTGCCCATGTCTTTCTGTCTCAGATGACATGTCTTTATCCATATATACAGTGTGTTCTTTGTGATACATGAAATGTATAGGTTGGGAAAGTACTCAGCGTGTGTCACTTTCTCGAGTTTGCGTACTCTAGCCTGTGCCTATGTACACTGGTCGTGCCTGTGTACTTGTCCATGTTTGAGTACCCTGGTCATGTCCGAGTACTAGTTTGTGCTCATGTGCTCTAGTCATGCCTCAGTATCTAACTATGTCTATGCTTATGCACCACTAGGGTATGCACTGAACCACCTGCCAAGGGACACACGAAATTGACACGTGTCACATGACATGTGATATTTTTCTCCGTGCATAAACCTTAGCGCATCTGGTGGGGACCACCCCATGTGTGTTCTTTAGACTACAAACTATGTAGTCAATATCTTTCCAGAAATTCTAGAATATTGTACAAGTCTCTCCTACACCATTGCCACTATTGATTCTACCACCAGACCCATCGATAAAATTGGATTTGGGATCGTCCGAGCCTGGCCGTCATTGGTGGATGGATTTTGGCCATCCAATCTGCTCGGACATCTACTCTCGTCACACCATACTGCATGCCATAAGCCAAACCACAAATGGGGTCTCTAAATAAGATTGAAATCCATCCCCAATCATCTACAGTCATCAATGAACCTTAATCATTCCATCAATCTTAAAATCACAACCACGAAAATGATTTATTGTGCTAAGGATCGAATGCGTAACAATCGATTTCTGGGTAGTCATTGAACCGCTGACTAAATGGAATGTCGACGATGATTGCACAATGAAAGTTGGGAGAAAAACACAAAAGTGGATCAAACCAAAACCATTGTTTGGTTTGGATTTTTTTCGTTTCGAGTAGATCTATGAATGGATAACCAAGAAATAATCCAATAATATCCATTCCCAATTTGCAGGAAGATAAAAATATTGACCGTAATCAACCATCGATCCAAAAATCAATCTCGTTAGAAGGATTGACTAATGTTCAGCATGGGATAAAAAAATAGGGATAGAACCAATGAAAACAACCACCCTACCTTGGGTGTGGATCAACCACTGATGAAGAATGGCTCCACATCATAGTCATTAGCAAAATCCACAAGCTCTGATTTTCACACTGATTTCCAATCCACGATCCATCATTGATCGTCTAAAAACACTC
Organism: Viscum album; assembly: GCA_963277665.1. Taxonomy (NCBI): domain Eukaryota; kingdom Viridiplantae; phylum Streptophyta; class Magnoliopsida; order Santalales; family Viscaceae; genus Viscum; species Viscum album. Next base: position 1,218,325,604 of record OY728130.1, read on the forward strand.
CACCAACATCTCATCTGCAATGACCCAATGTTTTATGAATGGAAATTCCTTATACATATTTCATATAGTCATATGAAATCAGAAAATAATGAACTACTAAGTGATATGTGACCTTTAAACATAAGTTTGTCACTTCTGTGTTTGGAATTTCGAATATATGACAAACACAGTTGCAGTAACTAAGTTATTTGGAGTCCGATAAGGAAAAAATAATTTTTGGCGAATAGTAACCTACCCTTATGAATAGTAACATACCCTTATGAATATTTATATACCCTAATGAGTAGTAAAATTACCTATGATAGTATAAAAATAATATTCAAGTGAAATTATGATGTACCCATATTTTAGAATAAGTAAATGAATGTTTTAAAACTGGTTTTTTAATAATAAATTTTGATTTTAATTAAATATTAAATTAATCATATTTAGAAAATTATTTTTGAAAAATGTATTTTATTTTTGGATTCTTCACATTAAAAAATTGTTCGGGTGATTTTTTTTGGATTTTTCTAAAATACTTGAATTTTTGATGAATAGTAAAATATGAAAATTCACAATAAATGCTAAAACCTGATTTTTTTCATCTTCCTTGAGTAATGGATGCTGTAAATGGTCATTGGTTAGAACTCACATAAATTTATTACTATTATTGTTCATGTAATAATCACTATTTATCGTCTTGAGGGAAATTAATAAACTAATGATTAAAAAATTATGAAAACCCTCCTCTCCTCCACTATAACCCCCCTCACTCCCTCTTCTCTTCACTACTCTCAAGCCTTGTGCCTTGACAATATTCTACTTGGATATCCCCCAAGATCCTCCCCTACGTCCAACATCCCCTATTCCATTAAAAATACCAAAACCTCTTCCCTTAAGAGGTTCTCAAAGGATACAAACTCAAGAGGTCATTAAGTTCAAGCAAAGATCACCATCAGATTTAAGGTAAGGGATCCTCTCCATTTCACTTTTACTCAAGAATGTACTCTATGCTATGCCAATTTATGTGTAATACCTAATGATGGGGTATGATTTCGTACCTCCCCCATGCTTCCCTCATGATGTACAAGTAATGAGAAACCTCTTTCTCCCTCATGAAACCCTATTAAGTATACCCGATACCATACCGACAATCCGTAAGGAATTCTACCCGAACCACCTTTATTCCTTTAGGTTGCTCTATATTTCTTTTTACCCAAATGAATTTTTCTTTTCCTTTTATATAAAATTTCTACATACTATTTTTATGCTTGAAACTCATGTTTCAAGATCCATTCCTCATTCTGTTTCGGGTAAATACATGATTTTAAGTGATTCCCTCCTCGATAATTATTGATAAGCAATCTTGTTTCAAGGGAAATTCCCAATTTTTTACCCAATTTAAAGTGTAATATATCCTATTTTTTAATCCACCATTGTATTTATAAAATCAGTATTTTTATTATGAAAACCTTTTTGGTTCAATTCTGGTTTTAAATAAAATATTGTCCACTTTTCTATTTTAAAAGCTCTATAGTATTTTCCTTAAAACCGCACAAAAATGTTTTAATGTTAAAATTTCTCAAATACATTTCCTACATGTTGTCACATCTGTTTTACATCACTTTCCATGATATATAAATATTTTACCTTATGAACATCCATGTATGTTCTTATTCCTTTCTTTCATGGAAACTTTCATGATACACCCATTGGTTATGCTTTATGTCATGATTGTGGTACCCAATTCTTTCCACGAGCAACCATTATGTTTAAATAATATTGATTATGTATGATTATTTATGTGGAAAAAATATTCATGAAATGTAATATGGGTGTTCCTAGATAGTGCTCCAATGTATTGGGTAAAGTAAAGTCTCATGAGATGCTATGTGCGACGGTCTTGGCGGTTAGTCTTGGCTTGCGCTACTATGGGAAACGAGATTGGTGGTTAGCATTGACCCATACTAATATGGAATACAGGATTGGTGGTTATCCTTGAATCATACTAAAGAAATGTTTTATGTTTCTGACACATTTCCATGATTCCATGTTTATATGATCCCATGTTTATATGTTACAATTCCATATGTACCATGATTTTGATATCATTATGTCATGCCTCCTAACTCACGTGCTTAAGATTTATTCCTTTTTCCATTTCCTTACTGGGATTTTTATCCCATCCCTTTATTAATGCATTACCCAGGGTACCCTAAGCAGATGTAATGTCTCAGAAGAAGTTAGGATCAATTTATGGATATTAAATAATGAAGTGTTTTTTTAGCCACATGTTTTATGTTTTAGGAACCTAGTCTTCAAAGATGCTAGAATTCATGATCCTTGGATTGTACTCTTATGTATAATTATTATTAAAATCATGTAATGTTATATGTAAAAGGCTAGGGTCTCTATAGTTTCTATCAGAGGCATGGTCTAGTTATTTTTGGAGATTAGGAATAGAGCACCTTAGTGAGAACCTTAAGGATGAGACAAAGTATAAGAAAACATTCCTAAATTTTGGTAAGTATATAGTAAGTGTTTTATGAAGAAAATAAATACCTATATAGATACAAATAGGTAGAGGTGACTCTGGAAAGAATATACCTAAGAGTGAAAACTCTGACAAGGAGTTTTGGGCTTGACCCGGGGTATCCTAGTACATGAGAACAAGCCTTGCTGCACTCTTGGTATTGACACTCTCGGGGGATTTTCTTTGGTAAATTCATGAACTTAGTATAAACCATTATTAAGGGAATTGAAAAAAATCCCATAAGAATATATGTTAAGAAATATATCAAAGATAACCTAGATTGAAACATAAGTAATCACAAGTTAGGATATACTTCTCCTTTTCAAGTTTATCCATTTATGTTCAAAGTTTCCTTTTTATGCTCAATATATAAGTATTCAGGCCCTCTAATTATACGTTATTTTTATAAGTTAATGGTGGGAAATAGAAGACCATGTTCCAATAAACAATATGATGGGAAATGTGAATATTGCCCTAATGATATGCCTGATATGACGGGAACGAGTTCTCAAAACTTCATGACAATACTTGCTCAGCTGGCTCATGTTATGAATAATAACTTGAATCATGTGGAATTCCCTCCTTCTCCAAGTAAAGAGAAAGTTTCCATATAATACTTCATACAAAAAAGGCCTCCCATGTTTAGTGGATCTTATGATCTCCTCCTCGCGGAATAGTGGATTAACTCCATTGAAAAGATATTCTCTGTCCTCCAGTGCTTAGAAGAAGAGAAATTTGTATTGGAAGTCTATCTTTTTGATGGGGAAGATGATCAGTGGTGGACACTGATCAAGAATATGAAGACCCAGTAGGAAATTGATTCCATGGTTTGGGAGGAATTCAATAGGATGTTTTTCAATAAATATTTTTCTCGAACCCTCTATCTCAAGATGGAAATAGAGTTACTTGGACTCAAGTAGAAGGAAGATGAGTCCATCAGGGCATATGAGGAAAACTTTAAAAGGTTTTCAAGGTACGCCACTGGCTTTTTCATGAACACTGAAAGAAAGATGGATTAATTCTTTAGCAGACTAAAGCCGATTTTATGAAAATCATTGGTGATTTGAGACTTCGAAAGTTATGAAGAGATTATCTGTTGTGCCCTCAAGGTTGAAATAGAGATTAGAGACTCTTAGTGGTCTCATGAGCCTGGTGATAAGAAGTGAAAAATAGAGAACAACATGGTTGGTTCAATAAAAAAATCCCATGATGTAAAGAAGCCCAAATATTCCACGTGTAAAAGTTGTGGGAAGAAGCATCCTGGGAACTGTCTGAAGGTAACCAAGAATTGCTTCAAATGTGGAAAGTTTGGTCATCTGGATAAAAATTGCTAATGAGATATGAATAACCCCGCTAATGAGGAATAAGATAAGAAGGTTCATATCAACACTCAACCTGTAATTCAGTGTTACAACTGCAAGGATCATGGGAATTATGAGAATAATTTCTCTAATCCAAGGGTGTCAGAGTAAATCAACAAAAACATCCAAGGAAACAGGTAAGGGCTTATGCTATCACTACTGCTGAGGTGGAGCCGGAAAACGATGTGGTGACATGTATGCTAGTTATTCATTCAATAATAATGAACATACTATTTGATTCTGGTTCTACACATTCTTTCATATATTGAAAGTTTAGTAGAACTATTCAACCACCACCTCAAGATTTGGAGGAAAAGTTATCTATGAGAAAAGAGACTGGGGAAATTATTGATGATATTCTGATATACTCCAAGAGAAAGGAGGAACATGAGGAGAATTTGAATACTATGTTAAAGACTTTTCGAAGGGATAATTTTTATGCAAAGTACAATAAATGTGAGTTCTAGATGGTGGAAGTATCTTTCTTGGGGCATGTTACCACCAACAAATGGATATCTATGGACCCTTCAAAAACAAAGGAAATTGAAGAGTGGCCCAGGACAATATCTGTAATGGATATCTGAATCTTTTTGGGTCTAGCCAGGTATTATCGATGATTTTTGAAGAACTTTTCACAATTTTCTAACCCAATGACCAAGCTGACATGAAAGAGAGTAAAGTTTTTTCTGGACTCGGGAATGTGAAGACTGTTTCAATGAGTTAAAAAATAGGCTTATCACTATGCTAGTACTCACACCCATAATAAGTGGAGAACTCTTTGTGGTGTACAATGATGCTTCAAAGAAGGTGTTAGGATGTGTGATAATGAAAAATGATAAAGTGATAGCCTACTCATCAAGGCATCTGAAAATCAATGAGAAAAACAATCCCACGCATGATCTGGAGTTGGCGGTTGTGTCTTTGCATTGAAAATCTGGTGGCGTTATCTCTATGGGGAGAAGTATGAGATATATACTAAACAAAATAGTCTCAAATATATATTCACACAAAAAGAGCTTAATACGAGCCAGTGAAGATGGATATAAATCATCAAGTATTATGACTGATCAATCCACTACCATCCTAGTAAGAAAAATAATGTGGCAGATTCTCTATGTAGAAAGTATCCAACATCTTTATCAATGATGAAAGTTGAAAAGGATCCAATCTTCTTATATTTGTAGAGGATGTACATGGAAATAATTAAGGGAGGAACATCATCAATCCTTTCTCAAATAGTTTCTCAACCATCCCTCATGGAGAAAATAAAGGATGCTCAAAGAAAGGATATGGAAATTTTGAAAAGGGTGGAAGCTGTTCAAAATGGGAAATCCTCATAGTTCAAGGTGGATAAAGAAAGAGTTGTAAGATTTGTGTCACGATTATGTGTACCATATGATCCAAAGATAAAGAGGGAGCTTCTGAATGACACACGTAGCTCAACCTTATCTATCCACCCCAAGAGCACAAAGATTTATCGAGATCTTTGAGAAAATTTTTGGTGGGAAAATATGAAAAGGGACATTTTTGAATATACATAAAAGTGTTTGGTATGTCAGCAAGTGAAGGCTGAGAGTAAAAAGTCTAAGGGGATGATTCAACCACTACCCATACCAACATGGTAGTGGGAGAACATTACCATGGACTTTGTCACTGTTTTTCTAAGGATATCCAGAGGAAACAATGCTATATGGGTTATTGTGGATCATCTTACAAAGACATCTCACTTTATCATGTTTTGAGAGGACTTCTCATTGGATCAACTTGCACGGATATATATTAAAGAGGTGGTAAGGATGCATGGAGTTACACTATCTATTATATCTGATTGTGATCCGAGATTCACCTCAAAGTTCTGGAAAAGTATCCAACATGCTCTAAGAACTGAACTGAACTCTAGTATGGCCAATCATCATCAAACTGATGGATAATCTGAGCGAACTATTCAAAAACTAGAAAATATGTTGAGATCATGTTATATGGACTTCAAAGGAGGATGATACCAACATCTTCTACTGGTTGAATTCTCCTACAAAAATAGTTTCCACTCAAGCATCCAAATGGAACCATATAAAGCCCTTTATGGGAAAAGGTGAAGAACACTGGTGTGTTGGGATGAAGTTGGTGAGCATAAGCTGCTAGGACCAGAAATGGTTTAAGTAATGGTGGAGAAGGTAAAAACCATTCAACAACATATCAAGGCAACCCAAAGTAGACAAAAAACGTTATGCAGAAAATTGTCATCGATACCTTGATTTCAAAGTTAGAGACATGGTATTTCAACACATATCTCCATGGAAGAAGGTCATTAGGTTTGGAAAGAAAGGGAAGTTATGTCCCAGGTACATCTTCCCCTTCTAGATCCTTGATCGAGTCGAAGCTATGGCCTATCGACTGGCACTTCCACCACCCATGTTGAAAGTACATGATGTTTTTCATGTATCCCTCCCAAGGAAGTACATACAAGACCCTTCACATGTACTCTCTTTAGAGGTGGTACAATTGGAGGATGATATTTCTTATGAGGAGCATCCAGTGATGATCTTGGATTATAGAGACAAATTTCAATGCAACAAGAAAACTCTTCTGGTCAAGGTACTATGGAGAAACCATAAGTACGAATAGGCAACATGGGAATTGAAGGAGGCAATGAAGGAAAAGTACCTGCACCTATTTACAACTTAGAATGTAAAACAACATTTTGAGGGGGAAATTTCATAAGGGGGGAAGAATGAAACGACCCAATGTTTTATAAATGGAAATTTGTTTCTTATAAATATTTCATATAATCACATGAAATCACAAAATAATGAAATAATATGTGCTATATGACCTTTAAACATAAGTTTGTCACTTCTGTGTTTGGAATTTTGAATATCTGACATACACGGTTATGGTCAGTAAGTTATTTGGAGTCCGATAATAATAACTTATTTTTTGGTGAATAGTAACCTACCCTTATGAATAGTAACCTACCCTTATGAATAGTGATATACCCTAATGAATAGTATAATTACTTATTGTAGTATAAAAATAATATTCAAGTAACAGTATGATGTACCTATATTTTAGAATAAGAAAATGAATGTTTTAAAATTGGTTTTTAATAATAAATTATGATTTTAATTAAATATTAAATTAATCATATTTAGAAAATTATTTTTTCATTTTTGGATTCTACATGTTGAAAAATGATTAGGGTGAATTTTTGGGATTTTTCTAAAATACATGAATTTTTTATGAATAGTAAAATATGACAATTCACAATAAATGCTAAAACCCGAATTTCTGCATCATGCTTGAGTCATGGATGATGTAAATGGCCATTGGTTTTAACTCACATGAATTTATAACTATTATTGGACATGGAATCACCACTATTTCTGGTCTTGAGGGAAATTAATAAACTAATAATTAAAAAATTATGAAAACTCTCCTCTCTTCCACTATAAACCCCCCCTCACTCCCTCTTCTCTTCACTACTCTCAAGGCTTGTGCCTTGCCAATATTCTACCCAAATCTCTCTCACAAGCTCCTTCCCCACATCCAACAGCTCCTAATATCTTCAAAATACCAAAACCTCTCCCCTGAAGAGGTTATCAAAGGAGACAAAGTCAAGAGGTCATTAAGTTTAAGCAAAGATCACCCTCAAATTTAAGGTAAAGGATCCTCTCTATTTTAATTTTACTCAAGAATGTCCTCTATGATATGCTAATTTATGTATAATCCCTAATGATGGGGCATGATTTCGCACCTCCCCCATACTTCCCTCAAAATGTAAAAGTAATGAGAAACCCCTTTCTTCCTCATGAAACCCTATTAAGTATACCCAATACTATACTGATAATCCATAAGAAATTCTACCTAAACCGCCTTTATTCCTTCGGGTTTCTCTATATTTCTTTTTACCCAAGTGAATTTGTCTTTTCCTTTTATGTATAACTTCTAAATACAGTTTATATACTTCAAACTCTTATTTCAAGATCCATCCTTCATTCAATTTTGGGGATATATATGCTTTTAAGTGATTCCCTCCTCGATACTTCCCGATATGCAATCTTGTTTCAAGAGAACTTCCCAATCTTTTACCCAATTTCAAGTTCACTCTATCCTATGTTTTAAGACACCATTTTCTTTATAAAATTTGTCTTTTTATTATGAAAAAATTATTGGTTCAATTCTGGTTTTATATAAAAGATTGTTCTCATTTCTATTTTAAAAGCTCTATAGTATTTTCCTTAAAACTGTTCAAAAATGTTTTAATGATAAAATTTCTCAAATACAATTCCTACATGTTGTCAATTATGATTTATATCACTTTCCATTATATATTCCTATTTTAACTTATGAACATCCATGTATGTTCTAATTCTTTTCTTTTATTGACACTTTCATGATGCATACATTAGTTATGCTTTATGTCATGATTGTGGTACCAATCCTTTCCATGGGTAAACCTTATGTTTATGTAAAATTGATTATGTATGATTATTTTTGTAGAAAAAATATTCATGAAATGTAAGATGGGTGCACCCGGATAGCGCTCCAATTCATTGGGTAAAGTAAAGTCTCATGAGATGCTATGTACAACGGTCATGGCGGTTAGCCTTGGCTTGTGCTACTATGGGAAACGAGATTGGCAGTTAGCCTTGACCCATACTACTATGGGAAATGGGATTGGTGGTTAGCCATTACTTTTACTAAATACATGTTTTATATTTCTTCTAAATTTATATGATTCCATGTTTATATGATCCTATGTTTATATGTTATGATTTCATATGTACCATGCTTTTTATATCATTATGTCATGCCTCTTAACTCATGTGCTTAAGCTTTATTCTTATGTAAATTCCCTTACTAGGCTTTTTATCTCATCCATTTGTTCATGTGTTCACCAGGGTACCCTTTCTAGATGTAAGGGATAAAAGGATGTTAGGATCTCTTTATGGATATTAAATAAAGAAGTGTTTTTTTGGCCCCATGTTTTATGTTTTATATACCTATTATTCAAAGATGCTAGACTTCACGATCCTTGGTTTGTACTCTGATGTATAATTATGCTTAAAATCATGTAATGTTATATGTAAAAGGCTGGGGTTTCTATATCATCTCTCTATCCCTAGGGTTAAGTAGCTAACTCTAGGGATTCCCATAAGCGTGTTCATATAGAGGAGGGTTTAAATTTAGTCTTAATTATCACAAATAAATAAATTAAATAATTTATTTAATATATTATTCCTCCCATGGTGACGCTCAAGCTTAACACTTAATGCACATAATGGTTATGTCATTCCTAGTGTAAAACCTACATTATGGGTTCAATGGCAGTCTCAGTTTTCCCATCCAAGACTCTGTTTGAGTTTTATTCCATTATTTCAAAAAAACTATGCACACGTGATATAATATATTTTATATTTATATTATATCTACACCGGACCTCCCCCAGCCTTAAAATCTCACACTAACTTAGTTACTAGCTCCAAAAACATTCCTTAAAATATTTTAAAGTCTTATAATGAAAAAATAGATTCATTATATTCACCCCACCTAGGGATTTTCATTTCAAAAAGAAAAAATAATTATAAAAAAGATGAGGTTAATGAGATCTCATCTGGGTTTCCCACTCCCAAGTGTTCTCCTATAGATTCCCATGTTACCACCATACACGCATCAAGGGAATTTCTTGTCCATGAAGGAACTTATCTTTCCAATCCTTGATCTTTATCGGGTAATCTAAAAAGGTAGATTCATCCTCAATGTTCAACTCACCCCAGTTGATAACTTGTGAGTGGTCATGCACATACCTCCTCATCTTTGACACATGGAAGACATCGTGTACGTTTTCTAATTGTGGTGGTAGTTCCAAGCGGTACACCACCTCACCAGCCCTGCACATTATCTAGAAAGGGTCAATGAACCTTAGAGATAACTTACCGCCCCTACCAAATATCTACAATAATCATTTTGGTGGAAACTTAAAGAACACATGATATCCCTCATTAAACTCCAAAGGCCTCCATTTTCAGTCCGTATAAGACTTCTGACGGCTCTGGGCAGTTCTCACCCACTCTTGGATGACCTGCACCTTCTCTTTCATCACATGCACCAACCATGGTACCATGATTGTTGACTCACCTAGATCATTCCAACATAGTGGTGACCTGTAGGGTTTCCCATACAAGGCCTCAAATGGTTCTATACTAATGGTGGAATGATAACTATTACTGTATGAAAAATACACTAAGTTTAGGTGATCCTCCCAACTATGGATGGAATCTAACATGAAATCCCACAACATGTACTCTAGAACCTAAATGAACCACTTAATATGGCCATCAGTCTGGGGATGAAACCCCATGATCAAATGAAACTAAGTTCCCCTTATAATTATCTCTATAATCATAATGTGAAGAAAGCATCATGGTTTGAAATTATTATTGAGGGAACTCTATGAATTCTAACTATATCCTGTAAATAAATTCATCTCAACTCTCTACTGAACTCTGCACTCAAATATATAAAGAGTGGGATGACTTGGTGAGTTGGTCTAAGATCACCCAGATGGAATTGTGTCCTCCATACATTAATGGTATTCCCATCACGAAGTCTATTGATACACTATCCCACTTCCACTCTAGCACCTCAAGGGGTTGAGCTAAACCCATTGAAACCTAGTTCTTAGCCTTCACCTATTTAAAAGTGATGCATCGAGAGACAAACTCCACTACACACTTCTTTACTCCCAACCCTCAGTATTGGAATTAATGGTCCAAGTACATATTTTCTCACCAGGGTGTACCACCAAGGGTGAGGTATGAAACTCCCTCAGAACCTCCCTATGCAACATCATTGGTAAAATCACCCATACTATATAAATGATGACATGCTCCCCACCTTTAGAGAATCTATTAAGAGTATGTCTAGTTGATATCATAATATGAATGGTATTATAGTCGGTATCTCTAAGATGATCCACCCTAATATGATGTAGAAGTGGTGGGGTAACAAGCATAGACTGGAGGTAAGTTACACCGTCCTCGTACACTAAGGACAACAGAAACAAGGCTAAATACTCTGACGCCTTGGTCAAAAATTGCAAACAATATCTCCTCCTGAGTGAATCTTCTACCACATCCCCCTTCTTGGGAGTATAGACTATCTCAAATTCATAACCCTATAGGAACTCAATCCATCACCTATATCTCAAGTTAACATCCTTATGTAAGAATATATACTTGAGACTCTTGTGTTCACAATAAATGATAAACCACTTACCCATAAGGTAATTTCACCACATTTTTAGGGTAAATACTATTACTACCATCTCTAGATCATGGGTCAAATAGTACTTCTCATGAGGTCTCAGCTATTAGGACCCATAAGCCGTCACTGATTGCCTCTACATCAGGACACATCCAAGCCTGATCCTAGAGGCATCACAAAAAAATATGTACTCAACACCCTCCACTGGTAGTCTCAAAACGGGGGCACTAGTCAACCTCCAACACAACTCCTGAAAAGATTGTTGGAACCTATCTATCCACATGAAAGAATTCCCCTTTCACATCAATGTGGTCAAGGGTTTTGATATCCTAGAAAAATCAATCATGAATATTCTATAGTATCCTTTCAACATAAAGAATATCTATACCTCCATAACACTCTTAGATGGCTCCCAAACTAACATTTCCTCAAACTTCACTGGGTCCACTACTACACCCTCTACTGAGATGACATGTCCCAGAAAGTGGAACTCTCGAATCTATAACTAAATCCTTGAGAGATTCCCATAAATTTGGTGCTCTCAGAGTATGTCCAGGACCATCCTCAAGTGTCTCACATGATCCTCCTCGGACATCGAGTAAACTTGAATGTCATCGATGATAACCCCCACAAAATGATCTAAAAAAGAATTAAATATATGGTTCATGAGTCCCATGAAAACTTCTATGTATTTAATAATAGAAAAAGGAATCACTAAGTACTCATAGTTGCCTTAGCAACATCAAAATGTCACCTTTGGTATATACTCATCCTAAACTCAGAGCTGGAGATAACATGATCCGAGGTCAATCTTTGAGAACCATATCGCCCCTCTCAAATGGCTGAAGAGGTCATTGATTCTTGATAGTAGATAATTATTCTTCATGGTCACCAGGTTCATTCAAATATAATCTACACATAAACTCAATCTCCTATTTTCCTTCTTGGTGAAAAAAAGATAGGGATGCCCCTGGGGAAAAACTGAGTCTGAAAAAGGACTTCCTCTTCAAGACCTCCAAATGCACATTTAGATAAAAAATATCTATGGGATGCATATGATATGTTGGTGAAGATATCAGGGAAATACCTAGGTGAGATTATATGTAAAAATCCATCTCTTGATAGAGAGGTAAGCTTGACACATCCTCAGGAAATACGTCCTCATACTCTGCCACCAATGAAAGAAACTAATAGACCGAAACATCTGGTGCTCTAAGGGTCTTACTAGATAAATGGTAATTTATTGGTTGTATCCTCCTATATATGAGCCCATCCTACTCTTCCTAGGTTTCCTTCTCACTGATCAAGGAAAACCTCATCCCATCATCGTAGACACACCGCATCCTCCACCTGAAATAGTCAATCCAGGCATGAAATATAGATGGTTAGTCCATACCTAATATGATTAAACAAGGCCTTATCACTATAATAAAGAGATCATAAGAATATATCTCCCCCAAGAGTTAGTTCACACTGTCATCATAAGTGTGTGATCACTGAATCTCCTCCAGTAGGAGTCTCTAAGCACAAGGGTTGAGCCAAATGCTCAATCAAAATATCTAAGTATCAGACAAGAGAAGTGGAATGAAAAGGGTGTATCAAAACTATATCTATCAGTACTGCAACAAAATTAGATAATACATTGATCATAACTCTAAAAATCCTAAGAGACTAAGGGTTAAAGGCCTCCATTTCTAGTAGATGTCCTCATACCTGACCACCAGCTCCCTGATCTTGGTGTGGACCACTTAGGTGTGGTGGTGGAAACATGCCAAATAGTATACCACCTCCAACTTCCATCCCTACTCCTCTGCCATTTCTTATTCCCTGAAAATATTCCTTCTCTAGCCATTGTATCTGCCTAGGTGGTCCATTGACCGTATCTTTGTCAGTTGCATAGAGGGTCGAACAATCCTACACATGATGTCCTTGACTGTCACAAGAGAAACATAACCTTCCTCTAGGATGAACAGAACTGTCTTGAGAGACCAAAAATGTATACCATATGTCCTGAGATCATTTCTTAAAGTGTCTTTAATTCCCAAATTCCTTTGTATACCATTGAATACTAGCTTCTGAGGTCTCAACTTCTTTGTTCCCACTACCAGCACCAACAACCAACGTCTTCTTTCCTAGATGGATATATATTACCAAATCCCACTCAAGCAATCCATTATAGGTATGAATGTAAAGAGATATCACTAAAACCATAATGTCTTAGCGTATGCCCTACTCAAAGGTACATTCTTGGAAGAAAGGATCTCAAACCATATCCAGAGAGTATCATGGGAGGTTAGTGAACCTCGAATAATACTCTTCCATGATCATGATTCCCTAATGAAGCTGCAAAGCTCTTATATATGCACCACTCACAATATGGATGGATAGAAATACTCCCTGAAGAGATGATTAAACTCTATCTAAGAGAGATTCATCTCATCGTGTGTCCAAGTCAACAAAATCCACAATCTCCCCATGGATCCCTAAAGAAGAATCGCAGCTAGGATCACCATATGACCTATAAGTATCCTCACAAGGCGGAAAACTCAGGTAACTACCTCTAGAAATTCCTCATCTATCTGTGGGTTTGTCTCAATCCAAAAACATGGAGTTTTCTTCCTCTAAAACTCATGGAGTGTGCTCAGTTTTCACACATACTTGACTATTTTTTATGAAACTTTCTTATTAACAAGTGGTGGAAAGACTGGTAAACCACCCATAGGTACCGCCTCCAATACATGACCCAATACTGAATCATTTTAACTAGTAAGATCATCATCACGATCCTGCTATGAAATCATAGATAACTTTCATCACAGGTATATCCTAAAATGATCAAGATGTACCACAGTCAAAGAGTATATCTAGGGAGATGACTGAAAAAGGACATGGAAACAATATCCCTTTCCATTATGATGCATGTGGAAATGTTTTTCCTAAAACGATTTCCTATATGTAAAAATTCAACAATAAGGTTATCAGAGTCCTGGTGAATGGATATGGTGGCCACCCCACTAACACTGGAGTCCCTGGCCTGAGTTCCAAACTCAAAACACTTTAACACTGTTGCCTAGTCCCTAAATCCAAACTCACAGCTATAAAATATCCAAACTCTGGTCCTAATATGAACATTGATTTGATACCACACTACCATGAACTGGCCCACCTAGGCCCTCATGGAATGCAGTAAGCTGAGTGAGACATCCCAAAACCACCACAAATAGGCCAGGTGCTAGCGACAAGTGCCGAGTAGGCATATATCACACATGGGAGGCCTTATACTAAGTACTTATACACATAGACATGTCTCTAAACACCCATCCAATGTTTAAATATAGAACACAAATTATACAATAATTCATGCATAACATACTTCCCACATCAGAGTGGGACAAAAGTAATGGAAAGTATAAAGGGACAAATATATTCCCAATAACACTGCAAAGAGATCCCAACATACTAAGAAAAAGGGTACTAATGTCAAATGAGACACTTGTTATGAACAAAAGTCTATCTAGTTCACTTTTCTCTGCCCGATCCTAATCCAAAGACTCTTTCAAAAAGGCATTTTTTCTTCATAAGACATGACATTTGTGGGCAAATCCAATGCAGGGGTGAGTATAACAATACCCAGTAGGACACCCAAAAATCACTAAACATAAAGAATCAAGATAGTATTCATATTATCATCACATAGGTGTTTCAATCAAAATATAATACATATAAATAAGAATACAAAATTATACTCATAAAAGTCACCAAGTCTCAAATAGGTCTCAACCATACTACCGGCCACATGATTCTTCTTGAGGCTTCAAGGTAATTCTCATCCAGGAAAACTCACTCTACGATCCATGCTATCACTGATGGTGATCATTCGAGAGGTCATGCTCATCAAGAATTACCAAAAAAGTACTTTATGGAACACTGAATATCTTGATACATAGATAGGGGATCCCACGAAGGGCCCTTGAGGTATACCAAACCCTACTTAGAATGACCCACTAAGTAGGGGATCATATGCCAGTGTAATTTGGTTACAAATATTCCTCAAAACCCACCTAGGGAAGATGATGAAATGATAGAGGATCACACCCCAAGTCACATGGAGGGAATCCTAAACTTTATTCAAGACTAATCCAATAAAGTGGATCACATCCTATACTTAGGATGAAATACCTCACTATATTATCACGGGGATGAACCAAGGGAACACAACTAATAAAACTGGTCCACACTAAAGAGTCAGAGGGCCTCAACTTTCCTTGGAGAAAGTATACAACATGTATTAGGAGCACACATTGTGTTTTTTCTACCTTGGGTTTGCCTGTGTCTCGCTATATCACATGACACATCTTTCTCCATATACATGATGTTTCCTTTGTGATACATGACATCTAGAGGTCAGGATGACAATCGAAATGTTTCGCCTACCTGAGTCTTTGTACTCTAGACCATGCCCATGTACAATGATCATAACTATGAACCTGTCCATTCCCAAGTACCCTGGCCGTGTTTGAGTATTGGGTCATGCTTGTGTGTGCTGGACTTATCTGTGTGCATGTCCATGTTTGTGCCACTGTACCCCTAGGGTAAGTGTTGATCCTCTAGCTATGAGTCACATGGTGTGTGACACATGTTACACCTAATGTGATATTTTTCTCTACACATAAACCTTAACACCACAGGAGGGGACCATATGGAATGTGTTCTTTAGACTACAAAGAGTGTAGTTGGGATTTTTACAGAAAGTTTTCACTATTCTATGCATCTCACTCATGCCACCACTGCCAACAATTCCTCCACCAGACCCATTTATAAACATAGATCTTGGATTTTCTGATCCTAGTCATTGCCACTGGCTATATTTTTGCCATCCAATCTACTCAAAAATCAACTCTTGTTACACTATGCCTCACGTCAAACTACAAATGGGGTCTCCAAATCCGATAAAAATCCATACCCAATCATACGTAGTCATTGATGAACCTTAACCAGGACTCCAATATCAAACTCATGCCCATAGAAATGATTCTTTGAAAAAAATATTGAATTTTAAATGATTATTTTCTAGGTAGTCATTGAACTACCGACCAAACACAATGTTGACAATGATCACACAATGAAATGTGGGAGAAAAGAACAAATAAAACAAGAGGAAAAAACCTAGGCTATTGTTTGGGTTGGACTAGATTCATTACCACTATAATGATGAAAAAATAACCATGCAATAATCAAATAATATCAATTCCCAATCCATAGGAAGATAAAAACATCAACCATAATCAACCATCGATCTATGAATCAATCTTTTTATAAGTATTTACTCAAGTTCGACATGGGATAAACAAACAAGTATAAAACCAATGAAAAACAACCACAATAAATCAATTTTGGATTAATAATTGATGAATAATGACTCTATATTATAGTCATTGGTGAGATCCACATGCTCCATTGGAACACCAATTGCCAATCCATGATCTGTTGTTGATTGTCTAAAAAACTCCTCCAACGGATCCTCTCTCAATCACTAGGGTTATGTGGCTAAACTGATGTATTTTATATAAGAAAATTTATATATATGAGGGTTTAGGTTTTGGAATAATTATAAAAAAAAATAAAAAAATTATTTAATTTATTATTCCACCCATAACAACTATCAAACTGAACATATGATTCTCACAAATTTTATGTAATGCCTAGGGTAAAACCTATATTCAGGATTCAATGGAGATCTCAGTTTTACTATATGAGACTCTTCTTGGGTTCTATTCCATTATTTCAAAAAAAATATGTGCACAATATATAATATATTTAATATTTATATTATATTCATACCGGGAATCCCTGGGCCTCAGAATCTCGCACTGACTCAGTTTCTAGATCCAAAAAATATTCCTTGAAATATTTTAACGTATTACTAGGAAAAAATAGATTTGTTTTAATCTTTTATTAATAAGTGTTAAGAATATAAAACCATAGTTTCCATTGTACCAGAAAATATGAGCATCAAATTGATGCACAATTGATTCCTACAGATCACAAATGATTTGGGGATTTTTGTTATAAGTTTTCACATCAATTTGAACCTTTTTAATGGTTTTGACCCATTGATGGGTTTCATTTCATTTTAATAAAAACATAAAGGTGAAATGGTACTTTAGATCATATCGATCATTCCATGAATCATATTGGCATGCGATTAATTCTTAAATATCACAAATGATTTGAGGATCATCTCGATCTTTTTTCATGGTAATATGAACTCATTTTCTTGGTTTTGAGCCCTTTTAGGTGAGCACACATTTTAATACAAATATGAAGGTCAAAGAAAACTTTCAATCATACTGGACAATTAAAGTACCATATTGATGTGAGTTTGATTTATGCATATCAAAAAACAACTCTAAAATCATTGTCTTAATTTTCCACACCAATCAAATCTTATTTTCTCAGTTATGACCCCTAAAAAGGTGATTTTTCATTTATTAATATGTGTTAACAATATGAAATCATAGTTTCCACTATACTAATAAATTTGAGAATCATATTTATGGGTAATCAATTCCTATGAATCTTAAATTATTTGGGGACCATTTTCCTAAGTTTTCACATCAATCTGAACTTATATGCTTTGTTTTGACCCCTTGATGAGTGATATGTCATTTTAATAAAAACAAAAAAGTGAAATGATACTTTGGATCATATTAATCACTATGGTAATCAGATTGATGTTCATTTAATTCTTACATATCACAAATTATTTGAGGATTGTATTGAAATGTTTTCATGGTAATACAAACTTGTTTTCTCAGTTTTGACAATGTTTAGGTAACCTTAAACTTTAATAAAAGTATGAAGGTCAAACAAAACTTTCAATCATACCAAGGAATTTAGGTATCATATTGACATGAATTTAATTTTTATATATAGAAAATTACTTGAAAATCATTGACCTAATTTTTTGCAACAATTAGAGATTTTTTCTCAATCAGGACCCCTACGATGGAGATTTGTCATTTATTAATAAGTTTTAACAATATAAAATCATACTATACATAATAACAGTTAATTAGGGCATTAGATTGATTCATGGTTGATCCCTATAGATCAAAAATGATTCAAGGAAAATTGTTTTAAATTTTCACATTAATTCGAACTCTTATTTTTGGATTTTACCCCTTGATGGGTGATATATCATTTTAATAAAAATATAAAGGTGAAATGGTACTTTGGATAATATAAATAAATAAAAGTATCAAAATGATGTGTGGTCAATTATTTCCAATCACAAATGATTTAAGGATCATCCTTATATTTTTTCAACGTAATGCGAACTCTTTTTCTCATTTTGACCTCTTTTAAGTGAGATAACACTTTAATAACAATATAAAGGTCAAATGAATCTTTTAATCATACCAAGAAATTTAGTTTTCAGATTTATGTGGGTTTTATTCCCATATAAAAAAAAATTACTTGAAGATTGGAGCCCTAATTTTTCACTTCAATCAAACATTTTTTTCTCATTTATGACTCCAACCTAGGTGATTTTTCATTTATTAATGATTGTTAACAATATTAAATCATTCTTTCCATCATACTGGGAAATCCAGGAATAATATTGATGCATTATTGATTTATACATATAAAAAATGTTTCAAGTATATTTTTCCAAATTTTCAACAATAATTTGAACTCACCCATTTTTTTTCACCCCTTGAGGGGTGATATGTAATTTTAATTAAAATAAGAAGGTCAAATTTTAGTGTGTATCATACTAAGAAATTTGAGCATAATATTGATTCTCAATTGATTTATATAGATGAAAAATGATCCAAGGATCATTTTTCTAAGTTTTCATGTCAATCCATGGTTGTTTGATTTGTTTTGACCTCTTTATGGTTGATATGTCATTTTAATAAAAATAAAAAGGTGAAATAGTACCTTAGATTATACCGAGCAATTAGAGTATCAAATTGATGCTCGATTGATTAATGTAGAACAAAAATGACATAAGGATCATTTTTTATGTTTTTATCTCAATAAAGGGTCATTTTATAAGTTTTTAACCCTTGATAGGTGATATGTAATTTCAATAAAAAAACAAAGGTGAAATTTTACTTTGGATCATATTGATCATTCTGAGCATTAGATAGATGCATGGTCAATTTTGAAAAATAAAAAAAATTTGATGGATTATTCCGTTAACTTTACATGGAATTAAGAAATCATTTTCTTAGTTTTTAACCCTTTTAGGTGATTGATTACTTTAACAACAATGAAAAGGTGAAACAACACATTTGATCATGTGAATCAATTCAAGTATCAAATTAACGTGAAACTAATTTCACTAGATTAGAAATGACTCAAAAATAATTATCCTAAGTTTTCACACTAATCCAAACTTGTTTTCAAAATTATAACCCCTAAAAAAGTGATTTTTAATTTATTTATAAGTGTTAAAAATATGAAATCACACTTTACATTATACAGGGGAATCCATGCTTCATATTGATGATAAGTTAATTCCTATGAACCAAATATGATTTGAGGATCATTGTCCTCAATTATCACATCAATTTATACTCATATTTTTAGTTTTGAAATCTCAATGGGTGATGTGTGATTTTATTAAAAATATAAAGGTGAAAAGGTAATTTGAATTATATTGAGAAATATAGGCATCATATTAACACATTATTAATTATTATAGATCAAAAAAGATTTTATTATTTTCATTCTATGTTTTCATGGTAATCCAAAATCATTTTCTCAGTTTTGACCCCTTTTAGGTAACTCGATACTAACAACAATATAAATTTTAAATGATACTTTTGATCATACTGAGAAATTTAGGTATCAAATTAATGTGTGTTTCATTTCTACTGATCAAAAATGAATTTATGATCATTTTACTCATTTTAATCACCAATATAAAATAATTTATTCAGTTTTAACCTATAGACTAGTGATTTTTCATTTATTAATAACCATTAATAATATAAAATCATACTTTTCATCATACTAAGAAATTAGGGAATCAGATTGATGCAGTGTTGATTCATACAGATTAAAAATTATTTGATAGTCATTTTCCAAATTATTCATGTCAATTTTAGGCCATTTATTTGGTTTTGAGCCCTTGATGGATGATATGTCATTTTAATAAAAAATCGTTAAATAGTACTTTGGATCATATCAACTAGTATGTGCATTAGATTGATTCATGGTTGATTGCTACAAATCAAAAATTTCCCAAATACCATTCTTATAAGTTCCCATGTAAATATAAACTCATTTACTCTATTTTGACTACTTTTAGGTGATTTGTTAATTTAATAATAATGTGAATGTGAGACAAAACATTCAATCATGTTGATCAACTCATCACGACATCTATGAAATAATAACATAATTAAAAACATAATATAAAATCACCTATTCATGATTTCTACAAACAACATGATATCATTACTCGACCCACTCATTTCTAAACAAATCCACTTCTTTTGAACACATATAATGATGAAAATCATCATAGTAATAGAAAAATATAGAAAAACAAATTATTAATAAATATTTTAAATAAAACTATAATTAAATTTGAAAATACCTCTTTGGGGATGATAATTTGTTGATGAAATATAATATAATTCTTAAATTTACAAATGTAATATTCAAAATCATTTTCATTATTTTGTTTCAAACAAAGTAAAAACATTAAAAAAATAAGTAATTTATTTTTAAATAGAAATATTATTATATATACCATAACCTAAATCAATTTTTAGAAATCCATTGGCTTCTTTTTCTCAGTCACCTACCTCATATCATAATTTTTTTGATATTTAACAATCACCCTATCATAATAAAATTTTTATTATAACATAATATAAAACTTTTAATTTGAAGTTTATTAGAAAATTTTTGACTGTGGTGCCTTAAAAATTCACATTGTAAATCATGTGTGGATAATTTTCTAGAATCCCATGCTTTGGATCCAAAAAATAAACTTTTAGAGTATCCAAATTGATTACAATGAGCATCCAGTACTCCCTAAAAAAGGAATAAGTAATGAAAAAAATTAAAATTTATTTTATATGATTAGATTGTATAGTTTTAACCATGAATTTTAGGCATCAATAAGTTCATGTATTCTATTATTTTATATTTAAGAATTATTTCTAGTTTAACAATTTTGTTTTTCAATTTCATATTTTTTCAATGAGTGTTTTCATAGAAATGACAACAGGATTAATGAGTCCAAATTTTTCTTCTTTGGGTTTTCCCTTTTTATTTTAGCGATATATATGATTATAGAAAATATGAATAGTTATTAACTATAATTAAAAAAATAGATCAATTATCAAAAAAATATATTATGAAAGAGTGCCTCATTTATGCATTCATAATTGAGAATCCCATCCATTCATGCTTGTAAATTTCATTTATACTCTCAAGACCAATCACGCCTATAATTAACTTTCCATAAATTTGTTCTTCATATTAATCATAGTTTATATTTCCATAATTGAATGCTGTATCTATAAAAAATTGTAAGTTAATAACTATATAAGTGAAATTTATGGAGGTAAATCTTCTCTCTGAAGGACCTTTAGATTTCTTGGTTGATCCACTAGATTTTTTTGATCTGAACTTCTATTTCCCACTCTCTTTATCTATCTGTAATATTATAATATTATACCTCTCCATATCATGGTATTTTCATGATAAAAAAACTCATTTATGTTTCTAATAATTTCATTGAGTGTTTTTTAGTATCATGTTTTAAACCACAAGCATGTAATTGATGGACTTAATAAATTTATTAAAGTCAATTCAAAGTAGTCTTGATGATCTATTAAAAGTATTAGACCAATATCTTATCATGATTTGAGATATTTAAATGATGTTTGGAGATCAATAAAAGGATATAGTAGGAATCTCGGTTGGCCATGCTTGAATATATATTAATGAAGGCAACATCAGCTTTCCGGTGTAGGGAATTGACTAACTGGTGCCATATTGATAGAAGTTCCCAACTCTAGAAAGTCCATTGGCCAGCCAATAGGCATTAAGATGTTGTTTTATTCGGTGTGAAGGTAACTGATCAACCACTTGAATCACCAGAGAGGGATTTATAGACCCAGTGAGCTCCAGGTGACCCACCAACCAACTAGTGAGGTTCATCGGGTAGCTGGTGGATTTAGGGGAGCAGGTTTGAGGGAAAATTTTTTATTGGTCAAAATTACATAATTGAGATCTTCCTCAGCTTAAATGACCATAATTAATTCCAAAATCTCCCCATACCTTTTAGATCCTATAAAAGGAGGAACTTGGAGTCTTATAGATGCATGTTGTATTTGGATAACTTTGGAGATCTAAATCGATGACGCCATCATGCCAAATCTCTAGAAATATAAAAATTAATAAAAAGAGCCATCTAAATTCTCCATTAATCTCAAATTATCTTCTCTTAAATAATACATTAATATCTATTCTCAATTGTACTTATCATTTTTAGAAATTTGGGGGTGAAATTGTAACAATTTTGTGCCAAGAAAACCACTATTTCCCATCTTATTTTATAATGGGTTCTCACTATTGTAAAAGTGAGGGAAGGGTTCCTTGGATACTGTATAAGATTAATAGGGTGACCAAAAACCATAATTGTAAGGAATATGTTTCTTTATCACTAACAATATCAAGGTATTAATAACATAAACCTCTTAATCTGAGAGGAGGAGACATTGGGGCTCACTCCGAGCTATTATCAGACTCCTTTATCAAACTACGTTCACTCCCTCTTTTATTTTATTCATTACATAATTTAATCTAGATATTTATAATTTCATAAAATTGATATGATAATATACACTATACTTACTCAGTTTATTAAAATTTAAATTTACTTTCTAATACATATCAAATTTATCAATATATCACTTTATCGGATTAATCACTTTTACCACTCACCATTTCAAAAAAATTGGATTTACCTTTTATGTTTGGTTTAAATTTTAAAAGGTAAATTTACCCCACCTATTTCCATATACTCTTACCAACAATTTTTATCAAATTTTTATTATTTTTTTTAATTTTTATTTAATTTTAGTTGATTTCCAAGTACAATTTTATGATGGAATCTACAACTTATACTCATGCTCCTTTATTTTATGGCACAACTTACTCTGTTTGGAAAAATCATATGTCAACCCTTATTAGTAGCATAAGTTAAACTATTTGTAATATGATTATGCATGAATATATTCTTACTATATAACCAAAATATAAATAGTATCCTCAATATATTTTTTCTTTTTAACTTAATGTAAAAGACATAAATTCTCTCTATTGAGGGATTGAACAAAATTAATTTAATCACATATCTACTTGAAAAAACTTCAATGAAATCTGGGAATTTTTATAAGCCACAAAAAAGTAATTAATAGCGTTAAAGATAATAGATTGTATATGTTTATACAAGACTTTAAAATCTTTTATTTTATCCAAATTAATCCATTACTAGTATGTTTACATATTTTACTGAAATTTATTATGGTCAAAAGTTTCTTGGTGAAGATTTGTTTGTAAAACTCTCAGTAGAAATATAATTTGGACCTACCAAGAAATTGGGAACCAAAATTCATAGTTACATGAGAATAAAATGATGTGAAGAAAATATTGGTCAAATAACTCATCATATCCCTAATGATGAGTGAAATTATTATGAAGTGAAAAGTTGAGAAGGAGGTAAATGAAGCTAAAGATGTAAATAAAATAATATCTTTCAATGATACTAACTATGAAACATCCATAGGTGGAGTTCAATAATTTTTTATAAAATTTATAAGTTCATTAACAAATACTTCAAGAAAGATAAAATTTTCAATTTATCCAAGAATTTAAATAAAAAGTGAAATCGGAAGTGACATGATACAAACACAAAAAAGAGGCCACATCAATCCAAAATTCCCCATCTATAAGAAGAAGGTTAAAGAAATGAAACAAGTTAAGAAGTATATCATAGTTATAATATAGAGTGTAAGATATGAATCCATGGACTTAACTCCTTCAACCTATTAAAGCAGATCAAGTGTTAAGTGACTTATGTCACATGTTGATGAAGGCATTGAGGTTGGTGCAACTCTTCCCATTTCCAACTATTATTCCCTGTCTCTTAATTCTTCCCACTATTCTTCTTTTTCTTACTCCTCATGTCACCTTAATTATAAATTCGTAAAATAAATTCTTGATCAACTCAAAAATGGTTTTCATAATATTTTTTCATTATACAAATAACTTGGTAATAAATAAAACCAACTTCTTGATGAAAATGAATAACTTCAAAAAATAAAAAATTTCTATTCCAATTAAAGGAATAATTATCTATTAAAATTAAGAATAAAATGGATTTAAATAATCTCAAATATATAATAAAATACATCAAAAGTTATATTTATAAATTCACTCATGGTGATGATACACTAAATAAATTTTCAGGCACTCAAAGAGAAAGAAAATAACGGGTCGGTCTTGGTTTCTCAAATCATGAATGTACCTCAAAAAATCCATAAAAAAACACTTTTATAAAAGGTTTCTCACAAGATAAGTTTTGTAATTATTATGAAAGAGTTACAATTTTAATACATGAATGTGATTTCAAGAATTAATGATATAGGAGACCAAAATTAATTCATCTTTCTTAGGGTCACTGGTTTGGTCCTCGGGTCCTGCAAGGATTTCGGGCCACCCAATGCCTTCAGGACAGTTGATTCTCAAAGCCTTCGGGACACCTTAAGGCCTTATGGCCACCCAAAGGCCTTAGAGCCACATGAATTCAGGCCCTAGACACACTAAAAAAAAGGAGTATTCCAAGAAGAGGATTCAGAGCAGGTGTACTCACCAGAGCAGGGCCAAATGGATTGTCAGAATGAGAGGGTATGGCTATGCCATCGGTACCAGCCTGTGCTTGCACGGGAAGCCTAACCAGATGGTCATGCAAAGGTGGAGAGACAATATTAGTATGTAGATACTGGGGAGGGGTAGTTCCTTGTAGATAGTCTTATTTAATTCCCTAAGACCTTCGGGTCATGTAATCTCCTAAGCCTACGGGCCATGTAATCTCTGAGCATACGGGCCTTGTAAGGGTTCCCCCTCATACCATAAAAAGGGGGGTTATCAAAAATCAATAAAAATTAAGGCCTTCAGGCCATTCAGGCTATTGGTTTTTTTAACCCAAATATTTTTAAAAAATATTTTATTTTTCAATGTAATGAGACACAATTTTCTAATAATTATTCAATTGTGCGATAACGGTTTTAAAATTTCTTATGAAAATTATATTTTAGAAGTTTTCAACTTAAAAGGAAAAAATTTATTTACCATGATTCATTTTTAAAATGTTTATAAAATCAATTTAAAAAATCTTTATAGCCAAGAAATAAAATTATTTAGAGTGAAAGTTAGTAAGTTATGGATTTGGTATATAATCCTTAGTTACTATAACACACACTCACTTATCAAAATCAATTGTTATCAACTAGTATGAGATATATCTAAACTTTATTTTAAAGATGACATGGTTTGTAAATCATGCCAATATAAAAAACAACACAAATCTTATTTTAAATCTAAAAAGGAATTTCTTCTTCTAAATATCTCAAATTAATCCAACTTGATTTATTTATACCATCTAAAATTGAAATCCTGTGTGGTAAATATTATAATTTTTTTTATTGTTAATGGATTTACAATATTCACTTAGGATTACTTCTTATCTCATAAAAGTGAATCTTGAAAATCCATTATTAAGTTTTCTAAAAAATTTAAATTGAAAACGATTTTAAAATTATTTCAATTCAAATTAATCATGGTGAAGAATTTTATAATATTCAATTTTATGATTTATTCTATTATGAAGGAAATAATCATTCTTTTTCTTCTTCTCAAACCCCTCAAAAAATAGGGCAGTATAGAGGTGAAATCTAACTACGTAAAAAAATCATTCAAACTCTTTTAAATAAATTTAATTTACCTATTTTTTTGGGATGAGACTATGAATAGTGTGATTTATCCTTAATTTTATTCTTATAAGAACTTTTTTTCAAAAATACCCCTTATAAACTTTGAAAAAGTAAAAAACTTATAGTGTGATTTTTTATGTTTTTAGTTGTAATTGTTTTATTCTCTACACTAAAGACTATCATGGAAAATTTTATTCAAAATACGATGAAGGTATATTTATTGGCAACTCTAACTCAAATAAGGAATATTAAGTCTTTAACAAAAGGACTAATACATTGTAAGAATCAATCCATGTTGTTTGGATGAAAATTTTCCACAACATCTTTCTAAAAATGTTTTTAAAAATGATGTTTTAAATAAACATTTTCAATATAAATAATATGTAGTAGAATAAGAATCTTCTAAAAATTATTTACTTAAATATTTTATAAAATATAAGGACCATACCATTGAATAATTCATTAGATATTTGTAATTGGTAAATAATACTAGAATATTATTCCAAAATGAGGTCGAATATCTTACCTTTGTCTCTCACTTAGAACCCCAAAATGTTAACAATTCCATTAACAATGAAAATTAGGTTCTTTCTATGTAAGAGAGACTAAATAAAATCACTCAAAATGATTTATAGACTCTTGTGTAATTACTTAATTATAATCCCATCATATGCTCTAATTGGGGTTTTAAAAATAAATTATATGATCTTGGTAATATCATTAGAAATAAATCCTATCTAGTAGATAAAGGTTATAACTAAGAATAGTGAATCAACTATGGTGAAACATTTTCATCCATCACTAGACTAGAATCTATTAGAATCATTCTAGCATTCACCACTCACCAAAATTTCAAACTATTAGAAATGGATGTAAAAAACTCATTTTAATTGGTTTTATTAATGAAAACTTTTTTATGGATCAACCACCTGGTTTTTAAAATCCTATTTTTTCAAATCTTGTTTTCAAATTAACTAAATATCTCTATGGTTTAAAATAATACCCTCAATATTCATATATATGTTTATCTAATTTTATTTTATAAATTGGTTTTAAAATGGAAAAATTCAATTCAAATCTTTTTTCTAAAAAACATATGAAATGATTTGTTACTCATTAAAATTTACATTGATGATGTTATTTTTGGCTCAAACAATGAATATAATTGTTTTAAATTTTTTGATTTAATTAAAATGTAATTTTAAATTAACTTTAAGGGAGAACTCTAATTCTTTCTACATTTCTAAATTTCTCAAAATAATGATGACATTTTTCTAAATAAAGTAAAATACACTAATGAACTCTTAAATTGATTAAGCACGGATCGCACTAAGGAAATTTTAATTTCAATGAGTATACCTTATAAGTATATAATAGATTAATATGATAAGATAGTTGTAAACAATATTTATAGAAGTATGATTCATAGTATACTTTACCTTACTATGACCCAACCTGAAATAATGTCCAGTGTTTATCCTTGTGATTATTTTCAATCAAATACAAAATAATCAAATATTAAATCTATTAAAAGAATTTTTCACTATTAAAAAGAAGCTAAAAATATTGGTTTCTTTTATCCTATAGGAATTTATTTTTAAATAAATAATTTTTTCAATGTTGATTTTTTAGGATAATAACTAGAAAGGAAAAGTATAAGTGGAACTTTTCACATACTTGAAAAATCCCCTATCTCATGGAATAGTAAGAAGCAAAAATATATTTCTATTTCTATAGCTAAAGAAAAATACATACCAACTAGTAGTTTTTTCACCCAAATAATATGGATAAAACATATTATCATAGACTTCAGGATTAAATGTGACGATATAACTATTAGATGTGATAATAATAGTTCTATAAAAGTTTCCAAAATTTTTATCCAACACTCTCATACAAAAAAATTGATCTTAGTCACAATTTATTTATATATAACTCCAAAAATAATGATATCTTATTATATTTTGTTAGGATGGAATATCAAATCA
Source organism: Viscum album (assembly GCA_963277665.1). Classification (NCBI taxonomy): domain Eukaryota; kingdom Viridiplantae; phylum Streptophyta; class Magnoliopsida; order Santalales; family Viscaceae; genus Viscum; species Viscum album. The sequence continues at coordinate 1,218,353,763 of OY728130.1, forward strand.
TTAATATTTTCACCAAACCCCACTAGTTTAAAAAAATGCTTTGGAATTAGAGTTTAAATATCAATTTTTTTAAAAACCATCATTAAAAGTGAAGTGATAATGTTTTAACATATATTTTATATAAAAAATACATTAAAATAATTTAAAAAATTAGTATTCATGGATATACCCTCATTTTTTCAATGTGATATTTCTGAAACCCTCGTCCTCTTGACCCTTGACAGCACCTAAACATGCTCAATCTTATAATTTATTTTAATTTTCAACTTATTTTTGGGTTTTTTTCTCCTCAATATTCTATCCAACATCCTTATTCCTTGATCCTCAACATTATTAGGTCCATGAAAACCCTAACCTATTCGACTTGTAATAATGATCCATGTGTTTTTTTATTCCTTTATCTACTTTATTTTTTTAAACATTTCTCTTCAATCTTACAATATTCATCCCCACATTCAAGTGAGTTTATTTGAATTCAATAATGATTTTACAATGCCAGACTAAATAATTTGTAAGTTGTATTTTTTATTTTTAAAATATTGAAAATTAAATTTTTATTTTAAAATCACTTTTATGGAAAAAGTAGGAAACCTCACAGGTTCATACCATAAAAACATGAGATTATATAATAAATCACAAAATCATTGAAGTATATTTTGATTTTATTATAAACATTCACCCTATATAATATTCATTGAACTATAGTAAATTTTTTATCTAAATCATCCTTAATAAGATCTTCAAAATGATAGGGCGTATTGTCACAAGTCTGAATATACACCTCTAAGTTTATCTTCATTTTTTTTAATCCTCATGTCAAAAGAAAATCCATATTATTGATCCACACAAACTTATCCTTATTAGTATCAACTTGAATTGTTTTTTAGTCATCTTATTAACATTCTCCTATGAATAATTGATATGGAAGGCCTCCTCCAATATTTATTCTTCAGAATGAATAACAATATCCTAATATTTTCATCTTTTGCTTCCTTCTTACTACTGAATATGCCTAAGAGGATCTCATTATCCCTATCACTAATGATAGCCAACTCCAAATATTGAGAGGTTCTAGTAAACATTGTTTTAATAGTTCCAAGAGTATTAGAATAGTCTCTTTGGGGTCATGATTTCTTATACTTAACAAATGTGAAGCCCTACTCATCAACAATAGAATATTTTCCTTTATAGTCTATATATTTGATTACTTGTGTATTATAAGTATCAAATGAATTAAAATTAATCAACATAGAGTCATGGGTAAAATCCAATTGTCCCAAACATGACCGATTGTATGGCTCTTAACCGAAGAATCTACCACTTTGATGGGAGATACTCTAAGAACGATTAGCTGGGCTAATAAATTTTCATTCCCAGAAGCTTCTCTAGAAGCTCAAACACTAGTAGTTTGAATCAAAGAATAAGATTTACCATGCCCATATCCAAAAGGACCTATACCCAATGAAATATCACAAGAAGGAATGCAAACTTGAATAGTCTTATCATCATTTATCCCAAAAATTATTAGTTTTTATAAATACCCATTCCCTCTCTGATGTTGAACACCACTGGACTCCATATGATATTTCAGGATCCATGAATTATGGGTAATACCAAAGTTAGAATCTAAGTGACTATGATAACGATAAAGAGAGTAATAAGTAGGGATATCCTGATAGAAAAATATTAAAATAATTGTTCTAACCCATTCATAATACAAATAACTTTAGGGATTTACCTAGGAATATAAACTTCTATTCACACATGGGAAATATAGGGTTTATAAAGTGATATAGTATCAGATTCAAACCTGATAGGTTTTACAATAAGCTTCACAATAGAAAAAAAGGGAATCCTTACAAAATTGATGAAGGGGTAAGCTAAAAAAACCAACCTAGACCAGGAGGACCAAGCATTCAAAACCATAAATAACCAAAAAATACCGCTTGAAGATAGCCATTTTGTTACCTATAATCATCCATTATTTGCGATACCACTTGGAGATAGCCATTTCATTTCTGTACAGACCCATTCTAAGATTTATAACTTACTTTTCAAAATCATAAAAAATCTATCAAATCTTTTACATTGTGGTGAATCAATAGGATGACATATGATTCCATCAGAGATGAAATAATCTATATTCCATTTTATCCTCTTTGCGTCATTTGAATTCGAAAATATACACTTAAAATAAGAAATTATTAAAAGATTCTAGATTTCATTAGTGGGAGGTTTGCTTCCTATTATTTAGAAAGAATCACGATCGGTTTTTCATCCATTTTATATCTTGATGACCTGCATTTAGGACATTATAATAAACTCTCATATTCTTTCTTATAAGTTAAATAGTCTTTAGGGAAATAATTTAGCTTTCTATACCCCAATAATATTGGAAATAATATTTTTTGGGTCATAATTGGAATCTGGAATCTCATTTCCTTCTAGAAGTATCCCTTTTAAAAGTTTAAGCAATTCAGTGAAACTTTTATCACTCCAAACATGTCTTTCATTCAAGTTAACTAATATCGGTAATACTGATAACACTTTAAATTTAGTTTAACTTGATAAAATTAGTTTCTCATCATTTTCATATAGTTTTTCAACACTTATTTTTTCAATGGTTTTAACACCTACATCATGAATTAATTCTTTAATATAATCCTCTATCTCATTTTGAACATCATCATCATCATTAGATCTTTTATTGTTTGTTATTTTTCCATGATATATCAAATGAGTATAATTATGGATAAAACTATAGAAAATTATATGGTCTTTGATTTCACTATACCCTAATTTACTCATATTCAAACACTGTAAGCAAGGATAGAAAATCACATCTTTGTTTTAAATATTTTGTTTAGTAAATTCCAAGAAACTATAAACCCCTTTCTTATATTCATTGATAATTATTAATGTATTTATCCTATTACAATCCATTAATTACCTAAAGATCACAATATAGTAAATGAAAATATCAGTACATATAAACATTTAAAAATTTATATAAAAAATAAAACTAAATCATATAATCATATAAATATATAAAAATGCATAAATTTTAAAAAAATATCTTATAACTTAAAAACAATTTAAAAATAAAAAACAAGTTACAACCAATTTTTTTTTAATCAAAAGTAACTATAATGACAAAAAAATTAAATGAAATAAATTGAATAATAAAAATGATTTCAACCATAAAAAATATAATGATAAAAAATTATAAATAAAAACAATTATAAAGACAAATAGTTACAACCAAAACAAATTACAGCCACCAAAAATTTATAATCACAGAAAAATTATAACAATAAATAATTTTTTTAAAAAAATATAATTGATAATAAGATTTATATAAAAAAATTAATGGATGAATGAAATTTATAACTAATATATAAATAATTAATCTTTTAAAAAAATCACATTTCTAACAGGATGGATCATTTCCCTCTCGATGGCGATCCGCTCGATCGAGATCCCCTTTGTGGAGTCTTCACTACAGGAGTCTTCACTCCACAAAGGGGATCTCGATCGGGCGAATCTCCATCGAGAGGGAAATTCTCCATCCTGTTAGAAATATGATTTTTTGAAAGATTAATTAATTATATATTAGTTATAAATTTCATTCATCCATTCATTTGTTTATATAAATCTTATTATCAATTATATTTTTAAAAAAAAATTATTTATTGTTATAATTTTTCTGTGATTATAAATATTTTGTGGATATAATTTGTTTTGGTTGTAACTATTTGTATTTATAATTTTTTTTTTATTTTTTATCATTATTTTTTTTTTGGTTGAAATAATTTTTATTCTTCAATTTATTTCATTTAATTGTTTTGTCATTATAGTTACTTTTGATTAAAAAATTGGTTTTTAGTTGAAACTTATTTTTTAATTTTAAATTGTTTTTAAGATATAAAATATTTTTTAAAAATTTATGCATTTTTATATATTTATATGATTATATGATTTAGTTTTATTTTTTATATAAATGTTTAAATGTTTATATGTACTGATATTTTCATTTACTATATTGTGATCTCTAGGTAATTAATGGATCGTAATAGGATAAATACATTAATAATTATCAATGAATATAAGAAAAGGGTTTATAGTTTCTTGGAATTTACTAAACAAAATATTGAAAACAAAGATGAGATTTTTTGTCCTTTCTTAAAGTGTTTGAATATGAGTAAATTAGGGTATAGTGAAATCAAAGACCATCTAATTTTCTATAATTTTATCCATAATTATACTCATTGGATATATCATGGTGAAATAACAAACAAGAAAATATCTAATGATGATGAAGATGTTCAACATGAGATAGAGGATCATATTAAATAATTAATTCATGATGTAGGTGTTAAAACCATTGAAAAAATAAGTGTTGAACAACTATATGAAAATGATGAGAAACTGATTTTATCAGGTTAAACCAAATTTAAAGTGTTATCAGTAGTACAAATATTCGTTAACTTGAATGAAAGAAATGTTTGGAGTGATAAAAGTTTCACTGAATTGATTAAACTTTTAAAAGGGATACTTCTAGAAGGAAATGAGATTCCAGATTCCAATTATGACAGAAAAAATATTATTTCCAATATTATTGGGGTATAGAAAGCTAAATTCTTTTCCCAATACCTGTGTAACTTATAATAAAATGATATTTTATTAGAATGTCCTAAATTCAGGTCATCAATATATAAAATGGATGAAAAACCAATCGTGATTCTTTCTAAATAATAGGAACCAAACCTCCCACTAATGAAATCTAGCATCTTTTAATAATTTCTTATTTGAAGTGCATATTTTCAAATTCAAATGACGCAAAGAGGATAAAATGGCATATATATGATTGCATCTCTGATGGAATCATATGTCATCCTATTGATTCACCACAATGGAAAATATTTGATAAATTTTTTTATGATTTTGAAAATTAAGTTATAAATATTAGAATGGGTCTGTGCACAAATGAAATGAATCTATATCAGAGTCTTAGTTCATGGACTGTTATGTTGATTTCTAACAACTTTTCCCAATATACATGTATGAATAGGAAATATGTGATGATGATCTTGAATATTTTTGGATCGAAATATCTTGGAAATGATATTAATGAACATATAAAACCATTTATTGGTGATTTAAAATTTCTTAGAGGGAAAGGTGTTATAATATTTGATGCATAAAATAAATAGTATTTCCTTTTTCGTAATATAATAATGTTCACTATAAATGAATTTCCTGAATTTGAAAACTTATCTGGATATAGTGTTAAAAGATATAAATCTTTTCAAATTTGTGAGGAGGGGACTTTATATCATCAATTATAGAATGGAATAAAAACAGTGTACATGGGACATAATTTTTTTATGAATGGATCATACTTATTTAAGATTAAAAAGGAATTTAATGTTTTAAAATATCATTATTTTACCCCATAACCATTGTCATCTAAAGAATATCATGACAAGTTGAAAAACATAGATTCCATATTTGTAAAGAAAGAAAGTTCTGGTCATCAAACAAATACATAGAAGAAATTATATATTTTATTCAATCTACCTTATTGGAATTTTTTTGAAGTGAAATATAACAATGACGTTATACATGTTGAGAAAAACATTTGTGACTGTCTAATTGGAACATCGTTAAACATAAAAGGAAATAAAAAAGATGGATTGAAAAAAAGACTGGACTTAATAACCATAGGAACATGTTTGGAGTAAGCTCCTATAAATAAATGAAACTTAACATATTTTCCTCTAGCTAGTCACACATTAAGAAAGAGTGAGAAGATAAAATTTTATCAATTCGTACATGAAATTAACGTACATAGTGGGGTTCCTTCAAATGTGAAAATTTTGGCATCATTGAAGTATTTAAAGTTAATAGTTATGAAATATCATGACTTTCACGTATGGATGCAATAGTTAATACCAGTTTCATTGAGAATGAAGTTTTCCTCATACTTTTTCAACTATAAATATATTTTCCACCATCATTTTTTAATACAATGGTTCATATATTGATTTATTTAGTGTGAGAGATAAGAATATGTGGTCTTGTTTATTTTGGTTGGATGCATCCTTCTAAAATATATATGAATATTTTGAAGGGATATGTTAAGAAAATGAATCTAATAGAGGCCACTATTATTCAAAAATATATATACCATAAGTGGTAATTGAGTTTTATGCTATTTATTTTTCTGATGTAAAGCACATTAATCTCCCTATATCTCTATATTTTACATTTAATAGATAAGGTAAATAGATATATGGATTAAAGGTAAAGTTAATTCCACATGATGAAGCGATTCATGCACATTTATACATTTTGAACAACATAGGTGATTTTCAACCATATATATATATCTATAAATATTGCTATATTGAAGTTAATATATCTAAGAAGAAATGATAAGTTATTGATGAATGAACATAAAATCACATTTGTTTCATTGATTAAGGATAAAAACAACACCGATTTATCTGAATTAGAAACATTGAAATGTTTAGCAGGGGGACCAAGTGTTAATGTGATCATGTGGACTAGTTTTGATATTAATAGTTACACATTTTACACAAAAAATAGTAAGAAAAGAGTACCATTCAAAATAGAAGAGTAATGGTTACTACTAAAGCAATGTATTTTTTAAGTGATAAAGATAAAAACAAAATTTTTACACCAACATCATACTTTTGAGTTGTTGAGGATATATGATAGATTGAATATACTAATTTTTAGGTATTGGTATTTAAGTGTAATAGGGTTGATAGAAATAGTGGTGTGAAACATGATGAGTATGTATTCACACTTGTTTATTTGAATATATTTAGTTGCAAGGAGGAATAATTTATCATGGAAATACATGAAGAAAAAATATTTTATGTTGTTAACCCTTTACATGATCAGTGGTATGTTGTTAGTCTAGGGAAAAAATAAATTTTAGTGATGAGAATATTGATGATGTTGAAGAATTAACTAAAATTTCTCCATCTATTATAAGATTACTTGATGATAACAATGACTATGATGTGTATATTTTCTATACCACATGAAATGATCATATAGAATGGATATGGTAAAAAATTTCATTATTCTCCTAATTAATCAACCGATATGTTTTTTGTTATACTAACATAGTTAAAAACCTTATTTTTTTAACATTGATATTTAAATATATAGATGTTGAGTATTCTAACCATTTTTTAATATTCTTTATATTCATTAGATTTTTATATCGTTTTTTTCTTTGAATTTTTTTCCTTCATCATTTTTTTGTCATTATTTTATTTATATTATTTATTTTTAGGTATACATTTTTATTTAATAAAATATTTATACTTTTCTTCCTAATGTGAACAATTAATTTTTTACTTATAACATTTATTTATTTCTAAATAAAAACAGCTACATAAGATTACACATTTTTATATGATAACCATTTTGTCATTTTTTTGCAGATAATTTTAACATACACTTGTTTTAGTTGAATATTTTTTTGGTTGAAAAATATAAAATTAAATGTTTTGATTTCTATTATAAACAATCAATTTTTTATTTATAATAGTTAGTTAATTTTAATCAAATATTGTTACAAATACTCTTATTGAAGTCTCATACATCTTTCTAAATGATAGACATAGAGGAAGGGGAACCAAGTTAGGTAAATTTTTTTCATATAAATACACACACACACATATATATCAATTAAATTATTTAATAAAATTAAACTTATATTTATTAAAATTATGTGTATCCATTTTTCTTCATAGAGAAAAATAACTAAATATGGTAGGAGTGAGATTACACATTTTCCAAAAATTTCACTCATAACTGGATAATAGAGGGTGATAATTAAATTTGATGAGAACACCCATCCAATTAGCCCACATGCCACATATTTTAGGACTTACCTGAATATATATAGTCATTTTAGGATAAGTATTTTATTCCCTAATTGGAGGAGTGTGTACTAGTTATGAAAATATATATTATTGGAGTCTATAACAGTAAAATTGTGGAATTTATTTATTTATTTTTTCAATGGTTTAAATATTATACATTTATTAATGTTTTATCTATTAAATTAAAGATGACATTTAACTTTTAAGAGACAAAAGTGATTAAGAAAAGTGTATATCCTTTTTATAAACAAGATGGATATATTTAATTTCAAATTTATGTTCATTTTATATTTTTGGTAGTAAAAAAGTTCAATATCCATACCTTAAGTATGAGTTTATAGATAGGGAGACATGGCCGAAGTTTGTCTCTAGACAGCAAGAGAAATCCTTTACAGTATATTTTTTTATTTGAAAAATTAATTTGTTTAATTAATTTTAATTACTTGATAAATTATTTATTTTTTCTTATGATATAATCATCTAAGAAAAATTATGAATAGATATAGTCTCACAATTTATACCCTCATACATTGTCTGGTGAAGGGTATCCTTTATTATAAGATCGAATGATTGCTAAAAAATTAAGTGAATTAATAGCCAAGTCAAGTAGCATCTCTGAAGAGGTCCCAATCAACCCTCCATCTCCGCCAACTCATTATAAAAAATAGTAAAGGGTGATAATGAAAAATAGGGGAAGTATTTTATCAATCCAACAAAAGAAGTAGCTGATAATATTATAATTAATCAATTGTCACTTTTATTCAATATTACTAGGTAGTAATTTTATCTTTCTAATATAAATTTTGAAACTATTTTTTAAGGATTCCCTTTAGGATAATATGAAATAGGGGACTATTGGGAAAAAACCCCCCAAGGTTACATTATGGTGTTTTTGGGTTGACTGTGTTTGTCAACAAGGTGGGTTTCCATGGTCAGTTTTGGCATTATAGAGAGATTATTGACAATCTATGTTGAAAAATATTCAAGAAAAAGTAATGGATGCTCTAGAGGAGGTACAAAAAGTTCGTATACAAGGTGGAACCATTTCTCAGTGTTTGCCAAATTTTTGGGTCCAAAATATGGAGAATGGAGAATAGTGTTTTTGGAAAATAAAGTTGCATGAAATATTAAATGTGGTTTGGAAAGTTTCATGTAATAAATTTTATGGTATCACCACATTAAAATATGGAAAAGGAAAGAAGGGCATGAAAGATTTTAATTCACGTGAAAGATGAGTTTGCGCTAAAGAGGATTACGTGCTCAATGTAATGTCAAATATGGTTTTATGCGCTTGGGGGAAATATTATTCATGAAAAGGAAGATGCGTGAGGATATTTTTAATAAAGTCGGATGAGTCTATAAATAAGTGGATACCCCCCACACATTTATTAGCTCAACCCTTAGAGAAATCCATGGCTCTAAATCGAATAAGAGTTGCATGAAAAAGGAGTTGAATGTAAAGATATTTGTGTGAAAAAGGTGTTGTGTGTAAAGAGTTTTGGGTGTAGAGCATAAATGATTCAATCAAGTCTATAATGATTCATACAAGACAACCAAAGGTTACACGAAAAATATAATTTGCCTAGTAATTTTGTGGTAAAGGGGTATTCATCAAGTGGTTGAAAGTGGAACTCTAGGATAAAATAAATGATGTGTAAAACATATTGATTCAAGAAATAAATGGAGAATATTCCAAAGAAGCAGTAATCACACTTTAGTTAATAGAGCAGTGATCTTTCAAATTGTGAATGGTTGTAAACCAGTAGGGATAGCGAGTCTGCTATGAACTTTGTAAAAAATAGTGCATTTTTAGTGGATTTGGTACATCAACACATTGTTGTTGTATGATCCTTGGATTTAGCCTAGTGAGGGTGAACCAAGTAAAATCAATGTGTCTCATTCATGATTTAATTTATTTTCATACATTTATATAGGAAAGTGAGAGAAAATATTTTTGTTTAACAACAAAACAAGTTCCTAAGGGAAAGTTGTTTTATTATATTATACCTTTATTCAACCCCTCTCAAGATATTTAACCTGGTTGGGATAAAAATTTTAATCAGAGAAAAAGTTTGAAATTTAGTGGTTCTCTCTCAGTAGAAGAAATGGAGGTTGTTAATCATAAAAGGATTCAGATCTTCAATGGGAACAATTTTCAATTAGGGAATAATCAGATGCAACACTACTTCTGATCATTAGGAATGGATGTTATTATAACAACAATTAATGGAATTTCATCTAATATCGATAGTGGTGATTTATTAGAATCTAGATTAAGGGAATTATATGTTGAATCCATAAGAATAAATTAATTAGGGGTTTCCTTATCTAATATAATCTATACAAAGGTGATGTTATGTAAGTATACACATGACATGTGGGAAAATCTATTGAATATCTATGAAGGTAATTCAAAATTCATAGAAGAAAAATTGAAAGTCCTCTATAATAAGTATGAGGATATGATAATGAAGCCCAATGAGTCTAGTAATTCATTCTTTGATAGGGTGAATGTTGTTTTGGAAGACATGTGTGGTATTGGAGAAATTATTAAAGATGTAAATATTGTTAAGCTCATATTGATAAGACTTCCAACTTGGTTTAATATGAAAGTTTCCGTGTTAAAGGATAAAGATACAAAGGAGACGAAACTGGATATCTTGCACAATACTCTTGTTGTATATGAGATGTGAAATGAGGACATTGAGTTTGTGGAAAAACGAAATTCCAAAGAGGTGGAATTCAAGTCCAAGAAGAAGCTCACCATTAAAGATTTCCAGGAAGAAGAAGATACAGATGAGGTGATGTCATTCCTTTCTTCAAATCTATAAATAAGAAAATTAAAGTTAAAAGAGAAAATTCTAATTTTTTGATTTTGATATGGAAAGGTTGACCATTTTATAGAAATGTTCCCTAAGAAGTCCTAAGAAGATGATGAGGATAAATTTGAAATTCCCATGAAGAATTCTCCAGCCTATATGAAAGGTAAGAAAAATATTTAGAGAAATTTATTCAAAAATAAGAATATAATTTCATAATAAAATGGAAGTTTAAATGAATCTAAGGTTTAAGAGGTAGATAAATGCACATATCATGGAGAGAATTATATGGTGGAAGTAGTAGGTAACTCCCAAAAAAGGAAGAAAAAGATATTGATGAAGAAGAGGTCAATGGAACACTTATTATGGATGCTGAATTGGAATCCACTTTAAAGAAATAGATGTTTGGAGAGAATAAAAATCCAACAAAGTGGTTCATGATTCCAAACTCTATATGTAGTAGTATAAAGAAGAGAAGTATGAGATAATGGAAGAAATTGAGAATCTCAAGTCTTCATTTCCATATGACTAAAAAATGATTAGTGGGAATAAAATAAAAGTTGAAGAACAGAAAAATGTGATTTATGGGTTGAATAAAATAGTGAAAGAACAAATGAGAGACATTTAAGTACTTTAATAGGAAGTTGTTAGCCTATGATGAAAAGTTAAGGATCAAGAAAAACTCTTGACTCTAGGTATGTTATTTGGAAAGCAGATCATTGAGGTGACAGAAAAGGTATAAGTAGAGAATAGAGTTCTAGCAGAAAGGAAGAAACAATCATGTTCAAATGATAAGGATGATTTGGGTGTGTGATCTTGAGAAGTAGGATGATGGTTTCAAGATGCATGGATGGTGTTCAGGAGATCTCACAGTCAATAGAGGAGATAATGGTCATTTGGATCCTAGTGGAGGTGATGCACCGATGTCACATTAACTGCTGACAATGGTGTTATCCCTGTGGGTTTGGGACCTCGGTGGTGTTTAAGGGGTTTTGTTCCTCATTGGTGATGATCTCACAGGGAAGACGATGATTTTTGGGACTGGTGTGACGGAGCGTAGATTTCATCTGACAATATCACTGATGGTGGTCAGATATGAAGGCATCCCACTAAGGTTGGATGGAATTTTGTGTTTATGGGTTTTGGCTGGTGATCTAATGTCGAAACTGATATGGATTTGAAGGAGGTGAAACATGATTATTCTAGTAAGATTGTGAGGATGTAGGATAGCTGTTACAGGCTGGATCTGGATTTTAGGGAAGCATGATTTGTAGAGTCATACATACCTTGGTGTGAGATATTCCTTTCTTGGGAGTATCGGTAGGAAGTTGAACTTGGGTTAGGGAGTTTTCGGTGAAAAGGCTGGCCCTTGGGCATGCCAGAGAAGATTATTTTTACTACAGATGTGCTCGGATTAGTGATTTATATCCGGGACTTGGTCTTGTAGTGGGTTTGCAGGTCTAAACTTGACCATTGTTTTAGGGCCTTTAGGATGTCTATGGGTGCTGATGTGTGGGTATTTGAATTTGTGGGAGTTTTTGGGTGGAATTATTTTTCTATTTTCTGGTTCGACAATGTTTTCTGTGTCACATGTATTTTCTGTTTCTCTATATTTCTATTTTCATTAATAATTTTTTAGGACTGATCTTGATCGAGTCCTAAAATTTCTTGATAAGGATGATTTGGGGCTTGACCAAAAACAAAAAGCTATGAAAATTTATGTTCAACCACAAGAACCTGCTCCAAGTTGAACATTGATTTGGGTATGAATTAGAACCAAAATACTCAAAGAACCCAAGGGAAAACAAGTGGTGTAGAAGTAACATGAAATAATGCACCCCACATAAGGTGTTATTACTTTGGGAATATGGGACACTCATAAAATGTGTCCTCCATAACCAAGAGATACCAAAGGGCACAAGAACAAAAATAGTATCCAAATAGAGATCAATACTTCATGATATCAATCGAGGGACATTTTTTTGGTGTAGAGGATTTGAAAAAATGACCAGATATAATACATAAACCATATAGAGGAATGTGTCAAATCAAAACCAAATTGGTCAAAGGCAGCAACTCAATGAATCATCAAGTGAGCTAAAAATGTAGAATTAATTTGCAGCTCTGCAAGATGAAGCTGTTCCATCATACTCTGAGAAAGATTAATATTTTTAATCTATACCAAGTATGAAGTCAAAAGCATGGATCAAAAAGAAAAGAGTTGATAAGGAAGTGGTTGTGAAAATTTCCCTTAAATTATCATATCATTATGGTGTATAGATTCTTGATAGTGGATTTACATACAATATGATAGGAAATAAGGATCTTGTTACATGCATAAAATATGATAAGGAATGGAGTTTTCAAATTTAAAAATGATGAAGGCCCGAAGATCATTGTCTCGGGGAAAGCTATATTTGGAACAAATAAATGAGACGTGATGAAGTCCTAATATTAGAAGGTATCAGTCACAACTTTATTAGTGTTAGTAAACTATGAGACTCGGGGCATGATATAATATTTACTAAGAAGATGTGTATTATAAAAGGAATAAATGGTTTAGTTGTTCTACAGGGAAAAAGAACAAAGGGGAATCTCTACCTTGTAAGTGGAGAAGAAGATATATGTTTTTCATCATGAGAGGAAGAAAATAGGTTTTGGCATAAACAACTTGGACATCTATACCAACCATCTCTAGAATATCTAGTAAAATGTGATACAACTCGATACCTCCCTAAGCTATCACATGATCGTACTCATATGTGCGTTACTTGTCAACAAGGGAAGATTATAAAAAATATGTACAAGTCAAAGGAATTGAAATCAACCAGAGTACTTGAATTGGTGCATGTAGATGTATGTGGACCTATATCACTAAGATCCATTTAAGTGAATAGGTATTACATTCTTTTCATTGATGATTTCAGCATAATGGCATGGTTATTTTTCATTTATCACAAGACCAATCTATTCCGTTACATAAAACAATATCAGAGGGAATCAAAAAGGATTCTTGGAAAAAAGATTATGAAGTTTCATACTAATAATTTTACATAATTTACAAATATCTAAGAGGAAGGTTATCTCAAGAAACATAGGATAAGGCATCAAGTTTCTTCAGTGATAACTCCTCAACAAAATAGAGTGATTGAGAGGAGGATTCATAATATAAAAAACACGGCTAGAACAATGCTTATTAAAAAATACCTACCAGAGAAATTCTGGAAGGAACCCATCCTGACATCGATCTAAATTTCTAATAGGGATATGTTATGTCCAAAAGAAGAAAATAATATGTATTAGATGTAGTATGAAAAGAATCCAACATTGAAATACTTTAAAATCTATGGAAGTAAGTGTTTTATTCTCAAAAAAAGGAAACATAGGAAATTTGAGTCATGTGGAGACGAGGAGATATTCATTGGCTACTTAGGAAAAAGATAAGAATATAAATGCTTCAATAAGAGGTTGGAAAAATTAGTTGAAATCAATGATGTCACTATAGTGGAAAATAAAAAAAAATCTTCAATAACACAATGAAAAATTCCATGATTAAAGTGATGAAGAGATAAGAAACAAAGGGGGAGAAGAAGTAGAAATGATGAATCATAATAAGATTCTGATGATGGGAAGGAGGGAGTAAAATTTGTATCTATGTAGAAGACAAAGAGTGGAGATGAAATTGATAGAAAAAATATCATTGGTGATCAGACAGTGCCAGTTCAAAGAATAAGAATGAATTCATTATAGCAGACATCCTTTCTACCATAGGTAGAGCCTAAATGTTTTGAGAAACCAACTAGAAATTAAAATTGGGTTCAAGTTATGAATGAAGAGCTAGAGAAAATTGAGAAGAATCATACATGGGAGATTTTTTTGAGACCAACAGATAAGAATGTCATTGGAACAAAATGGGTCATTCGAAATAAGTTGATTGATGATGATGGAGTGATTCTAAAAAAAGCATGACTAGTGTAAAAAAGGTACTCTAAGATATAGGGTATCAATACTGATAAAATGTTTTCACCATTTACAAGTCTAGAGTCAATCATATTATTCTTATCCTTAATAGTGAAAAGAAAGTTCAAAGTTTTCTAGTTGAATACCAAGTCATCATTTATGAATGGGAATCTAGAAGAAGAAGTTTATATTGAGTATCCAAATGGTTTTATCATTTATGAAGATGAGAACAAAGTTTTTTGGCTAAAGAAGGTGCTATATGGGTTGAAGCAAATACTAAGATCATGGTATTCAATACTAGATTAGTTTTTGAAAAGGTTTAGTTTTCAATGTGGTGGAGATTATTACAATATACATGTCAATAATATTAGTAATCAAAGGATTATAGTGCTATTATATGTGGAATACATAATATTTTCTGGATCATATGAAGCGCAATGCAACAAGTTCTCAGAATTCATGAAAAGTGAGTTTAAAATTTCCATGATTGGAAAATTGACATTTTTCCTTGGTTTATAGGTGAGACATGTAAAGAATGACACATTTATTTCTCAATATAAATATTACAAGGATGTTTTGAGAAGATTTGTAATGAATAATTACAAGGATATGAAGAACCCAATGGCTAATCAGATGAAACTATCATGGGATAATGAAGTTAGTACTATTAATGTAAGAGAATACATGAAAATCATTGGCTGTCTATTGTACTTAACAACAAAAAGACTTAATATTATTTTTGGAACATTCAAAGAATAATGACATCAAATCAATACCATAGAAATCCAATTTCTTTAATTGATAATAATACTTTGATATATCAATGGAATGGTGGATTTTTGTTTGCTATATAATAAAAATTATTAGTAAAAATTATTAGGCTATATAGATGCAGATTGGTCCAGTTAAACAGATGATAGAAAATCAAAATCTGATGGTTCATTCTATCTTAGAATATTATGTATTTATTGGCTAAGCAAGAAACAAGATTTCATTTCATTAATCATCCTAGAAGCTGAATATATTGTGGCTACTCAATATTTCACATAGTTATTATGGATGAAGTAACATCTTGATGATATGAGAGTTGAAGTGAAGTCTTAAATCAAAATCCATTATAATAATTCAAGTTCTATAAATCTTAGAAAAAATATAGTCCATCACTCAAGGACAAATCACATTGAAATAAAATATCATTTTTAAGGAGTAGGTGGAGAATGAGATTGTGAAGTTGGTGTGTGTGGCTAGAGAACTATAGGTTCCAAACATTATAAAAAAGGCCTTATCAAAAAAATCTTCCAAATGACATCAACTGGATTTGGGAGTTCAGTCAACTCTCCACACTTGAAAAAGTGTGGATGTGGGGTCCCCTATCCCTGAGGTATAGTGTTTTTACCCTAATGTAATGATATATGTTGTTTACCCTATTTCAAAACACAAAGGAGTGACCTTAGAGTTAATTGACAATGGGGGAGATATTATGGATATTAAAGGGGATAAACTATCTTAAAATGATAGGAAGAGAAGCTGATAGGGGGAGTAGTGAAGTAATGGGAATGAAATGCTTCTGCAAAAGGTTTAGAATTAAATGTTATGAGGAAATAGTTCATGGTCATTCCTATCAGATCTTAGCTCAAACATTTTAAGCATTCCAAAGAGTATGAGAAAGGGGACAGTGTGTAGGGAATGCGAGTTAGAGGACTTCACAAACCAAGGAAGAAGAAAGGACGAAAGGGGATCCGTGACGCGGGGGGTTACATTGTGATTAAAGGGAAGAATGCCAAAGGTCGGAAAGACTATTCCCAAATTCCTAAGCCGATGGAAAAAAGATCTTCAAAAAGTGCCAAGGATATGGAAATTGTATCTACAGTTCAAGACCAGAATCAAAAGAAGAGATCAGTCCTAAATAGTGGTAAGGGTAAGGAAAGGTGTGTACCCTCTAAGGAACAAGATATAGGTGATACGGAGGGAAAGGATGATGGGGGTAAAAATAAAAACCTTAAACTTATTCTCCATTCTAATATAGAGGTTCTAGAAGGGGATTTTTCAGATAATGCTTCATAGGAGGTTTTGATTAATATTTTAGAAAGAGAGGTTCAGAAAGATGTCAATAAGAAAAAAAAGTCCTGGGTTGACCAACAAGATCGAATTTTGGAATGAGGCTTCAATGAAGGGAGGATAGACGCAGAGGAGTACATTCAGACTTGGGACAAATTGACTGAACATTTTGAATATTTAATCAAGAAGGATCCACATACAAAGGTTAATACACTTCATTAGGAGCTATACTGGGTAAGTTAATCCAGTAATCTTAGCCTCATTTTCAATGATTTTGTGATTTCTTACAACGCTTATTGATTCAGGATGTTGAACATATGTGGTTTCCCACTTTTCCTTAAAAGTGAGTTTGAAATAAAAAAATTAATTTTTAGAAGTAGGGGGGTTTTAAATATGGCGTTGCTAAATCTAATCAATAAAATGACATATGTCATGAACGAAAGACTGAGTTCATGATGAAATTAGTTGAGTGGTTTCAGGAAGGAAGTGATTCATTGATGAAATTTTCATGTAACTCTTATTTCTCATACCGAGCATAGATTATGTGGTATTAGAGTATGTGTTGAGTAATCTTTGATCACTATATGTATCATAAGAAGCGAATAATGGTAGAAGATAGAAGAAACTTAATGTAGTATCAATGTGTGAAGAGTTGTAAACAAACCCAAAGGGGGATATTGTTGGGAAAACCCCCTCAAGGTAACATTATAGTGTTTTTGGGTTGATTGTGTTAATTGAAAAAGCATGTTTCCATGGTCAATTGTGGGGTTCCAGAGAGATTCTTAACAAGCTATGTTGACAAAGATCCAAGAAAAATGAATAGAAACTATAGAGGTAGTAAAAAAAGTTTGTATACATGGTGGTGCAGTTTCCTAGTGTTTTCCAAAATTTTCAGTCCAAAATTTGGAGAATGGAGAAAGGTTTTTTTGGAAAAGGAAGTTGTGTGCAAGATTGAAGGTGTTTTGGAAAGTTGCATGCAAGAAATGTTCTGGTATCACCGCATCGATATATGGTAAAGGAAATAAGTGTGTGAAATATTTGAATTCACATGAATGATGAGTTTGCACGAAAGAGGATTATGTGCTCAATGTGACATCAAATATGGTATTATGTGCTTGGGGGAAAAATTACACATTAAAAAGAAGAAGTGTGAGGATCTTGTGTGCATGGTCAGCTTGGTCTATAAACAAGTGGCCACCCCCTCATTCATTAGCTTTACCCCTAGAGAAATATAAGGCTCTGAATCACATAAGAGTTGTGTGCAAAAAGAGTTGAATGTAAAGTGAGTTACGTGTAAAGAGAGTTTGGTTAAAAGAATAAATGTTGCATGTAATTTTATAAAGTTACGCGCAATACACCCAAAGATTGAACGAAAGATTGAAGTTACCTAATAATTCTGTGGTAAAGGGGTATTCATCAAGTGGATTAAAGTAGAACTCAATGATACACTAAATGAGGTGTGAAACATATTGATTCAATAAATAAAAAGAGAATATAATGAATAAGCAGTGAGCACACATCTGTTGAGATATAAGTGAGATTTCAAAATGTGAATGGTTGTAAATTAGGTGGGATAGCGAGTCCGCTCCAATATTTATAAAAAATAATGTACTTTTAGTAAATTTGGTACATTAGAACATTATTGTTGTATGCTCCTTGGATGCAGCCTAGTGAGGGTTAACTAAGTAAAATTTATATGTCTCATGTATGCTTTAATTTCTATTCATACATTTCTATGAGAAAGAGAGAGAAGAATGTTTTGTTTAACAATGAAACAAGATCTGAAGGGGTAGTTGTTTTAATCTTTCATAACCTGATTCACCCCCATCTTACGGTATTTAACCTAGTTGGGCTAACATGGAACTTTATATCTAAGGGTAGGATGAATATTATTACCACTAATTTACAAAATCTGGAACACCCGAGCCACATCAGAGGTTATAAGGAGGGTATAGGTTTTAAAAAAGTTTTTGGATATGCCCCTCATGAGACATCAACGGGGGAAGAATATAAGGGAGAAATATATTCCATGAAGTCTGAGATATGAAACTTGAATGAGTCAATAGAGGATATAATTAAATCATCTATATAGGTTATTCTTGAAAAAATGATGAGACAGATGAAACTTAAACATCCTACCTACCCAGACCTACCACCTCCTCTTTCAGACTTGACTATGTACTGTGAGTTTTATGCTGGGAATCCCTATGTATGTATTATAGCATGATTTTTTTACCTCATATGGGGAATTATGTATATCATCATCTTATATAGTCGGGTCAAATAAGAGTAAAGGTAAATTATAATATTGAAACAACTACTCCAATACTAATAACTATTAGGGAGGTGTCCATAGTTAGACAGGGTATTGGTCATTTTTTACTTTGTCCAGTTAACCTTTTTAGTTATTTGACATATAAGGTATGAGTTGTTTTTAATTTTTTTTTATAATTAAAATTAGAATTAAATATAATATTTTCTTACACCTATATTATATAGGATTATCTAAAATCAAAGAAATCACTACAAAGGAATGTAAAATTTTAAGGTCAAGCACCTTTAGATACATATCAGGAAGCAAATTGGGGTAATAGAGTTATCACACATTTTATCTATATTAGATAATTATTATAATTTTATGATGAGTGATGATATATGAGGAAGAGATTATATGTTAAATATTTTTAAAACTGACATCATGGATGTTGTGAAGGGTGAACATCTCAATGTACCCATGTTGTAGTTTTTTTCCATGTAAATAAATTTCAATTGTTAATTTATTTTCTTTAAGTAAAAATATATTATATTGACTTAGTAAATTAATTTTCCAATCAATTATTTCCACAATATTTACATCCAATATGATTGAACATCTATTTAAGAATTTATGGACCCAGAATACATTTCAAAAGATATTCAATACTTAAACCAATAATCCAAAATTGATTTTTTATTTGAAAGATTAAGAAACACACAAATTACATGTTGGTTTTTCATATTCTCTAACTCATAAGAATTAATATATAATTATGAAAAACTATTATTTATACTATTAATAATGATGAATTTTTTATATATTAGTAGACATCGGATGTTATGAATATTTTTCTCAAAATAATTTAATGTGTATTGTTTATTATATTTATTGGGTGGCGTTTAAATAAGATTTAACAAGTTGTTAAAGAAGTTAGTTTTATTCTATTATTTTATTTATTGAATCTTAATATTTTCATTTTACATTATTTTTGATAATTAATATTTAAAATCACAACATGTCATAGATTGAGTTTAACAAGGCTCACTATTCAACAGTGGAGCCATAAAAATTTGAATATGTGAATGTACAGGTAGATAAATTTTTTATCAGTGAATACTTGTTTTTTATTGCACATATAGTGTTTTTATTTCTAAAATATTGGTTCATAAATGTTGTTTCATTTTCAATAAGGGAATGTTGAATATGGGTATTATGTTTTAAAATTCATTTATTAGATAATCATGACTAGTACAATAGTATATTTTGAAAAGGTTAGTTTCATTATAACAATTATAATTTAAATAAAAATATAATTTTTTAAATTTGTAACACATTATTTTTTATATTTTTCATTTATTTTCATAATGTACATTAAACAACTTGAAATAACTTCAAAATTTATTTGTATAATATTTTCTACATTTGAATAATTTAGAGATTTAGTTTCATTAGCTGTATATTTGTGAAAAATATTGTGAAATTTATCAATGATTTTTTATTATCTTATTATGTTTTTATAATTTTTTTGCCATTTAGTGTTGTATTTTGTGTTTATATGTCTAGAATTATGTACTTTTTTTTAAAAGTTCAAATTTCATCATCGGTTTTATAAAAAACTAACATAGAAAGTCCTTTTTTTCTGGCTTTCCATGTTGGTTTTAATGAAAAATAACATGGAAAGTCTTCAATATTCTGAAATATAAAAGGATTTTAACATCGGTTTTGTAACACCATGAATCAAACCACTAAGTCTGAGCCAGAGTGCTACATGACCTTATGCATTCCTCCTCATACATAAGAGGTTTATAACTAAAAGTGAGGGTCTAAGTCTATTGGTGGGGAGACTATACCCTGAGTATCACATTAAAGGATCAATAATAAACAATAAAAAAATAATAAATTATCTGAGTAAACTTGAAGAAATGATAATAACATACATGCTAGATAAATACATAGACTCCTAAAGTGGTTAGGAAAACAAAGAAATGAGTAATGAAAATAATAAATAATCAATAGGCCCCTCTGGAGTCCATCCCAATATGCTTGTATAACTCAATCCTCATCCGCTAAGTCTCCCACCACAGGGCCCTTTCCCTTCACCAGATTACTAGTCATGAAATCTACAAGCTCACCAAAATTCCTTAGTAGAGTGAGAGTACAAGAACTAGTAGGACACAAACAATGAATCCTTAACCCAATGTGATCATGTATACAAGTGTATTCCATAATAATAATAAATGTGCAGCAAGAATAATAACACACAATTCAAAATTGATTGATCGGGCAACCACCAAGCCTCCAAACCCCCCAACCATACTTGGTTTGGATCTATGTAAAAACAATAATAAATGTGTAAAAAGTAATCAAGGACTAGCCACGAGGCTAATAAATCATGCTTCCCTACATCGCGTGTTCATGTAACTCGACATACCCTTGGAATCAGGGAAGTTATGTTCTCATCATTCACTAGGAATCCAGAGCTACTTAATATTCTATTGGCATCAAGTAACATACCCCTTGGCATACACTAGGAATCAAGTTTATCACATGACATCCACAAGGAATCATCATATCAATACCCCATGCATAGGTCATTCATCACCATCGTCACAAGTCATGAACACTCCCCTTATAAGGGATAAACATGTCATGATAGTCCATTTTCCTTGGTCTCTAAGAATAATACTAGAAAAGAACACATATCATGGTAGGATAAAGAACAAGCATATCATATCATCATAAGTAGTGTAGCGCATACAATATATGTGATCAACATCAAACATGAATAATAAGATACAAAGTACCCATGAAAACAAGTGTCACATACGGTTCCTAAGGTTAGGCACACACCCACATATGATCATAATCTAGCATGGTCATCAAATATGCCTACACATAAATCATATTAAGGAATAATTTGTAACAATATCCCAAGAGGAATTGAAATTCATACCTTAAATTCATCGACATCAATGAAAATGATAAACCACCTTGCGTGGTTCAAAATATGGAGTGGAAACCTCAATAGTTAAGAACACCTCCTTATGACTTTATCATAGTTTCTAACAAAGAAATGCTCATGGTTCTTCAAAGGTTCCTAAAACCAAAACTATATATTTTATTTCAAAAAGAAATAAAATATCACATGCGATGATACTTTCACTCTCTTAGATAATTTCCAAATTAACGTTTAGGTTAACGACATGTGCCTATCATGGGGTGTGGCAAAAAAAAATTTAACCTAAGTTAAAATGTATTACAGTGGGTTACATAGGTTTTCTTGAGAGAGGAGTGCTCAATAATAGTGTTTGTCACTTAAAATTAAAGGAAGAAATGATGTTGTTTTTGAAATTATTTGAATTTGAAAAATACAAGAAAGAAACTAAATAAAGTAAAGAAATTAAGTTAAAATTTTAAAAATAATTAAAAAATGATTTGATTTAAATCAATGATATGAAATTGTGATTAGATTAGGGTTATTTTTCCAATTGCAATTCTATCATAGTTCAACTTACCCAATTCTCTTCTGCTAAGTCGTTAAGAGTGAGAATCCACAATCATTTCTTCTCACTCCCTTGGTCAAATAATAATGTGAGAATAAACCTTACTAAAACCTCATATTTGTCTACTCTACTTCTAATTTTCAATATAGTTTTAGTGAATAACCCCAATTATCTTAGGAAATTCCCAACCGGGTCTTGTTTATCCCAAGTAATCAAGAACATTCACTACTTCACACACACGTACCGGTGATCACTGAGTACTTCACCACTAAGTCCTAGTATATTCCATCATATATAAACCAGTACCTAGTAGAGGGAGATATTTATCATTGACCAAATAAAAATAAACAATATAATCTAAAATCTGATAAGAAGTCATTACAAAGCTAAGAAGAACAAAATAAATAAAAGAAAGAACAAAAATTTTGAACCTCCAAAATCAGTCCTCCAGAAGGTTTCCTCTGTTATTCCCACCATCCATCTGAACCAAGCCAAGATCACTTATTATAAGATGTGGAAAATTTATTTTTCTATCGATCCTAAAAATATCAAATCCTTTTGATAGGTGTAAAGTAAGATATGACTTGAATAGTGAGTTTAACTTCTTCTGACCGCCAAAAATTGTTTCACCCACTCCACTTGGAAGCACCCAAAAGATTTCATAATGAGATCCTTAATTAATAAAATTTAATGTGAACCGTCCTTTGGAAGTCCTCTATCTAAAAAATCTATAATAAACTCATTTGAAGGTCATTTGAATGAGATATTTCAGATTTAGTGCTTTGGGGTCCATTCTGCTAGACAAAATGAGTTCTCCACTTGATTAATTTTTCTATACCATTGGGTTTCGAATTGGGTATTGGTAAAGAAGAAAAAATTGAATCCCACTAGTATATGAAGCCTAAAAAAAGGATTAAATTAAATTGGATAAATAATTTAAAAGTTAATCCCAAAAAATAGAAGCTCCCAAAAACTATCAATTTTACAGAATTACCCCATTTTCACATTTAAGCTCAAAATACACAAAAAACACATAAATGATGAAAATATAATAAAATTGAATTATTGGGATGGATTAAATAATTGAAAAAATATTAATAATAATGAAAATATTAACTCTATCAATTCCCCCACACTTATCACTTGGACTCCTAGACAAGTCAGAATCAAAATAAAATCAAAGAAAATTGAAAACACATATCCACGAGATCCACCAATTTGACAACAAGAAACAAAATATATCATGCCTCCTAAAAAAATATTATTTCAATTTCTTAATTTCATATCATTCAATATATTTCCTTTTCATTTCTCATCCCATGCACACAAAAAACTTACCTAACATTCATTATCTCTCATCACACACATTTCAATTTTTTTAACAATGTCTTTCTCATCCAAACTCATACAAGGGTCGCCATAGGCTTGATAAATTCCTAAAAATCCACCTGATGTGAGTGAAAGAAATATGTTTATCATGAGGACTTTTCAAGGTTTTCCCATGACTTTAGGTTGGTTGTATTTAAATGTGAAAATTATGAGGCTGAATGAATAGGGCTTGGCTCTTTTTGAAGCAAAATTGCATTACTCTAATTTTCACACTAGTATGGTATCCTATTCACTCCCATTAGTAGAAAATCAGCTCCGTCATCATGAAATATCAAGGAATATTTACACATTACATCATTTCAAAATCAAACATTTCAATCTTCTCAAACATAATATTTCTTGAAAGATCTATAAAAGGCACAGCTTCCAGCAAAATGATTTTTTTTTCAGCAGAAATAACATCTCTCCAACATTTTATTTTCACCCAAAGTATTCCCAAATAAGGTAGAACAATACAAGATATCTTCCACCACACATAAGTTCTACTAGATCATGCAATTTTACTTCAAGATTAGGTTGGATAGGGAAAATTGGTTTGTAATGTGGCTATCCTAATAGGTTGTTCATGGCCTCTGAGGGATACAAGGATTAAAAGTTCAAATTGGGCCATAATAAAGAGGATTTTATTGAAAATGGGGCTTTAAAACAAAATAAATGACTCAATCATTTAAAACACATGTACCTAAAACCCTCAAGTTTTTATAGGAATAAATCAAATTCTAGTTAAATCAAGCATTGTTTAGTTCTCTCAAGAAGTGAGGTGAATGTAAATAATATGAAAACAATAGGTTCAGAAGACTCACGAGAATATGATTTCAAATATAAAGACAATAGTATGTGTCATGGGATTCAAAAATCAGAGTACTTTTCATGAAATTAAAAAAGAATTAAACTTGTAACAAAGTCATTTTTGACATTCATTTAAGCTCAGTTTCATGGAATAAAATATTTATCCCATGGACATGGGTTTAGAAAATGTAAAAGATAATAATTTCATATCAAAAGTTTCAAAAACACAAAAAAATTTAAAAATGAAAACACAAAATTTAAAACACGCACACATTTTAACAAATAAAAATCCTAAACTACAAAGTTCCCTCCCCCACACGTAAATGATGAAGTGTCTACAATGCATTAAAATGGATTTAATATGTAATAGTATTTGAAATTAAATTAGAGCAATCAAGAAAATGTAAAAGAGAGGTATGATCTAATGGAGTTTATTGATAAACAGGTTGGAGGAGTGTGATCTCCTCCATTGGCTCTGATGGCATGGTCCCAAGTAATTTATTTAGCCTATGCCCATTGACAGTTAATGGATACTTCTATCCATCCTTCACAATCTTCCCAACACCAAAAGGATATACATGAGTAACTATAAATGAACCTTCTCATCTGGAACAAAGTTTACCTGACATCATCTTGAGTCTTGAATTGAATAACAATACTTTGTCGCCAGTATGGAAGTATTTTGGTTGGATTAGTTTGTCATGAGACACTCTTGTTATCTATTTTTAAATCCCAGGATTTTCAAATTCTTCCCATAAAATTTCTTCCATCTCCTATAATTGAAATATTCTCTCTTTCCAAGCACATTAAAGATCCAAATTCATATTCCTCACAGCCAAGTATGCCTTGTGTTCCAATTCCACAGGTAGGTGACATCTTATCCCATAAATCAACCTATATGGACTCATTATAATTGGGGTTTTGTAGGTTTTCCTATAATCCCATAATGTGTCTTCTAACCTTTGGCTCCAATCCTTCCTATTTGGATTAACTCTCCTTTACAAAATTCCTTTGATTTCCTGATTGAACACTTCAACTTTCCCATTATTCTGTGGATAATAGGGAGTTGATGTTTTATGATGCACCCCATACTTTTTCAATAATTCCTCTATTCTCCTATTGAAAAAGTGAGTTCCTTGATCACTAATGATGGCTCTGGGAACTCCAAACCTACAAAATATGTTATCTCTGACAAAATCACAAACAAATTTAGCATCATTAGTCCTGGTGTCTTTTTCTTCCACCTATTTGGAAACATAATCAATAGCAAGAATAATATAAGAATTTATAAATGAAATTGGTAAAGGGCCCATAAAATCTATCCCCCAACATTAAAAATTTCACAAAAATTAAGTGGCTTTTGGGGCATTTCCTGTCTCTTTGAAATATTTCCTGTAAACTGACATTTTTCCCACTGTTTGTAAAATTCATGAGAAACTTTGAAAATTATTTCCCAATAAAGTCCAGATTTTAAAACCTTCCTTGCTGTCCTTTGAGTTCCAAAGTGGCCTCCACAAGCTAATGTGTGGCATAACTAAAAGACTGATTCAATTTCATTTTTAGGAAAACATCTTCTTATCATTTGTTCATTGAAAATATTCCAAATAAATGGATCATCCCAGATGTAATATCTAGATTAAGCTTTCAATTTGTGAATTTAGTGATAATTTAAATGAGATGGGACTTGAGATGTTACCAAATAATTGACCATGTCATCATACCAAGGTACTTCACCTTTAATAAAGTATAATTTCTCTCCTGGAAGGTGATCATTCAGTGGTTCAATGTCTGGAATTTCAACATCACCAGTGTTGGGAATTCTACTTAAGTGATCAGCCACTTGGTTCTCAGATCCCTTCTTATATTTGATTTCTATGTTGAACTCCTATAGTAAGAGAATCAATCTCACAAGCCTTGGTTTTACTTCATCCTTTTTCATCATGTTCCAAAGAGCTGCATGATCAGAAAACACAATGACTTTAGTTCTAAGAAAATATGATCTAAATATTTCTAAAGAAAAAATAACTGCTAAAAACTCTTTTTTTGTTGTTGTGTAGTTGAATTGGGATGAATCTAAGGTTTTTGAGGTATATGAAATGACTTGTGTCCTACCCTCAATTATTTGAGAAAGGACTGATCCAATTTCTTGGTTTGAAGCATCACAAAGTAGCTTGAATGGTTCGTCCCAATTGGGTGGCTGCATTACAGGTGGTGTAATAAATCTTTTTTTCAACTCATAAAAGGATTACCCACATGAACCATTGAAATCAAAATCATAATCTTTAAAAAGTAATATAGAGAGAAGGAGAGAAATATTACTGAAATCTTTGATAAACCTCCTATAGAATCCTACATGTCCTAAAAATGATCTAACATGTTTGACATAAGTTGGGTAAGGCAAAGAATTTATCACTTCAATTTTTGATTTATCAACTTCAATGACTTTTTGTGAAATGAAATTCCCAAGGAAAATTTCTCTCTCAAACATAAATTAGAACTTTTCAAAATTCAAAACAAGGTTCTTTTCAATGCAAGTTTTCAAAACTTTTTCCATATTCTTCAAACAATGATCAAAAGAATTTACAAAAACTATGAAATCATCCAAGAAAACCTCTAAGTAATCTTCAATGTGATATGAAAATATACTTACCATACACCTCTGAAATGTACCTGGAGAATTACACAATCCAAATGGAATCCTTTAGTATACAGAAGTACTGAAAGGACAAGTAAAGGTAGTGTTCTCTCGATCCTCAGGAGTAATGGGTACCTGAAAATAACATGAAAATCCATCCAAAAAGAAATAATGAGTTCTCCCTGCCGATATATCTAGCATTTGGTCAATGAAAGGGATATGGAAATGAACTTTTTGAGTGACCTGATTCAACTTCCTAAAATCTATGCACATTCTCCAGCTATTGTGAATTATCACAAGGATTAATTCATTCTTTTTATTCCTCATAATGTTTAGGCCAATTTTATTAGGGACTACATGGATGGGGATAAACCATTGTGAATCTGATATGGGATAGAAGATCCCAAATTCTAACAATTTCTCAATATGTTTTTTCACAACCTCCATAAGGGTGAGGTTCAGCCTCCTTTGGGGTTGTATGGCAGGTTTGGAATCTCCCTCAAGAAAATTCTATGTGAGAATTTTTTTTGGTTTATTCCTGGGATATCACCTAAGATCCACATCATTGCTTGGAAATTCTCTCTCAAAATCTCAATTAGTGATTTTTATTGAGTTTCAGATAGATTATTAGTAATTATTACCTGTAATTTCTCTCCCTCCATAAGGTAAACATATTTTAAATTAGTGGGGTGTGGTTTTAATTCTAGATCAGGAGGATGATCAAGGGATGAAACTAAATTGAAGTTCCCCATATCCAATTATTTGACATCCTACACCTAAGAAATCATATCTTCATCATCATTTAATAAATTATCAAAGAAATCAGATTTTACCTCTTCTTCCAACAGGAAATCAGAATCTCCAGGAGTTTGGGCATCCATATGTTCAATGATATTTTTAATGGAAAAATTCTCCCCTAATGATTAGAATTCGTGAAATATACCTGATTCTTCAATTGTTTCTATACCATCTTCATGGGAGAGTGAGAAGAGTGAATAATCATCTGATGGGTGCCTCATGGATTCAAAAATATTGAAGTGAAAAATGCTATCTCCAAACTCCACGGTAAGTGTCCCTTCATGGACATTGATGATGGTTTTGGTTATATTAAAGAAAGGTCTCCCCAAAATGATGGGTGATTGTGATGGGAACCTATCATCTTCCATATTCAACACATAGATACTAGTAGGGAATAAAAGATCATTTACTTTTACCAGGACATCCTGCAGAACTTCTGTTGGGAAAACTGTGGATCTGTTTGCAAGATGGACCACCACTCTTGTGGGATTCAAGTATCTTATTTTCAAAGAAGTATATACTAAGTGAGGAAATACATTAATTAATTCACCTAAATAGCACTAATAATTAGAGAAATTTAATGAACCAATGGTGCATGGAATAGAAAATGCCCCTGGATCTTGATATTTGGTTAGTAATTGTGAAGTGATAAGGGCTGAGACACTTCTTCCAAAATTGATCCTCTAATTCCCTTGAAGTCACCTATTCTTGGTGAAAATATGATTAAAAAATTTAGCATACTTTGGAATTTGTTTGAGTGCTTCAAGCAGAGGTATGTTGATTTCCACTTTCTGGAAGGTGTCTAGAATATATTTTTGCAGTGCTTCTTCTTGCAACCTCTTTGATTCAATCATCCTTTATGGAAATGGTGGGGGTATATATTTCTTATCAGTTTGTTTCCTTTGAAATGGTGTTTCTTTTTTTCTTATTCCTTATCCTATACTTATCCTCCTCCTCTTTCTTATCTTCTTCCCGATGCATTTTCATAGAATTTTCATCATTTCCAACTTATTAGCCCAAGTGGTCTTGTTTTAGGCTCAGTAGTGGATGGTGGTGGGATTTATTTTCCACTTCTTATAATTATAATAATAAAATTCTATTTTGGGTTTGGGATTGTTTGGGAAGGGAGTTTACTTGTATGTTTGGTTAGAAATTCCATAAGACTTTCAAACTTGTTGGGAAAATCTTTAACGATGTCCTTCAACCCCTTAAACTCAGATTTTTTCTGTTGGTTTTGAATTGGAGGTTGTGACTTGGTGGATGTTTTCTT
This sequence comes from Viscum album, assembly GCA_963277665.1. Classification (NCBI taxonomy): domain Eukaryota; kingdom Viridiplantae; phylum Streptophyta; class Magnoliopsida; order Santalales; family Viscaceae; genus Viscum; species Viscum album. The sequence goes on from OY728130.1 coordinate 1,218,383,169, forward strand.
ATAGGGTATTTGGAAAGTGGTTGGTTTTTAGTAAGAAGGATGGTTATAAGACTACTTTTGTTGGAATGGTGGTTGGTTTTGAAACTGGTTTTGGTACGGGGTCAACCTTGATTCTACTGATTTCCAAACCCATATTTGACTTGGTTAGGATCTCTCCATCCTTGATTTTGTTGGAAATTTATTGATGGAAAGTCTACCACACATGTTTCCATTCTTTGTATTTTAGAACATTGGTTAGTAAAATGATCAGGTCATGAGCATAAACCACATACCTTATCTAGTGCTTGTTGGTCACTAACTTGCTTCAAGGCTATCTGCCTCACCATACGATTTAGCTCTTCAATCCTAGTTTCTTGTAAGGCTGATGGATGATAAGTGTGTACCTCATGAATACCTCTTGTTCTAATACACCTTGTTACAAACTGCTGTGAGTTCTGGGGAATCTTCTCCATCAAGCCCTTGGCTTCTTTTGGGGACTTGGCAATCAATGCACCTCCAGATGATGCATCAAGAAGGTGTTTGTCATTTTACAGTAGTCCTTGATAGAAGAAGACAAGAAAGTGATGTTCCTCAATGGATTGATGTGGGAAGTTGGCACATATCTTATTAAATATCTCCCAATACTCGTAAAGGGTTTCTACAGATGATTATCGTATGGAGTATATTTACTTCCAAATGGACGTGCTTTGAGAGGTGGGGAAGAATATTTTCATAAAATATCTTACCTTGTCATTCCAGTCATGCATGTCTCCTATTTGCAGGCCATACAACCATTATTTTGTAGCCCCATCCTATGAAAATGGAACTACCTTCCACTTTACCTACTCCTCAGCAACTCCATGGGGTCTAAAAGTTGAGCAGACATGTGTGAACTCTTTAATGTGTTTGTTTGGATCTTCACCTACCAAACCATGAAACTTTGTAAGCAAAGGAATCATGTTAGGTTTCATTTTGAAATCATTTTGTAACATTGGCATGAAAAGTTGATTGTTTTGATTAAGGAATTATGCTTCACAGAGGTCTCTAAGAGTTGGGTTTTAATTTTCGTCCATGATGGCAGGCTCAGAGTGAACACTTGAAGTTTAACTTGAGTTTGCAAGAGGAATTTATTCAAATTTAGATTCCAAATTAATGTTTCTAAGTCTATTCAGTAAGTTTCTTTCAATTTCAGAATACATGGGTAAAGGTTCAGTTTTTAAGGTTCTAGTCATTCATTTTTTTAAGAGAAAAGATGAAAATAAAAAGGAAAGAAAAGAAAATAAATGTTGGTGCTAACTCCCCGACAACAACGCCAAGTTTTGACATGTGCCTATTGTGGGGTGTGGAAAAAACAAAATAACATAAGTTAAAATGTATTATAGTAGGTTAACTAGGTTTTCTCTAGATAGGAGTGCTCAAAAATAGTGTTTGTCACTTAAAATTAAAGGAAGAAGTGATGTTATTTTTGAAATTGTTTGATTTTGAAAATACAAGAAAAAAACCAAATAAAGTAAATAAATTAAGTGATAGTTTTAAAAACTAATTGACAAATGATTTTATTTAAATAAGTGATATGAAATTGTGATCATGTTAGGGTTAGTTTTCCAATTTTAATTCTATAATAGTTTAACCTACCCAATTCTCTTCTGCTAAGTCGTTAAGAGTGAGAATATACAATCGTTTCTTCTCACTCCCTTGGTCAAATAATAATGTTATAATAAACCTTAATAAAACCTAATATTGTTCTACTCTCCTTCCAATGTGTAATAGAGTTTTATTGAATACCCCCAATTATCTTAGGCAATTCCCAATCAGGTCATGTTTATCCCAGGAAATCAATAACATTCACTAGTTCTCACACACGTACCCGTGATCACTGAGTACTTCACCACTAATTCCTAGTCCATTCCATCATATATAAACTAGTACCTAGTGGGGGGAGATATTTATCATTAACCAAATAAAAATACACAACAAAATCTAAAATTAGATACAACCGTACATGATAATAAAAACTATAATAAGGAATTGAAACTGATTCGCCGAAATGAGATGAGGATATTAAAACATTAAGTGAAAGAACTAAAGAATTTAAAAAGGGTAAACCTACCCATCACTAATCAATCAAAAGATCTACCCCATCATGGTAAGGGTAACTGAGTTGAAGGTGGGAGAAGAAGTCATTACAAAGCTAAGAAGAACAAAAGAAAGAAAAGTAAGAATAAATTTTTTGATCATCCAGAATCTATCCTCTAGAAGTTTTCCTCTATTATGCCCATTAAAAATAAGAACCAAGACAAGATCCCTTCATATAATAAGTTTGAAATTTAGTTTTCTATCGATACTCAAAATATCAAAGCCTTTGGGCAGGTGGAAAGGAAGATATGTCTTGATTAGTGAGTTTAACTTCTTCTGGCCACCAAACACTGTTTCACCCACTCCACTTGGAAGTGCCCAAAAGATGCCTTAGTGAGATCCAAAATTAATGAATTTTATGTAAACTGTACTTTAGAAGTCCTCTTTTGACACCAGTTGGAATCACCTCATTTGAAGGTTAGTTGGATGAGATATTTCAGATTTAGTGCGGTGGGGTCCATTCGGCTAACCAAACTGAGTTCTCCACTTGATTGATTTTTTTGTACCATAGGGTTTCGAATTGGGTCTTGGTAAAGAAGAAAAAATTGAATCCCATGAGCATATGAAGCCTAAAAAAGGATTCAATTAAATTGGATCAATAATTTAAAAGTTATTCCCAAAAAACAAAAGCTCCCAAAAACTGCCAATTTTACAGAATTACCCCATTTTCACATTTAAGCCCAAAATACACCAAAAACACATAAATGATGCAAATATACTCAAATTGAATAATTGGGATGGATTAAATAATTGAAAAAAATATTAATAATAATGAAAATATTAACTCTATCAGTCAACACATTTTTAGTAATATACTCCTCAAGAATAATTATAAAATCACATTCAAGAATTTTTATCCCTAAATTATTTCAAGAAAAAAAGTGGTGTTCCTTCTAATTATTATTTGAAAAAAACCAAATAATTATCCTTTTTAGTGGAATAATTATCCTCTAATAATTTTATATCATTGTCACATGATAATTCCTTTATAATTATCCTTAGATAATTTTCTTTATTATCTTATAATAATTTTACTTACAAATTATCCTTTTATAATTATCTTATGGTAATTTATTTACACAAATTATCCTTTGATAATTTGATGCAATTATCCTTTAATAATTCTTGATAATTATTTTTGATAATTCATGTAATTATCCTTTGGCAGTTCTTGATAAATTATCCCTTGACAATTATCACATGATATTTTTTCATAAATTCTTCTTTGATAAATCATAATTTTATATTTTTATAACTATTGAAATTATATTTTGATAATTTGATGAAATTATCATTTGATAATTATTTATAATTACCATTAAATAATTTCACATAATTATTCATTGATTATTTTTTTAATAATTTATCATTTGATAATCTGACAATTATTTTTTGATAAAAAATATCATTTTTAATCTTGTGGAGTTATAATTTGATAAATACTAGGATTTATTGTTTAATTATTCAACTATTTTTACGATAATTTTTTTCATAAGGAAAAAATTAGAGTATAATAATAAATGAAATAAAATAAAATAAAGAAAAAATTATATAATATGTGCATAGAGAGAGGAAGAGGATAGTTGTGTGCCTGGTTAGGGGTAGAGATATCCAAAAGGAATCATTTGTGGTTTGTCAATGATGTGCAAGGGAGACTGGGTGTCACCTAAACATGATGGGATAATCTAAGTCTAAAATCAAGGAGGTTCAACTCTTTATAACCCTAAACCATGTAAACGACTGAAAATTTCATTCCCCAAGTTCAATACTATTATTTAATCTAGGTTCTAACTGAAAATTAAATTTAGAGTCATTAATTATACTCTATTAAGGCATTGAAAACTAAAATGGGTCAAACTATGTGGAAAACCAATATTTTTTAATCAAAGGAATGTACAAAATAGAGGTATTCCATGTATGTATGGAGGAGATGACAATATTGAAATAAAATAAATAATAAAAAATAATTAAGGGTAAACAAATTTCCTTATAGATGTAACAAAACACCCAATGAAAACAAAGTTTATATTGCACCTAGGATAAAAAACACATTCCAGACCTAACATTGGTCTCATATTTCTCATATGATACACCATTTTAGAGATACTTAATTTTTTATAATAAATTATAGTAAAAACATTAAATAAAATACTCTCACATGCTATGATACCAAATAACCAGTGCTCACAAATATTATATAGTGAATAAGGTAAATCCTACATTCCAAACCTAACGATGCTCTTAGATTTCTCATACGATACATTATTTTGGATATAATTAATTTTTTTAAAAAAACTATAGTAAAAATATCAACTAAACTACCCTCATGTGGGATGTTTCCAAACACTTGATGCACACAAATTTTATGTCATTCCTAGGGTAAATTCCGCATCCCTAACCTAATGGTGGTCTAAAATTTCTCATAAGATATAGTTTTTGGGATACATTCTATTATTTTGGTAAAATTACATGCGCGTACTGATATATATATATATATATATTCAATATTTTTATTAAATTTAAAAAAAGGCTCTACAGGCCTCAAAATATTACATTGACTCAGTGCCTCACTATTAAAATATTTTATTGAATATTCCAAGGTGCTATATGAGCTTTTAATCTTACAAAAATCTTTTAAATGATTTATTAAGTGTTTTTTATTGAAAAATTATATTTTCACATAAAAATATTCATAAATTATTATCAAAGAGGGTTTTTATTATCATTAAAAATTTTATATGTTACAATTCTCCCCCTCTATCAACTTCTTATCCCTAAGAAGTAACTCTAGCTATCTTTTTTGAAAAGATCAGGTTACTGAGATCAAACATCAAACTCACACTACTATATCTCCTCTTGAATCCATCCATGATACCACCAAATCCAAACAAGTGGTAACATCTTCCCTCATAGTACCTTCTCAATCCTATATATAATCTGAACCGAACACTCCTCATAATATGTGTTAGGATCTAGCTCAACATTCCCACAGTCAATGGCATCCACATGATTGGGTACGTATCTTTGGAACTTTGACATTGATACCCATAATTCATACCTCGATGATGTGGAGGAAGGTCCAATAAATATGCCACTATCATTATATATTTAGTGATCATGAAAGGTCAACAAAACCATAGAGATATATTTTTTTTCTTCCTCATATGTTGGTGTCCTAACCAAGGATTTTCACTCAAGAAAACCTTATCTCCCACAACAAACTCCAAAGGAATCCTCCTATGGTTGGTATATGATCTTTTCCTGCTCTAAATTATGATCAAACTCTTTTGAATAAGAACTCTCTTAGAGGAATATTGAACCAAATCCATCCCCAAAACTGCTACCTCACCCACCTCATACCAATAGATATGTGAATGACATGACCTCTCATAAAGAGCCTCACAAGGTGCCATTTGAATTAAAGCTCGATAATTGTTGTTGTAAATGAACCCAACCAAGGATAGGTGATCTTCCCAAGCTCCACCGATGTCTAGAACACAAGATTAAAACATATTCTCTAGTATTTATATCTTTCTATCAAAAAATTTTCCTGTCTAAGGATGGTATGCTATGCTCAATCTTAGTTGAGTTCCTAGGGTCTTCTATAATCCCTTACAAAACCATGATGTAATGAATGCATCTATAAATGAAAAAATGATCAAGGAAACTCCACTTAAGTGTATGATATCATGAACATAGTTCTTTACCTTCTCCTTCACCAAGTGGGTTTCTCTAATTAGTAAGAAGTGTGCAAACTTGTTTAGCTGATAGAAAATAACCTAGACTATATTCCGACTCCTCAAGGTATTGGGTAAACCCATAAAAATGTCCATAGTGATGAAATACCACTTACACATGGGTATAGTAAGTTTCTAGAGTAAACCACTTGGTCACTGGTTCTTAGCCTTCACCCTATGACAAGTAAGGCATCTGGATTGAAAACCAATAATTTCCATCTTCATCCCCATACATTAGAACTGGCATCTAAAGTCGTGATACATTGTGGTAAAAATAGGATGTATTGACCATATAAAGGTATGGTAATATCTCATCATATCTTATAAGATGGATGTAGGGACCACTAATCTCCTATGTACCATGATCACATCATTGTTTCCCAAGGTCCACCTAGGTATCAGGCCACCCCTAGCTAACTATTACCTCATTAAAACACAATATGTGTCTAAATCTTGACCAGTATTTACTTGGTCCACAAGATATGATATAATAACTATATGGTAAAGTTCATAGATCCTTGATCCTACAAATAATCCACCATTCTATCATCCAACCAATTCATTAAACACCACTGCTCCTCTAAAGGCCTCTCACTAAGCCCTTTCATCTTATGGCTGAGAGAATCTACAATGTGTTACCTTTCCTAGGTGTGTAAGACATATTAAAGTTAAAAATATATAAATAATCAACCTAGTGACTCAAATTTATCCGGGTCCATAGATATACCCTTCTTAGAGACCATATATCCTAGGAACCTCTTATCTAAAATCCAGAAGCCACATCTCAACAATTTAGCGTAAAAAAAATGTGCTTAAAGTGTAATCCAGGCTATATTTAGGTGCATAGAATGTTTTTTAGGTGTTATTGAGTATATGAGGATGTTATCAATGGAAAATATGAGAAAAAAGTTCAGGTATGGGTGAAATATATTTTTCATGTGATCCATGAACACTTCTGGTGTGTTCATCAGCCCGAATGACATCACCATGTACTCATACAGTCAATACCTACTCTGAAATACCATCTTCAGAATTTCATCCTCTCTAACTCACTACTTGAGATAACTATATCAAATATTAATCTTGGAGAACCACCGGGCTCCCTATATCTGATAAAAAATACCATCAATCCTAGGAAATGGATATCATTTCTTCACTATCCACTGGTTCAACTTTGGGTAATAAATGCAAATCCAAATACTACCATCCACCTTCTTGGTGAAAAAAATAGGTTCACCCCACAGTGATGTATTAGGTATGTAAAATATATTCCTATCCAAGTCATATAGCTTCACCTTTATATCTTTCCAATTGGTTGGCACCATATGATACGAGGGTATCAAAATGGGTTGCACACCTAATATAATATATATGTCATCTTAAATATGTGATCTTTCATAGTATCTACTAGGTATAAGATTCACACAAATATTTTAAACCATTATTTAGAATTTTAAGGGTCTTCGGTTCCCTGGAAGGATGAAGAATGTTGGAGTTGAATTCAAGGCATATTTGACCATAGTTATGAATGGATATTCCTAGGAAAATCATTGAGTGAAATACTTCTAGTTGGAATAGCCCTGATACCTAAACCATAGAGAAGTCATGGGATCATGCTCTATAAAATTCTCCCACACATATAGTGGTAAAGAAAAAAAAATCACTCCTTAAAGAATTACTTTAGACTACTTCTAAAGTAGTCCTAGAAGGCTATGTCGAGGAATCATCTTCAATAATGTGAAGGAAGAACTTCAGAAAAATAGAGTCATTATGATAAATCCTAATCATTCTATGGGATTAAAAAAGGTTTCTCATAGGAGTCTACCCTTAACCCAAGGTATAACCCTCCTTTCACTAACCCCGATCTCCATCCCTACATGTTAGTCATATTCATCGTATATATACTAATCCAACACAATTATCAGTTCAAATAATAAATTACATTAAACATATATCATAACAACATGAAAATACAAATATATCACCCAGAGAGAAACTATCCTAAATAGATATCACAAATGAAGGATTTTTATTAAAGAAATACTATACAACATAATAATATGTATATATATATATATGGCATGTGAACCTATATTCCTGGTCATAATGCATGAACACAACCAAAATCTCATAAATCACATATCAACATCACGTGCATCACCTAAGGTAAATTTAATCAATGGTGACAACAAAACATAAGTTCACCCACTTTATAAAAACTCGAAGGTCCACTATATAGTGTTGTCTAGACACTATCATAGTTCCCCTAATGATTCCCAACCATCCTATCTCTTGTATATCCTATCCCAAATCAAGGAAAAGAGAGTATAAAAGTTAGTGAGTCTTGATGCTTGATACCATTTTGTAACACCCTGACCCAAACCACCGAGTCTGAGCTAGAGTTATACATGACCTCATGCGTGCCTCCCTGTATGCAAGGGGCTTTCGACTAGAAGTGAGGTTCTAAGTTTGTTGGTGGAGATAATATACCCTCAGTATCTTATCATATGATCAATAATAAATAATAAACAATATAATAAATGATCAGAGTAAACAAGAATCAATGATAATCACATTCATGTCATATAAATACATGGGATCCAAAAGTTATAATCCAACCTGAGTAATGAGTGAAGGTAAATAATTACTAAACAGTGGGTCCCTCTAGAGTAAATCTTGGTCCACTAGTAGGTAAATACTCCTCCACTCATCCATCCACCATAGGGATATTTCCCTTTGCTAGATCACTATTCCTGAAATCTATAAGTGCATCGAAATGACTGAGTAGGGTGTCAGTATAAGACTTAGTAAGACACCACAAATTCACCCTTAACCTAATTTTCTCAAGTATAAAAGCATATTAAATAATAATAATAAATGTGTAGTGATCATAATAACACACAATCCTATATCGACTAATCATGTGCTTACCAATCCGCCACAACCACTGACCATACCTACTTCGTCTCCATGCTAGAAGGATATTAAGGTGTAGAAAATAATCAATGACTATACACGAGGAAAATAAATCATGATTCCCAGAAATTTGTTGTCGTGTAACTTGATATACACTAGGAATCAAGGAATTCATATTCTCATCACCCATTGGGCATCAATAGCTACTATAGATTCTATAGGCATCGAGTAACATACCACTTGGAATACACTAGGAATAAGGTGCATAAAACACTATCCATTAGGAATCTTCATATCCTTACCCTATGTATATGTTCTTTGTTTCCATCATCCAAGTCATGCACACTCTCCCTCTAAGGTATAAAAATGTCACGACTGCCCACCTGTCTTGGGCTCCAAGAACAATGCCACAAAATCACACATAACATGGTAAGATACATGAACACGAATATCACATTATTATAAGTAAATCATTACATAAAATACATGTGATCAACATCAAACATGAATAATAAGATATGAAGTACCCATGGAAATAAGTGTCACATAAGGTTCTCAAGGCTATACTCACACCCACATGAAATCATAATCTACCATGGTCATAAAATATGCCTACACATAAATTATACTAAGGAAACATGTGTAAGAAAATCCCAAGAGTGAAGGAACTTCTTACCTCCAAGTTTTCAATATCAAAGGTAAAGATAAAGTACCATGCGTGGTTCAAAAGTTAGAGTGGAAGCCTCAACAGTCAAGAACACCTCTTTACGATCTTATCGTAGTTTCCAACACATAAAAACTCACGGTTCATCAAAGATTTCTTGGACCAAAACTAGTAATTTTAATTAAAAAAGAAATAAAATATCACATGTGATGGTAATTTCTCTCTCCTATATAATTTAAAAATTATCATTTAGGTCAACGCACGGGCTAGAAATATTCTCTTGAAGAATAATTATAAAACCATATTTTATAATTTATATACCTATATTATTTCAAGAATAAAAGTAGTATTACTTCTAATTATTATTTTAAAAGACCATATAATTATCTTGTATAATTTCATAACTATCCTCTGATAATTTGATATCTTTGTCACATGATATATACTTCCATTATAATTATCCTTGGATAATTTTTATAATTATCTTCTAACAATTTTCTTACATATCATTCTTTAATAATTATATTATGATAATTTATTTCCATAAATTATATTTTTATTATTTTATTAAATTATCCTTTAATAGTTCTTGATTATTATTTTGGATAATTCACATAATTTTCCTTTTAGAGTTCTTGATAAATTACCCATCAATAATTATACCATGATAAAATTTTCAAAAATTACCCTTTGATAATTCAATATTTCATCTTTTTATAACTCTTATAATTATCTTTCAAGAATTTGGTGAAATTATAATTTTATAATTATTCATAATTATCATTAAATAATTTCACATAATTATTCTTTAATTTTTTTAATAATTCAACCTTTGATAATATTGAGATTATTTTTTTTGATAAAAACTATCATTTTAGTATCATCTAAAAAGATAAGATCATCCAACATTGAAACTGAGAGGGTTTGACTATTTAGAACCCTAAACAGTGTAAATAAATGGAAATTTCAAACCCCAAATTCAATACTCCAATTTAATATAGGTTTCAACCAAAAATTAATGGTGGAGTCATTAATTCTACCCTATTAAGTCATTTCAAAATAAAATGTGTCAAGACATATGGAGATCCAAGATTTTGGGATCAAATTTACATAAAGAATAAAGTTATTCCATTTATGCATAGAGGATATAACAATAAAAACGAATTTAATATTTAAATATAATAAATAATAATAAATAATTAAGGGTAAAAAAATTACCCAAGTGATGTAACTAAACACATGACGAGCACAATGTTTATATCATGCCTAGGTTAAAACCCATATTGTAGACCTAATGGTGGTCTCAAATTTCCCATATGATACACTATTCATAAGATTCTTATTTAAAAAAAATGATAAAAAATTAAATAAATTACCCTCGCATGAGATGTTACTAAACACCCAACACACACAAATATTATATTGCACTTAGGGTAAATACTGTGTCCCGAAACTAATGGTGGTCTTAGATTTCTCATGTGATATACCATTCAAGAGATACATAATTTTTTTGTAAAAAAATTAAAATAATTTTTTTAAATAAATTACTTTTGCATGAAATTTTACCAAACACTCAATGCTCACATATGTTATTTAATGCCTAGGGTAAATCAAATATCCCAAACCTAACAGCGGTTTTGTATTTCTCATATGATACACAATTTAAGAGATATTCTATTATTTTGGTAAAATTGAACACACATGTTAATATATATATTTAATATTTTTATTACACAAAAAATGAGGAACTGTGATCCTTGAAATTGCGTTTCGACTTATCACCTAACTCAAAAAATATTCCAAGGTCTAACTTGGATTTTATCCTTATAAAAAGCCTTCAAATCATTTATTATGTGATTTTTATTAAAATATTATATTTTTCACACAAAAATAATCATAAATTATTATCAAAGTGGGTTTTTATTGTCATTATTATTTTTGTATGTTATAGGTTTCACTGAAAAATGAATTTAAAATCATTCATAACCGTATTTCAATATCAGTTTAAGAAAAAAATGACATGGAAATTATGCCAGGAGGGATTTTAACATTGGTGATCAGTAAAACCGACATTGAAATCCTTCTATATTTATCCTTTTTGAAGGATTTACAACATAAATTTTTATAAATAAACATTGAAAGTACCACTTTCAATGTCACCTATATTAAAATCACTTTATAACCACTTTCAAAAGGTAAAAAAACTATCCTTAAAGGTGTGTTTTACACTTTTACCCCTTTATCTTGAATATATTGATTTTATTATTGGTGAATTAGGAATAAAATTATTGTGATGATCTTCATTTGATCATATATAACTTGAGAAATATTTTTAAATTTTAATTTAAAATCATGAAAATATTAATTTTTATTTCTATTCTTTGTTTTAAATTTATTTATCTCATGGATATGATCACTATATCTCACTTTTACAGTCATTTTAGGGTGAGAATTTTCTTTATTTTATTCTAAAATTTTCTTTAAGTGATATTTTTTTTTCAAATTAATTTCTATAATCATAAATTTTTTTCTTTTATTTTCAAACATAAAAGTAATATTTTATGAAAAAATGTACTTTTTATAATATTAATATTAGTTTTTAATCTAGTTTTAAAAAATAATATGATAAACTATGTATATTATATACTTATTTAAAAAAAATGTTTTTTCTCTTAAAGGAGGATGAATGATGAGAAAAAAATATTTTTTTCGATATACTTGTTTCTATAACAATGTTTTTGAGTTTTATTTAAAAGAATTACAAATCTAAGAACACATTTAAAGTATATTTTAAATTTCAATGGAACTCTATCATGATTTTTCAAATAAAGGAATCAATAAATGGAGGTAAAACCATTCTTTTAGGAAATGAGTGTTTTGGAAAATGGATATACATTTTTTACTTCCTTCCTTTTCTCTTTCTCTCTAAAATTTTCTATTTCTTTTTTTTTCAATTTTTTTCCTCTTGAACTATATTTCCAATCCTTATTCTGAGTTTTTCAAAATATTTTAAAATATATATTGATTTTTTTTCTTAAAATATTTCCTTTTAAGTTTTACTTATCTCTCTTTAATTTCTTTTTGATAATTACTTAGGGGGAGAAGCTTTAAGTTTATTGGGAAAAATTATTTATATCTCAAATGGGGAGAATTTTATTTTCTTTGAACTTAAAATGGGGAGAATTTATTAAATTTTTTCATTATTTATTAATTATTTCACAATGGTAGAGTTTTAAAAATTTTATTTAAATGTTTCAATATTTTTAATAACATGTTTGTTTTTAATTATATAGAATATTGAATATCTTGTAGTGACATATTGAATTAATTTTAAGATATCTCTAAATCCCGATTAACATATAATATATCTTTTTATGTTAAGTGTTTGTGATCATTAAAAAATTGTATATTTTGAAACCTATCTCAGTCATGGTGTTGTATTGGTGACACACACTCATTTATGATTCTAATAATTTTTTTGAGTGTTTCTTAGTCTCTTGTTTTAAACTCTAAGTTAGGTCATTGATGTGATAAAATTATTAATGTCAACTCAAAGGCATATTGATGATCTTATAAAATGATTAGAACAATCTCTTATCATGATTTTAGATCTTGAAATGACTTTATAAGATCCATTTAAAACCATAGAAGAAATATTGGGAAGCTATTCATAAATATGGAGTAATTATGGCAGCACTATCTAGCCAGTGATATGTAGATAAAAGATCCTAGCTCCAACAAGTCTGCTAGCCAGCTGATGGACGAGCACCTACCAACTGGTGGTCATTTTAGTGTTTTATTATTTCTGAAGGCCACTGGCCAACCACTTTCTAGTATCAGCACACAAGTGAGGTATTTTTAGACTTAATGAGATCAATGTTACCCCAAAACAATATGATTAGGTGCACTGGGTAATTGGTTGATCATAATAGAAAGTAAGAGGGTGTATTTATTATTGGTCAAAACACCATAAATAAGGTATTATTTGGATTTATTAAATCAAATAAATTATAAAATGTCCCATAACTTTTAAATCTTATAAAAATAGGACCATTAAGGCTTGAAGACACACAATATATTTGAAAAAATCTTGTGATATAAATCAACGATACCATCACACCAAATCTCTAGAAATATCCATGTCCTTAAAAAAGACAATCTTAGTTCTCCACTCCTCTCAAAGGCTCTCCTCTTAAATCATCTCTTAATCTCTCTTCTCAATTTTAATCATCCATTTTATATATTAGGGAGTTTAATTGTAATAGTTTTGTGCCAAGAAAACTTATCCTTTCTCATATTATTCTACAATGGGTTCGAACTATCGCAAAAGTGAGGGAAAGGTTCCTTGTATACCTTTAAATATCAAGAGGGTTATCAAAAAAAATGTGAGGGAAACATTTATTTATAAACACCAATATAAATTATGCAATAACATAAACCTCTCAAACTAATTTGGGAATATTTAGGGGCTCACTCTAACCATATTTGGAACTCTTTTATCAAATAGTGGATTCTATCACTTTTATTTTACACAATGCATCATTTAATATCAATATTCATAATTTTATAAATTTTACATGATTATATACATTATTCTTACTCACTTTATTAATATTTCAATTAACTTTATAATATGTATTGAATTTTTCAATCTATTACTTTATCAGATTAATCACTTTTTCTATTTATATTTTCAAAAAAATTAATTTTAAATTAACCTTTTAAGTTTTATTTAAAATTTAAATGGGAAATTCATCCCCTTTCCATCTAATCCAACCAAAAATTACCTCATTCTATATATTTTTCAGAAAATTTTAAAATATTTTTCTTTTGAAATAAATTGTAAAGGACATGCCAGATTATCATTATGTATCTTTATAAGATTAAATGAACATGATATAAAAATTTCAATAGAATGTTCGATCATGGTAACATCCTGATTAATAAGAGAAACATAAATCTCACTTTTCGATTCATGTTCTACTTGAATCTACACCCTCACATGAAATTTTGGGAGTTTTTTTATTTTGTATCATATCTCCTTGGTTATTGTATAGTGTACCCAACAAAATGATATGGGTGGGTGTTGAAAGATATAAAGCATAGTAAAATTTCTCCCTATAAAATTCTAGTAGTAGAATATTATAAATAATTGTTTGATTCAAATTTTTTAAAATATATTATGAAAAAATCGATTACCTTGGGTAAGGAATGTGGTTGAGGTGAATGTCTAGCCTCTAAGCTAGTGGTTCTAAGACATTATGTAGTGGTTTTTGTTTTATGGTTAGTTATCTTTTAACCCTTTGCATATACTAATACAATAAAAAAGACTTGATAATAATTTATTTTAGATCATTCATTTATGTTTGAATGTATTTCATTTTCTCATATGTATCCCCCTGTTCCATTGATTTCTCAAAATATGCTTGAGATGACACTCTAAAACTCGCAAACTTAACATTTCCATATTGTTTGGACCACTTCGAAGCTACTGTAAGTCGCCTTTATTTGGGTATAGGTGATGCTGATTCTTGTGTCTAAACCATATAAAAACTGTATGAATCTAGGTATATATTTTATATAATTATTTTATAGGTCATAACAAATTACTATTATGTCACACTTTTATATGATTAACATACTTGTATGTTTTCATCTAGTATTTGTCCATCCTTATTTACATGATCCTCCATATATATCACATGATATGGAATTGAAATGACATTCAATTTTGATTCATTAATCAGTATATAAAAAAAGTAACATAATTATATTTTTTTTATGCCACATAAAATTATTACTATAGATTAAAAATAAAAACCATTTTTTCCAGTGAAGTGTACCCTATCATTGCTTTACGACATAGTTATATTGGTTTAGATACACACTATTTATTTTTATCACTCTCTTATTTCATAAATTTACAATTTTGAATAAAAATGAATAATAAAAATAATGTAAAATAAATTTTTACCAATTACAATGACCATGAAAGGACTCTTCCCCATGGTGACCAATGAAATAATACAAATTTTCCTCTTAAATCATGTGTACATAAATAAATAGTGGGTGTGGATTTACTTTCCCCTTAGAATCCAGGAGATGTCGCTTCATAAAAAGTGTTTGAAAGCCTCTATGAGACTTTCTAGCTACCATTAATATGAATTTATTATAGAAATAATCTAAAATAAATGTACTCTAACAGGGATAATAAAAAGTAAATCATTGTTTCGTTATATTATTTTTTGTTAAAATTGATAAAGAATATAATAATTTTACCCTAATTTATTCTTAAATGATTTTCATGAAATCAAGAAGAACTTTGGGCCACATTTCTATATCAATCTCCATATGAATTAGAGTTGTGATCCCATTGTAACTAATGAAAATTGAATTATTGGGGTAAATAGGTTGGATGTATTAATTCCACCTAATCTTGAATTTAATACCTTTTATTCTCAACTTGATAACTTTTATTAACATGGTTGTGCTACTCCAATCATGTTTTTTTCATCCGCATGTTGTTGACCTCCTAAAAATTCCTTAGTTTAAACATTAGAAATATCTTGTTACTTGGGATTCGTAGAATCATCATGTGGTGAAACCATTTTATATTTGATTAGTTAAAAATTTAATTTAGATTATATAAATTTAGTAGTGAACACATAATATTTTGAGGAAAATCACAGTATATTAAAAACAAAAATAAACTATATATTAAACTCTCTTTTTCTTCTTTAAAGTTGGTGGGATTTTAATCCTCTATCTAGTATCCAAATTCCCTATTTTTGGTCTAATGTATAATACGCTTTATACTTTGGGACCACCATGAAATTATTATGATGTCCCAAATGAAAGGCTCATGCTCAATTTAATTTTCATTGACTCCGCAGTAGTTTTAGTTTTTAACAGAACAATTAACCAATTTCAAATTGTAGGTCCTAGACATAAAATAATTGCACTAAATTTGATGACATTATGAATGATAGATCCTTGTACCCTTCCACACTAGAATTAACTATCAAGAAGCCTAATTTATTGAATTTAACCACCCGTCTATTTTCAACCAATTTTCATTAGAAACAGGCACTTGAAATTCTATATAATATGACTTGTATATTTGTTTGATGATACAAAAGTATGAAATATTTGCATAAATTGGGTTTTTGTCCTCAGTAATAGACACATGCATTACTTCCGATACAAAATTAACTCTATTAATTTTCATCTTAAAATATTTAGATTGATTCTTTATATATAATATATAATTTTTTTTAAAGATAAAGCAGAAAAGCTTCATTAATGATAAAGAAAGAGATTATATAAGTCGAAAGGTCGAAAATTTATATTTGTCTCTTTATAAAATAGTGAGAAGATCACCTGTGATTCTAGAGATATGAGTATGAGAATCTTCAGAGATCCCCATGTTAGAAAGGCCACCATCAAGTCAATTGGCCTCATGATAGACACGAGTTATGATGTCGTGATTTGGGGCAAGGATGTAAAGGCATTTAATGCATTTGGATGTGAGTCTCCAAAAAAGATGAATCTTCCCCATTCTGATTGCTTGAATAATTTTGGATGACTCACTTTCAAAATAGATTGTATTCCAATTTATTTTTTGAGAAACTTCCACTGCAGTAATATAAGCGATCATTTATACTTCCAGAGTAATGACTTTTCCACAAGGTCCAAAGATCCCTTCTAAGAAATCACTATTATGATCCCTGAAGGCAATGCCATATCTAGCAGGTCCTGGGTTGCCTCAAGAAGAACCATCCAAGATGAATTTGATCCATCCTACAAAAGGAGGAGTCCATAAGACTTCAATGGTGCATAGTGGTTTAGGATAATTACCTTTTAGTTGTAATTTTCTCAAAATAGAAAAGTCTCTAATGAGTTATCACAGTGCGCAGTATGGAGGTTGTTTTATAGTTGAGTCGCAAACAGTATCTTTGAGAGAGAATATCTATAATTGAAGGTAGCATTATCATATCAGAATTTATTCTTGCTCACCCAAATAGTGTAAATGGTCTCTGCACAATCCACCAAGAAGAGTAAGTGAATCTGTTTTGAGAGAGGTACCACTGAGATGTAGAGGAGAATGTCTAAAATATTATAGACATGCAGCAGATGGACCTTGAAGAGATTGAAGACCGAGGTCTAGAGGTATGAAGCCGTCTTACAGGACAAAAATAAATGATTAATTTCATAATGGTGCTGATGACACGGTGAACATTTGGAGCACAAAGAGATTCCAACATTCTATAGATTACTATCAACTGGAAGCTTGCCTAGTTGCAGGCGCCATATTAGTGTGAATTGGGATGGTTGGAGCCACTTTTTGTGACAATTTAGAAATCCAGAAATGTTTCTTGGTAGAATATGATTATAAATTAGTTTGGAACCAAGAATTCCAATTGGGATTGGTTCCCATATAAGGATATCTTCAGTTTTGATAAAGTCATAAGAAGAGACTTTGATTGTAATTTGAGGTGGGAGTGTATTGATCTGCTGAAGCTGCACTTGTATGGAGGCGTTGTAGTCTATATCAAGATCTGTGATATCAATGTTGTCAATCAAAGGAGTGTTAGGCGGAGAAAAATGGGAAGGATGGCAAGAGGGGGGGTGAATTGCCTTTTAAAGAAATGATAAACAAATTAAAATCAAAGTTGAAATGCAGCGGAAATAAAAGAGGCAAGACACAAAATTGATAACGGAGTTCGGCCAAAAACCCGGCCTACGTCTCCGCTCCCAACTCAACCGTTGAGAGATTCCTACCGCTTGCTTTTCAATGGTTTTAGCAAGAAACCCACTAGGCTTTGAGGTAGCACTAGGACCTATTACAGCTTGATTTTGAAATGGTTAAGCAAGAACCCACTTGCTTTTGATGGTTGAGCAAGAACCCACTATCCTTCTTACAGGTTAAGGATAGCTCACCTATGTCTCAAGCTATTTAAAGGAAAGCTTGACAACCTCTTCACACCTTAATGGTGATGTGAAACCCAA
Source organism: Viscum album (assembly GCA_963277665.1). Taxonomy (NCBI): domain Eukaryota; kingdom Viridiplantae; phylum Streptophyta; class Magnoliopsida; order Santalales; family Viscaceae; genus Viscum; species Viscum album. The sequence goes on from OY728130.1 coordinate 1,218,401,610, forward strand.
AAGAAAGAGGGGATGAGAAAAGGTGTTGGGGTTTGTAGGCACAAACCCAAATTTAAAGCTCAAAATAAATATACAATAAAAACCGTATTGGGAGAAGCCTTGGGCGCCTTTGATTGATTGGAGATGTTGAAGGCCGCTTCCAAGCTTCTTTGATGGAGCTCCTTGGATGTGGAAGTTGTTGGAGCACTTGAGGTTCCTTTGAAGGAAGTTGCCGGAGGTTGGCCAAATGATCAACAAGGTGTCTGTGGGCTTCCGTATAGTTCCGGTTGGTGTCCGGGGCTTCCTTGTCCTTTATTTATAGGCATGGAACCCTTTTGGAGTCTTCGGAGCCGTTGGAGAGGCTTAAAGAGCCGTTGGGAGCCAAGTGGGCCAGCCTGGTCAAACTGCAACGGCTAGTTTGACTAGCTCCACCGGCTGGCCGGTACAGTCCCACCGGCTGGCCGGTGCTTGAGGAATTTGGGAGATTTCGAGTCTTGGATCCACCGGCTGACTGGTGGATGGGCCACCGGTTGGCCGGTGGCTTGGCAGTAGCTGAACCTTCTTTTCCAAGCACCACCGGCCGACCGGTGCCAGAGCCACCGGCTGGCCGGTGGGCAGACAGTAGCTACCACTGTTTGCCTGGATGCCACCGGCTGGCTGGTGGTCAAGCCACCGGCTGACCGGTGGAGCCTGGCAGTGGGCAATGCCTCTGCCAGGTCCACCGGCTGGCCGGTGCTATCACACCGGTTGGCCGGTGGACTGAATTTCAGTCCACTTGATGTGCTTCATGGCCCATTTCCTTGGCAATATTTTGCCTATAAAACAAAAACACTTAAAACAATGTTAAACACATATGAAAGTGATTGTGATCATGAAAATCAAAGAGTGTGGGGTACAACAATCTCCCCCTATTTTGATGATCACAATCACTTATCTAAGCAATGTAAAAACTTAAATGAAAGGCATGCTTTAAATGATAAATTGAAAATAAATACTAAGCATGAGAGAAAAGATTCTCCCCCAATCAATCAATAAATTTCTCCCCCTTTGTGATTATCAAAATAGAATGGGGCATAAAACTTGATTGAGGGAAAGGGTTTGAAAAGCTAGATATGAGAATTGAAAAATCAATTGAGATTTTTGAAATTGAAATGAAAATTTGAATAACAGTTTGAATTGAAAGTTTTGAATCAAAAACCAATTGAGATTTGAAATTTGAAACCAAATGAAATTTTTGAAATTAAAAGATTGAAAATAAAAATTCGATACCAAGAGTTGAAAATTTTGAAATGAAAATTTAACAGAAAATTTTGAATTGAAAAAATTTGATACCAAGTGTTGAAATTGAAAGTTTTAATCTAAGACAAGGTTTTGAAAATACTCCCCCTAAATAAAAACAATGAATCACCGGGGAAAGGAAATAAATTTTGGCCCGGAGAGACTCGCAAGAAGGGATTTTTCAATCCAAACTTGTCTCATAGCGGGTCTTCTCCTATAGAACTCATCGGAATAGAAAATAGACTTGGGTTGGCCGTACCGGACATTTTTGCAATCACACTCGTAAATGAGGTGCCCGGGTTTTTTACAATAATTGCAAAATTTATAACTAGAGCTCCCCCTTACAAAAATAGTTGATGCATGGGAGGAGGAAGCTATATTGGTGTAGCCAAGTCCATTGGTGGTTCTAGATACTCGTTGAGAACCTAAGAGTTTGGACAAATTTTGTTCACCTTGGGTGAACTTGGCTAGGGATTCTCTAAGGTCCTTAATGGTTGATTCCAAAGAATCAACATTGGGGAAATTTTGGATTTTTAGGGAGAGTTCCTCCTTCTCTTTGAGAAGTTGGTCTTTTTCGGAGGAAAGCTTTTTGAAATTCTTTTTCAAAGCAACGAATTTTGAAGAAAGCTCATGAAAACCATTTTCTAATTGGTCTCTAGCATGTTGGAGTTCTTCATATGATAAATGATTAAAAGAATTAGAAGAACTAGAGGAGGAAGAAGAGGAAGAGGATGATGATACCTTATGTTTTGCCATTAGGCATTTTGTACCTTGGTCGCTTGAGGAGGAGGAGGAGGAGGATGATGAGGTGTCACTCCATGTCGCCTTGATGACCTTTTTCTTTCCTTTTTCCTTTGGCGTGGCCCGTTTTTTGTTGAGTGGGCAATCGGGCTTGTAATGCCCTTTTTGGCCGCACCCGTAGCATTTTACCTTGGGCTCGTATCTTGCGGTGGGTTCTTGCTTTTGCGCCTTGCGAGATTTCTTCTTCTTCTTGTGCTTCTTCATAAATTTGTGCATTTGGCGGGCGAGATTCTCCATTTCCGAGTCTCCGCTTGATGATGAAGAAGATGAAGATGATGATGATGATGATGAGGAGCTTACTTCTTTTTGTACCTTGAGGGCGATGTTCTTTGGTGTCTTGATTGGTGTGCCCTCTTTTTGAGCTTGCCTCCTCATCGTGATCTGATACGTCATTAGGGATCCAATGAGCTCTTCGACCGGCATGTTCTTTACATCCTTAGCTTCTTGGATAGCCGTCACCTTAGGTGCCCATGAGCTCGGAAGGACCCATAGAATCTTCTTGACCATTGCTTCAGCTGAAACATCATCACCAAGAGATTTTCTACCATTGCAAACGTCAGTGAAGCGTGTAAACATTTCATAAATGGACTCATTTGGATGCATGGAAAAGATTTCAAAATCTTGTCTATACATGTCTAACCGAGTATCCTTAACTTTGTTAGTGCCCTCATGGGTCACTTCCAATAGTTTCCAAATTTCATGAGATGAGGTGCAAGTGGAAACTCGGTTGAACTCATTTCGGTCAAGGCCGCAATGTAGAGCGTTCATGGCTTTGCCATCAAGCTCAAAGTTTCTAATATCGGAGGGGGTCCATTTGGATTCATCGGGGGTAGACAAATTATAACCTTGCATGAAAATTTTGTAAATAGGATATCCTATGCTTCTAAGAAAGGTAGTCATGCGGGTTTTCCAATAAGTGTAGTCGGTCCCATCAAAAAATGGAGCACGACCCAATGAAAAGCCTTCGGGGGCGAAAGAAGTAGATGCCATCAAAAAGGATCTTTAATTTGAAACCGGTTAAGGAATTATTCAAATTTTGGCTCTGATACCAATTGTTAGGCGGAGAAAAACGGGAAGGATGGCAAGAGGGGGGGGGGGGTGAATTGCCTTTTAAAGAAATGATAAACAAATTAAAATCAAAGTTGAAATGCAGCGGAAATAAAAGAGGCAAGACACAAAATTGATAACGGAGTTCGGCCAAAAACCCGGCCTACGTCTCCGCTCCCAACTCAACCGTTGAGAGATTCCTACCGCTTGCTTTTCAATGGTTTTAGCAAGAAACCCACTAGGCTTTGAGGTAGCACTAGGACCTATTACAGCTTTCTTTTGAAATGGTTAAGCAAGAACCCACTTGCTTTTGATGGTTGAGCAAGAACCCACTATCCTTCTTACAGGTGAAGGATAGCTCACCTATGTCACAAGCTATTTAAAGGAAAGCTTGACAACCTCTTCACACCTTAATGGTGATGTGAAACCCAAAATAAAGAGGGGATGAGAAAAGGTGTTGGGGTTTGTAGGCACAAACCCAAATTTAAAGCTCAAAATAAATATACAATAAAAACCGTATTGGGAGAAGCCTTGGGCGCCTTTGATTGATTGGAGATGTTGAAGGCCGCTTCCAAGCTTCTTTGATGGAGCTCCTTGGATGTGGAAGTTGTTGGAGCACTTGAGGTTCCTTTGAAGGAAGTCGCCGGAGGTTGGCCAAATGATCAACAAGGTGTCCGTGGGCTTCCGTATAGTTCCGGTTGGTGTCCGGGGCTTCCTTGTCCTTTATTTATAGGCATGGAACCCTTTTGGAGTCTTCGGAGCCGTTGGAGAGGCTTAAAGAGCCGTTGGGAGCCAAGTGGGCCAGCCTGGTCAAACTGCAACGGCTAGTTTGACTGGCTCCACCGGCTGGCCGGTACAGTCCCACCGGCTGGCCGGTGCTTGAGGAATTTGGGAGATTTCGAGTCTTGGATCCACCGGCTGACCGGTGGATGGGCCACCGGTTGGCCGGTGGCTTGGCAGTAGCTGAACCTTCTTTTCCAGGCACCACCGGCCGACCGGTGCCAGAGCCACCGGCTGGCCGGTGGGCAGATAGTAGCTACCACTGTTTGCCTGGATGCCACCGGCTGGCCGGTGGTCAAGCCACCGGCTGACCGGTGGAGCCTGGCAGTGGGCAATGCCTCTGCCAGGTCCACCGGCTGGCCGGTGCTATCACACCGGTTGGCCGGTGGACTGAATTTCAGTCCACTTGATGTGCTTCATGGCCCATTTCCTTGGCAATATTTTGCCTATAAAACAAAAACACTTAAAACAATGTTAAACACATATGAAAGTGATTGTGATCATGAAAATCAAAGAGTGTGGGGTACAACAAGGAGAGATTTTCCAATTGTCCTTCCAGAATTTTAGAGATGAATTAACATTGTCCAGCTAGTGAGAGTGCATATTAATCTTCAAGAAGATCTTTTTAAGGCTTTTCCACATTGAAGATTTCATATACATAATCTTCCCTTGAAGTAGTTTTCTTATAAATTTAACTATAAGGAAAGAAATGGAGTGAGATTTTTCATTGATCAGCCTCCAAATAAATTGATCCTGAAGAGATTTATTGAAGAGATCAATGTTTTTGATGCACAATCCTCCCATCGCATGTGGTAAACAACATTTCTTCCAAGGTGTAGTGATAAATTCATGTTCCCGAATTCCACCTCTCCACCAAAAATTCCTCATAAGAGAATTGATAGTCTTGATGATGGATAGATTACATAAGTACATCATGATGGAGTAAACCAGTTTTGAGATAATCACAAGCTTAACAAGAAAAGTCCTTCCTCCCATTGACAGAGATTTCCCTTTCCATGTAGAGAGGGTTCGTCTAACCTGAATCACCACTTCCGAAAAATAGGAGGATATAGGTCTTACCAAGAACATAGGGAACCTGAGTTAATTGAAAGTTTGGGACCCCTCTCTTATTCCAAGATCTTGTATCATGTAGTGGTTCCGAGCTGTAGCAATATTTTTCCCAAAGCAGATGAAGGAATTGTTCCAGTTGACCTCCTATCCAGAGACCTTTTCATAATGAAGGAGTGTTTTCTTAATGTTTTGAATGTTCCTCCGATACCCCTGAGTGAAGAGAATAATGTCATCAGAAAAAATAAGGTTAGAGGGGGTAGAGATACCTCTGGCTTCTCAAATTGATTTGATTTCTCCTTTGTCAACTTTGTGAGTAATGAGTCTACAGAGATAGTCCTATGAAATAGAAAAAATAATGGCAGAGAGAGGGTCTCCTTGCCTCACCCCTCTTTAAAACTTAAAATAACCTTCTGGTGATCCATTAATAAGGATTGAGATGTAAGAAGAGTTGATCAGTTTATAGGTCCACTGCATAAATCTTGTATGAAATACAAACTCATACAAAATTTGACTAATAAAACTCCAATCAATGGTGTTGAAGGCTTTCTTGATATCCTGCTTAAGATCTACATTCCCTCCTCTTGTAGTTTTCTAAATAAGGTTGATTCATTCAGAGGTAGTAAGTAGATAGTCTTGTATCCTCCTTTCTTTAACATATCCATACTGGTTCCAATAAATGATTTTCTCAGAGATGTGTACAATCCAGTTGGCCAGAATTTTGGCAATGATCTTAGGAATAGTATTTATCAGAGCCACTAGCCTGATACATTTGAAAAATAAAAAAAATATTCGATAATGTGTGTCTATAATTTTTAGGTAGAATGAAATTTAAATCTATAAAAATTAAATATTGTATAAAAAATTAAAATCATGGGATTTTAGGCCCTTTAAATTAAAATTAGTCATTGAAATGATATTTTTGATATTTTAAGAATACCCCTATAAAAAATTTACATCATTTCGAAATTATAAAAACCAAGATATCAATTTTTGGGATAGAGACTGCCTTTTACCCTTTACTAGTGAAAAATATTCCCTTATCCCCATGTTAATCATGTCTAACCTATCCTTAATTTCATCATTTTTTTGTCAAGAATTTTTAGTAACGCGTCAATAACACTATCAAATACATTTGTTTCTATGTGCAAGACATCAATAAAATGCATGACATAAAAATAATCCAATAAGATAATTCAAAAAAAACTATTCCCTTTTACTAACCTATTTTCATAGTATTTTTCAAATAATGTTTATTGAAAACAATGATAGTATCCTTTAATTTCTTGAACTGTTGATCATGTATCAATAGAGACAATATTGTACCTCATTCTTTATTCCCATAGAAAAATATTATCTATGATCAGTATTTATATCATTGGGGTAAAAATTTGTGATAACCTAAAAACATAGTCTTCAAGGAATGTTTCAACATTAATGAGTGTATACCTTCTTCACTGATGGGATACCCCAACATTCCTTTAATGCTATATCCTGATAAATTTACATAACCAGAAAATTCATCTATAATTCTATAAAACATGGCTCTCAATATGAAATATTTACTTCTATGAGCATAATATAATGCAACACCTATATCACACATCAATTTTAGATAATCGATCAATGGATCCAAATAACATCAATATCATTACCGGGTTATTTTGGTCTTAATATAAGCATATATAACATAATATATTTTTACTTCATGCATAACCATAGTGTTAAGTTATAATTTTCCAACAAAATCATTCATGTACTACGAGTACTAATATTTACACCAAAAGGATTCACTCCATATATGGATGGTGCAATATAGAGGTTTCTTGACTCATTTACAAATTAATGAAACTCATGATCAATCTTCTTCCACTAAGGAGAGTCCACTGGGTGACATAGTTTCCCATCTTGAATTACTATATCTAAGTGCTACATCAATTTTATAGCAGTCTCCTCACATCCATACAACTATCTAAACCTTTCATTTATTGAAAATAAATATATAACTTTTGAAGGAATTGATTGATCTTTCATGTATCAATAAAAACCACACTTAATGAATTTTTAAGCAATTCATGGTCCTTGAGAAAAAATATACCGTCATTTGTTAAGACATGTATTCTTTCATAAATCACAACCATTGAACGTGGAATTAATTTAGCGTTATATTTTTGATAAGGAATCTCATTTTATTCTAGTAACATGTCATTTAGGAGACCGAGTAGTTATATAAAGATGGTGCTACTCCATCCACTTATTGATTTCAAATTATATTGCTTCAGTACAATTGAAAATTATGTGTACTTAGAATACTCAGTATACAATAGTCTATTTAAAAAACTCTTTAACTTATCAAACACCTTTAGACAATCATGAAGTCCATCTAAAATTTCCATTTTCATTTCTTTAATATGATATCAATCACTGTTTATAATTGTAATCATATAATATGATCTATAAATCATAATATCACCCCAATTAGTATTTAAATTCAGTATATCCTCATGTTTAGTACAAAATTTATAGCTTTGATCAGTTATATGATAGATAAAATGTTCTTCCAACTGCTCTGGACTATTTTTTTGAATCCTGGACAAATTTTTGTTCTGGATATAAGTGCCTGGGACACTCATTGGACGTTTGTCATAGGGGGTCTTGGACGTCTATGAGGAGGAGGGGCAGTGGTCATGACAAGGAACCTGAGGTGTTTAATGAAGAGGTGTTGTAGCAGCGACCTATTGTTTTGGATGTTAATGGATTCAAGGGTGAAGAGGGGGTGCGCTCCGCCAGTAACCCAAGGATCTGCAATGCATCCAATGAGGTAGAGCTTGGCTCATCCTGACCTGTGAAGAAGGCTATGGTGCATTTTATAAAACCCATAGTTTTTCAAGTCTTTAGTAGATTGAGGCAAGACCTGGATGAAACTTCTTAATGCAGTGTGTTGATCCATAATGGCAGTGTGAGGGAAGACAGAATGGTTCTGCATGAGTTGAATAAAGTGGAAAATCAGGTGTATGTGCCTAAATATATGGGGGTGAAAACAGAAGATCAGTGGATTAAAGGTCTTGGAGAGGCTGTTCTGGGGTCAGGGGGCTCCAGTGCAATGAAGACTTCGAGGACTCCTTCTTATGCTAAAGTTGCTATAGCAGGAAAGGGTCATGAGGAAATGGAAAAAATGGGGTTCAACATGCATATTCCGGGAGAACCAGGTGCACCATATGAACCAGGGAAGAGGGTGAAGGGCGGGGGAAGAGCTAATCAGAATTTGACTCTGCCCATGATTAACATTAGTAACCATTTTGATGGCCTGGGATCAGACTCTATTGATCCAATTTCCAAGAAGGATGACTACCCATCAAGGATGGAGTTTGGGGAGGGGGATAGTGACGGCCTACCCTCAGATGAAAGTGCAAAAGGAGGATCCAGGAGAGGGATCCACAACTTAAGGAAGAAGAAGGGACAAAAAATATAACAGGGATCTGGGTAGATGCACTGTGAGAAAGAGGATAAATTCCAAATGCCTTAAGGATTACTCATACCTCCCAAAGCCTATGGAGACTAGATCATCTAAAATGGGTAGGGACAAAGAAATGAAGGGCATGCCTTTAAAAAAATCATAGGCAAAGGAGGTTGACCTGGTGTGTGGTTGAAGATCCTAGACCAAAGGGGAAAGAACTGTATAAGAAGGTTGATGAAAATGAAGAATATCCCCAGAACCAGGATGTCTTGGTGGCTTCTACTGCCCCTCTTCATGCGCCTCAGGAGGGTAAGGAGGATGACAGGGTGAACCAGTGGTTATCATGGCTAGTACGACATGGGATGTTGTTGTAGAGGCCTTAGAGGAGCCATGTGACCTTCTAATACACTCTGAGGAAGAGATGCTTGAGAAGGTATTGTATATTAATGATTCTAAAGAGGACACAAAAAGGTTGAATAGAGAACCAATTCAAGTGGAAACTAACAAAGAGCTGGAAGACTTGATCATCAAGCAACACTTAATCATTACTAGGGGCTTCAATGACAAAAATGCAACAGTTGAAGAGTTCGTGCAGACGTGGGCCAAATTGATCTACCAATTTGAAGACAAAATTAGAGATGATTCTGATAAAAAGGTAATTGAAATTTCCTGGAATTTATATAGGGATGATTCTTCCAATATGTTGAATTTTTTCCTTTAAGGATGCTATAGGGTCTGATGCTCCTATTTGTATTTGATGGTTTCTCACTTTCTTCCACAAAAGTGTGCTTTTAACAAAAAATTTAATTTGGAGGATGCATAAAATATTTGAATATAATCACAATAGGTAATGGTTATAATTATCATGTATTCCAATATACCAATGATAATCTATTACTTATAAATATGGATTCTATAACATCAACCTAGGGTTTTTAAGATTTTTTATTGGGACATCAACTTCTATCCTTAGAAACTTAAGCATATTAATACTAAAATATGTGTGAGGATTCATGGACTTAGCTAGGTATTTTGGAATAATCATGTTTTAAATATCATTTTTTTTGTATAGGATCACCCTTGAAGATAGATGAAAAATCAATTGAATGAAAATTAGTGTATTATACAAGATCTATTATCAATATAGATCTTTAACCACCCCACCCAGAAAAATAAATTATAATTTCTAATTGAGATAAGATTGATGTGGAATTTTAATATGAGTTCATCCCCAATTTTTTCAATTTCTATAAATTATTCATACATGATTTATAAGTTATAGGAATGTCAAGAATTTGTAGTTAGAAAAATAGAGTATTATATTTAGAAGTAGACTTGGAAGATAGTATAAAAATAAGGAATGTGAGAACGTGTCTTTGAAAATGGTTAATCTTCAATTATTCCACAAATTGTTTTTGAAAAACCTCTAATTATTTAGGATAATTAGAATCTTAATACTATGAAGGGGAATATGATACCTTTAGGAAAGTCTTCAAATAGATGGAAGATCCAACCATTTTAATATTAAATATAAAAATTTTACATTGGAAGATCAAACCATTTTCATTCCATTGAACCCCATTTAAATTTTAAACTAATATCAAATAAGTAATTTATTAATTTTTTGGGAAATCCATATCCATCGACTATATTTATCAATAAAATGAGTAATAACAACCCAAAAATCAGGAAAATTAAGCAATATTAGTGAACCAAAATGGAAAGAACCCTAAAAGGGTCAATTTGTCCCAAAAAAAACAAGGAATAACAATGCAAAGAAATGGTTATAGAAGAACATGTTGTGGAAGAACCATAACAACTGAAAAAGGGAAGATAAACTCTAAAAAATCATGAAATAAACATGAAATATAGACTAAAAATCCGTAAAAACAAGTTTGGAAAATCATACTTTTAGTTTTGAGGTTTTATTTGTCCCAAACGAAATAAGTTCAGCTATTTCAGATGAGAAAGGGAAGATAAACTAAAAAAGACCTGAAAAAACATGAAAGACCAAATGAGAATACTTAAAAATATGTTCTAAATGCTATACCTAGGGTTTTGAGGTTAGATTTTTCCAAAGGAATCGACTTCAATTAGAATAGAGATTTTCTTTCATGAGAGCTTGAATGTGGCGCGAGGAAGTAGCGATCTTCAAGGGTTCTTTCTTATAAAGAGAAAATGGGTTTTTTCAAGGCTAAATGAAAAAATACTTAGAAAACCCTATTTTATTAGTGATAATAAAAATATCTTTTTTCAACGCTTTTTCAGTGATGATAAACCAAAACCTTTATCATTGCTAAAAATCAATGAGAAAAGATGTATTTATGAATGTTTATTCTTTAGCAATGATAAAATACACATTTATCAGTGTGTAATTCAACATTGACCAAAACTAAAAAAATAATAAAAATTAATAACTAAATAATATTTATTATACAAATAAAAAAATTATTAAAAATTAATTTTACTAACTTTTTAAATTAAAAAAATATTAAAAAATATATTTAAATAAATTAAAAATGTATATTAAAATCATATTAAAAATATTAAAACTTAATAAATAAAAATGAAAAAATATTAATCATATAAATTTCAAACATATTGAAAATATTAAAACTTAAAAAATAAATATTTATAAATTAATATTTAAAAATGAATAAATTACCAAAATATTAAAAATTAATAATTATGAAAAATGAATAAATAATATTAAATGATTGAATATTAAAAATAAATAAATAAAAATGGATAAATTCAAAAAATATTAAAAAAAGTGAATTCATAACAATAATTACATAAATTATAAACCCTTAAAAACTGAATAAAATGAATAAAATGAATAAATAAATAAAATTAATTACATAAATAAAAAAATTACCAAAAATGAATTTTATTAACCATTTAAATTACAGAAATATTTAAAAATGAATTCAAATAAATTAATAATATAAATTACAAACATATTAAAAATATCGAGTCTTAATAAGTAAAAATGAAAAAAATATTAATAATATAAAATAAAAACTTCTTAAAAATACTAAAATATAGTAAATAAATATGTACAAATAAATATTAAAAATCAATAAATTCTAAAAACATTAAAATCGAATTAATATTACAAAAGAATGAATAATATTAATTCAAAGAATAAAAAAATTGAATAAATAAAATTGAATAAATTAAAATAATAATTAAAACATAAATTCATAACCTTAATAATATGAAATAAAAACACATAAAAATGAATAAAAAATAATATTAATTAAATAAATAAAAAAATATTAAAAAAGATTTATAATAACTATTTAAATTACAAAAATATTAAAAATAAATATTAATATAACTCATATAAATGATAAACATATTGAAAATTTTAAAACATAATAAAAATATGTATTGATAAATATTTAAAAATCAATAAATTTTAAAAATATTAAAAATTAATAAATATTAAAAGTTGTTAAATTACAAAAAGATTAAAAAAATAACTGAAAACAAATAAATTATAAAAATATTAAAAGTAAATAAACAAAAATAATTATATTAAATATAGAAAAAATGTATGAATATTATGAAAAATGTATTAATAAATGTATTAACATTAAACTGAATGTTTTATTAATAAATGTATCTATGGATGTATTAATTATAATTAAAGATATTATTTTTTGTATAAATTAATAAATGTTTTTTCAATACATCTTATTAACAAGGAATAAATGGTAAATTAATGTATAGATTATTTTCATGATATATCCTAAATTATAAAACTATTAAATAAAATATTAAAATTTTAATAATTGTATTTAATTATATTTAATGTTTATATATAAATATATATTATTATTACTAAATATAGATGTATGTATCGTATTGATAATATATAAAAAATATAATTACTTTTTAAATTTTGAATTTTTAATTATAAATAAAAATATCATTATTTAATTAAATGTTTTAATATTTGAAAAAAATATTTAAAACTAATTAGTGAAATTACTAATATTTTAATTTTTTCAGTTAATTATATGTACATAGGCGCAGAGATTCATGAAAGATATATTAGGCAGGTATAAACCCTGTGTGTGATGGGGTGTGTTGTCGTTCACTACCCCAACCCGTTTAACATTTGGACAAAGACACCCTTCATATTGTAAATTCTTTCTACCTGGTTAATTTCTATTCATATTAGTAGATATAATAATAAATAATTATATATATATATATATTGTATTTTTAAAAAATACATTCTTATTTGTAAATAAATCACATTTAAAAATATATAAATATACATAAATAAATTAAATTATTTACAAGGTATTTTTACAATGCTAATTTAGAACTAATAAAATAAATATTTTACCAATTCTAATTAGATGCGCTAATAAAGGTAGGCTTCTATCTATTCTTTTTTTGTGCTCATAAAAGTCACGTTTTATTAGCGCTTTTAGCAAACACTGATAAAATCCTTCATCGAATAAAGTTGAATCTATAGTAGTGTAAAAGAATAAAAAAATATAATTCTAATATTATATTTCCCATGATAAATTTCAATTAGAATGTTATAAAATTACTTTCTATAAGTCAAAAATTTATAATCAGTCTTTGCTCTAAATTATTTTTTACAATTTGAGTGTGCTTTCTCGGTTTAGAATATGTGATGCACGTTGTGAACTAAAATGAACCTTTTAAATGAAAATACATACTTTCAGTCATACCAAGCACACCATATGAAAAATTTATGTGAGATTAATTTATACACATCAAAAATAAAATATTAATCTTTTCCCAAAACTATCACAATAATCCATGTGAGTTTTCTTAGTTTTGAGTTTGTAACACACATTTTATAAAAAATGTCACTTTTAAATGTAAGCATGAAATTTCAATAAAAAATTCCACCCCATTTTCTATATCAACTTGTGGTTAATTCTTACAAATCAAAAATGAAACATGGATTACATTCCTAAAGTTTTAGGATAATTGGATTTTTTTCTCAGTTTTGAGAATGTGATGCTCGCCTTGAACATAAATTTCACTTTTAAATGAAAGCACATAATTTCATTCATAATGGAAAATCCATATGTCAGATTGAAGGAGGTTAATTCCTAAACATAAAAAATGAATAACAGATTGATTTTTTAAAGTATCAAGAAAATAAGAACCTGTTTTCTTAGTTTTGAGCATGTGATACTTGTTTTGAGCTAAAATGTTACTTTGAAATGAGAACATGCACTTTCAATAATATCGGCCACACCATGTATCATAATTATATGTGTTTAATTCTTAAATGTCACAAATAAATCACATATTAAAGTCTTAAAATATCATAATAATCCAAGTATTTATTTTCTCAGTTTTGAGTTTGGGATTCACGTTTTGGACTAAAATATCACTTCTAAATTGAAAACATGCACATTATGTCAATCTAGACCCACCATGTGTCAGATTGACTTGAGGTTAATTCCTACATGTTAAAAATGAATAAAAAATTATCTTTATAAAGTATCAAGACAATATGAGTATATTTTCTCATTTTAGAGTATGTCATGTGTGTTTTAGACTAAAATGTCCCATTTAAATAGAAACCATCCACTTTTTATTAATTCGGTAACACTGTGTGTTAGATTGATGCATGATTAATCCATAAACATAAAAAATGAATCATTGATAGTTTTCATAAATTATTAAGACAATATAATAATTTTTTCTTAGTTTTAAGTATGTGACATTTTTTTGGGCTCAAATGTCACTTTTATACTAAAAACACACACATTGAGTTAAACCTGTCCCACCACATTTCATATTGACACGTAGTTGGTTCTTACACATCAAAAATAAATCATAGATCATTTTACCAAAGTATAAATATATTTCAAGAAATATTTCTTAGTTTCAAGTTTGTGTTGTGAATTTATAGCACAAATTCACTTTTAAATGAAATCATAAACTTTCAGTCACAACGGACACACCATGTGTCAAGTTGATGTGAGGTTAAATCCTACACATTTAAAATGTCACTTTTAAATGAAAACATGCTCATTCAGTCATACCAGCCACACTATGTATTGGATTGCCATGTGGTTAATTAATAAATATCACAAATAAATCATGGATTATTTTTATAATGTATCAAGAAAAGATGAGTTATTTTGCTCAGTTTTGAGTATGTGAAGTGTGTTTTAGACTAAAATGTCACTTTTAAATAGAAAACATGAACTTCTAATCATTCCAAGACCACTAAGTCTCATATTTATAAGAGGTTTATTCTTATGCATCATAAATGAATCAAAAAATATTTGTACTAAAGTATCAAAATAATATAAGTGTCTTTGATAATTTTTGAGTATGTGTCATGCGTTTTAGACTAAAATGAAACTTTTAAAATAAAAACATCTACTTTAATTCAATATAGCTACACCATCTATGATACTGATGTATAATTAATTCTTGCGCATAAAGAACGAATCAAGGATATTTTTCCTAAAGTATCAAGAAAACACATGCATTTCTTCCCAGTTTGGAGTACGTGACATGCATTTTAAACTTAAATGTATCTTTTATAATGAAAACACACACTTTGATTATTATTAGCCACACTGTGTGTCAAATTAATATAATATTGATTCATATATATGAAAAATAAATAAAAATCATTATCTTAAAGTATTTATAAAATAAAAGTGTGTTTTATTGGCTTTAAGTATCACATGTCCTCTTTGAACTAAAATTTCACCTTTTAATGAAAACACATACTTATAGTCATATTAGCCACACCTTATGTCAAATTAATGCGTTATTGACTACTACACATCAAAAATGAGTCAAAAATCAGTTTTATAAACTATCAATACAATTTGAAAATATTTTCTTAGTTTTTGTGTATGTGGAATGCGTTTTAAACTAAAATCTCACTTTTAAATTAAAACATGCACTTTCAATCATACTAATCACACTGTGTAACGAATTGATGTTTGGTTAATTCCTATACATAAAAAATGAATCATGGATAATTTTCCTAAAGACAAAAGATAATCTGATCATGTTTTCTTAGTTTTTAATTTGAGACACATGTTTTTAACTAAAATGTCACTTTTGAACTGAAAACAAGCACTTTTAGTCAAACTGACCACATTATATGTCTGATTAATATGATATTAATTCCTATAAATTGCATATTAATTATCGATATTTATACTAAAATTTCAAGATAATCAGAGCGTGTTTGATTATTTTTGGCTATGTGATGCACATTGCAAACAAAAATGTTACTTTTATACTGAAAACACACACTTTGAGTCATACTAGCCACTCTCTGTGACTAATTGACCAACAGTTGATCCAGAATCCTTTCTATATTTTTTCTATCTAGTTTGAATCCAATGAGAAAAATTTGCATTAATATCTCCATCACATTGTAGAAATGGGCCTAACATTTGAAGATGATCAAGTTTTGAAATAACATGGTCTCTCAATCTCACATCCATAAAGTTATTATACACCCATTTACTAAAACGATACTCAATATATTCTATATTATTACCACTTAGATATAAACCTTTTGATTATAAATTCTATCTCCATAACTCTAACTTAAAATGATAATAAAATTAAATAAGGATTAGATAAACTAACTCTTTATGATCTATAGGAAATAAAAAAATTACAAATGTGATTGGAAATCACCTCTTCATGATATATAAAAAAATTATAACATAATTTAAGAAACCTAATCATTCCTAAACAAATATACTCCATCATTTTAGTATTTGGACTATAGATAGTCATGATAGTACATGAAACACACAGACAAACTAATAATTAATAATTTTTTTAAATATAAATGTAATTACCTTTGGAAATATCTCTTTGGAGATGCTAGTTTTTGGAAGAAATATGATATATTTCATATATTTATAAATTTAATAACCACAATAAATTTCATTATATTTTTTAATAAACTACATAAAAATTTAAAAAAAATTAATTTTTTATGATATATCTTTTTAAAACTAAATATTATTATATATAACCAATTACTTATTCAGTTGAATTAATCCATTGGATTCTTATGAACATTGGTTGTCCTCATACTATGATTTCAAAGATAAAGAAACAACACTCTATAAAAAAAATTCTTTTTAAAACATAATATAAAAAAATAATTTCAATTTTATTTGTAAAATGTTGAATATAGTGTATTACAAATTCACAAGGGACATCACGTGTGATCAATTTTTTTTGGATATCCATGCCTTATATCCAAAAATATATATCTTAAGAGTTTCCAAACTGACCATATTAAGCATATAATGATTCTTAAATAAACAAAAATGAATAAGTAATGGGAAAAAATTAAAATATATTTTATATGATTGGATTATAATTATTTCCCATTAAATTTTAGGAATTAAGGAGATCTTACCATATGATATTTTATTTTCAATTACTGTAGATACTTGGTGTGATTTTACAAAAATTTAATCTTCTTACATTGATGTCTTTTATTTATAAGTGACATGGATCCTAATGTATCTAAATTTTTCTTCATAGTGTCTTCCCATTTAATTATTGTGATATATACACCTGTATGAAATTTGTATAGTATTAAATTGTAATTAATATAGTAGATAAATTATTAGGAAAACATATTATGAAAATTTACCTAATGTATATAGTTAAAACCGAGGCTCCCAACCATTCATGCATGAGAATTTCATTTACATTCTCAAGACTAATCATGTCAGTAATAACCTCTCTCTATATTCATTCTTAAAATTAAATGTATGATATATTTTGATCTTTAAACATTGTATATACATGATCTTGTAATGTTAATAAATGTAGAAGTTGAATTGGTGGGGTAAAGGTACTATCAGAAGGTCATTTTGATATATTAGTTTATCCTCTAGATTGTATTTAGTCAACATTTTAATTCCCATTTTTTCTTATTATTTAATATCATACATTAATTTAGACATTTTTTACATTAATTAATAAAGTTTTTGCTTATAAAATCTATTTAAAAGGACATACCTCATCATCATCATGTATCTTTATATGATTAAATGACCATTCAATGAAAATTAAAATATTAAGTTCAATCATGTGACCATCAATATCATTAAGTGTAAGAGGTATCTCGATGATCACCTCATGAGATATGTGAATCTATACTCTCATGTCTTCATTTGGATGTTGTTTATTGTGTAGGATCATATTATCAGAGTGCACAAGAGGCTCGACCCAATTGGCGAGGACTCGGCAAGTGCATCCAAGAGACCTGAGTTCAAAACCGGGCAGAGACATAATTTAAAAGTTACTATAGAAGCATTATAGCAGACATTGTTTGATATTGTAGTAGTTGGAACTATTCATCAGTTTGAGCTTTCAGGCCACAAGTTTGGGCCTCAGGTCCTTTAAGGTCTTTGGGCCACCCAAGGCCTTTGGGCTAGTAAGGATTTAGGGCCACCTCAAGGCCTTTGGTCCACCTCAAGGCCTTTGATCCACCTCAAGGCCTTTGGGCCACCTGAAATTGTGCTTAAATGACCTATCATAATCTACAAGAAGCAGACTCTAGATGGGGATCAGAGAAGGCGCATTCACCAGAGCAGAATCTAATATGATTGTCACGAATGAGAGGGTATGACATTACCATCGGGACAAGCCTGTGCATGCACATGAAATCCTAGACGAACAAGCCATGCGAAGGTGGAGACATGATATCACGATGATAAAGCTGGAGAGGAGTAGTTTCAAGTATTGTATATATATTTCCTAAGACCTACGGGTCATGTAATCTCTATACCTATGGGACTTTTAAGGGTTCCCCCTCATCCCCTGAAAGAATGGTTATCAAAAATCAATAAAAAATAAGGCCTTTGGGCTATTTGGGAGACATTATTCATTTATTACTTGAACTGGAGGAGCTTTTATAGAGTCTAGTTCCATTTTATTTTCAATTTACAACATTGTGATGTTCTATGGTTTCATATCCTCTTTTCTTTTGTGGTTTTTTGTAATGTATGATATTTCCATAAATAATATTATGGTTTTCATTATTTGATCCTCTAGAGTGACTCCACTATTTTTCATTCAACCATGATTATCATTTTCCTTTGTATAGAATGTATATACACTTATTTAGTCAACTATCACAGTCTTTCATAAATATAGTAAGGGTTTAAAGACAATTCCTTAAAAATGTCATCTCAAAATTGATATATTAATTATTGATTGCGTGTTTTATATATCCAACTTTCAACCCTTTCTAGATTAAAATTCCTAAAAATTCTTGTGTGATTTTTAACGGATAACAGAACATAGACAAGAAAAAAAAGTATAATGGTCATATATGTATACCTTTTCATTTTCAAAAAAATATGGAAACAATTATTTAAATAAAAATTCTATTTATTTTTTTATTTTCTAAAATATGAAATTTTAAATGATTTTTTTGAATACAATTTGTCATAATAAAAGATCTTCCTAATTCTTTATTATTTTAAAAGAAAACAATGACCATATTTTAAAAATGCTAAAAATATTATTTTATAATAAACAACACATCCATAATTTAATGACTAAATCCATTTATGTTTATTATGATTATATTTTAAAATTAATTTCCTAAATGATTTAATTTTCCTTTATAAGATCCCTCAAATTAAATATTTGAATAGAAAATCATAACACTTATTAAATTGACATAAAAAATAATCAAAAATCAACACATGAAATTAATTTATATCCAATATAATTTCAAAAATCCAATTATATAACAACATCACATAATTTCAAAAGTGTATAATAAATCTTAAAAAATATTGTAAAAAATTTTCTCTATAGTTAGTTGAATCATATTAACAATGATAAAATTTTATAAAAATAATAACATTATAATTGATAAATAAATAAAAATGATAAATGCATTTCAAAAATATTAAATCATTTCATAGATAATGGGTGTTTGAAAAAAAATATATTTTTTGTTTTGAAACCAATTAAGGGATAGGAAATGGGAAACAATGCAAGAAGTGTTTCCAATTAGTGTTGTGAGCAGTGAAGATGAGCACTGGGGATGTCGTGCACATCATTGTTCATTAAGAACAAAAGAACATGAAACCTCATGCATGATCAGTTGAGAAATACATAAAAGAAGATTCAAATAGTATAGGTTCAATTTTGAGGGTCTTGATTCATCCAAAATGTTCCACAGAGTCACAACAATGATTGATTTTCATGGAAATATTCAAATCAAGAATATGTGACACAATTATTAGAGTTATTTTAAAAAGAGGGAAAAGGTTTTATCCACACTAACCAAAAAGCACAAGTGCTAAAATGATAAGCACTGCTGTAAGTACCTTTAGCTTCGATAAAATTTGTGTCGGTAAAAACCTAATATGTTATAAATAATATTAATTAAATATATTACAAAATATATTAATACCAAAATAAAAAAGAATAAATATTGATTATATAAATTAAAAATATAACAAGATATTAAATATTAATAGATAAAAATGCATAAATAAATATTCAAAATGAATAATTTTTAAAAAAGTAAAGGAATAAAATTAAAAAATGAATAAATATTTAAAATTAATAAAGTAAAAAATATTAAAAATGAATAAATAATATTAAATGAGTAAACATTAAAAATAAATAAATATTAAAAATAAATAAATTACAGAAATATTAAAAATGAATAAATAATATTGAATTAATAAATATTAAAAATAAATATAATTTAATAAAAATAAATGAAAAAATTATAAAAATATTAAAAAAATAAAAATTAATAATAATTATATAAATTAAAAAATATTGAAAAATAAAAAAAATTTAAAGAAAAATGAATATATATTATAAATTAATTTTAAATAAAAAAGATTTGTAATAAAATATTAATTACATAAATATATTTAATTTATTATAGGTAGGGGGATTACAACTAACCAAACACGCATGCACCCAAGTACACAAGTGGACCATACCTCACCCCCACTTAGATTGATAATCACCCACTAGGACCACACAATTCATGGCTGGAATACCTAGTGCATGGAAGCCCAATATTTGAATCGAATGTTTTATGTTTTTTTTAGATCCCGACCACGTGTTGGGGCCTCCCTGTGAACCACTGTGTGCTTGTAGCATCACACCACCATCCCTATAGCCTTCCGTTATTACCCACCTATAGTCGTTCATATGCTATCTGCCGACTGCCAAGCGATTGACCCTTACCATTACCAGCCATCGCTGTTTAGTGGGGTACTTGTCTGTGGAGGCTGGTGAAGACCGCTTAAGTACCCTACCCTTATCATTGTTATCCCCTTTCATCGATTGAGGGTACTCATACGTGGAGAGCCTTTGCCATCATGTTTCCATTGGGGTACCTCCTCCTCCCATGTCTCACCAGCCCTTTCACCAGCCTCACCATCTAGTGGGGCTTTTATCACTGCCTGCACAAAGCACAAGTCCCTACTGCATCACGCATACCATTTTTCATGGCCTTTGCTTGTGTTGATGCATTCCAATAGTGGATCAATGCTCTTTATTCATGGTAAACCGCTGCCACTGTGTACAACTGGGGGTACCACCCCCTCCCACATCTCATCGTCCATAGCGAACACCTCCATCAAGCGATGCTTTTTTCACCACCTTCCATTGATACATTTTTCTAATTAAAATATAAATATGAAATTTTCTATCAATTTTATTAAAAAAATATTATATTCATTTTTTTACATTATAGTCACAACTTTAAAAAAATTATAAATTATAAATAAATATATTTATTATTAAAATGAATATATATAATTACACTAACTACATTTGAATAATATTAATTATTGGCATTTTAAAGTTTGAAATATATATAACAATAATATTAATAATATATTTAAATATGAAAAAATTTTATACTGAAAGTATGAATGAGTGTAGGCACTCTATCACTGCTCATTTGTCTTTACGAGGGAAATATTTTCATTGTAACTTATCAGATCTTAGGAAAGTCTTCAGTGATTAATGGGGATTTGATGAATGGAAAATGACATCTCTTGGGAATGGTTTTATTTCACATGCGTTTTTCCTTATGAAACCTTGAAATCTAAGGAATGAGGATTTGACTTATTCAATTTGAAGCCTGGTAATATATGGATTCAGGGCTAAGATCCCCATTTTAAACCATTAATCACTCAGATTTGGATTAAAATTCAAGGGTTAAGTTAGTTCCTTTTTCACCCACAAATCCTCTAGGAGATTTCATCCACTGTTTTCATCCTAATTAAAATGGACAAAGAAACTATAAAATATTTTTATGGTCATATTGAAAGACCGTTAACGGAATTTGATCTGAGTTATCCTTTTATCAAGAATATTATTTTTACTGTTAATGAACATCACTTTGATTTGTTAGTGGACTATGTAAAAATTTCTGAATTCTATCAAGGATGTAACAATATTAGACATTCCTTTGAGATTTTTTGGTGGAGTATGACTTGAAACCTTTATGGGATCAATGATCATTCTACTTATAATTGTCAAAGGAGAGATCAATTAAGCGAGGAGGCTCATAATAAAAAACTACTATCCCTAATGAATTCAACCCTATCTATAGTTTAAATCCCAATCTATAGGATCATGTAGTAGATAATATTGATCATAGATAATTCAAGGATGGTGGGACTATAAAAGTTTTTTTGCATGGTAGGTTTCCAACTCAAGGATCTATATGACACCCCACACATCACTATTACCTTTTATTTTATATTATATTATTTTATCTTTGGGTAATTTATGTTTTTGAGATGTTTCAGTATTAAACTTGTTAAATCTACACTTTTTCCCTAGGTTCACAGTTTATATGCATAGTTTATGGGAAACTGTGAAGCTACCTTTATGTTGGGGCTTTTATAGTTGTTTTTTCTTAGTGCATGATTGGTTTTCATAGGTATCACATGTATTTGTCCAAATCATGCGAGGACTAGGATAAAATGTGTGAGTCACTTGAGTCATATAGAGACTAAAACATGGTATACACATTGTTAGTGGAAACCATGCGACAAATATACAGGATGGGTCGACAATTTGACAGTTCCATTCGACACTGTTGATGGATAGTTAGTCAAACCATGTAGGGTTCCTAGGATAACCATGTGAGGTTGGTTTATCTTGAAAATGTCCATCACCTAGTTAGTGCATGATATGCAAATACATGTGTCCAAACTGTATGGAATACATGGATTTCATTAAAAGTGTAAAATTTCTATTATACCCACTCAATATTTTAGGGACTGTCCCTCCCTTTCACATCCTCAAGCTAGACTGAACATTTGGTTTGCTTTATAGAGATCTCACCCTTCTTCCTTTTTGATTCAGTGATTCTTACTCCATAGTTCTCAAGTGGGTAAGTCATCTTTTCTCCTCCTTTATTCCCCTTTTCTCTTCTACTGTTCTCTATTTCCATTATCATTTAGTTTTTATTACTCCCAGAACCCTAACCATTTTTCATGTTTATATTAGAGTTTAGGGAGGTTATAATTATTATTTTTTGGATTTTCTAAGGTTGATAAGGTCATTTCTTGGCTCAGTTGTGTGTTCTCCATCATAGGCAATGTGTTCCAGAAGATTCCAATTGAAATTAGGTAGATATTTATATGGAACTCCCTTGTAATGTATGTTATAAATTTCTTCTATGATTTTAAATTATTTATCATGAATTTAGAATAATGTTTCATGCCCATTGTAGGATTAAATTGTTTTAAAATTTTCTATTACAGTTTTCATGGATGTTTCACATGCCAAGTGCTCATTAAAATGCATGAGTGGATCTTTTAAAATGATGTATTTGTTTTAAAATGATTCCTTATAGAAATAAATTTGTATGATAAACCCTGATTTGTTTTAAAATTCCTTGAAAAATATTTAAAGTCTTGACATGGTTCCATGCTACACACCATGTGTTTCCTAAAATACCCATTTGGACTTTCTAATGGTATTTAAATTTTTTAAAGGTGTGTTTGACACTGATTTTGTATTTAAAATGTGTGTGTGATGGTTTAGAGGCATGTTTTGTGAAACTAAGAGGGTTGAAATTAATTATTTTAAATGGTTTTAAGACCATGGGGTCTTGTGGTTGTCCGAAAAGAGACATATTAAAAGGGAGAGTATATTTTTGTAAAGGGTACTTGACACCATTTGAATTCTTTTTAAAAGGGCTGTGATACTTTAAAAAGTGATTTTATAAAAATTGTTGAACTTACAAATTGGATTTCAAAATTTGGTTTAATAAGTTATTTTCAAATGACCTTTTCAATATAGTTTTCAAATTTTGTGAAAATGGATTAGCTTTTAAAGAAATTTTGTGAAAGCTCGGTTGACATTTTAAGTAAATTTGTTTTTATAATGGTGTGAGAGACTCTTTGAGACCTAGTGTGACTATTTTTGTGCCTGTGATGTCTTATGATCCCTTAGATAATGCTTTATATTTTTATATTCTTATATACTAATTATAAATATATGTGAATGGGGATGTTCATTGTGTGGGAATAGGAGGCGAGGTGTGAATTATTTGAAATGATTTATATTTTATTCATGTGATTGTTTATTTGCGCTCACCTGCATTTAAATTGTCATGGGAGTAATAGGTATATAATAGGTGACATGTATAAGATCACTCCCTGGTGTACAACATTAAACTTTCTAGGTAATTTTTCTTGGATACATCGCATCATTTAGGTTGAGTGGATAGAAGGTTGTACAAGCTAAAAACCTTTTTTCTTGCTCTTAGTAGTGAAGGAGCTCCTAGGACATTTTTTATGGATAGTAATGTTGCTCCTAGGTTGAGTGGACATTTTTTTCTTCTTTAGTAATGTTATCCAAGGTTCCTTATCTCCAGTACAAGTATTTTTTTACTAAAACCTTGTGGCATTTTCCATGATACTAGTTCCTTCTTAGGATGCTTCAGGGGATTTTATTTCATGATTCAATTTCATTCCCCTAGTTCATTTGATTATTGGACCAACTGTTGGTTATTCTCTTGGACTGTGTTTTCATGATGCTTGGGTTACTATTTCTGATTTATGTATCACATTGAGTGTTTTTTGTTTACTTTTAAATTATTTGTTTTAAAATGGGTTGAATGTGCATTTTAAAAATTTAAAATTGTCTTGTTATTTCATAAAAGAGTTTTAAGAAATGGGGTTTTCTTAAGGTAGTTTCTGAAATTTATTTTTCATTAAAATGTTGGAAGGAGGGATAAATGGTGTTTCAACTTTCTTTATATTCTTTTAATGGCCCTATTTACTTTTTTTGGAATTATTTATGAAAATGTTTAACTATCCTTATTTTGGTTTAAAAAATGGTGGTAGTTTGAAAGTATGTAATCTGACTGTTTATTGGATTTATTTTAAAAAGCATGTGAAAAACCAATTTTATTTCCAATGTTTAAACTAGAATTTTATGAATTGTGTTACTAAGGGAATTTACATTGTCTTGGTGGGTGCAGACCTCTTAGTTTATTTATCTCAAATATATATAGATATTTTTTAGGATTTTGGTACCTATCCCTACTTTAGTTATTCTGTTTGGATTTTTCAATGGATAGATGAGTGGGATGTGATGAATGAACATGGGACACTTTTGGTGTTGTTAGAGTTGTTTAGATTCAATTTCTATTTTTTGACTTTTATTTTTGTATATTGTATCAGCCTTTTGGTTGGTATATTTATTCACACCTTCTTATATTTTTTATTTATTTAAATTTTTTATCCATGAATGGTTTTTTATTTTTTATTCCATGTTTTTATGGTTTATGAATAATTTATTCTATTTTTTTATTTTATATTGATATCATGGTAAAAATATTTCCAAAGGGGTGAATCATGATGGACAAGAACTATTTTTAAGCTAATGGGGACCGGGAATATGCTTCAGGCTAGTGGAGAGTTGAGTCAGTTGGTGGTTAAAATAGAATTCTAAGATAGTTTGTCACAACATATCTCTCCAACCAACATAGACCTGATTTCCTAGGTTGAAGTGTAAGCAACCATCCTTAAAAATTATATAATATTTATTTTTAAGTCAAGAATTTATTCTCTTACATTTTATTATTTTTATAATTTAGAGTTTTAGAGGATTAGTACATCACCTTTAAATAAATAAACGCTACATCACAAAATGGACACTTCTACTTAATATCCATTTTCCCCATAAATAAAAACTTTTAATATATAACTTTTTTTATTTTCATTAAAAATATTTACAATTTTCATATTGACCTCATTCTTATCCCTATTAATCCTTAAAACCCTATGAAAAACATTTTAAAATGTGGGATGGACACAAAAGTCTCTATATGAGACATAAAAAGAATAAGGAAAATCCTTATCCCATGAATACTTATGAAAGTTTTCCTTTTAAAAATAAACTTTGGGTTTAAAATAAACATTTTATTACATAAGAAATAAACTTTTATACCCAAACATTTTCATAAAATTTTTCATAATAAATTTAAAAGGAAAAATAAAACATATAAAGGTTTATTTTTAATCATTAATGACTCATGATTTTTTTTTTCAAAAAGTTATACTTTTCACCCTTAATAAGTATAAAATAATTTCCTTTAAATATAATATCATTATCTTACCTTGAAAAATCAAAATATTTCTATAAAACCATATAAATTATAAATAAATCATGTTGGTAACTTGAGGTATAATTTTCATATCACTCTTACAAATAGAATAACCTTATTTGTTAATAATGTAATAACATTCATAGTTACAAATGGAATAACTTGCACAATTACCAATGGAATAACTATTAGGGTCAACTTCCAATATAAATCTTACCCAATGCATTAAAGGGTTATCATGGACCCACCCATACATAAATTATAATTGAACCATCCATAATCATAAACAATTCCCAAGAACCATAACATAATAATAACACATAAAATATTATATTTTTCAACATTATACTCATAAAAACATTCTTTTCACCCATAAGAAAATATTTCTGGATATTGAAATATCTATTCCATTCAAAACCCTTTCTGAAAAATTCTTAGAATATAGAAAATGAGGATTTTTTAAATAAAACATGAAATCTTATAAAGGAATCAAAACATAAAATAATGGTTATGGTGGTGGGAAAATCTTTTGACGCCGTTCACATTAAAATAGAACATTCATTTTCATCCTTTTATCAAAATGTTTCATATAAAATACCTAAAAATATTTCTTTTTAAAAACTATTTAAAGAAAGTTAAAAGTGAAATAAAATTTCCTTTATTTTTTTTCCACGTCCAAATAAATATATCTATAAAATAATCACTACTATAAATTCAGGATATATATACAGTTTATAACCATGGCTATAGGTCCTAAAATAATGGCTATAGGTAATAGACATAGTTTGGGAAACCGTGGATCCTATTATTGTGGAAATAGGGTCAAGGCTATAACCACAGTTCGGAATTGTGGCTATAGGTCTACTGACATAGTTTAAACCATGGATATATCCCTATATTCATGGTTTAAACCATGGTAATAGACTTATAGCCATGGTTCCAAAATTTTGATATAGATTATTGAATTGAAAGTATAACCACAGTTTAAAAATGTGTCTATAGGTCTAGTGCCACACTGGAAACCATGTCACCATGGAACTGAAGCTATAGCCACAATTTCTACCATGGCACTGGAGCTATAGCCACGGTTTAAAACCATTTCTATAGACCACACTTTCTAGAAAAAAAATTCCTTGAATCTTATCATGCATAAAGATTGTCATTGGTTGAAGTAATTTAACTCATAATGGAGAAAAGTAAAATGTTGATATTTTCCACATATAATCAAACAGTGTAATTACATAAAATATAAAAATAAGCCTCAAAGATATAAAATTACACTCTACATGAACCCTACTATCTATTTAAATCCCCCATCATGGAATCACTTGAATTGTGACACTATTCACACCATCCATTCAGAAACCATAGTTACTTCGGGCTGTTTGGACTGAACCCACAAGACCTTGAGAGATGTGTTCTTAAAATATTTTCATGTTGAATCAAGTTCCCAACTTCAACACCCACTTTAATAGAAACAAAACATAGAAATTATTTTAAAACACAAAATGAAACTGCAAATTCTAACATGAAAACATGCATATTGTTTTGAAAGTAGAGAAGTTGTCCCCAAGTATCATGCAACTGAAGCTACCTTAAACCTGCATCTAATTTCAAAGGGGAAGGGATTCAATAATCATTAGCTCGATCTTGTGGTGATATAATTTAATATGGATATTGATCTTCATAGCTGCAACGTCTATTAGGACCCTTGCGAGAATATGTGGATTGGTGAGGGGATGAATAACTTGGAAATCTACTTTCAATAAAACCTATAAATCAATTATAACCATGGTTTTTTATGAAGAACAAAAAAATGGATAAAATAAAATAATTTATTTACCCATATCCATAAGAATAAATAAAACTCAAAGTAATTATAGAACAAGATTATGTGTATCAATATGAAAAATTTTTTGGGGTAGTGGAACTAGTAGTCATTAAATAGTTGAAACACAAAATATCCTTAAATAGATACATGTATCTCTGTAACTTCATGGTACAACTCATTAATCACAATATCTAATTTATTACCCATAGAAATTAAAACCCTTTACAAAGGTTCACTGTGGACAATCACTAAAATAGGAATGAAATTTCATGGGAATGTGCATCGTCATTACATCTTTAAAATAATATGTTACAATACTAACCACAAAGGGAATGAAGGCTATATAAAAATATACATGTCAACCTGTATAGGAAAATAATAACATGTGATCTTTTGACACTAAGGATATTCATGTATATATACAAAACAACATCACTGATACTTTGGTACATTCACCAAGTTTTCATATCATAGTGCATGGGTTTAGTTTTAGTATATCATTATTTTAAATTTGATCTTTTTCCATCTTTATTAACATTAAGTTATCTAGTTTTAATAGAATTATCTCAAACTTACATACCTAGAAGAATTGGAACAATTTTTATGTTTTCTTTTAAATTTATTCCTCCTCACTGCACTTTTGTTCTCTCCCCAATTCGATTCTTTATTTAATTGCAAGCGTTTTCTTAAGAACAGAAAAAATGACATTTATTTTTTCTAACTGCTTATTATAAATGATAAATTCTATAATCAATTTTCCAATAGTTATGTCAAATGAACCGTAATAATTAACATTTGGATATGAGAGACCATAGAACACATAATCTTAACAGTTTTAGGGTTGAAATGTAGACCCATTCCACACCCATCTAGCTGGGGATAAGATTATTATAGTTATAAAATGAAATTGAATTAGTTTTAGGAATATTAAAATAGAAAACTCAGGTACATCCATGTGTGAGGGAGAAAAATTGAGAAATAAATAATAAAGGAAATCGTGCATGAAAGAAATAATAATCTTACTAGAAACATCGAGGAACAAGAAACCCACCAAAAATACCAACTGAAATTGAAGAAACCCAGTCAATAACAAAAGAACCAAAATAATATTTCATAATTCATTTCAATAATGGATGAAATTTGTTTGGAAACACTCAATAATTCAGGATTAAAACTCTTTAAAATATCCTTAATTAAGAGAAGATTTGGAAATTTCATGAATACCTAATTAAGAGAAGATTAAGAAATTTTAGGAAAGAAAAAAACATTACTTTTGGTAGATTACTCACCTAATTCCAACAAGTTTATTAAAATCCACTTCAAGGGAACACATCATGTAATTATACAAATTAAACTTCAGGTTTCCCCTACAATAGGTCTATAAGAAAATTCAATTCTCATCAATACAATGCAAGGAATAAGGCTGTCCAAATAAATTCATGAAAAAGGACCAGCAAATCATTCAAAACTCCCCATAAAATCACAGCTTTCCACATACCCATACCAAAACATGATGGAATTTTCTTAGAAGCCATCAAAATCAGATAATATTACTTCTTCATGTTTGAAAAATCCCCCATAATCATGTATATTACTCCACCAGAAGGCACATCACCAAAAAAATGAAAAGAAACAACTAACATTCACAAAACCTTTAAGAAAAAAATAACAATTGTGTTAACACCCAAGAACTTAAGAATTAGATAGTAGAGGAAACAACCAAGCAAAGAAGAGTCATTTCAGAAATGATCTCATCACCTCTATTCATTAAAACAACTTATTTATGTTGAAACATTATAGATCCCTTAGTATCCAAATAGCACATCAACACAATGAAAGGAACAAGAATATCTAGAGAAATTTATGAAAAAGGACCAAAAAACATCCAGAACTCCCTAGAAAATCATAGAACCATAATAGAATTAAATGTAACAGCTACCTCATGTGAGCTCCAACAATCTCATTACATCATACCCGAGAGTGTACATTGAAACTCAAGTAGACCAGTATCCCCTGACCAGTAAGTAGCTTGTATTGATCTCTAGAGCTTGCTAAATATACCAAGAGTCAGAAAAAAGGGACAATATGAAGACCCTTATGTATGAGTTGGTTCAAGCAGTTAGAAAAATATCACGTTAACACAATGCAAGGAATAAGGTTGTCCAGAGAAATTCATGAAAAAGAATAAAAAAACATCCGAAAATTCCAAGAAAATCAAAGAACCATAATGAAATTAAATGTAATATCCACCTAATGTGAGCTCCAGTTGTCTCATAATATCATACCCATGAGTGTACATTGAAAATCAAGTAGAATATTATCCCCTGAATAGTTAAAAGCTTGAATTGATCTCTAGATATTTCTAAATATACCAAGTGTTAGAAAAAGAGACAACTGGGAGACCTGATCATATGAGTTGGTTCTAACAGTTAAAAATCCACAAACAAACATTACACATTCATTTGATAAAAATATAAACAATAAAAACTACAGAACTACATATCCACCAAAGTACACCTATAGAGTTTGATCATATAATACTCATTAGGAAACCAACATATTTTTAAAATATATGAAATAAATTTAGATGTATTATTTTGATCAATTTACTCATTTACATGATTATATATGAAAAAAATTTACATCTAGTTATTAATAAAATTACATGATAAGTATAATGAAGTACCTTGAAGATAAATATCAACTATAAATGAAAACTTCCAACATTGAAAGTATCTGTAACCGATGAAGAGTTAATGGTGGTGCAATTAATGAATTTAGGATACCCATTTTAAACTCCATAGTAATAGGAATAATAGATTGAAACCTCCATATATTTCACTTGGGACTTGGCCTCTTTATGGTGGGTAATAAAAAATTCAATTTAGGGGTGATTAAAAACCTATGGCTTATGAGGAAAACTCCAATGTGAAGGTTTGACTATAGATTTTTCAAGATTTATATGCTCTTCATAACTCTAAACTCCTTCAACAAAACCTGAAATTATACCCAATATTAAATATTTTATACTTATTTCAAAATAAATCATGGTGGCCTCCATTAGGGATGTTGGGATGTTGTTATCATTTCTTTATATACAAATGATATCTTATAAGCAGAATATGTAAAAAATATTGTTCAAATCAACTCAAAGAATCAGTTCACTTTTCACGAGGACTAAGCAGAACCAAATAATAGATGGTAAAGTGAGAGAGATGGGAAATACCCTTATGAATCACCACTCAAGATAATCTATTTAACATGGTGCGAATCCTCCTAAACAGGCCATCTTTCTCCAATTGTCCAGCATACAACCCTTTCCAATTTCTCAGTGTTACATCCAGGAAGTTAGGTGTTAGATCTATTAGGCTGGTTTTTGGAATCTAAGTCCAAGTATAGTTATAGTACCCAAAGGTTCTTGTCTTGTTTAATCCTTAAACCCCCACTTAGTAGACTAAAAGAAATTTATGAAACCTTCGATCCTTAAATGCCTTCAGACTCCACTTGGCCAACAACCCACAACAGAATCATCTCAACTCAAAAATTTAAATCCATATTGGCATGAACTCACCCCTAGATAGAATAAGTAGATCTTGTCCCTTAACTAAAATTGAACAACAATATATGAGCATCAGACACCACAATAATAAAAACTTCAATAGGTTTCCAGTTCACTTGATCTTCACACCTAGTACAAAACTTTGTAATGGTTATTGTATTCCTAAATTTTTAAGTTATGTTTATAGGTTGTCTTCTTGAAAACAATTATGATTTTCCAGATGAATGTCTCCATCAACATTATATTTGGATGATATGATTCTAGGTCTATAAATAGTGAATAAACAATCTTATTATAAATTTAATGGATTATAGTAAGATCGTAATATGTGCATCCTCATGCAAATGCATCAACCAAAATGGGCCCACAACCATTGGATATTTTTCATTGCAGACATCATCGTGGGGTGATGGGTTAAACTTATATAAACGAATTAATTACCCATAAAAATAGTATGGGGGAATATGGTTCCCAAATTATGACCCCATAAATACATCTTAAGATTTATATATCCTAGAATGATGTCGTGTAATACCATTCCTCATAAATACCACCTATTTTTTCCATAATTATTTTATTGTATATCCAATAGGAAAAAAAACTAGAGTAATACCCCAATATAATGAAAATATTTATCTAATTTATTATCATCAGTCATATGCTTTCAATGGTTTACAACATTGTCTGAAATATAAAGAAAGGGAGTGATCAATTATTTGGAAACTTATATCTTTTAAGGTAAGACACAACCCAACCATACATAATTTAAATTAGATAATATATATAATGTAGGGACTCCCCTCTATTGATGTGAAAAAATACATGATATATTTTGGCTATGAAAACCATTTTGATGTTGATTGACTTTACTTATGCCAGTTGTATGACAAAATTAATGTACCTGTTCTAACTGCCATCTTGGAGCCCGACACTAGAGGCAACAACAAACTGAGAATCATTTCTAAAAACCCTATTATGTTGAAATCATTATCCATTAAATCTTAATCTATTCCCCCACTATATATACTCACCATTCTATTATGTTTTCCTATATATTTTGTTAAATATACGGGTGTGTTAGATCAAAAAAATCCTTTTCCCCTTTAGTATTATCTTCTCCTCATGAGAATATATAATACATAAAAATATTTACAAAAGGAAAATTTTAGACAAATAATGATCTCCTTATTTAGTGTTTCTTTAAATTACCTTTACAACACATTATTTAGGACAAAAATCTATTCAAAGTTATCCCATACATAATATTTTTCATGGTGGATGTCATCATATAAAATTTCAGGGTAATTATTATGGAATAAGACTATTTTTTAATGAATAAATTGGGAAATTATTGAATATAATTGAGTAGATTATATAAATTCTAAGGAGTCATGGAATCTCATGCACATATTCTATTTATAACTCTAGAAGTAAACTAAAAGAAGGTGAATATTTTAACCACAATAGTATGTCACTCTTCTGACAATATGCATCATATAAGTCTTATAAATGGGAATTGTGATTAAGGACTCCACATTTAAGTTGAAAATTATTACCTACACCCAAGATAATTATATATATAGAACATATATAGGTTTTATATAATTCAAACTCTCTAAAATAGAATAGGTAAGAGAAAAAAAAAATCCTTATACAAGAAAATTATAGCATCTGGAGGTGTCCTAATAAATTAGAACCTGGATAAAAGAATGTAAACAACATACTATAGAGGAAGGGTGTTGGGGGTTTGAGGGCAGGCCTTAGTTTGGGTGGAATTCACATGGGTGGGGGAGGGGGAATAACTGGTAGGTAGGGGGAACCATCAGAAAATGGATGCTGGAGGCCGGGAGGAGTTAGGAGAGGAGGTGGGGAATGACTTTAGGTGGAGGAGGAGGAAGATGGGTCAGGGATGCGAAGGGTCTCAGGAATAATGGGTGGTGTCAGGGAGGGAGGTGGTTAGAAGAGAATATTATTCAGCATCAGAGGTGTTGAGGGTGGTGGGAGGTTAGTCGTCGGGGGTATCGTTGTCAGGGAGAGCATCGGGGAGGGTGTCAGGGAGCATCATCAGGGAGGGCGTTGAGGAGGGAGTTGGGGAGGAACATCGAGGGAGGAAGGTATAAGAGAGAGACAACAATATAGTGGTAGGATGGTATCATGATGTCTGGGGTGGAATGTATCATGGTGATAATGGGAGGGTCATAGGGAGGAGGGGATTCACACGAGGGTTTTGAAAAAAATAAACCCTATTGCTACAATTTTTGTAAAACCATGGCTTTAAGTATACATATAGCCACAACTATAATTAAAATATGGCTATAAATAAAGCTATAGCCACAGGACTATAAAACCATGGATATAGGTCCTTGGATATAGATCATTTTTCTAGTAGTGAATTTTAATAATACGAACATGGAAGAGAAATATTTATGAAATAAATCTTTAAAAAATTTAAATTGAGGTTTTTTAAAAGTAAAGTATCCCTTACCTTGAGTTAGACTCATCATGTTCATTCCTTATCTTATGAAATAATAAAATCATGTAAAATATTTACTTTATTAATCACCCTTTTAAAGTTTATTATTCCTTTTACCATTTTACAATCAATTACTTAATCAATTATCTTCATGTCATATTTTTTGATGATATTTTGCTCATATATACAAAATGACTTCGGTAGGTATGGTCAACATGGTCATTATTCCATAATATATATAATAATAATTATTACATAATTATATTTTTAATATAAAAACTATACTTTTAATAAAAATCATGAAATATTAATATAAAAAAGTCCTATGTTACAATCATGGAGATAATAGGTTGTACATAAGCATGAGTAACATTTTCATTTTCCAACTATCATTATAGAAATAAGGTAGGTGATATTTTATCTTTATATAATTATGAT
Organism: Viscum album; assembly: GCA_963277665.1. Lineage (NCBI taxonomy): Eukaryota > Viridiplantae > Streptophyta > Magnoliopsida > Santalales > Viscaceae > Viscum > Viscum album. The sequence goes on from OY728130.1 coordinate 1,218,435,965, forward strand.
TATATTATAAATATCATATTATCTCTTTAAATAAACTTATATATATCATCCATATGATATGGTTATGAGAAAATAATTACATCTCTTCATGGAGGTGGTAGTCCCCACAAACACATAAACAACATTATCTTTTTTCAATGAATGGAAAGATAACAAAGTAGATGATATATTATATTTAAAGTAAGATAAATATTTCATTAATATAATAAATATTAATTAAATATATAATTATATCAATCAGTGAGAGGTGGTGATGTAAAATGAATTACATCAGTTCGTAAGACGGTAGTCCACCATAAACACAAACGATGGTTTTGTTTCCCATTTGATGGAAGAAGGAGTTGGATATTGGTTATTACATTAACATAATAACATATCAGTAAATTGGATATAGTTTTTTATTATATTAGTATAGTTGAAGAATATTTTAAGGGGGTGAAAGAATAGATAAAACTAAAACATTCATTTTAAAGCTAGACCTCTTATCTGTACAATATCCTCTACATTACACCTTAAGCCCTATAATGTTGGAATTAATCCTAAAACAAGAACTCTAGAATTATTTTAGATATTTGAGGAAATTATTTTTGTAGATTTTTTTCTAAACCAAAAGGCATTTTATGTGTGAAGAAGATATGATAGGAGGTTCCCTTTTATAATTGAGGGGAGGGGCACTCTAGGAATTAATTAAAGTATTAAACTAATATAAATTAATTTTCATAGAAAAATGGATCAAAAAATAATATATTAAAAACATTGAAGAAATATGGATTTAAATACACTAATATAACAATAGTTGGACAAGTTTAGACTATTTTTTTACCCTTATCTTTTGGTTTTAACCCCCTATTAACCCTTTTGACGATTACCAAAATAACAATGTTTTTTACTATTTAGGGGTCAAGGTAGTTACTATAAAAGGAAAATTAGCCCATAAATGAACCATGATTCATATTTTAAGCCATATCCTAATCAATTGACCTAATATACTATTTTTATGAATATTAAATAATTTAATAAAATATTATTTATTATAAAATATCTTTAATGTCATCTTTGAAACTATTAATTTAATTTGACATTAAAAAAACATGAAAAAAATGTAATTAAAGTATAATAATTTAAAAAATAATTAAAATATTATATTTTTCTACATGATTCATGGAAAATAATAATTCATTCAGATTATATTACTTTTAATATTTTTAAAATTATTTATTTTATTTTTCTATTAATTGAATAAATGTTGTGTTGGCGTTGTGTAAGCATTTAAGGTAATTATTTATCACCAAAAAATTATAATCAAAAAATAATTTATATTTAAAATAACCATTTATAACTAAATATAATTATTTTTTAGAAATATAAAAAAATATAATAGATATTAAAAGTAAGAGAGTGAAAGTTTTGACTTTATCCTTTACATAAAAATTATAAAGGTTAGAATCAAGGATAAATGTGAACAAAATGTCACATTTTCAAAACTTGTATGGATATAGATGAACTACACACATAAAATAGGATAAATTAAAGTGTTAGGGTCATTTTTTAATCCTTATCATATTATGTTTAACATTAATTACCTGATTTAACTTTATCATGGTGATAATTATTTACTATAATTACTATTTATAATGACCAAAATAAAAAAAGAAATATTTACAAAAATTTTGACCTCCTAGTTAAAAATTTATAATCCATTTTCAATATTAAATTTTCATAAGTGACATAAATTATTTTAATATTAAAATGAAAAATGCAATCAAAAGTAGATTTTTTTCCAGAAGAATGCCTTTTTAAGTATATTTTTTATTATACTGAATTCAACCATAAAATTGACTTCAATGAAATTAATTATATTATTCATAATATAATATTACTTATATTACTTTTAAACCATTTAAAAAATATAACTTCATAAAATATTTAAGGAAAATATAGTTTTCAATAAAAATCAGTATTTTTCACTATTCACTAGAAAATCAATTTTCTCAGAAAAAGATACTATATTTCCCTAATATAATTTTTATATAATGATTTAAAAAATGATATAATTTTTATCAAATAAAATTTCCAAAATTTCCATTAATTAATTACAATATTCTATCACAAAATGTAATAAAAACCATTTTTGAAGAAAATGTATTTTTGAAAAATAAAATGAATTTACTAAAAATCTGAGTTCTTATTTCCTATATACTAATCAATATATTTTTATTGATTAGTAACTTTATATATATTTCAAAATTTAGTTAATTTAATTTATACCTACCAAATTAATGTCTAGGTTAGAACAATCATACTTAAATAATAATATTTCATAGTTCATTTAAACTTAATGTTATGTATCTTGTGCGCTATTAAACATAATATTTATTTTAAAATATCAGCATATTAAATTCTCAACCATTTAATAATTTTTTTCTTCATAATTTTAAATTTTTATAAAATATATAAGTTGAAATACCACATCTAAAAAGGGTTAATAAAACTTCCTCTTGAAAAGAATGAAAAGGGATGTACGAAGGTCATACAAAATAATACATAATGGGTTTCAAAATAAGAGAAAATTAATGGGAATTGAAAATATGGACATGAAAGAAAAAAAGTCCAAAATAATGATGGAGAGTGATATATAACATTTTTCATAAGAAAGTGAATGATCATGGAAAAGTTAATGACCACAAAATCATAAACCAATGAGGTTTGAAACAAAACATTGATTCATTATAAATGAAGGTAATATGATAAATTTTTTTTCGAGATCCTTTTCCCAGATTTGATGGATTCATTTACTATATAGACTAATAAATTAAGAAAATATACTTAATTTTCAATTATAATTTCATCATTTAATCAATTTTTACCATAATATCATTTTTTCTCCAAATGATGACTATTCAAGATTAATTTTTGATGATCGAAGAACTAAAGTCAACTTCTAATAGATCAAATAATTTTAAAAAATTATAATAAGATATTCCTACCATATTTATACATTTAACAAAAAATGGTTAGTAAAAGGTAAGATAATTACCCAAATAAATAAACCTTCAAATGATGAAATACAACATTAATCTCAAAAACCTCAACAATAACACACCAATTTAATTTTAGATCATTTGATAAATAACTAACCTTAATATTATTCAAAACATTCTTGAATAATATTGAAACCTGAAGATTAGTATTATTTTATCACATATTCTTCTAAGATAAATTTAACACTTCTCTAAATAACATTAATTTCCCTTAAAGTCTCATACCAAAAATGTATATTTTCTAATAATATAATCTCCAAGAAATTATAATTATCTCCATAAATAACATTAATGACCATAAATCCACATCAAAATCATATATTCTACCAAAAATATAATTCAACCTTTATTAATCTTGTAAAATCCCATAATATTTTATTTACCCTAATCATATAATGTTTCCAAAATAACAATAATCACCTAATCACTTTTGAATCCCATGTTTATTTATATTATAAGACATATGTTACCAAAATCAACTTAATCATTATCTATTAAAATTTTTAAGTAAAAAACAATGTCATACTAATTATTACATCATTTAGTGTGTGTGATAGATTTGGAAACCTTTTTTCCCTTTGATTGTGGGCTCAATATTTGAGGCCTTGATGGATGCAATGGGTTCTCCTTTTAATAAAACCATATTAATATAATCATTATAAAATTCCAAAAAATAAGATGAATATCCTCAAAAATATCATTAGTCATCAATTCACTTTTTTAACTCTATGGGTTTTTATACAACTTAATTTTCCACAAAATTATATAATCTTAATTGACTATTATTTCCTTAACATCAATCACATATTAACCCAAAGGTTTATTTATCCCTTCATCATTTTTCCTTAAATGAGCGTATCTAATGTATTTTTCCTTTTCTCTATGCCACTTTTCAAAGTTATCAATCCCATCTAACTCATGTTTCCAAATTTTGAAAACAAAATCTACTATAGAATAATAATTTGGTGTTTCAGGATTCTCATAATATTTAGAATATATCATAATATCAAAATGATAAAAAATACTTTATTCAACTTCCTTCCTAAAAATTTAGCCTTGATTTTTCATCTTACTCCTTAATACTTTAATGCTATAAAACAAATTTATAAAATATGCCCATATAAAATTTAAATATCAAGTTAATAATGTTTCATATTTTGAACATAAGAAAATAATTCATACCTTAAATCTAGAAATCAAGGCCTTATTTTATACGGTTGATATACCCTTTATTTTCCAGCATGAATACCATATATCATGAAAAGAAATAGTGAATTTATTGGTGGAATTTACATTTCTAAATGAGATGGATGAGATGAAATTTTGAAATCAAATAAAAGAGATACCATGATCAACATAGATTTTAAGGAAATAAAAAGGTTTTGGATAGATCAAATAGTTTTTTTAGGTGATTTTGATATTCAGAAAGATTTAAAAATTGTTTTAATAAGATTTTTCTATGATAGTGATGACTAAATCATCTGAAAGAGATAAGAAGTTTGTGTGAGATACATTTCCTTTCATATTGATAAATTATATTTATTCTATAGAAAGAACATCATTAAAATATGAAAGGTACTATTTCATATTAAAATAAAAATTGTAATTGTAATGATAATATCCATATAAATTATACAGTACTTTAACCTTGAAATTATTTATACCTTAGTTGATTATCATTCTAAATCCAATTACTAAAAATAACAATACATCTCCTTAACAAACTAATATTTAAGTTTATATGAGATTAATAACTTATGATTTCAAAACAACATATTAAACCATGAAGTGTTATAAATATTTTAATTATAAACTTCTAACAATATAATTACCTATAAATTTATCTGAAAATTTCCTCTAATATCAACTTTATGGACCTGGCCTTAAAAATTACATAATCCTGAGTTTTAAGTCAAAAATTCATTATATTAAAATTGAGGATATTTACGGTTTTGAGTTTTATAGGATTAGGAAATCACCCTTAAAAAAATAAATATTGCATAAAAAATTGGCCACTTCTACTTAGTATCCATTTTTATTATAAAACAAAACTTTTAATATATAACAAGTTTTCTTTTCATGACATATCTTCACAATTTTTCATCTTGACCTCATTATTTCCCCTACTCATCCTAAAAACCTTATGAATTTTCTTTGAAACATGGTATGAGCACCAAAAGATCATTTAGGGGTATAAAAAGAATAAATAAACCTACTATACTATGAATACTTATAATAATTTTCCTTTTAAAAAAAACTTTGTGTTAAAAATAACAATTTTATTACCCAAGAAATCAACTTTTCAACCAAAATATTTTTATAAAACATTTCATAAGAAATATTAAAGGTAAAATAAAAACCATAAAGGTTTCTTTAAAATCAATTAATACTCATTAAAACTATTTCAAAAAGTTATACTTTTCACCTTTAAGATGTATGAAATAGTTTTATTTAAACATAAGCTCATTAACTTACATTATGAAATCATAATATTTATATAGAAACCATAAAAAGACTAAATAAATCATGTAGGTAACTTGAGGCATAATTTTAAAATTCCTCTTATAAATGTATTAACCTTATGGTTAAAAATGGAATAACCTTCATAGTTACAAATGGAATAACCTTTAGGTTTACAAATTTAATAACCTTTATGGTTACAAATGGAATAACTTTCATGGTCAAATTACAACATGAATATTAACCAATTAGTTGAAGGGATATCATGGAACCACCCATACTTGGTTTATAACAGAACCACATCTTCATAAATAATTCCCAATAAACATAACAAAATCATAATACATAAAATCTTGTAGTTTTCAACATTACACTCAAAAAAAATATTTGTTGCACCCATAATAAAACATTTCCAAATATTGAAATATCCATTCCATTTAAAAAAATTTCTGAAAATTACTAGAATATAGGTAAGGAGGGGTTTAATTTGATAAAAAATGAAAATTTATAAAGGAATAAAAATATAAAAGTACAGTTATAGTGGAGGGAAAAACCATTGACGCCGTACATGTTAAAATAGAACATTCCTTTTTATCTTTATGTAAAAACATTCCATATAAAATATATAAAAAGATTTATTTTGAAAACATTTAAAAGAAATTAAAAAGTGAAATAGATATTTATTCATAATTTATCCATTTCCATATAAATACATCCAATAAATAATTTTATGAATATGGAAATAGAAGATAAATAATTATAAAATAATTCTTTAAAGCATTTAAAATGAGTTTTTTTTAAAGGAAAGTGTCCCTTACCTCGAGTTCAAATCATCATGTTCATTCCTTATCATCCTGAACAATAAAATTATGTAAATTAATTAGTTTATTAATAACCTTTTTCAATTTTATTATTCCTCTTACCATGTTATATCATTACTTAATCATTTAACTTCACGTCATACATTTTGATGATATTCGACTCATATGTCCAAATGACTTTGATATGTAGTCTATAGTCAAAGAGTTCATTACTATTTCATATAAAGAATAATAATATTGAAATAATTTTCATTTTAATATATAAATTTTTATTTTAAAACTAGTCATAAAATATGATTATGAAAAATGAACCATGTTACAATCATGGAGACGGTAGGTCATATATACACCAGAGTAACGTTTCTATTTTTTGAAAATCATTATGGAAAGAAGGTAAGTGTTATTTAATCTTCTTATAATGATAATTATATCATAAATATCATATAATATATTAAAATAAACTTATATATACCATATATATTATGTGGTGATGAAAAAAAATCACATCGCTTTGTGGAGGTGGTAGTCCACACACAAACACGAACAATGATATCATTTTTCAATGAGTGGAAATGTAAGAAAGTTGATGATATATTTTCTTTAAATCATGATAAATAAGTCATTAATATCATATATATACATTAAATCCATCATTATATCCAATTGTGAGAGGCAGTGATGGAAAATTAATTATATTGGTTCGCGAGGCGATGGTTCGCCATACACGTGAACAATGGTTTCATTTCCCATTTCATAGTAGAAGGATAAATATATTGGTTATAAAATTAACATAATAATATATAAATATATATATATTATATTTTTTTTATTATATCATTATGTTTGAATAATATTTTAAGGGTCTGGAAGAATAAATAAAACTAAAACATTGAGCTAAAAGCAATACCTCTTCTTCGGACAATCTCATTTTTTACACCTTAAGACATATAATGTTGGAATTGAGCCTAAAAAAGACCTATTTAATTATGTAAGGGATTCTAGGAATGTATTTGGGTAGGTATTTGATTAAAGAACTATTTTGAAGTGTGAATAAAAGAGTAGAGGGGTTTTCATTTTATAAGAGAGGGGAGGGGAACTCTTGGAATTACTTAAAGTATTAAATTAATATAAATTAATTTACATGAAAAAATGGACCCAAAATGATATAATTATAATATAGGATTATTATGGGTATAAATAATCTCATAAAATAAAATTTAGGAAAGTTTAGACTATATTTTTACCCCTATCATTTGGTTTTAACCCTTTGTTAACCCTTTAGATGATTATAGAGATAACACACTTTTTACTCTTTAGGGTCCAAGATAGTTACTATAAAAGTAAAATTGTCCCAAAAATATAATATTATTGATATTATAAATCATATAAAAATAACTTGGATGGAGATAATACTTTTAGGAATTTTAAATCATTTAATAAAATATTATTTATTTTAAAATATCATTAATGCTATCTTTGGAACAATTCATTTAATTTGACATTGAAAACAAAAATGAAAACAAATTAATTAGAATATAATCATTCAACACATCCAGAAGGTGTTATATTTATATATAAAATCCATGTAATAAAATAATTAATTAAATTATATTACTTTTAATATTTTTAAAATCATTTATTATCTTTTTCTATTAATTGAATAAATGTTTTGTCAGCGTTGCGTAAGCATTTAAGTTAATTATTCATCACAAAAAATTATGATAAAAACAATTTATATTTAAAATAACTATTTAGGATGAATCATTATTTTTTATCCCCATCAAAAAATATTATAGATATTAAAATTAAGAGAGTGACATTTTTGACTTTATCAATTACTTAAATTTTTTAAAGGTCAAAATCAAGGATAAATGGAAATGGTCATATTTTCAAAACTTTTATGGAAATTACAGAACTCAAATAATGTAATATTATAAAATAAAGTGTTATGGCCATTTTTTAGTGCTTATCATATTATTTTATCCTTAATTACTTAATTTACCCTTATCGTGATGATAATTATTTAATATGGTTTCTATTCATAATGACAAGAAAAGGGACCTATTTACCAAATTTTTTAACACCCAAATAATTTAAAATATATTTATTTTAGAATAAATTTAATTTCATAAATATCTTGTGATACACACAACACCGAGTTTAAACATAACACGACACTCTATTAAAATATTATTTAAACATGACCGATATAAACTAGATGTTAAATTAAAAGCTATGAATAGAACTAAATAAAATATTAAATATATATATATATTTTACACATGTACATTTTTATCTATTTTATAGAAATAAAATAAGAATCATTTAAAATAAAAAGAAATGTTTTTTTGAAGAAACGTGTATTTTTTAAAAAGTCGATTCAGTCGCGCTTTGCGCACATAATATAAAATTAATTTTACCAATTTTAGAAAGTTTCTTTAATAAAATTAGATTCATTTTTAAAATCAAAATATCAAAAATATCTTAGGTTTTTTTTATTTTTCATTAATGTTTCATTTTTGATGAATAGTAAAAAATACCTAATTTTAATTAAAATATGCCTTTTCATTTAATTTTTTTATAAAGTTAAATTTTATTTTAAATTTATTTTAAAGTATAATTAGTTCAATTATATATAAATTAATTCAATTTAGGTCATTGGAATCATTTTCATATTGAATTTTGATGTAAAAACTTTTTAAAATTTTGAACATGAAAAATGGGGGTTCAATACCCATTGGGCGTAGGTTACTATAGAAGTACTATAGTAGTAGAGATACTGTAGAAATGGAGGGGACTATTGCAGTGGTAGGAAACTGTAGCGGCGGTAGGGTACTGTAGCAGCAGTGGGTATTGTAGCAGGTGGGTACTGTAGCAATACTATTCACTGAATGGGCCTTGGGCCAAACAATTGGGCCTACCTGATATGTAATGGGATAAATTTCCACTTTGCCTTAGGTCTATGTAATGGGTATACCTCTACACTGTTAAAAGAGTTATTTCCTTTGCTTTAATTATAAAATGAGGCTTCTGCCTCAACCATTAAAAAAAACCTATTTTCTCATCGCGTCTAGAGGATTAATTTTAAATTAAAAATTTCCAATTAAATGAATTAAATTTTTAAAAATGGATTAGATATTTTTAATAAAAAATAATTTATAATATATAATATGGTCAACTTAATTTTTTACGATAATGAATAGTAAAATTAGTAAAAATTATTTACTGCGGTTAAAGTAAAAATGGGTTAACCCAATAGTTAAACTAAAATGATAAGGGATAAAATGACCTAAAAATTTATCTAAAATATATTGGTTAAAAATATTTAGATCTTATAATATTTAATAATCAATAATAATTCATTTTTTACCCTTTTGTTCTTTGAAAAACATGGGCAAACCATTTTTAAAAAAAATTACAAGTGTGCCACTCACTTCACATATAAAAGGCCACCCCTATCCTCTCTTATTCAAACCTTAAAACCATTTTGTTTAGGATAATAACTATCAAAATAAATTCCAAAAATTTCATACCATAATCTTATAATCCTTATTTTATGAAGAAATATAACCTAGGAAGGATTTTGATGAAAACCTAAGAATGTTTCCCAAAGAAGAGGTAACGTTCTTCCAGGAGCCTTTTTATTTTATTTATTCCTCCACCTCCTTCAATTATTATTAAAACATAATGATATAATAACATAATAATATTCCATAAAATTATAATTATAATTTTAATATAATTATCTAATACCATCCCCATTTTCATTAAATGGGTTATGAGATCAACATTTGTGTGTATGGAAAACTACTACCTCACAAACCGATGAAATTCGTTTTTCCATTACCACCTCTCATGGTTGAGTATGATCATAAATATAAAGTATTTATATGAAATTTAAAACATAATTATACCTATTTATTTATTATATCATATATGCATTTTTATACTTTCCATTTCGTAGGGGATATGATAACATCGCTCGTGTGTGTGGAAGCCACCTCCCCGCGAAGTGATGTGATTTGTCTTTCACTAATGTTTTACATGAAAGGTGATAAGGATAAAATTTATGATTTTATGTGATATATATTAAATAATTATGATATTAATTACATATTTATCACTATGAAAATATAATATTTATTTTTTTCTTTCTTACCTTTTCACTCACTGAAAGATGATAACGTCATTTGTGTATTTGTAGACTACCGCTTACAGAAAGCGATGTGACTCTGTTTTAAACACCACAAAACCTGGATGATATATATAAGTATACTTAAGTAAATAATATGATATTTATTATATTATAATCATTATATAAAGATAAAATATTACTTACCTCCTTTCACTGATGATCATTAAAAAATGGAAATGTTACTCATGCGTACATACGACCAATCGTCTCCATGATCGTAACATACATAATTTATCAAAAACAATATTTCATGATTGGTCTTAAAATTATAAGTTATGTATAAATATGAAAATTATTCCATTATTATCTGTATATGTTTAAATAATGACCTCTTGGACTATAGTCAACCTACCAAATTCATTTTCGACACATAAGTAAAATATCATCGAAACACCCGATGTAAATATAAATGAGTAAGTAATTGTATATAACAAAGTAATAAGTGAAATAAAAGGAATAATAATCTTAAAAAGGTTTCTAATATATTAAATAATTAACATAAGTTTATTATTTAGGAAGATAAAGAACCTACGTGACACGTCAGTCTCAAGGTAAGGAACTTCGTCTCAGTTTACCTTCATTGAGGCACATTGTAATGTTATGAACATAATTTATTTTATATGGTGTGTATAATAACCCTTTAAAATATAATATCACAATTAATTTATAATTCATGGTATTTTAAGTTTCAATTTGGATTTTTTCATCCAAGTTGATTGAATTGTAAATTACCATGTGGTAGAAGTTATTATACAATCTCACTTTCTTATGTGATTGTTAACTTTTTCTTGAAAAAATCAACTTCTAGTGATAATATTTCATTGGAAATTACATTTATATTAAATATTAATATTATATTATGATTTATATGATTATTTATTAATCCTTATAACATTTTTACATATAGTTTATACTTTTAACATTATTTGATTAATCGGGGAAATGTTGATAAATATGTATCGTTTACTTTATACAAATATTTGATGATAAGGACAATTAATTCATGAATTAAATATATTATTAAATAAATTAGGAATGCTTTTTAAATGAAGATATGGTTGGGTAATAGTCATTGAAGGACCCTCGATGCATCAACATGTCTCATAAAACAAATCATCTTTCCAAATCAGATGGGTTTTTACTGAGTAGTTTTACACTGTCTTAAAGAAAGATCCTGATAATAGAGGTATCATGATGTATGAGATCATAAAATCCAATAATTAATCATTTCATTAATTTATAATATAGTCATTATCATTATCCATGATATTTTTACAATGATATTATCTATGGATGCATTTCATTATCATATTATTTATTAAATGGAATGTGTGTTCAGTTACTTATCTTGCGATATTGATTATTCCTTATCTTATCATTATAATAAAGTAATTTAAATGAAATGTGTGTTTATTTATTTAAATTTACATGTTAATTATGATTATTTATTTATTATAGATTCCTCTACACTAAACCATTTCTGAGCATTTGAGCTCACCCTTATTTTTTTTTTCATTTTTCTAGTATATGAAGAAGAATTATTAGATTGAATTTCAATGATAAAGTTCAATTTATTTTTTTATGTATTATGCTTTATTTTTTATTCCTAATGAAAAATGGTTACCATGTATGTATCTAGTTGTCCAAAAATTATAAATCGATCATCCTTTGGGATTTGACCCTTTATATCTATGCCAATGTAATAAAGTAGGAATAAACTCTAGGTTACTGGAGTTAGGGTCGTTATAGTTTTTATCAGCAGAAGTTTAGTAAAAAACTTTGGAAATATATTAATGAAAACATAGATTAGAGAACCTAACCCTATGATATGATTTGAGTATATGTATATAAAAACATCCTAATGTTTTGGTAAGGGAGAGATTATGTGGATTTTGCTATCAATATAATCCTCTCTAGATACTAAAAGTGGTCATGATTCTAGCACAAAGGTACTTAGGGGTAATAACTTTGAAAAGTCACTCTAGTCTTGACCTAATCATAACCTAGTGCAAAAAAACCATCCTTAATACGCACCTAGTTTGACACTCTTAGGGAATATACTTAGGATAATTCAAATTTTCTTTACAAACTATTATGAAGGATTTGAAAATAATGATATCCGCAAAGAAACCAATTTTATAATTATGATATTAAAAATAAATAAATTTGCATTTATATTATGTGTTACACCATATTTAGAATTATAAATTATGATTTTAAATTCATAATTGTATGAGATAATCCAGTATATTTCATTATTTAGAAATGGATCCTGAAAGGAAGAAGGGTATCAATACTCATGGACAATGTATAGAGTTTTCTACTGAGGAAGTCAATACAATTAGTATTAGAACTAAGAAAATTATGGTTATTGTAACATCCCAAGAAAGTAATGAATAATAGATATTTTTATCTATGTCTATTAATGAATTAGATAGTGTTTTAGAGGCTTAAAATGAGAATAAATCCAATCTGAAGCATGAAATACACTAATATTTTTAAAAGATTGTTTTACTGCCTTTTGATGGAAAACAATATTTTAAATCTATATTTTGACAATTTTATAAGCTCTATTTGTCAAAAAAACTTATTATTTATGATTGGGACATCAAAATTTAATTTGTGTGAATTTTTGGTATTTTTCTGATAAAGTTCATTTTTTAATGAATAGTGAAAAATGTTGTATTTTAATTCAAAAAATCTATTTAATCTAATTTATTTATATGATTAGATTATATTTTGATTTGGTTTTAAAGTTCAATTAGAATATATTTTTACCATTTAATCCAATAGTGGTCATTGGAATTAATTTCACTTTGAAATTGGACTTAAACTAGTGTCAATCTTTTGATACTTATTGTTTCATAAAAACACGCTATTTGCTCTGACAACGAGAATTAATTATTAAATTAATTAATGAAACTTATATGTTTTGAATTTTTTAAAATAGACATAATTTTTGAATTCGTAATATCAAATATATCTTAGGGTGAAGTTTTGGTTTTTTTCTGGAAAACTTCAATTTTTGATGAATAGTGAAACCACTAAGTGGTACTTATAAAAACTCATTTTTCGTTTAAATGAAATTTTACCAACTCTGTGGTTTGAATTTAAAAAATATGACATACATGTTTGTCATTAAGAAGTAAAATGTGGTTCAATGGGATTGAAATAATTTTTTTGGTGAATAGTAACTTTTAAGTTTTTAATCGCGATTAGAGGTAATTAGTGTAGTTTAAGGTAAAAATAATGTTTTAATAATATGAAATGTACTTGACACATGTCCTACTTTTATTGGATGTGTCATGACCGACCAAGAAAATCCATGGGTCAACTTGGGGACCCCATGAAGCTTCTTTGATAGGAAAATGACATTAAAAACCTTTTATTTAATGTTAAAATAAAAATGTCACAAACATGAGTTGGTTTACTAAAACAATTTTTAAATGGGGTTATACAAGTCATATTTTTGACTATAAATATTCATTATAAAGCTAAAAGGATTTCCTAAATCATAGTAGTTTTTTTATAATTTTTAAACATTAAATAAATTAAATTATTTATGACACCATGATGATGCAACGATTACCTCATTGTTTAACGATTTAAATAAAATGAAAAGATAATGTAACATATATGACCTACACATGTACAAAACCTATTGGATGGGTGGATTTAGAACCCTTATCACCTTATCCTAGAATTATATCAATTTGAGACCTTTTAAATCTGAAACTCATTTTAAAATAAAGTAACATTTCTTTACTTTCCAAGAGTGCCCCTCCTCTCCTCTTATAAAAGGCCCCCACCTCTACCTCCTTAACCACACTTCCAAAGACTTTGGATCGGCCAAACCCTGCCCATTTTGCCTCTAAAAATACCTCTATAACTCCTAGAATCATCACTTTGGGCAGAAGACTTCCCAATGAAGCCTTTGAGCTCAAATAAAAAAGAGTTACCCGATTTCAAGGTAGTGACTTCTCTTGTGTTCTTATGTTTTATTTTGCTTCTCCAACCCCCTAAACTATTTTTATTCATTTCTTTTGTAAAAAAACCAGTATCTTCCATATACTAGGATTTTGTTATATGAAGTATTCGAGATACACTTACACACACCTACATCTAATGGTTAAAGAACATACTGTTTCTGTGGATGGCGAATTTATGCCTCACGAAACGATGATTGTTCAAAACTCATATATCACCTTAAAAGGTGGCCATTAAGATGTCAATATATTTATATATTATATATAATATGTTTATGTTTTACTTAAGATTCTGTATTTTTCATTTATGGCATATCTTTATGGTTACCATTATGAGTAAACATGATATCTTCATTTTAGGAAGTGCGGACTACCGCCCCCTCAAAGTGATTTGATTCGTTAATACCATATGTGGTACGTATAAAGGATATATTTAATGATATTATATATTATACCATACTTTAATTAAAATACTATTATGTATCATTATGTTTTAATTCCATAAAATACGAAATAGAAATGAAAGTAGCGTTCATGCGTACGTACGGCTTACCGTCTCCATGAACGGTGCATTTCATTTATTACCTCTAAAAATTGTGTAATATTATAAATTCATTTATATACTGGATATATATGATATATAAATCATGATTATAACTCTGGATATAATGGATACATGAACAACTTGTAATTATAAAGAGCATATTTTGACTCAAGTACCAATGATAGTTAAAAAGACCGTTATTAACTAAAATAATTACATAGTGTTCTTGACATGATAATAAGTGATATAAAAGGACTAATGAACTTGAAAAAGGTTCTTAAGCAAGTAGAAATTATGTCAAGTTTATTCTTCAGTAGATTAAAGAACGATCAAGTCAAGTCGGATACGAGGTATGGGACTTCGTCTCAATCTCCTTTCAATTGAGGCATATTTTGTTTTATACACAACCTTCTTTTATACGGTGTATAAACCACTTTGACTTTTACGTTTATTCAAAAGGAATATTTTTTATATGAAGTGTTTAATAAATGAAAAAAGGGAATGTTTTTTTGTCGTACGTATGCGGCGACAACGACTTCTCCGCCGCCGTGACCATTATTTGAGTTTCGGCTTCCTCTACAAGCCATCATTTTTTTTAAAGAAAAATAAATACCATGTTTTAATTTTATTTTATTTTGGTATTGAAAATGGTTTTCATAAGTTTTTTATTATATCAATGTGTTTTATTCATATCATGTGATTGAAATGTGGAAATGTTATGTTTCCTTTATGCATGTTTTATGTGATACAATTATGTTATGGTTCTTGGGCATTGTTATGAAGACGGGTCGTTCCATGATAAACTAAGGGTGGGTGAGCATGATATAGCTCTCCAATGTATTGGGTAACGTGAAGGAGTGAAATGTTAAGGTTTCTCCGAAGAGATTTAGGGAATATACTGTGATGGGTATTCCAAACGTAACCAAGAGTGTTACTCCCTACGTAATAATGTTATGGATGACTCAAGTTAGCTTTATGTATTATGATTTCTATGATTTATTCATGATTTGATGAGGTAGGTTAAAGTGCCTATGTTTTATGGGTAAATTATGATTTCATTCTTATGTATATATGAACTCATGTTTCCTTTCTATATTTTTATAAACCTTACTGAGCTTTTTATGCTCATCCAATGTTTTTGAAATGTTTTCCACAGGTCAAGGGAAATGTACATGATATGATGATAGTGTTAAGGAAGTGTCAATAAAGAATCCATGTTTTATTTTAAATATGTTTCCGTTGATGGGAAAAATGAATACTATCTTTTATGTAACCAATTTGCTTAAATGTGGAATGTAATACTTGTTTTATGATCTAATTCTATAAAACTCTAAACATGAAAAGATCCTCAATGTGAATTATTCATTTAATTCAATATTAAGTAAGGTTTAAGGCCGGGGCCTTATAGTTGGTATCAGAGGTCAGTTTAGATAACTTTAGGAGTTAGAATTTTATTAAATGATTATCCAAAAATATTTTTTTATGGTCAAATTGAATTGATATAGAATTTGAAGATTACCATGTTGCTTCATCTAAGACATGTTTGTTCAGAATGGTTTTCTGCAGAGGAAACAGGGAACCAGTGCTAGGAAGGCATACAGAAGGAAATAACCTTCCGAATTAGCATCCTGAGATGGTCGGAATTAGAACTGAACAGTTTGTTGCAGTAATTGCGCAGTTGACTGAAGCGATAAATGGTGGCGGTATCCATGCACAAGATCAGCCAGATCAACCGCAGAGGAACATGTCAGTGGTGGAACATTTCATGATGCAACATCCCCCATCATTCAGAGGATCATCTGACCCTGTGCTAGCTGAAGGGTGGATTAAAGCACTAGATAATATTTTCGATGTCATGGGGTGTTCAAAAAACCAAAAGGTTAGTCTTGATATTTACCGTTTGGAGGGTGAAGCAGATCAATGGTGGTCGATGGTTAGAAATATCAGGGATGCTGATGATATTGATACTCTCGACTGGGATGAATTTAAAGGTATGTTTCTTGAGAAGTATTTTCCTAAGGCTATTCGACTTAGGATGGAAAAACAATTCTTGGAATTGAGGTAAGAGGAGGACTCAGTTGCTGCCTATGAAGAAAGGTTCACTCGATTGGCAAGGTATGCTCCAAATTTTATCCGAGACCTTGATATTAAAATCAATCATTTTTACTCAGGATTAAAGCCAAAATATCGAAGGGCTTTAGCTTCTCGTGAGTTCAAAAGTTATGAAAAGCTTGTTCGATGTGCTGAGAAGGTGGAAATGGAGTTTGCTGATGATCAATTGTTCTATAACAACCAGCAGAAGAAGAGACTGAGGTGGCAGGAGAAAGGGAAGAATTCTTCAAAAAGGTCTGATGGTAAGAAAACTATGTTTTCAGTTTGTGATAAATGTGGGAAAAGGAATGCTGGGGAATGTCTTATGAATTCTGGAAAGTGCTACCGATGTGGTAAGATGGGACATAAGGCTCGTGATTGCACTGAAAAAGATCAGGGTGACGGTAAGACCAAATTTGATTTACAGTTAGTGAAATGTTTTAAGTGTAATGAGATGGTTCACTATGCAAACGAGTGTCCAAAAAAGAGCTTGAGTGATTGGAAGCAGTTAGACTACAAGCAGATAGGGGTGGTGAAATCCTTTGCAACTACTTAAGCAGATGTCAGGCCATCAAATGAAGTTGTATCAGGTACTTTGTTTGTTTTTTCAGATTATGCCAGTGTGTTGTTTGATTCGGGGTCTACAAATTCTTTCATCTCTGAAACCTTTTCTAGTAAAATGGAAATACCATCTCAAGAAATGACTCCTGAACTTGTGGTAAAAACACTTGGGGAAATGTTGAGGCAAAAAGAATTTATAAGACTCTTCCTATCCTTATCCGTGGAAAGAACCTACTTGAAAACCTTATTGTTTTACCTCTATTAGAGTTTGATGTTATCTTGGGTATGTATTGGCTCTCTATTTACCATGCTAAGATTGACTGTAGAGCTAAAGAAGTTTCTTTTCAGAAAGACTTTCATTTTGTGTACAAGAATGAATCCTTACTCTTGATAACATATCAAGAGGCTGAGAAACTTGTAAAAGATAGAAATGAATGTTATCTTGCACATATTGTTGAAAACAAGGGAACTGTTCAGATTAATGATGTGCTAGTGGTAAATGAGTATCCTGATGTTTTTCCTGATGAGTTGCCTGGAATAATACCAGATCGGGAAGTTGAGTTCACTGTTGACTTAGTTCCTGATGCTAAGCCAATTTCAAAACCCCCTTATCGAATGGCTCAAATTGAACTTTTAGAGTTGAAGGAGCAATTGCAAGATTTATTAGAGAAAGGTTTCATTCTACCTAGCACATCACCATGGGGTGCTCCTATTTTATTTTTCAAAAAGAAAGATGGTTCTATGAGACTTTGCATTGATTATAGAGCCTTGAATAACATCACTATTAAGAAAAAATATCCTTTTCCTCATATCGATGACTTGTTTGATCAGCTCCAGGGAGCTCAGTATTTTTCAAAGATTGACCTGAGATCGGGGTACCATCAACTGAAGGTAAAGGAAGCAGATGTTACGAAGACTGCGTTTCGTACAAGATATGGCCATTATGAATTTGTAGTAATGCCTTTTGGGCTAACCAATGCACCTGCTGTATTCATGGACTTAATGAATAGAATTTTCCATGAGTTCTTGGATAAGTTTGTGGTTGTTTTGATTGATGATATTTTGGTGTTTTCTAAAAGTAAAGAAGAGCATGAAATACATTTAAGGGTTATTTTACAAAATTTGAAAGAAAAGAAATTGTATTGGAAATTCATCAAGTGTGAGTTTTGGTTGCAACAAATTTCTTTCCTTGGTCATATTGTTTCTAAAGATGGGATAACTGTTGATCATGCAAAAACAAAGGTTTTTGAAGAATGGCCAAGAACCACAAATGTAACTGAGATTCATAGCTTCTTTGGTTTGGCAGGATATTACCGAAGGTTTTTTAGAAATTTTTCATAGTTATCTAGTCCAATGACGAAGCTAACTTGGAAGGGTGTTAAGTTTTTCTGGACAAAAGAATGTGATGACTGTTTTCAGGAACTGAAATGAAGATTGGTGAATGCTCCAGTTTTGGAACTACCTTCCAGGAATGGTGAGTTTGTTATATACAGTGATGCTTCATTGAAAGGACTTGGTTGCGTCCTAATGTAGAATGATCAGGTAATTGCTTATGCTTCACAATAGTTGAAAAATCATGAGGTAAATTACCCTACACATGATTTGGAATTAGCTGCTGTTATTTTCGCTTTAAAAATTTGGAGGCATCATTTGTATGGAGTAAAGTGTAAAATATATACTGATTACAAAAGTTTAAAGTATATATTCACTCAGAAAGAGTTAAACATGAGACAGAGGATATGTCTAGAATTAATCAAGGATTATGATTGTATAATTCATTACCATCAGGGAAAAGCAAATAAAGTGGCTGAAGCTTTGAGTCGAAAAAGTAATGCTTCATTAACAATGTTGCATTTGGAACATGATCCTTTGGTTAAGGATTTGATGAACTTTGGCATAGAAGTTTTTGGTGCAGGATGTTCTTCTATTTTGTTTCAGGTATCAGTGAAATCTTCTCTATCAGACAGAATCAAGCAAGCACAGAAGCAAGACAGTGAGTTGCAGAAAAAGGCAGAGTTGGTTCAGAAGGGTAAGTTTCCGGAATTCAACATTGATAATGATTGTGTTTTGAGATTTGGGAAGATATTGTGTGTGCCTTGTGATTCACAGTTGAAGAGAGAGTTGTTATGTGAAGCTCATAGTTCTCCATTTTCAGTTCATCCTGGCAGTACTAAGATGTATAGAGATCTTCAGGAGTATTACTGGTGGGACAGAATGAAAAGAGATATTGCTGATTTTACTGTGAAGTGTTTGACTTGTCAACAGGTTAAAGCAGAGCGACAGTTACCGAAAGGGATGCTTCAGCCTTTACCAGTGCCAGAGTGGAAATGGGAGAATATATCCATGGTCTTTGTTGTGGGATTACCGAAGACATCTCGAGGTAATAATGCAATCTGGGTTATTGTTGATCGCTTGACCAAATCTACTCATTTCCTTGCTATACGAGATACTTTTTCCCTAGATCAACTTTCCTGTTTGTATCTTAAAGAGATAGTCAGGTTACATGGATTTCCTCTCTCCATTGTATCTGACCATGATCCTAGGTTCACTTCTAACTTTTGGAAAGGCCTTCAGAAGTCGTTGGGTACTGAATTAAATTTTAGTACAGATTTTCATCCTCAATCAGATGGGCAGTCAGAACAAATGATTCAGACATTAGAGGATATGCTACGTGCTTGTTCGATGGATTATCAGGGAAGTTGGGACCAACATCTTTCTTTGGTTGAATTTTCTTATAATAACAGTTTTCATTCCAGTATACAGATGGCACCATTTCAGGCATTATATGGGAAGTGGTGTTGAACTCCAGCTTTCTGGGATGAAGTGGGTGAAAAGAAGTTGATGGGACCAGAATTGGTAGAAGAGTTGGCAGAAAAATTTCGGCTGATACAGAAACACATGAGAACAGCTCAGAGCAAGCAGAAGAGTTATGCAGACAATAGGAGGAAGGATCTCTCTTTTGAGGTAGGTGATCATGTTTTTATCAAAGCATCACCATGGAAAAGTGTGATGCGATTTGGTAAGAAAGGAAAGCTGAGTCCAAGGTTCATTGGACCATATGAAATTCTGGAGAGACTTGGATCAGTTTCTTACTGAGTGGTTTTACCTCTGAGTTTATCTCAGGTACACAATGTTTTTCATGTTTCGATGTTGAGAAAGTATATGCCGGATCCATCTCATGTTTTGAGTCCAGAGGTAGTTCAGCTTATCTTATGAGGAACAAACGGTCCAGATTCTTGACCACAGGGAGCAAGTGTTACGGAATAAGGTGATTCATCAGGTAAAGGTTTTGTGGAAAAACCACATGATTGAAGAGGCAACATGGGAATCTGAAAATGCAATGAGAGATAAATACCCCCACTTATTCGATAAGTAAATGAATTGCGGGGACGCCATTTTCTAAAGGGGGTAAGGATGTAACATCCCAAGTAAGTAATGAATAATAGATATTTTTATCTATGTCTATTAATGAATTATATAGTGTTTTATAGGCTTAAAATGAGAATAAATCCAATCTGAAGCATGGAATACACTAATATTTTTAAAAGATTGTTTTACTGCCTTTTGATGGAAAAACATATTTTAAATCTATCTTTTGACAATTTTATAAGCTCTATTTGTCAAAATAAACTTATTATTTATGATTGGGACATCAAAATTTACTTTTTGTGAATTTTTGGTATTTTTCCGATAAAGTTCATTTTTTTAATGAATAGTGAAAAATGTTGTATTTTAATTCAAAACCTCTATTTAATATAATTTATTTATATGATTATATTATATTTTGAATTGGTTTTAAAGTTAAATTAGAATATATTTTTACCATTTAATCCAATAGTGGTCGTTGGAATTAATTTCACTTTGAAATTGGACTTAAACTAGTGTCAATCTTTTGATACTTATTGTTTCATAAAAACACGCTATTTGCTCTGACAGCGGGAATTAATTATCAAATTAATTAATGAAACTTATAGGTTTTGAATTTTGTAAAATAGACATCATTTTTGAATTCAGAATATCAAATATAGCTTAGGGTGAAGTTTTGGTTTTTTTTCTGGAAAACTTCAATTTTTGATGAATAGTGAAACCACTAAGTGGTACTTATAAAAACTGATTTTTCGTTTAAATGAAATTTTACCACCTCTGTGGTTTGAATTTCAAAAATCCGACATACATGGTTGTCATTAAGAAGTAAAATGTGGTTCAATGGGATTAAAATAATTTTTTTGGTGAATAGTAACTTTTAAGTTTTTAATCGCGATTAGAGGTAATTAGTGTAGTTTAAGGTAAAAATAATGTTTTAATAATATGAAATGAACTTGACACATGTACTACCCTTATTGGATGTGTCATGCCCGACCAAGAGAATCCATGGGTCAACTTGGGGACCCCATGGAGCTTCTTTGATAGGAAAATGACATTAAAAACCTTTTATTTAATGTTAAAATAAAAATGTCACAAACATGAGTTATTTTACTAAATTTTTTTTAAATGGGGTTATACAAGTCATATTTTTGACTATAAATATTAATTAGAAATATAAAAATATTTCCTACATCATAGTATTTTTTTTATAATTTTTAGACATTAAATAAATTAAATTATTTATGACACCATGATGTTGCAGCGATTACCTCCTTATTTAACGATTTAAATAAAATGAAAAGATAATGTAACATATATGACCTACACAAGTCCAAAACCTATTGTATGGGTGGATTTAGAACCCTTATCACCTTATCCTCAAATTATATTAATGTGGGACCTTTTAAATCTTAAACTCATTTTAAAATAAAGTAATATTTCTTTACTTTCTAAGAGTGCCCCTCCTCTCCTCTTATAAAAGGCCCCCACCTCTACCTCCTTACCCACACTTCCAAAGCCTTTGTATCAGCCAACCCCTGCCCATTTTGTCTCTCCACATACCTCTATAACTCTTATAAGCATCACTTTGGGTAGAAGTCTTCCCAAGGAAGCCTTTGAGCTCAAATCAAAAAGAGTTACCCGATTTAAATTAGTGTCTTCTCTTGTGTTCTTATGTTTTATTTTGCTTCTACAACCCCCTAAACTCTTTTTGTTCATTTATTTTGTAACAACACCAGTATCTTCAATATACTAGGATGTTTTTATAATAAGTATTCAGGCTACAATTACACACACCTACATCTAATGGTTAAAGAACATACTGTTTCAGTGGATGGTGAATTTCTGCCTCACGAAACGATGATTGTTCAATTCTCATATATCACCTTCAAAGGTGGCCATTAAGATGTCACTATATTTATATATTATATATAATATGTTTATGTTTTACTTAAGCTTCTGTATTTTTCATTTATGTCATATCTTTATGGTTACCATTATGAGTAAACGCGATATCTTCATTTTAGGAAGTGCGGACTACCGCCCCCTCAAAGTGATTTGATTCGTTAATACCATATGTGGAACGTATAAAGGATATATTTAATGATATTATATATGATAACATACTGGAATTAAAATACTATTATGTATCATTATGTTTTAATTCCATAAAATACGAAATAGAAGTGAAAGTAGTGTTCATGCGTACGTACGGCTTACCGTCTCCATGAACGGTGCATTTCATTTCTTACCTCTAAATATTGTGTAATATTATAAATGCATGTATATACTGGATATATATGATATATATGATATATAAATCATGATTATAACTCTGGATATAATGGATACATGAACAAATTGTAATTATAAAGAGCATATTTTGACTCAAGTACCAATGATCGTTAAAAGGACCGTTATTAACTAAAATAATTACATAGTGTTCTTTACATGGTAATAAGTGATATAAAAGGACTAATGAACTTGAAAAAGGTTCTTAAGCAAGTATAAATTAACTCAAGTTTATTATTCAGGAGATTAAATAATGATCAAGTCAAGTCGGATACGAGGTATGGGACTTCGTCTCAATCTCCTTTCAATTGAGGCATATTTTGTTTTATACACAACCTTCTTTTATACGGTGTATAAACCCCTTTGAATTTTACGTTTATTCAAAAGGAATCTTTTTTATACGAAGCGTTTACTAAACGACAAAACAGAATGTTTTTTTTGTCGTATGTATGTGGCGACAATGACTTCTCCGCCGCCATGACCATTATTTGAGTTTCGGCTTCCTCTACAAGCCGTACCTTTTTTAAAGAAAAATAAATACCATGTTTTACTTTTCTTTTATTTTGGTATTGAAAATTGTTTTCATAATGTTTTTATTATATCAATGTGTTTTATTGATATCTTGTGATTGAAATGTGGAAATGTTATGTTTCCTTTATGCATGTTTTATGTGATACGATTATGTTATGGTTCTTGGGCATTGTTATGAAGACGGGTGGTTTCGTGATAAACTAAGGGCGGGTGAGCCCGATATAGCTCTCCAATGCATTGGGTAACGCGAAGGAGTGAAACGTTAAGGTTTCTACGAAGAGATTTAGGGAATATACTGTGATGGGTATTCTAAACGTAACCAAGAGGGTTACTCCCTACGTAAGAATGTTATGGATGCCTCAAGTTACCTTTATGTCTTATGATTTCTATGATTTATTCATGATTTTATGAGGTAGGTTAAAGTGCCTATGTTTTATGGGTAAAGTATGATTTCATTCTTATGTATATATGAACTCATGTTTCCTTTCCATATTTTTATAACCCTTACTGAGATTTTTATGCTCATGCCAAGTTTTTGATATGTTTTCCACAGGTTAAGGGAAAGGTACATGATATGATGATAGTGTCAAGGAAGTGTCAAGAAAGAATCCATGTTTTATTTTAAATATGTTTCCGTTGATGGGAAAAATGAATACTATCTTTTATGTAACCACTTTTCTTAAATGTGGAATGTAATACATGTTTTATGATCTAATTCTCTAAAACTCTAAACCTGAAAAGATCCTCAATGTGAATTATTCATTTAATTCAATATTAAGTAAGGTTTAAGGCCAGGGACTTATAGTTATATTAGGGAAACTTAATCATTTGTATGACAAATAACCTTTACCAAATGGAGAAAATGGTTCCACATCATGATTCTCCTATGTTGGATCACTTCATGTGATAGAAACTCCCATTATTTAGTGGGACTAATAATCCAATGGTATTCGAGAAATAGATTAAGTCTTTGGAGAGGATATTTATAGAATTGGGATGTGATGAAAATGAAAAGGTGACAATTTTAGTGTATTATCTCAGAGGTGATTCTGATCAATGGTGTACATTGATCCAAAATACTATGGAGGAAAAGGAAATAAAACTCATGGAATTGAAAGATTTTAAGGAGACATTCTTTGAAAAAATATTTCCCTAATGAGAAAAAAAAATAAAATGAAGAGAAAGTTACTTATCTTTGAGAAAAATGAATAAGAAAGTGTCACATATTAAGAAGACACATTTACTAGGTTATCTAGGTATGATGTGGATTACATACACAACACAGAGTGCAAGATTGGACATTTGTTTAATGGGATAACCCAAGTCTCCAAAGGGCTTGGATCACTAAAACTTTTTCATCATATGATGATATAGTTTTATGTGCCATCAAAACATAGATTTAAATATCTAAATATTACATATTTAAGAGAAATAAATTGAATAAGAGTTTATATAAACACTATGAACAATGTAATGCATAAAAGAAGAAGAAGTAAATGAAGCAATGTACACGTTGTGAGAACCATGAAAAAAATCACCCTGGGAAATGTTTGAATGGATTAAGATTTTTTATAGGTGCATAGATAAAGGGATCAAAGGAAAAAATGAAAAGGGAAGAAATAAAACAATGCTATTAAGTGTTTCAACAATATTGATATGGGGAACTACACAAACAAATACCCCAAGTGTTAAGGAAATCCACCACATACGAGGATAAAAAGAGAAGGTTAAGCTTATATGATCACTAGATCTGAGGTAGAAGTACATAATTATGTAGTGAGAGGTATTTTAATCCTATCATCAAATTTATCTAATTCTTTATTTGATTTTGGATCCTCACACTCTTTTATATCTACCTAGTTTTCTAAAAAAATAGACATTTTCCATTTAATTTAAGAAGGGACTTTTCAGTTATTAATCCCATGGGAAGTATCACTACAAGAAGGATGTGTTAGGAAGTCCCCATTATGATACATAAAACATGATCTATTTTCTGACCTTATTATCAAAACTATAGTTGACTTTTTTATAATCCTTGGTATGGACTTCATTTCAAAATATGATGCCGAAATTTAATACAAGAATAAGGAAATTATGATTTGTGGGGAAGCTGTAGAGTTCCTTATATTTAGAGATGATACTTCATCATCTAAGTCATATCTAGATCCATCCCCAATATCTTTACCGAATGAGATTATTGGGTATTAAGGGATAAAAAATATAGGGATAGATAAGGTAATATTCAAATTTCGGATGTACCTATTGTACAAGAAAAATTGATGTATTTCCCAAGAAATTACTGAGACATCCATCAGAGTTTGAATTTGAGTTTTCCATTGATTCAACCCCCAATATAAGAAAAATATCAAATACTCCCTATAGATTGACCACAATAGAATTATTGGAGTTGAAGAAATAACTAGAGGAGTTGGGTGATAAGAGATTTACTCTCTCAAGGGTTTCACCATGGGGAGGCACATGAGCCTCAACCCAATTGGTGAGGTATCCTTAAGTGCATCCACGAGACCCAGGTTCAAAACCAGGTAGAGGAATATTTCCGAGTACTGTATAAGCACTATAGAAGGTGTTGTAGCAGGAACTATAACAGATACTGTAGCAAGTACTATTCGGTACTGTAGTAGATGTAACTATTCACCTTGGGCCACCAGTTTGGGATTAGAGTCTTTAAGGCTTTCGGGCCACCCAGGCCTTTGGGTCAGTAGGGATTTTGGGCTACCTTTAAGGCCTTCAATATACCTCATGGCCTTTGGGACACATGCAGTTTCCCGACACAGACTCTACCAAAAAGGAGCTAGCCTAGAAGAGGATTCAGAGAAGGTGCACTCACTAGAGCAGAACCAAATGGATTTGTCAGAATGAGAGGGTATGGCTATGCCATCAAGACCAGCCTATGCTTGAACGGGAAGCCTAGCCAGACTTCCATGCGAAGGTGGAGAGATACTATCTTGATGCATATGATGGGGAGGGGAAGTTCCATGTAGATAGTCTGGTTGAATTCCCTAAGACCTTCGGGTCATGTAATCTCATAAGCCTATAGGCTATGTAATCTCTGAGCCTATAAGCCTTGTAAGGGTTCCCCATCATCTCTTGAAAGGGGGGTTATCAAAAATCAATAAAAATGAAGGCCTTCATGCCATCCGGGGGGAGCCCCTATTCTCTTTGTTAAGAAGAAATATTGATCTATTAGGATGAGTATTGATTATTGGGAAACCAATAATATTATTATAAAGGAAAAATATCCTCTTCCTCACATTGATGAATTATTTGATCACATTCATGGGCCCCAATATTTTTCAAAGATTGACCTTCATTATGGGTATCATTAATTGTGAGTAAACAAGGAAAACATTCTAAATAAAACTTTTCGAATGAGGTATAGAAATTATAGGTTTACAGTAATACCATTTGTATTAACTAATACACCCTCTATTTTTATAGATATAATGAACATAATATTTTAGGGATATCTAGATGATTTTTTATGGTATTCATTAATGATATTTTGGTGTATTCTAAAATATGTGAGGACTATGAGAATCACATAAAGACCATTCTTGGGACTCTTATAAGGAAATAGTTATATGGGGAACTGACTAAGTATGATTTATGGCGTCAAGATGTCTCTTTACTTGGCCATATTTTCTCAAAGATTAAATCTCAGTTGATCCTGTGAAGAATAAGGTAGTCAGATAATTTCCTACGCCAACAAACACAACTGAGGTATACATTTTCAATGGTTTTTTAGTGCACTCTAGATAATTATTTAATAATTTTTCATGGTTGGATAACCCATTAACCAAGATTACAAGAAAATGGGTTAATTTTGTTTGAGAAAATGTAAATAATGTTTTGATGAACTAAATAAGATATTGGTCAATGCTCTAATTTTGATTCTAACATATGGAAATGATGGGTTTGGGATATATAATGATGAATCAAAGAATGGGAATGGTTGTGTACTAATGAAAAATGATAATGTTATTGAACATTCATCAAGGCAATTGAATACTCATGAACCGAATTATCCAAACCATGATCTTGAATTGATAGTTGTAATATTTTCTTTGAAGATATAGATAAATTATCTCTATAGTGAAATATGTGAGATATAAAAGACCATAAAATCCTAAAATACATATTTTTAAATAAATATATCAATATGAGGCAAATGAAATGGTTCGAGATACTCAAAGATTATGATTTCTAAATACATTACCACATAAGGAAATAAAATAATGTACCAGATGCATTGAGTAGGAAAGATCATGAGGTTATGACCCAAATGAGAATTTAGAGGAATACTATGTTCATGGATTTAGTAAATATAAATATGTTAATTATTATGGAATTAGAGACATATCTTTTTTTCAAATTATTTTGAAAACATATTTATTAGAAAATATAAAAAAATTTCAATCTGATGATGAGAACTTTTAGAAGAAAATTAAATCTATGAATGATGAGAAATTAGCAGACTTCATTTCTGAAGATAGTGTTATGAAGTTTGGAAAGATATTTTTTATTCCACATATACATGATCTAAAAATGTAATCATTGGATAACACTCATAGCTCAAATTTATCTATACACCATTGTAGCAAAAATGTGTATAGGGATTTGAGGGAGCATTTTTGACGGGATAACATGAAGTGGGAAATTGATTATTATGTGTCTAGATGTTTGGTTTATCAACAAGTTAAAGCTATGATATAGTATATGAGAGTTTTCATGAACCCTATTCCTATTAATATATAGAAATGGAATGAAATTACTATGGACTTTGTTACAGTACTACCAAAGACTCAAAAAAGGAATGATGCAATATGGGTTATTATTGACCACCTAACCAAATTTACGCATTTTCTTTATAGAAGAGAATATTTTACTCTTTAATACCTCACAAGGATTTATATTAATGAATTTTTAAGACTTAATGGCACACCAATTTCAATTTTGTCTGATTGCGATCCCCGTTTTACATCAAAATTCGGAAAGAGTCTTTAGAAGGCTCTTAATACCGAGCTTCATTTAAGCACTGCATAATATCCTCAAACTAATGGAAATAATGAAAGTACTATTAAAATAATGTAATACATGTTGGGTTCATTATCACTTTACTTTGAAGATATGTGGGATCATTATTTACCTTTGGTATAGTTTTCCTATAACAATAGTTTCTATTCAAGTATTTAAATGGTGTCATATGAAGCATTATATGGAAAGATATGTCATACTCTAACTTGTTGGGAAAAAGTCACTTAAATGAAACTCATAATACCATAACTTATTAAAGATACAACAAAAAAGTTAAAGGATATTAAGGATCACATTAAATCATCTCAAAGTATGCAAAAGAGTTATACTGATAATTTGATGAAAGATTTGAAATTCTATGCAAGAGATCATGTTTTTTTGAAAGTATCTCCATAGAAGGGTGTTATAGGGTTCTATAAGAAAGGAAAAATAATCCCTAGGTATATTTAACTATTTGAAATCCTTTAAACAATTGGAGTTTTTTCTTATCATTTGTAAATTCCTCCAAAACTCTTAAAATTATATGATGTGTTTCATATATCATTATTATGGAAGTACATGCCAAACCCAACGCATGTGATCACCTCTGATGAAATAGAATTGGAACATGATATATCATACTATGAATAAAGCATATAGATTATTGATAATAGAGATAAAGTTTTTAGGGATTAGATTACTCAACTGGTAAAGGTATTTTGGAGAAATAAAAAAATAGAGGAAGTAATATGGGAACAAGAGGATATTACGAAGAAGAACCACCCAAATCTGTTTAAAAGGTAATATCCATGAAATTTAAAGGATGAAATTTTTGTAGGATAGAATAATATTACACCCAAATACCTAAAAATATATTTATTTTAGAAAAAAATTTAATTTCTTTGATAGCTTGCGATACACGCAACACTGAGTTTAAACGAAACACCACACTCTATTAAAATATTATTTAAACATGACCATTATAACCTGGCCATTAAAATTGTGGGGTTAAATAAAAATAATTAAATTATGAAATATATATATATTTTACGCATGTATATTTTTATCTATTTTTAATAAATACAATAATAATCATTTAAAATAAAAAGATTTTTTTTTTTGAAAAAACTGTATTTTTTTTCTAAAAGAGGGTTTAGTCGTGGATCACACACATAATATAATATTAAATTTTAATAATTTTATAAAAATTTATTTTCTAAAATTAACTTCAATTTTTAAATTATAATATCAAAATTATTTTAGGGCTATTTGTTTTGAGTTATTAAAAATGTTTAATTTTTCGATGAATAGTGAAAATAATGAATTTTAATTGAAAAATTACTTTTTGTTTTAATTATTTATAAAATTAAACTATATTTTAAATTAGTTTTAAAATAAAATTAGTTCAATTATATATAATATAATTTAATTTATTTCTTTGGAATTATTTTCACATTAAATTTTTATATAAAAACTTTGTAAACTTTTGAACATTTTCTCTTTGAAAACTTGTTTTCTCATCATGTCTGCAAGATTAATTTTTAATTAAAATTTTCCCTTTATATAAATGGAATATGGATAAATGGATTAAATATTTTTAACCATAATAATTTATGTTATATAATAAGGTTAATTAATTTTTTATCATAATGAATAGGAAATATGGTAAAAATTATTTACCTTAGTTAAAGTAAAAATGGGTTTACCAGGGGGTTAAACTAAAAAGAAAAGTGTTAAAATGACCTAAAATTTTAAATAAAATATATTTTATGGCCATATTTACACATTATAACTTATATTACTCTACAATACTCTATTTTTTACCCTTTTGTCTTGTAAAAAACATGGGTACATCTTTTTATTTTCAAAAATTAAAAGTGAGCTACTCACCTCACCTATAAAATGACACCACATCTACTCTCTTATTCACCCCTTAAAACCATTTTTTTGGATAATAAATACACAAATAACTTACAAAATGACATCCTATAATCCTATAAGCCTTATTTTTTGAATAAAGCCAACCTATAATGGTTTTTCGTTCAAACCTAAGGAGGTTACCCGAAGGAGAGGTACATTCTTCAACGAGATTTTTTTTTATTTTTTACTCCACGTACTTAAAATTATTATTATAACATAATTATATAATAACCTCATTATATTACATATACTGAGATACTTTTATGTTAATTTTATGATCTAAAACCAATACAAATTCCTTCAAATGGGTTACGAAATCATCATTTGTGTGTATGGAGGACTACCGCCTCACGAACCGATGTCATTCATTTTTCCATTACCACCTCTCATGGTTGGGTGTGATGATATATATAGAGTATATAAATAAACTTTATAATATACTTATACCTCTAGATTCATTATTTTATATATAATTTTTTTACTTTCCATTTCACAGGGGATATGATAACGCCACTCGTGTGTATGGCGGACTACCACCTCACTAAGCGATGCGATTCATCTTTCTCTAAAACTTTACATAGAAGGTGGTAAGGATATATTTAATGATTATATGTGATATAAATGAAATAATTATGATATTAATTAGATATTAATCATTTTTGAAAAGGTAATCTATCATTTTATTTCTTACCTTTTCACTCGTTGAATGATGATAATGTCATTCATGTAGGCGTAGACTACCACCTTCATGAAGCAATGTGACTCTCTTTTAATAACCAAACCACATGTATGATATATATGAGTATATTTAAGGAAATAATATGGTATTTATGATATTATTATAATTCTATAAAGATAAAATATTACTTACCTCCTTTCTATAATGATCATTAAAAAATGGAGATGTTACTCATTCGTACGTACAACCTACTGTATCCATGATCGTAACATAATTTATTTATAAAAAAAATATTTCATGATTGATATTAAAAGTATAATTGATGAATAAAGACTATAATTATTTCATAATTATCATTCTGTATATGTTTAAATAATGACTTCTTTTACCATAGTCAACCAACCAAGGTCATTTTTGACATATAAGTCAAATATCATCAAAACACTTGACATAAACATAATTGATTAATTGATTGTATATAACATAATAATAAGTTAAAAAAATGAATTATAAAATATAAAAAGGTTCCAAATAAAGTGAATAAATAATATAATTTTATTATTCATGAAGATAAAGAACGTGCGTGATGAGTCAGACTCAAGATAAGGGACTTCGTCTCAATTTCCTTTCATTGAAGAATATTATAATGTTATGCACCTAATTTATTTTATATGGTGTATATAGTGACCCTTTGACATGTAATATAATTATTAATTCATAATTCTTGGTTTTTAATTTTCAATTTGATTTATTTCATCCAAGGGGATTGACTTGAAAATTACCAAGTGATAAAAGTTATTGTACAATCTCACTTTATTTTGTATTTGTTAACTTTCTATTGAAACAATCACATTTTTGTGATCATATTACATTTTAAATTAAATTTATCTTAAATACACATATTATAGTATTATTTATATGATTATTTTTTAAATTATATACCATTTTTACATACGTTGTATACTTTGAAAGTTATTTGATTAATTAGGGTAATATTGATAAATATGTATCCTTTACTCAAGATGAATATTTGAAGATAAGGAATATTTATTAATGAATTAAATAGATTATTAAATATATTAGTAATGATTTGGACATGTAGATATAGGTGGGGAATG
Source organism: Viscum album (assembly GCA_963277665.1). NCBI lineage: Eukaryota > Viridiplantae > Streptophyta > Magnoliopsida > Santalales > Viscaceae > Viscum > Viscum album. The sequence continues at coordinate 1,218,468,601 of OY728130.1, forward strand.
GTTATAGATATCCCCGTGATGCATCAACAGGTCTCATGAGGTAAATTAGCTGACCAAATGATATGGATTTTTACCCAGTAGTTTTAAACTGACCTGAGAAAAGATCTTGAAAGTACATGTATCATGATGATTGAGATAATTAAGTCCAATAATTAAGCATTTACTTCATTAATAATATAGTAATTATCATTATCCATGATATTTTTACTATGATATTATCTCTGGATGCATTTCATTCTCATATCATTGATTAAATAACATGTGTTTTATTTTATTTATCTTTCTATATAGATAGTTCCTTATATTATCATGATATTCAAGATATTTAAATTTAATTTGTGTTTATTTATTTAAAATTATATGTTGATTATGTTTTTTGATTCATGATATCTTCCGCTGTACCTAACCCTTACTAAGCATTTGAGCTCACCCTCTATGATATAAATAAGAATTCTTAGAATGAGTTTTCAAGGATGAATTTTATTTTATTTTTATATTTATTATATTTTTTTATATTCCCAATGTGAAGTGGGTGTCACATATATATCTAGTTCTCCAAAACTTCTAAACAGATTGATCCTTCATGATTTTACCCTTTGTTTCTATACCAATGTAATACTATAGGCACTAGATTTGGTTTACTAAAGTTAGGGTCATTGAAAATTTGGAGCTTTTGATTATGGATATGGAGTAAATTTTCAATATTAAATTCAAATAAGTGACAAAAATTATTTTAATATTAAAACTCAAAATGGAATGAAAACAGTTTTTAAAAAAAAATCCTTTTTAAGTATAATAATGTTTTTATACCAAATTTAAACATGACATTGATTTAAATGAAATAAATTGGTTTATTAATAATTAATAGAACTAATGATACTTTTAAACTATTTTAAAAAAATGTAACTTTATAAATTCTTGAATAAAAAATATAGGTTTCAATAAAAATCAGTATTTTTCACTATTCACTTGAAAATAAATCTTATTAAAAAAATCTCAAAATTTTACCTTATGCTAATTTTGATATGATTATTTAAAAAATTAAATCCTTTTTATAGAATAAAATTTCTAAAAGTTTCATAAATTAATTATAATATCCATTCAAAAAAGGTAATAAAAGCAAATTTTGAAATAAAATATTATTGAAGAATAAAATGGATTTTCAATAAATATAGTGAATATTTAATAAAAAGTAATAAATATATTTGTATTGATTGGGACCTTTTTATGTATTTCATAATTTGGTTAATTATATTTATAACGACCAATTCAACATCTTGGTTATAATGGACACATTTAAATATTAATATTTCTTAGTTCATTTACGATTGGTGTTATGTATCTTGTACACTATTGAATAGATAATTTCTTTTAGAATGTTTGGATATTACATGAATTAGGTGAGTAGAATAAAATAGGTGAAGTTTATTTTGATTAATCTAGCATATAAGACTATCTGGGTGCACCTCAGACATGTGCTTCTTTTCATGAGGATGATTTAGAGGATGATCGTGATTTTTCTTTTATTGATTCTCAGAAGGATCAAGTACTCATTTCATAAATCAAATAGAAATGGTAAAAAATAAATTGAAATGTACTCTTTCTCCTCTAATAAAATTCAAAAAACTGAATAACATAAAGATAAAGAAGCATAACCTAATCCTTGTTTGAATTTTGGAATGCGACGTGGCTATCCAATTTCATGAGGGTGTGCACTCTATAAATTTATATGGGAAATATGGACAAGAAAAAGAACTGGGTGGTGATCTTGTGGATGATGTTGGTGATTCCCCTAATATTGAAGCTAAAAAGGGTACATATATTCCTTTTAACCTATTCAAATGTAATCACATACTCAATAAAAAATTTCCTATAACACCCTTATTGACTAGAGTTAGCATTGGATAGGTTCAAGTGGGAGCTAACAACTATGCTAGAGACTAAAAAATTATGGATGATGGTAATTATGATTTCATGGATCTGGTGAATATAATATTGAAATCAGGGTAGTTTGGTGACACTAATAAAAAATTGGCCTTTAATATCACTAAAATATCCTTTATTAATGCTAGAGAAGCACTGACTATTGGAGAGAGATTAAAAGCCCTAGTCTTTTATCAACACTAAAAAAAATTGATAATGGGGTATACTGCTGTGTGCTATAACAACACCCTGCATCACCAGTGCAGTGTGCTGTAATAGAACACCAAAACACAAAAAAATCATGAAATTATAAAAATAAAGTACAAATACATAATTTAATTTAAGATAAAACAATATGGGCTCATTTTTTCATTTTTGGTGATGTGATGCGCGTTTTAAACTAAAATGATACTTATATATTGAAACAACACACTTGGAGTCATACCAGTTAAACTGTGTGTTAGATTGAGGTGTGAATGGTTCTTACATGTATCAAATGAATTGTGGACCATTTTCCTAAAGTATTAAAACAATTTGAATATGTTTTCTCGGTTTTGGGTACAGAACTTTTCTTTTTTACTAAAATGTCAATTTAAACTAGAAACATGTACTTTGACTCATATCGGTCACATAATGTGTCAGTTGGATGTGAAACTAATTCCTACACATCGAAAATGACTTATGAATCTTTATCCAAAATTATAAAGATAATCCAAGCACATTTTATCAGTTTTTAGTGAGTGACACTTTTTGAACTAATATTTTTATTTTAAAATGATATCAGACATATTGAGTCACACTAGACACATCATGTATCAGATTAATGTGATACTGATTCCTATACATAAAAAATTACTTATATATCATTTTAATAAAGTATCAAAACAATATGAATGTGCTTACTTAGTTTTGAGTAGGTGTGTTGGTCTTTTTACTAAAATTGATGCCAATTGTAAATTAAAAGACACACTTGGAGTCATATTGACCACAGTATGCATTAGATTTAGGTAAGTATAATACTTACAGACCCCAAATTTATTATGGATCATTTTAATAAAGTATCAAAACAATTATATTGTCTTTACTAGGTTTTGAGTACGTCACTTGTCTTTTTTTCTAAAATTTCATTTTAAACTAGAAACATCCACTTTGAATCATACTAATAAAACCATGTTTCATTTTTATGTGATAAAAATTCTTAAAAATTAAAATTGACTTATGATTTAATGTGCTAAATTATAAATAAAATACAAGCGTGTTTTCTCGATTTTCAGTGAGTGAATTTTTTTGAACTAAACTGTCGATTTTAAACCGATATCACACACATTGAGTCATACTGGGAACATTGTGTATTGTATTGTAGTGAAGATGATTAAAACAAATAAAAAATTACTTATGGATTCATTTCCCCAATGTATCAAAACAATATGAATGCATTTTCTCAGTTTTGAGTAGGTTAGTTATCCTTTTTATTAAAATTGATGTCATTTTTAAATAAAAATATGCACTTGGAGTCAGACTGATCACACAGTGCAATGGATTGAGGTATGACTAATTCATAAATTCATAAAATGACTTATTTATCACTTTAATAAAGTATAAAAAAATATTAATATGTTTTCTTAGTTTTGAGTAGGTTAGTGGTCCATTTTATTAAAATTGATGTCATTTTTAAATAAAAATATGTACATGGAGTCATAACGGTCACACCATGTGTCAGATTGAGGTAAGAATGATTCCTAAAAATATAAAATGACTTATGAATTGTTTTAATAAAGTACCAAAACAATCCAAATGTTTTTTCTCAATTTTGAGTATGTCACTTGTTTTTTTACTAAAATATCATTTTAAACTGGAAACATGCACTTTGAACTATAATGATCACATTGTGTATCAGTTTGATGTGAGATTGATTCCTACACATAAAAAATTACTTATGAATATATGTACTAAATTTTTTATAAAATAAAAGTTTTTTTTATTTGTTTTCAATGAGGGATATTTTTTGAACTAAACTATCGATTTTAAATAGATAACGAACACATTGAGTCATAGTAGTCACACCGTGCGTTGAATTGAGGTTCAAAAGATTAATATACGTCTCAAATGACATATGGATCATTTCTTTAAAGTATAAAAACAATCATAATATTTTTTTTGGTTTTGAGTATGTCATTTTTTATTTTTAATAAAATTAATGTCAATTTTAAATAAAAATAAGCACTTGGAGTCATACCGGCCACACCATGTGTAGGATTGAGGTGTGAATGATTCCTATATGTACCAAAGTTTCAAAAAAACCATAACTTCTCATGTTACCACATTTACATTGCCTTTATATGTCGAACTTCCAACACTGCATATTGAATCGATGTTCTTATCCGAAAAACTTTCTCGTTGTTGGAAGTCAGAAGAGAAAATGATTTAAACAACGAGAATGGTTTTTTAGCTAATAAAATCAAATAAATATTAACTGTTGGAAGTTCAACCAAGAAAAGAAATGAAAATGTAAAATGCAGTAACACTGGAAAAAAGAATCATTTTATCTCTTTTGTGGATTTTTGTATTTAGTTGAATGAAAATTTTAACTTCCAAAAATATTTTTGAAAAACAAATTCAATATGTATTAGATAAAAGTGATAAGGAAATTAACTTACAAATAGTAGATAAAATGATGACAAAATTAATCAAATAAGTAGTAGGAATTCACATTTTCCTGATGGTTGTATGTATTCTTTACACATTTCCTTATTGTTATTATCTTAGTTACATGATCGAAGTCCAATCCCTCATGGGCATGAGAAGATTTGAAGAAACCACCCCAAATCGAAAAAAAGAATCCACTTGTATAATAAAAAAATTATTAAATAATTACTACTAAAAAGAAAAAAATAAAACATAAATATGAAATAATATATTAATTCTATGGATAATGATTTTACTGTTAAAACATTGTTGACCACAAAAATATGATGATGGTAAAGAAATAATAATGATAAAAAAATTAAAATATATCTCGCCAGACAATCAATCAACAAGTGAGGAGGATGATGAGAAAATAGGGTACATTGGATTAAAGCTTTTAATCATCCGAGATAAAGTATAAATATCCTATTGGGTTCATAAAATATTTATTTTATACAATAAATAAATAAACATAAGATATTCACTATCAGAGATGAATGTCTCTGATTTGTGAGATTTACATTGATGGTAATCAGATATTCCTAATGGTGAAACCAAAAGGCAATGTTAAAGAGTGATCTATTTTTATATGGATTAAAGTAAAACATACACAGTGTTTATTAGGTGTGTGATGAATGAAATGAAGTGATTTTTATGAAGTATTAATGTGTGGGTTATCATTTCAAAGATGGGTATATTTTTATCAACTACAAGAAATACAAGCAAGGATAAAATCAATGAATAAAATTTCATTGGTGATCGAAAAGTTTTGGTGAAAACTCAAAGGAGTAAGAAATTAAAAAAAACCAATTTTTTTCCCGAGTAGAGCCTAAATCATTTGGAGAGTCCGAAAAGGATGATAATTGGATAAAATCTATGCATGAGAAGATTTCTCAAAATAATAACAATGTGAAATGAGGAGATTGATCCAAATAAGAACAATAAAGGCTTCTTATGGATCCAGTTGTTGCATATATTGTTCTAAAAAATGTCCATTAGTTTAAAAATACATGAGTTTTTTAGATAATTTTATAGATTCAACAAAATCATTAGATTGTTAAATTTCATAAGTGACCCCTAAATATATACCAAACCTTATGAAATAGTTCCCAATCATCCTAAATAATCGATTATTTTTACACCATATTTCACTGCTCACTATCCTAGGAAAATATTTCATGAAAAAATAATTATATAGTTGTTACCATGTGTCAGATATTTCATCATCCATTTTTTGGAAACAAAATCTAGAATCACCTTTAAAATATAAGGGGATAACCATATATTTCAGTTCTTCCTCACTCAACACTTTCAGTGAATTTTTTTGCACCACATAATACAATACCCAATGATGTTAGATATTTCATCTTCCAAGTGATTTTAAATGTAAATTGAAAACCAATGACAACACCGACCACTATATGGATGAATTTTTCAAAGGTTGATGATTAGAAAGAGGTATATTCCATGGAATATAGGTATTGGGAGGCTATTATACCTCACAAAAACGTGACCAAACAATGGTTTTGATTTATTTCAAGTCACACAATACCAAGGTTGTCCCAAGGAGACCCACATGATATCACGGAAGATGATACTTCAATATATCTAAAAAATAATGAATTTTGGGTTGTTTTATTATTGAATAGTTTAAATAGAATTTTTGGGATACACCGATGTGGGATGAGAAGGTTCAGTGGATAAATGATAGAAATTAAAGATATTGAAAAATATGGATTTCGTTCAAGTCGTGGTCGCATTCAACCCTTGAATCGCTTGAGACTGGGATTCGAGACTTGGAATAGTTGGAGCCTTGATTCTAGCCTAGATTAGATCTTGGATTCGACAACAAGGAGTGCTGGAAGAAGGTCGCTTCCATGTATATCTTCAGATATCATGAATTGGTTCGCAATAGTTATGGTTCTTAAAATAGATCATGAAACTTTTATCAATGCTTCAAAAAAAAGCGCTGATAAAGATAACTTTTATCAGAGCTAAGTTAATAAGCGCTGATAAAATGAATATTTATCAGTGTTTTTTTTAGCGTTGATCAATAGTTGTAATACTTTTTTTTAAATAACACTTTTTAAAAATTATATTTATCATATATAATTATAATAATACTTTTTATAAAATAATAATTTTATAATTCTTAGAATATATAATTATTTATTTATAATTATATAAATACATTTAAAAAAATATTTATATTATTATATATATATATATATAAACATAGTAAATATATTCATTCTTTAAATAAATTTATTATAATTTTATAATTATTAATTTATAATTATATAAATAATTTTTAAAAAATATTATTTATTTATTTATAATTATAAATGTATAAAAATAGTAAATATACATTTATAAATATATCTGTTTATAAATATTTTTTTACAAATGTATTTTTAACATAAATAAATATTTAATCTTAAGTTCATAAATGTTAAAAATGAGTAAAATTGATTAATTAAAAATGAGTACAATATTGAAAATTTGGATAATATTGATTAATATAAATCATTAAAAAATAAATATATATTGAAATAAAGATGAATACATATTGAAAATATTAAAACATAGTAAATTAATATATATAAAATAAATAATAAAAATTGATTAAATTTTAAAAAAATTATTTTGGTTTGTGCGTATGCATATAAAACTGCATTAATTATATATATATATATGAAATCAATATAATACTTTTGATCTATGTTATAAATTAAAAAATCAAATGACATTCAATTATGTCTATTACTCGACGTAATTAGTCAATATTTTTAATTCATATTAATATTTAATTATAAAATATTATTCACTAAATATATTACTATTTAAAGTAAAGCATAAATAATATTTTGTATTATATAAATCATATTTATATAAATTAATAGATATCTATATATTTAATATATACTATTTATTAACATTATCAATATTCATCTAATTAATAAAATGTTTAATATTTTTCTCAATTTACTTATTTTTATTTTTAATTTGTTTAATTTTTATTTTTTATATATCTATATATTTAATACATATTATTTATTAATATTTATAATTTATATATAGAAAAATCAATTTATTCATTTTAGCAATAATTATTTAATTAATAAAATTTGTAATATTTTTTTTAAAAACTAATTTATTATTATTTATTTATTTCATTTTATTTATTCGGACCTTTATCAATGCTAAAAATGTGATGATAAAGGATTCCATTATGAGCGCTAAAAATATAGCGCTAATAAAGGGTACTCTTTATTAGATCTAAAAATAATGCGTTGATAAATGACAACCTTTATCAGTGCTAAAAATAAAGCGTTGATAAATAGACCCTTTATCAATGCTAAAAAAAGTGCTGAAAAAGGGTTAAATTTATCATGAATTTCTTTAGCACTGATAAAGATGCCATTTATGAGAGCTTCTTTATAGCGCTGATAAATACCAGTGCTGTTAAATGCCTATTTTATAGTAGTGTGAATCTAACACTGTGCAATCTCAGGCTTTAATGTGCCATCCTATAGAGATTGATACTACTGGGAACTCTGATGTTGTGGCTCTGGTGAAGGTTCGGTCTTTAAATTAGGATAGTGTCCTAGATATTAATCTAGAACCATTTATAGATGTTGATCAGACTATCATTTAGTCCCACATTAAATAGGACACTTCTACAAACAAAGGGGTTGAAACCCCAAAACGTAGTAAGGCCATAATCCAACAGGCTATATGGATAATAAGATTGTTGTAATTTATTCTCTTCTAGGGAGTATAAGACTTTTCACATCTAACTTATTCATTGCTATTGTTTCTATTGAACCGTAGAAAGGAAGGGAGAAAACTGTGAATGTGGATACCCAAATGGTTCCAACCTCAATGACTATGATCCGTAGACCCGAGGAGGATATATTATTCTCCCCAAATCGATCAATTGTGTAGGGGAAAGAGAAACCATATAAGAGTCTATCCTCAGATATGATGGACTAAAGAAAGGCTAACTTGGAGTAGAAGGATACTTAGGAATCTAAGAGTCCCGCTCCATTGGAAAGTATTGATTCTTCGTCAGAAAAAAGAACAAAGCTTGACAGTAACCTAAGACATGAAGGAGAGGCCGACATCCGTGTGGCAGAGGTAACCCTTGTGGCTGTGGTAATCTTCATGGATGGGATGGATAACGTTGATATCGATGTGTTTATATTGACTTGTAGTAGGTGTCTTTACTACAATGTGATTGTTTTAGTTTTCTTGATAAGGGAATCTTCTTCCATGTCTGATCCCATCTTCCATTGTTATACTTTCTTCCTTTCTTCTGAAAGAGGGGATATGTCCTTTGGGTTCTAACCTAACTTGTTTCAATTAATTAAATTAAAGACATTACTTTCATTTATGTGTAAATTAATATTTCTAATTGTATGTATTCAAACTACAATATATATATATATATATATATATATATATATAATTCTTTAGACCCAAATGTGTGTGAGTGTGAATCAATATATGTATATGTGTGTGTGTATATATTTATACAAAAATTAGATATGTGAAATTGGAAAGACAAATGAATTTTCATGTTATCTAATGATATATTCATATACATACACAGATATGAACATACATACACATACATAAACACACATACACATACACATACACATACTCATACGCATACACATACACATACACATGCACATACACCTACACATACAGATACACATACACGTACACGTACACATACACGTACACGTACACATACACGTCCACATACACCTAAACGTACACGTCCACGTACACGTACACGTACACGTCCACGTACACGTACACGTACACGTGCACGTGCACGTACACGTCCACCTACACGTACACGTACACGTCCACGTCCACGTCCACGTACACGTACACGTACACGTACACGTACACGTACACGTACACGTACACGTACACGTACACGTACACGTACACGTACACGTACACGTACACGTACACGTACACGTACACGTACACGTACACGTACACGTACACGTACACGTACACGTACACGTACACGTACACGTACACGTACACGTACACGTACACGTACACGTACACGTACACGTACACAAACCCAGACACACACACACATGCACAAACACATCCACATGCACATACACATACACATCCACATGCACATGCACATACACATACTCATACACATCCACATGCACATACACATCCACATGCACATACACATGCACATGCACATGCACATACACATGCACATACACATCCACATACACATACTCATACACATACACATGCACATACACATGCACATCCACATGAACATACACATGCACATACACATACATGTACGCATACACATTCACATACACATCCACATACACATCCTCATACACATCCACATACACATACACATCCAAATCCAAATCCACATACACATCCAAATCCAAATCCACATACACATACACATACACATACACATCCACATCCACATACACATACTCATACACATGCACATACACATGCACATACACACGCACATACACAGACACGTACACATACACATCCACATACATATCCACATCCACATCCACATCCACATCCACATACACATCCACATCCACATACACATACGCATACACATGCACATACACATGCACATACACACACACATACACTGACACATACACATACACATCCATATACATATCCACATCCACATCCACATCCACATCCACATCCACATCTACATCCACATCCACATCCACATCCACATCCACATACACATACACATACACATACACAGACACAGACACATACACATACACATACACATACACATACACATACACATACACATACAAATACACATACACATACACATACACATACACATACACATACACATACACATACACATACACATACACATACACATACACATACACATACACATACACATACACATACACATACACATACACATACACATTCACATACACATACACATACACATACACATACACATACACATACACATACACATACACATACACATACACATACACATACACATACACATACACATAAACATACACATACACATACACATACACATACACATACACATACACAAACACATACACATACACATACACATACACATACACATACACATACACATACACATACACATACACATACACATACACATACACATACACATACACATACACATACACATACACATACACATACAATTACACTTACACTTACACTTACACTTACACTTACAATTACACTTACAATTACACTTACAATTACACTTACACATACAAATTCGTTCATACATACGTACACACACACACACACTTACACATAAACAAACATACACAGACATATACATATATACAAACACACAAATATATATGTATACGCACACACACAAACACATACACATACGAAATCCATACACATACACACACATGCATATACATATATACATAGATACAAATGTATATATATACACACTGACACACACACACACACATACATATATACATACATATAAATACATATTTTCTATACTTACATATATCAAACATCCATTTTACCACTTTTTTCTTTTGTTACACTATGAAATGTTTATGCCATACTAAACAAGATTTACATCACAACAACTAAAATTATACCAATATATATATTAATGATTTATCACCTTTATAAGTATATGCTAATAGTTCAGAAAAACAAAAGGATTTGTCTTTGGAGAGGGTTTCTTCATTTATTATTATGGATATGGATTTTAATATAGCTAATTATTTGTAATATGAGACATATTTGGATACTTCTAATAATGTTCATGGATCTGTGTTGGGTGTTTCTTAGGTTATTAGTGATCATGGGAGTACCAAATTAGGAAGCATCAATGTTTTTAGTGCTGTAGTTATGAAAGCAATGAATAATTTTGGATATAATAAAGGGGACAATCAACCTATTGTGAGGAAGAGTGATATAGAGGGGCCTACTGTAACTAAAGATTCAGAATCACATGGGTATAAAAAGTGAAACACAACACCTATCAATTATGGGGATGTCTATGTTAAATGTGGGATGACTGGGAGTGTCGTTGTTTCTACAGAGAATTCCATAGAGGCATGTAAAAAAGGTGAATGAGGGGAAATCTACCTCTTTTCACTCACACGATGTTTCTTACACATCCAATGATTCAACTACTTCCAATAGTCAAATAATTCTTAACTTATTTTTCATTATTGGTTCTATAATTACACATGACTTTTTCTATCTTTATTATGAGTGTAATGATAAGGCACAAAACATGCACAAGGCACCTACCCCTATGGTTGTCATGGTAGGGTTTCTTGATGACTCAAACACCCATAGCCAAAAAACATAGAGCAAGGATCATATATAGTATAATAATTAATGGGATGGTGTTACTAATATATTTTTTGCAATGGTAGAATCACCAATGGATAATCCTTCAGATTTGAAACTGTGGGTGGATTCCATCAACATGGATGGTTATACTCTTGATTTTGGGATAAATAGGGGGACAATTACCCCACTAATAAACATATGAAAGAGAAAGGATCCATTTTTACAAGGAAGGATGATTAATTGGATATGAATGAACATGATCCTATAAAGAGCTCTCCTAAAAAAATAAAGAGGTCAACACCCCACAAGCCAAGGTGGATCTCATAATAGAGGAAACAAACAAAAAAGATGAAGTTTTCTGGATGTCTTGGGATGTTTTTAAAAGTGCTTCTGCATGCTTCTCTCTTCAGTAGCTAGGTTTCAATGTATTGTTCTACTTTTATTAATGTTTTTATTATTCTTGTGGCATTGGGATTTTTGTTTGCATCTATAACCACATATACATTATTTTTATATTTTTTTCTTAATAAAATTTTCTAGGGTAATGGGTTTGGGTCACCAAATTAATGGATCATGTGATTTTTCTAGGGTAATGGGTTTGGGTGACCAAAAAATTTACTAAATATTTTTATTGATTAATATTAATAGTTTACTTTCTTATTATATAAATTATGAAAATAATATTGATAATAAATTTCAATTTTAATATGATTTATATTTTTAAGTATACATTTTATGTGTAAAAATATATTAATATATTATTTATATATCTAATAATATATAATAATATATATAAATATATGTAAACACACATACATACAATCATAAATATATATGTATATTATAAATTATAAATTATGAATATAAATATATAAATTTAAATATAAAATATGATTTTTTAATTTATATATTTATTAATATAGTTTACGTCACTATATTTTAATATATATACACACACATGTAATTATAATTATGTATAATTATAAATAACTATAAAATAACACAAAAAAGTACAAATTATTAAAAAAATATAAATTGTATATATATATATATTTATGTCAATCATGTTTAGTATTATATATAAATATGTATATAAAAAATATTTTATATACAATAAAATTTATCAGTGCTAAAAAAATTATCGATAAAGGGTTACCTTTATCAGTACTAAATAAAGCACTAACAAAGAGCCCCCTTTTATTAGCAAATTTTTAGTGTTGATAAGTGTGATATTTATCAGTGATTTTACTTAGCATTGATAAAATATGTTCCTTTATTTGTGTTTTTTTAGTGTTGATAAAGGGAAGCACTTAATATCATTAATATGTAGTAGCGTACACCCCTCTCTATCAACCACCAGGAATCAACCCTTCTCTAATGGAGATACAACCTTTCCACTACTACCTAAGTTATGGTTCTATCTTCATGGGATTGACGGAACCCCAACCATCATATCTGGACTAGATTTACCTGCAACCTCAACCACTATATTTAGGTTCTAATCATCCTCAAGTTTAACCTTAGAGTTAAAATTTGAAACCATAACTTCACCACCTTTTTGTGACACTATGATCATGGAGAAAAGGAATGAAAGAGGAAAATGAGATTTATTTAATAATGAATTATTTTTTTAAAAAAATTTCTCTCACATCCTTCTCTATCTCACATATATAGCTATCTCTCATAAAAAATGATTTTGATAGATTAGTTGAGGTTGGAAGACTCTCCTCGACCTCCTTAAATTTTCATAATGGGAGTTGTCAAGTTTGACACAACCCCCACTAATCCCCACCTACACTAATAAAAACTTATACTTTAAACACTATAGAAAAGGGAACAATCTCTGCACATTCAACATGTGCAACAAAAAAATCTCCATGGTTGGTAAGGTCGGTTCCCCACCTTTTGAAATAGTGGCGTGGTAGCTAGATTCCATCAAGTCTCTCCTAATATCTGTGATTTTCTAGAGAATATATAGAGGTTAGGATTCTCCCAAGATACCATGTTTGTAAACATGTCAGTTGAGTAATACTTTGTATAGATCTTCACACGTCTTGGTAGTTTTCAATCCATCACATCATATATCCAATTATAGTGAATTTCAATGTGATTAATCTGAGACTGGTACATGGAGTTATCACTTAATCCCAATATAATTTTACTATCACAATGAACCCCACAGTCCTTCTTAAATAATTTGATCTCAGAGAGAAAAAACATTAACAAAAACATCACCTTTATAGCCTTTGTAATAGTAATATATTCTACTTCATCCATGGATAAAGTGACACACTTCTACAATATTGACTACCAATATGTAAGTCATGTTGAAAAAGTATAAATGTATCCATATATAGACTTTTATTAGGAATTATGGCAATATATTCACCAGTATATCCCTCCAAGAGTGGATAAAATTCCTTATAGAACAAAAATATCTTTCATGTTTATTTCATATACCTAAAAATAAACATGAATACATCCAATTAATACTTCCTAGTATTGGAGAGAAATATGATCACAATCCTAAATACATGGGAAATTTCTACCCTCATACACACCATTATGCACATCTAGCTTCCAAACACGGGGATTATGGTATCATACCAATCACCTTGATTTATTACATGATGAACTTGAACTCTTACTAAACTTTAGATGATTAGGAAGAGGAATGACTGCTTTTTGGGATCTGTATATGTTGAAATGTTTTAAAACATTTTCAACATACTTCTCTTGTGATAAATATAATAATATACTCTGCTTATCATGAATTATTTACATCCCAAAAATATATTAATATACTCCCAAGTATTTCATATAAAAATGCTTGTATAACCCATTAAATCAGAAGATCATGTTTTCATCCTTACCAATGATCAAATTATCATAAAATTAAAGTAGGTGAGAACTAATGTTACCATCCTGAGATCTATAGATGCAAACACACTGATCAACCAATATCTAATTGCAGCCATAACTCTCCATGAATAAGTCATAATTCTTGTACCATTGTCTATAAACCTATTTCAATTTGTACATGCTCTTATTTAATTTTCCCATCATGTTTCCCTGTCTATAATAATTTGAACCTTCACGCTACTTCATGTAAATCTCCTCAATGTGTCACCATAAAGAAATTTTTTCTTCATATCCATCTTCTAATTCTTTAATCCCAAGATAGCTTCCAATATGAAAATGACATAGGTTGAAGCCATCTTCATCTCAAGTAAAAATTCTTATCAAATTAAACTTATTTATTCTAAAGGAGTACTTTGACTACAAAATGATCTTTGTGATAGAAATAATTTCCACTATCATACTTATTCATCTTGAACAACCATTTGTTTGTCAGTGACTTGTTATATTTTTTTAATTTCATGAAATCGTATATCTAGTTATTCTTTAATGAATCGATCTCATCCTTTATTGTATACAACCACTTGAGTTTATCAATACAATACACTACTTTTCATTACCTTATTCTCATTTGGATCCCAAGTCTTATATCCAAACTCCTCATCTCTATAGATGATGAATATATGCAAAGAATTTCTCCCATCCTATAATTTCGTAAGCTCTTTGGATACTTGTAAAAAAGATAAAAAACCAAAAACTAATAAATTAAAGTAATATTAATGTTTACCATATCATATATTTTGTTGAATCTAAAAATTAAAGGTGACTGACAATGATCTATTGATGAGGTAGCATGAAACTCGAAAAATTTATCTAGATAATGGATTATGAACCTTAGATGAAATAATCATGATCCATACCTTCTCCATGATGGTTCTGTTTATTCTTTCTATGAGACCATTGTCTTGTGGGGTGCATGAAACCATACTAATATACCAAATTCCCTAAATCCTATAATAGAAACCAAAATCTCAGGATGTTTACTTTCTTCTTTTTTCTAAAGAAAGTTATTTCAACATCTTCCATGTTCCACACTCTTCCATGGAGTGTAATATATTAAAGTAATCAAGAACTTTATTCTTCATTCATTAGAATAACACATACTCATTTTAAAGGTCATTTTTAATAAAGATAAATAAATATTTGTTTCCTCCTAGTTAATTTACCTTCATGCTAGAACATACATTATAATTCTCTAGATAAAAAAACTTTGATCTCCTAGAGGAATTATTATTTATTGAGACTATATTTATTCCTATACAAAGAGTATTTGAAAGTATTTAGTGATTCATCATTGTCAATAATATTATACTTACTCTTATTCATGGTAGATAACCCTCTTTTACTCAGTGACTGATTCTCCTTTTCCATAGACTGTATAATGCCTCTATTCCTTCATGTTGAGGTTTTATACACATAAATTCATATGATTTTTTTTTAAAATGTACTGCATATGTTTCTTTGGAAAATATCGATGGACCCTTTTATCATTTTCCATGCATCATATCTGATTTTTTTTTCAAATACTTTTCTTTCAAAAACCGTTCCCTATAATAGGTTGATCTAAAGACTTGCAATATACTAAAAATCCATTAACATGAGTGTGTATCCAACATATATCTTGAATTTCATATCACATATGTTGACGACCTCTACCGAACTGATATACCCCAAATTGAATACATCATAGTCCCCTACCTAGTATGTCAAGAAATATTCATGAGGTATAGTGGCATGATATGATGTTGTAGTATTAACGAAGCATTATGTGTTTTGAAATAATGTTTTAAGTAACGTATCTTCATTATTGGATCAAAGTATGAGTCTCTAGTTTCCATCATGCAGACATATCCATTTATTCATTATTTGTTACTACCTTGGATCCTCTATTGTTACAACTATTGATAATTATTCTTCATGTGTCCCACTATTCCAAAATAGTATTATTTTTATGTTATAATCCTACCATATATGGACCTTCCGATTCTCTTTCTTGTTCTTATAGTTTCCACTCCTTTTCCACATCCTTGTTATCTCCCACATTTCTCTATGATGATATCTTTAATTTATTTATAACTTGAATCCTTAATTTTGGCCTCCTTATTGAACAATGAATCCTTTACCATTGGAATGATGAGTTTATATCAAGGAACTTATTTATTTAGGGAACACCAATATATTTCAACTATTGGGAAGTGTGTATAGTTTGTAGTTTTCCTGATTTTCCTCCATCAAATTATTACCTACAAACACCAATTTATTCACTAGTATTTAGAACTTTATGGTGTGTTCAACTATAGAGATTTCACTTTGTAGTTTAAGATTCATCAACCAATTTAATACGTGGATCGTGTTTCAAGTAGTATTTTACTAGTATGAATTCTATATCTTCATCTAAAGTTTACATATTATATTATCTTGATAAATATGGTTGTTTATGTTGTGGTCGATCCATTGTTGGACTTGATTTATCATCTTATTATTTAGCTTCTTCTACTCAAATTTATTAGTGGTATTGGAGTTGAATCCTATATTCATAGTTGATTCAAAGAGATCCTTAGAATTAAGGTAATAATTTATTCATGATTTCAAAATGGAGTATTCCAAGGAAGTCATCATGATAATCCTCCCTTGGATGATCCCCCCATTGAATTTTAGTTAAATAAAAATGAGAGTTGAAATTAAAAAAATAGAGTGCATAGTTGCATCCCTAATGGTTGAATCGAATCATATTTCATAAAAAAAGACTATGATTGATGAATATATGATAAAAATTGTATAAATAATCAATACTAACATATTTTGTGAAGATAATATGGTGAATATGTGGTGATGAAATTCCATGTATGATAATCTGCTAAAAAACTAGTTTAAAAGTCACTATTATAGTGAATAATATCACCTTTTCCAATAAGGGGGTACTATAACACCCTAAGCTAACCTAAACTTTGACCACCTATATAAATATTGTTTTATATCTATTTTGAGACTGATTGTTTCATTGGAATCATCTATATAGATCTTTAAGAATCTGTCTTCAAAATAAGAATTCAAACTACTTGAATTTTCTAACCACTAGAGAACTATTATTACCACTACCGCTTCAACACTAGTGTCTTTGATACCAATTTTTGTGACTTTTTAATCACATATAAAAGGAATGGGGGAAGAAAATGATATTTACTTCATCTAGAATAAAAAAATTATAAAACATTCTCTCATATCACCATATCACACACATGGAGATATCTCTTATAAATAATGATTTATTTGTCTTTATATGAACATGGAACGATATCTTATCCCTCATTAAATATCCACAGTGAGAGATATCAAGTTTCACATAACTCACACTAATTACCAACTACCTCTATACGAAGTTGGACATAAAACATAATATCTAAGAGAACAATATTTGTACATTCAACATGTATGATAAACAATATTGAAGAAAACATGGTGTGTGGGGTTAGTTCAATACCGTTTGAAATGGTGGTGTGGAATTTAGATTAATTCAATCAATCCCTTTCCTAATCATCCTAAATATCATCAATAACGACCTTTGAGAATCTATACCTATATCCACATGTTATGTTACCAATTTAACAATAATCTATCTCTACTGTAACAACTTTTCCAGATCAATTATTTAGTAAATTTGTATGTTTTAGCCAGTCTATATAATCACACTATCCTATAACTAAATAATTATATTAATTTCCACACGTTATTCCATTTGAAAAAATTAGTCTAACTTTATTTAGGTTCGAATCAAGACTCTGGTTTTAATTCCGCCTAAAATTAGATCATTAATTTCTCTCAAGAAGCTTGAATTATATAAATGAACCCCACCTGATCAATTTCTACTTCCAAAGGTCAATTAATAAATTTAACTTTTATATGTCTTGAGTCAAAACATATTATTGGATCAATTCCTCATGAAATTGGGTTGTTGATATTTATTATTTATATTCACAAGAAAGATAATAACCTTAGTGGTATAATCCCACATAACAAAGGGAATTTAACATACCTTGTATTTCTATTCTCATTTTAAAATAAACTTTTTAGATCCATTCCAAAAAATCATATTTAATTATACAATACTATTTAGAGTTAGACTTGAAAACAACCATCTTATAAGGAACATATCAAATTGTGTTTATGTGTTCAAAAATATAAAATACACTAATAAGAGAAAAAATAAGTTCTATGGTGATATTTCTCCCATTTTGGTATAATTTCAGAATCAATTGATCTTTAAAATCACTGGTAATAGTATTTAAATTTTTATTCTATTATAAATAGGGGATTACATCCAACCAAATGACCTTTAACTTTATTTAAATTATATTTCTAGAAAAATTTCAAAATAACATGGTAGTTTGACATAATTTATAAATGTTTTCTTAAAAAATAAAAATATGTTAAGAAAAATTTATTAGAGATTGAATGTCCCCCTAATTTAGAGAATCTAAAATTTACTATAAATCATTTTAATGGATCACTTTCATTCCACAGTGTAGAATATTACAAAATACTATACTTAAATTCTAAGTGTCTCCTTGACACTTCACTCAATTATGTTTTGATAATAAAAAATTATTATTTTATTCCCTCTAACATGATCGAAAGGTTTTTTTTTTGAGATTTCACTACTTATAAAATAATATATTTTTATCAAAGTTTCTTATGAAATTATTATTCACATTTTTATATATTTTATGAACATATTTTGGAAAAAAATAATTCTTTTTATGAATTTATGACTCATAATAAAAAATTCTGAAATATTTTTACAAAGACTTATGGTTTTACAAGTCATGTTATCTTTGAAGTTCATATTATTTTTTAAATTAATATATATTTATCAAAGTCATACGAGAAGTCAATTTCATATGAAATAAGTTATATATTGCATAAATTGATATGATTAATTTTATATGGGAATTAAAATCATACGAGAAAGTCATACAATAAAATTCATATCATATTTAAAGTCTTGTCAAATGAAAATTTCACCAATCTATAATGTCATACATGGTTTAAAATTCATACTCACTTCCCTGAAAAGTCTTGTGAGATTTAAATTCTCACGAAATACAAATTATTATAAAAAATAAGTCCTATGAGATTTAATGTTATATGGGAATATTAAAGACTTATGAAATTAAAAGACATATAATAATTCATACACAAATATTATGACTAAACTATTTGTTTAAAAAAATCAAAATATGATCTAGTTTACTTAAACATTTTTATTTTTATTTACGTCATGTATATGAAAATTAATTTCATTATTTTTGTTAATTCATAATTAATTCAAAATTTTTTCAATGCTATTAAAATTTAATTTAATGAATTTTATATATAATTAAATTACAATCATAGGGTATAAAGCTTGTTTAAGTATTTATAATGCATTATTGGAATTTACGAGATTCAAATTTAATTTTTTAGGAATAAAGACTCTATATCTCATGTTTTTATGGAGTATTAAATGGACTTTAATATTTATTATTATTAAAATATTAATTTCTATATTAATTATTATAACATGTTTTTTTGTATAAATATTTTAAGTTGTGTATATTTTCAAAGATTCTCTTAACTTTGAAGTTTTTTGTTATCATTAAAAGAAAAAAATTACAGCTACATGGGAAAAGATAAACTACAATGGATATACATGAAATTTTAATTTTTGAAGATTTTTTTGGATGAAGTGTCTATATATATAATTTTTAATAGGATAAATTTCAAATATAGGTGTTCAATATATTTTAATTATACTATGTGAAATTATTTTATGATCTCATATTTCTTAGATTTGTTGAAGAGAACTTCAACATACTAATACTGGGCTACCAAAGTGATCCATTATTACCTTGACACTCAAGCTATAATTTTCAATTTGGTTTATATTTTACTATTTTTTTTAAATATTTTCTACATATATTATTTATGGTTTAAGTTGTTTCATTCAAAATCAAGACATTAGTGTCTGGGTTATGTTGAACCTTACAAAAGGTACATTTGGGTAGTGTATCTATGTAGAAAAAGATAATTATCTGGTTATACCTTGGTCCAATAATAGTTAGGGGTTTTTATTGGTCCTTTATATTAATAAAGGAAATTTTGTTCATTTATAAACTTTAAAATAAAGGTTTGGGGTTTATTCCACCATGTGTGAAAAATGAAGGACTGAGGTCGTGCCTCCATGTGTGAAAAAGGAATAGTAAAATATTGCGAATCCTTTTAAAAATCATGTTGCTTATATAGTGGGTTCTAGACTCTCACATTGAGAGTATGAAGAGTATAAATTATATCAATTTTATCCAAACTAATATAAAAATAATTATTTCTATTTTTATTTTCCACCGTTAAATTAACATAACTCGGTAAGTATTTAAA
The DNA here is from genome assembly GCA_963277665.1 of Viscum album. Lineage (NCBI taxonomy): Eukaryota > Viridiplantae > Streptophyta > Magnoliopsida > Santalales > Viscaceae > Viscum > Viscum album. Next base: position 1,218,489,952 of record OY728130.1, read on the forward strand.
ATTTTATGAAATAGATAATTCACTCCCCGCTTGACCATTTAGATCTCTCACCCACTGGGAAAAAAATTCATATCAAAGAATGGAACTTGAAAGGATTATAATATTTTTATTATATATATTTTAATTTTTAACTATTTCATAGACTTAACCATCTAAGGTAAATATCTATTTTAGATGGAAAGGATAAGGTTTAATAATGGTTGTGCTCCATAAAGACCCCCATTTTTCGATGGTATTGATTATGGCTATTGGAATATTTGGATATAAGTATATCCTAAATAGAAGTATTTAACATTGTAAAACCATGGTAAAACCAAATAAAATCATTGAGTATGATCCAGATACTCTTAATGGTGTTGATGTTTTGAAATATGTACTTAACTATAAAATCAAGAACATAATGTATTATGATATTAACCAAAAAGTATTTAGTCACATTTCTACACATAAAAACACACATGATAAGTTGAGAATATTGAAAAATACTCATTATGGTTTTGATAAAAATATTATAGCTATCTTTGAATGTTAATGGAATAATATTAGGATTTTAAGATGGGTGAGAATGAAATTATAAATAAAAGGTTTCATCGGTTTACCAGTATTTTAAATGGAATGAATGATTTAGAAGAATATCTATATAATAATATTATATTTGAAATATTTTTAATATCTCTACCTAAGAAATGAAGTGCTAAGATGATATTAATAAATGAAAATAAGAATTTTAAGGAATATAATCTTGATAATATTATCAATTCTTTCTTGTAATACGAGTTTGAATTAAAAAACATAGAAGCAGAAGAATCTAATAAAATAAAAGGATTTTATTTATAATAAAAAATGATAGCTTCTTATTACTCATTGAATCCTGAGTTATAAAAAAATTATAGTGATAAATATGGTTATTTTTTCAAAGGTTTTTATAAATTAAATAAGGATTATATAACAAGGAACAAAATATATTATTCTAAATATAATCATAGAAAAAATCAAAAAGGTAATTCTATTTATAATTAAGTTCCAAAAGTAACCTATTATAAATTCTAGAGGAAATAGAACATTACACTTGAATTCTTGAATTTGAATGGAAAGAATCATAATATTAACAAGACAGACAGGATATAACTTATAGATATATGGAATTATACTAAAGACTTATATTCAAGTGAATAATTTGGTTCTAAAAAATAATATGAAAATCCGTGTTAAATAGCTTATTCAAATAAAGTAAGTGACTCTAAAAATGAATATTCTAATTATAATTATTAAGAAAATACAATGTATTAATAACATGATGAAGTATAAAGATTCAAAAATTATGTTTCCACAATTTCAAATATACATAAGGAACTGAGGAGTAAATATAAAAAACTTATTAAGGAAAAAAATATTACTCTTTAAGATAATGAAAAATTAAAGATTACTACTAATATCTTTAATGATAAAATCTATACAGATTTAGAATTTGTTTAAAAGGAGAATATAGAACTTAAGGATTATCTTTCAAAGAATAATGAATCTCAAGAAATAATTTTTTTCTAGATGAAAATGACAATATTAGAAAGAAAATTCAAAAATTATAGACACGTCTGTCCATATTTGTTCAAGGGGGGTGAAATATGTGATAAAATGGAAAGATTGATGAAAATTAATAAATCTAAAACTTTTCTTGGTTATTATAATCAATTACCATGAATTTATAAGCCATATTTTTTGTAATTCTTTAAAAGGAAGTGTTTCAATAGTTACTTGTTTTAAATATGGAATTAAGGGACATTCTACAAGTGAATGTTCATTGATATTTCCACAATATCATGAAAACACTAAAGTTTATATTTTAAAATAATTTTCATATAAATTACCAATGAATAAATGTTTGAAATTAGTTTGGTTTCTTAATAAGGGTTTCTATTGCCCAATTGGACCCAATTTTACATGGGTACCAAAATCGTCTTAAACATTTCCTTATAGGATATATTCCTTAGAAGTTTGAAAAAGGAAATCTAGTATATGAATATTAGAGGTTCCCAAAACATGAAAGGATACCCTATAATTATTTTATCATATAAAAATGTGAAGAAATAATGTTACTTTTGGTGATAATTTAAAAGGTATAATTAAAGGATTTGGTGAGGTTGGAATTTCAGATTCTATTGTCATTACAAAAGTTTTATATATTTAAGGATGAAAACATAATTTTATTATTATCTCACAATTTTGTGATGATGAAATTCATGTAAAATTAAAAAATGGTAAATTTATAGTTTTAAGTATAAATCTATTATATTTTATAAAAATTGAAAAGATAATTATGTTCTATCAATTTATCTAAACTAACTATGAAAAATATCAATTCATTATATTTTTTATAGTTAGATAAATTTTTAATGCATAAGAGGCGTGAAAATAATAATTTTTTTCCACTATAAAAGATTTCAAAACACTAAAATTTTATTTAATTTCCCAAATTGAAGCTAGATAACACTTAAATCTGTGGTTGTTTTATGAAAGGTAAACACCATAAATATTCTTTCAGAAAAATCAAGGAAGTGTATATGTTAAAGCCTCTATAATTTATACATCTTTATTTATTAAGACCTATAACTACTAGTAGTATTGGAGGTAAGGGGTATGCATTTTTTATTTTTGATGACTTTAGAATATTTACATAGACTTACTTTCTTTCTCATAAATATAAAACAATATCTAAGTTTATTACACATTATAATATTATTCAAAATGAAATGGGATCATTAATTTTCACTATTATAAGTGATATGGGAGGAGAGTTTTTGAATATAGAATTTAAAAAATAATGTGAAGAAAATGGTTGTTCTTATAATTTTTCAACCCCTAGGAAACGACAACAAAATAGAGTTGTTGAGAGTACAAAAACCTAAAAGAAAATGGATAGAAATTATGATAAATGAATTAAAATAACCTAGATATTTTTGTAATGATCTATAAATATATATTTTTATGTGTCTAAAAAATTTCTTTTAAGACATATTTCAAAGAATACATCTTATGAACATTATAAAAGAAAGAAACCAAAATTTCATTATCTTAAATAATTTGGTTTAAAATTTTATATTATTAACACTGAATATTCCATCGATAAATTCAATGTGAAATATTATGAAGGCATATTTTTAGGTTATTTAAAATCTAATCAATCATATTGAGTTTATAATCAAATAACCATAGTTGTTAAATAATAGATATATTTTAAATTTGATGAAAAAACTTCCAAAGAAAAGAAAGAAGATTTAGATCAAATTTAAAAGAAAATTTATAGATTTTAATTTTGGAGAGGTTTGACCCAAAAATTAAAATTGAAATATTGAGGTGGAGTTTCACCCTTATAAAAGACCATGGACATCATATGTAGATCACCCTAAAGTTAAAGTGATTATAAGTGTTAATTATATAATAAAAACTATAAATTATTTAAAGAATATTTTTATTTATCATTATTTAAGTTATGATTTATTTCCTAAAAATATTGAATATTTATTAGATAGTTATAATTGGATTATTTATATAAAACAATAATTAAATAGTTTTCTACAAATAATGTTTGGAATTTAGATGAACATCTTAAAATATTTCAAGAAATCAATACAAAATAGTTTTTTATGAATAAAATTGATGAATCTAAAAATATTATTTTAAATAAGGCAACATTAGTTTCACAAGGATTTTTCCAAGAATAAAGAAAATATTATGATGAGAAAATTCCCCTAGATTCTAGACTAGAAACTATAATAATTTTAATAAATTATGTTGATTTTCTTTGTTTTAATTTGTTTAAATTGATTTCAAAATCCAATTTATAAATTGATTTATTTCTTAGGAATTATATGTTAGTTATCCACATGTTTTTGAATATTAAATGAATCTTAATAATGTTTTAAATATTTATAAAGGAATCTTTGTTTTAAGAAAGCTCCAATTGTTTGGTATGGAAGATTATATTTTTTTGATTTTTTTTTTCAAAAGGAAAGGTTGATCCAAATTTGTTTATAATGAAAAATTATATAGATATTTTTATTATTAAAATATATATGGATGATATTATTTTTGGATATTCAAATAATTATTTTTTAATGAATTTTTATAATTACTTAAAAATAAGTTTGATATGAGTCTCATGGGAGAATTATAATTCATTCTTAAACTTTAAATATTTCAAAGGAATTATAGGGTATTTTTAAATCAAGGTATGTATACAAAGGAACTTGTTAAAATATTCAATCTATATAGTTGTAACTATTCTAATACCCCTTGATAACTTCATGTAAACTAATTATTGACTGATATAAAAATATACAGATAATAAATTTCCTTGAAGAAAAATATCTGGTTTATTATTTTTAACTAATTAGATTGATTTGATGTTTTCAATTTGAATTTGTAATATATTTAAAAGTGATCCTAAACAAAGGATATTTAAGTATATTAAATGAATTATAAAAAAATATTGAAGGTTCCTTAAATCTTGGTTTATTTTATACTGTATTTTTTTTATTTTAATATGTATTCAAATATAAATTTTATGGTTATAAATTATATAAAAAACAATAAGTGGGATGTGTCTCCATCTAGTAAAGATACCAGTTTCATAGATTTATAATTTTTTTTCTATCAATTATAGAAGGAAAATACATAACTGTATCAAGTTTTTGTGCTCAGTTCTTATGGATTAAGAAAATTTTGGATGATTTTTATAATTTATTTATAATTTTTTCTATTTTGTGTGGAAAATATTATGTTTTTTATATATATAAGAAACATTTACATCATTAAATAAAAAAATATTGGTGTTAGATATTATTTTATTAGATACCATGTTATAAAGGATGTTTTTTTGGAATATGAATCAATTAATGATCAACATGAAGATATTTTTACTAAAGATTTAGATTCAATTAATGGTTGAGATAATTAAATATGGGCTTGGAATGATGGAAATATAAAATAAAATTTTAAAATGAATCAATTTAAAGAATTTGGTTATGGACATAAAATGTATCTTCAAAGATAAACTCATTTCACCTTTATATTTTCACTTCATGTCATCTATATTTGTTAAATCTTATCATTATTATGATGTAAGGTTATTTTTTTCGGTAATAATGATTAATATTCCTCTTCGGTGGTGGTGTGGTGGTGAAGGAGAGTGGCACATCCACACCGTTCTTTGGGAGGTTCAGGGTTCGAATCATGGGAGTCCACTTTTGGGGAGAGCCTCTCCCCTAGGATCCACCCGCCTTTCCGGGTCGCCCGGTCTCATATGGGTAGGAAAAATGAGGCATGGCCCAATAATCGATGGATCGCTTGATGGACCATCATTTCCAGGCCGTCACCCTCTGGGACGCTCTTCCATCTTGGCTGGCAATGGCTCCTTCCCCGGCTGGGGTGCTACCTCAGGGGAGTGACCTCTTCGTGGGGGAGGGGGGTTTCCATGTGTAGAGGGTTCAAAAAGGCCATACAGGGAAATTAAATTTTAAAAATAGTAATAATTCTTAATCTTATTCAATTTTATATCATATTGACATGTACATAAATCTATTTTTAAACTAGTGAACAAGTGATATCAATTATAAACCTAGTTTACTAGTATGTGAACTAAAAATTGGTCTTTTTTTAATTTATATAATATCATATTATATGATTCCTTGACCATTTTGAACTATTTTAATGGATATTTGAATATTATTAAGTCTTACCCAAGATGAAATTATGAATTATTCACATGAAATATTTAATTTTTTCTAATATTTAAATAAGGGTAAAAATATTATATTACGTAGGTGGGGGGGGGGGCTCTATTTTTGTTATCTATATAATATATTTACTATTTTTATTTAAATATAAAATTATTTTTTCTTTATAATACATGAATTTAGAAGGATATTAATCTTTAATTGTTTTATTTGAACACTATCGCTATAGATTTTGAATTTTTTTTAAAACTATTATAAGTATAATGAAATGTTACTATTTATATCTATTTTTTCTAGTATTATCCTAAATGTAATAATATTTTTCTTAGGTGTATTTATCTATTTTATTCTAGGAATAATATGTTTTTTTGGAAATTATTTCCAAAAATGGGAGAAACTTTTTTAGATTAAAAAAATTATTTCAAAAAAGGGATAGATGTTTCATAAAATAATTTGATTAATTTTAGTTTAAGATTATGAAAAGGGTGAGAAATGTTTTAATAGTTTATTATTTAATATTTTTTATTATTTCAAAAGGGGGGAGAAGATTTTGAAATTAAAATTGGTTTTTTAATTATCAAAGAAGTAGATATTGTTGAGTTTATCATTTCCACTTCACTCAATTATATTTTGATAATTACAAAATTATTATTTTATTTCTTCTAACATGAATGAAGAAATATTTTTTAAAGTTAAATTACTTATAGAAGAAAATATTATTGTTGATGTTCGTTATTAAATTTATCTTCCTATTTTTTATGTATTTTATGAATATATATTAGATAAAAATCTATCTTTTAATAAATTTATTACTCATACAAACAAAATCATATGGATTTTTAAAAAGTATTACAAAATTAAAAGTCATAATTTTTTTTAAATTCATGAAGATTCAAATTCATATGAAATAATTCATACACAACACAATGTCATACGATGAAAGTTATAAAAGATTTAAAGTATAATGGGAAAGTCATATGCTGAAACTCATTCAGGAATTAAATCCATACAAAATGATTTTTTTTTCAAACTACAAATTCCTATGTGGTCTAGAGGTCATAAAATTTTCTTTAAAAAGTATTATGGATTTCAAATCCTTTTGAAATATAGAGTCTTATAGATAATAATTTCTATGAGATTTAACATCATACAAGAATTTCTAAATCTTATGAAATTAAAATAATTACATAATTCCGAAATACATGTGTGGATCATATGACATAGTAGATTTTTTCTCAAAACCTCAAAATGTGCTCTAGTTTACTTATACTTTTGTATTTTGATTTACTATATGTATATAATAATTTTTAATTTATTTTAGATCATTTATAATTACACTTAAAAAATTTTGGTTCTAAGAAAATTTATTTAGAATTATTTTATAGAGAATTAAATTATAATCACAAGGGATTGAGTATGTTTAAATTTTTATGATGCATTCTTTGAATTTATTAGATTCAAATTTATTTTTTTTAAAATACGAAGATTATTTTGCACATGTTTCTAGGTAGTATTTGAAGGACATTAGTGTTGATTATTAATTGAATATTTACTAATTTTTTAAATTTTGTAACATGTTTTGTTGTATAACTATTTTATGTTATATAGATTATTAAATATTATATTCAAATTGAAGTAGTTCATTATCATTGAAAGATAAAAGTATGGATGTATTGGAAAACATAAATAAAATTACTATGAATGTAATTATTGTGTAAGAAGATATTTGTGCATAAAAGAACTATATATATTGAGTTTGATAAAACTAGTATAAAAAATAGTGGTTAATGATATTTAAAATACACTATGTGGCATTATTTTTTGATCTCATACTAATTATATTTGGGAAGGAAAAAATTCAACATACTGATAATGTGTGGCCAAAGTGATCAACTGCTTCCTTGATACTCATTCTCTCATTATCTATCTGGTTTCTGTTATACTGAATTCTTTCTATCTTTTCTATGTGTGTTCTTTGTAGTTTATTTTTATATTTAAATTATTGACCTTAGTGGATGGGTTATACTACACCTTACAAGAGATATGTTTGGGTTGTGTTTCTAAGTAGAAAAATAAAGTTCCTTTATTATTCATTAGTTTGGTAAAAGATTGGGGCTTGTATTTTTCCTTGATTCTAACAAATATAAGGTTGTTTCTTCCTCTAATTCAGAGTTCTGGGTTTTCCCTCTAGGTGTGAAAAATGAAGGATATGGTTTGTACCTCCTGGTGTAAAAAAGGAATTGTAAAAATATGCGGGTCCTTTAAAAATCTATGTCACTTAGGTTACATACTATCACATTGAGAGTATAAAGAGTATATGTAGGATAAATTTTATCTAAACTACTATAAAAACACCTATTTCTATTTTAATTTTCTGAAACTAAATTAAATTAACTCTAAAAAATATTTAAAATTTTATAAAAAGTTAAATTCACCACATATTTTCCATTCAATTAACTCACCCATTGGGAAAAAATTAAATATGAGTGATAAAGTTTTTAGCGGAAACATTCATCCTCCCATTTCCAATTTACAATAACTAAAACAAATTATTCTTAACCATAATTTATTAGGTGGGAAGACATATCATGCATTATAAAATTTTTCAATTTTATAAACTTTTATCCCCCCACATAATGATATTTCAATATTTATTCCTTCTAATTTTAAAAAATTACTAATATTAATATATTTTTATGTATCTTACATCAACCTATAATACCTATTTCTTTATATTCAATCATTTAAATATGGATTCATTTATTACAAAAACAATGCAGGATTTTGTGGTCATTTTATGGTATTAGAGTCATGTACCTCCTAATATAAGAGGAATTATCATACAAAAAAAATGATAAAAGATTATCTTGATAGTCACCTCCATTTCAAAATTTATATTTTTTGTGTTCTTTATTATTGGGTTTTATATCAAGTGTATTTGTGCCACTTTATTTGTTTGTGTTTTTATAACTAAAAAATCCCCATTTTATTTATTCCCCCCAACATGAGCCAGAATAAAGTACTTTCTTGACTAAATCTTTCACCACTTGTAGAATAAATGAACGTTGATAAATTTGTTCATTTATCATTGATTATTTATTTATTTATTTATTATTTATTATTTAATTATTTTTTTATAATTTCATTTGTTAAGATTAAATTAGGTTTTATTATGGTATTACGAAATTTTATAAGTCAAATGTCTTATGCTTGGTTCTAAATACTTATGTAAGGAACTAAATATTTTAAAATTATAAAGGTCTTATGAAATGAAAATTTTATAATGGAGAAATTATTAAAAATATTTAAAAAGTTTTATAATCTATAAAAAATAATTACACAATAGGAAGTGTCTTACATGAATCAGTAATGAAGTCTCCCGCGATATGATATTATTTGAAATATAATTCCTTATAATAAGAAGTCTTACAAGATATCAAAGTCATACAAAATCAAATGTTTTACATGGGTTTCAATGGCTTATGAAATTTAAAGTCTTATAAAATATAAATTCTTACAAACTAAATGTCTTATGATATTTAGAATACTTATTTTTTTAGTTTATTATTCTTTTTTATTTGATTATTGTAATTAAGAAGTTTGTTTTTTTATTTAGTGTATTTTTTATAGTAATACATGATACATTCTCAGGGAGATTAATTTAGATTATTATGTGCATTAAATGAATCATTATGAATCATTTTAAATAGAATCAATGAATAAATTTTTTGAGTATTTAAACAACTCAAAATTAATTCATTATTTTTTATTTATGACTGTTGCTTCAAAAAATAAAAATAATAATTGATCTTTTTTTAATGTTTTTGTGCATTGAGAAATATCTATAAATAAATATTGATAGAACTAGTACAAGGTTGTGATACATACTTGACTGGTACAATATAAATAACATGAGGTGTGTAATACATAAAAGAAAATTGTTTTTGAAATCATGATAATATTGGAAGTTCCCATGGTGGACATAAATATTTATATCCTTACTAAAAATAGATAAAGGATTCCTTGATATTCAATATTTCACTATCAAAATTCAGGTTCCATGTTTCTGTATCTTCCTATATATTTTTGTGTGCTTTATTTTTGGTTTATCATTTTGTATTAAAAAGAATTAATGGGTGGGTTACATTACCCATAAAAAGGTGCATTGGGTTATACCTCTATGGTAAAAAATGTAGGTCTTTGGGTTGTGCCTCTAGGTTTAAAAGTTATGATATTGGGTTGAAATAGTATGTCAGAAATGTTAGTTGTAATGGGTTGTAACTCCCTATTAAAATTTACATTGTGTTGGTTGTGCCTATTGGATTATTCCAGTATCTCCTTATTTAAATAACCACAAATCATGCTTCTCATTCTATTGATGATATTTATGTTTTAAGATAGTAAACTATTTTTCTAGACAAAATTATAAAATTGATAAGTCTTGAAGTGACCATGCCAACCTACCACAAGAAGAAGTTCAACTCACTGTTATAGTCAAAGTAACTTTATAGAAGTGATCACATGATAAAACCAAGTGACCACTTGAATAATAAAGTAATTTTGAATTGGATAATAAAATTTTCTACAAGTCTTAAATCAACCAAATGAGGAGTTCAAGTGACCAAAATAAGAAATGAAGATACCGTACAAATAATAGAAGTGACCAAATGAAGAAATAAAATGATCATGAGAATAAGTTAAGTAACACTAAAAAAGTGACCGTGCCAAGTGAATATGGAAAGTAACCATACTAAATGACTATAAGACTATGTCACCATGCTTATGTGAAGACTATGTGATTGTGTCTAACTTAAGATGTTAAGTATATTTAAATTTACTACTATTATATTTTGAAGCATTTGTTACAGAGTTAGAGCATTTGAGGTTTTATTGTCAAACAAATGAGAATGAGGGTTAATTTATAAATATCATACAACATCTAATTGGGAAATGTGATATCTTAAATAAGTATATCCACTCATGTATAAAAAAAGAAATATAGACATAGTGACACTCTGTTGATTTACTTTTACATAATCCAGTATTGAAATATTACATGACACACTGTTTCTAATATCTTGGTGTAACTCTCGGTTAAATATTTTCAAGGAAATATTTAAATAAAATTGATCAATCGAAGCTAATGATATTGAGATGTATTAATACTTATCCATTCCCATCTTTCTCTATCTCTCTTTTATCCTAATTTTTGAACTGTGTTTTCATTAATTAGTATATTCATTATCACATGCTCCTGTACTGTATTAAAGAGTATTAAATATTATTTCATTCATTATTTTACTCATTTTATCCCATGTAGAACTATGGAAGATAATATGTGTATAATGAACTACATATGTGAAATTGTTTTTTTGTAATAACCTAATCCAGGTTGTGGATCAAGTTTATTGTTTAATAAACTATTTAGAAATAGGTTATTTCTAAGAAGAGAGGACTAGGTCTCAGCTTGAGACTAAACATATTGTTTTATTCCACTGTTTTTTTTCTTATTTTTTTTACTATGTTTCAAAATTAAAATACTATTTAAAAAAAAATATAAATAAAAACATTACTTTGATATTTGGATTTAATTATTTTTTTATATACTATGTTTAAAGTGATTAGTTTTGTTTCAAAAGTTAATGTATTTTTGAAATGATTTTAACAGGGATGTGATTGAGCCATTGATAAATCTTTCCAAAAATTTGAATTATACATTTTTGATATTTTAGTTAACTATGACATTTTTATATATAGGGATATTCGATTTTAAATATTTTTAAACAAAAATTTTAATTGGAAACTCAATTCACCCCATCTTGAGTCTCCCACTCCAACCAACATTTGGCATCAAATGATTTTTTTCTTTTAACCGTGATCAGGTTTTTAGTAAAAAAATATCAAAATTTCTTTTTATTCTATAGTTATATCTTTATGTATAACAATATACTTGAATGAAATACTACTAACATACCTCCTTTAATTTCCAAAAACTATTCTCAATGAAATATTGAAATAAAAATACATATTGATATCATGAGCTTTGATATTTGGACTATAATAGAAGAAAAATATAAAAAACATACATCTCTTAGACTATATTAGAGTGATTCAGTTAAGTCTTATTATGAATATAATTTCAAGGCTATGAATTCCTTATACTGTGAATTAGGATAAGATTGATTCAAAATAATTTCTTCGTGTTCCACTACTTATCAAATCTAGGATACACATACTGTGTATTATGAAAGAACAAAAAATGTTAAAGAAATGAACATGAATACTTATTTTTTTAAATACTATACTTTTAAAATGAAACCCTATGAATCAATTTTGGACATGTATCTCAGGTTCAATTAAATTTTCAATATGATACAAGCATTTGGAAAGAAAATTTACGATAAAGATCAAGTGATGAGACTTCTGCAGTGTTTATCAAATTGATGGAGGTGAAATTTTGTATCCATTAAAGAATCATGTGATATAAGAAAAATTATAGTGAAGGAGTAGAATGGAAAACTCATGATATATGATGAACAGTTAAAAGTGAACAAATAAAATGATTAACCATAGAGAAAACTAGTTTCTTTGAAAACTTTCAAGTTCAAAAAATTAAGGATAAAATTAAAGAAGATAGTTCATTTGAGGATGGGTCACCCTATAATAGTAATGAGGAGATGAATCATCTATCCAGGATATTTAATAAGTTCTATTAGAAGAAGAAATTATTCAAGAAATAAAATTATAGAGAAAATTATGATATTAGAGGAGACTGGAAGAATGAAAATCAACTAGGAGAAGCGACTGGTTATTGTAGGTTCCAGGTGTAGTGGAAGCATGCAATCAGTCATTCCCAAATTTAATTTTTTCCCTGACCAATGATTAATATAATATTTGCACAATGATAAACATTATGATCTATGTAATTGAATCAAAGAAAATAGATAATGGATAGAATTCTAGAACCAGAAATAAGATCATCACATATTATTTATAATTAATTAAATTAATTAAAGAATTAAATTATTGGAATTATTTCTTCATTGATGATTCAGAAAAATGATATAGATTGTATTGTCATTTAATTTAAGTAATCAAAGTATATTCCCTCTAGTAGTGATCCACACATGATACAAAAAATCTCCATACTTCATCGTATAAATCTACAGGTGCTAGGATGATAGATCCTATCACTTGCGTCATCCTACTTTGATCACCTCAATAACTGCTTCCAAAGAATTCTGTTAGATCTCTCTTGAATTGAGAGTGGGAGGTGTAGGAAGATATCTCTCAATTTTTGGGATCGTTCTTGGAGAAGGAATATCTCTAGTTCTTGAGAGGATTTTATAAATCCTTTGTGCACAACCAAAAAAAATGAATTGGCTATGAGAGAAAATAATACAATTAGGTTTATATATTAGTAGGGGTAGAAATAAATAATTCCACAAGTTACATTTATTATTTATTTAATCCCTGCAAAATATCATGTCAAATAATAATAATAATATTATTTCTCGACATGCATTTAACTTGTGAATTAAATTAAATATTATTTAATCTAATAATATTCAATATATATTATTTCTCACCAAACCATTAAACTCAGTTTTCTATTACTAAAATATATTTATTATCCCTTGAATAATGACTATTTATTTGTTAAATAAATATCACTACATTATTTTCCAATAAATAAATAAATATTATATTCACTAAATAAAAAATAAACATTTATTAAATATTCTGATCACATTATATTCTCTCAAATAACTTGTGAGATAATATATGTGATCAATAAAACATGAATAATTATTAAACCATGGGTGGGAAAATATTTATTCAACATGTGAAATAATTAATAATAATAATATTATTTAACTGAGATTTTGGGTACACTTAGTGTGTGACCCTCTAGGACTTTTTCTTCACTGGTATTAGGAGAAGCAGTCTAAAGTCCAAGGATAGCATCTAGAAACACTCCATGGAACCCATAGAGAAATAAGTTGATGCTGCAATGATATAATACCTCATATGGATGCTTAATGTGTAACATAATCCCTTTATCATGATATCTATAATCAAGTAGGTTGCATGCCAGTGCAATCAAACTTTGTGCTCAATGTCTCTTTCTTTGAATTAACAGAAATTGAACATGCCTATAAAACACCATGGTAATGTCTTTTTTTAGGATATATCATTTCCATCAATGACCCTGATATATCAACTTATGTTAAATAATAGAAGGGTAAAATTGTTTCTCATATTATTCATTAATACAATATTACTCATGACACACCCAAAAAATCCTACCTCTCCGCAAATATCTATCATAATGGTTTTTATTAATACATCAAAGTAAACAAATCATAATACCCATTAATAATAATATTAAATTATAAGTATCAATACAAACATCTACAAATAGAAACATCCAATGACACATATAAATATGGATTTCCTACTGTTGGGTCTTTTTCTCATAATATACTACTAGATATTACCAAAGGAATACACCATGAGAAGGTTCTTCAAAGTCCTACGAGTCTCTATCCACGATATCCTATATCATTTGTTTCCCTCAAATTATATCATTCAGATATAGGAAATACATTTAATAATAGTGTGATAGTACTTCTGGGTTCTCATCTTAGAGGGGAATTGCAATGACCTTTTAGTGTGACAACTACTCTTGGGAAATTATAACATACTATGTTACAAATAAGAACAATAATAATTTGATAATTAGTTTATTAATATTAAAAACCATTAATACAAGTTATCATAAAGTACATAAAAATTGGTTCTAGGGAACCAACTCCAACAGACTCCCACTTTCACTAGAGCCAACTGCTAACAACCTCCAGTCCTCTGGATCTCACATGATACTCATGAATATACTGAGATAGGCTTTTAGTCAAGGGGTACACCACATTATCTTTTCTGGGTACTCTTATTACTGAAACTTCACTCCTATGATAAAAATAACTCAAGAGTAAATACTTCCATAGTATATGATTTTTCCATTGGTGTGACCTTGGCTATTATGAAATAGCCATTGCTAGAGTATTATCACAATATAATCTGATAGGATATTTACTTATAGTTACCACATGAAGATCTTAGAAAACGTTCCACATACAAATAGCTTATTTGGATGCATCATAAGTCTCTATATACTTAGACTCTTCTATAGAATTATCAACAACTAGCTTCTTTGAACTCTTATAACTTAAAACTTCTCCGTTGAGATAGAAAACATATCCTGACTGTAGCTTCAAATCATTGTGATCTGTCTAAAAACTATCATTAGTTTAACCCCTCATTACTATCTCCTCATATCCTCCATACATCAGGAACATATCCTTAGTTCTTATCAAATAATTAAAGGCATCCTTAACAGTAAACCAATTATATTATCCTGGATCTTCTTGATATATGCTTACCATGCTCAATGCATAGGATAAATCAAGTCTAGTATGTGAGCTTAATCATTATCTCTTTCTCCTATTGTGTCTGAGGAAACATTTTCTTAGAAATATTTAAACTATGTGACAATGGAACCAATACCATCTTGGATTCTTCTATAATATATCTATTGATCATCTGATCAATATATGTACTCTGACTTAGTCCAAGTGGCCTCTTGGATCTATCATGAATGATCTTGATCCCTAGAATATAGGATACTTAACCTGAGTCCTTTATGAATAAACACTTTTTCAATCAGTCCTTAATATATTGTAATATAAGTATATCATTTATAATAAGTAATATGTCATCATCATATACTACTAGAACAATGACAACATTTACACTAAACCAATTTTAAAAACATAACTAACATTCATTCTTAATGAAATCAAATTCTTTTATAGCTTCATCAAATTGAATTCTCCATGACTTAGATCATTAATTCAATCCAAAAATGGATCTATGAATCTTAAAAATACTTTTATAATAACCTAGAGTCACAAACCCTTCTGGTTGTGTCATATGTAAATATTCCTGAAGGTTATCATTAACAAATGCAGTTTGACATCCATTTTCCAAATCTAATAGTCATGGAAAGATGATATATCAAGTAGAATTATGATGGATTTAAACTTGGAAATAGGTTAAAAGGTTTCATCATATTCAATTCCTTGATTCTATTTAAAACCTTTAGCCACTAGCCTCTATCTATAGGTATTTACTTTACCTTCCATTTCAAATTTTCTCTTGAATACCCATTTTAATACAATGGGATTTACATCAACTGGCGCATCGACCAGATTCTATAATTAGTTCTAATACATGTAATCCATTTAGGAATTAATGGATTATTTCCATATTGTAGCTTCTGAGATCTATACTTCCTCCTTATAGGAGATTGGTTCAACACTGTCAACTAATAATGATTCACCATCTTTAGTGAGTAGAAATCCATATCTCTCTAGTTCTCTTACCTCTCTTATGCTGCAACAAAGTACTTGTGTTTTTAGAACCACTTCTTCCATGGGGTCTTGTGAAATCTGTTTCTATACCAAATCTTGTGTATCTTGAGCATCAACTTCATCGAAGTCAATATTATTCCCACTATCCTTTATAAAGATGTTCTACCTCTGAATAAATATGGTTTGTTTGGTGACAATCAGTTTTTTATCTAAGGGGTTGTATTGGTAGTATCCCTTTGTTTCCTTAGGATACCCTATAAAGATACCCTTTGTTCCCTAGGGTGCTAGTTTGTTGTCTGATAAGGCCTTAACAAATGCATCACAACACCATAAATGTGTGTGGAACAAAATGGGTTACTTTCCACTACATAGATTGATGGGAATTCCATTTTCCACTTTACTTGGTACTCAGTTTAACATGTATGATTTAGTTTGAATTGCATATCCCCAAATGGATAATGGAATATCTGTATGACTCATCATTGACCATACCATGTCTAACAAGGTACAATTCCTCCTTTCACTAATTCCATCCAACTATGGTGTGTATAGTGGAGTGAGTTGAAATAGAATCCAAAACTCACATAGAAAATAGATAAACTCTTGGTTAAGATATTCACCACCTCAATCTGATTGAAGCTTATTTATATTTTTCCAAGTTAATTCTCAACTCCATTATTGAATTATTTGAATTTATCAAAGTACTTATACTTAAACCTCATCAAGTAGATATATACATATATACTCAATTGTAAGAACCCATATCTTCATTTCAGGTCTGTCCTTCTTTTTCCTGGAGTTTTTGAGAAAAATGGGTTTTCTGGAAATTTTTGAAGTACACGCCGTGTACTTTCTGAGTACACACTGTGTACTCCCTTGCCGCGCCATGCCGTGTGTTGGCCGTGTTCGGGCCACACACACGGTGTGTAGAGGCAATGTGGAAGCTGCTTAAAGTGGAGTACAGAAAAATGGAGTACACTCCATGTACTCAAGAAGTACATTCCATGTACTTTCTTTTTTTTCACTAAAAGCAATGGGGTCGCGCCTGACGGACAGAACACACTATTTTTAGGTCTCATTTGACTAAGAGTGACCTGTACGGCCACGTTTCTTCCCCGAAATCTAGAACCTTTGTTCAATCTCCATTCTAGCCGCCGTCTATTGCGTTGGGATCGCCTCAGTAAGCTCTCTATTCTTCTTTAGCCTTGTTCCATGTTTCCTCCTCATTTCCAAGTTATCTTGGGTTGAGCGTTTTTGGAATTTTCTCAGATCCTCGACGTTCTAAGGAGAATCAATCATCATGGTTCACATATATCGTTATCCTAGCTTCGAGGTAGGTGGTTTGTGCCTTTTTTTAGAAAGTTTGTGAATATTTTGTGCAAATTCCACCAATTCCATTGAACGGGGAATTGTGGGTTTCCTGTTTTTCCCCTCTTGTTCGTCTTCTTTGCTTGATTGCTTGAGTAGAGACCATTGCTTGTAAATTTGGATAATTTATATAGAGTTATTGTGCTTTTCCTTGCATGTTTTTCTTATTAGGCATTTTTCCAGTTGCCATGCCTAGTTGTAGGATAGTGGAACTGTTATACTGTTATGCTGTTGTGCCTTAGAAATATATCCAAGTAGTTCTTGAGGTTTACTTGGGCTGGTACGCGCACTATGAATGTTTGTTATACACAGGGCTGTGAGAACCTAGTGTAGTGGACCATAGGGAGAATGGACGGAAGGGATTCTCCAGAGTGTCCTTAATTTACAATGCGAGACCACATGGGGAATTTACGTTGAGTGCTTCCTCAAAGAGTCTGTAGTTCCTCGACACGAGCCACAAGGGGAATTGATGTTGAGTGCTTCCCCAGAGAGACTTTAGTACGATATGAGACTATAGGGGGGAATTGATGGTGAGTGCTTCCCCAGAGAGTCTATTAATTCTTTAGATGAACCAGAGGGGTGAGAGTGTGTGTTCCTCTCAGAGAGTTGCTAGTACTTGTAGGTTGAACCTTAGGGGTTTGGCTCTGACAAATACCCATTGGATACCTTTTTGTTTTTCTTGCTTGAGTGTATTTTTCTTATGTGCTTTATATGTTAGAACTGTGGATTGTAGCTGCTTGTGATTTCCTGTTTACTACTTACTGTTTTATTACTGCCATGTATTCACTGACTATTAGGCACAGATATTTGGGTGGTTTCCTATTGGGACTTTGTCTCACACCCTATTTGGGTCATGCCTTTGGGCCCAAACAGACTATGTTGTTGCAGGTGTAGATAAGGGAAAGCTCCCTTCTTCTTCAGGTACTTGACTTGCTGTGGAGCTGGAGAGCATGGGACCAAGCTATGGCTTGCGATGCTGAGGAGTTTACTTGGTTTATTTTTCACTTTGGTTTAGTATTGTATTCAGTATTGTGACTTGTTTGGCTTCTTTCCTAGACATATGTATCATGCATCATTTTTTTATATACATGTGTGTGTGCTCCAGTTATTTACTGATAGTATTCTGCTGTAATCATTTACTCTTGTATGGATGGTTATGGTTTATGCTGTTGTCTATTTGTTTTCTTCCATTGTGTACTCTGACAATGATGACATAGTTTCCCCACTATCACACCCAAGT
This sequence comes from Viscum album, assembly GCA_963277665.1. Taxonomy (NCBI): domain Eukaryota; kingdom Viridiplantae; phylum Streptophyta; class Magnoliopsida; order Santalales; family Viscaceae; genus Viscum; species Viscum album. Next base: position 1,218,508,725 of record OY728130.1, read on the forward strand.
CCCTCACTGCTAGTTGGAAGCCTCTGGCATTTGGAGAAATGCACTTGAGGCCATGCGACCAACCGGGTACGGGGCGCCTCTGGGTGGCTTCCAGAACCGGGACGTTACAAAGTGGTATCAGATGAGTTCTTTTCTCTTGATTTATGGTTTGGAGACTTTATCCAGGGATAGGACGGATTCAGTACTTGGTATTAAGTTGTGCTCGGGAGTAGCTAACCCGTGTACAGGGAAAAGCCATACTACCTCATTTATTTCAGTTTTCTGGTTTTGCGATTTTACGGTTGATATGATTTCACCTAGAGTGATCCACATTCCTTGTGTTGTTGTTTTTGTTGCTATTGTGGTTCTATTCTGTCGGAACTTGATGAGATGAGGGTATGCCATCTCATGCATCATATAGGCACTTGTTAGAAATCACATGCGATGCATTCTTGCCATGCCATCTAGGGTGTTTTAGCGATTGCATGTTGTTGTGATAGACTTTGTGCAGATAATGCATGCTATTGTGAGAGATTCTTTGTTATAATCTTTGCTGTTTTTAGAGGATTGTTTGTATTGTACTATGCTTAAATGGATGCCAAGCTTTGATTAGTGGGGAGTATGGGCCCTCACGAATAGGAATTTGGCTCCTTCATGCTCGTTTTTCTATGTTTTCTAGGCTTCAGTGAAGTTTTAGAGCTACTGCCCAGAAAAACCCAAAATACATGGCATGTACTTTATATATACATGCCGTATAGTCTTTAAACCGTGTCACTGACTGTGTGAGCAGAAACACGGGTTGTGAGAAATCTCCAGGAACACACCGTGTACGGTAGGTGCATGCCGTGTAGTATAGATCCGTGTACCTGGCCGTGCCAGTAAGAACCCAGGTTTTGGGACTCTGAGACTTTGGAATTTTCTTGATGTCATTCCAGAGCAGGGTGTTCAGACGGCGTGCAATTATAGAGCCCGGTGTGCCCATAATTAATTTTATAAAAATATTAAGTGTTTTTATACTATGCATGAGGCGAGAATGAGTTTTCTCTTACACGGTTGATCAGATCGGAAATCCGAGACCACTGTTAGGTCTAGAACGTGGTGTTTACCCTAGGCACGGCATAAAAAAAGTCGGCACGGGACGTTCGAACCCCTCACTCGTTGGCAGAGCGTTAAATGGATAAATTAAATTATAATTATTCATTTAGTAGCTCAAACCTGAATAAATCCTAAACAGTTACTTGTATGGGAAAACCAAGGTCATCGTTGAGTCCAGAGCGTTCCTTTTACCCTAGGATGGGTGTAAAAGGAGCGGAAGCGGGCCTGTTATGAGAGACGTCACCCAGGGGAAAAATCGTCTTTTCGAAATGACCACTTAGCGATTTTTTTATCACTGGCGTTATTTTTGAATAACGTTCAAACGAAGTCTCGGAATTGAAAGCCGAGACTTCTGTTGAGTTCTAAATGGGGTGTTTTACCTAGACGCGATATAAAATGGGTGGGCGCGGGGGTTTCAGAATCCGCGCCTATTGGGAGAGTTTTTAGTGAATTTCTATAAATTCACTAATTGGGAGAACCCATTTCTCCTTTTCTCTCTCTCTCTCTCTCTCTCTCTCTCTCCCTCCCTCCAGAGTTCTTCGTTCTTCTCCGTTCTTCGCCGGATCGAGGAGCAATCTCCGCTGGGACTTTGGCAGATTGAAGCAGGAGCGTCGTGGACGCGGCACCAATGTTGAACGGCCGGATCGAGGTTGGGTTCTTGTGAATTTTTGCACCATCATCAATTCCTGGAGTTTTCATCAAATTTCATCGTTTTTAAAATCTATAATTCAGGATTTTGGGGTGATGGCCGAACGAACACGGCCATCACCCGAGCCCCGTCACATTTTCTGTTCTTGGCATTCTTCGTCCGAATTTCGGATGTGTCAAATTCTTATCGGATCGTTGATCAGGGGTAGGCGCTGCGAAGGCCTCGCCCTGAGGATCCCAAAACCATGTTTGGTTTCATTTTTGGGTCACCAGAGTGGTGGTGGCAGCCGTCGGATGTCCCGGATCCGGCAAGGGCGGTGGCCGGAGCTCGGGGTGGCGTAGCGGGGGTTCAGACGAGGTGCCAGCGTCAGGTGCGGCCGGCACGGACGCACAGCTCAGGGGAGGAGCCGAGGCAGCCGGTGCAGTAGGCTCAGGAGTGGCCGGCAGGGGTGGCCGGCGCATTTTAGCCTGAGGCTGGGGCTTGTTTTGGTGACGGAGCACCTGGAGTCTGGGACGACGAGGCGACGACGGATGCGGGAGGCTGAGCCGCCAAGGGCGCCGATCGTGGTGCGGAGGCGGCTAGGCAGCGCGGGGGGTCCGGTGGTCTTCGACCAACGCAGCGTAGGAGAGCCGGTGCGAGGCCGGGATGGAGGGATGCGAAGGAGGAAGAGCTTCGAAAGCCGGCTGCGGTGCGGTGTAGTAGGGGACCGAGGGTGCTGGCTTGAGGCGAAGAAGCAGGCGATCGCGGCGTCTGGCGGTGCAAGGTGCGGCATAGTGCGGTAGTGCAGCAGGGGAGCCGGGTGACCGGGGGGTGCCAGCCTGGACGGCACGACGACATCACGTTGTAGGAGTCGGAGGCTTTGAGGGCGCCGGTTGGTCGCGGTCTGGGCGGAAGACCCGAGGTCCGACTGACCTCGGGAGGGGAGTGCTGACAAGGAACCGCCCTTTGTGGGTCCTGTTGGCAACGTGGAATGAAGACCGGCCAGTTGGCCGGTCTGTTTGAAGAAGCTAGACCCAAGGGGTCCGTCAGGTTTTAGTTGGGCCACAGGCCGGCGGTCTGGACTGGGCCGGCCGGTCTGGACCGGCCCATTTTGGGCCCCCTTGCATACGGGGGGCCGTTTCTCCTAATCAGCGCGTCCGTTTGACGCGCCGTCAACGGCTGCAGGACCATGTCGATGAGGCAGCTCTTTTAAAGTGAGTTTTGGGGTTTTTTTTTCAGTTATGTGCCTGAAGGCGGGTGGTCGAACACATTCATTTAATAATATTAAATTATTATTAATGTCTGCAACGGACGCACTTCGCAAGCCGGACGTCAGTTTGACGTGCCGTCAGAGGCGTTGTGGCCCTAAAGTCGAGGCAGACCTTCCGAAGTTGTTTCAAAACCTTTGTGGTTTGGTTTCGTTGCTCAGAGGCACAAAACACATAATGCGGGTAATTAATTAATTAATTAATTAATTATTCTTGCGTCGGACCTAACTCCTGTTTGGGATGTCCGATTGAGGCGCCGTCAGCGGCAACGTGATCTGAGTCCACGTGCGGACTTTTTGAGATGCCCCTTTTAGTGTTCGGGCCAGAGACAAGGTGCAGGCACCACAGGGAACAGTTTTCACGTTTTACAGTGAAACACCACGTTTTCACCCGAAATCCGATTGAGGTGGTTGAGCACTGCTTTTTGCGTGTTTTTCCGAGGGGATTGCAGCGGTACATTCTGCCCGCTTAAACTGGAGTTGAGGCGTGGGCCCCACAGGCCATCTTTTAAGCTGTGTGCAGCTTACCACTACTTTTTCACCAGACGTCCAATCAGGGCGAACGAATAGTCATTTTGGCCTATTTTTCCACGAGCATCGTGGTGGCGCAGTTCGCCCGACCTTTCTCGGAATCGTGGTGTGGGCCCCACACGGGCTGACTACGGTGAATAATACCTTTTTCACCGGGTGAACGATTTGGGTGATCGATTTGTCGATCTCGTGTGCTTTTCTGAGGGGATCGCAATGGTATGATCCGTTTTTTGAGTTTTGGGATCGTGGTGTGGGCCCCACACAGGCTCGCTACGGTGAATAGTACCTTTTTCACTGGTTGACCGTTTTGGGAGAGTAAATAGTCTATCTCGCGTGTTTTTCTGCGAGGATTGCAACGGAGTAATCTGTTTGGGCATATGGAGCCTCGTTTGTGATCTTATTGAATATGGAAACATGAAAGAGTGTCGGCTGGAGGTCCCTTTGACGCACTCCGAACCAACGCACGGTAGTGATGCTGGTGACACCCTATGATGTCAGTTGCAATGAAGAGTTATCGACTTCTCCAGGTTTACCCTCCAGCTGGGCTGGGCAGTGGGTCGCCTGTCGACTACTCAGGTTTACCTTCCAGGTGAGACTGGGCAGTGGGTCGCCTGATGATGTATTAGGGTCTACCCTCTAGCGAGGCTGGGCAGTGGGTTACCCGTTGACCTCTTAGGGTTTACCCTCAAGTAGAGACTGGGCAGTGGGTCACCCGTCGACTTGTTCCAGGTTCACCATCCAGTAGAGACTGGGAAGTGGGTCACTTGTTGACTACTTAGGGTTTACCCTCCAGCAGAGACTGGGTAGTGGGTCGCCCGAGGAATACTTAGGGTTTACCCTCCAAAAGAGACTGGGCAGTGGGTTACCCAGTGTTTACCCTCCAGTAGAGACTGGGTAGTGGTTCGTCCGTTGACTTCTCCAGGTTTACCCTCCCGCAGGGTTGGGCAGTGCGTCGCCTATCGACTACTCAGGTTTACCCTCCAGTAGGGCTGGGAAGTGGGTCGCCTGTCGAATACTCAGGTTTACCCTCCAGCTGAAACTGGGCAGTGGGTCGCCTGATGATGTATTAGGGTCTACTCTCCGGCGAGGCTGGGCAGCGGGACACCATCGACTTAGTGGGGTTTACCCTCCAGTGGGGCTGGGTAGTGGGTCACCCGTTGGCATTTTAGACTCAGCCCTCTCTATGAGGCTAGTCAGAGAATTTTCTCCATGACTACCAGAGTGGGACCCTGGTCATGCAGATCAGCGGTGTGATAGCTTTGACGTTGGCTAAGGACCTACAAGGATGAGGGGAACTTTCCCCACTGAGACGCGTCCTTGTGAAACGACCTAAAACCATGAGAGCGAGTCAGTGCTGCCCAAAGTAGATAGTATCGAAGTGTGGTGATTTGGGACCCTCTGACTTGGGTTTCCTAGGCAGACGTGACGAGATGTTGGGATTTGCAGATGGATATCCTTAGAACTGTTGGCAACTTATCCTAGTATGAGCTTGAAGATAGAGATCCCCTTACACCCTCTTTTGGGTTTCTTATTGAGCACATATATATATTTACACCCTACTTTTGTTCCCACCTCTTTGGTTCAATTGCTTACTTAATCCTGTCGGGTTGAGCTGCACCCTCTATGCGGTACTTGTGCTCTGTTCTTATATTTGTCTACTGCTCACCGTTTTAGTACCTCCATTGTTTCTCCCTCCAGCTTTCGGGGCATCCTAGTGAGTATCTTTATACTCACCCCTGCTTGGGCTTTTCCCACACTCGGTGTGCCCTTTCAGATGACAGAAAGGTTGATCGAGACTACAGAGGTGCGTGGAGGATACGGGATGCTTGGACCGCGTGTGGTGGTCATAGCTTGGGATTCAGGAGTGGGACTCTCCCAGCTGTTTTACTTTTGTTTACCTGTTTCCGGGTTGTGGCACCATTTTTTTGGTTGGGTGCTTGTTTTTCCCATTTTTCTGTTCAGCAATTTACTTGTACTGGTTAGAGTCCAATGCATGTATGTTGGTTCCCCCCTTGTTATAGCAGTATTGTATATTGCTTTCTTTTCTATACACTTCTGCATTGAGTTAGCTGCATGTGTGTGTACAGTTTTTAGGAAAAGGCCTCCCCTAGTTTGTTGTGCCTTCAGTGCTAGTTGCCAGCCCCTGGCCTCTGGAGGTGGGCTTGGGGTAGTTACGGCTCAAGCCCCGGTACTGGTCGGGTCATGAAAAAGTTATATCAGAGGTGGTTCGACCCTTGGGACGTCATTCGGACGTTTCCTTAAAAAGGTCTTGGTTGGGTTTAGGGAAATAGTGTCGACGTGTCTCAAGAGTGGCTCTCAGGCTAGGGAGTCCAGTGATGGTACGGGTGGCCGATATATCCATTCACTAGGACCCTGATAACCCACTTGTCGACTCCGCATGCCGAGAAATTTGTTGCAGGGAAATTTTGGAACATGCATCCTATCGGATTGAGTCTTTGACTGTCCTTCTTGAGTCAGCTCCCCACTCTCGTTGATATATATATATATATGCTCATCCAACCGCAATACTCCTTGATAGCACTCAGGATGTCTCTGCGACGACAGTCATCTAGGAAACTAGCTACGGTTCATGACGATGATTCCATGGGTGATGAGGCCTCAGTTCAGGACTCATCTTGCAAGCCCTTTCTCCAGGTAGGTAGGTAGAAGCACCCCTACCTGTTGAGCAGCAGACAACCCCAACAATGTAGGCTGAGGACATGCGCAGGCTGAGCGCACTTCGCGAGTTCTAGCGCTAGAGACCGCTGAGGTTCTTCGGTGGGCCAGACCCTCAAGCAGTATAGGTTTGGCTAGAGTCGGTGGTTCACCTCTTCAGGCTTTTTTAAACACCGGATGATCATGTGGTGGCTTTGGAAGCCGATCTTTTTCCCCAGAGCAGCTGGTCGTTGGTGGAGTTTGGTTACGCAGACCCCCGACGAGTCATCTCTCACGTGGGGTAGCTTCCAGCAGCTCTTCAGGGTGAAGTACTCCCCCTCTTTTTTACGCTTCATTCAGATTCTGGAGCTTCTAGAACTGAAGTAGGGGGGATGGTCGTGGCGCCGTACTCGACCCGGTTTACCGATCCGACGCTACTCACAGGGTATGATCTGCGACGGTTACATCCGGGCACGGAAGTTTGAGCATGGTATTCGTTGAGATATCTATGATATCATAGTGCCCCTGTGGATCCCTACAAATTACCGGGTGCTAGAGTGGGCACTCGTGGCAGAGAGCTTCTTGGTTGAGGAGCGCACGGGCTGACTACGGTGAATAATACCCTTTTCACTGGGTGACCGATTTGGGTGATCGAGTAGTTGATCCCGTGTGCTTTTTCGAGGGGATCGAAATGATATGATCCATTTTTTGAGTTTTGGGATCATGTTATGGGCCCCACATGGGCTCGCTACGATGAATAGTACCTTTTTCACTGGTTGACCGTTTTGGGCGAGTAAATAGTCTATCTCGCGTGTTTTTCTGCGAGGATTGCAATGGTGTAATTTGTTTGGGCATGTGGAGCCTAATTTGAGATATTATTGAATGTGGAAACATAAAAGAGTGTTGGCTGGAGGCCCCTTTGACGCACTCCAAACCAACGCATGGTAGTGATGCTGGTGACACCCTGTGATGTCAGTTGCAGTGCAGAGTTATCGACTTCTCCAGGTTTACCCTCCAGCAGGGCTGGGAAGTGGGTCGCCTGTCGACTACTCAGGTTTACCCTCCAGGTGAGACTGGGCAGTGGGTCACCTGATGATGTATTAGGGTCTACCCTCCGGTGAGGCTGGGCAGTGGGTTACCCGTCGACCTCTTAGGGTTTACCCTCCAGTAGAGACTAGGAAATGGGTCGCCCGTAGACTTGTTCCAGGTTTACTCTCCAGCAGAGACTGGGCAGTGGTTCACCTGTTGACTACTTAGGGTTTACCCTCCAACAGAGACTGGGCAGTGGGTCGCCCGAGGACTACTTAGGGTTTACCCTCCAAAAGAGACTGGGCAGTGGGTTACCCATGGTTTACCCTCCAGCAGAGACTAGGGAGTGGGTTGCCCGTCGACTTCTCCAGGTTTACCCTCCAGCAGGGCTGGGCAGTGGGTCTCCTGTCGACTACTTAGGTTTACCCTCCAGGTGAGACTGGGCAGTGGGTCACTTGATGATGTATTAGGATCTACTCTCCAGCGAGGCTGGGTAGTGGGTTACTCGTCAACCTCTTAGGGTGTACCCTCCAGCAGAGACTGGGTAGTGGGTCACCTGTTGACTACTTAGGGTTTACCCTACAGCAGAGACTGGGCAGTGGGTCGCCTGAGGACTACATAGGGTTTACCCCCCAAAAGAGACTGGGCAGTGGGTTACCCAGGGTTTACCCTCTAGCAGAGACTGGGTAGTGGTTCTCCCGTCGACTTCTCCAGGTTTACCCTCCAGCAGGGCTGGGCAGTGGGTCGCATGTCGACTACTCAGGTTTACCCTCCAGCAGGGCTGGGCAGTGGGTCGTATGTCGACTACTCAGGTTTACCCTCCAGCTGAGACTGGGAAGTGGGTCACCTGATGATGTATTAGGGTCTACCCTCCAGCGAGGCAGGGCAGTGGGACACCATCAACTTACTGAGGTTTACCCTACAACATGGATGGGTAGTGGGTCACCTGTTGGCATTTTAGACTCAACCCTCTCTATGAGGCTTGTCAGAGACTTTTCTCCGTGACTACCGGAGTGGGACCCTGGTCGTGCGGATTAGCGGTGTGACAGCTTTGACGTTGCCTAAGGACCCACAAGGATGAGGGGAACTTTCCCCACTGAGATGCGTCCTTGTGACATGACCTAAAACCGTGCCAGCGAGTTAGTCCCACCCAAAGCGGATAGTATCGAAGTGTGGTGATTTGGATGCCTCTGACTTGGGCTTCCTAGGTAGACGTGACAAGATGTTTGGATTTGCGGATGGATATCCTTAGAACTGTTGGCAACTTATCCTAGGCTGATCTTGGAGATAGATATCCCCTTACACCATCGTTTGGGTTTCTTATTTAGCGTATATATTTATTTACACCCTACTTGTGTTCCCGCCTCTTGGGTTCAGTTGCTTACTTACTCTTGTCAGGTTGAGTTGCACCCTCTTTGCGGTACTTGTGCTCTGTTCTTTGATCTGTCTACTACTCACCATTTTAGTACCTCCTTTGTTGATCCCTCGTGCTTTCGGGGAATCCTACTGAGTATCTTTATACTCGTCCCTGCTTGGGCTTTGCCCGCACTTGGTGTGCCCTTGCAAATGACGGACAGGTCGATCGAGACTACAGAGGTGCGTGGAGGATACGGGATGCTTGGACCATGTGCGGTGGTCATAGCTTGGGATTCAGGAGTGGGAATCTCCCAGCTGTTTTACTTTCGTTTACCTGTTGCTGGGTTGTGTCACATTTTTTTTGGGTTGGGCGCGTGTTTTGACCCTTTTTCTGTTCAGCAATTTACTTGTACTGGTTAGAGGCCGATGCATGTATGTTGGTTCCCACCTTATTATAGCAGTATTGTATCTTTCTTTCTTTTCTCTGCACTTTTGCATTGAGTTAGCTGCGTGTGTGTGTACAGTTTTTAGGAAAAGGCCTCCCCTAGTTTGTGGTGCCTTCGACGCTAGTTGCCAGCCCCTGGCCTATGGAGGTGGGCTTGAGGTAGTTACGGCTCGAGCCCCGGTACGGGTCGGGTCGTGACACAATGGTATCAGAGGTGGTTCGACCCTTGGGACGTCGTTCAGACGTTTCCTTAAAAAGGTCTTGGTTGGGTTTAGGGCAATAGTGTTGACATGTCTCGAGAGTGGCTCTTAGGCCAGGTAGTCCTGTGATGGTACGAGCGGCCGACGTATCCATTCACCAGGACCCTCATAACCCGCTTGTGGACTAGGCATGTTGAGACATCTGTTGCTGGGAACTTTGGAACATGAATCCTATCATATTGAGTCTTTGACTGTCCTTCTTGAGTCATCTCCCCTCTCTCATTGATATATATATATATATTCTCATCCAACCGCAGTACTCCTTGATAGCACTCAGGATGTCTCTGCGATGACAACCAGCTAGGAAACTAGCTATGGTTCATGACGATGATTCCCTGAGTGACGAGGCCTCAGTTCAGGACTCATCTTGCAAGCCCTTTCTCTAGGTAGGTAGGTAGAAACACCACTACCTGTTGAGCAGCAGACAACTCCAACATCGTAGGTTGAGGACGTGTGCAGGCTGAGCGCACTTCGCAAGTTCTAGCGCCAGAGACCGCTGAGGTTCTACGGTGTGCCTGACCCTCAAGCAGTAGAGGTTTGGTTAGAGTCGGTGTTTCACCTCTTAAGGCTTGTTTAGACACCGGCTGATCAGGTGGTGGCTTTGGAAGCTGACCTTTTTCCCCGGAGCAGCTGGTCGTTGGTGGAATTTGGTTACGCAGACCCCCGACGAGTCGTCTCTCACGTGGGGTAGCTTCCAATTGATCTTCTGGGAGCAGTACTCCCCCTCTTGTTTACGCTTTGTTCAGATTCAGGAGCTTCTAAAACATAAGTAGGGGGGATGGTTGTGGCGCAGTAGTCGACCCAGTTTACCGATCCGACACTACTCATAGGTTATGATCTGCGACGGTTACTTCCGGGCGCAGAAGATTGAGCATGGTCTTCGTTGAGATATATCTGCTAGCATAGCACCCCTGTGCATCCCTACTAATTACAGGGTGTTAGAGTGGGCGTTTGTGGTAGAGAGCTTCTTGGTTGAGGAGCACCAGCTGGCAGGGCCTTATAGTGGCCGCTTTAGAGCAGTTGGCTCCCCTCTAGCTGACCCTGGTGGAGCAGGTGGGTACGGCTTTTTTTTTTTGCAGTCGATGATGATGACTCCATCGATCCTTGAGCGTGTGTGAGAGTCGCAGCTGGGGAATGTCGACAGAGAGGTACTACGTGACCAGATATCCACGGGCGACGCACCTGATGGGTTTTCTGAAGGAGAGAATCACGAGATCTTGTTCCAGGGATGAGATGTAGTACCGGTGGAGATGCGGGAGGAGGTGGTGCGAGAATCCCACACTCCTCCCCTGACTGTACATCCCAGTGTGAGGATGATGTACAAAGACCTTCAGTGGCAGTTTGGTGGTCTGGCCTGAAATGAAACGTAGCTGTGTTCGTTTCACGATGTCTTGCCCGTCAGCAGGTGAAAGCAGAGCTCGGTGGAGAGTCTAGGGTAGCTGTACGTTTGAAAGATCGTCTGCCTTCATGGAGTACCCTCGACGATCGTCTCTGATTGTGGTGTGCGGTTTATGGCGCGTTGGTGATGAGGCCTGCAGGAGGCATTCAGGACAAAGTTGCGGATGAGTATAACTTTTCACCCTCAGACGGATGGTCAGACTGTGCGCACTATCCAAGTGTTGGAGGATATACTCAGGGCATGGATGTTAGGCTTTGGCCTAAGCTGGGAGGATCACCTTCCCTTGGTAGAGTTCGCATGTAACAGCAGTTACCACTCTACTATCGATATTACACCTTTTTAAGGCCCTCTTTGGAAGACCCTGTAGGTCACCGTTGTGCTGGGAGGAGGTTGGGGAGACCTCCGTTGTGGGCCCTAAGTTGGTGCGGGTGACGACGAAGATGGTGCAAGTCCTTCGTGAGTGGATGAGGACCGGTAGGAGCGGAATCTGCGTGGACAAACCATTCCTTTGGTTCGTGTGCTGTGGCAGCATGGGAGGGTGCAGGAAACGCACCTGGGAACGAGAGATCTAGGTCCGGGCTTAGTATCCCGAGTTGTTTTTGTAGTTTTTCTTTTCGAGGAAAAAAAGTTTGAAGGAAGGAATGATGTAAGAACCCAGGTTTTGGGACTCTGAGACTTTGGAAATTTCTTGATGTCATTCCAGAGTAGGGCGTTCAGATGATGTGCAATTCCGGGGCCCGATGTGACCAGAAATAATTTTATAAAAATATTAAGTGTTTTTATACTATGCATGAGGCGAGAACAAGTTTTCTCTTACACGGTTCATTAGATCTGAAATCCAAGACCATAGTTGGGTCTGGAATGTGGTGTTTACCCTAGGCGCGACATAAAATAAGTCGGCGCGGAACGTTCGGACCCCTTGCTCGTTGGCGGAGTGTTAAATGGATAAATTAAATTATAATTATTCATTTAGTATCTCAAACCTGAATAACTCATAAACGGTTACTCGTATGGGAAAACCGAGGGCACCGTTGAGTCCGGAGCATTCCGTTTACCCTAATATGGGTGTAAAAGGCGTGGGTGCGGGCCTGTTGTGAGAGACGTCACCCAGGGGAAAAATCATCTTTTCGAAATGACCACTTAGTGATTTTTTTATCACTAGCGTTCTTTTTGAATAACGTTCAAACGAAGTCTCAGAATTGAAATCCGAGACTTCTGTTTAGTTAGAAATGGGTCTTTTTACCTAGACGCGGTATAAAATGGGTGGGCATGAGGGTTTCAGAATCCGCGCCCGTTGGGAGAGTTTTTAGTGAATTTATATAAATTCACTAATTGAGAGAACCCATTTCTCCTTCTCTCTCTCTCTCTCTCCCTCCAGAGTTCTTCGTTCTTCGGTGTTCTTCACAGGATCGAGGAGCGATCTCCGCCGGGACTTTGGCAGATCGAAACGGGAGCATCGTGGACACGTCGCCAATGTCGAACGGCCGGATCGAGGTAGGGTTCTTGCGAATATTTGCACCATCGTCAATTCCTGGAGTTTTCATCAATTTTCATCATTTTTAAATTCTATAATTCTGGAATTTGGGGTGATGGCCGAACGAACATGACCGTCGCTCGAGCCCCGTCCCATTTTTTGTTCTTGGTGTTCTTGGTCCGAATTTCGGACGTGTCAAATTCTGGTTGGATCGTTGATTGGGGGTAGGCTCTAAGAAGGCCTCGCCCCAAGGATCCCGAAACGATGTTCGGTTTCGTTTTTGGGTCATCGGAATGGTGGAAGCGGCCGTCGGAAGTCCCCGATCCGGCAAGGGCGGTGGCCGAAGCTCGGGGTGGCGCAGCGGGGGTTCAGATAAGGTGCCGGTGTCGGGTACGGCCGACACGGACGGGCAGCTCCGGGGAGGAGCCGAGGCGGCCAGTGCAGCAGGTTCGGGAGCGGCCGACAGGGGTGGCCGATGCGTTTTAGCCAGAGGTGGGGGCTTGTTTTGGTGACGGAGCACCTGGAGTCTGGGATGGAGAGGCGGCGGCGGATGCGGGATACTGAGCCGCCAAGGGTGCCGGTCGTGGTGCGGAGGAGGCCAGGCAGCGCGGGGGGTCCGGTGGTCTTCGAATGAGGTGGCCCAGGCGAGCCGGTGTGAGGCCGGGACGGCGGAACGAGAAGGAGGACAGGATTCAGAAGCTGGCTGCGGTGCGCATTATCAGGGGACCGAGGGCGCTGGCTTGAGGTGAAGAAGCAGGCAATCGTGGCGTCGGGCGGCGCGGGGTGCAGCGTAGTGCAGCAGTGCCAAAGGGGAGCCAGGTGACCGGGGAGGTGCCGGCCTGGACGGCACGACAGCGTCGCGCTGTAGGAGTCGGAGGCGCCGAGGGCGCCAGTTGGTCGCGGTCTGGCGGAAGACCTGAGGTCACGCTGACCTCGGGAGGGGAGCGAGGACAAGGATCCGCCCTTTGCGGGTCCTGTTGGCGGCGTGGAACGAAGACCGGCCAGTTGGCCGGTCGGTTTGAAGAAGCCGGACCCAAGGGGTCCGGAGGGTTTCTGGTGGGCCGCGGCGGGTTGGACCAGACCCGCGGTTGGGCCGCGGGCTGGCGGTCTGGACAGGGCCGGCCGGTCTGGACCGGCCCATTCTGGGCCCCCTTGCATTCGGGGGGCCGTTTCTCCTAAACGGCGCGTCCATTCGACGCGCCGTCAGCGGCTGCGAGACCCTGTCGACGAGGCGGCACTTTTAAAGTTAGTTTTGGGGTTTTTTCGGTTATGCTCCCGAAGGCGGGTAGCCGAATGCATTAATTTAATAATATTAAATTATTATTAATGTTTTCAACGGACGCACTTCGCAAGCCGGACGTCCGTTTGACGTGCCGTCAGAGGCGCTGTGGCCCTGGAGTTGAGGTGGACCTTCTGAAGTTGTTTCAGAACCTTTGTGGTTTGGTTTCATTACTTAGAGGCACAAAACGCGTAATGAGGATAATTAATTAATTAATTAATTAATTAATTAATTAATTATTCTTGCGTTGGATCTAACTCCTGTTTGGGATGCCCGATTGACGCGCCGTCAGCGGTAGCGTGATCCTAGTCCACGTGCGGAATTTTTGAGATGCCCCTTTCAGTGTTCGGGCCAGAAACAGGGTGCGGGCTGCACAGGGCCCGGTTTTCACGTTTGACGGTGAAACACCACATTTTCAACCGAAATCCGATTGAGGTGTTTGAGCACTGCTTTCTGCGTGTTTTTCTGAGGGGATTGCATTGGTACATCCTGCCCGCCTAAACTGGAGTTGAGGCGTGGGCCCCGCGGGCCGTCTTTTAAGCTGTGTGTAGCGTACCACCACTTTTTAACCAGACGTCCAATCAGGGCGTACGAATAGTCGTTTTAGCGTGTTTTTCCGTGAGCATCACGGTGGCACAGTTCACCCGAACTTTCTTGGGATCGTGGTGTGGGCCCCACATGGGCTGGCTACGGTGAATAGTACCTTTTTCACTGAGTGACCGATTTGGGTGATCGAGTAGTCAATCCCGTGTTCTTTTCCGAGGGGATCGCAATGGTATGATCTGTTTGTTGAGTTTCGGGATCGTGGTGTGGGCTTCACACAGGCTCGCTACAGTGAATAATACATTTTTCACTGGTTGACCGTTTTGGGCGAGTAAATAGTATATCTCGCATGTTTTTCTGTGAGGATTAAAATGAGGTAATCTGTTTGGGCATGTGGAGCCTCGTTTGAGATCTTATTGAATGTGGAAACATGAAAGAGTGTTGGCTGGAGGCCCCTTTGACGCACTCCGAACCAATGCACGGTAGTGATGCTAGTGACAGCCTGTGATGTCAATTGCATTGCAGAGTTATTGAATTCTCCAGGTTTACCCTCCAGCAGGGCTGGGCAGTGGGTCTCTTGTTGACTACTCAGGTTTACCCTCCAGGTGATACTAGGCAGTGGGTCACCTAATGATGTATTAGGGTCTACCCTCCAGCGAGGCTGGGTAGTGGGTTACCCGTCGACCTCTTAGGGCTTACCCTTCAACAGAGACTGCGCAGTGGGTCGCCAGTCCACTCGTTCCGGGTTTACCCTCCAACAGAGACTGGGTGGTGGGTCACCTGTTGACTACTTAGGGTTTACCCTCCAGCAGAGACAGGGAAGTGGGTCGCCCGAGGACTACTTAGGGTTCCCCTCCAAAAGAGACTGGGCGGTGGGTTACCCAGGGTTTACCCTCTAGAAAATAATGGGCAGTGGGTCGCCCATCAACTTCTCTAGGTTTACCCTCCAGCAGGGCTAGACAGTGGGTCGCCTGTCGACTACTCAGGTTTACCCTCCAGCAGGGCTAGGCAGTGGGTTGCCTGTCGACTACTCAAGTTTACCCTCCAGCTGAGACTGGGCAGTGGGTCGCCTGATGATGTATTAGGGTCTACCCTCCAGCGAGGCTGGGCAGTGGGACACCGTCGACTTAGTGGGTTTTACCCTCCAGCGGGGCTGGGTAGTGGGTCACCTATTGGCGTTTTAGACTCAGCCCTCTCTATGAGGCTTTCTAGAGACTTTTCTCCATGACTACCGGAGTGGGACCCTGGTCGTGCGGATCAGCGGTGTGATAGATTTGACGTTGCCTAAGGACCCACAAGGATGAGGGGAAATTTCCCCACTGAGACTCGTCCTTGTGACATGACCTAAAACCGTGCGAGCGAGTCTGTGCCGCCCAAAGCGGATAGTATCGAAGTGTGGTGATTTGGGCCCCTCTGACTTGGGCTTCCTAGGCAGACATGACGAGATGTTGGGCTTTGCGGATAGATATCCTTAGAACTGTTGGCAACTTATCCTAGGATGAGCTTGGAGATAGAGATCCCCTTACACCCTTGTTTGGGTTTCTTATTGAGCATATATATATATTTACACCGTACTTGTGTTCCCACCTCTTGGGTTCAGTTGCTTACTTACTCCTATCGGGTTGAGATGCACCCTCTTTGCGGTACTTGTGCTCTGTTCTTTGATCTATCTAATACTCACCATTTTAGTACCTCCTTTGTTGCTCCCTCGAGCTTTCGGGACATTCTACTGAGTATCTTTATACTCACCTCTGCTTGGGCTTTTCCCGCACTTGGTGTGCCCTTGCAGATGACGGTCAGGTCGATCGAGACTATAGAAGTGCATGGAGGATACATGATGCTTGGACTGCGTGTGGTGGTCGTAGATTGGGATTCAGGAGTGGGACTCTCCCAACTGTTTTAATTTCGTTTACCTGTTGCTGGGTTGTGGCACCTTTTTTTTTGGTTGGGCGCGTGTTTTTCCCCTTTTTCTGTTCAGCACTTTACTTGTACTAGTTAGAGGGCGATGCACGTATGTTGGTTCCCCCCTTGTTATAGCAGTATTGTATCTTGCTTTCTTTTCTCTACACTTTTGGATTGAGTTAGCTGCGTGTGTGTGTACAGTTTTTAGGAAAAGGCCTCCCCTAGTTTGTTGTGCCTTCAGTGCTAGTCGCCAGCCCCTGGCCTATGGAGGCGGGCTTGGGGTAGTTATGGCTCGAGCCCCGGTATGGGTCGGGTCGTGACAAAGTGGTATCAGAGGTGGTTTGACCCTTGGGACGTCGTTCGGACGTTTCCTTAAAAAGGTCTTGGTTGGGTTTAGGGAAATAGTGTAGACGTGTCTCGAGAGTGGCTCTTAGGCCAGGGAGTACAGTGATGGTACGGGCGGCCGACGTATCCATTCACCAGGACCCTGATAACCCGCTTTTCGACTCGTCATTCTGAGACATCTGTTGCAGGGAACTCCGGAACATGCATCCTATCGGATTGAGTCTTTGACTGTCCTTCTTGAGTCAGCTCCCCACTCTCGTTGATATATATATATATATATATGCTCATCAAACCTCAGTACTCCTTGATAGCACTCAGGATGTCTCTGCGATGATAGCCAGCCAGGAAACTAGCTATGGTTCATGACGATGATTCCATGAGCGACGAGGCCTCACTTCAGGACTCATATTGCAAGCCCTTTCTCCAGGTAGGTAGGTAGCAGCACCCCTACCTGTTGAGCTGCAGACAGCCCCAACATCGTAGGCTGAGGACGTGCGCAGGCTGAGTGCACTTCGCGAGTTCTAGCGCCAGTGACCGCTGAGGTTCTATGGTGGGACAGACCCTGAAGTAGTAGAGGTTTGGGTAGAGTCAGTGGTTTGCCTCTTCAGGCTTTTTTAGACACCGGCTGATCTGGTGGTGGCTTTGGAAGCCGACGTTTTTCCCCGGAGCAGCTGGTCGTTGGTGGAGTTTGGTTACACAGACCCCCGAAGAGTCGTCTATCACGTGGGGTAGCCTCCAGCAGATCTTCCAGGAACAGTACTACCCCTCTTGTTTACGCTTCATTTAGATTCAGGAGCTTCTAGAATGGAAGTAGGGGGGATGGTTGTGGCGCAGTACTCGGCCCGGTTTACCGATCCGACACTACTCGCAGGGTATGATCTACGACAGTTACTTCCGGGCGTGGAAGTTTGAGCATGGTATTTGTTGAGATATCTATGCTAGCATAGTTCCCCTTTGAATCCCTACTAATGCCAGGGTGCTAGAGTGGGCACTCGTGGTAGAGAGCTTCTTGGTTGAGGAGCGCACGTGCTGGTTACAGTGAATAGTACCTTTTTCACCGGGGGACCGATTTGGGTGATCGAGTAGTCGATCCCGTGTACTTTTCTGAGGCGATTGCAATGGTATGATCCGTTTGTTGAGTTTCAGGATCGTGGTGTGGGCCCCACACAATCTTGCTACGGTGAATAGTACCTTTTTCACTGGTTGACCGTTTTGGGCGAGTAAATAGTCTATCTCGCGTGTTTTTCTGCGAGGATTGCAACAATGTAATCCATTTGGGCATGTGGAGCCTTGTTTGAGATCTTATTGAATGTTGAAACATGAAAGAGTGTTGGCTGGAGTCCCCTTTGACACACTCCGAACCAACGCACGGTAGTGATGCTGGTGACACCCTGTGATGTCAGTTGTAGTGAAGAGTTATAGGCTTCTCCAGGTTTACCCTCCAGCTAGGCTGGGTAGTGGGTCGCCTATCGACAACTCAGGTTTACCCTCTAGGTGAGACTGGGCAGCGGGTCGCCTGATGATGTATTAGGGTCTAACCTCTAGCGAGGCTGGGCAGTGGGTTACCCTCGACCTCTTAGGGTTTACCCTCCAGTAGAGACTGGGCAGTGGGTCGCCCGTCGACTTGTTCCAGGTTTACCCTCCAGTAGAGACTAGGTAGTGGGTCACCTATTGACTACTTAGGGTTTACCCTCCAGCAGAGACTGGGCAGTGTGCCGCCCGAGGACTACTTATGGTTTACCCTCCAAAAGAGACTAGGCAGTGGGTTACCCAGGGTTTACCCTCCAGCAGAGACTAGGCAGTGGGTCACCCGTCGAATTCTCCAAGTTTACCCTCCAGCAGGGCTGGACAGTGGGTCACCTGTCGACTACTCAGGTTTACTCTCCAGCAGGGCTGGGCAGTGGGTCGCATGTCGACTACTTGGGTTTACCCTCCAGCTGAGACTGGGAAGTGGGTCGCCTGATTATTTATTAGGGTTTACCCTCCAGCGAGGCTGGGTAGTGGGACACCGTCGAGTTAGTGGGGTTTACCCTCCAGCGGGGCTGGGTAGTGGGTCACCCGTTGGCATTTTAGACTCAGCCCTCTCTATGATGCTAGTCATAGACTTTTCTCTGTGACTACTGGAGTGGGACCCTGGTCGTGTGGATCAACAGTGTGACATCTTTGACATTGCCTAAGGACCCACAAGGATGAGGGAAACTTTCCCCACTAAGACGCGTCCTTGTGAAATGACCTAAAACCGTGCGAGCGAGTCAGTTCCGCCCCAAGCGGATAGTATCTAAGTGTGGTGATTTGGGCCCCTCTAACTTGGGATTCCTAGGCAGATGTGATGAGATGTTGGGCTTTGCGTATGGATATCCTTAGAACTGTTGGCAACTTATCCTAGGATGATCTTGGAGATAGAGATCCCCTTACACCCTCGTTTGGGTTTCTTATTGAGCATATATATATATATTTACACCCTACTTGTGTTCCCTCCTCTTGGGTTCAGTTGCTTACTTACTCCTGTCGAGTTGAGCTGCACCCTCTTTGTGGTACTTGTGCTCTGTTCTTTGATCTTTCTACTACTCACCATTTTAGTACCTCCTTTGTTGCTCCCTCGAGCTTTCGGGGAATCCTACTGAGTATCTTTATACTCAACCCTGCTTGGGATTTGCCCGCACTTGGTGTGACCTTGCAGACAACGTACAGGTTGATCGAGACTACAGAGGTGCGTAGAGGATACGGGATGCTTGGACTGCATGCGGTGGTCATAGCTTGGGATTCAAGAGTGGGACTCTCCCTGCTGTTTTACTTTCATTTACCTATTGCCGGGTTGTGGCACCTTTTTTTTGTTTGGGCGCGTGTTTTCCCCTTTTTCTGTTCAGCACTTTACTTGTACTGGTTAGATGCCGATGCATGTATATTGGTTCCCCCCTTGTAATAGCAGTATTGTATCTTGCTTTCTTTTCTCTACACTTTTTCATTGAGTTAGCTGCGTGTGTGTGTACAATTTTTAGGAAAATGCCTCCCCTAGTTTGTTGTGCCTTCAGTGCTAGTCGCCAGCCCCTGGCCTGTGGAGGTGAGCTTGGGGTAGTTACGGCTCGAGCCCCAGTACGGTTCGGTTTGTGACAAAGTGGTATCATAGGTGGTTCGACCATTGGGAAGTCGTTCGGACGTTTCCTTAAAAAGGTCTTGGTTGGGTTTAGGGAAATATTGCCGACGTTTCTTGAGAGTGGCTCTCAGGCTAGGGAGTCCAGTGATGGTATGGGAGGCCGACGTATCTATTCACCAGGACCCTGATAACCCGCTTGTTGACTCGGCATGCTGAGACATCTGTTGCAGGGAACTTTGGAACATGCATCCTATCGAATTGAGTCTTTGACTATCCTTCTTGAGTCAGCTCCCCACTCTCGTTGATATATATATATATATATGCTCATGCAACCACAATACTCCTTGATAGCACTCAGGATGTCTCTACGATGACAACCAGCCAGGAAACTAGCTACGGTTCATGACGATGATTCCGTGAGCGATGAGGCCTCAATTTAGGACTCATCTTGCAAGCCCTTTCTCCAGGTAGGTAGGTAGCAGCACCCCTACCTATTGATCAGCAGACAACCCCAATAGCGTAGGATGAGGACGTGCGCAGGCTGAGCGTACTTTGCAAGTTCTAGTGCCAGAGACCGCTGAGGTTATACAGTGGGCCAGACCCTCAAGCAATAGAGGTTTGGCTAGATTCAGTGGTTCGCCTCTTCAGTCTTGTTTAGAAACTGACTGATCAGGTGGTGGATTTGGAAGCCGACCTTTTTTTCCCAGAGCAGCTGGTCATTGGTGGAGTTTGGTTACACAAACCCCCGACGAGTCATCTCTCACGTGGGGTAGCTTCCAGCAGCTCTTCCAGGAGTAGTACTCCCCTCTTGTTTACGCTTCGTTCAGATTCAGGAGCTTCTAGAACGGAAGTAGGGTGGATAGTCGTGGCACAGTACTCGACCCAGTTTACCGATCCGACGCTACTCGTAGGGTATGATCTGCGACGGTTACTTCCAGGCGCGGAAGTTTGCGCATGGTCTTCATTGAGATATCTGTGCTAGCAACGCGCCCCTGTGCATCCCTACTAATACGAGGGTTGTAGAGTGGGAACTCGTGGTAGAGAGCTTCTTGGTTGAGGAGCGCCCGCATGCAGGGCCTTACATTGGCTGCTTTAGAGTAGTTGGCTCCCCTGTAGCTAACCCTAGTGGAGCAGGAGGGTAAGACTTTTTTTTGCAGTCGATGATGATGACTCCATCGCTCCTTGAGCGTGTGTGAGAGTCACAGTTGGGGAATTTCCACAGCGAGGTACTACATGACCAGATATCCACGGGCAACGCACCCGATGGGTATTCTGAAGGAGGGAATCACAAGATCTTGTTCCAGGGATGAGTTGTAGTACCAGTGGAGATGCGGGAAGAGGTGGTGCAATAATCCTAAACTCCTCCCCTGGCTGTACATCCCAGTGTGGGGATGATGTATGAAGACCTTCAGTGGCAGTTTGGTGGTCTGGCCTGAAACGAAGCGTAGCTGGGTTCATTTCACAATGTCTTGCCCGTTAGCAGGTGAAGGCAAAGCTCGGTGGAGAGTCTAGGGTAGCTGTATGTTCGGGAGATCATCCTCCTTCATGTAGTACCCTCAACGATCATCTCCGATCGCGGCGCGCGGTTTACGCCACGTTGGTGGCGAGGCCTGCAAGAGGCATTCGGGACTCAGTTGCGGATGAGTACAGCTTTTCACCCTCAGACGGATGGGTATAAGGTGCGCACTATCCAAGTGTTGGAGGATGTACACAGGGCATGCATGTTAGGCTTTGGCCTAAGTTGGGAGGATCACCTGCCCTTGGTAGAGTTCGCATGTAATAGCAGTTACCACTCTACTATCGGTATGACACCTTTTTAAGGCCCTCTATGGGAGACCCTTCAGGTCACCGTTGTGTTGGGAGGAGGTTGGGGAGACCTCCCTCGTGGGCCCAGAGTTGGTGCGGGCAACGGAGGAGATGGTGCAGGTCCTTCATGAGTGGATGAGGACCGGAAGGAGCGGACTCTGCAGGGACATACCATTCCTTTGGTTCGTGTGTTGTGGAAGTACGGGAGGGTGCAGGAAATGCACCTGGGAACGAGAGAGCCAGGTGCGGGCTCAGTATACCGAGTTGTTTTTGTAGTTTTTCTTTTCGAGGATGAAAATTTTGAAGGAGGGAATGATGTAAGAACCCAGGTTTTGGGACTCTAAGACTTTGGAAATTTCTTGATGTCATTCCAGAGCAGGGCGTTCAGACGACATGCAATTCCGAGGCCCGGTGTGCCCGAAATTAATTTTATAAAAATATTAAGTGATTTTATAATATGCACGAGGCGGGAATGAGTCTTATCTTACAAGGTTGATCAGATCAGAAATCTTAGACCATGGTTGGGTCTGGAAGGTGGTGTTTACCCTAGGCGCGGCAAAAAAAAAGTCGGCGTGGAACATTCGGACCCCTCGCTCATTGGCGGAACGTTAAATGGATAAATTAAATTATAATTATTCATTTAGTATCTCAAACCTGAATAAATCCTAAATGGTTACTCGTATGGGAAAACCGAGGGCACCGTTGAGTCCGGAGTGTTCCGTTTACCCTAGGATGGGTGTAAAAGGCGCGGGCGCGGGCCTGTTGTGAGAGACGTCACCCAGGTGCAAAATCATCTTTTAGAAATGACCACTTAGTGATTTTTTTATCACTGACATTCTTTTTGAATAATGTTCAAACGAAGTCTTAGAATTGAAAACCGAGACTTCTGTTTAGTTCTAAATGGGGCGTTTTTACCTAGACGCGGTATAAAATGGGTGGGTGCGGGGGTTTCATAATCCGCGCCTGTTGGGAGGGTTTTTAGTGAATTTCTATAAATTCACTAATTGGGAGAACCAATTTCTCTTTTTCTCTCTCTCACTCTCTCTCTCCCTCCGAAGTTCTTCGTTCTTTTCCGTTCTTCACCGGATCGAGGAGCGATCTCCACCGGGACTTTGGCAGATCGAAGTGGGAGCATCGTGGAAGCGTCGCCAAAGTCGAACGGCCGGATCGAGGTAGGGTTCTTGTGAATTTTTTCACCATCATGAATTCCTAGAGTTTTCATCAATTTTCATCGTTTTTAAATTCTATAATCTGGAATTTGGGGCGATGGCCGAACGAACACGACCATTGCCCGAGCCCCGTCCCATTTTCTATTCTTTGCGTTCTTCGTCCGAATTTCGAACGTGTCAAATTATGGTCGGATCGTTGATCGGGGGTAGGCGCTGCGAAGGCCTCACCCCGAGGATTTTGAAACCATGTTCGGTTTCATTTGTGGGTTACCGGAGTGGTGGCAGCGGCCGTCGGAAGTCTCGGATCCGGAAAGGGTGGTGGCCGGAGCTCGGGGTGGCGCAGCGGGGGTTTAGACGAGGTGCCAGCGTCGGGTGCAGACGACACGAACGGGCAGCTCCGGGGAAGAGCCGAGGCAGCCGGTGCAGCAGGCTCGGGAGCGGCCGGCACGGGTGGCCGACACGTTTTAGCCAGAGGCTGGGGATTGTTTTGGTGACGGAGTACCTGCAGTCCGGGAAGGCGAGGCGGCGGCAGATGCGGGAGGCTGAGCCGCCAAGGTCACCGGTCGTGGTGCGGAGGAGGCCAGGCAGCGCGAGGGGTACGGTGGTCTTCGACCAAGGCGGCGCAGGCGAGCTGGTGCGAGGCTGGGATAGTGGAACGCGAAGGAGGACGAGCTTTAGAATCCGGCTGCGGTGTGGCGTAACAGGGGACCGAGATCTCTGGTTTGAGGTGAAGAAGCAGGCGATCGCGGCGTCAGGAGGCGCGGGGTGCGGCGTAGTGCGGCAGTGCAACTGGGGAGCCTGGTGACCAGGGAGGTGCTGTCCTGGACGAAACGGCGGAGTCACGCTGCAGGAGTTGGAGGCGCCGAGAGCGCCGGTTGGTCGTGGTCTGGGCGGAAGACCTGAGGTCATGCTAACCTTAAGAGGGGAGCACAGACAAGGACCCGCCCTTTGCGGGTCCTGTTGGTGGCGTGGAACGAAGACCGGCCGGTTGGCCGGTCTGTTTGAAGAAGCTGGACCCAAGGGGTCTAGCAGGTTTCAGGCGGGCCGCGACCAGCGGGCCGCGACAGGTTGGACTGGACCCGCGGCTGGGCCGCAGGCCGACGGTCTGGACCGGGCCAGCCGGTTTGGACCGGCCCATTCTGGGCCCCCTTGCATTCGGGGGGCCGTTTCTCCTAAACGACATGTCCGTTTGACGCGCCGTTAGTGGCTGCGGGACCGTGTCGATGAGGCGGCTCTTTTAAAGTGAGTTTTGGGGTTTTTTCGGTTATGCGCCCGAAGGCGGGTAGCCGAACGCATTAATTTAATAATATTAAATTATTATTAATGTTTTCAACGGACACACTTTGCAATCCGGACGTCCTTTTGACGTGTCATCAGAGGCATTGTGTACTTGGCCGTGTCGCCAACAACACGGGTTGGGAAAATCTTCAAGTACACGCTGTGTTTGTTTGGAAAATGCCGTGTAGTCTCATCTGTGTAACCAGCCGTGTAACTAACAACACGGGTCATTGAAACCTTGTCTTCTACACACCGTGTACACGGGGAACACTCCGTGTAGTCTCAGTTTAGGAAGACCTTGTGGGTTAGCCGTACAAGGAGACACGGGAAGGGGAGTGGAGTTAAGTACACGCCATGTAGTGTTTATACATGCCGTGTAGTCATGTTTTGTAAATCTTGAGTGTTTCCTTCTCCTATTCCTGTTTTGTACTCTTTTGTTCTCTGTCCTTGTTTTTATAATCTAAGGTATAATTTTGATATTTCAAATCTATGACACCAAGACGTCCTCTGGTTGTACGTCAGTTGTCAGGAAGTGATCAGACGCTGGATATGGCTAATCAGGGACTTCCTGCCGATCCTTCGGTCGGGCCAGCCTTGGCACCGGCTGTCATACCAGTTGCAGGGGCTGATGTGAAGTTCAGGGAAGGCTTTATGAGGATGATGCAGACCTTTCAAGGAGAACTGACTCCTGCCACGTCTATGGAAGACTTGACGTGGGTTTTCCAGCAGCATCATCTTCCTACTTTCTCGGGGGAAGGAGGAACACAGGCTGCAGAGTCATGGATGGAAGCCATGCTGACTATCTTCGAGCATCTGAAGACACCTCCAGAGAGGCGGGTCAAGCTCTCTACCTATATGCTCCGAGACTCTTCCAAGAGGTTGTGGGATGTGATCTCATAGGAGGGTCATCAGTAGGTTATGTATTGGGAGAAGTTCCAGCGTGTGTTCTACGACTACTTCTACCCGGAGACCCTAAGGGACGATCGAACCTGGGAGTTCATGAGTCTAGAGCAGGTTACTCTTTCCGTCATGGAGTATTCCTCTCGTTTCACTGAGCTGCATCATTTCACACCCCTCTAAGATGGGAGTGGGATGTTCTTAACAAAGAAGTTTGAGGATGGTCTCAGGCGGGAGATCCGCTCACAGGTGAATATCTTCCAGTTGACTTCTATCACTTCCATCGTCCACAAGGCGCTGATTGGGGAGCGCAATCTGAGAGACTCCAGAGCTGCGAGCCAGGGAAGTTCTTCTTCCGAAGCTAGTGTTCCTCTAGTTGACAATAAGAAGTGCCGTAGGGAGTCTACGCGTGGTGATTCGAGGAGGCGAGATACATCTTCAGGTAGCCAGGTCGTATGCTACTAGTGTAGAAGGGAAGGGTACATGAGGCCGCAGTGCCAGAGAGACCCAGTGGAGTGCCGATATTGTGGTAAAATGGGTCACCTTCAGCGTTTCTGCTAGGTTTTATCACTGGTGTATGGTGACAGGGGTTCTTCCATGACTCCTCATTCAGGAGCAACACCACCAGTTTCTCACCAGTCAGGGAACTGGAGTTCTTCCGGCCGTTCGGGCTGAGGTGGAGGTCGAGAACGTGGCAGTCAGTCACCAGTCCTTTAGCGCCAGTAGGGAGGATCAGCTCAGAGTGGTTAGGAAGGGTCACAGGGCCGCAGGGCAGGCCAGACTTTTTCGGTAGAGCAGACCTATTAGGAGCAAGATCCCCGACCTTCTACCATTCGAGGTACGATTTTAGTAGCCTCAGTTTTATCTTCATCTCTTTTCGATACTGTTGCTACACATTGATTCATCTCTATTGCTGTTGTGGGGAGCCTTGGGCTCTGTATTGTTTCTTCTTCCGACTCGTTGATACTAGACATACCTTTGGGGACGATAACATCTAGTGTACGTCAGTGCAGAGAGTTCCCTCTTGTGGTTACAGGGTATCGTTTATTATGGGATCTCTATGTCCTAGAGATGACAGGCTATGATTTCATTCTCGGGATGGACTGGTTGGTTCTCTTCCAGGTAGTCGTCAACTGTTATCGCTGCAGGGTTAGTTTTGTTTCACCATAGGGTGAATCTTTTCTTTATAGAGGCAAATGGGATGTTCAGGCGAGTCGAGCATGACTCGAGCATCATGGTCTTGGAAGGGTGATGACCCAGATTGCTAGTCTTTATCTGGATGACCAGGGGACTTCACAGTTGGACTTTCCTCTAGTGGTGGATTATTTCAGGGATGTATTTCCAGAGGACTTTTCAGGTTTGCCTCTGTAGCGTGAGGTGGAATTTTCTATTGAGCTCGTGCCGGGAGCGGTACTAGTGTCCATTCCTCCCTATAAGATGGCTACATCTGATTTGCAGGATCTCAAGAAGTATTTGGAGGAGTTACAGGCAAAGGGTTTCATCTGACCCATTACTTATCCTTAGGGTTCTCTTGTCCTGTTTGCGAAGAAGGAAGACGACACCCTTAGGCTCTGTGTGGATTATCGGAAGTTGAATCAGTTGATGGTCAAGAACTGATATCCCTTTCCACGGATTGATGACCTCTTCGATCAGCTTCGAGGATCCAGAATGTTCTCGAAGATCGATTTGAGGTTCGGTTATCATCAGTTGCACGTTAGACCATTAGACATACCTCTGATAGCCTTCAGGAGCAGGTATGGCCTCTACGAGTATACGGTCATGTTGTTCGATCTCACGAATGCGCCAGCAGTTTTCATGGCACTAATGAACCGAGTGTTCCATCCTTACCTGAACTACTTTGTCGTGATCTTTGTGGAATATATCTTGGTGTACTCTCACACACGACACGACCATGCTACCCATCTTGAGATCGTTCTGAGTACACTGAGAGAACATCATATTTATGCTAAACTCTCGAAGTGCCACTTTTGGATGGATCAGATTCACTTCTTGGGTCACATCATCTCAGAGGTAGGTTTATCTGTGGACCCAGAGAAAGTGAGAGCTTTATTTTCCTGGGAGTAGCCGAAGATAATTTTTGGGGTACAGAGTTTCATAGGGATGGATGGATACTACAGATGCTTCATTCAGAACTTTTCACACTTAGCAGCACCTTTGACAGGTCTGACCAAGAAGGGGGAGAAGTTCTTATGGTCAGATTCTTGTGATTCAGACTTTCAGGAGATGAAGGGAAGGTTGACGTCAACACCGATAATAGTATTTCTATATCCAGGAAGGAGTTATACTGTTTATTGTGATGCTTCAGGTATCGGACTGGGTTCTGTGCTTATGTAGGGAGATGGAGTCGTTGCGTACGGGTCTCGGTAGTTGAGGCCACATGAGAGGAGCTACCTGACGCACGATCTGAAGTTGGCAGCTGTTGTTCATGCCTTACTCTGTTGGAGACATTACCTTCTGGGAGAGCACTTTGTGGTTTTCATAGACCATAAGAGTCTCAAGTACATCTTCACTCAGCGTGATCTGAATCTGAAATAGCGCAGGTGGGTCAAGTATCTTCAGTCTTTTGATTTTGAGATTTCCTATGCGTCGGGAAAGGACAACGCAGTGGCAGATGCGTTGAGCAAGAGAACTTAGATTCAGGTAGTTCAAGAGGCCATCAGTGAGTATAAGCTTATAGATCTGTTCTCTGAGATGCATCTGGAGGTGCATGATAGACAGGGACAGATCTACCTATCTTCTACAGTTGTTACCTCTAAGCTACTTGATCGGGTACAGATGAGGCAGCTATTAGACTCAGAAGGATTAGCCCTGCAGGAGAGTGTGTCAGGATAGGACCCTCTTCTTGGATGGACAGTGGGCGAAGATGAGATCTTGCGTTTCCAGGGATGCGTATGGGTGACGACAGACATACGTGAGGAGCTGATGTGGGATTTTCATTCCTCAGTTTGGGCAGTTCATCCTAGCGTCACCAAGATGTATTAGGATCTTCATCGCCAGTACTAGTGTCCAGGTATGAAGAGGGATGTTGCGGGTTTCATGTTGCGGTGTTCTACTTGTCAGTAGGTGAAGGCAGAGCATCAATGACCAGTAGGCCTTTTACAGTAGTTATCCATTCCAGAGTGGAAATGGAATGATGTCACGATGGACTTTGTGACCGGATTGCCGAGGTCGCCTCGAGGGAACGATGTTGTTTGGGTTGTCGTCGATAGGCTTACGAAGGTTGCTCACTTCTTACCGATCAAGGAGACCTTCAGTATTGATGATCTGGGGAGACTTTACATCTGATAGATTGTACGTATGCATGGAGTTCCACACTCCATTTTTTCATACAGAGACGCATGCTTTACTTCTCGGTTCTAGTAGGGGCTTCAGAAGGCTTTGGGTACACAGGTA
Organism: Viscum album; assembly: GCA_963277665.1. NCBI lineage: Eukaryota > Viridiplantae > Streptophyta > Magnoliopsida > Santalales > Viscaceae > Viscum > Viscum album. The sequence goes on from OY728130.1 coordinate 1,218,536,570, forward strand.
CTTTTGAGTACAACATACCATCCTCAGACAGATGGCCAGTCTGAGCGTACAATCCAGGTGCTTGAGGATATGCTCCGAGCTTGCATTCTAGACATTGGCGGTTCTTGGGATAAGCATATCTCTCTGGTATAATTATCCTACAACAACATTTTTCAGGTGACTATTCGGATGGCTCCTTACGAGGCTCTATACGGTAGGCCATTCCGATCACCCTAATGCTAGATGGAGGCAGGAGAGGCAGCTTTGCTGGGACCTCATCTTGTTCAGAAGACCTCAGAGCATATAGAGTTGATTCATAAGAGTATGGATACAACACAGTCTCGATAGAAGTCTTATGCTGATCAACGGAGAAGACCTCTGGAGTTCGAGGTTGGGGATCAGGTTTTCCTGCGTGTCGCACCGAGGTTGGGACACAAGAGGATTCAAAGACAGGGTAAGCTTTCACCGTGGTACATCGGCCCATTTGAGGTATTGGAGAGAGTTGGGCCAGTTACCTATCGGTTGCAGTTATCTTAGAGGTACCGGGCCATGCACGACGTCTTTCACACCTCTCAGCTCCGACATTACTTTTCAGACCTGTCTCATGTCTTTCAGCCTGAGGAAGTTGAGCTTGAAGCGGATGCATCGTTTGAGGAGCATCCTATCCGGATTGTCAATCATAGTACGAAGGTTCTCTGTGGGCAGTCTGTTCCATTAGTACGGGTGCTATGGAAGCACGGGTGAGTACATGACGAGACCTGGGAAAGGGAGGCCGATGTACGATCGCAGAGGCTGGAGCTGTTCGGGGTTTCTTTTTCTCTTCCTCGTTAGGGAAATTTGGGGACAAATTTCTTTAAGGGGGAAGTTTTTAAGAACCCAGATCTCCGTTTCAGGTATGTCCTTCTTTCTCCTGGAGTTTTTGAGAAAAATGGGTTTTCTGGAAATTTTTGAAGTACACGCCGTGTACTTTCTGAGTACACGCCGTGTACTCCCTTGCCACGCCAGGCCGTGTGCTAGCCGTGTCCGGGCCACACACACGGTGTGTAGAGGTGACGTGGAGGCCGCTTAAAGCAGAGTACAAAAAAATGGAGTACACGCAATGTACCCAAGAAGTACATGCCGTGTACATTCTTTTTTCACTAAACACACCGGGTTCATGCCTGACGGAAAAAACACACTTCTTTTGGGTCTCGTTCAATAGAGAGGAACTCGTACAACTGCGTTTCTTCCCCAAACTCCAGAACCTCCATTCGGTCTACATTACAGCTGCCGTTGATTGCATTGGTATCACCTCGGTAAGCTCTCTCTTTTACTTTAGCCTTGTTCCATGTTTCCTCCTCGTTTACCAGTTATCTTGGGTTGATCATTTTTGGTGTTTTATCAGATCCTCAACATTATAAGGAGAACCAATCATCTTGGTTCACATATTTCATTATCCTAGCTTCGAGGTAGGTGGTTTGTGCCTTTCCGTAAGAAGTCTGAATATTTTGTGCAAATTCCACCAATTCCCTTGAACGGGGAATTGTGGGTTTCCTGTTTCCCCCTGTTGTTTGTCTTCTTTGCTTGATTGCTTGAGTAGAGATCATTGCTTGTAAATTTGGATAATTTATACTGATTTCTTGTGCTTTGCCTTGCATGTTTTGATTATTAGGAGTTTTTCTAGTTTCCATTCCTAGTTGTAGGATAGTGGATCTGTTATACTATTATGCTGTTGTGCCTTAGAAATATAGCCAAGTAGTTCTTGAGGTTTACTTGGGCGGGTATGCGCGCTATGCATGTTTGTTATACACAGGGCTGTGAGAACCTAGTGTAGTGGACCATAGGGAGAATGGATGGAAGGGATTCTCCAGAGTGTCCTTAATTTACAATGCGAGACCATAGGGGGAATTGACGTTGAGTACTTCCCCAGAGAGCCTTTAGTACGATACGAGACTATAGGGGGAATTGAAGGTGAGTGCTTCCCCAGAGAGTCTATTAATTCTTTAGCTGAACCAAAGGGGTGAGACTGTGTGTGCCTCCCAGAGGGTTGGTAATACTTGTAGTTTGAACCTTAGGGGTTAGGCTTTGAGAACTACCCAATGCTTACCTTTTTGTTTTGCTTGCTTGAGTGGCTGTTTCTTATGTGCTTTATATGTTAGAACTGTGGATTGTAGATGCTTGTGCTTTCCTGTTTACTACTTACTATTTTATTACTGCCATGTATTCACTGACTGTTAGGAACAGATCTTTGGGTGGTTGCCTATTGAGACTTTGTCTCACACCCTGTCTGGGTTATTCTTTTGGGCCTAAACAAACTATGTTGTTGCAGGTGTATATAAGGGAAAGAACCCTTATTCTTTAGGTACTTGACTTCCTGTGGAGTTGGAGAGCATGGGACCAAGCTATGGCTTGCGATGCTGAGGAGTTTACTTGGTTTCTTTTGCACTTTGGTTTAGTATTTTATTTAGCATTGTGACTTGTTTGGCTGCTTTCCTAGACATATGTATCATGCATCATTTTTTTATATAAATGTGTGTGTGCTCCAGTAGTTTACTGATTGTCTTCCGCTGTTATCATTTACTATTGTATGGATGGTTATGGTATCTACTATTGTCTATTTGTTTTCTTCAGCTGTGTACTTTTCCAATGAGGGCATAGTTTAGCCACTATCACACCCAAGGCCCTCACTGCTAGTCGGCAGCCTCTGGCGTTTGGGGAAATGCGCTTGAGGCCATGTGACCAACCAGGTACGGGGTGTCTCTGGGTGGCTTCTGGAACCAGGACGTTACATCAATTCATCATTAAAATTTATGAATTAATAATATCCACCTTTATCTTCTACTAGAAATGGTCCAAATGAATTAGTGTGTACCAATCCTAAATTCTCTATGGACCTTTCACCTTGTCCACCAAATGGTGGTTTCATCATTTTTCCTTGTAAACAAGCATGACATCTTTCAAGTGGTTTTTTCTTATGAGAGTCTAAACAACCATCTTGATAGAGATTTTTCAAATTATTGTTTTTTACATGACCAAGATGGTGATGCCATATATGGATGTTATATGAGTCATGTGAACATGATTCATTATCAATTTCCAACACTTGGTTTTCATAATTTAATACATAAATGTCGTTATTTAAATGTTCCATACCATAACATATGTTTTATTATAAAATAAAATTTTATTTAAAAACTTGAAAATAAACCCATCTGCATCTAATCATTGCACATAAATTATGTTATTGGTAACCTTCAATATATAAAAACAATATTTATTACCAAAATCATTCTCATTATCAATGAATGGTGGTAGTCACCAATGGCTAGGGCATCCAACCTCGCACCATTAGCAGCTCCCAGATCCACCTCTATTCTAGAAATATTTTGAAATATACTTGGTTTCTACATTTGGATATATATGTGAGAACCAAAAGATGAATCTAATACCCAATTCATAGATATTGAAATATTACACAAGATAATGAACACATCTTTCAATTCCCCTTGCTTCTGGGTATAGTTCCTCTTCCATTGGCCTGGCTTACCACATGAAAAACATACAACCTCTTTTTTCCTTTCCTTATTTTTGGATCTTCCTCTTCTTGGAAGGATAGTGTTTGAGAGATTTAGACTTGTTATAAGTCATGTGACCATCTTCCTTGTTCTTCCTTTTCTTATTCACCATAAAGACCATGGATTTATCATGCCCTATTTCCTTATCCACCTAGAGAATCGAAGTAAGAAGTTCTATAATTCTCTTTTCATTATTTCTTATATTATATTTAAAAATAAATCCTGAGAATGTCTTCAATAGTGAGGAAAGTATGAGATCTATAAAAAACTCATCCAGGAATTTAATACCTAATATGTTTAAGCATTCAATGTATCCAACAAGCTTGACTACATGAGTCCCAGCTACTGAATAATCTCTAAGATTAGTTTTAAAAAAATAATTTGAGATCTCGTACCTCTCTTATATTTCCTTATTTTGATAGAGATTCCAAAGGTGAAACATTATGCTATATGAATTCATGTCCTCATTTTGATTCAAAATCTCATTGGACATGGATGATAGCATGAACCACTGAACATCTGTAGCATCATTCAGATGTTTCTCATAGAGATAGCTCTTCATGACTTTCCTTATTACCCAGCGCATCAGGAATAAGTTCTTCCATCATATACAATTAACTTTCATGGAGAAGGATAATGCATAAGTGCCTTTCCCACTCTTGAAAATTTGTGTTGGTGAGAAGGCTATACTTCTTAAGTATGGATCACAATGATATGTTTGATGTTATTTTAATTATATTTATTAAAATAAGATAATCATAATTTTGGTAACTTATCTAATAAAATTAAGAAAAATAAATAAAGATTGAATTTATTAGTCTCCCACTATTTTATAAAAACTTAATAGCTATCACCATTGGCTTCAGAATTTCTTATTTCTCTAAGATTCATGTGGGAAGGATCCATATTCCCCTTATCATTACCCCAACTTTGGTTATTCAAGAAACTTGAATGGTTTTTGGTTGGAATTCAAAATGATAACTATGTTAACTCACAATTCCTTGATCTATTGAGTGGACTACCCAATTTTGAAATCATTAAATTGAATTTCCTCATCCTTTTCCTCACAGTTACACTAAGTACTAATTTAAAAGTCAACCCTTTACATGAACTATGTTAATTCAACCCAAAAATTCAAGTTATAATTCCTCAATAATTGAAGTACCCCAACATTGGCTAGTCAAGAATATTGAATTATTGTTCGATTTTAACTAAGGTAGTGGAAGGTTATACCAACTTAATATATATTATTAAGGTATTTTATCCTTTTATGTGTATATTTTTAATTATTATATTTATCACATTCTTTTTAATTTTAAGTTGATTTACTTAAGTGATTAACCATGTCTTAGATAATATTTACATATAATAAAATTTATTTTAGTTCTATCTAACATTCTTGTTAATTTTATTAATTTATGTGATCTTGAAAAAACATCCATAATGAAATAACCATGAAACTTGAAAGAAATAAAATAATAAAGTTTTATGATCATGAGATTTTAATATTGTTTAATTTATCATGTGGTTGACAAACTAACCGTTTATCTAGTGGGAAAAATCACCTTGAGCTAATTAAGGTTCGTGTTATAGATTAAACCTGTCCACCTATGTATCTCTTTTAGATTGGTTTCACCTCAAATACAAACTTAAACCACCTCCACTAGTTTGGAAGAACCATCCATTACATATGCTTTTACTCAGACATAGGTGAGGGAAACAAGGGGTTTATATAAAAGAAACCATTGGTACACATGACCTTACATAATAAGAAGAGAGAAGACATGAATGCCAATAATTTAATTTAATAATAAATTAAATGAAACCAATCCCATATAAAGGTCTGATCAATGGTCATGATGATCCAAATGCATACAAAAAACTACACATTTAATAAAACTAGAATTCAATTCTTAATCATTATTATTTAAGATAAATCTCAGTTGAATTAATTGATTATTATATTTAATGAATAAATTATTTTATCTTAATTCTGATATAAATTTCCATGAGATTATCATCCATAATAATTTTAAACAAATTTAGGAAATTTATTTAAAATTAAATATGTACATAAAATGTACCTTGGATACAACACAGTGAATACCCATCTGATTCTACCCATTATGTATTATAATCATATAATGTTTAATCTTGTGACATATGGCACACATGACTTACCATGTACATTTATGATGTGTACTATCAACTTAATGATACATGAATTGCTTGATTTTTTGGTCACATGTTATGATTCAATGCATGCAGAGTAACAACTATAATACAACTCATACATGATATACAGATCTAAAAATTATGTAGATATTAATTAAACGCACACACACACACACACACACATATATATTAACATCCCATCACATGGAATGTCCTATGAACTTAATGACCACACACAAGAATATGTCTAAAGTTTTACATAGTATAATAAATAAATTTTAAATCTTTGTAATTTGGTATAAGTACACGACGTGTATAGGTGAGATACATGGAATGTACATCTCTCACCATTTATCCTAGGCACACTCTTAGGGAAAATATGAGTAAAATGTGCCTTAGAAAACTAGAGTACACAACATGTATAAGAAACTACACAATGTGTGGTCTTTGAGTTACATGGCTACCGATTAGGTAGGCCATGTATGGAAATACATGACCTGACTATGACTCAAAGGGACTACACGCCGTGTACATGGGCGACACAATGCATACTCTAGTTGACTGTATTCCACCTTATCCCAATCAACACATAATGTAATATTTAAATACACTGCATGTTATCAATTCAAATGCTTTGAATTAATCTCTAAATTAATTCCTGATGAATTCAACACAAGTACATAGTGTGTAACTCTGGTTACACGGTGTGTACTCTTCTTTTATAAGACCATAATCCTTGGAACATCTAAATGAGTTCCTCAATTTTATTTCATTCACAAAATTACTTATATTGATTAGATCAACGAGAAATGGAGGAAGGAGGGGATGCCACAATTCATATTAAAAGAAAAATTTAAATTGAATTGAAAACTAAATTATTATTATTTTTAAATCAATAAATTATCTTTTAATAATTATAAATAATTTTGTGACTACGCTGATACCACCTGAACGTTTCTGGCGCAACAAAAGTATTCGATGGGTAATTCCAAAGATTTGTTTTTTTGATGATCAATGATCAATTAGATATTTACACAATGATAAATATCATTGTCTACAGAATTGAATCAAAGAAAATATACAAGGGACAGAACACTAGAACCAAATATAGGATCATGACATATTATTTATAATCAATTTAATTAATTAAATAATTATGTTGTTGGAATTATTTCTTCATTGATGGATATAAAAATAGATCTTCATTTTATGGTCATTGAATTGCATGAATCAAAGTGGATTCCCTCTAGCAGTGATCCACACGTGATCCAAAAATCTCACAATGTCACCATAGGAATCTCCGGGTGCTATCACAAGAGATCTTATCACTTGCATCATCCGCCTTCGATCTCCACAAGAACCGCTTCCAAATCATTCTTCTAGATCTTTTTTGACTTGAGAGTGAGAGGTGGAGGAAGATCTCTCTCTATTATCGGGAGTGTTCTTGGATAAGATAAATCTATAGGTCTTGAGAGGATTATCCAAATCTATTGTGCATAACAAAACAAAATGAATTGGACTTGATAGAAAATAAAACAAATTAGGTTTATATATTTCTAGGGTTAGAGGTAAATAATTGATCTAGTGTCCTTTATTATTTCCTTAATCCCTACAAAACCCCATTTCAAATAATAATAATAATATTATTATTTCTCAACATGCGCTTAACTTTCGAATTAAATTAAATATTATTTAATCAAATAATATTCAATATTTATTATTTCTCACCAGACCATTAGACTTAGACCACCATTCCTCCACAATATTTATCAATCCTTGAATAATGACTATTTAGTTATTTAAAAAATATAACATGATTATTTTCCAATAAATAAATAAATATTATATTCACTAGATAAAAAATAAATACATATTAAATATTCTACTCACATGATATTCTCTTGAATAACTGGTGACAAAATATATGCGATCAATAAAACATGTATAATTATTAAACCACATGTGGGAATAATATTTATTAATTTTTTTAAATAAATAATAATAATATTATTATTTTGATTGATATTATAGATATATTTAGGGTGTGACCCTCTAGTCCTCTTTCTTAGTGGAATTAGAAAAAGTAGCCTAAAGCCCAAGGTTAACATCTAGCAACATGCCAAGGCATGAATAATAAAATAAGTCAATGCTGCAATGACATAAAACCTCATACAGAATTTTAAGGTGTAATATAATCCCTTTATTCTGATATCTCTAATAAAATAGGTTGCATGCTGGTGCCCTCAACCTTTGGGCTTGATGTCACTTTCTTTGACTTCCCAGAAATTAAACTTTCCTATAGAACACCATGACCATGAATTTATTTAGGCTATATAATTTACATAAAAGGGACTAAGTTGTCAACTTTTGTTAAGTAATAGAAGGGAAAAATCCTTTCTTACATTATTCATTAATGAAATATTACTCTTGACACACCCAACATATCCTAAATCGCCACAAGCATTTATCGTCATAGTTTTTGTCGATACATCACTATACGCGAATCATAATACTCATTAATAATAATCTTAATGTATAAGGATCCATAAACCCATCCAAAGATAGGAACGCCCAATGAAACATATAAATGTGGATTTTCAACTGATGAGTCTCATTCTCATAATATCCTACTAGATATTACCAAGGGCGTACACCATGAGAAGGTGCCTCAATGTCCTATGAGTCTCCACCCCTAATATATTTTATAAGTTTTATCCCTCAAATGATATCATCTACCTATAGAACATTTATTTAAGAATAGTGTTTTTGCACTTTTGGGTTCTCATCATAGCAGGGAACTATAATGACCTTTTAGTGTGATATCTACTATTGTGAAATTATCACACACTATATTATGCGGAATAAAAATCATGATGTGATAAAAAGTTTTTTAATATTCAAAACCATTAATACAAGTTATCATAGAGTAAACCGAATTTGGTTTTAGGGAACCAAATCTAACAATTATAAATTAAAAAATAAGGGGTATATCAAAGAAGAATTTCCAAAATTAAGGTATAATAAAAAGTATAGAGAAAAAGAAAAAAATACCAAAAAAATATATAAAATATACCTGGTGAACCTATAAGGATAGTTCTAGTGAGTTAGATTCAAGCATAGAAGACAAGGATAATAGGGAAATCATGTTCTTTATGGTAAGAAAATTTGATGTAACTGATTCTCCTAAATTTAATGAAACTACTATAGAATCATATATAACTACTAAAGAAATAAAGTAATATTACATAATGCTAGAACACATTGTGAAAAAATTAAAAGATAAATATAGGAATCTGAGAAGGACACATACTTTATGTGAAATTGATAAAAATGATCTATATACCATAAAAGAAACAATTATCATTTATTAAAAGAGAATAGTGAAATTAAAATATAAAATAATAAACTTAAGAAATATATTGATAGGTTTACGAATGGGAGATAAAACTTTACCCATATACTTAGTAAGCTACCACACTCAAGTATACAACTGGGAATGGATAACTGCATAGTCAAAGGATAATTTATAGAAATAAATTTATTCATATATAAAACTCTTTTGATTAGGTAAATAATTCACATTCTTACACACCTAATAATGTTTTTATTTCAAAAATTATCTATTCTACTTATGGCCAACTTATTAAACATATTTGGATTCCAAAATATCTTATTACTAACTTCTCTAGACCCAATAAAGTGTGGGTAATATAATCATTTAATATCTAAATTTATTATAGGAATATTTAATTAAGAGTTCCAATAATCATTTATGGTATATGGGATATGGATGTTCCAAAAAAAATGATTGGAGAATAATAAATCATTAAGAGCCTTATAAATGTGGATGATGGACATGTCTATTTTGGGGAAAAAACTAAATGAAAAATTGTAGGACTTGGTCAAATCAATAACTCTAATTTTGTTTTAATTTCATAATACTTATTTTTTGATGGTTTAAAGTATAATATACATACCATATCACAATTATGTGATGATGTTTATCATTTCAAGCTTGAAATCAATGCTTGAAAAATCTATTATTTTAAGAATACTTTAGTATTAAATTATTTACATAATGATAATGTTTATAAATTTTATTTAAATTCTTTATTTACCATAAACATTTCATTCTTAAATAACTTTCATAAATAATATTGACTATAAAATAGGAGACTATGCCGCTGCAACCTTCACTCCCTTAGAAAACTAACTATTAAAGGTTTATTTAAGGATATTTATTAACTAGAATTTTAAAAAGATAATTTCTATAATACTTTCAAGAAAGGAAAACAACATAATATTTATTTAAAATAAAAGAAAGAAGTTTAAACTTATGAACCCATATAGTTAGATCACATGGACTTGTTTGGACCTACTAGAGTTTCAGGATTAAATGGGAATCATTATACCTATGTTCTTATAAATTACCATTCAAGATATATTTAGGAATTATATTTAGATAACAAATGTGAAGTTTCTTCCTATCATGAAAAATATTCAAAATCAGTATAAAATATTAGTGGAATTACTATTAAGACCTTAAAGAGTGACCATGAGTGTGAGTTTGAAAATAAATACTTTGAAACCTTATGCTCAAAACATGGATATAATAAAAAAATTTATTCTCATAGGAATCCATAGTAGAATGGTGCCATAGAAAGAAAAATAAAACCATTCAAGATATTTCCTAGACCATGTTTAATGAGTATGACCCACCTATTATTTTTAGGAAAAGACTATCATTACAATCTACTATATTATCAATATGGTTTTTATCTGAATTTTTTTTAAGAAGAATCCATATGAGTTATGGAATGTAAGTAAACCAAAGGTTAATTACTTTAGAGATTTTGGATGTAAGGTATTTATTATCACTAAAAAGGAAAGTTTAGAAAAATTTTCATTCAAAAGTGATGAAGTAATATTCCTTGTCTATTTAACCTCCAATTAATCATATATGGTGTTGAATAAAAGAAAAATTATTTGAAAGAATATATATTTGTAAAATTTAATGAAACAGATCCACATGAATCTAAAAATTATTTAGAAAACCTTGAGAATTACCATTCTAAATTTAATATCAATACATCAACCAAGCCTAGTGATTTTTAAGTAAAAACTAGAGTTGAAAAATCACCCAACACTGAGAAATTTTTTGAACTAGAACCTCAAGAAGAAAATGAAGTACCACGTACTTCTATCCCTAGATCCACTGGAAATCATAGAGACTATCCTTTATATACTATTTAGGAGATATAGATTGATATACCAAAACTAGATATTTTATTAGAGACCAGGTTGAACATCAATACCTTTTGTCACATAATGAATATAAAAACATCACTGAATCTATAGATGATGAATTCTAGGTATTGAATATGCAATAAGAGTTTAATTAGTTGGAGATAAACAATTTATGGGAATGAGTTCAGATACCTAAAAACTTCTTAACCATTGGAACTAAATGAGTATTTAAGAACATGGTTAATGATTTTAGAACAATAATAAGAAATAAAGTTAGACTAGTTGTATAATGACACCCTCAAGAATAAATAATTGACTTTGAAGAAAATTTTACACCAGTAGGATGACTAGAGGCTTTTATAATGATGCTTGCCTATGAAACACAATTTAATTTCAAAATATATCATTCAGATGTCAATTTTTCTTTAATTAATTGTATATTTTTGATTATCTCTATTTGAACAACTCCTGTATTTAAGACCCCTCATTTACAAATCATTTTTTTAAATTAACTAATGCTCTTTATGGTTTTAAAAAGCTCTTATATATTTGTATGATAAGATCAAATATTTGTTTTTATTTATAAATGTTTTCAAAATGTATTTATTATCCTAATATATTTATAAAAATAATTTCCAAATATATTTTAGTAGTTTAAATTTACGTTGATGAAATTGTTTTTGGATCATCCAAAAACACCTTGTGTATTTAATTTTATAAAATGATGAGAAATTAATTTGAAACGAGTTTAATGGGTGATTTAAAATTATTCCTTGATTTTTATATTTTTTTATAATAAGGAATGAATCATTTTCAATCAAACTAAATACAAAAATTATCTTTTAAAATGTTTTGGTGTGGCTAGAACCAAAGGAAGTGATACTTCCATGAGTATATGATATAAGTTATATCTAGATGAAATAAGAAAGATAGTTGAAATAAATACTTATAGTGGTCTGATTTTATGTTTATTATACTTAACTTCTAGATGAACTAATATTATATTTAGTGTATGTTTGTGTGCTCATTTTCAAGAAAATCCCAAGTAATCACATTTTAATGTTGTTAGAATTTTCAAATACCTTAAAATTACAATCAATTTATAATTATTCTATTATAGAGGATGATAATTTTTTGGAGTTAGATATTCATATATATATATATATATATATTTGGTTGTATGTTATACAAAAAAAGTTCCTCTATAACATGTCACTTTTGGGGAAAATATCTAGTCTCATGGTTTAAAAAATAGAACTCTGTATTATTATCTACTACTGAATTTAATTATATAGTTAAAGGTAGTTATTGTGCATAGATTATTTGGATGAAACACATACTACTGGTTTATGGATATCAATTAAGGAATGTACCTACAAATTATGATAATATAAGTACTATAATAATTTACAAGAATCTTGTGTCTCACTCTAGGAAAAAAGATTTTTATATAGAAATAACTTTTTGAAAGACCATTTTCAAAAAGTAGACATTACTCTTGAATTAATTGGCAATAAATATCAGCTTTATGATATTTTAAAAAATCCATTGAATATTTAGAGAGTTAATTACATCATAAATGAGTTAGTATTGATTAATTATTCCAAAATATTTCTATTAGATTTTAACTCTTTTATTTTCCTAATTCTTGTTATAATGCTTAACATATATGTTTATTAAGATATTTCTTGGTTTAAGAATTTTAAAAAATGTTCTTACTAATATTTTCATTAGGTAACCATGAAGCTTATTTCACACATTCAGTTAAGTGACTATGATGTTTTTTTAATATGGGTTGTTATGTGACTGTGAGAATTTTTGGTCATGAGGTTAGTTAGGTGACCATGAAAAATTGTTCATGCGGTAAGTATATCTACCATGACCAATTGAATTTGAAATTTTATGTAAAATATTTTGTAATTATTTACCTTAATTTATTATTATTTTATTTCTTAAATGATCAAATAAAATTCAAATTAGAATCTAAATTGTCACACATATCTTTCTTAAAAGCCCTTTCTCTTTTGTGAAGACATTTTTTTATCTCTCTCTCTCTCTTGAATTATTCTTTCTCAAAGCCTCTTAAATTTTTAAATTCAAACCCAAATTTTTTGAGATATAAATCATAGTGCAACCTCCCCAAAATAATTCTAAAAATTACCAAGTTAGTTCAAGTGTTATAGTCAAGTAAAATAATCCTTATTTTCTAGATCGACCTATTTGTACGGAAAATGTAGTGGACACTGAGTGGATTCAGTGAAACAATTGTTTAGTTTGTAAATTGAGTCAAAGGAAAGCTTAGAGTGAATGGTTTAAAGATAATGGTAAGTTGTTTATCCTTGATTAGTTAAGGATTTTTATTCCCATATCAAATTCATTTCTAGTGATTCAATAGACACTATAAGAATAGTGGTAAATGTAAAATTTTTGGCCTTCACCTAAAATTTCTAGGATAAATTCTTAAGTGTGCCTCATAAATGAGAATATAAATATTTTAAAATATCATATCTTATGAATCATTCTAATTTTGAGTTTTTCAATTTTCTTCATGAATTAACTAGGAATAGGACTCCTAGTAGGCCAACTGTTGTCAAATTAAGTGTAGAATATAGACCATTGGTGGTGATTATCCATAATTTGATAAGTCATTAGAAATAGGACTCCAACATCTTAAGGGAACAAGATTTTTTGTATTTATCTGATAAATAATATAGTTCAGATAAGATGATATAGGTATTCAATGAGGCATATGGTTGAACTATGCAATCCATCCTCAATATTTAATTCCATTTATTACCCATAATTCATGTCATCCCTATTTTAATTTAAACGATTGGTTCTTTAGGGGTAGGAAATATTAATTTACTATGATTAATTTTCCTAAATCAAAAGATCAATAAGAACTTGATGGTGAACTATAATTTTTAGAGAAAGGAATGAGGTGGAAGATAATGAAAATATTTATGAAAAGTTTAATCCTATTTGGAATTATGTCAAACCAAGAGACCAAGTATTCCATGGTTTAGATCCTAATGAAATTTTATGATATTTTTCTGATGAGAATTAAGCTACCATAGAATATCAATAAGAGTATATTGAGATAGCCAATTTAAGTGAAGAATCTTGGGTAGCTGATGATGACATCTAGGATCCCTCTCCTATAATGTCTTTTGGACCTCTTAATTCTTCTATATCTATTCTTTATCAAGAAAAATAACTATTAGATGAATTTATTGAGGACACAATAGGTTTAATGAGAATTTTTGGTGAATAAATTTCATGGGAATATAGTGACTCAGGTGGGTCTGAAGAATGTAAATAAAGTTTAGAAAATTATTCCACTATAGGCCCTATCATAAAAGTAATCGTAAGTAAGGATTAAGGGAAGAACCTACTTTGGGGTTGGAATCTGATGATGATAACCAAGGGGGAAGTACACCTGATCATGGAATACCTTCCATATATTTTATTTAGAGAGTACTTGAAGGATCTCTGATTTCTGATATTGATTCTTAATAAAGACTTGATGTTTTACCTCCTTATCCTTCAATTGACCAAGTGTTAGAAAAAATGTCTGGTTTGACTCCTACCAAAGTTTTTGAAGAACCCATGAAAAAACTTATAGATTACATTGCATATTTTCACATAAATATTCTTTAATTTCACGAGGAAGATGATAATAAACTAGAAGTTTAGTCCTAGAGATCAAAACCAGTGGAGTTTCAAGGTGAGATGGATGGTAGAAAGGTTTCTTCTGATCCATCTATTCCTCCACCTTCTTCCACCCCATATACATCTTATGTATGTAAAAAATATTTTAATGAGTTCTAATAATATTTTATGGGTGTTTTGATTGTATTTTTTATTGGTTTTTAGATAATAGTGGAACCAATTAGAGAAGATTAATATAAAGGATAATCACTCTAATTATTTCTCATTTTTATCCTAAAATTCATCATATGTTTGATCTTATAAAGAATGAGGTTTAAGATTTTAGATCTCAAGTTTGTTCATTAAAGGAATATTTTCAAGATATGAGGTTGAAGTTAGAAAAAATATTTTTGAATGCATTGTTTTAGTATTCTATATATATTTTTCCATAATAATATCCAGTTTTGTCTAATAAACCCATCTAAAGTAATATTAGTTAGGATCATATCAAATAGATAATTCAATATGAGTAGAAATTAGTCTTGGATAAGTTTCAGAAAACCAAAGATATAGTGTTTTAAGGATTTCAAACACATGCATCAAAGACCTTAGAGTTTGCTGGAAAAGATGTAAAGAAAGATAACAGAGATTGAGACACAATCGAAAGAGCCATTAATTTATGTATTATAGGAATATTAACTAAATATGATATAAATTCAATGTTTAGACCATTGTAAAATGATATTGGAATTAATACCTTGTCTCTAGACTTTTAATCTGAAGTGGATAATTTAAAATTTATTACTCCACTATTAAATTTTTTTTTGGAAAATAAATAAGATTATTTTAAAGGCACAAAGTATGTTTCTATGGTTTTGAAGGAATTCGATAAATTTATTGATCTATACCTTTGTACTATAAATAATTCCATCTTGGATCCTCCCACCTTACCCGTTTCTTTATCCCTTCACAATACCACCTCTTTTACAAATCCCTTTGCATTTTCACTTAGACAAGCAGTTTAACATCTTATTCTTGTTTCCATATGTGTGGTTATTTAAGAAACTTATTCCACATATTCTCAAAAAAACAAACCTCCAACCTCAGAATCTACATCTGTAGTAAAGTATACTATTCTCCCATATGATATTAGATATGTGCATGATTATGATTATGATTCGAGAAATCGATAGGGTTTCTTTTTTGTAATACTTTTTGGTATTAATGGAATAATTTGTTATTATTTTTATATTTAGTTCCATTTTTATTTCAATTTTCCTTATGACTTAATTTTTGATAATCCCTAAATTGAGATAAATTTATGATGTTTTCAATTTATGACATATATTTTTCATGATTTTTGATCACCAAAAGAGGGATATTTCTGGATTAATATATCAACTCCTTATTTTAATAACCTAGATAACATTTATTATGTTATTAGTGATATTTATATTTTATTATATTAAAATAATTTTCTTTTATAAATCATAAAAATTACTAAGAATTGATATGGATACTTCAACTTACAACATAAATGAGTTAAAATTTCCCTGAAGGTTAAATTAACTGTGTAAATGTATCCGCATGTTGAAATCCAAGTGATTTCTTAAACAATTAGTAACCATGTGTCAAATAATCAAATTTTATCTATATTTTGAACCAACTTGATGAAGAGTTTAAGTGAACACAATATGAAAGTAAGTGAACACAATAATAATAGAAGTGAACACATGAAAAAAGAAGTGACCATGTTAAGAAGTCAACTAACCATGAAAAGTAGTCGTACAAAGTGATTGTGACAATAGATCACGAAAAGTGATAATAGTAAGTAACTATGTTAAGTGATTGAAATCCTAATTTCCCATGATTAAGTTAACACTAAGTGACCATATATAACTTAAGTAGTGAGGTTTATTCAAATCTCTAATGATTATATTTTGAAGCATTTATTATAGAGTCTGAGCATTTAAGATTTCTAGGTCAGAATAATGAGTATATGTATTAATTTATGAATATCATCCAACATATAATTTGAAAAGGTTATCTCTTTAATAAATATAGATTCTCATGAAAAAAATAAAGAGATACATAGTGACACTATTTGGATTTACTTTGATATAATATAGTACAAAAATTTTCCATGAAATTCCATTTCTGATATCTTAGTTTAACTATCAATTGAAGATTTTCAAGGAAATATTTAAAGAAAATTGATCAACATAAGCTGATCAGATTGATATATATGAAACCTTAACTCATTCCATATTATCCTATCTATATTTTATATTTATTTTTGATCTTTTTTTACATTACTCTATATATTCATTATCACATGCTACTGCACTACATTGAAGTGTATTAAAGACTCTTTATTTCATTATTTTAGTCAAGTTATTCCATGTGTAACTATAAAAGAGTTTGTGTGTAACTTGGACTGCCTGTGTAGATTTTTTGTATATAAAAACACAGTGTAGGTTCTGGATCAAGTTTATTGTTTAAAAAACTACTTGGAAGTGGGTTATTGTCAAGTGAAGCGTTTTAGGACTTATCTTGAGTCTGAACCTATTGTTTTATTCCGTTGCATGTTTTTTAATTTGTTTCAAAATAAAAAAATTCTTGTTTTCAAAAACTATATATCAAAACATTAATTTTATAATTATATTTAATTAGTGTTTTATAAAATGTGATTAAATTTATTAGTTTATTTTAGTCACCTGGGATGTTTTTATAAATGTAGTAATTTAGTTTTAAATATTTTTAAACACAATATTTAATTGGAAACTAAATTTACCCCCATCATGAGTTGTCTACTCCAACCAATAATCCCTTTACTAAAAAAAGTGGTTAAAAATAGGTTGATACTTCCCATCAAAAGTTAGGTTTTTAGTGGGTTCTATTTATCTCAGGGATAAAGAGAATTGAATATTAGGCATATGATCAGTTTTATCTGAACTACTAGAAATTTTTGTGTGTTCATATTTTAATTTCCACTACATAATTATTATAACTGTGATATAATTTTAAAAAATTTATAAATTTGGAATTTAATTCCTCCTCTTGTCCATTTGATCTTATAACCATATGGGAAAAAATTGGTATTAGAGTGTGACACTTGCTCTGGTATATATATATATATATATATATATGTTTCTAACTACTTTATAAACTTAAACGTATAAAGGAAAAGATCACTTGAGATGGATTTCAAGTTCTAATGATGTTTGGATTCCTAAAGTACCTTCATTATTCAATGACACAAGTTATGTATTCAAGAAATATTGGATGTAATATTACCTTAAGATGGTAAGAATTTATCATTAGACAATCATTGGAAATCCTTACAAATTACCTAAAACAGATCTAGATTCATTTACTGGAAATTATTTTGTAATATATGTCCAAAAATATATGGTGATGAATATTTTATGTTACCCAATTAGTAGAAATGTGTTTAATCATATATTTTCTTATAAAACTGCTCATGATAATTGAATTATTTTTTAAGTCTCACAAAATGGAATAGATAAACCAATAAGAAAAAAAAATTTAATTTTAATATATGAATATCAAGATTTTAAGATGGGTGAAGAATAAATTGTAAAAAATATATTTCATCTGTTTTCTAGTATTATAAATGGAATGAGTGTTTAAATATTATCCTTAGATAATATAGTTATTTTTATAAGAGTAATTATATCATTATCAAAAAAGTTACATTCTAAAAATGTTTTTATTGATGGAATTAAGAATTTAAAATAATGAATACTTGATGAACTCGCCAACTCATTATTTCAATATGAATTGGAGCTTAAAAATTTTTCAGATGAAGAAATTACAAAGAGAAAATGGGATTCTTTTAAATTAAAAATGAATGTTACATATTACTCATATTATTTTGAGTTATAAGTAACTGAAAGAGATGATGTTTCTCATATATAAAAATTAATATATAATATAAATAATGTATAATCTATAATAACTTGAATAAATAACTATATAAATTATTACAATAGAAGTGTGAATAGTAATATTATTTCTAATGATTCCCTGAATGTAATTTGATATGAATTTTAAAGAAAATTCCATATTAATCCAAAATTCATGATTCTAAAGAGTTAAATAATGAATAAGAGGATGAATAAGAAGTAAAAGAGATATTTAATAATTGTTTAGAACTATATGTAAGACTCAGATTCATATGAAAAATTTATTTTAGGAAAAGAATCAATAAACTTTTGTCTCATAGATTCATTAAATTGGGTTTGTGATTTTTATTATGATTCCAATGAATCTGATTTTAATTTTTTTATTTATGAGGTATATGAAGATATTTAAAGATGAAAATATGATATTATTAATTTTTTTATATATACATATAAAATAAAGAAAATAATAAGTATAATGTACAATAATATAAGATTATTTCTCAAGGAAATAAAAAACTTAAAGAAGAAAATTATGAGCTCAAAGATATTATTTATAAGAATAATGAAGATAACCAAATAAACTTTACAGTCTTATTTGACGATCTTGACATTTTTCAAAAGGAAAATGAAAGGAGAAAAAAATAAAATTGAAAGTTTGAAGAAAAATCTATCCCTATTTGTTTAAGGAAGATAGCGCTATGATAAAATGATGAATATGAATAAAATAAATAAAAATAAAACTATACTTGTATATGATCAACAATTACAAAAAATTTAAAAAAATTTCTTTGTTAAAATTTATAAAGGAAGTGTTTCTATATTAATTTATTATTAAATGATGGATAAAAGGTCATTATGATAATGAATTTTCTTTATGATTTCCATAATCACTGGGGAAAACTATTTTTCTATTTATAAGTCATAATTTTTAAGATTACCTATGAATACATTCTTGAAATCTATTTGGGTTCCCAAATATTCATTTTCTGACCCTATTAGACCCAAAGTAACACAGGCACCCAAACTATCCTAACTATGATTTTATAGGAAATATGACTTGGTAGTCAGTAAAATAATACTTGGTTCATGGATAGTGACTACTCAAAATACATTATTGGTGATCCATAAATTTTTTTATCATTTAATAGATGTGATAGTAGAAATGTAACTTTTAGTGACAAATCAAAAGAAAAATAATTTCTTGGATGATGTAAGTATTTTTAAATAAATTATTATTTCTATAATTTTAAATATAAAAGTTTTGAAACATATTTTGATTAGTATTTCTTATTTTTTTGATTATGGTGCCTTTTATAAATTTTAAAATGATAAGTGTATTATTTATAAAGATAAAACTATTTTAGTTTATTCCAACAAAAGAGAAAAACAATTATTCCATTACTTTTTCTGAATTAACAGTTCAGAATGATAAGTATTCAAATAATTTATAGTAATATAAAATTATATTGAATATTAGTATTAGAAATTCTTACTTTATATTATTACACAAGTGTTTAAAAAACCAACAAAACCTTTAGCAACCTGAGTAAAAACTGGACAAAAATCACATTTGTGATTCTTAAGTGAAGGGTAAACAACATAAAGAAAGTTTCAGATCTTTTATAAAAGTTATAACTATAAGGACTCATGAAATTATTCTTTTTTACTTATTATTAGCTATTCAAAATTATAGTTTTTGGGGTAAAATATATGTTTTTATTACTATTAATGATTTTAGTATATTTACAAGGGTTTATTTCCTTATATTAAAATGAAAAAATTTATCTATGTTTATTGCTTATTGTAAATTAGTTCAAAATGAGAAAGGTTATTCAATTTTATCCTTTAAAAGTGACAGAGGATGAGAATTTATAAATATATCATTTAAATATTTTTTATTAAATTTTTTTATTTTCATATATTTTTATAACCTAGAACAACCTTAAAAATAGTGTAGTTTAAAGGAAAAATAGGACTATATAAGAAATGGATAGAACTATGTTAAGTGAAAATAGTATTCCTAAATATATTTTAGAGGAATGTGTATATATATTTTTATATTTATAAGATTCATAGTTGGATTGTTAAAATACATCTGAGAGGGGGTAAATCTGGTGTGATTAAATTTCAGTTCCATTGTATTTGGAGAAAATTACGTTGTAATTATTTTCAATATGAATTAAATTAATGTATGATAAAGAATAAAGGAGTTGGATTCCCATGTGTATTGGGTAATAAAGTTTATACCCTTGAATATATGGATAGATAGATTCAATGTGTATCCCATAAACATCAGAAAATTAGGGAGATAATTCTAATGTGAAAGAAATGTACCAAGACTTTAGAATAATATTTACCAAAACTGGTAAGTGATTTAGAAGAATCCAAATAGTGGGGAGATTATATATATGTTCTCGAAAAAGGAAAAGCTAGATGAAGTTGTTGAGGAACAATACAAGAGTTACTAAGCTTGTTAGATTTAAAAATTAGTGTTATAAAACAGTTGGTTGAAGGTTTAAATTTTGGATTTTGAAGGATAATGTTTTTATAGAGATAAAAATGCCTAGTGCGTCCTATAATATGTATGGGTCATCTATATCCTATGTAAACATCATCTCAACCTGGAGATTTTAGAAAAATTTGAAATGTATTGGCTGTATAAACATTATCCCACTTCTACGTATGAATTAACTATTATTGTGTATGCATGAAGTCTTCTCTACATAAACATCATCTTGGTTTTCATAAATATCATCTCTATCTATATAAATAACATTTCTCTTCATAAGAAATAATTTATCATATGCATAATCTTTATCTACTAAAGAATTATTTTTGTAAGAATCATTTAGTGAGTTACATAAACATGACTTATGAGCAATGTATACATCATTTCTCATCACCTTAAGGGTATTCTATCTACATATGGATCAACACTTAGAGAAAATCTAAAATTTTATATACTATAAATTTGAGTTTCTAGAGTTAATAAGCTGAAGAGGAAATTATATGTGATGATGCTAAAGAATATTTTCATATATCAAAACATTACAAATTAAATGTGATATAAGCCAATGAATTTTAAGAATTAGATCTTCAATCCTAGGATAATAAGATAAAAGAAATAAATAGAGTTTGAGAAACTCTATTAAAATCTAAAATTGAGTGTCTAGAATTTTAAATTTTAATGTAAAACAACTCTGATGATACAAGTACTATACATTCAAGTTACAAACATCTAAAATATATTTAAATCCATTATTAAAGATGAGTTTAATAAATAGTAATAGGATGAGATTATTGAGAAACTCCATTAGTTTTTATGAATAATGAATAATTTTTTTGAGTTTAATGTTCAATTGTTTTTTAGAATTCAGATAATTATGATCCAAGAAGATTGAGTAAGAATCTAATATTTATGATAAAGAAAAAATAGATCGAGATTAGGTGAAAGGATGATAATTTTCCTAATCTAGAAATGATAATATTTATTGAATTTATTAAATATAGAAATGAAAAAAATTAGTTGATTGTTGTGTTATGATTCTTGGATTTAAATATAAAATGTGTATTTTAATTCAACTATAGGAATAAGGTAAGCCTAATAATTTATTTATTTATTGTGAATATATTTAATATGAATTAATACAAATTTCTTGCAAAATATATCTTTCCACAAGAAAAAGTATCTATGACATAGTTCATGTCTTGTATAATATGCCCCTGTACATTACTTGAGGGATTATAAAATATGCCTTCAGATTTTATACCAGTTATAGTTCCTAAAACCATCCACTAGTACTCAGATTCTAACATGATACCATCTAATTCAGGAATCCCACAATCAAAATTTCCATCCTTGGTAATCACAACCTATTTCCATGATAAAAGGAATCATGTTATGGAAAGGGTTATATATTTATTATTAGAAACACAAAAACCCTTACATGGCCCAATGTGGGACTCATAACATTCTAACAGCCTCACCCCAAGAAGAAAGCCTTTTACTTTAGTTCATGCACTCCCCATAGTAGCACTAGAAACCTTGGGTGAAATTATTTCAAATATAATTATTTGAAGACCTATTCTAAATAAATATCCTTATGAATTATATAAAGGAAATAAACTTAAAGTTTTTTATTTTTGAGTTTTTGGTGGTAATGTTTTATTCATAATAATAAATATTATTTTGAAAAATTTTATACTAAATATGATGATGGAATATTTTAAGGATATTCTAATGATAGTAATGATTACAGATTCTATAAAAAATAACCATGGTTATTGAAGAATATATTTATATAAATTTTTATAAAAAAGTTTTAAAATATAAATCATCTAATAAAAATTAGATTGGAGAATATTTTATTGATTTTAATTTTAGATAAATGGTAAATACAGAATTGAATTCACCTATTGAGGTGGAGCATCATCGTGATGAAATATATTAAAAAACAAGAAAATATCATCCTATTTATAGAGTTATTGGATATTTTTATACTATAATTCATACAAAAAAATTCATTAAATAATTTTTGTGCTCACAATGATTTTATTTAATATTTTGTTAAAAATGTTATTTTTGAATCATTGAAGGATCTTAATAAGATATTATCAATTCAAGATGAACTAAAAAAATATTTATAGAAATAATGTTTTGGAATTTTTCTTCACCACCTAAATATCAACAAATTATTGGTAATAATTTATTTTATAAATAATCATGATAAATTTGGAAAAATTATTAGAAATAAAGACAACTTAGTATTTCATGGTTATTATCATGAAGAAAGTATGAATTATGATGAAACTTTTTTCACCTATTTCTAGATTTGAATCTATTAGAATATTGTTATATTATACTTATCATCCTAGTTTTAAAATATATCTAATATATTTAAAATTTATCTTCTAAATGGTTTAATTTATGAATATTTTTATGTAAACTTTGGTTTTTAACATGAAAATAAACATAAAATGTTTTATAACTTTATAAAACTCTTTATAGAATTAAAAACTCCTCAATAATTGTATTAAATATCTTCTAATTTTATTTTGAAAAATGGTTTTGTAAAAGGAACAGTAGATCCCATTTTCAAAATATATTTTTATTATTTAAATTTAGACTGATGAAATTATTTTTGAATATTTACATGAATTTCCTTGTAAATAATTTTTAATTTTAATGGATTATAAATTTTATATGATTCTCATGGGAGAATTAATTTTTTTACAACATCAAATATTTAATAGTAATGATGGAATTTTTATTAACCAATGAAAATATTCGAAATAATTGGTCAAAATATTTGGAATTGATTCTTGTAAAAGTTCAAATACTCGAATTTATCTCCATGATAAGAGGGAATTTTAATCTATCACTGGAGTAGTTGGAATGAGTCTTAAGATGTATTATTTTATAACCAACCTCTTAACACCTTCAATTTAGAGATTTTATATTGAATTGGACTTAACTAGTGAAATTCCAAACAATATTTGAATTGAAAACTGAAATTTAGATTTTTTTAACCATTTATTTATGAGAAACATCCACTATATTGCTATTATATTATAAAATTGGATAATTTCAATGATTCCTATAAGAAAAATATAGATTTAAATATTTTTAACATTCCAAGGGTTATTGATCGCAAGATGTCTTATACTAAAGGAACCAGTAAAGTGATCAAGGAATAATATTATAAACTTGTTACTTCTACTATTAAATGGGTGATTAAAAATAAATTTGAGAAAATATTTCCATATAATTCTAGATCAGTTCCCTAAGACTATCCCCCAACTCTTTCTATTGGTGGTTTCATTACTATAAATGGTGTTATAGATACTAAGACAGTTGGTCATGTTAAGCCTCTAACTCATCTACTTATTAATTCTTATTCTAAGCCTCAATATGGATAAGCCTTATATCATAACATACATGAATTAGATACGTTGGTTATATATTCTATTAATCATGAATTTATAATCTTCAATACTCATCATGCCTTAAAATTAATGATTAAGATTATGATGATGCTGAAATTTTATCCTCTTAAGAGTGGCCTTATTTTTATTATGTGGGGTATGTATCAGAGTCATAATTACCTATTTTAATTCTCACATTTAGTAAAGAAGAGTGTTGTTAGTCCATGTATATTATTAAAAGAAATCTCATAAATCACATAGATGGTTTTATTTAAGAATCCTCCAAAAAAGGAACATGAATAATTCTTACCCCTCCCACTATAGGACTACCAGGAGTGAGTCTATGTTAGGTTCTAAAGTTGTTATTAACTTAGATCTATGATTTTTATCTTGGAAAGGAACACTAGGGGCCTCTCTTCCTATTGTTCAAGGCTTAAGAGTCTTATCAAACACCACAAAATTTAGTTTATTTCAATTTAGGAAATTTGGATCTCTAATTACAAGAATTTATATATAAAATATTATTGAGATACTATAATTATATGTTTCTTGAGAATCTAAAGATTTATATTTTTTATAGTAAATAATATATATGTATGTTTAATGTTTTCATGAAGGACTAAGTTATCCACATCTAGTTTAGACATCTATACATCAATAATATATTTTTTCATTTGGAAATTTAGTCTAAGAACTCCAACGCTGAAAGATAGGAGTTATGAAATTATTTGAAGAAGCTAAAAATATATCCTATATATCCTTGGTTGTTAGAAGGGGAGTTCAATGTGCTTTCTTCTCTCTTATAATTCAAAGGAAAAAAATTATTACTTTCTATAATAGTATTAAATAATTTTAGAGATATATTGATTATCATGGTCTCATCAAATTACTCACTTAAGGATAAACTTATACTTGGCTAGGGAATATATATTATTGGTGAACGTGTATAATTTTGGATAGATTTATTAGAATCCACACTTTCATGGAACTCATCTCCCACTATATTTGTTCTCATCTTAATAGATCTTCATGTGACCATTTCCCATTATTTTTTCTTACTCTTATTTAATAGATGAAAGACCTAAAAAATTTACCTTTAAAGATATATGGACCACCCATATATATTTTCAAGATTTCCTCACCAACTTTGGAGATCTTTTCATTTTAGAGGATTTATGAAAGGTTTTAATCTAAAATTAATTGTAACATCCCAATGTTTTCTAAAAATAAATTGAAAATGCTTGAAATTTTGTTTAAGTTATATATTTATAAGTTTCCTTGAAATATAATTTTATTTCTTCTATGTTTTGAATTTCAAGAAACTGTCATCTACAATTGTGTTCAGTATGTTATTTAGAGTCTGATGAAACAAACTTGTTTTTGTTTGTGAATAGTAACATACCATTATGAATAGTAATATGAATAGTAATATGGCCTCATGAATAGTAAATAATAATATTATTTTATTTTCCCAAGGAAATAGGATAATGAGATCTTAATTAATTTTCCAATGTCACATAAAACTAATTGCACTTCAAAATTGTTCTTTTTTGAATTAACTGTGACCTTATTTAAAAATTAAATTAATAATATTTAGAAAATTATTTTTGAAAAATGGAGTTCATTTTTGAATTCTACATGTCTAAAAATGGTTGGGGAAAAATTTTGGTATTTTTCTGAAACTCTTGTATTTTCGGTGAATAGTGAAATACGATAAAATACCGTATAATCAATTTATCAGTAAAAATGCACTATTTATGACATCATAAGTGATGCAAGACCACTTTCTTCGAACTCACATGATATTATCACTATTTAGGGACACTTGATTTGAGATTATTCATAGTCTTGATAAAAATATTATGATAATGATTAAAATAATCTAAAATACCCCCTCCTCCACTATAAATACCACCCTCACTCCCCTCTTCCTACCACACCTCTCAAGCCTTGAGAATTGTCTAATTTCTGCCAAATTCCCTCACAAATCTTCTTCCCCACGTCCTAGAGCTGAGGGTCTCACCAAAAGATCAAAATCAAAGCCCTTAAGAAGGATCTCAAGGAGAAGAGATCAAGAGGTAAAGAACCTCTTTTATTTTCATTCTTTTCTTTCATTTTTTTGTTATTATCTTCCATTACCTTTGTCTTGTGTTGGGATATTTCATTAAATATTCCCCCATTAATGTCCATATCTTTTATGAATGATGATATATTCCATTCCTCTCATCAATATTGTTTTTATGAATTTTTAAGAGATGCCGTTAGGCTACCGAATTTTCGTGAGAAATTTCTCAAGATTTTCTTTTATTTCATGATTCGTTTTTCTTCTTTCCTCACTCCCTCTTTTCCAAGAGGCATGAAATCTCCAGAATCATATATATTCATTATGTTCTCATGATTATGGAAAATTCCTCATCAGTATTCTTCTCCTCTTCCACTTATTTAAAGAATAAAAAAACATTGTCCATTTGTGTCGAATTGCCGACATCGTGGACGATGTATTTTCAATTTCCATTAATTATTTAAAGTCTGGTCATGAAACCATTTATATTGTTGAACCACGTTATAATATATGTTTTATGACCCATATATGGTTCTGGAATTCTTTTGTACTCATGGTTCTAATTTAAAAGACAAAATGACGTTGTTATTATCAAAGAACCACTAAAATGATCTAAACGAACATCATTAATGTTTTAACTTATAAGTCATTCTAATATAAAGAATAAAAGTGATAAATGGTATAAATTATGGTACTGGAAATATGTAAATACTAATCCATTCCAATTCTGGAGTTTCACTTCCAATCAACAAGAACGATTCATCATGAACCGATCGTGGAAATCACAAAAGAACTCACCCAAAATAATGCAAGGAAAAAAATACTAACAATTAAGGGGTGAAATGAGGTTATGAAATGACCATATAAGATGTTATAAACATGAAAATGTTTCTGTATAATACTAATAACACTCTTTTAACCATTATACAGGATTTTTTAACAAGTTTGAAGTAATACAAGCTTAAGGTAAGGGAATTCTTAACCCGATTTCCATTCTTTGGGTTAACCTTCTACTTTATTATTTATGTTCTATTTAAATTTTTTGTGTGATGGATTCTGTTTATATTATGTTTCATTATGTGTATTTACAGAGTATATACATATTCCATCCACTCTATTAAGTCTCACTTCAAGTATATGATGTATATAAGGGACTTTTCTTCTAAAATCCCCTTTTTAAAATTATGTTTTACAATATTCAAAGGCAATGTTTTTTTGAAATTATTTATGTTTTATGATTATGTTTTGGTTACTGAGAATTATTTATGATGAATGGTGGGACCTATATTTCCCTTTAATGCATTGGGTATGAGTAAGTTGGAGGTCGACCGTATGGTTACTCCATGTGTAACTGCGATGGTTACACAAAGTATGGTAGCCATGAGGGTTACAAATTTTAAGGTAGCCAAGATGGTTACAAGATTATGTAAGTAATGCCCCAAGATACCTCTATGATTATATTTATGTTTGTGTGGATCTTGTGTAAATCTCATGTTACACGAAGTAAGTATTTATGGGTGGAAAGCATGTCTTTTGAAAATGTTTTCATACGTCATGAGTATTCATGGACTAATGTGATTTTTCCTTATTTTTCATACCTTAATGAGATTTTGTGCTTATCCCAAGTTTTTAAATGATTTTTCATAGGTTAATGGATGGGTAATACAAGGAAGGAAGACATGTTAAATGTTGAATAATTGTCAAGGAGTCTTGTTTTAAGTTTTAATGTTTTATATTCTGAGAAAAATGGAAACTTATTTTATGGTATCCACTATGTAACAATGTGTAATGTTATGAATGTTTTGTCTTAATTCTCTAAATCTCTAAACTTGAAAAGATCCTCAATGTAAAAGGAAGTGTTTTCTTGAATAAATTCAAGATTATGTATGTAATAAGTTCGGGTTGTTATAGTTGGTATCAGAGGATGGTTTAGATAACTTTAGGGGTTAGGGAGATGCTAATAGAATACCATAAATGATTTTCACTCTATGTTTAATTTGTTATAGCATTTAAAGATTACCATGTTGCTTCATCTAAGAAATGTTTGTTTAGAATGGTTGTCCGCAGAAGGAACATGGATGCTGAAGAGGAGAGGCACCGACAGAATGACATCCTTCCGGATCTACATCCCATAATGGTAGGGATTGGAACCGAGCATTTTGTGACAGTAATGGATCAGCTAAATCATGCAATAAATGGTGGTGGAATCCATGCGAGAGAACAAATATAGGTACCCCAACGGAACATGATAGTGGTGTAACATTTTATGATACAACATCATCCTGCATTCAATGGATCTTCTGACCCAGTGGTAGCAGAATGATGGATTGAAGCCCTTGAAAAGATATTTGACGTTATGGGATGTTCGGAAAATCAAAAGGTAAGTCTTTCCATTTATCGTTTTGAAGGGGAAGCTGATCAGTGGTGGTCAATGGTAAGGAATATCATGGGTAGAGAGGATTTTGATGCCTTAGTGTGGGATGAATTTAAAAGTATTTTTCTTGAAAAATATTTTCCTAAGGTGGTGCGACTTAGAATAGAGAAGCAATTCCTTGAATTGAAACAAAAGGAGGAAGATTGAGTGGCTATGTATGAGGAAAAATTCACCAGACTGGCGAGGTATGCTCCAAATCTTATTCTAGATCTCGATAGCAAAATTAACCACTTTTACTCGGGATTGAAGCCAAGGTATCGAAGGGCGTTGGCCTCCCGTGAATTCAAAATTTACGAGAAACTTGTCCGATGTGCTGAGAGGGTAGAGATGGAGTTTGCTGACGATCACATGCATTTTGGAAACAAAGAGAAGAAGAGGTACAGTTGGAAAGCAATGGGTATGAATCAACCAAAGAAATCTGATGGTAAAAAAATCCAGTTTCCAGTTTGTGAAAAGTGTGGCAAGAAGCACCCTAGGGAATGTCTTATCAAAACTGGGAAGTGTTTTAAATGTTGTAAGTTTGGACATATGGCCTGAGATTGCAATGAAAATGATCCAAAGACTAATCCTGATAAGAAAACTGTAAAGTGTTTTAAATGTGGTGAGATGGGTCACTATGCAAATGACTGTCTAAAGTGGGATCCAAATGATGCAAAGAATCCAGACTACAAGCAGAAAGGTGTAGTGATATCCTTTGCGACTACGTCAGCAGGTGTTGGTCCATCCAATGAAGTTGTATCAGGTACTTTGTTTGTTCACTCAGATTTTGCTAAAGTTTTTTTTGATACAGGGTCTACACATTCCTTCATCTCTGAGAAATTTTCTAGTAAATTGGAAATATCACCTCAACAAATGAGACCCAAACTTGTTGTTGAAACACCAGGGGAAAATGTTATAGCAAAGAAGAATTATAAGAATATTTATATTGTGGTATGTGGAAAGACATTACCTGCAAACCTTTTTTTTACCCTTAGTCGAGTTTGATGTTATTCTGGGAATGGACTGGCTTTCTGATTATCATGCTAAGATTGACTGTAGAGCTAAAGAAGTTGTTTTTCAGAAAGAGTATCAGTTTGTATACAAGAATGAACCCATACAATTGATAACATATCAGGAAGCTGAGAAACTACTGAAAGATGGAAATGAAAGTTATCTTGCTCATATTGTTGAAAACAAGGGAACTATTCAAATTAATGATGTGCCAGTGGTAAATGAATACCTTGATGTTTTTCCTGAGGAGTTACCCAATGTCATACCTGAACGAGAAGTGAAATTCACAATTGACTTAGTTCCTAATGCTAATCCAATTTCAAAACCCCCATATCGTATGGCTCGAATAGAACTTCTTGAATTGAAAAATCAGTTGCAGGATTTTCTTTTCAAAGGATTCATTCATCCCAGCACTTCACCATGGGGATCCCTTGTTTTGTTTGTTAAAAAGAAAGATGGTTCCATGAGAATTTGCATTGATTATAGAGCTTTGAATAACATCACTGTTAAAAACAAGTATCCTTTGCCTCATATTGATGACTTGTTTGATTAGCTCCAGGGAGCTCAGTACTTTTCCAAGTTTGACTTGAGATACGGATACCATCAGTTGAAGGTGAAGGAGGATGACATCCCGAAAACAACCTTTCGTACTAGATATGGGCACTATGAATTTGTTTTTATGCCATTTGGGTTAACTAATGCACCTGCTGTATTCATGAATCTTATTAATAGAGTATTTCATGAGTTCTTGGATAAGTTTGTGGTTGTATTTATTGATGACATTCTGGTTTTTTCTAAAAATAAAGAGGAGCCTGAAAAACATCTAAGGGTTTTTTTACAAACTTTAAAAGAAAAGAAACTATATGGAAAATTCAGAAAGTGTGATTTTTGGTTGCAACATATTTCTTTTCTTGGGAACATTGTAAATAAGGATGGAATAACAGTTGATCCTGCCAAAAAAAGTAGTTGATGAATGGCCAAGACCCAAAAATGTTACAGAGATTCGTAGTTTTCTGGGCTTAGAAAGTTATTACCGATGATTTGTTAAGAACTTTTCACGGGTATCTAGCCCGATAACTAATTTAACATGAAAAGGGTTTAAATTTGTTTGGATAGGGGAATGTGATGTTTGTTTTCAGGAACTAAAGAAGAGATTGGTGAATGCTCCAGTTTTGGCCTTACCTTCCCAGAATGGTGAGTTTGTCATCTACAGTGACACTTCTTTGAAGGGACTTAGTTGTCTTTTAATGCAGAATGATTAGGTAATTGCCTATGATTTGAGACAACTTAAACCTCATGAGCTAAATTATCCCACACATGATTTGGAATTGGCAGCTGTGATTTTTTCTTTGAAAATTTGGAGGCATCATCTATATAGAACCAAATGAAAAATATATACTGACCATAAAAGTCTAAAGTATATATTCAATCAGAAGGAATTAAACATGAGGCAGAGAAGATGGCTAAAACTGATGAAGGATTATGACTGCACGATCAATTACTATCCTAGAAAAGCAAACAAAGTAGCGGATGCCTTAAGTCGGAAACATCATGCATCATTAACCATGCTACGTTTGGTACATGATCCCTTGATTAATGATTTGATGAATTTTGGATTGGAAGTTATTGGTGAAGGGAATACCTCTCTTTTGTTTCAGGTTTCAGTGCAGTCTTCGTTGTCAGACATAATTATGAAAGCGCAGAGGGAAGACCATGAGCTACAGAAAAAGGTAGAATTGGTTAAAATGGGTAAGTTGACATAATTTAATCTTGATAAAGATTGTGTTTTAAGATTTGGAAAAAGGTTGTATCTGCCTTGTGATTCCAAGTTGAAGAAAGAATTATTGTGTGAAGCTCATAGTTCTCCATTTTCTGTTCATCCTGGAAGTACTAAGATGTATAGAGACCTTCGAGAGTATTATTGGTGGAATGGGATGAAAGGAGATATTGCTGATTTTACAATGAAATGTTTGACATGTCAGCAGGTTAAAGCAGAGTGGCAGTTACCGAAGGGGATGCTTCAGCCTTTTCCAGTGCTAGAGTGGAAATGGGAGAATATATCCATGGATTTTGTGGTGGGACTACCAAAGACTTATCGAGGTAACAATGCGATTTGGGTTATTATTGATCGGCTGACAAAGTCTGTACATTTTCTTTCTATTCAAGATACAATGACATTGGATCAACTTTCTTGATTGTACCTCAAAGATATTGTCAGGTTACATGGAGTTCCTCTTTCCATTATGTCTGACCGAGATCCCAGGTTCACTTCTAAATTTTGGAAGGGACTTCAAAAGTCATTGGGCACCGAGTTGAATTTTAGTACAGCTTTTCATCCTCAATCAGATGGGCAGTCAGAACGGACGATTCAAACTTTGGAGGATATGCTTCGAGCTTGTTCAATGGACTATCAGGGAAGTTGGGATCAACATCTTTCATTAGTTGAGTTTTCTTATAATAACAGTTTCCGTTCTAGTATTCAGATGGCACCTTTTGAGGTATTGTATGGAAAGTAGTGTCGAACTCCGGTGTTATGGGATGAAGTCAGTAAAAGAATGTTGATGGGTCCATAATTAGTAGAAGAAGTGGCTGAGAAAGTGAGGATGATCCAGCAACACATGAGGACAGCTCAGAGCAGGAAGAAAAGTTATGCAGATAACAGAAGGAAAGACTTCTCTTTTGAGGTAGGTGACCATGTTTTCCTTAAAATATCTCCTTGGAAAAGTGTGATGCATTTCGGTAAGAAAGGAAAACTAAGTCCACATTTCATAGGTCCTTTTGAAATCTTGGATAAAGTTGGAACAGTTGCATACCGCGTAGCTTTGCCTCCGAGCTTGTTTTAGGTACATAAAGTTTTT
Organism: Viscum album; assembly: GCA_963277665.1. Taxonomy (NCBI): domain Eukaryota; kingdom Viridiplantae; phylum Streptophyta; class Magnoliopsida; order Santalales; family Viscaceae; genus Viscum; species Viscum album. Next base: position 1,218,569,374 of record OY728130.1, read on the forward strand.
CATGTTTCGATGTTGAGAAAGTATGTTCCAGATTCATCACATGTCTTGAGGCCAGAAACAGTTCAGCTGGCAGAGAACCTTTCTTATGAAGAAAAACCGGTTCAGATTCTTGATCGAAGAGAACATGTATTGCGGAATAAGGTAATCCACCAGGTAAAGGTTTTGTGGAGAAACCACATGGTTGAAGAAGCAACATGGGAGTCTGAAAATGCTATGAAGGAAAAATACCCTCAGTTGTTTAATAAGTAAATAAAATTGCGAGGATGTAATTTCAAGAACGTGGGGATAGTGTAACATCCCAAGGTTTTCTAAAAATAAATTGAAAATGCTTGAAATTTTGTTTAAGGTATATATTTATAAGTATCCATGAAACATAATTTTATTTCTTCTATGTTTTGAATTTCAAGAAATTGTCATTTACAATTGTGTTCAGTATGTTATTTAGAGTCTAATAAAACAAACTTTTTTTGGTGAATAGTAACATACCCTTATGAATAGTAATATGAATAGTAATATGACCTCATGAATAGTAAATAATAATATTGTTTTATTTTCCCAAGGCAATAGGATAATGGGATGTTAATTAATTTTCCAATGTCACATAAAACTAATTGCACTTCAATATTGTAATTTTTCGAATTAACTGTGACCTTATTTAAAAATTAAATTAATAATATTTAGAAAATTATTTTTGAAAAATGGAGTTCATTTTTGAATTCTACACGTCAAAAAATGGTTGGGGTAAATTTTTGGTATTTTTCTGAAACTCTTGAATTTTCAGTGAATAGTGAAATATGATAAAATACCGTATAATCAATTTATCAGTAAAAATGCATTATTTATGACATAATAAGTGATGCAAGGCCACTTTCTTCGAACTCACATGATATTATCACTATTTAGGTCCACTTGATTTGAGATTATTCATAGTCTTGATAAAAATATTATAATAATGATTAAAATAATCTAAAATACCTCCCCTTCTCCACTATAAATACCACCCTCACTCCCCTCTTCCTCCCACACCTCTCAAGCCTTGATAATTGTCTAATTTCTTCCAAATTCCCTCCCCAATCTTCTTTCACACGTCCTAGAGCTTCTGGTCTCATGAAAAGACCAAAATCAAAGCACTTAAGAAGGATCTCAAGGAGAAGAGATCAAGAGGTAAACAACCTCTTTTATTTTCTTTCTTTTCTTTCATTTTTTTGTTATTCTCTTCCATTCCCTTTGTCTTGTGTTGGGAAATTTCATTAAATATTCCCACCTTACTATCCATATCTTGTATGAATGATGATATATTCCATTACTCTCATCAATCTTGTTTTTATGAAATTTTAAGAGACGCCGTTAGGCTGCCGAATTTTTGTGAGAAATTTCTCAAGATTTTATTTTACTTCATGATTCGTTTTTCATCTTTCCTCACTCCCTCTTATCCAAGAGTCATGAAATATCCAGAATAATGTATATTCATTATGTTCTCATGATTATGTAAAATTCCTCATTAGTATTGTTCTCCTCTTCCACTTATTTAAAGAATCAAAAAACATTGTCCATTTCTGTCGAATTACCAACATCGTGGATGATATATTTTCAATTTCCATTAATTCTTTCAAGTCTGGTCATGAAACCATTTATATGGTTGAAACAGGTTATAATATATGTTTTATGACCCATATATGGTTCTGGAATTCTTTTGTACTCATGGTTATAATTTAAAAGACAAAATGACGTTGTTATTATCAGAGAACCACTAAAATGATCCAAACGAACATCTTTAATGTTTTAACTTATAAGTCATTCTAATATAAAGAATAAAAGTGATAAATGGTATAAATTATGGTACTGGAAATATGTAAATACTACTCCATTCCAATTCTGGAGTTTCACTTCCAATCAACAAGAACGATTCATCATGAACCGATCATGGAAATCACAAAAGAACTCACCCAAAATAATGCAAGGAACAAAATACTAACAATTAAGGGGTGAAATGAGGTTATGAAATGACCATATAAGATGTTATAAACATGAAAATGTTTCTTTAAAATACTAATAACACTCTTTTAACCGTTATACAGGATGTTTTAACAAGTTTGAAGTAAGACAAGCTTAAGGTAAGGGAATTCTTAACCCGATTTCCATTCTTTGGGTTAACCTTCTACTTTATTAATTATGTGCTATTTAAATTTTTTGTGTGATGGGTTCTGTTTATATTATGTTTCATTATGTTTATTTATAGAGTATATACATATTCCATCCACTCTATTAAGCCTCACTTTAAGTATATGATGTTTATAATGGAATTCTCTTCTAAAATCCCCTTTTTAAAATTATGTTTTACAATATTCAAAGGCAATTTTTTTATGATATTATTTATGTTTTATGATTATGTTTTGGTTATTGGGAATTGTTTATGATGAAGGTTGGGACCTATATTTACCTCCAATTCATTGGGTAAGAGTACGTTGGAGGTCGGCCGTATGGTTACTCCACGTGTAACTGCGATGGTTACACAATGTATGGTAGCCGTGAGGGTTACAAATTTTAAGGTAACCAAGATGGCTACAAGATTATGTAATTAATTCCCCAAGATAAATCTATGATTATATTTATGTTTGTGTGGATATTTTGTAAATCTCATGTTACACGAAGTAAGTATTTTTGGGTGGAAAGCATGTCTTTTGAAAATGTTTTCATACGTTATGAGTATTCATGGACTAATGTGATTTTTCCTTCTTTTTCATACCTTACTGAGCTTTTTTGCTCATCCCAAGTTTTTAAATGATTTTTAACAGGTTAATGGATGAGTAATACAAGGAAGGAAGACATGTTAAATGTTGAAGAATTGTCAAGGAGTCTTTTTTTAAGTTTTAATGTTTTATATTCTGAGAAAAATGGAAACTGATTTTATGGTATCCACTATGTAACAATGTGTAATGTTATGAATGTTTTGTCTTAATTCTCTAAAGATCTAAACTTTAAAATATCCTCAATGTAAAAGGAAGTGTTTTATTGAATAAATTCAAGATTATGTATGTAATAATTGCATGTCGTTTTATTAATGCTATTGAAATCTCAACATATAGAATTTTCCAACATATTTTTTGGTAAAATATCTGATCAAATCAATAATTCTAAAAATGAAGTGGATTTTATATAATCTTTATTTTAGGATGATCCTTATAATTTCAATAGTGAAATATGGTCTAGGTGTAAATACAATCTCACTCATAGATTAAATTAGAAGAAAAATTGATGGTACCATAAAGATAGTGTAAAATGTATTTAGGAAGGTGATTCCAACACCAAGTTTTTCAATGCTTGAACTTAGGATAAAGTGGCCATGAAAATAATTCACTCTATTTCTAATTTTATTGGAACCATGATTAATACTCAAAAGTAAGATGGGATTGAGGCTGTCAACTTTTACAAAAATTTGTTTCAACATGAGGATATAGATAAGGGATATTCTTATACCCTTATCCCCTATATTTCTTTTTTGTATCAATGAGAATGATATCCTCTTCATAAATACATAGCCCCCAACGCATGAAATAAAAGGAGTTTGGGATCCTGATTTGAATTGTGATCTAAATATAAATGGGTATTCTGGTTACTTTTTTAAAAGAAGTCAAACTATTGTTTCCAATGATGTATCTTTATCCTTTTGGACTTATTTATTGGAAATCCTATCACTCGAGCCATGGGAATTTTGAATATTATCTCTAACCATAATATAATGAACCATTCTATATTTAGTTAATTTATTCCTATTATCCATTACACCTTTATCGAAAATGTCTTCTAAAAAATCATTACTTATATCCAGAAACACTCTCCATATAAACTTATCACCAAATGAAGACATACTTTTTTGTATGGGAGGGATATTAGAAACCAAATTATTATTATTAATGAAATGATACATGAGTTGGATAAAAAGGTGAGAGGATCTAATATAACTATCAATATTTACATGAATAAGGCTTTTGATAGACTCTCAGGGAAATTCCTTCAATTTAATTTTATTAAATTTTCTATCTATATTCAATATTTTCATCTTTTAATGTGAAATGTCAATTATTATGTCATCATAGTTATATTTAATGGGAATAACTTTTGTTTAATTCATCCTTGATGAGGTGTCAAGAAAGAGGATCATATCCCTTTTTCCTCTTTCTCATTACATCTGAGTTATTCAATATAAAATTCAATGTTCTTTTTGAGGAGGGTGCTATAAATCCTTAATTTTTTAATAGGTGCTTAATGTAAATATCATATTACCTTTATATATTACCTCATCCATATCCTTAATGGATTACCCTACTTAGTAAGAGAATGTAATATATTTATATAGATATATCAAATTGATTCTAGTTTGCTCATAAATTATAATTAAATATCTATTGTTGTTGGTAAGAAGATTTATCTTTTAAGGAAGTGTTTGTTTATAATAATTATTAACATAAATTCCTCATATATTCCTCACTTTTACTTCAAAGTTCCGATTCATAAAAAAATTTGTATGATAGACCATTTCTCTTTTATTTTGGACTCTTTTACATCTATGTTATAGGTATAGAAGTCAAAGCTATTATGTCAAAGTGTAAGAATCATTATGATCAAGAATATCCAATATTATATTAATGTTTATCCCATGACTATTTCTAATATCCCCAAAGAATCTATCAAAATTCTAGAAAATAATATGGATGGTTTCTTCTAGTGGTTTACTTACTCCTTAAATAACAATCACTAGTCCTCATGGATTAAAATTTGAAAGCCTACTAATGAAGGTGGTGTAGGAATCAGAGATATTCAAGACTTAAAAAATGCTATTCCATGAAAATTTAATGGTATTGTAAATTGTGATACTACCATTAGTTTTGATTCATCCAGGATAGATATCCAATAAAATGGATTCGTACTTTAAACCTACTAATTCTTCTATTTCGAAAATAATATATTCAGTTAATTATCTTGATTTCAATTATATATCCTTTAAATTTGATAGTTAATTATCTTTGAGAAATAATTTTAGGGGAATATCACAATTAAATACACTTTATGATGTTCCCCTATATAGGTTATTGCTTATTTTCCTTCAATCACTACTATAATTCCTTGAAAAATTGGAAAATTATAGTCTTCATTTAGAAGCACCACTAGAATTAATTTCCATTTTTTGAAAGCCTAATGAGGTTTTATAAAAAGAAAACATATATATATATATATATATATATATATATCATATTTTCAAGAACCATGAACCAGATATCAATAATTTCTTTTTTTATTTCAAATAACTTAAAGGAATATTTTATTATTTTATGAAACTACTTCAGTCCTCAGAACACCTTCCCCAATAGTGTGTTTCTTGTTTCTTGGTGGATGAGAAGTATAAGAAAATCATTAGAGGGTATTATTTTCTCTATATTACTTGGTTTCATTTCTTAGAAGATTTATAAATCTTATAACACAACGTTTTCTAAGAATTATTTTTCTATTTACAAATTCTATAAAACAATATATTATCCACTATATAAATAAATGGATCATGATAATCAACTATTCCACTGTGATAATTTTGTTATCCTCTCTTTTTTTTGAAGTGGTACTCTTGGTGAAATGATCCTCCATCCATAATTAAAAAGTGATTCATATTTCCCTTATACATCATAATTGTGTTCATAAACTTAAAATTGATATTAAATTTAATTTTCTCACAACTGTTTGTGGAGCGTTTCTCAAATATTCTAGGGATGAACCCATTTCAACCAATAAATATCCTATTTACTCATTCTCTAGTTTTATGGATGAGACCTCGAAGACTGAATGAAGTATATGATCAACCATGGTTTCTCTATGTTTATTATGGAAATCAAATATAAAATGATGGTTGAATTGATCAAATTCAAGAATTTTTTATCTTTGATCATTAGAAAACTTTATTCCATGTTAAATTAGAAAGAATTAAAACGTATATATTACTACCATAGGGGGAATTAGGTGGTTAATTTTTTTTTCTAATATTGGGATTCAATTCAATTAATTTTCTTTTTTACTTTTATTTTATTGTCTTTTCATCCTTTATTAAGGATGCAATCAATTAAGATTCGAATGGTGTATCTTATCTTTAAAATTTAATATAGTTTTTTTTTCAAAAAAATATATTGGATCATATACTTTTCTAATAATTTATTAAATAATAAAGAAAAATATAACTATAGATATTTTATATGATAAAAATACATTCCATTCATGTATGCTCATTATTTCTGTTATTGTTTTTGTTACTGTTTTTAAAATTTTAGTATAGTTTTTAATGATATATAATATTATATTTTTATTTAATGAAAAAATATTTAAAATTTAATTGATTTATAACATTTCTAAATTAATTTAAATGTGTAAAAACAATATAAATTAAATTAAATTTATTATTATGATTATTTTTTAATGTGTTCATTACACTTTTCTAGAATTTTTCATAAAGAACAAGTGAAGAATATAATAAAGGGGTTGATGAATTTATGTAATTTTATAAATGTTATGTTACAAAAGAAAAATTATTTTACTTCTCATGTGTGAAGTGTTTGAATATGAGAAATTTATTGTCCATATAGATAAAAGATAATTTAATTTACAATTGTTTTAATTCAAGTTACAATCATTTGATTTATAATTGTAAAATGATATAAAATCTAACGTCTCAAGATGATAAGAAATTTAATTTTGAGAAATTTTATTAAATAGAGGAACTAGTTTTTAAGAGTATCTACTAAATATAACCAAGTGAATCCACTCATTGTAAAATGTTGTACCATGTTTTTGACCAATACTAAAATTTTCAGCAATTGTTATAGATCCATTATCATGGTTATAAAAACCATGATAATAGGAATCTATTATTATGGTTTAAAAAACATATAATTATAAATGGTATGTGAATATATATTACAATAGTTTTTTTAAAAAATAATAATAATATTTTGGTAACTATTATTTTTTTATAAATATCTACACTAACTCTATTTTTTCCTTTTAAGACATTTAAATATATTAGGAAATATTTTCAAAGCTAGATGCTAAGATGGTGTGAGATTACAAGGCCCGGTGAACCTAAAATTGATATTATATTAATATTAAATATATTAATATCACATAAACATAGTTTTTTTAGAAATAATGTTTTATCTCCCAAACAAAGTCTTTGATCAGAAATATGAGACCATAATTGAATCTATAATGTGGAGTTTACCTCAGGCGTAGCCTAAAGTTGGTCGACACCAGAAATTTGGATGATGAATCCATTAGAGGGTACATTAAGTGTATTAAGTAATTAAATTAATTAATTAATTCATTTAATACCCAAGCCTAAATTTATATTATATAATTGATGCTATTGCAATTGGACAAGGTTATTTTCACAACCCTAGGAGCATTAAGATGAGATTTAGAGTGTTCTTTATTAGATAATCAGAATTGGATGATGAATGATGAATGATGATTAGATTGACTTGGATCAGTAGGAAGGCAATGCAGAAGGATCCCTACATCGTTGGTGAACACATTCTTCACCAATGATCGATGCATAAATGAGGTAGGGCTCATCAATTGAGATTTTACCCTTGAATAAAAGTTTGATCATGGATTTATCTACAATCATTTGATCGATGATATTTTGATCTTCACATGATCCAGTTCCATAAAGTTAACTTGTTTGAATCCAATTATATTCAATATGACATTCTATCTCCCCTAGAAATCCCCATTATACAATAATTGGCCAAGAACAATTAGAAAATTAAGGATCACATCGTTCTTGTTAAATTGTCCAAACTTTTCATTGTGTTCTTTAACATTTTCCTATGAGGTTTCAGTTTGACATTGTCGTGGAAGGTTCGAGTGCAACCGAACCCCCATATTCATGATATTTTAGGGAATGATGATTTGTGCATGAATCAGGAAATGCTATGAGATGCGTGTGAGACCTCCATGGATTCTTGATCTTGAGCGATGATGATAGGTGAATGGAGATGCTACTAGTATCATGCAAGTGGCTAGATTTAGATTTTTGGCCACCGGAAGACAAGAATGGATGGAAAAAGGTTGTTTCCTTTTATTTGGGTGGTCAAAAGGTGAAATTTGTAGTGGGGAAGCTGGATCTGGTGAAACATATGATGAAACTAGGCTTCCTATGAAAAGTTCAACTACACGACATGTAGTCTGATGAAAACATGACATACAATACCCCCTCGATCTGGAACTAGGGTTTGGGTAGAGTTAAAGTTCACACGCCATGTGTACAGGGCCACACGTAGTGTAACACTCCCCGAGTGGCCAATCAGTGTGTCATATGGAACAAACCTAGGACGCTATTTGGGAGGACATGCCATATTCTTTGGGAGTACACAAGAATTTGGTGATATCCAATCATGGCTAGGTACATGGATACATACATGGACATGGCCCGACGGACATGGGGATGACCAGGAGAACAAAGGCAGACATTGGGTGGATGAGAAAAGCTATTTGGGCCCCCTACATGCCATGTATGGTGATATGTCCTTTGATCCGTTTCTATAGGAGGACAAGAACAAGTAGTGAAGTTGGACTACACCCCATTTATATCCCATACATTCCATTTAACCCCTTTTTGAGAAACTACCACCTTTCATATCTCATTCATTTGGACTCAAATTTTGGCTTATGAGTTGCCTATCCTGAGTAGTTTTCCATGTAGAATGAAATGATAACCTTCACAGTATATTTCAAGATATGAAATGGAATTTTATTATCATGAAGATTATTTAGGAAATGCTTGATGATGAAAATGATAAAGAGGAATCATTTAGGGTTGGAAACCCCCTGTTGTATCAGGGTTTAGGTCCCCCTTACTCCTTTCACTGGTTTTAGTGGCTCTCATCCAATGTACAAGGTTTTGGGTCCTCTACCGATTGAGTAGAACCCCTATAGAACTAGGTTGTGGGCCCTCCATGTTGTAATATGGCACATTTCCTCTATTTATACTTACTAAGTGGTACCCCCTTATGGTAATAGTGTACAGGTTCTCTGTTCATTGAGTGAAACCCCCCTTAACACATAAGAGAACATGTACTCTACCAATACATAATAAGTGGAACCCCCTATAATTATAGGTTGTGGGTACTCCATACTATGGGTGGAATCCATCTATTGTACCAGGGCACATGTCCTATATCCTTCCTCTAAGTGGAATTACCTATCATACAAGGGTGCATGTCCTATTTCTATTAGAGATTATACCCCCTTAGGTTGTGGAATAGTGGCGAGGTGTGAGTCCTCCTTATGAATTTTTTGGACATACACATTATATACTGAGCGTTGATGATGGACCCTTGGAGCTATTGGAAGACTCATAATCTTGTGGGCTATGCGATTGATATCCCCTTTCTCTCTCTTATGGGTTTATTTTATGGTCTTATATATATATATATATATATTATTGGATTTAGTTTCCCTATTTCTTTAGGTTGAGATAAATACTTCTATCGTATCTCTCGATTTCCCCCCTTGGTGTTTCATGGTGTCATACTAGGTATGTATATACTCCCCCTTTCATGGGATTTTCTCACACATGTCATATCTTATACAGATGAAAAATTGATCAGTGGTGATTTTGATGGAGAATAGGGATAATCAAGTGCATAGACCATGTACGGTGGTCAGGCTTAGAGATATAGAGATAGGATCTCTGAGTTCTTTTCTGTTTTAGTTTTTATCAGGTTGGGACTTATTTTCTTATTGGTGTGTATTTTTCCCCATTACACATTAGCTGTTTTCTGTCACACTCTAATTTTATTCCCTAGAGGTTATTACATGGATGGTTTTACTCTAGATTTTACAACCCATTTTATTATTCCTCTGCACCATTGCATGGATACATTTGGGTATGTGAATATATGTACACTTGGAAAAGGCCTCCCATTTATGTTATTAATTCTAAATGTTTTTCGCCAGACCATGACCTATGAAGGTGGGCTTGGGTTTGTGGTGTCTTGGCCTTCCGCTGTCTAGTGGGGCTCCGGTGGGTTGGGTATTTTCAAAACCATAATAATTGAGTTAAAAATACATAACTAAAACCCTCTAAACTAATTATTTCTTCATCTACAAACCTCCAATGGCCTCTGATTCTCCCACAAACACTAACGGTATCCCCAATTTGATCACCTTCATCCACTCTACAATTGCTTTACCATCAAGTATCATTATTATCATCACCATATAGTATGACTGTTGATTCACTATTCAGAAATATTCATTGTAGACCTGACTCCCACCTTCTCCATTCGATTTTCAATCTAAGATATATGAATGTTGATATGTTTAATTGTTTAAAAATTGATTTCCAACTTCTAGAGTGTTAATTAGTGGTTTTTAGATGGTTTATAATATTTTATTAATATTATTAAGATTTTTTAAATTCATTTTTTCTAAATATGTGTGTAATTTTGGATGTTAATTATCATTTTCATTTTTTTATTATTGTTAGTCATTGATATTATAAATTTATAAATACTAATCAATATAAATTTAAAATCTTTTATAAGCATAAATTGTTATTTTTACACTTTTACATATACTTTTTATACTTATATATTAATTTATAAATTATATAGTACATCATATTATATTTATATAATTTTTATACAAACTTGTATCAATTATTTATAACTTTATAGTTTTATATGTTTATGAATTTTTATACGTATATAAATTATATATTATATCATATTATACACATATAATTTATATATATAATTTATTTTTATAATTTTATAGTTTTATAAGTTTTTAAATTTATATACCTTTATAGTTTTTTACATTTATATATTATTATACTTTTAGAAATTTTAATTTTATATATTATATTTTTATACATTTAAAATTTTATAAAATTATATACTTTTATAATTTATTCACACTTTTAATATATATATACTTTTACGATTTTAGAAATTTTAATATAGTTATAAATTATAAATATATTTATAAAATATATATGCATTTTATAAATTATATTCTTATGTATATTTTTATTAATAATAGATAGTTTTACACTATTATACTTTAAAAAAAAATTATTTTTATAAATTATAATTTTATAATATGATTATTATTTTTTCAGAAAATTTATTTGGCCAATTAATAGTTATTTATTACTTATAATATTTTATTTTTATGATTTCAATGGATATAAGTTGGATGCATATGCTTAATCAAGTGTCTAATAAGTTTCAATGTTAATTTGGTATATTTTTGGATTTCTCATTAAATAATACATCAAAGGGGAGCTTATTTATTACCCTTATTATAACTACATTGTTAGATCATGGTTAACACTTCAAGTTATAAGTTATCATACCACTATAGGTAGATTTCCAACCAACTTTGAGGTATAGAACCATAATGGAGAAACATTTCAATAACCAAAATAGATTGATTTTGGGGGGAAATATATTATATTTAATTGGTTTCTTTTTCTTTCTCAACCTGATAATGAACCCATGATAGAATCACAAGTAAGGACTGAGAATTTAGTTTCATTTCTAGTCACACATATCTAGAATGATGACATTGAAAAATTTAAAAAGATGATAGAGAATTTTAAGGAAATATTATTTTTTTATTGTGTTAATATGAAAAAATATTAATTTATGTTTCATTTATTTCATGGGAAAATGATGTATAGATTTATTAATTGTGTGGTTGACTACTTTCTTGAATTTCTGAAGTAAATTATTCTTAACTATACAAACATTAAAAAAATGATTATGTGGTGTCAAATATAATTGACCAACATGGATATTCATCTCATAAAATATATTTCTCCCCTTGTTAAATTAGAATAAAAATGAATCTTTAAATTACTATAAGTAGTGTGGTACATGATGATGGAATCTAAATAATGATGGAATGTTGTTTTGAGTTACTAAGATGGGAATATGGCATTTTATTTTGAAATATATTCCACAATGAATGTACATATTAGAAAAATGGAATAAGCTATGAGTTGGAATGAAAAAAGAAATAGAAATAGTGAGCATTTGGTCTACCCATTAGATGGATTAACATGGTAGGAGTTTATGAAACTCGATCTTGATTTCTCTTTTTGAGATACAAAATTTCATATTGGGGTAATCAAGTGGTGGTTATAATCCTTTTGGATAGACTCATACAGTTTGCAACACATTGACCATATTCATTCATATATGTAATATTCAACCTTTTATTTTCATAAAGAATCGATATATTTTTATGAACATATTTATTTTTGGGTTAGGTAATCCTATAAATGAAATAAATATATATTTTAAACTAGTGATATTAAATTTTAATCATTTATAGACCATGGGTTTTTCTAGTATGATGCTTTAAGGAAGGATTCATTTTGAATATTTGATGGTATTATGTGTACTATAAATTATTTTACTTCCTAGGGAATGATAGATAATTAATTGGAAACTAAATTATCCAATTTTCGGAAAAAATACATGATCAATAAGAATAAAACATCCATAATGTATTAGCTTTATGGGACATCATTATGTCATACTGATGAGAAATCTATTCTAAAATAATCAATGATAATTTGATGTTATTTCTAAGAATGGGAAACCACCTTTTTTAATGTCAATAAGTGAATTCTTGGAAGAGAATGTAAGAATAAATTTTGTTTTTGGTAAGGGGTATCATAAAACTAAAAAGAGACATAGTATATAGTAATTTATCCACATAAATTGCCGAGAAAAAAGTAAATTATTTGAATTACTATTCTAGTCTATAAATCAATTACAAAATTGTTTAGATGTTATTCACATTGAAAAAATGTATTTTAATTATTAATTTTTTTAATTCTAGACATCAAAGGGAAAATGAAGGATGAATTAAAATCACATCAATACTTACATTATTGAGTTATTAAGAAACAACTTCAACATAAACTAATTAGTAAAAACAAGTGGCCAATTAGACATGAATGGTACATGATGAAAATATAGTTAGAAAACACTTTCATCATATATTAGAGATTGTCATGGTTTCATATAGTTATTCAAGTAACACATATAAATGATTGAATAGAAGAGACATGAAGTTAAAATCACTAAAATCACATGAATATCAGATCATGTTTCACGAGTTGAGTAAAATATTCATTCCAAACATGTTGACAGATAATATAAAGGTAACAATTATTCATTTTTCAAACTTATATGGAGATATATTTTCTAAATTATTGACCAAAAATGTTTTAAATAAAATATAACAAGATGCAAAAAATCATATTTTTAAATTGAAAAAATTATTTCTATATTATTTCTTTACAAACAAGTTTCATCTTACTATACCCCTTTAGAAAGAAGTTCTTCTTACAGTTCACATTTATTATTTTTAATGTATCCCAATAAAATAATTATATGTAACTTTAAGTCTTATCTCATAAATAAGATAAATCCTAATAGATACACTATTAAATGTTATTTGACCATTTAATGCATGGATTTTTGTTTTATGTGTTTGAAATTTTTTTATAGGAGGTATAATTGACCAAGGGAAAATAAAGATGATAATTATGATCTAATTAACAAAAATTTCTATCACTACCAAAACTAGTGGGTTAATTTTTTTTGTAAATTGACTAATTTAAGCCTTAAGGATTGGGAAATGACAAATCATACTATATAAAATTATTTTGATATTTTATATAAATACATCAAGTATGTATGATCAATTATAGTTACTATAAATTATTTTTTTGAAAAAATTATATTATTAAAGTATTTTTGTAAAATTTTATAAGAAGAAAAATGAAATTATAAACATCCTCCAATGGCCCGTAGGCGTAAGATTTTTTTTATTATATGATAATCTCCCTTTTAAGGGAAGATGGGGGGAAACCCAAACAGACTTCAAGGACATAAAACAAACACGACTCGAAGATCAAGAAAATAAAACCCAGACTTACACCTTTGATTATCCTCTCCCCATAATTTAAAACATGATAAGGCTCTCCACCATTGAAAGACTGTATGGCTAGAAAGTGTCATGTGACAAATCCCATTCCTGATCCAATGGATGATGCCATACCCTCTCAAACAATTAATTCCATGCAGCCTGCAAAAGTGAACTGCTTGATCTGAATCCGCCTATGAGGCCTGTTCCTTAAGGTCATGTCTGGATGAATCTTCAAAATCAGAGCCTCAAAAACCAAACCAACAAAATTCTGAAAAGATCCAAGCATATGAGATTCCAAACATCATCATAAACCGCCATCCTGGAAAAACCACGCTGCACTCCACAAGACACCCCAACCACCACAAACAAAGAGGTCCGAAAGACAATCAAAAGGACGCAAATCCAATCCATCGTCACCTAGTACTGGATGGACCAAAACCGCACCAAGGGAAATCCACCGATGAGGTAATCCTGATCGTCTTGTAATAGAAACATCACTCTGGACTTTGATCTACTCCAATCAGAACCAAGACTACACCCCAATCGGGTTCCGAAGCAAGCTGGTGGTGGCGGGAGAACCCGGAAGGGGAAGGGGTATACCGGCCGCAACAAAACAGAATCAAAAGCACCAAATTCATAGAATAAAGAAAAATGTGCAAGAAACCGAACCAAATAGCTAGTAGAAACTGACAACCACACCCAGATCAAGATCCTCCCCCCTCTAAGGCACTGCAGATCAAGAAAAGTGCCACATCGGGAACCTGCCAAGGACAACACCTGGCCATGCCAGACAAACAGAATCAGAACCATACTATTAACACCGAATAAACCAAGCCGCACAGAAGTTTAGAGGTTGAGCCACAGTGACGCTGAAGACCAGGCCAAGACGACTGGAAGAATCCGCGTCGTCACCTAAGCCGAACGTCATGCTCCACCGAGTTGTGATGCCACCGAATACATGGAGACCACAAAACTCCACATGATCCTATCACACCACACCGAGATCAAATGCATCTCACCGAGCCTACACCAGAGAGGCCGCCGATCTGATCCTGGATAGAAGGGGAAGGGGAAGTGCACCAGGTCGAAACCCTAGGCGCCGCGGGTGAGAGGGAAGGAGCTTCTCTGAGGCTTTATTTGAGTAATTGAATTGAAGATTATCCCAAAAATAAATTATAAACATAATTCATCATTATTTACCTCAAATAAGTAGATATAAGTTTCATATCCAAAAATATCCTATGTGGTTTAAATCTCATTCAAGTCCATAAAATGTTTCTATTTTTTTATATATTACATAAATGGTCAATAATATTCATGAATACTATATATATAGAAGGTTGAGTGTTTAATAATTATATAAATATATCCTGAGATTAATGAATTTTCATAAGGTCCTAATATGATACTATGTGAGAGTAAATCAATTAAGATCAATGGATACAAGTCCATTATTAATAGTCATCCGATAAACATGAAAACTCAAAATATTGGTGTCATGTTAAATTCTAAAATAGACTATTATTATATAGTAATTTATAGGTAATTTAGTTCAATTGATGTATTATATTATACTATAGTGAAGAGAATAATTATATTGGATTATTACACTCAAGGAAGAGTTGTTTTTTTTCAAAATTAAGTGTTTCGATAAATTGAATCAACATTGAATGAATGTTGAAAAAAATGGTTTTATAGTATTAGAAATGGATCATTATCATCAAAACGATGAAACTTATATATTATCATCTTATTCAAGACAAGTGTTCTACGTAAAATATTCGTTAAATCATCATTTTACTATTAGTTTTATAATAATACAATAAAATATTTTTTAAGATTGTATAGATAACATTTCCCTATATAATTTACCTATGGGTACTTATCTTAGTCTTAAATATTATGATAAATAATTTATATTAATAGGGTAGATTGTGAACTTGAAGTATTTTCATATATTTAAGATTAATTCTAGTATTGTCACTTTACTTGCATAATTTATTTGATATTGATTAATTGTATATTTCCTTATATTTTATATTGATTTATTATATATTGATTATATACATAGTAATATTTTTAGGCTATGTCAGGGACCCCCTATTGTTTGAAGTATATAATGAGAAAAATATGGTTTGAATTGTTTATGTTGACTATAAACTGGTATAGTCGAGTGTTTTTGGTTAGTTAAAAATAAAATGGATATGGGTAGGTATATTTAATTTTAACCTTGGATTATTAATATACATCACAGGGTGATAGCTATATGTTTATAGGTATATATTTGAAAAATTGTAGGTGTTATATTTATTTTTATTCTATTTATTTACTATTTTAGAAACTACTTTTATGTATAAATATATGAAAATTTTTATGTAAAGATGATTTAGAATAAGGTATTTATGTGTTTGGGCTATTTATTTAGTGTTCATATGTTAGGTGTAACTTTTATTTTTACATTTACATATATGTATAACATATCTAATGATGAAGTTGAATGATTTTAGGCTAGACCCATGGTTTAGTGGTAGTTACTCATGGCCCTCAGACCGATAGATCCTGGGTTTGATCCCCAACACCGACATATTTCTACCCCATTTAGGTGGGGGGGAATTATATTCCTTATGTGCATGCATGTTGGGATAGTGATGGGAATGACATGCATAGGCAGTTAGAATACGGGTGGGAGATCACGATCATGTGGTGTGTGAGAAGGAATGTTGTGTGGGGTGTATTAAGAGGTACACAACATGTACCCCTATTTACATGGGTAGGAAAAATGAATTCAACCACTAAGCCTTCATGTAATTCATTCTTAGGCCTTTGGGCCACTAATAATCAGGTCCATTGGTTATATAAGGATTACATCTCAACCGAATTAAATAAAGGATAATCCAAAATAAAAATGAAAAAATAATTGAATAATTTTTTTTAGAGCCATGACTGATAGGTACATGGTCACGACCCTACACTGGGGACACTGAGATTTTATCCCTAATACAAGAATATTTTTTGCAAATTTTGGGTGTGGTTTTATTTTTACTATGAAAATGAACATGGGTGGGTGGAAGGTTCCTTCTTGCTGGGGACAGAACATGCATATATGGTCATAGATCATGGTCATGCAGATTAGGAGCTGGCATACTGTGGGTGGGGTGCATAGGGGGAACACACTATATTCCTTTATTTATATGGGAAGACAAAAAATATCTTTTTTATATTGGTCTTTCAAATCATGTTTTTTGGGACCTTTAGGACACCCATATCTGGGCTTGTTGGTTATGTAAGGTTTCCCCCTTAACCTAATTAAAAAAATAATTATCTAGAAATGAAATAAAAATGCAATTTGAATGAGCTTCTAAGTAGTTGTGAATGTAAATTTTTTGTGCTTTTATTTTTTAATCGAAAATGCTCATTTATTATTATGTAAAATTATTATAATAAAAATAGAGAATAAATTTATAATTTAATTCATACATTGAAAAATTTCATTTTTTGTTAATGTGTGCAATTAAAGAATATAATCGACAATTAACATAAAAAACCATCATTTTCCCATGTTAAACACTAATAGGTCCATGAATTAGTTACATTCCCATGATATTTCAAGTATTCTTATATAATTAGGTTTAATTAACTATATCTTTATTTTTTTATTAGTTTTAAATAAAAACATATAAAACTTTAGTTTTTATTTTGTTTTAGGAAAAAATCCCTCAAAGTGACATTGCATTTTTTGGATTGTTTCTGTTTATTGATAAAGTTAGTTGAAAAATCTAGTTGTTAAGTTCCAATGTGGTAGTTGAAAAAGTATGTTTGAAAATATCTATTATGGTGGAGAATTTTATGAGTTTGGAGAATATATATTGAGATATGGGTAGAAATTATCCATAAAATAGAAGCATCAAGGTATGGAAGTTCTAGAATATGTTTAGGAAGTTTTACATATAAGGTGGAAGTGTTTCCTAGTGTATTCCAATTTTTTTATCCCAAAATTTAGAGGAAATAGAAAGTTGTTTTTGAAGTAGTGGAACATTTTTCACAAAAGGGAAAAAGTTATGTGAACAAGTGAAAGAGTTTTGGGAAGTTGTGAAAAAGTGATTATTTGAGGCTGCCACATCAAAATATGAAAAAAATGTGTTTGGTAAAATTTATATGTTTTTTGAAAGTCAGATTTATGAAACATAGGAAGAGTTTCATGAACCTAATAAATACTGATAAAAGTTTCACAATAGTAGTGATTTGTGTGCTAAAAGTGACGTCAAATCATTGAAGTTAAATGAATTAGGAAAGTTTCATGCATGGTCAGTGGTATGAAAAGAAGTTTCTTAAAGGATAAAAAACACCTATATATAGTCCATTATCCCCATCATTTGGATAATAAGAACCTTAGAGAGTATTAAGGATCTGAAATCATGTAAGAGTTGTGTGAAGATATTTCTTATGTGAAGTAATTTCACAAACATTAGTGGTGAGAGGAAAAGAGAATTATTTATATATAAACAATTGAGTTCCACGATAGATAAAAGGGCACATGAAATTTGGGAGTTCTATGAAAAAATGAAAAAGCTGTGTGAAAATTGGGAGTTTTTCAAAAAACTAGAAAGTTTCAAAAAATATATGGAGTTGCAAATTTTTTTTCAAAGGTTACATGAAAGTGAATGTTTTGAAAACTAGAAGGAATTTCAATGAAAGATTATGAAAATTTTACATTCATCATGTTGATGAATGTAGAAACACATAAAACAACAAATGGGGTGTAAAAAACATTGATTCAAGAAATTAATAAAAAAATATTCTAGAGGAGAATTGGCAACACTGTAGTTTAGAAAAAAGTTGAATTTAAAAGTGTGATTGGTAGTGAAGCATGAGGGATAGTGAGGTTTCTCCAAACATTATAACAATAGTTCACTATAGTGGATTAGGTACATCAGAACATTTCCTTTGTATACTCCTTGGACTATCCCAGTTAAGGGTGAACTAAGTAAACTTATTGCGTCTCATGTATATTTTCACTTTTGCTCATAAATTTCTACATAATGAAGAGATAAGAGTGTTTTGTTTAATGATAAAACATGATTCAAACATGGAATTTAATTAATCTATCGTACCCAAATTCACCTCCTACCCACTTAGGGTATTAAACATAGTAGGGAAAACATAATGAATTTTGATTACTAATATAATGCACCGAGTGTTTGATGCATTTTTTTATGTATATATATGCAACATTTTAAGTGTAAAATTTATTTTTTGGTGTATCATGTAATTTTATATAATTTATTTATTATTATAGAATCTATTTTTATGTTCCTATGTTTCAAAATTTTATATATGGATTATTTAGAATGATGTTTTTATGTTGTTGAATTATTGATTTGTTTTTTATTTGTTAGGTGTAACTTGTATTTTTACCAATATATATATAGAAATATATATATATATGATGAAGTGCAATGAGTTTCAATGATGATACTAATGTAATATGTTTTTTGATTTTCTTTTTTAATAAGAACAATATTTTTTATAAGTATGAAAAATTACAATATTTTAAATAGAGAATGTATTTACAAACCAATTCATATATTGAGTAGTTTATTTTTTTATTATCTGTTGGTGAATAATGTGATAGAAAAATAACTCAGAAAATCATCATTTTTCCATGTTAAAATCTTGTAGGTTAGTAAAATAGTTACACTAACAAGTTATTCCAAAAATTATTATTTAATTTAGTTGAGTTATCTATTTGATTGAGGATAATAGATTATTTGAAAATGAAATAAATCTTTTAAGTTATATCTTATAATGAATTTATATTATTAATATTTCTTATAATATGGTTGAATATATTTTAAATTATTTAATATGTTTTTACTTATTTTTTAGTATTACGTTTAATAATTCATTTTATAAGAAAAAAGTGTTGAAAATATACGACAACATGTAATGTCCCGGACCTCTACGGTCCATTCCTTTGTGAAAATATGGTGTTTTAGGTGTTCCAGGAGGTCAAGGTGACTTATCCCCAACAATTTTCCAATTTTCCCTTTCTATGAATAGTAGCATCAGTGACCATCGGTGAGCAGTTCCAATGGTCGACAGTTGTGAACAGTGCATCGGTAACCTTCTGTGAACAGTGCCAACAGTGAGGTCTAACAGTGACCTCTCTTTCCTATGCCAAATTTACAATTCTATGAACAGTTCCATCAGTGAAAAGTTATATTGGTAACCTCTAACAGTAACCTCTCTTTCCTTTGCCAAATTTTTAGTTCTGTGAACAATTCCCTTGGTGAGCAGTTCTATCGGTAACCTCTAACGGTAACTTCTCTTTCCTTTTACAAATTTCCAATTTTGTGAATAGTTCCATCGGTGAACAGTTTTATCATTAACCTATAATGGTAACCTCTCTTTCCTTTACCATATTTGGAGTTCTGTGAACAGTTCTGTCCGTGAACAGTTCTATCGATAACCTCTAACAGTAACCTCTCTTTCCTTTTCCAAATTTCCAATTCTGTGAACAGTTCCATCAATGAACAGTGTCTAAAGGTGAGGTTCATGAAAAGTATCTAACAGTGAGGTTCATTAATAGTGTCTAATGGTGAGGTTCATGAATAGTGTCTAACAATGAGGATCATGAACAGTGTTCTATCGGTGAGGTTCATGAACATTGTCTAATGGCGAGGTTCATGAGTAGTGTCTAACGGTGAGGTTCATGAACAATGTCTAATGGTAAGGTTCATGAACAATGTCTATCGGTGAGGATTATGAACAGTGTCTAACGGTGAGGTTCATGAACACTGTCTAATGGTGAAGTTCATGAATAGTGTCTAATGGTGAGTTTCATGAAAAGTGTCTAAAGGTGAGGTTCATGAACAGTGTCTAACAGTGAGGTTCATGAACAATGTCTAACGGTGAGGTTCATGAACAATGTCTAATGGTGAGGTTCATGAACACTGTCTATCAGTGAGGTTCATGAACATTGTCTAGCGGTTAGGTTCTTGAACAATGTCTAACGGTGAGGTTCATGAATAGTGTTTTTCATTTGCCAAATTTTGAGTCCGTGAACAGTGTTTCCAGCTTCCTACAGTTCGCCCCTTTAGCATTTTCCTTTGACATAAAATGCATTTAAAGCCTTGTTTTAAGGACTCTAAGGCCTATTTAAAGGCCATAAATCCTATATTAATTATTCCTATGGTTCAGGATGTTTTTACTTGGTAAAACCACATGGTTTAATGTGATCCTCTTTTAATGGAAAATCAAGCGTATCTTAAACTGTCACTCCGTTAAATCTAAAGGGATGGGATATCTTCCTCCATAATTCTTCCTCTTTTTTCTCGACAATGAGATGCTAGAAACTTTCAATCCTTCTAATAGGAGTTTCACAATCAAACCTTCCTCCTCAGATTGGTTTCACTCTGTTTTGATGCAGCCAAGATGCATCGATCAATATTCAATATAAGGTATGTTTTATCGTCATTATTTTGGGGTTCATATTCTCCTAGTTCTCATTTCCTCTTTATATAATGTAATCTCTATGCTTCTAATGGAGTTTTCTTGGGGTTCGGTTGGTGCGGTCGTACCGTGGCATCCTCAGGTGGATGTAGTTGTCACGAGAGGAGGATCGTAACCCATTGTGTGGATAAAGAACATCAATAACTATTTGAGGTAGGGGATTTGTTGCTTCTCTTTTCTTTTACTTGAAACTATATTGTAAGCATGTTTTATCCCACTAGACCAAAATAGAATTTACATAATAAATATTTGAACTAGGAAAATAAATTGATATCAGTCGTATGTTTTCCCCTTGTTTTATAGATAGTGTGATATCCATGCTTACTCCATTTAGCTGTTCGTTCTTGATGGAAATTGGTAAAGAAAGTAAACCAGAATTAATTGAAAATTGTTGGATATGGATAAAGAAGAATGTAAATGAATTTTCTTCTTCTTGTTTTAATTTTATGTTAATAAAATTGGCACAGTAGGCATGTTTAATTATTTGTGATAGCTTACTGATAAGGCTTTCCAAATTTAGAACCTTAGAATAATAATCGGTTAAAATAAGGTGGATTAAAGAACCGGTTGATCGATAAAATATAACTGCTTGTTGGGTTCTGAGTTAACCTACTTTTTGTTAAATGGCCAAGATCCCAACTGTTTAAATGTTTGTTTTCCTGCTTCTTGTGTTGTGATGTGATCCTGGATGGACATTGTGATATGTGGGGGCATTGAGGCTTTTGGGTGTGGCAATAGATGCTGCCTAGAGTGGTGAGATGCATCAGTTTATGCATGTGGGTGTCGAGGAGGACACCCGGGATGATGGAATGGGATGGATGTGATTGTTGGATGCTTGCTGATTCTTATTGGTTGATTATCTATTTTACTTTTCCCCACTGCCTAAGGCAGATGGTCTTGCTTACCCTTCTTCAGAAAGAGGTGAAGACGCGCGGGGTATGCCACATGCTTTCCATGTTTAGTTTCTCAAGGGTGGATGGGTCTACGCTATTGCTATAGGCAACAAAGACTCGACGGGTAGTACATCTACTGACCATGTTGATCCCCCTTGTGTTTAGTAGCATAAAATGATTTTCTAGAATGCCCAGGAATATGGGAAAGTAATTCTGTAATGAATAATTGAATAAATTATGTTAACCCATGGGGTTGGTTTTTGCTGAAACATAATAATGAGGTTGTAATTTTAAAGGGACAATGGACTTTGGGTGTGATGCAAATGAAATTTAATGTGGAATTGTATTTGGTTAATTAATGTTTAAATAATTAATTAACATAAAGTGAAACTGATAAAAATGGAATGAATTAATGTATTAAACCTCTTTAAATGGTTGTGTGCTTATAGGATACCTAGTCTTAGAAGTAGCAGCCTGGAGTCCAAGAGACGTTAGCTGTATTTAAATCTAAGACTAGGTTATTCCCATAATGTGGTTGTGAGTTATAGTATATTTTGTACTTTTTGTGTTTCTATATGCTGCTCCACACTGTCAGTAAGGGAAACTGACACCCCGGGGATTCTAAGCCCTGGGGGGGGGGGGGGGGTGGTGTTTTCCCCAACATTACGGTGGGAGGGTGAATGGATGACTACCCCCTTTGGCCCCGCTCTCTTCTCTGGGTAGATTATTGTGCTGGTGGGCACATTGGTTAGTTTTCTTAATATATGCGTGTAGAGGGCTGTAATGGCTTGTGGTTATTTGCACACATATATTCGAGATATAGTATCCTAGGGACTACTATAGGTATAATGTTTATAGGTTGTGATGGATTGAGGATCCTTACTCGGTGTATGGGCTGTAATGGCTTGAGGTATAACACCCGACATATGATAAACATTATGAGAGCTGTGGTGGATCCAAGAAACTACCTTGTTTCTTGGGTGTGTGTACATGGTGGTTTTGTTGCATGAGGTGCATATTTTGGTGCTTCGCCCAGGTGTCTGTAGGCAAGCCTTTTTGGAGAGAGATTCTTAGGACGTATGATGTTAGGGAAAAGCGACAAACCAGTGGGGAAGTAGTAGCTAGGTTCTCTTGATATTCTTTATTATATGATATATTCTCGTCTATGTTACTTGGTTAGATTAGCCAAGGTGAGGTTGGGATCTTAGTATACCTTTTTAGGTGACGAGTTAATTTCACTTGTTGTTCACTGTGTTTTAGCATGCTTTCTTTACTTTTTTATGAGTGGTTTCGAGGGGGATCCTACTGAGTATACTTTTATACTCACCGTATGTATATATAAACTGTTTTTCAGGTCACTTGGAGCAGGTTGGAGATTAAGATGGTTTCTACTGGATTTAGGTTGCAGGAGCTGTTTGGGATTGTGATTGCTGCTGTTTTTACTTTCTTTTGGGTACTTGTAGTTTTCCCTTCCAGTTGTAGTACTTTTTCATGACATTGAATATGTACACTTGGGTTTTCTTTTATATTTCAGTTATGCGTTGGAGTTGGTTGGTTTCTATCTTATCTCTCTCTTCCACATGTGTTCTCTTAGAGGGCAATGCCTCCCATCTTTGTGTTTACTATACCCTTAGTGATAGTTGCCAACCCGGGGCCTACTGAAGGTGGGACTCAGTGGTCATTATCTCCCTTCTCACATTTTCGGCCCAGGAGGGGTACACTTTGTGGGGAGGGGGTCGTGATAGAGTGGTATCAGAGTTTCTGGTTGATGGATAGGATGAATTTTGGAGTTAGGAACAGGTGAGGTTTCATGGGTTGGTAGGATAATGATGTCATTCATGTTTAGAAAGTGATGTAAGCACTAGAGACCGACTAGGACATAAGAATTTAGGCCCCCTATGATCTGATGTAAAAACCATTAAGTTTAAAATGGCTACTAAACATTGTGATACTAGTTACAGGGTAGAGACCTAGGAAAGGATCATGCATCATTATTCTTTGTGACTGTGTTTGAATGGGTAGACCATGGGATTGGTAAACTTAAAATCAATGAAATAAAAAAATAAATTAATTAATTTTGAGTCTTCCAAATTCTAGGTTTTGGAGCTCTAATGGTTTTCTATTTTATAGGTATGGATCATGGTCGACGTCCTCGTCAGGTTTGCATAGAAAATGTCTAGTAGGCTATTCCGACAGACTGCCGCAGGGTAGAGGTTGATGATGACGACACTTGGAGGAAGACACTTCGAGAGTTTCAGTGCCAGAGTCTGCATAAGTATGAGGGATCCATTTCAGATGCAGTCACAGAAGACTAGTTAGAGGAGGTCGAGATCGACTTCAGTTTGATCCGTGCTCTAAAGGAGCACTAGGTGTCCTTGGCTATGACGATGGTGCATGGAGCTGCGAGGTAGTGGTGGTTCTTGTTCCTTGGGGATCGTGGAGTCAAGGATCTCATGGGAGGAGTTCCGAGACAAGTTTAGAGTCAATTTTCTTTCTTCAACCACGAAGGCATGCAGTCTCCAGGAGCTTCTTACCCTTTGAAAGGGGATCTCCAGTTTTCGAGAGTTTGGAATCCGTTTCAAGAACCTTTTATGATATGCTTCAGACCTATTTCTATATGAGGAGGCCAGGGCGAGACATTTTTAGGAGGCTTTGCGTCCATATATCCTGGCTAGGTCACCCCATTTATGATGAAGACATATCTCGAGGTGCTGGTGAGGACAGAGGTTATCAAGAGGACTTTGGCCAGAACCAGATCATCACGAGAGGGGAATCATCATGATTCCTCACAAAGCAGAGATGTGGTCCAGGGTTCCCAGTTTTTAGGGGAGAAGAGTTTTTGTTCTGCCAGGGGTAGGTCCCAGCCGTTCACATCTCCTTTCTCCAGAGGCAAAAACTCTCAGGCCTATGCCAAGGAACAATGTGCTTGTTTTTCTTGTGGTGGTCGTGGTCATCAACAGTGGGAGTGTCCGAACTTTCAGAGCAGTCATCGTACACTAGGTGCTACACTCCAGGTTCCTTTGTTGAGGCAGTTCTAGCCGAGGTAGCAGAAAGAGGTTGCACCAGCTTTAGACCAGCAGAGGGTAGATGAGGCATGCAGAGGACAGCCCCATGACACTCACCGCCCTCAGAGAGCAGAGTGAAGCCATGGTGGTGGTCGTCATCAGGGTCAGAGAGGCTGTGGAGGAGGTCGTGGTTAGCTTTATGCTCTAGCGTTGCCAGCTCCAGGTGAGCCATAAGTCATTCGAGGTACCCTTTACTTGTTTTCTAACTTGGTGTATGCCTTGTTTGATTCATGAGCAATACAATCATTCATATCACCTACCCTTTTCCATGCTTTGGTACATTAGGTAGAGAGGCTTCCAGTGCCCTTGACATTGACTACACCAGTTGGAGGATGAGCTGACTTGTTTGAAATATTTAGAGATTGTGAGCTAGTGTTGGGTTAGCATCGCACTTGGGGAGATTTAATATGTTTACTATCATAACCATATGATGTCATCCTCGACATGGATTTTTTTTATTCAGTGCAGTCTATCTTGGATTGCTTCAGGAAGAAGATCATTTTCTTTGGTCCGGATAGAGAGCCAGTGGTGTTTGTTGGCGAGTGAGATCCTCGAATGGGTCATAGACGCATTTCATCCTTATAATCCATGATGGATGAGATGATGTTGAGTTCTTTAGAGGTTTAGTAGTTGGTGTTTCCTAGGGTCGTAGAAGAGTACCCTGATGTCTTTACAGAAGAGGTTGTAGCATTACCCCCTCGACAAGAGATCGAGTTTTGGATCGAGCTACAGTCTGGAGTGTCTCCTATCTCTATGTATCTATATAGGATAGCCCCTTATGAGTTACGAGAGCTAAGTATACATCTTGATGGTCTGTTATAGTGCAGTTTTGTTCATCCAAGTGTTTCACCGTGGGGTGCACCGGTTTTGTTCGTGAAGAAGGCTGACGATAGTTTGTGGTTGTGTGTTGATTATCGTCGCTTAAACAAAGTGAAAATAAAGAATTGATATCCTCTTACACAGATTGATGATTTATTTGATCAACTGAAGGGTGAAAATTGGTTCTCAAAGATCGACTTGTGGTTAGGATATCATCAGATGCGTGTGAAGAATGAGGATATCCCGAAAACTGCTTTCTGTTGTCATCATGGGAATTATGAGTTCATTGTAATACCATTCAGCATGACAAATTATCCAACTGTGTTCATGAGATTGATGAATGCTATGTTTCGTGAGTTCCTGGACAAGTTTTTGGTGGTTTTTATTGATGACATCCATTTGTACTCCACATATGAGGAGGAGCATGGAGAGAATCTACACACCATTTTGGGAGTTCTTCGTCAACATTAGCTGTACGAGAAGTTTTTGAAGTGTGAGTTTTGGGCTCGAGAAGTCTGTTTCTTGGGGCATGTTGTGTCCCAATAGGGATTAGCTGTGGATCCATCGAAGATAGACGCATTTGTGTCTTGGGAATCCCCCAAGACAGTGTCAGATGTGTGAAGTTTCTTTGGTCTCGTAGGCTACTACAGGAGGTTCGTAGCCGATTTATCACGAGTTGTGACTTCTCTAACAGTTTTGACCAGGAAGGATCAGGCATTCATATGGACTGATTAGTGCCAGGAAGCTTTCGATTATCTAAATGAGAAGTTATTAAGTGCTCCGGTTATTTGTCTTCCAGTTGAGGGAGTTCAGTTTGATGTGTTCTGCAATGCTTCGTATCTAGGGTTAGGATGTGTTTTGATGAAGCAGAGATCATTTGTTTATTATGGATCTTGGTAGTTATGTCCCCATGAACGTAACTATTCCACTCATGATCTTTATTTAGCATCTGTGGTGTTTTCTCTGAAGGTGTGGAGACCTTACCTCATTGGTGAGCGCTTTGTGGTTTTCAACGATCATAAGAGTTTGTGGTATGTTTTCTCCCAGCGTGACTTGAACTTATGAAAATGTCAGTGTATGGATTTCTTACAGGAATATGACTTCAAAATATCGTAGAAAGGGGAATGTTTTATCTAATGCGCTGAGTCGAAAGTCACGTAGTGATGGTTTGCGTGAATCCAATGATTCTTGGAGAGTAATGGAAGTACTGTCAGTATTACATCTTGATATGGGAGAAGTTGGGGGTAGAGGTTGTCTTTTCCAAATGATGGGGTAGTAATCTCTGTTGAAGCATGTGGAACAGTCCCAAATGAGGGATCTTGAGGTGGAGGTCTGGAGAGACCGAGTTGATTATGGCGAGGCCCTTGATGGTTGGACTGAGGATGAACAACACCGAGTGTTATATCATGGAAGGATTTTTGTTCCTTTGACGATTCACGAGATGGTTCTTAGAGAGTTCTATAGTTCTCCTTTAGTGGTGCATCTTGGTGTGAAAAAAATGTACAGAGCCTTGAGGATCCAGTTTTGTTGGCCGAGGCTGAAGCGTGTAGTTGTAGAGTTTGTGTCTCGATGTTTAGTCTACTAGAAGGTGAAGGCCGAATACCGTGTTCCGGGTGGTCTTCTGCAGCCATTAGAGATTCCTATGTGGAATTGGGAGGAAATATCAATGGAATTTGGTATTGGTTTACCTTGAGCTCCGGGTGGACATGATTCTATTTGGGCCTTAGTGGATCATTTAAAAAAATAGTCCCACTTCATAGAGATCAAGGAATCGAGCTCAGTGAATGTTTTGTCAAGGAAATATCTAAAAGAGGTGGCGAGACTTTATGGAGTCCCAAGGATGATCATTTTTGATTGAGATCCTCATTTTACCTCCAGGGTTTGGAGAGGTCTCCAACATGCTTTCATTTCTCAGCTATCCCTTAGCACTCCTTTTCATCCTCAAATAGATGGTCAGACGGATCGAACCATCTAGACTCCTAAAGAAATGTTACGCTCTTGTGTTCTTGATTTTGGAGGTTCATTGATGAGGAAATTACCTTTGGTGGAGCTCTCTTACAATAATAGTTTTCACTCCACCATCAGTATGGCACCATTTGAAGCCTTGTATGGATTGCCTTGCCGTTCTCTGTTGTGCTGGACTGGGGTCGGAGAGTCAGAAATTCTTAGACTGAAACTAGTGAAGAATATAACAAAGATGGTTTAGGTGATTCGTGAGAGGATGAAGACAGTGAAAGATCATCAGAAATCATATGTTGATCAAAGAAGGAGACCCTTAGAGTTTAGTGTTGGGGATCATGTGTTTCTTAAGGTGACTCCCCGTCGTGGGAAGCGAAGGTTTGGTCGTGGGAGTAAGCTTTCTCCCCAGTTTGTTGGTCCTTACAAGGTGTTAGCTCATGTTAGGGTTGTGGCGTGTCGAGTAGCACTTCCCCCACAGATGAGTTGGATACATGATGTTTTTCATGTATCACAGCTCCATTTTTATCTTCATAAGGACTCTCACATCATCGATTGGGGAGAGATTGATGTTGAAGATGATGCAACCTTTGAGGAGCGACCTGTGGAGATCCAAGACCGCAAGGAGAAGGTATTGCGTATGCATTCTATCCCCTTGGTTCATGTCTTGTGGTGACACAGTGGCATTGAGGAGAGTACCTGGGAACGTGAGTCACAGATGCATTCTCATTACCCAATGTATTTTGATGTTTAACTCTTTTCATGTAACGATGTCCCCTTTGTGGTTAGACCTTTTATGTTTTTATTATGAATTTATTTTGTTGCTTTTGTGGATTGCTCTCTTTTGAGAGGTATCTCGATGGGTGGTGGTTTGGACCCCATTTCATTTTCCTTAGGTGGGTTTGAATTCTCGAGGATGATATTGTTTTGATAGGTATCTGATGTAATGGCTCGGACCTCTCCGATCCATTCCTTCATGAAAATATTGTGTTTGAGGTGTTCTAGGAGGTCAAGGTGACTTATCCCAAATAGTTTACAATTTTCCCTTTCTGTGAACAGTAGCATCAGTGAACATTGATGAACAGGTCCAATAGTAGACAGTTGGGAACAGTGCATCGGTAACCCTCTCTGAACAGTGCCAATGGTGAGGTCTATTGATGACCTATCTTTCCTTTTCTAAATTTCCAATTATGTGAACAGTTCCATCGATGAAAAATTCTATCAGTAACCTCTAACGGTAACCTCTCTTTCATTTTCCAAATTTTGAGTTCTATGAACAGTTCCATCGGTGAATAGTTCTACCAGTAACCTCTAACGATAACCTCTCTTTCCTTTTCCAAATTTCCAATTCTGTGAATAGTTCCATCGGTGGACAATTCTATTGGTAACCTCTAATGGTAACCTCTCTTTCCTTTACCAAATTTTTGAGTTTTTTGAACACTTTCTTCAGTGAACAGTTCTATCAGTAACCTCTAACAGTAACCTCTCTTTCCTTTTCCAAATTTCCAATTCTATAAACAGTTCCATCAATGAAAAGTATTTAATGGTGAGGTTCATGAACAATGTCTAACAGTGAGCTTCATGAATAGTGTTTAATTGTGAGGTTTATGAACAGTGTGTAACGGTGAGGTTCATAAACAATGTTCTATCAGTGAGGTTCATGAATAGTGTCTAATGGTGAGGTTCATAAACACTGTCTAATGGTGAGGTTCATGAACAGTGTCTAATAGTGAGGTTCATGAACAGTGTCTAACGGTGAGGTTCATGAACAATGTCTAATGGTGAGGTTCAGGAACAATGTCTAATAGTGAGGTTTATGAACAATGTTTTTCCTTTGCCAAATTTTGAGTTCGTGAATAGTGTTTACAGCTTCCTACAGTTTCGCCCCCTTAGCATTTTCCTTTGACGTAAAATGAATTTAATGCCTCATTTTAAGGACTCTAAGGCCGATTCAAAGGCCATAACTCCTATATTAATTATACCTATGGCTCAGGATGTTTTTACTTGGTCAAACCACGTGGTTTAATGCGATCCGCTTTTAATGGGAAATCAAGCATATCTTAAACTGCCACTCTGTTAATCTTCTAAAGGGACAAGATATATTTTTCCATAATTATTCCTCTTTTTTTCTCAACTATGATATGTTAAAACCTTTCAATACTTCCAATAGGAGTTTTACAATCAAACTTTTCTCCTCAGATTGGTTCGGCTCTTTTTTGATGCAACCAAGCTTTATTGATCAATATTTGATATAAGGTATGTTTTATCATTATTATTTTGGGGTTAATCTTCTACCGGTTCTCCTTTACTTTTTAAATCATGTAATCCCCATGCTTCTAATGGAGTTTTCTTGGGGTTTGGTTGGTGCGGTCGTACCGTGGCATCCTCAGGTGGATGCAGTTTTCACGAGAGGAGGATCGTAACCCATTGTGTGGATAAAGAACATCAATAACTATTTGAGGTAGGGGATTCGTTGCTTTTATTTTCTTTTACATGCAACTATATTGTTAGCATGTTTTGTCAAACTGGACTATAATGGATTTGAAATAATTAATTTTTGAACCGGACAAATAAATTGATATCAGTCATAGGTTCTTACCCCTTGTTTTCTAAATGGTGTGATATCCATGCTTGCTACGTTTAACTGTTCATTCTTGATGGAAATTGGTAAAGAACATAAACTGGAATTAATTGATAACTGTTGGCTATGGATAAAGAGGCAGGTAAATGAATTTGGATCTTCTTGTTTTAATTTGATGTTAATCAAATTGGTGCAGTAAGCATGATTAATATTTAGTGATAGCTTACTGATTAGGTTTCTCAAATTTGTAACCTAGTAATAATAATCAGTTAATATAAGGTGGATTAAAGAATCGGTTGATCGATAAAAGATAACTCATTATTGGGTTTTGAGTTACCCTATAGTTTGTTAAAGGGCCAAGAACCCAACTGTTAAAATGTTTGTTTTCCTACTGCTTATGTTGTGATGTGAGCCTGGATGACCGTTGTGATATGTTGGGGCATTGAGGCTTTTGGTTGTGGCAACAGATGATGCCTAGAGTGGTGAGATGCATTAGTTTATGCATGTGGGTGTCGAGTAGGACATAAGGGATGATGGAATGGGATGGATGTGATTGTTGGATGCTTACTGATTCTTATTGGTTGATTATCTTTTTTTTACATTTCTCCACTACCTAAGTCATTTGGTCTTGCTTACCCTTATTCCGAAAGAGGCAAAGATGTGTGGGGTATGCCACGTGTTTTCCGTGTTTATTTTCTCAAGGGAGGATGGGTATACGCTCTAACTATAGGTGGAAAAGACTTGACAAGTAGTACATCTACTCACCATGTTGATAACCCTTTTGTTTAGTATCATAAAAATATTTTCTAGAATGCTTGGGAATATGGGAAAGTAATTCTGTAATGAATAATTGAATAAATGATGTTAACCCATGGGGTTGGTTTTTTCTGGAACATAATGATGAGGTTGTAGTTTTAAAGGGACATTGGACTTTGGGTGTGATGTGAATGAAATATAATGTGGAATTGTTATTGGTTAATTAATGTTTAAAGAATTAATTAACGTAAAGTACAACGGATAAAAAGGGAATGAATTAATGTATTAAAGCTCTTTAAATGGTTGTGTGCTTATAGGATACCTAGTCTTAGATGTAGCAGCCCAGAGTCTGAGAGATGTTAACTTCAGTTGAATCTAAGACTAGGTTATGCCCATAGTGTGGTTGTGAGTTATAATATATTCTGTACTTTTTGTGTTTCTATACGCTACTCCACCCTGTCAGTAAGGGCAACTGACACTCCGGGGATTATGAGCCCTAGGTGGTGTTTTACCCAACATTCCGGTGGGTGGGTGAATGACCGACTACCCCCTTTGTGGCCGCTCTCTTCTCTGGGTAGATATGTGCTGGTGGGAAAAATGGTTAGTTTTCCCCATATAAGTGTGTAGAAGGCCGTAATGGGTTGTGGTTATTCACACACATATATTCCAGATATAGTATCCTATGGACTACTATTGGTGTAACGTGTATAGGCTGTGATGGCTTGAGGACCCTTACTCAGTGTATGGGCAGTAATGGCTTAAGGTATAATATCTAACATATGATACACATTATGCGAGATGTGGTGGTTCCCAGAAACTACCTTGTTACTTTGGTGTGTGGATGTGGTGGTTTTGTTGCATGAGGTGCATATTGTGGTGCTTCACCCAGGTGTCTACATGCAAGAATTTTTGGAGGGAGATGCTTAGGACGTACAATGTTGGGGCAAAGCGGCAAACCAGTGGGGAAGTAGTAGCGGGGTGCCCTTGATATTCTTTATTATATGAAATATTCTTGTCTACGTTACTTGGTGAGAGTATCCATGGTGAGGTTGGAAACTTAGTATACCTTTTTAGGTGATTAGTTAGTTTCACTTGTTGTTCACTGTGCTTTAGCATGCTTTCTTTACTTTTGCACAAGAGGCTTCAGGGAGGGTCCTATTGAGTATACTTTTATACTCACCCTATGTATATATAAACTGTTTTAAGGTCACTTGGAGTAGGTTTGAGATCAAGTTGGTTTCTATTAGCTTGAGGTTGCAGGAGCTGTTCAGGCTTGTGGTTGCTGCTGTTTTTACTTTATTTTGGGTACTTGCAGTTTTTCCTTTCCACTTGTAGTACTTTTACATGACATTTCATATGTGCACTTGGGTTTTATTTTATATTTCATTTCTGAGTTGGAGTTGGTTGGTATCTATCTTATCTCTCTCTTCTTCATGTGTTCTCTTAGAGGATAATGCCTCCCATTTGTGTGTTTACTGTACCCTCAGTTCTAGTCACCAACCTAGGGCCTACTGGAGGTGGGACTCGAGGGTCATTATCTCCCTTCTCACATTTCCAGCCCAGGAGGGGTACACTTTGTGGGGAGGGGGTCGTGATACAATGGGTGTTACTTTTATTTTTATATATGTGTGTGTGTATATAATGTTTTAGAAGTTTCATTCATTTTAATGTTGTTTATTTCTTATTGTAGAATATATTTTTATATTTATATGCATGTGAAATTATGTCTTATTTTATTTTTACTGACATGAACCTTTTTTGGTTATTGGGATTGATTCTGAAATAGATTTTCAATTTTATAGTGGATTTTGTTATCTAGTTTAATTAATATAAAATATTTATTTACTTTTCTTGAACATGTGTTAGGGTTTTTTTGATATTATATTTTTATATATAATTAAACTATTATTTTATTTTTAAATTCATTGACTATAGCCTAGATATATTCATAGTTTTATTAAGACATGCTACTTTATTTTCACTATAGTAATGGTTATTGAAACCATCAATATATCTTATATACATAAATATATTTTAATGGTTTGAAAACACGTGACTATATCTTGTCTAAATGTAAGATTTTTTTTCAATCATGATTGTAGACCTATCCTAATGATGACCACTTAAAACAGTTCCATTAAATATCATTATAACATATAGAAATTATTTATGGGATTATTTTGAAATTTTTTAACTATGGATACATGGTGAATATATAGTAGTGAAAATGAACGTTACTAATGTCAAAACTCTCATGAAATGTAAAAGTGGTCAAAATTATTCAAAAAGTAAAAAAACTAAAATAAATACCATATATAAATCACTAATCATTATGTTGTAACATTAATATATTTTGGATAAGTTTATATATTTTAGGATCTACTGTAGAAGTATTAATATTCATCCCAAATGGGATTTTAAGCCATAAAATTGGGTATTTAGGACATAGGGCGTCTGGTACATCAAGGGCCTTTGAACCATAATGCCTTTGTTCTATAATGTAGCTCTAGTAGTGTACATGCGATTTTATTCTATTGAGTCTAAATATAGAGAGTCCAATGAGGGTTCAATAGTGTTGTGATTGATCACTAGTAGTAGTGAATTATTATAAAGAGATCCTAATAAGCCAATGCAGGTAATAGTGGAGCAGCGGATGTGACGATCTAGATGAGTTAGAGAATAGGCTTATGTGAGGACCTGTTCTGGTTTAAGCATGAATGGCCATCATTGCATTTAATTCAAAGGACTTTGTTCCTCTATAGATTTATGTTATGTAAAGGGATCACTCCCAACCTAGTTAATAAAAGGGTTTATCCTAAAATAATGTAAAAATAGAAATAGAGGATATAAAAAACATCTGAATCACCCCTTACCTTCAATTTACGTTTTCCAAATTCATTATATTTATCAAGTTAATCAATTCCATCCATTTAAAGGAAAAAAATCATAATGATTTTTTAATTTTAAAATAAATTATAAAGTACAAGTCTTAAACCCCCCACCTCTTTAGAATATTCAACAATCTTTTTATGAGATGAAAATTGAACTCCGATCAACCACTATCCAATGCATGATGATCTACTCTAAGGTTTGAATTCGACTATTCACCAAATAAATTTCAATACAATACTACCAAAATCAAATCAAAACTATTTTCAAAACCACTACATGAAATAATTATAGGAAGAGAACTAAGAATAAGAGAAGATAAATTCACCTTGGATCACAAAGTGGTTGATCACTTGAATCCGAGGGACACAATCAATTTGGGGATGGATAAAGAACTAAAAAGACACACATTTTTTATCCAATGGTTTGAATGAATTCAAATGATTTTAAAAATATTTCGCAATAGTGCTAAATCACACTCACCCATAGAAATAACACCATGATATCCTCTTATTTTCATATAATCATGAAGTTAAAACCTCATTAACTCAATGATTTTTTAAGTTTATGGAACAACCAAAGAAGCCACACCACAATACTCGATCCAACAAGAAACATAATGAAAACCCCTACCTACAAACCTAACACCCAATGAACCCCATACCAAACCACTATGCAATGAAAGGTATCATATTGTAATAAACCCAAGATATAAAGAACCAATAAATAATCCAACTGAGACTTCATTATAGATTATGTATAATAATGTTTAAATTACAACTATATTGAGGTTAACTAAGAGATCATATAAGATTAATCCCAAGGAATACATACTTCATTCAACATGAATAAGGTAAACTCAAAACACCTCAAGACCACAATTTTGGGAACTAAATGTTCAGAGTGGGACCAAAATAACATTAGTTTAAACAAAATCCCCCACTGTAGAATAAATCATAGACTCACCTCATGTAATAATGATATGGGAACTTCTACACTGCAAATAAAATCATTCACACCATAACTAGGTTCTATCACAAAACAACTTGGCTCAAAACTCACATGACATTGACCACACAATGAAACACAAGAACCACAAAAAAACCCAACTATTTATGTCATGAAACACTAAAATATAGAATAACCATTTACCTAGACAACTCTTTATGATAAAGCACACACAAATCATGCTTTAATTCACCCATCCATGATAAATTACAACCCTAACTCTATTTTCTCCAATATAACCTTCTCCCATAACTTCAAAAACTAAAACTATGAAAAGTAATGGTCTATAATGTTTAGGGTTATGATCAATAAACTAAAAGTTAGATAAATTCTTAAGTGTAGGATTATTTTACCAATAGAGAAACTTTTTCTATTCTCTCTAATTTATCTCAATGGAATTATTCTCTTGGAGGTGAAACCAAAATTTCATGGTGACAATGATAAAAAAATATTTTCATCAATGATCTAATTATTGAAGCATATAATTTTTTCCAAAAAAGGTGGGATATCTTAATAATTTAAATCCTTGCATTCTTTCTTCCTTTGATATATTTTTCATTATGATCGAGTAATATCTTTATAATTTTTTTTTTGAAAAAGGAAACATTCTTAATAGTTTGGTGATGATAATAATTTAATAATTTTATAGTATATATTTGAAAATATATATGTATATTTCTTTTTTGAGGGTTAATTATCACATCACATAGATAATTTAATTTCAATATTTAATTATCTTTGTTATTCCTTTAACATTTTTTTATGAATTATTTTTATGGATAATAAGTAAGGTAATTTTATAATAATGTGTGAGATAGATAACATTTAACCGAATATATTTGAAAAGTGGATAAATTATTAGATTAATTCACCTGATTATGAATTTTGGATTATTTTATGAACACTTCATGTAGATTTATTAATTTTTTAATAAAAAAATTTATGGATAATTTTATTATTAATTCACACTATTATAAATTCCATAGATGAAAGTTATATGTTTTCACTATGTAAATTATTTAATAATAATAATAATTATTAAAATATTATTGGTGTTATAATTTTGGTTAATGATTCTTCTTATGGTATTTGGTCATGGATTTTTTTTTGCAAATAATATTATAAATAAATATTATTTTGTTATTATTATCATCTTCGAAGTAATATGACTGTGACATGATAAAAAAATAATGAATACCTAATTTTTTTATTCCTTTATTTTCCTTTCCTTGTATTATTCAATGACCATTAGTATGAATCTGATGATGGTTGTTTAGACCCTTCCACTTGCCATGAAACTTATTTTTTCATCCTTAATTACTATATTTTGATACATACATGGATTCCAGGCATAATTTAGACAATGGGAGTGAACAAAAATGAATAAAAAGGAAGTGGAAGGTTGGAGATGCTCTAGAGAAGTGTGATGGAGACCCATAGGCATTAAAGTCATGTGGAATTGGTGGAAAGTTAATGGGTGAGAGCAGCGACATGATTTATGTAAAACTTTGTAGGCTAATATGAAATTCTCGACTACATATTGTAAAACCCATCCATTTACAAGTTTTTCAGTTCATGAGTTATAGAACTAGGGTAATTTTTTTAATAAATAGCATATTCCATGTGACTTGAGATCATATATCATGTATCTTGGAGATAGATACCTTAGATAAGTCAATGAGAAGAACCTTCATGGAATGTGTCTACTTAACACATGTTATGTATATTAGGATAATCTAAATGTGTATAGGTTTCACATTCTTAGAAGCTATGTAGGACCCATATATCATGTATTTTATGGAAAACCCACATATAATTGGTGATTTGAATAATCGGGTATCCATAATACATTATAAATATCCTTCCTAGTTCCAAACACCTGGTATTATAACTATAGGTCATATATATCGATACAGAACATAGACATCCCTATGAGGGAAATAGAACAACTATCCTGAGTGACTCTACATGTCATGTACCTCAATAAATATGTCATGTATATTTACTTCACTTAGAATGTGGTAAAATTTCATGAACTCTCTAACTGAGTGTTCTAAAAATCATGTAATCTATTGGGACACACCATGTACAGAGAATATTTTAGTTTTCTTCAAAAATTTCATCTTGGGAATTGGTTTTGGACGTATGTTTTTTCTATATAGGCTGTAATTGTATGCATATGTTCATAATATGGGTTTATTTTCTTTATATTTGAGTTATTGGATCCCTATAGTTTCATAGAAACGATGATGGGTATGTGGGGATGATTAGATCCACCATGAGGTCGATAACTCTCCTTAGAAATTATTATTTATTAGGTGTGGTCCCTCTATGTACTCAGTGGAGTATGTAACCCTTCTAAGATAATGGGGTATGAATCCTCCAAATATGGTGTTGGTATTCATCTCAGCTATTGTACATTACACATGGAAAGGTGTGGGCCCTCTATAGGGGTTGGTAACCCTCTTGACTAAGATAATTTATTTAGTGAGGTGAGAATCCCCTGATACTACTGCTATTAAAGGATGATGTGTAAGTGAAAAATGTAAAATAGTTTAGGTTTCTTATGGTTCAATGATGATCTAGGTATTTTAGATTTTCTCTATTAAGAATTGATATTCACATTGTCTGATGTGCACTATACAATAAGGTCCAGATCCTTCATAATAATTATAATGAGGTTTCACGAGAGATTAGGGTCTATAGTTATTGAGATAAATTTCATTAATATTGTGCATTATGTAAGGTATCAATCATGTCCAGTTATATTTATGATACAACTTAAACCTTTTCTTTCAGATTTAGGTTCTACGATATTTATAATACCTCATGTTTCTATGGATTCTCATGTGGTACAACTCATGTGGTGTTGAGCTGAGAATATTGGGATTCTTCTTTTTTACCTTGGTTGTCTTTACTTTAGAGAATATATGTTACTTTGAGAATGTATTACAATTTCCCTTAGATTTGGGCTTGAGTTGACTTATTTTTATATCAGTTCTATGTTTTTGGGGTATCATATTGGGTATATTTATAATCACCAATTCATAAGCCTTTTTCCCACATGTTTTGTGTTTATCAATACATTACACAAATTGGAATCATTAATTGTGGATATAGAGCTATTAGATATGGAAGAGTTGATGTGTAGTAAAAATTTAAGATTCTCATTGGGGGATGATAGCTGTTAGAGTTCTCTGTAGGATACCCTTTACTTAGGTTTTTTCTTTCCATTCCTAGATCTAGTTTTATATGGGGGTTTATTTCTCTTAATTTGTGATTTCATTTCGAAATTTTCTTTTTTGGTTATGTATTTTTACTTGTTGTATCATTCATGTATTGTATATAGTTCAGTTGATTACCTATATTATTGGTGTTATTGTATATTATTATGTATTGGTGATGCTTTTTGTTATTATTTATTATAGGATAAGAACACCCATGTATGTATATTCCTTCTTGTTGAATGTCTCCAACCACTAGCCTATTGGAGGTTAGATTTAGGTGGAACACTAGGCCTTCTACCAGCCCAAGTGGGGTCTCGATGGGCCGAGCCATGTCAATATCTATATACGTATACATATCATACCTCACATATCCATCATCACTTAGGATACATCTCACCTTATATGTAATAACATAATAATATATGTATGTTTGTATTCACCTACGAGGATTCTCTCCACATATAGGGGAACACAATAATATGTATGTGTGTGTATTTGTGTGTGTGAATATAGATGGGATTCAAAAGAAAACTCACCATCCATATCAAGGAACTATCCATCACTTATATAAAAACTTCTAGTAGAATATTCATAATGATAGTTATTATAACCAAAATGACCAATAATTTATGGTGGGAGCACCATAATCAATGTCTTGCGACACTTGCATTAATAATAACACCAATACCAGCATTATTAAATCACATGGAGGGTTAAAACTATGATAATTCTATAGAAAATAATGACACATAAATTAACAGGTACATGTAATCATATAAAAATTAATGAACAAATATAATATAATTATCCTCAATAATATGAATTATCTCAAAAACCAAATCAAAATAACATTTATAATCTATAAGAGGGTAGATCAAGTGATTTAAAAAAGTTTTAAAAAAAGGAATGATATAATAAAATTAAAATTTAGTTTGGAGACATTATATTTCATCCCACTATATATTTACCCAAACAACTCATAAAAAAATCCGATGATGGCCATTCTAAATACCCACTAAACTTTTATTTCACATGAAACTTTAATAAAAAATGAGAAACTAATAAATATTGCACTGAAATTACCCTCTACAACACCAAGGAATTTATCAAACTCATATCACTAATTTTCTACCACTCTCACTATATGAATTAAGTTTATTATCTTGATAACCACTCATAATAACATTTTCATCCACCCCTCATACACTTATATCCATATTTTATACCATGGATACACAAAAGACTCAACCCAAAACCCGTAAAGAAAATGTGAGAACCTCTATAAAGGACTTTAATATATCAACCCCAAGTAAACCAATTATAATGATTAAAAATTACTAGTGGAACAATAGAAAAGTAAATAAATTATGAAATATTAATAAAACTAATAATGGTACCAACAAAAATAATTAACCAAAGAGAACCTCTAGAAAGAATCAATGTGGGTAAAGAATAATTCTCCTAAATAATGATAGATCAAAAAAGTACATAGGAAGATAAAGAGTAACCTATTATACCAAACCCCTAAACTTAAGTGATTATCCTAATAAATCATCTCACAATAAATGAGAGTTAGTATGAAAAAATATTTCCATTAATATATTAATAATTTAAGGAAACCCTTTTTAAAAAACCAAGAGAATAGATCACCCCTTTCCAACCTACTAAACGAACCATTACCACACCACCAATGAAACCTCTTAACATAAGGTTAATTATGTTCTATTGAATTTTAATCCATCCATGTTCAATATGGAAAAAATGATTTACATTTTATATCCGAAATAAAATCTTGGGAAAAAAATACTTAACAAAAAATCATAAAAATACCTATCAAAGAATCTTGTTTTAAGAACCAATCATAAATCATGTGATAACTAACATGATATTATAACTAATAACATACTATTACAACTTTATCTTTTAATAAATTTGAACAAGTTCACATTTCACTTATAATTCTAGACATAGACATAATTATGGAGGTTTATTAAGAAAAAAGTTTCAATAATTATATTTCATATATATGGAAGGATTTTTTTTTAATAATTTTAATTTCTCAAAATTATTTTTTATAAAATTAAAATCAAAACAAACCATATGATACATTATCTATAAATTTTGAAATTGACATCATAGTAGGGATTTAACAAAAAATAGCAATTCATAAGACAATATATCACTACTCATGAATGTTAGTAATTAAATTAAGAATAAATTTTCATATATTATTTATTTTCATAGAAAACTATTTAGTTTGACAAATCAATATTTTTATAAAAAAATACCTTTAATATTTAAAAAAATTATATTCCAATAGGAAAATTGAATGTCATTCACATCATAAACATAACTTGAATAAGACCAAGTAGGGTAAAAAACACCTATAAATATAGTCTATAATAAAACAAATTTGAAGTTAAATGATCATTAAGTAACTATATAACTATATTAAATTAATTTTCATAGACAATTTAACCCAAAAATAATAATTCTTGTAAATAAAGAAACTTAATATCTAATATAAATGACCAATTATAACTCAGTAATCCCCCAACCCCAAAATAATTATAAGACCCAATTTAAATAACATAAAAATCCCAAATTTACACTATAAAATAATGAAATAACTATTAAAGTCATTCAAACAACTTATTTACATTTAAATAGTTCTTAAAATTTTTTTAATGATCAACCTTAGTCTCTTCTAGCTAAGACATGGAAATTTCCTTATATTATGGGTGGATTTCAATAATCTTGGGTGAAATACATCAAGAAATAAAATAATAAACCAAAATAAATTGATGTAAAAGAGAGGAATATGAAATAAGATAAGGAATAACGAGATTCTACATTGATTTGGTAAATAAAAACTCCTTGAAACTCTTTTTTATGAACTATGAAAAGGTAAGGGGAAGAGAGAAAAATGGTATGGTTTTCCCTCTCATATGAATGATTTTCCACAATGAGAATAAAATATTCCATTAAGGGGTTAAAAAGATATAAGAGAGAAAGAAAAAACAACCCATCATTTATAAAAATCAACATTGGGACCATTGGACTCACAATGAGACCATTGATTCTATAATGCACACCATTATCTTTCTAGTGGTGGGGTAAACTACCCTAAAAAGGTCACTAAACCTATGAAGACTTACAATGAACCTTAAATGTAATCCACCAAACCTCTAGTGGCTTATAATAGACCTGTAGTGGGTTCCATCAATGTTTTTATGGACCTCAAGTACCATCAATCACCTTTGGTTATCCC
The DNA here is from genome assembly GCA_963277665.1 of Viscum album. Lineage (NCBI taxonomy): Eukaryota > Viridiplantae > Streptophyta > Magnoliopsida > Santalales > Viscaceae > Viscum > Viscum album. Next base: position 1,218,611,349 of record OY728130.1, read on the forward strand.
ACATCACATTGAATTTCCTTTATTAGAATTCTTTCCTTTATTGGAATTCTTTAATAAGATCATTTTTTAAAAAAGATCACTATAAAATTATATAATTTATAAAACAATTACCCTCATTCATTTATGATCATAAAATTTAAACTTTTCAATAGTTTCACCATAAAAATTCATAAAGTCCATAGGTCATTACAGAGACACACTTTATGTATTTGACAATTCATTAGAGATAAAATGATGACAACGATGAAGACACGTGATTTATTTTCATGGATTTTTTTGTGTTTTGTTCATGTCTTCATAATTTACATATGATAAAGTTTAAATGTACTTGTTGATGATTTCATGACTCTTTATTTATGAATCATATTTAATTACTAGTAACATATATTTTATTATATTTTTATTCATATTATTATACCTTTTTTTTGTTTTATCTTTATTTGAGTTTTCTATACATGCCCCAGTATCCACTTTTCTGACAATTAATAACCAATAAAATTTTTCATTTGGTTAAATATGTGATATAATTGATAATAGAATGTAAGAAAATTAAAAATAAATAGATTATTTATTTTATAATGAAAAATTTGTGTTATTTTTTTACAATTTAATTGGTGTAGCTTAAAAAGTAATCTAATGTGAGAGAACCTAACATAGATAAATACTTTGACTTTCTAGGAAACATAATTTCTTAATTCAGTAATATATTATTTTTTAAATGTTATTCCATTTATTTATAACACCATACAATGGGACTTTCTATAATTTGTCACGACCCGTCCACGGGCCCGTTCCGTGACTACCCTAAGGCCGCCTTCCTTAGGCTAGGGGCTGGAGACTAGCACCCAAAAGGCATATCCCAGAAAAAGGGAAGACATTACCTTTAAAACTTCAACTCACACAGACTGTACACATCAAAGATAACCAAAAAGTATAAAAAATGTAAAGAGTGCTGAAAGTAAATGGGCCAGTATAGAAACCCAACTGAACTAAAAGTACAGGAAAAAGGAAAAACAACACCTGGTTCGTCCCCAGGGAAATACTACATGAAGGGTAGGTACAGATCTCGGTCAAGTTGTCCCTGAGGTATGTCCAGTCTAAGTCCCGCTCTGAACAGCCTCCCATCCATCACTCTCAGCCTCGATCACTACTTTCCATCGTCTGCACAGGACACAACAAGGTATGGGTGAATCCCATGCAGGGGTGAGTATAATTAAACTCATTAGAGACCTCGAGACCGCTGAAGGTCTCCCAGAATCCACTAAGTTTAAACCACAGTAGTAATAATACAATCAAAAAGTTTCATCCAACCCTACTTTAGTATATGCCCATACATATACCTAAGTAATCAAATACAAACCGGCTCCAACTCTTGATCCCAAGCATAACCTGTTCCATGAAGGAATAAAGACAACTTGTTGATAATAATACAAAGTCAAGGATTAGATCACATAGGTATACAACTTATGTAGAGAGATAGAGATGATTATATGTAGCCACTGAATCATCTACTCTATCAAACCCACATAGGATCCTGGTACAATAATCAAAGCTGTCGAACCCATGTAGGATCCTGGAATAGTAATCAGATCTATCGTACCCACCTAGGATCCTAGAATAGTAGTCGAAGATGTCAAACCCACGTAGGATCCTGGAACAGTAGTCAGTCCTGTCGAACCCATGTAGGATCCCTTTTTCAAAATGCATCCAGCAACAGGGTTCCACACAAAGCACGCTTGATTACGGGAGGGTCCACTTCTCAAGCCAAGTGTCAATACATCTACTTCCATGAAGTACCAAGTTGATGGATCTTAAAGATCCATCTTTCCATAAGAAACCCAATGTGACTGACGGCGCGCCAATCAGACGCCTGGTGGGAGAGTTATTGGAATTTCTATTCCGAGGGCTCGATTAAATTTACGTTTGATCCAACCTGGCCATACCAAAACTGCATCCAAACCTCTAGTGAGGTATACCAAAAGAACCGTCTTCCTCCAATGTTTCCATCTCCGTAGATGGTTTGTCAAGCGGACGCCCGTAGCTCAATTTATGGGAAAAGAGTGGAAATAGGTCAAAGCTGGTCTGGGTTCGGACCGGCGTAGTCGGACCAACCCGACCCGACTATCCTGGCCCGGGTCCAGATAGGGGTCCGACCTAGTCTGCGGGTCTGAACTGACCCGCTAGGGCTTCGTGGCCCGCAGGGGCGGCTCGACCCGCGCTGGGTCTGGCCCGCACTGGGTTCAGCCCGCGCTGAGTCCAGCCCACACTGGGTCCGGCCCGCGTTGGATTTGGCCCACGCTGGGCTCGGCCTGTGGCTAGTAGTCCCTATGGGGTTGACCTTAGTTGCGTCCAGGGGGAAGGCCACACACCCTGAAGTCCCGAAAAAATTTAACCGTTTGGGCGGTTCAAATCTAGTGCCATGTGGCACTAGTCTGTGTCACACGGGACCCCTGCGGTGGGTCCCGCTCCTCCTGGATGGCCGAGCGGCTAGAATCCTCCTGCGCGGCGCGGTTGCGCTGCCCCTCCTACAGTGGCCATCTCTGCTAGCCGCCCATCCTCCTTCACTGCAGCCAAGGCCGTGACCCCCCTTTTCTCCACCACGCGGCACGTGCTGCATCGCACCTTCCCCAGCAATCTGGCGGCCCGAGCCACTAATATTCTTCATGGCCAGGTTTATGCTGACCTCCGCTACACCGCCATGGCCCGTCGGCCGCAACCTACTCCTCTGGAAGTGCGGTTGCACCACCGTCGTCCATCCGTTCGGCCGTAGTGCCGACCGCCCCTCCCTTCGTTGCCGGTGACGTTCGCCAGTTCCGACCACCGACGAACCTTTCGTGGGTCACCGGACGAGTTTTGGTGGCCCAAATCTTGATCCCGAAGTTTCCATGCACTACTCAGGATGTCACCTTCGATTCGCAACCATCGTTATTGAAAATCGCTCAACCTGGACTCGTTCCGCGATTAGTGTCAAAATCCAGAAAGTAAGGCGGAGGGGTCGGTCCGTGTTCGTTTGGACCACACCCTCCTTGTTAGATTGATAGCATGCAGCTTCAAATCTTAATCCTCAAAGGGAAACGAAGAACGAGAAACAATTAAGAAAGCTCGAACCCCTACGTCGGATTTTTTGACGTCGGGAAAGAATATGAAGAAGTCAAGGACGACGTCGTTAGCGTTCTTCAAGGATGGGGCTTCCTCCCTTGTTCTGGTAGGAGATCAAAGAATAAGAAGAAGAAGATGTTTGTCATTGGTGGAAGAAGAGTTCTTCCTCCAAGGTTTCCTCTAACAGCAAAAAAAAAAACAATTTCTGTAACTCCTAAAGGAAGGGAATAAACAGATCAATTTGGGGAGTCTCCCCCTAATCACTTAATTTAATGAAGGAGGGGGTTGACAAGAATTAAAGTGGGGTTCTAGTTCCAGTGGACCCCACTTTAATTCAAAAAGATTTGAATAAAATAAAATTTAAATTTAAACAATTTTATTTTATTACAGCTTTTTTATCCTCCACAAAAGGTAAGAAAACCAACTTCCATTCACGACCAAACACAACTGAGGTGAAGGTCCCCTTAAGAAATCACCGGTGCTACGAATTCAACGACGCCCTCAGATTTAAATTTCAAGCATCGGTTCTAAAGTTACCAAAAACCGCTCTTAAGTTCACTGAACATACTAAGAATCTTCAGAAAAACATTCCAGGCACTCCAGGCCTCGGAATTATGGGCCTTCAGAAACCATAGACTCAGAATAATTCCATAAAACATTAAAAAAAATTACATGGATTTTCTGGTCTTTAAAAATTTATGAGATAATTTATGTTTCATAATAATAACTTAGTTTTTAGATTTGGTTATAATTTTAAAAACAAATATTTAATTATAAAATAATTTTTTTGGTTATACAACCACACAAACTGGATTCATGACTTTTATATTTTCTTCTCATTTTGTTTCACTTAGTTTGTTTTAGTTATTTTTTTGTTATTAAATTTCTATATATTAATATTTTATCACTAAAAACATTAGCAAGATAAATATTTTTATAAGAGGATATTACTAGTGAATACACACTTTCCACCTTCCAAATTAACCATAATGACACTGCTATAGTAGTTAATAGGTCTATAAATTTATAATTTTTCTTGTTATAGTATCAAAAAACAAGTATAAATGAATATTTATTATCTAGAGATAATATGACCCATGAAATCTAATTTCTACCACCATAAGTCACATTTGATAAATTAGGCATATAAATAATTCTTTCTTGAATTTAAAAAAAAATCCAATATATGATCTTTAAGTTATTATTTGATTTTCAAATAGATAATAATATCACCTATAAATATAAATAAATGTTTTAAAATGAAATCATTAAAGACTATATTTATTGAATCCGCAATTGGTTTAGGTGTATATGTCATACAAAAGGGCATTGAAACAAAGTCCAAGAGTGAATGACTTGTTTAAATTACAATATTCAAGATATCTTCTTCCGTAATTTCAACTATTGATATCCAAATAAAATATAAATATTATAAAAATTCTAAGCATCATGAAATTGGAAAAAAAATAATAAATTCTAAGTAAATAGTATTTAAACTTACCAAATATGTTATTCAGATATCTATAATGAATACATAATCTTAGTACAACATTATTTTTCTTTACAAATAATAAAGGAGAACCCCAAGGTGATATGTAAGGTTGAATGAAATTTTTTTCGAAAATTTAATACAGTTGATTATTTAGTTCAATTTATGGGGTTTTATTTTCATATTTTTTTCAATGATATTTAATAGTTTTTAATCATTATAATTATCTAAAACTTGGGTATAATTCAAATTTTTATAATAATAGTGTATTTCTATGTTTAATATGGAAGCATACTAAAATTATGATTTTAGTGTTTACATTGTATTTATTTTATTAATAACAATGAGATTAACATAAAAGAGTTTGTTTTGATGTGTGGGTAAAAATTGTGTCGAAAAAACCATGGAAATAGAAATGAAGTAGGAAGATCATGTGAAGATGGATAACATATTCAGTGAAAAGGAGATGCCTCTACTTACATCATAGATGCTGATAGTAGATTACAATCACCCTTTCCTATATTGCACCATAAGAGATTGCCTTGATACTGATGCTACTCATGAAAATTCCTTAGAGGGTGATGGTGAGCTGACGTTACCCATAAAAAAACCACTACTATAGATTGATGCTTTATCAAAAATCAACTAGGATTTTGTCAGTATTCAAAAAGAACTAATTTTGTAAGCCTTTTTAAAAGGCCATCTCTTTTATGAGTTCTAGAAAAAGTGCTGATACATGCACCCTTTATCTGATCTAAAAAAGTTAATATAAAGGGGCCCTTTATCAATGTTTCTTAGTGCTGATAAATGGGGCCCTTATCAGTGATAATTTTATTAGTTCTTATTTTAGCAATAATAAATATTTCATTTATTAATTCTAAAAAACATTGATTAAAGAAGGTTTTTATAGTGATAATAAAACTTTTTTCTCATGCTCCCCACCCACCCCTCCACCTTAATTTACTCTCACATACACCTTTTATCAATAATATCCCCATATTCAAACCCATTTATCAATGCTCTCCCACCACCTCTATTTGTCCTCCCCTGCCCACCCCCTACTTTTTCAGTGTTCACCACCTCCCTAGAACCTGCACACACTGACCTAGATTTGAACCTGTGACCACCACCTCTATGCCCCAGTTCCCTTACCACTACTCCATGTTATTTTTCTATATTTTATGATATATATACTTTTTTATATATATTTGAAAACATATTTCTTATCAACATATTTATTGATATATTTATATATATTAATATAATTATTTTTAAATATATTTATAAAATATGATTGTGTGTGTGTATTTGTGGGTATGTGTGTTTATATTTACATATATATATATATGTGTGTGTGTGTGTCTATATATATAAATATTTCACACATATTTTTTACATATGTTATATATTAATATTTAGTTACATATATTAGAATATTCAACTAAATATATATATTTTTGTTAATACATAAACACACACACACTTATATATAAAAAATGTTTATACATATGTAAAGGAATATATACAAATATACAATTTTAGTTTAAATAAAATGGATAATTATTTTTTATTTACGTATGGTTTATATATTTAAAAATATAATTTATATGTAAATATGTTTAAATTTTTATTTATACAATTAATTTATTATATGTAAATATATATAAATATGTATATATATGCCTATATCTAATTATAAATAAAATTGTAATATAAAAATGGATAAAATTTGAACACCATAATATCCAAATGAAAGTAAGGTCTGAGAATCAATTCAGTATCCATTAAAAAAATAAAATAAGACCATCTTAAACAAAGCAGAAATTCCATAAAATGTTATAAAATTGGGTATCCCAACTAAAAAATTAGTTTTATATTCCTTATGAAGATTTTACCTTTAATAAATGGTAAAAATAGTCTCTATTGATCAATTTGGAATATATCCTTTCACATGATTCCGTTTGATTTCTCCTAGAGCTCAAATGGACACCCGGATCAAAAGTTATGGTTGTTTTAAGTTCAAGTCCTGTTTTCAAATTATCTTATTTTATTAATTATTTTTTAAAATTTTTCAATCACTAAATTATTATTAAAAATTTACTACCCAATAATAAATATCAAATTAATCATTAATATTAATTTTTATTTATTTTTTAAATAATATTCACATAATATATTATATATTAACTGTAAATCCATATTTAGAATTATATAAATCATATTTATGAGAATAAATTTTATATATATCAATATAAATATTTTTATATATTAAAATATTATTTTTAATTATTTTTTATATAAATATAAACAATTAAGGGAACCTTTTATCAACACTATGAAAAATGTTGATAAAGTTCCCCATCATCAGCACTAAGAAAAAGTGTTGATAAAGGCCCCTATTCTCAATGCTTAAAAATTGTTAATAATGGGGATATTTAATTGGTACGTTTTTTAGCACCGATAAAAGTGACCTTTTTAGTGCTTTTAGAAAGAGTTGATAAAACACTAACTTTATCAGTGATTTTTTATCATAGATTAAGAGTATCATTTAATAAACGTGATTCAATATTAGTAGACTTAGAGGAGTGAGACTATGAAAATGTTATATACGATGTATTTTAACATAAAAATAGACCTATGCCACTGCTTGCGTCACTACTTCAGCAGAAAATGTCTATCACATTCCCAGTGTGCGATAACGATCCAACACCACCAAATTTTTTTCCTAGATTGTGAGTACTTCATAATGCCACTTGCATGGCTAATACAGGCTGTAAAAAATGCTGATTGAAGGTTTGGATATATATTTTATGTATATATAAAATGTGTATATATATACAAATTTTTTATAAATATTTCATATATAAATAATTTGCAAATATTTATTACAAAATTTACATATATTTGTTATATATATATTAAATATGTATATATTTGCTACAAAATGTTTATATATATTTATTTTATTTATGTGTATATATTTATATGTATTTATATATTTTCTTAAAATTTGTGTATATATTTAAATTTTTTGTTCAAAAATGGGTATATATATTTGTGTGTATTTCTTGTATATATATTTTTTGTATATATTTATATATTAGTTGCAAAATGTGTATGTATATATATAATAATATATATTTATATATATATATATTAATATATATATATATATATATATTCTATAATGTGTGTGTGAAAATATTAATATATTTTTGTATATATATATATGTATGTATATTTACATTTTTTTATAGTTATATTATATATTTCTATATTTTTATATTTATATTTTAAATGTATTTGTTTTATATTATTTATATTTATGTATTCAAATATTATTTATTTATTTATTATGTATTTAAATAATTAATTTAAATATTTTTAAATATTTATGTAATTTATATATATATATATATAATTATTTAAAAAAATTATAATATATTACATTTACCAATACATTTTTAATGTATTTTAATATATTAAAAATTATTATTATTTCTTAATAAAAATAATTTTTTTATTAAATAATTTTTGAAAATAAAATTGATAATAAATTTTTATTCTAATATGATTTAATATTTTTAAATCAGGGTACCCTTTATTAGTGCATTTAAAAAACATTGATGAAGACACCCTTTATCTTCACTAAAAAAACTAATAAAAGTTACCCTTTATGAGTGCTAAAAAACTAAATGGAAATTTTTTTTATCAGTATTTTATTTTTAACTCTCATAAAGAGTACCTTTATTAGTTTTTTTAAAACACATTGATAAATGGATATAATTATTTTTCCATGATTTATTGTAGTGTACAACACATATAGAAACTGCCCCTTTTCATTACCCATGTGATTGATGAAATTGGTGACATCACTATTTCATTGCCCGCATCACTAAAGGCCCCCCCTTCCATATACGATTTCTCTTAATCAATATCTATCACACCATAAAATAAATTTTATGTATCTATAATTAACATATAATGGTTACTCTTGCGTTTGATGTGTTTGAGGCAGAAAATATTGTATTTCGGGAACTCTTTCTATGAAACACATTTGTTGCATGGTTTTGTAAACTGTACATGAAAAGTGTTTGGGTTTGGAAAAATTTGTGTCTAGTGATGATTTCATGGTTTCTGTATGATTTAGAAAACTGTGTAGGTAAAATGTTAGAACTACTCGAGGGATAGTATTTTTGTATTTTTATGGGATTTTAATTAGGGGATATCCCCATTTCTTTCCCCATTTAAATGGGACATTCTGATGGGATTATTGAGTGAATATCCAATTTTTTTCTATGATAAAGGGTAGATTTTTCTTTGATTCTTCAAATTATGCCTCCCATTCTCTCTTATTCTTCCATTACTATTCTCCCTCCTGGCATTGATTTTTCATTGTATTGTTCTTCCATCCCCAAATGGTCATGTTGGCCAAACCTAATGCCTTGTGGTAGTCTAAACATGAGGATTTTGATTTCCAGGCCATGTAAAACATCTCTTGGGACCTAATTTGGGTTTTTATTGAATGTGAAATGATTCCTTTGTATTATGGTATGTGTTTTCATGAAATCCTGCTTATTTTTCATTCTATGAGTTCTTAGGTTTCATAAATTCATTTCTAAACTCAGATATACTTATAAATTATGGTTTTGATGAATTTATTTTGGTGCATTCCAAATGTTCTAGAAATGGGGTTTCAAAAGATCCTATGTCATAAACACCTATATTGAATTTTAATGGACTCCATGTATTTTTCAAAGTTTCTGAGATGATTTTTATTTAAATAATTTGTAATTAAAGTGTGTTTTTATATTTCTAAATGATTATCGATGTGATATTTTTTGGGTTTAAGTATTATTTAAAATTTTTAATTCTTAATTTGGATGTAAGTATATTTGTTATTGATTTTATGGTTTTTATTTGTTATATACCTTGGTTTAATACATGTTGATTTATCTTTATGTTAGTTATCTATATTTTATTCATTGTATGATAAAAATTGAGTCATCTTATTCATTTTATTCAATTATTGTGCTCCTCTTTGAGTTATTTACTATTTTCAATCAAAACCTAGGTCATAAGATGGTTTCCAAGTCTTCAAATGTTATTTTAAAATTTAAAATCTGTTTTTAACCCCTCATTTTGGTTTTTATAATAATGTATTAACCCTCTATTTGAACCCCCTTTTATTATGCTTGATGTGCGTTTTTGAACATCTTGATATATTGTTAAATATGAATTAATTATTACGTGATTAAGATGGGTATTCATACTAAAGGGAATGGGGAGGTGAGATGAGGAATATTTTTTTTGAAAATTATCTTATACGATGTTATTCAGGCGTGCGATTGATGGGTATTAAAATGTTTTTTCACCTCCCTTAGCTAGATTCTTGGGAACCCCAAGTGTCTAAGTGGAAAAGCTTGGAAAATTTCTTCAAGGCATGACATGCCCTCCCTACACCTTTTATTACACCACAAGAAACAAAAAAATGATAATATGGATGTGGTCACCACTATAACTTTGTAATGATCCTCCCTAGAAGCTTATACACAAGAACATATATATATTTCTCAATTACTAAGATTATTTGGATCCAAGGGTGCCCTCGACTTTAGATACCTTACGGTCTCCCAAATGAGGATTCATTGGGATGTTTTTTACATGTGTTTTTTTTTAAATTTAAAACTATTACAAATCATGATTTGAATATTTAATTTTAATTTCTATGTTGTTATTCCTTAATGATAGTCCAATTTTTATGAATTCTCATCATTAATCATTGATATTATATTATCATTTGTTGAATTTTATCCATTACATTATTGAGATTATCTATCACTTCTTATATATTTTTTATATCCTTTTTTCCATTTTCACTATTATACCAATCTATTTTACATTATTTCTCACAGGTTTTTTATTTTAGTGATTTTAGAAAAATATCAAACGTTTTTAGACTCTAATTATGATAATAGGAAATTCTTACTCAAATCACTTTTTTTATTTGTAAATAAGGGGTTTTCTTTAAATCTTTTGTAAGAGGATATCAAATGGATTTCTGAGAACTAAACATATTTCTTTTGAAAGTGTTATCCTAGTTTTTTAGAAAGGGGTGATGATATGTGTGCGTGTTGTTTGTATTTAAAAATATTTAAAGAGATTATTTTCATTAATTTTATCTCAAACTACAATTGTGTGGATATCTTATGAAATTATTTCATAAAATCATTGGTGAAATCCTATTGGACATGTGCAAATCATACCCTATGTACACACCCTTGTGTGTATATTTATCTTATGTCCCTATGTAGGTTTTTATGTTATGATGATTTTTTGGTTGAAATTTATCATTTCTTTAACAAATGATTATAAATTTTGATGTGACCATGTATCATATAGAGTTGATCACATTGTGTCTTGATTTTATGGTTCATTAAGGTTATTAATGTGCCAAATAACTTGACTATAAATTTATTTATTTTCTTTTACATATGTTCTAGTATTGTATCCATGTTATTTTTACATATATTTTAAAGTAAGTTTGGTAATTCAATGTGATTATTCTGTGTTGGTTTTACTCCCTATTTAAAACTAATTATTTCATATACATGGAGGTCTAATTTATGGACACACTATGCTATATTTTCAATAATGATCCATTCCTTGATTATTGATTTCATGTGGGTGAAATTGGTCTCACTATGTCACAATTGGAACCCTTGAAGTTTGTTTCTAGCTCATGGAAATCAAGGATTTGTTGCAGTCCTTACAATAGGCTAACCCTTATAACATGTCAGGTCAACCTGGGATGGTTTGTAATAGCGACAAGAATAACACTTCTTGAAATCTGGATAAATGTGGTGGGGAAATTGTGTGACTACCATTTCGCAGTCACTGTTAACACCAATAGTGATCTCTAAACATTGGGTATTGGACCTTTTAAAAATATCTATTAGCCCTCGATTCCTCCCCTCCCCTATTCCACAGTCCCCCATTCCACTAATTCCCCTTAGGCCCCAATTCCTCCCATTGTCACACCTAACCTCAAGATAAATTCCTTCCGATGCCCATTATCCATGTGTTACACACACTAGATTCAAGATTCAATCTCTCAACATGATTCCTTCTCCCAAAACGTCACTTCTCTTAGGGTCATTTCCTATATCCCTAACCTTCAATGCCTAACACATATGCCTTTATAGGGTTATATCAAAAACTAATTGGTGATAGGAGTAGTATCCCATCAAAGATTATCTATTAACCATTTATCTTTATACAAACTGACATGGGATTGTGATTTCATCCAATAATCCACCCCTAAAAAATATATTGATTCCTTCACTTTAATGGAAACCCATATGATCTAGTCATCTTACACTTACACCATCATTTTTCTCTCACCATCAGGACATTCCTCTTGTGTACTATTATTAGGTAAAATTTTAGTAAAAAACAATATGGATCCACATTCTATAACTGAGTCTCCATTATCATTCCAAACAAGTTCTTGGTCACCAATACCACACATGGGATACACCATGCCACTGATACCAGAAGTCAAGATTATTTAATCAAGACAAGAACATTTAATCCCAACACATAATCCCTTCTAAGGTTATACACTAAAACAATTATTGATAAGAGAAGTACCCATCCAGGATATATGTTACCCACTACTCCCCATAGGAACTGATACAAGATTGGAATTTCATGGGAGGGGTGGTTATTTTAATCCATGTTATACATGAAATAAAAATAAACTCTCTTTATATTTCTTTTATTAGTGATCAATAAATAAAAAAAAGTTCTATCAAATTTAGGTTGGTGGTAAAATCATGGTGATGTTAATATGAAAAAACATTGATTTAATATCAGTGACGTTTTCAATGAGTTTGTATGATAGGTTCTCCATTATTACACTTAATCACCACATCATCATCATTTAATTGGTCAATATAAACTATTAATACCCCTTTTGACCATAACTTGATCAACTAATGTTTTTTTTGAAGTTATAGTAGTTGATTTCACCATTTTGACCATGCTAGAAGTAATGATACAATTTTTTTTCAAAAATTATACACTTTTTTTTTCACATAATTGAAATTCAATAGAGGGAACACCAACAATAAGGTTGATTATGTTGAAATTATAAATCTAATATATTTGGAAGTCTCTAATATGCAATCTACTTAATGATAATAATCTCTTTGAACTCATAGTGATAAAGGGTGTGAAAACTGATGCCACCAAGGAAGCTGAGTGGAGGAAGATGAATAAGAAGAAAATAGGTCAAATTGAGAAATGGACTAATCGCAACATCTACCACCACATTTTTCAAGTGACTTTCATGAATAAACAGTGGATGAAATTAGAGAATATGTAAAAGTCAAAGAAAGCTCGAAATAAGATCCTCCTTTTAAATCAGTCGATGAATCTTCAACTATAGAGTGGAAAATATATAAATAGAAAAACCAGTGAGTTACATACCCTATTGAACCAATTGATGGTTTTAGGATAGACTCTGACCAATTAATATTAGGTTAAACAACTATTTAATATAGTTCCCAATAGTTGTAATACCCTTGTGGTCTCCCTCAACAACTCAGTGTTGGGTGAAAAATTTACAATGATAGTTTTAAAGGATACACTATTTAATGATAAGGCACAAAAGAAGGATATTAGTTACAACATTATGAAATATATTGTTCAAGAGAAGTGGAGGAGAAAAAAAGGATACAGTTAAGGGTCCAGAAGAAGAGGATGAATCAAGATCAAAGAAATATCCATTGATAGTAGGAGGCCAATATAGAAATTCAAACATTATGGCATAGAGGGAGACATGATGATGAATTATTGAATTTTTCTTCAAGGTAAGAACCACATTACTTAATATCAAAGAAGAAATAAATATTTTCATATGAGAGCCAATTTAGAAGCTTCAATTTTTTACAAATTTGAAGAAGAGTCTTTCTTTCAGGCATTAGGCCAAGACAAAGAATGGGTGGTCTATCCTGAAGCGTCATACCACATCACTCTACATAATGAGTATTTCATGAATTATTAAACAGCTGCCTTTGGTAAAACCAAGAAAAGGAATACCTATTCAGTGGAGATCATTTCCATGGGTGATATCCCTGTTAATAAAAAAGTTTTATACACAATAACCTTGAAGGATATTCAACATCTACCAAGTATTTGTCTCAACCTATTGTTGGGAATATCCTTTAACAATAAAGGTTATGAAAACATCTGTATTAAAAGAGTATATAAAATGGAAAAATGATCTGTCATCACACTCAAGGACATAAATACAGTATTTTGAAAAACAAATCATGTTATGTTTTTTTGTATACAGCCTCAAAACGATGGAGAGAGAGGAATTATAAAACTTTTGGCATATGAGACTCAACCACATGAGTGAAAGTGGCCTATCAACCCTAATGAAGAAGATGTTCATTAGTGTTGAAAAATATGCATTACTTGATCCTTGTAACTATTACTTATATATGATGCTGTACTTAGTCTGATTTATTAATACTTACTAAAGAATAATAGAGTTAATGGATTTGGTGTTCTCTGATTTCTGTAGTCCCATAGATGTGGATTTATTATAAGGTAACAAATATTTTCTAACCTTCATTTTTATGAATTTTAAATGGCGTGGGTGTTATTTCTATGTATGAAGGACACACACTAGATTACATTAATATTTTCCACTCCATGGTGGAACATGAAACATGGAGAAAGTCAAAGTGTCTTCAACCAGAAAATAGAAGAAAGTATGAAAATATAGAGTTTGATTCTAATTATAGGAGTTACAGAATTTGACATGAGATAATGGTCCCATGAACCCCCAAAACAACCAAGTTTCTAAAAGGATGAACACAAACATTATAGGTAAGGTCAAGATCATAATGATTTTATCTAAACTACCTAATACATTTTGAGGCGATGTTTTTTAATTTTCGTCCTACTATATCAATAGATCACCATTAGTATCCCTTGAGTTTTGAGATTTCATAGAAGATATGGTCTATTAAACACCCACATTACTCTCATTTATTAGTATTTATATGTTTTTATTTTTAAAATTTGTCCAAATATCTTAGGTAGAAGCTAGAAAATATATTTACTCCATACATATTCAACAACAATATAGATAGGAGTTCAAATAAATGATTTGGGACCTAAAGGAGGAAAAGGTGATTAGAAGAAGATATATTGTGTTCCATGAGATTGTGATGATTGAGGAAATTAAAAATCATAGAATGTATCAAAGATAAAGTATCAATGAATTAATTACCAATGTAACACATATATCAGAAACACATTCCACTAGAGAGGAGGATGTGTAAGAAGATTCATTACCAGAAGACCAAGAGGTAGTAGAGGAGGATATTGAGTAGTGGGAGACTGAATCCTATCCACCATAAGTTTCAGAACCATCATAATATTTTGGTAATAGTGTTCCTCCCAAACCTAAAATTTCATAGGTTCAATGATATTTTTGAGTAAATATTCCATCAATAAAATATATTGAGTTGGAGTACCTTTTGTTGATTAATGAACTGGATTTATAAGTATATTAAGAATAAATATCTACTCTAGATAAAATAAAGTGATTGTATGAAATTGGAGTCATTGATGATGAACCAGAGAAGTTATTTAGTGAAACTACCTAAAGGTAAGAAGGCACTAATAGAAAAATTAGTATTTAAGATGAATAAGGATGACAATGGAAAATAAGCTAAGAAAAAACTCAGTTAATGGAAAAAGGATTCATTTAGAAGAAATTATTTGATTTTGATTAGATATTTTCACCCATTTTGTTTATGGATTCAATTCGATAAATTTTCAAATTGGATGATAACTTATTCTTGGATTCGAAAAAATGGATTTGAAGACAACTTTTCTTCATAGTGACCACACCGAGGTGATATATATGAAGTTACTTAATTTTTTTAAGGCTTATAACAAGAAAAAATCATGTGAAAATTGAATATGAGATTATATAAATTTAAAAAATCCCCCATACAATGGTATAAGAAGCTTTAAATGTTCATGGGGAGTCATGAATACAAAAAATAAATAGACAGACTAGTGTGTATACTTCTAAATATTTAAGGATGGTAACTTTTTTTCACTCCAACTTTATTTTGATAAAATATTGATCATTGGGATGGATGCAGTGAAGTCAATATAGTTGAAGAAGGAGTTAACTATATATTTTGACATGAATGACTTGAGTGAAGATCAAACAATTTTGGGGATTTATGTCACTCATGATAGAAATAGGAGGTTGTTATGGATACCTTAGGATAAGTAGGTTGAATATATTCTAAAATGTTTCAACCTGGATAGATCTAAAATGGTAAAAATTATGCTACCCCTTCAGATGATGTTTAACAAGTGTTCACATCCACAACCCAATAAGGAAGCTATGTTAATAGAGATGATACCATTCTACTCACCGGTTGTAATCTTGATGTATGTTATGGTGTTTATGGGGATAGACATTTCATATGTAGTATAAACTGTGATCCATTTTCTCTCCAGTCCTAGGAGGTAATATTGGTATTTTGTCAGTTGGAGTTTTTGGTATCTTAAAGGTCCCTTGAAACTTTGTTTATGATATGGGGGATTAGATCTACTCTTAGAGGGATATAAAGCTGAAAATATGGCCAGTGATCCAAACAATAAGAATTATACTTCAGGATACACATATAATTTTGTTATAGGATATGTATCATAGAAATTGATGTTATATAAGTGTGTTTCATTATCCATAATTGAAGTAGCATACAATAATACTATTAATAATAGAATGGATACATTGTGGTTAATGTGTTTTCTCTTAGATATTGGATTTTTCTAGGAGTACATGGTCTTTTTTTATAGTCAAAGTGTATTATACTTGATCAAGAACTCAGTATATTATTTCCAGATGAAGCACATAATTATTTACAATCATTTGATATACAAGGTGATGGATCAAAAAATGTTGTGACTTGTGATAATATTCATGAAGAAGAACCAATAATACAAGATGAAAAGTGTGATTGGTCAAGAGAATCTATACTTTTGAAGATTATCTAGTGGATTGCAACTGGAGTGTGTGGATTGAAGAAGTTATTATAGCTACTGACAGAGGTGCATTCATCATCCACCCAAATGGATTGAATGAGTTGTGTATTAATTTAATGGATTTAATGAATAAATATTGAAATAAATTTATTCCAATACATTATATATGGTAGAAGAATTTTAATTAAGTAATACACATCAATCATAGCTATATAAGGAGGCCTTGGTGAGCTTCATTGAAACATCTAATTCAAAGCCAAATATCTCCTTTGTATTGTGAGATCTTTGAGACCTCCAAATGAGTGAAAGAATGGGAGGAGTGGGGGGGGGGGGTGGTTCTTTAAATTCTTATTCACCATGAAATAAATTTCCATTCTATTCCTATTCCATTTCTTTCTGATCAATGAATCACAAAAACTTTTGTACATGATTTTAGCCCCCTTCTCTGCCCCTATATTCGAGACTCCCACCTGCACAACTCCCCTTCATCTAGAGGACATTAGCCCTTAAAACAAATCTCTTCCACCTTACTACAATCTCGTCTATCATAATTTCCATCTATTTCCTTGACGAGTAATTTTCCACCACAAATTATGAGATATTATGCAGTGGCCTTTATCACCATTAAAACAAAGCGTTAATTAATGGATGAATCTATAAACATTTTTTTAAATTAAAATTTAGCATCACTTTTTATCACTCATAAAATATATTTTTATTAGTTTCAAAAATGTATTGATAAAGGTTTATTCATTATCATCTCTTTTTTGCGTTGATAAAGGATTCCCTTTATCAGTGCTTTTTAGAGCTTATAAAAGTACACTATTATCAGTGCTAAAAAAACATTGATAAGGGGCACCTTCATGACATATTTTCTATATGATTATTTTTATATTATTAAATATAATTTTCATGATAATAAATAAAAAAATAAGTATATATAAATGTAGTTTATAAATATTTTCTAAAAAATAAACTTATTTATATATATATATATAATTATAACTATATATTATAAAATATTGTGTTATGAACTATATAAAAAAAATTCATAAAAAATAAATATATTTAACATTTTAATTTATTTCATATTGATAATGATATTATATAATCAATAATATTCATATATATTTACAATATTAATATGTTTATAATTATATGTGTGTGTGTTTTCATATATATATATATAATATTTTATACAAATAAATATATAAATATATAAATTTACAAATAAAATGTGTATTTAAAAATTTAATTAATATTAAAATTAAATTGTTTCGATATTATTTACATAATATATATAATATACATATAAATTATAAAATTTATATTAATTAATAAAAAAATTAAATAATTTATTCAAATACATTAATAAAATGTATATATAAATGTAATATATTAAAATTTAATTTAAATAATTATGTAAATATATAAATGGACATATATGTATTTAAGTATATTTATATATAATATATGTAAACAAAAAAAAAATATTAATATAATCTTTGGTGTTGTGACATGAATTTTTTATATGACCTGAAAAGCTCGCAGTGTGACAAAAAGAATATGCAATAAATAATGGGGGGTTAATACATGTTTGTATATAAAATATATGTACATGTATGTATATATGAATGTATGTGTGTGTATTTGTATGTGTGTGTGCACTTATATGTGTTTGTTCATTTGTGTATGTATGTGAGTATGTGTATGTATGTGTATGTAGGAATATGTATGTGTGTGTGTGTGTGTGTGTGTATGTATATGTGTATTTATGGGTATGAATATATATGATTGTGTATGTATGTGTATGCACATGAGCGTCAGCCCATTTGGTGAGGAATCGATAAGTTCATCTGAGAGACCCAAGATCAAATCCAGGTGGATACATATTTCTGGGTTACTGTAGTAGGCACTGTAGCAGGTACTATTCGGTTCTGCAGCAGCTAGAACTATTCATACATATGGGTCTCTGGGCCATAGATTTAGTCCTCGAGTCCTGCAAGGATTTCCGACCACCCAAGGCCTTCAGGATAGTTGTCTCTCAAGGCCTTCAAGCCAGGCCAAGGCCTTCAGGCCACATGAATATGCAGATGTACCAGTCAGAATACAAGGGACATGGCTCCAAATGAGGATTCAGAGCAGACAGATTCACCAAAGTAGAGCTAACCAAAATTGGAAGAATGAGATGGTATAAAATTTCTTTCGATACTGGGCTTGTGCATCTCTGCACAGGATAGCTAGCCGACCAGACTTGCAAAGGTGGAATACTGATATTATGACATGTGCAGGGGATGAGAAGTTTCAAGTTGTCTTGTCTAGTTGATTCCCACTAAGACCTACGGGTCATGTAATTGTCTCTAAGACTTCGTGCCTTTTGAGGGTTCCACCTCACCCCTTGAAAGGTGGATAATCAAAAAAATAATAAAAAATGAAGGCCTTTGGGCCATTTAGTCAGTATGTATGTTTATGTATGTGTGTGTATGTGTATGCATGTATAAATGTGTTTTTATGTATGTACATGTATGTGTATGTGTATATATATGTATGTGTATGTATGTGTATGTGTATGTATGTGTATATATGTGTATGTTCATGTATGTGTGTGTGTATGTTTATGTATGTATGTGTATGTGTATACATGTGTTTGAATGTGTATGTGTATGTATATATGTGTGTATATTAATGTGTGTATCTGTATGTGTATGTGTATGTATGTGTATGCTTGTGTATGTGTTTGTATGTGTATATATCTGTATGTATGTGTGTGTGTGTGTCTGTGTATGTATGTTCATGGCTATGTAAGTGCATGTGTATTCATGTGTATCTATATGTATGTATATGTATTTTTATATGCGTAACAGTATATACACATGTTTTTGTTGGGTTCACATATATATCACACACACACACACACAAACCCAAACACACATTTCTTTGGGTTCTTTAGATATGAACCCACTCACACATATACACATTTATATATGAATAAACTATTTGGAGTGATTTCAGAGTCAGAAGAACACTAACATCGATGAAAATTTAGAATATCTTCCTTCTAATCTCCAACCTTTCCAATGTCTTCATAGTTTCCTCAACTTTGTGCCCCTAAACTAAGAGATATATAACCCAATCGCCACATGAAATTACCATACACATACAATTTCATAATTAATGGAAATATACCGAAGAACACACAAGAATTTTATGGTTCACACAAAAATCCTAAATCCATGAGATAAATCTTTAACTACATTAATAAATGTGAGTACAAGTGATATGTTTTTTTTCATGAAAATATTTTGTAGTGTTTAATATATTGATTTTTGTATTTAAATGAATAATGTTTCCAATTTGTGAGCAATTTGATTTGTTTTATGTTTTATAGTAGGAAACAACAGATATTTGAAAAAAGGAATGAGAATAGGATAAATTATGAGAAAAAAACATGACCTCGGATTTTTGAAGATAAAGTGGAGATAGAAAATTGAGAAAGTGATTAGACACCATGTAATTCCATTACACATCATGAATTTTAAAACAAGAAGTTTTTGAAATAGGACAAGTCGTGATGAGGCTACACAGCGTGAAAATAAATTAAACGTCCTGAGTCTCCACTTCACATTGTGAAGTGAGTCAAATAGTCAAATCTACGTATGAGATTCAGGCAAAGCGGAGAAAAAACATATATAAATTATATGAAGTGAAATATAGTTACATGTCATGTAATTTTTGGCATGCATAAAATAATTAAAGATGCAGAAGCCATAGGTTTTGATGGTATTGCCTATGTAAGAAGCCCTCATCCACCCTTCCAACATTCTCTGGGACCAGTAGAAGGAAAAGCGACACCAACAAAGGCTGAAGAGAATGGAGTGATGATCAGGGGTTTGTATTCGCTACCATTATTCATCTTCTTTCTTTTTCGGGTACCGATGATGCTCATTATCATCATGCCTACCATGAGCGAGTATTCTACTTAGTTCTAGGTGATGTGATGCTTAGGGATTATCTCTATTTTATTATTCATATTTTGGATTGCTGTAAACTGTTCCTTCAATTACAAATCTCTCTCTCTTTTAATATTGTATGACCATTTCTTCGTTTTAAGGTTATTTATTTAATTACATCAATTGATTAATCTATTTTGTGTATGAACATTGTGTAACATAGCTTAGTTATGTTTAAATATGTTTTTGGGTATCCTATTTCTGTGATTTAACCAAGTAGATGACCATTCTAGAGGTGAAATCGTAGGAGTAGGGTGGAATACCAAGACCAAGGATCCATGCTGACCCACTTCCAACACCAAAACTGAATAAAACCCATATCTGTTAAATCCCTATCACACAAAACCAAAACTAATTGAATATAGCATGTCTCATATCTTGAGTCATAACCCAATAAAACTGGATATTTTTTTCATTCCTTCAAACCAAATATAACAATTTCAATTTTAGTTTCCTTAACTAATTTAGAGCATATGATCCATACTCGTGGGTTCAAAAATCAGACCTTCCAAGTACTATATTTTTAGTAGGTTTTCATAGTATTAATATCCAATTAATCTTTTTATCCCCTTAGTAATTTAACGACTCCCTCTGGGCTGTCAATAAGAGATTACCAATGACACTCTCACTCTCACTTAGATGAAGTCTCCTTCTATTGAATTATTAAATTTTGTGTTCGATTATTGTATATATCATCTCCACATATAGTATCACCTCATATTTATAGATTTATTCTCTGGTAAACTAGTCCCACCACCTTTTGAGATTCATATTTGTTCTTCTCTTGACCGGGGAAACCTCTGACACACATTTTCACCTTCAGTTTTTCTACTGAAAATTGATGAACATGTTTGCTTCCCAAGTATCATAACTATCCATCCGATGATTTCTCTAAAACATCAGAATAACATGATTAATTTATATTCTTATAAAGAATTTCGAGGTCTAAAACCACTTCAAGAAACTCATTCTGAAAAAATAACAACACTTCAAGAATTATCCTTTTGGGAAATTGCTTCTGGAAAACTAAATCATCTTCACAAATCTGAAAAATATCTCACATGAAGATGAATTTTGGTATTCTAACCTCTTTAAAATTCCATCAGATTTCAAATTCGTTTAGTGCATGAACTGTTCTCCATCTCCTTCTATTAATCCAAGTCCAACTAAGGCATAATGTGACCTCATAATTTCTTGGACTAACTCCTTTGTAAAAATTTTCACAAGATTTTTCTTTCTAGCCACCTTCAAAAGTTCCAACACTTTGTCTTCTATTAAATTCCCAATGAAATGTAATTTCAAGTGGATTTGATTTGTCTTTACATTAAAAATGGTATTCTTGGCATGGTGAATGAAACCCTCACAATCACAAAAAAAAATTATTTTTTATAATTATTTCCAAAGATCCTTCAACAATTGCATCAACAAGACAAACTCTTTTCTTAATTCTATTACAACAATAAATTCTTTTTTTCCTTTATTCTCGTAGTTTCCACATCCTGTAATCAAGAATCCATGTATCTGTCACAATCTTCATCCAAAAAACTCTTTAATGCATCATTAAAAAAACAAATAATGTTGTAACTTATGAAACTTTCAAATATGATATATTTCATAGCCTCCCAATGAATATTTAAAGGATTTGACATGAAGTGACTCATAACTCCCACTGCAAATGAATATTAAGCCATTTGAAAATTATTTTACACATAAAACATCCAATAGATAAATCATTAGACACCTTTGTCAGGTTATTGACTTCTTATTATGAAGATGGTTCCTATGACTTTGAATGTTTGAAGTGTAAAAAAGAGGATTTGATGAAATTTTATATTCAGTAATTATGAATCATTTAATGACCAATAATGATTCATCTTTCATATCCCTCTCAATTTTTACACCTAATATTTGTTTGAATGTCCAATATTAATCATGTCAAACCATATGGACAATTTTTTATTCATATTTTTAATCTATTAAATTTTTTCTCTTGAAGGAAATATATCATCCATATATAAGAGTAGTATAATGAGTTTTTCATGATTACATTACTTAAGATATCAAAAGTGATCATATTCACACAAAGTAAAACATTCTTTAAGCATGAAAGTATCACACTTATGATTCCATGGTTTAGGGGATACTTCATTCTATAGAGACTTATATTTAACTTAAAAACTAGTTTCTCCTTCTAATAATATTCATAAACCATGGGAGGAACCATGTAGATATCCACCTCAAAATCACCTTGATGACAGGTTGTCTTGATTTTCATCATCTCCAATTACAGATCATTAGAGGCAACAATGCTTAGCAATTTCTGGATAGTAGTGCGATTGATGAATGGTGAGAAAATCTCTAAAATGTAAATTCCATCTTTTAATTGAAAACATTACACCACTTACCTTGATTTATAATTCATACTTCCATCTGATTCTTACTTTAGATAGAAAACCTATTTTTTCTACAAACTCATTTTTGTTCTTGATGTTTATCCAACTCCTACGCATCATTGAAATTTAAGGAATTCATTTCCTCCATCATAGGTAACTCTTACTACTCCAAGTCACTGTGGGTAGACACTTCTTCCAAACTTTATGGTTCACCAATATATATTAATAAAATAAAATTAATATCAACCCCAAACCTCTAAACTAGTTTCTTGATTCTAGTTGATCTCATAAGCTGAATTTTTTGTTATGTAAAACTTGGTTCCAATATTACTTTCAGAACTATTTATTTTGGTACTCTCTCATGAGTCTATACCCTACAAAGATTTATGATATTTCTTTCAAATTCCTTCAAGTAATCTATTTCTGATCAACCTGAATGTAAATAATTGACTTTTCTTCAGCTTCCTTCCCTAGAAAGTTTCTATCTTTCCATAGAAGTTTTTCATTGAAGAAAAAATATATTCTTTGGATGAAATATTTCTTCACATCATACCACAAATTATATACAAATTTATAATCACCATATATGACAAGAAATCACACCTTGGATTTAGAATCCAACTTATCTCTTTCCTTAGCATGAATATGAAAATATTCCACACTTTTGAATGTTTTGAGATGTTTTTTTTTCATAATTTTAATAGACCATAGTTCTTCCTCATGTTCTTGTCTCACAGATAAAGTTGAAAATCTATTGATCAAGTAAGCATTCATGTTTTAAGATTCTTACTAGATTCCATTAGTCATTCTGGAATGAATTCTCATACACTAAGATTTATTTAACAGAGGCTTATTCATTATTTCAGCTAATCTATTCTTTTGTGGAGTTATAAAATCTTTCTTATCATTTCTAACTCCATTATTCTAATAAAAGTTTCAGAAGTTTTTCACTGTGTACTATCCACCATTATTTGTTTGGTGGAACTTTAGATTCTTATTGCACTCCCTTTCATCCAAATCTTTCCACTAAATAAATTCTTCAATAACATCAGATTAATTATTTATGAAGTGGATGCAGGAATTTTGAGTGGAATAATCAATACAATACACAATGTAGAAAGATACTCCATTATAGTTCACAGGGTTAGGTTTCCAAATATTAAAAGTTAAAATTTATAAATTCCAATTCCAATGTTTTCATCCATCCAAATTAAAGGAAACATTCTTCTATTTCCATATAATACAACTCTAAGATTTCTAAAATCCTTGAGATTGAGTTTGAGTATGACCATTTTTTATATAAATTTTATATTTTTCTCACTGATATGGAAATATCTATAGTTCCATACTTCAAAATATTCTGATTTAGTACTTTTGATAATGAAAACTTCAGCTTTACTTATAGTCAATTATAGGGTTCCATTATTCACCCTATAAGAAATCACCATATATACTCTTGTTATCTTCCATAATCCACTCAATAAATTTGTTCTACAACCCACTTCATCAGTTTTTCCAACTAATATGATGTTCTTATAGAGACATGGAATTGGTTTAACATCATTAAAATTTAAGATACCTCTTTTATTCATCAATATTTTGACATTTATTTTTCCAATTATTTCTATAGATTCATAATTTTCTAGATTTACTCCACCCAAGATTCTAGATACATCTTCCACTATACACCCCTTTTCACCAGTTAAATGAAAGGATGCACCTGAGTCTATAACCTATGATTCTTCTAGAATATTCACACTTAAGAAAAAACTCATTCCATTTTACTAACGAAATTTGTACTTTTAGACCTTTGTATCAGTTCTAATAGACTCTTTATAGTTCTTAATTTACTTATGAATATGTCTATTTTTCCAAAAATTCAATAAGTAGGGAAATGAATATAAAATATACTTCAAATTATTACTTGATACTTATAATTTGATGAATTCTTCTACCGATACTTCAATTAAGGTGACTATCCCCATCGTCCATTATTAAGATAATTTTCAAGGGGTACTTGGACTTCCCTCCACCTAAAATCATCATTATGAATAGTTTTAAAATTTCATCAAATGAAAGGTCTGTATTTTTACTCAAATTACTTATCACCATTACTATAGTATTCATTATTTCTATTTTATAAGACAAAAAATAAACACCCATAAATTATCCTAAAAAAAACCTCCATCGGTTTGAGCTATCCTCAGATCATGTTGAAATATTTTACATGGTATAGTAGTGGTATTCCATTTGATAGTATCAATCTGAATAATAACCACATCATAAGTACTTTTTTAGTTTCATTTTTTTCATACATAACATCGAACAAATTAATAACTTATTCAGATATTTTCTTATACTGGGTATTTAAATCCACATTATATCAAAGAAATATTCATACCAAGTATATAACCTTCCTATATAACTACTCAAATTTACATTTTCAATCTTTTAGGTACATTCTCTAGAAAATGGATAATCAAGATCATTATATATTGGAATTTCTTCCAATTACATCTTCCAATTACATCTTCCAAAATCTGAATTATATCCCATAATTCCTCTAATGCCATTATGCTTGCTGGAAGGTGTGTAAAATTGAAACAAATCACTCTGAAACTACTTACTGGGATTAATTATTGAATCAGAAGAAACCTCATAGTGAAAAACATGTGGAAGAATCCCCATCAAACTGCCAACATTATGAATTTCTATGAAACTACCTTTATATATGTTCTATAAAAAGGAGATATATAACATAGTCACCATATAAAATCACCATAAGCAAACAATTATAGAATGGAAGGAAACAAACATAAGAACACATATATAACAACCTAGTCTTGACATAAAATAAAATTACATAACTTTTTCGAAATACATAAAATATTACTCAAACAGATACATGAAGACCATACTAGTATAGTGCCTTTGGAAACAAGGAAACATAAACACTGGTACATAAATGAGATACATTATCTCCCACTAGGTTCTTCTTGACTAGAAACATTCTTAGAAACATCAAACATAATACATATAATCATAACTTGTGGAAGGAAACATAAAAATGGGTGAGATCAAATGCTCAGTAAGGGTAAAAAAAGGAGACATGTAAGCTTAATCATGAGCATAAGGGTATGAGATCATGATCATGAAATGCGAATATCATACCCTACATATCAAAGATAATATACATGAATCATGTAATAAATATTAGAGGTTCATAAGACATGCATAATAAGGAAATAAATAACATAAGCCACTAAAGAATAACTTAGGAATGAAACATGGAATTGTGGAAGACACATAAAAATATAATTATATCCATAGTATCCAAGGTATCACTTCCAAGACCATCTTAGTAGTATGGGTTCACTCCCCATACTATATTGGTAGTCATGGTTCACTCCCATGGCTATCTTAGTAGCACAAGTTCACTCCTCATTCCATCTTGGTAGTCATGCTTCACTCTTATTGCCATATTAGTAGTCAAGGTTCATTTCCAAGACTATCTTAGTCTATATCATGAGATATAAATATTTACCCAATGCATTGGAGGGAGATTTAAACCCCACAAGTCTCTTCATGAAATCATACATACATATTCCACAAGATCATAAATAATCATATCATAACACATGAAGTTAAATATATATTTTAAATATGTAATCATATCATAACATGTGGAAAGAGATTGGTTTCATAACCACTTCTTCATAAACATAACCCATGAAAAGAAGCGGGTTTCAAATGCATATAACCCATGAATTTGAAACAAGTTCGATAAAAATCATACCATAAAAACATAATCCATTTAGAGAAATAATATGAATGGAAACAATGAATAAATATTTCATAAAGGCATGAGTAACACCAATGGATGTTATCTTACTTGAGAAATAATTTTGAAAGATATTTTAAAAACATTTATTGAGGAAAATATCCTTTCTTATTTGAAAAAATTATTTTAATAACATAAAACCTTTTGAAAACATTTTCGTTGAAAATAAAATTGAAAAATTCTAAAGGGAGCTTGGAAAACAATAAAAAAATTTAAATTCCATTTTACCTGAAAACGATATGAAAGGATATTTTGAAAAAAAAAATTTATAACATTTTCGAAAGCATGGTTTTTGAATACAATAGATTTATGAAGGAAGAGAGAGACGATCAGATTTTACTAAAAAATATTATCTTAAGTACCAAAGAGTGTAAAAAATGGTACTAAAATATGAGAAAATCTGGAATAAATAGAGGATAAGTAAAATCATGAGTGTTATTGAGAGATGGATCATAAGATTACATCAAAGACACATGGTCATTAACAATCTCAAAATGCGATGAGACTGTATCAACAAACTATTACCACTTGGTTACTTGGGACCATACTCTTAATGTTGTAAAAGGAAATTACATGAAGCTTATAATATCATGAAAATAAATATATTAATGATATAAAATGTAAGAATATACACCTTTAAAAACATTTTAGTTGCATAATAATACATGAGTATCAAAGAAGGTAATTTGAGACAAAACATTATTTTACCGATTTGGTAATATTTGAAACTTAAACCCAATGAAAGAAAGTTAATAAAATTGATATTTAAATACCCATAAATTTTGGTAAAAGATATATATAATACAAATATGGTTATTATATACACCACACAAAAGGAAAGAGTGGTTAACATAGCGTGTGTCTCATGAAAATGAAGAGTTAGAAGAAATCCCCATACCTTGTGTCTTGACTCTCATTGTAATCACTCAAAAAACTTGTTTAATAAATATAAATTTATTAAAAATATTTTAAATAACCATATAATTATATTTAATACCATATATATTTTTATTATGACCTTATATTACCCTCTTTTTAATGATCCTATGTTTAGGTTCAACTTTGGGTAATATTCGCTTTGTTCTTCGAATGTGTCTTAATTTATCATATCGTTGGTCCTTATAATTATATAATGATTAAATAATTTGAAACATGATATAAATATCATTTATATATATTATATGTGTATTATAATAATCTATAGAATATATTAGAGTGAAATTGAAAACACAGTTCATGGAGATGGTAGACCGTACGTACGCCTGAACGCTATTTCTATTTAATTTTCATGTTGAGAGAAAGAAAGTAAAAGTCATACATGTGTATATATATCATTATTATAGTAGATTTAGGATATCATATATATCATATATATTTCCTAAAACCATCTTTAATACAATTGATATAGTGTATGAACGAATCATATCGTTTTGAGGGGGCGGTAGTCCACACTTCCTCAAAAACAATTATCATATTTACATAAGATGGAAGGCATAAAGGTATGTTCTAAATAAAAATTATAGAAGCATAAAAAATTATAAATATAATATATATCATATCTAAATATGTTTTTCATCATAATGGACACCATGATAGGTGGTAAGGAAAATTGAACAATCGTCATTTTGTGAGACGGTAGTTCACCGTACACATAAATAGTATGTTCATTATCCATTAGATAGAGGTGTGTGTAAGTGTTGGTGTAATCCTTAGCATAAAAAAACCTTTTATATTTAGGATAATTTTGTTGTTATACAATCATGGAAAAAAGAAAGTGGATGGGGTTGATAAAGAAATTAAAAGAAAGAACTTGAGATAAGATGTTACCTCTTGATCAGGTAACTCATTTTGGTTTGTGACAAAAGATATATATATATATATATAATTATTAGAGTATATTTTTGATATCATATATATCATATATATTCACTAAAACCATTATTAATACAATCCATGTAGTGTATGAATGAATCATATTGCTTTGAGGGGGGGGGGGGTAGTCCACACTTCCTCAAACCAAATTATCTTATTTACATAAGATGAAAAGCACAAAGGTATGTTCTAAATAAAAATTATGGAAACATAAAGACATTATAAATATAATATATATCATATATAAATATATTTTTCATCATAATGGTGACTGCTGGCCTCCTCTAGTTTTAATGCTCACAAATCACGTTTTATTAAGTTTGATCAAGTTTAATTATGTTTATCTATTTTTAATTATGTTTACATATAAGATTAATCTATTCTATTATTGGTTTACTACATAAGACGGGTTATCCAAATTTGGCTACGTATAGTTCACTTTTGAGTATAATTCACCATTGAGGATAAGTCACCATTGAGGTTGAGTCACCATTAGGATGGACTCACTATTGGTCCTACCGATGATATGCCTCACTGTTAGCTGTCTCACCATCTGCATAGATATTGAAATATGGTAAAGGAAAATACACTGATATGAGTCACCAATTCCTG
Organism: Viscum album; assembly: GCA_963277665.1. NCBI lineage: Eukaryota > Viridiplantae > Streptophyta > Magnoliopsida > Santalales > Viscaceae > Viscum > Viscum album. The sequence continues at coordinate 1,218,640,755 of OY728130.1, forward strand.
ACCTACCGATTACTAAATAACCATCGCATTGAGCTACCAAAAACTTTTCATAAATTTTTTCTAAGGACGAGTCACCTTTTGACCCGAGTTACCGATGGCATGAGTCACCATCAGCTAGAGCTACTGACAGAATGACTCACTCATGTTAAAGTTTTTTGCTAAGTCTGATCTACCGGTAGTTTAACTACCATCAAGAGGACCTACTATCATAATGAACTACTGATAGCTAAGTCAATGTCATGATGACCTACCGACATAGCGACCTACAATTCCTGACTCATCATTCCTAAGCTACCGATATCGAGACACCGTCATTCCTTATTTTGTAATTTAAATTTAAATTTCTTTACAATATTCATATTTGTGAATCATAGTACCATTATTTATTTTAATGGCTTTGTATACCTTTTGTAGACAACATTAATATCGATGTCAGAGTATGAGGTATGAGGTAGTAGCACACAATCTAGACCATGATTCTTGTTGTCACTACAGTGTATAAATCTATGACCAGATCAATAGAAAATTATGGACTGATAGATATACTAAGCTACTCATGTTCTTGAGAAAATCCTCAAGAACTAAATACTATAGATACATGAAGAAATTTTATTGAGAACTCAAACTGAATAACTTCTTGCAGAAACATATTAAGAAAGAGGAAGAGGTCATCTCCAAATCATAAACCTCACTGGATATAGAAAATAGATGCTCTCATGACACTCTATTTTGTTATTTTTTTCCACAAGTCAACTCAAAATGTATATTAGGACATCTTTCAAGAGTATCAAGCTGAATATCCAAACAAACGGAGTCTTCTAACTCTTATCTCATTATTTATGCTCTAATTGTGTACTATTTTATATTTTGAGTAGTGTATGATTGTCTATATTATGAAAACACATAGAATTATATTCCATACTGGAAGATACATTGATATCTTTACAAACGTATATTTTTACACCTTACACTCCCATTGTCAACAATGGAAGAGGTCCCTGTGTGGATGTTTGTTTTTCCACTCCCAAAAAAATTGTGGAAGTGGTCTGTTGACCTGG